>OV884011.1:142450638-145343990 GCA_930367205.1 Acanthosoma haemorrhoidale
TCTCTCCTCTCTCTCTCTCTCTCTCTCTCTCTCTCTCTCTCTCTCTCTCTCTCTCTCTCTCTCTCTCTCTCTCTCTCTCTCTCTCTCTCTCTCTCTCTCTCTCTCTCTCTCTCTCTCTCTCTCTCTCTCTCTCTCTCTCTCTCTCTCTCTCTCTCTCTCTCTCTCTCTCTCTCTCTCTCTCTCTCTCTCTCTCTCTCTCTCTCTCTCTCTCTCTCTCTCTCTCTCTCTCTCTCTCTCTCTCTCTCTCTCTCTCTCTCTCTCTCTCTCTCTCTCTCTCTCTCTCTCTCTCTCTCTCTCTCTCTCTCTCTCTCTCTCTCTCTCTCTCTCTCTCTCTCTCTCTCTTTCCTCTCTTCGGTCGGTGTTTGAAAAAGCTAAGAGCTAGGAAGGGCAAGACAGAAAATTTTCGAAAATTGACTGATGAGGAGTCTCACTTTTCGGTCGGTAACTGCAGTAATGTGTTGCACTGCGGGATTGCACTGTATTTATGCACCCGCAAATGTATCGATGGTAGTAACTTTTAGGGGTGCGATATGGAGGTTAGTCATCGTTTGAGAGTAGCTCAAGTAAATAGCAAAGACAAGATCATCTAATCGGGATTAAATGAGTGAATCAGTGGAGAGCCAATTCTACATTTATATCATCACATAAACGCTTTCCATAAAGAAGAACTAAATCTATATAAAACTAAACTGATACAACTCTACTCATTGTGGAAAGTTCCTTACAGGAGCTCGTTTCTAATTACAAAAATATTCGGTTAGGATTGGAGGAACCGCACAAGCGGCCAATCCTTGCATACTATAACTGCACAATTCAAACATTTATCTTCCCTTAAACAGTTTAATATCCTGTGCCGGGAGTGGGAGGGTGAGCTCTCCTTCGGAATATATACTTATTGGAGGGAAACCCTGCAGGTCGTATTGTAGCTGGATAGCCAGGCCACCACAGAGTATGCGCTTTGCATGAACAATTCCCAATCCTGAGATCGAAGATAAACCTTTGGAAGCTCCCACAAGGCAGATCCCTATCTCCCTAATAACGAAAGGGGTTTACGCCCCCCTCCCGCCACCACCATGTATAGCCACTGGTTAGGCAATCATTACCGTTGCACTGCTTCTTTGCAAACAATAACAAATAGATGTATCCTCTGCGGAAGTACACCGTGCGGTGCCAATTAAAGTCACGGGCAATTACTTGGCTTTTACTGTGGTACTCTTTGCCCTCATCCTTAGTGTTTTGTTCATAGATCTTCTCAGGGCACCAAAATTACATCTCTCCCTTTATATACGAGGAATGACTAAAACTAGTTCATCCGTGCCCCAGTAGCTTCACTTCTTCTTTTAATCTTTTTTGAAGAAGCGATATAAAGAGATCTTAGTTGGGCTAAGTTCTCCGTGCAAATTTGTAAAAGCCTTCAAGATACGAGGAAGTTTTATACCGCCTCAATACAAAGGTAAAAGAACATGCCTTCCATATTTGATACTTCAGTATAATTCAGGAACTGCACCAGAGTCAGAGTTTGTTTTTCGGTTATTTTTTATAGAGCTCAGGTGGCTGAAAACATTCACTGGTTTTGGACTGATAACATACAAGAATATGTAGCTAGTTACAGAGGTGCCTGTTTGGAGGATTTTCACCATGGAGGTAGTTCTGAAATACATGATCATTTTTTTAAATCATTGGCTTTAAAATAATTTTTTGGTTGTCTTTAAAATTTGTATCACGTCATCCGTCGTGAGAACTTCAAATCGCTTCTAATGAAGCGGCCCTTTTTCAATTTAAGCATTATTTTTTGCTTATAACTCCTGTTACTGTATTTTAAACAATGTCTAATCAATAAATTTTGATGTTTGTGAAACATATAGCTAAAATTTCAGTTCGACAAAACGTTTTTACGATTAATAACTAGTCAGCTTCTTGATATTTAAAAGTACCAAAGTGAATGATCGTGAATGTTCACTAGAAGATGGTTAACGATAAGTGGTTACCAGTTATGTGGACCACGTTATCCCTAAGATTACGTAATCCTTTTATGATAACTATGTAATTTTAGAGTTCACCATGCACCGTTTTTATTTCGTTATTAGACTACACAAAAAAATCAATTTCAACTAAACTTTGTGATCGTCTCTGTCAGATTGATTATTCCAAGTCCCTTCAAATTCGGAAGAAATTCTTCAAATATTGTAAGGCACACCCTGGTCACGTTGTTATCATGACTAATGGCCCTAAAATCTCATTTTGAGTCTATTTTATACTCCGTGCAATGCTTTTTTGGTTTAGGCAACATTTAAGATCTCAATAAATGTCATTGCCATGTTGAAATTGCTAGAAAAAACGAACACACCTTTTACTTTGTGTCTATTTATTACTACTTTTCGTGGTACTAAATTCCATGATCATGGAACATTTTGAATGGCTTGGACTTAGTGCCTACTGTGGCACTGGTTCCACGTACAGCGTTCAGTATAGCCTGTTTAAAGTCAACGACGTATGTGACCTGCCTTGGGATAGCTCAGCAAATAATTGCTTTCATTCTCTTTTAAGACCTCGTCTCCTCCATTACACCGAACAGTCTTAGCAACATTTGTTGAGCAGTGTTTATGCTGTTCATAAAAGGCAAGCGTACACCGTCTATGCTACCCAAATGGAATAATAACATGTGGAAATCCCTACAACCTAACTGATAAATATATACGAAAGATTTTTCTATGATTTTCCCCATGCATTACAATGTGTATCAAAGTTTTTGAAAAAAAAAAAAAAGTTTTGAATTTAAGAATTCTGGCCCATTACAAACCCCATCACACTACCTATCCTATTTTTGTCTTCCCACGTGTTATTTATACCTTTTTACAAGCCCTTCCAACAGCCTATACTCAAGTCATTATCAAGTGATACATGAAAAGTTTTCTGTCATGTCGTTTGGTTCCCGACTGCACTTCGGCAGACACTCATATTGTGGTTAGATTGCTGGTTGTGTTTAGATTTAGTAAATAACAGGTACTATTTTTGTCTATTCATTCTTTTTAATCTATTCTATATGCTATCTTACACATACCTTTCTTGGGGTTATTGTTTTTTTTATTGCTTTGTTTTTTTTTCTTCCATTTTATGATTAGTGGACTAATACTGGGTGGAGCGACCGCTAACTTCATAAGATAAATCACCCTATACTCTATTATATATATATATATATATATTGTAAATTAATTTAAACAAATGTAAATAACATAAATAAGTCATTGTAAATAATAAAAAAGCGCAGCTGCAAGTTAATTAGTTAGGGACTGGGAGGGTTCGCCCTCTACCCAGAAGCAGGTAGCAACCAAGACCAGGGCTTGGTAGTACTGGGGTACTAGCAGCTCCTTGGGAGAAACCTCTCCTTCGAGGAAAACGGTTGTCGTGGCCCTACGAATTTACCAAGTAGTGTCTCCCACGACAATCCAGTCTGCCTCTCTCCGGTTCACACTCGCCTTCCTACCCTTAGATACCGAGTGTGATTTGTGGTTATTCCAAGACCACACAAACTACCTACACTACCTACCCTATACCTCTACTCCTGAACATAGTGCATTTTTGGGGCACACGCCTTTCAAATATGGAGTTAGATAGTAAGACCGTCATGAAATGATTATCCAGGTCATAGCCTAATCAACCTTCATTTCGTCACCAGGGCTAGGGTAACTAGGCACCCCCCTCGTGACGACCCGACACCGAGTAAACGATTGTTTCATTTAATACGATATAGTAGTTAATTTTGTTTTATACGGATTGTCCTGAACGGGAGGGGGGTCGTACTAGCTACAAGAAACATTAATAATCCAGAGCTAGTATTTATCCGAATCAAAGCAATATACTCATAGACCGTGTCATAGTCCACTATTTGCATGTATGATAGACGTCCACTATTTGAGTACATAATTCCACTATGGGTGTATCGAATTCTACTATTTGTATCCGCCAACACAATAACCAGCCGTTGCCGACAAACAGTCTCGCGCATTGACCGGCACCCTTAATTTTCTCGTGCCAAATATATGCTTCGGGGGTTTATTAAAACTCCCATGGGACCCTCATTTTAGTTCGGTTCAAATCTCAATTTACCCAGCGGTGGTGTCCCTGTTAGTTATGGGATCAACCGGCTTGGGTCGAACCTCATTCCGGACTTCATCATTGCATTATTTTCGAACCTTTGTGCCCCCTCCCCTCGGTTAGACATTGTAGGCATGGTACCCGCCTAGTTCTGATTGATCCGCTACCACATTGTTGCTGGGATTAAAACTGTTTAGCCTGATGAAGTTTTCAAAATAGCACCTTTCACGATTTATACACCTAATCTCATTATCCATTTACAACCAGAATTAATTATAACAAAATTATTTTTCCTCATGTTCACAACTAGCGTAATTCTACAAAAATGTCTCAATACGTGGCAGACGAGATAGAATTGTACTTTACGCTTGAAGTTTTACATTGGAAGGAGGTCGGTGCATGAATAAATTTGATTTACATTATTATTATTGTGTTAAAAAGAAAAATCAGGTATATAAAATATACAAGCTTCTTACATCTAAAAACATAGGAGACAATGACAAATTGTGGAAAAAACCCTTAACTTTTCAAAAAACAAAAAAAAAAGGGGCTTTAAAGTATCTCCGATTGTTTGTTTTTATTTTTACATTAGTCCATGTTTTGCTTATTCAGGCATCTTCAGAGCCAAAAATAAAAAACATTGCATGCACGACAGCATATAGAATTGGTAACAATCCAAAGAATAAAACGGCAGACCAATGTATGTATGATATTATATAAATTAGGAGGATGATGATTTGAATTCATTATAGTCCTCAAGATGCCTGAATAGACAAAATGTCGACTGACGTAAAAATAAAAACAGACAATTAAAAGCCTAGTTTGAAAAAAATGTGTTCAAGCACGCGATGTTCTTTTAAAAACATTTAGTCAAAAATAATTCTAAAGATGAAAGATATGTTAGAGTCTAAAAATGGCAATAAATATAAAGGGATAGTTGGAGAAAATTATCTTTTAGTCCATTACAAAAAGTACTGAATCATTTATTTGTCAAGGGGTTGCTTTTATTCAATGCATTTTCAGGTCATCAGATGAAATCTACATGGAAGTATACCTTTATCTAGGAAGAGCGATAGACTGACAATGAAAACGGTTTTCTCTTTTGAAAAATACCAACAAACGCCTAAATAATTGACCTCAGTTTCAGGGCGGAAATGAAGTTTTTTCGTCAAAAAAAAATAACCTGTATAATATGTTAAACAAATCGAAAAAAAGATATTATGGGCACCTGTGATTTGATTTAAGCACAA
This sequence comes from Acanthosoma haemorrhoidale, assembly GCA_930367205.1. Classification (NCBI taxonomy): domain Eukaryota; kingdom Metazoa; phylum Arthropoda; class Insecta; order Hemiptera; family Acanthosomatidae; genus Acanthosoma; species Acanthosoma haemorrhoidale. Next base: position 142,455,984 of record OV884011.1, read on the forward strand.
AAAATATATTCACTCAAACATTGATAGTAAAAAATAATGAGCTTTATATCAGATTATTTTTTCTTTTAATGTGTATATAACTATATAAATTTATGAACGAAACAAATCTCGTAGAAAATCTTGTTTCTTGAAACTCCTTCAATAATGATTGTAAATAACGTAAATTGATTTTTTTTATCACAAATTTCCCATTTTTTAGGGCTTTCTCAACAAATTCAAATACTTGTATATCTGTAATATTAGGGTAAAAGGTACTTATCCCCTTTCACCCTATCACCGTAGTAAAGTGATTTTGGTTTAGTAGATAGCGTTATGTTTGTTTCGTTATACTTTTGTCAATGTTAGAATTTTTCGTTCTTTTGAGATTTGGTAGTCGATACCTTTAGGTAGTTATAGAAGGAAATTCCAAGTAATTGTGTTAACAACTGTCAGTTTACGATCAGTTTTAACATGGAGTGCAAAAAATAAGCGTTTTTGACACATTTTACTTTTTTATTTTCATAACGGCAAGAAAGTGGTTGAAGCTCAAAAAGAGATATGTTCATGGCGTTGATTGTTTAACAGAACTCACTTGTCAGGATTGGTTTAAAAAATTTCGTTCTGGAGATTTTTCACTGAATGATGACCAACGTTTTGTTCGACCTTCTGAAGTTGATAATGACAAAATGAAAACTAAAATTGAATATAATGGTCATATAACTGTGCGAGAGATTGTAAAACAGTTAAATATATCATACACAACAATTTAAAATCATATAAGACGTCCTAGACTTGTTAAGAAGCTCGATATTTGGGTTCCGCATGCGAGGCCTCACATCATTATTTCTTTACTCACACAAATTATTTTCTTGTCAACCTATTAACTTTATGAAAAAAACACTTAAAGTAGAATAGAATGGAGTTAAATTTTAAATTTCTGTTCGTCTTACCGAACTGCCCTTAACCATGAAGAAAAATCAAAACAAATTTTGATGGCTCCTGAGAGGCGAGCAAGATTTCAGGGCTATGATTTCTTTCATACATCCCCTTTTTGTATTTTTAACTGACGCCAAATCATATCTAAGATCATCCTTTTCATATAACTAAACACACAAGCAAACTAAACATATAATATGTTGTTATTCAACTAAAAGTTTAAAAGAAGGTTACGCGGTGGTTATAGCATAAAGTATGCAAGAGGTTATGTTGGTAACCTCACACGTATTAGCTTGAATGTGGCTTTACGATTTCAGAACAATTAAATCATTTCAACTATCTTAGACCGTCAAGGGAGACTTGCCAACAGGCGGACGGTCTTGGACTTACGACTAATTGTACATAACTGACGAAAGCTGAGATATTGTTAATTACGGCCTCCCTTGGCCACTAATTAGGGCCTGACAAACAAACCCTTACCGAGCTAAACAATCTAATGATACGGACAACTGTTGGTTAGGAGCGCAGTGCGATTATTAATAGTTGGCGGCAGCGGGAGAAGATTCTCCCGTTTAATAACCTCTCCTCATTACTAGGCAATTTGGGCGGCGTGTCCAGACCGTTGAGTAATGTGTTGACTAAGGGCTATGCTAATTGTGGCCAGGGCTTAGGGCGCCTCATATCGCCAGAGGCCCTTAATGTCTTGAGGAGCTTAGGGCCACCTCGTTACCGTAACTTTATCTCACTATATCAGTAGGGATTAGATTCTTCAATTGTTGTCGGGGGTGTGGGAGGGCATAAAAAGTAAATTGGAAGGAAAAAAAATGACACCTAAGGGCTAACATGCAAATTTCAATTAGAATAGATGAGCTCAATCAGCAGGGAGAAAACTGTTGAAAATTGATCACCAATATACTTTTATCATAAAAATAAAACTTTTTGTCTAGTCTCAGAATACATAAATTTGGATTTTTATACACTACTCGGGAATTTAAAAAAAATTACCTGCTAAATTTAATGAACTAGTTTAGTTCATTAACAAGGGCACTGGTAAGCAGATAGATAAACACTAGTAAGCCAATATAGGTCTACCAGAATGTTGCCTCTTTACTTAAAATTTGTAAAAGAAAAACCATTCATATTTAAGCAGAGTGAAAGAATCAATAATAAAAATAACAAGCAGGAAATAGCAGTAATATACAAAAATGATTATTTTTGTTGATTTTTTTTAATAACAAATTGTTTTAACGTCTTATCTATTCTTATATTATCTATTACAGACATATATGGATGGCATGTCGAAAAGTTTTATCACTTTTACTATATTCTCAAAAATTACCAGAAATCTAATGAGCACCAATATGTTATTAAATGCAAAATAAAACAAAATTCAAATGGCATTGTTTCCTATATTTATTTTAATGATTTATTTGCTTTATTTATAACATCATGAAACTTCAATGGAAAGAAATAGTTTTATTATAAGATCTTTTTTTGAAAAACTACTATTTGCAGGCTAAATTATTAATTTTGATATAAGAATTTATTCACACACAATAAAAAATTAATGAGTAATTTTAAATGTTTGATTCAATTTAATAGCAGGATGTGATAAATACATACAACTCGGTTTGTGACATAAATTAACGATATATCATTGATTAGCAATTAAATTTTTGAAACTCAGTTTAGCTTTAGAAAATTATCAACAGAAGAATTTAGTATTACTTAAACATTAGAACAATCAGCTTTTGACTGTATTACTAGTGTTTTAGTCTAAATCATACAACTCGCAATCGGAACGGGACTCCGGAGTTCATTCAAACTCAAATAATAATATGTAAAGTTCCTGAACAGATTTAGGTAAGCTTAATGGATTTTAAGAAAACTTACCTAAGTTCTCGACTTCACATGGCAGGACCAGCGTGTCTCCAATAACAACTCTATAATTCTGTCCCCTCGTCACGAATCGAGGCAGGTTGGATACCATGGTGTTCCCTGTTAACATATATAAAATAAATACACTTATTATTACATTACATTTAATAGATTTAATTTATTACATCCTTATACAATATAGTAAGAGTAGTAGAGACCAATGTTTTAGCATTGTGCCATGTTGAAACCAAAGCTTCTAACCATCCTTCAGACATGTGAATGAGTATGTTTTCAAAACAGGCAGCGTACTAGCGAGAAGGCAACTATATACACTTACATGAATGTAACATTTACTCTCCAAGATAATTGCAGGTTTCCAGAACTCGTGGTTGGACAGTACTCAAATTCAAAGTAGGAAATAAAGTATAGGAAAGTTACTTCTATTTCAGTTTAGTAACGACCAATATTGTGATAAAGTTCTTCAATTCTTATTGGGCAATAAGTAATTGTAACCGATGTTCCTATTCATACAGTATTTCATACAGTATTCATACATCCCGGATATATTCCAAATCCATATGGTTATCACCTCCTTCGCATGCGAAAGAATCGGTAGAGGCCGATCAAGAGCGCGAGATCAACAGACGCTCAGGGTATGATTGGAGAAAATGGACATTGTCTCGTATTTATAGCAGGTCTTAAGGCCACTCCCGCTTAAGTCTCCGAAGAGGTTTTAGGGGTGTGTGGCCCAGTCATTAGACTGTGCTAGGGGAGTAGGGTGGTTGGATTGGTTTTGATGGAATATCATAAATCTGGAAGGGATATTTCAAGAATGTAGGGTGTTTTAAGATCGTTATGAAGGGTTTTGTTGCTGTAATAAGGATCATTTACTATTGTTTCAGGACTTTTGATTGAAAGGATTAGATACGCTTAGTGTTCGACTTTTTTGCTGTCCCCCGTAGCTCTATTCCGCGTGTCCAGATTGGCTTTAGTATAACATTGTAAATTAGTAATTTATTTTCTATTGAGAGATGGGATGTCCCTCGAAGTAATCTGTACAGTTGTTCAAAGCGTCTAAAGTCTTTTTACCCTCGTGTGAGGGTTCCGCGTCAGCCCTACGTCGAGGTAGAAACATAAATACCGTACTCTCGGATACAGGAAGAGGGATAGACTGAAAAAAAATAATTTGGTAAGGACTTGCGGCAGAGAGTAAAGGCATATTTTGCTTCATTGATCCCTCATTGGTAGCACCAATACTCGATCTTATCAATGTGTTTTTGAAGATTATGAGGTGCTATGACTAGGTGTACTGCGGTGTCATCTGCAAATGTTTCCAAAAAGGTATTGGGAGTAAAAAAGACATCAGCGGTGCATCGGCTATAGAGGATGGCGCCCATGACACTAACTTATGTTTATGAAAGTAGCTACTATTAATTACCTGTTAATTACTTGTAATTTACTGTAAATTTAGGAAATCGTGACAAAGACCATCCCCAACTTGATGTAACATGATATTATCATACATTAGTTGAGCTAACTACTATACCAAGAGCACTATTAATAATAGTTTTGTATTTATCATAATCGTAGGAAGGTTATATGGGTACGGTTGTATCTATGTAATTGCTATTAAAGAATTGACCATAGAACATTTTTCCGTAATAACGAATAAAAAAAAAATTTATTTATTTGCAAGGTGTAAGGTTAAATATGAAAAATTACCAGCGATACATGATGAAAAAGTGCAATGAACAAATATCAACAATACGGCCTGGATAGTAATAACCTAACTTTATGTTAGCAGGCGTTGCGACTCAAGATATAGGCTTCATATAAGGACCACAAGTTTTACAGGGCTGTAAATAAAACACGTAGCAGTAAAAGAAAATTAGGCGAGGAAAACTGCATTTTGGTTGAACTAAATCAATCGAAGGAAAATAAATATATATAACGATAAAAAGAAATAGAGGCAGTTACCAGAGAGTGCATCACTGCTTGAGAATTAAAAAAAAAAAAAATAACCTCTAATAAAACAGTCAGAGGAAATTTAAGATCACTCTGCTTTTTGTTTAAAAAATTTGTATTATGATTACAATTTGTATTAATTTATAGTACTTGGATGAAAGCTGGTTATTTTGCGTTATTCTAATAGCTTTGTAACCTAAAACGCATATAAATACCAGATCTCCAAACTGTTCTGATATTTGTGCAAAAAAAAACAAAAAAATAACATTTATCCTCAAGAGTAAATGATGTGCTCTTTATATGAATTAATTATACAAATATTATTATACCACTGAGTCATAAATCAAATTTTGGATATAATAAAATGTATACTTTCACACTAGGACCTTAACTCTGATCATAGGAATAAGCAAACCCGTCACGCTACTTAATTATGAACATCTATTTATTGAGTATCCTAGGAATAAAATTCTACATGGACGTTTATAAGCCTATAACGCACAATATATAACTTTTAATTTTAATTTTTAATTTTGAAATGGAATAAAAAATATCTAATAGCTACTAATTAAAATTTACTAAACAAACTCACTCAAACCAGAAAATTAATAACTCCGATGATAAAAACTCAATAGCTGGTATGAAACACTGTTGTTTTAAATATTACAGAGGCAAAATTCAAAAACTTTTCTTATTAAGTAGGTATTCCAGGTATGCAAAGTTTCTTTACCAGGTGTTGCCTGGAAATGATGTTTTTTCCCCTGTTGAAAGTGTTCATTTTAGGTAAAGAGAAAAACTTGCTTTAAGGGCATCTAGAAAACGTCGATAGTTCAACTAAGTTTAATATGATGACTTTACATTAAAAAGTTATTATTAAAGTTTTATGTAGGTAATTTATTCTGATTAGTTACATTGAATTGTTTGGCGTATTATTGCACCTGTCTACCTGAGTACAACAGTACTCTAGATCACTTTTAATCCCTGGAAACATTGCAAATGTTTTTTTAAAAGCCGACAATGATGCAAATATTGTAATTTTTTTATTATATATAACATAATTATATGTATTGAATGTGAAAGGAGTGATAATTATTAAATATGTACAGTTTTAAGAAGATCAAGGAAAACCATTAACATAATATTTTGTATCTTTAATATTTATTTATTTTATTTATGCACATGGAAACGGTTGCCATTATGAGTTTAATGCATGATGAAAACATGAATGCATGATAAAAACATGAATGAATGATGGAAAGAAAGTTTACACTTTTGAAATATGTGTATTAGTACCTTAGTTATCTGTAAGGTTTCTTTTGTTACTTTTAAAGAAAATAGACTTTCCAAGAGGCATTTTTGTGTTCAATTTGTAAACTGAAACATTTTTCAACCTAATTGTGCAAGAAAAGGTACTAAAAAACTTATTATTACTTTTGAAAAGTTACGTCAACGATTTTTATGATGATTTTTTCATAAAACTACCGATGTTGTGTACCCTTCTTCACAAGACTAATAGTGTACAGTGTTCAAAATATCTAAAATCAAATAAGCAAGCTTACACGCCTTGTTGAATATTGTTAATTTTATATGAGAGATTCAAGTGAATTATGTCACATTGATTTAATAATAATCTTTAGTAAAAGGCGAAACATTTATTCGCTTTGAAAGGGGACCAGAGTTAATTAATTAAATTATCTGTATTAAAAGGCAGATTGTAATTATTGCACAATAAAGTTGAATGATGAATGATTTAATAATATCGTTAAAATAAAATCTCACCTCAGACCTAGAATAGGACCCAAAGTGATCCAATAGAATTAAAAGCTTTTCGGAAGTATCGTTCCATTTAAGGCGATATTTACCTGAAATCAATTATTTTTGTTACAAGTACGCACTTTAAAGAACAAAAACACAAGAGGGATGAACAAAGACAAAAATAATTAAAACGCCCAAATAAGTCAAAGAGTACCGGCCCCTAATCAGATATATATATATATATATATATATATATATTGGTACAGACCAACCCTTTGGCCGATATGATTGGCTCAGTGCTAGCCAATTACAAGCAGCCCCGCGGGACCACTTGACCGGTGATTGCCTCGCCCTGGACAACTGTATATATCATCCCTTGGATATCCAGGAGAGTGATTAAACCTTATCCAGAATTACACGGGAATCCTTTCATTCTGTGCAGGTGAGAGAATCAATATCTTTTGATAGGCTTATGGATTTGTGATATGGGGCATTGATAATCCCGCAATTTCATCTATACGCATTATCTAACTGACCGATATATGGTAGCATTCTTTAAAAAACAAATAGGTACTTCATAAACATTAATTTTGCAAAGTAGCAGTTGAAGCTGCACTTAGAAGACTTGACTTCAAAAATAATAATAAATTTTTTAATACCTGCCATTTAGGTAGCCTACCTGCACAATTAGGTAGGAAAATGTTTCGGTTTACAAATTGAACACAAAAATGCCTTTTGAAAAGTATTTGCTTTAAAAGTAACAAAAGAACCTATCTGTAACCTAAGGTACTAATATACATATTTCAAAAGTGTGATCTTAAAACTTTCTTTCCATCATTCATTCATGTTTTCATCATGGATTAACATGTTTTCACCTATTTAACCAGCCACAAATAACAGCGGAGCCATAAAATATAGCTCTACTTCCATGCAGGTTCTGTATGGTTGTCTATCGGTAAGTATTATGTTTGTTGTTACGATTGCGGCTGTAAAGTTTATTCAATATACGTGCAATTGTAAATTGTTATTCCACAACACGTGGGAATATGCTTCTCAGTTTTTGGTTTAATGAAATGACGAAAAGCGTGAAAAAATGCTAATTCGCAAACGTTCTCGATTCCACAAGCCGTGCTGAGATGGTATCTATAATTTAAACCATAATAAAGTTTTGATTTCCCCTTAGATTAAGGACAACGTAAAGACAGCAATACAAAGAAAACTTAAAAGACTTAAACAAAATTTATTCTATAAAAAGGTCACAGAGTTCGGACTCCTTAGGAGTCCAATTTGAGAAATACGGTGGGCCTGAGGGACGCTGAGAGGGCGCTGGTGCAACGAGTCGACCCCTTAAAGAACTCAAATTATTTTCACTTATTAGTTCACCATAAGGTCGGAGTGAGGGAGTCTTTGAAGAAAAAATACTTCAAAGCCTCGAATAAGCTGAATTCATGGAGCGGGTGGTGTGGGGGTTATTAAAATCGAAAAACGTTTAGAAAGAAACACACTGGGAGGAGCTGTTAGTAGCCGAGTTTCTTTATTATTTTTCCATTTCCTCTCGGTTCTAAATGGCTTGGAGCTGGCCAAATCTTCTCCTTTACGGCTTCATAAATGCAATATTAAGATGATTCATTGAAATTAACTTCAATTTTTTTTATTGCAACGCTATAAAAAAAAAACTGCTCTTAAACGACTTTCTCATTTTAGCTATTCAACTTTAGGTAAGATGATAAACATTTTAAGCTGTCAGTTAAATTACTGCCCAAGTGACGAGTATACCGGTACCTGACAGTAGTGTCGTTTTTATGTCATGTGTTGCACTATACATGTCTAGTAAAGGTGTACCAAAAGGTAGGTGGTGTTTAAAGTAAACAAAAAAACAAATAACGAATATATAGTAAAATTTCCTGTGACACGTTTTAATGTTTCGAAAACCTTTCAACTCAACGGAAATTCCAGACATTTTAGATGTCAAGATAGAATTTCAGCCAGATCAAATAACTCATTCATAACCTGTGACCTTAAATACCTATTTTCGTTACTTTAAGGCTTTGTAAAATGCATTTTCAAATCGACCTCAAGAAACAGTGGTCAAACTCAAGAAGTAGGTCACGCGGTCGCAAAAGTTTTGACAGGTCGCTGAATAAAAGCAACAGTCACAAATAAGTATTTACTTTACTTTAGGCAGATTGTAATTTTATCTTAATAAAATTGATTCAAACCGGAAAAAAAAAAAAACTTTACTGTACCAACAAACAAAAAAAATAAAACAATTTTTTCTCAACAAAATCATTTCTTATTATGTGACTGCTTATCGCTATGATACCAAAGTTGTGATCTAGAAACATTCTATATGCGGTTTTTTTTTTTTTTTTTTTACTTAGCTTTCTTATTATAAGATTAAGGATGAGGGAAAAATAAAGAGATATTTGGGTTGAGCGGATCCGTGTACTAGGAGTACCTGCTTGAAGGTGGTGTGAGGGAATTATGGATTAATTCCTTAATCTTTGGGAAGTCTCGGTTGATAGTTGCGGTACAGGTGGTGAGAGTCCACTGCTGGCTGGGCCTAGAATCCCTCTAGGCATGTAGTGAAGTCTTATTTAGTCGGATAGCAGTGTTGGGTGCCCGTTAGAGGCTTGTTGTTGGTGGGCCAAGAGCCGTGATGTCCACCATTTGGTCTGCTTTACCAGATCTTGAGAGATCTTGCCGGTAGCGGTGGGGGTGTCAGGTCTCGGAATAGAGGGTTTTGGCTATGTTTCATCGAGTCAAAGAACTTGATGTGTCTTTTTTGGATGGCTTCGGTGATGGTGGGGACTTCGAACTTTTTGTGGATGTTGGGAGCCTTCATATCACGAAAAGGGGTATGCCATAGTGCCGTGCTCAGGGTTTTGTTCTGGAAGCTCTGGAGTCGAGTTATTGTGCTAGCGTATAGGAATCGGAAGAGTGGTGCCCCAAACAGTAGAGCTGGCCTCAGGACGCTCTTATATATTAACAGTTTCAGCCTCAGGGATATAGCCGTGACCTATATGCGTGACCATTGCTAAAACATGACCAAGGTATTACACACCGCTTATTATAGCGGGAAGTTTGGATTGATGTAGAAGTATACTTATTGGAGAATGGGTCGATCGAATGTTTTTGATTGTTCCTATATACTTCTCAATATGTGTAAGATGTGAGTAAAAGCAGCAGTATTTTTAAAAATCCTGATTCGATGTAAGGGAAGAAAATAATTCCTGATCAGATTTCTTGTGAGTGGGCGCATGAAACAGGGCTAACTAATCAGATCAGGAGGAAAAATCAAGTGCTATAGAATATAGTGAGTATCAACATAACTCAATATTTATATATGTTGCTTTTGTGATACCAAAATATACCAACGAGCACCACTCGTGATATTGATTCAACTAACTAATTATGGAAATTATTCTTTACGTTTATTTGACGAGATGATCGATTGAAACTATTATAGGTATAAACAAAGTATTTATTTAGTGTATACCATACACACAGTATTACAGTAGCAGTATATATAGTATTACATATAGTAAGTAATAAATCAGTACTCATTATTTTTTTTATACTAAACCTTATAGATATAAGGTTTATATTTTAACATATAAATACCTCATGCAGGAAAAAAATTAAATGCTTAGAGATTTATGTAACCACTCACTGCTCAATGTGAAGACTATCGGGGTAACTTACGGGAAATATTTCTCCATATTACTTTAATTTCAAAACAGGATTTGAACTGTAAAATATCCTTTATATACAGGGGGTGATGCGAATTAATGGTTCGAAAAAGGAATGAATTGAGAAACTATAGAGCACGGAAGGAGCCTAAATCGACGTGAGATGAGATACAGGGGAGCGCCGCGGAGTCTAATTCTAACGAAAGAATTCATGATTCACTTCAACTTGACCCTGAGAGACTCAATCTCACTGAGAGACCGTCATAGTCAAATGAGGAGGGAGGATACAAGTAGTTGACATGTAGTCTGGTGGAGCAGAGAGAAGGAAATTTGGGAGATATGTTAGTTCCAAGAAAGGGTTTTGTCAACGGTTATCCCTAGGTTTTACCTGCGGAGCAGATAGTGGTGGGATGGTAATTAAGCTGCAATATCGGCAAATGATCTAAGGAGGAAACTTGAGCTTATGATAATTGCCTGGGGGTACACTGTCTATCCGTGTGTATATGGATGAATGGAATATATATGGATATAAATGTGGAACCTATCCCATCTAGATCTCCCATTTATGATTTTTACTTCAATGTTATGCTCTTAGTACATTTTAGTCATAAACAATTTCCCAGAATAAAGTGCTTTTTCTTTTTTACATTCAATCGCTATACATGTTTAAGCAAAACATTTTTTGAGCAAGTTTATTGAGTGGAATTATGGGTCTATTTAGCTAGTATAAATGACATGGCAACAGAATTCAATCAATTTTCAATGGCCTGGCATTAATTTATATACTTTAGGCTTATTAAGAGAGGGGTACATACATTAAGTGGCTATGGTCAAACTGTTTAGTAGAGAGGGGTGGAGATATCGGTTTGAGCAGTTGTGAAAGTAGCTGTTTATCACGGGCATAAAATACTAGTGCGAACTATACACATTGGAACCTTTCACAAATATTTTTTAAGTAGCTGAATCCACTTGAACTTGTCCATAAATTTGATTTTTTTTCCCTAACCCATTTAAAATGCCAATAAAAAATAATTATAAATCGTATAAAATAAGTCATTTGTAATGAATCAGGGTTAAATATTCGTATTTATGTACCAGATTAGAACCTTTTAAAGAATTAAATTCAAACGATTAATTAGTTTATATTGACTACCACTCTGTAGGGTTGCTTCAACATAAGAATCTTTGTTCTACACTGTACCTAATAAATCAGTGAAAAAAAACTGCTGTTACAAAATAAAAATAAATCTGGCACAATGAGAAAAGATATTTTCAAAACGGACGCATTCGGAGAGAACGCGAGACAGTCACGCGATGGTAACAATGGCTGAGGATAAAAATAATGAGAGCCCGATACACACTGACAAATGATCCGGCCAAGTTCCACTGCTAACGAGGGAACGAAGCCTGTGATTGGGAGTAACTGTTCCTCGCGGGTAGCACTTCAGAGCGCGTTTTCTCTGGAGCAGTTTGGTTGTAATAATACACAGTATTGGTCGGAGGGATGGGCCAAAGGTCATTGGAGTCATCGGAGTCCTTGGTGAAATACCAAAGCGAACCATGGCCCAGGTATCGTTATCTAGTCAACAGCGGCTCTATCTCGGGGTCAGTGCGTACAACGCTCCATGTCCAAGACAATCACTACTAACTCTTACCAGATCGACAGTAAAATTTTCAAATATTGTTTTATTGTATGGTATTATTTTTTTTTCACACAACTGCTCTTACCTTTTTCAATTGCAAACTTGTACTAGACAGGTGTTAAAAGGAAAGGGAGTGATGTTTTATTGGTCTGACAAATAGGCCAATGACTCTTTTTTTTCCAGTGATATACCTAATCCACGCTGCTGCTCCTTAAGAATCTACCTGTCTTCCTAACGAAGCCAATTTGCTGAAACTAAATTCTTCTAATGGCACTCTGCATTGCTACTGTAGTACTAAGTAAACTAATATTTACGTATAATTAATGGTGACAAGGCTTCGGATACGGTAGTGGATCTAGATGAGTTCCAAAGTAACTAATTTAGTATTATACAATGTGGTAATAGATAGACAAAAGGTGATGCATGATTTTCTAATAAAAATTGTCAGTACAATTGAAGAGTGGTGCCTCAGGTATCTTCTTTTCTTGTGAGGTGACAATAGAAGTCTTTTTCATATACGCAAGTTTTAAAAAAAGTTGTTAGATATCTTTGGTGTGTAAATGTTTATTGTATTTAACGAAGTTTCGTTAGTATTAAGTATGAGTTACCATTTTAAATTTCATGAAATTTAGCAGAATGTTACCAATAGTAGAAGACTCAAATAATAGCATATATTTGTAATATCGTAGGTAAATTATACATATTTTATTCTTTAGATAGTTACCAATTATCTTACTTATAATTTTATATTAAAAATATTGAATATTTTAAAATGTTGTTTTATATATTTTTTTTTGTTTGATTATGAAGTGATTCAAAAGTATTTATTAACGAGTAAGTAATTTAGATGATTTAACTAAATAGCAGACTATTTCCTTATTTAGCCGGAGATATTTCTACATGCTAGTGAATCCAAATGACCTCTATTTGTTTATTCTATGAATATGAACTATTTTTTTTATAGACACAACAAAAATAGTGTTATACCGACTATGAATAATATCTTATTTATTTAACTATACACAGAATAAATAAGTATTTCACAGAGTAATCAATGAAATATCTTCTAGTGAAAGTCTGTGCGCAACCTGAGATAAAATAAATAAAATGAATTCCTAAATATTTTGACTTTACAAAGTTTTGAGAACATGACCGAAATTTATAAATCGTTACCTCCACTGGGTTCTTATTAAATGAACACAACACTGGAATACATGTTAAAAAATGTGTTAGATACTGCACAGTTTAATTTAGAGTATTATAGAATTAAATATATTCTTAAGAAATATAACAAGATTACTTATAATTCAATTTTGGAAGATAACAAAGATAAGTAAATATGAGAAAGTAAATATTAAGCGCCTTCTAAAACTTAAACTCCTTAACCAAACAGAAGGGCCACTCACCAAGGGAGGCTGAAATAAAACGAGACGGTAAACATAAAAAGGTTGTTCTTACAAATTGTCCTTTCGAAATTTTTACGGTCGGCTGGCTTCTATTGGGATCCTTTTGACTTCATACAAAATTTAGATGAGATATTTTTCTTCAATATAAAGAAAGGGTCGATAATCATCGAGGGAACGTTTAGAGGTGTAATAATGTGTGAAAAGTACAAATACATATGCTTTGATCTCTGACTTATTTCTTGTTCTAATTTTTGCCGTTTGAAGATAGCCTTATCAAAACGTTGTGATGCCAAAAAATTAAATTAGGAAAATAATGGTTATTTATTTTTCCCAAATTATTGTGTTAAAGTCTAAAAACATATATTTCATTAATACCAGTTCATAGACGTTATACAATGAATAAAACCTCCCTCAGAAATGTATTTCATAAATATACAACTTCAGTATTATATTATTAATACAATCATCATTGTAATAAAATTACAATCTTCCTTTTCTTGGCCAATAAGTAACTGTGGTCAATGTTCTCATTCACACCATATTAAGAGTTCTTCATTCAGTATCATAGTATATAGGAAAACGTTATATATAATAATACAATTCTTGAGAGGTGTATTTTCCCCACAAAATATTTCTCCTTTTCACATAGCCAAACTTTGAAATGGACCTAATACATAATTACCACTTCAAATTAAAAATTAACGAAACCCAACGCAGCGCGAATAACCTGTTTGCGCGGAAGAAATTAACTGGGCGAGCTAGTTTCAAAACCACATTACCTCAGATGTGGGATTGTCCAGAGAGGCCAAAACGGGTTAAATATTTACAATGGTTAAGTAGAGTGGCAGAAAAGCTCCAACTGAAACTTCTTGATCCCGATTGAAACCATTACCTAATTATTATTACATATATTTCAAACATGCAATAATATAAGGTTATACAAGTCCAATTAACAATATAAATAAGTTATATTAGATAATAAGATGATTAGATAAATCAATGAAACAAAGATCTCCACTGGAATGGGTGTAGGGAGGCTAGAATCGCCCCTGAGGATCGAGGTCTTTAATCCTCCGGCCAGGCCCAACTTCCACTGAGCCGATCTGAGTTGTCCAACTGCTGGGCCAATGCTCATTCCCGTCCCGTTCACAGCTGTCCGGGGTTTTACTGTCGTCGGATCAGGCTTTGTAGGTCATAACCTCACCATGAGCCAACAAAAAGGAACAAAGCTGTAATGGGCAGTTGTCTCAATACGATATATTATGTAAACAGCTTTTTGTTTGATTTTCAATCAATACCACTTATTTTTTTCTTCCCGTGAGCTTGCATCATGAACAAAAACAGGATCAATTTTACTAGATGCTCATTAGAAGGATTTGTGTAGATACACTGTTTATTGATATAAGAATCCAGGACTTAGTGCTGCAATGTGGTGCAAATTTTCGTAAAATTTCACAAACAAATTTCAACATAAAAGTGGAAATCTTTCCTAGCATAGACCACTTGAGTTATGTCACTTATAGTGGCTTTTGCAAAAAAATAAATATATTGGGATAATCTACCATACAAAAATAAATTCCCAGAATAAGTATCTGAGTTTTAACATATTTACTTATAAATCACATAAATGTTGGCGTTTCAATAATTCAGGCTTCTTCTGGACTGTGAATGATACAATACACTTATTCACTATGTAATCAATTTATCAAATCCAAATTGGCGATATTAAAATTAAAATCAATTAAATTAAAATTAAAATCATCATACATAAAAAAAATTAGCTACTCATCAAACAAAAGCTAATATAATAATGTCACTTATGATAATGGTTCTGTTTTTAAAGTTGTTTTCTTTTTTTAAAGAAATACTTTATAACTTTAAGGTGGGCAATTCAGAGTTCGAGTGTTACTCTTAACAATATTGATTATTGTTTATATTTTCCTTTACTATTCTGAATACATTGCACAAAGATATGCCAGCTTAAATAAGTCGTTTTTTTCCCTAAAGCGCATACTTACTTATAAGGGCATTACGAAATTATCACATCAGAAAATTAGTAAGTGGCTTCCTATATGATCAAAATGTCAACTGAATCTATCCCTGGCATATTAACTCTCAATGTGTTACTTTTCAACGATAAACATATTGTTTTATAGAAAATGATTTGTATCTTTTCGTCGCAATACCGAATAATGTAGACACTAGACTAATTATTAAAAACATTAATTTCGTGAAATATTGTTTAGAATACAGAAAATAACGGATCAACACATTTAACGAATCAGATAACTGTGTTGACTTCAGTAGTATTATAAGAACAGACAAGCGACATAAAAAGAAGCTACATAAAAAAAAACAACATAAAATGGAGCTTAAGTAAAGGTCGTTCGTTTCTTTCTTTATAGGTTAATTGCTGGCCAGCAGGTGTTGGGTCTATCACCTCTGGAGTCACGAACTCTAGTCACAGCTTCCTCGGCTTTATTTTTTGTGCGTTTCTTATGGTTTCGCTGTGGAAGATTGCGTGACGGTATACCGATAGAGACTGTATCGGATCGGATCAAACGGGGTATTTTGTGGCATCTCAACCATTTCTAGCTCAGAAATATATTTCCCTCACGAATATATGTTTAATGTTGATTGTTTACCGATTTCAATACGTTTAGGTCACATCCATTTTTGTATTAATCTGATCCCTAGGCCCAGGAGCTTGGGGCCTTTTTTGCCTCTGACTTTACCAAAACAACACGTGGTGTGCCCTACCTTTATTACTCATCTCCTTGGTTCCTAAACATCTACCCAAAAATTCCCACAGCTAGGAGATTGATCTAGAGGACCAAACTCAGTGTGAATTAATTTTACAATGTCAAACTTTTTTATTGCTGCATCGTTTTATTTTAGATTTTAAAACATGACTCCGTAACTAGCGCATAGATATTACGACGCCTTCTTTGTGATATTTTTGTCTTTCATCTTCAGGACGATAATTTCTTACCAAAATTATGATTTCCAGGAGTAAATAAAATACATAGCCTTTGTCTATAGCCCTGAAGTTGTTCTTTCCTTAATAATTAAATAAATTGGTACGGTTCCAATCAAGCATTTATACCGGTTCAATACAGCTCAATTAACTTACCAAACAATTGAAATAATTAGCAGACGTTTAGAGAGGTTAAATAATTAATGTCTAGTCAACGAAGGAAACAATTGACGTCTCACGGAATAATATTGAATCAGAACAACCTTAAGTGTTACTAAAATTATTGGTTAAAAAGGCGGAAACGGGGACAAGGCCAGTTTCGGGCCAGGATTTACGTTTAGATACCCCTACAAATAGACTATTCCGTGCTAACTCACAAAAATTATCTTGAATTTTGAAAACATAGTAATAAATTTACCCTTTTAAACTTTACTTACTAGTGGGATGAAAAAATGGATCCGATATTATTATTTTCTTTTACTCTCTTTGTTAACATCAAAAAATAGTCAAAGAAATAAGAGAATAAGCAAAAAAAAGTTTAATGATCTGATCCGATCTCGTATTTAAACTATAAAATAAATTAGGCATCTAGTCATAGACATCAATGATCTAAAAACGCTATAAAGAAAAGTAATATTACTTCACTTCAATTAATTAGGTCTATAGACTTAACATCAAACACGCCATCGTAAAAGCAACAATAAAGATATTCTCATGGAATTTAATCACTTTTCATATGATTCATATAAATGGTCTAAAACATAAAGCAATAATAATAATTTTATATCCTTGGTCTTCCTTGCGCAGGGGCCATGCTAATCTTCACTGTATCGTTCCAATTTTAGTATATGTACCGCCGAAGCGAGTTTGCGCATGCGCTATTATAAACAAGCATCTCTCTGTTTCGTTCTTCCTTTAAACACCGTATACTACCGTTTACAGGCCATACTTCAGTTATAAAAGTGTCTCAGCGGGTAACTTACGTGAGATGGCCACGAGGGAGCCCTCAAGAAGCGAGTGAATCACTTGTTATATTTGTTTAGGAGTATAATAAGTGATATCAGGCCGAGAAGTTGGCCATATTGGATGGTCCTGCCACTTGCCTTTGCCGGATCAGTGATAAGATCAAGAGCTAGACGTGGTGAGCAAAACGGATCAGGTAGCTGCGAGCCAAGACCGGCGACTCGCCCCTGAAGTCGTGAGTTCAAATCCCAGCGGCGCAACATCTCTTTTTTTTAACAATAAATTTAATTTCAATATTAATAAATATCGTAATATGATAAAATTCGATTTTATCAGCAGTTAATGACACACAAAAAAAAAAAAGATCAAGGGCCCTAGGACCAACTCCGATACCATCGCCTGTAAAGCGAAAACCTAGACGTACAAATAGGAACGTACAAATGACCTCCTCTGCAGCTAGTTTCATGGAAGGTGATACCACCACAGGCCAGCACATCCGAAAAAGAAACCACCGTGGAGTCCCCTTTCTTCACACCTTTAAGGCGTTGAAAAAT
Organism: Acanthosoma haemorrhoidale; assembly: GCA_930367205.1. NCBI lineage: Eukaryota > Metazoa > Arthropoda > Insecta > Hemiptera > Acanthosomatidae > Acanthosoma > Acanthosoma haemorrhoidale. The sequence goes on from OV884011.1 coordinate 142,473,732, forward strand.
ATTTAAGCAGATGAAATGGAAGTCAACAAAACACCCACACAGCCCAAGCCGCCTGCAATATTTGTACGTAATATCAGTAACTATAAATTACTATGTACCCAATTGAATAAAATTTCAGGTACAGGCAAAAGTTTCTCCGGACACTCCCGACACATACCGAGCAATAATAAAATACTTGGAAGAAACTAAGACCGATTACCATACCTACAACTAAAGCAGGAACGATCGCTCCGAGTAGTGATCAGAAATTTGCACCCGACCACACCAGCTGTTGAAATAGGAGACGAACTCTCAGCTCTCGGATTCAAAGTTCGCCAAATAACAAACGTGTTGTGTGAGGATAGGCAACAAGATTAATCAATAAAAACGGCGTTACCATTGTTATTTGTCGATCTCGAGCGAACACCAGGAGTGGAGAAGATATAAGATGTAATATACCTGTATTACACTAAATTAGGGGACCAGTTGAGTGGGACCAATTCCGCCAGCTTCTTACAGAGTCCGTAGACATCATATTGTACCTGAAAACATCCAAGACCTAGACGATGCAGTGCATTCTTTAATAATCTTCCTAACCTACATCTATAATTGCATTATCCGAACGACGCATCTTACCCATACTTTCACACCTCACCTTTCTCATCAAAGCCATACTCACACCACAACTGTGGAAGATTTCCTCACTTCACCTATTCCTCTCTCTCTTCCACCAAAAGCCGTTAATCCCTCTGAGGTCAAATACCTTCTGAAAAACTTACCTTACCGAAAATCCCCTGGATATGATCTCCTTACTCCTCAAATTCTCAAACAGCTTCCTCCTAAAGCCATAATCTTTTTAACCTATATATACAATTGCATTAACCGAACGACGCACTTTCCTCTCCTCTAGAAACATTCCATTATTGTCCTATTCACCAAACCCGGAAAACCACCCAATGATGCCTCATCTTACCGTCCAATTAGCCTACTCCCTATCCTCTCAAAAATATTTGAGAAACTCATATTATAACGTCTACTTCCAATAGTTGAATCCAAAAACCTTTTTCCTATACACCTGTTGGGTTCCGTCAACAACATTCCACTACTCCTCAAGGCCTTCGGGTTGTTGATCACACTTCCTCAGCCCTTAAATCCAAACAGTATTGCACTGCTGCTTTTCGACATAGCTCAAGCCTTTGGACAGGTTTGGCACGCAGGTTTGCTTTACAAGCATAAAACATATTTACCGCAGCCCATGTTCCTAATTCTAAGTCCTACCATTCAAACCATTCTTCTTTCAAATCCGCAGTGGTTAAGAATATTCTAACAACTATCCCATAAAATCAGGAGTTCAACAGGGCAGTGTCCTGGGTCCCATCCTCTATAACCTATACACCGCTGATGTCCTCTCTACCCCCAATACCTTCTTGGCAACATATGCAGATGACACTGCAGTCTTGTCATCCCACTCAGACCCCAATATAGCATCCCGTAACCTTCAAAAACACCTTGATGAGATCGATTATTGGTGCAGCCAAGGGTGGATCAAAGTTAATGAATCAAAATGTTCCCACATTACCTTCACCCTCTGTCGCAAGTCTTGTCCACTAGTTTATTTTAATTCCTTTCCTTACCCTGTATCTGAGACTTAGTCTTCCATCTCAACAAACTACTGACCTGGAACCCAAATACGAGGGTAAAAGACAAGAACTAAACAGCACTTTGGACAACTGTACAGACTACTTTAAAGGAGAGAAATATTTTATGAATGTGCGAGTGAATGATGAATGGTATGAATGAGAACATTTATCTCAATTACTGATTGCCTATTAAGTATTAAGGCAGATTGTAATTTTATCATAATAAAAATATCGTTGGTCTAAATGAATTCAGAGATTCCTTTTCACGAAGTTATGATATTCGATACTTAAGACATACAATGTTGATAGGCATGCATAGAAATGTGATGGTTGAGTTTTCTTAGTTCATCAATATTGAAGATAATAATATTATTGGTGATGAATAAAACAAATAATAATCAATTAAATTAAATCTATTCGAATAATTTCCTTTTAAAATGGAGTATACAAGTAAAATTATAACAATATATGTATAGATCGGCTCATTGCCACACCTAGCAGAGAAGTTTGAAAGTTAAGTCAAAACTTAAATATACATCACAATAAAAATAATAATTTCTATTAATACTCACACTTCATAACTGTGGATCCCGGTAACAGGTAAGTCTTAAAACATATATTTTAAGGTCAGTGTTTATTAAAACTCCAGAAAATTGGTATATGATCAAAATGAACTGCTTCTGCGCCATTAACGATCAAATTCAATTCAAATCAATAGTACCTTTACCATCTGTAGCGATCCTAACTACATAAGTGTTAAATCACCCTATACTCTGGTGCATATATAATATATTGTAATTAATGTAAATCATGTTTAAAGTTTTAAGCAATAAATCATGGAGGGGCCGGCAGTCGTAAAACAAGTCACAAGAGGGTCGAAGGTCGTCAGCAATAAGCCTGAGAGGATAAGCCACCTGCCCGTCATAAAACAGACCCGGTAGACCTAAGGTCACCATCCGGCAGTCATAAAATCTAAAAGCCATGCTATAAAACAGCCCTTTAGGGGACGAGGGGTCACGTACCTCGGTGCAGGTGTGACATCATAAACATACCCCTTTCAAGCCAGGCTCCGCCTTCCGGTAGGATGGGGAGGTGATATTTAAACCAGGGGGTTTCGCCCAGTACACTACTCTTTCTCAGTCTCCTCATCTCCACAGCCGCTATCACTCGGTCACTTTACGCCAGGGGCCCGGGGCCCTGGAAGTAAGTCCACTTAGTCTTCTACTAGTCTACTCTCTCTGCAGCACCTATGAGCCTGTCACCCTGTCACTCAGCCTCCTAGCAGACCCTCTGACGACTTGTATTTATTACGCTGCCGGTCTCCCACCCGAACTCTGAAAACTGGTCTTATTCTTTATGAAACCTCAGCACCTTTTCTCCTGAACACAGTGTATTCTCGGGACACATCCCTATCATAAAAATGGAGTCAGATATTAACGCCGACATGGAACATGGTCCATGTTATAAACTACAACAAACCGCACTTGTCACTAGGGCTAGAGAGATTAGGCACTCCCCTTGTGGCAACCCGACACCATCAATGGGCGAAGCCTGACCTTATATGTACAACCCTTGTTTTAAGATAAGGACGACTTCCCTGCTACATCATTGGAGGATTGTTTAAGTTAAATCAATCTCAAAACTGAGACTGCTGTATTTGTCATTCTGTTTAGGAGTACAACTGTAATAACACTAAACAATTGGACTTCCGAAAAAAATCTTGATATGTTTTGAAAAATTCTAATCTTGACTTGAAAATATCTTGATTTGGATTTCATAAGTCTTAGTCTGGTTTGTAAATTTCTAAATTCGATTTGGAAAATTTTGAATATTACTTAGAAATGCTCTAGATTCAGATATAATCTCCTTACGCATCAGGAATTAGAAATAAGTTTCTAATTCTAATAGTAACCATTCCACCCAGCCAACATTTCATTGATCTTGGATGTGGACGGTCCTACCGCAATCGATAATAAAGGAGGATGGCTGAAGAGATTGAGGTGCGGATGGAGATGAAATTGACAAGACGGACTCGTTAGCCGCATCCTCTCATTGGTGAGGCAGGGTATGGTATGGCCCCCATGAATTATTCACCTCATTGTTATTATAAGTCAGGTCCGCTGCCACCCAAAAACAGCAGGTGAGTGAGCCATTTTCCAATCGCCCTAATTGCTCCGGAAATGGAAGTAGGTGTCAGAAGCAACATGGCAGCTCCAGTTGAAGTGACACAAGAATGCGCTAGAGAACGATGGTTTGCAATGGATTAATTTTACAACATGGGACCGATTGACTCCTTTCAGATTAAATGGATCTGAGAACTAAGTAAAGTATTATAATTTGTATTATTACCGCACACTTCAACCTAGCCAAAACCTACTCTGGGCGTAAATGGTCCTTGCCCTGTGGTTGGCATCCTCTCAAAAAAATAAACTCTAAATTGACCGCATAACAACCCACCACAGAGTATGGGCCCTTTCATTTCATGGCCCTCAAACTAGGAGCATATTAGTAGGTTGAAAGTATATAAAAGGAGAGTGAGAGTTCAGTGCATAGTCCGTCATAGGTGACCATACGTGCTACATGATTAATAATATAAGATATGTAATCCACTAGTAGAAATGTACGCACCACATGCGTTCGTGACATGAATGATATTTATACTGCCGGTAATATCGAATGTTTATTCAAACAGAAATAGAGACCCTCGGGTAGTGACGACGGGGTTGTATATGTCTAGGTAGTGACAAACCATATATTTTATTGCGATGAATTAAATCGGCTTTATCAATTTTCTTATTCATACGATATTTACAATTCTTCATTCACGCGCTCATTCATACAGTATTTGCAAACTGCCCAGAGATCTCCTAAGTCCACATGGTTGTCACCATTCTTGGGAATCTCTTCTCTCTTGGATTCTTGGGAAGTCCCGCACGCTCCTCCGTCAGCCACGTCACCATTAACGAGCCCGTGGAGGCTAACAAAGTGCGCGAGAGCCACAGACGCTCAAGATATGATAACTGGGCATTGAAAGGACTCCCAAAGTCCGTTTTTAAAGCAGATCAGGAGGCCACTGCCGTTTTAGTCTCCGAAGAGGATTATAGTGATGAGTGGAGCAGTGCAATGACTGTGCTACAGGATTAGAGTGGTTGGACAGGTTACTATAGAATTTCATAAATTTGGAAGGGATGAGATCAAGAATGTAAGGTATGTTAAGATCGTTACGAAGGATTTTGTTACTTACGTAATAGGGGACATTAACTATTGTGCTCAGGACTTTAGATTGAAAGGATTGGATATGCTTGATCCTCGACTTTTTTTCTGTCCCCCATAGCTCTATTCCATATGTCCAAATTGGCTTTAGTATTACTTTGTAAATTAGTAATTTATTTTCTATTGAGATTTGGGATATCCTTAGAAGTAGTCTGTAAAGTTGTCCAAAGCATCTCATTAGTTCCTGTTTAGCCTCGTGTATGTGTTCCGTATCAGCCTTCTGCCTATGGGTGACAAACTAAAATTAAAATAGGCAAGATAAACGATAATAGACAAATTAAATATTTATCATTGGTAAATTTCTGTTGAGCTCGGTAAAACTAAAGTGGACAATTCTTACCTTAATAACTGCAATTGCGTATATTGTAAGAAGCACATACTTTCGAAATTTTTATTGAAATTCTTGATTTGCACTGCTAAGAATTATTCCTTACTTTTATACATATATGTTGTCTTGATATGTTTCAATTTTCTTATTTTGTATTATTTAAGTGAAGTAATATTACAAAGTCTAACTGTTTTGTTGTTGCATCGTTTTATTTTACCTTGTAAAATTAACTCTAAACTTCTTCCTCAACTCCTTCCTTATTCATTGTTTCCTCTTCTCTATCTTATGTACCTTTTTTTTTTATATTAGGCCTAGATAAATTTATTCATTCATACCTATTATTATTCATGGGGTAGGTAGTCACCTTTTTTTTGTGATATTTCTGTTCTATTTCTTAACACCGGGAATAATTTACCATTATCTAAATAGCACCTGCTGAGTTTCGTGATTTTTTTTCACAAATCGATGGTCACTAGAGTTTACACATGGTATAATAAATAAGTATAGCTTTTACGATCGTTAAGCGTAATATTGTCCCCGGCTAGCTGGCGTATTATTGCCTTTCAGTCTAACTTATCATAGAACGACTATTCAGCTCTGAGTGTCCATTAGCGATAGCCATCGCGGACGTAACTGAATTAGATTAGCTCTAATATTATACTAGCGGCCAGGACATAGCGGACCGCCACCGGTTAACAAATATAAAACACTCTGTAATAAAGCTCCTTTAATGGACGCCATTAGTCTCGTCGGGAAAAAAATATATTTCTATAGCCACCACTAATAATTTTACTTACTTCATTCTAACGTTTCATTGACAATAAATGAAAAGCTACAGCGTCAAATGGAATTAGATAGGAGTAAATGTCCAAATTGATACCAAAATAATAACTGTTTGATTCCAGCCTTTCAATTGCAAGTTATCAAGGTGTAAGATCCCAAACTAATTTATGGATAAATATTGATGAGAACTAAACTTGGACAAAGAGAGTATTGAGTCAAGTTTTTTTTTTTTAAATTACAAGAAGTAGATTCATCATTAAATCATGGAAAGAGTTGTTACGCAAACATAATTGAAAGATGTACTTGCTTTGGAGAACTGGGAGCCCAAATTTTACAAAAATATGTTTTTATCCCATATCAAAACAACTAAGGTCTTTATATCAAAATACAGGCACATTTATTATTCAAAACCAGCAGGCTATGTCATAACATCTAAATTTATAGATGTATTAGTATGATAAAATACAGGTGTTTGTTTGCACAAGCCAAAGGGTGGAGGTCTTAATATGTCATGCGAGTTGGTTACACTTGCGAAATCCCAATTAACCACACGAAGATATAAGATGTGAATAAAATAATATATTATATTCCTGATCAATGATAGCAGGGCCGGTCAGACTGACTATGATGAATTTGGTGACAAATCAAAACAAATTTACGACTATTGTCACAACTAAAACTTATCAACATTTCTTAAAAATGCTATATATTTTTGTTTGCCTTACACACAAGTAATTATAAGATATAATAAATCATATCGCTATTGTTTGTAGTAAAAAAAACTATTTGTTTGACTACAATAACTCTAATTTTGGATTCAGTTCCTTATGAAAAATGATGATTCATTTATTTTTTTACCACTATTTGAACCCAAACTATGGGATTATCTAACACCAACAGAACTCTAAAAGTTTGTGAAAATGAAATATGCCCCCAAAAAGGGAAGGCTCGAGGACAGTAATACGATTCCATCGATCAAGCAGAGTGGCTGGATCCATTTGCTGCTTTATTGTCCCCGATCAACCCCCAGCAACCACCCCGTCATTTCTAGGGGTTGTAATTATTATCCGAGAAGTAGTTAATATCATTTGTGCTGGGATGGCACCCAGGTGCTCCTTACCCTACGGATCCATACTAAAACCATGCACACAACAATTTAATTTTTGAATGCCGCTAATGAATTACATTCAAACATCATAGCTCTATTCTTTATTAGAATTTCCACAGTCATCAAGTCCATCTTGTGTATGAAATTGTATAGAAATTACAAAACAGCATGCACAAAAGCTTTCTACATACGTTAAAACATTATCCTTAACAGGGTAATCGGCGGAGGATCACCCTTCACTCCCTAGGGAGTTCTGGATAAGAAACGTTAGTGATGAAATTTCCAGTTTAAATGACCAAGAATCTTCTACGACCATTCAAAATAATGGGACCTTTTAATTTTTTTGGACCGTGGTCTGATCGACGTTCGGCTTATCGATGTCTCAAATAACACCAGGAAAATGGTAAAGAGTAGATAAGCTACTTTCATGCTCGAAGGCAACTGATATTGATGTTTCTGGCAATCGCGTCTACTCCATTAATAAGAATCTCTCAAAACTTAGGAAAATCTAAATCATCGTTTGTCGATATTGACAAATAAGCTTTTAATTGTAGTTGATATAAAGTATGATACAGTCCTACAAATTTCACTCAAAAAAAGTAATCAAAAAGAAATTTATCTAGCACTATGAATAATAGACATATGTTTTCAATACATTGTCTCTATAGAACTAATTTATAGTCATTTCTCTTAATGTTCCCTTACATATAATGCTCTTTATTCACCCGCAATGCAGCAATATACTCCGTATTTGTATTTCATTTAGGGTGTGTAATAGAGAACTCTAAAATTAAACTAATACATACTGAATTCCACACTTCAAATCACAGATCCCAAATGAAAAAGTAACAAGATGATCCTAAGTTCAAGTTCCATTTATAGTTAGTATTAATTATTTTCAATTATTTATGATATGAATGAAACCTAATCTAGCCTTCACGGTTCTGAAAGTGTTAGAGTATTCAACACGTGTACTTGACATTTGCGATGGTGTACTGGTAAATTTGCTATTTTTTACATTATTGCATAGATAAGTTTTAATATTCCGGTAGAGGAAAAGAGACCGAGTCACATGTTCTGTCCAGGACGCTAGATCATTACGGATCTGACCTGCCTTCGTAGACAGCCAAATATAATTACTCGACAATTCTTATCCACGAATCATCACCATTTGTCCACAAAAGAAGGTATGTATTAAATATTTTATGTATCGCTCATTTCAACGTTTCTAGGTATGTAGAAGAAAGCTTAAGTGTCAGAGGAAGTGGAAGGCTACTTTAGCAGTAATACCTAGACTGTAGGACAGATTTTTGAGAGATTCCTCTATTTTTTTTTTTATAAGCAATTTAAAAATTAGATAACGACTTTCTGAATGATCACGTTTTTAAGTTCTTCTCATCGAACGTTTTCTCCTATATAATAGAGATGTTTCGTTAGATCAACGAGGTCACAAAAGAGAAGTGAATGGATTAAAGAATATTGGATGTCGAAGTGCACCCGATGCACCAATGCAGGTCTAAGCAGAACCAATACATTAGTCCAGCACAGAGGACGACTACACTCAAGTTCTGCGGTCACAATTCAACCTAACGATTCTGTCTGTGGCTAACAGATTGCGCAGTGAGGTGTACAGTTTTTAAACAATTAACTGAAGTCACGATCCAAATCACTAATAAATTCTGTAATGCTTATATGGTTTCAATGAAATTTTATTAATAATATATATAAAAATTGTAGCATACACAAAAAGTTTTTAAAAGCTCCCATTCAGCTTTTATCAAATTAGTTTCAAAAATTCATAAGGGAGAGGAAAACTGTTACAAAGGTTAACTATTTTCGAAAGTGTTTATATTAGTACTAGCTAAATTTGCTTCACTACGCAGTTATTGAAGTTCATTACAGAAAATTAATTTTTTATACCGAAAAATAAGTTGGTTTAATAACCAAGCCCTCAATCTTCGCCAGTAGAAAATTTGTCAAATAACATCATTATGGTTGCTTCATTGTCGTCCTTAGAAGTAAGAATGGATCTCTCTTAAGCCAAGTCGAGTCTTTAACGTGGAAAATTGTCCAAATCAGGGTAGATCGTGTCACTTCAAGTTCGTCACTTTAACAACTTTACAGAGATTTGCTGGAATATGGGAATCTTCTACTATCAATCTTCCATTGCCAATCAAAATAATTAAGAGTGAAAAGTTTTCTGCCTTCAAATCCCCTCTTAGATATTGACTCGCAAGGATAGGACTTGGACATGCGTCCGGTTGGGGGGTAGAGTTTCGTCCTCTTACTTGACACTAAATGTCAAGATTGAACATACACATCACAGGGACCTGTGTCCGTTAGTGAATAAAGCAGTACACTCCAATTAAACATATATGTAACACAATCACCTTGTCATGATTAGAAGTTTCCTCAACCCACGTTTAAGTGAATTTCTGTCCGTAGTTTGATTATGTTGAAGATGAAATTCGGTCTTTCTGTTTCAATCTTGGCGAACCAAACACTCAATAAAAGAGAGTAAAGGTGTAGCTTTCTTGCCGCTCTCATTCTATAATTCAGTAAGAGTAAAAGCAACAAGTAGACAAAGTTTCCTTATTAGTGACTGTAACTTGAAAAAAATATTTACAGCATCCACTCAATTTTTATAATTGAATAATTGTACGATACGGAATAAGAGGGGTTTAGGCCTTTTAAAGATTTATTAAAAAAAAAAAAATGCAGGGATGCACCTTTAGATTAAAATAAGTTATGGCATTGCATGCGAAAAATTATAGAAAACCAACTGTGGGGATTTGAGGGGGGGGAGAGATATATTTTCCATGAATATCTTTAAAAAAAAAATGTTTTAATTTGTGTTAGTTAGTTGTTCTTTAACTTTAAATCTTGAATAGCTTTTGGGCTGATGTTTGTAAAAGGTTAAGTGTTAGTGGAAATTTTATTAAATTCAATTAGTTTTCCCAAATGAGCTTGATGATACTTTACTTACAACTGCGTGATCTTGACATACGATTTACAAGGAGAATACGATACGCTTGAAAGAGGAACTAAAACGATGACTCCCTCCGTCTCTCTCTTTAGAGAACAAACGTACTATTTCTATTACTAATAAAACTAATTCTAAGCGGTTTGGAACTTCTAACTATCTGGTTCATAGCATCCGCAAAAGTTTAGCTATCTTTAATACTGACATTATCAAAAATATTAATAAAACTTGTCAGGCAAATTCACCATAGTATGTACATATATTTCAAAACATTCAGATAAAATAGATCATTTTTTTGTTGTTGGTATACCTATTCTCAGAAGTGGTTTCGTCCTCAAATGAAAATTTTAAAAACGTTATAAAAAAATAACCCCTTGAAATAAAGATTTTGTTCTTAACTTTAACCTGTAGGGGAAGTTGGAATAAAGTGGCCACTCTAAGGGAAATTGAATTTTCACCGAGCCTTGGTTATTGATAGAGGCTTGCCTCGTATACATTTTGAGTCTACATATTATAAGGTACCACAATTGTAAATAGGAATACAAATATAATATATATGACTTAGATGTATTTTTTCTGGAGGCATAAATAATGTGCACTTTTCCCTACCTAACGGTGTACTTTTCCCTTATAGGCTACAACAATTTTATAGGGTTGCAGGGTTTGAACAATTGATTATTCTTAATTAAATAACAATACAAAAGAAAAACCTAGCTAAAATTAGTATTTCTACACATTATAGTCGTAAAAACTCAACCAATAAAAGTAATAATTATTCTTAAAGACATAATAATAGAAATGAACAACATAACCAGGATTAGGATTTCAGTCCAGTTGCCACAACAACTTCTTCTTCAAAACGTTTCTTTTTACCAGATGCCCTCTTAGTTTTTGGCTCCATGTATCTTCTTAATTTTATTTTGTGGTTCCTTAAATTCTGTATAGACCTTTTTCTCTTCAAACTTTTTTCTGCTTATCTTTCTTTCTATTTTCCTCAGCCGACTCAGCTTTGTATAGGCTAGAAGCAATTATGGCAGTCTTTCTTTTTTTTTTACGATTAGTTTTTGAAATTTAGAAAAATTTCACACCTTCGAAATCCGCTTATTGGTGTCATTGGAACGGCTGGAGAAAGAAGCGCCCAGCCAAATATGTCACTTATTTAAAACTGTGCGATTGTTCTTCCTGGATTGTTGAGAAGAAAATTTTCACACGATTGTGTGCAGAAGTTTCTGAAAAAGGCCACGAATTTTATGTTTTTAGCATGAGTAGAATAGTCATCTAGGATATGTAGAAGTGGATTTTAAGCTGTTGGTTGTATTTTCTGTTTTAAAAATTAAACAGTTAAACTACTCCATAAAAATGTCACTTTGCATCCAGCCACTAGGGTGGCAAGCAGTTCCGGTGGGAGCCTCATATTTAAGTCCAGTCTTCATTCTTTACCTAGAGAAGATAACAAAGGTGGAATGAAATGTGCTCTTACGGACATATAGTTCAAAAGTGGTCAGCAACACTCTTTTGCTAGATGTAACGGCAACAATTTGGCGTCTTCCTTCAAGCGCTAATTTTGCTGTTTTTAGACAGAACTGTCAAAACCCCGGTTTCATCCACATTGTAAATGTGATGAGCAGGATGAAATTGTTTGTCTTGCACAGTTTTAATGATATCAAAAAACTTGTCAACGTTGACTATTATATTTATAACGTTGACTATTAGCTTATAAAAGCTTGTGCTCTAACCATCGAGGTAGATTCTGGTTTCCTAAGACTAATATTAGGCCGTTCTCTAAGACCACCACTCAGTCTTTGCCTGCAATCTCTGAATCTTTGTTAAAACGTTGCGGCTTTTGTTCCGCTCTCCCAACTGGAATGCTAATGCCCTAATCGTTAAATAATTACGTCTAATTGCATTTAAAAAATATAATCAAGGCTTTCTTGTTCTTCATTGAACACACTTCTTAACCATCACATACTATTAACTATTTTTTTGTAGACAACTTCTTTTCAGCGTATTACGTGGAACATAAAATTGCTTTGTTGCTGTGAAAAAAGACATGTTACCATGTTTTACTGCCTCAATTGCATTTTACATCGCACATGAGTGTTTTTGCTTTAGGCCAAATATAACAGAGCAGATATGCTTTTAAATAATATAAACATATTAATTCAAATTCGTTACGATAGGACAGAAAGACTTTGGTCACTTCTCCCGATCGGACGCCATGTCTGCATTAGTGGTTCACAGACAAAACTATAAACCATAAAGAAAGTACCTTTATTTGAAGGCCAGAAGAAGTTGTTTAAACAGTGATAGGAAAAAAAGGATTAATCTACTTTTAAGTGAGGCAACAAGAATGATAATATAAGTCAAACTCACTGACAACACTAATGGTGTCTACTTAAAATTATTTTGCCCGCTTCCTGTCATGCTGAAACATTGTTCAGAGCAAAAAATATCCAATGGCTACTTCTCCTTTCCTTCCGCATACATACTCCTATATTTATCATTACATACTACAATAAACATACCTCAATATATTTTCTAATAAAAATCTCTCAACATCTCAAAGTAAATTAAACAACAATTTGTTTCGTGGCCTATTCCTGAAGTTTACCTTATGTCTGATAATTGAGATCCTTCATCGCCTATGAGCGTCACAACGTCACAAAGACTAGCGATTAAACAAAATAGACTGTTGAACAGAAACCGAGCAATACTCCCTCAGGCCGAATATGACAATTGTAGGAGAACTGCTATTATTAATAACACGAAAGCACAACTGCGGACAAACTTGAATGAACCGACTTCGGAATAAACTGAGTTAACCCAGCTATGCACAACTTCGGCTTTCCCTGTCAGGTTTCTAACTGTTAAGGTATAACATATGCTCACTTCATGCTCTACACTCCCATATGCCCTACATTAGCAGAACGTTGTTGTATAATACATTTAAGTGTGAACATATTTGTAATACTGTGTTAAACGGGGTTATTCGACATGTAATATGATATGATATACTTTAATTATTCTGGGACTATACCTCTTAACAGCAAGCATTTATTTTTCCCAGAGTTGGTGTTAGTAGTAACAGTCCCGGATAGTGAAATATAAAATAAAATAAGAAAAAAATAAATATGACAAAAATAGCACGTTAATCAGCGTGGTGAATTAGATGCAGCAGAACCTCACTATTCCAACGTCGAACTTCTTTGTTTGACAGGATAATATATAATTAAATCAAGCAAAATAATATGTAATTTTGGAGTCAGTCAAATACTTTACAATTCGTATAATTTAGGGCGTTTTGGGCAGAACTGTATACTTGCCCCGTGACTTCATGGAAGTCACTGATGGTTCGTGTTATTTTTAAGTAAGCAACCACATCCCTCCAAGACCTCCCCCTCTCTTCCCAGGATGTTATCCTTTCCTTATACATATATGTCTCAGCTTTAGCCCCAGACCCCACTTCTGCCTAAACATTACACCCACTATGTAGTAACGTAACTCTTAATATTTGTATATACCAGTGTTTTGCTTGTACTTCATAATAAAGCTTTCCTTTCTTTTCTTTTAAAATACTCTCCTCTACAAAGATTATTTTAAACTGTCGATTCTATAAACTTGCTCCGGAAGCAACTTCTTTTCTATAGCAAGTTGTTTATTTTAAATAAGTTTACTTATCAATAAACACTATTGTCCCAGCAACGTCAGATGAAAGTTGTCAAATATCATCGCAATTTTTTCACCGCCAAGTTTGAAATAAAACTGAACGGATTTCTTCTTTAATGATAGGAGAGAGATTGTTTTTTTTATTGTTGATCGCTTTCATTGTATTAACATTTTCTCATCGTGAACTCAACGTTTCGGTGACCCGGGGCTCCACAGAACATGCTCACCACGAAATGTTCGTAAGTCGGATCGGCGAGGTTATGCTGCATGTATATACATATTATTACATACAAACATATATATTCTTAGGCGAGTACTTAGATTTACAAAAAGTAAATGTAGGTAAACCGGCATAAGAGTAAACTGCACAGTGTACTCGTAAAACTAAAATTTCAAGGCACAGTAATTGAATTAAAGTACGAAATAAAGACTATAATAATAGCTACCATTTGAATAATAAATAAATGATAATAAAAATAAATGAATCCATTGCCAATAATTTTGAATGTCATTAATCTCAATGCCTTACTACCAAATAACAAAAGTACACTGGTTCAATTCCTGTTATATTCAAATGGGCGTAAAAAAATGTTTAGTATCGACAAACTTGGTTCCATTTACGGTTACGTTGTAAATGGATTATGAATATCTGTGTATGACTTTTTTATTTTATTTATTTTTAAATCGGTTATTTGTTTATTTATTTATTACATTTCATTTTAATGTGAATATAGCACGGCTTAATAAATTAAATAAACAAATGACTAAATATAACAAATAACTAAATATCGTAAATAACAAATAATTATTAGGAAGATGCTTTATTTGTATACCAGTATGCCTGAATTCGGTTTTTCTGTAACAGTAGAACCAATAATCAAATTTTGAAATTACAAGTAACAAAAAAAAAATTACAGTGAGCCGAATAGAGCAGTATAGAAGTACCTGACTGTGTAATAATGGAATATTCTGTTGAAAATGGAAACATTGGTGGGGTGTACTGATGTATTTAAGTTAGATAAATAGATGGTTTTTATTTAGATCAATTTCATTCAATCATCCACACCATCCTTGTACGGCTCCCCACTGTGAAAATAAGTTTGAATATACGAACAACAGCATTGATGACCTGAGTGTTTTCCGCCGGAATAAATCCCAAAAAAGAAAGGAACAACAATTGAATGCAATGACGGGAGCTCAATATAAATTACTTTATTTCTTTTGAATTTGATTTCCTGGAGCTATGGTATGTGAAAAAGTGTTTTTACAAACAAATGAAAAATTACATTGGTTAAACTATATAAAGTATAATGGAAAGTTATAAGTAATTTTTTTTTTTGACCTAGAAAATGCTGGTTTAACGTCAGTCCGCACTACACGATATAATATAAGATTATTTTGGAGACTAATTGGCCATTATTTATCTTTTTCCATCCCGAAATTAGACGACAACACTTGGGGCGAAATTGTTTAATTACTTTTGCAGTAAAAAGTTATGATTAAAACACGAAAGTACGTGAAACAGCCCCTAAATCTATAAGCAATAAGTTGATAACAAGGAACCGAGGTTTGAGGTAATTATGTGTATAGCATTATTGTATATCATTTTGTTTTAAGTCAATCTTTTAGTTATATTCAATTCAAATTGTTTTCAGTTTTAATTAAAATTAACAAAAATACGAATTTTTTGTTTTAAAAGGGCAACCACAGGTTGTTATTATACGTTATAGGTTACACAGGTTAACACCCTATATATATTTGCTAAGATTTAATAACATAAGGTATCACAATCAAATAATAACCATGAAAAACATCGGCTTAGTGGAATTTTGAATGAAAGTGACTCCCCCCTCTTACTTACAAGATTCTTAATTTAAAACCCAAAAGCTACTACATATGTAAGGTTATTAAAGACACTTAAAGAAAAAAAATTTAAAAACCTTAATATAATAAGCCCTTATTTATTTAAGGTACTAAATGGAGTTTTATTACCTTGCATATATTTAAATTTCTACCATCGCTTGTACGTATTTCATTACGTATCAATCAATTTATATCATAAATGAAGAAAAAAACCATGTTAGTCAAAATTATGTTATTACTGATCAGGATCGAAAATCGGGTTATCTAAAATAAAAATGTTGACTCGACAAGCTTCTGCCGAAAACAGTCGGCCTGGATACATAATTTTGGCTTACGTAAGTGGACGACAATGATTGGGGTCTAGGGAAAATAAATTGTCATATCAAATTCACATATGATGAACCGAAAGATCAGGAGGATGTCCATCCACAAATTGGCCAGTTATACTGGCACGATATCAAGTTTCACGAGTGAAATACTTTCGGAAAGGTGATTAGGTAATATTGGGACGAGTTAGAGCTAATGAAGAGAAGTGAGCTAACACATATGCGAGATGATGTATGGCCAGTCCAGTAGCTGCCATGACACCATGGCTAATGATCGCCCCACTAATTACAGGTGATTATTCCGCCTGAAGAGGTATATCGGCCAGATATCCACCTCGGCTCCTCACTCGATGACCATTCGCTGCAGCAGGCTCAGACCGCACGCAGTCAATGGCCACTCCTGCCGAGCTCTGCGGTCACAGGTTCAGTCCGACTCGCCATTAAATCAACTCTAAATGCGGAGACTAATTCCAACCGCTTCAACCAGGCTCTGTATTGCCCCTATTTACAAGTCCACGTATTTAAAAAATAATTTAAACAGTTTATACATAACGGGTATCAATAGTAAAATACAGGAACCATTCTTTACATAGTGACTGCGCATTAGCTGTGGTGTAAACATAGTACAGGCACTTCATCAATAGTTAATCCAAGGATCACTTGCATCGTCATTATTTTAGGTCAATAATGAGCTAACGTTTGACCGGATGTTAATACCCGACAGGAATACGTATTCACTGTATGAACAGGAAGGTATTTAGGCTTCTACTTTGACAAGACTAAAATGAGACCGATAGGGTGGGGAGGTGATAATCTTATGGGGTTAGGGGTACGTAGTCATTGGGATATGTTTATTTGTATGCATGGTATGAATGAGTGATTGTATGATAAACCGTGAATTTAGTATAAGAGTGTTAATCACAATTGGTTATTTTCCGATCAGGTAAATAGCGATTTTATTCGTTAAAAAGACTTTATAGCTAAAAAAAAATTGACCTAAACAATAAAGTGAAATTCAGAAGTTGGATCCGAAATGGCTTCTGAGCAACTACGTAGAGCACACTAACAGACAGACAAAGAAAACCAGAATCAAAATTAGAGCTTTCTCCGGACTATTCAATTAAATAAAACTAAACATGCAGCTTACTAACCTTTCTGTTTTTGAAATACGGGTTTTATGATCAAGTTGATAAACCTAGCCTTCCACACACACAAGCACAACCTATGCTTCCAAATACAACAGCACACACACATCATTACATGCATAAAACTAAAACGGTGTTTGCCTATGACACCTGAATAGCATGTCGTTAATAAACTTTATAAGCTCCTCGCGCATAGTTCCAAAGCTCAGTGAGTCAAGTGTCAAGTGATTAAGTATAAATGAGTGTTAAAATAAAATTGTTCACTAAGTAGATATCAAGAGAAATGATGATTAAGCCCTATAAAGTTTGATGCAGAGTCACCTAGTTGAAACTCTTTGAGAGTTCACCTTTAAGTATGATATTTAGGAGCATAATTTACTTACATCATGAATACAACCAACAGTCTAAAAGGCCTTTACAGCCTATGTGCCAATTTATAAATTCCTATGAACATCATATTCCTTTCGTGGAGTGTTTCACGAAACAAATTATTTATTACACATGACACGAAAGGTTTTTTCAGCGCAAAAATCAGTGATTTTTTTTCACTAAAGTCTAATGTCTAATCGTCGTATTTTTTGCGTATGCATTGTTTACAACAGTGCAATGAACTGTTTGGCCATAAAGGGCACCAAGTCATTTCATGAACTGTTATAAAATTCAAGAGATCAATGAGATGCTTAGTGTGCGTTGATACCAGTATGACATACAGAAGAATTCATCATGTGTGAGCGACATTCAATAAGTGACTGTCAAAGCATCGATAATGAAAGATGAAAGAGAATTTTATTAAATTATTTCTTCACAGCATTGAAAAACTTTTCAAAAAACATAATTCTGATGCTAAGTCATGTCAATTTGCGTTCTTGGGAAAAAAATAGTTACGGTGCTCTCGCATATTTATGATTCTATTTATATATATTTAACAGTTGTATATATATTATAGTTCTTTTAATTAGTTTTCACTGTTCATTCATTGCTTCTACTTTATTTGGTCACCATTTACAATTATTGTAAATTAATAATTAAATTTCCATGTAAATTATGTAATCTATCTATAAAATATGAATTCAAATAACTCTAAATACATGTACAATGCGAATCCCACCTTGTAAGGTTAGGAGGAATTATACAAGTAAAAAATAAGTATTCGGGTATATTTGTTTTTTTCAAAACTACAAATATCAAAAAGTGTATTAATTCACTCTATTCTCCGTGATGAATTCGTTTATTAAATTGCGTTCTTTTAAAGTACAATATTTGTTACCTGGATTTATTTTAAAATGTCTATCTTACACATTTGGTAGTTTCGCGTTCGTATATTAAATACATAACAAATTCTTAATCCACTCATATAACAGTCACTAATATTTATTTTATTTAATAAAAATTCCAGAAGCTCAATATAAATAAGTTACTTATTTTAGATATTGATTGTCTGGACCTATGAACTTGAAATTACGAGATGTGATGGCTAAACGTCGGTCCGTACTGGATGATAAAATAAAATATTACATTGGAGTGTAACTTTTCCCATTTGCCCATCTTCAATATTGACGGAAAACCCACTCCACAGTAGGCATTCTGAATACTAATTGAGCGTGTCTAATAACTGTAATCATGACACATTCGACAGCTGTTCAACACACATGGCTGGTTTCTAAAACTCTTACACCATACCAATCAATAACACAAACTGACAACCCCACAGGACAGGTATCCCAGAACTAGGCCTATGAATACATCGGGTCTGGCCCAACTGCTACACGACGGACCCTTCCTCGGTCTGGAGGGCGCCTGTGTTTATGGGACTGGCTCTAGCCAAGTGTGCCTCGACTGGCCTGCTAATAGAGATGAGATTTCCTTTCTTTTTTGTACCGCCCGCACTCAATCTTAAGCCCAGCCCACTCATACTTCTCGGGGCGCCCACTTGTGAGTTTACGTAAGCACTTGGGAACTCGTTAAAATGTTTAGTCTAGCTTTAAGTGGACGAGAGAGTGAGGGAAATAACGGTTTTTATCACACACGAAGTGCTGATTGGAAAGAACGAGTGATAAGCAATACTAGGAAAGACTGCTAACCATTAAAAAAAACATACATATGGATATCTTAAGCAAAGTTAAAAGAAATTCACTCCTAATAAATAATTAAGCTCAGGAGTAATGTTAATTTACAACATTACAACTAATACCCTAAAAGGCAATTGCCAAATGTTTTTTGATTACAATTAAAATTTTATTTTTTAAAATAAAATACGTATAAGTAAAATATATTACTTTTTGCAAACTAGTAAGGATGAAGCCAAAATTACAGTAGTTATGAGATTTATCATTAACTATTGAAATTCAAGACCTTGAATGCTCCCGAGTTCAATTTATCATAAAATTGTTTTTCATATAGTTAATTACTTCCCATCAGATTCATAAATGCATAATGTTTGAAACCAATATGCGGTTAATTAATATTCACCTAGTTATTATTAATCACGCGTCACACCAATGGTCCAATAATAAATATTATTGAAATATAACACCTTTTCATCATCAAACAAAGCATATTCCCAAAGACACATTCACTCAAGTTGATTGAACAGATCAAAAAATGATTGCAGTAAAATAACGAGAACAACAATGCTTACTGTCAAAAACCATTTGATGAAATTTGAAATTCAGAGGGGCTCTCAAAACGGTCCAGTGGCCAAGCCAGGCCACTTCATGAAATGAATGTTTATGATTTCAGGTGGATTGTGAGTTATATTTTACATGCAACTCCTAAAACGGAGGCAGGTCCCTCTCCCGATATGATAACAAACACTTCCATAACCCTAATGAAATTTCCGTCAAAAAGTTTAAGGGTTATACGACGAGTTTTAGCCTTTAAAAAATTATAATATACTTGATTGATTCACATTCTGAAGAGACTAAATCGCAATCTATCTATCTGCCGTATCATCCCTATACAATCGATATGAGGACATATACTTATTCTCCATGGTAGAAGTATATAATCCATAATTTGCAATAATTCTGAAAATTACTGCAATCAACGTGTGAACACTTATTATTACGCCAATCGCTACAGGGACGTTTTATTTTTTTGAATGTGTGAGTCACCCAAAACTAATAGCTGCTCCCTTTAACGGTAATCAAAAAGCTCAAAAGTCCCTTTCCAACACTCCTATTGCAGTTCCCGCGCCGATCGTGTGAGATATCGTATGATTGCTGGCTGCCAGAGCACGCAAAACGTGTTAAGCAAGTGCTCCAGATTTGAATAAGTGCCAGAAAATACTTTGTACTTACTTTTATGGTTATTTATAATACAGATTGAATAGTATTGATATTTTTGTGTTATGGGATCTCTTATGTACAAACATGAATCATATGTATTCGGTGAGAGTATCTTCGTCTTTTTGGTTTTTAAATTTGTGTTTCAGCTATGTTGTTACAAACCCAATTTTTTTTTTTAGTAGTAATATTCCCAGGGATCCATAATTAAGGTACTGCAGCCAACCGTATTGAGCAAATGGTAACTGAAATCTAACACGATTGAAGTTAAAGAAGCAATATCATTTAAAAAAAGGCAAGTGATAGAGGCCCTAGGGTTTCTATATTGGGGAATCTTAAAACCAAAAATTAACCACAGCCTTTTGCCATCTTAAACTTACAACAGTACATTAATTACTTTACGAGCACTATAATTATATTATACATAAACAAGTATACTCTAGCGAAATAAGCCCAGCTAATAAGTAATAATTAAGGCTGGGATCTGTATGTAGTACCTTCATTTTCCGACGTCATACAAATCAATTTTTATATCTGAAAAAGATCTTAAATAATTTATTAAATTGAAGCAAATGCAATAATATAAAAGATATATTTTATATAATATTCTTCATTGTGCTAAAATTACAATCTGCCTAATTAGGCAATAAGTAATTGAGATAAATGTTCTCATTCATACCATATTTACAATTCATCATTCACTCGCTCATTCTTACAATATTTACAAACAGCCCAGAAGACTCCCAAATCCACATGTTTGTCACCTCCCTCGCATGAGAAAGAGGAAGCGGAGTCTTGGGAAGTCCCCCACTCTTTCCATCAGTTGATGCTTGACTTTTTTGCTGCCCCCATAGCTCTATTTCGCATGTCCCGACTGGCTTAAGTATAACTTTGTAAATTAGTAATTTATTTTCTATTGAGAGATGGGATGTACTTCGAAGTAGTCTGTACAGTTGTCCAAAGCGTCTTTTTAGTTCTTTTCTTTTTACCCTCGTATGTAGGTTCCAGGTCAGTCGTTTGTCGAGATGGAAGCCTAAGTACCGTACTGTCTTGGGTACAGGGAGATGAATAGAATTAAAAGAAACCTGGGGAAAATACTTGCGACAGAGGGTAAAGGTAATGTGGGAACATTTTGGTTCATTAACTTTGATCCGCCATTGGTTGCACCAATACTCGATCTCGTAAAGGTGCTTTTAAAGGTTATAAGATGCTATAACAGGGTCTGGGTGGGATGACAAGACTGTAGTGTCATCTGAAAATGTGGCCCAGAAGGTATTTGGGACATCAGCGGTGTATAGGTTATAGAGGATGGGACCCAGGACACTCCCCTCTGGAACTCCTGCATTTATGGGATAGTAGTTGGAGTATTCTAAACCACAGCGGACTTGGAAGAAGCGGTTTGAAAGGTAGGACTGTAGGATTAGGAAACGAGTTGTGGTAAATATCTTTTGAGTTTGTAGACCAAACCTGCGTGCCAAACCTTGCCAAAAGCTTCTTCTATATCAAGAAAGGCAGCAGTGCAATACTGTTTGGTTTCAAGGGCTGAGGAGATGTGATCAACAACGCAAGGCCTAGTCGAGCAGTGGAATGTCGTTGACAGAAACCAAACTGGTGTGTACGAAAAATATTTTTAGATTCAAAAATTGGAAGTAGACGTATTAACAGGAGTTTCTCAAATATTTTTGAGAAAATAGGGAGTAGTTAGCTAATTGGACGGTAAGATGAGGCGTCATTGGGTGGTTTACCGGGTTTGGCGAATAGGACAATAATGGAATGTTTCCAGAAGAGAGGAAAGTGCATCGTTCGGGTAATGCAATCATACATGTAGGTTAGGAAGATTATGGCTTTAGGAGGAAGTTATATGAGGAGTAAGGAGATCATATCCAGGGGATTTTCGGCAAGGTAAGTTTTTCAGAAGGTATTTGACCTCAGAGGGATTAACTGCTTTTGGTGGAAGTGAGAGAGGTATGGGTGAAGGAAGGAAATCTTCAACCGTTGTGCTGTGAGTATGGTTTTGATAAGAAAGGTGAGGGGTGAAAGTATAGGTAAGGTGCAGAACAAATTCCTCCGACCTATCCCCATCCGAAGCTGCCCAGGACCCATCATCACGACGGTGTGAAACAGGATGATCCTTTTGAATTTGTTTAGTTACATTTCAAAGGGATCTATCCCTGTGTAATGTAACTGAAAGGTGGGAATCAAAGCGATCGGGACGAAAGGATGCCAATAGCCGCTTTACCAATCTGCAGTACTGATTGTAAGAGCGGCGATCAGAGGATTCCGGGATTTTTGTCACACTGTTCTGGAATGGAGTTTGGATTGGATTAGATCTTTGAGATGCTAAGGTAAACGATTATGATTGTAAATATTTTGATGACGATGGGGCGACGATGATAGAAGATATAAAGTTCTTTATTTAAAAAATTGGAATTGGTTTGTACAGCGTTATTTATTGGAATGTAAGAATTTATTCATATTAATGTACAACTCCATTCATTCGCTATCTATAAGGTAATTAGTAATTCCTTTATTGTGCAATATTTACAATCTGCATTTATAAGGCAATAAGTAATTAAGATATATGCTCTCATTCATACAATATTTACAGTTCATCATTCACTCGCTCATTCATACAATATTTACAGACAGCCCAGAGACCCCCCAAATCCACCGCAAAGAGAAAGCGGAGTCTTGGGAAGTCCCCCACGCTCCTCCGTCAGCCGCGTCACCGGATACTAGCCAGTGGATGCTGACCAAGAGCGCGAGAGCCACAGACGCTCAGGACATGATTGGAGAGACTGGCCATTGCCAGGACTCCCACTGTCACGCGTTTATAGCAGGTCACGAGGCCACTGCCGTTTCAGTCTCCGAGGAGGATTATAGGGATGAGTGGCGCAGTGCATTGACTGTGCTACAGGATTAGGGTGGTTGGAAAGGCTACTGTGGAATTTCGTAAACTTGGAAGGGATGAGTTCTAGAATGTAGGGTATATTAAGGTCGTTATGAAGGGTTTTGTTGCTGACATAATAAGGGGCATTTACTATTGTTCTCAGGACTTTTGATTGAAAGGATTGGATACGCTTGATGTTAGACTTTTTTGCTGTCCCCCATAGCTCTATTCCGTATGTCCAGATTGGTTTAAGTATAACTTTGTAGATTAGTATTTTATTTTCTATTGAGAGATGGGATGTCCTTTGAAGTAGTCTGTACAGCTGTCCAAAGCGTCTGTTTAGTTCTTGTCTTTTTAGTCTCGTATGTGGGTTCCAGGTCAGTCGTTTGTCAAGATGGAAGCCTAAGTACCGTACTGTCTCGGATACAGGGAGAGGAATAGAATTAAAATAAACTAGTGGACCAGACTTGCGACAAAGGGTGAAGGTAATGTGGGAGCATTTTGCTTCATTAACTTTGATCCGCCATTGATTGCACCAATACTCGATCTCGTCAAGGTGTTTTTGAAGGTTTTGGGATGCTATGTCGGGGTCTGGATGGGATGACAAGACTGCAGTGTCATCTGCAAATGTGGCCAAGAAGGTATTGGGAGTAGAGGGGACATCAGCGGTGTATAGGTTATAGAGGATGGGGCCCAGGACACTGCCCTGTGGAACTCCTGCACTTATGGGATAGTAGTTAGAGTATTCTAAACCACAGCGGACTTGGAAGAAGCGGTTTGAAAGGTAGGACTGTAGGATTAGGAAAAGGGTCTGTGGTAAATATCTTTTGAGCTTGTAGAGCAAACCTGCGTGCCAAACCCTGTCAAAAGCTTGAGCTATATCGAGAAAGGCAGCAGTGCAATACTGTTTGGTTTCAAGGGCTGAGGAGATGTGATCAACAACGCGAAGGCCTTGTTGAGCAGTGGAATGTCGTTGGCGGAAGCCAAACTGGTGTGTGGGAAAAAGGTTTTTGGATTCAACAATGGGAAGTAGACGTATTAGTAGGAGTTTCTCAAATATTTTTGAGAGGATAGGGAGTAGGCTAATTGGACGATAAGATGAGGCGTCATTGGGTGGTTTACCGGGTTTGGCGAATAGGACAATAATGGAGTGTTTCCAGAGGAGAGGAAAGTGCGTCGTTCGGATTATGCAATTATATATGTAGGTTAGGAAGATTATGGCTTTAGGAGGAAGTTGTTTGAGAATTTGAGGAGTAAGGAGATCATATCCAGGGGATTTTCGGTAAGGTAAGTTTTTCAGAAGGTATTTAACCTCAGAGGGGTTAACGGCTTTTGGTGGAAGAGAGAGAGGAATAGGTGAAGTGAGGAAATCTTCCACAGTTGTGCTGTGAGTATGGCTTTGATGAGAAAGGTGAGGTGTGAAAGTATGGGTAAGATGCAGAGCAAATTCCTCCGACCTATCCCCATCCGAAGCCGCCCAGGACCCATCATCACGACGGAGTGGGTGTGAAACAGGTTGATACTTTAGGATTTTTTTGGTTACGTTCCACAAGGAGTTATCCCTGGTGGACAGAGAGGAGAGGTAGGAATTGAAAGAATCGGAACGGAAGGATGCCAATCGCCGCTTTACCAATCGGCAGTACTGATTGTACGTGCGACGATCAATAGGATGCCGGGATCTTTGCCACACTGTTCTGGAGCGGCGTTTGGATTGGATTAGATCTTTGAGATGCTGAGGTAAACGATTATGATTGTGGATTTTTGTGTGACGATGGGGTGACGATGCCTCCCAAGCTGACCTCTGGACCAGAGTAGTGAAAGAATGCACTGCATCGTCTAGGTCTTGGGATGTTTTCAGGGATAATTTGAGGTTTACGGACTCTGTAAGAAGCTGACGGAAGTGGTCCCAGTCAACTGGGCCCCTAATAAATGAAGGAGGAGGCAGTTTGTGAATTGGTCTTAAGGAAATGGTTAATAATAAATCTATAAGGTATGTATATATACCTGAATATTCCCCTCAGAAGCACGCCCCTTCCTAAGGCGATTCCACCAGGATGTTGGGCTGGAAGCAGTGGAGCTCTCTTCCTCCTTCTACAATCGTTTCACTATTAGTGAAGACCAGGGAGAGGGCAAGAGAGAGACACTGACGCTCAGGGCTTGAGTTTGGATGATGGTCAGTGCCAGGATCCCATGATATTTATTTATATTTATAATAGATCGTGAAACCACCTCCGTTTTAGGGAACGAAGAGAATTGTAAAGATGGGCGTTACTGGATAAGGAGTTGGCTGCAGAATTTGGAACAAGGAATAGATTTTCGTTGAATCAGGAAAATCTTGGAAGCAAGGGAAGTTGGAACATATAGATCACTATGAAGGTACGAGTTTATAATGTAAAAGTTTATGTAACGAGCGTCGTCCACAGTTAAGAGGACTTTGGATTGGATTGTTTGGATTTGTTTGATGTTCAAAGGTTTAGCTGTTTTCCACGGTTGTAGTTCGTAAGTACAAAATATTATAAAATAAAACAAACTTTTTTAAATAAACAATGTAATTGGAAAACTAAATAGAAACATTAAAACATATTGCAGACAAAAAATTGAATGATAATAATTAATAACATGATTTTTTTATGTGCTCAGAGATTTAACAAAATATTTCTACGAATTTTCTGAGATGAATATTCCCCTGTAGTCTGGTAAACAACGTTGACTACTTCATATATAATAAATGTTACTGCCATGTTTTACGATGAAGATCTTATCTTCCTTATCACACGATGTCATTAAAAGAGATGTCCATGATGAGACGACTTTCGGGCATTTTTTTGACTGAGGAATACCCCTGTCTAAGTCAATACACAATTTCAAAAAATTGTACACATTGGAATAAAACTGTTAGCTAAGAAAGATCTTGGTTGGTGGAAGACCCAGACCGGCGTTGTAGGAATGAGCGGTGAGGGTAAGTGCCTTTTGTTGCATCATTCAATCAATAAATCAAAATAATTGTTGAGTCAAAGAATCTCTCAAGCCTCAAAGTTTATGGAAATTATAATTTACAAGCCAAATCTCCGATATCATAAGGGCATAATCATTTTGTTTTTTGAATAACTTTAGAATTAAATGGATTTAAATTGTTTAATTTAGCTTTAAAAAGTTAGTATATAACTAGTTCGGTACATACAGTTACAGTCGAAAAACGTATTTAAGTTTTAAACTTCAAGTTCGGTAAAGACCCGTTAAGAATTTGGCTTCTCTTAAAAAAATAATAATATGAAAAGTTTACAAATACTTTAAATCAGTACGTAACCTAGCGTTGTCACTATGGCGAGATTTAGATTTGCATGTATCCCAATATTTCTTTCGATTCTATCCAAGATCCATTCCGGGTCAAACTACTAACATGCTAAAACATATTATGTTTCTGCTATGGAATAATATTTAGTCTATAGACATCTCGAGTAGTCATGATTCACCGTCAACAAACTTTCAACAAGTATGCGTACCGGTTCGAATCCGAGTAACTGCCTGAAGAAGTTGAGTGATTTAGTAGCTTGTTTTGTCGTAAATAATATTATCCAGTGCTCAATGGCCCGTTTATGAATACTGGAACTTCTAGAATCCAGTCCACAGGCGATTAATCAATCGCTGGCAGCAATGAATTTTATTTTCTCACCAGTGACAGAACTCGTAAAAAGTCCGATGCTAACGAAGATAAATAATAGTATCAATTGCATGTCTGTGCACATCTATGTCTTTAAGCTATATTTCAGAACACTTTGAAATTCTCCGATTAGTTATTGGTTTCACGGCAATAAACTGAAGTAATTAAAAATTAATAGCAGTCTCAGTTAAGGAGGTAATAATTAATTATTAGCTTTTGTCTGCTCCAAGTTTTTATTATTTACATTATATTAACCTTTAATTTAAGTTTTAATTTTAATTATATGACCTCATTGTATTTTGAACACGATGACAACGTATTTGATTTGTTGAATAAAAAAAAATATATATATTATTAATTTGTTAAAGTAATTGATATCAAGTATATTCAATTCCTAAATTTTATTTATAGCATGAATGGTTACTCGTAAAACCACAATAAAATTAGAGTAATTATTATAAATCGTTAAGACCACAATAAAAAATAAAACACATTTTAAATAGTTACAAACGTCAATTAATAAACCTAAAATGTGGGAAGACAGAAGTTATTATACTGTCAAATACATAAAATTAAGATTTAATGTTTTAACGTACTTCTACTGAATTAAAGATAGTGAAACCGAAGAATTTCAAAATATTCCCTTTTTTTCCTCAAGGGTCCTTGATGTGGCATTTATACGAGAATTTTCCGAACTATTTCACAGTGCATGGAAAGAGATTTTGTAACGTGTTTTGAGTTTTGTTTTTAAACACAGCAATAATAAAGCTTAGTAATCTAGACACTCTTAAGGCCGAATTATAGTTTCACCAGCAACAAAAATGGCATGTTTAATACGTTTAATAGATTTTTTATAAAAATATTTTAGTTAGTTACATGATTTTTGTATAATGGAGATACTTCAAAGTATTTATGAAACGAATGGTGATAAGTGAACTCGTAAGCTTTAAAAAAATGAGTAAGAAATACTAGTTATCACTTCTTTTTTAAAGCTTAATTTTCCATGATATACGCAACACGTTCGTAAACATTAATGGACTGTGCTGATCTACAAAATATTGCTAGGTATTATATCCTCCAATCAGAGTTTGTTTCCTTAAAATAAAAATAATTGTCCAGTGCCTACTGCTCGTGAGCGACTAGGACCCTTTCTTTAGGCCTAGGGTTGCCTGGGACTTTGTTCTGCGTGCCAACTTGGATCGACGATCTGTAGTTGCTGTGTTTAATAGTATAAGACCCCCCCGAATACGTTAAAAAATCTCAAATATTAATAAAAATTAAAATAAACAAAATTTGCTGTGGTAATACCAAACTCAACAAAACGATGATGAAAATATACGGGAACCAATAACTATTGTGGTAGACACCGCCCAACAACAACAATTTACTTAGGCCAACTAGCTTATACATCGGCCACTGATGCTTTGTATGCCAAGCTATTAAATTGGAGTACATCCTAAGTTGTGAACATCATTGAGCATTCTAGCAGTTAACCATCCAACATCCGACTTCAGACAAACTTGACTGCATCTTTGCCATATAACAGCAAGGTTAGTATTGTTAAATCTTCAACGATCTTGTTGCTGGGATTTTGACCTCCAATTGTCTATTTCTGTCCGGTGCCAAGTTTTATAGCCCGGACATTGTATTAGCCTGGTCGAGCTAGGAGAAGCACCCTGCAGGGTTCATGTTGCAGTGTGAAAATCTTTGTCGAGGGATCAGAAATCTAATTAGGTTATTTGATGGAGAGAAGGAGCACTGCCTAACAAAATTCCTTAATTATGAGGGAAAGAAGGCGAAGGTGGGAAGAGTTTGTTTTAAGATGAAGTAAATGGATAAGTCCCACCCCTTTCCACTTGAAGAAGTATTATAAGCCAACTCTTCATCAGGAGCAGGGTTATGACACAATTACCAAAGGAAAATCCTCCCCAGAGATACAATGATTTTTATACATTTATTTCACCGGAGGGGGCTTGCCCAGCCAATTATGTTTACCTTAGTATACACTATGGGCTTTAGGATTTCTTCAAGGGATGGTTAATGTCAAACTTCTCTACGGATTCATTCGTTTTTATTCAATTCCTTTTCTAATATTTCACAGCAGTATTATTCCAACAACAACCGGGATCTTTAGAAATTTTAATTCAGTTGTTCAACCTAAAATTTTACCTCATAAAAACCGAAAAGTCATAAAATATACACGTTTTTAAGAAACACAGTTTTTTATACCAGAAATAAATTTAAAAACAATTCAAGGGTCAGACAATTAGGGGTTCACAACGGTTTCGAAAACGAGTTTGTTTACAATTAGAGTATTTTTTTGTAATTAGTGTCTACTCAAGGTTTATTTGTAATAAATTTAATAGTTTAGGACCTCGAGATAATTAATTTACCATCCTACTCAAAATGACAGCAGACATTGATTAATAATTAATTGACTCGTCATTTTATTCATAATACATGATCTCATTTAACATCTTTGAAGTACAAAAAATAAACATCATAGAAAATATCATCCCTCTATAAGAAACTGGTCCTGCGAGTTTGCGAATACACTTTTAAGTTTTAGTTATAGACTCTCTAAGCCCCAAAACTATTAAATATTTTTAATCATGACGTTGAGATCCTTAATTTTTTGTTAGGGTATACTAAAATTAGAAATATTCATTTTTTATCCCTTATTTATTAATTATGTATAATAGAAAAATATTATGGAGTCAAAAAAAATATTTTTCATTTCGTCGGATTACTAAAAAAAAACTTCTTTTGAATTTCATGTTTATATGTCGAAAAGGTGAATCACTATCAGATTGGACGGGTGTATATCAAGGAAATCTGATAAAAAAAAAAACACTGTTACTTTTATCAAAAAAACTTCTTTTTGTACGTTAAAAAGAAAACCTATTTGTGTTAAAGTCAGTTATTTTTGTTTTCCTAACCAGGATGAAAACGCAGAACTTGATATCTTAAATCCCTTCTGAACTATTACACAAGGATTTTATTCAAAATTCTTCTTGCTTAACTTCGCATAATTATTTTAAGTATTGTAGAAAATTAATAACTTTGTGAACAATAATTATTTCATTAATAACCCCTCTTTTATTTTTAGCATGATTTAGACATAAAATGAAACTGCAATGCAAAATACCATGCCTAGAGTTTGTGAATACGATATTAATAAAAATCCCTTCTTAAAATTGCAGTTTTGAAAACAGAGCAGATTTTATTTTTCATTTTCGATTTAAAAGGTAGGCTCTACTTTCAATATTCCAGGATACATTAAATTGTTTTGTTAAGATATTAATCATAATGGGAAGTATATTGAAAAATGTTGGATTTATAATAATTTTTACCAGCTTAAATGCTTTTGATTATTAATTATAGAAAATATAAACTTTATGTACATAAAAAAAAAAATGACGACTCTTACAACTGGCCCGAATATGAAACAAAGCTAAACCATTTAAATTTAGGTCTCATTTTCTGAATTTTTTCTAAGAGGTAAGTGAGGAAGCCGTCAATTGAAAAGAAAATTTCTAAAAAACTGCTGGTACCTAATAATAAAACGTTGTTTCACCCAATTTGAAAGAGTTAAATTTCCAATAATTAAGCTATTTACGATTTTTTCATAGTCTCTCCAAGCTCTATTACAAACAAAGATAAAAAAAATTAATAGATCAGACTTTTCATCCACCTATGTTTAAGCATAACACTTTAAGTGAGTATTTAATCACATTCATATCTTTAAAACAAACATATATGTGAAATATATGAAAAAAACGGAACGGCTGCTCGTTTTCACCCATCAATAACATTTGCATTATCTTATTAGCACAATGATAATATAAAAAGTGAGCTAGCATGGTCAGATTTCATTCTTTAATAAAAAAAAAAAGTAATAAACCCAACAGTAATTTAGTGCATCCTAATTCTTCCTGTCACTTTTCATTGACCATCATATTTTTAAAGCCGGCTGAGAAGAAGGAAGCATACAATTGTGTACACCTTATTTCAGCTATTAATCAAGGGAAATATCTTTTTTTACAGCGAATATTACTTTTTATAACAGGGAGGATTGACAAAGATTATGAAGTCGTTATAATACCAAAATTGTACAGTTATTGTTAGGAACAAAGCATGGCCTAAAACAACCAGCAAAAATGTGACAGGCGAGTTTTCTTGGTGACTATAGCTGATGCTTTCGATTATTAATTATAGAAAATATAAACTTTATGTACACAAAAAAAAAATGACAAATCTTACAACTGGCCCGAATATGAAAAAAAGCTAAAATATGTAATAATAAAAACAGAATGGGATATGGAATGTCAATACAACCAGAAAAGGATTCTGTATAGTTTCTTTCCAGTGGGCTACATGATTTTCCTTAATGGCCACGGGTTACTGTATGGTTTATTCTGAAGGGCCGAATTCTCTACTCTTAAGGAAACATACTCAGGCCGGCTCTGTTGTACGGTGCACCGATTTTTAGTCATCAGCCGGAAGCTACTCCAACGATTTCAATACGCAATAGTTATGAAAGTGGTCCGACAAAGTTTATTCCAGCAGCGGAGAAACAGTGAGCTCCACGAAGATTGTGAGCTGCCTCGGGTGGATGAGTTCATTCTCCGTAGACATAATATGTCTACAATTGTGGCATAATATATCTAACAATTTGATAATATCAAATTGTTAGATTCACTGCTATATTTAACAAACTCCTTGGTTAAGACGATGTCCTCATCTCCGCTTCCCCACCAATGGCAGTAGGCAGTCGAAATGGGAACGCTCTAGGATTAAGTTAGTTTTAGGATAGTCTTGAGGATATAATTATAATATGTATTTCAATGGTGAGCCCCGTCACCTAGTCCCTGTTACATTGTATAGAGTTTGAACAATAAAAAAATAGATATGTTAACTTTACAAAAACTGCTTACAATGCAGTAAAAGGAGCTATTTACAGCCCACTATATATATATTGATATTGCATGTAGTTAATTTTTTTTATCAACATAAAATTAAGGGTAAAGAAAAAAAAAGTTTCTAAGGAACGTAACACCTACAAAGCTGTAGTGGGCTGCGTGTACGGTTTTATGGGGCCCAGACTTATGTAAGCTCTTTAGCGAGCCTGAAGAAGTTCTGTAAGGTCTGACTTCTGTAAAAAAAAAAAGAAAATATTTAAAGTTTAATTCATTCATAGAAATTTATTTTACCCACGTAGTCGACTGATCTTTTCCTCATACTTGATCCACGCTACTGGTAAATGGATTACGGATTTGAAGTGTTTTTAGTAAATTTCATTTCAAGGGAAAACTCTTGTAATTTGGAGAGTCTTTGACAATCATCGAGACAAAAGAGACAACGTTATCAGCCTAGGGAGGCTTTGGAGAAAGCAGTGGAAGTGAAGATGTAGGGGATAAGCAGGAGACTGGCAAGGGGACAAGACCTCGAATCTAGATAAGTCTCTTATCCTGACCAAAGCCCACTGGCGGGTTTTCCCTTAAACTCTAGCTCCTCTTTCAGACCGCAGATAGCCCGAACCGTCGGATTCCCCTGTGTAGCCAGGAAACAATCAAAGCTTAAATTCTGGGAATCGTCTCGTCATTTACCCCAGGAAATAAATTCTTTAACTTTGTAAAGCGAACTCACGTGTTCTTAAGGTTTTTAATGGTCATTTAACTTAGATTGTATTTATAAATAAGCTTCAGGGCATACATGACCCAGCAACATTAAGCCTCATTAATACCTCGTTAATCCAATGAGTAAAGCCAATTATCGTAAAAAGAAAAGTGTTAAAAAAACAAGCGGCTTAATAAGTCATTCGAAAAGAGCTTACATTGTCTGGTGGAGAAAAGGATGAAAGACTACGACAGGACCCAGGAAAGAAATTACATACATAAAAAATTCAACCCCACCTCGGCCAAGCCTTCCACCAAACTCCTGCCCCTGGATCAACTTCCCCGTCATCCCCTTGCTTATCCTCGAAGCACATCATCTCTAATCAGCTGCGGCTGATAATCGTGTTTGTATAGATTCCATCTTTTCACCCTCCCCCAAAAACGTATCGTGTTTATTTTCACAAGGGGGTAGGCTGGGAGCAGAAACGCTACACCCGCCTTTTATTTCAATTTTAGTTCAACCGTGAGGAGTTGAATAACACTTTATTCAAATGGAAATAATGAGTAACTCGATACTGAAACAGCACTGGTACCTTTATATAAGGAACACATTTTTAGCCCTTTTTATTTCAATAAGAAGATGTTGAAAGTGGAAGCTGACAGGAGGTATATTTATATTCTAAATATATACTGGATTCGCTCCTTATCACGGCTCTTTACAAACAAGTAACAATGTATCACTCTTTACTAATGTTTTTCTTTTAATAATAGTAATAATAAATACTATTTTATACATTTTTTTAATTATTATAATTTTAGTTACAAGCCACATTGTTATTTTATATCCCTCATTGCGTTTAAAATATTTGTGGATTATACTTTTATTATAAGTAGAAATATTTTCCATTAAATGGTAAAGTATGCGGAGCCCATAAATCTTTTCATTTTAGTAGTCATACTTAATTTTAAAATTATTAAAAAAAAAAAAAATTGGTTATCTTAAACTTAAATTTGTAAAGCATGGCACCCAAAGATGTTGTGATTAAGAAGCGAATAATAAATTACCATGAAGTAAATAGAAAAAAAAAACTATTAATGTTCTATGACGGCAGTAGTAGAAATTATTCAATTGGTCTGAAATTTCAAAGGGATATTTCACACCTCGAAATATCCTGATTAATGTTTAGTCAAAACACAATAACTTATAAGATTTATTGAAGCCACAACTAATATTTAATGTAAATCAGGACGTTAAAGTCTTTAATTCGATACTTTACAATAATATGAAATTTATTTTTTATTACAGGTAATTATTGTGCAAAAAGCCTCTAAAATCGCCTGCTGTATGCGTGCTCTGCCAGCAAGACCATCCGGCCAACTACAAGGGCTGTCAGGCCTATAGAATCCTCAAGTCCAGGAGCGAGCAACGTCGCCGGCCAGAAGAAGAGAAGCCAGTAACAGGTAGCTCAAGAAGCGCCCCCGCCAGAAATTTGAGGCCTTCTGTCTCTTTTGCTGATGCCGTTCGGAACAGAGAGCAGTCACAGGCACTGCCCACTTCTCGTCCGCAAGTATCTCTTCCCCAGCTTTCCGCTCATCCCGCCAACCAGCAAACCCAATCCCATCCTCAACCACACATCTCGCATATTCCTTCACCTCCAAGCTCTTCAGATCTCACTAGCCTATTAACATCATTTCTTACAGAATTCAGAACCCTAATTACCCCTCTCATTTCCCTTCTTACAAATCTTGTCTCCTACCTTATCCCCGTTAAACAAAATCCATAAGTGGATCCTTCTGACTCATTATCCATTCTCCTTTGGAATGCGAATGGTGTTCGCACCCACACTAACGAACTGACAGCACTACTCCATGACAAGAAGATCGACGTAGCTCTTATTACTGAAACAAGACTTACGAGCAAACGACCATTTACCGTTCGACAGTACCAGAATTATCGTACTGATCACCCAGATGGAACAGCTCATGCAGGTACCGCTGTCATTGTCCATAACTCCATATCCCACCACATAGTTCCTTTGGTATCACATGATTTCCTTCAATCCACTGCAGTGTCAATCACCACCTTCACTTTTCCTCTTACACTTGCATCAACGTACTGCCCTCCCAATAAATCCATTTCCGACTCCCAATTCATCTCCTTTCTAGACTCCATCGGACATCGTTTCCTTGTGGGTGGGGACTTTAATGCGAAGCACCAACACTGGGGGTCAAGATCCACAAATACACGAGGACGTGCTTTGCTGTCTGCACTCACACGGAAACATTGCTCCACTATCACTCCTGACACAGCCACCTATTGGACATCAGATCCCAACCGAAATCCTGATCTCCTTGACTTCTTTTTTCACAATAGTTTAGGAACACTAAACTATTCACTCAAGCGCCTCGATGACCTTTCCTCCGATCATAGCCCTTTATTATTAACCATTTCCTTAAGACCAATTCACAAACTGCCTCCTCCTTCATTTATTAGGGGCCCAGTTGACTGGGACCACTTCCGTCAGCTTCTTACAGAGTCCGTAAACCTCAAATTATCCCTGAAAACATCCCAAGACCTAGACGATGCAGTGCATTCTTTCACTACTCTGGTCCAGAGGTCGGCTTGGGAGGCATCGTCACCCCATCGTCACACAAAAATCCACAATCATAATCGTTTACCTCAGCATCTCAAAGATCTAATCCAATCCAAACGCCGCTCCAGAACAGTGTGGCAAAGATCCCGGCATCCTATTGATCGTCGCACGTACAATCAGTACTGCCGATTGGTAAAGCGGCGATTGGCATCCTTCCGTTCCGATTCTTTCAATTCCTACCTCTCCTCTCTGTCCACCAGGGATAACTCCTTGTGGAACGTAACCAAAAAAATCTTAAAGTATCAACCTGTTTCACACCCACTCCGTCGTGATGATGGGTCCTGGGCAGCTTCGGATGGGGATAGGTCGGAAGAATTTGTTCTGCACCTTACCTATACTTTCACCCCTCACCTTTCTTATCAAAACCATACTCACAGCACAACGGTTGAAGATTTCCTCCCTTCACCCATACCTCTCTCACTTCCACCAAAAGCAGTTAATCCTTCTGAGGTCAAATACCTTCTGAAAAACTTACCTTGCCGAAAATCCCCTGGATATGATCTCCTTACTCCTCAAATAACTTCCTTCTAAAGCCATAATCTTCCTAACCTACATGTATGATTGCATTACCCGAACGATGCACTTTCCTCTCTTCTGGAAACATTCCATTATTGTCCTATTCGCCAAACCCGGTAAACCACCCAATGACGGCTCATCTTACCGTCCAATTAGCTAACTACTCCCTATTTTCTCAAAAATATTTGAGAAACTCCTACTAAAACGTCTACTTCCAATTTTTGAATCTAAAAATATTTTTCGTACACACCAGTTTGGTTTCTGTCAACGACATTCCACTGCTCGACTAGGCCTTGCGTTGTTGATCACATCTCCTCTGCCCTTGAAACCAAACAGTATTGCACTGCTGCCTTTCTCGATATAGCTCAAGCTTTTGACAGGGTTTGGCACGCAGGTTTGCTCTACAAGCTCAAAAGATATTTACCACAGACCCTTTTCCTAATCCTACAGTCCTACCTTTCAAACCGCTTCTTCCAAGTCCGCTGTGGTTTAGAATACTCTAACTACTATCCCATAAGTGCAGGAGTTCCACAGGGCAGTGTCCTGGGCCCCATCCTCTATAACCTATACACCGCTGATGTCCCCTCTACTCCCAATACCTTCTTGGCCACATTTGCAGATGACACTGCAGTCTTGTCATCCCATCCAGACCCCGACATAGCATCCCATAACCTTCAAAAACACCTTGACGAGATCGAGTATTGGTGCAATCAATGGCGGATCAAAGTTAATGAAGCAAAATGCTCCCACATTACCTTCACCCTTTGTCGCAAGTCTGGTCCACTAGTTTATTTTAATTCTATTCCTCTCCCTGTATCCGAGACAGTACGGTACTTAGGCTTCCATCTTGACAAACGACTGACCTGGAACCCACATACGAGACTAAAAAGACAAGAACAAACAGACGCTTTGGAGAACTGTACAGACTACTTCAAAGGACATCCCACCTCTCAATAGAAAATAAACTACTAATCTACAAAGTTATACTTAAACCAATCTGGACATACGGAATAGAGCTATGGGGTACAGCAAAAAAGTCTAACATCAAGCGTATCCAATCCTTTCAATCAAAAGTCCTGAGAACAATAGTAAATGCCCCTTATTATGTCAGCAACAAAACCCTTCATAACGACCTTAATATACCCTACATTCTAGAACTCATCCCTTCCAAATTTACGAAATTCCACAGTAGCCTTTCCAACCACCCTAATCCTGTAGCACAGTTAATGCTCTGCGCCACTCATCCCTATAATCCTCCTCGGAGACTGAAACGGCAGTGGCCTCGTGACCTGCTATAAACGCGTGACAGTGGGTGTCCTGGCAATGGCCAGTCTCTCCAATCATGTCCTGAGCGTCTTGGTCAGCCTCCACTGGCTAGTATCCAGTGACGCGGCTGACGGAGGAGCGTGGGGGACTTCCCAAGACTCCGCTTTCTCTTTGCTGTGGATTTGGGGGGTCTCTGGGCTGTCTGTAAATATTGTATGAATGAGAGCATATATCTTAATTACTTATTGCCTTATAAAAGGCAGATTGTAATTATTGCACAATAAAGGAATTAACAATTTAAAAAAAAATTAATTACAGGTAATTGACTATAATTGACACTTAATTATTTTTCAAATGAATGAGAGCGTTTATCGCAATTACTGATTGCCTTATAAAAGGCAGATTGTAATTATAGCCCAATAAAGAGTATATTATCAGTTAAAATTATTTCTCATAAAATTAATTTTATTTTTACAACCTTAGAAGAGTCAAGTAAACCTTTCATGCGAAATAACGCCAACCCTCCAAATGAAGACGGAATGGCAAAGAAATAGCGAAAACCCCTTTGAATGGACATTTGGCAAATAACACATGTTACATTCCATGGTGGCGTGATCTATAATTTGATACTTAACGCTTTCCAATATAAAATGGGACCTCCATGTAAAATTTTACACCTCTGGGTTGAACAGAGTACTTGATGACAATGGCCAGGATGGAAGGAAGACAGACCACACGGGTGGAAACTTAAGCCTTTCTGATTTAGCCCTAAACATTTTCGAGGATACCGATCCTTGGATCAAGTAGTACAGTGGTCACCATTTATTTTCCCCAGAGGTCAGTTTTAAAATATTGTCAAGTCCTGCGGTCCAGAATACTTACATAGGTGGGCTGAAAAGTTTCCGACCTCAACATGAAGGTGATAATAAAATAAATAAAAGCTAGTGAAATAAAAGCTTTGTTAGTTCGGAAACTTTTCATACCACCCTCGTAAGCCTCCCCATCCCAACTCCCTTCAACCCCCCCCCCCCCCCCACGACACGCTACCAACTACTCTACCTACTGACCGAGGCTTTGATGATACCCAAGTCTGGACGCATCCGTAATTAACGCCGTATGGTACGCATTCTTCACTGATATATTATTACTTTCTGTTACAGTAGACTCTCGCATATCGATAAAGCCAAATACATGGAAAAAACGTTTAAACTAAGTGCCAACTTCAGATTCATCATTCAACGTCAAAATTTCAACACTTCAAAAATTTTATTTTTACAACCTTAGAAGAGTCAAGTAAACCTTGTTACAGTAGACTCTCGCATATCGATAAAGCCAAATACATGGAAAAAACGTTTAAACTAAGTGCCAACTTCAGATTCATCATTCAACGTCAAAATTTCAACACTTCAAAAATTTTATTTTTACAACCTTAGAAGAGTCAAGTAAACCTTTCATGCGAAATAACGCCAACCCTCCAAATGAAGACGGAATGGCAAAGAAATAGCGAAAACCCCTTTGAATGGACATTTGGCAAATAACACATGTTACATTCCATGGTGGCGTGATCTATAATTTGATACTTAACGCTTTCCAATATAAAATGGGACCTCCATGTAAAATTTTACACCTTATTTTAGTCCTTAGTAAAATTTTAGTCCTGCGGTCCAGAATACTTACATAGGTGGGCTGAAAAGTTTCCGACCTCAACATGAAGGTGATAATAAAATAAATAAAAGCTAGTGAAATAAAAGCTTTGTTAGTTCGGAAACTTTTCATACCACCCTCGTAAGCCTCCCCATCCCAACTCCCTTCAACCCCCCCCCCACGACACGCTACCAACTACTCTACCTACTGACCGAGGCTTTGATGATACCCAAGTCTGGACGCATCCGTAATTAACGCCGTATGGTACGCATTCTTCACTGATATATTATTACTTTCTGTTACAGTAGACTCTCGCATATCGATAAAGCCAAATACATGGAAAAAACGTTTAAACTAAGTGCCAACTTCAGATTCATCATTCAACGTCAAAATTTCAACACTTCAAAAATGACGGAGCAAACTGTTCAATGAAATCCCAGAAAAATAAGATACCATTGATAGCGAGCTAACTACTATTGGGATCAACGGCTGCGAAAACATAACTCACATGAAAGTTGGTGGATGATATATGATTTTGGACAAGAGTTGGCAGGCTACGAAATTAAAGACCTTGTTAAAGAGAAGGAAGAGGGTCAAGGCAGTGACGACTCAAAAACGATTGACGAAACACGCATTTTTTCCCGAGAGAGATTCCATGCACTAGATGTAAGTTTATTCAATCGCTCATTCAATATTTAATTTTATCATTTATTATTATTTTTAAGGTTGCATTAAAAGTGGAACACTACGATTATTCCACACCTGTGACGTCATGCTGCTGGGGTAAGGTAGAAAAAAACCCAAAAAAAACTACCCTGAACAAATATTCATATGTAAAATTGTAAAGTTTATTCTAAATATATGAGATATATGTAAAATTACTTACATTTTTATTATTATGTACGTATCCTAGTCACTCTCCCAAATCCGGAACACCCCCACCCATATTAACCCTGTAGAGAGAAGCTAATGTAATCACTATTTTATCGAGGTCCGTACATAACTATTACCTGCGGTCCGGGTGCCGACTGCGGTCCATAATTAAACTAGATAATTATATATAATATTTACAAAAGAGACATCACACAAAAATAAAAATAAATAGTATAGCTGCGGAGACAGCTATAAACTTAATGTTTCAGGTATTTATGGTGCAGAGGTGTTGGGGAATTAGCTACGTTGCTAGATCTGAATAAGAGGCCATCGTGATAGTGGATCCTCTCACCTAGGCCGATCTGATAGTGGACTAAGTGGTGGGCACCGGGTCTGATTATCGCCCCAACACTTCCTTGGATCTCCTTGGCTGTGAGTTAGACCCTCACTGGAGTACTGTTCGTTAGTGGTTTTTTTTGAGGGGGGGGGGAGAGGGACATCAACTTTGGAAATGAATTCAGAGACAAATGAGGCTACTGCTACGGTTATATGTGTACATTACTGCCTCAAACCGACTTAGCAATTAAAATAAAATATTTAAAAAAGTATTCTTGTACCATTTCCCCCGTGAATCATAATAATCTAAAATAATCATTAAAATAAATTGTTCTAAAATTTAATTTTTTTTATCGTTAATTACTTTATTAATTATCTTGGTCGTTTGTATATCAGTATGTAACCTTGAGTAAAGAGTTGAATTTAATTCACTTTTAATTTGATGACTCAACAACTTAATAATGATAAAATTACAATCTTCCTCATTGGGCAATAATTAATTGTGATAAATGATCTCATTCTTATTTACAATTTTCATTCACTCGCTCATTCATACAGTATTTACAAACATCATAGATACCTCCTATGTCCACATGGCTGTCACCTCCCTCGCGTAAAAAAGAGGAAGCGGAGTCTTGGGAAGTCCCCCACGCTCCTCCGTCAGCCGCGTCACTGGATAAGAGCCAGCGGAGCCTCGCCAAAAGCACGAGAGCCACAGACGCACAGGACATGATTTGAGAAACTGTCCATTGTTAGGACTCCCACGGTCACGTATAGCAGGTCACGAGGCCACTGTCGTTTTAGTTTCCGAGGAGGATTAAAGGAATGATTGGTGGAGTGCAATGACTGTGCTAGGGGACTAGGGTGATTGGATAGGTTATTATGGAACTGTATGAACTTGGAAGGGATAATTTCAAGAAATGTAGGGTATACTAAGATCATTATGAAGAGTTTTTATTTTTAATTAGGGTTACTTATTTGACAAGAGGATGCAATAATAATATTCAATGCAATAATAAAAATAGGATTTTAGGAAAGCTTTATTAAGAATCCATTAATTTTCACTATTTAATGTATACTTGTAAATTTGATATTATATGAACGAAAATTATATTTAAAAAAATATATCAATCTTGTCAATCAGCAAGTCACGAGGCCACTGCCATTTTAGTTTCCGAGGAGGATTAAAGGAATGATTGGTGGAGTGCAATGACTGTGCTAGGGGACTAGGGTTCGACCCCCTCACAACTAAAAATTTGTGAGGAGTCTCTTTATGTTTTTACTTCTTGCTACGGACAACTAGCGCTGCATCCTATAACTATATATAACTGTTTTATGGAACCTAACATATAGGTTAAAATCACAAATTGAAAACCCTCATATGATTGTCTTTGAATGTTCTCATAGATAAGTCTCTGTGCTTACTTATTTAGAAAGCCTTGATAAGAGGAGGTATCTCTTGTAAAGCGTCCTCTTTTGTTGCAAATGGAGAGTAGGAAGACCTCAGGTGTTGATATTGATGCTGAAGACGGACAACCGAAGTCAACCTTTTCCTTGTTTACCCTCTCGCTATTCTGCCCTCTGCTTGCTAATTTCATTGGTTGTTCTCCCCCCCCCGATATGGCGGAGTTGTAAAATAGTTAAGTTTCCTTGGTAGCTGCTGCCATCTGATGTGAGAATTTGACATCGTATTAAGTGACTTTATACTGACCTAAATACTGACCGGTACCTGTTCTCAGCCCCTATCGGGAAGACCCGTCATAAATGAAACTTTTAATAAATTTCACTGACTATAAAATGAAATAAATCTTACTTCTCCCTAATTTCACTTTTCTTCAACTATTTCACCTAACACAATTTAACATTTAACCAACGGATTGAATAATTAAAATCGGTTTTATAATACCATACCATAATAATAAATATATAAATCAACAACAGAAATATACATACCGTCCTGATTGGCATTATCATTAGAATTCGAGAATGTCAGCGTGACTTGTTGAAAAAGCTAGTTCGTCTGATAAAATACTGATTTGTAGGCAGTTACTGTAGCTGCGTCCAATTAAAACAATTGGTTTATATATATCACATAAATTTTGTTTTATTTCCATTTGATATCAGGTTCATCAAATATTAATAACTTTTGAGAAACGGGACCGACTTTATAAAGTTTTAATTTCATTTTTTCATATTGGCTATATATTTTTTTCATGTTGGACTGAGGGTTGATTGCCTTTCTGGCCTATCAAACAATCCCTCGCTATCAAATGCCAGAGATACTTGAGCCATTTACCTGTGTAATGAAATAAAAGCAATATCTGTTTATCGTTCTCACCACTATGTTGATGTGTGCACATGAGAATGGCAGAATAGGCTTCTGAAGGAGCTTGTAAAATAGAAAAAAAAACTGTTGAAAGGCAAAATTGGGCCAAAGTGGTCTAGTTTTATGTTTAAGAAATAAAATGTGAAAAAAATATTATACCATATGATTTTATATTTTTTCTACCTTGAGTTTTGGCTTAGGAGATTTAAGGCCCTAATAAAAGGACGCCCCTATAGACCCTAAAGGCGTCTTATGGTTCATTCAAGGTCCCTTCTTTTAAACTAAATAAACCAAGAATGAGTTCGACCCCCTCACAACTAAAAATTTGTGAGGAGTCTCTTTATGTTTTTACTTCTTGCTACGGACAACTAGCGCTGCATCCTATAACTATATATAACTGTTTTATGGAACCTAACATATAGGTGAACATGTAGGAAAATATCAAAATTTCCATAAACATGTTATATCACAAGTCCATTGAATCATAGATACAACTTTGTGGATCCTGATACATTGTCTTACACGCAAAAGATTACAACATGGGCAATAAAACAAGATGGGGTATGAACCTGGATTTTATAGCTCTTTTATCTTAAAATTTATGTGCAGGAGACCTTAAAGTTTATTTTATTTTAAACACATTTACCTAAATGCGTTAATGAAATCCAAATATGAATGTTGTGCCAAATTCTTCACTACGAATATATAGAAGTTACCCTCTTCTTTGACAATCCCCTTCCCACAAAACACCCATCTACCTTTTCATATTTGTTCAATAAATCTTCAGCGTCAGTATAGAGAAAGAGTGAGAGGACTTGTTAACGATCCCGGCTCACTAGGCCTGGGTGTATCAGCCCCTGATTGGCCAAAATAAAAAGCTCTCTCAATCCCTGTAGGCTGATTTTTTTAGTCCGACGTTGTCATACTCCACACCTTCCTAGTTGGATTCTCTGGCTTCACCTCGCTAAAACTAGCACATCCTTGGAAGGGACCCTTCCATATAGACGACGATTTCTGGGGCTTTACAAATGTAACGTAACTAGTAGCGTCTCCCCCTGCGGTCCAGTCTGCCTTTTTCCGGTTCACACTCACCTTTGGGATCCGGACGGTTTTCCCCCACTCTCAGATGCCGAGT
The DNA here is from genome assembly GCA_930367205.1 of Acanthosoma haemorrhoidale. Taxonomy (NCBI): domain Eukaryota; kingdom Metazoa; phylum Arthropoda; class Insecta; order Hemiptera; family Acanthosomatidae; genus Acanthosoma; species Acanthosoma haemorrhoidale. Next base: position 142,517,029 of record OV884011.1, read on the forward strand.
GTGAACTCTAAGTAATGGAAAGACCACGTAAACTACCTATAATGTCTAGCCTGTACCTCTTCTCGTGAACATAGTGAACTGTAAGAGCACACCTTCTAAAATCATATGGAGTCAGATCAATAAAAAATACTTAATTCATACTATCACTGTCTAGGCCACCAGTACAGGTTTATTTATGTCTCTGACTGACGGGCAGTGGCAGGGTCAACTATGACTCCCCAGCGGGCCCCCAAGACAATGAAAATAATACGTTTGACTTTGGTTCTATATTATACTGAAAATATTTATTTAGGGGTCTCATATGGTGAAGTGGCAGCGCAACTGCTTCATGACAAAATAATTTTATGTTGAAACCCTTAAATAGAAAGGTAGAAGTGAGTAGCTCCTATTAGAATAGGCCCACCATTCATTCCTAAATGGGAGTGAATAAGGGTCATAATTAACTAACCAAACTACCAAATGCAGCTTTAATAAACACAAATATTACGCAAGTAGCAACTTATTTCCCTCTTACAATTTTGTTTACAAAGTAAATTGGAAGTCATGTCGAGAGACGTAATTGGATTATCCCAGTTTGAAAGTCGATCACTTCAATTCTTCACTGAAGTGGGTAAAAACCTCCTCTCCGATAGTTGAAAACTAGGAGGGAAGTAAGTAGGAGGTGGAGGGGGGGGGGGGTAGGAAGGGCAAGGAAGATCAACAAGTAGAATATTGGAAGAGGCCCTCGAGGAGGGAAGCCCTATAGAAATGGGGTAGGGCCCCGGGCTTAATTCAGAAATTCCTCACCCTGGCCCTAAATCACTGATAATATCCAGCCGAGGAAGAAGCTAATCTAATACAGCCTCTATAGCTTGCCAGTTGGGGAGTGTCAACAGTGAGTCCTGCCACCGGCACTTTTTCTCCACTAGCCGCTGAAAGGAAGGGATGATGGGGGTTGGAATAGCGATCGAAGTCAGCAAGAGGGGAAGTTGCCGGGGTATAATTCAACCCCTTAATGCGCCCTATTCAATACCCTTCTTTTTAAAGTAGCGTCTTCCCGTTTTCGTGATCGATTGGTGATGCGAGTAACGTACACCTCAGCATACCGCTTATCAGTAAAGAGGTCAGTGTAACATTCTATTCAGCCCCAGGCTTCGCTCCGTCTTGTGGAAGACACTTAAAGCCCAGACGATCGAGTTGGACAGGACCATTTTCCTTTAAGAATCTATTTCTGTAACAATAAATCAAGATAATTGCACAGCTATCATAAGAGTAAAGGGATTAAAAAAAAACACAATTATTTTCTTCGTGCCTTTAAAATTTTCTAATTTGGAGTCGTTGCAGGGTTTTAAATGCTTCACATAATGAAAATTGTTCAAAAAAAGGGAAAATAACTGCGAATCGGATATTGTGACAAGAAAGACTTACAATTACCTCCCCTACTTAGATGACAAAAATAACTGGAAGACGTATTCTACCAGAAAAAAAAAGACGGTCAAAGTAGAACTGAAAAATTTTTCTGAACACATATAATTTTGTTAAATGTTATCCGGTGAAAAAAAAATAGAATACTGGAAGAAGGATACCATATTTTTATTATATAGCTTTGTATTGCTACCATTTGTTTAATGCATTGCCACGACCTATATATAAGGTATTTCAGTAGGATTGAGGGGAATAAGTTGTAAACTTTTCTGGAAAGAATCAATTTCGAGTGCAACCTTTCATGTTTACTATGAACTATTTCCGTCTGAAATATCTCTACTAGTTTAAAATCTTTTTAAGAGCATGCATTCCCTCTTTATGCATTCTCGCATGCATTGATCTTTTTTATATATATTTTTATATATTAGAGAACGACCCGTGTAACAGGGATTTTAGGTGGTTCCGTTTTATTTTAGCTTTTATTATTTGTATTTGCATATCTCGTACTTGATGAAACAGATACAAGGAATGAGACAATGCTAAAGGATTCAGTGTGTAGTGGCTCAATGTCTATCTTGACGAATTTTACCACTGTCTAAAGCGCGTTTGCTGCTTATTAGGTGCGCTGAAAGGCTTCACAGTCGAGAATGACCGTTTCATTGCAATGGACTTCAACCGTGACCGTTGAGTGATGGATGATAGCTTATGTACAGCCTTCGGGTCCTTCCCGGCCTCATAAACAATATTATTAATAATGGATATCTGTTGAATGTACACAGAAGCATGTATATGACATTTAAAGTCTGCTACACCAGAAAATTAGCAGTTTGGTTGTACGAGTCAATCTTTAATATCTAATGTCTCAAAAAAGAAAAAAAAATTGTTAGGATTTAGCAAGTTAAACTGAAAAGAGCTTTTATACTCTCTATTAAGTAGAGCAGGTTAAATTAATCGTGTTGTTCTCACGACTTAAAAGGCTTAAACTTTTCCCAGAGAAGCTGAAGGGAGAGTTAAAACAAGTAAGAGGGGCAGCAGTTCATTTTTACGAAGGATCGGCCAGTTTTACCGAACTAATTACAGGGAAAAACTTTTTCCCAGCTAAGAGCTGAGGTGGCGGCTTTAAGTGTAATCATAAATCCAGGCACCATCCCCTGCAGTATAATCTACCGCTGGCCTATATAGTGGAGGGCGGGCATCCCCCACCGGACCCCCTTCCGTGGAGGAATTAAAATTCAAGTCAGTCGGCGTTCATAATGTAGCCAATGGGAGCCCTCGTAACTCGCCTTTAAGTTAGTTGTACAAGTTTGCCCGGGATCACGTAGGGGCGCCCATCAAATACTTTCCCCGGAGCGAACCTTTCATAAAATAAAAGCTCTAGTGATAACGACTCGAGTGGATCGCATGCGCCCTCGGTTCGCCATTAAGTGGCCCGGATGCCTTCACACCGACGCAGTGCAATGGCTCTCGCAGGCTAACTGTGCACGTCTCCCATCGCCCTAACTTCATTTAGTATCACCAATAAGCAGATAACAAGCTGGTTCAAAGTATACGGGCGTAAAGCTACGGGACACGTGTTTAGTGGTAATTTTATTACTTACACTACAACGCCCCAACTTGAGCTGTCCAGAAAATCGGTGAATGGAACCAGGATGTTTATGTACTATAGGGCCAATATTTGTTAAGAAGTATACGTACATTAACAAGTATTAGGCATCAAGTATTGGAAAATCAAAAATACAAACAGTTTTATTCAATGAATAATTAGACCAAGCTGTCCGCTCACAAAACACATGTGTGGCATGTAGACTCATAATCAATCTATAAATGTTAATTTGTATTACTGACACCTGGAGTGGACACCTGAATATTAAATAGTAAGCCAATTCGGTGAAGTATTTTTTTCGCATAAAAATTTTCAATCAAAGTTTTATATGACAATAAAATGAAAGATAATTGATGATTATTACTTCATGTTCCTTAATTCTATACAAAAATAAACTACTGTAATGATAACATGAGCTCAATATATTATCTTCCTATTTATTCCCAACTGCCAAGGTCTTCTGTATTCTCCTAGGGTGACCCGCTTCTTTTAGGCTGTTACTACTGATATTCATTTCTTCAGAAGGCTCTCTTACCGTGAACTGAAGGAAACAAAGATTTACCACCTTGAGTGAGTCTGCCAAGATTTATAAAGGCGAATTTGGTTTCCACCTTCTTTGCTTAATGCGATTAAGATTTCAGGATTTCCAAGGGTGTGCTTAAAAGTATACTATTCACGTGGGTGTGGTCTTCTTAATTAACCCCCGTCCTCTTGTGGGATCAGTTGACGGAAAATTGTTGACACTTTCTGCTTCCATCCGATGTAGGTTTTAACCCCGATGGTTTTATGGTGGTCATCAAGTTTTAGCACTCCTTGCTCAGACGTGTTAGGATTAACTCCTTACTTCTTCTTGACATAGGGTATGTGTTCTTGTGGTATTATGGGACATTCTTCACAATTTTTGTTCGGAGAAGTAAGCCACACCGGTGAAAACACACTAATAGATAATGTGGAATTGAGTTTGTATTAAACCGCTTTTATTAAGTTAAACTCAAACGCTTCTGCGTACAAGTCGGTCACCAGTCCATCAACAAGCTGTAGGAAATTACAACTACCTGAGAATAGCAATAAACAGGAGTCGATTTATTGTATCAAAGACATATTTCTCCAGTAATTATTTGTAGGATTATGAATGAACCAAACTTTATACTACCAGCCGAATCGCTTCGTGCAAAATGTTTACTTACGAGTTGATCCTTGTCAGGTAATTAATTAATATGTTAATTATCTTATACACATAGTTAATCAGCCAATAATACGTATTGTCATAATTAGTTATGGTAATCCTTATGCAGTCACTGATTACAGCCTTTGAAGCCATTCTTTATTGATTTTTCTGAGTCCAAGAAAAATGCGTGAAGGTAAATCCGTTTGCAAAATTATATCAAAATTCCCTGTAATTTTTCAATAAACAATTTTTATTTTCTAGGTTTTTGAGTATTTTTTTTCTATTATTATGCTGGTTGTGGTTATTCATAATTTTCAGAATATTTCAAGAGTTGAAATTTCATTTGGACAGGGAATAAATTGCTTATTTCGGCCCTTGACATAAGTTCTATTATGTTTATTCCCCGTCATTCGAATGTAATATAGAAAAATAATACTATTATATAACCACTTTCTAGGTGAGATTTGGTATGGGGAAGATGCCAACGGTCATAAAAAAGGATTGAGAGACAATCATTAAACAGATTTCCGCCTAGAGTGAAGGTTTCAAACGGGTAAAGACCCTAGGCATTTATCGGCAGATACAATTGTTTCTAAGGAGGTATTAAAAAATAATTTTTCTAGGCAAAGAAATTAAAGGAAATTAGAAAAAAGCAATACGGCCTGATAAGTCCTAGAGTGGGCCATGAGGTGCTACTTATAATAGCAGCTGCTTCTCACTCGATTTCTGGGTGGTACTAGTGAACAGCTCATTTATTTCGTGAACGAGCTTCAGACAGAGGCTAAATAGCTTCTGGGTGGAGGCCTAGTACGTAGGACATTTGGCTTTGATTGCACCGTTCATCTTGGAAGACATCGATGTATTTTTATAAGCATAGATCTAAATAGTTAGCAAACAAATATCATAAGAATTCATCATTTTTTCAACCATTTAAATAAAGGCTCATATTATATATTGAAAACTTAATTTATAATAATTAGATAGATTCCTTCCATTGATCACCACGTAAATTTATTAAGATCAATTGTTTGTGGTAATAACCATTGGGACGATATTAAATTGGATTAAATTTTATTTTTACTAGAGTCGTACTCATATATATAAATATATAATAAATGACGCATAGTTATAATTTCTATTTTTATTTCTTTACATAAGGTTTCACCACATTAGGAAGGTTAGGAAATTGCAGTTTTCTTTAATAATTGGTAAAGTTAAAGAAGGTGTATATATTACACTCTGTACATAAGGTAGGATCAATATCCCAAGAGACCAGGTCTTCCTGGAGATAAGTAGACATAGAGGAAGTTATGAACCGTTGAAGCCCTTAACAGAATAATGAGACAGATGGAGGACCTTCTCTAAGGCTTTATCTTCCACATAAGAAGGCTTCGCAATACTTTTCCATTGAATATGAGCTTCCGTTTTTAAATAAATATCAACTAAAATAATGTCTTAATAATAAAATAATGAGTGGGGGCTAGAATAAGTTTCTAAAAACCAAAAAAGATTCATTTTATTTTTTCTCACTGAATGTTATATTTAGAAAAAACTAATTAATTTTGATAGATTTGTATTAAATTGTAAACAGCTAAAATATTGACTGTTCCGTATACCGCCAAGGCCCTCTCTATACACTGTAAATCCATATCAATCCCATCAATTTTAAAGCGATAAAGATTTAAACCATATATAAAAGCACGTATGAGTAGATGTAGTGCAAGAGATTAACTATAAATTCGATATAATAGTTGATATTTAGAATGAGATATACCCTAATCACAAATTTAGTGCATTGGCTGGTTACTGAGTAACACATATGGTGGGCCGTATGAATGCCTATCAACCACTTAAGTCCATGAGACACTGATATTTAGAGACAAGCTACCAATTAGGCTTTAGTGAAATGCATTATGTATGATGTAAATGTTAGCGATAAATCGTTATCTACTCTGTGATATGTAAAGTTGTAGAGTAACTAACAAATGATCATCAACGTGATCCCAAATACACCTCAAATTAGTTCTGTATATTTGTAATAAAGGTAAGACAAGGCGTACCGGGCTCAAACTCATGCCTATAAGACATAGCATTTATATAATTAAATAATCTCTCGACGTTAATCAGTTTTTAAAAAGCACTTTATTTCAGAGATCAAAACAAGGTTTATAGCAAGACTGGTCAACACATGGACGAGTCAAAAATAACTTTAAAACAAAACAAAAAATAATAATAAGAATAAGAACGAGAACACTGGTAGCGATAGGCAGAGGAATAGAATTAAGTAACACTAGGAGAGCTTATATGTAGGAGAGGAACGTGGATTAGCAATGTTTGGGTTTAGGATTAATTATTAAAGTATTGATATATTGTATAGATACAATTTTTATCAATAGCAAAAAAAAATATCTTTCTTGTTTAATTGTTTATTCCACTGCATCGTTTCAAACTAAAATAACTCATCATCAAACAGTAACTATACAGATACTATTAACAATTTAATGGTACTAAAATTTTTTTACTCAATATTTAACTCATGGTAAACATAAATACTACTTGTTCCTTGGATTTAGGAATATTTTAGCTATTGTGAGGTATGTGAAATTTATAAAAGAATGCTGTTGTCAATATCTCGACAGAATTTTACTGTCAAAAATATTAAGAATCACTCAGTAAAATTACTATAAAAATGAACGCATATAGTATGTAATATATAAATATGATTGTGGTGTAATTTTTGAGGTGGCGAGTGGTTTGTTTATAAAGAGCAGTTTTAATGCAATATATCAACATATTTTACTTATACTTTTTTTTTATTGATGTCGAGGCATTTAGAACTATGAATAATTTATACAATTATAATAGTGAGTCTAAGAGGACATTCGATATGTCAGTAATCGCATATACATGTACAACTTTTTTCAATAGAAGCTGTTTCTTTTAAATTCAAAAATAAATGGAATTTCTTACGACGACACACTTATCGGAACAGGACATAATTAATTCAAACAATCAGACCATATTTTAGTGGTCCAAATTATTTGATCCATTATAATGGTCTATACTTATAGCACAAAATTCTGTCACTAAACTAATATACATTCGAACCTCTCTGCACAGAGCCTCTATAAATCGAGCCATTTTCAGGAATCTTTAAATCTATATTTTATTAAACGAAATATTTCAGTAGATCGAATTAAAGTTCGATACATTGAATATAAAATGTTTCCATTAACGAAATGAATAAATAAATAATTGAAGTAAACAGCACACAAGTACCTTCAAGAGAAGTGATATAAGAATTAAATATAAAAAAAAAATATGTTACACCGTTTTACAAGGTGGTGAAAATTCGGTGAATATCTTGTATACAAAAAAGTAATTAGTAAGCTTTTCATGTTTGTTCTCTGAATAATTTTCCTAATTTACAGTGAGATTTTAGAGTAAATTCATTTTAGATTAATATTTTCCCTGAGACATAAATTGTTAAATGTCAAAGAAACCCTTGACCTAATAAAAGTAAAACACAAGATGACAAAAAAAGAGATGATTTCGTTTGACATTTGAAAGTTATAAAGGAGTTCAAAAACAATTTAAATCCTTAGTATTTATAGACAAATAAAGGTGCTAAAAGGGACTAAATTGTAGCGGTTTGATAAATTTAATTACTGAAACGGTATCTATTTAGGCCACAGCCATATTATATTATACATACTTTAATGCATACCATATTATACATTCTTTTATTTACCTACCAGGGACCTCCTGGCCCTGTTTACCTGTGTTGCGGCAATATATTTTGCACTATAAAAAATATCCCCACTCGGCTAGCATAGGTATTTTCGGCAGATCTGACCAGACTTTTGTCAAAGCAACACGTGGGCAGCATGTACTCTGGCAGCATGTTTTATAGTGATATTAATAGTGGGGTTTTCAGAAAACAGGAGTTTCTTTTAATACTCGTCACTTTGCTTTCAAAGCCATTCTTTTTACCCAATGTTTGTTATAAGTAGGATACTTAAAGATTTACCAGATACCTGTACATATTGTAGCGATGCAACAGGAAATAATTTGTAAATAGATTCGCCTGAGGATCTATAATTTTATATAATTATCTGTAAATTTAAAAAGCCTATGGAAAAAAAAAAAAAAAAAAAAAAAAAAATTGAAAATACAAATGAAATGAACTTTCATTATTTTTGTATTTTTTTCCCCCTCTGACTTGTGGAGTTCCTCAAGGAGCGGTTCTGTCTCCGGTTCTTTTCAGCATGTACACTTCTGAAATTGCTGGGACAAACAATAAAAAAGCTACTTTAATCGAATTAATTTGACAATGTCGTATGTTTTATTTTATATTGCTAAATTAACTCTTCAACTAGCGACACAATATCGAAGGCAACGTAACCCTGAAAAAGTAATAACTAGTATAAGTGCTTAATAGTAAACAGTAATAGTTTTTAGTATGACAATGAGGAAACATTGTTTTCAATATATAAATTTCTATATTTTTCAATATTTTTTCCAAGGAACTTCCGATATATAGACGTTCACCTGAATTTAAAGCGGATTGCAATTTTAAACCCACCCTCCTATAAATATGTCAGGTCATAAATATGTATCCCGGTGATCCCGCCGGATGATAAAAAGACAGATACAGGGATTATCACCGTATGTATCCCCAGAGACTGTTCTCCGCCTCCCAAGCACACCCCAGGTCGGGCACGGACTTAGCCGATGTTCAGCAGACTGGAAGCAACACTACTGAAGATTACCAGAGGGTGGGTAAAGTTTGAATTACTGGCGCATATATCTCACATCCTCGGAGCAAAGCTTGATAAATATGTTTGTACAGCCGGCAGTCTCTTTATGCCTCGTCCTCGACAGAGGATTGTGTCTCCATATATCGCTATTTATTAGACCCGTGTTGGTCGATGGCCGTTCCCAAAACAACCGTCGAACAGGCACAAATAACGATGGACGTCCAATAAACAGGATAGTGAATAGAGTTCTGCAGGGACCACGTTTATGTCCCATTTGGCGGATGAAGAAAAAAAAAAAAAAAATCCTTCATGAAAAATGGGTTATTCGACCCAATAAATACGGAACTTATGGATTATTAGTTAAGGCCCTACCAACAATATACACATATCTCATTAAGTGGAAGTTAATATTGATAATTATGAAGAAATTATTTTCATGAGGTAAGACCAATTACGTTAAATATAACACTTATTCGTTTGTCTCCTTCCATCAGATACCTTAGAATTTATTTAGAAAGGATGCTGACTTGATTAAACACCTGGTTGCCAAAGGTAAACTTTCTGTAAGATTACTTTTTCCACTCTTATGCCAACAATTTTCCTTGACATATGCTAATAAATTGTTTTAGTTTGTTTGTTTTAGGCCATGCCAACTACACGAGTCATTGTCCCCCGAATGTATATGATCTTAATTTTGATTTTGCGATTTAATATTTATTACATTTATAATTGCCTAAAAAAAGATTTAAAATATTTTGAGAATTTAATACTATTAAACACAGCAGCTGAATATAATGTAGAGCTGATTGAGCATATTAGCGAGATTAGCAGACACACCTGAGGCCGACCGGAGGCACCCCAGTGCCACCTGTCAGGTAGGCTGTATATGTATTCTCATCAATAAATTTTTATTGTACAAACTTACAGTTCTTTCGTTCCTAATGTTTTCTATACCTGCCTGGAGTTTAAACTGGCGTATGAACTATTCCAAATGTGGTTGATTCTATTTTTATCATCATCAGGGTATCAAAAGAATCTAGCAAACAAAATATCAAGCCTATAAAAATAATGTATGATGAAAAGTTGCGAATATGGAGTTACAGGTTTCATGACTTTTTGTAAATATAGGTTAATTAAACCACGAAATCAAAACGTCACCGCAGTCGACATCTCACTCCAAATTAAATATTTTTTAAATACGAAATAATAAATTAATAAGTACTCAATCTTGTTGTATGGAGATTATAACGTCCATATTATTCATTAGATATTCGTCTGTTATATTATTCGAAAAAGTTTATTCAAGCTATAATATAATTCACTTAACTAATCAAATAGTCCCTTAAAATGACTAGAATTTTTTATTCATTTATAAATTATATTAAACAAACCAGGAAAACTCGACTTTTATTATAATAAGTCAGCTAGTATGAAGTATAATACAAAAATGATACCGAATAAGGGCTGATTTAAATATGTATTTATTATGATGTTGTTTTAGGGTTGTAAGCCAGGTCATTTTGGTCATTAAGGGAGAACAGAAGAAAAGCTCTTTGTCATTTTGTTAACATATACTTATACGAGGGTGGTCTGAACAGTTTCCGACCTAACAAAGCTTTTATTTTAGCTTTTATTTCACTAGCTTTTAGTTATTTTATTATCATCTTCATGTTGAGGTCGGAAACTTTCAGACCGCCTGTGACAATAAACATTGACCTAAGTCATGGAGATCTGGATTCAAAGCTTCCCAAGACAAAAATACACATTAATCCTGACTCTATTGTACTCATGAAATATATGACTTACTACCTGAAACATCTACTACGTATTAATTCGAAACGTAGTCAACATGGGAGGAAATTAATTTTTTTTTAAATGCTAAAAAGATTTGACTTGGTAATATATTATTCTATTGGAAAATTCCTTATTCTACATAGAACGTACCTTTGGCAGATGCCGTAACATATAGTACGAGTACTACAGACCAAGGAAATTACCTGGGGGCCCATGTTGCCTAATGATGTAGTAGATTCTGTCTAACTTGAGATTGCTCGTAAGGTAGTGAGGAGAGAGATGCGCACTGCCCCAACATTCTTCATACGAATCTCATCCACCTTTCTAATATTCCACTTTAGTTAGAACATACGTTTGATGCTCTTAACACGTGGAAAATTATAACAATAAAAAGATGTACTGTCCCAGTACGAGAGATTTTAAGTTCCTGATAGAACTTCTTCACTTATTTTTTATTAGTTGAGGTTTGTGGAAAGGGAACTTGAGTTGGGAAAGGCGGCGTGAGCTCCTTTTCTCTACCGGCAAAGTTAACATAGACAGAATCTATACAAATATCTCCTTCTTCTTAAACTGAGTGTCCTAAAAACATACGTGCCACTTGACTCAGTCTGTCTGATGCAGTGGGTATTATTAGCTACTGACCCACATACAAAAGTACCACTCGTAATCGGACGGTACATATAAGGCCGCATTAATTATTTATTGCGTATTATTTAAACTATAATCAGTTTAGAACTACTACACGATGAGGAGGACAATGAGGGTAGTAGTTAATATCAGAACGTTTTTGGTCTACCTGCGCAGAAACATTTCAAATTTTCATCCTGACGGATGCGGCTATACTTGTTACCAGGTACGAGACCACTGATCACTGGATTAATTAATTACTTTCACTAAAATGTATACCACTCCTTGTGTTTGACCTTCACACCTATAGAATACTTTGATCAATAAACTGTCGGTAGACAAAAATACTACCTAACGACGATAACGTTGGCGATATATTTATCCACTGACAAACGAAAAATTCAACGTAACAGAGAGCATGTACTATGCACAAAAATAAAAGGCTTGTATCGGCTGACGAGCCTGTGACATGGTAAGTGAGAATGACAACCAGTGAGGACATTGTTTCTATCTTCAGCTGACAATCTCACAGTACAGGCCAGTGAATCTATATATTGCACAGAAAAAACACACAGGACTAATACCTAAATAAACAGGGTACCACCTACTTATAGTACAAGTAGGAACAATTTATTTTAAGATGAACGACAGAGGAACGTAGGAAAACCGAGATCTCCATTTAAAACAGTAAAAGAACGGTGAGACCTTCTCACGGCATGAGGAAAATCTAAATTGGGTCGTGTATTAACTGGTCATGTGTTAATTTGATTACACGTACTTCTTTTTCTATATATTAAATATATTCACCTAAGATTGTTTAATGTTTCTTTTAAAATCCCAATTCAATTGCATTTTTTTTTAATGCTCTAGTCGTAGAATGTACGGGTATACGAAATTCTAATCCCCCTTTCATGTTTCAAAGTAAAATATCTCACATCTTATGAGACCACAAAGGTAAAGTACTCCAAAAAAATTATTTAGTTAAATATTCCATATGACGAAAATTCTAAAACATTCGTATTGATTGGTTAACACTTGGTTCGGGTTCGTTGAACCTCGTGAGGGAGCTTAGAAACTACCTAAATAAGTACTAAATGATTCCGGCTTAAATCACCCCAAAATAAGGTGATAGCGTTATTATCCAACATCTATTTTAGTTTCTCAGCACCACTTTGTAGATGGCTGTATAAATACGTGAACCATTTGCGAAGTTTACTTAATTTAAAAAAGACGTATTCCAATTCTCTCAAAATACCTTTGGTAGACTTTTTGACCAAGGCAAACTATTGTTGGTTCCTGGAACACATTTCAGCTGTTTCAATTCCCTTTGAACCTTACTTCTGTCTTTTCCTTTTTTTTATGCAGTAGAAAGAGGAGACAGGCCTAAATTACAAGGAAAGCCGTCTGGTCCAACTTAGCGCTTTGGGATTCTCATATGTATGTATGCGGTCGACTCCTTAAAAAATTTTCTGACATATCAACCCCTATTTTTCAACCACCCCTTTAATATTTCATAGGATTTTCGCACTTTGACTCCAGCGGGCTTTCTAAATGATCAAGACGTTTAAATAAATTTTGAATAGAAATGGGATAGGCAAGTAGGGAACTATATTTAGATTGATATTGTAACTGGTGATAAGTTGCAGATGTTACATTTTTCCAAGCGTTTGGTATGTTGTCCTAATAGATGAACCAAAATAAATACTTTGTCAATATGTAAATTAAAGAACCGTTACAGGCATTATAGAGTCAACGATAACAGAGATTCCTTACAGCAATCAGTTTTCAGCAGTATGGATACTGTGATATTTATGATTCTAATCAGAACTCTCATTCGATATCAGAAAATAATAATTTTCTCATATTACGTCAGCGTGATGGTGAAAGTGATTATCAAATAATCAGCCCGGTAAAAAAAAAATATAGAATACCAACCTTTTATATGCGGCATGGAAATTAAGAGTAATATTCCTGGCCATAATCATAATAATATTATCATAACATATAATGTAACACCTAGAAAAAGCAATCAATGGTATCTTTAAAATTAAAATTATTGAAAAGTTATTTTATATTATAATCCAGCAAACAACCATCGTCTATAACATAAAGAAATCTGACGATGATTCTTAAAAAAAACAGGTATTATAACACTTCTTTTAAAACTTATTAGAGAAAGATATACAATTATGATACGTCTGGGATTCAAACCCAGAATTTTATGATTTCCGTTCAAATACTTTTCCCATACCCGTCATCTCTGGACGCTATGTTCCCGGCTGTTTCTTTGAATTTTAACACCACAGGTATTAAATATTTAACATATATCTGTAAACATTAGTTGTGGTACAAAATGTTTCTTAATTGACACCAACAATTTTAAATTAAAATTTTGTAGACAAACGTAAATTATTCATTAGTCGTTTATGATGCAATATGCCTGGTTTGATGTTAATAGGAGATTAGAGGACATTAAGTCGATTTTTTTGAAATATATTAATAATAGAATTTTTTTAAATAACTACCGCTCATTTGAGTATTTTGTGCTTTTCAAGGGTGATATAAGTAATAAATTTTTAGTCTGGGCACTCTATGCAGACGGAGTGCCTCTTGCAGACTTAAGGGTACCATCTTATATAATGGTGTGTGAGGCAGCCATAGGTGAATAGGGATTTTCATTCGGCTCGCACTCACTATAGCCGACTGGTTCCACGCCCTAGGTAATTTAAACATTAACCGTGTAGAACATTCTATTGTGGCCGAACATTCGATGTAATAACTCAGTAAACTCTTTTTCCAAAATTTTGAAATAGCAACCAATAACTGCGGCACATGACCCTAGAATTACCATAGCCATGCTGTTCAGTAGCACAATCGGCTGTTAAATACGACAACCGTAGCAGCACGACAGTGATTGCTTAAGAAGCCTAAACTTCACCTAAATTCGGTACTTGACAATTCAAATTGTACATGTGATGGAACTGAACAAACCAACAAGCACCTTATAAACAGATGTAAACTTGTGGGCAGACCTATAAATCAGACTAATAGACAGATGGTCTGAAAAGTTTCCGACCTCAACATGAAGATGATAATAAAATAAATAAAAGCTAGTGAAATAAAAGCTTTGTTAGGTCGGAAACTTTTCCCGTATTATACTGAAACTGGAAAATGGAAATTTCCCTTAACGAGAACTAGTCTGCAAACATAGAGCTGACTTCAACGAATTCATGGACTCAATTGATTACACAAAACTTATAGTCGGGTAATAACAATAATAATGACAAGGAATGCTTAAGGCGTCATCTTCCATTTTATTATTAGATTTTTTTATTCGTTTTTTAAAATATTTTTTTGCTGCGATATTTTTTCAATACAGTAAATATAAACTGATACATGTAGGAGGATCCTTGTGGATGGTGCGTGTGGATTTAAATAAACACAGACAGCACCAGGCTACTGTACTGTGGTAACGAAAAAAAAAAAGTCAAACTGTGCCTGCATATTTCTGCATCCTGTTAATGTAAATTATTACCAGGCAGTCCCATATACCGGGAATTCTCTATTTCCTGGAATACGTACTATTTACGTGCACTGCGGGTCCGCCACTATGCGGTTAGTTCACACAATGTTCGAATAATGCCAAGTTACTACTCTAATTAAATTTTGTTTTCGAATATCTGTTCGCTACTGACTTGATATACCTTCAGAAAAGCCGAGAAAATTGAAATCGATGAGTTTTTCGACAGTAGTCGGAAGTCATCTTCGCGAAAATGCGCAGTATACTTGGCTTCCTGGTGAGCAAACAGTATAACATCTCAGAGCTTATTACTAGCATCTGAAATAAAAAGAAACTTGTTGTGGTCCCGATTTTGGGTTGGTCGACTGATGGAACTCCAATTACTTGTCATTCCATAGTCTTAATTTTTCACTCTAAACTGCGCAACGACTCTGACTTCCCACATTACATGATTTTAATACATCAATACATAAACTAAATTGATTAAAACCATTTTTTTCCATATATATATATATATATATACCATTGAGTTTAGAGTAAATAACTAAAAAGCGAATCGGAGTCTTTTCAGATCTACCATATTATATATCAAATTGTAATTCTGAACCTGTGACAGAAAAAGATGAAGCCATAAAAAACCTCTTAAATACAATAATAAGTGGGCAACATCGCTACTCCACGGGCTAACAATAAAAGCGGAAAAAATCCCAACGCTAATAAATTTATAATAAAAATAAAAAAAAATATTATTTAAGTATTTCATAAAATAATTAAAAAATTTCATTTGAAAAACCTAAACCTTTATGCGATAAATTAAATTTCACAGGTAACTTAAAGCTAAGTCTGAAGGAAAAACAAATTTCAAAACTCCGTAAATAAACATGGCACGTGGGACGAAATCTTATTGGAGTGCATTAAATGCAAAAACAGCATCTCTGACAGTGTTGCCTCAAAATTAGTCCAATGGTTTATACTCTGATGAAGGTAAAGCCCGAATTCTCCTCAGCAAACACTGTCACCAATAGAACTGTAAAAAAAAACACCCCTTACCCTGTAAATAGTTTAATTAAACCAAATCACCTGGTAAACGTCTTTATTAATTTTTTTTTTTTACAACTTTATCATGAAAAAATTACAATCTGCCTCATTGGGCAATAAGTAATTGTGATACATGTTTTCATTCATACCATATTCACAATTTTCATTCACTCGTTCATTCATACAGTATTTACAAACACCCCAGATACCTCCCAAATCCATCCACATGGTTGTCATCCTCCCTCGAATGCGAAAGAGGAAGCGGAGTCTTGGGAAGTCCCCCACGCTCCTCCTTCAGCCGCGTACCGGATACGAGCCAGCGTAGGCTGACCAAGATTGCAAGAGCCATATACGCTCAGGACATGATTGAAGAAGCTGGCCATTCCCAGGACTCCCACTGTTACCCATTTATAGCAGGTCATGAGGCCACTGCCGTTTCAGTCTCCGAGTAGGATTATAGGGATGAGTGATGCAGTGCAATGACTGTGCTAGGGGATTCGGGTGGTTGGACAGGTTACCATGGAATTTAATGAACTTGGAAGGGATGAGTTCGAAGATGTAAGGTATATTGAGATCGTTATGAAGGGTGTTGTTGCTGACATAATAAGGGGCATTTGCTATTGTTCTCAGGACTTTTGAATGAATGGATTGGATACGCTTGATTTTCAATTTTTTTGCTGTCCCCGTAGCTCTATTCCGTATGTCCAGATGGGCTTAAGTATAACTTTGTAAATTAGTAATTTGTTTTCTATTGAAAGATGGGGTGTCCTATGAAGTAGTCTGTATAGTTGTAGAATGCGTCTGTTTAGTTCTTGTCTTTTTAGCCTCGTATGTCGGTTCCAGGTCAGCCGTTTGTCAAGATGGAAGCCTAAGTACCGTACTAACTCGGTTACAGGGAGAGTTATGGAATTAAAAGAAATTAGTGGACAAGACTTGCGGCAGAGGGTGAAGGTAATATGGGAACATTATTTATTAAAAAAAAAAAATATATGTTGCAGGATGATAAAGGCACTTACAAATAAAGTACTATTCTAGTTTGGATTCATCAAAAGCAAAGTTATTATAATTTGTATTCTGGTAAATACCACGTTAATCCCAATAATCTAAATCCAATTAGTATACTCATAGTGCTAGGTAAAGTAGAGAAAATCATACTAACAAATTAAATAACTTTTCAGAGGAAAATAACGCGACTAGAAATGAGCAAGTAGGATTTCGTAGGAGTCAACCATTTCAGAGCTATTACGTACATCGGACAAAATTACCAACAATTTTTATTTAGGAAAACATACTTGTACATACAAATTTAGTTAAAGCATGAACAGTATAAAGGTATAATACAAAAATTAATTCATTGCCGAGTGTCCATCTGCTTAATTCAACTTATCCTTTTTCATTTTACATAAACATAAACACCACAAGCTCTTCATATATCTTACTGTATGTTATGCTGTCACAGGGTTCGATTATCGCACCGCATTTATAAAATGTTTATATTAAAGACTTGTCTTCTCCACTGATCGAGATAAGTATACCTTATATGGCGATTCAACACAATATCTCGAAGGATTGAAAAATCCATAATCAAAGCAAACACATTGCCCCCCAAAAAAGACTGGCGAAGGATAAAAAAATACAAATATTTGCGTCCTAATAAGGTTTATTCCAGCTTTCAATTTTTCTTTTAATTAATATTAAATGTTTTCAGTATTAAGGGGCTATAAATATGGAATTAAAGCCCTATTAATATAAAAACAATTTTTTATTTTTTCTAAATATACCAAAATTACTTTTGCGATTTTTGTGTAATTTAAAAATGTTTTTTACGGTCAACCAGCACTTGTTGTTGTTTAGTGGAAGGCGGTTGTAGACAAAGATATGCAGTGTTTGAAGAGCAATTACACGTTACCGTGAGATAGGTATGTGCAATCGCAGACCCTGACTCGCGGTCGGCCGCCAGTGTCAGAGCCAAGAAATGACCGGTTTATTGTACTATTTACGGTTCGGAATCAGTTTTCAACTGCTACTGAGACAGGTAAACTTCTTCGTACAACTCGGTGTGTAGAAATATGAGCAGAAACACAAGGAGATTTGCTGAAGTGAATTAAAACCCCTAGATATCAGTATCAGGATCAGTTAACCAGAGAATATCATAGAACTTTTGTCGTCGAAGAAATTTCACCCCAAACTCTCCCAGTCACATTACACTCAGCGTAGCGGTCACCAGGCCTTCGGTAAACTCTAATCTAAAGTCAAAGTTATGAATCCTAAGGTTTCTTGTAGTCCGGGTTTGTAAAAAATTAATTAGTACTAAGCACATTAAATAGGCATTCCATGAGAATACATTACAAATAAATATGAAGCAAGACATTCTATTACACATTATTGATCATGGGTACTTCTCCAAGAGCATGGAAGCATGCAGAGGGGTCGAGAGAATGGGTCTCGGACTATTAGTGGAATTGAAAGAATCGGGAGGGTGATGGGAGCGCAGGTGTCGAGTGAGAAATATGAGATATAATTAAGGGCGTTGTGTTTGTTCATGTGTGAAGGGACTTGGGTACAATTGATCTATTGCGATGGCTAGGAGAGGCGTGCCGGCCGTATCCAAAAGGCAGGTGTTGCGTGTCACAAGGGAGCGTCCAACATTCTCACAGGCGAATATTGGAGGGAGATGTCGTTCAGATGAGTGAACTTGTTTCAATTGGATAGAATACTTGTTTAAGCGAGTCTTCTCAACGCATCATAATGCGATACTGAATGTAAGTTATAGTACATATGAGGCGTTTGATTACAAAACCTGCTAGATCCTTTTGCAAAAATTTTACAACAGGCAAAAAAAATCAAATACAGGCATTAGAGTTTGTGTAAATGTTTCTGGTCCATGATTAATTTTTATATTACATAAATCGGCTGAGACGTCAGTAAATTCCCAATTTCTATAAAATTTAGCTTATAAAACATTATCATAAAACTTAATATTCTGTAATATAAAGTTAAAGTACAACCACTAGAAAAAGTAAGAAATAAGTTCATTTATATTTTCTGAGCACTGACTTAATCAACCTATAATCTGAAAGGTGTTGGTCAGTTGATAGATACGGGGCCAACTTATGTTTGTTTTTCATTCATGTGTTTAGCACTATTATACCTTCCCCAAGATAAATACAACATAGTTTAATGAACTTGAAAATTTCAGATCCATAGGATAGTTTTTATGACCACTATTTTACGGGAAAACCACAGGCAAATCTCCTCCTTCCGGCCATTAAGTTAAAAACAATTAGCAAAATGATGTCAGTACATTTAAAAAATCAGTTCCGATGTCTATAGAGAGATATTTACAGCTCTGGAAGACCAGTAAGTACCGTGGGCATTTGCTTTTAAGCCGTCCAAGAGGGCGTAAGTGGTTTTGACTTTGAAGCAAGTGCTGTTTATTGACAAGGAGTTGAAATTTCCTTGTAAACGGTGGGGCTTGAAGTGAATGATTTATGAAATAAAAATCTCCCTTCTTTTCAGTATAAGTACACTTATATATTGATCGCTTTCGGCCCCACACGTTTCATTATTAAGCTCTAACAATCATTCTACTTGTTCTGTGTCTGACCTATCACCGTAGAGTGGATATTTAATTCATTGGTTTAAACTAACAACCATTAAAAATTCCTGATGAATAGATTATTATATGTTCATAAGTAACTTGACACTTGACATTTGTCTCTCACATCAAGAAATGTTTACAAATTCTCACTTAAAGTAAGTTATTTTTCTGACAATAGACAGTTAGTTTTAAGGCTTGCTGCAGTCAGGTTCGGCAGTCAATGGTGTCTTGTGCTGTAACTATCCGATTTGGACTGCCTAAGACAGGATTTTTGATACGTTCCAGCATTACGAATTACTTATCCTCGAATCGATCTATTGGGGTTATTGCAGAGCGAAGTTTTCTGTTTAAGGTAGGACTGTGCTCCTTAAATAAATAAGTTTCTGTATATCCTATTAGGAAGCGTTATCGTGAGGTGGATCTCTGTTTGAATTCGGAATTAAGCATCAACCTGAAATTTGACCATGTTAGGCCAATTCCCAGCCTGTTTCAAAAGTGAATTACCTGTGTCCAGTGAGAAAGTTGATATATTTGGTCTTGGATTGTACTCCTAAAATCATATGGCTCTTGCTGTACTTGCAATAAATTGCTCTCAATGCAGCTATGTGTTATTTTTTTTAATATATGAATAGAAAATGATTAATGCCGTTTAGATTTAAATATACCTTAACAGACTCAAAATTTATCAAACTAAGGAAATAACTAAGCCTACCAGATCAGGTCAGGATGAGAGTATGTTGAAGAATCTCAAATTCTTTATAGCAGGTCTTCTAGAGGGACTGTAGGTAATAAAATTGTCTCCTATCTAAATATAAAACTCAATTGTTGTCTCTTTTAGACTATTTATATTAAAAGTTAATTGGTGGAGATGCTCTTTCCATATAATACTTTTTCCTTTTCTTACTATCACATTTTCTTAATGTAATCTTAGTTATAAGTACCTTAGCTATATTACTTTCTATGTAACCTTTCGCTTTTGTTAATGCAACAAGTTTTACTAAAATATTTCATGCGTCTATTTATTATTACATCGTATGATTCTGAATTCGTTTTTAAGGAACCTATTCTAGAACCGTCGCCCAAAACATCCTCACTTGTTATTAAACTTCAGAATTATTCACGAAAGCGGCAAAAACGGTCTAGGATAAATATTTGTTCACAACGGGTTTCACACAAAGACAATAGTATTTCCAAAATACGCCATGCAAACGATGAAACGATAAAAAAATGAAACAAATGCCTTTTGTTTTCTATATTACTTTCAAAACCCACCTGATATTAAAAAGCAATTATGTCTGTGGGTTGTTATTAAACATTGAAGGGTCAGTCATTTGAAAGAAGTGGTTGCCGGTGATAAAAGGTAGTAGCTTGGGGGGTAGATTATACCCCCGAGCGTCACTTACCCCCAGGCACAGCTGGTATTAGGCCAATATTTTAAAAAAGTTAAGTGTTATGGAGGGCTGAGCAGTGCGCCGCAATATCCAGCCGCTGGATAAATGAACTCCTTCGGCTACAACTCCAGCCGTCGTCTCGAGATAGCGGTCATTCCGGCCTGGAGCCGCTGGAAATATAAGCCAGAAGATTTTTCTTTATTTTGATACTATCCTTTACGGGACTCTATAAAGATAGATTCTGGTTTCCGTTTGGAATCTTTCTTTCAAACGGTTTTAAGTTGATTACACAAATACAACAGTGATTTTTCTCTGCCTTCCATAGTATTTTATTATATAGCAGAAAATTAACTAGTAGTAGATCAATTTCTTGTAGCAACCAAATTCAAAAAAAAATTTTATTTGTGAAAATTTTAAAATATGTATAAACGAAATTATCCACGCCAGTTTCTTAAATAAGTCCGGAGCAGATTTTGTTTGTACATATTGTGTTTAATTGGTATGAGTGTGAACTGTACCTATTTATTGAATGAGTGTAATTGTGAGTAAGGTATGACTGAGCTTATAAATCACAATAATTATTAATGCAGGTTAAGGAAATTGTAATCTTGCAAACAAAGAACTTTTTAGCTAAAGTTAGTCTGATTCATTTCATTTTTCAAACCATCTTGGTCAATAAAAATCGCCTATTCAACCAATAAACCGGATTTAAAACAGCTCAAAATACTAAAATGAAAATTTCAAGCAAAATTTGAGGTATTGTGGAATGTAATAAAGTTTCACTTCGGTTATTTTCTGGTACTATTAATCGCTCAGGTAGACATAAAACGATTGCTCCGTAACATGCAATTTGCATTTGTCAGACCAATTTTATTTTAAACAGAACTTGATTGTAAATCAAGTAAAAATCAAAAACATAAATAAGTATATATCAATGCAATCAATAAGGAAAATATTAAACTTTTTGAAGTGACTCACCACTGTACCACTAAAGAGAAACGTCTAATTATTACCTGAAACATAAAAAACCAAGTATATAATTAACATACATGATATTAGGCCGAAAATAACAGAAGAAATGACAGAAATAGCAGTTCTTACCCACAATCTTATGGAAAATGCTGAAAATAATCTGTTTTCGTATAAAATCGTCTTGTGTCATTTACAAAGGGTAGAAAGGGAGGCATCATTGCTGATGTTACAAACAATAAGAGATTGCGTAAGATCGTCAACCATGATCGAAGGAATTTATCAAATAATTATTTTGAGGATAAGTATAGATTCAAAATATTTTTGTTTATCAACAATATAATGAGAGGGATTTACAATACACTACCACGTGACTCACAATGCGTTTTGTATTTCAAAGGAAAGGTGAAAATTCTTAGAAAAAAAAACAACCCCAGAGACCGATTATTTCAGATAATAAGAAGATTCCTTGCCGAGACTAGTTCTTAACTCACTCAAGTTAAAACTTTCAGTTCAAAACTTACCATCAATGGCTTTAACCTGAAGCACGTGATTGAACTTTAAAATGGTTTAATTAAAATTTTCACAGGTCTACTAAGCGAGGGTACATGATCGTTAGGGTGATTATAAATTTTTTTGTTTTTTTATTTTTTTCAACTGATGGTCCCACTTTTATTTACTTACGTTTAAATTTACGATATTAAATAACAATTAGGGACCATTGTGCTAACTAATTATTGGAATAATGGAAACATTACTTGTGTGAATTTACTATAGCAATATTCCATGAAACATTAACACTTTTAATTAACTAGACAGAAAATCTCAATCGGTAAGGGTGACATAAGCTAAATAGTACACTTCTTTACTTAAAACATTATGATTTAAGATGTCATACGTAAAGCCTATTGCGATCTGCATTAGTTGTCATTGCTGTTTTTAAATGTATCGACTCGATGCCTAGATTAAAAAAAAAACAAACAGTGGAAATAATTTATTTATAACCAATTTTCAGTACCCTGCCTTTCTCGGACGAGCAAGTAAGTCTATTTGAAGTGCTGAATCAAAAAACTAAAAATTTTAAATAATATTTTTCGACTGATTACATGTGATTAGATATAGCACTTTTTGTAGAATTATTTTGTTATACTTATACATATTATTACTTAATGTGTTTATGCAATGCACGTAATTTTGATATGCTTTATTTTTGTTTATAATAACTTTCTGTATTTTCTACGCCTCATTTGGAACAACTTATATTTTTTTTAAATGTAACATTAATTTTATCATCGAATTGAACTTTACAAAGTATTTAAAAAAAATAAACCTAATAACTCAACTAAAATAAGTTTTGTATCAATTTTATTATGGATTTTTCCGTTTTCAGAGAGTGTATGTGACAACACCTGACAATACGTAGAATTATTTCTCACAAGTTATTAGAACGGAGGACTTAGTTTGACTAAAATTAGTTGTTTGTTTATTATGGTATTATGTCTGCAGCACCTGCCTTGTATCGTGACAGGGGCTTGACCCTCAGCAATGTTCCAATAAGAATTATTGAGTGAAAATGGACAATACTATGACAAGTTATCAGATTTGTATTTGTTTATTACCTTTAGACGGATAAAAAGAATCCCCTCTTGCCTCCCCAGTGACTGGGTACTTTGTAAGGCACAAAGTTTTTTTTTTATCATGCCGATATGTAGCAGTGAAAAGAGTTTCACCCCCCCCCCCTGGTTTAATATTTGGTAGCCAAAAAAACATGGAAATTTAGGACTTTTTGGTTATTGGAAAATAACATTTTTCCGGTGAATCGTGGAGTTCTTAGGAATTTGAAAGAAAACAAAATTTGGTAGGTACACAATTTTTTTGCCGAATCCAATATTAAGCGAGATAAATTTCATCAAAGTTGCGCAACATTTCCCCAACTTGTTCCAATCTGCCCTTGTATGAAAAACAGGTAACGAAATAAAATCATTGATTGTGAAATTGTATAAATTTTATTTTTAAATAAAAAAGAAAACGTTTAATAAATGTTATAACAGGAAATTACAATAATATAAGTTAATTTAAAAAGTTGAAATATTTATTGTTCCAAATAATAAAATTAACCAACAAATAATATAAAAAACAACACAGTTTTCATTCACAGTTTGTAGCATTTAATAACTTACCTGGCTTTTGATAACTGTCTTTAAACTGTATGCTGTCCTTGATCATTCAGCTTGCGGCACACCTACTGTATTTTTAATCACACCATCGAAGTCGTCAAAAAGATCTTTAGCTAGCACCTCTGCAACATTATCGCAAGAAGTGCTATTGCAGCCTTTGCTTATTGAGGAGGCATGCTTGTCGGCCACTCCAATAAATTCTTTTTTGTAACCGCAGGAATGAAACTATAACAGTGACTAGGGTGCTGCGTCTTTAGTCAACATAATGGACTTAGATAGGAAGCTTTGTGCCTATCCCCATTTATGTGGATTTTGGTTGTGTCCCAACCAACTTTGAATCAGGCGATGACTTTGAAGTCAAGAGACTTAGCAGCATCTTCTGCTGGTGACAGTCTTGCAAAACTAAATCCACCTTTAAGGCAGATTTGTGAACACCAGGTATCTCACTTCGTCGAGCGATTCGTTTGTATAACTACCATGAAATTTGTGGTTCAGATATTTTCCAGCCTCAATGGATTTTTAAGACAATTAAGGGTTTCTTAATGCCCATAACAGAGAGCACTATTTCCATGTCCTATGGCCAAAAAAGGTCGATATAGTATCACAAACAGTAAAAAATGAACGAAAAGTACATGTACAATGACTTGGTCGAGTACCATGAACCTGCCTCTCCCTGGATTTGGAGGAATATGTTCTCATATTTGGAGAAATATGTAAGCGCAATGAGCAGAACATGAACATCAATACCTAGACTTAACAATTACAAAATTTTCATAAACTGATACTTGGGAAATCGATGTGTTCCTTTCTTTACCTGCCTTCTTTTTCCAATTCTGGTCTCAAAAATTGAACGCATCTTGTTGTTCTCATTCCCTAGGAATCTTTCTTCAGTAACTACATCATTAGTATGTGGATCAAATGTCGTCAGCTGAAGTGAATTCCTTGAAAATACTATGTTAGTACCCCTCTGAGCTGACTCACCCCCGTCAAATATCATTATGCCAAAGCTGTAATAGGCTATGTTATATTATATTATGCTATGTTAATAGGCTACGTAATAGCTAATGTTAAATATTTGTTTTTGAAAGGCAATACGCCTACGCAAATCAAAGATGAGTTGGATTCTGTGTATGGGGACTCTGCACCATCATTTACCGCAGTGAAATTTTGAGCAGCTGCATTTAAACGTGTCTTGGGAGACGATAAACGTTCGGGACGTCCAAAAACTGCAACTACCGACGAAAACATCGCCAAAGTTCACCAAATGGTGCTAGACGACCCCGAATTAAAGTGAGAGAGATAGCAGAGGTTATGAACATGTCAAAAGAACGTGTTTGTTTCATATTAAAGCAACATTTAGAGATGAGAAAGCTGTCCGCGCGTTGGGTGCCACGTTTGCTCACGTTAGACCAAAAACGTTTTCGAATGAACATTTCCAACGCTCTGTTGGCGCAGTTTAGGCGCAATACATCCAAGTTTTGGCGCCGATTAATTACTGTGGATGAAACTTGGATACACCATTATACGCCTGAAACAAAAATACAGTCCAAACAGTGGACTGCAAAGGAGGAACCGGCTCCAAAAAAATCAAAAACTGTTTTTTCTGCTGGGAAAGTTATGGCGACTGTTTTTTGGGATGGTCATGGAGTTATTTTAATCAATTATCTTAAAAAGAAAAAACCATTACAGGAGCATATTATTACTTGACAAGCTGAAGGCAAAAGTTGCGGAAAAACGGCCACATTTGCAGAAAAAGAAAATCCTGTTTCACCAAGACAACGCATCGTCTCACAGCTCAGCGGTTGCCATGGCGAAAACCCATGAATTACGGTTTGAACTGCTTGACCATCCGCCTTACTCACTAGATCTAGCCCCAAGCGACTTCTTTTTGTTCCCTCATCTAAAAATTGCACTCGGAGGACAGAGATTTTCGTCAAATGAAGAGGCAATCACCTTCGTGAACGATTATTTTGCAGAGAAAAAGGCCGAGTACTATTTGGACGGGTTACAGAGATGGAAGCATCGCTGAGAGAAGTGTGTAGAGTTACAAGGAAACTATGTTGAAAAATAAAAAAAAAAATTCTATTTATTAATAATTAATAATAATACTAATAATTAATTATTCTAAAATTAGGTCGGAAACTTTTCAGACCACCCTGGTATATACATATATATATATATATATATATATATATATATATATATATATATATAAGGTTATATAGGGTACATAGAAGGTTGTAATTGGAGTTTTGTAAAATTATGGCAAATATGAGAAACTCTTCAAAAAGTATAATTAATTATCGCTACGAACAACCATAGAACGTTATTTACCAAAAACCAAAAAAAGTCCGAAATTTCGTGTTATTTAGACTGGTAATATTAAGCGGATGAGGGAGGAGGTCAAAAACACATATTCTTGTTACCACTACTAATATCTAAAAGATACTACAAAAAACCTTCGACCTGACCATTAGCAAGTTATGCCAATTTTAGCTCCTTGGTTCCTGGACTAATAGGGCTATATAAGAAAATATTTATTCTTAATCTACTGTTCAGTTGAGGACAAGTGCGCCCCTCAATTACGACTGTCCTACAAAAAGCCATCTATATTTTATCGTCTCTGCGTCTGCCACGCCCGGACAAACACGACAAAGAGCTCCGCGCTCAGTGGAGCCACTTTACAAGTAGACAGAGCAAAGAAACAATCGGCTCGGGAGCCGAGATATATAGGGCTATTCAATTGGCCGGCCCAGGGCAGAGACACCGTGATCCGTCCTCGCCGTGGCAACGGGCCAACTGGTCCACGGGCCAAGCTATGCCAGATACCATAACATCATCCACTACACTAGATATCCACTATTCCGATATCCCTTGTACATCAGTGTGTTTTTTTGCCAAGCCTTACCACCCTTGCTCCTTACTCTAGTAAATTACTAGTCGTTTCTCACGAAGAAGACAACAGGCCCGATAACGCCATCTCTCCGATAGAGCTATCTTTCATTCGCGGATGTATATGCTGATGTCGTAAGATATAATATACGTAT
Organism: Acanthosoma haemorrhoidale; assembly: GCA_930367205.1. NCBI lineage: Eukaryota > Metazoa > Arthropoda > Insecta > Hemiptera > Acanthosomatidae > Acanthosoma > Acanthosoma haemorrhoidale. The sequence goes on from OV884011.1 coordinate 142,544,128, forward strand.
TTTCTTGCGTATAACATGAAAAATTCCCTTTACCTGTTGTTTGACCTATGCCCAATACGGACAAACGCTATGAAAAGAATATAGCGAACCCTGAATGAACTTAGACGAACGAAACAACCTGACGAAAGCGAAGTGCTACTTATAGATCGATATGGCATTATAGATCGATATTATATAGCTTAAAACTTCCATGACAATTGGTTCGAGCATTAAGAAACGATGAACTCCACGAGTGCCATTATCAGTCATCTCTCCAAAACTAGCATATAATTTTTTACATCGAAATCCAGTTACACCCTTGTGTTAATAAAACGTTAAAATATCTCCTGCTGCTGTTGGCACGAGATGGTTGGGCATCTAGGGGCCGTTGCATTGGGCTATGGGGGCATAGCTGGTCTCGACTATCTCTAAGGTAGTGGCAGGATTTGGGCCTTTCCTTTCCTTTCGTGTGTATGAAAATGTAAACATTGGTGGGTTGTAGTTGGACGTATCCTAGTTAAGGGATTTACATGGTTTTATCTGCATCATCCGATTGTTCTTTCAGTCCTATAAAACATGTGTAGGACTGGGGTACGATCCTCGGTTCCAGCCGGTTCCGGAGAGCCTGGGATCTGATGTCGTCCATGTTTGTACTCTCTCTGACTGACATAAGTGGGCTCACCTAATTAGATTGATTATAAAAACAACGGCCTAGTGACCTGAACGTTTAGCGCCAAAATAAATCCATTGGTTTGTTGTGCTTTAGAGAACGTGAGTAAAGGCCACTGCAATCTAAAAATAAGCTGGTGGACATAAAGGAGAACTTTCAAATGCAGAACAAATAATATATTGTCTCACACTGGGTGTAAGGTAACACTAGTTATCACCTTACGCTTATTTATTATTTATGTTTCTTTTTTTCTTGTATACCTGTATATCTGGATTTTTTTTTTAAATATTTTATTTCTTAAAATTTACTACCATGACATTGATATTTTAAATTCAAAAAATGTAGACATGTTTGTATTATCATGCGTTTAATATCTAACAGATGAAGCAGTATTTCTAATAAAAGTATTTAAAAAAACAAAACGGAAATAAATGAATTCATGAGGATATCATTTATGTGTGCGTTATTTACAACATTAGTTAGAGCCATTATTCATGTTTAAATTACATACTAGTTAAAAATATAAGACGACAAGTGAAACCTATCGGTAAAAGTAATATATGTCACTTGGGGAAAGTACCGTTAGATTTAAGTTGCGAGGGAGGGGGCAACCATGTGGATTTGGGAGGTTTCTGGGCTATTCGTGAATACTATATGAATGAGTGATGGAATGAAAATCGTAAAAAAGGTATGAATGAAATCATTTATCACATTTACTTATTGTCTAATTAGGCAGATGGTAATTTTAGCACAATAAAAAGTTTCAATATATAAGAAAAGAATTAAGTAAACTGACGAGTATACGTCAGTAAAAAAATTAGCCTGGCATGTTTGGTTATACAAGATCTCGTTTGCATCATTTGATCGGCTTCACTTGAGTTGGGTCAAAGATGTTCCGAATGAGCTACCTGCTTCTTCACAGAGTGTGGTGCTTGCTTTTCTAATTCGCGTCTAGAAAAGAGTCATTTTCAGCATTATTTTTTCTCATAAATATTGACAGAAGATCAGCTAATGTAACACATGTTTCAGATGAGTTACTTACAACTTATGGTAAAGCGAACGTCATTAGTTTGGTCAACTTGTTTTTTTGCTGAAATTATGATCAATAAGTACATATTAATATGGATAAAGTATTTTTTTTAGATTCATTTAATATATAATAATATTATCACTATAATTTATAAAACATACTTAGTTTTCAACAGCAAATATTCATTTATTTGATGCAGTGTAATTAGTCCTAGTTACGTTTTCATTAATTATAATTTTAGACATAATGGACCTGTAAAGTTAAATTTGAAGTTGATGATAGAATATATATGATTAAATTAATACTTCTATTTCATTAAGTTATTTTTTATAACAATATTGGGCAAAATGCTGCATATTATCATAATAATCACACCTTTTCCCCAACCGAGAAGGATGTTATTGAACTACCTAGAACAGATGACCTAGGGAATGAAATGCCACATGAAATTTATTCTATACATATTTAATAATAGCACAAATAGTAATTCGCACCAGCAAAAACTGCAAGGAGTATATTATAATGGAAAAAAGATGGCCATTGGCCAAACACCCCCACTTCCCGGAATGTTTTTCCCATAGGATATAGTAACTAATATATGCACTACTAGCATGGGGGCAATCATGAATATCAAACGAATGTCGGGAATATTCAAATACTGTCATTCTTGTTGCACACCTCTCTCCTTGTTCCTGGTCCACTAATATTGCAAAAAATAAAAAATGGTAGACCCGTGTAAAATCGTATTAGAACAAGTATCTATTGCAGAGCTTTAAACATTTCGCATTTGCGCTGCGTGTGTGTTAAAATATGAATAAAATTTAAAGTAACTTACACTTGTATCAGTCCTAAAACTCCCACAGCTCTGACGATAAATTCCTGGATTTGTAGTTAATATCTTATTTCCAAACATTTATAAAAATCTCCAATTCGATATAAAAGACAATATGGCTTAGGAAGTCAAGAAAAAATTAGGCTAAAGAGCAGTTCACCACCCCATCATGGGTTTCAATGATCATCCACACAAATAGTAAATATCATACATACATAGACCACTGATGATTTGTGATGATCCATAATTATACGGTGTGAATAGCTTAAATTTCTTTGGTGTTTACTCGTCACTAAGCGCGTTCATTATTTTACTGACTATACTAAAAGGTGTCCTAGAATTAACGCAAGATTTGAATTTGCCACCATTTGTGCAGTAAAGTGCTGGCAACCCTAAAAAAAAAAACAATTTGACAGCTGACAGTTTAGGGTTAGTAAAAACGAAGCGTTACACGATAGAACAACGTGTCTTTATTGCTGAACATTATCTCAAAAATAATGAAAGTTTGGCGGCTGCAGTTCGAAAATTAAAATTTTCTACAGAAACTGGATTAGATCTACAGAATGTTTTGATGTATTTTAGTTGTTGTTTGCTTGATTTCCTCTTTTTTTGAGCAGTCCATACATCAAATCGTCACCTTCATGCTAAACCATCGGCCATCAGCAAAGAGGGCAATATCAAAAAATAAATAAGATCATCAGAAATCAATTTCTTGTATACATTCATTTATTCCAACCTATCCACCAGATACTCTAGCCAAGAACGATTTTTCTTAGGTACAAAACATTGATGAACATCAACATGATGACGCCCCAGTTGCATCCTTTACCTCTCTGAAGAGTATGAACGAAGGGGAAGTGCTTTGTTCGATTAGTACCCTTTTAAAAGGGCTTTCTTTTTTAAATCAAATAAAATACAGCCTGATTTTCATCTCAAGGGGAGTGATAAAGCTAATGAATACGACCAATCTTCGAGGAGAATGGATGATTGCAGAACACGAATTGGCATTCCGCACCAGGGGCAGATGGACGAGGAAATGAAAATCCTGGCCAAACAGAACAAGAAAGCGGAGGATTGATACTGGCGATTTGAGGCAGCTCCTGAGAATCAGAAGAAGCATCAAAATAAATGACGTGGCACTAATAGCCGCGGGATAATGGGTTCGGTAGGGGCCACTGTTACGGTCATCAGCTGACTGAATCAGCGCGTAACTCAATGTCATCTGCGCCTTTTTCAATCCCCTCTCCATCGCTACTCACGCCCGCTAATTATGGGAAATATTTCGCTTTTCGGCTTCCTTGTAGGTCAACTGGGAGGTCTCAGGTAATGACTGTCCGCGAGGGAACCAAGGTCCATTTCTTCAACGGAGGCTTTTTGTAGTGATTAAGCCAGTGTTGATATATTTCGCTGTAGCTGAGAAGCATAGAATTTTGAACTGCACTTAATTTGATAGCAACAAATAGGAAAATGGATCAGTTGTAGAGTTATGTGTCACTTTTAAACTTCTATAGACAAAGGAATATACTAGGGAGCACACCTACCCCTATTTTGTTCATCCGAAATCTGAACACAGCTCTCTAATCCAATGTAATTGAGTTCATAAAACATGGCCACGGAAGGCAGGAACCTGCTTCTGGCAGATGTGAGTGACTTGGCCTACATAAGTAGCAGTTTCATTCATAGCTTATACAAGCTGAGGGTACTTGATGTTGGAATTACAATCATATGGAAAAGAGTTCTGCAAATACGAATCACCTGGAGCGATGATCTTGGATGGCAATAACTTGTAATTGGCAATAAAAGTTCGGTACATATCTAGAAGAAAAAAAACAAAAAAAAACTAAGCCTTACTTACATCCTCTAGTGACAAATGTGGCCTTGGTAACGGGTAACATACGAGAAATGTGCACTAGCTTTCTCTGAACTAACAGCAAATCAAGCGCTGAAACTTGTAAAAGAAGTTATACAAGAAAAGAGTTACGTTTTTCTTTTTGTTTAACAAACTGGACTCAATCTAGAATTACTTGAGAGATCAAATAACAAGAAAATGCAGGTTTAGTTTTTGCCTAACAAAATGAATTTTTACATCATATTTTTTGAGCCAATAACAATTTGTCATCCTTTCGTCATTATACTAGTTCAAAAACTAGTAGTTGAGAACTCTTTGTCTGATAAATTATGGCTAGAGAAAGGTGGGGCAATTAATCGGATCCCTATTTCGAGGCTGAGGATAAATAACATTTACCCAATTGACAACGTACGCGATAAGCTTTAATTGTAAGGCAGCAGGTAGCTGAGCATTACAGAGAAACACTATCTTATTACAATAAGGCCTTAGGGATGACTTGGAACTATTGAACGAGACTGTTAATATCTTCTTTGATACAGTTGATGCTGGGAACGATATAAAGGAACCTTATACACTGGATAGAATGCTTGACTCTGGAGGATTTGGATTGATGCCCCTGTGAGACCTCGGCCTAGAAACCAATTCCTGGTAACTCCCAACATATGCGTGAGTGACTAATCGCTAACTTCTCCATAACTTTATTCCACCATTATGAATCATTTTGCCTCACTAATTAGCAGATGAGCTGATTCTAAGTAGCTCGTGTGGCCATTTTAAAAGTCTTTTAAGTAACTTGCAATAAAACTCTGTGAAAATTAGAGTTGAATATAATCAAACTATACTTGAATAGATGTGAGGTCGCAGCGACCATTCTATTTTCTTCATAATTTAACAATTCGATTTCTAAAGTTTTGACTAAAGACAAAGTAATCACTAAGTACCTATATAATAAAGTGTTGTATGAGGTTTTGGAATGAATACATGAAATGATTTGTTATTTCAATTTAACTCAACTTATTTCATGATTGTTGATGAACAATGCAGTAGTATAATATTCGTTAAAGCTTGGAGCAAGAGGGGCTTGTTAAATGTTCCCACAAGAGAGATACTGGGGCTGATCAGGCGTAGAGCAGAAGAGGATGTATTTGACAGCAACTCGTGTAAGCCACTGTTAAACTTCCGAAAACATCCTCAACAAGTTGAGACACCGCCGAACTTAAAGGTATTTACCAATCGTTGTGCTCGTGCTTCACCTCAAATATCCAGGAATGTGAGGAAATTAAACTTGGAGGAGAGAGCAAAATAACTACGGGCTAGTTTTACTCTGAAACTAATTGTGCTATCTAGTCGAAATTATGAAAATGCTTTAAATGGAAATAGAAATTTAGGATGCTATGCTGGATTACTTTTCGAATGAATGAATGAAAAAGCAATTTTTTTACATATCTCCAATATCATAACTTTCACGCTTTCGGCACGACACAGTACGCACTAAAATGAATACAAACCAAATCCAATAATTTATAAAAAAAAAATTACATTACTATACAATTATATAAGTCTCAAAATGGTCAAGAATTCAAATTATACCTACTTTTAAAAACTAATAATAAAATATGAAACATCAATGGATGACAATGAACATGATACAACTTCCATCCACCGAAGACACATCAAGGTTTTTGACCCGTTGCAGCATCTAACTAACCCAGTGTTTAAATGACCCCACCACCATTCCAGCATCTATAGCAACAGACAGTTAAAGGAAATTTGGTTAAGATTTAGTTTAAGGTTTTATTGTTAGGTATAAGTTAGTTTTAAGTTCATGATAAATAAGGTGAACCCCATAAAATTTAAGATTGTTCAACAAATTAATGTATAATGTGCACCATTACACTTTTTTTTAAGCCCCAATCGCAATGTAGGGTAATAAGAAATTGTATAAAATGTAGCCAAGCTACAGGAAACATAGTGACCTATCGTGAATAGATTCATTTGTAGAATATATATTGAATTCTGTAATAGTTTTGTAACAACGGGATATGGGAAAAAAAAAATACTTGTAAAACTATAATTATTTCCACTTTTTTTGCCCTAATTCCATAATTTTTAAAATTTAAGAGCTTTGAAAAAAAGATGGTTTAATAAAGAGGAAAAAGGAGATGGCTGGCTCACTCATAAAGGAGTACATCCGTTTGCTAAGACAATGAGTATTGTCAGCATTTAATTAACTATCGATGTTTTCTAGCACTTTATTTATAAATTATTTTTCTTTAAATATTGGCCTTTGCATTATAAATTATGTTTATTCTCTTACAACACTTGAAAATGTAGTGAAGTTGGACATAACAAATACAAGAGTACACACCTGAATGTCCTTAGGAGAAAAGAAAAGTCGGGAAAAATCAGAATGAATGAAGGAACGCACTAATATTCCTAGTCTAAAAAAATTGTTAATAAAAACAACACAGTGGATTTTCAACGAGGTTCTCCGCCGAATTTTTTAGATTAATTTGTGGTTAGGTATTACATTATGTATTGTTAACGTCGTGATTTTACCACTTTAATAATTTAAAAAGACCTGTCATTTTTAGAAATATCAGATGAAACATTTATTTAAAAAAAAACTAATAAAAGAAGCGGTATACCTGAAGTATTTGGTTGCAAATTAATGCAAGGTAAAAAACCTTTCGACAATTTTATATATATAAGCTAAATTTTGAGCAATTTGCCTAATTAATGAGAAGACACCGTGAAGCCAAAGTGAAGCTAAGGGTTAAGGGGGGAACGGGTAGAATATTCCTTTCAAAGGGAGGTAAATGAAGAGGGCCCTCATCAGATTTAACTTTCTCGGGATTTATTGAATAAAGCAGCAATAAATCAATGGTAGGACGGCATATTGACTACACGATGAACCTCGAGCTTAAAGCCTTTTCTCTTCTTAGTAGGCCCATCTCCCAGGAAGGGTTAATCAACCATTGTAGCTTAAAGCACGCGTAACGTTTTACGGTACTTCTCTCACGAATAACACACCACTAGTTTTCTCCTCATTATTATATCATACATACGGGCTATCATCATTTTCTCGAATGACAATGCGTCTTCTCCCCCCCCCCCACTTCATATCTGTGATAATGAATGACAGTGACTAAAGAACAAAAAATTATCAATATATTGAATTAGCTATCTTGTCTAACGAGATATTAAACCTATAATATAATAAAATAATATAACAAAATCCAACCCAGAGTAATTCGTACCGATAAATCAAACAAAGTCAAGACATCAAGACAGCAGTAATAATATAATATATAATTCATTTCCTTTCTAAATTAATGGATATTTCCAAAATAAATCAAATTTATAAGATATTGTTATTATTTTACTACCAGTATTACCTTTAGGAACCAAACGTAAAATAAATTAACATTCATTAGGTTAAAAATGTTTTTCGACCAAAAAGTACTTTCCCTTAAAGAGCAGAATTATTCATTAAGTATAGACGCTTTCAGCAAATATAACCCGCCATCTTCAGGTATTTGAAAGATACGATAAATAATACATTAAACTATACGTGGAGTTAAATAATATGATCAAGCATAGTTCAAAAGAATAAAGCTGATCCTCAAGATGGCCGTAAAACTACCATTTTACAGTAAAACATATTATTGTAAATAATAAAATGATCAATACGAACACAGTATTAGCAATACAATTTCATTTATATGAGTGTCAAGATTAATCATATTTGAAAAAAAATACAATCGTTCTCATTAATTAGTATAATGTAATTTAATTAATATTTTTCTCGTTATTAATATCCAACTTCACAATGAAAATGGCAGCATATATGGCAGATTCGACACTGTCAACATCTATTCAAAAAAGGAAGAAATCCCAGAAATTTACAGCAATAGCATGAATGCACAAAGAGCACTCACACAGGCCGAGTCAGTTTGCATCGTAATCAGTGGCAGGCTGGGCAAGTTGAACATTAGTGTGAACGCCGGGAAGACCGACTGCGTAATCTTCTCTTACCAAAAAGGGCAAAAAAGCTTTTCCAAAATCATATAGTATAGGAGGACAAGAGAGCTCGCCAGTTTTCTCATTCCACTATCTGGGCATAAAAATAGATAGGCATCCATTTCTCTACTCACATTCGTAGTAAACTAAAAACAGTACGACAGAGGTCTTACCGGCTTTCGTACTTGCTAACCTCACCCAATCTGTCGCTGCGTCTCAAACTGATGATTTATAAATGTATCCTCCAGCCAGCTCTGCTGTGTGCCCCGCTATTTACCCACTTGACTGACGCTACAGCCACAAGTCTCCAACGTTACCAGAATGAAATCATGCGAAAAGTGGTCCGACATACCTCTCTTGAGAGGTTAAATAACGCCGACCTGCACCCGTTGCTTGATGTGCGGACGGTGGATGAGTTCATCGGCCGGAGACACATCAAGTTTTTCAACGCGTTGCAGCACCTCACAAATCCACACTTTTAACACTATTAACGTTTAACACTATGACCCCACCACCCGAATCTATGGCAACAGAATGTCGGGGGAAACTTAGGTTAAGAATTAGTATGTAACTTAGTTTTTAAGTTTTCTTTCGTTGTGATCAAAAAGGTCACCTTGTAGAGTCTTGTCAATGAAGCCAAGTACATTGTGTATCATTGTACTTGTATTGATTATAAAACTTCTATGCCGATTCAGACCTTGTATACAGTGCACCGATGGTACAGGAAATATAAATTGTATTATGTAAGTAGATTCGCCTAAGAATCTATAGGAAATAAAAGTTTTGTCATTTTTTTTAAGGGGATTGGGGAAAAAAAAATAAATAAAAAAAAATCCCAGAAAACTTATTGCGTTTTAAAAATATAGATAACATTCAGACTTAACATTTTAGGACCTTGAGAGATGAAATTTTAAACAACCCACTTCATACAACTTATGAACTTTTGATTTAAATTTAGCTGTTCTGTCTGTACTCTGTGATTTCAATTCGAGCCTTAGTATGACAATATTAATCGATTTTTCCTAAAAACAGATTCGATCTATGATGAGTAGGTAGGTTATGTTATTAAACGGTGGCAAATAAAAGTGTTTCTGAGGATGTCAGGCCATCATTGACATTATTTTTGAAGACCCCCGTGAAAAAATTCTTACAAAACAAGTACAGAAGGGGCATTAGACAATTCGAAACCGCCGCTCTTTTTAAATCAAAATTCGCATCGTAACGTTTATATTATCACAAAACATTTCACTCAGCTATATACGTACAAAAGTATTATTACATGATTCTACAGTTGTTAGGACGATAGGGGTCTACAGCACCAGCCTCAACCCAATGAAAGCTCTAAAGGCTGCACAGGGCGCCAGTCAGTTAATCACCGACAGGCTACGAGCTGTCCACATTCAGGTGAACCCAGCCAAAACTCAAGGGATCGTCTTCTCCTTCCAGCATGGAAAACGAAAGCGTCCACCCAGTTTCACCGGGACTGAATGCAAACTTTCCAACAGCATATGCTACCTAGGCATCAACCTAGACAGACACATGACGTTTGGCACACACCTGCAGAAGAAGGTGAAAAGAGTACGTAGGACTTACTACTCTCTCCAGCATCTCATCACAAGTCCGACTATATCCCTGAGGTTGAAACTGTTAATATATAGGAGCGTCCTGAGGCCAGCTCTACTGTTTGGGACACCACTCTTCCGATTCCTACACACCAGCACAATAACTCGACTCCAGAGCTTCCAGAACATCCTGCGCCCGGCACTATGACATACCCCTTTTCGTGATATGAAGGCTCCTGACATCAACGAAAAGTTCGAGGTCCCCACCATCACCGAAGCCACCCAAAGAAGACACATCAAGTTCTTTGACTCGATGAAACATAGCCAAAACCCTCTGTCCCGAGACTTGACACCCCCACCGCTACCGACAAGATGGCAGCTCTCAAGATCTGGTAAAGCAGACCAAATGGTGGACATCACGGCGCTTGGCCCACCAACAACAAGCCTCTAACGGGCACCCGTTCACTGCTAATCCCTCACACCACCTTCAAGAAGGTGCTCCTGGTATAAGGATCCACTCAACCCAAATATTCCTTTATTTTTCCCTCATCCTTAATCTTATAATTAGAGAGCTAAGAAAAAAAAATCTACAGTTGTTATTTTTGCATTTTTTATTCTTTTCAGAAATTAACTTTCTGATTAGAACATCTGGATAAATCAAAATCTGAACATTAAGAAGTTTTTCTGTGGTCTCTTGGCTATTAAATTCGAGCCAGCAAAACCCACTGTAATGCCTGAAACATTGAAATCAGAAGAATTGTTTAAATATCCAACATATTTCAGATATAAAAATTAGACTGTACGAACTGAGGCCATTTTAAACCACATTATTTAAATAATTATTTTAAGAAGATTATTGACGGAATACATGTCTATTCCGAAAATAACCCATTAAATTTGAGCAGAGCACCACCTAGTTTGTACAAGGGTAACAATGGCCGAAAGAAAAGGCACCTAAAAGGAATTGGAAGTTACCCCAGATGAGAGGGCAGAAACAAGTCACGTCCAACAGAAGCGAAGCCGACCCGCGCTCCTACCTAGAGAATAACATATTTAGCACTCTCGCAGATACAGTTCGGTCACAATAGGATTCACTTTGGCGCTGTGAGCCCCGGCCGCACAACTTTATCACCAGTCATCTATTATGTGCGATGTAAACATAATAACAATGCCCACTCAAATAGAGTGGCCAGTAAGGCGACCCAGCCACAGCCTTGGTGGTAAGTACGCATGGAACACAACGGGGTAACATAAATCCACGTCTACTAGACAAGGACTCTGATGCGGTACGAGTAGCACAGAACAGCAAGACTCCGTACTATTTCTGTACCCTTCTTTCACAAGAATACAACTGGCTCATGCAACGGGTACAACGATTTCTGATCAGGTTCATCCATTGGGATCACCAACCTTAGGAACAATCTACACCGACATAAAGAGTACACCTTTACGTTCGTACCTTCACGCTTCTGCGTCCGATCTTTACGCACTAACACTTCTTTGAGCACGAATGAATCTTGCAGGACAACATTATCAAGTCACAACAGTGGTTTCTTATTGTTTTATTTTAAACAAATGCCAACTTTAATTTTTATTATTAACTGGCTGACTTTATCATCATTCCAGTAGATATTACTGTTTAGATTAGTAGATACTACAAAGATTACCATAAAGAGATTCAAACTGCTAGAAAATCAAATATCCTTCAGCATTTAACGTGCCTTTAGAATCGGAAATTCAAACAAACTGGCTTACGCTGTGTATTTGGCCGACATACAAAGTTAAACTAAGGAAACTCAAGCTAAATTTATTTTTTTGTTTCTTTTAAAGCATGCCCAATACCAAGGTCATTGATGCTTACATAATATTAAGGATAAAGTCAGCGTTGTGTTTGGTGAACAAATTGTTTTAAAGCTTTCACGTCATATTTCCATTTTCAGTCCATCGCCACATGTAGACATAACATGTTAAAGTGATGTTCCTTTCAACGTCCAAACTAATTAATACAGGCGAATAAATCTGTTGAAATAATTGATGGTCAAGTTTAGTTTAGATTTTAGGTTTACAGCTTTAGATCAGTATATAGGCGACAATCAGCTTGGTTGAGAATTCCAAATAATGAAAGAAACATTATTTATTTATATTACATATACCAAAAAATGAATCAAACAATATGCCTAGCTCATAACCAGTGAATTTCGCTGGTATGATATATTTATGATAATTGATATTGCATAGTTGGTAACCGATATAAGTTGCTGTGCTCTGATATGCCAAATCATGTCATGACTCAACGCCCAAGTCTTAGTGAATAATCAATCGTTATTAGAGCTTTAAGTGCCTTCCCACGTATACGTCAACTCCGTTAGAGCTCATAGTTATTATTAACCATCCGTAACCTCCCTCTTTAGGTTCTTAGTAGATATTTATTATAAGGGTGTCATCCCCATAGTTGAAAAAAATAAATGTTTCTGCTTGTGAAAATTAATCCACGAAACTTACAAACATTGTTTTTTCGGCAGACATAAAAAAAGTATTCGTAATAAAATTAATAGTTAGCCGTTTAATACATCAATAATGTACTGTGCCGCACTACTGTTAAAATGTTCTTTTCTTATTGTACACGATTGGATGAAATGAACTATAAAACTTATTGTTAGGTACAGAGTTCATTGACGTCTTTAGTATTGTCGCTTCTATTAGTCAATATATGGAAAATAAAAATAAAAAATACAAAATTTATTTCCAAATCCCTGAGACCACAAGGGACAGGAGGGTCATGGAACCATGGTACCTGGCCAGGGCACAAGCAGCACCCCCAGCCCCACATATCGGGTTTCATAAGATCCGTAAAGACGAGGACTAATAAGAAGATATGGCGAAAAAACAATATACAATTAACAATCTTTATTGTGCAATAATTACAATCTGCCTTCTTATAAAAAACAAACTTAGACATTTTTTAATCCGCTAAAAACAAAAATGTGTAATAAAGTATAAAACCACGTGATGATACAATAATACTAATGTAACTAACTAGTTGACCCAGGAATCAGTAACCTCGTCAATTTATTTATTTTAGTCATGATATCAATTTATTATCCCTAAAAATAAAATGTTGTTACACTGATAATGAGCATTATGGAGTATAATTACAAAAATAATCGACAAGGGCTATTAATTATAAAATCAGTGGGATTTTATACCAAAGCCATAGATCATTAATGAAGTGAATAGTCTTTAAAAGGCAAATAAATAAAATAAATGCCGTAGAAACTAAAAGAACAATACCAAAAAATGGTTGGAGCGTCTCTATGTGTTTTAATGATATTTCGACGAATGAAAATCGTCTATTCAACCAATTCCAAAATAATTATTAGTTATTAGTTTGACGTTTTCTCTTTTGTTATTCCTTTTTATATTTTTCTTCCAATTTACTTTATTATTTAAGAACTAGAAATATGGTATTTGAAAAAATCATGAAAACTAGTGTAATTTTATTAACAATGAGAAAATAATCAAAACTTTAAATCATAAATAGGTAAAAATTGATAAAGATTAATTGTTAACTAAGCGAGACTACTTTATTCACGATAGATTTATATTACTCATACTTTCTGTTAATTCACCAACACTAACGCATAATCAGTATGTATCTAACTTTTGCAGAATATAAGCATAGAACATATGACAAATAAACATGCATAAATAAGCACTGAATGGCCCACTTAGGGAAAATATTGTGATAGCGGAATCGGGACGTATTGCCTAGGCTTTTAAATATTATTTTAATCATCAGAGGGGCAGTGCGTGAAATGAGGAAATATGCCGGTGAAGTAGTCTATCGATACAAAACATGAAATTAACACTATGCAGGTAGATAAATGCTGAGGAGTGTTGTGTTCAGCTTACAAATACAGCTCTTTGTAGCAGTGGAACGAGTGTTAGGTCTCGAGTGTGCTCGACGGGGGCCAGTCACTCACATTAATTGTCAAAAAGTTTGCTTTCTTCGTTTACCCACAGAGCAAACAGCAGCGGCTGTGTCGCCACGACTGTCTTACGAATGTTGGAAAACTCGGACAGAAATACCTCCTTTTAACAGCCCAATAAAGAACTTAAGAGGTAACTACCTATTTACAATGAATCACTTTAAATTTAAAATTGATACGGACAAAAGCTGACTGGTGGTTGTGTCCTTTTTAATAAACGTACAGCTCTCTCTAGTCTACCCAAAATTTGTCGTACTCTAATGTAAGCGCTTCAGATCGAATAGGGCATAAAAGTTTTAACAGAAAATCGTTTACTCAGACCTTTTCTTCAGTAACATACCAGAGTGCTTAGTTTTATTTTTATTTTAGAACTTGTATGTTCCATTCAATTATTACATTTATAAGATCCTTGAGCACTCGGATCACTGTAAAATAAATTGTGGCTAGACCGGATAGAGGTGTACAATTGATGACAAAAGTTTTAGCAAAATAGAGGTTTTTTAATTAAATTTTCACCAACCTATTAAATGATTGATAACGGTTTGTGGAAGGGTGCAGTAAAAGCCTCAGAAAGACAAAACAATTTGGATTAATTTCGCCTACCTAATTTCAATGTGCTAAAAATTAAACCAGCCCCATGGCAAACCGTGATATCTTTATTATTGCAATAAATAAATTAATAAAATTCCTTTATTCATCAAAATCATGTTTAGTAGGGTAAGAAATGAAAAACCTAGTAGACCATAATTACGTTATCATTAAAACTATAATAATAAAGCTATAATTATAACAATCCCAGTTTCATTGAGAGTAATGGTATTTTAGCTGATGGTTTTACTTGATGGAACAGAGCCACTTAAAACTTGGGTCGTTTGATAACCCAAATTTAGCACGCAAGAGTGTTGAATGTAACACAACAATATCTAGAAATGATCAAGTTTAGACCAGGAACTCCTAAATATAATTATTGTTAATCTACTCCGTAGTATTCAACAATAAATGGATAATTTTAATCATCTCCGAAACTCCAATTTTTTAATAGCAGCAACAGTAGTTAAAATATTGGTTGAATAAAATCCAATATTAAAAACGGCTCAGCTTGGTTTTTGTAATTATTTTATTTCTTTGTTTATTTTGTTTTAGGGATTTGCGACCACAGAAGTCATCGATTCCCGCGTAAATACGATCATTTTCTTGTTTTTAGCTTTGAAACAGCGAATTTTTCATTATTAAAGTCCCAGTCCCGCTGTGTGGTAGGCATGACATGTATTCCCATTTTAAGGACACGAGGACTGATCGGTATTTGGGTAACAACCAAGTCGCTTACCAATATTTCATAGTATATTTACATAATTTTTGGGAATCATTTCTTTAATTTAATTTTGTGATGATCATCATAATTTCAGCTTAATTGTATAGCAAAAGGCAATTGCTGTTGCAAAATACATAAATCAGCATAAATAAAAAGAACCAAGGAATGTGAAATGAAAAAAACAAATAAAAACTATTCACAGATGAGTACAATCTGATACGTAAAGCGCTCAGGAGCGAAAAACTGCGTTAAGTGGACAACGATGTACGAATATTGGAGTCAATTTTATTGTCAAGTGAACAGTGTCTACCTTAAAAGGGGAATGAATAGAAGGGCAGTAGAAAAGGGAATGAAAATTCCCACCAGAGATCACTCGTGGATGTTGAGTGTGAGAAAAACGAATGCAAAACAGTTAAAAAATAGAAGGGGAGCGGCAAACCAATAGAAGGGAGGAAAAAAAGAAGCTTAACTCTCAAATACCTGATAAAGTTTTGAAACGACCAGCAATTACCAACGTGTAATGAGTCGGGTCTCCGGGTCTGTTTTTTGCTCAAGCTCCACCGCTCGTTAACAGGGGGAGTTTATTCGACAAGAAATGTTATTGATACAAGACCTATTGCTTTGGGCGGAGGTTTGGGGTGTTGTTTTGTTCCATTAAGGTCCTGGTCGCAGGTCAGCCCGGGCTGAGGCGGGGGTGTTACAATGATTAGTTGTTTCTCACCACCTGGGTTCTCTCTCCCGGCCCCTCCCAATCTCAGTGTGCCACCGTCCTTAAGCCCACCTTCTCTCCATTCGGAACCGGTGTCTCTCTGAAAATCTCAATTAAAACCCATTTATTCGCACAAGTGCGCCGTACAATTAAGGGCTCTAATGGCCGGGGTAATATGTGCTTCCCCATACTCTAACGATACACTCTCTCAAATTAAGATTACCTTAGCGAGGACAATACCCAGGCCCTAGGAGCAATCTTGGATTGCTTTAAGGAGACCGTAAGGCGAAATGATAGTGTTTGTTCTTGGAAGTGGCAATTAGAGTTTGATAAAGTTCAAACCTTCTTCCTTTTCCTCCAGAAACTATCCCTGTCTAAGATAATTCATTTTTGTGTTTCCGATACTCATATAAATTATAATATCAGTTCTAACCAGGGAATATGAAACTAAATGGGTGATTTAGATTTAGATTTCGTCTTAGGCAGATAAGAAAGTGATGTAATATTTTCATCAAACTGTGTTTTATTAATAAAACAAGTTTTGACATACAATAGCTGTACATTAACAGGTCACAAAAAAACAGTAGATGTTAAAAATTATGATAATGATAAGAAACGAAACGTGATAACACATAAACCAAAAGTGATAAATAATAAGTGCAATGTGAGCTGCTAATGAACTGAAAGTAATTAATATTCCGGTTGTTAGGATTGAATTACCAGAACAATAACAACAGATAAAACTGGTATATGTAAAAACCTGAATACAACATACAGGCAGACATATAATTTATAAATGTTTGTATATAAGTTAATGCTTACCGGCTTTAGAATTAAGAAACAAAGGGAAAAAAGGTACAGAGAAACAACACGCTTGAAAGTTAGAACTAGACTGTTTATTTCGAGTCTATAACCCTGTATATTTACATTCGGGATGTTTACATCCCGACGTTCGGGGATTAAGGTTGAGTACTGATGCTGCCCGGAGCTTAACTCCCCCCTGCCAGTTTACGCACATCTCCTCGTAAACTATGAAGTCTAAGTCTAAATTGAGGACGACTTAGGCGATATTACGATCACTCTCCTAATCGTACTAAGGGAGCGAAGGCCAGCCCAAACAGTACACAACCTGTAATCCCTTACATTCGGTCGTATTTATAAGACACTTATAGTCCAAATAAAACGCTGCTTCTAACACTGCAGCCGCTAGTGACAAAATAAAAAAAAACAAAAAAAAATTACATGGCTCATTACTCACAGAAAACAATGGCATCTTACACGCTACGCAAAGTCGATATTTCTACACAGCCTGTGTACATTCTAAAAATACAACAAAAAAAAAAATACTTCTACAAATGGTACAAAGTGTACGTATGTATACTATACCAAATTTGGCTACGTGCAGAAGCGAGGACACTCCAACTCACTCATGGCCAGCACCCTTCCCCCCTGGTGGAAGTTTTAACTGTTCGACGTGGACGTTCCTCCGTTTCGTCGGAGGTCTTGTACTCTCGATGGTGACGATGTTATGCTCCCTGATCACCACCACCTTGAATGGACCCTCGTATCTGATCGACTCTTTGCTCCGATTAGAGCCAATTTTACGATATACAATCGTCCCAATTTTAAGGTCCCCTATTCGACCCCGGACTTTGAGGTTTACCCGAGAAACTCTCTTGACCTTCTCCCTCACGATTTTGTCACGAACTTTGCCCCAAAGTTTTCCGAGCTCTAAGTGAGCACTTAACATTTGCTCCGCCATTCCCTCGTCCGCCACCGTCTCTGTCCCGTTCCGGCGCCTCGCGCGCAGTCCGAAGAGGATCTCGAACGGCGTAAACCCCGTGGTGGAGTGGATGGAATGATTGTATGCCGCCACTGCCTTCGGCATCGCCTCGTTCGCCGGCAGACCCTTTTCTACCTGATACACCCGCAGGTGGTCACTCAAGGTACTGTGCAACCTTTCGATGCCTCCGCGACTCTTAGGATGTCCTGGGGTGTTGAGATGCCACACGATATCAAGATTTTTCATCTCCGTCCGAACGTTTGCATTATCGAACTCCCTACCCCCATCAGACGAGATTCGGTCCGGTACCCCATAAAACTGGAACCACGTTCGTAATGCCTGTAAGACGGCGTTGGATGATTTGTCTTTTACGGCGTACGCCATAGCTACCTTACTGAAGGTATCTATTGTCGTAACCCGCTTATACCCCTTCCAAGTGAACGTGTCAATCTGTAGTTCACTCAGTGGCGTCTCTGCTGTGGTTGTTTCCTCCTGTTGTCCCTGTGGTGGGTGTCGATCATATTTAGTCTTAAGACATATATCGCACGTTCCTAAAATCTCTTGGATCGTCTTTTTCATATCCCACCAGAAGTACCGTCGCTGTAATGCTTGCAAAGTCTCCGGCGCACCACGGTAGTTCGTCTTCCTTTGATGGTAGGCAAGCGTTACTTCCCACTGCCGTTCCTCATCACGCAGTGTCTGGACCATAGACAGACAACGAACAAACGATCGATCAATACCCAGTTGTTCTGTTCTCCATAATTTCTTGATCAGATCCCACACTGTCGCGTTGCCGACAAATAGATGGTAGGTCTTCCCTGGTCTGGATGCATCTTTCAATGCCTGGCAAATTTGGTCACCCTTGACACCCGGTTGGGACCAGATTGTCGTAATACTATTCTTGCCATAGTTTTCATGAGTAGCTCGCATCAGGCCGGTCGTTTGCGTCTTCCAAATAATTTGTCGCCGTTTATCGTTAATCATACCCTCGATCGTCTCCATTTCCACCGGACGTTCTCCGGCAGATTCTTCCGCTTCTTGGAGTTCGCTCCCATCGCTATCGTCCCGCGTACCGCGACTTCCATCTTCCCCGGGCGCCCATTCCTGGATAAATTGTCTGTGATCCCCGGACGTTTCCCCTTCCTCGACTGCATTTACGGTAATCGCTCGAGATAGCCAGTCCGCCACTACATTGTCCTTCCCTGGTTTGTATACAATTTCCAGGTTGTATTGGGACAAAAACTCCTTCCAGCGTGTCACCCTGGCTGATGATTCCTTAAGCTTCCCCACCCATTGAAGAGGTCTGTGGTCCGTATGTACTCTGAATCTCCGCCCGAAGACGTATGGACGAAAATGGTCAATAGCCCATATGATGCCAAGAAGTTCACGCTCGAGGGCACTGTACCGCGCTTCCGTGTCGGTCAGTCTTCGACTCGCGTACGCCACTGGTCGTTCCCCCCCCATCTCCCTCCTGCGACAGCACCGCTCCCAATGCATACTCACTTGCGTCGGTGGTGATAGTAAATAGCTTCTCAAAATCGGGAAACGCCAGGATTGGTTCCTCTTGCAGTCGAGCCATGCATTTTCGAAGGTTTTGCTCCATAATAGGTGTAATCGCTATCCGCGCCCCCTTCCGCAGCAGGTTACTGATGGGTACGAGATACTCTGCCATGTCTGGCACAAAACGCCGATAGTAATTTAGCGTACCTAAAAGTCGCCGAATGCCCTTGACGTCTTTCGGCACCGCTATCTTTCGAATTGCGTCGACTTTTGCAGAATCCGGCTGGACTCCCTCCCTCGAGATGGTATGCCCTAAGAAGTTGATCCGATCCTCTCCCAGCGATGATTTTTCCATCGACAATTTTAACCCGAATTCACGCAAACGTCGAAATACCCTCCGGAGATCTTCGATGTGTTCGGATTCTGTTCGGCTGAAGATCAACAGATCGTCCATATAAATCTGGCATACCGCCTCGTCTATCCCCCTCAGGATTTCGTCCATCAATCTCTGGAAAGTAATCGGAGCGTTCTTCAAACCAAATGGCATCCGAGTGAACTCATAGTGCCCCCTCTCGAAAGTAAACGCTGTTTTGTGTTGATCGGTAGCGCTCATTTTGATTTGATGGTACCCTGATTTCAAATCCAAAGTGCTAAAGATTGTGGCTCCATTCAGTCTGTCAAGAATGTCCTCAAAACGGGGAATCGGATACTTCTCATCCGTTGTGTTTTCATTTAATTTTCTAAAATCGACGACGACTCTATATCTCTCCCCCTCCTCTCCCGGTTTACTCTTCTTTCGTACTGCCCACAGAGGACTATTATAAGGGGATGTGCTATCAACGATTATACCCTGTCGTCTTAAGCTGTCGATTTCTGTCCGGATATGTTGGCGGAGTGCCTGCGGATATCGTCTCTCCTTCACGTACGTTATTCGGTCAGATTTTAATGGGATTTCATGTACTGTCTTCCCCGTTGCCCCAAGCATATCACCCTCCACGTAAAAAATATCTCCGAACTCCCTACGTAAGCTTTCCCTCCAGTCCACAACTTTCTTGACTGCCCCTATCCGCGCACTCCCACCTCTTACGGTCCCTTGACATTGATAAGTAACCCCCCCCCCAACTTGATCCGCCACTCCTTTCCCTTGTTCTCTACAAGCGCGCCTACCCGACCCAATAAGTCACACCCCACTATTATTTCATACTCGCGCGGCATGTACTCCACAATATGTACGTTAATATCGCCCTTTTTTTTCCGCCCATTTCTCTAAATTCACGACCGCCTCTCCCGCCACTTTACAGGGCCCGCCCAGGGTAATTAACTTGCACTTACATACCTTGACCTGGAGTGCCCTCTCTCTGCCATACAGCCGCTCCAACGCACCGCGTGACATTATGGTATTGGTGCTTCCTGTATCCACCAAGCACCTCTCTCCCCCCTCGACTCTAATTATTGGCAACTCGCACAGTATCCCTCTCACTGTATTACACTTTAGGGTGCGGTCGCCACTCTGCTGCCACCCTCCTCAGGCTGCCACACGCCGCTCCCATCTTCTCGAAGTAGTCTTCTTTCGCTCATGCTCTCGGCTCCTGTCGCGAGCCGGCTCTTCTTCCGTTTCCGACGTTCCTGACGCTCCTGAAGATTCCTCAGCTGAAGATTCATTACCCCTGGGTGATATATTTCTTCTTTCCCGCATCGTTTGCGTATTCACTTCCATTGGTTCTGCCCTATGAACATCTCTCCTCCGATACACGTAAGGGCAATGCCTAGCGATATGCCCCTCCTCACTGCACTCGAAACATTTTGTGCGGGGGCACTGTGCCACTAAATGACTCGTCTTCCCGCACCCATGGCATTTTCTCTCTTCTCTGCGGGGTCCGTACCTGGGTCTCGCCGCCCTGAACCTCCTTTCGCCTGCCGCTCCCCTGTCCCTACCGGTTGGTGTTTCGACTTTTTTCCAATTTGATTTAGGGACCCTGGTTCTTCTGTACACTATCCGGCTCCATTCTCCCTCATCCTCATGTATCCTCGATTCCTCCTCCCTGGCGCTGGTGTCAATCATGACTTGGGCACATTCGAGGAATGAGCGCTCATTAGGGAATACCTCTTTTCTCCCTGTTTCCTTCGCCAACTGTACCTTTAGTATAGTAGACAGAAATCCCATTCTGCCCTCTACCTCTTCGATGCTCATTGTCTCTCTCATTTTCTCCATTATTTGATTATAACGGGTTAGAAGAACTGCGGCATATTGGCCGCTACTCTGCCTTGATGATTTTGTTTCCCGGAACATCTGGAAAATATCTTCTTCAGGCGTCCATCGCCCCCCTCCATATGCTTTCTTTAGCCGCATCTTCACCGTTTCCCACGACGTCTCCTCATCCGCTTGGATCTGGTTGAGAATCCTTCTCTTGACCCGACATATCAGGGCCGCTCTTAGTGACTCTGCATCCCTGGGGTCCAGAAGATTTTCCTCCGATTTTGCTAGAATTAAGGCAGTGAGGCGATCTCCTCCCTTCAGAAAGTGGTTGAGTTCTCCTAATTCGCCAGTGAACCATTCCAGCTCTGAAATTGCATTTCTCAGATCTTGAGTGTTCATTGCTTTCACTCTCATCAACGCAAGAGCGGTAGCATGAGCTTCTGGCCAAATGCCCACCCTTCTCGTTGCTACATGTTCCGCGCCATCCGCTACGTTCAGAACAGGTGGTCGTAGCACGCCTCCTTCCGCCATTCTTTCTTCAATTTTTTATTTAACACGGCAAAAAGGAAAAAAAAAAAAATCGAACAGACGTCGCTTACTTTTCTTTCCACACCACGAGTTCACGGGTTTCGGCACCAGTTAATGCTTACCGGCTTTAGAATTAAGAAACAAAGGGAAAAAAGGTACAGAGAAACAACACGCTTGAAAGTTAGAACTAGACTGTTTATTTCGAGTCTATAACCCTGTATATTTACATTCGGGATGTTTACATCCCGACGTTCGGGGATTAAGGTTGAGTACTGATGCTGCCCGGAGCTTAACTTATATATATATTTATATCCAACATTGTGTATCTATACATACAAGGCATGTCACCGTTAATATATTTGACAAAAACCTAAAATCTCTCATCAGCTTAAGCCGATAATTTATCCCCTCAGTTATATAATCATATATTTACGGTTAAATATTCACTCACATAACTAATATATGTATGGAGGGGCATGAAAAAAAAAAAACACCTCCATTCAGAGACACAGGATATTTGATAATAATAAGAGAATATAAATCTACAATTGTATAGAGCTTAGTTCAATTTTAGGTTTCCCTATTACTTCATATATAACATAACAGATATCGTGGTTACAAAAACAAGAATCGCATTTTTTTATAGCGACGTTACAGCCAATTACAAGTAAATATGTTTTGTTTGTTTGATTGGATTTCTTTAGAAATAAATAAACAGGAAAAGTATACATTTCTCCACCTGCAGAATAATTCGTATTGAAAGTGAAAACGCATAATGGTTTTAACATCTTCTGTTTTTTTTGTTACCAGGACCTGATAATGCACAGAACCAACTGAAATACATTGTATGTCAAAAGTTGTTTCATTAATACAAGATAGTTTAATGAAAATATTACATCACTTTCCAAAAGTAATGTGAGTTTGATGGAGTTTTACGAATCGAATGGTGGCAGTTAGCCACCAACATTGCGATTCCCCCGATTCACGAACTTTTCAAAGGTTATATATACATGAATACTTGCATAACGCCACAAAAGGATACTTGATTACAAAAGGCTCTTTTGAAGCCGCTTTACTTCAGGGTTTGGGGTAGATCTAGGGCATTTCTTTATTTTCTGGGCCGAATACTACGGTAGGGTCAATTCTATAGGTGAATTTACATATATCTGTCGTTTCGTTCGTCGTGTATATTTTTTTTTAATGATCTATTTTTAAATTGTGAGTTCACATTTGTAACTTTTATTTTCAAATTGTAGCATAGTCATAAGTAAACATTAAAACGATAGAAAACCTAGTTTTTGAACTTAAAGCTGGTTTTACAAGCTATGAAAAGTATCTGGATGAAACTATATGATTTTAATTACTTTACTGGATCTAAAAATGATATTAAAATAGTAGAATAAAAAATTAACGAAAAAAGTAATAAATACAAAAGGTTCAATTTAATCAATTTAGTTAATAATTGATTTTTTTTATAAGCTATAATTGAAGAAATAAATTTCACAACATAGTAATAAATCTTTACGTTTTTGCTTTAGAATAAAAACAAATCAAATAGCAGAACACAAGGCAGCTGACCATTGGAATAACCAGTAATGTCATATCTGTGACTATGTTTGCAGGAAACCCTTGAGTCATACATCATACTTGATTCACGATTGTATTAAAGCAGCACTCATGAGAGTAACCATAATCGCGTTGAGAGCCATGACGCTTCACAAGCCGTTTGTTAGCAGAATGATTGAGACCCGCGATCAAAGCGCGTACGCGGGCGCACAATGCAGTAAGTAGCGTCGATAAGCCGGGGGAAATGAGGTGGGACGAGTCATAAAACTGGATCCCCTTGAAGAAAAGATGTGTCATATTTTATACATGAAAGAAAACAAAGGGAGGTGGCAGAGGTCCCTGAGGGACAGCTTTAGAGCGGGGATATTGAATAATTCAGGGAATACACACGCTGGCAGAGAGGAACAGTTTCTATCGCACTTTGTAGCTGCTCCGGGAATAAGTAGCGTGACTTATCGACCCCTTGTTGTAGCCCCGACAAAGTAAATTAGCCCGTAAAATATGAATAAAGAAAACCTTCATTGCCTTAATCAACCCTTAGGCGCCACACAGGGATGTAAATAATTTATACCATTTGATGGTTATCGCTATGAAAAATTAATTTGACTGGTACGGCACCTAAGAAAACAACGGCTTTAAAAGAGCAGTGTTGGTATGGCTTACGTGAGTCCATAGCCAAAAGTGCAATTAAAAGGTTTTTAATCACATCGTATAGGAAAAAGTTCACAGACAGCTGTATGTCACTGTTTTATAGGTAAAATCGTTTATTTGGAGATAGTTACAGTTGAAATAATTTAAACTGGATTTAAAATTAAAGGTAAAATTCGATAGTCGAGGTAGGAAAAATACCCCAGCCTAGCAAACCATTCCTATAATTGACTGGATAGCGGCTACGGGAAAACGTATCGAAGCCATACTTTCTATGCACCCCTATCGGAAAATGGGAAATAGGGTGATAAAATTTCGAAAAGAGAAATAGCGGTAAGAGAACAATAGTGAAGTTTGTTTCACCATTCGGTAATGCATGCCCTTTATTCCGGAGCATGTGAAATCTAGGAGCGGTGCTCGAGGCACTAAAATCCCCCAGGAAATCGTTTTTTTTTCTTTTCTCATTATATTTTATAACTCTAATTGAAAATTAAAAGTGGCTACCATCTGGAGGTGAAATATGACCTGTTTAGCTTCAAGCTGCTGTTCGGTGGGTTGGGGTGGTGTGTATTTCACAAGGGGTGGGGGATAAAAATAAACGAAATGAAATAGGTCTTGTTGCTAATTGTCGAGGATGGTAATTTTGCCCTGACCAGCAGGGGTTGTTGCGATTTATCGACCTGTTAAAAACTCCTAAACATCCGGACCGGTCAGCAGCAGTGGTTCAACTAATTAATAGGGCCATTTTCGTTTGGCTAGTTGGCCCTTCAGGGATTAGCGTCCACTTCGGCGTCGAGAGTAACCTTCATCTACTCCTCACTCTCCTTTTTTGTCCTCCTGTCTGTCTGTCGGTATTTATAGCAGAGTGTAGAGCCTACCAGCTTATCATCATCTATTCAGTCTTTTGGTCTGAACCTTTGGACAGATTTCAACCTTGTGATTGCAAGTTCAGGAAGGAGTTAGAATTGAAATCAATGTATTTAATAATTAATGATTTATGAGAACTGGTAGGTGGACTATATAAATTAAAACTGAAAGTCGGTTTATGGTTATCTAAGCTGTAAAATGTGATGAAATTCATGGGATTTATACAGAAGAATGTAAATATACTCTTTTGTATCAAGGCTAAAGGACAAAAGGAAAGGCATGAAACAAACTGACTCATAGGAAAAATGAAAACTTGGTCCTTGCTGAGGATGTTGATGCTGCGGGACTCTTGGTCCCTTTTGCTAATAGAACTTAGATCGCAGTCCCGGCTACCTACCCCTCGGGCAGTTATACTCAATCATTGATGAAATAGTGAGTAGAACATAAACAAACATGTATCCGCTTGTAATGGGAGATGCAGGGGTTATTTCCCTACTTTTCACAAGTCCATACATGCCAATACCCATTTCTAGACAGTCTATGGTAGCTTCATTGAATCCATAGGGGGTAAAGGGCTATGATGTCTTTAAATTGCTGTCGGTCGCTGCAATACTCGACAACGACAACATGTTGAATGTAATCACAACACAATATACCACAAAATCAATATTTTGATTCGTTACTTGATGACTGGGGTCATGTGGGAAATTGACAATAATTTCAACCAGTGAGTTAGGTTCTGTGAATAATGGAATTAATCATCTCATATCGTAGATTGTGTAAGTTTTCTATTAATGGCATCAGAGAAATGTATGTCTCTTTTACGAGAAATACTTCAATAAATCTGAAATAGTAATGGGGCTGTTACGTGCATTTTTAAGATTTCTTGAGAATAAGAAATTATTTACACTATTTCCCTTCCATGAATAGGACAAAAATAATTTTGCAGAAACATTCAGGATAACAATGTCTTCGGGGATAATTCATAACTCATATCTCAACAGTTTTTTTTCATATTTATTATTTTTCGGATTTGTTACACAGAAAAATTTCAATTACTAATATACTCTAGAAAATAAAATGAACAATGTTACACTTGTTTCGATTAGTTTTTCGACAATGATTTAATACGTTTTTATGAATCTCACGCAGAACCCCACACGAATCTCGCAATGCTGTTTCATCTCATTCTACGTTCTTATTTTCATTTGAGTATGTATATTTTTAAAAATAAATTCACCTCATGATAAATGTAAGAAATTAAATCTTTAAAAATTTAAAAGAAAATGATCTATAGGTCAACAGATTTATAACAGATAAACTTCTGTTAAATGTAGCAGCTTGATTGTTAGGCATAGTCACACCATACAAGCAATTGGCACGTAAAACGTGATTCCAAGAACAAAAATTGTTCAGAGTTTGCGGGAAAAAAAATGTTCTCTGCCAATACGTTGATTGTATATACTTAAATGCGTCCATTATAATTAACTATTAACTTCATTAAAACATATGCGGGGAATTATATAATGTCTTGAAATTCTTGAATTGACCGGAAATTATTAAACAAACAAGAGGTCTGCCCATAGCTTAACTAATTCATTGACTCTCCATTGTATTTTCAAATTAAACAATGGAATATTAACAGCTAATACACTGTGTTCCCCCTTAATTACCAGGATCTACTCAAAAATGTCTTTACTTAAGAGAAAATTCATCGAAAAATTCTGGATTAATTAAAGCAAATGCAGTGTACGGAGAGGGTAAAAAATATGATGAAAAACTTTTCCATGTTTTTAAATGGGAAAAGAAAAGATTAAAATCAAAAATAAAATACAGATTTACTCTTTCAGGAAGGATTCAGCACAAGTTGCCTTGAAGAAGATCTAAAGCATGGCTATTGACAATATACTTTAAATACTACCACTACTGCAGATAGGATGTGGTAAATTAATAGACTACCACACTTCCATTTGAAGTGTCTCATTTACACCCGGGTACCTCCAAAACATCCTTAACCGATTCGAATTGTTCACTCCTTTAATTCGTTGAACAATTGGACTCTGGTCGCTTTCATATAAATTTGGTTATGTATCTCATGTTAGCTACATTTATTTTATCAGCTATACTTCGGTTTATTGCATAGAGCTAATTTTTTTGGAACTAAAGTTTCCTTCACCAGCGTTGAATAGGGTTGTCGTAATATTCAGTTCCAACAAAGTTTACCTACAACTCTGTGACCGTGATCAACATCAAATCTTCCAACAGTAATCATCAATTTTAATTTATTGTTATATCTGTGATATATCTATTTTGTTATCTCTTATTAGAAATTGCATTGTTTTATATTATAATATATGTAATGACGAACTCTGAATACTCTTAGGCCGGAGATAAACCATAAGCCTCAATCATTTTGTAGCGCATGCTTAACCAGACAACTTCAAGGCGTTGAATAGAGATACAGTAGTGCTATAGTCATATCAACCAATTTTATTTACATAATGTTTGGAGCTATCCAATATAGAAGAAGGTTCACCGAATGATAGTATCTTAATGGAAGCACAATTGCAAACGACAAGAAACTGACATATCTAGAACAGTGCAGATTCTTGGATTTTAAGTTTTCCCCAGCGATACTAAAGGGAAATTTAGTAAATAATTTGCGATGATTATCATCGATCAAATAGTGCAGCTTGAGCTAGTTAATTAACTTTTTAACGAGAGATAAAATAAAGGATAGTGACATACAATTTTAATAATCTTACGCAGTGGAATCATGATAAAAATAAATGAAATTATTTGTTCATGTCACATCTAGATGAGAATAGTAGTTTCATTTTTAGTAAGCATCCCCCGCCTATCTACCTGCATTCCTTAGATTTAAAAAATTATTTTTAAAAACCACCTAGCATAAGAAAAATACTGATTATTATAATTATTTGAACAGTTGTATTATTGGTTTATATAATAATATATAACAAAGTTCAAAGCAAGGGCCTTCCAAGATATTTACATATAAAGTAGATAGTGCTATAGCAAAACAAAATTTATTTTCATTGAGATTCTCTGAGAAGTTTTTGTCTATCTATTTGTCATATGAAGACCCGTTCTTTTTTGTGTAGTCGGCGTTTCTCTTTAAGATAATTTAAGATAACTCTTTTAGTGTCTGTTCCTGGCTCATAAGTCTGAGGAAGTTTATTAACACGTCAATTGCAATAAGAATCTTTTAGCCTCGGCACAAATGCAATGTCAGTATTGTTTTACAAGCGCTAAAGAAATAATAGTCACTGGTAACATTTCACCTTTCCACCCTGGATTCACGCACCATGTTCTTGATTTAGAAAGCAGTACGTAACCGGAATATGAGCCCACTTATACAGGGGGGGGGGATGAGGAGGAGGATGAGGAGAAGGGAGCAAAAATGGAAATCCGAGGGAAAGAAAAAAAAAAAATAAAGACCTAGAAGTAAAGCAGTTCTGGAATATATTTCCATTCTGTGGTTGTAGAAAAGAGGGCCTATATCCCGTGTGTAAGGTCATAAGGGAGAAGGGGAAGGGGTAAAAATAACAAATAGCATTAAAGTAGGGGGTGGGTGGGGGATTGAGCAGTCTGTTTTGCTCGGCATCCCCTCCCCTTTTCACAGCCTACTCGATTTATGTCTGCGATTATTTACAAGGCAGAGCCAATGGGCCGACAGCGCCTCTACTGGCTTTTATATTCCGAAGAGTGGAAGACTTATATGCCAAATAACGCTACATAAACACTACTGATACACTTCACCCTGAGTAACTTTCGATACTAAACTGTACTATGTACAGATTTTCATAATCATTTATTAACATCATTACATGTTTAAACGTAATTGACTTCTCAATTTTTTTTTTTCAACGGCCCCAATAAGGTTTCTACGGGCGTTATCCCGTCACTTTAAAACGTTCCCTAAAGTTTGTTGTCTTTGTAAAAACTCTTGGTAAAATTTTGTTATCGGGTCGTCACGAGGGGTGTGCCTAGTTACCCTAGCCCTGGTCACGAAGTGAGCCTTGATTAGGCTATGACCTGGACAATTGCTTCATGACGGGTATTACTACCGTACTATCTGGCTCTGGATTTGATAGGTGTGTGCCCCGACAATGTGCTATGTTCAGGAGAAGAGGTACAGGGTAGGTAGTTTAGGTAGTTTATGTGGTCTTGGAATGACCACGAATTCACACTCGGTATCTGAGGGTAGGCGAAAACCGTCCGAATCCCAAAGGGGAGTGTGAACCGGAGAGAGGCAGGCTGAATTGCCGTGGGATACACTACTAGGTAAAGTTTGTAGGGGCACGGCAACCGTTGTTCCCAAGGAGCTGCTAGTTTAAGCGAGACAAAGGCAGAGAATCCCACTAGGAGAGTTTGGGGTCTGACAAGGCCGGACTAAAACATAGCGAGGTTAGGAAGAGAGGTCCGGGGGTTTTCATAAATGAGAAGGCCAAGTCTTCATCAGTGAAGCTGCAGGTTCACCAGTTAGAGAGCCGTTGTTAGAATGATTTTCAGGTCAAAACCCGGCCGTACTTATACTCAGTGGTGGCTCGTTAGTAGGCAATGAACTAAGGCGTTATTCTGCCCAATGATACGACAGTTGGGGTGACGCTTTGTTCTCTGCAGTGACCCAGGTCTTGGTCAGGATCGCTTGCTACCGACTTTTACTCTTCCAGCCTCTAACTTGTCTTACGCAGCTGGGTCTTTTATTGTTTACAATATTTGCACTGGCATGACTTATGGTTTGGTAATGTTATTTACATTTGTTTAAATTCATTTACAATATATATATATACAATAAAGTATAGGGTGATTTATCTTATGTAGTTAGCGGTCGCTACATTTGTAAACAAATATTTTTTTTTTTAATATATAGTTAATACTAGGAATTAACTGTTGTCCATGAATTCAAAAGTGTATCGATTGTATGTTGAGAAATCGGTTTAAATTGATGAAAGAAATGTGTCAGATTTCATTCACGGATAAAAATGAATTCCCAGCATAAAATATCTGTTTCCGAAATGTTTATATGTAGTTCTTTAAAATACCATTGCCGGGGGGAGGGAGTTGTCGGGCAGTGGCCGGGACGACTAGACCTCTTTCCCCGGCCAGCAAGAGATATGAATAATGTTGTATTTGATCTTTTCTGGCGGCCTAGTCAGCGGGTAGCTTAATTCGTATTTGTTGTAGAAGCTTTTTGTTTCGGCTAATCCTAAGACAGGGTATTCTGGCCAATTAGGGGCTTTAAGCCCACTCTTCTTTCTCCCCCTTCTCTCCCTTCTCCCTTCACAGGCGCCGAAGATGTATCGAAAAATATGGTAAGGTAGACAAGTATTTTCTGGTCTAAGAAGAGGGTAACTTTTCTTTATTCGGGATAAAGTAGTTGGCAAATCACCACCAATGCCAAATCAAGCAACTATTCGCTTAAGAAAAGAAAATATTTCTTGAAAATTGGTTCCCGGGTACCGTGGAGTTACCAACTAAATTTTTAATTAACATTTATGTTGTAAGAATGTTATAAACAAACAATAATCAATCTAGGAATATACAGATAAAGATATCGATTACGGCAAGTATTTATTGTTCTAAAATTTATTAATTTTAACAAACTCCTGGCCACAGGGTTTATAATTTAAGAAATCCTGAATTTTCACTATCCTCTAAATTATCTAAAGGTGGAAATAAATTGCGTGGCCTCCCTTAGGAATAAAGAAGGAAGAGATAAGGGAAGAAAAACCGCGATAGTGTTAGGGCGCCTGGGCACTCCTCCCTTTCTAGCCTAACTTCATCAAGTAGCTTTAAATTAATCATTAAAAAAAAAATACCATACTGGATGGTTATGTATGTTTTACGATAATTTAATTTTGAAACTAGTTTCCTTTGAATAAAGTGAAACATGTACGGGGGGAAATAGCTACACATTTCTATTGTTCGTCTCATATGCTGTTATCTGCTGCATGAAATTTTTCTGAGAGGTCCTATACGCTGGTCATGTTCATATCTCAGCTGCCATGTCACTAGGCCATGGATCTATAATAATGATATTTTACATTATTTGTTCCTAAAAACTATTTTTATTTTGTCACTATTAGACTGTATGTAACGCATCTTTGGTTCATATTGACTTTGATAGGTTTAGCAATGATCGGACTCAAGACATAGATAAGATAAGATCGGTCATGCGGTCACTGAACTTTTGACTGGCAATGAGTTCCAAACAATTATTCAACATAATAATGCAACTGCTGGACATATCTGTACACAATTTTTCATATGCGGTATTCATGAATCACCTTGAGTCTATTTAAAACATTGTGTACTTAGAATCTCATTTGTTGTCAGATTTAGAACCTGTCTAATGCATATTGTCGTTTTCACATATTAAAACTTTCTTGGAGAAGATTTCTTTTCCTTGCCATTAAATTTCTTTGAGTTATATTTTATTTGTATGTAAATTTACTGTCCCCATATTAGTTATTAGAGATAATAGTAGCTATATTTCTGATTTTTATTATATATTACAATGTTAGTTTTTTTCAGTTTGTATTTAGCCTCTACCTTATTTTTATGGTAATTAAACAATTTTTAGTAAAATCTGTCATATGTTATTTTGTGTCTATTAAGTACTATTTGTATGAAAGTTGATTCGTGACTTGGGAAAAGCACTCTCAAACTAAAGCATGCCCAAAACACGGTCAAGGGCTTACATCTATATTTTAATTATTAACCAAAATAAATATGTTTGCGTAAAAGTCGTGATTCGATTCGGGCACATTCTCATCTCATGTTAGATGCTATGTCTATAATTTTAAGCTGCTCCCTTATCAATTTTTAATATTTTTGGCTAACCTCATCTATCTCATAGTGAGTTCCGTTTAAACGTAGCTACTGCAATGAAGTTTCTCTACCTTTAAGAATTGTTTTAGAAAGTATCACGTTCTACAAGAGAGATGCTATTGTACACCTCATTGACTCTTAGTGGTAGAACCAGATACCTACCCTAAAACTATATTTAAAAAATTGACTTATTATTGTCAATTAAAGGTGTTATCATGTTTTAAAATATCCAGATATTTTTTTCATGTTTTCTTCTTGCACTATGAAACTGGCAGAGCAGTTTAATGATATTTGTTTGCGTTTTTCCTAGTGTTACGATAATATTTTCAAGCCTAAATATTGTCATCCAATTACGAATCATTAATAATGTATGATTTTTTAATTATTACCTTTATAATAGTTTGTCATCACATGAGTGCTTTAAATAATTACCGGAGAAATTATCATTTACAAAAACTCACCCTGTATGAGCTATACAAAACTGCAGGAAAATGAAGAGCTAATGACTGTTAGCAAAAGTCATATTTTAATTAACTGCGTTTAATTCTTGTAAATTTCTCTGAAAATTTAGTGAAATTTGTATCGGAAAAAATAAAACATCGGGATTAAATATGCAACAGAACCAATAGCTCGAAATTCATTACAGCATCGAAGGGTGATATTTGAATAAATCTCAAATATCAGGCCCAATTAGAAAACTGAAGCGATTTTTAGGAAATTTATTACAGCATTGAACACAATCATCGAACGTGTATCACAATGGCCGAATTAGATTAAATTAAATTGAATGCATATTTGTAAGCAATTAAGATTGTAATACTCTAACGTCAATGGCTAGTTTTCTGTTGACTGTAATATAATTAGGATTGTTATTTATGTAACTTATTACAAGATTATTCACAACCTTGAAAAATGATTTCGGGGCTTTTTTTATTTAATTATTTAATAAGATTTTTATTTGAAAAATTACAATTTGTTTATACAGGGTTATTAATTGGGATGTCAGACTTCATTCATACTTCCTCATACTAATATGTCCACACATAACAACATTCATAGAAAATATGCATACATATTCTAGCCCCTACTCCCAGAGCAGTGCCCTCAGTACAAGCCGGTGGAAAGGCCAGAAACAGTGGAGCTCTCCCTCCACGCTGCCCTCTCCAACTGTTTCGCCATAAAGAAGAAGGGAAGGCTATAATGAGGGCAATAGAGCCACAGACACTCCATAGTTCAACAAGTTCTCCACGTCGTTTATTATACATCCTATGAACTTGAATACAAACAACGCTACTGCACGGGTGTCTTTTTGGACGTAGCTCAGGTTTTCAACGGGGTATGGCACGCAGGTTTGTTTTACAAGTTAAAAATTTAATCCTTTATCCTATCTGTCAAACGATTTCATTCAGGGTTTGGATCAGCATACTCCAACTATCATCCCATAGAAGCTGGGGTTCCTCGAGGCAGCGTCCTATTCTATATTCCTTTTCACACTGCTGACATTCCTGCCAGCACCTTCCTTGCAAACTTTGCTGACGACACCAGCAATGTTTTTTTTACATCCCTATTTGTTATATGCATCCGAAAACCTCCAAAATCTCCTCACAGAGATCGAGAACTGGTGCAATCAAGGTCAATGAAGGCCAATGTGTACACGCCACTTTTATTATCAATCGAGGATCCTGTCCATCCGTAGCAATTAATTCAATACCACTTCACGTGTGCAATACTGTTAGATACCTAGGTTTTCACCTAGCCGAAAGGCTGAATTGGAACCATCTTATAGGACTAAAAAGACAAGAATTGGACAGTTATACTGATTACTTAACAGATACTCTAACTTCACATATACCAATAGTAGTTAAATCCAATTTGTACTTACGGAATAGAACTATAGGGGACAGACCAAACCTTTTACACTACAAAGTCATTCCTCCACAGAGACGTCCATGGGTCTGGACCTCAACTGCCCCCGACCTTATACCCTCATGATTCTCTAAGTTCCTCAAAAGCTTTTCTGCTCATCTAAATCCTATTGTCAAACTCCTTATCCAGTAACATTCAATAACAGTAAGGAATCGGACATTGCTCTCCGAAATTAACTGTCAAGCATCACTGCAACATACTATTCGACTAATGAGGGTCTTAATTAAATGGAGAAACGTCTCCATCTCTATTTTTTAGAGAGTCACAAATAATAAAGTCTATGATAATTTTCGAAATATTTCAGAATGAAAGTGCAATGTTCAGAACGTGTATTAATTAATTTAAAACTAACTCAGTACACTCCATAACTAGAAGCCGCTTACTAATAGCTGTCAATTCGTCCTCAAGTGATTCGCTCTTCAAGCTCATGAGTTTCTAATAATTACAGGCGGAATTCAATAATACTGATTGCTCTACAAATGTTTATAAATCATCGGATTTTTTTATCGTATATCTTTAAAAGATATATTTATGGTATATTCTTAATGGAGTGACTATTGAAAAAAAAATTAGCATCATCAAAATCATATCAAAAACACGACATCTAACACAAATAATTACCACAAATGTGCCTATGGAAGCTTTGGAAATTGGCGGCATAGAGGTAAACCACATGGAATATATATATATATATACTAGTCAAAACCTGCCAAGGAATTTACATAAAATTTCAAACTCCACTACCTTCATAATATCTGTCCATAAAACATTCTGAAATTATCGATGGCTTTAGGGAGAAAGCATGTCATGTCCATATGGGCAGTCGGTCGGTAATTGTCGACGGTATGCGTATCATCTATGCATGAAGGCGCTTTTAATACCATGTAGTTTCTTTGGGAAGTATACTACTATTCAGTAACTTCAAATAATAGCACCTACTTGAGATAAACCAAGTGAACAAATCTGCTCAACCTTAGTTGCTCATTATTTCACATAGCAGACATACAAAAAAAAATACCTTCCATCGTTGCATATCCGTAAGCCTATAAATGTATTGTACCTAGGATGTATCCTCGATGAACGCAGAATTTTGATACATATCACATTTGTTTTTTTAGTATATATCAAAAAAAAATAGTAAATTCACATGTTTTAGATTTTTAAAGACAGAAATTAATTATAAAACAGAGAGTTAGAAACAAATAAATAAAGTACTGCTCGAGGGTTAGAATGGTTCTAATTAGTCGTCGAACAAAAGACTAATAAAGTATCCCATGTCTAAATAAATACCCCGACCAATCGTGAGGTTTATATATAAATGAGAACCTTGGATATTCATTCGAGTCTGATACAATGTAGAGTTCATTAAACCGACTATGTTCCAAGCAATGTGAGTTTGGATTCTCCCATATTCATTAAATACTTTTTCATTTGTAAGCAATAATGTTTTAATATGAAGGACTAATTTTCTTTTTTCTCATCGGGCTTTGCAACTATTTATTTTGATTATAATTTTCCTAAAATTGGCTTTTGAACAATAACTGAAGGTGGTGTATCAGGCAATGAGAAATTTGCCTTGTGAAGTTGAATGTATTTACTAAAAAGCTGTTGAAATTTTAAAGAATCCCACGATTATTACCAGGTGTAGGATTTGCCTTATCGTTTCCTATAGAAATGGAAATTCCATCCAGAATTTCATAAATCTTTGTCCTAAAAAACTAACAAGTCATTTATGAGTTTTTCAAAAACTGTATTGCCCCTAAGCTCCTTGATCAGAAGGTCTTGATCGAACCTCTTAAAATGAACTGAAGACGATTCAAATGGTGTTAAATCCTAGT
This sequence comes from Acanthosoma haemorrhoidale, assembly GCA_930367205.1. Lineage (NCBI taxonomy): Eukaryota > Metazoa > Arthropoda > Insecta > Hemiptera > Acanthosomatidae > Acanthosoma > Acanthosoma haemorrhoidale. The sequence goes on from OV884011.1 coordinate 142,579,791, forward strand.
CTAGAGGAGTTCTGGTTTCCAACAGAGTTGAAATTGTAACGTGAGAGGATAATCCAATCTTCCAGTTTGAAATGTCACATAGGCATACATTTGAAGCGCCAGAGCAGCAGGAATTTCAAGGGTATAATGTTATGTCGGTCGTTCAATTGGAGCAGTATTTATATCACCCATTTTCATCAAGCTCCAATTGTATCTTATTATACTGTCAATTAATGAAACGTGTTCATTTATCTCCTCATTGATATCTAGAAACCACTATGGTAAAAATAAAAACATGTTTTTGTTCTTAATGCCATAAAGAATAATTTATTCATGATCAATATCCTTTTAAATACAATCGAGAAAAAAAAATCAATTCCTTATTATTATAATACATCACTACTGGAATCCGTTTTTTTTAAATAGTTTGACAAATTGTACGCTTATAAGATTCCTATCTAGAATAGAATAGTTATTAATTATTAACCACCAAAGAAACAATTCCTGACATGGGACTGCACCGATATCTGTCCCAACTTTCACCATGACAAGACTACGTAATGCATCTTATGGGCCCAGAGAAAAAAAGCGTAAGCACGGTTGGACTCATGAGTTATTTTTTTTTTCGAGATCTAGTTAACCGATATTAAAACATTATATGAAAATATTTTAGAAATATTGAGTAACATATACTCGTTTTTAAACGAGAAATTTTTAATGTGGTATCGGCCCTACTTAATAGTATAATATAATTATTGGGAAGGCCCCACGTTCAAGTCCTAATCATACCTTCTTTTTTTTTTTGCATGGAAGCAATACCACAATAAAAATTTCTCACGATAGAATAGTTTTATAATTGTTTTTTTTTTAATCTGCCACAAATTTATTATTTTTGATTGATCTCATAACCAACTACCAATCTACTTTATTAACTATTTTATGAATGCTTAAAAACTGATACGAGCAACATCAGCAAAAACTGATAACAAAATCTGTTATTCTGCTTATGATAGTGCAACAATAGATTTTAAGCCAAGTAGCCTAGTTTTGAAAAAAAAAAACGCAGTTGCTCAGATCCTCGGTCCCAAGACGGTTCCTCCATCTGGAGTTGAGACAGTTTCACAACATCAACTTAATTAAATATGTAGCTTCTAAACTGGCGAGCTGGGACTTGGCTAATGGGGACTTTACGTTAACTTAAGTCAAACTCGGCATACGGGGAAAGTCCCTTGGGGCATAAATATCACAGGACTGTTAAAACTTTTAAACCAGCCCCACTAACACCCCCCCCCCGCCCCTAAACGTAATGAGTTAATTCAGTTCAATAGTGGGTAGTACTTGGTATTAGTTAGGTTTCGTGAGTAGAGGTTTATCCAACAACAAACTCGAAAATATCGAATACTTATTATAAGTGTAAAACATAAACGCAAACATTCAGAAAAATAGAATTGCATTTCATCTGGTTTAATGTAATTCTGTCCTTGTCAGGATTTGCAACTATTTATTTATTTTATTATAATGTGCTCGAAATTGGCTTTTGAACAATAGCTAAAAGTGATGTGTTAGGCAATAAAGAATTTTCCTAGTGAAGATCAATGTACTAACTAAAGAGCTGTTGAAATTTCAATGACTTCCATAATTATTATAGTGCATAGGATTTCATCATTTGCTTCGTCATTAGGTATTGAAATTGGACTTCTTTTCAGAATTTCATAAATCTTGGTACCAGAAGGACAGCAATCAGACTCACAAGCCATTTAATTAGTTTTAGTTTGAGTTTCTCAAAAACTGCATTCCACCAAAGGCCCTTGATCAGAAGGTCTTTATTGAAACCCTTAAACTGAATTCATGATGCTTTAAATGGTGTTTAAACCTAGTCTAGAGTCTAGAGTTTGGTTTCCGACAGAGTAGTTAATTAAGTTCAATAGTGGATAGTACTTAGTATTAGTTAGGTATTACTGGTGTATCCAACAACATACTCAAAAATGTAGAAAATAATTTTTGATTTGAAAAAAAATACTCGACCAAACCAACACACCATACGATTATTAGCAATACTGTATACGATAATTACCAGACGACAATCATTGGGAATCAAGTATACTTTCAATAATTCACTGCTCCGTTGTTTTAATATAGAGACGTATTGCGGTGGTACATTTCTATAAATTAAAAACAAAAACAACTATATTTCCTATATATGTATTTACTGTCATTCCAAGCGATTTAATAGTTTTTGTCAGTGAGGTTAGCTATTTATAATTTCTTTTATTTTTAAAGCTTCCATTCAGTGTAACGGCATGAAAAACAATATGAAGATAATAATATATTTCTAGTTAAAACAAAAAAAACGCGCTATCACACTTCATAAAATTTTAAGAACGGAGAAGCCTGCAACGCAGAAACCTTACATCCAGAAGTCTAAAATTGTGTTAATTTGTATTTAAAAATAATAACGGCGAGCTCGTTATTTGCATTTTATAATAATGAAGATAAGCACAACATTTTAGAATTATCCAAATTTACTTTTAAAAAAAAAAAAAATGGTAGTTGATGATTCGTGTTGCTCGTTCACAATGTTGAATCCGTAATGGATGGAACACCCATTAAAACAAACGCTACTCATCCTCAGAAAATTCACAGCTCACAAAACTTTGGTAGTCGTGAATCCTCCGTCGAAAAAAAGTATACTTGTTTCCCATTTCTTAATTTTTTTTCTGCTCTACACAGGATAAATTTTTGCATCAGAATGCAAACATGACTCACCTTGAATGGGTGCTGTACCCATGGTCAAAGCATCCATCGACGTACACCTCACCAGAGCTCTAATAAATTAATATCTGTCAGAGGTCCTAAAAGAAAATGTACTTCCTATGTTACCTCGTTAGATATACAAAAGATGACGTGCAGCCACCGGCTGAAGAGTAGATGGATGGTCCAGGGCTAAATATGCTTCTGCTGTATCGCTCCCCTAACAACTGTCCCCATCTCTTACTCTATTACGAGGGTAAGGCATCGGTCCCACCCCTGTATTGAGTCAGGACCTAATCTAATGTGCAACATATAATGTTATCAAGTTATATTTCAAAAAGAAATTGGTTTACAAACAGTTCCTTTGTGCCTTTGATAAAGATAATGTTATAAAAACTTCGTATTTTTAAGTATGTAGCTCAACTGAATTTTCCAATCGATAAAAAGTAAATAAAAGATAGGTGTGTTAGATATTGGTTTCATTTATAGTAACGTTTTCTCCATACCCTGAACCAACTTTGAGATGCCCCAAAGAATTTGGCTATCATTCAGCGAGCGTCTTGTAACTGCAAGAGTAACGATGATGGCTAATGTGTCTTTCTAAAAAGGACCGGTAACTAGCGAGCGGAATATCTACCAAAATTTGCAACATTACCGCTACATTGAGGCATACTATTACTTTTCGGGCTCTCCAATTATAAAGGGCGGAAATTGTAACTATTACAGAAGGGAAGAAAAATTAGTTTTGAGGTCAAAGAAAGGGGCTTAATCTTGCTGAAATACGGAGCTTGGCCTGTATTCGACCCTTTGCCAATTTGAAGAATTCCTATTGAGATTGAAGGGATTTGGAAGAATTAAAGAGGGATTGACTTAATCTCACTATAAAGAAGATATAAATAATAGAAGATTCAAACATGACATCATATTCATTCGAGATACTTCAAGGAACGCAATACCAAGAGACATGAGTATTGGCCACGAAGCAACTTTCTTCTGTAGTACCCTACCTGTCATCGTACGATTTGTATGACCGACATTTTTTCATATCCAAAAAATACACAAGACATTAACCCCATTTACTCAATCAAGCAAAGGAATCAACACTAGCTAGTACCTTAAATATATCAAGATCATCTATGAATTATAAACCCAAGAGTCAACGCCAGTAACCATTGCAGTCGACGCGATATTAAATATAGACAAATAAAAAAAAACATATGTTATATTATTAAAAATCAAATTTCATTTTTAATCGGCACAATCTTCGGTTTCTGGTTGAGATGTTAGACGGTGATTGGGAGTACAGCGAGCAGTACGAGATTTCTGAAACCGTCGGCGGAGACTCCGGCGAAGACACTACACCTGACGACGGCCTGAGCGCGACGAAAGACATCTACTACTGCACCTTCTGTGACTGCAAGCTGATCAAATGCCACCTGGCAGATCACGTCGACAGCAGCGAACACAAGAAGAACATGGAGGAGTTCTCTCCGTCAGCGGTAGCAAGGCGGTCCAACTTAGCGGCGACCTACATGAAAAAAACTAGCGTGAAGGATTACACCTCGAATGATGACCACCCTAAGACGTATTACGGAAACTTGAGACGAAGAACTGTGGTCATAAAGAAGAAGCTGGTCAGGAAGAGGAAGCGATCATCATACGGAGATTGGTACGACGACGGAGCGGCCGACGATGAGGACGACTGCCCAAGGTACTACCGATGAGTACCGCCCAAAGTACAATTAGACATCTGACTGGTTAGCATAAAATAAATATAAATAGTAATCCCCCATTTGGGTGTAATTACACTACATTAATAGAAGTTTTTATTCATTTATTACTAAGAAGAATCAGTGTATCATGCAAAACATCAAGATTGTATGAGTAGATAATTAAAATGTTCTGATCCACGTAAATTACTTATTTTGTATTTTTACTATAGCTCGCTAATGATTCTAAATAGGTTGAGAGAGCAGAAGGGAAGGACAAGCAGGTAAAAACGAACTTTTTGAATTTTTTTGTAATCTATTTTTGAGAATTAATTTATGAGTACAATATCCTGTCGCACATTTTTCGAAAAACATTTTCGTTCATAATTAATAAATTTTTAACACATTTTTTCTAACAAGTACAAAAATTAAAAGGTATTTATTAATTAGGATTCATATTAAGATAGGATCGTACCTATCAGCCATATGGTATGTGGACTTGTCATTTTATTGTTTGCATGCCTGTAACTAGGAAAATAAATTCATTAGTTAGTTTAAAACATTCCAATTCTCATTTAAACGTTTGGGGCCACGACATAGGTATAACTGCATTCTTAAGTTGTTTTTTTTTTGCAAAAGCCACTTTTATGAAGGTTTAGTCCTTAAGGTTTTCAGTGAACGTTGGTGTGTATGAAAAGTACTAAAAAATATAACGTTATAGTCACATAACTATAGAAGATAGAATTATTAATAATTTCATTTCATATTTTATAAATTTGAGTACTTTATTTTTATAGTTATAAAATGCACGCGGCTTCCGGTATTGTCACTTTCGGATTTTCAATTGAAAGCTACTATGTACACAAATGTGACCACCGCGAGTCGCTTGTTGAACTGCATTAGAAACTAAAGTTTGTATTTTTTGCTTGTAACTTAAACAATGCCATTTCATTACTTAATGAATTGATTGAATTTGCGACCCCCATGATTTCGGCTTATTTAATCATAGTATACAGTCAGAAATGTCCATATCGCATACACCATTAGGATGTCAATGTGAATACATATTACTGCTAGTGTCCTGTATAAATATTTTAAAGGCCAAATTATAATTGACACTAAGTCAGTCAAATTAAAAATATTTATAATTTTAACAACTGATTCAAAAACAGTTCTACTTCTTTATAACTCTAGTGCGTGTTTGTAAAAAAAGTATAAAATAATCAAATTTTATTGTGATCTGAAAAGTTTACAAAGTTACTGCAATACGTATTTAAGCATTGCGAAACTGAGAAGAACGGAAATGAGTTCTATGAAAGCGTAAAATGAAGGATAAAATCCACAAAATATATTCCTATCACATCCCTCAAGAACAACGGACACACACAAAGTCTTTTGGTATTAATAATAGAAGCGGTAATAAAATGAGTTCAAATTTATTGAAGAAGAATATCAATTTGAAAATAAGACCAATTTAATACATCAAATTAATATGATAGCATATAAATAGCTCCACTCACTAATAGAAGCGTTGAGTTCTTAATAAGGGACATGAAATTTGAGGTACTTAGAATCCAGGCAGGCTATTTTGACCCGCATGTTAGAGAGCCTTCATCATCAGCCCTTCAATTCACTATTACTCATCACTTGTGGTTAGTTAAATCGTGGGTTCTTTAATTCTTAAAGGTTAATATAGTCGGCATTTTACTTTTATTACCCCTAGTGAAATTTTGGCGAGCCCAATAAGAACGGCTTTATTTTCGTTCAGGGACGATTGTATTGCGTCTAATCTGATGCACCATGACGTGACGATCCTTTGATCTCCTGTGACTAGCAATAATTACATACCTGTTTACTATTAATAAATTTTATCCAAATAAGCCATATTCACTGGAAGCCTAAGGTAGATAGAAATATCATGTGAATGAAAATTGTATATATAGTATGAATGAGAACATTTATCACAATTACTGATTGCCCAATAAGGTAGATGGTAATTTTATCACAGTAAACAAGTATCTAGAAATAGCATATAGAAAAGGCTTGCAGACTCCCTCCCCACCCTTCTTTGGTTCTTGTTTCTTGCCTGCATAAATTATAAAGAGTGCCCCGATATATCATGAATTTTTATGTTTTAACATTTATAACTTAACTTATTATTACTTTCATATACCATGTAAATTAATTGGTTCATTGAATAATTATTTTATATATTTTTTCATGTTTATACATATTTATTAGCAGCTCGGCATGACAGCCATACCTGGAAAAAATAACAGATAAAAAACATGAACAGAATGGAGACCAGTCCCATTAAGAGTCATCCCAAACGAAATATAATTTTGTAAGAATACCAATTTTGTGTATAGTATGCAATGATTCCGTGCGTGGATTACAGTAGGATTAGACTGATTCACCTAGTGCAGAATAAATATGTTTTTTTTAATACCTATATAATATTGAGCTTAGCCCAATTCCATCTGGAAGGAAATATGATGGTGTTTTTTTTTTTATATTTGTCTATCTATAATGGAGAGAAAAAATTAAATCCAGTTAGTTTTACATGGTCCAAAGCCCATAAATGCCGTAGAAAACGGACACCGAGGGGAGCCTATATTCCATAAAAAAGATTCTTGAAACAGGTCCTCCCCTCTTCTAGAATCAATTCAAATTCCAGGCACCAGGGGGAAAAATATTCGTTCTATATTCCCAATCATGGTGATTCTCCTAACAACAGTCATGGTACTTGGCTTTAACGCTCTTATTCAATTCGACCTGAGGGTGTCTGAGATAACGAAATATCTGCTGCCGTAAATGTTCCTTTTGTACAGGCTTCAACTAAGCGAAGATAACTAACATTAGCTCTTTGCCGCTTTATTATTCGTTAGCGTTATTCGATAGTACCATTTAAATTCAGGCCCTGGATCTAAAGATGCGTATGCTCGAAGTTGTTTTTTGAATATGGGGATACCTCCCTCAGCAGTTACTCAGGTGATGATAAAAAAGTATTAATTGACCACCAGTTATGGAATATAGCCACACCATTTTCATTAACCATTTTTATTAGAGACCAAAATAATATGGGGGGAGGGAGAGCTGGGGTAAAAACCCGTGATTTTCTGTCCTCCTTCTCACTGATTCTTACAGACAAGCACATCGACTTTGTCTCATTTGCCTTAAAGAGATTTTTTATTACTGAGTTTATTACTCGACAGGGATAGCTCAATGCTTAGGGTACCTGACTGAGATAAGAAGTCTCGTGTTCGAACCCCAGCCTTGCTATTATTGGCAAATAACTGCGCAATACATCCCAACAATCCTCTTTGGAGACTAAAGCGGCAGTTGCCTCGTGACCTGCTATTAATACGTGACAGTGGCAATGATCAGTATCTCAAATTATGTCCTGAGTGTCTGTGGCTCAGCCTCCACTGGCTCTTAGAGGACTCTTCCCAAGACTCCGCTTCCTCTTTCGCATTCGAGGGGGGTGACCATCATGTGGATTGGGGCATTCTCTACGCTGTTTGAAGATACTGTATGAATAAGCAAGCGAATGAAGAATTATAAACATAATATGAATGATAACTTATTGTCCATTAAGGCAGATTTTAATTTTATCAGAATAAAACTTGACTCTTAATATAAAATAAATTTTCATAAGCAAGGTAAAATATGTGATCATTTATGTCATGTCCTGACTAATAACTATAAAACTGACACTGAGCAATCATAAAAATAAAATTACTGAGTAGTTAGTTGAGAATAAGATGTATAATTATGCAACTTATTTTATTTGATCTATCCAACTAGTTTTCAGTGAATGAGTAAAAAAAAAAAAAAGGCATTAAACGACTTTAAGTACATTTACTCTACTGTGAAAAACCATGAACTTGTTACAGTTGTGAAGTGGAAGCATCTCGGCTAAGCAGGGGGATTAAATGAACTTTAAAACTAAGTGCCAGGGCTATTGGAGCAATTGGAGTATTATCCCACTTTTATCTTAAAATCTCTTTAATTCTGTTAAATTCAAACTCAACCCCCACGAATATTATCATTAGGAATAATATCAAGAGTAGGCTAAATAAGAAATAAATTATTTATATGTTCATAGCACTATTTCGAAGGCATCATTGCGTTACATTAGTGTTGAATGTCTATCAAAGAATAACATACTAGCAATTCTACGAACTTTTAAAATGGAGGAACGGAAAAAAAAAATCTCATTCAACAGTCAATATACAAATGTTGGACTGTCAAAAGGTTCCATGATTGAAAATTTGAGCGAAATAGTTTATGTATTAACCCCTACCTGAGCTCAGTAAACTTAACAAAGCGGGACAGCATGGTATGCTAATAGAAAAAAAGTATGACATTATTTAACAGCCATTAAGTTTGAAAATAGAGCTAGCGCAGCAACAAAATGAATAGCTGCCCAAGCAATCAATATATCGAACATGTAAAGTAATAAATGTGAGTGAACGTTCCATTGTGAATCGGCTTAATTTGATAAAAATAAAAATAAATTTCTTTTATATTTATCAGTGGTTAACGTTTCAGCATTTAATAATTTTTTTTTTATTGCAATTACTATATATTAATTTTTAGATAAGATCTAAATTGCTGTAAACCAAAATTGTCGTTTACAGTCTGCCATGGGGAGAGAATTTTTAGATTTCATATTATTATTAATATTAAATATCAATTCATGCTTATTTATATATACTATACTTATATATATATTATACTTGTTGTACTATTCCCAGTTGTACACAGTTTGCTTTAAAAAAAGGTTTTGTCATTTTTGATACCAGAAAATGGTGGAGTATCGAATGCATTTGTACTATAATAAAGAAAATTAGAGGGTAGGCAAGCGAGGTGACTTTATTTATAAGTAATTTCTTCAGGATAGCTCTTTTTTCCTCATGTGGTTTGTCTATCTTGTATTCTACATTCTTATATTAGTTAAACGATTCCTTCACGGCAGTTGTTCTAAATGAAAAGGCCTATAACTTTGATCTGAGTTAAATTTCTCGGAGTATGTCATGGCATGTTGAGTATCAGTCACTTCGGCATTTTACTGATACTTTATCATCTATTATTCAGTATATATAGGTCGTTGTCAAGTCAATAATAATTAGATTTAAACTAATCCAGTCTCCTAAAAATCTTTATTGAGGTTCATATAATGAAATAGTAATTTGTATTATTTGCGTTTGCAAACAAACATGGTTATTAGTTAATAAAGGTATAATTATAATAATCTACTACAACGACCATTACCTGATTATTTGAGGTGCATCATCCACTTTCTACATAAATCAAGTTCTATGTAAATTTTTCGACATTAGGAGATAAATTTATAATATTCAATAAAGATCATTAGTTTTTGTTTTTTTTACTTAATTCTTATTCATTCCATAGTAACCTAGCACGTTACACTGCACCACCCATCCCTTTAATCCTCCTCTAATAGTCGGAGACTATAACGGCAGTGGCCTCTTGACGTGCTATAAAATCGTGACAGGTTGATCCGAGACCTCGTATGTGGGTCTAAAAAGACAAGAACTAAACAGATGCTTTGGACAACTGTACAGACTACTTCGAAGGACATCCCGTCTCTCAATAGAAAATAAACTACTTATTTACAAAGTTATACTTAAGCCAATCTGGACATACGAAATAGAGCTATAGGGGACGGCAAAAAAGTCATCAAGCGTCAAGCACATCCAATCCTTTCAATCAAAAGTCCTGAGAACAATAGTAAATGCCCCCTATTTCGTCAGCAGCAAAACCCTTCATAATGATCTTAATATACCCTGCATTCTTGAACTCATCCCTTCCAAATTCATGAAATTCCATAGTAGCCTATCCAACCACTCTAATCCCGTAGCACAGTCATTGCACTGCATCACTCATCCCTATAATCCTCCTTGGAGACTGAAACGGTAGTGGCCTCGTGACCTCCTATAAATGCGCAACAGTGGGAGTCCTGGCAATGGCCAGTTTCTCCAATTATGTCCTGAGCGTCCGTGGCTCTCGCGCTCTTCATCATCCTTCACTGGCTCGTATCCAGTGATGGGGCTGACGTAGGAGCGTGGGGACTTCACTTCCTCTTTCATACGCAAGTGAGGTGACAACCATGTGGATTTTGGAGGTCACTGGGCTGATTGTAAATACTGTATGAATGAGCGAGTGAATGAAAATGTTATGAATGAGAACATTTATCACAATTACTTATTGGCAGATTGTAATTTTACCACAATAAAGATATATAATTAATTTTAATTTTACAATTAATTGTTTGAGTTGGCTATTTCTATTTTATTTTTTTTGATACACCCCAACCGCAGTTAACAAAAAAAATCAATTTTCCAATATGTGAAAAATGGCCAATCGGTGTTCTGGTGAAATATCAGCTTAAGAAGCTGTATTAATCTTCCTTATTACGGCAGCAATCAAACTTTTCTGATTAAAAAACTTCTACTCACTCATTCAAAAATAATTACGAAACTTTTTTTTTGATCTTTCAAGGAACCATAGAAGATAAATAGTCACCGAAAACAATCACGTTCCTCTTACAATCTTAAAATCCCATTATGGAATTGACAAAACCTTATTTGTTATAATTTTGGTTAGGTAAATTTACTTTCATTGCAGCCTAAAGAAATTGGCGTAAAATAATAAATTTGGAAAAAACAATAAACATCACCTTCCGCCAGTCCTACCTATTCATTCGGGTTTCCAGAAAAATGTCAAGTTCCACACTTATGTATTACAACGCCCCATAAAGAAATCCTAAACTGGCTGTCGGTTGCAACCAACACTGTCCCAAACCAAGACAAGAAATGGTTTCTCACCGTCAAAACTTTCCTAAAGATTTGGATAGAGTTGTTGTTATTGATTTGATTTTTTTTTTTTTTTTTTTAATCGTTTTATGAGTTAAATTTTTAACTCAACGATAAAATATTTTTCTGGGGGAAGTGGACTATTCCTAATTTTCACAATATTTCAAGGTTTGAAATAAGAAACATTTGTCTACTATGATTTTACTTATTTTTTTATACCTTAGCGTTTTCAGTAAAATATTTATATCTTCAGAGCTACAATAAAAAAATTAACTATATACAATAACAGATGCTCTAAAAGATGTGTACATGTGACATTTTTTATATTATTTAATTTTTTATCTTCAATTATATAATAGCTTCATTTGAATAAATATACAATCTGCCTAAAAGGACAATAGATAATTTTTGATAATAGACTGAATTCAAACCATATTTACAATATTCAATTATTATAACTAGTATGATCATCAATTATCAATGTCATCAAAACACGCCTACTTAAGCTACCCTCCTCTAATTATTTTCATTATGTCGAGCACCTGGTCAAAGCATATACTTTTAGATAAGTTTTTTTTTATTTCCCCCTAAATGAATGAATCACTTAAAGCAATCTCTGTAACCGGATTTGCAAGGTAAATAAATAAATATATATCGATTGAAATACTTAAATTAAATAACGACCGTCGGGAGCGACCGGCTCTCGAGCAAGGAATTAATCACCTCTTAATATTTATGGATATCAGCGGAACAATAGTAGTTTAATGAGTTCTCATTAATAAAAGAATGGTGATATCCTTGATATGGTGAGTTATAACATTTTCCCTGATGTTCACCTTAGGCCTTTATATGTTGCTCAATAGATGTCAGTATATTACTGCACCTCCTGCCAATGTGTGTTGATTTTGAATAACAATAAAACTCCAATCCCATAGTATAAAACTAGTTACTAAGTTTTAAATCTGATTTTTATTGAGACCTATAACTTTATACAGGGGTGAACCATTATTTTATATAGATACAAAATCTCTATAATTTTATGTATCGTATCGAATTAAACATCTGGGTGTCATTATTAACAGTATGTAATGTGCGTTGTGTGTTTTTTTTGTAACAAAAATTACAAAAGCTCATTAAAATTATCATTAACATCATGGCCACATGTTCAACTCAACCTGCCTTATTAGGACATGATATTCTGCATGCGGGTTGTATTTAACGCTTTGAAACGATAAAACTAATATCAATTCTAAATATTTCTAAACCCTTATTAACAATACCAATCATGAGTTGTGTCTTTAATGGGCTATAATTGCAAAAAGTCATTAAAACTGTTATCAAAGCTGTGATCGGGGTTTGTGTGGTCCCAATAACAAACAGGCCCAGATAGTCTGTCGACAGAGACAACTCATTTCACCATCTCACTCCATTTTCCAATAGCATCCAATCAGTTGTTTGTTAGCTTTTTAACATAAAATATCTTAGGCTAAATTATACTTGCACACATTTTCATACTTTCGTATGTATTGATTTTTACATTAATATAATGTCTACGGACTCTCGCTTCCTTCTTCAAAGTATATTCATCACCTGTGAAAAGAAGTAATAATCTGTTGGTCGGAATACAGATATCGTAAGTTCAACTTGGACTATTCTAATTTTCAGATAGGTCAAAACAAGTTCTTAAGACAGTACACAAGACTTTGCTGTTATCTAATACTGGCAAACGGCTTTATTTGAATTAAAATGAAATCATTCAGGATGTACAACCAGCTCTGAAGTGAATTGAAAATACACAGAGTGAAAGCCAATGAAAAGAGAATGTATGGTACTAACTCAGAAGACGATTGGTGACACTAGTTATTGTAGTAACACAGGGTCACTTAATTTCATTCAAATTAGTTGTTTATAAGATTAGTTATTACTTATTTGAATTTCCAACTGGTATTTGGGGAAATTGTATTCAACACTTTCTTCCAAATATTCGAGTTTAAGCATTTTGACTCTTTGGTGAACTGAAATATTATAACTGACGAACTGATATAAGTGTTTTATTTATTTGTAAATGAATTAATAAGTTACGTTCATCATTGACCTTCCAAAGCATTGTATCATTAAATGATAATTTCAATTGTAACAAATGACTTATCATGGATAAATCATTCATAAAGGTATTGGATAAAGGGGATGAGAGAAAGCAGAGAAACACTTGGTAGGTCTTCTAGGCTTTTTCCAATCAAAGCCTAAGGGTGTTTTTTTTTAATTCATTTTCCCCCCGTTAATGCCAACAGTAAATGATTGGACGTTTCAACTTCTTAATTAGCAAAGGAGGGGGGTGGGGTAAATGAAAAACTTCATAATGCAATAACTCTTCTTTCCCTCAAGATTTTTTGTATTCATTATTGTATCAGAAGGGGATGATAGCGGGGAAGCTGCTAGATAGAAATAAAAGTTACCTTAAAATGATAAAAAAGGCTTTGGAAAACAACGGTTAATTAAAAAATCTTTGGATGAATTAATTTCAACCCTTTGTCTGATTTGACATTCAGAATTAGATTCAAAATGTAGAGCAAGCTTGCTCCTAGTCGGATAGTTTTAGCGGTTTTGCGTATACAGCCACACATATACACGTATATGAATCAATATTGACCACATTAATTTTACGTTCTGTCTCTTCATCGAATTAAAAATTGCTACTTGCCCTATTGGGCAGTAACCAATAGTGTTCAACAATCAATCTATTCATGTCATATTTATATTTCAGACTTTACTCACTCATTCAAACAATATATAATAGCCCAGAGAACCACGGCCTGACTACCTCCTATCTGGGGAAACAGATGCTCGTAAGGATCACCTACGCTACTATTTCAGCGACGCCGTAGAATAGAAAGTGGAATTAATTAAAACAAATTACCTGACGAACAAATACATTCTTTATTGTGAAAAAAATTACGTTCCGCCTTATTGGACAATAAGTAATTGTGTTCAATGTTCTCATTCTTACCATATTTACAATTCCTCATGTATCAAAAATAAATAAATATTTATCTAGAAAGTAGCTTAAAGGAATTCTTACAGGAATTTCCTTCATCTGCTTCTATGATTTGTAACCGAGCTTCCGTCTACATAAGTCACCAGGTTATTATTTTTATTTAATTTCCTAAATAATCTTTTTTATGAGCAGGAAAGAATTTAAAAAATATATTGTCAGAGCTAAATCCGTCCTTGATAGTAAAATTTCGCAAAATAATTATAAGTATAGTGGGAAAACAGTTGCGTTCAATATTTGGCCGTAGTAAAACAGATCCAACCCACTTGTTGGATTTTTTTTGCATAAAGTAAATGTATTGAATCACATTTTGTAAGACAAAACTTTCAACTATACAATCTATCCATGATTCTTGGGCTACTTTTGCAAAGATTTCAAAACCTAACCAATTCCATATAAAACAGAAAAATCAAATTGTGGGTGGGATCTTATTTGCATCACTATTGATATAAAATATTGAACAATTCCGTTAATATTTGTAAATAAGCTCCAAATGGATAATAGGTTCTAAAAAAAATTAACTAAAGCTAAATAGAATTTTAGTGAAATTTAAGCAAAAAAAAAGTAATAAAATAAAACTTCATAAAAAACGATAAACTTTTACATATTAACATTACTTTAGAGGTCATCGAAACGAAAAGTAATGAAAAACTTTAAACGACAAAAAGCTATCACATTAATGAAAACTTAATTTCGGGATCTCAGTAAAAAAAAAACAAACAAAAAAAACAAGTTAAAATCCTTAGCTATAATTCACCAGAAAAACTCCGACACAGGAACCATCTTAATGACGAAATAACATATTGAAAGTAAACTGACAACGTTATATAGTGTTGCTATTCTCGGACTATACCAGTATTGTGTACGATTCAGTATAATGTTAATGATTGCATAGATAAAATAAGTTTAACAAACAACTTTATAAGAGTCTACAGAAATAAACTCAGTAATATAACTATAACTATTACCTATAATTGAAGAAAATTTTTTTGGATTTTGGATTACTTATCTATTTATTATATAAAAAATAAAAGCAATAACTTTTTTACTGCACTTTCTTGTATGTGTTTGACAAAAAATTCATATTTGATTCTTTGGAAACGAGCCCGATAGATTAGAAAGTGCATATATTTTAATTTAAAACAAAGGAATTCATTAGTTTTTACAGCAGACTTCAGTAGTTGATTAACTTACAAAACCATTGCAGGAGCATGATATGTATTACATTTATTTATTTCCTACTAACAGTTTATTTTTCAAAATATATTAGCTTTTATGATAAATCAAAATTATACTTCTTTAGTCGTTTTTTTTATCGTGTTCAGTAATATTTTTCATTAAATCATCGCTAAACTTAAATTTAAAATTTAACTAAATAAAGCTGTTGTAGATAATTCTAAATATAAAATTATTTAATATTTTGAATGTCTCATTATTCTTTTTTAAATGATTTTAATTTCATGCGTAATATCCGTATATCGTGATATTATAATACAATATTTTAATCATTTCCTCCTCACATGAGGATACTGCAATGCTTACTCAATAAATAACATTTATATATACGTTAACCTTTTTAGTTACTATAAGGGGTAATAACTATTAAGAACCAGCAAAATCTTTCTCATTCTACCTCCATTATAGGAAGCAAAACCTATTACTGCAATAAAATCCCCTGAACTTCTAAGAATAAATCCTTGGAAAGAAACGTGATCTTTATAACGCCAATAAATCTCAGTAGTACAATAGTTGTAGGAGATATTTGTAAGAGTTACTGTTTAATAAAACAGGTTATTACCCTTCCGGACCCGAGGGACGAGGCAACCGTCCCTGAAAGGGTCAAAGGCTAACAATGTTTATCCAGGCTTCGATGCGTTAAGAGCTTCCTTTCTTGACTAGAGCCACGTAGGGCCAACAGGTGTAGTAGAGAGCAAATAATAACCAAATACCCTGGATTTCACGTTATTTTAAATCCAGGCTTATCTAGTTATAAAGCCCTTTGTCAAATCTTCCTGCGAAGTAAGTTTCATTTTTTAGAGTATTGAATTTATTAAGACGAAAAGAACGGATGTATTGACGAAGCAGATCCATTGAAGTGCAATGTCGGCATAAAAATCATGAGGTCAAGAAAATAGAAATACATATTTGAGAGCATATGTGGCTCATTAAACGCATTAGACTGTGTGCCACATGAAAGAAGTTTAGTCCCGGCAAGTCAAAATACTTTGATCCACAATACAACAATTTATTGAGATAAAAATCTTCCCAATTTAGTAATAAGCAATTGTGTTCTGCATCCACTTATATTCATTACTCATATTTAAATATGATATATATATATATATATATATTTTTTTTTTTAATATGGATATAGCCCACAGATATACGAAATCCACATGGTTGTCACCTCCCTCGCATCCAGAAGAGGAAGCGGAGTCTTGGTAAATCACCTCGCACATTAGCCACGCTACCTGATACAAATCAGTGGAGGCTGACCAACAGCGTGAGAGCCACAGACGCTCAGTACATTGGAGAAACCAGCCATTGGTAGGACTCCTTCCTACCTTTATGTGTTTATAGCAGGTCACGAGGCCACTCCCACTTTAGTCTCCCAGGCATATCTCTTGAGCAGCGACTTCTTCGAACATATCAGACCCCGTGAAAATAAAAACCAGAAAACCTGCCAGGAAAGAAATTTAAGAAATGAAATATATATGAGTTTTTTTTTTTCACCTGATAAATATTTACAAGGTATGGCATGCATATTCATCACTCCAAGATAACCAGTATAAGTGATCAACTTGGGAGGTAGTGTATCTTAAGAGGTACTTAACCTACGGTGAAGGTAATAAGCAAGGTATACGCAAAAAGTACGATGAAAAAGTAACTAGGCCCTTTAAGAGAAGGCAGGCAAACATCTTTACCCCTTTAAAAAAAATTATTATATTACTTAGTAACCGAATTTTTGAGTAGCGTTTTAGATTCAGATGGAAGATATTAGCTAATCTTTCTCCTTAAGAAAGGCCCCTAATGGATGAAAGTATTGAATAATGTACATAATAAAGAGAGTGAATTGATGGAAAGACAGAAAAAAAATGTCAAAGGGAATGAGCAAAAAATGATTAAAGAATAATTTAGATCTAATCCCGTGAGAGGCTAAGCAATATATTGCATATTTAAAATTAAGACTACCGAAGTGAGTTATAATTTATAAAGCCTTCAAAACTTGAGATTTTATGTAAAAAAATGTGAATAGTAGCTCAAGTAATGACTTTTTATCTTTGAAGTATTTTACTGAAAAAAAGGTGTTTTTTTTTCGCCGTTTTTCACCACTTCTCAAGGATGGTTAGTCCACACCCCCAAACCACTCTTCCTTTTCAAATTTGGAAAGGTTCACTATCTTGTACTGGTAAAACTAAATACATATTATCATCTCTGTAGGAATGTAAAGTATTTCAGTCAGAAAAATACTGGTAAATATTATTCGTATCTTATTGAACTGCTGGTTGAACAAAAAAATCTGAGACATGGTGAAAAATTGATTGTCATTAAATGACTAACTTTTGTTAGTAAACGTAGTTTTAATGCCACATTTTTACAAACTGAAATCCATCATTCACATCAATTAAAAACTTAAATGTATTTATTGATAATGCAGAAATAAATGTCTAATATACATGGGTTAGAAGCGGTGAGCTGACAAAGTTGGAAAGTAAGAGAAAACGGGTTAATCAATAAATACGGTAACAGCGTAGTTGAAGTTTTTTTTTCTCATATTTTCTCTAAAAATAAGGCTGCTATCGCAAAGCGCCCAAGTACACAAGAAACCTTAGTTTTTAGGTTTTAGTTGATATTTTCAAAGCCCACAACTTTTCACATTCTTTGCTTCTTCCTTGTTGTTTTGTTTTCGAATATTTCATCTTAAGGGTTTTTTCTGTTGGACTCTTATGTCTTCTTCTTTGGTGTTTTTCCCTATTTTCGTACTCCTCTTTATAAGATGACAAATATTTTTTTTAAAACCAATAGTGGAATTGATTTTCCTTTATGCGAGTTTCACTGTGTCCATTCACACAATATCTCATTCGCATACGCTCGAATTCTAGGGTGGGGCGTTCAGAATCTGAAAATTTTGATGATGTACGTAAACTCTGTCAAAAGCATTTCACTAGACATAATAAGGTATAACAATGCCCTTACATAAATTAATTCAAAACTAAATTCTTAACGAGTTTTTAGGGTTTTGTTGATCTTTTCCAGATCAAAAACACTTATGATATCACCAGTCTTTGTGAGCCCCCTGGTAAAGCTGCAGAATTGAAATTTAACACGAAAGTGTAAATGATCATGATTAGCTGTCATTAATTAACCAGTTAGAACTAAACCAAAATATTTTGCTATAATTTTCATAATTTGTATCAAATTAATGATTTCGACAGGCTGGTTCGTAATTTGTATTTTATTTTTTCAAACTATTCTTGCAAAAATCCAATAAAACTGTCATAAAAATCGTGTGCGCAACTCAACCTTGTTTTTAGATGCATGATATTTTCTATAGATGTTCCATTTGATGCTCCGATGAAACTCAACATTAAACCAGCTCTCTGTGAAACATAATGAAGGGTCTTTAATAATTTGATTAGCAGCGAAAGATATTCGTATTGAGTAACGAATGGCATTAAAGATCTTAACACCCTAATTATTGAAATGTGCTACGTTTTAAGGCTGAAGTGAAAATTACTTAAAATCTTTACAACTGTCTCAAAAGTATATTCAAAATAAAATATCTTTTACAGATTGTTGAATGATATCATTATAAAACAGGTTAATTGTCTTTCCACAACTGATAACCTCTTCTTTATAGTAATAGCACTTTCGACAGCTCTAAGCTATCATCTTCAGTTACTCTTCAGAATAAAATAAAAAATCAAATGAAAAATTTTTACCAGCACATATGAAGATAAACAAACTATTACTATTATCATTTGTAAAATGGCCACATCCACTAACAGTGCTGAACTTATTTTGTAATTGTTGTATTTTGTAATTGTCTTTTTTTCAAAAAATCTTAAAATTCATTATTACAACACCTATACAGTAAATAATTAAATAAATTAAAAACTATGAACTAACCATTAAACCCGTCAAAAATTATTTAAACATTTTTTCAACAAGTTGTCATAAAATTATAAAAACCTACTTATAACACAACAACATAGCAATCACATGGCTACTCAATTGGTTATGTGGGATATATAACTCATCTAAAACAATAGAATCTTATCTTTTAACAAGGGCTGCTACATTCACGCTCTTCACTTTACACTGATTTCTTAACATAAATGTGTTTGCTATTTCTTCATTTCTATTAATATTATACGTCATTAGGGAATCTAATTTTCAATATTTTCCAGGCTATTAATTAATCTAATATCCTTTGTAGGGTGAAGAATTTATTTTATTGTAGAGATAAGTTAAGATGACAGCTTAGAACTGTCGAAAGCGCTATTACAATAAAGAAGAGGTTATCAGTTGTAGAAAGACAATAAAGCTATTTTATAATATTCAAAATAGCTTTGGAATCACACTTTAATATTGAGGGATGACGTTATGCTTGGAGTTTTTACTTTATTCCCCACAGGAACTAACAAACAAAAGCAATGTTATGAAAAATAATGAAGTCAATTATTTATCAATTACTTGTAACTTAAAAAAATCATATTGTTTAGGTAGGGTTCAAATCAAACGTCTCGACGTCCTTATTAATAATATTTATTATGTGTTGGGTCTTAACTGGTCTATTATTCCAATAAGTCATTAAAATTATCTAAAAAATCGTTTTCTCGGCCATAACGAAGCTTCTAATTGTGCCATGCATCATTCTTGACTTGATTTTTTTTACTACTATACAGAATGTTTTTGTTTGTCCGCAACTGTGAAAAAAAAAGTCCGGACAAGTTTTTTTTTTTCAGCCCTCCTTTTAAATTTGTCTACACCATTCCTATGCCCAAGACAGTGAAACCTGTTGTCCGACGATACTTTAGAAGATAAGTCAAGATGGTATCTCCTACAAGGGCAGGAGGAATAAAAAGAAAAATAACAACCCAGAAAGACAGGAAAAACAATGTTATCTTGAACGGTTACTGGGCGAGCCCTACGGAAGGAGGGTCGGAGCCATACAAAGGAGCCTGGTTGTATAGACCGACCCACTCATCTGTTACAGGGATCCCACAGGCTCCACTTCATCACGTCAGCCAGCGAATTAGCCATACAAAGCTTATCTCTCAGCGTTTCGGTAATGTATCATTTTCATAAGTATATTCACCTCGAAGGTGAAAAATCGCCGTGGGGTATTAGGGCTCGCAGTATGGTTTATTCAAAACCGGAAACCCTTATGTTTCGATTGTATCTTCACAACCCAATGGCACGAAAAGGTACTGTCAACACCTTAAAACATAAAAGTAATTTTAATTTAATCTAGTATTGCATCAAATTAAGTTTTGTTTTTCATGTTGATTCATTCACAACTGAATACGTAAATAAATGATACTAACAGCGAACTAGATGGCGAGCGAATGATAGTAACAAATAGGGCATACACGACAAGCAGGAAAGATAATCACGTGATGCCTCCTCATTCGTTGATAGCAGTTTAGTTAAATTAATAAATCCCTACTTCAGCTCCTCCGGAGTCGTCGTGACGTGTCAGGTAAGTCACGTGTTGCTAGCCCAGGTATACGATTCGGGTGTCTGTATAGTGTTCAATGGAAATACTTTATAGTCCCACCTTAGTGGGTAAGGTCTTCAGTTTTTGTATCAAATGCAGAAAATTGAATTTTTGAAATGCATATTAATGAAATATAGAACAAAAGGTAATGGAGGGATACAAGAATCCACCTGTTATTGTAAACACTTAATTTGGGCATTGAAATTAAATTTGAATATTTTTTTTTAAAATAGGAATAGGAGCTTAATTAAATCATTTTGAACGAAATGAAGTAATGAATATCATTGTTAACTCACAACAAAACTTAACTTTTGAAGATATCTACATTTTGTTAGTTTATAATTATCCTCATAACACGCCATTTACGTTATGTTGCACTGTTTGGAACATATGTTTATTTTAATAATTATAGGTATGTGGTACTCATTTAGCGATAGATGTATATCAATTTCCGTTTTATTATCTAAAAATATTTCTGGAATGTTCTCTTTTTTTTTACACACTTCGGATGAGTGGATCTGTTTTTTTTTTGAGGCCATAGTTTGATTTATTTACTCAAACATTTTTATTCGTAAGGGTCATCGTCCCAGGATAAGTTTTTTACTATTGTACATTACACTCGCATACTGACAAACACACCCGAAAATAGAGCTTATTCATGTCTCTGGTAAATTTATCGCCTTTGCCCTTCCATATCCGAGACAGACAAACATTCAACAATTTATCCTTTGGGGATCAATACTTTTTTTCTTGTAAACATAATTATAACATAATAGTAAGACTGACTGATCGCTCTATAATTTGAGAGAATCCCCAACTAGCACCGGGCGAAGATCGGTATCGGCCCATGGTGTATCAGGTTGCTGTCGAGGGCTATTGTTCCCGATATGGGCGCTGATTTAGCCGCGACTCGACAAAACGATCATTTCGCAGATAGCATCATTCGCAGACCTCTCACTCCAGCCCAAGATCTCTATCTGTTTAATTATAATTACCTCTGAATCGCTCCTCGTCTATTTATCGGCTGACAAAAGGCACTGTCCGGTGATAGGTGGGGGTTCTGCCCCCGGCACGGAACCGCAGTATTTGTACGATTTAATCAGCGTGAATAATATTTTAAGTTTTTGTGCGATACCGGTCACGTTATAGCACGAAAACTGCAAAGGCCGCATGAAATAGTAGAGTGGGTGTATAGAGCTTGTGTTCTCTTAAGTATTTATTTTCAAACTCAAAATCGTTAATCAGACCTTTGGCCTACTAGCGACTTAATTATTAACGACGAAGACAAGGTTTCGATTCCTTCTTTATCCCTAGTGATTTTTCCCCACGGAGGAATAAGGGTTGGTGGAGGTAAAAGGGTTCACCAATTGTGAACTTTATTGTTTTCGTTTTTATATGTAAATAAAATATTTTGCTTTAGGTTGTAGAGAGGAATAGATAACATTGAGACTAACGAAAATATTCACGATTTATTTCGAGGTGAAATTCATGATAAAATGAAAATTAACCACAATCCGTCTAGATCAGTTTGGTCACCAACTGTAAAAAAAAAAAAAAATAAGCCTTCAAATAAAATAAATAAGTTTTCAACGACCAAACCGTAACAAATCTGCAGTAGATTGTGAAGTGGCCCCTTAGTAAGAGGACTGGTTTATCCCGGATGCCACATGATGCAATCCCTAAATTGACAGAGCCTCCCACGTGCACCTACATGCCTTAATACCCACCACTGGCGTCAAAGACACCGACAGACTAGACCCATGCCCTGCAATGATCCATGTTTAACTTCCGAGCACTTTCCAGACAACTAATTCGCATAATTCAACGATGTATCAGCTATAAGAAGACCACGTTAGTATCATTATCGGAGAGGCGTCTAAGTTTCTGAGGGGCTTTTCTGCGAAGTCATCATTTTCGTGTACCGGGGAGGGGGGTACACAGACTTCGTGGAATAAACAATTATATAGCTACGAAATGTACAAATGGCGAAATTCGACTGGTTTGTGGTTCTAGAAGATCTATTGAAAACATTGGGAACTATGACCCGAGCACCCATTTAAATCATTTTTTATCAAAGTATCACAAATGTTTTTCGCAAGGCGAAAATTCACAAACAGTTGTCACTAAACCAGACATATGTCTCTGTTGTAATTATTACGAAAAATGAGCTATTAATATTAATACCCAGCCACGTATTTGCTGTCGAAAATTTACTGGAAAAGTACAAAACGTTTCTTTATCGTAAATTATGATATGATTATAAAAAAAAGTGAAACTGGTGCTATTTTGGGGGAAAAAAAACCTAATTTCCACCTTTTTACAAACTTTATATGGACCGAGAAGCTTGGACTAAGGTACTATATATTGGATTAATCCATCCCTTTTAGGGAGTCCTGAGCTGGTACAAACGTATTGGTAGGTTAATCTAAAATAGAGATACTACTCAAACAATATTTTATGACATTACAGTACAGCATCACATCCTAAACAGAAATTAAAATAATGAAGATTATTGTAGCGACCTCTAACTACATAAGATAAATCACCCTATACTTTATAGTATATATGTTGTAAATTGGTTATAATATGTTGTAAATTAATTTAAACGAACGTAAATGATATTACCAAACCATAAGTCACATCAGTGTAAATATTGTAAACAATATTAAGCAGCTGCTAAAAACTAGTTCAGAGGTCCCTGCAGAGGGAGTTAGGTAGCTCCTGGGGCTGGGTAATCTTCGTTCCAACGTCATCTAACCCTGCGATGCGGTTGGTCGGCTCTGGACTGGTACTTGCACCTACACTGATGTTTCTAGATTTAGCCATCTCATCTATGAAAACCTCTGCATCTCTCTTTCCTAACCTCGCTCTGTTAGTCCGGCCTTGTCAGACCCCACACTCTCCTAGGTGGGTTCTCTGCCTTCGTCTCATTAAAACTAGCACCTCCTTGAAACAGATCTCTTCCATGTGGACGACGGTCACCTGGGGCTCTATAAACTTTACCTAGTAGTGTCTCCCCCAGTGATCCAGACTGCCTCTCTCCGATTCACACACCCCTTTGGGATCCGGATGGTTTTGCCTTCCCTCAGATACCGAGTGTGAATTCGTAGTCATTCCAAGATCACATAAACTACCTACAATACCTACCCTATACCTCTTCTCCTGAACATATTGCACTGTCAGGGCACATACCTATCAGATATGGAGTCAGATAGTACCGTAGTAAGACCCGTCATGAAGCAATTGCCCAGGCCATAGCCTAATCAACCCTTCACTTCGTCACTAGGAATAGGGTAACTAGGCACCCCTTCGTGATGACCCGACAATTATTAATCAATATTTCTCATAATTAAATTATGAAGAACACTTCGTGAAAGCATGGCATGTGCAGGATATCGGTAAGTCTAACAAGCATATTAAATTATTAATCAATCTCCCCTCTGTAGATTTTAACCAAGAACATTAGCAACACGAAGCCACATGACCACCACGCCATGGCAGAAGAAATATATACGTATAAATATTACAAATCGAAACAATATGTGAAGAAAATACAAATTTATTCCACCAAAAAAGGAAGAAAGGAATGGGATTACTATTTCAAAAGGAAGGTGAGCTATTTTTACAAAAGCTACTCCCTCGCGTAAATATGAGATGAACAGGTTTTTTATGTTTTTAACTGACGAAGGAGAAATTATAATGCCTTAGACAATCGTTCTGCCCACCGCCTTTTGCCCCATATTTTTAATTCACCCTGTCAGTACAGTATACCTAATGGGTCTTTAATTAAGCGCTTCCTACCTTTAAATTTAAATAAAACAAAGGGTGTGTGAGATATCATTGAATTTTTTTTATTTTTTGAAAGGCCTATTGATGCCATAATGTATGAAACATAACATCGTGCAAATGTCCGCCGTGACTTCGCTGGGTGGCACGCATTTGAAATGTCCAATTTTTCATGACTCTGGCACATAAATTCGGCTAAATTTGACCGATGGCATGGGTTATGTTGGCTTTGAGGACCACTGTGATTTGTGGCTTATTCGCCCTGCAACTTAAGAAAACCGCACAAGAAAAAGTCTAACGGGGTCAAATCGCTTGTGCAGAATGTCCAATGTGACATGAGCTGTGTGGCACGTAGCGCCGTCCTGTTGAAACCACATGTCGTTGGTGTCCATATCATCCAATTCAGACCAAAAGAAGTTGGTAATAATCGACTTATAGTGCTCGCCGTTGACGGTGATGGCCTGGCCAACGTCGTTCTCAAAGAAATATGGACCGATGACGCCGCCAGCCCAAAATCCACACCAAACAGTGACTTTTGCGGGATGCATTGGATGCTCTTGGATCTTATGTCATGAGGATTGGTATCGTCCCAAATTCGACAATTTTGTTTGTGGACGTACCCATTCATCCAGAAATGGGCCTCATCACTGAAGATGATTTTACGATGAAAATTAGGGTCAGTTTCCAACTGATCCAGGGCCCATTCAGCGAACACACGTCGTTTTCTATGGTCGTTTATCTTCAGCTCCTGGTCAGTTGAATTTTGTACGGGTGCAAGCCCAAGCCGCGACGCGAAATTCACCAAATTGTGGTCTGCGAAAGACCGAGTTCTTGTGAGCGTCGCGAAATCGACTGCCTCGGATTCTCCTGCACACTCTCACGGACAGCGGCGATGTTTTCCACAGATCTTGCGTTTCGTCAACGTACGGGTGTTGGTTGATTGTTTACTGAACCAGCGGCCACAAATTTATTCACCACACTGCGAATATTCCTCTCGGTAGGACGATTATGGCGACCGTAAAATGGGCGAATTGCGCGAAACGTTGCCCGAACAGAACACCTATATTGATAAAACAATTTTATCATTCGCAATGGTTGTTGAACGCTATATCCGTCCATGGTGATTTGGCAAAACAAATTGAATAACTGATAGCCAGTTCGACAGATGCAGCTTCAACAATATGGCCACTATCAATTGTCAATGTTTGGAAGTTTCTATTGGAAAACATTTTATATTTTGAAGAATGACCAGGGCGTAGTAATACATTTTTTTTTTACGTTTTAATAGCTCTGGGGTAGACTTTTGGCTCGAAACTTATTTATATATGCTCCACCAATATTATTATTCAGCCCACTCAATCAGTTTACTGCAGTAATTTGGTGTGACATTTTCTAATCGAAAGCTTCGGACGAATAACGGACTATGTCTCATTTTTGCGTTGTAGCTTCCCTACAGTGTGTCTTACTCAACTGCAACCCACAACGTTGTTCCGATGGTGGAACTGTTTGAGCTGTACAATGGTGCATACCAACGAAATCGTTTGGTTTCTGAAGGAACTTAATTGACTTAGCCTAAAACTAAAAATGTAACATAAACTTATATTCGGCCGAACCCTTCAATTATAGCACATGTTACAATGGTAAATATAGATATAAAAATTAAAACATATTTCTATAAAAATAAGAATATTTCATCTTGACACATTTACTCTAAATAGTAAAACAAAATATTAAGTTTGAGGAGCTATTTTAACAGGTCATCGTAGGTAACCTATTTTAACAATAGGTCATTTATAAATTAGTTTATGGAGTTGATCTGTTTTAAAAATCAAAAACTGTTATATGAAACATATTTGAAAATAAAAAAATATTTCGCAGAGTTAACTCAACCGTTGCCTTTTTAGCATTATGACTTTTTTTTTTTTTTTTATGAAAGTTTCGTTTGACTCCGTTGATGCGAAAAATTATTAAAACTCATCCAAAGTGCACTCGTGGTATGTTTCACAATTTCAGTTTTAATTTTTATGAATATTTCAATTTATGTTCTGAAAACGCAAAAACTAAAATAAACTTAATAAAAATAAATGAGTCAATTATTAATCAGCTACTTTTAGTATTAATTCAGGTACCAAATTAAAGGTATCGAAGTCCATATTGATATGACTATTAAGAACTGGGGCTTTAGTGAGTTACTGTTGCATTTTGTTTTTCTGATCTTGTTTATTTATTTATTGAATAAGATATAAACTTAAGGGTTACAATGGATTCCTTGAGCTACATCAGAGCTGCCTGCATATCATTAAAAGTTCCAATAAAGTCATTTTTACAACCGTAACGAAAATCATATTGTGTGATGTATCATTGATAAATTGAACAGTTTTTAATGGTTCAAAATATATGCAGCAGAAAGTCAGGAATGGAAAACTTCTTTTAGGTCCAAACCTAAGAAGTAAAAATTCATCTATTGAGAGAAATATCACTTAAAATACTCCTCTTAGCCGAGCCCTCGCACTGAACTTTACTATGGCAATCCCAGAGTAGCAGCTATGGGATTAACAGTTCTACTGATGGAATGAATAAACCATTGTTCAAGGTATTACCAATTGCATTATTTTACTGAAGGCTTGCTAGAGTTTTAGTACGGTGGGTGTAGAGCATTACCGGTTGTTTAACGTTGGGGTCTTATTTTCACTTTAACCTTTTAAGTTTATTTATTGTGATTTGTAAAATTTTGAATTTGATTGCTTGACTTTTTTATATGGCAGTGGGATTTTAATATTTTAGTCTTTCAAATTTTCAAAATTGGTGTTTAATTTGTATTTATCTACGCTTATTAAGCTGTAGTACTTGAGGATGATAGTTTGAACCATTGAAACCGTTTGTAAAAACTTTCGGCAGAAAGAAATTTAATAATTAAGAAAAAAGAGAATGTGTTTGTACTACTTTTTGCCATAATTCTACGGGCCACATTTATCGAAATTAAGCGTTACGTTCTATTGTATAATATTTTCGAGTTTTTAACGTGAATAAAGGATCCCAATCTGATTCAGCAATCTGACGACACACTGCTATCGTGAGGAACACCCCCCCCCCCCCCCCGCTTCCTTGTAAGACGATACCCCTCAATCGGTGGGAATCGGCCGGCCTTGAAAGTAGCAAACCTGAAGTGCTCGTTAAGATGGAGGACGATCAGATATAGAGGTGTTGAGAGGGTAGCGAAGAGCAGACAAGAAAAAATAATCCAAAAAAACACGTCCCGGTGCCGTATTAGGGTATCGTTTCGCCGGCCGGTCTGCAAGGAACACGTGTTCACACCTACAGCCAGCGGCCATTTGTTCTTATTGTTTGCTTTCGTCTTTTTTTGCTTGTCGGGAAGCGGATCAAGGTGTACCTTTTAGACTAACAACATTCTTTCACGCTTGGTTAGTTCCAGTGCCATTTCTTAGCTATTTGCTGCTTCATATTGGACAGTCTGTTTTATTTTTAAAAATGGAGCCTACGAGTATCATATTGATCGGAATACAGGTTTTTCAAAATAATCAGCTGTAAACGTACCGTAGTTTTAACGGTGTTGCGTTTTAAATTTTAATTGGGACACACTGACAATTTTGAATATTTAGAAAAATTTGAATGAATATTTTATAGGTGTGTAACCGTTTCTAGAAATTAAACAGGTTAGGTTTTTATATATCTTTAATGATTTAGTCCTGATCTTTTTCAACGGACTATGCAATCATTCTCAAGGGTTCAAGCTAATGCAAACTATAATAGCACTTACCGGGTTAGCCATCGTACCACGCCCTTCGAGACTTTAGTCAGTCAAAAATGTTCGGGTAGAAATCAGTAAAGCTTTGGAGAAACAGATGTTTTATTTCTTAAAATAAACAAGCAACGTAAAGCCACGCCGGGACCACACCATGTATAACTGCTTCTGGCATTCTAGAATGTTTTGGCTGCTTGTGGGTTCTTAATTCCTCGCATAAATAAAAAAGTCTATTTTTACATGTGTCGAATTTGCCCATTATGACACCTACAAAAAATGACTTTTTGTTTATCCTTTTTTTGACATTTTAGAAATGAAGATCATTGTTTATATACCTCAGGAATTTTGCAGCTCAACCCTTTGAAAACAACGAGTTAGTGCGTCGAAAACGTTAGGGAATAAATAAAAAGCTGTAGAAACAGGAAGTTGTTTTATTATATTAACTTCTCAAGGGCTATGAGAAACACATATAGTTAAGTCGTATTTGCGAATTTATCGTCATTATTCCATTGTCATACATCTTTTACAATGTTCATTTAACCATGTGAAACATTTATTGTTGCTGCGGTGTACACAAAGCATTTGTATCTTATAAGGTTACCGTTATTAAATACGTTTATTAAATTTTTTTATAGTAATTCAGAAAACATCAGGAGAGAGAGTATAAACCATGATACTATTAAACATGACCATTAACATTTACTATTACCATAAGTCTATAACAAAGAAATTACCGTCTTATTGATGTACACCTGAATTCATCTTTTATTTTGTTGTCCCGTTTATGTCTCCACTTTCCACTCCACCATTTTCTGTAGATGTAAATTGGAGCCAATTGAGTTCTTCTTTATATGTAATTTCCAGAATATAAGTTAAAACAAATAATAGCCTTGTTACAAAAAAACAAGTAATTTTTCTTGGTTTTGTCAATTAAACAACTTGTATATAAGTAAATGAAAAAAGTATACTACGGTTTCCAAGTACTATTTAAATAGATGCACAAGTTTGTTTAATATTAAGCAGCACAACGTCTTAAGCAAAAAATCCGTTCCTTAGAAACAAATGTGAGGTTCTAACTGAAAGAAAATTTAGAAGAAGAAAAAAAAATAAAAACGAGCAAATAACTGGAACGAGAAAGAACATGCAGTAGAATTAAGTAAACAAGTAAGTAATTAATTCAACTTTTATAATCACGTGGATAGAATGGGGGGCAGAAAGCATTAAGTATGAAATAAAGTTATGAAAGAAATGTTAGGAAAAAAGGAATGTTGGACCGTAAAGAGTCGAAAATATCTGTCAGGAAAATATTGAAGTTGATCCATGGATGAGTAACCTTGATATGTTTTGTTTATTCTTTAAAATATATTTGAACTAAATTGTATTTGTTAAATGTAAACGAACGGTATAAAGGACGTTTGGATGAAACAGATACTCGCCGTTCACTCCACTTGTTGCGGCCCAAATTATGTGATTTCATAGGCGCAAATATTTTGGTTGATCAGCACGTATTATTGACTTTGTAAGATCAAGTTGGCTTATCCAGCCGATCCCACCACTCCAGGAGTAGTTGTCTGATGCCTCTCAGGCTATGAGGTAAGAAATGACGGTTCTCAACAATCTTTGAATTTTCCGATCTTCTTTAGCCACCATTCGGCTCATAACCACTCTCACTTATTAGCTCATCGCCATTACTTGTATCAGGTGATGAGGCCTCGCTACATTTTATTCCTTCATTTGATTATTTTTGTTTCTATCGAAGTCATAGAAATAAAACTGGTCATACTTGAGGCGAAAAAAATGTAGTGTCCTTTATCGTAGGTGGCAGTTGCTTACAGTAACTTTATATTCAGCTGTTTTGAGTCGGTAGCTGTTAATTATTGTTATTTGACACATTTATAATTGAATATGGCCAAAAAAAATTGTTAATTTTCCACTTCACACCTCACAAGTTAACTGCGATATCAAATCTACTGTAACGGTAAATTCTAAACATTGAAGAGAAAAAAATATTTATTTAAGAAATCAGATTTTTTTTTTTTTCTCTCCTAAGCTCTCTAGTTAGAAATTCAGAATGAGGGAAA
This sequence comes from Acanthosoma haemorrhoidale, assembly GCA_930367205.1. Classification (NCBI taxonomy): domain Eukaryota; kingdom Metazoa; phylum Arthropoda; class Insecta; order Hemiptera; family Acanthosomatidae; genus Acanthosoma; species Acanthosoma haemorrhoidale. The sequence goes on from OV884011.1 coordinate 142,610,478, forward strand.
AATATAGAATATTTAGGTAAATCAAATTAATTTATTGCAAGTATTTACCTTTCCATTGTAAAACAGACACTGAACTACAGAATAACAAATGCACTATCCAATCGATGGGACCGTGGAATTTATGTCTGTATTATTATACAATAGATTTGAGTAGAGAAGGAGCGTTGATTTATGAATGGAATTACTCATATTCGATATAATACTCCACCACCAAAGTGTTCACGGGGCCAGTGATACGTTGAAAAGGGTAGAATTATTCAGAGAATGCGATACAGGATCGCCGCGAGTGGGTGAAATATGGGGCAAAAGGAGCAAAGGTGAAATACTACCCAAGAGATTCCAGGGAAAAGAACAAGTCTATGCAAACTTTATTTCCCCCCAGCTGAATTATGAGTAGGAGGCAATAAATTGATTAGTTATTTCATCGTATGAACCATTATGAAATTTTCTTCTCATATATTATTGTAAGGTCAAAATCATTTATCCTTTCTTTTTCATTTGTGTGTCCTGTAGTCATTTTTTCAAAACTAGCAGCCTTTTACATGACCGCCTGTTTCGATGATTAGAGGTTCCATCAGAGTAACAAAAAATAGCAGGAAATCAAATTAGGGTCTTTAGCCTTTTGATTAGGGAGATGTAATGCTTGTTCGTGACGTGCGGATTTCAAATTAAAAATCCCATAAAAAGTGACAATATCTTGTTTTTGAATTTTTTTCGGACATAGATTGTGAAAAAGTGGATTTTAGTAATTAATTTATTACAATACATCCCTGGTGAAAACAAAATCAAAGCTTTGTAATAATTTAATATGATTATTTTTGCAGATTACACGGGTACACGGAGGAGAAAGGAATTTCACATCACATATTGTTTTACAAAACTAAAGGCGAATCTTATTCAATACACCTTAACACAATTTAGATGGACCGTTAAGCTTATAACACAAGGAAGTTTTTATAAAAGTGGGGAATCTGTAGTCCAGATGGAGGCTAATAAAAAAAAACACGATTAATCCTTGATTTGACGAAAAAAATAAGTTTACGTAATTTAGCCGCTTGAAATACCTCTTAAAATGGTTTTAACAAAGTCAAATTCTTCTTTTTTTTCAAGAACAACTTGTTTTTTTTTTACGATGCTGTTATGGGGAATTACTTGACCATATAAATTTATTTAATAAGCATTTCAGGCACATATAAACAATTTCGGGTTTAAAGGACATCATGATATTTTTCTTCATTTTATCCACAAATTTTTCTATCCAGATTTGAAACTGGAACCTTTTTAGCAGACAGGGGTTATACCGTGTCAGAGAAATTATTTTTGGTGATAAATTGCCCATGCTAAAGGGAATTATGATGCGGCCTTCATCATTTATGCATGTCGCTCGGAGTTGTCGTGCTCTAAGGCATTCTATATGTGTGAAAATGTCGACAGCATTACGAATTAAGATAACTGACTTATTTGTTGTTTGTTGGAAATGGCTAATTTATTCAGTAGACCGTAACAAAATAAGAACAACACTCTTGTTTCGAAAGAATGGTCTATTTAACGTGCCAACACAAACGAATTGTCTAGCAGCGCCAGTAACCATGGAGATATGGTGTCGATCTTGATACGGGGATGGACACCTACTTTGTCAGCGGGGATTTGGCTCTGATTACTGGTCCGTAACCTTCGGCGATTTTAATCTCGCCCCCAGATCCTGCTGAAATGAACAGGGTGCAGTAGACGTCATCATTTCGGAAATTGGTTTAATAGATCCTGTTAAGAGGAGATTGTCACTTCTGCTCAAGAATCCTAGCTACAAATGTCCTGTGGAAGTAAAATTTTGAGTGTACAATCCATAACAAGGTGAAGTAAGAATGAAGTGGGGCAAAATAAAAGCATTGTTCTGGGTAGTTGTCCCCTAAGGATAACAAACAGGAAAAAAAATTATGTCTAGCTACCAAATAAAGAAATATATGTAACGTTTCGATGATGTGGTTGCGTTATAAATAATAAAGGGCCTATATCTGTTAGACCGGAGGTCCTAATCGCTGCGGAATGCCTTGCCATGCATAGCGAAGGTCTGTTGGAGAGGCTCAAAGTCAAAGAAAGAATAATCCTTAGAAAAATCTTGGGACCGGTAAGAGGGTAAAGTGCAGTACAGAAGACGACACAGCCACTTTACACCTACATAGAAAAAAAACGGACGTAATGAGGAAAAGGAATCAATTTTGTTGTCACTTGGCGCGAATGAATACACAGATTTTTACAAACAGGAACGTAAAAGGCTTCCTTCAGAACAAAGCTAAAGAAGTGGTTTTTCGAGGCCGAAAAATACTTGGTGGAGAAAATGGAGGTGGGAATCATATGTGACGATATTCAAAAGCGTGACCATTTTAAGCTCAAAGTTTAAGCAGTCCGCAGCTTCCAGGAAAAGCCAGGAAAGCCAGGAAAAGCCAGGAAGAAAAGGAAAAACCGGCAAGGCGTGGACTGAAGAAAGGAAACAACAATATCGAGAACGAATGGGTTTATATTGGGTATATGTTAAAACCCGAGGAAGAAGACAGTTGAGATAGCTTGGTCCATAGTTAGCTAGAAAAAAAGGGCCTCCGTACACGTGTGATATCTAGAATGAACCAACAGTATAGAGTGCAATGTTAAAAAAATTAACAGAGGTGAATAACTTATTGATAATTGCACCTGAGAAAATAAAGGAATATAGGAGTTATTACAAAAATGAGAAGGGCGTAAAAGGTTTCTGGAATTTTATTAAAATAGGAAATAAATGAAATGTTCAAAAAATAATTAAATATTAGATTGAAGAGAAATAATGACCTGGTCTAGAGTTAAAGATGGGAAGAGTTGATGATTGACGAATATTGATGGGATTTCCAAAGGTTTGTAATTTGGAATGCAGATTAACTCTCGGTTGTGAGACAGTAAAGAGAAGCATAAGAAAAAACTGAAACATTCGCCTGATTTAAATTCATCGTCAACTGGATCATATATTTAATAGATGATCCAGCTATGTATAAAAAAGTATTTTTTTGCTTTATACTATTGGGATACGTGTTATGGGTTAGTTGCATAAAATGACTTGTCATCCCATACTCCCATAATTCCAGCACAAGAGCTTTTGACAGACTAGAGAGGTGCTTTGACAAATTACATTAATGATACGTATCATACTAGGTAATAATAATATACAAAACTATTTCTGTTGTTACTTTAATTGAAATTTGTATTTCACTTGTCACCCGCCACTATCTTTATACTAGAGCTATCGAGAACCACCCTTGAAGAAAACTAATATTTAAATACCGTTATTAAAAGTTCACCACTGTTCATCTGTTTAGGTAACTTGTCCATAACGTTGCATGTTATACATATATTTTAAATGTTAGCTTTAAATTTGTAATATTTTTTAATTTAGTTATACATATAAAAACGTCCAACACATTTCTAAATTAAATGGAAGGTGGTAGGTAAACCAAAGATTGTTTCAATAATATTTCAAAAATATAATATTATAGTTTGTGAGCCAACAATATACATCGGGGATGTTTTTTAGGCTTGTTATAATTGTTTGAAGTTTTTAGTGTTATTAGTTAAGCTATTTGAAATTTCTTGAAGGGTAGTATAATAAATAAAGAAATTAAACAAAATTAAGTTTGGCTAATAATGATTTTCAGCGGTTTTCACGGTGTTAAAACAAGTTTTTAAGAGACACTCTGTCTTGATGTAGAGATAACGTCTCGTAATAACATTTTTCAAAATAGAAAATCTGCTTGATGTAATCAATTACGAGTTTTTAGTTGGTAAAAAAAATTAAATCCATATAATGAAAAAAATTATTTGAGAAAAGTGTTGAGAAATTGTACACACTGGGCTAAAAAATTCTATCATTTAATTTTCAATTGTTTCTTTTCGTTTTCAAATTCAATAAATCATCACGTTGGGTGCAAAATTAGCATTTTGAAATGGGTAGTATTTTCCGTCCGTGAGCTGCATATAATTTAAGCACTCTACATTCAAGTTAATAAAAAAAACAGCACTATTAGTAGGACATCTGCTTAAGCACCTTCTGAAAATGAGAGGGAGGGGGTGTAGATGAAGTTAGAGCGATAAGTGTGTCCGCTTGGGGTTAGACTCGCCTTGTAAAATACACTGTTTAGTGGGTCTTTACCCCCGGAGTCATAATGGTGTCCTTAAAGGCCGGTCTCAAGTGGGGGGGGGGGGAGGGTCTTGTCTAAGCATTCAGCTTATGTATTCATCCGCTCTTAACGGGGCTTTAATTATGCACCAACTTGCGGATAGAAAAAAATAACACTAAAGACTACGAGGTAATTTGCCCAGTTCGCATTAAGAACGCCTTTATCTCGTTGGTAGAAGCTATATTTATGATTGACTCCAAGATTCAGGTTACAGAGCGAGAGATGGTTTACAATTAAGTTTGTATGCAACCCAATGTTTTTTAAAATAAGGATAATTTTTAAGGAATGAATAGACGAAAAAAAACAAAGTTTATCTTCGGACTTGAGTCCCTTTAAAACAACAAATATTTGACATATTAAGCGGCTTAAAAAGTAATTTAACTAATTCGAAATTTCTAAGTTACTTTCTACAACACCTCGAAATATGATAATTACTTTTTGTTTAATATACTATAACAGGATGTGAATAAATTCAATCCAGCTATAAACCCGTTAAATATTTAAATATCTGATGTACCGGGGCATGGTCCATCAGGAGGAATGTAAAAGGAGTGAAGTAAAATATTTTTTTACAAATAAAGTAAAGATGCCCTGAATATATGACGTAAACGAGGTTAAAAGTCGCATCACAATAGGTCCAGTAATTTAGTACAGTGTTTAATGATTTAGTAACCAGACAATTCCATTTAGAAGAGCAGCTTAGTAACATAATTCAACTACCAGGCAAGTCTTAACATGTCTGGTAAGTATGGTTTTTTAGTAGGCCGTTGTTATCATACTAATGTTCCCGTGTCTACAGCAATTAAGAAGACCCTCCGTCCGTAGACAACGCTTCCTTGGTTCATACTTTTTCCAAATTATCCAATCTCATAACCTCCACTAATTTACATTATCCTATAGTTTAACTCCTCGGGCACAAGATCCTGTATTTCTGACCTTCCCTCAGAACTTCAACATTCGACTGTTCCTTTGGAATTCTTTCCCTCTTAACATCCGCCATGCTTCATCCTTAGGTAACTTTTAAACCTTATACTTGAACTTTTAAAGCCCTCCTATTCCAACACCTACCTGGTCCTTATACAGACGCTTGCTAACCTAGGATCTTTGTATTTTTAATACTATTTCATTATTTTGTTTAACTATATCATTTAACTGTTCTGTCCGATATCTACCTTTTAAAATAGTAGCCACTACAATTGGTGTATTTTTCCCCTCTTCTTTCAATTAATTGCGTGTTTTCTTATATTTATTTGAACGACTCCTTGAATGGTATTTTTAAATTTTTAGAATAACTTTTGAATTTTATTTGATCTTCTTCCCCTTTGTGGTGCATTGTTTCTTTTTTGTTTTCCAGAGCTATATTTATTTATTTTTTCATTGTTATTATTCATAGGGGATATGGTTCCAAAATAAATATTTTTTTCTGTTAACTAGACCGAGCTCACTAATTCTAATAATACACTCGCCTAAACAGTTATAGCAGGACAAGGTTACTTACTCAATGTCGCACCACTTATTTAATAAAAATATAAATATGATAAATCCCTGTCCAAGTGCAAAACTTACGGATAGAAGAAAGAACGCCATGAGATGACATACGGAAGAGACAGTAGGTTACTGGAGAACCCACGGAGCTCACACCGAAAGGGTCATTAAAGGGACCCTTCGGCCCTCATTAAACAGGGGACAAAGGAGCGATCGGTTCGTTATGCGGTCGGATCTCGAACCCAAGCCGCGTCGCTATTAATGAACGGCTTACTTCCACCGGGATGGTCCTTCTCCGCTCCGCATTATTAAATCCATCCGCTTGATTAACCAAAACATCGAATTTTTTTTTCTTAGTGCAAAAAAAAAAGGTATAAAGAAAGGAAAATTATTTTCGCACTTATCGGCAAAAAAAGAAGGCACCGACCACCCCACTTTGATAAAAAAAAAAAAAGGAGGTATTTTTATAATTGAAGATTACTTAATGTTCTGCCCTCTCCGGGAAAGTTTAAATACAATTATAACGATAATAAAATGAAATCTTGTTCCTCTTAATTATTCCAACGTTATTTGAAAAAAAAAAAAAAGGAGAAGTAAAAAAAAATTAAAGAAAACCGCCGCCAATGAGTCGCTCTCACAAAGTAGATTAAAAGTATTAATATGCACCTCGCTCCTAATGAATAGCCATTTCTAAATAGTTTTTTCTTCATTGTTACTTCTGCTTAATTATCAGTTTTTTTATGATTACATTAGAGGTGAAAATTATTGGACCATTAAATAAAATTGCCTTTATGTTATTATTACCATTTGTTAAAAAGCTTATGCAGCCAAAATTAACATCATTTTTATTACAGATGACTCAAAAGTTCACTGAACTAGCTATATGAGCACCAGGTTCTTTTTCAAATGTCAACTCAATAGTATGGTTTACTGTTACCCAAAATATACACTGCCAGTCAAAACTTTAATACCACTCTAAATATTGTAATCCTTCTTAGATTGATTCTAATAATATTTTTCAATTTGATTTTAAGTTTTTCTGGTCCATAATGTATGGTAATAATTGTATACACATCAAGTAATGAGAATCATAAAAATTGTGAAATGGCCAGCATATATCTCAACCCGAGTTGCACTGGGAAGAAGCCGATAGACAAGTACGATAACATGCTCCAACTTCTCATAAACATTTTATGAAGATTTTGCATGTAGTTGGGTCAGTATGAGTTTTGAAAAATTAAACAAATACATTGAGGATGCCTAGAGTTGTCAAAGCCGCTATTAAAAGTAAAGGAAATTTTTCAACGAAAATATGTAATTGTTTGCAGAATTTGTCTTTACACTATTATAACAAAAATTATTGCTATCATACCTAAAGGTTGTAAATTGTATTTTACATCTGAAAGAAACCGTAATAATAAATGTTTAGTTTAAAGATCTTTTGTTTTGTGATAATTTATCAAGTGGTCTTAAACTTTTGAGAGGCAGTGTATATAAACGTAAAGAATAATTTTGTATATTCTTAGAGGGGCTCTTTATATGATAGCTCTAAATCGGTTGTAAAGTAGTGATCTAATTTTATGCAACTACTTTTTTTTCTCCCCACACGTTTATCATCGAAAATTAAATGTAACAGTAGCTGTTCACCGGGTGGTTTTATGTCCATAAAAGCCAACTGCTAACCTACCAATTCCAAAAGATGATTGTAACAAACTTCGTGGTATTTACCCTACTTCTTACACCCTCCACAAACGATAAAGGGCTGAAGGAGAATTTATTGATTTCTTATAAGTACAAAGACTAGTATAATCACGGTGCTGTCAAAAATTTATGAAAAAATTAATTTTTGCAAAACATTTGTTAAGGATAAAACTCAATAGAGGCATTTAGTATCAAAACCAACTATATTCATTTTTAGAAAGTTTACAGGAGAAACAACAAAAAATGCCAATTTCCGTAAAAACTAGCATATTGTTGACGTTGAAATCATGAACCTCAGTTCTTTCCAAAAGCACTAAAAACTTTTATCCAGGATTTGGGCCTCTCTTGTAAAATTTGTGAAAATGGATATAGTGGCTTTTGATTCTAAAGGCCTCAAAGAACAAAACTATTTTTCAATCCATTTAGAATGCTTGAAGATCAGAAAAAAATGTTATGTTAAAACGAATATATTCATCACATAAATTTAACAAATACAATTGAACAGCTTTATTTTAACGATAGCACAATAAATGACTGAAAAGTAAGAAGTTAGTGTAAAATATTACTGGACGACAATAGTTTAAAGAAATTTTATTTTGTATCTAACATTAAAAAAAAACGGAATCAGAAAAACCATAGGACACTTGACAAACTCTGTAGTATGACTTCGTGCCTTCATTCTCACCTTGGCCTCCATCCAATTTTTGTTCAGTTGCTCCTCCCAAAAGGCTTCTTCGGATCTCTAACAACGTTGGTTATATATATATTTTATAATGATGGTGATATATATTTTTTTTAAGAACTTGTCTCCACAAGATTTCTAGGGTTAATTATATTCAAGTATTAGTAATTTTTAACATGACTTAAATTCCAGATTAATTATAATCCTTCGTTGAGAAGTTTATATAAATAATTATTATAAATAAGGCAATTATTTAATAAATATTTGTTAAAAACTGTCACTTAATTTTTTTTATGAATATTAGAAGAAATAAACGTTGGTTCACAATCTATATTGATAATATCAAATACAAAAATGAGAAGGCAACTGGTACTACGGTCAAAAAGCAATACATACATTTAATGAGGTATGCATTTAATGCTTCCAAGTTCCAGATTGTAAGCTATCTGAGCAGAGGATTCCGTAAAGCACTCAAGTATTACAATAACAAATAAGCACTTATACCTTCTCATTGAAGGCCGGTTTACCGGCCGCTCAAGCGACAGAAGTGAAGTGCTTACCGTTCAGTGAAATAGGAGAGCGGACCATTTGAAATTTAAATTATCCATTTCCAACTTAAAAACCCCGACACTGGGAATTTATTCCCGGGCCTGGAAGTAGGCAGAAGAAGACACCGGGGACTACTTTACCACATCATTCCGTCGGAGAAAGTTAGAACAAATACTGGTGACGGTTTTGTACATTTCAAAGTCAAAAAGAGCTACGGAGGAGCCGAGGGGAGCCGAGCCGAAGGCTATGGATGTTGGGACCAGAGGGAATATATAAAATTTCTTCGCTGCCTCGGAAGAGGAGAAGAGGATAGCGGATCCTGACTCTGCCATTGGTTATAAATTACAAAAGAACCCCCGCCCAACCACCAGGATCCACAGCCAAAACCTCCGACTCACCCCCTTCCGTTCGGCTCACGGCCATTATTCCACCTTTTATCATAGATATTTGCTCGGCATAAGACGGCCCTTATACGTTATCCGGCCTCTTAAATCAAGCCGATCCTTGGCCAAATCGCTTTGCCTCAGGGGCGTCCCCAAACTAAATTACCCCTTTTTTTCAACATTTAATGGAAAAATATTGGTTGGGGTTTGGCTGGGGTTGAAACGCTTAGGAAATGTCGTTAAATATATTTTTTATTTTTAAGAAGCATTCCCCCTCCCTTCAAAAATACTGTTTTTATGATTAAGTTACATGAAAGATAATTTACTGTCCCATAAAATACGTGAATAAAGTTATCGTTTGTAGTAACCGTTAGTACAAAAACGAATCTGTGAAAGATCGAGTCTGTTACTCTTTAAGACTTTTATTGCCTCTTCAGACTGAACACAAATTATTTAAATTCTCCAGAGTGAACCCTTAGGGTAATATGCAGGTCAAGTTTGTACTTTGTACTGTTAATCGATCTTAAGAGGTCTTGTCCTATCTGAAGTTCAGTATATTCCTGAAATAGAATCATTTATTACTTCGTGCCTATATTTAATTACATTGCCTGAAACTTAATGACCTAATAATAATTAATAGTAATTAACGACCGGAACTATTGCAAACCCCTGGGACATACCAAATAAATTCACATTGAGGGCTTACATCTGGTAAGTATAAAAATAATATTCTAACCTGCGACTTTTACCTGTGACTATACATCTGTGACTCTAGGAAATAAATAAGTCGAATTAACATCTGAACGAGATAATGGTTCGTACCGTGTTAGGATTGGTTCATCCAATGAAGAAGTCGGTATTATTCATTTTGTGTATTTGATCCTTAATAGTGCAACAGTATGTAATAGTGCAATTGTACAAGAACTAATCAAACAAATAATTTTCAGGTATGTAACAATTTATAATGCGTTGCCCTGAAAATATATTTTTTTGACTTTCCTAGAACCTCAGACATTTACATGAATCGATATTTTTTTGTTATGAGTTGACATATTTTCATGTCAATATTTTATCTTACTTTGGCGATTCGGGGCACTCTTCCATCTTTATAAAATGTTTCAAGAAACCAAGACCATTCGTATTCACAACGGAACATAAATAATTTAGCACTTATAATTTTTTCAATGTCAGTGTTTCAAATGTTATCATTTTTGGGGGGATCTGAAATCTCGAACAAAACCTATTCACTTTGAGGGTGACATACTGTTAGGTCAAAACTGCTAAAAAAAAAAAATGAGATTGACAAGTACACCTTTATTTAGTGAAAATTAGATCAATCGGCCTCGGCATCAGTGGGCAACACATCGGTCAATCAGCAAGCTGTGAGTTGAAAATTATTATATTTATACTTGGTTAATTGTATTGATGTACCTACTGGCAATCATAATTTTTCTGTTAACCAAACAGATTCACTGGTTCGGGGAAAATATTACTTGAATAATCGTTTATTGAGAAATCCTCTTTTCAAACATTAAAATATTATCAAAAGCTCATTTCAGGGGAAGGTTCATTGCCAAAAAAAATGATTTCATTCCGAAAACTCTTCCGGTGACAGTTATTTCCAGAACTAAGGACAATATTTCTTTCGAAAGGTTTCCTTTATTAGCTGACCTGTTGTGCAATGTTCATTAGTTAAAGGTATAATTTAGAAATGTAATGGTAAGTTGACGAGTTATTCATATTTGAATTTTTTATGGCCCCACATTCAAGGACTAAGATCGTTTTCGGCCTAAGTATTTTTTTAATTAGTTTATGTTAAACGTTACATGAAGTCATGTGATTATTGGCGATCACTCGTAGGTTTATGGCTAATTCATGGTCATGATCACATTCAGGTACTGGGTGTTTTTCACTGCTGCAGTGTATATCTTGCTTGGGTGAATTGTCGTGGATGATGACAGTGCGTTGAGTGTTATGACACGATTCTCACAGTGGTGTATATTAGTAGTATTTCATTAAATTAATGAAATTATAAAGTTGAAATATTTTACTTATTATATTATTTTAAAATAAAATACCTTTGGTAAAAGTTTAATTTATAAATGTTTTTTGGGTGTAATAAAACTCAATCCAAGTTACCTAACATTCCTCTCTTGTTCGGAGAGCGTTACAGAATCAGAGCCCCGCTGATTTTCAAACGGAAGTAACTTTACACATAGAAGCTGTTTTTGCTTTATAATCGACACCTAACATCCAATACATTAGCACCTCTGAAAAACGAAACCTTCCAAAGCCAATCAATTCTCTTTTGCATGCCATTTCAAAGTGTAGGGTTCTTTTTGGAACTTCTGAAGTACTTTACGGTTCTAGTGTCAGAGGAATTCAATAAAATTGCGATAAATCGTTTGAAATAACAAAAGAATAAAAAAAAAAGTCAAGAGCTGTCCAATTTCACTTTCTGCCTTTTCTGTTTTAGGTACCACTGACCAGTTATAAATTGAACCATTAAAATTGAAATATTTCTTCAATTGACATGACCAGCAAATTAGTAATGAGAGTTGAGTTTATTTTTTTTGGTGACATTAAAGTGGTTAAAATATCGATTGGTGGACCAAAACTAGTGTTGTTTTTTTCCGTGCTAAAGCAATATAGTGTTAATTTTCCTATTTCACATCAAATAATAAAGAAGAAAACCGTATCGGTCAGCTAACAGGTTAGATAATATTATGTAAATTACTATTATACATACATACATATATATAACGTATAATATGTAAATCTGCTTTATAAATAATATAAAATTAAATGTTCTAGGAATGATCATCACTGGTCGGATTTTTAGGAAGTGACGAAGCAATGGTGTAAGTCACATTTTCTTCATTTGGGAAAACAAAAGGTTTTTTTTAGAGTTATTGTAAAAATTCTCAAATCACAACTCTGAACCGGGAACCACTGAATATTGTAATGAGATTGTTTGATGAGGGAAATTGTGAAGTATAATTTGTCTAAATTCTATTCATGTTTCATTTTAAACATCCGAAAAAGACTTACACTATTGCGCAAGTAAATAAATACAATTTTTGAAGTTGATAAAAAATTGAAAATCAGGCATATAAACTACGAAATATTGAGGTTGTGGCTTAGTCTCGTTTTATTTTAACACTTCAGCCGTTCTAGATTTTATTTCTGTACTTTACCTCATATATTTCTTCAAATCTGAGTCCGTTTAACATTCTGACAAACGGCACTAATAAAAATAAATAGAACATATCTCTAGAAAATACCTCTGATAAACACATTCTACTAGATGGCTAATTAAAATAAACTACTGTGGGGATACATTACAATGAGATGTGAAAGATTTCCTTCAACGAATATTAATAATTAATAATAAGACCCCGTGCCACAACAAAATTGAACTAAGTTTTGTTAACAAGTTTAAAGAAATAAACGTTACAAAAGTTGTTTAATATTTTGCAGTGATCGACAATGCCTAAAATTGAATACAGGTTTTAAATTCCTGTTACTTCTTCATTTAATATATCCATCGGGGGGGGGGGGGGGGGGGGGCGGTCAGCAGAGTTTAATTAACGTGAATATGAAAATAAAAATAAATCATTTCATACACCAAGAGTATAGTTTTGTAAAATTTACAGGAAAAACTAACAAAAGATTACAACAAATCTTCGAATTAATGAAGTAGATATTTCCATTTCAATAATAAAGTAATATTTCACGGTAAAAGAGATTTCGTTATTCATAAAACAATTTTTGGAATTCCGCAGATAATTAATTTACCTAATACCAACGAGCTCAAGCGATGAAACCCTGAATACTTCATCAGTGTCTCGGTTTTTCCTTGCTATTGAGCTTCTAGAATCCAAGGGTATGAGTATTTAATTAGGAATGACTTTATACTGGCAGATTTAAAATAAACTTTAATTTCGGCTTAGTCGGCGGGTGGCTTTATTCGTATTGATCTGACTCCATAAGATCTTAAAAGGTGTTCCCTGGCAAAGCACTATGTTGAGGAGAAGAAGCATAGGGTAGGAATTATAGGTAGTTTATGTGGTCTTGGAATGACCACAAATTCACACTCGGTAGGCGAAAACCGTCCGGATCCCAAAGGCAAGTGTGAACTGGAGAAAGGCAGACTGCATCACTGGGGGTGACGCTACTAGGTAAAGTTTGTAGGGCCCAAGGGTCTGCTCACCATCGTCCACAAGGAACAGGTCTATCCAAGGAGGTGCTAGTTTTAGTGAGACGTAGGCAGAGAGGTCTGACAACGCCGGACTAAAACATAGCGAGGTTAGGAAAAAGAGATGCAGAGGTAGTTGAATAAGAAATCCATGGAGCGAGTAGAACAGCAAGCGCCAGTGTAGAGAGAGAGAGAGAGAGAGAGAGAGAGAGAGAGAGAGAGAGAGAGCAGTGTTCTTCAGGTGCCAAATTCCGAGAGTATGGCTAAAAAAAAAAAATTTATTTCAAAACCCCTTTATTGATCAAAAGTTTTACAATTTACAAATTTTCGATTTACAGATTTCTCCTCTTACTGTATATCTGCGTATTCACTGGGATAAAACCCTAAGTCTGGGCCTTATATAGGCAGGCCAGAGGCTGGGACTCAACCGCACCCATAGTGGGCTTAAGCTGTTTAATGCACTAGTTTCCCCCTTTCTTAGCTGACGCTTAACGTTTTTTTTTATTAGAATGTGGAAATGTAGGTGGGTATTTTCTGGGCCGAGAAGAGGGGAACTTCTATTTATTTGTGGTGAAGAAGTTGACACAACATCCATTATCAATGGGATGATAGTTATGATATTATGATTCTAGAATGAAAAAAAAAAAAAATCAGTTGAATTTGACCAGCCTGTCACATTATTTAGGGTTTTTAATTTCGAATGAATAATTAACAACGTGTAACAGTTCACTGTAATATACCTATGATATAGTAGGTCACGAGGCCGCTGCCACTCTAGTCTCCGAAGATGATTGTAGGGACCTGTGTGGATGTGTGCAGTAAAATGACTGTGCTAGCGGATTTGGATGGGTGGATAGGTTTCGATGGAATTTCATGAACTTGGAAGGAACGAGTTTGTATGTACCGATAAATTTAAAATAGAAATTTCAGGGCCTCTACACTAAGCCTCTACAGTATGGACATGATCAACACCCACAGTAATGGGTTGATAGTTACCCCAACAATCAGGAACACCAAAAAAACGTTGAAGGTCAAACTTGAATGTGTTTAGACGAAAATTTATTTTTATTAATGATTAAAATTATGTTTAGTTATGATTTAGTTTATCGGATCACTTTTTCTGTAAGTGGAAGAGTTGGCTCCCGGCAGTGTTGGATGCATACATACCTATACCTTTTGATCCCTCCAGAGAACTACCTTTGTGATGGAAATACCAGCAAGGCACAGCACAGCCAATGAAGAACCCTTGTTTTTTTTCCCCTCTGTAAAGCCAACCTTTTAGCAGCCTTACACAGTACGGTATCTTGAATCCTCCTCTAATTAAACTTCACTTCTGTCTAACTGCATGTACCAACTCTGGCCTCTTGAAAGGTCTTTTGAATCCTTTACCTGTGGGATTTCTATGCCTACGCTTGAGTAGCTATTTACAAATACCTTTGAGTTGAAAAAAATGAGAATTTTTTTCGGTCCCTCCCCTCCCCAACCATTCATTTTCTACTTAACGGTTGCAACAGAACCCAATCGAAATAATGATGAGAAGTAGTTTGAATATGTACGAATCGTTAATTATGACAAATTAAATACTGCGAGACATACTAAAAAGAAAATGATCTTCCAGTTAGCCTAGTGGTCAGTTTTTTGAAATTCAACTGCTGAGACTTGGCTTCAAGTTCCAGCAATAATCCTCATAAAGATTAGTGAGTGATAAATAATACATATCTAAGGAACAGCAAATGTGGTAAGAAAAAAGAAATTACGGTAGTGGAGGTGACCTTAACGTTTTTTTTTATTATACCCATAACAAAAAATGGAATTTATCATAAAACTAAGTTAAAGTCACTGATCACCTATCAGTTCATTAGTATTAATATCAGCGTAAAATTCACTTATTTTTTTTTCTATTACATGTTTAAAATTATATTTTATTTTCTAAATTCCAATAAATATCTCTGGTCTACCCACAATTTACTTTATAATGACACGAGCGCTTTCAGCGGTTACATCACCATTCTATGGTATAATAGAATATGATATATTATAATAGAAGTCTAAATGATGCCTCCTATCGCAATCAAATCTGTTACCAGAAAGAATTTTTAATTTTTTGAAATCATTTATAATTTTCCTGTTAATTATAATAATACTGGAGATTGGTGGTATAACCGCTGAAATCACTTATATCTGTGTAAAATAAATTGTGAGTAGACCAATGTGAGGTCTACATATAAATATCCCACAACCAGCCTTTCAAAATAATCTTTAGCTTGGCTTGGTAATAATAAATCAGTACTCCAAAAATTGCAATACGTCTTCGTTGCTAAAAAGTATCCTCATACAAATGCACGTTACAGACATAATTATTAAACGCATCGGTCCTATAGAAATAAAGGAGCTTTAGTAAAATTTATCGTCCTGCGGAAAAGAGGAGAAAGAGAAACTCTTTATTAGACAAAATGGCGCTGCCCTACTCTTTTGGGAGTCTACAACACAGAATGCAATCAATACGTAAGACATAGTTTGTTATAATCATTGTTGCAAATTAATATTATAAAAAATAATAACAATAAAATTGAAAAAAATGCAAATATTTTAATATTAATGATGGAAATAACAACTAGTTCCCATAGATGTGATGATGGATGATTCGCAAAGAATCGTGAATTGTCCGCAAACCAGCCTTTCAATATAATATTTAATTTCAAGTATATTCAATACGATCAAAAATTAACATTTCATGGGATCTTACCATTGTGCCTAGTAGTGATTGATTTATAGATTGAATTTTTAAATTTGTATAAATTTTATCACTGCACTATCTATGATTTCCTAGCAATCAATCTCTGCTGAAAGTGCGACCTATTCCTAATTCGACCCAGCTATCAAAGTTGTTCGGGACGGGATATAAATGATTAGTGAACGACATGCAAACGATAAAAAATTGAGGTGCAATTATAACTGAACAAAAGGCTGTTTCGCGAAGCATACCCACCGAGCGAAGACAATAAGGCCTGTTAACTCTTAACCCTATCTTTCCGAAGTAGCCTGGCTTCCGGCCAAAGTCCCTCCATGCGTTCTCAATCCAGCCAATGGATTGTATTATTGGAAATGTAATTTACCCCACTAATTACATTTAGCTAAATCATGCTTCTTATGATTTCGGGGGCGAATCAGATTCAGGTAATCGCTGTTCTTTTTTTATTGTTTTCTTATCGGTATCAATAAGTATACCGACTAATGGAAACGTATTCATTTCACAAAAGGTAATTGCTTCGTCCCCCCTCCCACAAAAAAAAAGTTATAACAGATTATATAACCAAAAAGTTTCCGAAATTAAACATTTTAACTAAGAGATCATATACCCTACACAAAAACAAGCAAAATAAAATAGGACGAAATCAGTTCCTTCTCGGGTTTAATTCTTTTTATAATAAAAGCACAATTAAATGTGAACTAAACAAAAAAATGAGGTCAAGTGGTGGCCGTTCATTACATATAAGCAATTGAAAGTCACCTACCAAAATCGAATTGTATAAATATAGCAATTTAATCATATATTCCTCAAATACGCTCCATTTATAGTTAGTAGTACAATTATAACTGTTTATAAAACAACAGTTTGCCATCTGATTTTTGTTTATTTATTTTTTGTGTGCGCTTATTTATATTTTACATAAATCAAAAATTTAAAGAAAACTTTATTTATAATTTTCCTTTGTAGAGTAGATATATTTTATATTAGCATTTATTTCTCTATTACTTACTTCTTGAGTCACAGCTCAGTAGCCATTTGAAATGCGAATCACGGATTTTTCATAATATACCATGTATTATACAATAAACAAATAAAATCGTGCATTTAAAAAGGACAATGCAACATATCTGTAAACAAAATCCATTTCATAACATTGTCACAAAATAAAATTAGCACCGGTGTTCACCGCTTGTTCAAGCTCTTGTAAACTGCACTTGAGCACTGTCGGCAAACCCTTCCCTGAGTCAAGAGGGGTACGTCAATAAAATATTCATTGCTTGCACCAATAACCATAAAAATAAACCAACAGCAGATGTTACTTTCAGAAACCTGTGTAAACGAGACAAGTTGTGGGATCTTTAGCGATACCCGGCCGCATCTCGAGGATTACGCTTACCTTTGACTACGCCGGAGGGGATTTGATGAGAAAAATACGTGTCCTGGGTACGGGATGGGTAGTGGCCGACTCCTACCCTTTAAAAATCATCCTATTTCCGACCCAAAAAAGGTTTGTCAGTTTCCGATTTTAAATTATGGCCTGCCCCCACTTCCGACAAATCTACCTCGAACAGAAGGGAGGGTGGAGAGGGGAGGGTGGGAGCATTTGAATTCAAGGAGGGCACTAAACGGTCACGTGTCAAGTATTTGTTACTTCGTCCGCTCTAGCGTCAGGAATAAAAATATAACGGGCGTCAGAATTGAATAGGCGCTCCGGAATATAAGCGGTAAGGGAAAGAAATACAATACAAACCGAGCGCACATATCAAATGGCATACACGGCTGGTTCTCTTATGCGAGGTTCAGAAAATCGAAAAGATGTATTTTATTATAAGATATATGTGCATATATATATATATATAGTGAAAACCGCATAACTCATAATTTCCTATATTGTCAATTTTAGACGTGGTATAAATCCAAGTATGATTATTAATTACTTCCCAAAGAAGAATACTATGTATACACTGATCCAATCCAAAGTCCTCAGAACTGTAAGCAGGCAAATGATGACGTCACTTGAATTAGTTTGTTTATGCCTTGTATAATACGTAACCTTTGTTTGCTGTTACAATATAGTTCTGTTCTAACATTCCATGAAGACGGTCGTTCTTATTAACACCCTCATTCTTAATTTAATTAAGTCATTCTTACATGGTGCCGAAACCTTTTTATTTTAGTTAGTTTTGATTTATTAAATCCGCGAGTGATAATAACGAAAATTTTCTTTCGTGATGAGTGGAAACGAATCGGACTCGGCTGTTAGCCTTCGACCTCCTGGACCTTTAATGATTTCCCAGGAATCAAACATGGCAACAGCATGGAAATCATGGTTACAATCATACAAATGGTTCGCAGAGGCTATAAACCTAGACAAAAAATCGAAGAAAAAAAAAAGTCGCAATTTTTATGACTATTATTGGTAAGGAAGCCTATTCAATTTATGAAACATTTAAGATCGAAACAGCTGATAAGGACAAAGTTGAAAAAATTATTGAATTGTCTGAATCGTATTTCACCCCTAAAATAAACATTACGTATGAAAGATTGATATTTAATCGCATGACTCAGCAGAATGGACAATCTTTTGATGATTTTCTCACATTAGCGATTAATCAATCCAATAAGTGTAATTATTCAACCATGAGGGACGAATAATTGCGCGACAAAATTGTAATTGGAATATTAGATGATGAGGTTAGAAAAACATTATTGGAAGTAGAAGATTTAAAATACGATAATGCGGTAAAAATATGCAGGGCGTCTGAGTTAGCTAAACAACACATGTCGGCTATGAAAGGTGGTGAAGGATCCGTATCGGAAATAAATGCTGTCAGACGGGATCAAAGCAAAAAAAATACACGCCAAATTCCATTGCAGGCGGTGTAATACGACCCATGGCAGACGGGCTTGTCCAGCTTACAAAGTTCAATGTAAAAAATGTAATTTTAAGGGTCATTTTACAGAATGTTGTTTATCATCAAAAAAGGTGGAAATGGTCTTAAAGAGTAATGACGAAAACACTGATAAAAATATTGATATATATATATAGGCACGACACAAAAATATAAAACAAATTTAAAAAATACAAAAACAAATCAAATTTCAGATTGGATAGAAGAATTACATTTCCCACGAAACAAAAAAGTCTCTTTTAAATTGGATACAGGAGCCCAAGGAGATGTAATAACAACCACAGAAGTAGAAAACTGTGGCCTAAAAATAATTCCATCATGCGTCAAATCACTGATTTCATTCTGCAATAATCGAACGCCTGTTCTGGGAGAATCTAAAGTAAAAATAAAAACTAGGCTGGGTCAGACAGAGTATTTGACTTTCCTGATAGTTGAAGCCAGACACCAGTGTGTTTTGGGCAAGGCTTCTTGTGAAAATCTTGGATTAGTGAAAAGAATAGAGACCATAAACTATGACGATTTGTTCAAAGGTATGGGATGCGTAAAAGAATATGAATATGACATAGATCTGATTGATGAGCCTTCATTCAAAATACACCCACCTCGCAAAATTCCTTATGCAGTAAGAGATCAGGTAAAACAAGAATTGGACAAAATAGTCTACAATAAAATAATTACTCCCATGATAGAACCCACTCCATCAGTTTCACCAATGGTGGTAGTGTGGAAAAACAAATCACCAAGAATTTGTCTAGACCTGACTGACCTGAACAAAAATATTAAAAGAAGACACTTCCCTTTACAAACAATGGAAGAGATAGCCGCCAAGTTGCATGGGTCAAAATTTTACACAAAAATTGACTGTATAAAAGGATTCTGGCAGCTACGAGTTTCACAGAGAAGTTCAAAATTTTTAACCTTTGCAACTCCTTGGGGACGGATACAGCTGTTTACGTCTTCCATTCGGCTTATCAAGTGCCAGTGAAGTGTTCCAGTCCTTCATGACAGCTACACTAGAAGGAATAAAAAATGTGGAAGTCGCAATTGATGATATATTAATTCATGCACCAACCGAAGAAGAACTTAAGAAAACAACGGATAAAGTCCTTAAAAAATTGCAGGAAGTTGGGCTAAAACTTAACAAAGAAAAATGTATCTTCAACGTACAAAAAACTAAGTTTCTGGGTCACGTGATCAGCGAAAAGGGCCTTGAAGCAGATCAAGAAAAGGTGGCTTGTATTGATAGGTTGAAACCTCCGGCAAATATAAAAGAATTGGAAAGATTCTTGGGTATGGTAACATACTTATCGAAGTTCATAAAAAACCTTTCTGAAATCACAGCACCTTTACGACCTCTCAAACAAAAAGACATAGAATGGCATTGGGATCAGGATCAAGAACAAGCATTCATTAATTTAAAAAACAAATTGAAATCTGCTCCGGTTTTGCGCTACTACAACCCTAAAGAAGAGGTAAAAATTTCAGTTGACGCATCAAAACATTCGATGGGTGCAGTATTGTTACAGGATGACCAACCGGTTGCTTATGCATCCAAGGCGTTCACTCCTGCTCAAACTAGATACAGCCAGCTCGAAAAAGAAGCCACCGCTGTTCTGAATGGGTGTAAAAAATTCCACGAATATGTGTGGGGGAATCCTAAGTTAATCATTGAGACCGATCATAAGCCATTAGAGGCAATATTCAAAAAACCACTCAATAGTGCTCCAGCGAGGCTGCAGAGGATCTTATTCGAAGTCATGCCATACAACCCTCATATAGTATACAAAAAAGGAAGCGAATTGCACATAGCTGACTTGCTCAGTAGGGATTGTGCAAATGAAGCATTAAAAGATGAGCCAGTTGACATAGTTATACATGTAAGTATACCATTTTCAAAAACACGTTTTGAGGAATTAAAAACACTTATAGAAGAAGATGTTGTTATGAGACAGTTGTCAAATTTTATCTTGAATGGTTGGCCTTCGTCCAAAACTGAATTATCTAATGAATTAAAAGCCTATTACAGCTTCAGAGAAGAATTGGCTCTTTATGAAGGAGTAATGATCAAAGGGGCCCAAATAGTAGTACCAGAAAAATTGGTGCCTTTGGTTCTATATGAAATTCATCGAGGACATAGAGGAGCTGAATCATGCTTAAAACTCGCCAGAGAAAATTTATTTTGGCCCAAAATGTCCTCAGACATAAAAAACTTTGTGGCAAGATGTCAAGTATGCCAGTGTCTTCAAAAAGATAAACCAAAAGAAGAACTGTGCCTAAATCAGGTACCAATTAGACCCTGGGAAATTTTAGGATCTGATTTGTTCCATTGGAATCAAAAAGATTACTTGATTATAGCTGATGTATATTCAGGATTCTATGATTTTCAAGTGCTCAACATAACCACCAGTGCAGCTGTTATCCTTAAACTAAAGAATTGGTTCTCTACTCATGGAATACCTGATATACTAAAAACTGATGGTGGTCCACAATATAGCAGCAAAGAATTTCAAGACTTTAGCACATCATGGAACATTACCCATCAAGTATCCAGCCCTCATTTTCCGCGGGCTAACGGATTCATCGAAAGATATGTACAAGAAGCAAAACTATTACTAAGAAAATGCGCCAAGGAAAACACGGATATCCACCTTGCACTACTGAATCAACGCAACATTCCGAGGGATAGCATTGGATCCCCAGCTCAAAGGCTCATGGGAAGAAGAACGAAAACCCTGATTCCTTGTTTGGACTCAGTTCTTAAGCCTCAACTCATCAGCCCAGACAAGGTCACACAAACACTCAAGAATTGGCAAAGCGAGCAGAAAAGGTATGCTGACATAGGCAAAACGTCGCATAAAACCTTCAGTGATGGAGAAAAGATCCTATGGAAGAAAGCACCTCGTGAATGGGTACCAGCAACAATTATTAAGCAAAATGAAGGCTCCAACTCTTACATTATTAAAACCCAAGATGGTGTGAAGTACCGCCACAACTCATGGTTCCTTCGTCCTATAACTGAACCCCAAAACTTTGAATTTAAGGAGAGTGTGGTTTCCTCTCCACAACGTATGGAATCAGCTCCAGCAGTGGTTACTCGTAAATCGTTCTCTACACAGTTCACACCACCAAAGAGTCTAACACCAAAGCCACCTGTTTCTGAGGATATGAGTTTAACCAAATCTGCTACTCAACAAAATAAAACTGAAGAATACCGAACCAAGAGTGGAAGGTTAATCAAGGAACCAAGAAGACTGATAAAAGAAGAATAATCAAGCAACCAATAAGACTGACAACATTACCAAGAAGACTACATATGAAGCTTCAAATCCAAAAGAAGAAGGATGTCAGCAGGCAAATGATGACGTCACTTGAATTAGTTTGTTTATGCCTTGTATAATACGTAACCTTTGTTTGCTGTTACAATATAGTTCTGTTCTAACATTCCATGAAGTCGGTCGTTCTTATTAACACCCTCATTCTTAATTTAATTAAGTCATTCTTACAAGAACTGCAATCAACACACTCTTTTACATAACAAACTCACCCCTTTGCATGAAATTGTCCTTGACCTTATACCCTCGACATTTTCCTAAGTCCACAAAATCCTATCCACTCATCCGAATCGTCCGGCTTAGCTATCAGACGACATCTGAGCCAGTAACAATAGTGCGCCGAGAACGTACAGCTGGAGAGAGACAGCTATGCATTACTATTTATTTCTTAGTATGCACAAACCAGACCATCAATAGTAAATTATTTTATCGGCTAGTAATTTTTTATTATTTTTCAACATTGTACGGTATCCCCATCAATGGCAAGAGAATCTTTTCATTGAGTTAATTAGTAAATTTAATAATACATTGTAATTTGGGCCGGTTTTGGAAGTAAGGCAAGCGGGTCCTTTTTTCAAGCTGATTCCAAGTGAAACATAGAACATGATAGGAATGTGTGATTTCCTCTGATTGGACCTTTGACATTAATATGAGTCAATCCCGGTTCATTCTGTCCAACAAAGATAATCGGATAAATATTTACCTGAATACCACGCTATACAGTAAGGTAAATATTAATGTGGAGCCTAATATTGTGATAGAGGGTGGAGGACATATCTATCTATATCGGGTTGGCTTCGTAAAGATAAAGCTGAGCTCAAAAAATTGGAAAAGATCTGCAAGAATCCCCTTCACCTTGAGCCACAATTTACTTTTTGATATGATTCCTCTGCCATCTAAACCACAGACCTCTAACAGCGCACTGACATTTGCAAGACGATTTACGGTTGTTTCCTTTATTCAAACAACTATCACAACCATAAAATAACAGCAGATGGTGAGTCCTATTATAATTTGATATGGATAGTTAGAATATATCAAACCCTTTGTGAACTTAACATAGCCTTAAACTAAATTAACTAGCAGCGACAGGATGTTGGAATCGTCTTAAAGCATTTGTGACAATGCATTACAACTCGGACGCCTAGAGTTGGAATGGAAACTGCTATTGCCAACTATCACCAAAGAAAACAAGCCAGAGCTAAATAAGACAAATAGGTCTGTACTAATTAATCAGAGACATGTCTGAGACCGTTTAGTACTCGGGCTTAGAGAGAGGTGTTTTGTTGAAGGAGGGGAAGGATTTATCTTGTCTCATCAGCAATGAACGGTTCTAATATATACATTCAGTAGATCAACATAGATAAACGTCTATAGTATCTTCACATAATGTAATATACACTTCCATGATAATTATTAGTAAGGAACAATATTCCCGCACAGTTGAAACTCAAAACCAGAACACCCCCCCCCCGACCACCTACAAAGCAACCGGCACGTATGGACGACCTTCCCAATATGAATTTTCTCTGGACAAACTTTCACGTAGACTATGCGATGTGTGGTACACGGCTGATAAACAGGCTGATTATAAATAAGAAGCTGAAAATGGATCCATACCACAACTAAATTTGACTGATTAAAACATTGATACAACCATAACATATTCATCTGTTCAGTACATTAAGATGACGGTATATTCTGTCGAAATGCCTAACAGTAGAATAAAAAATACTGAGGACTGAAGTTTAAAACATAAGAAAGTATTTGGGGTGAAAAATAAATTTCAACTTAAGCAACCTACAATTTTATTAAATGTCTGTGAAGTTTATTTCATTTGGTTCAATAAAATACAACTTATTTCACTGTAGGTAAAAAAAAAAAATAAATTGTCAAACATCTTTAATACATTTGGCTGTTCAACTGACTCAATTTTAGTTCACTACTATAATACAAAAAAATACTCTGGTCGTCTTATCCCTGAATCGAGGTAAATCCTACCCTAACCCTTGGGCCCTCTCAATAACCTCCCCCCCCTCGCAACTTCGCTCCGTTCGTGAAGCGAGACGCAATAGCTATATACTCCCTCCTGTTTTCAAAAGCCATAAATACAGTACCAAGACCTTATAAAAAAAATCCAGCCGCCTAAAGCATCCATTCCGTAGCCCAGACTTCAGCCCTTAGAGCATATAAATGGTCGGATAGTAAGCTGGCAAGGGCTCGGCAAGTGGGAATCGGACTTGACCGCAACAACCCCTATTTATTTGCAGGGTGCGGTATTAGCACTGCCGGCTTAGCCTATCACATACCTCACCTAAACGAGTTCCCGCCTGCCTCTAGCCCATCCCGCCATCTGCATGTCATTAGTCGACTAAATCATTTGCTTTTCACATTTCCACACAATTGTCAGTGAAAGCTTTTCAACAGCAGATCCCCTTAAAAAGGGCACAATTGCGGCATATCATATTTTTCCTGACAAAATTTTACTCCAAAAAAATAATTAGGGAATAGAACGGTAATGAAAGATCTCATTCATCCTATATATACCAAACTTTTACTCACTATATCGTCCATATATTATTTAGAATATACAAACATGCAATATATACACAAGTACACCGTCCAGGAAACGTCTTGATTCACCCTTAGGATTAATCCACAAACAAAAAATATCAAAACTAGTATTTTTTAAATTATTTCCTAAGTGAGTTTACTATAACGTATTCCTGGACGAATATATATATGCTCCTCTTTATTTGCTGCCCTTGTCATAGTGATTTTATTTGCTGCTTTCTCGGCCCTTCTGTATTTATTGATTATATTTTTAAATGCCATAAATGGTAATATAAAGGAATGAAATTGTACTACGTACAACTACGAGCAAAAAAAAATTGTAAGGATAGTTTTGAACAAGTCGTTGTTAGCGTGGAATACAAAAACCCATTAAAAAAAAAAAAAAATGCCTGCAAGATATATGTCTAAAGGAAGATATATAGCGGTAAATTATACACCAATAAAACAAAACTCACAGGTAAATATTTAAGCATCTGATTAACTTTTGGACCACTTCTTAGAGATCATCCTGACACATCACCTGTAAACGTAATGGCTTAACAGCGCAAAAATGTTTTCTGGAACGTACCTGAAAAAATACAAAAAGTGTTTTTAGATAATTCAATTGTATTCAAATCTTAAATTGAGAATTAGGATCTATTTGTCACATGAACAATCCATAACATTAACACTTCATACTCAATTTACTAATGTTAAATGTCTAAAGATTAATTCAAAGTTGAATTTTACATATAAAACCAGGTCATGTACACAATGCAATTCATTAACCTCCCCTGAACTCAATAGATTTGGTCATCGAAAAATTCCTGCAAAAAGTCATTCCATACATACGTACAATAATAAATAATAAGGATGGGAACAATAAAAATAATAAAACACACATATTATCTTTAAATTCTCAATAATCCATTGTTACACCTTACTAATCACTAACTTAACTTCACAAAGTAAATTAATGTTCTAAAATGGTAAATCAATTCAAAAAAATTAATTTAGTACAGTATAAATATCTATATTATTATCATTATTTTTATTATATTTGAATAAATCCCTGATTCCAAAAATATGGGGGAAACGCCTCGTGGATGCGAAGGCAAAGATATAACAGCGATACGTGATTCAACAGAACGTATCTCTGACCATTCGAGCGAATGAAGATTTTCCTCCGAATTAATCCTAATTAGCCTTATGATCTCAAAGTGCAGATTTGCTTTCTAAAAAAATTTTTTTTATATGCTTTGAAAAGGACCATCGTGCCTAATTGGCATAAGACATACGATACGAAAAGTCCTTATAATATTTCGAAAAACAAAAATGAATGTAGGTAGTATATTTATTTTTTTTCAAAGGGAAAATTAACAGTGCGAAAGACGGGATTTATACTTGAGAAGTGTACAAAATCCGTTTGATGTAGGGGTCAGCTTTGTGAATCATACATTTCCCCGCTTAATCTGACATTTCTTCTAAGGTTTCTGTACCAGCTAGCCACTTGTGCACAAAGAAAGGTCAGGTAATGAGGTATTAGGCCTGGGTTGAAGTCTCGCAGGCTGTAGTCAGTTGAGAGAGCTAACTTACTTCCTCCTGTCACTCAAACGTTCCACCCGTAATCCCTGACCTAAAAACAGTTCTGTACTCCAACATACTCCCTCGGACAGGAGGCTGTATAATATAGAACGGTGTAAATGTAAATTACAAGGTGTGTATAATTATTTGCAGCAAGTTAATTACTGGATAAACGTTTCCACTACTTATTCTGTATGTCTGTGGATATCCACTTATTTGTGGATTTATCTTGAAAAGAACTCATTTTCTTATTAAGTAATAGATAAACTTCGGATTAGTGTGGTTGAATAGGTTACTATGGAATTTCATGAACTTGGAAGGGATAAGTTAGAGAATGTAAGGTATATTGAGATCGTTATGAATGGTTTTGTTGTTGACGTAATAAGGGGCATTTACTATTGTTCTCAGAACTTTTGATTGAAAGGATTGGATACGCTTGATGTTCGACTTTTTTGCTGTCCCCCACAGCTCTATTCCGTATGTCCAGATTTACTCAAGTATAACTTTGTAAATTAGTTGTTTTCTAATGAGAGATGGGATGTCCTTTGAATTGGTCTGTACAGTTGTCCAAAGCGTCTGTTTAGTTCTTGTCTTTTTAGCCTCGTATGTGGGTCTCGGATCAACCGAGATGGAAGCCTAAGTACCGTACTAATTCGGATACAGGGAGAGGAATGGAATTAAAAAAAACTAGTGGACAAGTCTTGCGGCAGAGGGTGAAGGTAATGAGGGAATATTATGCTTTATTAACTTTAATCCGCCATTGGTTGCATCAATACTCGATCTCATTAAGTTCTTTTTTTAAGGTTACGGATGCTATATCGGAGTCTGAGTGGGATGAGAAGACCTCAGTGTCATCTGCAAATGTGGCCAAGAAGGTATTGGGGGTAGAGGGGAATTCGGCGGTGTATATGTTATAGAGGATGGGACCCAGGACATTGCCCTGTGGAACTCCTGCTTTAATGGGATAGTAATTGGAATATTCTAAGCCACAGTCTTGAAATAAAAAATAACTTTATACCAATTCGAAAACTTTATAATTTGTTATTAATCATAATTATCTAAAGAATAAATATAGTGATAGGAGTGGAACTAACATGCTAGTACATTGGTTCTTTGACTATGAATTATTGAGTATAGTGAGATCAATCACACAACACAATTATTTATAATATCATTGAATTTATATTTGTGCTACTATTTTTAATTGGGTTTTAACCTTGAGGAATAAAATGCGACCTTTTTTTTTTATCATAAATATCATCTGAATTTTACTTTTGACCTAAATTTAGGTAAAGCATAAAGCTGTCAATGACCCCTGGTTAGGCCTGATTGTTTGGGTAACCTGTTCGTTTTCTGCGTGTACTTGGAGCCATGATGGAGAGAGCATTACGTATGTTTCTGTTCTATTCATGAGGTTATGTCACCTGCCTACTTCCCTATAAAATATATTATACTACTCCCTATAAAACTAGGGGAAGTTAGGATGTGAATAGACGCTTGATGACCACCATCAAATGACCACCTATGTTGTCCTTATAAGAGGAATCCCAAGATCTCCACCTGTCCGAAAGTAATTACTTTTTTAAATCATCTAAAATTGAAGTTATTGAAGATTGAAGTTACATTATAAGTATATTCTGATGAATAATTAAATAACTTTACAATTATCAAGTTATATATCATAATTAAAGGACATGTATAAATGATGAGAAACAAGGTCTGAAAATGTAATTAATTGTCTACTATAAATGTGATTTTATGTTTTCTATCTCAATTGCAGTCCTGAGGGTACCTGAATAGGTGGAAAGTCGAGTGTCGATGCAATATCAGTAGTGCGAGATATAGGAGAAACTTCAAGCTTTTTTTTATATAAAAAAATATTGTCACAGAATATAAATATCTCTCAATTTATTTGAATGATGAAACCCAGCATATAACGAACATTTAAATAAGCATTCAATGCGAATATTTAACTAATCATTTCAGCCTATATAGCTAATAGTGATGAAGATTTAGGTTGCATTTAGGTTTAACTCTGCCACATTGCCTTGAAGATAAAACTGGCCCTTCTTGCGATAAATTCAAGTTCATTCTAGTATGTGCTAAATCCAAATAGACAAAAAACGCCAAACCATTTTGTCCTCTGTCTACGTTAACAACAGAAATGAGAGGCAAGTATAATTATTTTGCGATTATACAGGACAAGAATAAATGAGATACTTAAGAATAAATTCTTAGTAAAGACCTTCCATCATTTATCTTATCCTTTACAGAAATTCTAAGGATTGACAGGTCCATTATAAATATCTTTGGAATAGCAGACAATGCAGTTACCTCTGAAAATTTCAGATGACTCGTGCTCGGAAAAATGTAAAATTGTAAAGAAAAATAGATATTCTCAATGCAAATAAATTTTAATATTATCATAGTTTGAAGTTTTTTTGCATTCTGGACGTATATGACAATTCCAGGTACTTTCTTTTCGCTATGTGCCCTTTCGTTTAACAATTCTATTTTGAGATACATTATTGTATTTTTAGCGATGTTTCATGAGCTTTAATGTGTGTGTAATTATTAATTAATTATTTAATTATTAATGTGTAAGTATTTTAAATATTTTGAGCCGTATTGTAGAACATGATATTTTGTCATTTTTTAGAAATTGAAAATAGCACTGTTAGCTGCCTGAAGCCCTAAACTAAACAAGCGTTGCTATTGGTCGATAGACATCTAAAATGACTTTTTCTATCAACCCTTAAATATTATCAGAGATTTCGTAATGTGATTTACTTTAATTAAATATAGATAAATATATAATAACGTTTTTGGCCACACTTCGTACAAAAGATTGGAATTGCTGAATTTTTTGTTTTAGCTGCTTACCATAAAAAACATGAGTTTTTAACATTAATATACTTTTGTTGTTTATATTTTGATTTAATATGCATCTGAACTAAGTTTATCTCCATTGGTTTTTCGCCAAAAGGGCTTAAGTCATGAAAAGTGAAGTTTACAGGACGATTTACCAAACTTTTGAGAAATCATTATAAATCCTGTATAAGCTTCACGTTCAAGTTTGAAGTTTCACGTATCACTTACTTCCTGAATCATTATGTTATATCAACAGAGACAATTCATTATAGTGACATAGGAGCTTTAAACAAATATTATTTATTTATACCTGAATTATTCGGTCAACAATACACGTTATTTTCGTAAAAATAATGAACTAAGCCCGTTAGACCTAACACCGGTTAATTACACGGGGCAACAGTGATATTGCGGTTCGGAATTTCAGAGTCGAATACAGATAATTCCAGTCTTCTAAATACGAGAAAAATATTTGCCGAATTGACTCCAGTTTTTTTTAATAAAGGCACACTCTTATATTGAATGACAACCGTTTTTTTTTTTGTTTCTTTTAGGGTGGGGAATTATTTAAACTAAAAGACTGTTATTATTTATTTTATTTTTCGGAATTTCGCATTGCATTGCCTGAATTTTTTTGTAATTTGGATTTGGAGGCTGATCCCTAAAATTAAATTTTCGAATTTGTTAATTTCATACTAATTAGTACTCATAGGGTAATAATACACATCGTAGAAGAGTTTCGTGTATAGTTAAGGGAATTTAAAGGTACGTTATTCGTGTTATTACTTACGAGGGGCAGCCAGACAGCGTGTTGGGTGTACTCACTGTCTAGAATAGTCCCAGATCGCAAATTCAGTATCATAATAAATAGTAATAGGGAAAAAAAAAGTAAATGATTTGTTTTAGTATGATTTTTTGAGTAACGGAATAGGAAAGTAAAGAAGAAATAGAAATTAAATTATTTAAGACACAAATATTGAACAACAGTAGTAATTATAAATTAACTTACAAATAAGAAGGAATATTTTTTAAAAGGATTATTGAAAGGAAGCAGCTATTAATAGTAAAAACCCATAAACTAATTCCATTGAAAACGTACTGAAAGTGGCAAAAAATTAATTTTATGTAGAACGGAGGCAATTTTATTAGATTAAGTCCATAAATGAAGAACGTAATACAAGTATATGCGAAAGTCGGAATTCTTCAACAACCTGAAACAAATTACTTGACCGCGTATAAGATCTGATTTTTTGCCCTTTTATGATCGATTTAAACCATGAATACATTCTCGAGTCTAAAACTGACCAAAAAATTGCGTCACAAATCATGAAATTGTGCCTGATCTGGCTCAAATTCGAATTTGACCTAAATTCGAACCTATAGGTCCTCCCTACAAAATTTGAAGAACTTCTGTTTTTTTTTTTTTTTTTTTTCTTCATAGCCCCTTTAAATTTACAGATAATTATATATAATTATAGATCCTCAGGCAAATCTATTTACAAATTATTTTGTATTTCCTGTAGCATCACTACATTATATACAGGTTTTGTTATTTTATAGAAATTATATAATGTATAAACAAGTATAATGACATAAATTATACGTGACTTGACGAAACTGACTAATAAGGTGATGGGGCTCACCTTTTTGATCAACTTTAAAACTAACTTACATACTAATTCTTATCATAATTTTTCCCCGACAGTCTGTTGCCATCGATGCGGGAGGGGTGGCGGGGTCATAGTGTTAAACACTGGATTTGTCAGGTGCTGCAACGAATCAAAAAACTTAATGTGTCTCCGGTGGATGAACTCACCTAGCAACGGGTGCAGGTCAGCGTTCTTCAACCTCTCGAAAGAGGTATGTCGGACCACTTTTCGCATGATTCCATTCTGGAAGTGTTGGAGACATTTGGCTGTATTGTCAGTCAAGTGGGTAAATAGTGGGGCACCGTACAGCAGAGCTGGCCGGAGGACACATTTATATATCATCAATTTAAGACGAAGCGACAGGTTAGGTGAAGTTAGCAAGTGCGATAGCCGGTAAGACCTTTGTCGTACTTTTTCTATTTTATTACTAAAATGTGTGGAGAAATGGAGATGCCTATCCATTTTTATACCCAAATAGTGCATTGAGAAAGCTGGTGAGCTCTCTTGCCCTTCCACGCTATACGATTTTGGCAAGGATTTTTTCCCCTTTTGGAGGGAGAAGATTACGCAGTCGGTCTTCCCGGCGTTTACGCTGATGTTTAACATGCCCAGTCTGTCACTGAGAACTTCTGTTGAAGCTGTGGTCTCACCATATAATAAATTGACTGCACTATTTCAACGAGTGTGGACTATTCGGTATACATGCTAAGCTAAGGAAAAAATAATTTCTAGGCTGAGAGAACCCAGTGGAAAGTATAATGTATACAACGGGAGAGGATACAATTAGAGAGACAGCCTACGGAAACGTCCTGATGACGCCTGACGTGTATCCACGCTAGGGAGGAGAGTCGTGTAAACCGAAACGTTAGAAATTTATGTATACAGCCTCCCTCGACGGTAGCCTGGTGCCGGATTGAATCATTGAATCCCTGCGTCTCAGGGGATCAAGGGCAGGTAATTGGGTAGATGTCAGCAGTAGGTATACTCTAGCTTCCCTTCGGTCGTGTCAATTATCAAATCTGAGTATATGCTCCATTTTGACCATCAAGTCACTTTGGAGAAACCAAACTGAAATTGATCCCATGTTCGTCTAGGTAATTGATAATTATCGATACGTAAGACTCAAGAGTTATTCCATTTCAATAACAAATAAATATGTTTTTAACTTTATTCTGTCTCTGGGTCAGTGTCGTTTTGTAAATGTCTTCGATATCTGTTATTTATTTACTTTGCTTGATCAATTTTCTTTGTCGCGTAGATCCCACTATTCTTAATTTTTTTTGGTTCAAAAATCTTTTTTGTGACCAAATTACAATAGCCTTATCGTGCAATAATTAATTTGCGATCAATGTTCTCATCCATATTTACAATTCATCATTCACTCGCTCATTCTTACAATATTTACAAACAGCCCAGAAGACTCCCAAAGTCACATGTTTGTCATCCCCCTCGCATGCGAAAAAGGAAACGGAGTTTTGGGTAGTCCCCCATGCTCCTCTGTTAACCGCGTCCCCGGGTACAAGCCAGTGGAGGCTGACCAAGGGTGCGACAGCCACAGATGCTCAGACATGATTGGAAAAATTGGTTATTGTCAGGAGTCCCTCTTTAACGTATTTATAGCAGGTCACGAGGCTTTAGTCTCCGAGAAGGACTATAAGGACATTGGATCAGTGTAATGACTGTGCTACAGGATTAGGATGGTTGGATGGTTTTCGATGGAATTTCATAAACTTGGAAGTTACAAGTTCAAGGACATAGGATACATTTAGATTGTTATGAAGGGTTTTGTTGCTGGCGTAATAAGGGGCTTTAACTATTGTTCTCAGTACTTTTGATTTAAAAGAATGGCATTGAATTGAATTGATGTTTGATTGTTTTGCTGCTCCCCTTATCACGAAACCCCAGGATTGCTTAAGATTAAATTTGTAGATGTAGACTACTATTAATAATTATTAACCAAAGAAAAACATACTGGCAGAATCGGTGCTTGAGCCCCAGAATATCATTACTCATGTACAACTCAGATCGTAGATCCCGCCCACTAGCTGGACAGTGGAGAGGTACATGATTTAAGTTCGAGAGTAAATTTCTATTTTGGCTGATAATTACTCATATTTATTTATTTTTGTTATAAATCTAGGGTATTTAAATCTGGAGTGATAAAATACTTAAGCTGTTACGTTGTGCCATTGGATTTGGACTCGTTCGTCTTGGTGTATTTAAATATTATATTAGGAAAATAAACATAAATATGTTGTCTAGCTGTAACATAGTCGATCTTATAGCCCTTTTTTAGATGGAAGTAAGATGCTAGATTTGCATCAAATTTGTTAGTGGACAACGTTCTACATCAGAACAGGACAAGAAAGGTGGATGTTAAACAGCTGTTTCACTGTTTACATGTAGCATAAATAACTTATCAAAGTATATAAAAATATCAGTTGATCAGATTGAATTTAGAAAATGTAAACAATTGAGAAACACATATTCGTCTCTTGTCGTCAGGGCCTCATGCAGAGAAGCATAGCATGTCGAAACATTATCCACTAATAAATTTGATGAGAATATTCTTTATTACATCAATCAAAGCTTGACAATCTACTATTTTCCCTACTGCTTTTTTAAAGATATTTGTGAACTGTATAAGTACATGACAACATGTCAAACGAATCCAAATTGGACGGTACATGGGGGAGTGTAAGTATTTTGTCACGCTCCGTGAGATATTTAGATTTGAATAAAAAAAAAGTAGCGATAAGTGAAGCACTGTCATGGGAAAGGTCATAAAATATTAATTTTATACAGAACATAAAATAGTTATGTGTGCGCTAAAACATAAAGACTACTTATGTATTATATAATAATCAACTAATAATAACCTTCGTCTGTGAATCACAGTTTTCCCCATGCTCCCCGTGTAAACGCCTTAAGTATCAGCAAAAGCGAAGAATCCCAGCTAACAATCCACAGAAATATAAATACTAACCTTGAATTTATATTGTAGCAAATGAACTTAATTATGGGGCCATACGAATGAACTGTATATTCCTTCTCAGGGAGGAATGACCATGGCCTTTAAATGGGGATGCTCCAGTTTCGATAAAGACAAACGGTCGTAAAAGTAAAATCCCAATAATAAACTGAGCAAATCCCAAACGATTGAAATTCCCACCCTTTGAAATATACAGCACGATATTAATTGCCGAAATTCATTTTGTTTCACCCCTTCCCATATTGGAGACAAGTACACTCATGACCTATCTCGGCTTACGAAGCAATCCCCTAGAGGCCACGACTCCACTTGAAACGGTATAAGTGCTGACTAAACCCACTCACGCTTCATCTACCTCACTCATATTTTTCACTTTTAATGTACTCTATTCCAGTCGAGCAGAATGATCTAATGTATGATAGATAAATTATAACTTCTGTCTATAAGCATAATGAGCTTTTGAAAATCTCCAACATACCTCTTACACAGAATTACATTTGGTAAAAACCTGTTTGAAGTCTTATAGCTCAGCTATTCATGTATTCAGTAATTTTCTAAAACTTTCTAACTCATGACCCCATCGCCTTTCTTACTATTTTGAAAACTGAATAGTTTTTAATGAGAACTTTTAGATGCAAAACATGAATATTTTAGGTTCTACCCTCGCAGGCTATAAAACTATAAGTTTCATTATATCGGATTAATTACTTGATTTCGTTTATTGCTTTGAAGCGATTATCCTTTTAACAATTATTTATTATAACATATCATTTATGAAGGCAAGAAGTTTATAAAACCCATAAAACCAACCAGTTTTCATTCAGGATATATGCCCATTATATACATATATGCGTAAGACAATAAGCTAGTGACTTTTTTAATAGCTATTTATGATCATGAGCATCAAACTAAAACGAATACCATAATCATATTTTTAGTGAGCTTTTGTAGTAGTATAACTATGAACAAACATAATATTTTGGGTATTTATGTATAAGCTAAGTTATTATTTTAATACCATTGACAATTAAAAGGCTTGCCTATTATTTATATTAAATTAATTTTTTTTCTTACAGTGAAAAAGACGAGCCATTGCAGTAAGATACAAAGACGTATATTACAATTATTAGTTCTGAGGTCGAGTTTCCGTTCTGAAATGGCGTCAAGTAATCCAGACTCATCGGAATAATAACTACACAACTTAATTAGAAATATGTCCTCTAGAGGCTGAAAATCCTCACTGAGAACAATAAAGTTTGTAGCGCAATAAACTAACACTGATCCTTAATTACTGTTTACGGTTATTAATTAACTTCACCCTCATAGCAAATTGATTGAGTTTAATTTGAGTTCAAAGTTTTCTGTTTCAAACGTATACAAGTGACATAAAATCGCCGATTCAGCCAGAAACACGGGTGGAAACTTAAGAGTTCTAATTTTTAAAACCAATGAAATGTTACTATATTTATATTAGATAATTAGATTCCAATAAACCCTAAAAAGGCGATTTTAAACTATCACGGTGCAGCGGTAAGCATATCTACTTTAATTTCCCCTATGCTTCAAGCTCTTCACGATATAAAGCTCGTGTGTTTCAAAACGCTTAGATGTGCTGCGAATCTTCTTTGCAAAGATAAAGAGAAGACTGTAAAAAAGCTATTTTTGCAATAAAATATAAATTTTAAAAGCCCTTGTGAAACGTTGTATGCGTCTTTTCACTCACTCCAATTAATTTCATTGGCCGGGCTCGTTCGAACTATATCAAAGAGATAAATTTTCATATAAGGAGTCATGTGGCAGGTAGTAAGAGCATTAATTATTTTCAACCGATCGCTTACAGGTAATATGTCATCGTAAATCTGTTTACTCAATTGAGCGGGCTCGCTGGCTCACCTTTCCAGAGATACGATAGATACACCGTGTCCTAGGAGGCAATCAATTTTCCAGGAAATTGTAGTTAAAAGTTTTATATTACAAATTAGCTAGGGGCAACAGTCGCTTCGACGTCAGCTTGATTTAAAGTCGGAGAAATGTATGTCAAAGAGCCAACTCGAGCGTAAAAAGATATTTGGATGTCTGTCATTTAAAATAATTGCTTCTCTGAAAAATATAAATGATTCCAACGCTAGAATATAAGACCTACTTTTCTGAGTATAACAAGGTGAATTTCCTTGGGAAAGACTTTTTTAATTTCTATTGATTGAAGTTCAATAGAAGAATCGGTCTTCGCCAACTCGCCTCCCCCCTCAGTAAATGAAAATAAAAAATCAAAGACATTTTTCCTATGCGTTCCTTTATCATTCACTTAGCACACATCTTTTTTTTTTACGAAGCGTAATGACCACGTATAACAGTAAATTCAACGCCAGTTCAACGTCCGTTCAAGTATCTGAATGATGGTATAAACCATCAAATGTGATTTTGATTATTATACAATAAAAAAACTGTGGGCCCCACATTGGTTATTACTCCAAAGAATTCAGCCATTTCAGTAAGACCTGACAGTCATACCAGTATTACAGATGTCATTATTGTATTAATAAGTGTTTTTACCCTTTAACTACTCTTAAAGTAGTACATTTTTTAAACCACAATATTGCGCGTTGAGTCATCCCTACAGTGAATACACGGTAATCCAAAAGTCATGAGTGCTAAATCACACAATAAGGTTTTGTTACAGGTGTGAAATGAAAACAATTTAAATACATTTTTCCATTAAAGCCTATTCAAGCCCTATAACATTTTAAGTCAGAAGATATTTTTAATTTGATACCCAGCACAATGTGACACTTTTAAAGTATATCACACACAAGATTTATTTTTAAGTAGCATGCAACTGGTTAATGACCCTTCATTATTTTCCATAACGTTGTTTTTACTTTTAGCATCATCGTCACAATTTTAATGTTTTTTTTCAATTATAGTATAGAAAAGCCACTCGTGAAAATTGCACCCTATAAATGAGACATTTAAGATGTTTTTACTGTTTCAAACAATTTTATTAAGATAAAATTACAATCTGCCTTTTATTAGGCAATGAGTAATTAAGATAAATGTCATCATTCATACTATATTTACAATTCATCATTCACTCGCTCATTCATACAATATTTACAAACAGCCCAGAGGCCCCCCAAGTCCACAAGGGTCACCTCCCTCGCATGCGCCGGAGGAAGCGGAGTCTTGGGGAGTCCCCCACGCTCCTACGTCAGCCGCGTCACTGGATAAGCCAGCGGAGGCTGACCAAGAGCGCGAGAGCCACAGACGCTCAGGACATGATTAGAGGAACTGGCCATTGCCAGAACTCCCACTATCACTTAGTTATAGCAGGTCACGAGGCCACTGCCGTTTTAATCTCCGAAGAGGATTATAGGGGTGAGTGGTGCAGTGCAATGACTGTGCTAGGGAATTAGGGTGGTTGGATAGGTTACTATGGAATTTTATGAACTTGGAAGGGATGAGTTCAAGAATATAGGGTATATTCAGATCATTGTGAAGGGTTTTGTTGCTGACGTAATAAGGGGCATTTACTATTGTTCTTAGGACTTTTGATTGAAAGGATTGGATGCGCTTGATGTTCGACTTTTTTGCTGTCCCCCAGAGCTCTATTCCGTATGTCCAGATTGGCTTAAGTATAACCTTGTAAATAAGTAGTTTGTTTTCTATTGAGAGGTGGGATGTCCTTCGAAGTAGTCTGTACAGTTGTCCAAAGCGTCTGTTTAGTTCTTGTCTTTTTAGCCTCGTGTGTGGGTTCCATGTCAGTCTTTTGTCGAGATGGAAGCCTAAATACCGTACTGTCTCAGACACAGGGAGAGGAATTGAATTTAAAAAGACTGGTGGACAGGACTTGCGGCAGAGGGTAAAGGTTATGTGGGAACATTTTCCTTCATTGACTTAAGATGTTTAACATGATAGAAAAACAATTTTTTATTATCAAGTAAATAATGAATTAACATTGTTTTATGTTGTGTTGGTGTTTTTCATGTGGTACAAGCAAACAACGGTAGGAGTGAAAACATAATAGGGCCCTGGTTTGGACAAAACATGTGGAATGAGAGAAAGTCGGTAATTACAACTAATTAGAACATTTAAATTTGATATTATTAACGATCCATTAAACAAACAGAAGTATATCAGACATGTAACATAACATAACATGTAAGCACAAAGTCCTAGATTATAATTCATGTTGTGTATCAATCATCAAGCGTTAGTTATTACTAAGTGCGGATAGTTCACTAGCTTGTAACGAGCATATCAACGAGACTATGGCAGTTCTTTACACATCCGTCTGCTTATTTTTGGAATTCTTTGATCTTTTGATTCTCTTATAAACAATAAGGTAATAAAATACATAATTAGCACAAAGAGAAGGTAAAAAAACAACTTTTGATACCCTCAAATTTAACAATGATTTTTTCCAGACAGAGTTATTTTCCAATGGTATTGAATACTGATGTTAAAAAATTTGCTTATAATTTCAGTTGTTAAAGTGCCGTTTCCAGCTCTTTTACAAGGGGAAAAAAACATCAATAAATACAACCAGAAGACCTGCGAGCGGACAAGAATTGAAAAAAAATAAAATGAAAGTGTATGGAATTGGGAAATAGCAGTTGATCCATACATAAATATCATAGCTATATATCTGATTTTTTCCCCCGAATTTCTCTATATTTTCAATTATATTTTATTACAACGATGTACTTATTCTCATTTTTAACTAAGTGTGCTCTTAAACATATAAAAAACCGTTACGAACAAGATTGCTAATAATATTATAGCACTAGAAATTAAGTGTGTTAATAGCCCGACATTTTTGAATAATTTTTTTTTCAAACCATTTTGGCCACTAAACATTATTCTTTTAACAAATAAAACAAAACAGAGTTAATGAATACTTAATTTTTTTTGCTGTTAACCCTCAAAACATTAAGTTGGCTTATTTCTTTAAAATTAGATCCACGTTACCGTGTAAACACGGTTGATTGATCTTTGACCAATCAATCAAAAAATCAGAAAATTAATTTTTTATCAGTTTCTGCATGTTGAGGCGTTTAAAAGTTAAAGAAACGGACCCGACTTGTTTTTATACTGTACATAATTTGTTTGACATTATTCAGCAAAAAAATATAGTATTTTCGAATATATATACATAAGTTATGGATCGTGGTATGGCAATTTTAGGCCTAATACCTCGTAGCCCCATGTAAACAAAGGCTGTAAACAGAGATAGAGGATTAGAAGCGGAATAAAGACAGTTTTAACCTAGCCGTTGTTCAGACATCAGTTCCTTTTACTCTCGTTCTCTTTTTTTTTAATCGTCGAAATGCCGAGAGACGATAACTTATATATATATATATATATATATATATATATATATATATATATATATATATATATATATATATGCATGTTCTATAAAGATATAGTAATAATTATTGCACATATATATATATATATATATATATATATGTGCAATAATTATTACTATATCTTTATAGAACATGCATACATGTAGATAGATAAAAGACGAACGTCCCTTATCTACATGAAAGTAGAGCTTTTCCCATAATTTTTGGTTTTGGCAATGGCATCCAAATAAACTGGTTTTTCACATGTCAGAAAGTAGGTGTGCTTCATTTCAGACTAAGCTGTTTCTTTGTTATTTAAAAGTACTTCCTTGGTCTGGATCGACAGATAATTTGAAATTTAACCTTAACTATGCCCCTCTTCGTTGAGTCCCGGGAGTCGGAAGTTAGGCAATTGGAGGTGTTGGTTGGAATCCTCTGTAGCATAAAGGAGAAACAAAAAACTTGGAAACATGTGTTTAAATGTAGTATAAATATTTTTTGTTTATATTTTAAATATCGGGTGTTTTATGTATTTACGCATAATATACGCTCTATCAATATTAACATTATACATTGGACTGATAAATATTCAGTGTTGCTATTACCTAACTATGTGTAAATACCCGATTTTGGGTATGGACACAGTTCTAGAACAGTTGTGTATTTAAGGTCACAGGTCACGCCTGCATTATTACTTGATCAGAAAAAGGAACTTAACCTAGGAGTTTACCCTGCAAAATTTGAAGCAACTTGTGATAAGTTTTATGTGGCCTATAAGCATTAAAGAGTGATGGTGATTAATCTCCTATAGTATATTACTATAGATTGTATTTCAGCAGTCCAACTTATTTTTTTATTATAAAAATATTTTAAGGGATAAAATAAGCAACCTTTATCCATAAATTTCTGTCTTCAGAGCTTTGGTTTCTAATATTTATTTGAATGCGATCCACTCTTTATCTCAACAGTACACCATTTAAAAAAATACTATTTGTCAGAGGCACATTCCTAATCGTATTTTACAAAAACTTCCAGTGCTATAACATCGGGTCTAACTATGATTATATAAGTTTCAGTCGGATGATTCCACGGGATCGAGTTTGGCGGGTACGTGCCTTGGGGAGGAAGTCTTATTCGATTTGAAATGTGTCGCCCATAGGAATGCCCTTTGGCGGTATATATGTCCCGGATTTCACAACCCGTCGCTCCAGTGACTGGAATTACTCTAACCTGGAACGTTTGGTGGCTCACACACAGCACTTTGATTGTCGACATTCACATCTAGATAAGGCATAGAAAAATAACACAGTCTGATCAAACATAAAAGCTAATCTATTCAAACGTCTCTAATACAATAATAAATGGATAAAAAAATAATAAAGAGTACTTTTTACAGTTTTAAAACCTAGTGAGGTAAAATCGTAAAATTTGAGTGAGTCCATCACATTTTCAAAATTGTAAGTAGACTAAAGATATGCACGGTATGATTCACCCCTGTAGCTGTATAAGTAGAATTCAGCTTTGAAACCGATTTTGGATATTTAGGGTAGTTTCAGCATCAATTTTTATTTTTTCATAAGTTAGAGGTTAAATTAATAGAAAATATTATGATAAATTACATAACGTAATCTAATCATAATAAATAGTAGGGGGTTACAATAATATTTATTAAAACGTTAAATATCATTCAATCTAGTAAATATTCCGTCAACATATCATCCCTTAATAATTTAATAATAATAATTTGTTTCATCATTGATTATAATACCCGATTTAAAGATTATTAATCCTTTTTCTCTTATATAACCATATAACCTTCCAGTGATCATCACGACACTTCTTTGTGATAGGAAAAAGGGACTTAGTGTGGACTCATTTAGTTTAATATGTTGAACAGATCTATTATCATAATTTGTTATCCAAAGAAATGCATTATGAGAAGTATGAGACAGTAGTATAGCTTGGGTAGATCAAATTATATCTGACTTAGCATCCCATTAATTATCTGTAAATTTAAAGGGGCTAGTTAAAAGGGCTACAATAGTAAAAACCAAGGCAGGAAGCCAGTCAAACATCAGGATATATCGTATTTAGTGAACAACGAAATAAAAATAGAAATGCAATGAATAAAATAATGAAAATATAATACAATGAAATGTAAATGCTGAAATTTTTATAGAACGGGAGATGGCGTTTAAAAAAAAAAAAGAATAAAAAATCGTTGAAGATAGAAAACGCAATGTCGGGTTGCCACTAGGGGAGTGTTTAATCACTCTAGTTCTGGTGACAAGTGCGGATTTTTGTAGTTTATAACATGGATCATTGTTCCATGACGGCGTTAATATCTGACTCCGTTTATGATAGGTGTGTGCCCCGACAATGCACTATGTTCAAGAGAAGAGGTACAGAGGTTTCATAAAGAATAAGACCAGTTTTCAGAGTTCAGGCGGGAGACCGGCAGCATCACAGGTACAAGTCGGCAGAGGGTCTGCAAGGAGGCTGAAAGACAGGGTCAGACTCAGAGGCGCTGAAGAGAGAGAGGGTGACGAGGAGTCTAATAGACTGACTTCCAGGGCCAACTGGCCCTGGCGTAAAGCGACCGAGTAACTGCGGATGAAGAGAGATAGAGAGTAGCAGACTGAGTTCCAAAGCGACACCGAGTAATCGCGGATAGGAGAGAGTAGACCAAACGCACTGGTTTAAATATAGTTCCTGCTTGGGGGGTGGGGCTAGGTCGACGTGAGGAAATGCGCACACCTCCCACGAGGTACGTGACCCCTCGTCCCCTAAAGACTGTTTTATAGCATGGCTTTTAGATTTTATGGCTGAAGGCCGTCGACCCTCTTACCTGCCTTATTAACGACTGCCGGTCCGCGTTTATTGCTAGAAAAAGCTTTTACCATGTTTTACATCTAATTACAATACATTATATATGCACCAGAGTATAGGGTGATTTAACACTTATGTAGTTAGCGGTCGCTACACGCAACAAAGTACGGAAAAAGGGCAATCAAGTGACAACACCGGCACGAGTGGCTTTTCACAGAAAGAAACGTCAAAAAAAAATGAAAACAAAAAAAAACAGCGCGGAAAGGTGAAGTGCGGAACAGAAGTAAACAGCCATTAATCAACATTATTGTAGCGATGCGAGAAACAGGGGCTATCTGGTGGCCTCGCTGTGAGTAGCAGTAATTTATGAGGTCGAGGATAATCGCCCATTGTCGGTTGGAGATTGATGGCAGATCAATGTAATTACAGCCACCTGGAGACGGCCACCCCAGTCTGCAGTACTTTTTCATAAAAATATTTTCCAGCTGTTATATAGAACAAAATATATGAAGGATCAACCCTCACATACAGTTTTGGGAATGTAACTGCAGCACAATCAAAAGGCAAGTCAAACAATCCACCTTTTGTAAAATCCTTGTTTGTGAAATCTATCGTACTTGAGATGTATGTATATTTACGGATGCATGGATAGCAATATATAGCATCTGTGATGGCAGAGAAGTTTTCTACTGTAAATGACTTTATGTAAAATACATGTCAGAGCACACGAGATATGTTGGTATTTTATCGTAAAGGATAGGCTATTGTGGATAACAGGTAAGGCTGTATCACCTAAAATACTTCATATTGAAATAAATCTTATCCATTGGTTGGACGTTGAGGAGATTGAATTGTTGAAAAATCAATGGGCTCTCCTTTCTCCCTATAGAGCCAAGGTAGAGGACCGGGCCGGCCCCCCATTCATCTGAATTGATTCACCTGGTGAATAGAAAATCTCCGATAGCCGATAAGTGGAGGTAGGGGGGGGAGCAAAAAGAATTAGAACCCCCCCCCCCTTAAGAATAGAGAGATGGCCAAGGAACCATAGAAAATAACTCCAGCTGAGACTTTCTGCAATTTACATTGATTAGCGCGAATAAAC
This sequence comes from Acanthosoma haemorrhoidale, assembly GCA_930367205.1. Taxonomy (NCBI): domain Eukaryota; kingdom Metazoa; phylum Arthropoda; class Insecta; order Hemiptera; family Acanthosomatidae; genus Acanthosoma; species Acanthosoma haemorrhoidale. Next base: position 142,653,602 of record OV884011.1, read on the forward strand.
TAGCTAATTACTTCAAGTCCAACTTGGAAATAATGGGCAACACAAAGCGACGCCTCGGATGCCCAACCCCTTCAATTAGATACTTTTGGTCAAGTCCGGAGAACTTTTTCTCTTCTTGACAGATTAATTTATTAAAAATTCAAATTTATTCAAGGAATTATCAGAATTATTTTGTAAATTGTTTTGGAACACTTAGTTAGGCTCCTCGTTGTTTTGTCGTTTTATTAGAAATGGGTTCAAGACTGAAAAGATTCATCAAATCCCCGTAATGAGAATAAATTTAAATTCATAGCTTTTCAGCTTTATTCATTATTATTCATTAGAAATAATGAAGAATTTCCTAGTTTTTACTGATAGGGTCATAAAAACTCTCTAAACTCTGTAGACAACAGTTAAAGATCAATATCGTTCCGCTGGCGGGGAATCTTGCAATCAATATACTGCAGGAGATCAGGAGATCATGGAGAAACTTGAATAAAAGGGGGACGATATGATCAACTTAGGGCCGCACAATAATAATTTGTATAATTGTCATGCCACCATAGCAGTTCGTGTTTTTGCACGTAGCGCTACTGTATGCTAATAATTATTTACAAATATAGAAATATCACAGATTATCACAAACACAGTTTCTTTAACCTTAGCTGAAGACGAGTCTTCAAACTACTCCGTGATAAAGACTACGTTTCTTTGAATTAAACTGAATTTGAAAGAAAGTAACTAACGAATATGACAGTAGGTATATGAAAAAAATACTCGATTTTCACGATCCTCTGTTTCTTAAACATTAGTTTATGTCGATGCGAGTTGATTATTCATAGGAATAGCTATAAGTTAACAGATTTTCAAATGAGCAAGCTTTGCGCCAGCTGCGGTCCTCAGCTCCCTTAAGACAAAATGAGGCTCCACAGCCGTGCCAGGAACCTCCCCGAAATAAAACCTTATTAACAAAAAAGGAGAGCGATAAATCTCCCTCCTCAACTACCCCACTACGTTTTCGTTCCCCTGCCTCGATCGCTGTCTCGTATTCACCCTATTTCTCTAGGGCCTTCAGTTCGGGGGATCGGAGCTAGTAAATCTTAAGGCCACTTTAAATAAACGTCTTTAAACTAAATCAATCTTGAGTGGAGCTCTGACGCAGATTACCTTTTTAACACTTTTTTCTGGAGTTTGTAATGATCAGTAGCCTGTTCGGATTTTATTCATGCTATTAAAGATTGATTTATTACATTTCTGCTAGTTGGAACCCGGGGTCTGTTAAGAAAATAGATTTTTTATCCCAGCTCAAAATAAATTTCTCAAGACTAGCGTTTGTAGAAAGCGTATCACAGCGTAAGTCACAGAATATCTTCGTGATATGTACTGTGGATATATTTAAATATCAGTTAAGAAAAACAACTGTACCGCGATATCTGCACCTCAGCCGAGGTCTACCGCACTCGTAAATTCCTTCACTCAACCTTCAAATAGGTCCCCTCCTCCTCAAAAAGGATCCCATTCACTCCTATAAATCCCATGCTATTTCATTTTTCCCCTATTTCTCTTTTCAAATTTTGAGAGCTTTGGAAAAAACAATGTAAAGGTACAATAATGAAATACTTTTTTTGTATAATATAACAATAAAACAACATGTATATATTGTATATATATATATCTTCTTATTCTTCTGTTTCTTATCTAACAAAATTTATATTCTAATGTACGATACGCATTGACTGAATACAATTCAAACACCATTTCCACATCCCGTAACGTTTCAATGTGACGATTTTCTTCTCTCTATCCCAGTCATAAAACTTATGATACTTTAAACATTTGAACGAGCGTCAAGACCTTAAAAAGACCCTATTATGTCATTTTTCTCTTGGCTTATCTTAAGTTAATCGATAAAACGTAATCGTTGAAGTAGAAATTGCAGTCTCAAACCCTGTTGCCCATTTTTAGACAAACCCAGCTATCTATACAAAAAATACGATTCCGTGATTTTGTTTCTACTGTCGAATTTTAAAAGCCTTAAGAGCTTCTTCGTAGATATTAAAAATAAATTATAATTTTATAACTTTATATTAAAATATTAATTATCACCTCGGGTTAACTGATACAGCTAGTAAACTAATACGGCTAACTGTTTTCAAGATAAATTGATAGCCCGAAACCCGATCTTCTGGTTCATTAGGCTTACTAGGGATATCACATCCTATGACTGACTCAATACAGCTTCAACATGTTTGTATTCCTGACGTGATTGGCTTTTAATTAAAACACTTATTCTCTTATTAATAATCAAAATACATAAAAACTGACGTCAGAATCGGTGTAACTTTTAGTTGGTTCACGTCCGGTAATTATCTGTGTCTGTTTAGGATTTAGCTCGATAGATTATGTGTTTCTATAACGTCGTGAACAAACTTTATGAACACCAAACTAAAGTGGAAAAGCTCAACTCAAAGTCCACATAGACTAAATGTAAATGTAAATGTAATTTTATTTTATTTTTTAATAACCATATAGAGGCCGCCGTTGCTACTTAACCTATACAACTGAAATATACAAATTTCTGAAAAACTACGAACCTTAACAACTTTTTCACGAAACGTATATAAATTGTTAAATTATCGGAAAACTTTCTTTTCTGATAAACATACAAATGGTGTACTTAACACTGCGGTTCCCATTTAAATTGGAGGTTAAGAATCAACACTTGTACTAAAATCAAAGTACGCCAGCCTTATATTATAATTAATTTTATAACAAAAACGTGGTCAAGAGTAAAGCTAAAGTGAGGAGCTGCTACATTTCTTGAATTGAGGTTTTTTTTAATTTAAATCAGACGGATACTTATCTATTATATATTATATATAATTAGTGTATCTATATACTTATACTGTATATAGATACACTAATTTATTTTTATAGTATAGATTCTGAACTGGAATCTACACTCAAAGTAACTTAATAAATTAACGTGGTGATCAAATGTAAAGGATTCAATTATATGATATAGAAATTGATATGAAATGTATTTTATTACAAATTTTTGAAATTGTTAATTAAAAATGATTGAATTTAATACGAAAATGAATAAAATGATGGGAAAGATTACATCGACCCTATTACCAAACAATAAAAATATTCCTCACTATTGTACATCGATGGTTTCTAAACATGAGGAGTCTAGTCCTTAGTCGAAAGCTCCTGAGTCAAGTTAAGCGTCCTCCAGAATAGCCGCCTTAGCCTGTGTTATTTGAATGTTTATATGTCGTCCTACTGGACAAGCTACTTTCCATTAGCAAGTGTGGTCTTCCTATTCTGAACTTTTGAGTTGAGAGAATCTCACTCCACACCAGTTAAGCAAAGAAGTTAATAGGTGCCTCCGGCACTGTACCGGGCTGCCAAGTTACTGCTACTCTCATTTTTGACAAGAAAAAACGAAGTGTTGTAACCATAAATGAGATCCCATAAATTTGATCCCTTCGAAAGCCCATCTAACCAACCCTTAGTCATTTTAGCTACTTTTACATTTACATTTGACCTATCGCAAATTGTTGTGTTAATTTTACCTCACATGGCAGGAGTGATATCACACAACAGAACATTAGGTTTGTATGACCATAAATGGTTTTATGGAAAAAAAACTTTAAAAAGCATACCTTGATTTAGATTTAGATATTGGTTGAAATTCTAGAATGTAGTACTGTGTAATGTACAAATAATATGCACGAATAACAATTGAAAATGCTTCTTTTATATTAGCATTGTTATTTAATAACCATTTTTTTTTTTTTATATCCCTTTGTCACGAAATTAATACATGTTACACAATATAGATTCTACAAACGAATCTATTTACAATTGCTTCATAATATTTCCTGCAGCTTGGCTACATTTTATACAAATTCTATTTTCTAATCATTACCTCCCTAGTTCTCAGTTAAAAGCTCTTTGTATGTATAAACCCTCTCCTATAAAACAAATCAAGCGATTCGAAAACATCATCTCACTTTATTAGTTAAAGTGAAATGATGTTCACTCCAGCACAGCAGTGACCTGTTGTTCATCCAGCACTACTCCTAAGACGATTTCCATCTAATAATGGCGGATGTTCACCGATAAAAAGACTTCCGGGTCTTTTTCTACCGTCAACATTGACAAATGATCAAGGAATATAATGTTAATTAATGTATTCCACATATAATTAATAGTATTTAGATGATAGGATATTTTGACCAAATGGTTGGATTGCATAAATTTTCTTTGGCGTACACTTTCAACTCTTTAGGGTATCTTTAAGTAATTTATTAATAATAATCAAATAAGTAAGAAAGAGACAGTTCGAACTAATTATAATAAACAATTATTTCGATAGAGCACCCCTTTATACATCTGCCACCACACAAGTATCTTCGGATGCCTCCTTGGCATTCCTTTCTTCAAATAGTGCCATGAAATGCCGTTAAACATGACTTTTTTCTGGGGACATTCTCCTTGTAATGTATAATACTAAATGAAACGTAGACCTGGGTGGGTTACATAATTACCATGAATTGCAAGGCTTTTTTGAGTATGGTTTATTTGATGGAAAACTCCTTAGTTGTTTTTCTATAATTAATTACATAGCATAAAGAATAACGTTTGATACAGTTGATTGTTAACTTCTAATCTAATAGAGCCATTCCCATGAAATAAACATTTTGTGAGTTCCAGTCGTAATTACGAGTATCTACCTAGCAGCCCAGCTCATTAGGCTTCAACATGTTGTGTTTTATTTTTTATTCCTTTTATAGGGAAACATTTTTTCCACAACAGATATTCCGCTCCACAAATCAAGCTGTTTGTAGAAATAAAAGCTGAATGTGGGGGATGCTGGGCCGTTCGGATCCGAGGGTATTTATCAAGGGGTTGACAGGAGCACACCCCTTCCTGCCTCGCCCTCAAGTAATCCTGCCCGCAATTAAAAATAATAACGCGGCTACTGGTAAAGTCCTCGTGATTCTCTCATACATATAAATGAAACAGATTAAACCGGGAGGAAAAAAAAAAACAGTAGCGGCACTGCTGGGAGAAGAGGAAGGACCTGTAATTCAATTGCCCCCCACCCCAACATCTACCCCGCCTATTCCCTAATCTCAGTTTTTTCATAGGAAGATGAAAGGGGGTGGGGCAGAGAGGGGAGGGAGGTTTGGCGGCAAAAACCGAGACATCTTTTTCATAATGACGACGAGGCGAGCAATAGCGGAGGGCGGTGATTGTGTACTTTGGCTGGATGGGACTGTTATAATTAGTGCGGGGTTCGTTAGTGGACCGCCTAACGAACCGGCCGCACACCGAGCACGCTCGCAAATATCCTTCACGCCGTGTAAGTGGTTTAGGCGCGCCAAATTGGGCTCCTCTCTACCTCTCTGCTCTTTAGCGCCTTTTCTTGGTGAGTCGTTAAACTGATTCCTGACCCCGCGCTCTTGCCACGGGCTAGAGATGAACGCTTCAAAGTCCAATAGCCGTTCTGTTATGTAAATCTTTATTTGAAGACACTTATAATGCCTTATAAGAGCACTCTTTCAAAACTTCCAGTGACTAGATATTTAAAAATAATCACGATGCCTCTTATTTTCGTATTCTGAACCCACATCAATCATAAGTCACAAGAACATGAAACGGCCTGGTACCTATAGTGCAGGCAATTAATATTATTTTTGTTACGTTATAGGTAATAAACCTATAGTGTGCTAGATGCGCCTTTTGATAAAAAATTTGGCTTTAATATGGAAGTTTTTTTTTAGGCCGGAAAGAAGAGTATTATACAGACTTAATTCTTAGGTATTCCATTATCACTAGGAATGGAACGACTGAAATCTCTTGAAGAACTTAATTAAAAAGAGATATTGTCTGCGGCCTCGGCATGATTGGCCCCGCTATGACCTAGTTGGGGTAGGTAAGGCATCTGAAGTTAGCAACTTATAATTATTATATATTCATTAGCATATAAATTACAAACTAAGAATTTTTTTGAAATAATGTCATGAGAATAATTTCATTTTGGTTTTTGAATAAATATTTCAAACCGTACTGTGAAGTAAGATAATAGATAAATAAATCACTAAATCATCGCATTGAGCATTGATTTATTTTGCATTTATAGGGATGACTATTGATCACAGTGGAATCACATGAAATTTCTTTTTTAAAAAATAATGAATGAAAGTGAATGCAGTATTTAAAACACAGTTTCAGTCCCATTAATAATAAGTACCCTGAGGAACATACCTTTTTTTATATCTAGGGTACCTAAGATTAAGAGAGGGTGAAGTCTATCATTAATGACTGAAGAAAACAGCAGAAAATATAGTAAAAATTAAGAAGATATAAATGGGGAAAGTCTACGACATATAAATTGTACGTACGACTTAAAGAAAAGAAAATCGATAAACTTAAAAATAAACTAAATAACCTTCAATCGGAGGACTCTGCCACATCCTGCATCGGAATATATTATTTTAAAAAAATTAATAAATCAGGTACGCTCAAAAACCAAAGTCCTTAGGCTGGATCCCTCAACTAAATTATACTGATGAAATAAAATCACGTTCTTAAATGACTGAAATATGATGGGTCATTTGTACGAATATAAATATACAAAATAGGTGCAAAGAGAAGCTTATAAATGAACGTGTAACAGTAAAAGCCTACATATAAGCAGAACAAGAACGGATTTAATTAAAGGTTATTATATCGATCCTATTTTTTTAAATAATCAGGAGTGTCGGGTCGTCACTAGGGGGCTCAGTTTAAACCTGAGTATCCCCAAAGTGGCGAGGAGACATCCGCCGAGGGCTAGGATCACTACAACCTCTTAGCCGCCGTCCAGCGAGCGCCCAGAAAGAGATAGAGCGGGTGGACCTATGGTCTTTCACCCTGACTGCCGACCTAGTTGGCGGGCAGATTTAATTTGCTTTGATCTGACTCCGTAAGATCTTTAGAAGGTGTGTGCCCCGACAAAGCACTGTGTTCAGGAGAAGAGGTACAGGGTAGGTTTATAGGTAGTTTATGTGGTCTTGGAAAGACCACGAATTCACACTCGGTATCTAAGGGTAGGCGAAAACCGTCCGGATCCCAAAGGCGAGTGTTAACCGGAGAGAGGAAGACTGGAATGCCGTGACACTGCTGGTAAAATTTGCAGGGCCACGGCAACCGTCGTCCGCGAGGGAAAGGTCTCTCCCAAGGAGGTGATAGTTTTAGCGAGACGAAGGCAGAGATCCCCACAGGTGTGGGGTCTGACGACGCCGGACTACAACATAGCGAGGTTAGGAAAGAGAGATGCAGAGGTAGTTGAATGAGAAGTCCATGGTTTTGAGTAGAGCAGCAGGCGCCAATGCAGAGAGAGGTGTTCCAAGCGAATGTCCGATTAGTTATGCAAATTCGTTTTTTTTCTTTGTTTTTTTTTCTTTCAAAACCTCTTTATCGATAATATATATACAATGACAAAAATAAATAAATAAATTTGGAATTACAGCTGTCTCCTCGTGCTGCATATTAAGGAGTGCATAAAATATAATACTTTCAGATTGTTGTTAATAAGTCCAATACACATACACTCACTAGGTGATGAGGCTCACCACGCAAATTCTGTCAACTGTTACCCCTTATATAGCCAGCTAGTCGTGGTGGGGGTGGGCCCCCACACGCGGCTAGAGAGAAAGTGGGGATGGGCCCCACTCCTCCCCCTACTCTCACTGACGTCATAATCTTTATTAACATAATGACAAATAGTTACATATTTTCAGATATTATTTGATGATATAGATACAAAGTCTGATACGAGAAGAAGGTGACTTATAATTATTTGTGATTATGAGGTGGCCACAACAAGGAGAAACACTTGTGTTATAAAATAAACAAGTGAAGAATAATTTCCATATCTATTTCAGTGACTGTTAAGTTTGACTGACGAAAGTGACTGTGCTATCAAATACAGAATTGTCAAAAGAAAAGAATATTTGTACGATTTTGACTATCAGCGCAATAATATTGAACAAAAAATATTCCGGGGGAAACCAATGGTCGGTAGGGAAGATACACCACCCACCCTCTTCATTCACAAAGCACTCGTCGGAAAATATAAAAAGGTCCGTTGTTCTATTGTGTTTTTCTGGTCACGATCAGACGAGTATGAATAAAGGATAAGGATCAGAACCAAATCTATCGGAAGAAGAAACAATCTCAAATAATTTTCATGCCCACTGCGTGTTCCAGTGAGCTGTACCGGTCGCTTTTTCAAGATAAATAAGCCGGATAAATTTTGAATAATGATAACCATTTTCTGAGGCAAATAACTTGTGTCGGTTCTTGCATTATTTTTCGATGAGGTGGGGTTTATGGTTGGGAGGGTGTCCCGCTCGTATCAGTGTCGCTAACTGATTGCTTCGATATAAATAGCTCACTCTATTCGGAGCAAAACCGTTAACATTATATATACTCTCACTAACACTTTTGTATTCTCAACTATATCATTATGGATCAACAGTAAATATGTTTATATAGTTGTGGTCAATACTCAGCAGAGGTTCATTTACATAAATAAACAAATACTTTCGTTTTTATTATTAGTATTAGTGTTTCAAAAATAGTCCTCAACTCAAAAACTCATAAGAAAATGTCATTGTTCATCCTACTACTTATTTGAGTAACTCATTCCTTTTTCTTCCATTTCCATTTGAAATTGTAAAGTTATGTTTGATTCATATATGGTGATTTAAAAGTATGACCAACGGCACTAATGCCGTAATATTTTCATTGAATAACAGTTTATTGTTCAGAATAAATTTCATCATACACTGATATTCTTTTATTTATGAACATAAAAACGTACTAGCATACTACAAAGCTTCAAAGTATACTGTTTTATGTTTAAAATAATTGCAGATAAATTTTCATGAGGATTCTGTTTACATTTTTTTTATAGCTACTTACAGTTACTTTGTTACATATTTCGATCAGAATTTTAGGACTTATTAAATGGAGCTACTAATGGCAATAAATAAATAAAAAATATTGCCACCCCTCAACAGGCCAACTTCTCACGTTCTATATCAATTCCTAATGCATGATAGATATATTAAACATTTACTCATAAAATATGCTTAAGGAACCGAAAATGTCGTTTTCATTGCTGGAAGTGTGGAAAGTAAAATAGTTTTAACTACATGCATTAATTGATTGATTTCATATTTCATTTTATAAGATTTCGAACAACAATTTGGCAAAAAAAGACTTCCTGTCTGTCTACCTCTTCCCGGTCATTTTATATAGATTCTCCGATCGCTACAAAATAAGCAAAAACAACACTAACAGTACTAGTCCATTTCGATGTTAACATTATTGTTTTTTTTTAAATTAATTGAACATAGCATTATAAATATATTGTGAATTGGTCAATAGTAAGATGTCATGGTCTGTGGTACATGTCTAGGCCTGATGCACACACGCAACTTGAGTATCTGAGATGCAAAACACTATTCTGTCAAACGAGCGGTACCGATGTATGTCCAGCGGAGAAAACGTTTTGCTTATGTTTCGTTAAAAAACGCAAAAGAAAAATATGTTATTCGGTACTTCCATACATGGATTTAAGAAATAAGATAAATACAATAACTACTTCTACACATACTTGTACACACAAGAAATGAGAAAATTACCAGTGTAATATGATTAATTATACTACATACAGTAAATAGATTCAGTGTATTTACTGTTTCCGGTATAAATTTAATGAAAAGGGAAAAAAGCATAATTATATATCAAATAAAGTTGAAATAATTATATTTAGTTGCCAGGAATAAAATCTACAAAACAGAATTTAAAATTAATAAAAGTAATGTTTTCTTTCCAATGTCTCTTAAAATAAATATTCAAACATAAATTGTTTAAAGGTAAATATAATTATCAAAGTAATTTTTAATTTTTTTATTTGGATTTATTATTATTATTCAAGGGGTTTTGATAAATCCTATTGAAATTAATTAAATTGTCTTTTGTTGTGAGCTAATTTTTATTTATTTTTTTTATAGACAGGATCAGGTCTTGCTAAACAGTATTCTGTCATGGTCTATATTCATGGTGGAGAATTTCAAACTGGTGCTTCAAACTTATTTCAAGGCCACATGTTGGCAGCATTTTATGATGTAACAGTTACATTGAACTACAGACTCGGTGCCCTAGTGGTATCAAGTATATATAACCGATGATATCATTAATTCACAAAGATAAGTTGTTCAATTACTTTCGAATAAATCATTCGACTTGAGATTGTGATCAAAATTAAGCATCAAGATACTTGAACGATATTCTAAGTCACTGTTGAATCGAAAGGTCGCACCGCATCGTTGCGGCGTAGTGGGGAATGCTAGAAAAAAAGAACTGCAAGGCAGAGGCCCAGCCTGCGCCGGAACTATGTGTGCACTTCTCCATAGGACCCTATGTACTTCAGCCGTATTTGTGGCTTACAGTTACAAATCACAAAATTACAAATTACACAATTTGTGGCACCGCGGTGGTAAAAGTCGCATGTAGTCCCTTAGCTCAAACATATACTGAAAAAAAATATGAACAATATATTATCAAAATTTTAGAATAATTTTGTCATTAGTTCATTAGAATCAAGACAAATATTACAGGTTATTATTCAGTTGTTCAAATTTTAACCGAACTGAACTGGGTAGAGGGTTTTAATGGGCAATGAATTGATGACCCTTAATTCTTTTTTGTTGAGTTGGATCTAGTTTCTTTATGGCTACCGTGCAATTGGCATGTAAAATTCAGCAAAAATACTAGGACTTTTTTTTACGATCATTCAATAAGCATTTAACAAACACACACAATGCCCCTCGAGTATCACCTAATATTGTTCACACGGCCTCCATTTCATCTACCTGCAAACTTAAAAAATACAAATTAGTTTATGGCAGTAAAAAAAAACAACTAGAGTGCGAATAGCGTCCCTTTTTTAATAATAGCGAGGAAACTAATCCTCGGATCAAATGATGAATTTATTCATTAATTCTAAATCGGATGAGTAAATAAAACGCACGATTGCCTTCGGAGTATTTTAATTCTAGATGTACGGTGAACTGGCTGATAACACAATCACTGGCTAAAGGCCCCATCACATACCAGGCTGTCATTACACACCAGAGAGCCAATGAGATTTCGCCGCAATTTGTGAACCCACGGGGGGTGGGGGGGGGGTTCTTGGAGGAATGTTTGCTTTACCTGCTCCATTTGGGACCGATATTGGATCACCGCAAGCGGATAGTCCTGCAATAATTAATGCCCAACGATATCACCAGGCAGAAACAACACAGACACATCTCGGGGCCAAAGGAAGTTTATAATGAGATATATTTACAGATGATCTAAAGTGATTAAAAAAAAAAAAAAAGTGCATAAGAGAATAAAAGTATCACATAATGTACAACCGATGCGTACATTAATTAAACGTATTTTAGACTTCCATTAATACCAGATATATGACAAATAGGGATCCTCTGATATGTTCGGGGGACGAAGTGAAAATAAAAGATGTGAATGACAAGTTAATCCGTCTGAGGATGAGTAACTCGATATATTCGAAAGCAGAGCAAATAATTATAATAAAATAACAAATCAAAACTCACATCGCCTGTTATTACCGATATTTTCGAAGCATTCCTACTGTAAGTTCGGCTGAAACCACGAAACGAAATAGAGCGGAATCGGATTGAACGACGTTGTTTGTTGGCTTCAAAAATTTAATTGTTCCTCAAAATAACTGTTGCAATACTGTCCATGAGAACAATTTAAATAACATGTGAGATGTAATTTGAGAAAATTTGAATGTCAATCAAAAGGGACCAGCTTGGGACAGTCATCGAATTATAATTTAAAAAATACTCTCATGTTTAGATTTGTTGTGAAATATACTTTTGCCATTTTAGATCAATGGAATTATTAAAACCTCTACTAGTCAATAGAAATAGTCCTTTTAAAAAATTTAAAAAAAATGAAATCCTAAAACTAGAATAGGATCTGATATTTCGCTCAGTTGCAGTCTAGTGGTTTGCACGTTGACCACTAACTTAGCAGAACGATCCCAGGCTTCTCAAAAGTTTTTTTTGTTGGGGGAGGCCCACATATCCTCATCAGGATAAATGAGGAGATAATAGTAACGAAGTATCAAATCCGGGTATGAAAACGGAGATTGAGTTTCAGAGGTCTAGCCTAGGCTAGTGCTTACCACACTAGCACCTGATCGATCAATCCTACATATTCAAGTTGCTTCAGATTCAATCGTCCATCCACTCACGAAACACCAGAGTGCGTCCCCCTGACCTTTATATTCCTTCCTATGACTGAATCTTTCAAAAGGTTCTTTATTCCTTGAGCTACAAACCTCTGTAATTCCCACGATATTTCCGCTTGCGATGCTCCTTCACTTCCTACATTCAAAGCATCTCTGTATCTCGTTTCGATAACTCTAAGAGGGCTTAGTCCCGATATACATTTTTTTTTCATTAATTCATTTAACCTCAGTGCCACCCTCTTTTCTTTTCTTACAACACCCTTTCTAGAACAAGGCTTCAGACCAAAGCTGCCACCCTAGACCACCCTAAACCACCCCATGTCAACTTGCTAGTGGAGCACTCCTTCCGGGTTTTACAAGAGTTTATTTTACATTGACAAGTTCCTACATTAACGTCTGGGTTAATTAGAGAGGCATCACATCTAACCGAATATTCCAGACAGTTGTTATATCATCTGACATTTCGATCTACACTGGACAATTCGTTGTCTGCATTGGACAATGGGAACGACACGATTGGTAGGGCATACTTTGTGTGGGATTTAAGGTATTCGCTGATGACGGTGGCAGAAAGAAGATCAAGCCCTAAAATGAATAGCTTCAGCATAAGCCACTTGCCGGACCATCGAGTGGGAGGGCCTTAAAACAGCACTCCTTTCTGAACTCTCAATAATCTAAAATATTCATTCACAATATTCACAGGAGTGGGCATTAAATCCCGGGATGAACTGTTAGATATCTTTTCATGCTGAACCTCTAAATAAGTTCAGGGTTGTGTTCGCAGGTTGGAGGTTCTTACTTAAAAGGATAAAGGTCAATATCAATCTTTCCAGGTGTCATGTCAACAGTTCCAAACCAAGTGTATTTATTTATGATCTCACTCTACTCTCTGAGATCGAACAGGCCTGTTAGCCAGCATTGTATGCACTTGAAAATGACTGAGCTGCTTAAAGAGCTTGTGCATACATACATTTATGTTATAACTATAGTCACGGCCCCTGGAAACGTTTAATTTCTTGGTGATCTTTTAAAATAAGTTTAGGGATCAAAAAATAACAGGTCTACCTAAGAAATTGATTTTTACGATTGTATTATTTATAATCTTGACAGTATCAATCCCTGTCATTTGATACCCTACTCAGTATGATTGGAAAGTATTTATTTTTTAATTGGTAGTAATTAATTATTTTTGCGTCCATTTATTTTCAGCAACACGGAACTTACATGAAAAATATTTGCCTCAAACCAACCAAAATTGCAGTTCGTGTATCTTTCTGGGGCTCATCAATATCTGCCATATTAATCTTAAAGGAAAATTAAACAGCCTATTTTCATATACAACAGTGAGCTTATGCTTAAGGGCGTGCTTTCTATAATTCACATGTAAAGTATAGAGATATATGATTTGTAAAATGTGGAGATTATTGTTTTTATTAAGCTATACGATTAATTTTTAAGGACTTAAATAACCTCAGGAGTAGATTTTATTCTGTACACCTGAGCCATGATCGTTGTTTTTATAGCATTTTTTAAAAAATGTTGTAAATGAACCACGAAAAGCTACCGAATTGTATTCAGAAAAAACATTTTCCCCCCACATCTTCTGGCTTCGTTCCATGAACCCTGATATTGAAACAAATATGTACATATTGGATTTTATCGGTTTTAAATATACAGTTTATTTTTTCTCGTATTCAATGAAATATATGAAAAAGTAAATGATGAATGAGAGAGAAATTTTCTCCAGGTTTATTTTTCAAAATGTGGCCTAAACCACATGTGAAATATAAGCAAACCTTGAGAAAAAAAAACCTTCTGCAAAGTTAATATTCAGTAACATACCTATATAATAATATAATCGGTACTACCGGATACTATATAATAATACCGGAAGTAGATTTATTCAACTCATAAAACCCACCATAACCATTGCCTTCCTATCTTTACAGTCCAATAACTTAACCAAAGTGCTTACAGGGTAGGATGATAAGGTATTTTCAATATAACGGCTAGTTTTCATGAAAAGGTAAATAAAGAGGTATGTAAGTAAGAAAGAAAAAAAATAAACGTAAAAATTTATCTTTCCATCATATACGCCCTGATATTAGGGCACTATGTCCGGCCATTTTCTGCTCCGGTGTGCCTTAAGCGAGGGTCGTTTCCCATCATCATTTGCAGGGCTGGCCCACATTGTGCCCGCTAACTGCCTCCTCCTTTCCCGTTTTGTGAATACTTAAATTTATTGTTAAATTAAAGGAAGGCCATTGTCTAGCTTGAGGGCGGATCTTGTGTCCTTTGCTACTACGGCAGTATCTCAGCTCGGGATTAAAATGGGTCCAAGTTGGAAGGAACTGTGCGCGTAGAATAGCATCAGTTTTTATTGGAAGCTGGGAGGGAATCTACTGTTCCACTAGACCTAACATACGGTTGCGAGACCTGACGATTAAGCAAAACGTAAGAACCACAATACCTTTTATATACAGGTATATCCTAACGATATCCATAAAATACTGCAAAACTAACATCACATGGAATCAGAAGCAAAACACAGCTGGCGCCTGCGTAGAGTAGATAGTTGTGCTAGTTAGAAGGTGCGAATTCCACTGGTTTTCAAACAATATATTCCAGACTCCGCAAATTTCGTGCAGGTGTTCGGTTTCAAAACCTGTCAAAATATATTTTTTCAAAAACAACTTTTCTTCAAAAGTTTTTAAAGTCAGAAATATCTTAATAGGAGTATTTGTTCAAAATCCGTCTAGATCTTTCGAAAAACAATGCTAAAAGAACTATGACATTTCATTTGGAAATTGATTTTCTTAAAAACGGAATGGTTTTTGAAAATCAAATCTCCTGAAAATTGATGTAAGGGGTTTTGAAACCAAATTTTAATTAATAAATTACAGTCAATGGCATAAAATTATAGTTGGATATAGTGTTTATTTTAAGTTGATAGACATCTTCATTCCTGAATTTTTCCAACCTTGATCCTAGCCCAATTCTCCCAATTCATCCCGGCCTCTCTACTCTGAAAGCCCTGCCGCATCTTAATTGCATTTGGCCTATAACTGCTCTTTTTACCACATGGTTATTCAATACACACTACCCCTTGGTTGTCCCTGGTCAATTGATCCCTTGATAATTTCAATGTATTTTTAACATTCGAATTGTGAGTGAGGTAAAGTTACAATGTAGTGACACTTTTCCTTCTCCAGTAGTCTTTAAACAGTTTCAGTTGGTGAACCCAATTTCCCGGTTATGTTTTAGTTTTAGGAAAACTTTGGGCCATTCTAATCTCCGTCAAGTGAAGATTGTGGCAACGTTATTTGAATGAAAACTAGCCACGCTTCAATGAGTATCCAATAAAAATATCAGACAACTTAAATGAAAACTGAAAAAAAAAAAATTGTTGTTGGCATAATCAATTCACAGCTTTTTAAAAATTGTTGCTTGTCGTCACGTGACCACCGTTTTCGACAATTCAAATGTCATCCTAAAACTACAAAAAAAACACAAGGTTAGCAATAATACTTAACGCTTTAATTAACAGAATTAATTAACACCTATAATAAAATAAAACATTCCCTTTTCAATAGTACTGTTTAGAGGTACCCATGGCCTAGTCAAGTGGCTGAAATGATGCTTCATAAATAAATAAACATGGAGAGCGTTGTTTACATTAGTTTTGGAAAAAAACCGTCAATCAAATCAGTGTATTTATTTTTACTCACCCATTCATGAGGGCTCAAAATCAATAATTAACCTTTAAGTATTCTTATATGATTATAAGGGCCTCGTTGTCGTCAATATGGCATAATAAAGTGGTATCGAGATTTCAAACGATAGACAATATAAAAATTCAATTAAAGTATTTTACAGAAATAGAACAAATAAATGAAATAGCACCATATCATTTGTTGATGCAAGATAATCGATTTAAACTAAATTGAAATTGATGAAACTGAAACTTGATACTTATTGTATGGTGCGTGTTGTTATGTAGAACATTTCTAACTATGGTGGTCATTTTATTTATCTTAATAAAAGACATCCTTAAAAGTTTGCTGTATATTCTGAAAGGATGAAAAAAACAAGAAGGAAATTGGACGACCGAAATCTCGAGGAATAGAGTTCTTTTCAATGGTTTTTATTTATTTATTCCATAGGACTGAGATCCCTTGAGAACCTCAGCCTCTTCAATGATTTTATGCTACATAGTCCAGCCTTAAGCTCGCTCGACTCCAATACACTGCGGTGGTATCTCTCAGAAAAAAACCGAGGTGGCCTAATTCCAATGTGCCGTCTTCTATGGGTTTTTTGATAAATCATTTTTCTTATTTTGTCACCACCTATTTATAAATGATATATGCCCATTTTTTTAAAACTATTAACTTTGGTGAGTCCACGATGTACTATGTGACTTCGTTGGAACATTTAACTGTCTCTTATGCATTGGTTTCTGAGGAATCATTTGATAAAAGACAAACCAATCGATATTGTAATTTTCCCACCTTTTTGATTTGGCCTTTTACAAATGTGTTTTAAAAGAGCGATCAAGGAAGAGAGGGATCAAAAATGCAAGAAGAAGCTTTAAAAAAGGTGTTGAGTAAATAAAAACAAACATTAGAAGTTTTTAATTAAAAAATATGATATAAGCGCATTACAAAATAGTTTATGTGAATAGTTGTTTAAATATTTTAATATAAATTTTAATATACATTCTTGTTAGCTCCACCACTGGAATGCCTTCCTCTCGCTCACCGTCATGCATCATCCTTGCAAACTTTTAAAACCATCTTATCCCAACACCTCTTTCTACTTAGACAGACGGATCTTCCTATTCAATTTTGCTATTATTATGATCTTATTTTATTTTTTAAACTAAAGACGATTACTACCATTTAACTGTTATGTTAGTAACATTTTAAAAGAGTAGGCACCTATATTTATTTATTTTATTTTATTACTTTTATTTCCCCTACCATATTTTATTTTTTTATATAAATGAACCCTAGCATGATATTTTTTAAATTGAGGCATACCTTTCAGTTTGTTATTGCAATATTATTTACTCCCCTTACGGGATGAATTGTTCCATTATTCATGATATTGTTGGCCAGAGTATTTGTCCAGAGCACTGTTAGGGAACATGGTCCCAGAATAAAGGTCTTTTCCTATTTTAATAATCTACATATACTACAAAAAAAAACTACCCCTATTGTTTATTTCTATTTTATTTTTCTCCAACCTTTAACATCCTAATTTTTCAGTAAGCCGGACAACCACTAGCAACAATTAGTCTAGGCAAGTGGCAAAGCACTGTTATTTACATTTATTTTTTATTTAACACAACCATGCCAAGTTAAGGGTTGGAAGTTATGACTCACAATTCGGAACAGGGCTATATATAATGGCGGTGGAGAACAAATGTACCAGAAACTGGCTAAGAGATGAGGCCCGGGCAGAGATGACTTGGCCGCCAATTGTATTACCCTGCCGCTAATGCGGGCCTGTGGTTTATTGTCTAAAGCAGACTATCAGCGGCCGGGGATCGGAATGGCATTACCTTTTGGCAGCGAGCTCTCGCAGAGGGGGCGGTGAGTCAGGTGATAATATTCTTCTGCCTGGGACATCTACCACGGATATTTCATAACTTATTTAAATATAAACACCTCTTCTTATCCGCTTTGGAGTCCTTGACGGGAGAACTGTTAGCATTAATCTCGAAGAAGAACGGGAACATTTGATATATCTGAGTGGTACGGTTAGCTTATCTGTACTTTGCATTATCGGTTGACTTATGCTTTAGCTGATCAATTAATCTATATTGTAAGTAGAAGCATATTTTTTTTTTTGTTTTGCCACTAATAAAAAAACCTACCTGATGAAAATGCTATTAAAAACTGTAGGATTTTATTTAAAAACTGACTAAAAATCAGTAGTAGAATCTTCATTCACAAAACTGTTCCCATAAATAATTGAATAAGACTTTCTTCAGTTTAAAGAAATAAACACGTAAGGGGACTGGTATTAAAATTTTGATTACTAAAGGATTAATAAAATATTTCATGTCGTTGTTCGGATGGAATAATAAACACTGCTTTTTTGACAGAGTAAACATTGAAAATATTTCATTGGAGTGAACGAATTTGCGAGACACTGTATTTTCGTACAGTACCTATGTATACATCAATGTGGCCAGACCGAAAAGGGTCGTATCGTTTTCTTGTTGAGTTACCGGTTTTTACACCTCGAGGTCAAGGCAGGTTTCAGGTTTTGCCTGCGCTTGTGGCAAAAATGAAAAACTATTTATCACGAAGCCACATGTCAGAAACGAAGTGACACATCCTTATCCTTCCTTTCTTATGACTTATAAGCATTTACTGTCTGCAGTTATTATTTGTACAGTTCAGTCCATTTTAGCTTCAACCGTTCTCACTACATATTCCCATTCGATCTTATATGATTCCTTCTTGGATTCCTTGTTGTTGGTTGAGGAGTTGTTTGTCGATTGTATCTTGCATATGTGTTTATTTACGTCATTAAATGAACGTACGCGTTGATAAAGGTTTTATTGTTTTTGTTTTTTTTTTGGTTTGTATTTAATATTTATCATTACCGGAAAGCCTAATAACATTATTCCACTTACGCTTGGAATATCATATAATATTGATCAGTACTTGATCAGGACAGTGATGGAGTTTATTGCTTGGCTTGCTTGAGCAAATGGGTTTGAAGTTTCTATGTCATTGTTACTCAAACCATTTATGTATTTTTTGCGAGTGAAAAAATGTTCCGCTGTGAGTAGGTGTCAAGGAGCCACATTCAGGCCGGTTAGGTCCTACATAAAAGCGTAAATGCTTCAGCTTGGTGTGGCCAATATTGCTGCGTCATGCCCATGGCGTGTTGCGTTCCTTCATGTTTCTCAAATGATCTAAGTGCTTCTAATTCTTCGATCCTCTTTTTTCTCGCCATAATTTTTATCTTTCTTTTAACTTCCGAGGAAAGTGAGAAGCTTTATTTGGTTTCTCATTCCATTCCACCGCAAGAAATGAACAGAACTGAGCATCCGTATAATAACAATAAAATTATACTTCATTAATAATGTTTATTAGAGCTTATGTAACAAATAGCTCGTTAAAAATATACTTATAAGTCGCTCTAGTACAATGTACTATGTAGTACTGATGACTGTTTTTTGGGCATTGCATTCTTTTCGTATACGTGCCCCAAGTTATTTTGATGAGTACGTTCCTGCTGTTAAGTTGGAGCACATTGGTTGGCGACATAGTTTCAACTACCTTCCAATGTGCCTGGAACATGCGGAGCCACCTACGTCTCAGGCAATCAAATCCTACCTTGATAGAAAACTAATGTAATTTGTTTTCCACCACGATGCAGGTACGAAAGATAGTATTTTGTACCGAAATTAATCTTTAATGGTAAAATATAATTATTTCTTTGTTCGCCATATCACGGAAATAAATTATCGTCTCACAATTAGTTTTACAGCAGTGTTGTAAAGATTGTTTTAACCATATACACAGTTATAGTCCATTTTTGACTTAAATAATAATCAATCCTACTATAATATACTATATACTATACTATAATATAATATAACCTATCAACTATTACAAAGTTTCTTGTATATATTATAATAATTAGGAAATGCTCAATTACAAATTACCCTGCTTATTATATAAAATACCTAAAAACTTGGGATTGGGTAATTTTTTTTCTAAGACGGACGTGCTAGTCAAGCAGAATTTGCTACTAACACTGTTTAGTACCATAGGAAAAGTTGTCATTATATGCCTTAGACCCTCTTCAACACACCAGACCCTAGTAATTCAAATTCTTTGGTATTCCGTCGTCTGCTGTCAAGAATGATTATTCACTCTTGGGTATTTGTTGTGACTGGGGCTGTCTGGCTTATCTTCGCCACCAGTCCATTAGTGCCATTAGAGTTGATATTAAACATCATAGAGTATCCTCTGAAGGTATGAGCCTTCGAATTTGGTATGTGAAATTATTATTAATATTATTTTAATGAATTTTATAAAAGAAGTAAACATTTTTTTTAATTTCCTTTTTTTTTTAGTTCTTAATGGACAATTTTTTTATCTATTACATCAGTGGCGTACGAGAGTATTTGCCACTTAAGGTGTTCCCCGGACTTGCCATCCTTGCTATTAAAATCAAAATAAGAGTGCATATTAACAAATAGTAAAAATAAATAAATTTATTTATTTCGTTTAAACGCATTAATGTTAAATGTAAACGTATTTATAAGGACCCTTTAAAAGTACTTTTTTTAGCAGTTCTGATTTTATTACATGGCAACGTGTCTTTATGTGGCCATCACCAATTTGAAATTGAGAGCACAAATATTTTCTTTATTTACTGATTAAGTCTAAAAATGTCTTAAATAAATGACTTGTTTATAATCGTTGATTCGGTTGATTACATAATGATGTAGATAATGATCTTATTTAGTTTTATATACTTTAAACAAAAATATCAAAACATTACACTCCAAAAATAAACTGCATTCAGGGCGGACCCCGTATGTTTTTTTTGCTTTTCTAAACACTAGGCATTTTCATATTCGAGAGTTTGGCATGGTAGGGACGATATGTCAATATTATATGTAGTTATATTATTGCGAATACTCAACGAATGAGAGAGTGAATGCAACATTGTACATATGGTATCAATGATATCATTCATCACAATTACCTATTACCTTATATAGGGCAGATTTATTTAATATAAAGATTTTTTTCTAAACCACAAAAAAAATAGATGGTGATGTATGATATAGTTAATAGTCTACAGTAGTAGTAGTATGATAGTAGTAGAGTGAATATCTCAAGAATTAATCGGTTAACAACAAAGCTAATACAAATAATTACTTAATATTTTACTCAGATAGGCGTGTAATTCAAGTCAGCAGCGCGGACTGTTTTTAAAGGTAATTTCAAAGGTTTATAAAATAGTCAATTACGGCTTCGCTGTTTGGTTTTGTACATTTGAATAAGTAATTGATTAAATACTTGTAATTAGCAATAAATTATAAAAAGATTTAGGCAGGTTGTTAGTTTTATAAAATTTCACATAATACATGCCAATCGTTTGGTTAAGTACTTTTAAAAGGTTTATTGAGTTGACAAGCGAAATCTACGAGCAATCATTTTTTGTACTATTGGTTTAAGAGATCGATCATATATCACGTTTCATGTGTTTTTTGTCTGTTGCAATTGCTAGTGATTGTGTAGCTCAATCAAAGCGTTGCACCGCCAAATACCAAAACCCAAAATTTTGTTCCAAATAATATTCGTAAAAAAAGTATTTGATTATAAAATATTTTCATGAAATGATAAAATATTGCTCGTAACTCCAGTAAAAGAATACATTCAGTTAAGTCATTACAGAAATCCTTTTGATTAATAAAACACTTTCAGCCTTTCAACAGCTTTATTGATTGCTACCTGATTCTGTCCAGACGTCATTTGACAGCCAAGCCACCAAAGACACCAAGCTATAGTTACCACCAGCCCAAACCAACAAGAATGACGCCATCGAAAACGTTCGGTTAGAAATCATGAAAGTTATGGGAGTGACCGGAGGTGTCTTGTTTCTTAATGTATACACATACCGCACACCATACGTAAATTCTTTTAAGAGGCATCGGTGCTAATTTCTACCACATCACGAAAATTACACAAACACTACTACTTGTCATGAATTTCAATCTTAAAGTAACTCGCCCAAAACCGGTTTGACATTCCGCCATGCGTCGTATAGAATTTGTCACGATGGCCAACTTCCGGAGGAGGCAATTGCGACCTACTTTGAAAATCAATCTTTGCCAGAGCCACCGAAGTCCCAAGTTAAGACTTAACAGTGAAGACAAACCCCGCTACTAACGAAGCCTGTATTACACGGGCCCCTGGGCAGGTCCTGATTACAATCTGCCAAGACATTCAAACAGATTACTAGAGACCCCACAGGTATTAATGAGCTAAGAGAACGGCCTTGTCCTCGAGGCATTAGGTCCCTTATCGGTTGCTTCTTATCGCCTCCTTGAAAACCTTATTTCCTACTGTCGGCCGCTAGTACCAACCCTCTCACCCCGACGGGCCTCCAAGAAATTGAAATCCCCCAGGAGCCATGAAGCCTACAACGAGTCTAGATTGTGTCTGTGTAATGCGGTTTCCACCGAGAACAAATTTTAACGAGAACTTTTACATTTGTAAACTTAGCTCTATCTTGACGGCCTTTTTTCCTCATTTCTAGAAACGAACTATAAGAGAAAATACGGAAAATTTCCCGTAATGATACTAAATAGACTGATTTTCTCCCCAGCTATGTGGGAATTTGACACATTAGCGTCTGGTTTATTTATTGCTATACAATTTCGTAATATTATTGAGTTATAAATCTTTATAAACGTTTGTTTTCATATTGATTTATACACTCATACTGAAACTAATTAATACAACCAGTGAATGAGTTGGTGAGTGAATAATGTATAAATCGTTACTACAGTTTTTCCGGAGTCACCGCTAAGTCACAAATAAACATTACAGTTCACTACTCAAAACGTTAAGGCCCTTCATTTGATTTATAATCATCATTATAAGCGATCAAAAGCCCTTTACCTTATTGATTCATTCGGGCACCGGAAAAAAGTGTTCAATAAACAATATTCATTGTTGCATAAAAAATTAACAAATAATTTGTAAAAGGATAGAACGATTAAGCTCCTGAAACATTATCCCATTTCGAGTTAGCTACTGAGGGGCTTAGCCCAAGTCTATTTTAATGCCAAGAGTGTAAATAGCAAATACATTATACATCGATTAAAAACAATATTTATATACTAATTAGCAATTAACCTCTGTCCTAGGCCACCCTAACCAGATGTCGCTGTGTTCAATATTAACATAGAAAGTTTGCAAATAAAGTTTGAGTTCTAAGTTTGTAGGAAACGGTGAGTCATCTAAATGCAATGAGCCGGCATATATATCGTTCCACAGCCCGGATATGAGATACACCACTAATTGGCTTCTGTCATTGAACTAGACCGCACTTGGCATTCCGCTCCTTGTACGAACAACTTCACGAGGACGTTATTGCAGTATGCCCGCATTTATTAAAAAGTAATGAATATACAAGAGTTGTTTTTTTCTATATAGACGTACAGCCTGCGTAAATATCTACTATACTTGAAATGACTGAGAGCTATACAACTATTTGTGAATTGTATACCTGTTTTTCTTATTCTATTACTCATTCTTCAGAACTCATTTTGTTTATGTTTAGTTACATAATGCTAAGAATATTGTAATCCTAACATTATATATAAGGCTATAAGCCCCTTCTAGTGTATACCTGCCTCGGGACTTCATGGAAGTCAATGGTGTTTCTTGTTATTTTGTAAGTAAGCAACCGCATCCCTCCCAATTCCTGAAACAACCCTTCTCATATTCACATATTTCTCCGCTTTAGTTCCAGTCCCCACTTGTTCACAGATATTTCCCACACTCGTCCATAAACACCCGACCCAGTAGTATGTAGTATCATAACTCTTAATATTTGTATATACCAGTGTTTTGACTGGTGTTGACACCAGACGTTCACACAACAAACATACTTTCAATAATTGATGGGTAGTTATAATCCAACAAAGTCCCAACATACTATCAACCAGAACGGTGGTTTCTAATTTCACACCCTACTAAAAACGATACAAAATACATATTTTTAATAAAATTAATGAATCACAATTTATTATTTTAAGTTGGCATGCCTGTATTTTTTATTATAGTATATAGTTTATCCTGTTCTCAGTCATATAACATTCATATAAAATGTTCTCAGTCTCCACATTGTTCATTAAACAATAACGTGTTCAACCACTCTAACCATTCCAGTTGGCAATTAATTGTTGTTTTTCAAAAAACAGATATTTGTATGAAACGGTCTGAAAAGGTTAACTCTCTTCGAGTGAAGTTAGAACTAGTAACAAACCTTTTGACAAAACATAAATTAAAAAAATACAATCATACAGTTCATATAATCACTATCACTTATCTTTAACCAATAATTATTAAAAATTTATTCTAATAGGATTTATTTTTCTTATTAAAAGACATTTTATAATATCTATATTGCTTGAAAGATTTTGGGGGAATTTAGCATGGGAACTTAAGATTTTTCGGTTCACCAAGACAATCGCACTATAATTCTTCTATTGGGCTCGGTAAGCTATATGGCCCATAGTAGATTCCTAATCGAGTTCTTTATCAATGTCAAACTGTATCTTGTACGTTAAAAAGAGCGTTTTTTTTTTGTTTTTGAAGTATAATTAGATTTGACACATCGCGGATTTATTGCAACGATACGACAAGAAAATAGTATATTTTAGAAACCAGTGACACTTGAGATTACTGCACACGAGCAAAGAGACCCCAAGCAAAGTGAGATTCGATATCAGTAAGGGGTGGTTGATCCTCTTATACATATATACGGTATGTATATGTAAATACGCTGCTCACTTAGGAGATACGTAAGTCAATCTTCCCATATCCTATTATAATGATGTATGTATTGATAGTATTATTTTTATTGGTGCACTACTACCTCTAAAGGAGAAATGTATACTCAACGAATAAAGTTATTTAGATTAATCTTACTCGCAATCCAATAAGGGTCATTCCATGGTTCGGGGACTGAGTAAACACCGACTTCAGCAAATTCCCTTTATTGAACACTGACGAATTCTTGAGTGCAAGCCTTTGTTATCTTTAACAACGTGGCCGCCTAGTAGTGGAATGCCTCTTACAAAAGCAGTATGGCTCCAACTTCTACTAATACTGTGGAATCCCAATATTTTGTATCCCGATTATTCGTATTTCCGGCTAATTCATACAAATTTGTCGGTCCCCAGAGATTGATCGGTCCCTCGGTAATTCGTATTATTTTTATACTCGAGGTCACTTAAAACTCTCGTTAATTCGTACTGTTTCAAGAAAAGCAAAGCGGACAGTGAGAGACTAGAGAGCAGAATGAGTGCGAGATAAATGTTTTCTATGAAATCCCATATGTAATTCGTACTCTTTTTACTGAAAGGAAATAAGGAGAGGAGGGAGTCTCGTTTTCGTTATCGTTGTGACACGTTACCATGCCTCCGAAAAATGTTAGCCTCTCTATTAAAGAGAAACAACAAATCATAAAGGCCGTGGCCAGTGGATTTAAGCAAATTGACGTATCCAAGCGTTTTAACGTCCCTCGTTCCACGATCAATCCTGAAGAATAAGGACAAAATCACTTCCCAGACATCAAGCAGTAAAGTAAATCGCTTCAAGACTGGTGATTACCCACAACTTGAAGTTAAGTTTGGAGGAAATATACAAAGGAATTGACAATACCCGTCTGCAAGGATTGCGTCAAAAAAAAAGTATGGGTTTTTTTTGAGCAAATGATTGGTGTATGTTTAATCTAGAACATAAGTATGTACATATTTTTTATTGCATGTATTGTTTATTTTAATATTTTTTTCAGATTATAATCCTTTATTGTGCTAAAATTACAATCTGCCTTTTATAAGGCAATAAGTAATTAAGATAAATGCTCTCATTCATACCATATTTACAGTTCATCATTCACTCGCTCATTCATACAATATTTACAGACAGCCCAGAGACCCCCCAAATCCACCGCGAAGAGAAAGCGGAGTCTTGGGAAGTCCCCCACGCTCCTCCGTCAGCCGCGTCACCGGATACTAGCCAGTGGAGGCTGACCAAGAGCGCGAGAGCCACAGACGCTCAGGACATGATTGGAGAAACTGGCCATTGCCAGGACTCCCACTGTCACGCGTTTATAGCAGGTCACGAGGCCACTGCCGTTTCAGTCTCCGAGGAGGATTATAGGGATGAGTGGCGCAGTGCAATGACTGTGCTACAGGATTAGGGTGGTTGGAAAGGCTACTGTGGAATTTCATAAACTTGGAAGGGATGATTTTAATATTAAGCAGTGTTAATTGCATAGTTTTTATCCTTGCTACATTGTACATACTTCTTAATACATACATGTTTGCATTAATTTTGTACTCCCGATAATTGCTATTTCCGATAATTCGTACCAAACTGCCAGTCCTTTGACAATACGAATTATAGGGATTCTACTGTACATCAATTTTAAGAAAAAAGAGAAAATGGGGTTTCTCTTAACCCTTCTTACTTACGTTTGTGCTGTAATAATTATAATTGTTATGCTTTGTTTTAAATAAAATAGGCAGCTCAAGATTAATAGTTAAGACACCCTTAAAATTCATCACATATTTTGCCAACTTGTTCACTGCGGACAAATTGGCAAAGTTACTTCCACGCCCAGAAAAGACTCGCCTACCTTTCCATATTTTTTCCTCGATAAATTTTCGGAATCCGGGCTCTCGCGTTCTTCGTCAGCCTTCACTGGCTCGTATCCGGTGACGCAGCTGAGGAAGGTGACAACCATGTGGATTTGGGAGGTATCTGGGCTGTTTGTAAATACTGTATGAATGAATGAGTGAATGAAAATTTTAAATGTTGTTCAAATGAGAACATTTATCACAATTACTTATTGTCTAATAACACAGATTGTAATTTTAGCACAATAAAGAAGTTTCTAAACAAAAAAAAGTATTTAGAGATAAGAGTAGTTCACTTTACCGACCGCTAACTACATCCGATTATCTACCTCTACTCTATTGAAGCGAGTTTGCCATGTATATATTGTTAATTATTTAAATACAGAAATATAAGTAATACAAACAAATCATAAAATACTCAAAGGAATACCAGTGTAAATATTGTTAAAGAATAAATGACGTAACTGCAGACGTGTTCACAGAAAGCTGCTAGAGTCACCGGGCCAAGCAGCCCAAGCAAGCAGGTAGGTAAGCGAGCCGATTGGCCAAATTAAACAGCCTACTGATTGACCGTAATAAATAGCTTGCTCATTGGATGCTTCGGGGTATATATATATATACGCCGCTTTCAGCTAATGATGCTAGAATACACAGGCGACAAATATTCAAATAGGGGTTAAAACGGGAAAAAACGACAAGGCGTTCAAGCTACAGCTCGCCTCTGAACTGGTCCTTGCAGCTGGACTAATGTTTCTAAATACTGCCTAATCATTTATGAAACTCTACATTTCTATATCCTTAAACTTGCTATCTTTTGCCTGACCCCAAACTTTCCTAGCGGTCTTTGTCTAGCTAAAACTAGCACATCCTAGTAAGGTGGGATCACTTCCATGATTTCTGAGGCCATAAACATGTACTTAGTAGCGTACCTCCCAGCGATCCAGTCGGCCTCATTCCGGTTCACTCCTTTGAGATCAGGACGGTTTTCTTCTACCCTCAGATAACGAGTGAGAACTGGTGGTCATTCCAAGACCATGTAAACTTCCAGAACATTTTGCACTGTCGTGGCTCACCTTCTAAGATCTTATGGAAACAGATGAATAAATAAATTACAAATTAAGCTGCCCACCGACTAGGCCACCTGCATAGGTCAAAGACTACAAGTGGGCGTGCCTAACACGACATATAAATCAAAAAAGGAATCCTAAGAAATGTCGACGTTTTGTCGAAACTAAAACCACAATGTGATTCTTCGTGGTCTAATGTTAACAGAACCGTGTTATACTCTAGATTGCTATTTTGATTTGGAAAATTTGTCAGTTGGTATACTACCAACTAATTAAACCAATATTATAGGGTATAGTTAAAGTAAATAATAAGTTTTTAACTCAAATTCATAAAACTCTCGTTGAGGGGCCTACTGCAATTTTTATTTATTTGTAAGATGTACGGGATTTGCGTGCTTTAGCACTCTCACTGCGCACACGAAACAGTATTTTTTGACTTTCGGGTACAATATTTTTGTTATTCACTGGTTGTTTCTGGTCACTCTCCCGGGGCACTCTGAAAGCAATGACGAGTTTCCAGGAATCCTCCAATGGATTGTTCCTACTTTTACCAATGTTTTACCCATGTTTTTTATTAAGGATAACATTTTTTTCAACTATTGTATTATTAGAAATCAAGAGGTTTAAAATAAACAAAAGTATAATTGGAATTATTTCTATGGTTAAAAATGTAATGATAAAGTGACATAATCCTGTTTTGTTTGCCCAACAGCAGTGCTGTCGTAGTTGCTATAGTTTCTTAAATCAGAATATGTGAAATTTTTATATTTTTTAATGTCAGAAACCGTATTAAAATTAACAGTAAATGATTTACTTATTAATTTAAGTTTTGATTTATGAGCAGTTAAAATAAACAGATCTCAAGCTAATTAAACACTACCTGCATAAAATTAGGTAAGCATGCAAAGGAATAGCTTTTGTTTCATATATAGCAGACAATCAACATTCAGAACCTTGTTATGTGAAATAGCGAATGTTTCTAAAAAGGTTCCGGGTAAATTATGTTAAAACTAAATGCATTTAAACAAAAATAAACGAAGACTCGGATAGGGAACTTCTTTAATTCCTTTTGTAGGTCCCCCTTTCAAAGGATCAGCCCTTTGTAGGTCTACTTCTGGAAGCAATTCCCAAAGGGCCATAAATTGTTCCCAAATTATTCTCTTCCTTCGATATCCTATCTATTTCCCATCGGGAACCAATTTATTTCCATACCTATTTCATTTAATCAATATTCAATAATCTCTGTACCTATAAGTTACTTCTGTATTTAAATTAAATCTCTCATTGCGAGCAGGTCAATGCATTTATTGCTGCTTTCGATTTCATTTAATATTATAGGTAACTAAAATAACCTCAGCATTTGTTTATTAATTTTCACCCGAGTATAATTCATAAAAAAAAATTATATGCTGTGAAAAAATAATATTGTCGAAAAATATAAGACGAAATATAGAAAAAGAGCAGGGAATAAATAGAAAACAAAAGAAGGGGATCACTATGAAGCAGTCAAAAAAATATCTAAACCTTTATTGAGTGAAGGTAAAATTTAAGCAAGGAAGTTTTGCAGCACAACTATCGAAGGTAAGAGGTTTGCTGCTCTCTGTACTGGTGTGGCGAAGAAGACATTCGTTTTTACTATTCCCATCTTTATAAAAATAAATTTGACAGATAACAGCTTATTGAGAGTATAAGTAGGTGAAAGATATCACATCTAGGAAGACCATTGACAGACACACCGGCGGCCTTACAAGGCCGCTGAGCAAACTCCCACGGATTGTTCATCCTGGGAAGAAAAAAAAGGGTCGGGAAGGAAATTTTGTGTTAACGGCAATACGGCTATCTAGAGGAGGTACAAAAAGCAATTTGCAATAAATACGTAGCTTTTGTTCGATTGTTTTTTTATAAAAGTCGGTCTCAGGATGATTTTCCTCATGTTTTCATCAACGTATAACCTTTTTTTTTTATAGTGACAATTTTAGAAATAGATGTAATAGACATAAACTTATCTAGTTTTAGATACGCTCAAGTAAATGCATATTATAATTATCGCTATACTGATCTACTTCAATTAACCGTGCAATACTTATGAGTGGATATGGCCAGCAGCTTTGGAGGGGTACATTACCGCTTAGTTAATTAACCGTCAAACTTGATATTATTAATTTTTACTTACAAAATTTTACTGATTAAGACTATGGATAATAATAGGAAAACACTGTACACTTGCCAATAAATGACATTTTAACGTACATTTTGAGTAAATATGCTATTACCAATGAATTAAAGAATCCCAGTAAATGAATGTGTATGTATAGCTATGTGTGTCTCAGTACATATATATATGTGTGTGTGTGTGCTGATGTTTTCTTACTTACAGTATACTATACAGATGGTAAGTGCCAAAACCTCAAAATATACTCCACGCCATATCGTATATGCCACACTAACTTACTTGATACCACACTTACTTGAATTCTAAGACTATCACCACGCTAACCTAGGACAACACTGCAAAGAAGGACAAAGCATTGGCCTGTAAAGGAAAACGTGAAGAATATGTATATCAAAACTTCCTAGCAGATTCTCAACAGTTGGAAATATCCAAAGTAAATATCCCAAGCTCCGACTAGGAGCTGAGGTTGATGTTCTCTTGGACATCCGATCCCAATCGGGAACGTTTTGTTCTTCTGTCCTTGGGGAGAAGGAGTGGTGTAATTATCCTCCCTTTCGCAGGAGGTCCAGAATTATTATCTAGTTACCCTCCAGTAGACGGTCACACCTTCCATCATCTTCCTTGGAACGTCTTAGTTGGGCAAACTTGTTGATGGCTGCTTCTCGGTGTAGCTGGCTAATTAATGTGGTGCTCTCTCCTAAGACCACTACTGGTGGTAGCTTCTTCGGTATTAAAGCATGTAGCTGGAAGCACCCAAGTATGGGTTTTGCTAGCATCTCACACTAATTGCCTACGCTGTAGGCACTGCATTGACCTTGCCTTCTTCAGTTTTGTGGTGTTCTGGAGGACCTCGAAGCCATCTGCATTGGTCTCAAGAGCCGGGCACTTCGTAGAGCCTATAACGTCATCATCGTTGCTATCCTTCTTCCACTTCTTCTTTCTAACTGTTCTTCAGGATATGTTGACTCTTTGAAGTCTCAGCTGCTAGTAGTTACTAATACTGACATCCGCACAAACACGACATTGTTGAAATTACACAAAGCCCTTCCCTAAACTGCTCTTATTTGGATCAAGGGATCATCGTAAATGGGTCTGCGATAACATCACGCTTAGCTATGTTAGATGCGGTTCATCACACAGGTATCCGCATTTCAACTGGCGCATTCCGAACGGGCCCTAAGCCGAGTCAAGCGTGGAATCGGGGCTTCCCCCTATACTATTCATAAGAAAGAAACTGGCCATAAACTATTTAGCTATACTATATACCCAGTCAAACCACCCTTTCCCATATGCCCAATATTTTCTGCTAAATTCAATGAAAAATCATACTTGCAGTAACAAGCTTAAAAAACACACAAATATACCAGAAACCCATATTTTCCCTCATTTTCTACAGTAAAGTAAATTCTATGTGCTAAAGTAGAGTATGTACAGTATAAATGGTACAGCCTTATAGTATAACCAGAGATTAGAAAAATCAATGCCTACTCTACTACGACATTCTCCAATTAACAGAAGAAATAGTTAAGCAATAGCAGTCAAAGGGGGATGAGAGCCCACCCCGTAAGCCCACGTACATCAAAAGAGAGGTCAAATCATGGAGTACATCTAACCATTACAGCAATCGAGAAGTAGTACTTTCTTGGCTTAGAGTAGGACATTGTAAAATGACACATGACCTTATCACCCGAGAAACACCTACAAAATACTAAAAATGCAACTAAAATTTAACCACCGTTCATATATTTGTGTGCCACATTTACATATATATAATACATTAAATAGCCAAAACAAAATCTATTACGATTCCTCACAGCATTCAAAAATGACTAAATGGCCATAAATTCCAGCAAAAAACTTCTCTCCATAACATCTTCATATCAAATATTTGACTAAAAAAACTAGCAGACTAAGAAAAATTCGTTATTTAGGCTATTAAAAAATCAGCGCAAGATAAAAGGTTCATTCCTTAAACAGAATATTCTAAGATAATTTTTTATGGGATAGCGACTTGTTTACCTTATTTAATCCTTTGCGTTATTGGGTAAACAAAAACTAAAATTTATATCATCATTTATTTTCAATCAAAGATGTGATTTCTTGTGTAACCGATCACTAAAAATTATATGGTATGAATGAGATCAATATGGTATGAATGAGATCATTTATCTGTATTATTATTGCCTTATAAAAGGCAGATTGTAATTATTGCAATTTTTAAATTAAAAAAAATTTAAAAAAAGTTCTTTTTTTATTTTAATTTAAAAAATGATTTTCACGTTCAAGCAATTAGCCTGTGTTGTTGCTTAAGTTAGTTAGGAAAATGGTCAAAGCCAAACATATGCCCGTGCACTGGGTTTGCCTGAAACTATTGTTCGGAGAGCAAGTTACTCGTCACCGTGAGACAGGTTTGTGCACACGCAGACCCGGTGCAGATCGACCACGAGTGAGAGAGCCAAGATATGGCCAGTTTATTGTTCTAATAACGCTTGAGAATCGGGTTTCAACTGCTACTGAGTTCGCCTGCTTTGTACAACTCTGGGAGTAGCAATATGTTCAGAAACTTGCTGAGCTGAATTTAAACCCTCAGAGACCATCATCAGGGCCGCTGTTGACCAGAGAACATAAAAGAGCTCGTTCAGAATTTTCTCGGAGACACCTTATGTGACCTGAAAACGAATGGACCAACGTATCAACGTGCTATTTTCAGACGAGCCACGCTTCTCCCTCCATACCAGATGGACGGATAAGAGTTTACCAAAGACCCGATGAGTGCTGCACTGAGTCTCCACTACTGGAAGACTTCAACGGAGGTGGTTCAGTGATGGTGTGGGGTGAAACTTTTTCAACGGAGCTCCACGTTGTGTCCACAGGGTTTCTCTTAAAGCCGTTTTGTATGTAAGGAAAATTATCCATAAGTAGGTGATCCCTTTTGCACCATTTATTGGCCAAATCCCATTTTTATAATGCGCGAACACACATGGCAAGGTTTGTTTTCCAAAGGGTACACGGAATTCGAGGAGGCTTGAAGCCGGATTTAAATCCTATAGAGCACAGATAGGACGAGCTAGGCAGATGTGTAAAAAAGCAGGTTCGGCCAAAGGGTTTTCCCCCCTCCCTTCAACTTACACGAGTTAAGAACTTCTTTGGAAGAGACGTGGGAGGATATGAATGAAGAGGTTGCAGCAAACTTGATAAGTAGCATCCCTCGAAGACTTGAGAATGTGATTCATGCCAGAGGAGGAATCGTTTTTTCGTGATCGGTAATTTCTGTAGAATTTTTGTTAAATAACTTTTTTTTGTATTTATTGGGGTTTTCCTTCATATTTATAGCCTCTTATCACTGAAAACCTCTGAATTGAAAGGCGAAATAATTTTATTAGGAAGCAAATATTTTAATTTTTTTAAATTCAATTATCATTATTATTATTTTTCCTTTTAAATTATCAGCCTAATGCCGGGCACCCATTGGGCGTGAATCTCAAAAGTGAGGCACGCCAGCTAGCTCCGTAGCCCCTCACGAACCGTTCACACGAGTTGGTATTTCACACGAATTGTATGGGCAAAATTATTTTTAAATTAATTATTTTCCTTAAGTGTATCTCTCTTACTTTCGTGATTCCACAGGTGTGAGCTTGTCCTCAGAAACCTAGTTAAACTCGTATAAGTAAAACGTTAAAATGGGTTCTGATGCTGTGGGTGAGGGACAGTTGCGGTGCTTGGCTCTGCTCTCGTCCTTCTATTATATCGGACTCCCAACGGTGGGTACCCAAAATGAGTTTGATAACATATACAAACAACGACGTTGATCACTTGAGTTGACCAATATAAATCAAACAAGCAAACTAGAGTCAATAACAATCTCACGCCTTTACATCACAAGCTCATGCTTTCACAAATATGTTAATGTTGACTTTTAGCTCATAAGCCAAAGATTTCCAAATTCTTTGATACTATCCGCAAGTCCGGATCGCATAGACAACTCCTTACGTACCCCATCCATACAATCCTCCCCGTCTCCTATAGTGCTGTTGGGGTCGCGAACCACTCATTCATTCGAGCCCTGAGCTTCTGCTGCTTTCTTGTACTTTTTCTGGTCTTCGACACTTAGTGAAATGATCGGAGAGTGAGCTTTCTTGCTCCGACTCTTCCACCAGGTCACTGGGGGGATTTGTTGGGACCATTTGAGCTCCTGGGGTGATTTGTAAGCGCATATTGTATGAATGTTGACATGTGGGTATACATAAGGTGAATAGATTTATGTATTAGGTATAAATAAGCTTTTAAATTAGAATGAATAATGATGGATAAGGGAATTGTGATATTGAAAATAAATATAATAACTTGAAAGAAATAGATTTATTTTTCATTTCAGACATTTTCCAATCATTACTATCTATTACATTGTAAATTTTTTATTAATATATTAGTCTTTACAGTTAATCTTAGTTATATATATTTCGGTTTGTATTTAGTCTGCTTTACTATTTTGTTAATAAAATAATTTTACTTAAAAAAAAAATTAATTTATTGCTTTGTGTCTATTTATTACTACTTTGATATTAAATGAAACTATTCCACCGCCGTGACCTTATAGCTAGTATAATTATAAATAATAAAACAATACTAATCAGGTACTCGATGGACGACCAGGAGTGGAGTGATTATCGTCTTGTAAGAGGGAGAGAGAAAGCAATTAATGGGCAGTTCTAATCCAGCTGAAGTTAATCCAAGCATGTCGGGGCAAAGCCGCCCTATATATTGCCTCCGTTACTAATCTCTTCGGTCCGGTCGGCCAGCTACCGTCTACTCTTCTTACCTTAGAGAAGTGGTTGGCTGCTTAGCCACCATTTATATATAGATGTGTGTATTTACTTGCTCTCAGCTCAGTAAGGCTGACATAACAGTATGCTTTTACAAGCTCGTCGTTTTACTAAATAATATATAACTGAGGTGTTGTTAAATGGTGTAATGTATGGCTTGCGTCTCAATACTCGACTCTGAATCGATCTATATATTGTTAGTTCAGAGAAAATGATCCCTGCTCTTTTTTTTCTCTAATGAATAACGTCTTCTGTTTTTTTTAATTAATAAATACTTTTTCTTATTTTTTCAAGTATTTTCAATTCATTTATATCCACCACCATAATGGAAATTTTAAGTAAAATGTATTGCATTTATCAACAGGACACAACTTCAAAAAGGATAAAGAAAAGGGCCAAATAATTTTTTATTGGTAATTTGGTTGTTCATTTTATGAATACATAAAATATCTATTGTTTAGGCAAAAGCAATGTTTATTTGCCTGGATGTAACGGACTATCAATACCATTTCTACGTAAGGGTAATCTGACCAGTGGACAGCGGCATGACCGTCGGGACTGTGAAGGTCTTTTTAAGTTCACCAAGTTGTGTCCTCCTCATTCCTTATCCTTCTATCCAATAATTACGACAGGTGAGATATTTAGCAATAGCCTCAGTTACTAAAGTAAGCGAATTAATTTTATAGAGAATAACTCTTTTATTGTTGTTTCATTTACATTCATATTGCACATTTATTTGTCAACTACGTATAATAAGAGCATTGTGTAAAGGTGGGTGGGATGTGTTTAGTATTCATGCATTGTACCGCTATATCGTTTAATGAACAGTACTATCGATATCAATCGGCTATACCCCAAGCATTCCGCAAGGGCTTCTTCAGGGGATTACACCTGGTCCAGAAATAGCCTGTGATTTGCCACAATGTCGAGTGGTTGGAAATCCTCAAATTCAGCTAACCAGTGCAGCAATACAGAGGAGTAAATCAGTAGCACATAATCGCGGCAATAATCTATTATTACACCCTAATGAAGGAGGCTAGTGCAGTTCCTTCGTGAGCTTTAGGGCCTCCTTTAGTTAACTGCAGGGGTAGAAACCAGCTAAAAAACAATTCATTAACCAGCCCACCCCATTGTTTTTACTCTTTCTGGTATTAGTTTATTGACATCCGACCTCATAACAATTAGAAATGTTCCATCATAATGTTTCAGAATTGCTCCCTCCGTCACATTCGGTAGAGTTTATGCCCGCCCCTTCATAAAAATTTAATTCTTAACTATCTTGAACATTCCACAGATAATTTTGAATTTTCCATTCCAGATAAACAAATACACATTAATTAATTGTTCTGAACAAAACAATACAAACATTTTTAAATGTTTTGTCTCCAAAAATGAATTATTTACTAGCATAAAATTTAAAAATAAATCATGCGAGTAGTATTCATTTTAAATTGTTCACATAAATTCAGAAAACAGAATTTAAGTTCATAAATGTACTGTTATTTCCGAAAACAATATTCCCATGAGATTTTATGTTGTTAGTAAATTACTCATAATTATGATCGGACCTACATTTTTTAAGCGGCTTTGTTGTCTTTTATCTAAACCAGAAACCCTATTGTTTTCGTCGGGTTTGCCTCTGTAAACAATTCATCCTGAACGGCTTATCCGATCTTCACAGAATTTTGTTTACGTTTTACTATTAATTTTCTATTTTGTTTTATAATCAAACCATAAATATATTAAAAGAGTTGCTAAAACTTGATTTTTTCATTGATTAGGTAGTGTCTTCAAGCAAGGTGGATAAAATCGTCAACGACACAAAACATTAACATTAATCAAAGTTCTGAGTTCACAAATGAAATTGTGTGTAAAAGAGGTTTTCCTTCCACAGATACAAACACAACTAACTGCTTACCTTCAAAAACAAGCTGGTAAGTTGGAAAAGATAAATATTTTGGATTGTCCTGTAATTTTAAAATCTTCAATCACTGAAAATTATTAGGCAGATATACAATCTGACTTGACGTCTCTAAAGGCAACAGACAAGCATACCATTAAAAATAATAATAATGTCATTTTTAGTAGTAACGAGGATTCTAACCCAACCTCCGAATCAGATAGCGACCCCGATGAAATCCATCATTTGCAAATTATCGGCCATTTATCAATTCCACAATCAACGGAAGCTGTTTTGGAAAACGATAAAAATAAAAGATAAATGACTAGAAAGCAGCTAAGAAATAAAGTTTAATGGGCTCAAAACATTAAAATAAAATCTATAAATGCCGGTTATCAAATCCCATATCACATACATATCCCGGCTAAGTAATCAGCACGAAAGCTTCGGGCTCGCCTGCGCTGGAGACTGCATTTTTAAATGCTCAAGTAGAATATCACTTGAGGGAAGAAAATTAATGTTTGAGAATTATCATAATCTTGATAATCAGACAAGAAAGAGGGAATATCGGGAAGTTATTTGTTTCTGCAAGTGACGATGCAAGATCAACAAGTGCTAGAAAGCCAGAAAACTTGTACTTTCTCAAAAAGGATGGCCATAGAAAGAGGGTTTGCAAATACATGTTTAAATCAACATTTGCCATATCAAACAGAACTATATCAACTATTATAAAGAAGAGAGATGACAATGGATTTACTGCTGGAAAAAAATCAAGAAAAAGAGTACATGGCTCACTCAATCTAACAATGATTCATCAAATGCATGTTGATCGGAGCATTGGACTTGGTTTATGTTTAACAGTATCTTAAGAAACACTACTATGAAAAAGTTGTCAATAAAAAACTAAACATTAGCTACTTCAAGCCAAAAATAGATTTCTGGATACAGTGTGACACGTTTAAAACATATTTGCAGAAAAACAAGTAGGAAAGGAGGACACGGTTAATACACATAAAGTGCAATATTTGACGTGCTGGTAATGTTGTAACTGTCACAGATGAATGCTTTGGTGTTGCATTACAAAAGAAAATTAAACGTTTACAATTTTATTGTAAAGCACTTTGTCAAAAACAAGGTTGTTTCTTTTCATGGCATGAAGCAATTGTAAAAAAAGGTTGGAATGAGATTACTGATTGCGTTTATGAAAATTTTCTATAGTAACATTTGTGCCACAGAACAAAAATAAATTTATTTTCGGTATGTACCTTAATTGCGTCAACAAAAAAAAAAGAACGTTAAAAGAAAAAGCCATACATAGTTGATAGCAAGACATTCTGAAAACCATAACATGTATTCATGCATTGAAACAGGAAGTCAAAGAATCTTGAAACTAAAATGTCCAATTTTTGTCCCAAGTGAAGTATCAATGCTTATCAAAGCATTTAGGAAAACATAAAAAGGCTACTTGGTTAAAATACATGGATACCAGAGATTTTTAAGACTAGAAAACGTTGTCAGAAAAAAATGGAAATAATTTTTCCATAAACACAAATGAAGAGAAATGTATCTGGATTGAAGTGAAAAATGTTGTACGCCAATGATATTTCATAAAACGTCTTACAAAAAAAATACTTGAAATAAATTGACATAAAAAATAAAACAAGAGCATTAAATTCCTAAAAAAGCTTATAAGACTGCACCACCAAAATCAGAAAGTAAAAAAAAAGGATTTAATGTCAGCACAATGACATTACAAATCTTATTCCTAAAATTTATATCATTTGTTTTTAAATCGAAAGGCATCAAATAAAGTTATTGCTAAAGACAAGCCAAGTCATGAGGAGGAATACTAATACTTTTTATGACTCAATTGAAAAGAAAAATTGTGAAAAATATTATCACTCTTGATATAGATGTCCTTGGATGTATTATTTTGGTTTTTTTACTTCAATAGTTTTTCTTGTAGAGTCTTTTTTTATGCAATTATTTCGTTGAACTCGGTATTTTATTGATTACGTCCTTTTGTTTTTAATTCCGCAATTGGGTATCTCTCAATTTTTTATTTTATTTTTTCCTTTAAATTAGTTAGAAAAATTTAAATACTAGAACAGTTTGAGAATAGTACGACAAAATCAAAATAAAATTAGCAAAACTATTTAAAATTGGCTCTGAATTACAACATATTGATAATTTCAGTCAAAAAGAGATCAAATATTCATGGTCGATTCTCTGAATACTTGAGATTCCATAGTTGTCTCACAGTTGCACTAAAGTATCATCGATATGTATCTCCCTTGTGAAGAGGATTATATATGAGGCTCAAGAAGAGCAGGGATATTTCTATTTCCCAAGACCTTGGGGAGCCTGGAGGAATCGGAAGGCCACTCAATTTACCCTTTAGAAGAGGAAACGGCAATTTTGCTTGGCATTACGTTCCCAGACTACCACTTATATCGCCGCTCTCTCTCTCTCTCACTGTTTTCCAACTAATAACTTTTTGATTTTGATTTTATCGACCGACACAGTTTAAAATCATTGTAATTTATGATAGATCAATGGGAGACTGTTGCGCGTTAGTTGAGGAGTTAATTTAGCCTTATAAAACGATGCTACAATAAAACAGTTAGAAATTGTAAAATTCCTTCACATTCAGTGTCTACTATATCTCAACCTCCTTCCTACCTGTGAAAGTCGTTGGGCAAAAAGAATGTTTAATAAATCAAAGATGTGTGTATTAAAGGATGATTATAAACTGCTGATGTCTGAAAAAGAAGCTCTAATATCTAAAAGTAGCGCTAAGAGCATATCACGTGTAACTTTAATGGTTGGAGGCAATGTTCCCTACGGTAGCCTAAGGGAGCGAAAACATCGTGCAAAAAAAGTGTTGCTAGCACCGCAGAAAAATTATTCTCAGGTAAAAAAAGGCCCGAAGGCCCAGTTACTTTCAGGTAAAATAAAAATTGAGGAGCTCCTTGAGTACAGAAGCACTATTTCTCCTGCATAAAACTGAAATTAAGTGTAGATCAGTCACGAATGAGTTAATGTCCTCAAAAGTGGGCATTCTAAGCCATGTTAAATGATAACTCAGTTCTAAAAACTTACAGTTTCTAATGAAATTACTTTTTTTGATAGTAAGGGAAATTGTACAATTCCTTTCCACGGCATTCGCAACATTCAGTCGGGAATGCAATAAAAGTTGTCCCAGATGAAATAACAAGAAACTATCTTGATTGTTTCGGTTAGTGTCTAATTGAAAGATATTAGTACTCTCCTGTAAATGTCATTTATGTTTCCCTATGAGGTTTTCGCAGCGCACAGAAATCAACAATTTTGCATGTTATTACTGTAATCAGATGGAAATACAAAGACTAACCTCCCGACCCTCTCAGGCTGCTACACATTTTACAGGCTTTGCTTCTTTTCACATTTCATTTTAATTAAAACTTAATAACATCAAAATTTAATAATGTTTAAACCTTTCGTTTGATATAATACTCCTATGATTATTTTTGTAGCTGTATGGTTATTCTTCATTCCAATTATTAACACTTAGTCACATGCAAAACTGGCATAAATATTCCTTAGAAATATTCATTTTTCCAGCTTCTCCGGGTTTCATCTTCCCTTGCAGGACCAAAACTCTTCAAAATCGATACTTCTTTGGAATCTTTAGTTTTATTTCTGCAGTGGTGAGGATGAATAGATTAGCTTTGGATCTATGGTGCACTTACGCCAACCTATGTTGGCACAACAGTCATTGGAAACTATTATAAAAAAAAATCTAAACTTTTTAAACAGTTGGCCAAAAAGAGCGGAATGTATTAATTGTCCGAAATGCATGCTTGCACATTTACGAGCACGCTAAGGTTAAAAGCTTTTTAAAGATAAAATCAGGCTAACATTCAGATTAGTAACAGGCTCACCTGTACTGGTTAATTGTTCTAAAACATGATAAATGACCTGATAATTCAAGAAAAAGCGACTGATTTTGGTATGTTTTTTTATGAATAAGACTTTAAATGCTCTTTACTTGTCATATACATAATAAATAAATGGCTTCAATACTCATAAATATTTATTTTTCCCGACTATTTTATTGTTTATTTACATTTATATGTGTGTACTTACGTTATTATTTTTAGTCCTGATTTAACGAAGCTTATGTCCCTTGCAAATAAAGGAACAGCATTACTGTTACAAATATTTTTAAAAAAAGTACACGAAATAGGCTTCAACTAAAAAAGAGGATCAGCTGAGGCCTGCTACCCCTATTGACCTGCATTCACAGATATACTGTTACAGACAGGTAATGTTACCAGACCTTTGGTGCGGAAAGGAATAAGGTCTAAATAAAGAAGTGACAGGACAGGCGAAATAACGCAGTCAACTGTAAGCAGAGTTGTTTGTAGGGTGGGATAGTAAGAAAAGCGCATGGGTAGGAAGCAGGGGGGAGAAGATAGGGGCCAAACAATGAGATTACCAAGTTATCAAGATGCAAATTAGTTGGATGTAGAGGTGAGAGGAAGGTAGGATCCAGAGTAGCTGACTGTGAAAAACAGGACGGAGGGCCAGAGGAGGGGGGGGGGTCCCGAGTTTCGAAATTAGCATGGCCCAATAACTCAGGAGCTGTGCGCGCCAGCGGGGAGAGGATTTTAACAATGAGCCAAGGGCCAGGCATCAGTTAACTTAGCCTTTTACAGCTTTGTCTCCCTTTAATTTATTGTCTCCTTTTTACCCTGCTCCTTATTCCTGCTGTACCTTCCTTCTTTAGCCAGGTGAGT
Organism: Acanthosoma haemorrhoidale; assembly: GCA_930367205.1. Taxonomy (NCBI): domain Eukaryota; kingdom Metazoa; phylum Arthropoda; class Insecta; order Hemiptera; family Acanthosomatidae; genus Acanthosoma; species Acanthosoma haemorrhoidale. The sequence goes on from OV884011.1 coordinate 142,695,093, forward strand.
CTTTTCTCAGCTTCACCACCTGGATCCACTCCCGGCGCCGTCACTTCATCGCCATTAAACATCCGTTGCCGACTGGGAGCAATTTTTCAAAGAATTTGCATCATTTGAATGGAAAACTGTCGTGGGGAACAACTACTTTCGCTTCCTCTAAAGAAAACTTTTAAATAGCCCATTTTCAGAGGAAATTTTGTTCGTGGATATACCCGCTTTAGAAGTCTCTGTTTACGTTTTTTTGACCGCATTCTGTGGTATTTTCTTTTTCCATTATTTGCGAGAATTGTCAATAATAATTTGTGAGACACTCCTGTCAGGTAGACGTGGGATATAAAAACATTTGCCAGAACACAGCTCACATTGAATAGCTTTGCTACACAGCGTCACAGGCATGAAATTTAGCATTAGCATAGGAATGTTAAGACATTTACCCTTTGCATAACGTTTATTATAGACTTGTTTTGTGTAATTTATTAAAGCCTTTCAATTTAAACAATTATGTAGACAAGTGATAAATTTACTTTCAAGCTCATATTAGTAAATTTTTACAATAAGGACAGACATGGGTTTGTTTATTTATTAACTAAATAAATTTTACACTGTTGGTATGCAATTGAATTTTTGCTGTCTACCTATGGACTCCTTACGTAGCATATTATTTCCTAGGCCCCAACACAGTATTAGAGTGGTTTACGTAACACGATCCTGTTAAATAGCGTTCTATGATTCAAACCCCTACTTACATTGAATCATTATTTTCCAGGTAGTTAGAGTTAGTCTACGAGTATACTGGGCATTCAGAAGCTCAATCGCAAGAGTTCGGAGTTTGGAGAGTTCTTTTGTTTGTTTTTTTTAGATAAAACTCCTTTATTATGATAAAATTAGAATCTGCCTTTTATTAGGCAATAAGTAATTGTGATAAATTTTCTCATTCGTACCATTTAAAAGAATAATTAAAAGAAGATATATACATACTCTTGAATTGGAAGGTTTTAACCATCATCGTAGAACTATATTAACGTATTTATTCTTATTTTTATGACCTTGTGAGTTTACCTTGTGAGTTTAGAAGATGTGAGTTTACAGCTGTGAAATTTCGTCGGGAGAGATTTATAAGGAGTATTACAAATTCTTTTCTTTAATAATATTGACTTGTAATATCATTTCTTTAATATAGCATTAGATAATGTTTATTTTATAAAATCAAATTATTATAAATTATTGCTTATTATGACTACTACTTGACTATGCATATACACAGAAACTGTCACATATTTATAATTTTAAAATTTATGTTTTGAAATTGATTATTATTCAAATATTAACATTATTATGATTTTAGTAATTGATATTAACATAGTTTTTGGTCTGGCAACCTGTTCATATCTGTCAACAGTACAGGAGCATCCTGAGAGTATTAAATTTCAGTATAATAATATAAAACCATCCCCATTCATGTAATGACTACAAGTAATAATATAAAAAAATAATTGCATATACTTAAAAGAAAATATGCACCCATCTACTTTGTATTACTCTACATTGTAATTCCATAGTTTTATAGTGGTATAAAATACTAAATTAAATATTACGTTTATGTGTACTTTCGGGTTATATATACATTTATTTATTTATGGAAAGAAGTATAACATGAGGTATGTAATACTTAACGTAGTTATTAATTTATAGCAAACTGTTATTAAATTATTTGAATATAATTACCAAATTATCAACAAAGTATTAGGGCGAAAATGTGCTATGAGCTCCACCTCATTATTAAATCATTCCCAGGGCTTTTAAAGTCTGGGCCTTTGTTTACTAAAGAAAGTCATTAACGCTCGAAGCACAATATTCTTTGACAGCTTTAAAATATTCGTCAAGAGAAATAACGAAAAAAAAATACAAATGAAATATGGAATCCCGAAAGCATTTTTGGAAAACCCATCAACTGTTCATTGACTCCAAAATCTTTCAAAATGCACCCTTCTATATTGAAGATGATTTATTCAGGCAAGTCTTCCATAGCCCTATTGAACAATCTTCGTCAACATTATTCATTGCCATCCATTGACCTAATTCAAGTATTGAGAGTATTTGTAGGCTTTGAATTGATCAACGTAGCACAAAATAGCAGACACACAAAAAACCAACAAATAATATGACAGTAAAAGAAAAAAAACAAACAAGGGTTTGATTTTACAACCATATCATGTTTATAAGTACTAAAAAATAAAAAAAATATTGGAAAATTCAAAAAATAACAGGGAAATAGTTATGAACCTCGCCGAGCACAATTCAGCAATGGGTGCTTTTCCGTCCGAGCTGCAACTCCTCTTTTTTAAATGAATGTGAAAACTGATCCAATAAAATAAAAATTGTACTGCTATCTCAAAATCCCAATCGTCAATACAAAATAATTGGAAAGGTGAATTCAATAATCTCATATCTCACGAATTTTAGTCGATCTTATTCAAATGTACTAAAGCGAGCCTTTCCTACGATACGTCAACTCAAAATATCGTATTGATACAATAAGGTGTTAAGAAAAAGGAAAGATATTGGGTGGAACACCATGAAATATTGCCTCATTTAATAAATAACCAATATTTCAATTCGCACAAAATCCAAAAATGTTACTACAAAGTTACAGCTAAGCGTTAAGCTAATGGTTGTTGAGTCGAAACCTACCGGTTTTCCTTGAGTGTGCGAGTGTTCTAGTTACACAAAATGATCCTGCCGAATTTTCTTGAGGATATTCAGTAAGTCTATAGCCCACCTTATTATTAATGAACTAATGTTTAGGATTGTCGCACTGATTTTTCTGTTTTTTGTTTTTTTACTACAATAGACTTTTTCACGCTAATGTTGAGACCATAGACGGGGTCCATTTTTTACGGGTCGGTAAATTTTCAGTCCTTTTTTTTTTGTAACTTCATATGTGAAAGTATTTGCGCTTCATTTTAATAAATGAAGTTAAATAAACGTAAAAGTATTTTTCAAAAGTTTTTATAAGATACAAAACATCCTTAAAGGCCATCGACCAGAGTTTCTAGAAAAATGAAATGCAAAGTTTTTAATTTATAAGCGAATAGCAGAATAAAAGTTTTCTATTGCCTATTAATAATTTTTTGAGTGCTAATTAATTAAGTAAAAAGTCACTAATAAGAATATGTATTTCAAAATCACAGTTAAGTATAGTTTAACTTAATATACGTTCTACGTACCTTCTATATTTATTCTAGATACATTTTCAGCTGTTGTGACCCATATCTGCTTAATTTCATTCGATTAGCTTATTCTGTAAAGAAAACAGCCCCAGTTGGGTGTCAGGTAAACGATGTCGTGCCTTTCGCGGTCGTAGCGTGTCACATCTGACACGCTCGCCATAATTCGTTGTAAATATTTATCTGTCCACCCTTTAGCAGTCGCACGGTACCTTTGATTTAATTTGAAATTGATAATAAATACATTTACATTGACAGATGAGAGGTACTTATTTCTCTCTAAACCTCATTTTCAAAATCAACTAGGCGTCATTTAAATTTTGCAAGGTACACACTCCACATACAATTTATAAATCCCCAAGTCTGCCACTCAAAATTTAAGACAAGGCATGAATTCAATATATATTAATAAACATCCAGTAAGTCCGTATGGTCTACCCACAATTTATTTTACAATGATATGCAATGGCACCAGTTTGAACTTCTCCTGTTTCTTGAGGTAATTAGAAACGTCCGCATTGAGTTTATCTCAATAATTTCCAATTGACTGTCCTTTCCACTGTGCAACAATTGAAAAATGTTTCGATGGTCAGTCAGACACGTGTGCGGAACGTGCTATCCTTTCTTCTTAAAAGTCAAAGCACCTCGTTTTCAATTTCCGTTTGGCCCTTCCCTCATATCACCTTTCAGACTTCGGAGTGGTCTCAAACTGGTAGCGGCTATTTAGGCTTCGATATCTCTATACTCTATAGTTCCTTGTTTGTAGCGAACGGCAGCCTAATAGTACCTGCTTTGCTAAGAATACGGCTATCTTGACATCAATAGCTCCAAGGTAACGGTATGGTAGCTCACATTGGTTTTCAGAAGGAGAGTATATTTATTAATATGAATACCCCACAACAAGCCTTCCAACAGAATATTTTAATAAACATAACAATATCCATTTGAATAAAAAAATATTTCTTGTATAGTCACTGATATTGTTTGTTTACAAATTTCTAGTTTTAAAAAGTGCTTTTGCCTGGTGGCCGGTCCAACCCTTCTTCAAGATAATTTTTGATTTTTTGCTATGTGGCTTACTTTTTCGAAATAATTGGACAGAGTAAGGTTCTAGTAACGTCTAAAGTAAGGTTCTAGTAAAGTTAAAAGTAAGGTTCCTAGTTCGAGGCACGATCACAAATAATTGCCGTATTGTTTATCAGGTGGATGGGATGGAGATATTACCAGAAGACTCCGCGGCAAGTCAGGAACTTAGTCAATTGAAAGTGCGTTGCAGCTAATCTTGAGTTCAACGCAGGAAGTCACTGTCCTATCATATTCCAATGAAGATAGTAGCGATCAATTTCTTGCAACTAGAAAGCGTGTATAGCGTATATACTGTATATAGGAAAGTGTATGCCTACTATATGCCGCTCCGATACCTTATTTCACTCTGGATTGCTCAATGAACGGAGCGGCATATTCAATGCTCACAATTGCTTGCGCCTTTTCCCATTGAAAAAGGACTTTTCTCTTTCACTTCTACTCACTCATTTTTGTAACATTAGCCTTTCATACAATGTAACATTACATTTCTTGTCGTCAATTAAGAAATCACATTGTAGGGAAGCATCACGGCGTTGCTTATCTTGAGCTCACAAATAATGAAGATTCAGCTCTCAAAGACAATTAATAATAGAGTGTCATTTATTTACAAAGAGAATTCTAAACAAAGTGTTCAGTTTATTGAACGGGAGAGAATTTATCTAATTTTTCCCACATTATTCATGGAATATTTAATTAAAACAAAATGAGTTAGTGCACCGAATCAAATTATCCATGGCTGGTTAACAAAGTGTACGTGAATTATTTACAGTTCCAATTTATATTCAGTTAATCAAACAAATGGTTTAAATACATCATAGACTGTTATTATTTCCAGTTGAATTATTTCAGTGTTTTTTTTTAAGTAACAATTTCAAAAAAAAAACATGTAATACCCTTATAGAGTATAAGAAAATGAACTTTTGATAAATATTGCCACATATGAAGTAAACATATATGATATACATAATTTATAGGTGAGCATACAGAAATGAATATCCTCCTATTAGGGACACGTCTGCCGAAAATGAGAAAAGTGTAACTATCACTTTTAGCTATAAATTATAGCACAGCTGTTTATTACCACGTACGTTTTGTGATGAGGATAATTTTGTACTTTTCTATTGGAACACTCGTAACTTTTATTTTGTAGTCATAGGGGAGTAGATTGATACTTGAAAATTTTAACAACAGTAATTGCATTTTCATTCAATTCTTTTATTAAAATAAGAAAAAACAAGACTCCAGAAAAATAAATTAACAATTTTCCAGTGGAGATAACTGACAAGAAAAGCTTCAGCACAAAACTGAAAGGCTTAGAGCATGTTGTAATCCGCATATAATTTCGTTTGACACATTAAACGGTGTGTTAATATATGCCACGAACACCATACAAGCTCCAGGCAATTACACTCCGGAGATAACATGTTGGGTGAACAAATAGCTCTGTCTGTTCCAAAAACATATGGCCCTACTACACTCAGTACTCATTTACAGTTTAATGAGAGGCTAGTAGCGGGTTAAGCAATGGTAATAGCTCTGACTATACATTTGACTAAAATGTTTGCTCCTTTAAAAAAGTTCTTGATTGTATTGTCGATACTATCAATAGTGCTATAACGACTAAGAAACTAAGTTTTGGGTGTTACTAAAAGCAATCTGATCCGAACTGAGTTGTTTTCGATGTTGGACCAAAGACCCAAGGCGAGAAGCAGAACTTATTAAGGGCAGGGTGGCAGATACCACCCAATGACCGGCCTATCTCCCATTAAGTCTCCGACCCAACTGCTAATTTCGACCCTTCGCTTCTCCTCCAACAGTGAGGTTCCCTTACTTTTATTACGCCTATTTACTCCTCACGTTCGCGCACTTTAAAGGCTAATTAATCGTGTGTTTACACCGCGCTTTAACGGAATAAACTGATGGGTTTGAGCTTCACTGGCGGGTATTCAATAATTTTCAATGAGGTGTGTGAACCACTCTTTCCCCAAACCAAGAGACATTTAAAAATTCAAATCAATTGTGATAAATCATTCAATTACGCTTTAACAATAAAATACGATGAGGTTGCCTTTTAATTATTAGTTTTCATGACTCTATGTAATTAATAATGTCCACTACAGTCACAACAGCTATTAATAATCAAGACCCCAAGAGCTTCAAGATACCCTACTTAATATTAAAGGAAACTGTGTACTTTGTAATTATAAGTAATTGTGATTACATTTATCATTTTAATGACTTTGGGCAATTGTTGTTCACGCACCGATGCATACTAAACAACATTCATCAGCTTGTCAATAGCTTTGATTCGGTTACCACTGTATATTATTGAAAAATGTTTATGTTTTCTACTAATTAATTCACTTATGACGCTAATTCTTTTTCATGAAGCTGATTTTAATTTTGGCAATGTTGTGTCATAAAATGGAAATTGCCATGCAAAATGTCATAGTGCTTTTAAAATACATAAATTATGATTAAAAAAAAGTACATTTGACCATATGGTAGCACCAAGCATCAAAAGTGAAACTTATAAAATATCAATGTAGTAATGCTATTTAATTAACAGTAGTGCTAATGCTAATTAATTCACATAAATTTTATTCTGGTATAAAAATAAATTAGCCTCCTTCATCTAATGGTATGTAATTGTACCCTTAGATTTTATTACAGGGACCAACCTTTTCATTCTTAAGGATATTCAAAAAAAAAAAAAAAAGATAAAAGCGGTCTTGGGAAATAAAAAGCGGACTGAATAAAAAGGAAGGGAGTATCTCGTGGCTTTTTATTCTACTTGGTGAATTTTAACGGGCCCTTATCTTGTTTAATTGTTGGCCCTTCCGCCTCGATAAATCCAAGGGTGGTATTAGACGACCCACCGTGCTGGCCACCCTCTCTCTCTCGCACTTAACAACAGTAGACTTAGGTGAAAAAGTGACCAGGTACTTAAAAAAAAAACTTCAATAAAGGGCTTTTGACTTTCTATGGCGTCAATTAGCCGTTCTAAAATTACTAACGTTTAATGTCGTTCTAAAATTAGTGGTGAATGTAATTTTTCATCCAGCAACTTTTTTATTCTAGTTATAGTAATTAAAAATGCTGCTGTGAAACAGAAACATGGCATACTCACTAGCATATTCCTATTCGAGCAAGCCAAATCCAAACATACCTGAAAAACAAAAGTGAATTATTTTGTGTATCTAATAGGTAACTAAATCCAAACTAGCTTAAATAACTATTTTTTTGTTTTTAATGGACTATTCTAAAGTTACTTCCAATCAAAAAATAGTAGTGGTTCTTTAATTGTGGTCCTGAATTATAATGAAGGAAGTATGTTACACATCATTTAAAAAATGTTCCCTTTTAATTTTTACCATCTAATTCTTTTTTTGTGCATCAGTTAACATAAACATATCCCGTAACTCACAGATTCGTTCATACCATCTTATAATTACGCGTTTTGATAATTTATATCATATATGAACTGGATCTTGGAGAAAAATGATGCCTGGGTTTTTATTCAAAATGTTTAATAGTCTGAATGTTATTGAAACATAAAAAATATCAATTAAGATTTATACATTATTGATTGAAAGAATTATCATATTTATGTATATTGTAAGAAGAAGCATCTTAATTTGTTTTCTTTTGATTTGCCGCTAATAAATATTCATAGACCTGATGAAAAAGATAACAAAAAAATGTAGGATTTGTTGTTAAAAATGACCAACAATCGAGAAAGGTACTAAAAGTATTAAAATTATACTTTAGTTTACTAAGAGATTGATAAACTTCCCCATGTTGTCTGGTTTGTATGCATTAATAAAAAACTACTTTTTTGACAGTGCATACATTTTAAATATTTCATTGGTGTGAACGAATTTGTGAGTCACTGTAAATAAACACAATGTAGGTCTTAGACCTTCATGAGTTTATTAATAATGTTAAAAAGAAACAAATACCATTTATCAAAAATCATTTTATGTGCTTTCACTGAAAATCACATTTTCAAAAAAAATGATTTTGAGACAGTGAATTGATTATTTTGCTTTTAAATTGCTTATGCAATGTGACTTGAGCTTTATAGTCAGAGGTGAAAAAATTAATTAGTATGTATAAGACCAAATCGTTCACCTTCAATTTTATTTTTCGCGTCATTCTATGTTACACGTACAGTGTAAATCGGGGGGGGGGAGGTTAATAAACATATCAAATTCGGTTGTAGAACATACAAAGCGCAACGGGCATCGGCCTATATAAGCACACGTGAAAATGCAACCACCTCGCACCTTTTTGAAAGTAAAGCCACCCCCTTTAGGCTCACCATTTATTTAAGCGGCAGTGATATTGGAATATACGAGGGAAGAAGAAAGCGAGCTAAATACTTGTGGTTGATTAAAACGGGTGGGTGGGATCGTGTGGTCAGCATAGTCGACGGTCAGAGTTGAAGGGGATATAGGGAGCGTATTGAGGCTGGGTAAATGGATTTGGATGACAAGAGGCTGAAGTCCGGAAGTTGTTATATATGTTTTTAATTAGGGGGTGTAATAGGAGACATAGAATGGGAATTGGAAATCTGATAAAGAATGAAGGGATTGGGGGTTTCGAATATTGATCTCTACTACAAATCGTCTCTGTAAGCCATGGTTTTATTAATGATTGTTTATGTCTATTGTCTTTTAAGTGCTTTGTACGCTATTTAACTTCTTGATGGGGAGGTGATTGGATCTAACATGTTTAATAATATGATTGGCAATTTATTTCCTAGTTGAATAATTTTTAACTGCAATGAGTATACCTATCAGTCCTGTAGACATTACAAATATCAAAATACAAACACATAAAACCCAGCACATATCAATAACTCATCAAAATTACGAATGAAATATATAAAATAGTATATGTAGTTTATTAAAAGCAAAATATTAGTATATATGTGTAAAAAACGTGTCAAGTGATATGAAAAATATGAAATTGCCCTCACAACTTCTAGAACCAACCTTTCAGCGTTGCCAGTACATTCCATTACACAGATTAATACTCATTGAAATTTTTAATACTCTACATCGTCAAGATCTTAGGAAACTCCTTTAATTATTTGCACAACCATGATAGTGTTAAGGGATGAAGATCAGCGGTCAGGCGATTTGGTGAATATTGTAAAATATTCTTCAGAACTATAAAACCGAAGAGACTTGTTGCACTATAAACGATACTTGTATTATTTTGCACAACTCAATCAATTTGAGTTCATTCATTATTTATAGCCATTATTCAATATTTCATTATAATCAAGTATGGCTCAGAAGCAGGTATTCGTTTTATCGAACACAGCAGAAACTAATGGTTCCAAATAAAAATACTTCTTGCACTCTTAACAAAAATTAAATTTAAAATACCATATTTTTGTTACATAGGCAATCTCAATGATATAATTCCAATGTTTAATAACTACTTCATATAGTGTTTGCATTGTACGTATTAATTCGCTACCTACGTTCCACAAGGGATAATAATAGTAAGTCACTTTACTATGACTTTCTACGTATTAAATAAAGAAGAAATCAATTTAAAATGTAGTTAAAAATAATGCATAACAGAATGGTAATGGTGGTAATGGTAACGACATTAATATGGATAATTTATCATAAAAAAATATTAACTAATTAGTAGATAAAAAATAGTATGAAAATAAAGCTATGTATCGTGTTTCAAAGACTAAAATGAAATTAATTATATAAAATTAATAATAACCATGAAGTTCCCGAGTGACAACCACAAGCTCTAACAGTGTGAAAACAGTTTCCTCTCCTTCCCCTGGATCTCATCAAAGTATGTGCAGTCAAGAAAAGTATTTGAAAGTAAGTCCAAGTCCTCTCTATTTGATGACCAAGTATCTTGCATTAGGTTAGATTTTATCAGCTTATTTCTGTGTTTATCTTGTACTGTACATTTGTAATTTAAATGCAAATAGTATTGTTCAGTTTGTCTGCCGCATTTTCAGTCAAAGTTTGTAGTTCTTCCTTCCCCTCATCTAGATACACCATTAGCTGTTTTTATGATCCGACAACTCTTTCTAATGACTGATTTCGTCAGTTATTAAAATGTAAGTGCGATCCAGATAACAAGTTCGCAAATAAACCAATAAATTCCAGTAAAAACTAATCGTAACGCATTATTATTAAAATTAATAACGTCGATTTCCAAAAGTAAAACGACAGTTTTAAGCGATGATATCGGGTATGTGACTTGCGCCGAAAACGAATATATTACCATTCTGCGATTACGAGACTTTTGAGTGCGGGTACAGGACGAGAACGCAAGGACACTTAGTATGCGCTGTGTAGACAGGGTCTCGAGAGCAGTTAAAATTTATGGTCAGCACATCTCTTGTACCCAAGTCATTAAACAAACTTCTTGTCAGTCCGCTATGAATACATGGCACGCAAAGGCTTCATTCATACAGGGAGCCGAGTTCGTCACAAAGGTACGTTTAATTCCAACGCTAATGACACTCATATTCTCCCCAAGCTGTAATGTAGCGATGAGTGATTATCGATATTGTCTCGCAATCGATTGCTTAGATTTTATCGACTTAGCTCGTTTTTCACCGACATTTTTTCTAAGTAAAACTTTTATTAGTTTTGTGTTATATAGGCTCTGAATGATTATAAAAATTTATTAACTACAAAAACCATCCTCACCCCTAGGGGGCGCCCTCAGATGAGCACTGTGGTAAGTAAATAAAAGGATCAAAACTGAAACTTCAAATTTTTGTTTTTAAGTGATTTATTTGAAATTTATCTTTAAACAAACTATTTTCACTGATATTCAAAACAAATAAATATCGACCTATAAACATTAAAACATGTCTTTTAAATGTGTAATCGGAGAACCATTCTGGGCTGAGTGTTACAGCACACTTGGTAGAAAACGTCCTGACTTTAGACACACATACAGCTCTTGCTAGTACCTCAAAAACTAACTCTCTTTCCTCCAATAAATAGCCGATATCATCGAATCGTATTGTGTCTGAAAGTTTCGATGGCTGTGCTCTTTTTGAAGCTCGTCCAAGTGGACTCCAAATACTAGGAAGCTTTAAATAAAACATAGCCACTTCACTATTTAAACCAAGATGTTCAATTTTTTTATCACTTAACTGATTTTACAGTATGCAATTGCTAATTCAAGCCACAATCGAGTAAATAAGCACCAATACCATTTTTTACCTCGAACTTTTATTTCATACCCTTAAACCAACTATCCAACTCCATCAATTCCACCCACATATCGACTGTGATCTTTGAAAACATGGGGCTGTTTTACACAAACCTTTTCCCTTTAGAAAAACAGCTAGCTCTAGATAATGTTATTACTGGCTATTCGAGCGCACTTTTTTCCATCCAACGAATAAATAAAATTCGTTTTTAGTTGTTACTAAAAATAATAAAAATTAGAGCAAATGTAAAAAATAAAATAATTAATATAAAAAAGCAATTACAGTATTTATCCAATTCTTTTTAATAATGATTATGCCAGAGAGAAAAATAAAATCAGGGTCAGGGCTTGAAACCGGGTCCTTTTCAATTTTTTTGGATAATTATTATTGAAGAAATAATTCAGTACATACAGTATACGGAATATTTAAAAAAAAAAATGTCCAAGGGATTAATGTAAATCTTACTTACGCCAGTGGGACATAGTGGTGGTTCGTGGTGGAGGGGGCGGGTAGATTTGCTGTTCTCCATCGAGGGAGTTAGCCGGGAATGAGAAAATTGCGCGGTTGCAACCATACTTTTTTTAATAAATAATCGAAAGAAAAACGATTATATACAATTAGCATACTTTAATTGAATAATCTGTTACTCCTAGTACTATGTGATTTGTTTATTCTGCTTTTTAGTAATAAGGACTTTTTGGATCCTCCCAGTCCAAAAATCTGATAGAGGAATACACGAAGCTTACTGGAACGATTTCTGGCCTGTTTAAACATTATATTTTTAGAGATACATGTATTTAAAATACGGGAAACGAGGACAAATATGGGAGGCCTTTAAGACGTAATACGAATGAAAATCTGTCCTTGGGGTTATTAGGGTGGTTAGCATGCTTGAGCACCTACTAAAAATAGCAGGGCTCGATTTCAGAAACACGAAATAACCGAATATTATCTGGATCCTACTTTAATTAGTTTCTCACGTCCATTAATTTCTTACACCGCCAAATATTATTCAAGAAACAGAGTGTAATCTCCACGACCAAGACACAGTTAGATTGTTGTGGATAAAGCTCACGCGTAGAACTACTCAATGAAGTCCCACAAGGCATTTCTAAACTGTCGAAATTTAAATGACGTTTCAGGCAGTTTCCGTCTGGCCGGTTCATTAACGGCTGTCCACTCTTCTGGTACGCTCGACCATTTCCCTCAACATTTTTATGGTGATCACCTCCACTCATCTTTTAACATGTGTACTACCCAAGTTGAACTCTCCTTTATTTTTTTTACCACGTCTGATCCATGGAATTGAAGATTGATTTATGATTGCTTCTCTTGCCTCAATGGGTCGATGTATATCCTTTCAATAATCTTCTCTAAAACACTAATAACTGTTTTTCTTTTCAGCCCTTGAGAACCTCAACGCTTCTGAACCATATTTTAAAAAACGACGATTGTGCTCTTAGGAGATTTATAAATCATTCTCTTCGTTCCTCTCGCGACGAGGCTGCTAAATATTAATTGTTATATTATATTATTATTTTTGTTATATTAATTAATTAATAACAATTCCACAAATCTATAAAAGTAACTCTGAAACCTTTTGGAAACGTTTGCTACCAGCTTACAAAACACGAGAGCATATTCTATGATACTTGTTTTTAAATTCAATGAGTATTTTTTCCTTTGATAATTAGTTCATTTGATACCCAACTCGAAAATGTAAATCATAAAAAAAAGAATTCAAATGTTTTTGATTTCTGTGGTTGATTTAAATAGAGATAATAAACGATTGTTTTGTTTTTATACAGGAAGGCGAGTATACAAATATTACGCATTTAAAAATAAATGTATGCTATTGATTTCATCACTTTATCGTAAGGTAACAATCAAATTTTAATTATGTTATGTACAGACTCATTAATTGACAATCCTTTAATAAATTTCTGGAGTTGAATGACGAAGTATTCGTACTAACAACACATACGATTTGACTTTGTTCAATCTCTTCTTTTTTTTTTTCTCCATAGTCCCTTTAAATTCTCAGATAATTATATAGAATTATAGATCCTCAGGTGAATCTATTTACAATTTATTTTGTATTTCCATCTCTTGAAAAGCGAGTACCCTTTTGTAGGTATTTATTTTTCTCAACCCCCATTTCCAGGTGTACACACGAATCCTTCATAAATCTTGGTCACTAATCTGCAAATGCGGCAAGGTGGGAAAATCCGTCCTTTTCCAAAAAAGGGATTTTAGGCGGGAAAACGCTTTTCATCCCGCACCGGGCCTTTATCTGTTCTTGCCGCTGTTTTTCAACAGTTCTGTGCCGTAACACCGAGGCGTGTAAGATTTCGGAATAAAATTTGCCAGAAGTTTTTTTCCCTTAAAAAAAAAAAGAGGTTAAAAGACCATTTTTAATAAATGCAAAAAATGCCTTTTTTGTATCACGAAAGAAATAACATTTGTTTCAGCGTTACAAGAACAGCGCTGATCTGTCTGCATTAGCTGAAAAAACTCTTTTGGCCTCGGGGGTTGTAACTTCCTTAAAATAAATAAATGGCCAGGTCAACATTTTTTTTAATATTAGAACGTAAAATATAAATTATAGTACTTTTATCCTGGGTAATTTTAGTTATTTAATCTAGTCAATTTTAGACCTGGATCCGGCTATTATTACAATTAATAACTAAATATAACATATTAGAGTGTAAGAGAGAGAAAGAGAAAATAAATTAATTAAGTATAATATAGTCATTTATTTTTAGGTTTATTCTTAGTCATATTATAAGTTATTAAATTAATCGGGATTTTACATCCCGTTGTATACTTTCAACAAGCCTCTGACGGGCACCCATCACTGCTATCCAACTGAATGAGCTTGCACTACATGCCTAGAGAGACTCTAGGCTCAGCCTTTAAAGGCCTCTCACCACTTCACCGCAACATTTCCACCTCTGCCGAGGCTTCCCACACTCCTTAATTCCCTCACTCCACCTTCAAACAGGTACTCCTAGTAAAAGGATCCACTCACCTCAAATAAATTCCTTTATTTTTCCTTTATCCATAATCTTAAAAATTTGAGAGCTAAGCGGGGAAAAAAAAAAAATATTTGTATAAGGTCCGACTATATATTGCAACTGTAGTGTGAAACATTTAAAAAAAGTTATCTTCTGTTGAAATTAACCTAACTCTCGTTGCGTTAGGTTGTGTTAAAACTGAATGCATAGTTTATGAACAATAAGAGACGCTATCCAGCTTCCGTTGTGGCAAGAGCCCCAATCTGGTAAAGTTTTGTTATTTTAGTCAGTAGCGCTTTGTTCCCGTGAAGACAGGTGAGTACTTTTAACTATTATAAGTGAGGCTCTTCCCCTTAACTGGACGTGCGTCGCACGGACCTTCGTGGAGTATGACAAACCGTAGGGATCACAGAAAAGTCACATATGACTTACGTGACTCCCCCGAAAGCAAAATTCCCGACAATGTTGAGGGATTCCAATAGCCCAAACGACACTGTCGACCCGGAACAGTGCCCCAAACCACGACCCAAGTCACAAACTCTTCCGAACCACTAAACACGGTTCAATAACGTGCTCCACAAACCGAGCCCACGACTACTAAGCCAAAGCCAATACCTCCCTTAGTCATGGGGAAGTTGCCCCGGTGCCGACTTCCCTGAGGAAGCCACCGGATAACATCATGCAACTGATACGGCAACGCAATAATATCAAAAACAGGTGGTTCCGGTCTAAAAACAAAGACCCGAGGCCTGTGTTAAACGCTCTTACTACCCAGATTACATCACTGATGATCCAGTGGAAGAGCTCAATATGGGGTGACCGTCTCCGCAGTTTGCATAGTGACTACAAAGCATTCTAGCGGTTGGTAAAAACCAATGTAGCCATGAAAAATTCAGTAAGACTGAATTTCAACGGGCAGTTCATCTCTGTTGAAGAGCAGGCAGACATACTTGCCGACGACGTGAGAGGGGATAGTGACAGCAAGCCAATCACAACGCCCGACCGGCAGACCCCCACCCTCATCACTATACGTACCTACTACCACCAGGTAACAGTAATCATTCGTCGCACCAGAGGCAACAAAGCACCAGGGGATGATGGAATCCAAAACATCCTTCTGAAGCCGGCCAAAAGTGGATATGAGCCAGCTTACTACAGGCCCATCAGTCTGTTGACCCAATTGTCAAAGATCTACGAGAGGATTCTGTACAACCATCTCTCCAGACACTGTGACTCACAAGACATTATCCCACCTCAACAGACCGGGTTCAGTTCGGACTGCAATCTAGTGAAACTACAGCAGCACGTTACAACGAACATGCGAAACAACAGAGTCACTGCGATGATCTCCCTTGATTGGTTGAAAGCATTCGACTCTGTAGATCATCACACACTCCTACGACGCCTGAACGAGCACGAATATCCTGCGCAACTACAGAACATAATGGCTTCCTATCTTGCAGGCAAAACCTTTTCTGTGTGAATAGGAGCTATATCAACATTAGAAGAGATTTCATCGTCGAGACCCCTACTCTTCAGCATCTACACCACGCACATAGTAGGAGCATTATACTCCAACTGTGAGGTAGCGGCGTATGTGGACGACATAGGAGTATACAGCACCAGCTTCAACCCAGCGAAAGCGCTAAAGGCTGCAGAGGGCGCCAGTCAGTTAATTACCGACAGGCTACGAGCTGTCCACATTCAGGTAAACCCAGCCGAGACGCACGGGATCGTATTCTCGTTCCAGCACGGGAAAAGAAAGCTTCCACCCAGCTTCAACATAGACGGGACTGATTGCAAACTTGCCAATAGCATATGTTACCTAGGCAGACAAATGATGTTCGGCACACACCTGCAGAAGAAGCTGAAAAGAGTATGTAGGATTTATTACTCTCTCTAAAATAAAAAATTTTTACGGTGCCCCGCTATTTACCCCCTTGACTGACAATACAGCCAAATTTCTCAAACATTTCCAGAATGGGAACATGCAAAAAGTGGCCCAACATACCTCTCTCGAGAGGTCAAAGAACGCTGATGACCTGCACCCGTTGCCGGTGTGTGAGTTGTGCCGTCGGTGGGTGAGTTCATCCGCCGGAGATACATCAAGTTTTTTGACTCGTTGCAGCACCTAACCAACCCAGTGTTTAACACTATGGCCACACCACCCCCCCCCCCCCCCCGCATCGATGGCAACAGACTGTCGGGGAAAATTAGGATAAGAATTAGCATGTAAGTTAGTTTTAAGTTTGATCAAAAAGGTGAGCCCCATCACCTTTATTAGTCAGTTTAGTCCAGTCACGTATAATGTTTATTCATTATATAATTTTTATAAAATAACATAAAACATTGCTTAGTAGTAAACATTTTTTTTGTAGTAAATAAATAGTTCAAAAATAAGTCAATCACGAGCTGATAGTTCGCCCAATCCATTGTAAGGTAATTCGTATGCTTGAAGTTTTAAGAACCGACTCTTTACTTACACCTCGCTGCTCAATGGCACTGTTTTATGGAGGGAGCAGACAGTCCTGATTTTTAATGTGAGAAAACAGCTCAAATTGAAAAGCTGAGAAAAAACAATGTCGTAGGCATAGCAATCATTTTCTTTATGAAAATACAGACATTATGAGACCTTAGGTTACAGATAAAAAATGAATTGAGTACCGGAATTATTCAAACTTGAGCCCGGCATGTGGGTGGAGTGAAACATGTGAAAATGTATAACGGTTTATTTCAACCACGTTTTTCAAACACAATAAACAATATTTTATTCGACGAATAAATAAATTTTGGATTTATTTTAAATACAATTGGTTCAACCACTCTTGGAGTCTTCATTTTTCTTGGAATTTGTTTCTGAAAATAGATTATTCACTGTACGTTGACAGCATGTTTATTACTTTTGACACGGTGCACTCATTGAACACTTATGAAGTGGATTCAATATTTTCAGCGCTTGTTTTTTCTAAAATCCTCTTTAAAATAAGTTATATGCCTAATGTATGCGTTTTCCAGCCTTCGTGGGTCTTCTGTTCAAGCTGGAGGCATAGAATGTTGCGTAGAGGTCCTACTTGATATTTGCAATAAATAAAGTATTTAGCTACATCCTAAAACACGAGTAAGTAACCATTAATATATTCTGTTAAAAAAAATACATTTTTCTATAATTATCGAGGATGGTATATAATTCCCTCTCAAGATCTCAACGTCAAGTATTTTTTAACTTTAACTCACACAGTGATTTTTTTATAGGCAGGATCTTACACGTGATAATTGCGATGCTGATACAAATTAAAAAATAATGAAGGGACATTTATAAATTAGTTATTTGTAGAGCATAAATATTTGTCTAACACATTGGGATGGCTATCAAATTAATAATATGTGATAGTTGTCAGGGTTAATGCGAACAGCAATCTGTCAGCAAAAGTGTGCTCGCAATTTTTTTTCAGTGTCATTTATATAGAGAGGATGATATTTTGAAAATAGTATGCTTACTCGATGCCCATAAGATTCTTAAAATACGACCAATTATATAAAAATTAACGAAGGACCAGTAATTGATACATTACTTTTAAATAAAAAAAAAACAGACATATTCATAAGCATCGTCATGTCGGGTGTCAAATTAAATATCTGAACCTCCTGATTAATAATACGTATCATGGGTCGGTAATTAAATCGTTTTAAAGCCCAGGGCATTTCCTTAATGATGAAATGGATCAGACTTGACGTGTATTTTCGTTATTATTATTTGCTGTTAATTCACACGAGTACTCATAATGTATGTACTTTATTTGATTCTGTCATAAGCTTATTGGATATAGTAGTCCACCCTTTCTGCCTGCGATGGAGAGCACTTAATCAGAGTAAGATAAAATTATGAAATAAATTTTACACCAAACGGTTAAATTATTTGTCAGCCACTAAGTTTTAAATCGTCTGCAATTATTCAGTAAAATAAGAAAATTTGGAAAACTCTGGCAGCATTCATTAAAAAATAAAGAACCGAAAAGTCAAAATCCACAGAAATATGAAGAAAGGGATTTGAATAAAATTTGGGTGAATATGGTTCCCTTGAAATATTTTACAATGAATATATAACGACGCTAAAATCTTCACGGGAGGAAAGCAAGTGAAGTGTTCCAATATTATCGTATATTCCACACTTCATTACCCATAACACCTGGATTATATTTTCCCTTCTTCCTCCTTAAACCTCACTTTAAAGAGACCTGAAAGCATCCACAGCTGTGATTCAGCTTCGTGCCTCAAAATTATTTTTATTTTATTTTGTTTGTGTCAAGACTTTCCGACGGGCGACCCATACATTTCCTCTATGACGACCCCCACAAACGGACAACCGGGTTTACATTTGAATTTACGTGTGACTAGCCAACGCGGGGATACATTGGGCCAACGTGTGGGGATCCGTTGTAGCGCGCCAATGGGTCGTGAACCTTTGTTCGGGCCAAGCAGTCGGACAAAGAATTTTCTCCCCTTGCCCCCCACTCACCATTATTTTATGTCAAACGGACCGTGGTAGATGTTTTATGGTCTGAGGCAGTTCTTTAACCCGGCCGCAACTATATAATATGCTACTTGAGCGACCAATCTACATTTGTTTTGTCGTCAATACCCCCTTCCCTTTCAAAGCTTCCAGGTCGAAAATAAAACTTGGCCACAACAACAAAAACAAAAATAGTACCAACTAATATTATATCCCTTAAATTTTTTTTTTATAATGTTAAACAATTAGTATGAACAATTTTTTTAGGGATTTTGCCAGGTTTTTTTTATAAAAAATGTTTTAAGAAATTTCTTGGTGAGCTCTTATTGTTGTCCAAATGAAAGTAAAGCCTCTCCAATGGCTTCTGGAATTAATTATTTTACAAAATGCAACGATGAAGAAGAAGAAATGAAAAAAACTTTGGATATGCGTCATTTACAATCAACAAAACGCTACAAGTGGGATCTTTCATCAATTGAACTCATTTTTTTTCTTAGCCCTATCTGAATTAAATAAAAAAAGTTTGTTCTTGATTCTCTGTATATAAGGGTTTCCGAGCTACTTGCTGTAGAAGATAAAAAAGTTTTCGGTGGAGAACAGAGAAAATAACAGCAAATTGCGCAGGAAGAAACAATGAAAAACGGAGTAAGAATTATAACGACGGGTCGATTGGATACAGATCTCTTCATAGTTCACAAATTCCAAGACTTTCCTACCCTTTGTTCTTCGCCAGTTAAATAAAAAAAAATTGTAAAGGTAAAGAAAAATTCTAACAATCCATCGTCCAATTAGCTACGGAATTCTTCAACTTTTTAATAAAAATCTTACTCGTCGATCCCACGATAAGTGAATTGTTAAAAATGTGAAACAGCGAAAAGACTGGGGATCGAACAAAGACACAATTTTAACCAGGCTACCCAGTGATGCAAACAAAATTATTTACGATGGAAAAAATTATGGAAACTATATAAAGTAACTGCTACACATTGTTACTGCAGAGTGGAACAAGGAGGCGGTGCCAACAAGAGCCTTCTGGAGCGGCGGAACTCATTCTCTCCGATGAGGAGACACTGCTACTCCTGATTGCAGGACATACCTGAGAAGGGCCACCTATGCTGGGTATCCAGCAAAGCTGGTCTTCAGTCTAGCTTGAAGTGATTTTTTTTTTTAAAATTATCAATTAATTTTTTGTACATAACATTAATTTTCTTTGAGAATAATAAAGTTCTTTACTATAACAGTTTGGTAGACCAAGCCACACAAAGTTTGTTTGAGTAATTTGACTTTTAACGAGACGTATTTACTGTTTGCCATAAGATCGTAAATATCAAATTACTAGGAGAAAAAGCTTAGGGCTACTTTTCGAAATCCTGGTAGCCTTCCATTTTTCTACACGAGATTCCTTTGAGAGAGGGATTGGGTACACAATGTTGTATGGGTGATTTAATAAGATAAATGGATTTATTTATTTTCTGACATGAGTTCAGTAAAAATTTTACTTCCCTCTCTAATAAGGGTTCTAAGAAGTTGAAATGGTTGTTATACTTCATTTTTATTGTTTCTTTCGGATGAGCTCTTCATGTTAGTCATTTGTCAAACAGAATCCAAAAGTATCCAACGGTGCCTGTCTGTTGGATTAGTTATGTTGTGACAGGGAGTAAATATGATAGTTCTGAGTGATGTAAAAGGTGTTGATACCAACTAATATGAGAAATCCAAACAGCGATAAATAAACAAATATATTCCTCACAATAGCAACAAGTAAATAAATTTTCCATTAACAATCAATATAATAAAATGTCTATCTTTAGTTGAGTAAATATCTATATAGTGAATTGCTGATGAAAGTTTCTGCTTTAAAATGGAGACGACAGCCTGTATCGATTGTAGCTCCTCTCATGTTTGTACTTCAATCGATAACCAGTAGGCTTTAGGTAACTACATGAGAAGAGTGGTTACTCAACTGTTTATTAGTCTTAAGTACTTACTGCTTAAGTAACAAATAAATACTGAAAAAGTACTTGCGTGTTATAATAGCTTCATTTGAATAAATATACAATCTGCCTAGAAGGGCAACAGATAATTTTGATAATAAATTGAATTCATACCATATTTACAATATACAATTATTATAAGTAGTATGATCATCAATTATCAAGGTGATAATTTCAAAACACGCCTACTTAAGCTACCCTCCTCTAATTATTTTCATTATGTCGAGCACCTGGTCAAAGCCTATACTTTTAGATAGGTTTTTTTTTATTTTCCCCTAAATGAATGAATCACTTAAAGCAATCTCTGTAACCGGATTTGCAAGGTAAATAAAAAAATATATATTGATCGAAAAATCAATTACAATCGATTGATATACTTAAATGAGATAACGACCGTCGGGCGCAACCGGCTCTCGAGCAAGGAAATAATCGCCTCTTAATATTTATGGATATCAGCGGAACAATAGTAGTTTAATGAGTTCTCATTAATAAAAGAATGGTGATATCCTTGATATGGTGAGTTATAACATTTTACCTGATGTTCACCTTAGGCCTTTAAATGTTGCTCAATAGATATCAGTATATTACTGCACCTCCTGCCAATATGTGTTGATTTTGAATAACAATAAAACTCCAATCCCATAGTATAAAAATAGTTACTAAGTTTTAAATCTGATCTCCCTCATCCGATTGAGGAGATAAAAGCCCACATAAATAGCGTGGGTAGCAACATAATCGATGTTTATCGATTAAGGCGCAAAGACCAAAATGGCGGGAAGACGGAGATCAAGCCGATCCTCGTCATCGGCAACTACACTTTAAAGGACGAGACCTTGAAGCAACTCCGTCATATCAATAATGCACTCTTTCGAGTGACCACGTTTCATGAAAAAAGAGGCATTCAGATGTGCCTTAATTGCCAGGAATGCCATACCAGAAGGTACTACTACTTCAAGCAGGCCAAGTGCGTGAGGTGCAACGAGCCTCACGACATAAAAGGCGCCTCAATTCCCCTCAAATGCGCCAATTGCGGGGAAAATAATGTCGCATCGTACCGACAGTGCCCGTACTGGATAAAACGTCTAGAGACTGCAGAGATAAAAAAAATCAGGCACAGAACATTACAGCCGGGCCGAGAAGGGCCACATACATGCCTGGCCCCCCTCCACCAAGACAGACTGCCTCCTATGCCCAGATGGCATCCGGAAACACCAGGCCCCCAGAAGTTCTCCCAGAGCCCCTAGATGATGACCAAATTTGAATAGTTATCAAAATGATGGGGCACGTAATTTTAAATTACAACGTCTGCGGCTTTCGGCCCAAACAAGCCGACCTTGAGGCAATTCTACGGTGGCATTCGCCAGACGTTGCCGTATTTACAGATACCCGGTTGAAGAAGATCCACTTCTGCCGCTTCCCGGGTTATACCACTTACCACCACGACACTGAGACTATCTCTGGAGGAGTTGCAGTCTTAGTGAAGCAAGGAGTTCCCTGGAAGACCCCCACCCGTGACCCTAGGGACCTCCCACTACATCGTAACGCTCCTGATACGGCTCACGTAGAACATGATAGTGTCAGGAGTTTACAAAAGACCGAGAGCCAACTGCGACTCGGACAAGCTCCTGCTCGCTAGCATAGCTCATGACAGAAGACACGTCATCGTAGGTGACCTCAATGCGAACCACAGTTGGTGGAGCAGTAGGACAGCTAACGCCCTCGGCCGTTACATCACTAAGAAACCATTTAGGGTCATCCACCCAGGATTGCCGACCTTTCGTCATTTCGTGAACCACGTTGGACCTCCACACCCGAGTGCTCTACGAACTAGAAGGCGACATGCCAGAGCCACCTGCTTCTAGATACAGGTACGATGAGACCGAGTTGCCCAGAATTACGCCCCTGAGACACACCTGGGATATCGATTACGCTATCTATCAGCTTCAAGACGTCATCGACCGAGCCGCCGATGCATCGATCCCGAAATTTTCTCCGAAGCCCCCTTCTCTGGGGAAACTTCCGGATCACATTCTACAACTGATTAGACACCGTAACAATATCAAGAACAGGTGGTTTAGAACCAAAAACAGGGACTTAAAACCGGTTTTGAAAGCTCTCACAAACCAAGTTAAGTCCCTGATGGCCCAGTGAAAAAAATCAATTTGGGAAGATTGTCTTACTAGTCTCCACGGTGACCACAAGCAATTGTGGAAACTCGTAAAGACATGCAGGTCTTAAAAGAACGGTGTAAGGTTGGCCGTGAACGGGCAGTTCATCCCCACCACCGAACAGGCGGACATTCTAGCGGATCATTATGAAACCGTCAGCCGTGGCCAAGGCCAGCCAATAGGAGCACTCGACCCCCCTCCCCCTACCTCCCCACCACTACCGAAATCCACACCTCCCACCGGCAGGTCGCTTGCTTCAATCGAAGAACGAACGGGAACAAGGCGCCAGGTGAAGACGGAACCAAAACATCTTACTCAGGCAACTACCGAGGAAAGGAATCTCGTACATCACGTGTTAAACTCCTGCTTCAGGCTGCACTATTTCCCTCAGAACTGGAAGCATGCTGTGGTCGTCCCCTGCTGAAACCAGTGAAAAGCGGTTATAAGCCATCTCATTACCACCCCATCACTCTGCTGACTCAACTCTCAAAGTTGTCTGAGAGAATCATCCATCTACATCTCTCCGAGCACTGTGAGATGCAAGAAGTCATCCCACCAGAGCAGACTGGTTTCAGCACAGGCTTAAGTGCGGACAACAACTTGGTGAGACTGCAGCACCACGTCGCATCGAACGTCCGGAACAACAGAGCTACCGCTATGATCTCACTGGACTCTGTGGACCACTACACCCTACTCCAAAGTCTGAGGGAATACGGATTCTCGGATCAGCTACTGAACCTGATGACTTCATACCTCACAGGCAGAACTTTTTCGGTTCGGATAGGCACCCCGTCTACGACCCGAAGAAAATACACTACCGGTGTCCCCCAAGGATCAGTGCTAGGCCCCCTGTTGTTCAACATCGACACCGCCCACATCGTAGGAGCCTCGTACCCTAACTGCGAGGTATCGGCGTATGCAGACGACATAGGTGTCTACAGCACTAGCGTCAATCCTACCAGAGCCCTGAAATTTGCTGAGTGCCAGTCAACACATTGCTGAGAAACTCAATGCCGTCAACATCAAAGTCAACCCAGCCAAGACGCAAGGAATCATATTTAGTTATAAATCTGAAAGAAAGAAGTTACCTAAATCCTTCGCCTTAGACGGCAAAGAATGCACTGTGAGCAACAAGCTATGCTACCTTGGTATTACCCTCGGTAGACACTTGTCCATTTCCATCAGCGGTATCAATACTGGATATTAGTTCCAAGCCAATCCCATGTACGTATTAACTCTGTTTGAACCTAGCACGTCGACGTTTGAATACCTATACGTTCGACAGCATATACAAGCACACTATCACAGTCTGAGAATCACACCATCAAATTATCAAATTATAATTCACAAGATACATTTAGTAATTTAGCGATAACTTTAATTTAAGTATAAATTACCTTGTCGGAACTTTGATGCACAAACTAGTTACAAATATTAGAAGTAATTTGGTATAAAAAAATGAACAGTCTGTTCGAGCAACGGTTTACAAGGATGGTAAAGGCCTGTTCTGTTCCTCCAAAAATAATTAATCAATCATATCATTTATATGGGATTGTTAAATTTTATAGTCGATATGTATGCATAGATAATCGGCTAATAAAAAAATATGATTGTATCTCAACTTTTAATGTGAATAGGAAGCTATCTATTTTAATTTGACATGATCCAACTTTAACAAAACAATAACACAGAGAAAACATGAAATAATTTAATTGTCATTCTGAACAACTACGTTAACATTTAAATGCCCATATATAAAATTAGAATAGAAATTGAAATATAAATCACGGGTGACTCTTAAATACTATAATATCCTTCTAAACTACATATTATCATTAACTGCTTGACAGTAAATTTTTAAAAAGACTAAAAGGAATAAAGCAAGATAAATTCCATGAAAACACACTTCCTTGGACGTTTTGACGTCTACCAACAGACGTAAACAGTTAATGTCGTCATTAATAATATAATAATCTATATAAATACAACATTAAATAAAGGTTAATAAAAAAAATTAATAATACTTTATTTTTGTGAGGAATTGATTAATGATTAAAACAACCTGTATTATGCCTTGTGAGTGAGTGCTGACATTGAGACTCCATTTTCCCATGGTTAACTTAAAACTGAAGGTTACATGGATCTCCCCAGATTACTTGTGTACACAGGTGCTGACAGGCCATGGGAATCTCACTAGTTCGAAGGAGCAGTACTGTCCCCCTGTGGAGCCCAAGACACTTTGTGCTTACATGTTCTCCCATAGAACTTCGCAAAAAAGGACTCTCGGGCATTCAGGAATCTTACCTGCCAGAGTTGGTGATCAGGAAGAATATCACAGGGCGTTTCTACTCACTGACTACGGATGGAAGGTACTACAAGGGCTGTTTATTTAAACATTTGTGAGAAAGCGAAAGGCCTCCTAAGAGTCAGAGGAAATGGAATGCAACGAGTGCGGTAAGAACTAGACTTTGCTCAAGGACAGTTTGTTGAGAGGTTCTATAGATTCTTAGAGATCTTATGTATATGGTGGTAGGGAAATCAACACACCCCGTTTTGACTACCAAGCCTTGGTAGGGCTAAAATAAAAGTAAACTAATTAAAATAGGTGACCTTTAATCAAGCTGATTTAAGGGTAAGTAATGTCGTGATAAGTTACAGCACGCTTCAGACGTATCAGATGTAAGTAAACATTTGATATGTTTTATAAAACAATAGGAATCTTTTACATGTATGTATTCAGTACTGAAAAAAATAATAAAACTCGGTAGAAAATTCCAAGGGACGCAGAATAGCAGGCTGTGCAGGACATGCGAGATCGGCGTTAGGAGCAGTGGAAGGCTGCCCCCCGCGGGCGATGATCTTCCGTGCGATAAGCCTTGCCGCCTGCCACCTAATTCATAAAACACGCCAGCCGGGCTAAGTGAATATTTGTCACGAGAAGGGACCTTTACACAGCGGCCACTAACTGACCACATTAGCCATACTATTATACCGGCCAAAGTTAAGCTTCAACTTTCTAGCCAACGGCCAACAAAACAACGGTTATCCAACAATGGAGGAGTGGCCTTTTGTAGGGCGGTATCGGCGCTTTCAATAAATACCCACGGCATAAATTTCCTCAACTATTCAATTAAACCTTTCAGAGTTTGTTTATATTGGAACATAAATTAGTAGCATAACGCTATCCCACGCCAGGTAAATTTGCACAAGGAAATAAAGGACCGCTCTTTCCAAAGTGTATTTTTTTTTTCAAATTTGCCTTTTCAGGACAACTGTGACCAAACTGCTATCTGTAAAATTTAAAGCGAGGCATTGCGGTTTTGTATGCAGTTGAAATTTCACTAATCACACAATTTTTTTTTGTTTCATATCCATTTATGATTTTAGACTCCAACTCGACCTCAACAATTTTATAATTTATGTTACAAAATATAGATTCTACTAACGAATGGCTTCATTATAAAACCACACAAACAATGAGTGTCATAAACAATTGACTTATTACAAACATTGTTTTTGGTCATGAATAGAAAGTCTCGTTGAACCAAAGAAAATAAGAATTTAGTTTATTGTTTGTTCATAACACCAGGTAGTAACGTATCTGGAGGGACCACCCCATATGACTGATATTTTTGGCGTCATTTTTTTATAGGTTAGTCTAAATTAAATAAAATTTTATTTATAAATAAATTAATGATGTTTTAATCAACAGATTTTAAGATTATATTAAGTAAACAATTTAACAAAACTGCGCGCTTAGCCTGGCGATCCAACTCGACCTCAACAATTTTACGCTTTTGCGCAAACAGTGAAAAAAGAAAACACAGGTGGCAAAAATTTCCAATTGGTAATGGCCATAAAAAGGTACGTTACCTGGTGGTTATAACAAGAACTGTTCACTGTTCCAAGAAGAGAGCACTTTTTTAATGGGACACTTGTTACAAGAGAATTATTTCAACCTTGAAATAACACGTAAAACCTAACGCAAACTGTTATATTTTAGGTTTCCATCTAAAAGTAACATTGACAATGTCATTTAAGACTTTTCTAAAAAAAGAAAGCAAAAAAAAAATATATAGACACGCTTACATTGCATCATTACGTAACAATCTATTCAAACAAAATTATGTATTACTTTTTTAATTTATTATATTTTACAATTTTTAAAAACCACTCTCGATCTTGGTTGCCTTGAACGGGTTGTAGTAGATTGAGCTCAACGTACGCCACTGAGACCAGGATCTTGTCTAATCTCGTTAAATAGTTTACTACTAAATGTAAAACAAAATACTGCAAATTGCACAAAATAAGTGGATAAGATTCATAGGATGGTGGACCTAGAAGAGAGCCTAGAATTCCCATCTGAGAAAATTTATTTACTTCAAAAACCAAGTACTAAAACTTACATATCATAAAAATCCTCATGAGCACTTAAATGTAATCTTAAATTACTCTCGAGATAGTTTTTTTAATAGAAAGAACTAGAAGAAAAGACTGAAACATTTAATACAGGAACTTTTATAATTACTACCATAAGTTCCATTTTATATATAATTGAGTTGTGAGTTACTTTTTTTACTGATTGAAACTTCTTTATTTTTATAAAATTAAAATCAGCCTTATTAGGCAATAAGTAATTGTGATAAATGTTCTCATTCATACTATATTTACAATTTTCATTCATATAGCATTTACTAGCAATCCAGAGACCTCCAAAACCCATATGGTTGTCACTTCCCTCGCTTGCAAAAGAGGAATCGAAGTCTTTGAAAGTCCTCCACGCTCCTTTTTTTTCTTTTCTTTTTTTTCTAAACCCCTTTAATTTATACAATATGTGAAAATAAACAAAATCAATGAACAAGAATTGACAGTTTTCTCCTCTTTCTGCTTTGCGAAGCATTTCAAGGATATTGGGATATACAATAATCAGATTGAAGTTAAAAGCCTATAACATGAATACATTACAAGGTGATGGGGCTCACTTTCAGTTTAAAAAGTGGGAGAAAAACTTACAAACTAAAACCTAAACCTAGAACCTAAGACAAAAGCGTTCCAGCAGTGACAGCGTCCTACCGTTGATGGGGGAACGGAGCGGGGGTTACAGTGTTAAACACCGGGTTCGAAAGTATTGCAGGCAGTCCAAAAATTTTATACGTCTACCTTGGATGAATTCATCCACGCTGAGTCCCCCAGACTTGTTTGTTACGTTGTTATACCACATGGTATGTTTCGCATTGAGATCCCCCAATGGTTCACCCAGTGGTTAGACCTCAGCGCACATGCCAGTAGCAAGGCTGAGTTCTGCTGTAGAAACGCGTACGGACTTCTGTATAAGGCGGTAAGGTAAATGGGTTTCCCCAAATTTACCTTAAATGTCAGGTGGTGAAGCCTGGGATCACTTGTAGCCAGTAGTGAAGCCACTACCTTCCAATTAATACCAAGGCGTATTGCAATGATAACACCACCGTAACCGGTGACCCTTTCAAGGACAGTTGAATAACCTTGGATGTGGATCGACACCCTCGTGTCTGTCAAAACTACAATATCTGGTCAGTAGAGTGCTATCAACACTTCTACCTCATCTATTTTGGTCAGGAAACCATCGCAGTTGAAATTTAATATATGGTGATCTACCATTTTAGTTGATTACCAGATATTATTGCCATGAACATTTGGCTACAGAAATCAACTAGGGCAGTTACCCATTTCGGTCCACATTCAAGGTCTTGACTTTGGTCGTTTATCAAAAACTTTAGCCTAGGATCTAGGAACTTACGTCTAAAATTTTCAGATGTGTCTTCCGACGTGGTGTGAGCCGTTCTCGATGAGGTGGGGGCCGCTTTCGACCTGGAGGGGCAGCTGGATCTTCATCTCTGTCCTGGAAGAGCTTGAAGAGCGGGTTCTTCCAAGCGTTGATAGATGGCGGTGGAGCCAGCCTCATCGTTGGCTCGTCGCTGCCTCTTCTGCTAGGGCTGCATTCTATCGTGGGCTGGCTACGTTCTCGCAAGAAACTCCTTTCGTTTTGCGCAGCCTCTGTAAGAGGTGGGATGCACCTCGCCGCAGTTTGAGCACTTTAGCGGGGTAGTTTCATTTCGGGGGCACAGCGCCACCTCGTGGAGTCCTGCAAAATTTTTCCTCTTTCCTCCTCTATTTCAGGATAGAAAGTTACCCCATCCTTAGTCTTCATAAGGGCAAACTTAGTAATATTTACTCCTTTAAGCATCTGTGTCACATTTGTAGTTGTCTCTCCCGAGACAATTACCGGTGGAGGCTTCTTTGCTACCGAAGCCACTAGTTGGGGACTTTCTGGTGACTCGTTAGCCAGTGCTTGAAATTTATTCCCGACCTTAGTCGGATTTTTCGCCTTCGTAGGCCGTTGGGCTTTCACAATAATTTTCGGGAAAGTGAAGTCCTCTCAACTTTCCAATGCTTGTGTCGGAGAAGCCGACCGCTTCCTGGAAGCGTCCACTTCCATCTCCATTCTTCTAATAAAAAGTTCAAAAATACGGTAAAATTCATTCTAATGGGGTACCGTCCCCATTTAATGCACTAATGGTTTTTTTTTAAATGTTAACTTAGACAAGCGTCACCTACGACGCTATACAGGTGAAGCGTGGTGTAGAGGAAAGATGGTGGCTGGATCAAAATTAGGCGATGTTGACACAGCGACAGCTTTACTCAGACTTCTTCCACGCTCCTCAGCCCTGTCACTGGATACGAGCCAGTCGAGGCTGACCAAGAGCGCGAGAGCTACAGACGCTCAGGACAATGGATAAAATAGCCATTGCCTGGACTCTCACTGTCACGTATTTATAGCAGGCCACGAGGGCACTGCCACTTTAGCCTCCAAGGAGGATTATAGAGGTGAATGGTACAATGTAATGACTGAGCTAGGGGATTAGGCTGGTTGGATAAGTTTCAATGGAATTGCATGAACTTAGAAGGGATAAGGTCAAGAATGTAGGATTTATTTACTTAATATTATTATTTATTTAAGATCGTTATCGAAGGGACGTAATAAGGGGCATTAACTATTGTCTTTTTTTATTAATTATAATTTCTCCCTACAATTTAAGATGAGAAAAATATTAATCGTTATAAGGTTTGAAAGTTATATTTCTTGAATTACTCATTTTTGTATTATTTAAATGTTATATTGAAATTAGGTATGAAAATAAAGATTTTTTTTTTAATTCAATTCATATACTTAGCTGAGAGCAGGTGTGACCAATTGGAATTCATAGAATACATTAGGTACTACTTATGTTACTGGCAGATATAGTATGTTGTTACACAGGGGATCCATCAAGCGATAAATGCATTAAAAACTTGATATTTATTTTTATTCAAGCTATCATTATCACTGGCTTTAACCTCGCATATGCCACTTTAAATCGACCTAGCTTTATTTGAAGAAACTCTCAATTTTCACAGTCAGTCGTCTGATGAATGGAAGAAAAATTAAAACGGAGTGACCGGATGGGGACCTCTGGCCAAAAGTGAAGAGTGCATAACTTCTATGACAGTCAGTTTTGATACACCATACAATGAAGAGCGAGCACGTACGTGACTCAAGCATGAAACTTTTCAACTGATGGCACTCAATTATATCAATAAACCGTCATTGGTGTATCAAGCGAGGAGCTAAAATTAAATAGGAAGCTATAATCCTACGGATACATTTAAAGGTGAAATTATTAGCGTTTTTAAGGACATCAGCTAGGCAATTAAGCTTTTAATAAAGGAGAAGACCTAATTTCATTTAGCTATCGTGTATCTGAACCACGATTGATGAATGAATCAATCTGTCTGACAAATTTAAGGTATAATTGCAAACTTTTCACGATGTTTCTGGTTGAAACACAATTACGGGAAGTTTGAAAACAGAAAATTGAAATCAGTCTTTAATATTTCACATATCCCAGCTCAGATGCTACTAAATATTTAATCTTTTGATTTTACTTTATTTAAGATTCTGAGTAATTTATTTAAAAAAATTACGGACAATATATGACAAGGAAGTTTTTAATGATCCCTAATTATCATTTGCATGGTCGCTGTAATTTATCCGGCTTCTTTCTTAAACAGGTAAATTACGACTCATACCCAGGTTAGGCCATCAAACAAATAAAGGGAAAATAGTGCAAATAAAAAATTAAATAAACACCAGCTACGATTAAGCGAAATATTTCAGAATACCAATATTATTAGGCATCAAGAAGAAACAATATCTTTACACACAGCTACAGGACAGAAATAGGGACATCCACACTGCTGATGGTGAGTATCGGGAAACAACAACCTACGTGTCTCCTTTAGCCTTCAATACGTTTCCAATAGTAATCGAGCCATCAGTCGCTAGTGTACGTGTAACATGTGAACTCTGTCCATTATTTGTTTTATAAGATGATATGAAATGTATCAAATAAATTGTTTATCTTCAACGATATTCGCTTTGTTTTTTAACAAAATGTTCGTTTGTTTTCTTAGTTCTTCTAATTTATCGCATTATATTATTTCAGCAATGACTAACATCTAATTGAAAAAAATGTCATTGGCTAGATTTAATGGTTAATGGGGGAAATTTAATTTAATGGGCTATTAAAAAGAAAGTTAGAAATCCACTGTCAAACAAGCCAGTGATACTGACTTGACAAAAACCAGACAACGTCCGTTATCATAAGCAGATAGAAATGGAAGGGATGCATCCAAGACTAAAACAATCAGGGACGCAGGGGGGGGGGGGATCGTACATGAATTTGAATGCAACGAGGCTTTGCATTGTTTTTTGTAATATCAATTGTTTAATACTATTCAATAACAAAAGTGAGTTACTAGTAATCAGCTATTAAGTATCTAGCTAAAAAATACAACTGGTAACGCATAATAAAATAAATAACATTTTTTGATTACTCAGTGGCTGGCCCATTTGCCGATATTTCTTGTCATTATCGATGTACCTTTGAAATTTCAGATAGATTAGATCATTTTGTCATGAGTGTGACACTGCGATTGAGTCTGTTCTAGTAGGAATGTACGCATATTTTGTTAGGGGGGAGGGGATTTAGTAAAATGAAGGGAGGTAAGCTCTGCTGATTATTACGGATCATTACTTACGGATAAATATTTATTTTATTCGACATTTCAAAACAGTTTTGGGTTCAGAAGGCCCACCGTAAGTGTCATTAATCGCCTGATTGGTACTACATTTTTTTAGAAAAAGCATATAAAATGGATCAAAAATTAAAAATCTTTAGACTCATCAAAGTTACGTTTGTGTAAAAATCCTTTTTCAAAATATTGCTTACTTTTTTAGAGTTTGAATGGTCCCGGAGGTAAATTTAGGCCCGAAAATGTTGCCCTCTATCGGTTGAGATTTATGTTATTTATCTTTATAATTCATCTTAAATTCTTCCAAGATTCTAAAACAAAAGTTTGGCCCTGCGATGCGCGTTCGTGGGAGTTTCTACTGCAATACAGACAGAGAGTTGTCAACTACATACTTCATTGAAAAAATATCACCCCTTTTACGTACACCACTGTGTTCTAGCACGTCCCCGGCTCCAGGTAGATAGATTATACATAGAGTCCTCATTTGGGACCAGGAAGAAATGAAAAATATAGTATTCTTCATAAAACACACTATGTCATTAGTTGGTTAATTGGTCTGTTTTAAAATAAAAAGTCTATAATTTTGAACAGAGCATACAATTAAAAATAGCTTCATAACCAATGATATATTAATAATATATTATAGGGGTAAAGTGAGCTACCCCTAGTGAGAGTACATAAAGTCATCAGTAACTGTGATCAAAGTATATTATAAGTAAGTATAATGCTCCCAGTCAAATCATCCCAGCTTCTTCATACAGAGGGATTGTGTATATAAGTTTTACATAATGCCTGAGAGATTTTAGTAATAAAAGCAAACCTGTGAAAAATTAATTATTAATCATTTACTAGTAAGTAGGAGATAAATATTTTCCTTTCATATTAGGTATTACGTTAAGACAAAAAAATGTTTTGCAACATCCTAAATTAAGGTACTCCTGCGTTTCACTGCCTATCGTTTGACTAAAAACTAATTTTTATGGATCAATCTTTATTAATTTCGCTACATGACATGAGTGAGACTGAGTAGGAGGGGGGTTGCTTTGATACATTCTTTTTGGATACTTTATAAAAAGAAAAAAAGTTGAAGATGAAGAGCCACATTTATTAAATATAACATTAAATCTGAAATGATTAAATTAAAAAGACAGGTACGAGGAAAATTTTCATCTAAAAAGAGTTCGAGAAGATGAAATTGAATCCAGAGAAGATGAGAAAAAAAAAGTGATTAATGGCCCTTATATAAGTCCAGAGAAAGTCAATTACTTCACTGTATTTCCCAAGATTCTCTTTTCAGAAATTAATTTGAAGTAATCTTTATTCACAAATTGCTGAAGACAGTGCCTACCTCACGATCGCCATTCGCCAATAAGCAATATTCATTATACGATAAACATTTTTACTTATTATAGATTTTCTTATTTTAATTCTTATTCATTTCGTTATGAGCCGTTTAAGGAACCGTTCCTTCATCATCGCATCGTGATGAGTGATTGTGTATTAGATAGTCGAATTGAAGTTATTCAAAAACAATTTGATGAACTAAAGGTAATACTCTAACAGCATATATCGTCATTATGCATAATGGCACAATTAGTTGATCCAAGCATTGCTATTATCAATTTATATACATTCAGTGATCGGTACATCTTTCTTTGCCATCTAAAATGTTGTTACATTAATTATTTTGTCACATTGAATGTTTTTTTATCGATCGATGATCTCCACACTGGTATGAGCTGATGGCAACTATGTTACTTGCTGGGTTGGCGCTCAACCAACCTCATGATCGGATTAATGAATAATGTTCAAACAAAATGACGTGCTAACATTTTCAGGTGATGCACTGTAAATTTCATGTTGATTGTATCATTTTCTTGGCGCAATTTGAGAACATAGAAAAGCAACCAAACAGAAGAATAACGATCACCCTTCACGATTCTCTCAAAATTGCCCCCCCCCCTCCATAGGCAGAGGCAATAATGAAAACGATTTTAAAGTTGTGTAAAAACTGCTTTATTTTCTATGGTAAACAATCTCAGTCACTGAAAATCGGATTTCCGGCAAATATACAAAATTTCAAATGTCTATAATATTTTGATTTATATTTTGACTGTTTGATATTGCAGGTTTTAACTGTTATATGAGAAAGGTATTTTATTTTAGGTTGTTGACGTTTTATCAAAACTTTATGCGCCCAATTTTATTTTCTAGCCGTAATATTAATAGTGGGTAGATAAACCATAGTTGGATTACTACTAATAATTTCAGTAATATTTACGAGGTTTAATTACTTATGTTATAAGAGAGATTGATCGAATGGCGAGGCGATATGTACAGCTTACCTGACTTTGTGCTTGTCAGTAGTTGTGTGCAAGCCAGTGAGTGTTGGTAGTTGATGATGATCGATCGTTTCATTTCCGTACCAAGGCATAATAACTAACCCACATGTAGTCAATGATCGTGTTAACAATAACATGACTCTTCCCGTATTAGCAAATTTACTTGCTATGTACGTAATAATACCCGAATGAGAAATTTTAAATTATTATTTTAAATGTTTTACCTGAGGGAATAGACTTTTAAAAATTATCTGAGGAATACAAAGAATCATAAAAAATGTATAACAATGTATAGTTGTTAATAACAATACTTTTAATTTTTAACTATCAATAATTCATTATACAATTTATTTTTTTTACACAAATATTTGTCAGTTAAATAATAACGTAGTTGCATTATATAAATGCATAAAATAAGTTAGTCAGTAATTCTACTTCATATACTCTATAAAGTGTAGCATAGCAACAGAAAATATAAAAGCTCCAGGAGGAATTTTAGTTTTGTTACTTCATCCGTTATCTTGTTACTTCATTATGTTGGGATCCACTCCCCCAAATAAATTCCCTTTACTTTTCCCTTATCTATAATCTTAAAAAATTTGAAAGCTAAGAAAAAAAAAAAAAAAAATTAGTTTTGTTAGTTTCTAAATTTTCTAATTCAATATTTGTCAAAACAAAAGTGAGTTTGAAACAAAAAAAAAACACTCCAACCAAGACACTGACGTTTATACAATGCTGGTATTAGTTTTTCAAAAAACAAAAAAAAAATAGCTTGAAGTCTTTCCCCCTAGTCTTCAGTTTCCCAAGACATGTCGACTGATAATGTCATGTCAATAAAAATAGATGAGCTTCAAGTTTGTTTTTTTCCCCACAGGGTACCGTTACCTGTCCCAGTATTACACCCGTGGGGATAGCAGCCCTTTCAAGTACCGCTGGATCCTGGTTCAAGCCATCGATAGCACTAATATGAGAGATAATAAAAAACTGTAGGCGGGCAGAATTTTACTCAATTAAATATATAAGGGTTCAACCCGTACTATATAATACTTCGAAGAAGAAAAATATATAAATATCAAGTAAAATCAGTATTTTAATCGTGATCATATAACCTCCCTGTAATAAGCTGCAGGGGAAATGCAAAGTTTCTGCCGGACAAGTACGCATTTCGATTCATAAGGGTAAAATATACCCTCAATGAACTCCCAAGGGAGACATAAGAAACCCTTTATCTTCATCCAGGGAGGGGACGGACAAAAATAACAGATTAGTTTTAGAGGAGGATACATGCGAACCCTCCTGATAAATCAGGACACAATAGGAAGCCCGTACAACAGGCACAGCTCCACTTTACCATACAATGAACCCTACGATAGTTATTTAGCAGCCGCCTTACTCCACCGTCGTACAGAACTTCATTCCTACCTTTACCATTTTTTCCTCTCTATTTCCTTCATTTTTTTTGTTTCATTCCCAACCCAGGCGGCGGGAAAGAAAGTAAATTAACTTTTCCAGTCGGTTTTCAAACCGGTTCCTCTCGGTAATGGCGAGGAAATGATATGTTACCAGAAGCACTTAAGGAGTAGGTCCCATTCATTTTTCCCGCCCTAAGGACGCGGCCTTAAATATATTTTTTTGTGTTATTTTCATTTCGTTCCGGGCTGAGCCTGAAGGACTTTCATAAGGAATTAAGTAAACACCTATTTGTCTTGCTCTTGTCTTTATTTTGTTTTTCAAATATACCAAGAATTAATCCGAGGGGTACGGTCGGTTTTTTGTTGCGAAAGACCGGAGCTCGATGATGGATGATATGTGCCCGGAAATACAAGGAAGAAATTATTCATAACTTTTTCCATTACGAAAGATTAATCATATAACAGAATGGACAACATAAAAAAAATAACCCACCTGACATCGATAACTTATGTTATGTTTGTTAGTTATTTAATTGAAGCGTTCCCCATTTATGTTTTGAATATCTCATTTCTAATAAACAGTACACATTAGCTATATGTTTTATGTATTTATATTATATAGTATATTATGTATTTATTATAGGCAACGGGAAAAAAATCCATATTTACAATTTTTTTTTTATAATGAAATTTTAAAATAAAACAACTCAACAAAAAATATGATGGAACTCTACTTTTAATGTATGAACAAGGAGTACGCAGCTATGAATAAGTGAAAAATATTGTTATTATTTTTTTGATATAGAAATATTATGGTGTAAGTATTTACCCTATTGATGGATTAGTAAGGCGACTGTAGAGTCGTTTAAACCAGCTTCACTGCATTCACATCATGGTGACGAATACATAAATTAACACCGCAAAACTAATGGCATTCTTTTAGAATCTGAATCATCGTGAAAATGAATCAATTGAGCTTAAATGATTGCGTTTCACAAAAACTCAGAGTATGCTGAGTAGATTTTGATTAAAATACAATAATGGCAGGAATGGAAAAAAAAATAATCGAGAAAACTACATTCTTAACTCCCATCTCAACCGCCATTTATGAATTAATGTTTTAATATATTTCCAAAAGAATTTCAAATATATTTCGAAAAATAAAGTTTTGAGAGCCAAGGATAGAAATTATTTAAAACCACACAATCGGGCTTGGTATACAGAACATCCACTGGATAATCAGAACTCGACTCGTCACTGGAGTTCTCCTATCCAACAATGAACAAGTTCTTGATGAGGCTCAAAGAAAATATTATAAAACTTTTAATTCGATTTAATTCCTCTTTGTTTTGTTAATAATTTGCTTATTGCTTATTGATTGATATTATCGGAGTAAAGGGATCACGTGGAATAAGAAAAGTAGTGCACAGAGGGCTCGCCATGTATTGTGGGTTATCCTGCTTCTAATTTCAAGACGGCAACTATAGTCATAAAATACATTTAGTCGAAGTTATATATTTAGCAAAACATATTATAGTTTCAACAGCGTTTCTGATGTATATACATTTTTCAAATGGTTTAAGAACGAATGACCCAGTAATGAGAATTAACTATACATTAAAGAAAAGAATGGTGCGAAAATAATAATGGTGTTAGTAAGCATAACAGTGTTGGTAACAGGACCATAAAGCACGGGGGGACGAACAGTAATAAACAAGAGGACAAGAATCAGTTAGCTGTAGAACAAACACATAAATGATAATGACGGATGAAATAAATGAAGGGGAGTGCCATACGGGCGACTATGCCATGGAGACACGGGCAAATCTATCCTCCCCTCCCCACCCCCCGACAGAACGGAATTTGCATAATTGGATCTGAGGCGTGGGGTGTACTGGCATGCAAGGATGCACCCTTTATTAATAACCGCATCCCACCAAAGGCGTGCTAGGGGCATCCAAATTCGGCATCGGCGAGCAACCTTCATGGTGGTCGAAGTGCTAGTTATGTGGTCGTAAAGATGGTCATCTGCAGGCGCCCATTTTCAGCGCATACCAGGTTTTAATGCCCTAATAACGCTTAAAATTACCACATAAGTCATCGCTTAACTGTTCCTACTTCAGTACTTGAGTAGGGTTCCTACTTCAGAAATCTTATTATTATTATTCATAAATACTCAATATAATAATAAACAAGTTGACCCGCGGATTAACATTTTTTACATTTCTTCAAACATTTTATTATCATCACACATTAAATACCTTTTTTTTTTTAGAAAAGTATAAACTTAATAAGTAGAACTTTAAGGAACAATATTAAGGGATAACCAAGAACCGGCGTCTTCAAGTCAGCTTCATAAAAATTTAAGAAGAAATACTTCATTTTATGAACTACAAAGCATATTAATATATTGGCAATTCTCCTGTAAAGGGCCAATTACAGTTCTGAAATTTTGCATACATTACTTTACAATGCTCCATTCAAAAATCGTTCAGAGTGACTCTGTAAGTATAATACAGTAAGCTCAGCTGCATGCTTATTTCACGAATGGCAAATTGTAAAACAAATGTCTTCCATGAGGGAATGAACGCATTAGTGAGGAAATTGAAAAAGTGTGAGGAATGATCATTGTATAGAGCTAACCGATGGGATATTTAATTATCAAACATTTGTATCGTACTTTTCGGAAAAATCACAGTTGATTCGAACTTCGTCTGGTCCTGAAGGAGATTTCGCATTGGTCGCATTTTTGGATTATTTTCCCTTCATAGGGTAGGTGAGGGAATCAAATAACTGGAGTTTTATAAAAATAACTTTATGAATTATACACGAATCAGAAATTATAAGATAACTGATCTTTAGCTGCCTCTAGAATTAATGTCTATACGGGAAAGAAAAAAATTTCTTACGTTGTTTAATTAGAGTGATCTACAACAAATATACGGAATTGTCGATTGAAAATAGTTGGTAGGTCTAAACCATGGTGAACATGTTCGTACAGGCATACCACTCCTTACTTTGGAAGTAGCGATACCTATGGTGGTATTTTGGTCCTCATTTGATATCTTAAGACCACAGTCAGCAAACTCAAATTGCTACCTGGTGAGGGAACGAACCAAAATTCTGGGACACACCTTTAAAATAATTTTACGATATCTTTAGAGACGTACAATACAGAATTTTATAATCTTTAAACACTAATCAGCCCTGAAAATACTGAAACCAAAAAAATTATCCGTTGTGCCTCATTAATTTTCAACACGTGGGTAAGGACAGAGAGAGGGAATAAAAAAATTGATCAAAAAAAATATTTTTTCTCAAATCAGTGCATTGGCGTCATTGTTTGTTATTTTTTTTGATAGTCAACAACAATTTAATAAGATAAAATTACAATCTGCCTTTTACAAATCTGCAAATTACAATATTAGGCAATAGGTAATTGAGATAAGTGTCATCATTCATACCAATTATCCCTCGCATGCGAAGGAGGAAGCGGAGTCCTGGGGAGTCCCCCACGCCCCTACGTCAGCCACGTCACTGGATAATAGCCAGCGGAAACTGACCAAGAGCGCGAGAGCCACAGACGCTCAGGACATGATTAGAGAAACTGGCCATTGTCAGGACTCCCACTGTCACTTATTTATAGCAAGTCACGAGGCCACTGCCGTTTAAGTCTCTGAGGAGGATTATAGGGATGAGTGGTGCAGTGCAATGACTGTGCTAGAGAATTAGGGTGGTTGGATAGGTTACCATGGAATTTTATGAACTTGGAACGCATGAGTTCAAGAATATAGGGTATGTTCAGATCATTGTGAAGGGTTTTGCTGCTGACGTAATAAGAGGCATTTACTATTGTTCTTAGGACTTTTGATTGAAAGGATTGGATGCGCTTGATGTTCGACTTTTTTGCTGTCCCCCATAGCTCTATTCCGTATGTCCAGATTGGCTTAAGTATAACCTTGCAAATAATTAGTTTGTTTTCTATTGAGAGGTGGGATGTCCTTCGAAGTAGTCTGTACAGTTGTCCAAAGCGTCTGTTTAGTTCTTGTCTTTTTAGTCTCGTGTGTGGGTTCCATGTCAGTTTTTTGTCGAGATGGAAGCCTAAATACCGTACTGTCTCAGACACAGGGAGAGGAATTGAATTTAAAAAGACTGCTGGACAGGACTTGCGGCAAAGGGTAAAGGTTATGTGGGAACATTTTCCTTCATTGACTTTGATTCGCCATTGGTTGCACCAATACTCGATCTCGTCAAGGTGTTTTTGAAGGTTTTGGGATGCTATATCAGGGTCTGGATGGGTTATTAACGATTACTCTAAAAATCACACCTTCATTCATAAAAAAAAATTCTCACATACTCGAGGGCAGACACGATGGGAAGGCGATGGGAGAAGTATTCGCTTTTTCTATGAAAATGACCCATCTAGCCTAATATATTAACTTTTTTTTGTATAGGTCTGAATTTTAGTTCTAATCAAAAAACAATTCATAAATATTTGAAAACACTTTACCACAGGGACCATGGGAAATCTTTGTACGAACAGCGACAAAGTCGTGACTAACATAAAACAACAATAATGTTTCAGCGGAAAACACATAACATTCTGGCGGCAATTGTGGCAGTGGCTTTAATTTTAAAATTGAGTTTGTTTATGACAGCGATTAGGTGAGATTCGTATTACGATTCAAAAAAAATAAAATAAAAGTTCAATCGGAAAACAGACAGTTTCTACCATAAACTTATATTGTTACATTTTGCTGATCCAAGTTGAAGAAGACACCGCCTGTTAATATCATATGCAAGCCAACAAACTGCAGCTATAATTAAACATTTTACTGACTAAACACTTTGACTTGATTTTATGTGTATCAGCTGTGGAAGTAAGATAACAAAAGATTTCAAAAGAAGGTTTTATCAAGCCTCGAGCTTAGGTTAATAGAGTAGGTACAGTAGTTGGTTTCGTAGTGGAGGTATGTTCCAGTCCCTCCTTAATATTCAGCCCCTTGCTTCCTAAAGATCTTTTTCTATCCACATTTATTTTGATTGATTTCCACAGGTAGGAGTATATCTATGTCTAAATGTTATTGTTGCATCGTTTAATTTTATATTGCGAAATTATCTCCTCGACTATAACATAAGCCACCAATACGGGAAATATGTTAAGGCGGGAAATATGTCGACATGCACTACTAACTGGTACCAATCAGACTGGCTACAGATCAGATTATGAGTTATCAGTAAGTGTATGTAAGGCATTATCTTATTTGAGCTATTGTAACTACGTCAAATTTATACAAACATTGTCACCTTCTCTCTTTCAATAATTCAATATTCACTTATCAAAACACACAGTTGATAAAAGGATTATCTAGGAAACGTTCTTCGAAAACGATCAACATTTGAAGTGACCTGGAGTGGCGAGAGTGCAATACTCGGAGTTGATGGGTAACTCTGATAGAACTCAAATACAGCCTAACAGTAGGGATTGCATTCAGAGAGAAAGGGAAAAAGAGAGAGAGAGAGAGAGAGAGAGAGAGAGAGAGAGAGAGAGAGAGAGAGAGAGAGAGAGAGAGAGAGAGAATAAAAGAGAAGGAATTATTCGATTTAAAATTGGCAGTGTGGAAAGTTGGGATTAAAGTTCGCCTCTGTCAATATGCATTTATATGCGTTCCAGGAACAAATGTGTCCACCAGCAGATTGACAATTAGTGTGTTTTAATATTAAATATAGTGTCATGTTAGAATTTTAACAATAAATAAACCTTAAGTTTTGTGCAACAGATAAAGTTTTACTTCAGATGTAGCCACGTATAAAAAGAAATTAAATTAAACGTTTTAAACGTTGGCACGTTTTCCCTCTTATATATTTTACACCTTCATTAGCCAATAAAAACCTCTTCAGATCAAATATGACTTTATTTCAATAAATTTTGTAAATAAACCAATAATAATACGATTGACAACTTCATAGATTGCTTATGTTTTTTTTTATATTGTAATATTAATTTAAACCTTTTTATGTCTATAATTATTAATTATTGATATATTATGAGCTACAGTTAACTCTAACGTGATAAAGTAAGTTAGGTTTTGTTACAACGTTTTTTTTTTAAACCCGTTTAACGTAAGAAGAATGTAGAATTTTTTACACCTTGAAGGAGTTTCTTGCTTAGTGATATTTATTCATAAGTGGATGACTTTGTGGCCTCTAGTTTATTTCATACATATGAAACTACATCCAACTTTAGTTGAACTCACGTTATAGAGTAATTGCTACCAAGAGCTCTATCGAAAGCTATCGCTTTTGACTACTAAGATATCAAAAATGCACCTGTTGGTGATCCACTACCTGTAATCCTCACTAACAAGCAGTAATGGTCAAGTCAGGACAGATCATGTCTTA
This sequence comes from Acanthosoma haemorrhoidale, assembly GCA_930367205.1. Classification (NCBI taxonomy): domain Eukaryota; kingdom Metazoa; phylum Arthropoda; class Insecta; order Hemiptera; family Acanthosomatidae; genus Acanthosoma; species Acanthosoma haemorrhoidale. Next base: position 142,737,572 of record OV884011.1, read on the forward strand.
GCAAAGATCAAAGTTAATCCAATGAGAGCATTTTAACTGGTAAATAAGGGATTTCAGTGAATTGTATGATTGTAATCATAAGAATATTTTTTATGGAAAGATTTCGCAAAAGAAACTCCAACAAGGTATTATGCAATAAAAAATATATAATAATCAAAACTAGTTATCAGTTTTCACTCAAGAAATAATTTGAAATTATTTGAGAACAATAAACCTTCAGCCAACTGGCGTTACAAAGTGGTAAATTCTTCTACATTTTACTATGTTTTCAGCATCCCATGCACCCGCAATTTTAATTTTAATTAAATTTAGCATAGTGGACGGCATTGTTTGTTAACGAGTGAGCAAATGAAAATAAATGGCATGTTATTGACGACCTGGCCCAACCGAATGCTAACTAGCCAAATCCTGGATCGTAAACTGATCAACCCTGGCTGTTCTCTGATCAGTATAGTAAAGGCAATAAGATGATCTGAATCCATAAGATCTTAGGAATGTGTGCCCCGATATTTTACTATGTTCAGGAGAAGAGGTACAGACTAGTGCACGTTGTCTTAGAATGAGTTCAAAATCGGTACCTGAGGGTAGGCAAATACCGCTTTGAATCCGAAAGGTGAGCATGAACCGGAATGAGACAGGCTAGACCGCTAGGGGAGACGATACTAGGCACATTTTGTAGGCCCCCAGAAACCGTCGTCGGCATAGAAAGGATTTATTCCAAGGATATACTAGCTAAGCGGGCAGAAATCAGGAAACTCCACCGGGAAGGCTGGAGCCTGAAACCACCGTGACTAAATCTAGTGGGTAAGGATTAGAGAGGCACAGAGGTAATTAAATAAGAACGCCATGGTTACAGTGAAGCAGCAGTGCCAGTGAAGCTGGAGCTACCAGTGTTCATTTCAAAGGTCTGATTCCGACTGAATAAAAAATATCTACCTTATTTAGACAGGTAGATTTATGCGCGGAGCCAATGAGAGGCCGGCTTATTCCAACAAATAAGGCAATTATTCTAATCATAGTCACTTGCCGAGTGTCCCTAGTGAGTGCTCGCGGCGTCTGGATAATGAACTACTTCTATCTTTCTATACTGACGCCAAAAGTTTATTAATGTATATAAATATAGAAAAGCAAGCAGGTATTTTTCGGTTCGTAAAGAGGGTAACTCCTTTTTGTCCGTGGTGAATTTGGCACAACAATGTGCTTTTTTCTTTATCTTTCGAAGAAAGCACCCAAATCCAGTTAAAATAGCTTAGCCTATAAATAATATGCAAGGAATACATTAAAACAAAGTTTTATTGATTTTTAGGGATTATTTTATACGTAAAATTGGAAAACAGAGAGTTAGGCACTTTTTCCTCTACAGACAATGTATTGTCAGAAATGCTAAACAAAAATCCTTTTTTTGTACACAAAATTTGTCTGTATTAGACTAAAGAAAAATGAATTTCAAACAGCCGAGAATGTTGGCTACTGAAGGCAGCTACATAAGCAGGGACTGGGAACATTTATACAACCAGAGGCACAAGAATGGGGATCCTGAGTGATAGATGACTGACCCCACAAAATCTTCGTCTCCTTCATATGATTTTTTTTTTTCCCTTTTCCTTTTTTTACAAATAGACTGCTGCTATTGTCGCCCGAGATGCATTATTCAAAAATATCATGCAAGGAAATCCGCGGGCGACAGGCTCGCTTGTGAAGCAGCCTACATTTTGATCGTAGGTACACAATGCGGGTAGGAAGTCAGAATGGGATGTGGATATATAACTGGAAGTTCACCGACTACTTCTAACTCTTGCGACACCTTATCATCCCCTTTGGAAAGAGTTTCCATTATGGAATACTACGAATAATGAAAACTTTATAACAACGAACGTTATGAAATAACACACAAGCGCTACACCTATAATAACGAACATTTATGAGATAATTTTGACTAATTTAACAAGAAGTAACTTACAAATTTTAAATAACTCTTTCTTTTGCAACATGCTCTTAAGGACCTAGAGCACTGTTTTCACACTTACAAGGTTAAGCCGATTCAACAAATGACGTTTAAGCGTCTCTTTTCCGACTTTCGTATAGGCCTTAAAAGTAAATAAAACAATGTTTAATATAACAAACGATAAATAAATGAAACGAAGAATTAAAAGCACTGATCTTAAATCATTCGAGCAACGTCAAAGAAAACGACCTACCGTTAATGTCAAGAATAGGCAGGCAGCAGCGTGGTCAAAATCATATACGTTTTTTATGCACGGTTATGTGTGTTTTTTGCGGTAATAAATTAGGTTGTGCCCTCGTATCTAGTCTGCGTTTTTTAGAAAAAGCAAAAAAACTTACACTATTTTCAGTTGATTTTGTATATCTCCAAAACTATAGACTCTACGACAAAACAATCTATATAATATGCAAAACTAAAGATAGAAAATTGTATTTATACACAGTTTTTGTTAGTGCGTTGAAATATCACGAAAATCCGATCAAGTGACTAAAAGGTGATTTCAGTTTTGTTGTTTTTTTTATTAAAAAATGAACTAAGTGTCATAAAATTGTTTATTTAAGTAATTATAAGTATTATTTATGTTTATAAGTAATTATAATTCAAGGTGAGACCGTTTGATATATATGGTCCAGGCTGTTGGTCATCCTATCGTCAGTCAGAATGTTCACGCTGGTGAGGGGGTAAGACACCCTTAGCAGGGGAGGGGGAGACATTTAAAAATAATCGAAATCGACGTTATTCTTATTACTCCTGCCGATGAAACTAAAAATTTAATCTATAACCAAGTAGTTAAATTAATATCATATTGAATTTATAACAGATTTTACATTATAATTTTTATATCGTGTTAAAAATCTTTATTACCTGTAAATAAAATTAATTTTTGTTTAATAGAATATTCAAATAAATGAGTACCCGGATAAGTAATATTTGTTTATTTGTACGAGTTAATCTCAGGAATTGCAGAATGCTTTTTGAAAATTTATCTTTACACTAATTCCTAATTCTTTAAGGTTGGTAGTGTACTTAATTTGAAGATGCGCACAACGATCATATTTTTATTGCAATAAGATTCCCAGAAAAAACCAAGTACAAGTATATATAACAAAACGTTAATAGAAATTATTCTTGTGTTAGGTAATGTAGCCTGTATTTTAGTGTTCGGGGCCTTTAAGTTTCGAGTTTAAGCGACATTCATATTTTCCCTGTAATATATATATTCTATAATTTTCATTGACTATAAGTTTTTGATCAACTGAGGCAGATTTTAATGTTTCTTTTAGGGAATAATAATAGTATGATGAAGAAACTCCCCTCCCACCCCTCCCTCCTATACGAAAATACAAAATAAAGTCAGTAAACAAACAAAAAAAAAGTTGAAAGAAAACCCTTTCTAAAATAATTCACTGGACGGAAGAGTTTTTTCCTCCCCCTCCCCCTTTGATGTGCTGTGTGAACACTAAAGATGGTGGGAAATGTCCCAGTTATCCTTTTTAGTATGCATAAGGCCGGCACAGGGTTCCTTGTGCTTCTAACCAAGCAATTATATTAAGTAGAAGATGAAAACTTAAACAACTCCAACAAACTCAGAGGGATGGAAACTCGAGATCCAAACCAACACACGCCTCTATGAAATAAATAAACTTCGTTTTCAGAACTCGCTATAACACTTTGTACAAGCTAATCAAAAGGGATTTTCTCTCGTGTAGAGATTAAATTAGGTCAAGATTTATTTTTTATTGTCAGATGTAAGTTAGTTTTAAGTCTATAATAAATAAGGTGAGCTTTAATAAATTCAACCCATTAATGTTTAATGTGCATCATTATACATTTTTACAATGCACATTTTGTATAAAATGTAACCAGTAATGAAGCAATTGTAAATAGATTCGTTTGTAGAATCTATATTTTGTAACAAGGATATATGAAACCAAAAAAAAGTAGGGATTAATTAAATGTTTTACTAATAGATTCACCTCAGGGCAAAAGCCAAATTGTAATTAATATGAGAATAAAACTGCCTCATATTCATTCCAATAACACTGGGGAAGAGAAATTTTTTTTTTTGTGGCATATGTATTGGAGTGAGTATAGGTATCTATAACCAAAATAAATAAAAATTAGTTAAAAAATTAATTCGAACCAAGTAACTTTACGTAATGTACGTTAATATGCATTAACTTCCATTTAAACATTAACTTCCAATTAACATTAACTAGAAATTAAATAAATTTCTTAACAAATTTTTATTTATTTTGGTTTCCTTTCACAATTCTATTTAATTGTCATTCATGATTCTGTTGCTATTGTAAAAAAAAGTTATGTATTTTAGTAAATAAATAACAAATTTTGAACCTTCCAACCTATATTTTTTTATTATAACTTCCTGCGTGTTACGAAGCACTCACTCTTTTTCCTCACCAGTCTCTAAATAAACAAATAATAACAGAATTTTAGTTTAAATAATTCCCCACCCCAAATTAAACAAAGAAAAAATTGTTTTTTGTTCAATATAACCGTACATTTGTATTGCCTCTATTTTATGGGTTTTTATTAAGTCAATATTTTAAAAATTATTAACTTTTTATTTATAATAAAACGCGACTATACACTTTTCTGTTTCTTTTAGAGCATGGATTTTACAATTCATGTACGACATAGTTACATATAGTTTGGGTACCCAAGAAACTAAATAACTTTTGATGTGTAAATGAAACTCTTTATTTCGATTACCTTGAAGTTTATCTTAATTTCAATTGTAAATATTTGTATGATATTATAAATTTCCTTATATAACTTGTAAATATTTTTATTTAACATGTTCGCCTAGGCACCCCAAGGCTTAATCCTTGGTAGACTCTCACTACCTTCCTGACTCCATCCGCCTTTCTAGGCATTCCACACCCCATATCCTTCTCATACATCCTTCAAATAGGGGTCTCCCCTTAGTGAAAGGCACTTTCCAGCCAAAAATAATTTTCCTTATTTTTCCCACATTCCTATTTTTTATAAGTTTGAGAGCTTAGGAGAAAAAAAAAAAGAAAAAAAAAAAAAAAAAAAATTTAACATGTCAACATTCGCATTTAATTTATGAACATTGTTTTAATTTAATTTGTAAATAAGGTTCATCTTGTTTTCATTTTATTTAAGTAGGTTTTAATTTTATTTTTCGTACTATTTAAAAGGTTTGTGTAGTTATATATATTATTATGTTCTTTTACTTTAAATATATTTTATTTACTATTTATTATTAGGTTCTATTAACAAAAATAATTCTGGCAAAAAGATGAATTTAATTTTACAAACATAAAAAAATAAACTAATATTAATTATATAAATACTTGTCTATAAATACGATTCCTTTTCTTCTTTAATTGTCTTCATTCTTTAAACAAAATTAATACTTCTTCTCTTCGTGCTATTTCTCTTCCGTTCTGCTTTAAGTCAATAACCTCTAACCAACAAAGTTTTTAAGTTTTTCTTACTCACAACCTCAAGCTAATAACATGTATTACGGGCTGATGCCAAAGCTAGATGAGTATAATTCTCAGTGTGTTTTCATTATCACAACCACAACAATACTAATTATAACTGGCTAAAACTAGAGAGTAATTCTGTGTGTGTTTCTATCATCACAACAACCAGTATACTACCTTTTGTTTTTTTCATACACTCTCACTTGTTTTTATTTTGCCTTCTTGATAAGTTGGATTAAATATTATATAAAAACTCCACAATCTCTAATATCACAACATTCAGGTCCGCTCCGATTTAAAAATTTTTTGAGCTTGTCGATAAAAATTTTTCATTCCACTTAACTTTTGATTTCACTATTCACTTTTTTAGCACTTTAACAATTTGCAATTTCTTATAACAAAATGACAATATCAAATTATGTGTCACCAAAATTTTACATTTTTCATTTCAACCATTTACATCACAAATGTAATTGTACCTTACAGACATCTTAACTTTTAACTATAGTACCATAAATTTATAATTTCCAAGTTTTCACATTGCTGGGTTGACAATATCCTCATAACAAAGTACTAATTAATTTTAAATTTCAAATTTTTATATAGCTTTTAACATTTACCAACTTGATTGTACAAAATAAACATATTAACATTTTAATACATTAGAATATAATTCATTTTTTAAGTTTTTACATGTGTCCGATTGACACTATTTTCATATAAGGTTTTAATGAATTTTAAAATTTCAATTTTTTCTATAGATGTTAACATATTTGATTGTCCAAATAAACATTATACCATTTTAATACAATACAATAAATTTCAATTCAAGTTTTTACTTGTCTGATTTACATTATTTTATAATAGGTTTTCAATTAATTTTAATTTTCAAGTTTTTAGATAGATTTTAACATATTGACAAATTTGATTGTACAAATAAACATACTAACATTTAAACACTAGAATAAACTTCAATTTTTAAGTTTTTACATATGTCCGATTGACATTATTTTATAATAAAGTATTCAATTAATTTTAATTTCTATTGTTTATATAGATCAAGTTTTACATGTCATCCGATTAGCATTATTTCATAATAATAAAATATAACCTTTTTCTTCTTTTTTTTATAATTATACTCTATAGTATTAAAAACATACCTGCAATTATTCTTAATGTCTTTCCTTTTATTTATTTTCATGTTATTCCAACTAAACTCGCAAAAGGGGATTTCACTAAAATGAGATGAAATTTTAAATTCTAATTCATCCCAATCCAAAATTTTACCTATTGTATTTTTAAATTTACTTAAGGTTTTTATTGGGTCAGATTTTTTAAATTGTTGAACCTTTAACTTATCATGATTATTAATTACTCGTATTATATCACGATTAATTACCGATTTAATTTCACTAGAGTTACTCGTTGTTTTACTTTTATTTTGTTCCTTTATACTTTTTATATCCTCCGCTTCCTTCTCCTTTTTACTACTTTTATCATTAATTTCTTTTTTATTTGTATCTAAATCATTTTTAATTAAATTTTGTTCATGATCTATTAGTTTATTTTCGGTTTCTAAGTTAACTTATTTAAAATCATTTTTCTGATTTTCCAGTTCCGGTTTTAAATCCGTTTTTAAAATATGTATTTTTTCATCCATTTCTACATTTAAATCATTGAAAGAATTTTGTAACTGTTGTTCAATTTTTTCACATTTATCGTCAATTTTTAAAAAAATTTCATTATTTTTATCTGCCAATGTATTGATTTTATTAGATAATTCTAATAAATTTTGTTTATTTTCTTGTTTTAATTCTAATAAATTTGTTTCAAGTTTTAAAAAATTTTCTTCAAGTTTTAAACTATTTTGTTCATTTTCTTGTTTTAATTCTAATAAATTTTGTTTATTATCGTTAAATTGTTCCATCATTAATTTTAACATATTATCCATCTTACTCTCCTCTTTATCTACGTATCTATCAATTATACTTTGCTCATTTGGATCAGTATTGACACTATGCTTATCTTTTTCCATGACTCAGTTTAACAATATGAATCTTAATCACAAATACAATTTTTAACCTAATTTTTATATCAAATTTAAACACAATTTTCGTGACACTATCTAAACAATCCTTTAGCCAAATTACTTCGTTATCGGTCCTTACGTTGGGCGCCAAATATTACGTTCTTCAAATATATTAGATTTATTGTTAACTTTTACTTTAAATTTATTTTATTTATTATTAGGTTCTATTAACAAAAATAATTCTGGCAAAAAGATGAATTTAATTTTACAAACATAAAAAAATAAACTTATATAATTAAATAAATAAATTCGATTCCTTTTCTTCTTTAATTCTCTTCATTCTTTAAACAAAATTAATACTTCTTCTCTTCGTGCTATTTCTCTTCCGTTCTGCTTTAAGTCAATAACCACTAACCAACAAAGTTTTTAAGTTTTTCTTACTCACAATCTCAAGCTAATAACATGTATTACGGGCTGATCCCAAAACTAGATAAGTATAATTCTCTGTGTGTTTTCATTATCACAACCACAACTATACTAATTATAACTGGCTAAAACTAGAGAGTAATTCTGTGTGTGTTTTTATGATGTAACAACAACTATACTATACTATAAATGCCCTTCCACTATCACGAGACCCAGACACCTATACACTAGGCCGGTCCCATAACTAGATAGAGAAGAATTATCTGTGTGTGTTCATCACAAAACAACAACTAGTATACTCTCCTTTGTTTTTTTCATACACTCTCATGCCTTCTTGATAAGTTGGATTAAATATTATATAAAAACTCCACAATCTCTAATATCACAACAATATATATATTTTAGAAAGTTATCTTATCTACTTTTCACTTATTTAATAAAAATGAGATTTACAAAGGTTGAGAGGGTTCAACAATTAAAATGTATTTCAGTAAAAAATAACGACTAGTTTTTTTTCCGATCAATTAAAACTTAAGAAATTGACGTGAGGCATCGTTTGATATCGTCCTTTGCTTTCTATGTGCGCCACAAAAATTCAGAAATTTGTAACTCGTATTATTGTAAAAAAAAATGCTTATTTTTGTTTTTTTACATGTTTTGCCCTATTGGTTTCTGTTATTTTCATTTTTTAGTTCCTGAAAACTGTGGTTTAAATCGTCGAAAACATTTGTAAAGAAGGAGTGATAAAATATGAAATGATGAACCCTTTACCATTACCAGGGAAACACCAATAAACGGATTTAGAGAAACAAGCTGTTATCATATAAAAAAACAGCAAATTATTTCAAAATGCACATCGTATATCAATTGTCGTCAAGAATGGAGTAGACAGCCACAGGGCCACGGAAACTGTTCAAAACCAAGTCACATGTCGCACGTGTTTGTCTCGTGTTCATCTCTAACGAACACTGTTCTCAATCTCCACGGAATCACAATATTATTTACTCCCGGCTCGTGACACCATTGCTTTCTTAAATATTTGCAAATCAATTCTCGGATCAACCCTAGGAAAATACTGATCATACGTGGCATTGGGATATTTATTAAACGATAGCTGACCTGACTTTTGAAAATTTCATAAAGTTCATAAGCTTAAACCAGGTAATGTTATTTATGTTTTAGCCAGTATTATTATTCAAGTTTCCAGATGGTTCCTCGCTACAATCAATTTTTTTTAATTCTATCCAGCAGATTTATTAATTAAAGATTAGAGTTATATTTCAAATGCAACTCTTGTTAGCAAAAAATTAGAAACTTTGAGTGTGGCAAAGACAAACGTTCCACGTTCTCAAATTTTATTATGTTAAGACTGCCCCTTTTGACGTTTTATTCTTAATGTTTTAGTTTATTGACATATCGAAATTATTTGAAAATTACATTATAATATATTATTTCTTCACCAGTCTGGTAAGATACCAGAATTAACAATTATTTTAGATAGATGGATTTCGGTTATATTTTCAGATATTAATTAATCCTTATTAATTATCCTTATAAATATTCATATTAAATAATCTTAAAGGAGTAACGATGTAATGTATAGATCACACAACCATGAATGTACTTCCTGTAGAGATACTACACGATAGAAGTCAATATGTTATTTTAAATATGCTTATCAATTGATACTAAAGTTCATCAATAATAGTGGGTTTTTAATGGTCAATCTGTGTAGAGGAGTATGAAGGGCCGCCAAAAAGCGATAACAAATAAAGGTATGTGCCTTGAACACCGCAATAAAGCCACTACCTTACCCGAACTACATAGGAGCCTTCAAATTGAAATTTACTCGCCAGTTATTCTCTTAGAACCGTTACATTACCACCCTTCCACGTTCAAACTCACTGTTTTTATTTCCAAAGAAGGATCTAAAGTTGTATCCAAAAAATAAATACTGCGTTGTAGAATAGAAATTTTGCAATGAAAAATTCATACACTTAACACAAATAAGAGTTTTGATAACAATTTTACTAAAACTTTTACCGGCTTTCATAATAATACTCATCGACTATTTATTAATCCTATTTATTAAAAACTATGGACTATTTATTTATAGGTACGCCCTCGTACATTTGATGACCCTTTTAACGACTTAATTAAAACTATCGCATATTACATGTTACAAATTAGGATCTGACAGATTTATGTATTATTACATAATTTAATGATGAGCCTTCATTATTTTCTATGAGGCTGTTTTTTTTGGTTGATTTTTCATTTTTATTACAAAATAAAATTTCAATTAGATCAAGTCACTAAAAAAACCATACTCATGGCACAACTGTTGAATATTTCTTCACTTCACCTATTCCTCTCTCTCTCTTCCACCAAAAGCCGTTAACCCCTCTGAGGTCAAATACCTTCTGAAAAACTTACCTTACTGAAAATCCTCTGGATATGATCTCCTTACTCCTCAAATTCTCAAATAACTCCCTCCTAATCCCATAAACTTCCTAGTCTACATTTATAATTGCATTATCCGAACTACGCACTTTCCTCTCCTCTAGAAACATTCCCTTATTGTCCTATTCGCCAAACCCAGTAAACCACTCAATGATGCCTCATCTTACCGTCCAATTAGCCTACTCCCTATCCTCTCAAAAATATTTGAGAAACTCCTGTTAAAACGTCTACTTCCAATTGTCGAATTCAAAAACCTTTTTCCTACACACCAGTTTAGATTCCGTCAACGACACTCCACTACTCAACAAATTTTTCGCGTTGTTGATCACATCTCCTCAGCCCTTGAAACCAAACAGTATTGCACTGCTGCCTTTCTGGACATACCTCCAGATTTTGACAGGGTCTAGCACGCAGGTTTGCTTTACAAGCTCAAAAGATATTTACCGCAGACCCTATTCCTAATCCTACTGTCCTACCTTTCAAACCGCTTCTTCCAAGTCCGCTGTGGCTTAGAATATTCTAATTACTATCCCATAAAAGCAAGAGTTCCACAGGGCAGTGTCCTGGGCCCCATCCTCTATAACCTATACACCACCGATGTCTCCTTACCCCAAATACCTTCTTAGCCACATTTGCAGATGACACTGCAGTCTTTCATCTCACTCAGACCCCGATATAGCATCCCTTAACCTTCAAAAACACCTTTATGAGATTGAGTATTGGTGCAACCAATGGTGGATTAAAGTTAATGAAGCAAAATGTTCCCACATTACCTTCACTCTCTGCCGCAAGTCTTGCCCACTAGTTTCGTTTAATTACATTCCTCTCCCTGTATCCGAGTTAGTACAGTACTTAGGCTTCCATCTCGACAAACGGCTGACCTGGAACCCACGTACGAGGCTAAAAAGACAAGAACCAAACAGACGCTTTGGACAACTGTACAGACTACTTCAAAGGACATCCTATCTCTCAATAGAAAATAAACTGCTTATTTACAAAGTTATACTTAAGCCAATCTGGACATCCGGAATTGAGCTATTGGGGACAGCAAAAAAGTCGAACATCAAGCGCATCCAATCCTTTCAATCAAAAGTCCTGAGAACAATAGTAAATCCCCCTTATTACGTCAGCAACAAAACCCTTCATAATGATCTGAATATACCCTACATTCTTAAACTCATCCCTTCCAAATTCATGAAATTCCATAGTAACCTATCTAACCACCCTAATCCCGTAGCACAGTCATTTTACTGATCCACTCATCCCTATAATCCTCCTCGGAAACTAAAACGGCAGTGGTCTCGTGACCTGCTATAAATGCGCAACAGTGGGAGTCCTGGCTAAGGCCAGTTTCTCCAATCATGTCCTGAGCTTATGTGGCTCTCGCGCTCTTCGTCAGCCTCGGTCGTACTCGGTGGCGTGGCTGGTGGGGGAGCGTGGGGGACTTCCCAAGGCTCCGCTTCCTCTTTCTCATGCGAGGGAGGCAACAACCGTGTGGACTTGGGGAGCCCCTGGACTATTTGTAAATATTGTATGAATGTGCTAGCGAATGATGAATTGTAAATATGGTATGAATGAAAACATTTATCTCAATTATTTATTGCCTATTAAGTATTAAGGCATATTGTAATTTGATCATAATAAAGTTTGTTTATATAATAACGTTGTTGTTGTTATTTCATTGGGTTCCTGTAAATACTAAACAGAAAGCATGATACTTATGTCTGAACACTGCCCATACAAGAATTATTTATTAAGAATATATCTCCATTATTTTTCAAGGGCCCATAATATTAATTATCTCTCCCTTTGAAAGAGATTGATTTGAACTTTCACTCTTATTTTATGAGAGTAAAAAGTGTTTTTATAACTAAAATTTGGAATAAATAAATACAAAACCCTTAGCAGATCTTTAAATCTGTTTTTTTATGAAGGATAACAAAAATAACTCTCATAAAAGGACAAATATAATTGAAATTTTGCCATGAGAAGAAAATACATAAATCTACATTTTGATATTAATACGACAATTTTCCTGTCCAAGGAAGGAACTAGAAGTTTTTAATAAAATAAACAAAAGATTCTGACTTACTAACTAGATTAGTGTAGCTAAATAGCAAAATACTAATATTACTATAATACAAAAACATAACTTATGAGATTGAATGAAATTCTCCACCATTGGATTATTTGTCTTAAATAGTATTTATAGTGATTAGTACCACATAAAGCCTGTTTTTTTTTTTTGGTGTCATTTTGTAGAACTTGGTAATAGCTGCTGGAGCGGTTGTATATTTTACGTTATATCTTACGTGTGTTTAGTGTACACGTAATCTGTGGGTAGACACTCAAAAGTGAATTTTCCTTGCAACTATATATATATATAACATATAGACGTTGATAAATATAATTTTATGACAGGCAATCCTTAGATTATTTTTAGGAGGGAGGTGGAATGCTCAATGAATATGGATAATTATTAGGAAATAAAAAAAAAAAAAAATTTACCGAAATTTAAACCCAGAAACTCTTCAAAAGGAGCTACCCTGTTACCACTTCTTGACCACTAGGCAGAAGTGCCTTCCATCAGTCCTTCCAGCAGGACCCAAAGAAATGATGCCTTGATCAGACTACACCACGTGATCAACTATTAATGAAGTGACTAAATCAGGATAATAAACCCTGAACGCTAACCTGCTCAAAATCGCATAAATTCTCACTAGTGTTTCTTGTTTAAGCCGGTAGCTCTGCGTCAGCATGTGATGTAGACTGACGGTGGTTTGTTTGCACTGATTAAGAACCAGTATGCACCCAGTGCAGAATATACGAGACTTGTTTGATTGACTGGCTAATCAGTGTACTAGACGGTAAATATGTTTGTGGTGTGTTGAACCCTAGGAACGCAGTACTATCTGAAGCTTCGATTATTCCAATAATATCAATAATATTCAGCGTTAATGCCTTCACAGAAACAAATTATTCCGATGAGTGGTCTCTCATTTGCAAGGAGCTCTTAAATTATTTATGGCAAATCGATTCCATCCGGTATAAACCAAAAAAAAAAAAAAATAAAGGTTACACAAAATAACGGTATGATTATTTCATTAAACTGGGCGTATAGATTTTGATGGGATTGTCAAGGTTCTCAGAACAACTGATGATCAGATGAACTAGACGACGGATCCAAGGCTCGACCAACATGAGGATGTAGGAGCGGGTCTTGACGAAACGGGTAGAAAAGCTCTCCTAGTTCCATGGACATTGACCCCGAGAATGACAATGATGGAGGCCAGAAATCTTACAAGGGACTAAGCACCGCATTAATATTTCATGAATTGTATCGAAATGTAAGCATGCGATCATTTTATATGGCCTCCAGTTGGACCTCGCTCAACTTAGTTAACTACTTAACATGATAGAGACATTCCTCTTCATAATAGTACTTAAATAACATAGGTGCTTACATATAATTAAAGCAACTATAAAGCAGTAGAACTTTTTTAAAAGAACTTTATTTGATTTACACTACACTAAGTTGAAATAAAATATTAAATGGCTAAGCTACTAAATGAATGTACTGAATGGAATCACAGAAGTGGATTGCTTATCTCTAAGCGAGGAGCTCATATATAAGATAGGAAAGGACAGTGGTCAGCATTATGATAAGGAGCTGATAGCGAGCTGAGGCAGCCCTTAACTATATATATATATATATATAGGTTCTTAGCGTATGATATTTTATTTTAATGTTTCACGTAAAATGAGGGACAATAACAAACTACGACAAGAAAACGAACCCATTAGGATGAATAGGGAAGCATATAAAGGAAATACGAAATATTCCCATATTTTAACGAAAAATCTCCGCTGTCACAATATCAAACTAATACTCCAAAAATCAATCATCCGAGCCCAGATAACCTATTCATGATTAGTAATGGGTTCGACTAATACAAATACCTACAGTAAACTTGAAAATATGAAAAACTCGGGGATGTGAGTAATAAAAAACTGTCTTCGCTAACAAAAATAGCAACAATACTACCCGACACACAATACAAAAATTTACCCAAACTGAATTATATTTAAAAAAATGAATAGCTTCTGAAAACCAATTATTACAGGAAATTTGAAATTACATTAGCCTACTAAAGAAAAATTTTTTAAACCTCACACATATAATATGTAGCTAAGCTACAGTAAATGTAATTAGCACGATTTATTTATGTATGTATATGTGCACGAGTCAAGATTCTATGTTATTGAATCTGTAACTAACTCTGTATATATTAAATAAAGGGTTAAAAAAAAATATATTGTTACTTATGAGTAAATGATTCAAAAAGTTTCTCACAGCGTTGTATAGCGATACACTTCAAACCAATCAAGGACCGGACATTTATTACTTCCACGAGAGAAGTGATTTTGCCATCGATTTTATAGGACGTCTTTCTTTTGGGATTGCAAATTGTAAAAACTCAATGAGACTTATGGAATGTGAACACCAGACATCAATAAAGGTGGTGGAGAAGATACCGAGGACAAATTGAAAGAGAGTAGCAGACAAAGGAACGGCCAGAGATGACAGGCGTTGATGACAATTAGGTTTTAGGCCTAAAAACAACAAACAAAAAATGGCCAGAGTTGTCCAATCCACAATAGTCCAGAGCCACAATGTAGAAATAGAATGTACTTTGCATTATGTTGGTTTTTCTCTTGGAGTGTCCTTTTAACTGCATGCACGTCCTGCACTGGCACCGAAGGAACCCATTGAAGCAAATAAAAATCACACGGCCTCAACGAACCATTCAATCAAGATCTAGCCACCCACCACCAGAACTTCCATTACCGACTCCCTGCTCGTCCTAATCCGTATGCTAATGATCCTTACTCCCATCTCATCCTCGACCACCCAGTGCGACGCCTAAGGCGGGGGTGTCTTCACGGCCTCCTTCAAACCAAAACATATTGTCAGATTTGTAGAGTGGTTATTACTAAAGTACTGAGTTAAGCGATTTCGGCTAGTGACCCTTGTTCCCAAAAAAAGTAGCGAGCCATTCAAATTTAAGTTCTAATCACTACAAAAAAAATACTTACTATGTATTGATTACTTATAAACATTTCAATAAAGACTATATGTATTTGATCATATAAAAAATAACTTATTTATTTTTTAATTATTTTGAAGTATGAATACACTAAAAGGAAAATTACGAGCAATATCGAGAACACTAGTTGATGTAAGATATTTTGTGGTTAAAACCTTATCCTTCGTTTTCCCCCGTAAGCCCTAACGTGTTGAGAATTTGTTATATTAGATTAGAGAAGCGGATCGGTATAGAGTGTAGAGTTGCCGGTCTATTTGCAACTTACAGGTGTAAGGGGGCCCGGACCAATGAAGGATAGGGCCGGCTCACGAAGCAGGAAGCCCTTAAATCAGGCCCTGTATAACTTCATTGTGCCTCCCTTCTTCTGATGTATTTATGTCCTCAGTTGCTACTGTTTGCTTTGCATAAGCCTTTTATATTCATATTTATCCAGAATACCTGCATACATTTTAATCCGTCTTTGCCTTCTCGTGTTTTTCCTCATGGAACTATTTTTATATAGCTCGAAGAATGGATATGAATAGACTAATATGTAATCTAGAAAATAAGAAAATAATAACGAATGAACAAGTGTAGAACCCTGTTTTCATAATTGTTTATAACTTTCTCATTAATCAGAGACTCTTTCTTAGGCGTTGAAATGTACAAAATAATTAACCAAAGAAAAAAGTTCGTGACGTACAGGAACCCAAACTTAGGCCTTCCCAAACTAATACTACCAACTGAAACACAAATGTCAAGTATGTAAAATCGTCCACATTTAATGCCTAAAATATCACAAAACCTCTTAGAAATTTCCAAATAACTCTAATTAGTTAATTTAAATTTGTAGAGTCCTTTTGCTATTTACAGCATATTTAAATATTAATATTTAGGATAGTACATATACCAACTAAATAATAATAATTAAGTTACTAGCTAAAGAAAAAAATAATTCTTAGCAAATAAAGCATTAAAAAGCAAGACTAACCAGTTTATCATTTATCAAACCAGTTGAATTAATGTTGATTAATAATGAATAATTATTCGTACGGAGTTTCATGATTGTTATCGTTGTTTTAATATCATGTAAAACACCTACGGAAAATGTTAGCCATTTCGCCCACAAAGTACCGCAAAAAAATAATGTGAATTATTTACAACTGAATAATTTATAACGATTACAAAAACCTCCAAAATTACAAATATAGTACATATTATTGCTCAGGACGCCAATACCTTTAATTCGGTGTCTACTCTACTCAGTAATATATAGTCTATATATTATATACCATAGGCTAGATAAAATAAAGACGAAAAATAGATTTGAGGCATGATATAAAAGGTTGATGACAAAACCATGATGGATAATAACAAGCAACAATATAAAATCTTTACGGAATTTCAAAGGACCAAAATCCTTGTTTCAACGTTATTTGTATGTTTTTCACAGATATTCCTGGTCTTTTGATTATGAAACTATCTACTTATTAAAAAAATACTTGTAAAAGGAAAAATATATATTCCCACCAATATATCCCAGATACATAAATTTGACCTAAATCGGAAATAGGGTTTTTGAGTATACTATTTTGGTGTATTGTTAATTTTCTATAGTATTAATATGATTGTCTTTATCAGGATACTGAAATAATCGTATGTAAGGTGGAGCAGGATAAACGACCAAGCTTCGGTTTATAGCTGAAAGCCGGTTACGGGTTATTGTTCAATGAATAATTACACTTTATGACCGTCGAATACAGTTCGTGAATAATAAAAACTATTGTAAGAGCAGAAACTGTGTAATTATTCATTAACTTAGCGGGCGTGAATAAACCATTAAGCTTCAGTTAGATGAGGTTTAGACGGGAACCCTATCAGTCAAGGGTTCAGCACAAACTGTAATGCTCGGTGGACTATTGAGTTCAGGTAAGGGTTTTCATTAAATAATGGTTATAAAATATAAACAATTGTTGGTTAGAAAGAAATGATACGGAGACCTCATTCAGGATTCACTCCCGTGACTTTCCGATAATCGTTGAGCTTCTTGGGAGGTATCCCTACATAGCAAATAGCGAAATTCTGACTTCAATAATATGTGCATATTCTAGTAAATTTTATTTTTTCAATATTTAACATAAATTATTTACTAATTAGGTTGTACATAAAATAAACAGTACAAATTGTACATAAGAGAGACCCTGTGGTTTGAATATTTTTTCTTCAAAAGTAAAATTTAAAACAAATGGGATTAGTTACGAAAATGAATAATTATTTATAAAAACTATGTACTAGTTCGGAATTTAATTTGTTTATATAATCAAACTTGAAAATAACAGTGTTTTTCCTTCCATCCGAACACTCTTTTTTATCAATTGTATAATTTAGAGAGTACCAAGTAAGATTACACAAAACATTATGATTCTAAATGGCCTAATTTACCAAATCAGATTTACTGATTCGCTGAGCACCAATCCACTAGAGGGAGAAGGCCACTTACCTTATCTCGACTGTAGAGGTTGATTAAAACATCATTTTAGCTAACGAGAGTTTACTACGCGTAAGAGAAATCTTAATCATTGTCTTGGGAATAAACATTCTACCGGATTACCAGGGACGCTCGACAACATTGATTAAATCAAGACCTGGGGCTTTGTCCCGTCACAATGCTCAGGAGCTGGGATAAGACGACTCCCGTTCTCCCCGTAAGTCATTTCAACTCCTGAGTTGTCGAGGCAATGCATTATGGTTCGTGTGAGATTGTCGACTCGTGCCGTGTTGCTGATAATAACTTTGCGGGATGACATCTATGCCCTGTAGTACAAATTTACATTGTTTCACCTCTAAGGGATCAGATGATTAGATTATGGTCGGGTAAGACAGAGGCATGAGGGAACTTCGTTAAAAAAAAAAAAAGGATAAAGAAAAGTTTATTAATTAAAATAATGTACTGAATCATGTATTGTACAATAACCTGTGTCTCTCACCTAATTACAACATAAGTAAACAAGACAAGCGATAAACTAATAAATCCCGTGTATTATACGCATTGTTATACGGAAAACTTACTACATATAAATAATTAATAATATCATAAAATAAGCATATAAGTAGTTTATACTAACTCATAGGTTTTCTTTAAATATATTAGCGCTAGGAATTTGCATCGTCTATTATTGATAAGAATTTGTTATATAAGCTAGATAAGCTTTCTATTTGTTCCTTATTATGACATTTTTTTCTGTTTAGAGCAGTTCCAGAAGGGAAGCGATATTGTCCAAGATACCCCCACCCTTGTGCGTGTAAGGTCAAGGGTTGGGCTTAGGAATGACGTGGTTTAATCACAGGTGCGTAATTTCTTTCAAGACAGGGGATTATAAACCCCGGCAGAGAGTGAACAATAATAGAAGAAAGGCACAGCTGCTTTTGAAGAGAAGGTGGGGAGCGAATAAAGCTTCCAAAAACAAGGATATTTGCCTAAAGAGAATTGTGTAGAGGCCAGAGTGACTTGGTGGTGCTGGAGTCTGGAAAGAGTGGGCTCAGGACCTTAAGCAGAATATGGAACTATTTGCAGTCATTCACGGCTATGCAATGGCAAATGGAAACTACGCTAAAAGACTATAATAACTTATAATGGTAAATAGAGCTATCATTAACAGTATGTTAATATTTAGTGTTTAGTTATTCATATTGTTGGGTTGTGAGGGGAGCCCTCGGCGCGGCTAGGGTTCTCTACGCTGCTGTCCGGCGGGCATCAAGAAAGGGATAAAATGGGTAAACCTGTGGTCTTTGACCATTGCTGGCGGCCTAGTCAGCAGGCAGCTTTATTAGAATTGATCTGACTCCATAAAATCTTAGAAGGTGAGCCCCGAAATGCAATATATTCAGGAGAATAGGAACAGGGTAGGTATTATAGGTAGTTTATATGGCCTTGACGACGATAAGAATGATGACCACGAATCCACACTCGGTATCTAAGGGTCGGTGAAAACCGTCTGGATCCCAATGGCGAGTTTGAACCAGAGAGAGGAAGACGGTGGGGGAGACGCTACTAGGTAAGATTTGTAGGGCTCCAGATACGGTCGTCGACATGGAAGGATGTACTAGTTTAGCGAAACGAAGGCAGAGGATCCCACTAGGAACGTGTGGGGTTTGACAACGCCGGACAAAAACATAGCGAGGTTAGGAAAGAGAGGTTGCAGAGGTAGTTGAATAAGAAAGCCATAGTTCGAGTAGAGCAGCAAGCGCCCGTGGAGGGGGAGAGAGAGAGAGTGAGAGAGAGAGAGATAGAGAGAGAGAGAGAGCGAGAGAGAGAGAGCGAGAGAGAGAGAGAGAGAGAGAGAGAGAGCGCAGTGTTCACTTCAGGTTCCGGGTTCCGAATAAATGGGCTGAGCTACGCCCGCGCCCCCTAGTGAGCTCCCGTGTCGTGAACCATTTCCCCCTCTCTAACTGGCGGTTTTTATTATTACGATATGCAAACGTAGGTGGGTGTTTTCTGGGCCGAGAAGAAGGGAACTTATTTATTCGTGACGAAGAAGTTGGTACAACAATATGTATATATTCATCATTATATTTTATTTTTATAAATCTTAAATTTTCTTGTGACTTCAATGACGTTGTATGTTTCTAAATTGTTAATAACATCGTAATATCATCGATTGAACATGATAATAATTTTGAAATGAATCAAGATATCAGATGTTGGATCAATGTTTAACACTTTAATTTTAACTACGGCTCCAAGCGATGCATCACGCTGAGTTTTATAGACTAATCAAACCAGACAGTTGAATGCCAGTTCTGCATCTAGAAGCCGAAGAAAAATATTTATAACAACCCTGGACATGCAGTGGGAATAAAACCTATTTATACCAGTTATTTTCTCTACCGCCGAAAAGTCGTAGTCATTTTTAGATGCATTTTATGAACGTTAATTTATAAGTGACTAGAAATAATGTTAATTATCGTTTTATTTCATTATATATATATTTGGTAATAAGCCCATGGCCATGTTTGGGGATAAGCACAGGTCTGGTATAGTTCCCAAGTCATAAAATTCAGTAGTAATAAATTTAATTTTACTAGTAAAAATATTTTTAATTAACAGAGTACAGGGCTTCTTGAAGACGATTATGCCTAAGATTGCATTGGATAGAGTCTTAATGTAATAAAATGTATTTTGAGGGTCACGGATCACAATGACCTGTTCTGTTTTTTTTTGCGTCTGATTGTTGGAATTCTTAAGGTCTATTTAAACCAAACGTGTATCGCACAGAGTCAATATAAGCGTGATAAATAAATGTGATTAAAAATGAGTTTTTAGTGTCAGAGGTAAGGACCGGGTGACCTAATCTGTATGAAATACGACTTTGATCTTTACTTTACACTAAATTTAAGAACTTTTGTCAAGTGTCAAGGGACTTTTATATATTTTAATGTTTATTTTTTATGATTAAATATGTTTTTATTTAAGAAACCATTATATAGCCAGGGGTCAATTTGTGTAATTCAAATCAGTAGACTGCTGCTGTGGAGGCCATAAGACATTGTGCCCTCCACCAGCCCACAACAAACCGTACTGCATGTCAAATGTTTGTTAGTTAATTTAGTTATAGATCTTATTTATTCCAGTTAAGGCATGGAAGGGCATTTTTTATGCAATGTCACGATCCTTCTCTACTAAGAGTCATATGGCCATGTTTATGTTTATGGCCATTATGGAATAATGGGTTAGAAATTGCGGCGATGTATTGTGTGTATAATATTGTGCCAATTGGATTGGTGTGCGGGGCTTGTTCATGACAGAATGTTGAAATCCCTCGTTAAGAATACAAATATAGTGAAGGCTTGAACAGTTGAGCCTAAATATATATCATTGATTAAAATAGAAATAAAAATTTGAAATGAAATAAATTCTCTCAGTCAATGTCAATGTAAAAAAAAAAAAAATTAATATTATTATTTACACAACTGCACAGTTATACTGTATACTATATAGCGTTACTGTATATTTCACAGTTTATCGGGCACCGATAAATAATGAACCCAATGTCCAATCAAGGGAAATCGAGGGAAACTCGAAAGGCTATTTCGTCATCTAACGTCCTTTAATGAAGACCAATTATTTCATAACAGATCTATTCAGCTAACAACTTGGTCTTGTAACTCGTAAATAAATAAATGGGATTGGGAGAGATAATTTGTAGGCAAGGGTATTTTTTAATTCCTTCATTAGGTCCAGAATCGCTACAAACGACAATCCTGAAAGTAAAAAAATGTTGATTTTCCAAAATATTTTTTTATACAACGGCTATACTTATAAGTTTCCTTCAAAAATATGTGTTATTTCAAGTGTTTTATCAATTTATTTATGATCGCGTCACTATCTTTATATACTGTGAGTTATTTGAAATACTTGGTGGTCCGTCACTATAATAATCAAAATGTGTATATTAAAACTTAATTTTGATATTTTTTTTAACATAACAAATAAGTGGAAAAAATCATAATAAAATATGACTATTAATGTAACATTTCTTTTAACACAGCAGAAAAGAATAAGTTTATTAATATCTTAGTATCTGTTTATTAATATAGTATCATTTATTTCAGTAATAAACCTAATTTATCTTATGTAATTAGGTACTTTTCTTATGTAATCTTATGTAATTAGGGAAAATTTTTCAAAAACACCAAGCTCTGGCCCAGTCTAAATAAAACCTATATTAGCCCATGTGCTATTTGTAACTAATCTATACTTAACATAGACTTAAAATCTAGTATAGCTAAAATTAAGCATACAGTTTATATTATAAAAATCTTTACAGCCTCAGTTGCCATACTGCCATCAAGGTAATTTTTACTTCCTTGACAAGAACAACAAAAGTAAAAAAGTAATGACTCTCTTCTTTTATAAAATCACTAATATCTAGCTTCGGTGATCCACTATTGGAACGAAACTAATTATTTAATTTTTTTTTTTATATATGTTTGTTTGTTTATGATATTATCATTGTTATTTTATTTGTTATTATTACTTTATATTTTATTTTCTTCTTCTTTGTTAAAAATGCATGACAGTACGAGTAGCTGTGGTATTGTCTTCTAGTGAATCTAGCAACCATCTCATCATCAATCTCTGATGTCAGCTGTGCTTGATGGCATTCTGTAGATTTCTGCATTGTAATTTCCATGTAGCACACTGTTCGCACTATTCACACAGTTCATTTTGGATTTGGTTTCTACCAATGCTTGAAGTATAGCAGTAATAGTTACATGTCCAATGTAAATAAAAAAAAAAATCGTTTTAAAAAATCCAATTTAAAAGTGGAAGGCCCACTTTACAGGAAATCGATAGAATACAATCGATACTGGCTGATTCATGGGCCATCTAAATGCCGGTTTTAGAATTCACAGTTCAGATTTCCGATCTAAAACGGTTTAACGTGAAAATTTCACACTTCTTTTGTTTTTAGTGGATGCAGTAAGTTACCTAATAAAACCACATTTCAGAAACCGATCATTTTGTAATTACATACTTAAAAATTTCTACATCAAAAAGTAATTTTGATAAGTTACATCATTTTAGTGGTTATAATGGATCGCATACATAATATTTTTGGAGGTTAGAAAATCTGCTAGTTCAGAAAAACAAAACATTTTCTCTTAAACTCAAAGAAACAAAATAATCTGAAATAACTCATGTAGTATGTTGTCACCTAAAACCAATTGAAATATCATTAAAAATAATGTCTGTTTAATTGTTAAAGCTTCTAACATCATCACTACAATCGACAAAGGTTGGTTTTGCTGTGTACCTTATAATCTTTTATTTATTGTTATTTTTTAAAATAAATAATAGAACATGTTATAAATTTCCTTTAAAGAGAGAGTCTGGTGTGAGTTACTGTTTTTGGATTAGCTATTTTAAATTTAAAGGCATTCAAAATGTGGCAAAAAACTGCAGCCTCCCACAACGTGGTTGCGCTCAGAAATTTCATATTATAAAGCGGTTACGGCCAAAAAGATTTAGCGTTTAATGGAAGAAATAATGGCATACACACCGAATAGCATAATAGTGAAATGTTCACAAAAAATGCAATAAGATATGCACTAAAAAATTAATAATAATAAAAAAGTGGGCGGTTCCTATGCGGTTAAACGTGCCACACTCTCGAGCCATCCCCACTTAAGTGTTAAAATATTCAATAAAGGGTTGAGCACTTACTCTGGAATAGCCCGCGGCTATTAGGTTTGTTATACACTTTCTCTTCTTCTTGTTGGGAACCTTTAGGGGGGGAGTATTCTGGGGCCCATGCACCCCCCATCCCCCCACCTTTGCAAACTCTGGTAATATTCCCTCCCGAAGCCGTTATCTCATTAAATTTATCTGCACAAAGCAATAACTCCATGTTATACAAGGTAGACGGGGAGGCTAAAGAGCTTAATTACTGGCCCTTTAGGTTCCCAGGGAACAAGATTAACGATTTCTAAACCTCCCTTTAAGGACACATCCAAAACGAACCAAAAGACGGAGTTTAAAAATATCTCGAGGAGATTTCACCAAAAAATAACAAAAGCTACAAATCGGCAATGGGGCCAAAATGTCATAACAGATGAGCAGTTTTTTGGTAGGCAAGAGACCATATTTGGGAGACAAAGATGAGATTTCCTCTTTTTATACTTAAATTATTAATACAGCCAGTAGCCCGGGATTTGCTAATAAATTAATCCAAATAAGTTCAAATGTATAGGTAATGTTTTTGTGGAACTAAACCATTAGCAATAATTCGTAATTAAAACCACTTGATTATTAAGGTTAAAGGATTTATCAATATGAGCCGTTCTCAAAGTCCGTACACTGAATTATAGCGAATGTCTAAAAAGCATAAGTTTATTAAACAAATGAGGTTTTAATGGATAGATAAATTAGTAAGCTGTTACTTTTTTCATTTTTATTCCATTAAATTTTCTTTAGAACGTATAAGGTGATCGATTTGTTTCTCTTAAACTAATAGTTTTTATTCAGGGCTTTATTTGGTATTATCCGTTTGAAATAGTATAAGGTAATTCGTATTTCGTTGGTTTATTCCTGTGAGTGCTGGCCACTTAAAAACTACTGTTAGTATTTAAGTAGTAAATCTACTGTAGTTATATGGTTCGTCAATAATTAAAGAGAGAAAAAGTGAATATTAGATATTTAATAGGATAAAAAAACATTTTCTCAAATATTTTTAAGAGTATAAACAATAATAAAGTACTATTAAATAGTGATAAAAATAAACTAATAATAAAAAAACATCAAGTATTATTAAAAACACAAAGTTAATATGTATGTGTGGGCATCAATGACCTTTGTGATTCATACGCACCCCAAAAAATTAAGATTTGAAGCATATTAAAAAATACTGTAATTGTAATAATAAAAATCATTATTTAATAGTAAAAATAAAAATTATTTTGTAGGCCTCATCTTTAAAGTTTCCTTAATTGTAGGAATGCGGGGTAGATCTTTACGATTCCAGAAAGAGTAAATGTATTTCTCGATCCCCATCATAGAAAATACATTAATCTACGCGATACAAATATTTAATCTATTACATCACCCCTTCCAAGTTCATGTAATTCCATCGAAACCTATTAAACCACCCTAATCCCCTAGCGCAGTCTTTACACGGCACCACACATCTCTATAATCCTCCTCAGATACTTCAGCGGCACTGTCATCGTGACCTTCAGTAAATACGTGACAGTTGGAGTCCTGGTAATGGCCAGTTTCTCCACTCATGTCATAAGTGTCTGTGGCTCTCGCGCTCCTGGCCAGCCTCCACTGGCTCGTGTCCGGTGATGTGGCTGATAGAGGACCGTGGGGGACCTCCCAAGACTCCACTTCCTCTTTCGCATGCGAGGGGGTTGACAACTCTGTTGATTTAGGAGGTCTCTGGGCTGTTTTTTGTCAATACTGCATGAATGAGCGAGTGAATGAAGTATTGTAAATGTGGTATGAATGAAAACATTGAACACAATTACTTATTGCCCAATAAGGTAGATTGTAATTTTATCACAATAAAGATTTGATTTATTTATTGTAATCTATTACAACACCTCAATACCACGCAGACAGACGCTTCCTAACCTAGGTCCTTAGTATTCATTTTTACTATTATTATCTCACCATTAAACTTTTTGATTTATAAGCCCGTAGCTGCATCATTTTAATAGAGTAACTACGCGTATTTGTTAATGTTATTTTATTAATATTACTTTTTCTATCTTTATTTTGATTTGATTTTAACTGTTTATTACGTTATTTGTCTTATCTTGTATTCAAGCAACGACTCAAAGTATATTTCTTAATTTGAGATACACAATTTACTTTATTATTATTATTTCAGTTTCTCCCCGTATTCACAGAGTTTGCTACTTTTTTGTCGGCCATAGTTGTGTTTATTTGTTTGTTAATCCTTGTTATTCATAGGTAACATGGCCTTATTATAAACCCTTTGGGCTCAACAATTATCACATGTTCAGTTTATTATTCAAAAAATTCTTGTAGTTAACTGGACTGTCGTCCCTGATATATAATGTTCCTTCTTCTTTGTCACCGCTCAAAGAGGATTACACGGAGTTAATCCTGTCGATTCTAGGCGGCTCCTCATCATTAGGAGTATAGCGGCATATTGAAAGGCCCCGGGGAATCACCCTGCAGAGTCACCGGCCAAATGAAGTGGGAGCCATCAAGGAAGCAGCTAAACAGCAAATCGCCTAACTCACACTCAAAGCAAATAATGGACCTAGGTGCTAGCACTAAATGATGGATACCGTGGGAGAGAAAACAAGCTGCAGCATTACCATCCAAATGAATATTCCAACAGCCGAACTGCCAGGCAGAGCTCGAAGGTAATCAAGGTGGGCAAGGGCCCTGGGAAAGTTAGGCCTCTCCCTTCACGTGCCATTCCTGAATACATTCACACATTTCCTTCAAAGACATAATCATTGCTCAAATCGCAGATATAATTTTTTAGTTATTTTTTTGGCAGAAAGAGGACTATTATGTTATATATATATATATATATATATATATATATATATATATATATATATATTTCGAAGCTCTCTTGGTCGAAGTTTAGTATGTAGGAAAAATATAGCATATTTGGGATAAAAGGAACCTTGTATCAGGAGTACCTGCTTGAAGGTGGTGTTATATATATATATATATATATATATGTAAGTTTAAACGTAACCGCCAAACTTCGGCACATATGCGAGATGTCCCGACAGAGAGCGCTACTATCAAAGGACGCTTAGTTGTAACCTTTAGTTGTAACATATGGGTACGCTTGTTAAGAACAATGGTCAACTCTAAGTATCGACAATTGTATTGATTCAGGTTAGTTATAAGTTTTATTGGTTTATTGTTATATTTGTAGCGCTAGCTAATGTGTACATATGTTTAATATTACAGTTCTAAACTGCATCTGCAAGTGTTCGATTTATACCCTGAGAACCTCCCCTCCTTTTAAGTTTCTGAATTCGAAACTTACAAATCAATACAATGGAGACAAAGGCGAAATTTCATTTCATCTCAGAAGCTGGTGAAGATTCCAGAACCACGGTCGTGAAAGTTATGACAATTCAGCTGGTTGGCCAATCGGAAATTTTTGTATTTCCAGAAGATAAACAGTCTAGCACTCAGCACAAACAACTCTTCGATACTGCAGTAGTGAAGAATGTGGTGAAGAGTTTGAGAATTCGAAACAAATTTCGAAAAATAGTGATAACAATGACTGTAGAGCTCAGCAACATTTATTTGGATGTAGAAGGTAATGTTACATTTTATGATGAATATTTAGAAGAGGTTATACCTAACATAAACAATGCTATAACAGGTACCGTAGAAAAACATATGTGTTCTCGGGTTAAAGATATGGTTATAGAAAAATTTAATGGTGAAAATTTAAATGCTAATGTATGGCTAAATTTATTCGTTCAGGAGTGTGCTAGAGTGGGGATTACTCAAGACAAATATGCAGAAGCTCTAAGATTATTCTTAGAAAAGTCTGCATTAGATTGGTATAATATATTCTGGAAACAGAACTCAATGTTTAATTGGGAAGCTTGGAATAATTCCTTTATTGAGACCTTCTCTGCACAGTCCTGGACCGATATAACATATGCATATAATTTTAAATATTTAAATGGTTCCCTGTTAGAATATGCGTTAAAGAAAAGAAGTTTATTGTTAGAAATAGATGAAAGTATCTCACTAAATACTCAAATTAATCTTATTGTAATTAACTTACCAAATTTTATACAAAATAAATTAGAAAGAAAGTCAATTGTAAGTATGGAAAATTTAATGGCAAAATTAAAACAATTTGGTAAGTTAAATGAAAGAAAAAAAGAGAAAGAAACACAAAAATGTTCAAGCGAGAAAAAACCATGTACAATATGTGAAAAATTAGGTTTTCAAAATAGATTTCATTTAGAGAGTTTGTGTCGTTTAAAAGATAAACAATTGAAAAAAATGAGAATATTAAGGTTACAAATAATGGAGAAGTTCAAGATATGATAGCAAGCTCTGAAGGGGCAAAAAACGAGTAGTCCTCCCACTTATTAAAATAAAATTTCTCGCTAATCGAAATCCAGCTATTGGTCTTTATGACTCTGGATCTAATATTTCTTTGATAAATCATGAATTTTTAAATAATAATAAAGATATTAAAAAAATAATAGGTGGGAGAGATAATATAAAAGGGGTAACAGGAGTAGCAAAAACAGAGGGTACGGTTGTATTAAGAATTAAAATCGGTAATATTGAAGAAAATTTTCAGTTTTTTATTGTGAAAAGTATTAATTTTAAAGATGATTTTCTATTAGGATTAGATTTAATAAAAAAATTCAAACTATGTCAAGATGAAAACTTAATAATAACTCAAAAAGAGATAACAAAACAAAAAGATCGGCAAATTAATAAGACTGAAATATCAGATATAAACAAGATAGAAAATACTATACAAAAAAATAAGGACATTTTTGCTAAGTCAAAATTCGACATAGGAAAAATAAAAGGTTATGAAGCAACAGTAAAATTAATACAAAATAGATATATTTCAAAGAAACCATACAGGTGCTCATTTCAAGACAAAATTGAAATTGAAATGCAAGTGGATGAATTATTAAAAGCTGGTTTAATTGAAGAATCAAGCAGTCCCTATGCAGCTCCTGTCACGATGGTATTTAAGAATGAAGAAGGAAAAAGATCACGCTTTTGTATTGACTTTAAGGAACTAAATAAAATAATTGTGCCAGAAAGTCAACCGTTTCCTAGAATTGATGATCTGACAGTACGCGCCAGAAACTGTAAATTTTTTTCAAAATTGGATGTAAATTCGGCGTTTTGGTCGATACCAGTGCGTGAAAAGGATAAATATAAATTGGCTTTCGTAACCCATCATGGTCATTGGCAATGGAATTGCTTGCCATATGGTTTGAAGTCTGCTCCGGCTATATTTCAAAGAGTCTTGTCAAGTGTGATAAGAAGAAATAACCTAGATAAGTTTGCTGTAAACTACATAGATGATGTATTGATTCATTCGAAGAATTATGAGGACCATGTAAAACATGTAGAATTAGTGTTAAAAGCACTACAGAAACAAGGATTTAAATTAAATGAATCAAAGTGTCAGTTTGCACAAAACAAGATAACTTATCTGGGCCATGAAATAGGAAATAATTATATAAAACCAATGAATGACAATCTCACAGCAATTAAAAAGTTTCCTGTACCTCAAACAAAGAAACAGGTTAGACAATTTTTAGGAAAAATAAACTTCTATTTGGAGTATATACCAAAACATACTATTTTGCTAGATCCCTTAAGAAATTTATTAAGAAAAAATGTAGATTTTCACTGGTCAAAACAATGTAAAGATTGTTTCGAGACAACAAAAAAATACTTATGCTCAGCGCCTGCGCTAGCAATATTTGATCCAGAATCTCCAACATACATATTCACTGATGCAAGTATTGAAGGAGTTGGAGCAATTCTAAAACAACCACAAGAAGACAAATCTCTAAAGTCAGTATTTTTCTTTTCAAAAAAATTGACAAACGCTCAGAAAACAAAAAAAGCAATATTTATAGAATGTTTAGCTATTAAAGAAGCTATACTTTACTGGCAATATTATCTGATAGGAAAAAAATTTGTGGTATTTACAGACCACAGACCATTAGAAAATTTTAATGTGAAGAAAAGTAATGATCCAGAACTACTACAAATTTTAAACTATATCTCACAATTTGACTTTGAGATTGTATATAATCCAGGTAAAGAAAATTTGGAGGCAGATTGTCTATCCAGAAATCCAGTTTTAGAATCAAATGAAGAAACAGATGATAACTCTGCGATTAAAACATCAAATTTATTAAAACTGGAAGATTTAAAAGAAAATCAAAAGCTAATAAAATTGGATGACAAATGCATAATTAAAGATAATATAATTTACAAAATACTGAATAAGAGTGAGAAAATATGGATAACAGAAGAATTTGGTATTTCACTTATTGAAAGTGTACATAAAGATCAAGGTCATATAGGAATGAAACAATTAATTTTAACAATAGGAAAAAAATTTTATTTTAAAAATATGTATAAAAATATAAGATTGATTTGCAGATCTTGTGAAACATGTATCAAAAATAAGTCAAGAATAGGTTGCTTTAGGGCTCCCTTGTCTCAACTTGGTCCAGCAAAAGAACCACTAGATATAATATCTTTAGATACAATAGGAGGATTTAAAGGGAATAAAAGTACAATAAAATATCTACACTTGGTAGTAGATCATTTCACAAGGTACGCATATATCAGCACCTCGAAAACACAAATAGCAAAAGATTTTATTAATCTAATCAAGAAAGTAGAAAAAGCTGGAAATATAAAAACATTATTAACAGATCAATATCCTGGTATAAATTCAGCACAATTTAAACAATATGTAAATAAACAAAAGATAACATTAATTTTTACAGCAGTAGATTGTGCATTTTCTAATGGATTAAATGAAAGGACAAATCAAACACTAGTTAACAGAATAAGGTGCAAAATTCATGAAAATAGAGATAAATCGTGGCCAATAGTAGCAGAAAAGTGTATCGAGGAATACAATAACACGATACATAGTTCTACTGGGTTTACCCCCAATTACTTATTAACTGGAATAGATGCATCATTTGTACCTGATGAACTAAATGAAAATAAAATTACAAATTTAGAAAATAATAGGGAAATAGCTTATAAAAACTCAGAAAAGACACATAACCAAAATAAAAAGTATTATGATAAAAATGTTAAAAAGTTTGAATACGAAGTTGGAGACCTTGTATATGTACAAAACAGTAACAAATTGAATAGAGATAAATTAGATGCGATCAGAGTAGGACCTTTCAAAATAAAACAGAAAATCTCAGAGGTAATATTTTTAATAGATAGTAGATTTCGTAAAAAGGAGTCAAACTTATTTCATGCTAGTAAGCTCGTGCCTTATTCCAAAGGGCTTTATTACCCTCTGTCTCAAAAAGGGGGGATGTAAGTTTAAACGTAACCGCCAAACTTCGGCACATATGCGAGATGTCCCGACAGAGAGCGCTACTATCAAAGGACGCTTAGTTGTAACCTTTAGTTGTAACATATGGGTACGCTTGTTAAGAACAATGGTCAACTCTAAGTATCGACAATTGTATTGATTCAGGTTAGTTATAAGTTTTATTGGTTTATTGTTATATTTGTAGCGCTAGCTAATGTGTACATATGTTTAATATTACAGTTCTAAACTGCATCTGCAAGTGTTCGATTTATACCCTGAGAACCTCCCCTCCTTTTAAGTTTCTGAATTCGAAACTTACATATATATATATATATATATATATATATATATATATATATATATATATATATATATATATATATATATATATATATATATATATATATAAGTAATCGTCTCCCAGCTGTAGACGATCGAGAAAAAGGAGTGAATGAGGTAGATGATATAATAAGAAGGTTTGTTTTATAACTGGCTTTATTTTCCTCCTGATCCTCTATACACACGTTACGGGTTTGTTTACCCTAGGCTACAAGGTATTAGGCTTAACATTGCCGTACCGCTAGACGTAACTCCCCCCTACCAGTTTACGGACATTCCCCGTAAACTCCTAACGGGCTCCCAGGCTCCACCGCGGGAAACTTGAGCTGTTCCACATGTACCGTCCGCCGTTTGATCGGGGGTGTAATGCTTTCGACCGTGACCACGTTGTGTTCGCGGAGAGCGATCACTCGGAAAGGACCCTCGTACCGCACTAGTTCCTTACCCCTGTTCGACCCTTTTCTCCGGTACACGAGCGCGCCGAGTTTAAGATTGCCCAGAATATCGCGGACTTTGAGGTTGTCGCGCGCCACCCGTCGCCGTTTCTTATCCTGGAGCCTTCCCCAAACGGGGAATTACTGACTACCCGTGCGGCCAGTTCTTCATCGATCGCCGTACTCCTGTTATCGCGCCGGCATCTTCGAAGTCCAAACAGCGTCTCGACCGGAGAGAAACCGGTGGCAGAATGGATTGAGTGGTTATACGCGATGACTGCCTTTTCCATCGCCACGTTTGGTTCTAAGCCCTTCTCTCCATGGTAAATTCGTAGGTGGTCGCTAAGCGTGCTGTGCAGCCGCTCTACGTGTCCTCGACTCTTCGGGTGTCCTGGGGTGTTGAGATGCCAACGGATCTCTAAGGACGCCGCCTCAGCCCTTATTTCGGCGTTATCAAACTCCCTACCAGCGTCGGAAGCTATCGTGTCTGGTACGCCATAAAATTGGCACCATGTGCGTAGTGCCCTTATGACTGCTTCCGCTGATCGTTCTGCTATCAGATGGGCCATCGCTGTTTTGCTGAACCTATCGACAATGGTGACCCATTTATATCCCCTCCATGTGAACGTGTCCACCTGCAAATCCTCCAACGGTTGGTCTGCCGTCGGCGTCTCCTCCTGTATTGCTCTGGGGGGTGGCGATCATATTTCGTGGTGAGGCATGTGTCGCAGGTACCAATAACTCTCGCAATCGTGTCTTTCATGCCTAACCAGAAATATCTCCTCTTCAATGCTTGCAGGGGAGCGTCGATTCCCCGGTGGTTTGTCTTCCCTTGGTGGAATGCAAGGGTCACTTCTCTCTGCCGCGTTTCTTCTTTTACTGTCTCCGACGCTCCCGTAGTTTTTGACGATTCGGAGGGGGTTCTGGTTCTTCTCCATACCCTCTGTGCGTTTACCTCCATCGGTTCCGGCCTATACCTCTCTGTTCGCTGGAAAATGTATGGACACTGCCTCGCGATGTGTCCCTCAATTCCGCATTCAAAACATTTTGTTCGCGGGCACTGCGCCACTAAATGTCCAATTCTTCCACATCCGTGGCATTTTCTGTCCTCCTTCCTCCCGCTGGGTCTCGGTCTCCTTTGGCTAAGTCTCCTTCCTTCAACCGCCGCCCCTTTTTTCTCCGCATACCGTTGATCCTTCCTCTTCCATGCCTGTTGCGGCATTCTCGGCCTCCTGTACATCACTTTGGACCACCCTGCCTCGTCTGCCTCTAATTTTTCTTCTTCCTCACGGGCACTAGAGTCCATTAAATCTTGGGCGCACTCGATGAACGATTGGTCTCCCGGTAGACTATCTTTCTTGCCGAGGATACCTCACGAGGTATCCCTGGCCAACTGTACCTTCAGAACGGCCGATAGGAATGCCATCCGGCCTTCCACTTCCGCTAGGTTCACCGTTTCTCTCATTTTTTCCGTTATTTTGTTAAACTTTGCCAAGAGTTCTCCGGCGTACTGCCCTTTCGTTTGATTGGGCCGTCTGGTCTCCCTGAACATCTGAAAGATGCCCTCTTCTGGTGTCCATCTGCCTCCCCCGTATGCCTTCTTTAGTCTTTCTTTTACCACGGTCCATGGGGTGTCTTTGTCGGCCTGTATTAGGTTTAGTACGCTCCGTTTTATTCTACACACTAGGTCCGCTTTGATTGATTTTGCGTCACCAGAGTCGAGTAAACCCTCACTTGCCTTCGCCTCTACTCTTTCCATAATCCTATCCCCACCTTTGATGAAATGGTTCAATTCGCCTAACTCTCCTGAGAATTTCTCTAGGTCCGATATTGTTCTCCTCAGGTCCTGTGACGTCGCCGCTCGCACCTTCATCCAAGCCAGGGAGTTGCATGAGCTTCGGCCATCGTTTCCCTAGGTAATTCGGGCACTTCGAAAGCCGCAGGCCGTAATTCTACCATGTAACTAGGTCACTTTTTCCCAATAAAACAACAGGAAAAAAAAATTAAAATTTTACTCACAGTTGTTTACCAGAATACTCGTAGTTCCCGGGTTTCGGCACCAGTAATCGTCTCCCAGCTGTAGACGATCGAGAAAAAGGAGTGAATGAGGTAGATGATATAATAAGAAGGTTTGTTTTATAACTGGCTTTATTTTCCTCCTGATCCTCTATACACACGTTACGGGTTTGTTTACCCTAGGCTACAAGGTATTAGGCTTAACATTGCCGTACCGCTAGACGTAACTTATATATATACATATATACATATGTATATATATATATACATATGTAGCAACCGCTAACTACATAAGATAAACCACCCTATACTCTATTGTATATATATATTGTAAGCAAACGTAAATAACATGAACTAAATGTATTATAAAGAAATATAAATCATTGTAAATGTGGTAAGCAATAAAAGGCGGGGAACAAGTAAGTCACACGAGACGGGTCACCAGCTGTCAGCCGCAGGTATGAGTGAGGGATCCCGTAGATCGTAAACAACCCTTTTGCAGCCTCTCCTTGGGGACAGGGCTGATGGGGTAGTTAGGCGGCGGTCGCGGTTCACCTAGGCAACCCTTGCAGCCCTCCCAGTAGAGAGGGTACTTAAGGCGGGCTCCTGGCCCTGTTAATTAGTCTCTCTCGTGACCTTTACTCGTTGACGCTTGGTTTCCGCTCGAACTCTGAAAACTTGACTAATTCTTTATGGAGTTTTTGCGCATGCGCTACATCCTGAAACACCTCTCAACTTCGCTCGTCCTTCAAACACTTTATTCTACAGTTTTTAGGCCACAGTACATCAAAAAATTTTGTTCTACCAGGCAACTTACGTGAGCTGGTCACGAGGAAGCCCTCAACACGTAAGTGAATAGCTTATTACATTTGTGCAGAACAAAAGTGAAGTGAAATCAGAGGAGAGGTCGGCCATTAGACATTAGCACCATTCGGATCGTTCACTAACGTCGAGCAATTGTTTCTGAGCCAGTCGGTCTTGTGGCTCAGAGCCAAGACCCGTGACTCGCCACTGGAGGTTGTGAGCTTGATTCCCACCGGCGCCACGTACTTTTTTTCCTACAAACTAAAAACCTTTGTTATGATAAAATGAAATTTTATCAACAAGTGATCTCTCAAAATAAAAAAAAAAAGATCGAGATCACTAGGTCCAACCCCGACAACGTCGCCTGTAAAGCGTAAACCAAGACGATCAACCAGGAATGTACAAATAACCTCTTCTGCGGCTAGTTCCATGGAAGAGATACCTCCACAGGCCAGCACATCCAATAATGATCCCGCCATAGAGTCACCTTTCTTCACGCCAAACACCTTTGAGGCGTTGAAAAATATCCCAGCAGAAGAAATGGAAGTCAACAAAACTCCAACACAGCCCCAGCCGCCTCCTATATTTGTACGCAATATTAGCAACTTTAAATTACTATGCTCACAAATGAGCAAAATTGTTGGTACCGGCAAATATACGTGCCTAAATCGCTCTCGGGACACGAAAATATCTCCGGACACTCCCGATACTTATCGGGCAATTATCAAATATTTGGACGAAACCAATGCTGACTTTCACACCTATCAGCTGAAACAAGAACGCTCGCTCCGAGTAGTAATTAGAAACTTGCACCCTACCACACCAGCTGACGAAATCGAAGATGAACTCTTTGCTCTTGGATTCAAAGTTCGTCAAATAACGAACGTGTTACGTGAGGATAAACAACAAGAGGGATCAATAAAAACGGCGTTACCACTGTTCTTCGTCGATCTCGAGCGAACACCTGGAGTAGAGAAGATTTATGAACTAACACACCTGTACTATACAAGGGTACAGGTTGAAAAACCGTTCCCCAAACGAGACATCGTCCAGTGCCATAATTGTCAGGCATATGGGCACACGAAATCTTACTGCCACCACCCTCCCAGATGTGTAAAGTGTAGTGGGCAGCACAGAAGCGATTTGTGCAAAAAGCCCCTACAATCTCCTGCGGTATGCGTACTTTGCAAGCAAGGCCATCCGGCCAACTACAAGGGCTGCGAGGCTTACAGAACGCTAAAGTCGAGGACCGATAAACGCCGTCAGCCAGAAGTGGAAAAACTTGCAGCAAGAAGCGGCCCAGCCAGAAACTTGAGGACTACTGTCTCTTTCGCCGATGCCGTTCGCAACAGAGAGCAGTCACAGGCACCACCCACCCCCTGTACACAAGATCACCTTTCCCAGCATTCCGTTCATCCCGTCAACCCACAAACTCTATCCCATCCTCAGCCACACATCTCGTACATTCCTCCACCTTCAAGTTCTTCGGATCTCACTAGCCTTTTAACCTCATTTCTTACAGAGTTCAGAACCCTAATTACTCCTCTCATTTCCCTACTTACAAATCTGGTCTCCTACCTTATCCCCGTTAAACAAAATCCATAAGTGGATCCTTCCGACTCCTTATCCATTCTCCTTTGGAATGCGAATGGTGTTCGCACCCACACTAACGAACTGACAGCACTACTCCACGACAAAAACATCGACGTAGCTCTCATTACTGAAACAAGACTTACTAGCAAACGATCATTTACGATTCGACAGTACCATACTTACCGAACTGATCACCCAGATGGAAGAGCTCATGCAGGTACCGCTGTCATTGTTCATAATTCCATTTCTCATCACATAGTTCCTTTGGTAGCACATGATTTCCTTCAGCCCACTGCAGTGTCAATCAGCACCTTCCCTTTCCCCCTTACTCTAGCATCAGTGTACTGCCCTCCCAATAAATCCATTTCCGATTCCCAATTCATCTCCTTTCTAGACTCCATAGGACATTGTTTCCTTGTGGGTGGGGACTTTAATGCAAAGCACCAACACTGGGGGTCAAGATCCACGAATACACGCGGACGTGCTTTGCTGTCTGCACTCACACGGAAACATTGCTCCACGATCTCACCTGACACAGCCACCTATTGGCCATCAGATCCCAACCGATTCTTTCAATTCCTACCTCTCCTCTCTGTCTACCAGGGATAACTCCTTGTGGAATGTAACCAAAAAAATCCTAAAGTATCAACCTGTTTCACATCCGCTCCGTCGTGATGATGGGTCCTGGGCGGCTTCGGATGGGGATAGGTCGGAGGAATTTGCTCTGCATCTTACCCATACTTTCACACCTAACCTTTCTCATCAAAGCCATACTCACAGCACAACTGTGGAAGATTTCCTCACTTCACCTATTCCTCTCTCTCTTCCACCAAAAGCCGTTAATCCCTCTGAGGTCAAATACCTTTTGAAAAACTTACCTTACCGAAAATCCCCTGGATATGATCTCCTTACTCCTCAAATTCTCAAACAACTTCCTCCTAAAGCAATAATCTTCCTAACCTATATATATAATTGCATTATCCGAACTACGCACTTCCCACTCCTCTGGAAACATTCCATTATTGTCCTATTCGCCAAACCCGGTAAACCACCCAATGACGCCTCATCTTACCGTCCAATAAGCCTACTCCCTATCCTCTCAAAAATATTTGAGAAACTTCTACTAAAACGTCTACTTCCAATTATTGAATCCAAAAACCTTTTTCCTACACACCAATTTGGTTTCCGCCAACGGCATTCCACTGCTCAACAAGGCCTTCGCGTTGTTGATCACATCTCCTCAGCCCTTGAAACCAAACAGTATTGCACTGCTGCCTTTCTTGATATAGCTCAAGCTTTTGACAGGGTTTGGCACGCAGGTTTACTCTACAAGCTCAAAAGATATTTACCACAGACCCTTTTCCTAATCCTACAGTCCTACCTTTCAAACCGCTTCTTCCAAGTCCGCTGTGGTTTAGAATATTCAAACTACTATCCTATAAATGCAGGAGTTCCACAGGGCAGTGTCCTGGGCCCCATCCTCTACAACCTATACACCGCTGATGTCCCCTCTACTCCCAATACCTTCTTGGCCACATTTGCAGATGACACTGCAGTCTTGTCATCTAACCCAGACCCCGACATAGCATCCCATAACCTTCAAAAACACCTTGACGAGATCGATTATTGGTGCAACCAATGGCGGATCAAAGTTAATGAAGCAAAATGTTCCCACATTACCTTCACCCTTTGTCGCAAGTCTTGTCCACTAGTTTATTTTAATTCTATTCCTCTCCCTGTATCCGAGACAGTACGGTATTTAGGCTTCCATCTCGATAAACGACTGACCTGGAACCCACATACGAGACTAAAAAGACAAGAACTAAACAGGCGCTTTGGACAACTATACAGACTACTTCAAAGGACATCCCATCTCTCAATAGAAAATAAACTACTAATCTACAAAGCTATACTTAAACCAATCTGGACATACGGAATAGAGCTATGGGGGACAGCAAAAAAGTCGAACATCAAGCGTATCCAATCCTTTCAATCAAAAGTCCTGAGAACAATAGTAAATGCCCCTTATTATGTCAGCAACAAAACCCTTCATAACGACCTTAATATACCCTACATTCTAGAACTCATCCCTTCCAAGTTTACGAAATTCCACAGTAGCCTTTCCAACCACCCTAATCCTGTAGCACAGTCACTGCACTGCGTCACTCATCCCTATAATCCTCCTCGGAGACTGAAACGGCAGTGGCCTCGTGACCTGCTATAATCAAGTGACAGTGGGAGTCCTGGCAATGGCCAGTTTCTCCAATCATGTCCTGAATGAATGAGCGAGTGAATGATGAAATGTAAATATGGTATGAATGATCGTATATCTTAATTACTTATTGCCTAGCAAGGCAGATTGTAATTTTAGCACAATAAAGGAATTATATATATAATTCTTTATGAAAAACCTCTGTACCTCTTCTCTTGAACATAGTGCATTGTCGGGGCACATACCTATCAAAAATGGAGTCAGATAGTAACGCCATCATGAAACGATTGTCCAGGTTATAAACTCGAACAATCCGCACTTGTCACCAGGGCTAGGGTGACCAGGCACCCACCTAGTGACGACCCAACAACATATATATAATTTTATTATCTATATATGATATACATATATATATATATATAAGATTTTATCTGTCTGGATAATTCGTTGAGGTATGTAATGTTTTTCCTGAGAAGAATTGCGTTTCTCTGTAAAAGAAAGAAAGAGCATTTATTTCAAATATTGTTCATTCTCCACATAACTCTTTAATTTCTCACTTTAACCTTACTCAACTCAAAATTTCACTTAAACACTTCAGAGCACTATATATAACCTCTCTCCACGACATTCAGCCGTTGACTCTCCTATGCTGCTACCACCGCGTAAGTCATTCGTGCGCAGCGGATTTTAAAATTAATAAATGTGATGACTCAAGACGTGTTCTTTTCATTTTGTTCTTTATTTGTAATTAAAAAAAATCCAAAAATAATCGTGATAATAATAATAATAGTAAAGAAAAATACTACGATTGGTAGTTTTAAAAAAAAAATCAAAACACTTTATCTACTTTGATTACTGTAAAACAACAATAATAAAAAAATTAAATAATAATAACAAATATCACTATAAAAATAATAATGTTTACACAGACATCAGTGACTCTTGCGATTCACCCACTTTTTTTTTGGGTCACAATAGATTGAATTTTTTAGGTGTATTGTCAGTAATATATATCATAATATATTGTTTCTAGTTTTATCTAAATTGTTGTTTTTCGGATATATTTATAAATGAGAATTATGAATATGATATAAATCCGAAATATCTGAAACTCAAAGTAAAACCACATTATTTCACTTGTATGCCATTGTAATATTTTTCACCTATAGAAGCAACAAACCGTTAAAACGTTTTTATTGCTAATTAAATGTTGTAAGTTGAATCAGGGCGCTCTCTCGCGTCGTTAGCAGACAAATTAGTAGACGAGCGTGTCCGAATAGGAGCATGATCAAAGCACAGCCAGCTCATTAAGCATGGGTCGGTATGCTCCACTGCTGCCTGAATAGCAGTAAATCATGCGCTTCAAGCGGTTGAATACTGCTTCTACGTGGCGGTCAACTATCCAATCTGCCATCGATAGCAAAAAAATAAGTTATCTTCATTAAAACCCAGATATATCCATTAATGTGATCAGTAGAGCATTTAACTCATTTTAATGGGGTTTTGAAAGTGCATATACAAAGTTGTTCTGTCGCTTTTGACACATTGTTTACACAAATAGGAGCAAAACATATCACTGAAAACGAGTTGTTAACAAAACTTTAAACACTTTAATTTGGAAACTAAAACAATTACTTGAACAAGTAAAAACAGAAACCATCCTGTCGCACGCGCAAAAAAAAAAACAGGAGCAATGATCGCCGTTGTGTGCGGGATCAACGGTTCCTGTGAAGTTGATGATTACCGGAACACCTGATGTTTTCATTAGAAAAACTGCAATAAAAAAATAAATAAACCCACGACGAAGCTACGGTCCAAGGACCCAACAAATAAAATAGAAAAGGCTAAATTAAGAACTACACCCGGCCAGTAAGGAGTCTTTAAAGGGAAAAGATAAGGGGAAGCAGCTCTCCCTTGAAAATGATACCTCTGACTTGATTTAACAGAAAAAACAGTAGTCAAAACAGTTTTCACACATAAACTCTGAGGTTAGTCTACACCAGTATTAAAGTAAAATACTTTAAATACAAGTCGATCACTTCGCCAGTCTAGCTCATATTTCATGGTTAGATAATGATATTGAGCCCATTCACCAAAACTACACTGCAGTTTCCATTTTATCTCATCAATAATATTTATTACCTTTTTTTTTTTTTTTTTTTTCCTTACCTCTCAAATTTTTAAGATAATGGATAAGGGAAAAATAAAGTAATTTATTTGGGGTGAGCGGATCCTTTTACTAGGAGTACCTGTTTGAAGGTCGAAGAGAGGGAATTAAGGAGTGTGGGAAGCCTCGATAGAGGCTACTTCAGCCTGTCTAAGAGCTTCCTTGGCGCTCATCATGCTACTGTACACCGCTATGTCATCAGCGAAAGCAGTAACTGTTGTGTTTTTATATCGGGCTCCTTCAATTTCAGACGTGTATACATTGAATAGTACAAGGGATAAGACGGCGCCTTGGGGTACTCCACAGATCAGTGGCACAGCTTCGGAAAGCTATCACCTATTGTTTTTCAGGAAGCTAGCCAGAATTGAATAAAGTTGTTCCGGGCATTCCCGGTCGCAGAGCATTTGACACAGTGTCCCGTGAGACACCGAGTCGAATGCTTGAGTGCAGTCAATCGAAATCATAGCCGTGGCTATGTTTCTATTCACGTTATGGCTAACTTCTTACTGTACCTTCAGAAGGGGATGCTCTTCGTTCATAATAAATTAAAATCCAGTCTGTTCTGGCGGAATGATGTCGTTTTCCGAGCAGTAATTTTTGAGATAATTCAAAAGAATTTTCCCACAAATTTTCCCCATCTGCGGTAGCAAGCTGATTGGGTGGTAGTGGGCTGGGTGATCTCCACTCTTGGCCGGCTTAAGTAATGGGAACAAGATGGCTTGTTTGCATGTGTCAGGAAAGCACCGCAATCCTATACAAGAGTTGTATAAGTTAGCGAGTTGTACTATCCCTCTCCTCGGCATTTGTTTGAGCAGCACTGTTTGGATCCCGCCGTGCCCTGGTGCTCGGTTTCCCTGACTTTATAACTTTTCGGTGCAATTAACATTTTATCGTACAGTCGTGCTAGGAAAGTTTATGACTCCATCAATATTAGAAACACTGTGATTGGATTGTTATTTTCCCATGTGTCCGGATACCAATCAATGACACGCGGACGTCAGGAAATGGTTAATTTAGGAACATATATCTTATAAGGAGAGCAACAATGTAGGGTTTTTGAAGAAAATGATGTTCGAATAATCTTTTTTGTATTTTTTGTTATTTATTCTCTTTGGTTAGTGAGAGTTGAGATGGGCGTCTCCCTTAATCTCATGTTGCAGTTGTTGGTGGGTGGGGTCCCATAACAGACATTGATGACACAACATCCCACTAATGACTCTGGGCCTCCTCCAATAGTCATCGCCAGTTAGTTCTGCCCTGCACTGTTGCTACTCAATCTATTCATCTCTCTATATAT
This sequence comes from Acanthosoma haemorrhoidale, assembly GCA_930367205.1. Taxonomy (NCBI): domain Eukaryota; kingdom Metazoa; phylum Arthropoda; class Insecta; order Hemiptera; family Acanthosomatidae; genus Acanthosoma; species Acanthosoma haemorrhoidale. Next base: position 142,779,507 of record OV884011.1, read on the forward strand.
ACACGAGCTTCCGATTTTGTATTTATTTCATTCACAGACATCCCATTTCTTTTCGCAGGCAGTGCAAGTGTCTCCTCCTCACCTCTCTCCGGTCTAACGACTAACTCAAAGTCTTCCATACAGGCCAAATATGTACAGCTGTCTACGTTGTAGCCTGATGAGCTAACTGAGTTCTGTGCAACGAGGTTAATTAGTATACAGTCCAGCGAGTCCCCTTGCCTTTTCATTCAACTTCTCGGAGGCACTAGACCGGATGAGAACCTTTCATTTTGTAAAGTACATTGTCAACATCACAAAACAAATTAGCTTGCCGAGAATACCTAGCAGACCTTCCCTCATTCTTTTCCGCAAGTATCACTGCGTTAGTATTGTACTAATCTTCTGGCACCCTTTTATCTGCTATAAGTGAAGTGCTTGGCCTTAATTCCATATACTCCTGAGGCGACACTTCTTGATGGCTTCTTCAATGTACTTCCTCATCTGGAAGGTTCGAATTCTCGATCATCGTTATCAATAGTCCTTATATATCAGTTAATAAAGAGGGAAAGTGTGCGTTAAAGATCACTAGAATATAATCCTTTAGTGTGAAACAGGTGCTATTTACTGATTTATAAGTGTTAAGTTTAAGATCGTTCAATCCTCTGGAAACATATTTTGACGTTGTCTGAACAATATAAGTCTCGAATTGAATATGTTCCATGCCGGTTTCAATTCCCAACAAAATAAATATAGTATTTTTTTGTCAAAGATTCCCGAATGTTCTTTTACAATAAGTTTTTAAGAAACTGAAGCTGAAACATTTAAAAATGTAATCATAGTATATGACCTCAAACTCGAAGAAATAAATTACGTACACCCAGGGGAAACTTCAGGAAGGGCGAATAGGGCAACACAAGTGACACGGGCACCCTAGGGAGTCAACGAAGCAGGTCTTATGTATGACCTTTCAGCTCGATACAACTTGTCCCCTCAAACCATTGAACCATCTCAGCCATGGATTAAAACTAAAGTAAATTTTAAAATATCCACGTCATCTTAACCCGAATTTACCAATGTCCATATTTGAGTATAGTATCTTTCACAATTTTTCCTGTCTATACTTATGTATTTTAAATTCTCATTTTTGTTTTATATTATTCTACACTCATTAAAGACAAAAAATGTTTTTTATATCAAACAATCATCATCGTTAGTTTAGTGAAAATGTTATGTAATGCCAAATTTTTATCCTTTTCAAAACTCCAAAAACGCAAATTAATGACATTTTGCAACTCTTTTTTATTAGGTTGTACCCTTTAAAAACATAAAGGAAAAGAATTGAATAAAATTACTCGAGATTGTGTGGCAAGCAACTGCTTTATAAGAGGTCCTCGGATGAAAACACTGGTATATAAAAATGATCAAAAATGAAACATCAAGATTTTTTAAGTAATTCATTTTAATTTATGAACAAAATTATAAACACTTCAATTATTTTACCTAAAGCAAATAAGTTTTCAAGTACACCTTATAAAATTTCAAAATATCAATAATTTTTTAAATGGTAACCATGGCAAAGATCCCAGCATCCTGCTGATCGCCGTTCGTACAATCAGTACTGCATATTGGTAAAGCGGCTATTGGCATCCTTCCATTCCGATTCCTTCAATTCCCACCTCTCCGCTCTGTCTACCAGAGATAACTCCCTGTGGAATGTAACTAAAAAAATACAAAGTATCATCCTGTTTCACACCCACTGAAGTTGGGTCCTGGGCGGCTTCTGATGGCGAAAAGTCGGAAGAATTTGCACCGCATATTTCCCGTACTTTCACTCCCTACCTTCACTCATGAAAACCATACTACTTGTTCCTAAACACCAGTTTGGATTCCGTCAACGACATTCCACTGCTCAACAAGATCTTCGTGTTGTTGATCACATCTCCTCAGCCCTTGAAACCAAACAGTATTGCACTGCTGCCTTTCTTGATATACTCAAGCTTTTGAACGGGGTTTGGCACGCAGGTTTGCTTTAAAAGTTAAAACATATTTACCACAGACCCTTTTCCTAATATTACAGCCCTATCTTTTAAACAGCTTCTTCCAAGTCCGCTGTGGCTTAGAATATTCTAATTACTATCCCATAAAAGCAGGAGTTCCACAGGGCAGTGTCCTCTATAACCTAATCACCGCTGATATCCCCACTACCCCCAATACGTTCTTGGGCACATTTGCATATGACCCTGCAGTCTTGTCATCCCACCCAGACCCCAATATAGCATCCCATAACCTTCAAAAACATCTTGATGAGAGCGAGTATTGGTGCAACCAATGGTGGATCAAAGTTAATGAAGAAAAATGTTCCCACAATACCTTCACCTTCTGGCGCCAGTCTTGTCCACTAGTTTATTTTAATTATATTCCTCTCCCAATATCCAAGACAGTACGGGACTTAGTCTTCCATCTCGACAAACGACTGACCTGTAACCCACATACGAGGCTAAAAACACAAGAACAACAGACGCTTTGGACAACTGTACAGACTACTTCAAAGGACATCCTATCTCTCAATAGAAAATAAATTACTAATATACAAAGTTATACCTAAGCCAATCTGGACATACGGAATAGAGCTATGGGGGACAGCAAAAAAGTCGAACATCAAGCGTATCCAATCCTTTCAATCAAAAGTCCTGAGAACAATAGTAAATGCCCCTTATTATGTCAGCAACAAAACTCTTCCCAAAGATCCATACCCTGCATTCTTGAACTCATCCCTTCCAAGTTTATGAAATTCCATAGTAGCCTATTCAACCACCCTTTTCCCGTAGCACAGTCGTTGGACTACACCACTCATCCCTATAACCCTCATTGGAGACTGAAACAAAAAAGGCCTCGTGACCTTCTATAAATGCTACACAGTGGGAGCCCTGTAAGTGGCCAGTTTCTCCAATCATGTCCTGAGCGTCTGTGGCTCTCGCTCTCTTCGTCAGCCTCCACTGGCTCGTATCCTGTGACGCGGTTGAGGCTTATCCTGGTCAGCAATGTTTAAAATATTCAATATTAGAACCAAGCACTTTTTAAAAAAATCGTGGGGTACAACAGGATCCGTGTGAACAGTTTTAGGTAGTAAAGAAAACAGATTGTCAAAACACTGTTGACAAGACGCATGTGGAAAAATCAATCGATTAAAATATTCTGATCAAATCACGGACTGGAGGAAGGCAAACACAAAAGAAGCAGCAAACGGCTATTACCGCTAAAGAAAACTCAACAAAGATTCTTGCATGAGGAGGCCGTCAATCAATGTGCTTGCTGAAATAGTAATACGATCCGGTGACAAACAGACATGAATCGAGGATAGACCGTTCAGAGGGCATCGAATATTTAGTGGTTCGTGCTTGTTCTAGGCTCAGCACTCTCCCATCAAGTCACTTAATTAGGGTTTCGTCTCTCTAATATTAGCCTATAACCAAGTTTTGTGTACCTTTATGAATAAAGCGTGTACCACGGACGATATACCAAAGCAGTTTTAATTATTTACCTGCCTTAGTTTCTTCTTAATAGGGCAATGAATGGCCTTACACTTCGACTTTAGTTTCCTGGCGTAAGACCACTAAGTTTGTTTGTTATTGTGATTGATAATTTTTATAGTCGTCACTATAATATAGATAATACTAATGATAGCAAAATTGGGTTCATCTTTACCAAACCCGCCAAAAAAATTGGTAGGAAACATGGTTTTACCAACATCCTTCGTGTCCTTAAGAAATGAATGCACCGGCCTACCTATTATACAGGTGGGACTGGGCTTGCGTCGGCCCCAGGGATGCCGGTGTTCCATACTGATATACTGCAGTGTTTCATAGATTAAAACCCATAAAATGTTAACAAATATCATTCAAAGGATAGAAAATAATAAAAAAAAATGGTTGAAGTAAAACCAAAATCAAGAAGATGATCTTATATTTGAGGGCAATAATGGGCATTGTAAAGTAGTTGGCATAAAAAAAAAATTGAACATGAAATATATTTTACATCTTTAATAACTAAACCCTAAACTTTTTTTTATGGCATTGCGTGATATAATTATGTAAAATAGCGTTTCCAGGTCATAAATCAAATTGAGTTATTTTAAACACTATTTTTCTGAATGTAATTAAAGATTTCGTATAAAACCTCACAATAGAAAACAAACTTCATACAGTCAGGTGACAGGCAACCCACCGATCAAACGAACCCAATCATTCCAATCTAAAGCCCTCAGAAGTTTAGTCAACACTCCTTTTTAATTTACAAATTTGTTCTTTAACAGAGAGAGATCTTTATCTACCAACTGTCCATATACTCAATATTTTTCAAATTCCACAAAAACATATCCGTTTCTCCAAATCCTCTTGTCAACTTCTTACCCAGTAACACTAGACCTTACAATCCTCCTCGTCGCATAAAACGACAGGGGATTCACAATCTTCAGTAACAGATACGTAAGTCATGGGATCCTTCCACTGGCCATCATTCCCACTCATGTCCTGAACGTCTGTGGCTCTCTTGCCCTCTCTCTGGTCATGGAATCATGGCGAAATAGTTGGAGAGGGAGGTGGGAGGAGCTAAGCTGCTTTCTTTCACCAGCATGCTAAAAGAATTGCCTTGAGAATGGGGAGATTCCTGAGCAGAATGTATATGTATTTATTGAATGAATAGATATTGTACATAGGTATGATTGAGTCTTACATTCTAATTAATAATGCTATATAAACAAATCGTAATTTTCTAATAAATATCTTCTATACTCCATCGAAACATTTCCAACTAAAAAATGTTGTTCACTTTAAATTTATAAATTTTTATTTGATAAAAAATTGGTTTCTTTTTTTCATTTTTTAAACGAATCCAGTAATACGAGAAAATTAATACATATCAGGACAAAAGGATTTTCTCATTTGATAATGCCATGTTCTCCTGAATAAAAACGCAGGATTTCATCGAAATGTTAATTTAGGTTAATGCAATGGCTAATTTGCCGATGATTATAGAAGTGCCTCACGAGCAGGGTTTAAACGTTCATGAAGAGAAATTGAATGCACGGGTGAAAAGTTAAAAGGGTGAGTGGCCGCTGTTGGTAGCTACGGTATCGGAAAATATTTCATGAGCCTTCATGAATACAAATAATCAAATGAATGAGGGGAAAATATCACTCAACACGCCAAGCACTATTGATTACCCTCATCAACTTGTTAAAAATGAATCGTGGTTTATTGCAGGTTCTGGAAAGACCACCATGTCGCTACATCGATAAGATAAACATCTGAATTGTATTATGTATGTAATTCATATTCACCGATAGAAAGGGGCTGCTATAATGTGTAGTAGTTAAGAGACCTAACGACCGTCTATACAACATCAACACTCTCACATTGGCACACGTACATAGGGACATATGCAACATAAACCCTAATGCTTAAATGATTAGGGGAAGGCAAATTTCAATTATGCACTACATGTTTTTTATTTATTTGCATAAATACAAACTCTTCGAGATCATTTGAATCTATGTCACTAATTTGGTAAAATACTCAATGACATGCTCAATAATTTTAAATGCTTTCCGGTAGACTAACACTAGGAATAAAGGCCAAAAACCTCTTAGAAACCTAATTTATTAAGAATTTTTCTCCAGTTATTTTTATTTCGTAAAAACTAACGTCAGTTCCTAAGGTTATAATAATAAATATATAACTAACCTTATAAATAAATAATAAACCTTCCATAATAATAAATAAATTAATAAAAATTACTGTCGGATTGTAGAATGGTACAATAATAAAACAGTTTTATTGTCTTTCCACATCTTATAACTTCTTCATTAATGTAATAGCGCTTTTGACAGCTCTAAGATGTCATCTTCAGTTATTTCCAAATGGTTATATGGGATATATAACTCATCTAAAACACAAGTTGTAGACTTTAGCTAAAGTGAAGAGCGTGGTAGCAACCTTAGTTAAATTCATAAAAAAAAAAAACCGAGTTGTAATATATCCAGCATAACTAATTGGAAATATCTGACGATGGCAGCTTATACCAATAAAACTGTTTTATAATAAATAAATTATTCTATTACATTACATTTCAAGGTATTACGTTCACAACAAGATGGTGGAAGAGGTGTACCTTTAGCGGTCTTACGATTTTAGAGAAGATATCGGGCTTATCACAGAACGCAAAAGCAGAGCTCAAACAGTGCCTAAAGGAATTACAAAACTAAGATCGGTTGTGGATAATTCCTTTATGCAGACGTATTTACAGACAGAAAGGAAGACCAATTTATGCACTTCATTTTAACGGTATCCATTGTGTTTTGCACATAAGACAACAACTCATTTCAAAGAAATGTTTCACTTATTAAAACATGTAGCCTACATTATCGGACACGGAATTAAGAGGATGCGCACTTAGCCCCAACAACGACGTCCGGATCAGTTCAGCCTTCAAACTGCTAGTAGGTGACAACGTTGAACACTTGTCTAGTACGATCGCATCCCTCCCTGTCTCAGTTGTCCTCTGTCCTCAATTGCCTTTAATTGATCTGGAATTTAAAACTAACCCAGTCTTTGACTTGGCTCATCATTTGGATTACGAGTTCACACAGTGATTTTTTGTGTTAATTCTTCTGATCATTATTTGGAATAAGTTACTTGGCTTTGACTCGGCTTGTTATAGGACTTAACAATAATACAATCAACAACACCACTGGCGTTATCTTCGGGAGCACACAAGAAATTCCGACTTGGATCTCTTGTTAAAAAAGATCTGGGTTCTCAGACCAAGGTGTTTTAATTAATGTGTGGACATTTGTCGGCAAATTGGCTGATCCTTCGTTGATGGAGAAAATTCATTTTAAAAACGCAATACGTTACTGCAGAAATGAATGGTGTAAATCTAAGATGATTTTACCAAGAACCGAATAAATTGGCTTCAATAATAACATTGTTCCATTGTGTATTTAAACTTTACGATCGTGTTGAATTTCCTTGTGCTCAAATACTGCTGCCTATTTTAAACCAAAAACTAAATTATTCTGAGAGCGAGATATCAGTTCACGGATGTAAACATAAAAAGTCAAACGATGGCCTTCGCCTTTATGAACTCCGAAAGTTTAACCATGTTTCAAAATAGATCTCCTGGAAAAATAATTTGTGACCACTGATCTATAACATATACAAACCTACAAAAATAAATGCAATTACCAATACAAATATTGTAACATAATATAAACTTTGTAAATAGCAAAGTATTCCTTGAAATGTATAAAGGTAAGCAGGGTGTACCGTAAAGATAGAAAAGAAAAAGTAGATTCTAATAGGAACGGCAAAAATTGGGGGTAGGCAAAAAACTGACTTTTTATTATTAACATAAATTTCGAACAAAATGTGTTCTACGTCCTACGTCCCCCAGTGTTCACAAAACCGACCCCACACTTTCCAGACTTTACGCACTAAAAATAGTTTCGTACGTATTAACAGAAACGGGCGGAAACCAATTTTAACTCAACTAGTAAGAAGTTGGTGAGGGATCGACTTGACACCTGGGATGTCTCAGTGGAGAAATAAGCCGTACGGCTCAGATCGTGGACCAGAACCCACAATTAATTGAACTTAATTGAGTTGGTTAGTGACAGTTGATTTGCATTCAACAACCCGGCCCTAACCCGCTGAGAAGTTACAGCGATTCGGTCTGGCAAACTCAAACTGACCTATAACTATATTGGTTTCTGAGCTAGTTCAAACATCATGACGGCCCGACTTCGTTAATAAACTTACTCATCACGTATCTAATGCTCATCCACAGACGAGATGACGTTTCAGGGTTTAAGTATTTTTTACAGCAGAACACCTTATACATATTGCCTAATATGTAATGAAGAGTTCATTATTTTCAATATATATTTTCATAGTATGCCACCACAAATCAAATATTTCAGAACTTGATTTAATCAGTTTGATAGTTTTTAGTGTTAAGATATTTTTGAGTCGATTTTGTATAATCCCTATGAGCAATGAACCTTAGCATTTTTGTGATTCTATGGGCATTATAGCAGCGATTTGGCAGTTTACTCCTAAACGAAGTTTCAGAGTATTTCTTTTTCCATCGAAGTGTTTACTAACGGTACCTCAACGGCACCAAGATGTTTGTTCTAGATTTCTGGGATGGTGAAAGTTTTCCAGGCATAATACGCTCGTCCTTTTGTGAACATATCGTTTTAATTAATATATTTTGTGACTTCCTATTTTTTTGACTAACTGGTAGGTGGAGTAGGGATATTTTAGGGAAAATAAAACTGATTCTAGTTTAATATATGCTCTTATTTTGGTTATTTGTAATTATTATTTACTTAATTATTTCCTGTTACCTATATACAACCGTTTTCGAGACCATAATCGTATTCATGAATGTATTGATGATTTACAGGACTTAATTGGAATAGACGATACACAACAATGACTAAAGGAAATGAACCCCATGACTATATTCCAGACAATGACGGCAAACAGAATTTAAAATTTCACCCAAGTCATAAATTGGAACAGCTATTGACAGAACACGACAGACTAAAAGCTACATATACCCATTAGGACTGCTTTGCAATTGAAATTGCATTTGTCACATAATTAAACCAACTTACTAAATACAAAACTGACCTCAACCAATTGAGAGCACAATGTGGATTATGCATTGCACATTAAAGAAGAACTAGGAACGCTTAAGCTGCATCTTTTTTCTATTATCATTTGTTTGGTCTGTAGTTTTAAAATTTCTGTAAAAAACACATTTACAAAAAGCATATGTTTATATTGGTGTAAAAAAGAACGCGGTATGCAATATCCTTGTTGGTTAGACCATGCAATACCTAGTAAACTCCTACTGTGTAGAAATATTGTATTGTAGCAAACAATGAAAACAAACACTATTTTTCATTTTCATGATTACTTTTACAATACCATTACATTATATCCCGTACTCCTGCCCTCAAATCAGCAGATCATTTTTTCCTTCCTCGCTTCACTGCCATCTGCAATTCCCTCCCTCCTAATATTCGTCATACTTCAATCCTAACGAATCTTCAAAACCCTCCCATTCCAACATCTCCTCACCATCCAGCTTACCACTTGCCAATTTGGCAAGGATTTATTAATTATATATAGATATTTTTTTTTTTATAGCCCCTTATTTTACAGACAATTATATATAATTATAGATCCTCAGGCGAATCCATTCACAAATCATTCTTGTATTTCCTGTAGCATCGCTACATTATATACAGGCCCTGTTATTTTATAAAAAATATATAATGAATAAACAAGTATATTGATATACATTATACGTGACTGGACTGAACTGACGAATAAAGGTGATGGGGCTACCTTTTTGATCAACCTTAAAACTAACTTACATACTAATTCTTAACCTATTTTTTCCCCAACAGTCTGTTGCCATCGATGTGGGAGGGGTGGTGGGGTCATAGTGTTAAACACTGGGTTTGTCAGGTGCTGCAACGAGTCAAAAAACTTAGTGTGTCTCCGGCGGATGAACTCACCCATCGACGGCACACCAAGCAACGGGTGCAGGTCAGCGTTCTTCAACCTCTCGAAAGAGGTATGTCGGACCACTTTTCGCATGATTCCATTCTGGAAGTGTTGGAGACATTTGGCTGTATTGTTAGTCAAGTGGGTAAATAGCGGGGCACCGTACAGCAGAGCTGGCCGGAGGACACGTTTATATATCATTAATTTGAGACGAAGCGACAGGTTGGGTAAAGTTAGCAAGTGCGATAGACCTTTGTCGTACTTTTTCTATTTTATTACTAAAATGAGTAGAGAAACGGAGCCGCCTATCCATTTTTATACCCAAATAGTGCATTATAGATTATATTTCTTTTTTTTTTTTTCTAAGCTCTCTAGTTAGAAATTCAGGATGAGGAAAAAATATAGAATATTTAGGTTAATCGGATCCTTGTACTAGGAGTACCTGCTTGAAGGTGGTGTGAGAGGATTAAGGGGTGTGGGTGGAGGTTAGTTGTTTCGGTACAGTGGTGAGAGTCCACTGGTGGCATTATATTTCATACTTTTCTTTTTTGCATATCTATTTTTATTTCATTGTTTACTATACGAGTATAAACAGATGTTTGGCTGGAACCTTTCTTGGTATTTCCTATTGTATATTTAGCTTGAATGATCTCGTTTTTTTGTAGTAATTTAATGGTTTTGTATTGTACAGATATCGTCATATTGTTGTTGTTTTTTTGTTTTACACGGATCCATTTATGACTTTATTTACTAAAAGTGGCAAACAATCTTATATTTTATTTTATCATTATTATTTTTTCTTAGAGGTTTACATTTTATTTGACTTCGTAATTTTTCTTTATGATGTTATAGTTATTTTTGTTAGCGAGAAATGAATCTGTCATCTGTGCGGTATTTTTATTCGTTGTTTTGACTTTGTCCTGGAATATTTTTTTTTTCTATTCCATATCTGAAAAACAATTACATTTAATTAACCTTCACTTGAAAACTGAGACAAAATAAAATAAATAGATATATGAAGCCAACGATGGGTAGGAGTTGAACTCGATTAATTACAGGATAATGACTTTTTAAGTACTTGAACCCAAGGATTGTAGAATTAATCAAGAGCGATTATGCAAATCCGTCCCATTCGTGAAAAGGGAATCCTCAAATTTTAATACAGTTAAACGTAAACAATATCCAGGAAGAAAGTTTCTTCTACCTTATACCTCAGGATTTCATAAGTGGTTTACTTCTGGAGAGGAGAACTCCTGAAAAGTTTCGTGACAGTTTGGAGCTTGTGGTGCAACTTCTGTATAAACAGGGAATTTCTGAAATGGATTATTTATTTAGAATTTAATCAGTCTCTTTGAGTGATTGCTACTAGGGCCACTCATTTCGCAAAATCCCCCAAGGTGAGGCAAGGGGTGAATTATCCAGAAACCAAGGAATATGCTTAATATTCTAATTGTAATTAAACGGGTAGACCACAAGAGCTAGATATCAAGGATTTCGTTTTCGCTTAAATGGGCCGTGCTTTATAAAAAGTAATTTAAATCATTTGATAAATTACTCCTAATACAGGGCGTAATTCTGAGCTCTCATGCGTATAATAATTGGTAAACATGTACAGTATGAATGAGTTCTTACATCCCACTTAAAATGCTGTTCAAGTAAAATTTTTTAAATAATGATCTCATAAATAAGTATATATTCACACATTTTTATAGATCACGAAAAGTAACAGATTTCACCATTCACTTAACTATCCGTCAACTATTTTAATCACGTTATGGTGATTTTGAAGAAGATAATATTAATAGATCCACCTACACATTAAAGGCTACACCTTTATTTACATATTATTTGATTATATTTGTATTAATTATAATTGTGATATATATCCATATTCCTTTATTGTGCTATAATTACAATCTGCCTTATAAGGCAATAAGTAATTAAGATAAATGCTCTCATTCATACCATATTTACAATTCATACAATATTTACAGACAGCCCAGAGACCCCCCAAATTGTGATATATATATATAGAGCCAGGATAGATTATCAGCTAACCTAAAGATGTTTAATTGTCTTACTTCACTCAACTTAAAATTTGTAATGACTTAAAATGTGTCATTACTTTAAAAAAGGAATAGTGAATCCGGTTAAGATAACAGAAATTAAGTTTAAGGCATAACCGCTTAACCGCTCCTCAGCGCCACTTACTAACTCCGGCCACCTCGTTCTTACAATAACATGGTGTGTTCTTTATTTTCACGATGATTTTTATGATTTGGATATATTGCGTTTTTTTAAGTGTTTTATTGCATAACTGAAGTATTAAATTAAAAAGTACCAACGTCCCAATACATATTACATGAAATTAGATACAACGCTCAGATCTTTATTTTGATTCTCTGCTCAATAGTCATTATTTTTTAATTGCTTACTGTAAATATTTCATAAACCTTCATTGGATTCATTCCTTTCGTAGGACTGCACTTTTGTTAAATTGATCAAATGTCACTTTCACACAAAAACGTATGTCTCCATGTTGAACACGGGTTTAATGAAAGTCACAAAGACAATTCTTGAGGCAGTTGTAATGACGAATCAATTATTATTTTAGTAAAAAAAAAAAAATTTATTTATGTGTGATAACACAATTACTGATTTTTATTACGATGTCCTGCTCAGCTATGGGAACATAAAAATAAACATATAAACTATTAAAATTACGAAAAACGTGATAGAAAAATATAAACAAACAAACATTAAAATTGCCGAACGATTTCTGTTATCGGTAATCAATAATCTAATTTTTTTTCTTATCAGTAATTAATTTGAAGTCCAGTAGTTCATAAAATTAACAATGCGCCGCTTATTTTTTTTATTTTTTTTTTTTTTATACTTACCGCGAAATTTCAAATATAAACGACACAGCCCGGGGCGCTTTTGGATACGGTTACAATTTCAGATTGATTTTATTTTATGCCGACCATGGTATTATGGCGGTCCGACGATTATATGTACCTTATATGCGATTTTGTCACCAATCAATGGTCTGGTTCCAAAACAGTTAAGTTTTAACCACAAGGAGTGATTGTTGTTTTAGCAAAGCAACTATGTATTGCATTTATAATAAAACTACTTGATATGTAAAAGTGGTACAATACACACTTTATAATGACCAAACATTTGATCATGTGAACAATTTCGAAAGAGAAACGTTTATAAATATTTTGTTTAGATAAATTGTTTTACCACAGTGAATCCCATCAACGGAACACTTAAGAGCTGGTAAATTTTCAAAGTTAAATATATATACATAAAACCAATTTTATAAAGATTTGTTTTTGTTGAAAGCTTTCATAAGGGAGTCTTTGTTCGTGCTACAACACCTAAGATAAAACATATTACACAGACCTAAATATATTTAGCATACAGCAGGTAAAGCTAACTTTACTATGGTGTTATTAAAAATAATACGTATTTTATATAACTAGATTATTAAAATCCAATTATAGAAATATTTGTGACAGTAAATCTGACTCTCTCAAAAACCTCTAACCGCTTTCTACAAACCAATTCTTCTAACACAGAGAAACGTGTGGGTTATCATGCATTTTTTTAAATATTTAAATAACATTTTGGAAGCACGTTCTGATATTTCACAGATTAGATTAATAGATGATATCCATAATTATTTAGCTAAGCTCAATGATTTCAAAAAAAAAATCTTTAGAAGAATGACTTCCTTACATCGGCAGATACATTAAACAAATAGATATAAACATCGCTAAGTATTAAATGGTTATAAAATATGCATCAACGCAATAAGATTTTGTAAGCTGGGTTTTGTTTCCGTAAGAACACACAGACTTTTTACCCGCTCTAAATCAATTTAAGAAATATATCAACAGTGATAGACTTCAATGCCACTTTAAAAATATTGCCACCAGAGAAATATTTATCTCAGACAAAGAAACCAAGATATGAAACCATTTTTACTACTAGTTGAAAAGTTCTTGTCCTAGAACAGTAAACGATTAATGTAATCCAGACACTTTTAATACCCCCTTTTAAAATACAATTTAATCAGAAGATTCTTTACAACTAAAAGTTTAAATTACTAAATAAATCTAGAAACTCGTTACTTTTTTTTTAATAGTAGAAATTTATTATTGATGTAAAATTCTTTTTCATTTGACGCTTCTTTTTTCGTCAATATTTGTGCTAAATATTTCAAGAAATATAAATGTAATTTTTTTCCCAGAGTTATTTATTTGACATAATGACAACAGAATTCGACATTTCGATCAGAGTAAATTGAAAAAAGTATATTTGAATTACTTTAGAGTTTAAAAGGAAAACTAGTGTTTCATTATAGACTCTGTATAACGCAAGTGTTTGTAAATATGTCACTTCAGTTTGACGAGAATTTACTCTTCTGGTGGGTGACATGGGAGACGTCGTTTTTCTCATTGTAAATTTTATCATCTATAACGAGTATACCTCGTATATTCAATAACATGTTTTTGTCGTCAATTTAATTAGACTTAAGTAACAGAAATTGATAACATCATTAATATTTATTTTGATGTGGTGCAATGTCCGAATTCATGACAGGAAAAATATTATCGGGGTCAGAAATGTGAGCAAATATATTTATGATTTAAAATTAGTAATAATGTACTGAACTTTTGCTTTTGCTTTCAATGATATTATTTGAACCCTGGTTGATATGCATTAACCTATTCTTACAAGGAACGCAAAGCAAACTTACACAAAAGAGGGAAAACTATTTTAAGTGCAATAAAGTTCTGGATATTTCAATTACTCAAATACAATCATTTTAAAAATAAATAATCAGATGATAAGGCAAGCTAACACGAAATCACGTTTAAAAGAGACGTGTATTTCCTCCAACGGGTACGATAGCTTTTGTGATCTTTTATCGCCATCGATAAACTTAAAAACGTTAATGATTGTAGATTACAACCTAGCCCACATGTCGGGGTCTTTCGTCCGTCGGCCTAACTGTAAGATAGCGGCCATGGTCGTAAAAACAAACCAAACTTTCTTCGAAATTAAGATACAAAACTAATAATAGCGGGAAAAAATTCAATGTAAAAAGCCAATCTCTTGTCTATCAACAGATCTTATCTACTCAAATTTATAGATTTAAAGTAAAATCTAAAAAGCTCATTAAGATTTAAAAGAACTCATTAAACACGGGAAAAGTAAAAAAAAAAAAATTCAAAGATTTCCTGAAGATTTTATTGTTTGTTTTAAGGCATGTCATCCACAAGGTTCATTGACGCTTAAGTAAATGTTTTGGAAACTAATAGTTGAAAGCAAGTAATTCTATGGTGTTTCAGCCGATTTTAATAGCTCTTTTTGGTCATTACCTTATCTATTTACAATAGTTTTTATTTGCTGAAGAAAAAAGTATTTTTGGTATAGTTATAGCTTAGATTTTTCGCAATAGTTTTATAGTTTTTAAGAACCTCGCATAAACTTCTTAATATTGTTTCTCCCCTTAAAAAGTCCTTTATGTTGTTAGTTTATATTAAAAGTAATATAATTTCGTTAATTGTTTATTTTAAAAAATACACTAGCTGAACAATGGAAATACAAGCACAATGAATAACATTATAAACGTTTGGGTGTTGCCTGAAATCATCTATCATGGCAATTTACAAAAATATTTGTATGTCGCACAGAATAAAAAAAACACTGAATATCTAATAAGGATTGGCGGAGTTACCTCTAGAATGGAGCGGACTCGACTGGGCCGAAGAAAACAGCAAAAGGGCGACAGGGAGACAGATGGGTATCATGACGACGATGTTTGCTGGACCGAACAGCGTTAACATCATCCCGCAAAGATTCGGCGTCGACTGGCCGGACCGAAGCCACCCCCTTCCACCCCTGGCTTCCCCCACCACCGCGCCCCCAGGACCTGTTACTTCTGCCCTGCCGATATTATATTCGGGTAAACCAATTGTCGAGAGCACAAGGGATTGGAGGCACAAGGGGCTGTTCTATATGCTCGAGCCTCGACACGACTAGGAGGGAGGCTGCGGCAATACAAATAAATTGATATCCAGCCGATCCAAAAGGAGCATAGGCCGATTTTTGGTTTCATTAGTTTTTCAAAACCAGAAACCTATCATGTATGTTACCCATACCCTGTGTCTTGCTCTACTTGAGAAAGTCCCTGTCCATTCTATATATTCGTGCCTCACAAATTCACACCAATGAAATATTTTCAATATTTACACTTTCGAAAAAGTAGTATTTATTAATCCATCCAAACAACCAATTGTGCAAGTTTATCAACCTTTTAGTAAAATACCAATGTGACATCTCTTTAAATTGAAGGTAGCCATAGTAAATTATTCACATGAACATTTTTGTGGGTGACGATTGTATTGTTGATTTTTGATCAGTTTTAACAACAAATCCTACATTACATCTTTTTCATCTAGTATGTCTTTATATTAGTGGAAATTAAAATAAAATACTTAAATTGTTCAAATGAATGAATTTGATAATTCTTTTAACAAATAATGTTTAAATGTAAACTAATATTTTTTTATGTTTGAATAATTTTTAGACTATTAAACATTTTGAAAAAAACAGGCACTATATTTCTTCTAGATCCAGTTCATTATATAAATTATCGAAAGGCATAAATTTTGAAGATGGAGTGAACGAATTTGTGAATGACGCTATATGAATATTTTAATTTGGTGCCGTTGGTGTCCCACAAGTTTTTATTTTCTCCTCATAAAACATGATTAACAGTTATTAATTGATTACAAGATGTTTTTAGTTCTTATTTTGAGGTATGAAGAAAAAAAGTCAATTTTTCCAAGATGTCATACCTACATTAACAACATAACTTTAATATTATTCTTAAGGGTAACATTCAAATAGGGACACCTGTTTATTGATATTTATTTGATGTTGTATGTGAAAATTATTTTTTCTAAAAAAATCAAGCTATATCTCCCATATCTTTTATTATAGATATTACAACCCCATCGTCACCCAAGAATCCACAATCATAATCGTTTACCTCAGCATCTCAAAGATCTAATCAAATCCAAACGCCGCTCTAGAACAGTGTGGCAAAGATCCCGGCATCCTGCTGATCGCCGCTCGTACAATCAGTACTGCCGATTTGTAAAGCGGCGATTGGCATCCTTCCGTTCTGATTCTTTCAATTCCTACCTCTCCTCTCTGTCTACCAGGGATAACTCCTTGTGGAATGTAACCAAAAAAATCCTAAAGTATCAACCTGTTTCACATCCACTCCGTCGTGATGATGGGTCCTGGGCGGCCTCGGATGGGGATAGGTCGGTGGAATTTGCTCTGCATCTTACCCATACTTTCACACCTCACCTTTCTCATCAAAGCCATACTCACAGCAAAACTGTGGAAGATTTCCTCACTGCACCTATTCCTCTCTCTCTTCCACCAAAAGCCGTTAATCCCTCTGAGGTCAAATACCTTCTGAAAAACCTACCTTACAGAAAATCCCCTGGATATGATCTCCTAACTCCTCAAATTCTCAAACAACTTCCTCCTAAAGCCATAATCTTCCTAACCTATATATATAATTGCATTATCCGAACGACACACTTTCCTCTCCTCTGGAAACATTCCATTATTGTCCTATTCGCCAAACCCGGTAAACCACCCAATTACGCCTCATCTTACCGTCCAATTAGCCTACTCCCTATCCTCTCAAAAATATTTGAGAAACTCCTACTAAAACGTCTAGTTCCAATTGTTGAATCCAAAAACCTTTTTCCCACACACCAGTTTGGTTTCCGCCAACGACATTCCACTGCTTAACAAGGCCTTCGCGTTGTTGATCACATCTCCTCAGCCCTTGAAACCAAAAAGTATTGCACTGCTGCCTTTCTCGATATAGCTCAAGCTTTTGACAGGGTTTGGCACGCAGGTTTGCTCTACAAGCTCAAAAGACATTTACCACAGACCCTTTTCCTAATCCTACAGTCCTACCTTTCAAACCGCTTCTTCCAAGTCCGCTGTGGCTTAGAATACTCTAACTACTATCCCATAAATGCAGGAGTTCCACAAGGCAGTGTCCTAGGCCCCATCCTCTATAACCTATACACCGCTGATGTCCCCTCTACTTCCAACACCTTCTTGGCCACATTTGCAGATGACACTGCAGTCTTGTCATCCCACCCAGACCCCGACATAGCATCCCATAACCTTCAAAAACACCTTAACGAGATCGAGTATTGGTGCAATCAATGGCGGATCAAAGTTAATGAAGCAAAATGCTCCCACATTACCTTCACCCTTTGTCGCAAGACTTGTCCATTAGTTTATTTTAATTCTATTCCTCTCCCAGTAACCGAGACAGTACGGTACTTAGGCTTCCATCTCGACAAACGACTGACCTGGAACCCACATACGAGACTAAAAAGACAAGAAGTAAACAGACGCTTTGGACAACTGTACAGACTACTTCAAAGGACATCCCATCTCTCAATAGAAAATAAACTACTAATCTACAAAGTTATTCTTAAACCAATCTGGACATACGGAATAGAGCTATGGGGTACAGCAAAAAAGTGGAACATCAAGCGTATCCAATCCTTTCAATCCAAAGTCCTGAGAACAATAGTAAATGCCCCTTATTATGTCAGCAACAAAACCCTTCATAACGACCTTAATATACCCTACATTCTAGAACTCATCCCTTCCAAGTTTATGAAATTCCACAGTAGCCTTTCCAACCACCCTAATCCTGTAGCACAGTCTTTGCACTGCGCCACTCATCCCTATATATCTCCTCGGAGACTGAAACGGCAGTGGCCTCGTGACCTGCTATAATCGCGTGACAGTGGGAGTCCTGGCAATGGCCAGTTTCTCCAATCATGTCCTATTGTATGAATGAGCGAGTGAATGATGACTGTAAATATGGTATGAATGAGATCATTTATCTGTATTATTATTGCCTTATAAAAGGCAGATTGTAATTATTGCACAATAAAGTTCTATAAAGATATTACAACAGTTGGCATAGCTCATTTTCAAGACTACAATTAACACAAGATTATTAGATTTACATACGTTGAAAATAATTACATACAAAATAATAATATCAGCAAAAATCCAAATAATAAAATGACACCCCTGTGAATGATAGTATCTTCACATTCGTATCCATTTATCATTATCGACAATTCAGTTGACAATTTTAGTATTTATTATTTTATGTGTTTTGTATATAACTGAATGTAAATAAGTTGTTGAATGATTTTTGTCGGAATCGTAGATATGAGGACGCCTGGCTATAATTGCCGTCACGGAATTTGAAGCTGGACAACCCACAATACAGGGCAAGCCCTGTTTCCGGTCTGTGTACTACTTCTCTTCTATCCACGTGATCCTTTTACTCAGATAATGTCAATTATTGAGCAATAAGCAAATTAGTGATAAGTCGGCCGACATCTACCCCCCGCGTATGTTGCAACACGGCACCAAGTCGCCTCTTCATCCTAAGCGTCTAATTTCATGACGGTGCCTACAGTTGATGAGTCGGCTGTTGATGTAATACCAATAATTACAAGTATTTCGGTAGAGACTTCAAGTTCTGTGTTTTAGAAAAAACTAATTTACACACAATATTAATATCAACAGCAGCGCAAGATTTTTAAAATTTTATAATGTTTTATAATAATATTTTATAATGACAAAACTCTTACCGGAAATAAAAGGTTCCACAGGTCCACTACTCCTACAAACGATTCACTTCTCTTAGCGGACATTTCAGTTGACTTCCGCCTCGAAGAATAACTTGGAGACCACATACGAGATTAAAAAGCCAAGAACTCAACTGACGGTTCGTACTAATGTTTAGTTTCACGCTGGTAATCCTAACTCACATTAGAAAAAAAATATAATTCATTTACAAAACCAATCTGGACGTGCAGACATCAAAACTATCCAAGTTCAGGCACAACCATTCCATCCAATAAGAAGTTCTGATAACATCAGCAATTTTATGCTACCAACAGACCTAAAAGAAAAGTATTCTACGATCCGAATCCCTCAGCAAGATCACTTTTCCCTATAACCAACCCTTCTTGGAACTGAAGTCGCTTTGACATTTTTGTTGAATATTACGTGACTAGGAGTTCTGGCACTGGTCAGTTTTTCTCTCAAGTTACTATCGTCTACTACTTTGTGCTTTATGCCTCCCCTTCCTGGTACTCCTGAGTGACTCTCCCGGATCGAGAGTTGGGATGGTGACCAATGTATATATATATATATTGGGTCTGAGGCATGTTAAATTGGATAAACAGTATGAATGAGGTCACTTTTTTCTTTTAAACCTGAAACTATTGTATCTTCAGACCATAATATTTTTTTATAATGAAACTTCTTTATTGTGCTAAAATTACAATCTGCCTTATTAGGCATAAGTAATTGTGATAAATGTTCTCATTCATATCATATTTACAATTTTCATTTACTCACTCATTCATATAGTATTTACAAACAGTCCAGAGACCCGAATGCAAAACAAGGAGTAGATTCTTGGGAAGTCCCCTAAACTCCTCCGTCAGCCGCGTCACCGGATACGAGCAAGTGGAGTCTGACGAAGAGCCCGAGAGCCACATACGCTAGGGACATGATTAGTGAAACTGGTCATTGCCAGGACTCCCACTCTTACGCATTTATAGCAGGACACAAGGTCACTGCCGTTTCAGTCTTCGAGGAGGATTATAGGAATGAGTCGTGCAGTGCAGTGTCTATGCTAAGGGATTGGGGGGTTGGCTAGGTTACTATGGAATTTCATGAACTTGGAAGGGATGAGTTCAAGAATGTAAGGTATACTAAGATCGTTATGAAGGTTTGTTGTTAACGTTATAAGGGGGCATTTACTATTGTTCTAAGGACGTTTGATTAAAAGGATTGGATACGCTTGATGTTCGACTTTCTTGCTGTCCCCCATAGCTCTATTTCGTATGTACAGATTGGCTTTAGTACAACATTGTAGATTAGTAATTTATTTTCTGTTGAAATATGGGATGTCCTTCGAAGTAGTCTGCACAGTTATCCAAAGCGTCCGTTTAGTTCTGGTCTTTTTAGTCTCGTGTGTGGGCTCCAGGTCAGCCTTTTGTCGAGATGGAAGCCTAAATACCGCACTGTCTTGGACAGGAAGAGAAATGGAATTTTAAAAAACTAGTGGACAAGACTTGCGGCAGAGGTTAAAGGTAATATGGGAACATTTACCGGGTTTGGCGCAGAAGACAATAATGGAATGTTTCCAGAAAAGAGGAAAGTGCGTCGTTCAGATAATGCAATTATAAATGTAAATTAGGAAGATTATGACTTTAGGAGGGAGTTGTTGATGCCTCCCAAGCCAACCTATGGATCAGAGTAGTGAATTAATGCACTGCATCGTCTAGGCCTTGGGATGTTTTCAGGGACACTTAATTTTTCAGGGAATCTATAAGAAGCTGCTGGAAGTGGCCCCAATCAACTGGGCCCCTCATAAATGAAGGAGGAAGCAGTTTGTGAATTGGTTTTAGGAAAATCGTTAATATTAAAGAGCTATGATCGGAGGAGAAGTCATCGTGGCGCGTGAGTAAATAGTTTAGTGTTCATGATGATAGTGAAGCAATGTTTCCGTACGGGTGCAGACAGCAAAGCATATCCTCGTGTATTCGTGGATCTTTACCCCCAGGTAAAAGTGTTGGTGCTTCGCATTAAAGTCCCCACCCACAAGGAAACGATGTCCAATGGAGTCTAGAAAGGAGATGAATTTGGAACCGGAAATGGATTTATTGGGAGGGCACCTATTGGAAAGGTACCTATTGACACTGCAGTGGACTGAAGGAAATCATGTGCTACCAAAGGAAATATGTGATGGTAAATAGAGTTATGGACAATGACAGCAGTGCCTGCATGAGCTCTTCTATCTGGGTAATCAGTTCGATAAGTCTGGTACTGTCGAACTGTAAATGGTCGTTTACGAGTAAGTCTTGTTTCAGTATTAAATCTACGTCGATGTTCTTGTCATGGAGTAGTGCTGTCAGTTCGTTATAGTGGGTGCGAACACCATTCGCATGCCAAAAGATAATGGATAAGGAGTCGGAAAGGTACACTTATGGATTTTGTTTTACAGTGATAAGGTAGGAGACAAGATTTGTAAGAAGGGAAATGAGAGGGGTAATTAGTGTTCTGAACTCTGTTAGGAATGAGGTTAATAGGCTAGTGGGATCTGAAGAACTTGAAGGTGGAGGAATATGCAAAATGTGTTGTTAGGGGTGTGATTGAGTTTGTGGGTAAACGGGATGAGTGGAATGCTGGGGAAGACGATCCTGCGGGCAAGGAGTGGGCAGTGCCTGTCACTACTCCCTGTTCCAAACTGCATCGGCAAAAGTTACAGAAGACCTCAAATTTCTGGCTGGGCCGCTTCTTGAGCTACCTGTGGCTGGCTTCTCTTCTTCTGCCCGACGACATTGTTCGTTCCTATACTTCAAGATTCTGTAAGCATCGCAGCCCTTTCACTCAGCACGCAGGCACATCAATTCTTTTGACTCCCTAAGACATAGCCATAACCCACTATTCTCCGACCTTCAGCCACCACCAATGCCCGTCAGATGGAAGCACTGCTAGACCGCCGAAGCTTGGCGAATGAAAGACATCATAGAACCAGAGGACTGACGGACCTACACCCAGCCGAGAGATCGAGGCCGATCTCCCGGCCGACTCAACCGACGCCACATTACCCCATCTACCTGTGTAAGCAGGGTTGATCTTCCGGCCGATTAGGCCGACTCATTCAGGCCCCTGGCGGGGCGGCCGGCCACTCTCACTACCTTCCTGACTCCATCCGCCTTTCTAGGCATTCCACACCCCATATCCTTCTCATACATCCTTCAAATAGGGGTCTTCCCTTAGTGAAAGGCACTTTCCAGCCAAAAATGATTTTCCTTATTTTTCCCACATTCCTATTTTTATAAGTTTGAGAGCTTAGAAAAAAAAAAAAAAGTAGTGTAGTTGGCCGAATGGCCTTGCTGGCAAAGCACGAATACTGCAGGCAATTTCAGGGGCTTTTCACACAATTCGCTCTTGAGCTGTCTACTGCGCGTACACACCTTTACCACCCTCCCGGTGACAATATGTTTTGGTATGGCCATATACTTGACAGTTTTGGCACTGCGCGATGTCGCGTTTGGGGCATGGTTTTTCAACCTGTATTCTTGCGTAGTATAGGTGTGGTAAATCTTATATTTTCACTACTCCAGGTGTTTGCTCGAGATCTACGAAGAACAATGGTAGTGGTGTTAATTGCTTCCTCGTGTTGCCTGTACTCGCGCAACACGTTCGTTATTGGGCTAACATTGATTCCAAAAGCTGAGAGTTCGTCTTCTATTTCATCAGCTGGTGTGGTCAGATGCAGATTTCTGATCACTACTCGTAGCGATCATTCTTGTTTGAGTTGATAAGTATGGAAGTCAGCCTTAGTATTTTCCAAATACCTAATTATGGTTCGATATGTATCAGGAGTGTCTCGAGACCGATTGAGGCAGGTATATTTGCCCGTACTTACAATTTTACTCATTTGAGAACATATCAATTTAAAATTGATAATATTACGGGCAATTATTGACGGCGGGCTGGGTTGGGTGGGTGTTTTGATTTCTTTCATATCCTCAACTTAAGTATTTTTCAGCGCTTAATTGGCGATGGAGTAGGAGTTGGCCCTAGTACCTTTATTATTTTTTTATTTTTTTGGGGACATCAGCTGCTGATAGAAACTCATTTTATCAATATATAAATTAATTTTATTATTAATAAAAAACAAGTGTTGCCAGGGAGATACGAATACCCGATTGTCAGGGCGTGGTTGGTGTTACCTATAATCCAGCGCCGTCCAATATGGCCGACTTCTTTGTGTGATATCACCTATTACACTCACTAAAGGAATATAGTATGTGATTCACTCACTTCTTCACTGTGCTCCCTCGGGAACAGCTCACGTAAGTTGCCTGCTGAGACAGTTTTAGAGCTGAAATAATGTCTATAAACGGTAGTAAACGGTGTTGATATGGAGAGCGAAAGTAAGACGTGGTTGCATAATAATAGTGCAAGTGCAGAACTAAGACCATAATTAGTAATAATAATTAAAACTATCATTAAATACATATTCACATGTTTAACTCAATTAGGGTTTTTTCTTAACATACATACGAATATGCGTGAAATTTTCATTTGATGGTCCGATGGTCCACAAAATTAAATCGGCTCCGTGAAAAATAATGTGGGTTATTAATTAAATAAAAAAATCTATGAGTTAGTCCTAGTGATATCATGAGGAGGGTACCAAACTTAAGATCTCGTGGTATTTATTAATAGATTAGTTAATAAAGATATTACGATGTTAAAATAATTTTTAATTATTTCACATTTTCCATGTTTGATTAGATGACGTCAAAACATCAAAGTACGTAGCCTTAAGATTGAAATATTTTGGACATGTTAAAACAATAAAAGAAATAATAGGTTCGCTGTAGGCCGGACTGTACCAAGACATAATAAAATTTTAAAAAGTCTCAAAAGTTATGTCTTCATAATTAAGGTGGTTAAATAGAGTAAAATGAACCAAAACCTCTAGTAGGATTTTAAAATAACAATCATTTCCAGTAAATCTCTCCTTGAAACAACCTCAAGACATTCACAAAGCACAAGAGTTAGTCTTCATCAGCCTTAGGGCTGTCTCCACATAAATTCGGCTAAGAATGTAGATAAAACCCCTCCCGTATCGATGGCAACAGACTGTCGGGGAAAAATTGGGTTAGGAATTAGTATGTAAGTTAGTTTTAAGGTTGATCAAAAAGGTGAGCCCCATCACCTTTATTAGTCAGTTTAGTCCAGTCACGTATAATGTATATCATTATACTTGTTTATTCATTATATAATTTTTATAAAATAACAGGACCTATATATAATGTAGTGATGCTACAAGAAATACAAAAATAATTTGTAAATAGATTCACCTGAGGATCTATAATTATACATAATTATCTGTAAATTTGAAGGGGCTATGAAAGAAAAAAAAAACATGATCTAATGTTGTTGTAGCGACCGCTAACTACATAAGATATATCACCCTATACTCTATTGTATATGTATTGTAAAGTGATTATAATATGTTGTAAATTAATTTAAACAAATGTGAATAACATTACTAAGCCATAAGTCATTGTAAATGTTGTAAACAATAAAATACGCAGCTGCAAAAAAGAGGCTGGGAACCTTTACCCAGAGCAAGTAGCTAGCGACCCGGACAAGGCCTGAGTCACTACGAGAACAAAGGGCCACCGCATACTGGGCGGTGATTGGGCACAATAAAACCTCATATGAATGGGTACTAACAGGCACGCCGATGTATAAATAGACCCGGGGTTTGGCCTGTAAATCATTCTCACGACGGCTCTCTAACTCTAACGCCATTTCTCGGACATGCAAACTGCCAGAGTTTTATGAAGAAGACCCAAGACTATGCAGGGGCATGTTCCTGCAGGCTGAAAACAGTTTTTCAACAAACCAAATCTCTTCGTCTAAAGCCAAATTGGAGCATATTTATGTTCAGCTTCCTTTCAGGGTACTCGCACAGGTCGCAGACCTAGCGTATTCTCCAAGTGATAGTCCCTACGAAGATTTAAAGGCTTGCCTTATCGAAACGTACAGCCAGAGCCACGATAGACGCCTGATCTGGTTATTGGAAGAGACACACCTCGGAGGCCAGAAACCGTAACATCTCCTGTGTCAGATGCAGTCACTGGCACTGGCAGGACCCACGACATCGGAGGACGCCATTTAGCCAGAGTTTAGCGCCTAGAGTAGATATTACGCATTAATTTGAAAAAGTAAATTTTTCATATTCGATACTTTACTCCTGCATTGGACACGTTACGCTTGGCGGCAAATCATCTAATCTGTTGTTAGGAGCTCACGAGTAGAAAACATGGAGTTTTGACCACGCGCTGATTTGTGCACTAAATATTAGTTTTTTTTTTGCTCTCCTGAAAACTACACATTTTCATATTTGATAGTTTAACATGGTAGGGACAATATATTTTGAAGTAATGAAAGATTAATCATTTATAAAATATTGACTCTTTTAACTCGTTTTTTTCATTTTATAGCTCTTGCATATTATAATTTGTGAGCACAAAATCAGCATAGTTTTGAGGTTTTATTTCTGTTTAAAGTCTGCTGGTTAGTTGTTTTTTTTCCTTTCAAATCTTAGCTCTCAAACTTGGAAATATAGGATGTAGGAAAAATTATTTGGGATGATGGGTGTCTTTCACTAAGGGGAGTCCCATTTGAAAGAAGTATGAGAAGGATATGGAGTGTGGGATGCCAAAAAACGGCGGGTGGTTTCGGGAAGGTAGTGAGAGTCTACCTATGGTGGAGCCTAGGGATACTAGGCATTGGTTTGTAGTCGGCCAGGTCACACCGGCCTCGGCCCCTGTAGGGGGCTGCACTGAGTCGGCCTATCGGCCGGGGTTGTTAATTATATGTACAAAAATGTATATTATGTTTACTAAACAAAGGAAATATGCGGGAAGTGAATACCCGACGTGTTGCTTAGCTTTTACAATACAATGACTTGTAAAAACTTTTTATCTCCACCAGTAAGGGTAGACCACCGAAGGTATAAAGTCCGAAGTTGCCAAAGGGTGGTTTTTGGAAACTTACATTTGAGCGGAAGCTTGTTCTGAGGATTAAGGCCTCATATTCCCCTTTGGCGGGATAAAAAAGATTCTGTTGTCAACTTTCACATGTTTAGGGGGGACACACTGTTACACCAAGGCCTGTCTTTGGAGAACTTTTTGTTTGTTTACGTTTAACGAACGCCCTCTTGTAGTCTACCCAAGTTGAGTTTCCCGGTAGGACAAGGGAGCTCGCGCAGCCTTCCCGTGTGGAAAGGGGGAGCATGAGTTAGATGGTCGGCAGAATGTTGAGTTAGTGGGCATCTCTCTCTCTACTATCTCGCCGGCAAACTCTAGTTAGACAGACTCCACCTTACTAAGACGTGAGAATTCAGTTTTATTAAATATTTTACAGCAATTCCACTAAAACTAAACCCTCCAGAGCCATAAATAATATTATTCACATAGCCAACGGCGGGTTCTGTGAGCGTATGAACGAGTTTCGTGAAAAAAATATTCAACATTTGAAATTATCACATCAAAGTAACGTTTTTAGTAATCTTTAATTCAGCTATCGAAAGCCCTTAACGATCCACGAATACAACGTGGTGAATATGTGAAAAGTGCATGCTTGTATATTACAATGTTCCTTTTTATTATCAACTTATTTATATTAACTGAACCATTTCCAGCCTTCGTACAAAATTTATTAATATACATCTACTCTATTGATTAGTTAAAACCAGGACCAAACACTACGCAGACTTTCATAACTATACATGTATTATATTATACATTAACATTTAATAACGCTCTCATACAAAAAAAAAAAAGAACAAAAACAAACATTATTTACATACACAGCCATCCACAAATATTCAGCAGAGCACGCAGCGCAACCTCTTTATTCTTCAACGGCGTCTTCATCTCCAGTCTTACTCTCTCTTCCCCCACTCCTACGACACCTGCTCATCATCAGTGCTCCTGTTGGCAGCCTTCTGAAACTCCATCCAACAAAACAGTGGTTCATCACTGTAGCGAGCGCTAACAATATATGTAAATTACCCTATACTCTGGTGCAACTAATGTATTATAATATAAATGCAAATCTTTGTAAACTTCTTGTAATAAATCATAAAGAGGTTGGTAGTCGTGAAACAAGTAACAGAGGGTCGAAAGTCCTGCAATAAAAACTGAGAGAGTAAGCCATCTGCCCCTAATAAAACCAACACGGTTTTACACGGTTATTACTAACACCTCTGGTCACCGTCCGGTGGTCATAAAATCATGCCATAAACAGCCCTTTAGGGGACGAGCGATCACGTATCTCGGTAGGTGTGACATCATAAAGCACACCCTTTTAGACCAACAGTCAATAACTTAAGGGGGATTGGCCACCTGGGCATCATAAAAAAAAACCTTTCAGCCGGCTCCGCCTTCCACTAGGAA
This sequence comes from Acanthosoma haemorrhoidale, assembly GCA_930367205.1. Classification (NCBI taxonomy): domain Eukaryota; kingdom Metazoa; phylum Arthropoda; class Insecta; order Hemiptera; family Acanthosomatidae; genus Acanthosoma; species Acanthosoma haemorrhoidale. Next base: position 142,807,228 of record OV884011.1, read on the forward strand.
GTGGAGATTATATTTAAATCAAGGAGTTTCGCCCTGTAGAGACACTCTTCTCCAGCTCTGCATCTAGACAGTCGCGATACTCCAGGGCCCCGGGGCCCTGGAGTCTTCTACTAGTCTACTCTCTCTCTGCCGCACCTCCACGCCGTCCCTGTCTCACAGACTCTGGCGGACCCTCTGACAACTTGTAACTATTACGCTGCCGATCTCCCGCCCGAACTCTGAAAACTGGTCTTATTCTTTATGAACCTCTGAACCTCTCTCCTGAACACAGTGTATTGTCGGGACACATCCCTATCAATAAAATGGAGTCAGATATTAACGCCGACATGGAACATGGTCCATGTTATAAACTACAACAATCCCCACTTGTCACCAGGGCTAGAGTGATCAGGCACTCCCCTAGTGATGCCCCCGACAATCGCGTTTTAATCATGTGAGATAATGAGACCTCGATACATCTCATTACCCCACCACCCGGTTAAGAAAATGCTGACTGCTAAAGGAGAATTTTCTTCCAAATTCTTCAACTGCTAGCCATTTCTTTGGATCTGCATCATATATGACATGATAACGGTGCTTCTTGTTATATCCGTAATAGAAGTGTGTTTCACACTACGTTAACTTTGAGCACTAAATACTTTCTAAAACAATAAGTTATTGCTCAATCTCTTTCACTGTTGTTATAACCATAGGCTTTTAGATCTCCTAAATTACATTTATAATATGAGAGCGTCAGACAACCGTGAAATCGTAATTTTCACTTGAAAATCCTACAGGCATAATATGAAATAAAACATAGGTGTTACTAACAAGTGTTGTGTGGGGTAAAAAAAAAATAATAAATACTTAACAGCGATAACTTTTTATTTTGTTGAAATGTATTAATTCATCATTATTATTATTAAAGCTATTAAGGACTGAAAATTATTTACATAACTGTGGAAACTTCATTATTTCTTAGTCCCTTCCTCATTTATGAAAATTAATTATTCCTTATTCAGCAATAGATGGATAGAAATCCTTTATCATTCTCTTCATTCCAGTTTATTTAATTTTTCTTGCTGCTTTTTCCAATAACACTTAAAAAACATATATACATTTTTATAAAAGCAAAGAATTATACTATGAGTTAAATGTTACTTTTATCATAACACGTGAGGTTAAACAATTATATGCCAGTAAAATTGAATGCAAAAGTAAAAATGAAAGTTTAATGTTCGAATATAACTCTGGAGTGTTTGGTAAAAGAAGTGAGTATAACTCAAATGTTCGTCTAAATTAGATAAGTAAGTCATTGAGCAGGTCTTAAAAAAATCTTCACTTATTTTGGTCCAATCAGTATGAGTCTAAAATAAATACCCATGTTATTATTTATTTTAGTGTGATAATCATTAAGTTAAATTAAAAATAATTTCAAGCTATCATGTGGTATCTGCAGAAAATAAAAACTTAACCACTCATGTGAGAATACAATTCACACATATCCAGTCCATGCAAACTACTAATGATATTGTCTGATTGGTTACTCCAGTCTGTTACAATTTAATATTTCCAATATATATCTTAATAAAACCATTTACTAATGTTTACCTGCTTTGCTTGGAGCATCAAATCAGCAGCCATGTCTCTACCAGTCTCCTGAACCAAACTATAAAAATATCCTCTTTTTTTCTGAAGTAATATATGAGGACTGTTGAATTCCTAGTAAAAATGAAAACAAAACAAAATTTAAAAGCAAATTAACTATAACATGAAATTGATGAACTAGAAAAAAATTAATAATAATAGCTTTCTCATCCACGTTTTTACGTGTGTACACCAAAATTATTAATCTATGATAAACCAAAAAATCATAATCTTACATTGTTGAAAGACAACTTTCAACAAGGTAGAGGTTTTTTTCCCCTTAACCCCTTGAATTTAATACAATATGTGAAAAATGAACAAGAATTGACAGTTCCCTCCTCGTTCTGCTATGCGCAGATGCATTCGAAGGAGGTGGGAAAAAAGTGGGAGAAAAAACTTACAAACTAAAAAACTATACCTAGAACCTAAGACTAAAGCGTTCCAGCCACGACAGCGTCCTGCCATCGATGGGGGAACGGAGCGGGGGTTATCGTCTAAAACACTGGATTTGTCAAGTATTGCAGTGAGTCGAAAAATTTGATATGTCTACATTGGATGAATTCATCCACCGTAGGCAGCTCAAAGATATCGTGAAGCTCACTGTTGCTCCGCAGCTCGAACGAAGTACCTCTAACCACTTTCATCAGTATACCGTTTTGGAATTGTTGGAGTTTCTTAGCTGTCGTATACGTCAGATAACGAAAAAGCGGTGCACCATGCAGCAGAGTAGGCCTGAGAATGCTCTTGTAAATCAGTAGCTTGAGACGCAGTGATAGATTGTGGGAAGTCAATAAGTGTGTAAGCCGGTAAGACTTCATGCGTGTTTGCTTCAACTTCTTTGTAAAATAGTTATTAAAATGGAGGTGTCTGTCCATTTTAATTCCCAGATATACTAGGTTGTTGGCTGGTGAATTTTCCTCCATTCCTACTATGTAACTAGTAGGTAGCGGGCTTTTCCCCTTTAGAAAAGAGAAAATCACGCAGTCAGTCTTACCCGCGTTTACAGAGATATTGAGTCTCCCCAATCTCTCACTGTTCTGGTTACAGGCCACTTCAGCCTGTCTTAGAGCCACCTTGGCACTCATGCTGCTACTGTACACCGCTATGTCATCTGCGAAAGCAATAACTTTGGTATTTCTGTACCGGGCTCCGATAATCTCAGACGTGTATACGTTGAATAGTACAGGGGATAAGACGGCTCCTTGGGGTACTCCACAGGTCAGTGGCACAGCTTCAGAGAAGCTGTCACCCACCCGCACCCGCAACGATTTGTTGTTCAGGAAGCTAACCAGAATCCAGAAAAGCATTCCCGGTTGCAGAGCATTTGACACAGTGTCCCGTGAGACAACGAGTCGAATGCTTGAGTGCAATCAATGGAAATCATAGCCGTGGCTATGTTCCTATTCATGTTATGGCTAACTTCTGACTGTACCTTATGAAGGGGATGCATGCCTATTGCAATTATTAGAAGTTCGTAAAGAAAATAACCCAGGATCAAAACACCACTTTCTCAATCAATCCATCTTCCCATAGAAGCCAAGTTTAATAATTGCTAAACACATTTTGTTGAATTTACTTAAATATTCCCAGGGTTAAATAAGCACTTTAAAAATAATCTAAAACTAATACATACCACAACTTTACCAGAATCCATAACTAAAACTTTATCACTATCCATAATAGTATTAAGTCTATGAGCAATTGTTAGCACTGTGCATTCTCTGAATTTTTTTCTTATGATTGACTGAATTAGTCTGTCGGTACTGCAATAAAAAAATAAATATATCACTCCCATATTTATTGAAATGTACCTGGTCTTGTTAAGATATATATTTTTCAAGTAGTTATATTGACTTTAATATTGTCAGGATTTGTCACAGTACTTTGCCAATAAAGAATATCCTGACAATTGGCCACAGATTTGCAGATAATTCAAAATCATTGCTTATAGTTTATAAAAAAAATAACCGAACTAGGGCATATCCATTTAGTAAAATATTACTTTAAGCTATGAGAAGTGAAAATGAATTCAGGGGTGGTAATTGGAGTAATCTTTTTGTATATCTTCAAGAAATTGAAATAGTGTTTATTAATATCTGATATTAGTTTTAGCCAAATACTGAAAACCTCCACCAACTATGAGTGGCTCGAAAAATATTCTTCGTACATTTTATGTAAATTGCATTGTTTACTAATAAATTTTATTAAATAATATACTTAGGATCCACATTGGCAGTTGCCTCGTCAAGTATAACCAAAGAAGAATTCTTAAGGATAGCTCTAACAAGACATATTAACTGCCTCTGGCCAATACTCATATTTGAACCTCCATCCGATACCTTTGTGTCCAAGGCATGGTCACTTAAAAACTCAGGAATTTCCAACTGAAACATTTGAACTATTAGTAATAAAATTTACTCATGTGAATCATAGGATATTTTACTATACGAGGGTGGTCTGAAAAGTTTCCGACCTAACAAAGGTTTTATTTATTTTATTATCATCTTCATGTTGAGGTCGGAAACTTTTCAGACCACCTGTGTATATTTGACTATAAAACTATTTGGCAGAATTATATGAAGCAAATAACAAATAAAAAACATCAAATCAACGAAATATTGTATGTTGTAGTTATATTATTATATCTATGCATGTTCATTTTTATTAAAAGCTGTCATTTGAAACTATTCAGCCAATAATACAAATTAGTAGAGGCTATATTAAAAAGTTGGACTTATTCAAGAACTAAAATATTCACTAGGCAGATTTATAAACAAAAAAAAAATATCTTTAAGATAATAATGTATTATTAATCAGAAATTAAATTTGGAAAATAGAGAAAAAATCAATTTGATATACTATTTTGTTAGCTATTGAAGGTTGTGAGGGTGAAACCAGTAAGAAGTCACATTCCCATGTGAAAGAATTTGGAACCTGCAAAGGATGGGCTATTGGCTGACTCATGCTTGGTTTAAGCTCATGTTTCGACCTTGCATGTTCCTAGTTAAGTTTACTTGCATTCATAATTAGTAATTACAGGATAGCAGAAGAAAGAAGTCATCATAGAATTTACTGTTTTATAATTTGATTCAAATAGTTATTTGAATTTTAATATTTAGCTAAACATCTCTCTTAAATGTTGTTAAATATAACTCTTTTTAAAAATCATACGATTTGTATGTATATTTCATTTCTTATTTTAATCATTTATTTAAATCAGTACTATGTACACCTAGATTTAGTAAATAGTCTTATTTTATTTATTGCTGACCTCATCAAGGATTCTCAAAAGAAAATAGTCTGGATAATCAGAAAAAGGGTCAAGATTCTTTCTTATATCTCCAGAAAATAGTATTGGATTTTGCGGAATCACAGATATTCTAGCTCTCAGAATTCCCAATGTTATGTCCTTTGTGTTTACATCATCAATAACAATATCTCCCTCAATTTTTGCAAGACGGAAAAGAGCTTGCATTAGAGTAGATTTACCAGCTCCAGTTCGTCCAACAATACCAACCTAAACATTTTTAAGCATGAGACCAGAATACATTAGAACAGTCATGTGCAAGGTAGGAAGATTATTTCCATATAGTATTTTGCTTATCAAACACAAATAAAAGATATTAAGCTAAGCATTTGTTAATTAATTGTAATTTTGTATATCTTGTATTAATAGGTAGATCAAAGTAATATTAAGCTATTGCTTTTCTTCAGTCATTCTAGATTAATAAAAAATGTTTCATATTACTTTCTTTCAAGTATACCCTAGTAGAAAGGTCCTTTATATAGATTAAAATTATATGAAAAATAACTATTTTTATACATTATATTTTTTTTACACTTGAGCATTTTGCTTGGGAATAACTAATGCTATTTATAAAACAGAATGATAACCATAAAATCTTGAATGAATTTAATTAGTATTTGATATAAAACAATAAGTAATAATTTAGAGAAAATCTATCAAAATGAACTTACTTTTTCCCCTGACTCAATGATGAAATTCACATGCTTAAGAGCTTTTACAGAATCCGAATAAAATAAACTGAGATTTCTAAATTCCACTTTTCCTTTATTTGGCCAGATTGGTGGAGGTAAAATCTTATTTTCTAAAATAAAAATGAGTTGAACATCAGTTGTCGTTAAACCTTTATAAAGTCTAGCTTTCTGTTGTCTATTTGTTTCCAAGATGTCAGTGATCAAAATCCTGAACTCCTTTTCCAAAAAAGGTCATCCAACTTATTTCTTTTATATTTGAGTACATTGCTTATTGTAGCGACCGCTAACTACATAAGATAAATCACCCTATATTCTATTGTATATATATATATTAAATTAATTTAAACAAATGTAAATAACATAAATAAGTCATTGTAAATGTGTAAACAATAAAGATGTCACAGCTGCAAGCCGGGTGGGTAACCCCTACCCTACAGCAGGTAGAAATGACCCTGCTGAGTCAGCCTTCGGCTGCCTACACAAAGCCCGACCGCATACTTAGATCTTACTGGTTACAACGAGGCAAATGATTGGGCCTAACGATCCACCACTAACTATAAATAGGGGCAGATCTCGAGCTGTAATTCATTCCCCTCCTAGCAAAGCTACTCGAGAAGATAGAAGAAACCATTTCTTATGATGGCCGACCCACCAGCCCCGTCTGACAAAGCATGTTGTGCAACCGTACACGCCATTTCTTGGACGTGCAAACTGCCAGAGTTTCATGAATAATACCCAAGACTATGGTTCCTGCAGGCTGAAAATATTTTTTCACCGAACCGGATCTCTCCGTCTAAAGCCAAATCGGAGCATATTTATGCTCAGCTTCCGTTCAGGGTACTCACACAGGTCGCAGACCTAGTGTATTCTCCAAGTGATAGTCCCTACGAAGATTTAAAGGCTCGTCTTATCGAAACGTACAGCCAGAGCCACGACAGACGACTGATCCGGTTATTGGATTATTATTATTATTAATAATTATTGGAAGGACCCACGATCTCTGAGGACGTCATTCGCACACTCTGGCTACGCGCCTGGTCAGCAACATACTGGCATCGCACTACAAGGAGAAATTGTCAAAACTGACATTAATAGTGGACAAAATCATGGACTTAAGTTCAGCTACCGCAATCCGTACAGTCCAGTCCGCATCGACTCCCAAAGCCAACCTGCCACACTCCAGCTGTGACTGCCAGACAGCCATCGCACAATGTATGCAGCAAGGCTCGTCGATTAGCGCCAGCAAAACATCAAGCCGCCAAGGAAGAGTTCCGGCGTATGATGGATGAAGGAATTTGTTGGCCCTCCAACAGCCCTTGGGCAATTCCTCTCCACATTGTTACCAAAAAGGACAGAACTACCGACAACTGAACAACAAAACCATCCCAGACCGTTATGGTGTGCCCAAAATTTCAGACTTTAACAACCAGTTGTTTGGTACTACCATATTTTCAACACTTGATATCAAAAGGGCTTACCATCACATTTCGGTAAACCCTCAGGACATCCCCAAAACGGCTATTATCACCCCCTTCGGACTTTATCGGTTACTTAACGCCTACCTACAAGGGGCCAAGAAAAATGACCGTACCATCATTGACTAGGGCTAGGGTAACCAGGCACCCCCCTCGTGACGACCCAACACTTATGAAAAGAAATACAATAAAAAATAATTAATAAGTTCTCAAATAAATAGTATTTAAATATATATGAATCGACCCTCCAACCAGTAATATATGTTTTTGAAAATTAGTTAGAAATATGTCCTAGGAATCAAATTAACTGTAATTGTTAGTATAATGAATGAGATGCACTATATTTTACCTCAAATTGCACAAAAAATTAAATCAATAGATATTAAAATGTTTTATATAATAAGTTAATCAAAGGAACCAAGGTGTTTGCACATGATTTGTATTAAGTTATTTAATTATGACTTATAATTACTTGTGTCAGTCTCTTCTAGTTCAATATTTGTAAATGCTAAAAGCCTCTCAACCGATGTCATTAAGCTTGCGGTTTCCGATGCTTGCCTCATTCCCCATTGCAGCATATTGGTGATAGTTATTGTCTGAGTGATTGCCAATCCAACTTCTGCTCCGTAAACATCTAATTAAACAAACTATATTATGGATATCATATTTCATCTGTCTCTATTAACTCTCAAGCTAGTTTAGATTTAAAGTTCTGATCCCCCCCCCATGGTTAAGGACTCAATAAAAACAGTAAATCATAAAGAATTTCAAACATATTATAAAAAAAAAAATTAAAGATTTAATAGTCAACAGTAGAAACTGTTCCTTGCTCAGACAAATTAAATTTAGTTAATAGCATTGTATTAATAAAGGTTAAATTGATAATTACATAAAACTTAGTATTAACTTACCACCATTAAAGATAATACAAAAGAATATTACGCAAGCCAAATAAATAATATTTATCAGATCTAATAAGAAAACAAATCCTTGTTGAGTTCCAAGAAAAGAGAACATGGCAGATGTATGAAGATCCTAAAATCAATAACAATGTTTCTAAATGATTTATAAAAATCAATAATGTAAATCTACTAATGGACAATGATGAAAATAACTTGTTTTAGTTTAGAAAATTATATTGACCTGATGCACATTAAATTCTTCAATTAAAAATTTTTGACCATGGGCTCTTATTGTCACGAGTCCTTGAAGTGTAGAGCTTAAATGAGTGAATACAGGACTCCTACCTAAACATGAAATTTCCTTATTATTTGTAGATAATAGTACAATAGAATACATCCGTAATTTATAATGGGCATCATTGCACTGAAAATTCCATTCAGCCAAGATTCCTGAACGTAAAGCTTTTCTGATTTCATGCCATGTGGACTTTTGTTAAAAAAAGTTTTTACTTTCTAATACATGAAATACTCTTAGTGAAGGAAAGTATTACAATCATGCCAGTAACCAGCTTTTATATTCTTGAAACTTTTAAAATCTACTTTAGGCAATTTTAGGATGCAGTTCGGTGTAGCATATTTTCATTTGGGACCAAATTTTATTGAAAATGCTAAACTTTAAAATGGTTCTCATATGATATTCTTGTAGCATAAATACTTCATAATATGAATATAATAAATAACAAAGGAGTTTTATTTTACTTCCAAAAATACACAGATGTGGAAGGCTCCCAATAAAACAGCATTTCCTTTCGTGAATGGGCTTATATAAGAATGTAAACTTCAATTACAAATGTGGCCCATGAGTTGATATTTGCCCACCACTTGGTTACAGAAAATTGCAAAAAGGTTCATTCATGAACCATTTAATTTATTTTCTACTGATCTGAACAACTCCCTTATCCCTCTATTTTATCCTATTATGCATAATAGAATATTATAGAATTGAAAATATTAATGATTGTTAACACAATTTGTTTTGTTCAATAAATCTAATTTCATTTATCGAAGACGGATCATATCAAAAAAGTTTAAACTATTTTAAAGTTTAAATTTTATTTGTTTGTTTAATTAATTGCTTCCGTTTAGTGCATATTAGTGCATATTTGTGCATATCCAATTGGGATCATATCAGCTTCAATGAATGGAAGTAAAATAAAATCACCTTCCATTTACAGTTAGAGCACAGATACTTCATTACATGAATTAATTAACCACTAAACACACTCCATGAAAGCTCCCAGTTGTATGTGTGATGAAAGGATAATCTTTTGATATCAATCATATGCTATTTTGCTGGTGTAGGCAAGGGGAGGATCAGGGGTATATATCCCCCAAAAATTTATGAAATTATGTTTTTTATATCCACTAACATAAGAATTGTATTATGAGCAATACTTATGAAATAACATAACAAGGAACAATCAAGGTATAAAATAATAAAGCATTAAAATAACATAAATAATAAACAGCAGGGGACTGTGTTCACTTACTATAATGATGAGCGTAAAGATTTTTTAATTTTTGGTCCAATATTCATGCTTTCCATAAAAACTTAAGCCTATTATAGACAATTATAGAGTTATGATTTGCCGATTATAGAAAGTTAGGGTGGGCATTTTGAACCTAAAACCGTTTTCAATTTTTTTTCTTTAATGCACCTGTGCTATTTCTTTTTTCCTTAAGCACTTTAATTAATATTTTAAAGATTAAATTAATACACAATATTATATAATTGGGCTATGAGTGGGTCCTTTTACTGCATCTATGCATTTTAAGCAGTAACTGCTTATCTTATATCTGTTTTATTGTTAAAATGTTATGCAATGAAAAGGGGAACAGCAATTATCATTACGAGCCCCTTCTTCACACATTTATAAATTGAATTGAAATGAGGCATTGAAATAAAATAAATAATAAATTTGACAAAAATAATTCTATTCAATAAGTTGAAGCTTAATATCTCAGCTGAGTTCCCACATTCAAATTGATAAAATGAATATAAAACAAATTATTGAAATGTATAAATAAATAACAAATTACTAACAGTTACAATGTTGTATTTGTTTAATGTTTTCTCCCTTCAGTACTATGTTGATTAAATAACTCATTTGCTCTATGAATGGCCTTTGCCTCATTATGAATAAGAAAGTAAAATTTTAGCAAAGATGGATTATTGTGATAGTACATTCTAAGGAAAATTTGGGTCCCAGACAAAAGGAGACAAAAGTTAGGAGAATATATCGAGAAATACTCCATCATTATTTTTTCAGAATGATCAAAGGACATTTTACATTCTGGCATCTTTCCGATTTGGAAAGCACGGCAAAGGGAAATGGCAGGTAAAAAGACAGCCAATACTCTGCAATATTTAGAAAAAGTATCAAGAACTTCAATCAACCATCAAATTACTTTAGCAGATGAGATTTAGTTGAATTATTAAGTTTACATCATCAAACATTGTCATGAAGATCCTCAGTTCATAATATTCTACTGTAAATATTTAAAGGAAATAGAAGGATAATTTTAAGAAGAAAATTAGTAGAAAATGTAATAAGATTCCTGCTAAACCTCAACTAAATATAAACAGCAGCAACTGTTGAAGCTCTTTAAGATGAATAATAAATTAATAGGCTGATGCATTTGATGGATGTTTTTAGTTTTTAGAATTACTTTAGGATTGATTAGGTTTGCCTAATCTTATATACCAAAAAAATTTACCTACTGAAAACAACTGGTTTCAAACAACTTACACACTCCTTCCAATCTTTTAAGATTTAATGTCGTCTTCATCGAATAATATCTAATCACAAAACTAATAATGGCTAAGACCATAAAAGGGATCAATAGGTACCAATTGACAATTGCAGTGACTATGACTCCTCCAATTACTTGACCAAATATCTGAAATTGCATTATTATTATTTTAACTATTTTTAATAATTCATAAATAATTAAAATATATATTCAGTTTTATTTATGATTTATGAATATAATTTTACCTGGGATGTGTCTAATATTGCTTTTGGTAATGGTTCATCAACTGAGCCTAGATCTCTTGTGAATCTATTTAAAATTGCACCTAAAATAAAAATTGTTGTTAATTTTATAATTGTGCAATTAAAAAAAAAAGTGAAGTTTGAAATGGTATGCAGAGATTTATTGTTTGTGTCAATATATTTCATCTCTTGTCTCTTCCTTCTAGTATCAATAGGAGCAGCACTTTTTCATATCAGCTCATTCTTATTTTAAAATATTGCCCAGGGACTAAGAATCGAGAATACTTGACTATAATCTCAAATACCCATGTTATTGTCCAGAAATTCTCTTAACTAAGTGCTGTGTTTTCTCAAAACTTCCCTTGAACTACTTTGCTCCTAATAACATAAAATTAACACGATGATTATAATATGTTACTTTTTTTTTTCAGTTTCTACAAGTACATTCCACTAATGAATTCTTGTACAGCCATGCTAGAGGTAGGGGAACTGGCAACTATATCTGAGCCCATCCCAATTTCTAAAAAATATTGTTAATTTACAGCATCTGCTGAGGACTGTTGGTATTTTTGTTGAAACTAGGAAGTCATATATTTTATTTTTATTTTTATAATATAGTAGTTTTTCATCCGTATCATCATTTGGATCCTCACAGGTTCAGTTATCTCTGATAGTGTTTAGCCTTTTGTATTTCTTGGGCACCTTTGTAATTTTTCCTGCTCCTCTCAAATCCTGGGTCTAATTACTAGTAAATTAAGTTACATATTTGTATGTGAATTAACCAAAGTACCCTAAATGAAAGGTGCTCACTCCTGGCACATTGAAAGTACTGTCAAAAATAAAAAACAATAATATGTATATTATTTAAATAAATAAATATTTAAATGAATAATAAACAGGATAGATGGACATTTTTATTTCAATTTCTTAACAATTGGTGATCATGGAGATGAGCACTGGTTTCGAAAATAAATGACTAATTTTTTTAGCTGTCAATCACTCTGTCAATTATAGTTTTGTAAAATTATTAAACATCATTGAATAAATATTAATTTTTTTCATGATTGATTAAAAAATATTATTCATATTGATAAATAGTCTCATATAATTATATAGTTACCTGTAGGATTACTATTGAAAAAAGAAATATTAGTGTACACAATATTCTTTGCCATTGTGGAATGAAATCCTTTTGAGCATTTATTTGTCATTAAATAAAAAAATATTCCACGAGAAAAGACTGTTATAAAAAGTGCCCCTATGAGTAATGAATACAGAAGGATGTTATAATAACTCCTCCTACTTTGTTCTTCTGGATCTAAAACTGATTCTCCTTTCTCCTCATCAATTACCCTGAAAAGAAACAATTTAGAAAATAAAATTTTTTTTTATTTTATATACTTGTATACTCCTATACGAGAATATTCTTTGATTCCATGAAATAAAATAGAATTATTTCTAAGCAACATCACTCACAAATTATTTAGAAATATGATATGATTGTGTTTGTTGGTTATTATAACTAGACTAATAGTCTCACTTTTTAATTTTAGGACTAACAGATTAATTTTTCAGCTCTTTGGTATAACCATGTATAGGGGAGATATGTGTACCTTGGGCCACCTTAAGAAAAAAAAGTTTCGCTAGAGGTAATTTAGTTTTGTGGCAACATAGAATTGGCTACACTCTCGGAACCCCTTCTAGCTGACTTTGGTTCTAACTCTCTATATTGTCTAATAACAACGAGGGTGAGCCTCATCACCTAGTGTTGTATAAGAACGATGAACTTTTAACCACAATAAAAATTTTATTATATTTATGCACTCCTCCAAATGCACGTAAATGCAGAAAGAGGAGAAATATGTAATCCAATTATTTTATTATTTTTGTACATTGTATTATTTTGTTTTAAGGTTTTTGGAAAAAAAACAAAAAAAAACGAGTATTGTGTTTATGTGTTGGAAAAATAATTTTTGTACACTTCATATGATAACTTTTTATCAAAAAGGTAAGTAAATTTAATCGAAATCATTAGTTGATTTATATTTAGTAATCCATTTAGCTAATAATGAATGCAAGCTATAAGCAATATATGTTAAGACTTTGCTAAAAATCCACCCTAAAAAGATGTCATATCATTGCACCATGGGCCACTGTTAAATATTGTATCTTGGGCCTGCCCAAGGTGTGTTAATATAATTTTCAAATGCAGTCTACAGATTTTTTTGTTTCCCTTTGAGATGCCAAGAAGTAAAGATGGAAAGAAGCGATTGAAAATTCCTTTAGAAAGTTAGAAGGAAGGGATCAAACTTATTGAAAAAAAAAATGGATTATCTGTTCAGACATCTGCAAAGCAATGCAGTGTATCTCAAATGACCCTCCAAATCCAAAAAGACATTTGGATGGTGATAGAGAAAGCGGGATGCTGATTTTTCTTATCAGAACAAATGTTGGATTCACCAAGTTTTTTTCTGAAGAAGAAGAGAAGTCCCTAAAATTATTAGTATTTACTAACTGCAAGTGCAATGGATTATGGGCTTTCAAAGGGTAATTTGATAAAGTTAGCTTACCAATATGGAAAAGCTAAATGACAAAAAATATCCATCATGGGATTCAAACTGGTGAGTAATGGCTTGTTGAATTTCGGAAGCATAACCCACAGTTATTATTCAATACTCCTCGTCCTACTAGTATTGCACATATAACTGGTTTCAATAAGCCTATTGAAAAGCAGTTTTTTTGATAAGTACCCAAATTTGTTAGAAAAATATTAATTTCACTCCTGAACAAATCTTTAACGTTGATGAAACTGGAATAACCTCTGCCAAAACTTATTGTTGTTAAAAAAATCAAGCAAGTAGGTGGAATCACATCTACTGAAAGAGGGTACTAAGATTTATTAGATAGAGGACTTTAATTTCTTGTGGTAACACAGTTGGAAACTCTGTACCACCAGTATTCATAGTTCCATGTGTTAATTTTAAAAGCCTCATGCTAGCTGGAGCTCGTCTTGGAAGTCATGGGATTTGTGGTCCTTTAGAGTGGTCAATAGGAGACTTTTTTTTGGAGTTCCTTGAACATTTTATAAAACATGTGAAACTAGACAAGGAAATTTGTTTACTATAACTCTACATACAAGCCACAAACTTCAACTTCTGGATAGAGAAATATTTGTACCTTTTAAGACCTATTATAATGAAGCCTGCAAGAACTGGCTATTAAATAATCCAGGTGAACCTCTAACTATCTATGATGTTGGAGCTATAATGGAAATGGCCTACCCTACAAACTTCATATCTGAGTTTTCTTTGTCTGGACTGTGGCCCATCAACCATAATATACTTCCTGATACTGACTATTTCGCAAGAATAGCTTCTGATATACCAAACCCTGAACCTAATGCCAAAAATGATGCCTCTTGTGCTGATCATTTAGTTAACAACAGTTCGAGCCCTAATGTGAACCTTGAATTAGCTACTAAAGATAACATTTGTGATGGTTCATCAGGTGAGGTCATGATAACACCAACTCAACAGAAAAGGTTTTCAATTAATACAATTACATTAATTTCACCTTTGATCATTGATTATTTAGTCAAAATCTGAAGATAAAATAATTTAAAAATTAACAAAGTATTTTCAAAACATGGCAAATAAAACACTATTTTGAAGTTTCATAAACCGTTGTTATTTTAGAAGTTATGAAGCATTGAAAAAAATGACCCAAGGTACCTTTGCATACATGTATACATGTATGTATGCATACATGTATCTCCCCTATATTTATATAATTAAATTTCTTATTGGTTCAATTAAAACTATGAAAATAGATTTTGTAGTTTACCATAATGTAACGAAATAATCACAGAAACTAGCAAATAGCTGAGCAGCTATAAATGTGAGAAGAAACAGGACTGGAAACGTTATATTTTTTCCAATATTGATATAACCAAGGTACGGTGATCCTTTGTAATATAAGTCTGTGTCCCTATTGACAGGTGGAGGAGGTACTTCTTCTTCCATCTCACCGATGCTTGAAACAAATGATGTTGTCTCAGAACAAATTGATGATAGCCTCTGCAGAAAAAGATATATTATAGGGCTATTTAATTCCATAATACTAAATAATAACATTTAATTAAATGAAGAAATGCCATCCTCTATCTAAGGTAATGAATGGTGGAAGTAATGGAATCGGTGGACAAGCTCTAGGGATGTCCATGGCAGAAGAAAGTAGTCATGGATCCTACATTAATTTGGCTTGTGAGCTCTAGATGAAGCCTGAGTTGTGTATCAATTGATCTTAGATGCTCATTTGTTATTCAGACTTGGGAATGATCAGTTCTACTTAAAACTCAAGGGAGTATAGTTCTTAAATGAGGAGAAAAGAGTTGAAAAGAGATATTGAGATTATGATCAAAAGTTTATGTTAATGTAAACTGATATAATTAAATCTGTATTAGTTGGGTTTCATTGATCTACCTGTAATATCATAAAATAATACAATCAGTAAAAGTAATAATAGTTTGAATACCATCAGTGATCTGGTGAATAATGTATACATCATTATTGGCCAAAAGGATGAAATCAGCAGCAAAGACAATGCTGTAAATTTATTATGTATAATATATCTATTTCATTTATAAAAAAATCAAGTTTTTAATTGAGAGTAAGGGACTAGCCTAACATGTAAGGCTCTATATACATAGATAATAAACAAATTTTTGTCCAACATAGATATTTAATTATTCTGAAATTAAAGTCTCATTTTAGCTAATACATTAATAAAAAAAAAATGGAAACCTAGGCAATATATTCTGATGATATTTTTAACAATAATTTTAATGTTTTTAAAGTGGATTGAAGCAAATATGTCAATGACTCGGGCATCCTGAAGACCTTATCAGCTTGTCTTGCTGATAAAGGGAAATGTCAACAGGGCTATAAAAACTAATCCAGGTGGAACAATATATCACCGGCTAACTTGGCATTTGGTGATTGGCTTATGATTGATTTGGAGGAGTTTGAAAAAGAAATCAGTACAAGAAAGATACCTTTAGGAGTAGCAAAAAATCTAACCTGGATTTCCTTACTAAATTGTCTGAACATGGAGACAGCAACCAAAATTAAGCCAATGAAATCATTGTTTTCATTGTTCAAACAAAGAAAAGAAAAATTATATGAGAACCATAAGGAGCCCAATTACAGGAAATGATGACAATCCATCAATAGCTACAGATTCCTTAAAGGCAAATCTTTCAAATTTAAGGGGGTTTATGGTAATTGAATTTAATGGTGTTACCTATGAGGAGTAGTCCCCAGTCCTTGGAAACAGAGAGAGTTCGGTAAGGTAATAGAGCCGCAAATAATATTCAATCATGTTGGCTTATTAGTGCTCCAACAATTTTCACGCAGAAGGTAAAGCATTTGGAAACAATGATCTTTTATAACTTGTCTTTAGAGAAATATTTACACAAAAAAACTTTATAGTCGAAAA
This sequence comes from Acanthosoma haemorrhoidale, assembly GCA_930367205.1. NCBI lineage: Eukaryota > Metazoa > Arthropoda > Insecta > Hemiptera > Acanthosomatidae > Acanthosoma > Acanthosoma haemorrhoidale. Next base: position 142,823,782 of record OV884011.1, read on the forward strand.
AGTATTATCACCTAATCAGGCTACACATCAAAATGACTTTTACTTTATCAAAAAAAGGATATAATTTTTTCAAAAGATACTGAAGTGATCTTAAATCTTGAAAGTTAAATAAATAATTTTGTTATTTCACCTGATAATACTTTCATAACATCATTATTTTAGCTAGTTCAGATGAAAACAATGATTTCATTGGCTTAATTTTGGTTGCTGTCTCCATGTTCAGACAATTTAGTAAGGAAATCCAGGTTAGATTTTTTGCTACTCCTAAAGGTATTTTTCTAAGATAGAGGAATCTAGTCAGATTCCACTGTCTTGGGAGGAAAATGAATAGTTTCTTGAATTACAATTCAAAGTTGATATTCTGTAGTGATAAAATAAAGGTTGCTGGGTAACAGCCTAGTATTGACAATAATAATTCATTACACTGGCACCAAGGATTTTATTAAATTTTTGCATATCACCAGCATATCAGGATCATGTGCAGTTCTTTGTAAAAAAAAAATAGTGTAATGTCCTAATACCTTAAGTAATAACATAATAAAATAAGGCTACACCAATACATAACATAGCAATTATATTTAAAAATAATGCAATAATGGTTTAATAGAACTGTGTAATGTTTTTATATGTATTAATAATCATAAAGATAACTTGTTATTAGGCATTACCGTTAGCGAAGCTATACGCCTTGGATCTACTTTTTCTTTCAGTTCTGGTATTTCTTTTGGCTCCACCTTTTTACTGTTCAGTGAATATTTCAGGTAATCGTGTTTAGTATTAACTATATCTTGAAATTTTCCTTGGGATTCTATTTTGCCCTGGGAGAAAATGATATATATTCATCCACATCCAAAATTGTCTATCATTAAAGTAAAATTAGTTGTGTCTACTTTTGATTGAATTTTCAAATCTTTGTCTAATGTTAATTTAATGCCATGTTGTGTTCATAAATAATTTTGACATAATTGGATTTATGAAAATTAGTTAAAAAAAGGAAAATAATTTTCTCTAATTTATATAAATCAGTTTTATTGTGGTTTGGTATATGCAATAAAAAATCTAAAACTGGTTCACACCCAGTAAAGTATTAATATTCACTTACATTTTCAAGTAGTACAAGATAATCTGCAGCTTCCATGAACTGTATTTGATGAGTAGCAAGTACCACAGTTTTGTTGACTAAAAACTCTATTTAGAAACAAAAAAAAAATTATTATAATTTTTTTTCATAAATCTAAATTCAATTAAAATAAGTAAATTACTTCAGCCAATTTTACTTTTGAAACAGTTTTCAAATATACTTCTTCCAACATGCGTATCAACTGCGGACAATGGGTCATCCAATAAATAAATATCTGCATCTTTATAAACAGCCCTTAAAAGTTTTGAAATATATTAAGTTAGAACAAAATTACTACAATTCTTATAAATTAATGCAAACTTCAATAATTCAAACCTTGCTAAATTTATTCTGGCCTTTTGACCACCAGAAAGCGAAGCTCCTCTTTGACCAACCATTTCTTGATCTCCATTTTCGAAAAGCTCTAGATCTCTTTCTAAACAACATACTTGAATTACCTGAAATATGAGAAATGAGATAATTAACTAAGAAAAAAAAATTATTCCATGGATGGCAAAGGTTTGTTACTAAATAAATAAGTACTGTCTGTTGGCCATTTGTCAAATTATTCAATTACATATGTCAATTAACATGTTATGTCATTATATGTGAGAGAGGACTCTGTTAGACTGTCTGCAAGTGAGTCAATCACTAAATATCTCAAGCAATGAGACCTGCTTTGTGGGTATTGTCACATTGTTATTTTGTGAGCATTACTTGCTTTTATCATAATATGTTTAAATATAGTGTGTTTGAGGAAGGCATCAATTCATTTACTCTACATCTTTTCTTTCAAATTAATCTTTGATCAATGTTTACCGCTATTAATTTGTATCTCATAATTATTAAAGGTTCAATTTTACTTTGGTCTTCATTTTAATTTGTAAATTAACTGTAATATTTTTCTCATATTTGTATGATTGTCATTATCTTAAATTGTGGGATTTAAGTGTTTGAAGGTGTTTCTATTTATTATTGAACAATATGTTAGTTTTTAAATTATTAGTGTTTTTTTCAGCTTCAATATGAGCAATTCATATAGCTCTCAGTACCAGTACAAACATGAATAGACACCTTATGTATGGAAATATGTATTACAATGACATTTTTATTAGCAACTTAAATTTATTTATTGGAATTAGTTTTGTTTTGAGAAAGTTAGTCTTTGGTTGAAATAATTTGTCAAGAGGTAGTGTTTTGGACTTTTCCAACAAGACCCAGGTAGCCTTCTATGTTTTCCAGACATTTTTGGCAGCCTACCCTATCATCTGGTCACCCTTTACATTGTGTAGAATTTTCCCCCGTAACCATAGAATCAAAAGAATTGCTTAAAATGCATAGTGTTGCAGTAAAAGGAGCCATCTTCGACTCAGAATATATTGTTTGTATATTTTTAATTTTCAATAAAATAATACTAAGTAAGGGGTTGAGAAAAAAAAGCCATGTTTTTATTCAAGTATTTTAGGAAGCCAGATGAATTAGTTGTAGAGATAGTGTACCAGGTGTTAAAGAGAGTCTACATATTTAGAAACCGGAGCATAAAATATCAGGAGAAATCAACCCATCTCCCAAATATGTTATTAGTATCACTATTAGCTAACTATTTCATAATTATTTAAGTTCTAGTAGGCATTTATGTTAATGTGAAACGTTTGAAATAAACAAATTTATGAGCTTGGACCATATTGAATCCTTAGACAATATTAATTTAAATATTATAAAAAATACTTTTATTCCTTATACATTTTTTTATGAATGTCTGTTTACCTTCAAAAATACGAAAGTAAAAGTAATTTAACAAAGAAATAAATCGGTACAGTCTATATCTACCTGTTCATACTTTTCTTCATCGTAAGGGGAACCAAGAAGAATATTTTCCTGAATACTTCCTCCAAATATCCAAGGATCTTGAGAAGAATAAGATATGGTTCCATTTACTTTCATTTTGCCTTCAAGTAATTTCATTTCACCCAGAATTAGTTGAATAAATGAAGTCTTTTTGTCATATTCGAGCATAAACAAAAGTTGATTAATATACTAAATTCAATAGAACTTTATTTTAATACAATAGAAATTTCAATCTTTTTTTCTTTTCCTCTACCCTCTTTGGCATTCAGGATGCTCAAGAGTAAAAGTGTTACCCATTTACAATTTTGGGCACAGATGAGCAAGTGCCACTACCCATATAAGCTATACCTTCTATATGGATGACTAGGTTGTTCAATTAGTTGTTTAACGGTTGCAAATCATCATTAAATAAAGAACGTTTAGCTGTCAATATTTCTAACCAGAGTTACATTTATGACAATGGGTACTACTCAAATAATAGAGTAGATGGCTGCTTAGCCCTAATTATAAATGAGGAATTAATATTTTCTGTGGGAAGTACATGTTCATCATATACTGGAGGATTACTAGCAACAATGTAAGTGATAAAATATTTATTACAAGGTCTAAATAAACGTCTAAATAACTAACATCTACTTAAACATATTTGAGACATTGCAGTCAATAACACAGTTATATTATTATGATGGCTGATTAATGACACTTGATATTTTTCATGGGATTAATTTTATTTTCAGCATCAACTGGATTAATGGAACTAATACCCAAAATATGAAAACTCCGAAAAAATCACTGGTTGACTTAAAGTGCCCAACATGATTTTAATGACTTGTTATTTTAAATTAAATTTCAAAATTAAAAAAAATAAATTACATATTGTTGAGTTGTTGTCTAGTTGAGGGAAATAATCCACCTGACTAAAAATAGTGATGCAAAATGTGTGTCTCAGGCTTCTGAGAACATTGAAAGAGTCTACTTTATATAAAAATTTCAACAGATGAGCTAGTGCAGTGGATCTTAGAACAGATAAATATTTTATAGAGAATAAATAAAAAAGAAAATACTTATGACTGGTAGAATTTTACTTATGTCAATACTGAATGAATGATTATTGATGTAAGACTTTTACATATAATTAATTTTTACTAACCTTGCCAGAAGCCACAGGTCCAATAACCATGGTCAGTTGATTTCTGTTACATTCAATAGTCAAATCAGATAATATGCTATCTGTGGTGCCTGTTCCCCATGAAGCATTAACATGTTTTATAGATATTGCACCTTTTTCTTCTACCAGTGACCTAATTTCATTCTCCTTTTTTGGCTTCTCTATGCTCGCAACTTCTTTGAGAAGAAGAAAATTCTAAATGAAAGCAATATTTGCCTATCAATATAATCATGTCAAAAAGACATATGATTTTTCGAACAAAAATTACATATATAATTATTACTGACTTGTAATCTTTTCATTGCTACTCTGACTTCAGCAAATTCTCCTATAGCTCTTGCAAATGACCCAGTTAATACCCCAGACAGCAAATTGTAATAAGTTATGGTCACATAGACCTGGAAATCATTAAAATATATCATTGTTTTCTTCAAGAGTAATTCTGCAAAAATATTATGTTTATATTAACATTTTTTATTTCAAGGGAATCAATTAATGATAAATTATGGTAAAATCTAGCATGGTATAATAAATAAGAACTGGAAAACCCATTTGAAGTTGATTAAGATATAGTTTAAAAGATTTAGCTTTAGTTCTGGAAAGTATAAAATAAAATCGTTTTTAATTGGATAATGAAGTGATATATCTCTTCATTAAAAAAAGTAATACTTAAATTAATAATTGATTATAAAATTATTTACCGAAGAACTGTTAAGATGCTGGCCCAGTAAGACGTACAGTACAAGTGTTCCAAAAATTGCTATCCGGCGTGTGAAAAGCCCGAATGCCATAAATACACCTCTGACCATATTTGCTTTTAATATTTCCCTTAATTCAAGACTGAAAAAAATATTATTTTTTTAAATGATTTTCACACTTCAATAGAAGATATATCTATTGAACAATTTATTATTACACAATAATTAGATATTGTTATAATTTAAAAAATAATATATAATAATAATGATAAACATACCTGCGAGCTTTTTCAAGTGTGGACAAATATGGTTTCTCCCAAGCATACATTTTAAGGACTTGAATGCCACTCAGAATTTCATCTGTCAGCCTTATCCTGTCATCGGTTTTGTAAGCTATCCTTGCTCTGAATCTTGATGTTAGATTAGCTCCAAAAACTTTTTAACATTATGATTAGCATTTTTATTTTACTTATCAATTAAAAGAGATTAAGGAGAAATAAAATATATAGAATACCTTGACAATAAGTAATAATCATGATTATTATAAATCCAGGAAGACCAGACAAACCAACTTCATTGTAAAGGGAATATCCAACACCGCAAGAGATCAAAGAGGTAGACCACAAGAAATTCCATGTCATTATAACAGAATCGAATCTGCTTACATCGTTGGAAACTAAGTTGACAATTTGTCCTAACGATAATTCTCTTAGAGAAGCAAGGGAAAGTCTCAGGCTCTAAGAAAAGAGTGTAATTATATTTAAAAAAATATTATTTCATTTAATTACCAATTAAGAAATCATAGTGAACAAAATTTGACCTGACAAAAATACATTTTATTTTTTTAAATGCCATTGATATTGTGATCGATCAGCTATTTGACACCAATCTATCCAGTAAAACAAGCAGAAGTATAAGGTGAAAATAGATGATTATGTTGTGAGGTCGCTAAGATTACATACATCATTTAATTAGGTGTTATTAAGTGACAGACTTTTGTTCATTCCCATCCATTTTACTTAAAGATTTTTCTCATTTTTAGTTATTATCAAGCCTAAAGGGAGAGGCTGTACTTTCAAACAGGTTTTGAGCAATCATCTTTTGTCTACAGTCTGTATCTGTCTGTTCTATTGGGTAGTTACAAAAGTCCTTGTGCAAGAAAATACTGTTGACTTTAAAATAACGTATTATATTCTTATTTGACTAGTTTCTTTATAGAATTGCTTTCATTGTCTAATATTTTATTCAATTATGTACCCCCATCTGTCTTAGCAGTTTATTTACCTTTATATGTTGCAACAAGAATGTCTGAAAAATAAATTGTGATTCAGTCTTTTAAGACTTACCAAAAAAATTTAATGATCATACTATTTACTACATATTGATTGATATCCTAAGTTTTATGGAATTATATTTATCAGCATACACATTCTAAAACAATTTCTCTATCACACCTCATTAATTGAAACTACACTAGGGATGTTTTAACCAGGTAACTTACAAACCCTGGGACAGATCATCATACAAGTGAAAACAGAAGGGATTCTAATTTTGAAAAAAAAAAATCAATGTACCCCTCAAAACGATTGAGCACAAACGTGGCAACCAAAGAAATTTGTTCAGTGGAAGGTGGAGGGGTGCTGTATCAAAATATGGCAGAGCTTCGGTTCAAACACTTCAATGCTGGGAATACCAGTCTTCGAGATGCCTCTCAATCAATGCCACTCTTCATTTGACAATGGTGATATATTAGCTAGTATACTAGCTCCTATTATAATAGGAGTTTCAAATGCACTAGTAAGTATCTTGATATTTTAAATAAATTTATTTTAATAACAAGAACATTTGTTAAAACCAAGTACTATAGCTGCCATAAAAATGATCAAATTTATTTGATATTTCAAAGTTATATCTCTTCCCTAATTTAAACTGTATCTGTTTCAGCTGAGATATAATAACGGGTAGTATGAAGAAAAGTAAAAAAAAATAAGACTTTTGAGCTTTCTCAAGTTATGGCTTAAGAAGCTATTCGGTAATTAAATTATGAATTTTCCCTGTAATCATAGGAAAAATAAATATGGTATAAAGATTGTAGATGGTAAATATGTTCCTACAAAAAATGTTCTGAAGTCAACAATGGAAATCACATTTTCAAACTCAATCACCTATTTCAAAAGGTTATTTTTCTAAATATTTTTATAGATTTAATTTTTTTTAATAAAATAAAGTATTTTTAATAAAATGTAGCTCATATTTTTTTCAGTCAGTTAAATACATAATAAGTACTTAATAAACAAAGGAATCTCTATCTGTTTTGCTTATTTGTTTATAGTAAATACTTGTTTTCCTAAGTCTTTTATTATATTTATTTATATTCAAAAATTGCAATTTACCTTATAATTTACATCAAAGAAAAAATTAGTCCATAAAAAAAAAAGTGTTTAAATAAAAACAACAACAACATGTGGGAGAGATTTGGGGTTTTTCGTAAATAGAAATTAAAAAAATACTAATCAATAGCAACCATGGTAAAATGGTTAGTAACAGTTGATTCCTAACCACACTAACACAGTAGTTTCATTTCTGGTTTCTCCTAAAGATCTTTTATAAATGGAGTAGGTCAAGTTAGGGGCCTCTCAGTCTCTTGATAAAAATGAACTGCTTAATTAAAAAAGCAGCGAATCTAAGGATAACTAAAATAAATTGGAGGTTCAGCGTGGCATTGATTAAGCAGGTACCTCGGTATCATCTGCAGTAGCAGCTTTGGACGTCCTTATCTCTTTATGAGATGGACCACAGATTTTTTAAAATTAATATTTGTTTTACAAGACTACCATTAAATCCATAATTTAGAAGCGGGAGTGGGTTTTAGAAACTACTGACGTAAGAGAAGTTACCTTCTTGATAAATACAGTCTATTGATGAAGAGTAAATATAAAATAGTATGTAATTATTTTCCTAATATCTTACCTTTCTATAAACTAAATTTATACAAGCAGCTCTTATCGTCATTCCTAATGTGAAGGCCCAAAGACAGTAATGTGACAAAAGAAAATTACTGAGCAATGACAAGAAAAGGAGAACAGTGCCTGCTTCTAGAGCTTCAGACATAGTCGCAGTCCCATTAGCTGTGAAATAGTCCAACATGCTCCTTAGAAACAAAGGCCTTAAAATACTGGAATATAATAAAACATACCAATCATACATGATCCATTAAAAGTATTATATAATGATCTATATTGACTAATATTCTCTATTGTGACAAATTTTCAATCAATAAAATACATATGTGTATATAAAAAAATGAGTAATTTATTTCAAACTTACATATCATTAGTATGGTGTAAAATATGTATGAAAGCCAAAAAACTCAATTCCAGCCAAAATGTCTTTGAAATCGCTGTCAAAAGACTTGGTTTACTATTACGGTTGGAATGTTTTTTTAATTGATTCTGCCATTGACTATAACCAAAAGTTTTATATTTTTAATATATTATTTTTCAGCCTTGAAGGCAAAAATATTAATAAATGTCATTGGTACCTTTCGAGCCTCGCCCCTAAACTTTCACTTCTGTGTTTACTAAAAGGTTTCCAAATATTGTCAGCATTGAGTTTATCTTTGAAATCTCTTAAATAAATTTTTATTGGCCATCTAAAAATAAATCATAATTAAAGCATGTATTCTTATAATTTACAAGCCCAAAGATGCTTTACTTTGAAACAGATTGTTTACTCACCTTTCATCTGTTTATCAGTGTTTATTGTAGTCATAAAAATTACTTAATTAATCTTAAATTTCAAAGGCATAGTTAACAATACTATGTAATTCGGTTGAATGTTTTTTTTTGTTAAGATGTGATTGTAAGAATGAGAGACAAAAATTGAAATGTGAAAATTCCCTTGTTTCTAAACTTTTAACTATTTCTCAAGTCACTTGAGCGATATACAAATGTTTTAAGTATTGATTGTTTTTTTTTCGCATTGTTAATGTCCACAAAAATGTTTTTGTAAAGACAAAAACAAAATCGAATTCAATGATTTTATAATATTTAAGTTTTGATCGTCCACAATAAAAATTGCTCTATTTGCAATTTTGAATTAATATGATTAAATAAGTTTATTTAGCTATTATTTAGTTCAGGATGTCGAGCTGTTGGCAATTAATAAATCTGATGAAATCTTTCTTTCATAAATCTAAGCTGATATCCCGATAAATGATCCACTTATATAAAATGAAGAACTGTTTGTCACAACTCCGAGTAGATATTTTACAACCATATAATAAGCATTTAAATAACTTATGGGAATAATTTGGCCCACACCCTTGATTTGCTTAAAATAGAATTGGCTTAGAAAAAATGATAATAGATTTTAGATCTGCAAACTCATGCATCACTGTCAGTAATTAATTATTGTCTTAAATTATGTTAAACTATGTGAAACTACTACTGTGATTTTAATATCTATTTTCTCATTAAAATTTTTAATAAAAATTAAAGAAAAAATAAAATAATTAACATACGTGAAACATATATATGATAACAGTGATGCTTTTTCGTAAGGATGGGTTTCTCTCTTCCTCCTTTGAGATTCCATGGTAGAATTAGGTTTTATCTATATTTTGATATTCTCCCAGAAAGACCTATTTCATGCTATTATTTGCTTGTTTGTACTAAAGAAGCTAAACATTTACTTATCAAAAGATTTCCCTTGATAAGGATTTTACATAGGAATTGAAGATAAAAAAAAATGTTTTTTTTTTATTTTTATAAATCTCTAAATACGATAGAAATTTCAGAATCAAATGATAAATTGTTATTTATAGTTGATTAATTTATGAGGCCTGAAAAGGGGATACAAGTTATATCCGTTGTTAGATGTAACAGTATTTTCCTGCCTATTGATTAACATTATTAGAAAAAAAGCACAGGCATGCCAAGCACTCTTGAAGCACTTTTCTGACCAAGAACTAATAGTTCAAAAGATGCTGACATGTAAACTAATGATCGATTTGTGCCCATAAAATATTAAGTATCACCATAAATATTTCATCATCCCCCAATGACACAGAAGAAAAAGCTGTTGCCTTTCAGTTGAGGAATAAATAAACTATTTATTTATCTTGTCATTTCTACATCAGGTCCTGCCAACCAAATTATTTATTCATTTTTCCCAGCACCATATAGGATTGATATTGTCATAAATCTGATAATATGGGTTCACCAATGGTGACAGTTGAATACAGTATTTTCTATTGTTAAAAATAGAAAATCCAACAGCACTGGGAGAAGTTATTTTCAAGTAAAATTTATATAGTTCTATATGAGATAAGAATTGTTGAAAGAGTAATATCAAGTTTTTAGTATTTATTTTATTTTTTACTATTTTTTGTTCTTGAATCCCAAGTTATTTTTTTTTACTAATTTTTCACAATTTATAATAATAATTATATTAAACTAGGATTTTTTTCAGTGCATTGTCCAGCAACATATTTTATTTAATTGTTAAATATCATTCCTATCAACTAAACAAACTCTAGTTCATTTACAACATGGTTTTCATTAACTCCTCACTATTATTTTTTTTTTTTAAGAGTGGTATTACAAGCTACAACAAATGTGATTTTCAACAGGCATTCAGTGCTGGTCACAGTTACGTTTTTTGTAATTGTTATGAAAGTTGTTATTGTGGACTGTATAAAATAATTGACAGTTTATCTTAAGAACTCAAAGACTTTCTAGAAAACTTACCTATCTACCAGGTTAATGTTCTTGAGCTGTAATTTTAGCGATTGTTTGATTTCATGGCTAAGTTTATGTTCTTCTTTGAAAAAAAAAAATGCAATTAGCCAAGTTCTTATTTTTCAAGAATTATCAGAAGATACTCTTCACTTAAATTCAAGATATTAAAGAACAGCTAAAAATAAAAAAAGTGAATCCTAAGAAAATCCTGTTAAAAATATTGCCACTGAAGAAAAGATAAATACAAAAGATACTTCTTTAATTTAAGAAGACCAAATCTTGTTCAGATTTTTAATTGATAGCCATGGTTGGAATATCAGAGAAGGAAGAGACAAACGAATTAAAAGTAGAAAATGAAGATAAAGTAGTAAAAGGACCATAAGTTGAACAGAAAGAAGTTTTAGAAGATAATATAAAAGAGAAAAAAACAATGGAGATAGAAAAAAATTACAAATTTGTAGATATAGGAAAGCAGTATAAAAAATAACAATTCATCGAGTTATTCATAAAGAAGAAGAAGAAAAATCCAAAGATCATCAAGAAAGTGAAGTTATTGATGGCAAGGAAGAGGCAAAGAACCATGATAAAGATGAAGATGAAGCTGCTGATGAAGTAAATTACAAAGGTTTGAGTAGAAATGACAATGAAGATTATACTAATTTAATTTAGGAGTGGCAGATGTGAAATCAATGGTTGATGAAACTTATATATTGATTAAAATTTAAGAAAGCTGGATTTTATAAACCTAATGGTCAAAATGTTCTTTTTAAGTTTGTTGCCCTAAGTTAGAGAGAGAGAGAGACAGAGAGAGAGGGAGAGAGGGAGAGAGTGAGAGAGTGAGAGAGAGGGGGAGAGGGAGAGGGAGAGGGAGAGAGAGAGAGAGAGAGAGAGAGAGAGAGAGAGAGAGAGAGAGAGAGAGAGAGAGAGAGAGAGAGGGAGAGAGTGAGAGAGAGGGAGAGAGAAAGAGAAAGAGAGAGAGCGAGAGAGAGAGAGAGAGAGAGAGTGAGAGAGAGAGAGAGAGAGAGAGAGAGAGAGAGAGAGAGAGAGAGAGAGAGAGAGAGAGATTAATTAGGTAAGCGCTCACTGATGAACCCTGAGAGCTGAACCGTTTTTGATTCACAGTTCTTTCCACATTGCGAGGTATTTTATACACCTTGTGGTCAAGGTGTTCTTTAGCCTCCTCTTCTTCTAAATTAGAGGCAGAGCGTACCTGCTCTCGCTATTGAGCGCCAAGTCCTTTTCAAAGCCGTTTCCGCTGTTTGAACGAATAAAGAAAAAAGTTCACTAGGAAGATCGTCAAGTGCTAAACACCTCCTGTAGAAACCTCATAATATTTTTCAATACATTGTTCATACATGCAGAGATGTTCGCCGATCGCCGTTGCAAGATAAGAATTGTTTGTTTATGAAGTCCATTTATTTATTTTCGTATTATTCATCAGATTTATATAAATACAGCTTATTTCTTTTTTCTTCATTTAATTTAAATTTTATGAATTATCGTATGTTGTTTATTTGAGTTAATTACTCCGTCGTTTACGTATTAGTTCAGGATTTGATTTTATTAGTGCCTTTTTTGATTTTACGTGAGTTATTACGTAGTACGTCAGTTAAATAATCTCAAAAGAGGAAAGTCTTTTTAAAAAGCTTTATTATGAATAACACCAACACTGGTTAAATATATATTAAATGATCAAAATGACGTACTAGATGGGATTACAATTAACAAGTTGGTCCCCGTCGTGAGAGGGGTGCTTATATAGCTAGTTATCAAGGGGTGTTGATTAGGCTGTTGATATTGACTAGGCTAGATATGAGGGTTATATAACTGTCGCTTGTACGGGATGGTCCCAGCACACTGGATACTGTTTCCAAAGCACGATTCCCATTAGTTTGGACATGTTGAGAGTATAATACCAGTTGATATCCAAGACAGGTGATAGAATCAAGATTTACTATATGTTGTGCACGAACGTGCACGTCAGTGAGAGACCTTGTGTGAAAGGGACTGTCCTAGGGCCAGGGTGAAGGCGTCCTAACGCGGCGCCTTGCTTCAAATAAGCCGACAAGGAGGCTTCTTCAGACACTAAGCTAACCACTTCAACCACAATACAGAGCAAACACATAATCAAAACCGTGCCTCCATGATCTGCGTACTATTTACTACTGGACAATTTTCGCAGTTTTTTACGGTTGGAATGCGTGCTTGTGACCGTGTTTCGGATATGGTCATGGGTCTTGAATAGTTTGCAGGTCTTGGGTTTACTATCATACAAAGTAGTAATAAATATATAAAAAGTAATAAATGAGTTTTTAAAAATAAAAGTTATTTCATTAACGAAACGGTGAAGTACAGACAGACCGGGGGCCTCTTAAGGTGTGTTTAAACCAAAAATTCATTGCATAGAGTTTAAAAGTGACTATAAATAAATTTTTATGGGTGAAGGTCACGACCGCGTGACTTGATTTGGCCCCAATAAGAACTGCGACTAAGGGTTTGGTCTACAAAATGTGAAGAATTAGTGTTGGGTTTGAATGAATTCAGAGACCTGTTGAAGAGTGGCAGACTCGATCTCATAGTAAATTACCAATTAAGGTAGATAGTAAATTAAAAGAGAAAACATTAATAAATTTTGTTTTTAGTTAAACGTTATTTTTTCATTTATGTCAGCCTGATCTTTGTAGTGTCCTCTGCTCAATGTAGAGAGATAAACATTTCTATATGGAAATCTCATTTGATGATGCGACAACCTGATGCTTATCAGGTTATGCTATCACCTCCACAAAAATGACTGTCGTTTACTAATAACTATATTTATAAAAAATAAATATTCTATCGTGGCTTCCTGAATAACTTGTAATTTGACCTTTGCCTCCACGCTATAATAACAAAAAGTCATTAAAGTTGTTATTAAAATCGTATTTCGTCTTATCCGGAATCATTGAAATAAGTTGACAATTTTAGTCAATTTGGTATAGAATGTTTATTAGAAAGATAGAATGTGAAAAAGGTTATGAATACCCCAATCAATCATTATCATTCACCATTTAATTAGTATTTGTTACTGACGAGGTTTGGATTCACGCTCTAAAATAGAGTGGTTTACCGGGGACTCTTTCAGCGTTCAGGTATATTATGTATGTCAAAGAGTACAAAAAGGGTAGGAGAGGTAAGACCTCTACCATGGTTGACAGTATGCTTTGGCGAATGTCACTTGAGCAGTCAATCCCGTCGACATATATGCAGTCCGTGACAAGACTCGTCCCCGGAAGGATTAACAGTTTAAACTAATATCAAACTTGCTAACAGTCTCCGCTGTGTGCAAGGCTGGGTGTCCTCAATGTGCTTAAGTCCCTTCATCACGGTTGTCAACTTGGTTCCTCCACGAGGCGGCAGCTCACGGTTTGTGGTTTCCCCCTCAACACACTACTGTTACATAGCTATATTTATTATAAGCTGATCAGTTCCCTATTAAATCAAAGATTTTATTTTAGACAGGGACCAAAATTTGTTAAGATCAATTTCAAACTAAATTGTAATTTTCGGAATATATATATAAACTTAATTAAGGACGTACAATATGATGGAAAAAAATATCCAGAGAAGTCCAAGTACAGACAGGTGTCTCCGCAATATTTTTTAAAGAAGTTATTAAATACTTCGATCACTGAAAAACGTTGAATAAATGGATTTCAATAGCTAAAATACTTTTTCAGGAATATTTTTCTTGAAATGATTTCTTGTAATCAATACAAAGTATTTTAGGTATTGCTTATGACTTCAGTTTTAAGTGTCTTGTTCATTTTTTTTGGAGGAAAAGGCACATTAGCCAAAACCACTTTAACTTGACACTTTAATAATTACCAATCTGTGAAGCTCACTTTAAACAAAATAGTTGGTTTGGTGCCTCCTCCAGGTCTCGAGACCACCTCCGCTCTAGGTATCACTCTGGGCCCCTAGGGAGGAGATGGGAGTTTACTTGTAAATCATAAAGCGGAGGATTAAAGCATTATATAAAATATAAAGCATTAAGTGTAAAATTGCTACTGTTGGTCCTCAAAACTTTTTTTGAATATCATTGAATCGATCGATGTCGGCCGCGAAAAAGTTCTTGTCCGAAGAGCTCGTTTATCTCTTACATATCTTGAGAATTTAGTCAATAAATGCAATGAAAAGGAGTTGTGCAGTCTTCCACCTTGTTCGACACACGTTTTAAAGAACTAGGCTCCTGATATAGATCTCAAACGTTCTATTGTTCGTTACAGAACTGTGGTATAAACGACTAGTTGTGTTTTTATCATCTGCTTGTTTTAAAAGAAATTTAGAAATATTCCCACTATAAATATTAGCTATACTACCATTTGCATTAATGTCTAGAACTATAAATGTAACTAGATCTCAATTAATTGCTATCAAGTTTACAATTAATTATTCTATTAAACGATGGCTACAGATAGGCCATCATCTATTATCAAATTTGTGACTATATTTCCTTTTCTTTTTCCTGTGGGTTTCGTTTTTTTGGGAACGTTCCACTTCACTTCATTCATTCACTTCAGAGCTCAAATCTTAATAATGAAAATCTCTGTGAGCTAACCTGTTTCAGTACTATTGTTGACAAGGAGTTGAAAGCAACTGTACAGATAAGAAGATAAGGCTGTAAAATTTTATGACGATTGCAAATAACAACTGAACCTAAATTTTTCTCGCAGGTTTTTATCAGTATGTCATGTTTTTGTTTGACTACCTTGAAGGGTAAAGTAACAGTTTGTTCAGTCCATTGCACCAGTATTCGTGTTTGTACGAAAACTAAAAAAAACAATATCACCATAATCTTATTAAAGTACGTGTACATAACATATTTCCGGTTTTCTTTATTTTACATAATTTCAGCGACAGAAGGGGTATACAGAAAGCCTAGAGTTACAAGAAAGTGGTATCGAGAAATCAGATTCATTACTTTGTCACGGATAAGTGTCCAAATACTTGTATACCCGGAGGAAGTGAGGGCATTGAGGTGAAGTCCACCTCACCCCTTTTGGACTTTGTACGAAGGAGAACTTATTATATGCAATCCACAAGATGACAAATATAGGAACCAGTCATGATGCTAGGAAATGAATTCAAAATATTGCATAGAGTAATTATAGTATGGAGTGTTTTTGAAAAAACTTCAAAAGAAGAATGAAAATATTATGGAAGTTGAAAACAGTAGAAGAGCTGGAGTTGTCACAAACGAATTATACAAGCCAGAATGATTTCAGAGAAGAAAAAGCATAATTTCCTGACTAAAACTACTGAAGCACTTATGGTCATTAAATTTAATAAATCACTTGAATTTCTTGTAATTGTTTTTAGGGTTTGTTGGCTTTCCTAAACCAAAAACCCTTTTGATAGACGGAAATGGTGCGCTACTAGGATAACGTCGAAGACTTGTTAAATAATTTAATCTTCAGAGTAATAAAGAAATTAGTAATTAATTTTCAAAAGACGTCTGGCAATGGCATGTTGACGAGAAGGGGTGCACACTACGTGGGAACAAGTCTTTAAAATAGCGAAAATTAACCTGGAGCAGAGTTATGAAAAAAAACTAAAAATAATAAATGCAGATAAGTCAACAAATATAACTTTAGTGTTACGTTCTATATTATGAAGGATAATAATAAAAGCATCAGCGATTTTAGTTTTTCCTATCAGGAATTATGGGTTAGCTTTTTCACCGTAAAGGGAAAATTGTATGTATAGCAGACGTGTTTAGCAATCATAGCCTTAAGTTTAATTTGGATCGAAGTGAACGTCATCGTACTACGTACCAACAGACGCCCTCGTTTATTATTCATTTATTCGTGATTGTGTTTAACAATCAATAACAACATAAAGTATAGTTATGCTAATGTAAGTATGTAGCTATTTAGAGAATCAGCAGCTCCATCAGGTTTGCACTGATATACAGTTTGTAAAAAGGATTTCCTGTTACGTTTGGTTCTCATATTTAACTTTAATCTATAGTTTGGGATGCTGTGAATTAAGAATGCTACCTGAGATGATTGTAAAATTACTGTAGTTTGTCATGATGCCATGACACAAATGACACATTTTTCGTCGATTGCCCACAGAAAATAAATAAAAGAACCCTATTATATACGTATCTCTCGCTATAATCATAACTTTGGATAGATTAAGTAAATATACGAGAGGTTCTTCCTGTTTAAAATAGGATGTAACTCGAAGCCAATTCCCATTTGTCTAAAATAATTTTAGTGTCCATTTCGAATCGCAATATGTGAAAGATATAAGTAAACCTCTGCATAATATAATCCAATCAATTTGTTTGAATTAATGTTAAACTCCAAAGAGTTTGTTTTGAAATAAATTATCCATTGTTCTACTTGAAATTACATTTTTTCATGTTAATTAAAGTGTTAAATAAGTTTTAACCTCGTACCAATTTTGTCAACATAACAGCTCTTTTATTATTAAGATAAAATTACAATCTGCCTTCTTTGTTAGGCAATAAGTGATTGAGATAAATGTTATCATTCATACCATATTTACAACATCATTCACTCGCTCATTCATACAAAATTTAAAAACAGCCCAGAGGCCCCCCAAGACCACATGATTGTCACCTTCCTCAGGAGGCAGCGGAGTCTTGGGAAGTCCCCCAAGCTCCTAAGTCAGCCGCGTCACTGGATAAGAGCCAGCGGAGGCTGACCAAGAGCGCGAGAGCCACAGACGCTCAGGACATGATTAGAGAAACTGGCCATTGTTAGGACTCCCACTAACACTTAGTTATAGCAGGTCACGAGGTCACTGCCGTTTTAATCTCCGAGGAGGATTATAGGGATGAGTGGTGAAGTGCAATGACTGTGTTAGGGAATTAGGGTGGTTGGATAGGTTACTATGGAATTTTATGAACTTGGAAGGGATGAGTTCAAGAATATAGGGTATATTCAGATCATTGTGAAGGGTTTTGTTGCTGACGTAATAAGAGGCATTTACTATTGTTCTCAGGTCTTTTGATTGAAAGGATTAGATGCGCTTGATGTTCGACTTTTTTGCTGTCCCCCATAGCTCTATTCCGTATGTCCAGATTGGCTTAAGTATAACTTTGCAAATAAGTAGTTTATTTTCTATTGAGAGATGGGATGTCCTTCGAAGTAGTCTGTACAGTTGACCAAAGCGCATGTTTAGTTCTTGTCTTTTTAGCCTCGTATGTGGGTTCCATGTCAGTCTTTTGTTGAGATGGAAGCCCAGATACCTTACTGTCTCAGACACAGGGAGAGGAATCGAATTTAAAAAAACTGGCGGACAGGACTTGCGGCAGTGGGTGAAGGTTATGTGGGAGCATTTTGCTTCATTGACCTTGATTTGCCATTGGTTGTAGCAATACTCAATCTCATCAAGGTGTTTTTGAAGGAGTTGGGATGCTATATTAGGGTCTGAATGGGTTGAAAGGACTGCAGTGTCATCTGCAAATGTTGCCAATAAGGTATTGGTGGTTGAGGGGATATCAGTGGTGTATAGATTATAGAGGATGGGACCCAGGACGCTGCCCTGTGGAACTCCTGCTTTTATGGGATAGTAGTTAGAATATTCTAAACCACAGCGGACTTGGAAGAAGCGGTTTGAAAGGTAGGACTGTAGGATTAGGAATAGGGTCTGCGGTAAATATCCTCTGAGTTTGTAAAGCAAACCTGCGTGCCAAACCCTGTTAAAAGCTTGAGATATATCAAGACAGGCTGCAGTGCAATACTGTTTGGATTCGAGGGCTGAGAAGATGTGATCGACAACGCGAAGGCCTTGTTGAGCAGTGGAATGTCGTTGACCGAAGCCAAACTGGTGAGTAGGATAAAGGTTTTTGGATTCAATAAACAGAAGAAGGCGTTTTAATAGGAGTTTTTCAGATATTTTTGAGAGTATAGGGAGTAGGCTAATAATATTAACTTGAACAATCCGCACTTGTCACCAGGGTTAGGTGAGCAGGCACCTCCTAGTGACAACCCGACAGGGTGGTTTGCCGGGTTTGGCAAATAGGACTATAATGGAGTGTTTCCAGAGGAGAGGAAAATGCGTCGTTCGGATAATGCAGTTATAAATGTAGGTTAGGAAGATTATGGGTTTAGGAAGAAGATGTTGGGGAATTCGAGGAGTAAGGAGATCATATCCTGGAGATTTCGGTAAGGTAATTTTTTCAGAAGATATTTAACCTCAGAGCGGTTAACGGCTTTTGGTGGTAGTGAGAGAGGGATAGGTGAAGTGAGGAAATCTTCAACAGTTGAGCGATGAGTATTGTTTTGAGGAGTGAAAGTACAGGAAAGATGCAGTGCGAATCCTTCTGCCCTCTCGCCATCCAAAACAGCCCAGGACCCAACATCACGACGGATTGGGTGTGAAACAGGATGATATTTTAGGATTTTCTTAGTTAGATTCCACAAGGAGTTGTCCCTGGTAGACAGAGAGGAGAGGTGGGAATTAAAAGAATCGGCACGGAAGGATGCCAATTGCCGCTTTACCAACATGCAGTACTGATTGTATGAGCGACTATCAGTAGGATGTCGGGATCTTTGCCACACTGTTCTCGAGTGGCGTTTGGATTGGATTAGGTCTATGAGATACTGAGGTAAAGGATTTTGATTGCGATTTTTTAGATGAAGATGCCTCCCAGGCCGATCCCTGGATCTGAGTGGTGAAGGAATGCACTGCATCATCTAGGTCTTGGGATGTTTTCAGGGGTACTTTGAGGTCTACGGACTCTGTAAGAAGCTGGCGGAAGTGTTTCCAGTCAACTGGGCCCTTAATAATGATCGTAGGTCGATGTATTTGTCGTGGAGTAGTGCTGTCAGTTCGTTAGTGTGGGTGCGAACACCGTTCGCATTCCAAAGGAGAATGGATAAGAAGTCGGAAAAATCCACTTATGGGTTTTGTTTAATGGGGATGAGCTATGTTACAAGATTTGTAAGAAGGGAAATAAGAGGGGTAATTAGGGTTCTGAACTCTGAGAGGAATGACGTTAATAGACTATTGAGGTCTGAGGAGCTTGAAGGTGGCGGGATATGCGAGATGTGTGGTTGAGGATGGGATTGAGTTTGCTGGTTGCTGGGATGAATGGAGTGCTGGGGAAGAAGAACTTGCGGAGGAGGAGTAGGCAATGCCTGTGACTGCTCTCTGTTCCGAACTGCGTAGCAAAAGGTACTGAAGGCCTCAAACTTCTGGCGGGGGCGCTTCTTGGGCTACCTGTGGCTGGCTTCTCTTCTTCTGGACGCCGGCGTTGTTCGCTCCTGGACTTCAGAATTCTATAAGCCTCACAGCCTTTATAGTTTGCCGGGTGGCCTTGCTGACAGAGCACGCATACAACAGGTGATTTTAGGGGCTTCTTGCACAGTTCACTTTTGTGCTGCCCACTACACTTTACACACCTGGGAGGGTGGTAGCAGTATGATTTTGAGTGCCCATATGCCTGGCAATTATGGCATTGAACTATATCGCGTTTCGGGTAAGGCTTTCGACCTGTACTCTTGTGTAATACAAGTGGGTAAGCTCGTAGATTTTTTCACGGAGCACACTCGTGATTCGGTGAACCTTGTATCCTAAGCTTAAGAGCTCCTTCTTTATCTCGTCCGATGGTGTAGTGGGATGCAGGTTTCTAATCACCACCCGTAGCGATCTTTCTTGCTTTAGTTGGTATGTATGAAAGTCAGCCTTGGTTTCTTCTAAGTATTTATTTATTGTTCGGTATGTTTCGGGAGAGTCCGGAGATACTTTTGTGTCCCGGGACCGATTGAAGCAAGTGTATTTCCCTGTAACTACAATTTTATTCAGTTGGGTGCATAGTAATTTAAAATTACTGATGTTACGTACGGATATCGCTGGTGGCTTGGGCTGTGTGGGTGTTTGTGAAGAGTCCATGTCCTCTATTTCGATATTTTTCAACACCTCGTAGCTATTGGGCGTGAAAAATGGAGAGTCATGAGTTGTTGTTGCTGTTTTGACGTGCTTGGTTGTGATGGTATTTCTTCCATAGAGCTGCTGGGAGCTGAAGAATTTAAAGGGGGTATGTTTCGATTAGATCGCCGCGGCTTACGTTTGACCGGTGACGGAGTAGGTTGGACGTAGGTCCCAACGACCATGCGCGTTTTTTCTTATTTTCTGCTGACATTAACTGCTGATATAAACGCATGTTTCCTCAGCAGTATTTTTCTGAATTTTTGTGTTTTTTTTTTTTTTTTTTTAATATTTTTTATTTATATCAGCTCTAAAGAATATAAAATTTTTATTAATACTTTGTTAGAATTATGGAATGGTTCGCTTTCTTTAAATGATTTTCAATTCAATAGTGTCAAACATCCTAAAAACACAAAAATAACATTATAGGTCACCGCCGAACGTGTATACAAAATAGCGAACGCTGAATTTTTTCGAGCACCCTACAATTAAACACCTGGACTCTTCACGGGAACCTATCTAGCAAACACCGGAACCCAACAGTCAGCTTGTCAAAGGTTCTGAGCCCATGATTTAGATCCGAACCCACTTCCACTCTCAGGTCCAAATCAATATGCCAGGTGTAGGGACCACAATTTTCCGGATATTAATATTACGGTGCTCATTGTTTTGCTGTATTTTCTAATATTGGCCATTACCGGTAATGACGAGGACGTTTATAAGGCTGATTTGCGTAAAATAGTGCATCAGTTCGATCAGTCAGATTGAAGCGACGCGTGAACTGTTTCGTTAGATCTACAACGCTGCCTCTTGAAAATATTTCCTTAGGTAATTTCTGTTCCAAACCATAAATTGAAAAAATCCATCCTAAATATTCAACTTCCTACAATTTAAATCCTACATCCAATCAGGAAACACCAGATCTCGACCTTCATGTTCCTTCCCATAAGACTGCATTGTTCGAAAGGTCCTTCATTCAAGGAGCCGCAAACCTGAGATGTTCCCTCTCTATTGCCATTCGTGATGCTCCTTCACTTACTACACTCAAAGCCAGCCTCTTTCATCAACTCATTACTCTTCAGGCATTCGTTGTTTATGATGCATATTTTATTTATACATGTTCTACATATATTAGAATATTATTTAGAAATTGATTCATCAACTAAATGAAAGAATAAGAACACATATTATGCCCATTAAAATTATTCCTATTTATTATTATTACAGGGGACTCAGAATAGTTTTTTTTCGTTCATTTAATCATTTGGCCAATATGACGTCAGTGACAGTAGTACATTTTATTTCTCTTCCATAGAAAAAGGTGAGTAGTTTTAGTTTCATTATTACAAATAAATATTAATAAAAAAGGACAATTAAATGACAATCTAAAAATATTTGTAGGTTTATTCACATAAATAAAGTGGTAGAAAGCGATTCTGTTGTCTATTATTTGGGTGGTACCCACTCGATAACTATAAAATATTTAAACAAAATTAATCTAGGAAGGGCTTGCCGAGGTAGAGAGTGCCAAGTCCGTTTGCGAAATCCACTCCAAAGATCCCCTGTGACTCCGGAGTATGGTCCCTGTTGTGCAAGTACTTGCCATCGCTGTATTTGATGCAACTGAAGTCGAGGCTTATCACCTTGTTGATGCTCACGTACATGCAAGCGTTGCCTTCCTTCCGGGTTGGCTGGATGTCGGCGAAGTAGACGTGGATGCAGGCCTTGAACGGCGAGTTGGGGACGGAGAAGCAGCTTTTGCCCACTGCAACCACAATAATAAGTTCAATATCGAACATGAAAGACAACGAAAACAACGTAATACATAACATACCTGAAAGATCTTTTCTGGCGAGCTCATGACCACTGAAGATGTACGCAGCAAACCCGGTACCGTTTTCTTTACCGATCCTTACGCAATCTGAAAAATATATTTAAATTGAAATACCCTTTCCATCTATTTAAATATTCATAAGTGGTCTAAAATGGAAAATTTGACAAAATTCTACTCACTTTCGATGCCATTTAACCCTGCTAGGTTCACTGTTAGACAACACTGACCGTTGTCATCTTGAAATTTGCATTCTGGCTCTGTCACAGCTGCATGAAATAAAACAAAAAAAACATTGTTTATAACAAATAAAATAAAACAAAAACCAATTTTGTTTATTCAAAAACAGGTTCAAGATAAGGCTTGTACACATTTTTGGGCTCCACCAGCACATTCATACATATTTATCATTTTACAGTTTATTAATTACTCAGGGCTTAGTAATTTTTTTATTGTATTACTTTATTTGATTTGCTTATATCATGTTAAGAGTCATTTTACAAATTTGTTTGATAAACTTTATAACCTTTAATGGTACCTACGCATGGAAGATTATGTAACTAAATAAATATGCAGCATTTTCAGAAGAAGAATTCAAGTGTTTTAAAATTATATTTAATTATAATTTAGGATATTTCTTTTAATTATTTAAAAGAAGAAAGAACTTTACCTACAATCAAGTCTCCTGGACGAGCGACTGTTGTCTGAACTCTCTCAGGTCTTTGCACTCTGCACAAAATAATAAAAACTATTAAACACAAGTATTTGCATGTGTTTGTAATATTACTGCTCTCTGGCACTTATGACGTCTAAGATCCTAGTTCCGGACTTGGTGTACTTCGATGATACAATACTTGACGATTTCATGGTGGATACTACTCCCCTTATGTGCTAAAAAAAAAGAAACCCAAAAAAAACTTCGGTGATATTTTTACTTTATGATTATAAAACACACAATACAAATGAATAAGAAGCATTAAATTTGATAAAATACTAAAAGCATGATATTAAATACATATATTACATAAAACCGTCAACATATTTCTCTGTATAGGGGCAGATTGATTTAATGCACTGGTAAGTAGTAAAATGTTTACCTGGTTTGTAGCGCGCTGCAGGCTAAAATCACAGCTGCAAATACAGCGATTGGTATCAACATTATCCTGGAAATAAACATGTATATACAAGCATAAATTAATTGATTAAATTGACTAGCATTTTTTATATCATATTATATGTTAATTTAATCTAGTTTTCGATTATGCACCTAGTTGTAGTTGCCATTATTTAAAAAAAGAAGGAAATAAGCGAATAATTTGAAATTAAAATAGCCTTAGTAACAATAGTCATGCCATGTCCTTGTATGGTTTTCTTAAGTAATAATAAATTGATTGACAAAAAAAAAGTACTAGGCACTGTACTAAGCGTTA
This sequence comes from Acanthosoma haemorrhoidale, assembly GCA_930367205.1. Taxonomy (NCBI): domain Eukaryota; kingdom Metazoa; phylum Arthropoda; class Insecta; order Hemiptera; family Acanthosomatidae; genus Acanthosoma; species Acanthosoma haemorrhoidale. Next base: position 142,847,563 of record OV884011.1, read on the forward strand.
ACCCTAAAATGCCTCTAAATTCAATTAAAAAATGAAACAAAATCGAAAAATTATCATGGTAATTAGTAAACATATACCTAAATCTCATCCATACCAAACTATTCGGCAAACCACTCGACACCCTCATGGGCAACTGGGCAGTGATAATCCCTTAGGCGTGAATTCTTCTCTTCTACTGAAGAAAAACAAAATCATCTAACTTATGATAAAGGAATACTGATTGCACCAATATATCACGTGATATTTGCGAAACTGGGGGTAAACGCATCTTTAACCATTTTCTAAAATTATAAACCACTGAAGTCCCAAAGGGTAAATTAATCTGGAGCTCTTAAATTTTTGACACCACTCAGCATGACTAAAAAATATTTATTTATTAATCAGCAATGAATAGATTATTGACCCTTATTTATTGTTCACCCGGTTATATTTAATTAACACCGTCAAATAGAACTACCATGCAAAATAACTCTCTAAGAAATAAACCTGTAAAGTTAAAACATGATCTGAGTCAAAATTCTGAAAACAATTCCTTTGACAGTTTTAATAATAAATGTTATTGATAGTATGGAAAATATAACACAAAGTATATACTGTTAATCAGGGCATTCAAATATTTAATTTGACTCCCTACTGACAATTATAGTCAAATATGTATTTTTATTCATATACGTACATATTTTCAAATATATAGTTATTTATTTGTTTAATACCTAGTAATTAGTTAATTATTCACATCATGTTTAATACCAAGTAATTAGTTAATTATTCACACCATGTTTAATACCAAGTAATTAGTTAATTATTCACATCATGTTTAATACCAAGTAATTAGTTATGTTTTTTCCATGAGAAAATTTTATGTCACAGCATTAAAAAGGGGATCTACTTGAAAGATTTTGAAAAAAGTGAAATAGCGAAGCAATTAGCCCTTGAATCAAGATATTGTTGATTGTATTGTCGACTACTGCTGTAATAATCAAAGTGATCGTGGCTTCAAATGCAAATATTTATTCAGCCTTGACAACAGTATACGTGAATTTCTATCTCTATTTCTCCATTTACAGGGGGGAGTTCAGCTCATCACGTTAAAAGAAAAATTCCCACTAGAAAAAATGACAAGCAATCAACTCCTTTAATCCATTGTTGGGCGAGAGGAAAAAGTCGGGTTTTTATTATTTTAGCTAAACAAAGTGTTTTTTTTTAGTAAAAGAAACTATCAAAAAACCATATCGTGGCAACGTATTCAGAGAAATAACTGCGTTTGGCAATGTGTGTTTTATTTTAGAAAACATTCACACATCATATTTTTTTAACTCGACAGTCCTAACGTATTTATATATGCATAACATATTTGTTTGGCTGTGAGAATAATATAAATTGTATAAAAGTTCATATATCGAATTCGCAAAACGCTGAATGTTTCAATTAATGAAATATCTTGATTTAAACTGGTAGCCTATTTTATCGAATATTGATGTTCACAACCAAATTTGAAGAAAGAAGAAATGCGTCAGTTTTTTGTTTCTATATACGAATCCTTATTCAATATTTCATTTTTGTTACGTTAAAAGACACCATAATACAAAATAATCTGATACATTTCGTAATTGATATATTTTTTGAAAAAAAAAACGATACTGGAATCATAAGTATTTTTGGAAGTGATCTCAACTATAGAACACTAATAAGTTTATACTTAAAGGAAAAAAATATATAAATATTATATCGTAGAAATAAATGAAAAACACTTACACAAGGATCGCTGATCGAGTACCTACCTACTTTGGTTCGGGTCTTTGTGCTGTTGTGCTAACATCTTATAATGTCGATGGCAAACGTAGTGGACATTTTCATGCATTAATAGGTAATATTAGCATTTTGAGATTTAATGGTGTGTTTTTATTTCGCCCGTGTTCTCAACCTTGAAAGCTAGAAAAAATAATTCTTGACTTGTTATTGTTGGACACATTCACTGCACCTAATTTATGTTATGTTTTTTACCACTCAGTTCACTCATCAATGCTCAGTATACTAGTCAACTTACTTTGTATTGCTTTAGCTTGTCGTCTTAGACTATATTAGAGTATATATGAAGCTATTTTGGGCACAGTCATGGGGTTGAACCTGGATATGTTAATAAGTAGATAATTATTTTTGGAACGCACATAATACAACTTTGTAGTAGTACTCCTTACGCCCAGTCGATTCCTTCAACATTCCAGAACCCCTCACGAAGTAGTGTATATGCTCGTATTCCTCGGCACTGGTAGTACAACTTGGGATAGTTTACATCTGCTCTTAGGCAGTTGTACTTGCTCTAAATTGTTAAGAACATTGATCTCTAATTCGGTTGACTTCAGCGTATGTAGGCGACTATCAAAACTTCTCTTTTTAAGAAAAGACAGGTCTGCTCAAAGTAGATCACAGCAATGGGTCCGACCCAACCAAAGACCAACATTACCACCCACCATTTGGAAGACTGCTTTACAATAGATTACTATAACAATCAACGCCAAGACTTTGGAAAGGCAAAAATGAGTTATACTCTGGCCAGGAGGTCTTAATTCCTTGGCAATTTACTTTTGAGATTTTTCTGATGATTACGGAATTGAGGTATAGAAAGTTGATTCATATTCAAGATACAATAAAACACGAATAAATAAATACTTAAAAAAAAAAAGGCCAAACACTTCAGTTGAGTTGATAAGGTCGGTGAATGGGCTAATTTTATTTATTTTAACATTTATGTAAATATGTGTGAAAATATATAAAATGTAGGAAAATATATATGACACATATATCTTTCATCTAGCTTACTTTGAGAATCACACATCTAAGCTAAAGTTGAATTATTAAAATATTATATTTTATGGGATGCCATTTAATTATTCAAACTACTAGATTTCATTCTTCAATCAAACTCTAAGTGTACAGCCTTGACGTAATGTTATAATGAAAATAATATTGCTTGGATTTAATCCTGTCCAAATTTATTATAATTCAAAGGTAATTTACCTTAGTAAATCAACGTGGTGATCAATGGAATTTATTTCAGTTAATAAAGTATAATTTACAATAATATATTCCTTTTATTCATAAGAAAAAAATGCATAATTAACACAAAATATATAATAAATTAAACTGATGAATAGATGCATTACTTATATACTAAATATATATATATAGAGATAGAATCTGTGCATACAAATACATTGATGTCTTTATTACAGGGAAGTTTGGGGCAGGCTGTACTCAACCTGCGTCGCAAAAACTCAAGTATTTCTGTCTCCGCCTCGTATCAGAAACCAGAGAGTTCTTCGTTCTCGCCCCCCCCCCCATAAAGTGAGCTTTACCCTCGGCCTCGTCCCAGCAACAAGTGAGTCTTGCCTCTTGCATGTCCTTTGTTAACAGAAAATATTCTGGCCCCACCACGATCTCGTATTAGCGAGCGGTTTCAGTTTTTGCTATCACTTTCCTTTGTGAAAAGGGTATTTTTTTTATCATCTCCTTCAAACTAAGCGAGTATGTGACTAAAACACATTCTGAAATGGCGACAAGAAGGGTTATTACTTGTCCCTCAAGCCTGTTTTGGTAGCCACCGACAAAGTCCTTCTATTTACCAACCCATATACCTCCGATTTATAATTCATAGTCCTATTATTTCCTATATTATATTTATGTGGTAGGTTTAACCGAGTAAACAACCACCATTAGAAATATTTAATTCTGCTTAATTTCCAAATAGTAGTTTCAGAAAATGCTTGATGAATGAACAGTGTGAGTTCCGAAATCGCCTTAGAGAGCTGGATTTTAATTCGCGGAGAACCATAAAAATAAATATAAGAGAATATTACATCTTCTAAAAAATTGAATAAAACATACGCACATGAAATGGCGTGAATTGTAACACCACACGCAAAATTATTTAAAAATAATAACAGTAACATTATGTAATATATGAAAAATGGCAAGAAATATTTCATCATGCTAGAAGTTATTGCCAAGTGCGGATGTCTTTTCTTTGAAACATGTTAATCTATAATGTTAAACGCAAACTTTACCCCAGTAAGTAGATTAAGATACAATATCAAGAAGTATTTTTATGCTTAAGTCAAGTTAATTTTGTTTACTTGTAAAGAATTTAATTGTGGCCATAACTAATATATTTTAATTTTAGTTATTACATAAATTTTGAATGTATTTATTTTTTGCACCATTGAATCGATGGTTATAATGTGAAACCTTGTAAAAATCAACTTGTCCTTAAAATTTATTTTCTTAATTCCATACCCTTTTGGAATACTGGATTTAAGTAGGGAGGAAGTGTGATATTTCGATCTTGTGATTTTATTGTCTCTTGTGCTTACAAGAGCCCACTTATTTAACCAAAATAATAAATGCAAATAAAACAATTAAAGGCATTATAGAATTAGTTTAATAACATCCAGTTGATGGACAAGGAATGGGTAGGTATAACCTATGATTAAACGTGGCTTACATTTATTTATTGTTTAATTTAATTTACTGTGCATAAACGATTTCGCATAAATGAAATAACATGAATTCAGGAATAGTTCGAAATAAACAAAAAAAAAAAAACAATTCTGTAAAATGCTGTTTTTCTTTAAGAGACTATTATTATAAACTATTTCCTTCACAAAAAAAATATATATTCATTTACTCCGTTTGTTATTAGTTCTCAATTAGTTGGAAAAGTACTGCCGGCCAGTGGCATCCGTGGTTGTATATATTCCTTCGGTCTCTGCGGTGTGGTCGGTGTTCTGCTCGAACCTGCCATTTGCGTACTTGATACACTTGAAGTCCATGTACATGACCTGACTGATACTCACGAAGAAGCAGGCGTCGGCAGAGTTCAGCTCAGGGTCCATGTTCAGGTAGTAAATGTTGAGGCAGGCGGTCAGGGGGGTTCCATAGATAGGATAGCAAACCTCGCCGGCTGAAATAGAAGGCAGTAATTATCTGGAAAAACCTCACTACATTATCGGCAAGGATCAATGGGCTATTTTTTGGGGGGGGGGAACATATGAACTAAAAATCTATAATTCTTTGATGTCAATTTACTCCAATAACTATTATTGTAATCCACTATAATTATTACTTCAATTATAGTGTGGCCACTGTAACTTGATATGTTCAAACAAGGCTTAACTAAACGATATTTAAACCTTACTTGTTAAAACGTAGCCGTCTTTAAGATTCTGATATCTGAGATATAGGTCAGTAGCCACAAAATCCACCTAGCTATACTTGGGACGTTCCTCCCACCTGGTTCCATTCATTCATTCTGACAAGATAATATAAGGATATCATCATCAACCACCTATCATGGTTAATTCCATGCAGATATCTGCATAGATTGTACTTGGTTTTTCTTCTTCATGTGACATTTTCTTCAAGAACTTTCTCAGCTTTCTCTCTCATCTTCCAAGAACTAGCCGGTTGATTATCTTGTGAGTTATTGCTTACCTTCGATGCCTTGGATGGTACGGTGTTTTTTTTATCCTTTTAGGAGAAAGGACTTCAAATTATAAAAACAACTCGGCTCGATTTCATCCTGATGTACTACGGCCACAACGTACGTACAGAACTGTTCCTTTTTCACTCATTTCTGATAGTAACAGATCGCAAATCTGTTCCTCCAAATTGTCTAGAACACGCGTATAAATATTATTAACAAGTTAAAATGACCCCTAACATCTTTAGTGTTTTGAAAGAAGACGAGACTGAAGAATTTCTATTGAAAGGTAAGGTCATGTGCATTTCCAAGAACGGGAATCGCGCTATTTTGAAACATTCCCCCGATCTGAATACTTGATTTTTTGACTGCTTATTTCTATTTATCCATCTGCTACTTGACCCATTACTTAACCACTTAACCACTTAACCACCATAACCACGCATTTGGTGCTTGAATAAATTGTTGGGATATTACCTATTCTTCTGTCCTTATCCTTTTGAGTCTTTCAATCATCGTCCAATATATACTCTTATGCTAAAGATACGTTAAGGATTGATTGAGGAACAGGCCGAACCGTTTTCTAAATTTAACTTGATGAACTCCACCGAATGGAAACTTCTACGATTTTACAATTTTTCTTTTGTTTTTAAATTGAAAGTAGATGCCAGACGAACAATTGATAGAAGGGGAATTAGGGAGGTTTTTTTTTAAGGATGTCTATTTCCAGCCACTTTGGGATTTGTACTGAATCCTAGCTAATTACCCCTAATTTTAAAAAAAAAAACACCAAAAAAACGTTAGTGCGTAGGGGATTTATTTTTTTTTTTCCCCTCAACCCCTGTGAGTCCATATTTTTTTTAAAAAATTAATTACAACTTTCGTATGAGGCTTTCTCCTTGTACTGCATAGCATCCATTTTAAGGAGTGCATGTCTTAAAAACCAACTCCGGATTGTAGTTAAAAAGTTAAACTTTGCAAAGGGACTAGGTGATGGGGCTCACCTTCGGGTTACAATAAAGGGGAACTAAAACTGAACAATAGTGGGGGAACGGGGGCGAGTTTTAAAAATACTGATCGCTAAATGACAAAATTCTGAAGGCTTCGTGCTGAAAAATAATCTTTATTTTTACACAGTTTAAAAACAACGATCGTTGGTTTGATGTAACGGAGAATCAATGAAATCCTTTACTGTCTGCACTTCGGTTACGAGACTACTACATTCATTTACCGTTACGTAGGCAAATCTGCATTCCTAACTGACAAATTAAAACAAATAAGATGAAAATCAACTTACCTCTTATTTCTCTCTTAAAAAGGGCATGGTCTTGAATAACCAAAGACGCGAATGGCCTGTTTCTGTTGTCCAGTTCCACTTTTACACAAGCTGTTGACATCAAGTTCAAATTAACTTCGGCAAGTTTTTAATAGTTTTATTACTTACAATCCATTCATAAAAAAAAAATTTACATTCCACGTGCTCATTCTTAGCAGGAACGCTGATGGTGAGGCAACAAATTCCAGACCTGTTCTGTAAGTCGCATCTCGGCCTCTCTGTTATTGTGACTAAATAGGAATTTAATTATTTTTTTTAAATAGACAAATATCAACAATTAATTATGATTTATTTCCTAGCACATACCTACTGGGGTGGCCATTTGATACCTGCCGTTTATATTGACGCTTGTCGGTCTTACCGAACTGTAAATAAAATAATAGTTATTAGCCATAACTCTCAAAATAATAAATGTGGTGGCAACTAAAATTAAAAATTAAATGTGTACAATAATTTATTAAAATGTATGAACGCCTTACGCCTCGGTGTAATAGATGCATGATGCAAAGATAAGGATAGCAAACGAGGTTTGCTTCTTCATCTTTCTGAAATTAATAAAAAAATCTCAAATTAAAAATAATTGGATTAATTAACATTATAGATAAAGGCTTATTGATGCCTACATTATATAAGGTTATTCTATTATTTAATAAATGTCACAAAAGACCCATACTCGCAGTGTTCAATCTTGACTTTTCCCTAGGGAGGGAGAACTTCACTATCATAAAATGTCTCACTATTATATAAATTTATGCACCCATTGTATAAATTTGAATAATTTAATATATTTTGGGACTAACTAAAATTATTGATGTATTCCGCGAAAACTTCTCAATGTTTTTGCCACTTTGATTTTCACGATTTTGAATGATTGAAGTGATGAAGATTGGTTTCATTTAGAATGAGGCCCCGAAATATTTCATTTAAGCCCAAATTTTTTGTAGATAAAATATTTCTTAGATTAAGTAATCACTTTATCTACATCTCCAAATAACTGAGGGTACATCGTCGATCTCACTACATGAACCGTTTATTATGAAAGTGGCTTAAGCCCCTCTTCCAAAAATAGCAAGCTAACTGTTTTAATATTTACTGATTTAATACGTTAGCTATTTATTTTTAAGCAAGTCCTAACTAATATAATATATATTAGGTGTCGCTGATAAAGACTATATTAGTTATAGTTTCTTGAAAAATGAAAAGATTTTTTTGCCCACATTCAAAATAAGCGGTTTATGTACAAGATTTTACGTTTAATTTACGTACGTGATTTTAATTAGTTTTGAGAAAAATATTTTTTTATCATCAACGTTACCCAGTCTCCCCGCATGGTTGATACCCCGATGCAGGCATACATTTTATCTAAAAACATCGCCCTTAAATAAGTGTTATAGGGGATGTTATGAAATTGGGATAATTCGTGTGTAAATATGAAGTGGACAACACTGTCCCCACCTGGGGAGATTCTCAAAAGGCTCCTTTACCTGTCCTTCACCTCGAGCTGTCTGGATCTGTATCTGTGTGACGCATTCTTATTGTTATTAAAATAAAACTCAGTGATTACAAGTGATTTGTTTGAATAATAAAACAGCCTTAATTTTGATTTAATTTCTCATATTTTTGCAATAATCTAAGCCAATTTCCAGCAAAAACTTCTAAATTACATATAATCCAATGGCTAATGACAACTAACGATTCAAATTATTCTTATAGGGTTTTTGATTTTGTGAAAACCAGTGAAATAAAGTGCAGGTTGACTTATATGAATCGGCAGGCAGGAAAGAGATGACAGTTGCTACATTAGGACCTACGAAACCTGGTTTGTCATTTACTATTCGTGGAGTTTTAATCAACCATAACTAATGAAACAACTATTCAATCGTTAAGAAAACTTTAATACATTAGTAATAACTATCAAACTAATTATCATATTTTTATTAAAGATCCTGGAAGGAGAATTCATCCCCCACTGCTGTACGTAACTTACCATGACTACCTTCGTAACATTAATTTATATATCACATAATTGTCCTATTAGTACTAATAAATAATAGTTATAACAGTTATTACCTTGACTTGGGGAAGTTGAAACAGTCTAAACCTTTAGTCAACTGAACAATAAGTTATCATTGTCAGCCTTATTTATATATTTAAGGTTCATCCTTTGCATTAATTTGTGTTACTTTTTAACCTTTGCTTGCTGTTTTTTTTTCAAAGCTACTGTTGGTAATGCCTATGAATGCTCATGAATAAATTATAATATTGAACTACCATCCATCGTAATTTAGCAAATGCAGCGCGGAGTGGTGAGTAATTGCTTTTAAATTATTTAGCGTTACGGCTTCCAGTTCTGATTTAATAAATAATCAGTATATTTGTTTAGTATTAAGCCTTAAATTTTAACAATTCAACAATTTTTATCAAGATAAAATTACAATCTGCCTTATTAGGCAATAAGTAATTGAGATAAATGTTATCATTCATACAATATTTACAATTCATCATTCACTCGCTCATTCATACAATATTTACAAAACAGCGCAGAGGCCCCCTAAGTCCACAAGGTTGTCACCTCCCTCGCATGCGAAGAAGGAAGCGGAGTCTTGGGGAGTCCCCCACGCTCCTACGTCAGCCGCGTCACTGGATAAGAGCCAGCGGAGGCTGCCCAAAAGCGCAAGAGCCACAGACGCTCAGGGGATGATTAGAGAAACTGGCCATTGCCGGGACTCCCACTATCACTTAATTATAGCAGGTCACGAGGCAGTAGGCCACTGTCGTTTTAATCTCAGAGGAGGCTTATAGGGATGAGTGGTGCAGCAGCAATGACTGTGCTAGGGAATTAGGGTGGTTGGAAAGGTTACTATGGAATTTTATGAACTTGGAAGGGATGAGTTCAAGAATATAGGGTAAATTCAGATCATTGTGAAGGGTTTTGTTGCTGACGTAATAAGGGGCATTTACTATTGTTCTCAGGACTTTTGATTGAAAGGATTGGATGCGGTTGGTGTTCGACTTTTTTGTTGTACCCCATAGCTCTATTCCGTATGTCCAGATCGGCTTAAGTTATACACTTTGTAGATAAGTAGTTTATTTTCTATTGAGAGATGGGATGTCCTTCGAAGTAGTCTGTACAGTTGTCCAAATCGTCTGTTTAGTTCTTGTCTTTTTAGCCTCGTGTGTGTGTTCCAGGTCAGTCGTTTGTCGAAATGGAAGCCTAAGTACCGCACTGTCACGGATACAGGGAGAGGAATAGAATTAAAATAAACTAGTGGACAAGACTTGTGACAAAGGGTGAAGGTAATGTGGGAACATTTTGCTTCATTAACATTGATCCGCCATTGGTTGCACCAATACACGATATCGTCAAGGTGTTTTTGAAGGTTATGGGATGCTATGTCGGGGTCTGGGTGGGATGAAAAGACTGCAGTGTCATCTGCAAATGTGGCCAAGAAGGTAGTAGGAGTAGAGGGGACATCAGCGGTGTATAGGTTACAGAGGATGGGACCCATGACACTGCCCTGTGGAACTCCTGCATTTATGGGATAGTAGTTAGAATATTCTAAGCCAAAGCGTCCTTGGAAGAAGCGGTTTGAAAGGTGGGACTGTAGGGTTAGGAAAAGGGTTTGTGGTAAATATGTTTTGAGCTTGTAAAGCAAACCTGCGTGCTAAAACCTGTCAAAACCTTGATCTTTGTCCAGAAATGCAGCAGTGCAATAATGTTTGGATTCAAGGACTAGCATGCCATAAACTAAGCAACCCTTGTCTCCAGTCACGTGCCTTGTGACAGACGTGCAGGTGTGTCATCATGAAAATACCCCTTTCAGGGTATCCACCTTCTGGTTGGAAGGGGAAATAATATTTAAACCAGGGGGTTTCGCTCTGTTGGCCTACTCTCTCTTCAGCGCCTCTGAGCCCTTCATTTTTATCTACAAATTATTTAATATTTAGTTTGTCTTGTTATTTAATGTAATTTACGATAAATGTTTATTTGTTATTATTATTCAAATGTGCGTTTATTGTGAGCCGTAAGTATATCAATGAGTAGAAGAGCTTGTCGGGAGATCAGCTTTGGTTGAAGAAAAAGAGTTGTCAGGTTTTTATAGAAGGCAGAGCCCATTGAAACCTCGTCCATCAATAAATTTGATGAAAAAACTAACTAATTTATCATTTGCATCAATCTAATCCTATCTCCCAACAAGATACAATGAATTAACTAGTCCAGTGGAGGGAGGTCTTATAAAAATCTGACCGACAACAAGGCCTATGACCCTTTTTATCAGCCCCTGCCTTATACCCATCCCAAACTACAGTTACTTCTGGAATGTACCTGTCCTCCTAACGAAGTCAAGAATTGATTTCCATTTGTAGGAGTTAAATCGAGCCCTAAGGTGGAAAACCTTAGTCTGCAGAATGGCTTTCATTCTCCCAAAATATGGTAGGAGGTTTCCTCACCTCAATTTGGGGCAAATGGTGTTCTGGGATACGACTATTAGATAATAGGTGTCGACTTAATCAGCTGTGTCCAGTCAAAATGCTTATTATGATATTGATTTTTTGCTTGCTGGAGTTTTATAAGCACGAGTTTACTTTTGAGAGTCTATTGATGTACAGCTTAGCTTGTCTACAGCTGATGATGCTGGACCATTGTTCGTCCACCTTGGTCTACATCCGCTATTCCAATATGGAGGTGGTTGTGGTTTTTGATAGACCAATGACAGAATCGGGACCATCAAAAAATGAGTCTGCTTCCTTCTTAGCCAGTTCATCCGTTTTCTCGGGGCCAATTACGAACAAATTCTTCCACCCATTTATTATTATTATTATTTTTTTTTTTACTGGTTTATTCTTCTTTTTTAAAATACATGTCATCATAATAAAATGATGCACAATTAACCGCTATACAATGACTTTTATTTATGTGTACAATTTTTACCATAAAAAACAGTAGGGATCAATAAATACCTTACTCCAATTTACAAAATATTAATAAAAAAAACACTATTCAGTAGCTATTAAAAAAAAATTACCAAAAGTTGTGAAGGGCCTGGATTATTTTATTCAACTCTTTCATATTTGAGAAAGTTTATTTTATATATATGACATACATTAATGTATAGTTATTGTAGAGAGTTTGAAGAAGTTTTAGTGACTACTGACACTTAAAAGCTTGGGGGACTGATGTTTTTGTGGGTGAGGAATTTTCCGTTCTCGAAGCGGATGCAATGCAAGTCCTTAGTGCCCAAGTTGCTGAGGCCAGCCTTCAAGCATGTCTCCACTTTCCTCTGTTCGATGTTGATGGCAACGTGGTAGATCTCGACACAGGCGGTGAAAGGGAGTGGAGCCAGGGGATGGCAAAGCTTGCCAACTGCAACAGTCAATTACATTAAGCTTACTTTATTAATTTAAACTGAAGACCTACAATTTTAATTTTTCATTTGAGTAAGTGGTGGTGTGTTTTTTTTGTTCTATATCCCATTTATTAATTTTACTTACTTTCAAAAAAATATATTACTGTGAACTGTAGTTTAGCTATATTTTAGACATTTTTGTGTGGGTATATTATGTTTAGTATATTTACATGTCAACAGTTTGAGACGTGATGAAACATTAGGTGAAAGAGCGAATGCCGGTAAGACATGAGGCGTACTCTTTCTATTTTCCTCCTAAGATGGGCAAAGAAATGGAGGTGTCAATCCATTTGTATCCGCAGATAGTACATTGAGAAAGCTAGGGAGTTATCTCCCCTTCTTAATGTTTAGGACTTTAGCAACCTTTTTCCCTATTGGGTAGGAGATTGGGTAACCACGGATGAAACCAATATTCAACGTACCTTTAAGATCTTTCTGTACAACTTGCTTGTCGTTGACGGACAATGCAGCATTCACTTTCATTTCTCTCTGGTTAATCCTGAATGAGCCACAGACTGGAACAATAATACATTTATGTATACTATGTTTCATTTAATTTTTTTAATTGAACAATATTGGCATTGGCTACTCACTTTTTGTTTTCTTTGGGAAGCTAATAGATATACAGCAAGAGGCGACATCGTTCTGGGCTGTGCAAGTTGGAGCGCGGAACCTGGCTAAACATGAAAATGTAATATTATACATTAAAATAGAATTTATCTGTTAAAATTATACATGATTGTGTATAAGAAAGGCTGCAAATCAACTAGTTAAACCAAAACTTTGCTTTATTTTCAATTTAAATCAATATGGATTGACTTTTCTTTAATATGAGCGGTATAATTTATTTTATAATAAATATAGCCATCAAATTAGATCAAATAAACCAAGCTTTGATGTTTACATGATTTTTTTTTTAAACCATTATTAATCAATTTGACAACACGATTATTTTTTTTGGTGAATGATTAACATGAATTATCATTGGGATAAGCTGCGCTGTATTTGCTTGACAGCTCGTCTAATAACGCGTTTAAGAAAATGAATTTTCTTGCTAGCAAATATAAAAATTAATTTTATTTTCTAATTTATAAATCCTGCTTACCTAAAGGTACGGGGCCACTGGAAGCAGCATTTTTAGAAAGCCTGATCAGTCTAAATTAAAAATACAAAATACATTAAAAATTTGAATGAAGAAACATAATTATAACTATAAGGTATGTATAATTTTATCATTTTGTCTGTAGTAATATTCTGCTTAAACACATTGGTTGTAATTTGGATGTAGCTCGAACGTTAGTTAAATTTCAGTCTGTTTCAGTTTTTTGTGAAACAGCGTATATTTCTATAAACGCAATATTTAAGTTATATCCTTAAAGATCGATCAATATTTAAAACAGTTTATAATTAAGTAAATACCAGTAAAAGTTAGGGAAATGTATTCTGGACTTACCCCTCGGAAGCAGGGATACTTGTGGCAACAAGCACTACGAAGAATCCTAACAGCGATGAAACCATTTTGCTGAAACCAAAAACAAAATATTATTTTAAAAATTAAAATTAAGCAAGTATTTATAATAAGATAATGTAAACATGGTACAATATATTACTTAAAAATATATTTTTGACAGCAACTTTCTGCGTATAATACTCGTATATTTCTATTTCCTTCTCTCAAACTAGTTTTTAAAAAATAGCTAAATGTTCATGTAAGCAATAAAGGATTTTATATGATTAGTGCCGGTCGTGGAATGGTATAATTAAATAATTAATTTTCCGTCTTTCCACAGTATGGTAATTATAAACAGATCACGTTTCTGACAGCCCTAAGCTGCCAACTTCAGTTGCTAAAATGAAAAGCCTTATAATAACAAAACCTTTACTGTACATACAGAAACGAACAAATTATATCAATAAAAGCAACAGTGAATATTTGTATAAACTATATTAATTCAGGCTTTAAAATAGGTTTGCAATCTCTTCAGACTTCACTTTAGGACTGGCTTTATCTAAGAGGTACGGGGGGGGGGGGTTTCTTAGCATACGTGTGTTTACTATTTATTCCTTTTTATTTTTATTATTTGATATTAGGGAATCTAATTGAATTTCAATACTTTCCAGGCTATTAACTAATTTACCATAATTTGTATGGTGTACCAAGGAAACTCTACGTGGTACATCATGATGCCCTTCCTCCTGTAGATGTTGGTAGAACTGTTCTGTTTTTTGTTTAAGATATTTTTTGGATCTAATCGATAAATTTCTATTTGTTCCACTAACATAATTTGCTGGATCTAACTGTGAACAGAAGTGGGAGCAAACAAAGATTCAGAATTTACAGGAAGGACAAGTTAACAGTTGTGTTACGTAAGACTTCATCACACTATCCGAGTTGCCAGGTGGTCATGTTCCACTTCATCATTTATAGATTACATAACATCCCACAAGAAAGGGATAGCTACGATAAAGAGCTTAGAGACATAGACCATGTAGTAATATTCAACGGGTAAAATACATACACTATAACAAGAATTAAACGACAAATAGAGTAAAGAAGACAAAATAACTCAGATGTTGAAGAACCCATATTTAGTAAATTTTTCCAACAAATTAAAGAATATTTTGAAAAAAAGCAGGAATCGGTGTAGCCATTAAAAGTAACTTAACGCAACTCAATCTCCCACACTAAAGACCCGATTCATTTATATCATAGATCGAACGTGTATACAATATTGTGTGTAGAATGAAATAAATCTTGTGTTGGTAAAACAAATAGGAAATTATCGATTAGATGCAAAGAACATTTCAAATAAAAACCGTTCTACCATCATCTACAGGAGGGCATATTGATGCACCACATAGAGTTGCCTCAAAAATTAATTAATGGTCTAGAAAGCATTGACATTAAGTTAGATTCCCTAATATTGTATAACATAAATAAAAAAATAATTAAAGCACCTATATTAAAAACTTCCCCCCCCCCCACCCATCCCTCCATACCTCCTAAATTAAAACAGACGTATAGTGAAGGTATTACAAACCTATGTTAAAGCCTGAATTATTGCCAAATGTTATAGCTTTTTCACCCCTTATTTTACCAACTGAAGGTGACAGCTTTGTCTTGTCTAAAACGTTATCGGTGAATAAATACCATATTGTGGGTAGACGGAAGATTTATTATTTCAAAAAAACATTTTGTTATTACCATAATTTGGCTGATTATAATGTTTATTTTGAAATTTATTAAAAATCCTGTCCTGATTTTTGTATAGAATATGTATTACTAGATCTCTCTCTCACTCTCTCTCTCTCTCTCTCTCTCTCTCTCTCTCTCTCTCTCTCTCTCTTTAGTATAGTAAGCATTAGATTTGTTTAAAAATTAATAGCTAAAAAATATTGTTGATCTGTGAGAGTCCTACTTACCTATCGATCTGACTGGAAGAAGATAATAGAATTCTGTGAAACCACTCTTATATACCTGTTAATTGTCTCCCTAGAGATTTCTCAAATATTTGTCCTCAATATTGATATTTGTCTATTTGATTGATTTACAATTTACGTTATATCCAATCCTGATATATTATTGATATTTTCGTGATAAAATGAAATACCAATACTGTTGCTTTGCCAATTTACATGTTTAACCATTTTACCAGAGTATTTGACGTATCTGGTTGTATGTACATACAGACATATATATACACACGCCTTGGTTTTTTTATTTTTTTAGTACTCAGTCGATGGCAGCGATAGGACGTGCATGAATTTATATAATCTGGAAGGAACTACTGTCAGATGCCAAAATAAATTAAGGGTTTTTGACGTAAACTGACGTTCACCAAAAAGTATAAATCTGGAAGCATCGCTCAAAATGGTAACATGTATTAGAGTTCGACCGAATGCGAAGTCTGTCTAGCTCTTTGACAACCTCATTGGACCCAAATCAGAATAGGAGATGTTCAGTGATTTGGTGAAGATCGTAGCACATAATGGTTCAAAACAGGCATTCAAAGAACTCCGTAGAAGGCTTTGGACAAATATAAATGCTGAAAGACAAAACCATTAAAATTTAAAATTAAACAGGGTGTGGAAGAAGGTGGCTAGTAAAATTACGTCGCCGAACTTCTGTCCCTTGCAAATTACCGGCTGTGAAATTCAGCAAAAAAGTTCGAGAATGGGTGCCTGCATTTTCCCAGAAAAACAACAAAAACCAAAAGGAAAAGAAAAAAAACAACTATTGGTTATCTAGAGAGAGAGAGAGAAAAAAAACAAAACAAGATTGTGTACACAAAATATAATCGAGGAAAGATTATACAAAAAACCAAATTTATAAAATGGCAATACATATGTAATGAACATTAAAAGTACACTTTTTTTTTTCAAAATCGAATATATAAAGAAAAAAAAAGTAATGTTGGCAACTGGGTTAGTAATCTAAAAATAAAATGAAAGAAACATAGATAACAAAAATATAAATGTCTTTTAACTTTAATACAATATTTACAGACAGCCCAGAGACCCCCCAAATCCACCGCGAAGAGAAGGCGGAGTCTTGGGAAGTCCCCCACGCTCCTCCGTCAGCCGCGTCACCGGATACTAGCCAGTGGAGGCTGACCAAGAGAGTGAGAGCCACAGACGCTCAGGACATGATTGGAGAAACTGGCCATTGCCAGGACTCCCACTGTCACGCGTTTATAGCAGGTCACGAGGCCACTGCCGTTTCAGTCTCCGAGGAGGATTATAGGGATGAGTGGCGCAGTGCAATGACTGTGCTACAGGTGGTTGGAAAGGCTCCTGTGGAATTTCGTGAACTTGGAAGGGATGAGTTCTAGAATGTAGGGTATATTAAGGTCGTTATGAAGGGTTTTGTTGCTGACATAATAAGGGGCATTTTTCACTTTAATAAAAATAAAAACGAATTAAATTCTATATTTATTAAATTTAATATTGTCAATCACCAAAAGTCAATAGCCTTCTATTCTTGCAAGTAGAAGGTTGGCGTGAGCTGAATCTGGCGACAGTTGGTGTGTGTAATAGCAAAATAACCCCTTACCGGTGATCCCAAAGTGGAGAAGAAAAAATTCTTCACGATGTTCACTACCAAACAATTGGTAGCGTGGGTGGGTGGTGGATATCCGGTGTACAGTCAGCGATGAAGAAGTAGTGTGAATGTGGGGTCATCATCAATCAACAAATTTCCGAGGGTCCATCTTCATTCGCAAATCTCATGGAACTGAGCCGGTAATTCGCTGACGATCGGAGTTGATCCGCAATGCCAAAAAAAAGTCGATGCTGATCGCATTAGAGTTCACCTTATCACTTGCTTAGACGTGAACAACCTTAATTCCTAATTATACATCTCAATACAACAAAATATTACAATCTTGGTTTTTCTTTTAACAAATAAATAAAATTAATTGTTATAATTACGTGAGTGAAAAAAAAAATATTTGGGACCCAACACAGGGATTTGGAGGAAAGCATTTTGAAAACATTGAAAATCCCAAACCAAGAAACTCTATTAGTAAGTGAACAGGGGTAAAATACTTCCTAACACCAGTTAGGATGCATTTGAAACTGTACTGACGGAAAAGGAACGAATGTTGGAATATCTGGAGGGAAACTATTCCTGTAATTTGTTGAATGCCAAGAAAACGAAAATGCCAAGTCCACTAACACTAATGGTTAGGACGTAGAAGAGGATTTACTAGGCTAAAAGGCAGAAAAGCTACAGGCAGACATCAAACATGAGCTTCTTCAGTTTTTCTATAACCTAGATTTTGGGAAATGTTAATAAAACAACCCCTAATGAGTATTAACTATCGATATAATGTTCAATCCATCTAGTGTGTGTGCTGATCTATAATAGTGCTGTGTGATGATTCTTATCTTTAGGAGGGGATCTTCGAACTTCCAAACCATATTAAGTATCCACTTTGATGAACTCTAACAATTCAAAATCCGTGGGCCTTCCATGTTTATGTCGGGAATATGCAAATATACCTCCCCGTCCATACTTATCAGTTCCAAGCTACTTTCCTTTGATTGAGAATGATTAGGACCGATTTAGTTCTTAGACTGAAAATAAAACTACCAATCCATCATCTTATCCCTCCACTCTTGAATTAACGTATTTTTGTCACACAATAAACATTCCTGCCGTTAAATATTCTGGCTTCGTTAAAAACATGGCCTCACCCTAGATGGTTTTTAAGCTGCTGAGAATTATACCTCAAATAATCCAAATTACCTTTTCCAACAACTTTAACCACTCTTAAAAAACCCTGAAACTTCTAGCTTCATACCACAATGTAGCCAAGTTCTTCCGCTGCTGTGTTGAACAAAATATGTTTTTTTGGAGCTTTGAAGAAGGAAGTTTTTTCTATTTTATCTGTGTATTCTCTCTCAACCTAAAGTTCATGATTCTTGCTACTCAGGTTGAAATTTTACTGCCAGTATTTTATTAGCTCATAGATTTCTTATTCTTTTTTCTGTGTTGTATTAGTTTTATACACTTAGTAGTGCATTGCTACAATGAACACTCCATTAAGATTATTACAGAAAATTACTTTTTTGCACCACTGTTGATGTCCCCTCTACCCCCAATACCTTCTTGGCAACATTTGCGGATGACACTGCTGTCCTGTCATCCCAGACTCCGTATAGCATAACCTTCAAAAACACCTTGATGAGATCGACTATTGGTTCAACCAATGGCGAATTACTTTTACCCTCTGCCGCAAGTCCTGTCTACTGGTTTTTTAAATATTCCATTCCACTTCCTGTATCCGAGACAGTACGGTATTTAGGCTTCCATCTCGACAAAAGGCTGACATGGAACCCACACACGAACCTAAAAAGACAAGAACTAAACAGACGCTTTGGACAACTGTACAGACTATTTCAAAAGACATCCCATCTCTCAATAGAAAATAAATTACTAATCTACAAAGTTATACTTAAGCAAATCTGCACAAACGGAATAGAGCTATGAGGGATAGCAAAAAAGTCGAACATCGAGCGTATACAATCCATTAAATCAAAAGTCATAGAACAATAGTAAATGCCCCTTATTACGACAGCAACAAAACCCTTCATAATGGTCTTAATTTACCCTACATTCTTGAACTCGTCCCTTCCAAGATATAAAATTCCATAGTAACCTATCCAACCACCCTAATTCCCTAGCACAGTCATTCCACTGCACCACTCATCCCTATAATCCTCCTTGGAGACTAAAACGTCAGTGGCCTCGTGACCTGCTATAAATAAGTAACAGTGGGAGTCCTGGCAATGGCCAGTTTCTCTAATCATGTCCTGAGCGTCTGTGGCTCTCGCGCTTTTGGTCTGCCCCCGCTGCCTCTTATCCAGTGACGTGTGAGGAGCGTGGGGGACTTCCCAAGACTCCGCTTCCTCTTTCGCATGCGAGGGAGGTGACAACCATGTGGATATGGGGGTTTTCTGGACGAGTGAATGAAAATTGTAAGTATGATATGAATGAGGTCATTTATCACAATTACTTATTGCCCAATGAGGCAGATTTTAATTTTATCATTATAACCCCTTTATTTAATCATTTTTAACTAATTATTAACAATAAGAATTATAAATTGGTTATAAGTGGCTCAAGCATAAATGCATTGTAAGGAGGGTAAAATTACAAAGGTTTTAAGGTTAAAAATTACATATATAGACTGAACTAGGTGATGGGGCTCACCTTGGGTTTACGAAAATGGGAAAGTTACATACTAAAACTTAAAGACTAAAGCGTTCCTGCTTTGACTGCTTTCTGCAATCGATAGGGGAACGGAGCGGGGGTTATCGGGCTAAATATCTTAATAAATAAATTGTCATGTATTGCAATGAATCGAAGAATTGGATATGTCTACGTTGAATGAATTCATCCACTAAAGGCAGATCAAAAACCTCGTAAAGTTCACTGTTTTTCCACTGCTCTAATGCCTGATCACTTTGATTTTTATTGATTTTAATGATGCATGGTTTTGAAATTGTTGGAGTCGTCGTGCTGTCGTATCCGTAAGATGACGAAACAGCGGTGCACCATACTGCAGAGCAGGCCTGAGTACACTCTTATAGATCATGAGCTTGAGGCGCTGTGATGGATTGAAGGAAGTTGTTGCTGTCTTTATACTTTGCACAAGGTTTTAGCCAAAATAAAAAGAAAACACTTCACACTGTGAAACTCTTTATTCTCCATTAAGTTTTTCTCACTATAACCTCCTCACTCACTCATCTCAATCGATATATTTAATCATTGATAAATCGATATTTTTACTAATAGTTATTAATTTTATTGCTATTCTATTGTTACCCTACAAAGTCAATAAATGCGTAAGCCGGTAAGACTTCGTGCGTGTCTGCTTCAACTTCCTAGCCAAATGGTTACTAAAACGGAAGTGTCTGTCCATTTTAACGCCCAGATATACTAGGTTGTTGGCTAGTGAGTTTTGCTGTGTTCCTACTGTGTAAGTAGCAGGGTGTGGACTTTTTGCCTTTTGAAAAGAGAAAATTAAGCAGTCAGTCTTACCCGCGTTTACAGAGATGTTAAGTCTCCCCAATATCTCACTGATCTGATTACAGGGTGCTTCAGCCTGTCTAAGAGCTATGAAGAGTAATGAACATTAAAAGTACACTTTTTTTTTTCAAAATCGAATATATAAAGAAAAAAAAAGTAATGTTGGCAACTGGGTTAGTAATCTAAAAATAAAATGAAAGAAACATAGATAAAAAAAATATACATGTCTTTTAACTTTAATACAATATTTACAGACAGCCCAGAGACCCCCCAAATCCACCGCGAAGAGAAGGCGGAGTCTTGGGAAGTCCCCCACGCTCCTCCGTCAGCCACGTCACCGGATACTAGCCAGCGTTTACAGAGATGTTAAGTCTCCCCAATATCTCACTGATCTGATTACAGGGTGCTTCAGCCTGTCTAAGAGCTAACTTGGTGCTCATGCTGCTGCTTTACACCGCGATGTCATCAACGAAAGCAGCAACTGCTGCTGAACTTCCGGCTCTCGAATTTGAGGCACTTCAGGTCCTTGCTTACCAACTTCTTTCCTAATTTGTTGAGAGCCTTCCAGAAAGTTTCAATCTTTACCTGCTCAAGGTTGACATCTGAACGAAAAATACTTAATTAACTGACTTTTGACGGTCTTTGAAGGAAGCTTCAATTTTCGGCCCTCCCTGTGGAGATGTCATCGTTAGACATAAAAGGAATCTTTTTTGTAGGTACAGAAAGGATGTAACAAAATACAAGTGGACGTACGAGTGGAGCAATTATTCTATAAAAGCTCCTAATAGAACTTAGATAGTTCTGAAGAGAGTAGACGTAACGAATCCCACCACTCATCCACATAAGAAAATCCAAAAGATAAAAACATCACCTTAACGACTTGACCAACAAAGCATGGAAGGTTGGCAAAATTGACCTAAGGGTTATCCTCAGATAGAGGAAGTACATTCAAGTCAAGGATAGGCTAAGGGTGAAGAAAAGCTCCTCCCTGACTACTGTAGCTCACAAGCTCTAACGGGATATGAAGAATTTTGAGCTAAGCTAATCCAGTTTAGAAGATCTCACACCTCAAAATTGCCCATGTTTCGACCATTTAAGCAATTTGGAGCATCTAGTACTCATTTGCCATGTACTAGAAGCGGAAAAGGCACGGCTGCTTCGCTCTGTGGCCTGTCACCATAGTCAAAACAGAGAAGAACGAAGGTAATTTTTCAATTTCGGCCAGAGATGAGAGGAGCTTCAGGGTCCTAGCCGCTGCACCACTTCGGGTATGTGGGAGGACAGACAGACATGACCTGGGGGATGGCCAAAAGGAAGCAACTATGTCTGCAATGGAATATATGCGCACAACGACCAGGCCCCGTACAATTACTCCCTTTACTCCCCGTACAGTTACTGCTTACGTGATCCTAAGCTGAATGTAGGATAAAGATCCAAGGAAGTTTACATCTAGTTAATTAATTTTGTTAACTAATCTATTTTATATTTTATTATTATTGTTATAGTTCTGTTTTATTATGTAGGTTTTTGTTGACGTTTTTTCTACAGTTTAACATGTACATCGTTTATTACATTATCAGTAAAAACTTGCAATATTTTGTGTGCTTTTGAGCAAAATTGTAAACCATGTAAATGATACACTTTTTAAAAAAATCTATGTCTGGTACTTTGCTATGAATCTGGGTCTGAAAGAACGGTTAGTGAAGTTTTCTTCTTTACTTTAAGAATATACATTTTAAATCACTGCTAAATACGTGTAAAATAATACTCGTGTAATAATATGGTACAATCAATAGTTGGACAAGTGATGATTTTACTGACAATAAAATATAGATCTTTGGATTACAATTATGCTTAGACACTAATCTTAAAAAATGTTTGGATCTTCAATATGACAGCATAAACTGTAGGCAACACTTGGGGTAACACTACCTTACAATTGTGGATAATTTTTGAAAACATTTATTTTAGGAAAACAGCACTTGGAAAAAATGGTTATTGTCGAAAGTTTGAAGCAGGCTTATTCTGATGGCAGTGGGTGCTGACACTTAAAGGCTTGGTTCGTGGTCACTGTTCTTGCTGAACTTTCCTTTCTCGAATTTGATGCACTTCAGGTCCTTGCTTACCAACTCCTTTCCTAAGTTGTTGACAGAAGCCTTTAAGCAAGTCTCGATCTTTCTCTGTTGGAGGTCGACTGATAAATAGTAGATGTCGGCGCAGGCTGTCATGGGAAGTGAAGCCAGTGTGTGGCACATGTGTCCCACTGCAACGCAGCAAATTTTTACATTAATGTTATTTAAATAGTTACTCAATAGTTATGTTATTCAATAGTAATACAAGTGTATCTAAGGAATGGCATCAAAAAATAATAACAGATTATCCAAAACAATCCTAAACTAAATATAGAGGGTACCTAAACTTTTGCAGAATATTACAAAAAGAAATCTATTTGAACTGAACTATGTTTGGAGAGACATATATAATGATAAAAAAGCTTGCTTGAAGCTTACTGATGCTTTAGGTCTTGATGAATTAACACAATCACAACTAATCCCATTAACATTGCCAAAAGTTGTTTTCTTGCAAAAGTCATGCATTTTTACTTAGAAGAAGTTTTTGGAAAGTTTGTTTTAGCTTTTTTTTATTTAAATTCTAATTTACTAAAGCACTGTAGCCGATCAGTTAATCAAACATAAAAAACACTAATATTCAGCTCTAAGATATACTTGAAATCCCAATTAATGATGCTGTACATGAGTAAACTGTGAATAATAGAATTTATTATCTTGATTATCTTGTACATTTATTATTGTATAATATTACATTATTGTACCCAATTGGAAACCTTTTGGCCAAACTTAAGAAAAAAAAAATCAATGTTACATTAATTTACAAACTTATAATATATTAACAATTGAGAATAAAAAACATTTTTTTTCCACCTCTTAGGGAATATCACAGTAAGTGGGGAGGTTGTTTAGACTTACGAAGGAATGTTAACCCTTTGCCCCTATACATAGACAAGAAACAGTCAAATTGTCATGAAACTATTCATAGGAAGTTTTGTAATATATATGGGAGGAACCATTGTAATATAAGTTTTAACCCTTCGATAAAAATGTTATTCTTAATGGCGGAAAAGGGCTAAATATTTGAATAATGATTTCCCATTAAAACTCAAAACAGTTTTATCCATTTAAATGGTTTTGATTGAGGTCCATAAAGTATTTTACAGTCTTTGAATTTTTTTATGACAACGGAATTCTTGATTAGATTATAAAAAAAGGGGTTGAAAACATTTTGATAATTTATATGTTGAACCTTTGATGCTGTTTACTATTGGTCTAACCAACATCATTCATGTTGGGACAACTGGTTCACATTGCTTCCTGGCCTTATACAACCACCACCAACCCAGTAATGCAAGATTTCCTATGAAATGGACCATTTTCCAATTTTTTTTAAACATCATAGGTTGATAAATGGGTTTTTATGTATTATGAAGTTACCTTTTATTGTATCATTGATTTACCAATTCAATATTTTCATTAATTTTTGTAAACCTATTACCGATTCGGTATACAATAATGGATAAACTGGATAATGAATTTAAAGATTGTAGCATTCGCAATTGTGTCGTTTTCTTATTATTAAAAAAATTAAATATTTAAATTTTGTCTTGTATGTAATTAGTTTTAAGTTTCGTCTGCATAATGCCTGAATAGATAAACCACGAACTTTTAATGAAGCGTCATAAATGAAAGATATTTGTAGAAACTTAAGGCTTTTTGAAAAATTATCTTTCACGCAGTGTAAATATCAGTGGTATATTTTAGTGTTTAAGTATTGAAAATTTTATGAAGTAAATTATTAATTTTATTTTAGATATAGATATGATTGAGTTAAAAAGAAATCATAGGTAATATATAAATTGTATCATTTACAGTTGAAAATATCTAGTCCATAAGCGTATTTAATTAGAATATTTAAGTAAATTTTGATAAAATAAAAAAAAAAATTATAATACATTAGTGTAAGAATTTTTCTATAAAAAAAATGCACATACCTGAAAGACTTTTTTCGACTACTTGCTTTTCGTTGACGACCAAAGCTGCCTTAACTTTCAATTCATTCTTGTCAACGGTGAATTTGACACATACTGCAACAATTATACGATATTGTATATAGCCAAGTTTTTTTTCATTTAATAAACTATTTTGTTGTTTGTTACTCACATTTGGTTTGCCTAGGGAAGCGAATATTTACGCAGCAGGTGGTGACATCATCTTCGGCTGTGCACGATGGAGCACGGAATCTGGCTAAATATCATAAACGAAACAATATTATATAATGCTAATTAAGTATTTGACAATTGGTGACAGTTTTCTTCAAACTCAAGGAGGAATGCTTGATACCAGTTTTATGTGTATCTAGTTCCCTTGTGAGATGTTTGGTAATTGTCAGAAATAATATATATAACTTCTGACATTATATATAATTTTGTATATTATTTTTTTTTTTTCAAGGCTGTCATTGAATCACCTTTTGGTTCGAAGTGCGGAAAGTTAGATAGCATATTTCATGATGTGTTACTTCCGCATTTGCAAAATAATTTACTCGTACATATGAAATTAATTAGGTGTTTTATTCACAATTTGTAATTACCACTTACCTAAGGGTACAGGAGCTCTGGGGGCGTCATTGCTAGCACGGATCAGCCTGAATAAAAATAATTATAAAATAATTAATATTTTCTATACAAACGTTGAGTTTTATGTAGAAGCCGGATAAACCATTAACTGTGGATTGAATTATTTAATTAGTGGCATTTCGGCCGTTACAAGGTTTGACATGGGCATTGTGGAATTTACCTCCATGAAACTCCAACAGTAATAGTTACATTATTTAGTTACGTTATTTATTTGTTACACATAAATAATTAATTTAAATACATAAATATATTATGCAAACAATTTATTTATGTATAAACAGATAAACATTAATATTCAACCATTAAAGAATAATAAGAAAACATTGTGAAGACATACCCCTCGGATGCAGGGATGCTTGTAGCAACAAGCAGGACGAAGAATCCCAAAAAAGATGAAACCATTTTGCTGAAAAAATGAAAGTAAATTTTAATACCTTTCTATCTTCAAAAATAATTCTATGTTTTTAGACTCTCGTTTATAAGTTTCCATCGGTTTTTCGTGTCTGTTATAATCGTCTTTCTGGTATTTCCGTTCGGGGTTGAGACACAAAATTTTCCATGGATGTCTCATTGTCCGTGAGAAAAACAAGAACGATTTTACCAGCTACGTAAAATATATTGTCATAAATAAATTAGTCAGTAAAAAGTTTATAAAGTAATCAGGACATAAAATAAATGATCCCTCAATAAATAAATGATGATTTACTCACTTAACCTCAAGTGAGTGAGTCCCGGGCTAAACCCATCTCCAAAGCCAAATTCTATATTGGAAACGAGCTGGGAATTGAACTCGGGTCTCCACAGTTATCTGTGGGGAAGCAAGCTAACCAATGGGTTACCAAGGGGATCGTTGATAATAATACATATTTTACTTTCATATATTTAAACAAATTTAAATCGTTTTAGAGATCCTAACGAGAGTAGTTTCAAATTTTCGATATGCACTTTAAAGGATTAGAGCTTAATTCCATAATTTTTTAACAGGTAGATACTTAATTAAGTGACTTTTGACGGTCTCTGCAGGAAGCTTCAGTTTTCTGTCCATCCCTATGGAGCAGTATAGCGATGTCGCCATTTGATTTCTAAGAAGTTTATCTTGTTGGTACAGAATTGTTGTTACAGAATAAATTATAAAGTGAAGGTAAATATAGCTCCTAGATGTAGGCGTGGAGTAATGCTTCCATAAAAGCTCGGATTCCCACCCAAATCTATCGTATTAAAAGTATTCATCTCCCACCCGCAAAAGAATGAAGGAAATCCAAATTACATTCATTAGGTCAAAGATTTACTAACGGCAAAGTAAGTCCCTCGTGACTATTGAAGCTCCCTTCTTCACAAGGTTCTTACGTGATATGACGAATTTTCAGCGAAGATATTCCAGTTCAGAAGATCTCAGTTCTCAAAATTATCCATGTTACGAGCATCTAAGCAATGGAGAGCATCTAGTATTCATTTGTCATGTCCTAGAAGTGGAAAGGGAACCCCTGCATCGCTCTGTGACCTGACACCGTTCACAAAAACAGAGAAGAACAAATGATATTTTTTATATTTAGCCAAAAATGGAAGAAGCTTTAGGAGCTTCACCAGTTTCGGGATGCGGGATGGCAGGCAGACATGAACTGGGTGGAGGCCAAAAGGAAGTAATTATGTTTGAGTTGGAATGTGCGCACAACGACCAGGGCCCTTACATTACTGCGTACGTGATCCTAAGCTAAAACCTCGAGATCGGTAACGATCCAAGGAAGGAGAAATTCATTTTTATATCATCACACGCACACTGCTGATATATTAATCACTGAATTGTGTTACAGAAAACACTTACTCCAAATAAATTATTTAAAACTAATAACTAAAGAATATCATTGAACTGTGGGAGGCCTACTTGCCTATCGACTTGGTGGACCTAGAAGATACAATTCGTCCGTGATATCCCCTTATATACCTGATTAATTTCCACTAAATATTTGTCCACGAGTTTGTTTCTCCTAGTTAACGAATGATGATTGATGTTTATGCAATAAACTATTCGACTAATATTGTTACAGTGCCAATTGCTAGTATGTACCGAGAGCTGTTTACACAATCAAGGGAATCAAAAGTCAATTTAAATAAATTAATGGTTTTTTAGGTTAAAACTATTTGAACTTGAAATTTAATTTAAGATAAGATCATTTATATCAGAAATGTTTTGGTACGCAATTGATCATAACTTACTGAAGAAGCTAACAAAGTTTCAGCGAAAAGCAATAAAAATGGTCACCTTTAGCTAAAAAAATATGATTTATTATTTAAATATATACATGCAATTAGTCTAAGTAATAAATAAATAAATATGCTTACTTAAACTAGGCCTTCAGTCTCTTTTGCTGATGCCGTTCGGAACAGAGAGCTGTCACAGGCACTAACCACTACTCGTCCGCAAGTATCTTTTCCCCAGCATTCCGCTCATCCCGTCAACCAGCAAACCCAATCCCATCCTCAACCACCCATCTTGCATATTCCTCCACCTTCAAGCTTTTCAGATCTCACTAGTCTATTAACATCATTCCTTACAGAATTCAGATCTCTAATTACCCCTCTCATTTCCCTTCTTACAAATCTTGTCTCCTACCTTATCCTCGTTAAACAAAACCCATAAAAGGATCCTTCTGACTCCTTATCCATTCTCCTTTGGAATACGAATGGTGTTGGCACCCACACTAACGAACTGACAGCACTACTCAACGACAAAAACATCGACGTAGCTCTTATTACTGAACAAGACTTACCAGTAAACGACCATTTACCGTTCGACAGTAACAGACTTATCGAACTGATCACCCAGATGGAACAGCACATGCAGGTACCGCTGTCATTGTCCATAATTCCATATCCCACCACATAGTTCCTTTGGTAGCACATGATTTCCTTTAATCCACTGCAGTGTCAATCACCACCTTCACTTTTCCCCTTACTCTAGAATCAGTGTACTGCCCTCCCAATAAATCTATTTCCGACTCCCAATTCATCTCCTTTCTAGACTCCATCGGACATCTTTACCTTGTGGGTGGGGACTTTAATGCGAAGCACCAACATTAGGGGTCAAGTGCCACGAATACACGAGGACGTGCTTTGCTGTCTGCACTCACACGGAAACATTGCTCCACTATCACTTCTGACACAGCCACCTATTGGCCATCTGATCCCAACCGAAATCCTGATCTCCTTGACTTCTTTTTCTACAATAGTTTAGGTACACTAAACTATTCACTCACGTGCCTCGATGACCTCTCCTCTGATCATAGTCCTTTATTATTAACCATTTCCCTAAGACCAATTCACAAACTGCCTCCCTCTCATTTAATCAAATTGTCCCTGAAAACATCCCAAGACCTAGACGATGCAGTGCATTCCTTCACTACTCTGGTCCAGAGGTCGGCTTGGGAGGCATCGTCACCTCATCGTCACCCTGAATTCCACATCCATAATCGTTTACCTCAGCATCTCAAAGATCTAATCAAATACAAACGCCGCTCCAGAACAGTGTGGCAAAGATCCCGGCATCCTGCTGATCGCCGCTCGTACAATCAGTACTGCCGATTGGTCAAGCGGAGATTGGCATCCTTCCGTTCTGATTCATTCAATTCATACCTCTCCTCTCTGTCTACCAGGGATAACTCCTTGTGGAATGTAACCAAAAAAATCCTAAAGTATCAACCTGTTTCACATCCACTCCGTCGTGATGATGGGTCCTGGGCGGCTTCGGATGGGGATAGGTCGGAGGAATTTGCTCTGCATTTTACCCATACTTTCACACCTCACCTTTCTCATCAAAGCCATACTCACAGCACAACTGTGGAAGATTTCCTTACTTCACCTATTCCTCTCTCTCTTCCACCAAAAGCCGTTAATCCCTCTGAGGTCAAATACCTTCTGAAATACTTACCTTACCGAAAATCCCCTGGATATGATCTCCTTACTCCTCAAATTCTCAAATAACTTCCTCCTAAAGCCATAATTTTCCTAACTTACATACATCATTGCATTATCCGAACGACGCACTTTCCTCTCCTCTGGAAACATTCCATTATTGTCCCATTCGCCAAACCCGGTAAACCACCCAATGACGCCTCATCTTATCGTCCAATTAGCCTACTCCCTACCCTCTCAAAAATATTTGAGAAACTCCTACTAAAACGTCTACTTCCCATTGTTGAATCCAAAAACCTTTTTCCCACACACCAGTTTGGTTTCCGCCAACGACATTCCACTGCTCAACAAGGCCTTCGCGTTGTTGATCACATCTCCTCAGCCCTTGAAACCAAACAGTATTGCACTGCTGCCTTTCTTGATATAGCTCAAGCTTTTGACAGGGTTTGGCACGCAGGTTTGCTCTACAAGCTCAAAATAAATATCTTCTCCACAGACCCTTTTCCTAATCCTACAGTCCTACCTTTCAAACCGCTTCTTCCAAGTCCGCTGTGGTTAAGAATATTCTAACTACTATCCCATAAATGCAGGAGTTCCACAGGTCAGTGTCATGGGTCCCATCCTCTATAACCTATACACCGCTGATGTCCCCTCAACTCCTAATACCTTCTTGGCCACATTTGCAGATGACACTGCAGTCTTTCATCCCACCCAGACCCCGACATAGCATCCCATAACCTTCAAAAACACCTTGACGAGATCGAGTATTGGTGCAATCAATGGCGGATCAAAGTTAATGAAGCAAAATGCTCCCACATTACCTTCACCCTTTGTCGCAAGACTTGTCCACTAGTTCATTTTAATTCTATTCCTTTCCCTGTATCCGAGACATTACGATACTTAGGCTTCCATCTCCACAAACGACTGACCTGGAACCCACATACGAGACTAAAAAGACAAGAACTAAACAGGCGCTTTGGAAAACAGTACAGACTACTTCAAAGGACATCCCATCTCTCAATAGAAAATAAACTACTAATCTACAAAGTTATACTTAAGCCAATCTGGACATACGGAATAGAGCTATGGGGGACATCAAGCGTATTCAATCCTTTCAATCAAAAGTCCTGAGAACAATAGTAAATGCCCCTTATTATGTCAGCAACAAAACCCTTCATAACGACCTTAATATACCCTACATTCTAGAACTCATCCCTTCTAAGTTTATGAAATTCCACAGTAGCCTTTCCAAACACCCTAATCCTGTAGCACAGTCATTGCACTGCGCCACTCATCCCTATAATCCTCCTCGGAGACTAAAACGGCAGTGGCCTCGTGACCTGCTATAAACGCGTGACAGCGGGGGTCCTGGCAATGGCCAGTTACTCCAAAAATGTCCTGAGCGTCTGTGGCTCTCGCGCTATTAGTCAGCCTCCACTGGCTAGTATCCGGTGATGCGGCTGATGGATGAGTGTGGGGGGCTTCCCATGACTCCGCTTTTTCTTCGCATGTGGACTTGGGAGGTCTCTGGGCTGTCTGTAAATATTGTATGAATGAGCGAGTGAATGATGAATTCTAAATATGGTATGAATGAGAGCATTTATCTTAATTGCCTTATCGTAATTATAGCACAATAAAGGAATATCTAAACAAAAAAAAAAGCTTCTACTTGTAATGCAATTTTTTTGGCCATGTTGGTCTCTCATATGAGATTCCTGGATCTGACAATATTAAAAAATTGTACAAAATACCTTAATTTGTATGTATTCTTGGCATTTTTCCAGAAAATCCTGGCGATACTTTTGGATTCTTTGTAACGATTTTATGGAACTTTTCATACAGTTTGTCAATAGGAATAAGAATTTTGGGGACGTCACGGGCATAGAATACCATACATATAATTTTGCATACCATTTTGCTGTGTTTAAAGTGTAATAAGCATTAATTACGTGTAATCCTTAAAATCAAGAAGTTTTATATCAAAAAGGTCCATGAGAATGTCTTTTCATCACATTTTTTTTTCCGCACTTGTTCCAGGTTGCTTGTTGCTCCACATATGTATCATTTTTGAGTTGTGCGGTATGAAGCCACAAATTTCTATTTTCCATTGTCCCGAAGAATTATAATTTGACTGCAAACTTATGGATAAACCGATAATTCAAAATCTGATATTTTTAACTCCTATTTGTTTCCTAATATTTGTATCATTTCGTTCACTATGATTACTTATTTAGGCTCTACTTTCCTTCGTTTTAACTTCACCATATTCATTGAACCCTTTTGAAGGCCGGCTAAAAGACGTTGAAGGGAAATTTAGAGCTCGTAAAGCAAGGTTTGAAATTTTAATTTTAATATTTTGATCAACCAGTTTTTGTGCTTCCACAGTAGGTTGGTAAAGCTACGATTTCACTGTCTCAATTTTTGCTTTAAAATTAAAAAAAAAGAAAGTTATGATTGAAGCAGTTCCTCTCAAAGACATTTAGGAGGGTCCTGAAGGTTAAAATATGTTCGTACATATTCATACAAGATATCACGGCATTTCTC
Source organism: Acanthosoma haemorrhoidale (assembly GCA_930367205.1). Taxonomy (NCBI): domain Eukaryota; kingdom Metazoa; phylum Arthropoda; class Insecta; order Hemiptera; family Acanthosomatidae; genus Acanthosoma; species Acanthosoma haemorrhoidale. The sequence goes on from OV884011.1 coordinate 142,879,486, forward strand.
ATTTAGTCTATTAATTAATTTTTGGTCCCTTAATAAATACAGAGAACACTGCTTTTAATTACATATTTCGCAACTGAAATGAGCAATATTATATAAATGATCACTATGCAAAATTATGCAATTGAACTTGTTATATATGTAAAATACATGACTATAATATATAAATATATAAATTCTGAAGTTGCGAGAACGCTATTGCTTTTTTAAATTTGTATTTTAGTGATCATCATTTCAATTCCTACTCAATTGCAAAAATATTATTTTAAAATCGACCGGACATTTTTATGAATTCAGTTCAAACATTTACGTAAATTTTATAGAAATAAAATTTAAAATCAGCTCTCTTGGGCTATAATCCATTGTGATTAATGATCTCATTCATACCATACTTTTCATACTATTCTGCATTCACTAGCTCATTCATTAAATATTTACGAATTCACACAACCCAAAGATCTCACAAACCCCCCATGGTTGGTCCCCCCCCCCCCCCCGATTCGTGAAAGAGGAAGCGGGGCCTTGGGCAATCCCACGCTGAATGGGATGCTGTGTTGTGGTCTGGGTTAGATGACTGGACTGGAGAGACGTCTGTAAATGTTACTAAAAAGGTATTGGGAGTAGAGGGGACATTAGTGGTGTATACATTATAGAAGATAGGACCCAAGACACTGCCGTGTGGAACTACTGATTTTATGGGGCAGTAGCTGGAATATTCTAAACCAGAAAGGACTTAAAATAAACGTTTTGAAAGGTAGAACTGTAGGAGTAAGAAAATGATTTGTGGTAAATATATTTTGAGCTTGTAAGCAAACCTGCGTGCCAGACTCTGTCAATGGCTTGAGCTATATCTAGAAAAGCAGCAGTGCAATAGCAAGAGCTGAGAATATTTGAAAACAACGCGAAGGCCTTTTTGAACTGTAGAATGCTGTACACGGGAACCAAACTGGAGAGTAAGAGAAAGGTTTTTTGATTCAAAAATTGAAAGTAGACGTTTTATAGGAGTTTTTTAAAAATGTTTCTGAGATGATAGGGAGTAGGGTGGTTGGACGGTAGTGGGACGGCTGGAAACCTCATGGCTATTGGGCAGTTTACTGGGTTTGGTGAATGGAAAAATAATAGAATATTCCTAAAGAAGAGAAATGTGCATGGTTTGGTTAATGCAATTATAAATGTAGGGTAGGAAGATGTCTTGACAAGGAAGGTTCCGGACAATTCGAGATGTAGGGAGACCATATTCTGGAGATTTTCGGTAAGGTTGGTTTTTCAGATGTGAGAGAAGTATAGGCGAAGACTTTGACTATGCCTTAGTGAGTGGGTTTTAAGACATCAAACTGAGGTGTAAAAGTACGGGAAAAATGCAAAGCGAATTCTTCCAACCTTTCTCTATCTGAAGTAGCTCAGGACCCACCGTCACTATTAAGTGGGAGTAAAACAGGAATATATTTTAGGACCTTTTTAGTTACATTCCAAAGGGAGTCAGAGGGCAGATGTGGGAATTAAGTAAAAATGGAGGTGAATGAATATGTGAAATTTGAGGTTGAGGAGGGAACTGGATTTGCTGGGTGCCAGGATGAATGCAATGCGGGGGGAGAAAGTCTTGTGGACCAGAGGTGGTCAATTTCTGTGACTGCTCTCTGTTTCGAACTGCATCGGGAAAAAATACAGAACACCTCTAATTTCTAGCTCTAATTTTTGAGCTCTTGTGGCTTCTTTCTAATCCTTAGGCCAACGGTCTCATTCGTTTCTAGACTTCAGGTTTCGTAGCTCTTATACTTGGGGCCGGATGGCCTTGCTGGCAGAGCACGCATATTGCAGGTGATTTTAGGGCTTCTTGCATAACTGGCTCTTGTGCTGTCTACTGCACTTCACACACCCCGGAAGGTGCTGGCAATAAGTTTTGGTATGGCCCATATGCCAGAAAATTATGGCTTTCGACGATGTTACTTAATTCACACTTGGGATACGGTTTTTCAACCTAACCGGCGGGTTAGTTCGCAGATTCTCTTTATTGTAGTTGTTCGTTCGAGATCAACAGAAAATAACAATAGTGGCGTTTTAATCGCTTCGTTTTGATCTTCACACTCACACAGGACGTTGGTTATTTGACGAGCTCAGTATCCTGGAGCTATGAGCTTATCTTAAAGTACATAACCTGGTGCAGTGGGATGCAGATGTCTTATTACCACCGTCATTTCTTTTACAACGCATGGAAATGTGCGTTCTATTTTCGTAGAACTAGAGAATTCGTTCCTTTAATTGACAGAAGTCAAACGCTCACCCAGGGCAGGATCAAGGCCGGGATATGAAAAAAATTGTAAAGAAGCGTACTAGGAAGGATTCTTTACTCTAGAAAATAAATTTTAATGAATTGTGTGATGCTAAGATTAAAGAGAGATTCTAATAGCATAATGAAGCTTCTTGCGCTTGCATAGTCCTTTACAAAAGATATTACTGATGTGCTATTGCCTTTTTAAATTAACTGAATGAGATTTTCACAACGCTGTTAACAGTCGAAAATAATTTTTTGAGCCTTCAAACACTTCAACTAAAACAAGAGTTTTAAATATTCTTTAGAATTTAATTTATCTAATAGCAATGCTATAAGCTGGTTTTAAGTACAAGGACTTTTAATATTAGGCAGACTAACTAATGAATAGACACAGGTCTGCAAAGAAAAGGTTTTGTATGGCTGCATGGAATTTTTCTGTTAAACGTTTTTGCTTTGGTGAATTGAAAAATGGCCTCTTTTTTCGCGTATTGATCCCAGGCCTTGTTTTGAACTCCAAGCTTTAACTTGAAATAAGCACATTACACTTTCTTCACAAGGAATCTGGATATTCGCTTGTTAATTTTTAATTGGTTTTATTAGGTATCCGAAGAAAATAAAAAAAAATTTGTCAGCAGAAATAACAAACCTCTTGGAGCCAATTATGAAATAACAAAAAAAAAATGAGCTGCCTGAACTTATTTTACGTTGAATGATGATGAAACGTGACAGTAATCTTAATTACACACATTCATATTACCTCATAAAACACGTTAGGGCATCATTAACCTTACCAGCAAGTAAATAAAAAACTTCAATAAAAAATCAGTTGTGGAAAGACAATAAAGCTGTTTTATAACTTGTATACATGCCAGCAAAGTCGCCTTGGCTTTCCATGACCCAAACCAAACCCTTCACCGAACTCTCCTCCTTCGCTAATATCCCATCAGCCCTTACCTCAAACACCTACTTTCCTGTTAAAAATATCTTCGAGTCTCTCTTTAAGAACCTTGTCGAGTCGTCACGAGGGGGTGCCAAGTAAACCTAGCCCTAGTGACTAAGTGAGAGTTGATTAGGCTATGACCTGGACAATTGATTTATGCCGGTCTTACTACTGCACAATCTGACTCCATATCTGATAGGTATGTGCCTCGACAGTGCACTATGTTCAGGAAAAGAGTTATAGGGTAGTTACTATAGGTAGTTTATGTGGTCTTGGAATGACCGTCCGGATCCCCAAAGGCGAGTGTAAACCGGAGAAAGGCAGGCTCGATCACTGGGGGAAACACTACTAGGTCAAAATCGTAGGGCCCCAGGTGACCGTCATCCGCGAGGAAGAAATCTCTTCCAAGGAGGTGCTAGTATTAGCGAGAAGAAGGCAGAGAATCCCACTAGGACAGTGTGGGGTCTGACAAGGCCGGATTAAAACATAGCGAGGTTAGAAAAGAGAGATGCAGAGGTTTTCATAAATAAGAAGGCCAAATCTAGAAACATCAGTGCAGCTGCAAGTACCAGTCCAGAGGGGTGTAGTTAGAATGAATTATCGGCTAAAACTAGGGGGTATATATAGCCCCAAGTAGCCAATGGGCTGGGGTATTCCAACCGCATTGCAGGCCTGGATGTAGCTCAAATGTTCTACCTCAAGACCAGCCCCTCTGAAGGGTCCAGGGGCCTTGTTACCTGACCCCTGCCTCTGAGCTGGTTTTTTTGATGGATCTTATTGTTTTAGCTACAATATTTACACTGATATGACTTATGGTTTGGTAATATTATTTACATTTGTTTAAATTAATTTACAACATATTATAACCAATTTACAATATATATACAATAGAGTATAGGGTAATTTATTTTGATATAGTTAGCGGTCACAACAAACCTCATTACATTTCGGCTTTACAACCATAAAATGAGTTAGCGAGAAAACATGAAGTGATGTAATTTTTTGAGTATTTTTCCCAGTTTTAGAGACGAAAAGAGACTAACCAAAAATCATACGGCTGTTTTTTGGTGGCAAACCTGTGCTCTGTTAGGCCCTAATTTAAATATTTTGTTGTTAACTGTAGTAGAAAAAGTGATTAGGCCCAAAATCAGAATAGGGTTTTCAGTTTGGTGAAGATCATAGAACCTATTGGTTCACAGCAGGCATTTAAAGAACTCCGTAGAAAACTTAAGCGGAATAGAAATGACAAGAAACGTATGGAAAAAGAAGTAAGAGGAGAAAAAAGAATTTTGGAGAATATCAGTTTGAGGACAATGTGGCTTTGAAGGCAGAATACAATAACAAAACTCTATCAGCAAGTGCGCATGGCACGAAATGCTCTGAAATACCAGCTAACACCTGTAAGGAAGGAGTTGGTACCCTACTGATGGACAAGAATAGAATTTCGGATTGCCGGAAAAGTTTTCACAAAAAGAAAAATGGCAATTCCCAATAAGAATAAAACCATACCTCTAATAATTTCGAAGTAGAACTAGGTTAAAAAACAATAGATCCCCATGAGCAGACAGCAAAGATGAGCTTTTTCACTGCATCGGTAACCAACGCGAAATAATCTGAAAACATTTCAGGCAAAACTTCGTTGATTTATTAACCGACCTAATCTAGATAAGAAATCTTGCCTTCAGTGCCACCGGTTTGTTCATTAAAAATGATCAGGCTCATACCATTCATGGGTTCTAGGGATTTTAATCCTCTGCTATCTTAATCTTCGGGATTCATTAAAGAACTGATTTGACTAATACCACAATTAAAGTTGATAGATCGTTTATTTTCTAACTTTATACCTGCCTTAGACTAGCATATGCCAGTATATATTTATTTCAAAATTATTTCCATTAAATATAAATGTAAGCCTGATAAAATCATTCAAACAGTTATTGCAATTGGGGCATACTAGTTATATATAGTAGAATTCTTATAAAAACCATACTAAAATTGGAAAAAATGAATTAAGGGAAATAAATTATTACATAAACGATGTAACTTAAAACGTTATTGTTATTGTTTATCTATATAGTGAAAAACACTCTAAAGACGAGCTTATGCCGGTTGGTGTTAGTCAGCTTATCGTTATATCTCTGTACATTCTCTTGATTCAATAATTTCTTGCTATTTGCGGGGTTAAGTCCCTATTTAAATATATTTCCTTACTCTTCGTTCGTACTTATGGCTATGTTGGCTTCCGAGATGTTTTATTTTTATAGATACAGTAAGAATCTCCCATCATAATTTTTGTCTTTTATCGATTTGTTTCCTCAAGGCCAGCAATTTATTTCTTCTTAAACTTCCACTTTTCGAAATGTATCTCTTAATAAACACGCAAAGAGTAAATAATAAAAATTACTTAGTATTTAATTCGATTTCTCACGTTAGAAAAACCTAGCGATGGCTTAATTATTTCTTGCCAGTACTTTGTTATTTTCACTTTTCTAAACCCAGCGATTTGTTATATACTCATAGTTTGTATTCTTTTTTTTGTTTTATTATATCGATTAGACGTTATTGTGATAAAATTAAAATCTGCCTAGTTGGGTAATAAGTAATTGTGATAAATGTTTTCATTTATACCATATTTCCAATTTTCATTCATACAGCATTTGTAACAGCCCGGAGACCTCCCAAATCCACATGGTTGTCACCTCCCTTGCATGCGAAAGAGAAAGCGGAGGCTTGCGAAGTCCCCATGCTCTTCCGCCAGCCTCGTCACTAGATAGGAGCCAGTGGAAGCTGACCAAGAGCGCGAGAGCCACACACGCTCAGAACATGATTAGAGAAACTGGCTTTTGCTTTTGACAAAATTTCTCTGAAGATCATATTTTAATTACTTGCTTTTTATGGTGAATTTTACCTTATTTTATCGCTTCTTATGACGACCGATTTATTTTTCTCTGTATTTACTGTTTGCTGTGATGCTTATTTTAAATATATCTTTAGGTCTTCTTTTGTTGGCAAGTTCTCATACCGTCTAGCTTTACATCTAGTAATAATCTCAATTTTTCAAAGATTGTATCTATCATATATTAATCTGTATAGTGAAGGGTATTTCCTTTCCATCTATTTCTATTTGTCGAGATGAATTCGACCTGATTCGTTTCTTTACTATTATTCTCTTCTTCTCTAGTTCAGTGATCTTCGATCGATTTCGCTATCACTAATATACTATTTAGAAGGCATTATATCAAATGTTTCGATACCTTAAATACATTACGTATACAGAATGTATAAGTCTGCACACCCATAACATGTAGTCCTATTATGATGTTCCTCCCTAATTCGTACTCTTTTTAGTGAATATTATATAGATTTGGTGCCCTCAAACATAAAAAAGCTTAGACCAATAAAATAACTTTCAACTGCACACGCATTAACAGTTGTAAAATGAACATTTTGACCGTTCTCGAGATGACTGAAGGGTAGATGTTATTTCATAAATGGAGAGGTACAAAATTATCCAAGGAATTTCATAGACTTCTATTTCATACTTGATACCCACATCAATGTATGATCGTTAATAATGTGAACTCCTGCATTGTCGGCGCGTTATTTCGACGCTTCTGTGTTAAAGTTTTTCGGTCCCCAAGAATTACAACTTTAAACTCTTGACATTGCTGTTTTCAAATCTCGTCAATAAGGATTGTTGATCCATTTAGGATCAAAACATGAACCCGTATTAATACAAATATATTTTGATGCAATCAAAAACATGTGGAAATTCGTTTGTGTAACGAGTCCCGATGGTTAAGGAAATTCCAAACAATCGCAAAATGAACCGACATAACTGTTGAACACATAATTGACCAATACGGAGTAAAAAAAAATACTAATGAATTGATTTAGTCCACTTGCTGAAAAGGCTGATTTTAGGCCGATTACAAGTCGAATTTTTCATAAAGACATTTCGTAATGCTCTCTTACAGATACAGTAAAAGAAGATTCCCCATGTAAAATGGTAGTAGAAAACGAAACACCGAAGACATGACTTTTTCGGCACTCATTCAAACAGGAAATTCAATCACTTTATAGGATACTTTTTAAATCACTGCTAAATATTCGATTTTTTCAACACGTTTCTATGGTATACATAATAAAATTCTAAAAAATATCACTAACTACTGGTTAATTAGCTGCGAGCAAGTAATGTTTATTATTGATACAAGCCGTCCGTACACTGGAAGGGATTAAATTCTCAGTAAAAGAAGTAAATATGAAGATTACTCTATATCAGACGAGTATGTTGAATGATGATGATGTAGAATTTTAGCAGATGCTTGGGTTATGTACTAATCTTGAAACTACATTTAGTCCTTCAAAATGACATGGCGAGCTGCCAATGAAATATAATAAATACTGTATATTGTGGATGTCTGGATAGTTTTTATTTACTTCTTTGATATTTAAAGACATTTATTTTAGGAATTCAACAACACATTTTTCAAAACAGTTACTTCCAAGTGTTTGAAGCAGGATTATTGGCTGGGTTCGTGTTCATTGTTCTTGCTGAACTTTCCGTTCTCGAATTTGATGCAGTTCAAGTCCTTGCTTACCAACTCCTTTCCTAAGTTGTTGATAGATGCCTTTAAGCAAGTTTCGATCTTTTTCTGCTGGAGGTTGATGGCCACGTAGTAGATGTCAACGCAGGCTACGAGTGGACCCACCGGATAGCAAAGGTTGCCAACTGTAACACAACAATTTTACCATTTATCTTGTCTAAGCAGTTCTTTTATGCTTGCCATTTAGCAATAACTTAAGTGTATCAGAAGTTCTAGAGAATACAAACTGATGCAGCCAATACAATTTCTATATGAGTTTATGTATTAATATTTATTTTTTTTTTTTTGACGTCCGTTTATTTATTTAGATGTAAATATGTGTCATAAGTACAGATTAAAAAGCTTATTTATTTACATACACATCATGGCAACCTGCCTTGTTTTGTTTTGCAATGAACCAAGTTCATTTTAAGTGGTTTACGAGCCGTGTTAATATTCGTGGTGGTGTGTGAACCAAGATATTATCTACTATTTGATATGATATCTACTATTTAGAAGAAGAGTAGTGCCGGCACGAAGACATTTAGCCGTTAAAGAATAAAGTTCATTCAGAAGTGTAAACGTTGGGACATTTAGCCAAATATAACCATGATCATATTGAGTATTGTGTAAACCCATTGTAGAAGATAAAAGTGGTGGTCAAACAGGATATTTTGCCTGTTCTATGTCATGATGAACCAAGTACATCTTGGGTTTTCATCAATCAAGTTCGCTCCAAATAATGGAGGTAATTGCCTGGATATTTTGTGAAAAAGTTTGAGTTTTGGTGGGATTTGTTTCTCCTCCTTATGTAATTCACCTATGACATTTGATTTTACTTGTTTATATGATATAAACTGTGGCTTGCATCCATCTTATATCATATATAGACTTAATAGGAGAATGTTGGTGTTTAGCAATAGGGTCATCGCATATCGACTAATTGTTGTCAAGAGCATTTATCACCGTTTAAGTAAAACGATTTTTTCACTAAGATCCCCGGTCATGATACGTATTTTTTGTAAAGTATTCGTAGTGACTGGGAAGTGAAGAACATCAATTAATTAGACTATCCAAACAATTATGTAGGTATAAAACTATTTTATAGTATTTATGTCTGAGATATAACTTCAATTGTCAACTTAGAGCTCATGGCAAAGCATGGGCTCCTGTGCAGACGATGTGAGAAAGATATTTGTTTGCAGTTTAAGAGCAACGAAAAGTCATTTCATTTAGGCAGCATTTAGTTCCTGTTTCTATTGTTTTCAAGTGCACTAGTTTTAATATATTCGTTTTTAATTAATAAATTGCTTTCTTTTTTATATTTGCTTCAGAAATACGTCCTTTATTTTTTATTATGTTCCAAACCGCTGTATATGACGAGATTGTTTAACTGGTACAGGTTTCTGCAAAAGGCCTATTCATCGAAACATTAATATTAATAATGAAAATTCATTAAACAAAGATTAATCCTAAACAAAATATTAAGGCTTTCAATTGTTTTTGCATAATATTAACAAAAAGGATTAGAACTAACCAAACTATGTGGGGAGGCATACGAGGGTGGCCTGAAAAGTTTCCGACCTAACAAAGCTTTTATTTATTTTATTATTGTCGGGTTGCCACTAGGGGAGTGCCTAATCACTCTAGCCCTGGTGACAAGTGCGGATTGTTGTAGTTATTAACATGGACCATTGTTCCATGTCGGCGTTTAATATCTGACTCCATTTATGCTAGGTATGTGTCCTGACAATATACTATGTTCAAGAGAAGAGGTACTTAGGTTTCATGAAGAATAAGACAAGTTTTCAGAGTTCGGGTGGGAGAACAGCAGCGTCACAAGTACAAGTCGTCAGAGGGTCTGCCAGGAGACTAAAAGTCGGATTGAGAGACTCAGAGGTGGATAACGAGAGACTGGGCTGACGAGGAGCCTAAGAGACGGACTTCCCGGGCCAGTGGCCCTGGCGTAAAGCATCACCGAGTGAAAGCGGGTGAGGAGACTGAGAGAGTAGTAGACTGAGTGGGATTTAGGGCTAGAAGCCCCGGAATTAAATACTGTTCCTGCTTGGTGGGGGAAGCCTCGGCCGACGTGAGGAAATGCACTCACCTGCGACCAATTACGTGCCCCTCGACCCATAAGGGACTGTTTACGACTATTTATGGCATGCCAGTTGGCATTATTGCCCACCTGGCTTTTAGGCCGGTAGGTACCTGGCTGTTTTATGGCTGCCCTCTACCGACCCTTTTAGTTTTATGACTGCCGGTCCCGAGCAAGATTTATTGCTTAAAACTTTCACCATGATTTACATCTAATTAGAATACATTATATATGCACCAGAGTATAGGGTGATTTAACACTTATGTAGTTAGCAGTCGCTACAATTATCATCTTCATGTTGAGGTTGAAAATAAATAAACATACTCATACGTTAACCATTATGGCAACGTTATACGATCACAATCAATGTTATTAATTAAAACGCCATGTTTGGTGTCTTATAAAAAACATCAGTTAAAGAAATAATTTAAAAATCACAAAGCATTGTCATCTGTACAGACATGTATGTTGTCTACTCAAAATGTTTCAATAAACTTAGAAAAATGATACACTAGAAAAAAAATTTATATTTCCTTAGTATCTGACTTTATTACTAATATTAGGAAAAAAATTAACGTACCAGAAAGTTCTTTTTCAACCAATTGCTTGTCGTTGACGACTAATGCTGCCTTCACTTTCAATTCATTCTTGTTAACGTTCAACTTGGCACAGACTGCAACAATTATATATTGGTCATTATTGTAGATAAACAATTTATGTTTTTTTCATTTTAATAAACCACTTAGTTATTTGTTACTAACTTTTATTTTGCTTAGGGAAGCGAATATTTACGCAGCAGGTGGCGACTTCGTCTTCGACAGTGCACAATGGAGCGCGGACTCTCCCTAAATACCATTAACATGTCATTATACAATTAACTAATAATATTAGCTATTTATGTTATACAATAATGTATAAGTATCTGAGGTAATGTGAGTAAAGTTACTTTTCAAAGTTTGAAAGCACTGTTATAATGTGTTACCTCCTACGTTTCTAATCATTGTTGGAAATTTATAAATGCCACTTACCTAAGGTACTTTGATCAGCAAGAGCAACTTTGTTGAAACGAATCAGCCTAAAAAAAAATAAATATCACGTAAACAGGGTTTTCTGCACAAGTTTAATGTTTGAAACAAAATGTTATAGGTAAAATATGGATTAACGAAAACCATTAAATGTTTTTTGAATTATTTGATTAGGTATGACAAGGAAACTATTAAATCCATCTTCACCGAGCTTGAAACTGACAATAAAGTCACTAAATATTTATACATATAAAAATACCCTTATTATTACAATGAATTTTTTATAGGGCAATAAAATATCACTATTTATGTTTTTATGAATATTTTTCAAATTCAAAAACTTTGTTATGATAAAATTACAATCTGTCTTATTGGGCAATAAGTGATTATGAATAATAGAAAAAAAAATTAAGGACTTACCCCTCGGATGCAGGGACGCTTGTGACAACAAGCAGCACGAAGAATCCAAAAAATGATGAAACCATTGCTGGAAAAAACAATTGCAATGATTGTACCATTCAATACTTCTTTTAGTGATTTGTCATTCAAAGATTTTTTTCCATTTTGGTATTAGAAAAGAATGAAAAATATAACCATCACCATAAATCTCAAGGAAACAATAATTGATAAATTATTTAGCCAGAATTAATTTTGAGAAGACTATCAAATTAATGATCTCAACTTGTTAATTAATAAGTTTTTGTTATGTTGGTATATTAGTTCTTTGTTTCGTTAGTTATAATTACAAAAAACCATTGAGTTTTTCAACTGGTAGAACAGGTACTCCGTTATATTGTTTGTAGCTAATTAGTTATTCCTCTCGTTATCTTTGCCGTGCGAACATTTTTATGGTTTTGTTAGAATTTTAAAGTCCATAAAACTTTAGTTTTTCAGGCAGTCTGCCTGTCTACTATGGTTTTTGTGAGTACCCTGATCAGGCTAGAGAAATGAACCTTTACACAGTGTACTCATACAAAAAGGGCATACGAAATATACCTACTTCTACGTAATTAGAGTGTTAAATCAGAGTTAAACACAAATATATTTTTTATTATATTATAATTAGATCGTTTTTTAATGGTCTAAACGTACTGTAATTCCTATTATGTTTTATCAACATCTTATCACATCAATCCATTCAAAGTTGCCATAATATGTTTTACGGTTGCCCCATTTTATTTCATTAAAACTAAATATTTTTTTGCTGGCATATTAAGTGCGGCATCAAATTAAATATTTCTTAATAAAGGCTTTATTAGACTTTAATCAAAAAAGTAATTAAAACTATCACAAAAACCGGAAATTTCTAAAAAGTACTTTGATGAATTAAGCTCTAACTACCATCTGTTTAAACAAGATGATGCCTAAATGACTGCCTTCTGAATGTCTTGGAATCTTCGATTGCCTGTAAATCTATATGGCACAGATTTCGGGTGTCATTTTCAAACAAAAAAATTGTTGATGTCAACAACAACTTACATACCGTTGTTGTGAATTGAAGAAATACAGGGATCACATTAAAGTCTCAAAGGACGAAAGCACTAATTAATTTAGTTGTGTTGTAAGTGATATGATTAAAATGTGAATAAACCTTTAACGATGAAATCCATATGTCAATTAATTACATAGCAAATATGTAGTGTTTTCTTACATACAATGTTACCTTACACAAAACGTATTATTTTAAATTACTAAAAAAAGAATATTATTGAACTGTGGGTGAGCTACTTACTTGCCTATCGACCTGGTGATGAAGATACAATACTTCCGTGAAATCTCCCTTATATACCTATATATTTAGAGATTTGTCAAATATTTGTCTACTGGTTTGTTTCCCCTAGTTAGGAGTTAATTATTGATTGATGTTTATGAAAACAAATAAAAATGAAATACAAATATTGTTTCAGAACATATTGTGCGTGTGGCATCCGTCAAATTTACAACGAATATATAAATTTTTATTTTTTATTATTGTATATTATATATATATATCTATATGAATATTATATTTATATACATGTATCGTATTTATGTTTAAATACGAGGGCTTACAATAAATAAATGAAAAGTGGGCATGTTTGTAGGTAAAATAAACAAACTCGGTGAGGTTTATTTATTTAAGACAAGATTGAATTTACAAAAATAAGGATCCATCGTCTTGAAGAATAATGTTTTCCTAAATAAATGAATAAATAAACACACCTAAAATATTCATGTTATGTCTTGGAATTAGTTATAATTATATTGAATTCCTCACATTAGATTTGATTATGGATCGACAATTTAAATAACGCCTTAAATAAAAATGAAGGGAATGTGTATATAATTAAGACATTTCCTATCTGCCAACAATCACTGTACCGAAACAACCAACCTCCACCGAGGCTTCCCACACCCCTTAATCCTCTCACACCACCTTCAAGCAGGTACTCCTAGTATAAGGATCCGATTAACCTAAATATTCTATATTTTTCCCTCATCCTGAATTTCTAACTAGAGAGCTTAGAAAAAAAAAAAAAAATCTGCCAACAGTCACGACCAATATAATGGTATGTTAATAGGTTTAAAGAACAAAAAAAAAAAAAAAAAAGCAAATCAACCCACAGAATCCGAAATGTTCAACTACTTGATAATTGTACTTAAACTTTCAACAACTCTCACTACCTTCCTGATTCCACCCGCCTCCTTTAGGCATACCCCACCCTATATCCTTCTCATACATCCTTCAAATGGGGGACTCCCCTTAGTGAAAGGCACTCATTAGCCCAAAATAATTTTCCCACATCCTATTTTATAAGTTTGAGAGCTAAGAAAAAAAAAACAAAAAAACAACAGCTGGATAGTTTACAGTGACTAGTCAGTTTAGTCAAGTCACGTATAATGTATATCATTATGCTTGTTTATTTGATTATATAATTTCTATAAAATAACAAAACCTGTATATAATGTAGGGATGCTACAGGAAATACAGAATAATTTGTAAATGGATTCACTTGTGGATCTATAATTGTATATAATTATCTGTAAGTTTAAAGGGGCTATGAAGAAAAAAAAACAGCTAGATTCAAAGCCTCTCCCTAGAGAGGTTAAAGAACGCTTACCTGCACCCGTTGCTTGGTGTGCCGTCAGGTGAGTTCATCCGACAGAGACACATCAAGTTTTTTGACTCGTTGCAGCACCTAACCAACCCAGTGTTTAACATTATGATCTCACCACCCCTCCCGCATCGATGGTAACAGACTGTCGGGGAAAAATTAGGTTAAGAATTAGTATGTAAGTTAGTTTTAAGTTTGATCAAAAAGGTGAGCCCAATCACTTTTATTAGTCAGTTCAGTCCAGTCACGTATAATGTGTATCATTATACTTGTTTATTCATTACATATTTTTTTTTTAAATAACAAAACCTGTATATCATGTAGCGATGCTACAGGAAATACAAAAATAATTTGTGAATAGATTCACCTGAGGATCTATAATTGTATATAATTATCTGTAAATTTAAAGGGGCTATGAAAAAAAAAAAAAAAATCAAAGCATAAGAAATTTAATGGGAAAATTTCATCAAGTTAAGTTACATTAGTTGTGCTGAACCCTTCATACATTTTATGACACATTTATATGAATTGTTTGTAAGTACATCAATACAAAAAACTATTTACCACATATACACATTGTCGAATAGCTTTATTTAGCTGTATGAAATTAGGTATTTTTTAAATAACGTTTCATGTATCCCAACCAGGAGGGCATTGACGGCTAGTCACGTAGGGCTTACCACCTAATTATTGGGACTTTTAGATACATTTAAATCAGACAAGATAATTGATACAGGAATCTTCATAAAATTAAGGGATTTGTTCAGCGATGAAGGGAATCAATAAATATAGGTAAAATACGCCATATTGTGATCTTTTGTACAGTTGAATCTTTTAAAAACAGTTATGTTGATACTATACAAATATTTTATTTTTCGAAATTAAAGCAAAGGGTGAAAAGTTACGCTAAGTAGTAAAATAGTAGTAACAAAATCATTACACTTACCAACTAATTTCATAATTGGAAATATTTTAATATATTAACAAATAACCATCTTACAAAAAAATTCGTGTCGTTATAAAAAAATAAATACATAATTATAACTCTTAATACCGGTGAAAATTCCTTTTTGACGAATTAAGGTGCACACATCTTATTTCATGTATTGATGTTCTATAGTTTTACAGACTTACAGACTACAGACTTGGGTCCTGAAGCAAGATTTTTGAGGACTTTAAAGAACGTTGCTACAATTTCGTGAGAGCTCTTAATTTCTAGAGCTTATGCTTAAAGCTTGATTTTAGGAACCATGAAGGTTTTGTCATTTATGATCTCCAGCCCTTAGTAAATATTTTATCAACCTTGCTTATTGGTTTATAGTAAAGGTTAACCGAGATTTGTGCCAATCGCTAGAAAATAGTTTTGGTTAACCTTCGTCTTATGCAATGAATCCACGTTCGTTTGCTTGTAGCGAGAGCGTGAAGTGGAATAAATTTCAATTCACAGTCAAATACTTGTTTGCGTAATTGGATTTGCGTCACATGACCTAATTAAATAATCATTAACTACTTGTTGCTATTTAATTATGCACAAATATTGACATTGTTTGAATAAAGATTAAACATTTGCATAAATTAAAATTGCTGAAGAAGAGACAGCATGAAACTCTTGTAAAAAAACACTATCGGAGTATTAAAAACATCAAGCGCATTTGATTATTTCAATGAAAAGTCTTGAGATTTTTTATATGAAATATTTCCAAAAAGGTAAACTTGTTCTTATACAAGTTCGCTTAGATTGGGGGAAATATTAGACTAGGGTCTAAAAATAAAGAAATTATGAATGTAATCTATGTTTTTAAATTTTAATTTAAAAAAAAAAGTAAATTAAGGGAGCACTTCGATCTTTTCTTAAACCTCAAACATTACTTCTGCAGTACAGTATTTCTCACGTATATCTCGCGATCTTCTAGAAATTAATAGCAATGTAACAATTGCATAACTATTGATATAACTGCAATACTTTGAATAATTTTATCTTTGTCATTGAATAAAATAAATTATAATAATTAACGAACAATAAAAAAATTAGCTGAGAGCCTGGGGGGGGGGGGTGGTCATCTATCACTGATCCGATAGCACGTCTAATTCACTAACTCAGAAAATTTTTATAAAAAAGCTTTTTCTGAAGGTGAACCTTATCAGATGGTTCACGTGATGCTAGCCAGAATTTCAAATTGGCAATATGAAAATTTTGCCATAACGAGTGGAGCTTAATTACTTATTAATTATTCTTGAATTAGAGAAATTAGAGGGATAAATCATACTAGAACAAAAAAAGACAGGAAGTCGTGTTGGCTAATAGCTAATGCAACCCACCCTACCAGTTAACCCTGTGGATCTGAGCTTGATGTCATATTTTGCCATATTACAGGCATATTCTGATCGATTATCAAGAGATTAAGGAGGAGCAGAGATCGTGTGCCATCCCATCTCCTCTTTTCTTTCTGGCTCCCTTGCCAATTAAGAAGAAGCAAAATGTGCAATACGCACTTTCCGGGGTCCCGAATAATGCGTCATTATGAGTATATTTGATCGATCCTCATGCTAACCAATTATCTCATTATTTATTGTTATTTTTATAGATCTCTTTTAAGCATATTTTCTAATTTTACAGACACAGATGTCGGGATGCGCAGGGAGGAGGTCCTCGACCCAGACACTGCCCGGCGGGCTTCAGAAAGAGCTATGAATAAACCTGTGGTCTTACCGTTACTAGTGGCCTAGTCGGCGGTAGCCTTATTCGTATTTGTTTATTTATCTGACTCCATAAGATCTTAGAAGGTGTGCCTCGACAGTGCACTATGTTTAAGAGAAGAGGTACATGGTAGGTTTTATAGGTAGTTTACGCGGTCTTGCAATGACAAGTTCACATTCGGTATCTGAGTGTTGGCGTAAACCGTCCGGACCCCAAAGGCAAATGTGAACGGGAAAGAGTCAGACTGGAACGCTGGGGGAGACGCTACTAGGTACATTTTGTAGGCCCCCAGGGATTGTCGTCTTCATGGAAAGGATCCCTTCCAAGGATGTCCTATTTTTAGCAAGACAAAGCCAGTTAATTCCACTGGGAAGTTAGGGAGGGGGGCTGACAACGCCGAACTGAAGCTAGTATGGTTCGGAAAGATAGGTGCAGAGGTAATTAAATAAGAAAGCCATTGTTCGAGCAGAGCAACAAGCGCCAGTGCAGAGAGAGTGAGAGAGAGCTGTGTTCACTTCTAGGAGTCTGAAAAAGCTCAGAACTTCTGCCTTATACAGGTAGATCATTCCTGAACTGTTTGTTACGGCCAAAATTATGACAATTTATTTTGACCAATCAGCGGGATAATACGCTCGGGCCCGTAGTGAGTCTTGCCGTATTGGAATCGTGAACTAGTCTCCTCTCTCTAGACAGCCGCCAAAGATTTATTGATAAAATATGGAAAGGTAGGCAGGTGTTTTCTGGTCAAAGAAGAGGGAAACTTTTATTTATTTGCGGTGAACAAGTTGGCACAATATATACTAACATTTTTCTTTGTCACTACTCCTATTTTAAAAGTATAAAGTAAAGTTTTAAGAATAAAGTTTCTTTTATCTATTAAATTGCTTCCACTTTTGATTTTAAATATTTTTTCTCCGTCTCGAAAAGGAGGCATAAATGCCAATCAAGGTGAACTTTGCAGACTGCTTCTGGGTCTTTGTCCTTGGTTTATCGAGGGCCGTTACTCCGGGCTTTGGATGACATTTACGGTCTCACCAAGACCCTTCGGCTCCGAGGACTGACGGGGAGGGCTTGTGCTTTCTATGAACATTCTTAACAACTATGTAACATCAGTGGACTGTACTGATATATAAAATATTGGTAGGCATCATGGTTTTTACCTAATACTTCAATCAGTCCTGTCGGGTCTGGGGTGCCACCTGTTCTCCAGGTATCCCTCATGGGATGGCTGTGGCTTTGTGCTCACTGCATATATACATATTTTATATATATATATAAGTTAAAGCCAGAGGCAAGTTATGTTGTAAACTAATACGATCATGGGAGGTAAACAACCCATGATCCTATGTAGGTCGGATTACTAAGGAGAATAAAGTAGTCTTTTACTGGAGTCACAGTGTGTCGGTGATTTTTCCTCTGTCATTATTATATTTTTATCACACTTAACCGCCGACGATTAACTGGTGCCGAAACCCGGGAGATTACGGGAACCTCGTACGGCGGCGTAGAAAGTAATTGTTTTTTTTTTCTTTCTCTCTAATTTTTTTTTCTTAATCGTATCCTCTCTTTTACGTTTTTAATAACATGCCAGAGGGAGTGTTACGACCCGCGGTGCTAAGTGGAGCTGCAGATATACCTCAGTTGCCTCAAACGACGATGGCAGCGGCTCACGCGACTACATTAGCGTGGATGAAGATTCAGGCGATCACGGCTCAGGATATGAGGAAGTCCATTTCCGATCTGGAGAGATTCGCAGGTGAGACCGGGGAACTGAATCATTTCCTTAAGGGGGCTGATGATGCGGATAGAAGGAAAACGGACGGAGGATTTAATAACTGAAGGAGATGCCGATTCACTGAGAGCAGCTCTGGTGTGCAGAGTTAAGCGGAGCATTCTGAATATGATCCAGGCTGACGAGGAGACCTCATGGACCATAGTGAAGGAGCGGCTGAAGAAAGCATTCGGCGGGGGAAGATGGACCCCGGAAGAGGATATTTTTAAAATGTTCCGGGAGACGAAGAGGCACCGACAAACAAACGGGCAGTTCGCCGGAACACTGCTGGCTCAATACAATGGAATCACGGAGAAGATGCGGGAGACATTGAACGCGGCAGAAGTAGAGGGCAGGATGGCGTTTTTGTCTACAATACTGAAGGTGCAGCTAGCGAAGGAAACAGGAAGAAAGGAGGCGTTACCTAGAGAGTGCACGTTTCTAGAATGCGCTCAAGAAATGGTGGACACCAGCGCCAGAGAGGAGGAAATTACAGTTGGCGAGGAAGAAATGGACTGGAGGAAAGTGGTATATAAAAGGCCCAAAATCGCGCCGGTCACATGGAGGAAGAAGGAGGTAGAGTACGGTAGAAGAGAGAGGGCGGCAGTGGGAGAAAGGAGCCGAGGAAACGCGGGACGCCCCAGGAGAAGGGAAGACAGGAAGTGTTATGAGTGTGGGAAGACAGGACACCTGGTAGCTAAGTGCCCACGCACTAGGTGCTTTGAGTGTGGCACGGAGGGTCACGTAGCAAGACAGTGCCCATATATGAGCCCACGCAGAAACGTGAACCGTCCCGAGCCAATGGAAATCAATGCTCAGAGAGTGTGGAGGAGGGAGAGACATCAGTCAGAGGCTTCAGAAACTTCGGAAATCTCCGAAACGGACAACGAAAGGGAAGAGCCAGGAAGCGGAGTGGGCTGTGGAAGCGGCAGTGCCCGGAGGAGCGGCCGACGACAGGCGATGGAGGAGAGGGGAGAACGCGAGATCTGAGAAGAGTGGCAGCGGAGAGGCGACCGCACGTTAATAAATAATATTGTAAAAGGCACACATGGCGGTCTGCCTATAATTAGAGTCGCGAGTGGAGTGCAGTGCTTAGTGGATACGGGGAGTACCAACACAATAATGTGTCGGGAGACACTAGAGAGCATGTGTGGAGGAGGGAGGATGCCTCAAATGCAGGTATGTTCTTGTAGCTTGGTCACCCTGGGGGGCCCCTGCAGGGTCGAAGGGGAAGCGATAATAGGGTTGGAAAGATGGGATCGTAGCGAGGAGAAATTACGGGTCCATGTGGTGGAAAAGATGCCCCGGGAATACGGAGGGATCATAGGGTGTGATCTGTTGGGGAAAGTTGGAGCAAGGATTAGGAACAGGGAAGGGAAATGGGACATTCGCTTAGGTAAGAAAACATATAGGTGCCTGAGACAAGGGAGGGACGTAGGGAGAGACGGTAGGGCGCGAGTAGGGGCGATTAGGCGAGCGGAGGATTGGAGAGTGGAGCTCAAGAGAGAATATACGGACATTTTCTTTAAGGAAGGGGAGAGATTGGGGGCCACAGGAAAAACAGTACATGAGATTCCGCTCAAGCAGGACCGAGTAAGCTACGTGAAGGAGCGCAGATACCCACAGGCTCTGAGACACCATATTAGGGAGGAGCTGGACAACTTGAAAAAACAGGGGATCATCGAAGATAGCACGTCACCATATAATAGCCCCTTATGGGCTGTTAAGAAAAAGAGCGTGGAAGGCGGGGTCCCAGATAAGTATAGAGTGGTAGTAGACTACCGGAAGCTCAATGAGAATACAGTGGACGAGAAGTACCCAATTCCACGGTTCGATGACATTCTGGACAGGCTGAGCGGGGCCAGGATCTTCAGCACCCTGGATCTCAAAGCGGGGTATCACCAGATACAGATGCATCCTAGGGACCGACATAAGACAGCCTTCACTTTTGAGAGAGGTCACTACGAGTTCACCAGGATGCCATTTGGATTGAAAAATGCACCCATCACATTCCAAAGGCTCATGGATGAGTTGCTACGGGGAGTTGATGAGTCCGTTTGCCAGATATACATGGACGACCTCTTAGTATTCAGCGCGACCGAGGCCCAACATGTAGATCACCTTAGGACAGTTTTTGACCGAGTGCGACAATTCGGCCTGAAATTGTCGGAGGAAAAGTCCCATCTGGGTCAGGAGGTCATCAGGTTTTTGGGGCACACGATATCCAAAGAAGGAGTCCGACCAGATGCCGGGAAGGTAGCAGCAATCCAGAAGATGGCGGTTCCGTCGGACGTAAAAGGGATACGGTGGTTGATGGGAACACTGAACTACTACAGGCGATTCGTCCCAGAAATGGCAGCATACCTAGTACCTCTTAACAACCTCCTCAAAAAGGGGAAAAAAGTAGCCATCACCCCCGACATAGAGGCGAACATGCGCAAGTGCATGGCACGACTACAAGAACATCCTGTACTGGCTTTTCCGGATTTCACAAAGCAATTCACAATAACGACGGATGCCAGAGAATATGCCTTGGGAGCAGTTCTGTCACAGGCGGGGGGCAAAGGGGACCGTCCAGTAGCGTACGCCAGTAGGCGCCTCACAGAGGCGGAAAGTCGGTATAGCGCGCTAGAGCGGGAATTTTTAGGGATAGTCTGGGCAATAGACCATTTCCGGCCCTACGTGTTCGGGAGAAGGTTCCGGGTGCACACCGACCACAAACCGTTACAGTGGGTTGGTAAATTAAAAGAGTCGTCGGCGAGGGTCATGCGTTGGAAGGAGTTCCTCAGCCAATACAACTTGGAGGTGATATACAAGCCCGGTAAGGAAAACGTCGTGGCGGACTGGCTGTCCCGGGCGATGGTGGTCAACGCACTCGAACAAGAGCAGGGGGAATCCTCCCGAGACGGAAGGCAGTTCTTGCGAGAATGGACGCCGGAGAGAGAAGAAGACCAACAGGAACCAGGGTCTACGGATTTGGTACCGTCGGCAGGAGGAGGGAGCTCAACGGACGACAGGCCTGCGGACATGGAAGAGCGGGAAGAAATTATAAACGATAAGCGCCGCCAGATAGTCTGGAAGACGAAGACCTTCGGCCCCATGAAAATAGCACATGATAGTTCTCCACGATCGACCACCACGACCATATGGTCGGCTCCTGGGGTGAACAATGACCAAATTAGTCGTGCCCTTAATGATGCTTCCACACCAGGGAAGACCCATTTTCTTTATGTCGGGAACGCAACCATATGGGAGAAAATTAAGCGCCTTTGGAGGGCGGAGCAGGTTGGGGTTGACCGAACATTTGTACGGTGTACCATGATGGTAGAGACCATCCCGGATGAGCCAACGCAGAAGGAGATCACGCTAGCGTACCATCAGGGCAAAACCAACCACAGGGGAGAACAAGAGACGGCTCAGGCGTTGAGGCGGAAGTATTTCTGGTGGGGGATGCGAAAGACAATCCAGGAAACACTAGCTGCGTGCGAAGTTTGTCATCGTACCAAATATGACAGGCACCCACCTACCGGGCAACAAGTCGAGACTCCCACGGCGCAAATACCGCTCACTGACCTTCAAGTTGATACTTTCACTTGGCGGGGACACAAGTGGGTCACCGTGGGTGACCTCTTTAGCAAAATGGCTATGGCATACCCTATTCGGGAAAAGTCATCGGAAGCAGTGCTAGGCGCGCTGAGGCGTTGGTTCCAATTCTACGGCGTCCCAGATCGGATAGCGTCGGACGGTGGAAAGGAGTTCGATAACGCCGACGTGCGGAAAGAGATGAAGGCTCTGGACGTGATGTGGCACGTCAATACGCCAGGGCATCCAAAGAGCCGAGGAGGAATTGAGCGTCTCCACAGTACCTTGGGCGATCATCTCCGCGTCTACAATGCTGACAAAGGGTTGGAGCCGGCAGAGGCAATGCCTAGGGCGGTCATTGCGTATAGCCATTCTGTCCACACGACCACCGGGTTTTCACCCTTTGAAATCCTTTTCGGACTTCGTGGGCGTCGCCGAGACACGAGTAGAACGGTGGTGGGAGACGAGACGTCCGCACAACTCACCACCAACCGCGTGGAACTGGGGAAAGTATGGGGGAAGGTGTACGCGAGAATTACCGGGGAAAAATCCAGGAGGGTGTTGAGGGAGAACGCGGGCGTCAAACCACTAGAAGGGTGCGTGGCGATTGGCACTATGGTATATCGTAAGATCGGTTCCAATAGGAGTAAGGAGGTGTCCCGTTATGAGGGTCCCTTCCGGGTGATCACGATTCGTGAACACAATTTGGTGACCATCCAGAGTGTTCATGAACCCGCGAAGAGGAGAACTGTCCATCTCGAGCAGTTAAAGCTTCCAGTGGGGAAGCCATCAAAATAGGAAATTGACTCTAATTTTCTCACTCCTGCACACATCTCTTTTGGTTTTCGGTGGCATTTGCCAAATACATGTTTTTTTATTTTACTGTTTTAACCTTGTACCACATTGGATAAAGTTATGTTCTGTTTTTATGATTATAAGACAGTGTTGTGCTGCTCTAGGCGAGCAGGAAATTATTATGTCAGAACTGTATATAATTAGCATAAGTGTTAAGTTTCAGTTCCCGACGGATGGTCAGGAACTGGCAGGGGGGAGTTAAAGCCAGAGGCAAGTTATGTTGTAAACTAATACGATCATGGGAGGTAAACAACCCATGATCCTATGTAGGTCGGATTACTAAGGAGAATAAAGTAGTCTTTTACTGGAGTCACAGTGTGTCGGTGTTTTTTCCTCTGTCATTATTATATTTTTATCACACTTAACCGCCGACGATTAACTTATATATATATCTTATATATATATATATATATATATATATATATATATATATATATATATATATATATATATATATATATATATATATATCTGTACCTCGGAGAGATACAACACTATGTCCATTTTCATAACTTTACAGGAGAGGAGTTTTAAACTTTTTTTCAACAAAAAGTGTTTATATATATGTTCAACACCCTCCTGGATTTTTCCCCGGTAATTCTCGCGTACACCTTCCCCCATACTTTCCCCAGTTCCACGCGGTTGGTGGTGAGTTGTGCGGACGTCTCGTCTCCCACCACCGTTCTACTCGTGTCTCGGCGACGCCCACGAAGTCCGAAAAGGATTTCAAAGGGTGAAAACCCGGTGGTCGTGTGGACAGAATGGTTATACGCAATGACCGCCCTAGGCATTGCCTCTGCCGGCTCCAACCCTTTGTCAGCATTGTAGACGCGGAGATGATCGCCCAAGGTACTGTGGAGACGCTCAATTCCTCCTCGGCTCTTTGGATGCCCTGGGGTATTGACGTGCCACATCACGTCCAGAGCCTTCATCTCTTTCCGCACGTCGGCGTTATCGAACTCCTTTCCACCGTCCGACGCTATCCGATCTGGGACGCCATAGAATTGGAACCAACGCCTTAGCGCGCCTAGCACTGCTTCCAATGACTTTTCCCGAATAGGGTATGCCATAGCCATTTTGCTAAAGAGGTCAACCATGGTGGCCTACTTGTGTCCCCGCCAAGTGAAGGTATCCACTTGAAGGTCAGTGAGCGGTGTTTGCGCCGTGGGAGTCTCGACTTGTTGCCCGGTAGGTGGGTGCCTGTCATATTTGGTACGATGACAAACTTCGCACGCAGCTAGTGTTTCCTGGATTGTCTTTCGCATCCCCCACCAGAAATACTTCCGCCTCAACGCCTGAGCCATCTCTTGTTCTCCCCTGTGGTTGGTTTTGCCCTGATGGTACGCTAGCGTGATCTCCTTCTGCGTTGGCTCATCCGGGATGGTCTCTACCATCATGGTACACCGTACAAATGTTCGGTCAACCCCAACCTGCTCCGCCCTCCAAAGGCGCTTAATTTTCACCCATATGGTTCCGTTCCCGACATAAAGAAAATGGGTCTTTCCTGGTGTGGAAGCATCATTAAGGGCACGACTAATTTGGTCATTGTTCACCCCTGGAGCCGACCATATGGTCGTGGTGGTCGATCGTGGAGAACTATCATGTGCTATTTTCATGGGGCCGAAGGTCTTCGTCTTCCAGACTATCTGGCGGTGCTTATCGTTTATAATTTCTTCCCGCTCTTCCATGTCCGCAGGCCTGTCGTCCGTTGAGCTCCCTCCTCCTGCCGACGGTACCAAATCCGTAGACCCTGGTTCCTGTTGGTCTTCTTCTCTCTCCGGCGTCCATTCTCGCAAGAACTGCGTTCCGTCTCGGGAGGATTCCCCCTGCTCTTGTTCTAGTACGTTGACCACCATCGCCCGGGACAGCCAGTCCGCCACGACGTTTTCCTTACCGGGCTTGTATATCACCTCCAAGTTGTATTGGCTGAGGAACTCCTTCCAACGCATGACCCTCGCCGACGACTCTTTTAATTTACCAACCCACTGTAACGGTTTGTGGTCGGTGTGCACCCGGAACCTTCTCCCGAACACGTAGGGCCGGAAATGGTCTATTGCCCAGACTATCCCTAATAATTCCCGCTCTAGCGCGCTATACCGACTTTCCGCCTCTGTGAGGCGCCTACTGGCGTACGCTACTGGACGGTCCCCTTTGCCCCCCGCCTGTGACAGAACTGCTCCCAAGGCATATTCTCTGGCATCCGTCGTTATTGTGAATTGCTTTGTGAAATCCGGAAAAGCCAGTACAGGATGTTCTTGTAGTCGTGCCATGCACTTGCGCATGTTCGCCTCTATGTCGGGGGTGATGGCTACTTTTTTCCCCTTTTTGAGGAGGTTGTTAAGAGGTACTAGGTATGCTGCCATTTCTGGGACGAATCGCCTGTAGTAGTTCAGTGTTCCCATCAACCGCCGTATCCCTTTTACGTCCGTCGGAACCGCCATCTTCTGGATTGCTGCTACCTTCCCGGCATCTGGTCGGACTCCTTCTTTGGATATCGTGTGCCCCGAAAAACTGATGACCTCCTGACCCAGATGGGACTTTTCCTCCGACAATTTCAGGCCGAATTGTCGCACTCGGTCAAAAACTGTCCTCAGGTGATCAACATGTTGGGCCTTTTATATACTACTTTCCTCCAGTCCATTTCTTCCTCGCCAACTGTAATTTCCTCCTCTCTGGCGCTGGTGTCCACCATTTCTTGAGCGCATTCTAAAAACGTGCGCTCTCTAGGTAACGCCTCCTTTCTTCCTGTTTCCTTCGCTAGCTGCACCTTCAGTATTGTAGACAAAAACGCCATCCTGCCCTCTACTTCTGCTGCGTTCAATGTCTCCCGCATCTTCTCCGTGATGCCATTGTATTGAGCCAGCAGTGTTCCGGCGAACTGCCCGTTTGTTTGTCGGTGCCTCTTCGTCTCCCGGAACATTTTAAAAATATCCTCTTCCGGGGTCCATCTTCCCCCGCCGAATGCTTTCTTCAGCCGCTCCTTCACTATGGTCCATGAGGTCTCCTCGTCAGCCTGGATCATATTCAGAATGCTCCGCTTAACTCTGCACACCAGAGCTGCTCTCAGTGAATCGGCATCTCCTTCAGTTATTAAATCCTCCGTCCGTTTTCCTTCTATCCGCATCATCAGCCCCCTTAAGGAAATGATTCAGTTCCCCGGTCTCACCTGTGAATCTCTCCAGATCGGAAATGGACTTCCTCATATCCTGAGCCGTGATCGCCTAAATCTTCATCCACGCTAATGTAGTCGCGTGAGCCGCTGCCATCGTCGTTTGAGGCAACTGAGGTATATCTTCAGCTCCACTTAGCACCGCGGGTTGTAACACTCCCTCTGGCATGTTATTAAAAACGTAAAAGAGAGGAGACGATTAAGAAAAAAAAATTAGAGAGAAAGAAAAAAAAACAATTACTTTCTACGCCGCCGTACGAGGTTCCCGTAATCTCCCGGGTTTCGGCACCAGTTAATCGTCGGCGGTTAAGTGTGATAAAAATATAATAATGACAGAGGAAAAAACACCGACACACTGTGACTCCAGTAAAAGACTACTTTATTCTCCTTAGTAATCCGACCTACATAGGATCATGGGTTGTTTACCTCCCATGATCGTATTAGTTTACAACATAACTTGCCTCTGGCTTTAACTTATATATATATATAAGTTACGTCTAGCGGTACGGCAATGTTAAGCCTAATACCTTGTAGCCTAGGGTAAACAATACCGTAACGTGTGTATAGAGGATCAGGAGGAAAATAAAGCCAGTTATAAAACAAACCTTCTTATTATATCATCTACCTCCTTATTCATTCCTTTTTCTCGATCGTCTACAGCTGGGAGACGATTACTGGTGCCGAAACCCGGGAACTACGAGTATTCTGGTAAACAACTGTGAGTAAAATTTTAATTTTTTTTTCCTGTTGTTTTATTGGGAAAAAGTGACCTAGTTACATGGTAGAATTACGGCCTGCGACTTTTGAAGTGCCCGAATTACCTAGGGAAACGATGGCCGAAGCTCATGCAAACTCCCTGGCTTGGATGAAGGTGCGAGCGGCGACGTCACAGGACCTGAGGAGAACAATATCGGACCTAGAGAAATTCTCAGGAGAGTTAGGCGAATTGAACCATTTCATCAAAGGTGGGGATAGGATTATGGAAAGAGTAGAGGCGAAGGCAAGTGAGGGTTTACTTGACTCAGGTGACGCAAAATCAATCAAAGCGGACCTAGTGTGTAGAATAAAACGGAGCGTACTAAACCTAATACAGGCCGACGAAGACACCCCATGGACCGTGGTAAAAGAAAGACTAAAGAAGGCGTACGGGGGAGGCAGATGGACACCAGAAGAGGACATCTTCCAGATGTTCAGGGAGACCAGACGGCCCAATCAAACGAAAGGGCAGTACGTTGGAGAACTCTTGGCAAAGTTTAACAAAATAACGGAAAAAATTAGAGAAACGGTGAACCTAGCGGAAGTGGAAGGCCGGATGGCATTCCTATCGACCATTCTGAAGGTACAGTTGGCCAGGGACACCGGCAAGAAAGATAGTCTACCGGGAGACCGATCGTTCATCGAGTGCGCCCAAGATTTAATGGACTCTAGTGCCCGTGAGGAAGAAGAAAAATTAGAGGCAGACGAGGCAGGGTGGTCCAAAGTGATGTACAGGAGGCCGAGAATGCCGCAACAGGCATGGAAGAGGAAGGATTAACGGTATGCGGAGAAAAAAGGGGCGGCGGTTGAAGGAAGGAGACTTAGCCAAAGGAGACCGAGACCCAATGGGAGGAAGGAGGACAGAAAATGTCACGGATGTGGAGGAAGAATTGGACATTTAGTGGCGCAGTGCCCACGAACAAAATGTTTTGAATGTGGAATTGAGGGACACATCGCGAGGCAGTGTCCATACATTTTCCAGCGAACAGAGAGGTATAGGCCGGAACCGATGGAGGTAAACGCACAGAGGGTATGGAGAAGAACCAGAACCCCCTCCGAATCGTCAGAAACTACGGGAGCGTCGGAGACAGAAGAAGAAGAAGATGAACCCAGGAGCAGAAGAGGAGAGACTGGAGAGGACGACAGGGACTACGTAAGAAGCAGACGAAATGGCACGGAAGGAGGAAGGAAACGGCAAGCGGTGGCCTGAGGAGCGGGATGGCAGAGGGGTGGCCGCACGTTAATAAACTATATCAGAGGGAATTACGGCGGTATACCCATTATTGGAGTGGCGAGAGGAGTGAGATGCTTGATAGACACGGGGAGTTCCTGTACTATTCTCAGCAGGAAAGCGTCGGACAGATTGTGTGTGGGCGAGGGGTCGTCGCGGATTCAGGCATGCGAGTGCAAGCTTATCACCCTGGGAGGGCCGTGTGAAATCGAAGGCGAATTGACGATGGGATTGGATAGGTGGGCGAAAAAGGGGGAATATTTGAAAATACACGTGGTTAGGAAGATGCCGCGCGAGTACGATGGTATCATAGGGTGCGATCTCTTGGGAAGGGTAGGAGCAAGAATGAAATGCCGTAACGGAATATGGGATATTAGACTGGGAAGAATGTTATACCGGTGTACAGGAACCGTGGGGGACGGGAAGGAGCGAATCGGAGCGATCGATCGGGAGGACAACTGGGAACGCGCTATTCGGCGAGAGTATGCCGATATATTTTTCAACGAAGGGGACAAACTGGGAGTGACGGGGGTCCATGAGATCCCACTGAAGCAGGAGAGAGTGGTATATATCAAAGAGAGACGATACCCGCAGGTGCTGCGACAGCATATAAGGGACGAAATCGAGGAATTGAAACGACAGGGCATCATAGTAGATAGTACGTCTCCATACAACAGTCCCCTGTGGGCAGTGAAAAAGAAAGGGTCGTCCGGTGACGAAAAATACCGCGTAGTAATAGACTACAGGCAATTAAACGACAATACTATAGACGAAAAATACCCCATTCCTCGCTTTGAAGACATCCTGGACCGCCTAAGTGGAGCAAAGGTATTCAGTACACTGGACCTGAAGGCGGGTTACCATAAAATTCGGATGCGTCGTGGAGACCAACACAAAACGGCATTCACGTTCGAGCGGGGATATTACAAATTCACCAGAATGCCGTTTGGGCTGAAAAACGCGCCAATAACGTTCCAGAGGCCGTTGGACGAATTTTTAAGAGGGATTGGGGAGTCGTTTTGCCAGATATATATGGACGACCTCCTGGTTTTCAGTCGAGATGAGGTAGAACACCAGGACCATCTGCGACAGGTTTTTGACAGAATTAAGCAATTCGGGCTGAAATTGTCTGCGGAGAAGTCGCTTTTGGGACAAGAGCAGGTGAAATTTTTAGGCCACATAATTTCCAGAGAGGGAGTGCAACCCGATCGTGGGAAGGTGGAGGCCATCCAGCGGATGACTATCCCGAAAGACGTAAAAGGAATCCGGCGCTTACTCGGATCCCTGAACTACTACCGCAGATTCGTTCCAGAAATGGCGGAGTACCTCGTCCCTATTAACAATCTCCTTAAAAAAGGACAAAAAGTCGTCATTACCCCGGTAATGGAGAACAATATAAGACGTTGCATGGAGCGGCTACAGGAACAGCCTATACTAGCGTTTCCAGATTTTGCACTCCCCTTCATGATTACCACAGATGCGAGTGAATACGCGTTGGGGGCGGTACTCTCGCAGGATCGCGACGGGGGGGAGCGACCAATAGCATACGCTAGCAGACGCTTTACTGAATCCGAGAGTAGATAAAGCGCTAGAACGCGAATTACTGGGTATCGTATGGGCGATAGAACACTTCCGGCCCTACGTATTCGGGAGGAAGTTTCAGATTAAAACAGATCATCGACCCCTCAAATGGGTGGGAAAACTGAAAGAGTCATCAGCGCGGATTACCAGATGGAAGGAGTTCCTCGGTCAATACAACATCGACATAATTTACAAACCGGGGAAGGAGAACGTCGTGGCCGATTGGTTATCCCGCGCGTTGGTCGTGAATGCGATCGATGAGGAGATTCCGGGACCATCACGTGACACCCACCAATTCGTCCAGGAATGGTCGCCCGGCGAGGAAGGGGATCGGGAGGGGGCTCCAGCCAATGATGTTCCGAGTGACGGAAGTTCTGTGGGGGATAGGCCCTCGGACATTGAGGACCTCGACGCCATAATAAATGACAAGAGGCGCCAGATCATTTGGCTCACCAAAACTTCTGGGCTCTTCAAGATGGAATCTGAGAAGTACGGCCACTGCAACATCGTCAAGATCTGGTCGACACCGGGGATAAACGACGATACGATTTGCCACGCCCTGAAGGACGCATCTACTCCAGGGAAAACGCACCACATGTACGTGGGAAACGCGACCATCTGGGGACGCATCAAACGCCTATGGAGGACGGAGAGGATCGGAGTCGATCGTACGTTCGTCCGATGTACCCTGAAGGTGGAGACAGTAAAAGAAGAAACGCGGCAGAGAGAAGTGACCCTTGCATTCCACCAAGGGAAGACAAACCACCGGGGAATCGACGATACCCTGCAAGCATTGAAGAGGAGATATCTCTGGTTGGGATTGAAAGACACGATTGCGAGAGTTATTGGTACCTGCGACACATGCCTCGCCACGAAATATGATCGCCACCCCCCCCCCCCCGAGCAATACAGGAGGAGACGCCGAATGCAGATCAACCGCTGGAGGATTTGCAGGTAGACACGTTCACATGGAGGGGATACAAATGGGTCACCATTGTCGATAGGTTCAGCAAAACAGCGATGGCCCATCTGATAGCAGAACGATCAGCGGAAGCAGTCCTAAGGGCACTACGCACATGGTGCCAATTTTATGGCGTACCAGACACGATAGCTTCCGACGCTGGTAGGGAGTTTGATAACGCCGAAATAAGGGCTGAGGTGGCGGCCTTAGAGATCCGTTGGCATCTCAACACCCCAGGACACCCGAAGAGTCGAGGAGACGTAGAGCGGCTGCACAGCACGCTTAGCGACCACCTACGAATTTACCATGGAGAGAAGGGCTTAGAACCAAACGTGGCGATGGAAAAGGCAGTCATCGCGTATAACCACTCAATCCATTCTGCCACCGGTTTTTCTCCGGTCGAGACGCTGTTTGGACTTCGAAGATGCCGGCGCGATAGCAGGAGTACGGCTGATGAAGAACTGGCCACACGGGTAGTCAGTAATCAGATAGCGCTAAAGAAACAGTGGGTGGCCGTTCGGGGAAGGCTCCAGGATAAGAAGCGGCGACGGGTGGCGCGCGACAACCTCAAAGTCCGCGATATTCTGGGCAATCTTAAACTCGGCGCGCTCGTGTACCGGAGAAAAGGGTCGAACAGGGGTAAGGGACTAGTGCGGTACGAGGGTCCTTTCCGAGTGATCGCTCTCCGCGAACACAACGTGGTCACGGTCGAAAGCATTACACCCCCGATCAAACGGCGGGCGGTACATGTGGAACAGCTCAAGTTTCCCACGGTGGAGCCTGGGAGCCCCGTCGTCGAAACATAACTCCGGTGTGTGTCACAGGTGACCAGTCCCGAGAGGCCTATATATATATATTTTTTTATTGGTTTATTATGTTTTTTTTGTGCTATATGGGTCTGTGCTGTGATTTTAGATAGACCTGGAAGACATTTTTCTTTTCAAATTTTTTTATTAACAGAGTATGCTTTTTGTTTTGTGTTGCTATAGATACATAGCTGATGTCGCATGTTAGGAGTTTACGGGGAATGCCCGTAAACTGGTAGGGGGGAGTTACGTCTAGCGGTACGGCAATGTTAAGCCTAATACCTTGTAGCCTAGGGTAAACAAACCCGTAACGTGTGTATAGAGGATCAGGAGGAAAATAAAGCCAGTTATAAAACAAACCTTCTTATTATATCATCTACCTCCTTATTCATTCCTTTTTCTCGATCGTCTACAGCTGGGAGACGATTACTTATATATATATATATATATATTGGTTTCTGGTTATTATTTTACTCACAATAGAGGGACAAATAAAGGTTATTTATTCATAGCATCTTCTTTTTCCTGTAAATAATTTTTTTTTTTTAAGATAATATTACAATCTGCCTTTTATTAGGCAATAAGTAATTGAGATAAATGTTATCATTCATGCTGACCAAGAGCGCGAGAGCGACAGACGCTCAGGACATGATTAGAGAAACTGGCCATAGCCAGGACTCCCACTATCACTTAGTTATAGCAGGTCACGAGGCCACTGCCGTTTAAATCTCCGAGGAGGATTATAAGGGTGAGTGGTGCAGTGCAATGACTGTGCTAGGGAATTAGGGTGGTTGGATAGGTTACTATGGAATTTTATGAACTTAGAAGGGATGAATTCAAGAATATAGGGTCTATTCAGATCATTGTGAAGGGTTTTGTTGCTGACGTAATAAGGGGCATTTACTATTGTTCTCAGGACTTTTGATTGAAAGGATTGGATGCGCTTGATGTTCGACTTTTTAGCTGTCCGCCATAGCTCTATTCCGTATGTCCAGATTGGCTTAAGTATAACTTTGTAAATAAGAAGTTTATTTTCTATTGAGAGATGGGATGTCCTTCGAAGTAGTCTGTACAGTTGTCCAAAGCGTCTGTTTAGTTCTTGTCTTTTTAGTCTCGTATGTGGGTTCCAGGTCAGTCGTTTGTGGAGATGGAAGCCTAAGTATCGTAATGTCTCAGATACAGGGAAATTTTTAGTTAATTACAGCTATTTAGTTGAGTAAAATTTCTTTTAAGTTTTTGAGTGGAATTGTGTATGAGGTGAGAAATCACAATTATTAATGCTGTATAAACAAATGGTTATTTTACAAATAGAGTACTTTCTAAGTTGACTCACTGTCTTGGTTTTAGGAGAATTGTCCATTAGGTTATTTATTTTAGAAATATAAATTTTTGAATTATTTTTTTATTCATACAAGGAGAACTCTAATAAATTACAATCGAAAGGCTAATAATATATATCGTTTAGCCTAAGAAGTAGCTAAGATAACCCGTTGTTCTATTCTGATTGAGTTCGTGATCACTGTTGGTGCTGAATTGCCCGTCTGCAAACTTCATGCAATGCAAATCAAAGCTTACGGTTGGTAATAAGTAGGCTCTCAACGATACTTCCGAACAGACTTCTAACCTGGTCTCTTTAAGAGATCCTTCAATCCAGTAGATGTTGATGCAGGCTCGTGGAAGAAACGGAGGAATTAAGGGAGTTATGGGAACGCAGAAATCATTTGCTGAAACAAGAATGTAAATAATAGGCATAACATATTTTACTATGAATTCCATATGTTTCTACATTTTTATTCAGTTGGGTCACGATAAGTGAGGAAGCAGTGAGAGGATAAAAAAGAAAATGTATCTGTATTATAGGCACTTTGTTTTGTCGTCTTTAGCTTAGAATACGAGGTTAGCGATGGTATTACATATCAACATCTATAATAAAATATAATACTTCTGAGATTGCTAATAAAAATCTTCAATAAATAGTCGTGGGGGCATCGCTGGACTCACAGAACATGTTAGCTCCTGGGAGGATTTTGACTTTTCCGTGTTTGCAAAATGTAAACATAAGTGAAATGTAATATGGTGGTTTACACGGCTTACCTCCGATTGGACCTTGTGTCCTAAACCTACAACCACTACCTGGCATGTGGCACTGGGGTGCCTCTGTAGCTCTGGCTTGTTCCTGGGCCTTTGGTTCCGCTCCCGTCCTAGTGGTCCGGCGGACTCACATCAGGGGACTGTAGTTTATTATTATATATAAATAGTTTTCATACATGAAACAACGGCGTTGATGACCTAGTGGTTTAATGCCAAAATAAACAGAACTAACCAATCAACCATCTTCAGTAAATAGTTGAAATATACGAAAACAATTAAATGGTTAACATAATAAAACTGATAAGGTTAATTGAAACTAAAATTCTCAATAAATGATAATAGAATTTACGCAAACCTTTAAAGCATTAATCTCTTAATGGCTAAACAATATATAATAATAAAAAATGTATGTATTAATAGTTAAAAGAAAACTTAAAATGTATATACAAGTAACTCAAGAATGAGTGCGTTACTATACGATGTATCCCAGTGGCCCTGTTACAACCATAGCAAAACAGGAAAGGGGTAAAACATGTAAGGGATTAGGGTTCTCACTATTTTAGTATATTTTAAATTTTTATTGAAAATGTTAGCAATTGCACAAATGTGTTATTTTATTATACATATTGATATGTAATCTTATTGCTGACCTTGTGATGTTTTGTAGCCTGACAACGTGGAAGGTGGGAAATATTATATCACAGCCTATAAACATGGCCTCTTTCGCACCGAATTGTATATCTATAATGTCTAACATTAACTGCGACGAAATGAGTTTATCATAAAAAAAAAGTGACTATATACCATTTAGATCTGTTCGAATAATTAGTATGCCGTCGACGGTCAGTGCTTTAAAGGCCCTCAGTTCATTCATATTCACATCCAATTCCATGCAAACTAAAAGAAATTTGTAATAATCATTTAGAAAAGATGTTCAATAGATGTATGTTATGCTATAAGCAAAGCATAGACAGGATGAGTATACTACCTCACTCACCTTTATGTTTGGAAAATAATCCAAGTATAACACAGCAAGTGGCGTTGTAGCTGTTAAATAAACAATCTGGAATCATACCTAAACGAATAAATTCGTATATTAAAACAAAAGTATAACAAATAAGCGTTTATTTGTTTCAAGAACAGCTCAACCACAAGTAGAATTGATCTATTGATTAAAATCACATAAATAACGATTATTTGTAGATACACTAAAAAAAATTGACTCCTTAATTTTGACTCCTTTACAAATTAGAATACATTCTTCCATCGGAAGGTGCCCCCGTCCAGTACTGCGACGATGTTGGACGAAAGTATGTGATGTCCCTGTCTTGTTGGTGTCCAAGAAATTTGAGAAGAGGATGTGGACATTGGGAAGCTTGTCCACGCCTTATATTCACATCAGAGATTTGAGATTGTCTTGGGTGAGGCGGGTGTGGCCTATTCACAGTCGAGTCGATCTTTCTTAGTTTTATGCCTATTAGATTTACCCTCAATGTTGGATGGTTTATGCACCCTTTGATACTTGCATATCGCCATATGCACTGGCTCACATGGCTTGGGGATCATTTAGCCATCATGTCTGCCATGACATTTCCGTCAACGCCATAAGAAGAGAGCCCTACATCTATATTTTTCCATTTTCTTGATGTGTGATAGCATCTCATTGCTGGAGAAGATTGGAGAAGAAATTTTGCATTGATTTTAGAGCGAAGGTCAATCGGAAAAATAACATATTGCCAATGAGACTGGCTTCATGGTAGATTGGCAACCGTTTTGCAGTAAATATTGAGTTTATACGTGGTAGAGTTATTATGCATTTACAGTTCAGGCTCCTGTAAGAAATTCATTTTGAATTGGAACCGGTATGGGCTGGACGGGGTCAGTGCAGCACCTGTATTAATTACCTACTTAAACTTATAAGTGGTGATGCTTGCTAAAAGAAGAACGATGAGACACGTGAAACAAGTGAAAAGATGCAAAAGTGAAAACACAAATAATGATAATGATGCTAATGATAAATGAAGATTAAGATATTTTTTTGGTAATCAACAGGTCGCCACACTGCAATGAGAAAGTTTGGAACTTGTGGTAAAAGTTCTCTTGGGGGGGGGGGGAGGGACACAATACATTTTTGTCACCTTGGCTTCTTGTTAAGACATTTAGTTAGGCTGAATTTGCCACAAAAAATATTACCATATAATGTCAATAGTAACATGGTAAACCATCCAACATTGAGGATAAATCTAAGGGACATAAAACTAAGAAAGATTGACTCGACTGTGAATAGGCCACACCCGCCTCACCCAATACAATCTCAAATCTCTGATGTGAATATAAGGCGTGGACAAGCTTCCCAATGTCCACATCCTCTTCTCAAATTTATTGGACACCAAAAAGGCATGAACATCACAAAATTTCGTCCAACATCCTCGCAGGACGGGGGCACCTTTCGATGGAAGAAAGCATATACACCATCTTCTCAACTTTGAAAGGCCAACCTGTGAAGAGTGCGATAATGCACCAACCACTAACCGTCCATCACATCATCTCTGGGAGTTGTACATCCCAAAGTGCTTGACAAAGAAATGGTCTATCATGTGGACTTGGGCTGATTCGTGAATTGCCTAATTTAGTTTACAACATATTGACCCTTCACATATTGATCCCAACCCTGATAAATCAAATGTCTAATCTAATACCGAACATTAAATTTGTAATTTACAAAACAATAATTGCGACGTATGGGGTGTAGAATCCGCAACTAAAGGGAAAACTAAAAACAAGTGTTTCAAAATAAATTCAGCGCCCCTTATTTTACCAGAAACCAACAGATCCACAGTGATCTACAAATGGAATCAATGGAAAATTTTACTGAAGTAAAATATTCTAACTTCCAGGAAAAATAGTCTGGTGTTTTTTAGCAGGAGGAGCAGTTTTTTATGAAATGAGTTAATCTACTACACCTCTAAGGTTAGATCCCAGACTTTTAAAGCACCAAATATTTAAATCAAAATTTTTGTGTTTTAATAATTGTTGTATGTTCAGGTGTCATCTTTAAAAAACCTATTTACACACAATTCTATTGTTAAATTTGTATTTTGTGTGTACGCATCATTTAAATATAGTCTACAACAAATGGTTACACTAAACAGTCATGTAGACTGGCATTTCCTGGAATGTAGAGGATGTATGTACCATCTTCTACATGTGCTTTGGCCTAGAACTCAACTGGCAATCACAAGCAATTGATTTGGCGTCATTCCATCAGTTGTTAACTACAACCTCAGTTTTATTTCTTTAGACAACCATTTTTGCTGTTAAGTGACTGTTTCCTGGTCCTTTATCTAGACAACTCTACTATTTATGAAGGTTCTTATTTTTAAGGCTTTCTTAGACTGACTTTTGTACACAAGAAAAATTATTGCCTATAAATGAATGGAAAAGTCCTATAATGTATTGATTCCGACACAAAGACACAACAATTGCTGCTTTCGCTGATGACATCGCGGTGTACAATTCTTAGACAGGCTGAAGCAACCTGTAACCAGATCAGTGAGAGATTGGGGAGACTCAATATCTCTGTAAACGCGTGTAAGACTGACTGCGTAATTTTCTCATTCCAAAAAGGAAAAAGTCCGCTGCTACTCTAGATACACTAGGAACGCAGCAAAACTCTCCAGCAAGCAGCCTAGTATATCTGGGCATAAAATTGGAACGACACTTCCGTTTTAGTGACCATTTTGCGATGAAGTTGAGCCGATATAAACCGAAGGTTAGCCCTACCACCTAGTCCAGTCTATTAATTATGTAATTTCAACTCCGAACGATAATGGTTTTTGTATTTTCTACCCTCCTTACAATGCATATGTATGCAGAAAAAGGAGCCATTAACTACCAATGTAAAATATTGTCCATAATTTTTTTTTAAGATGTTTTAAAGAGGGGTTTAAAAAAAATAAGTCTATTTCTTATATGCACGATTTCATGATGAGCCTGAGATTCACACCGAAACCCCCCTGATAATGACTGTTTGTCAAAGTCACTATGGGCCATAGCTGGGAGGCTATAAGGCTAAAAGTATGAATAACTTTCGAAAATTTCACCACAAACTTCTAATACATACTACTGCTGCTATAAGATATGTATTACGAAATTAGATAGGATACACGCTTGTATAAACTTTGTGTTATAATTGGCAACTCTTTAGCCTCTTAGTATATTATTATACTTTCCACCTCGTCCAAATCATCCAAATTTTTACGTTACCTCGTGTCATATTCCAGTTCCTGAAAACGAAAACAACTATGACTACATTCCCAACAAGGTACATTTATTTTAAGTTATGTTAAGTAATATAAGTGTTTTTCACAATGAATAATTATTATGGTTAGTTACTACTTGATATTGATGATATGAAGGTTAAGGACTTTAATCGTTAGTTGTACTAGTGTGAGTGTGTAGATGTGAGTGAATAACAATTAAAATTGTTTTGAAACTTAAAATTTAGATTAATTACAGTATATCAAAAAAAAAAAAATAATCGCTATACAAAAAAAAATTTCAATAACAAAAAAAATACCTAAGGTACTGATCCGTGGATAAACTTTTTATTAATTGCAATGGTGAATTGTGGCCTGTGAAGAGATTTGTGTTACGGATTGTCCCCCAAATTCATTACCCGAATTTGATTACATTCCATATGCCTGAGGTCAACATTTAGTTTACATTTTACAATAGGAGTGTAGTCAGCAATGTTTTTTTTTTTTTTTTTGGGAGGGGGGTTGAATTGGAGGACCGAGTTATTTTACTAATACTTCAGAAAATAGTTTTACTGGGGTGAAATTGTAACAAAAATAATTAAATTATAATACAACATATATTTTACATTATTTTATATATGTATATATATCCAGTCATTTCTTCCGATCGGCCACCTGAACGGCCCGGAAAAAAACGTAGAAGTAATGAAAATTTGGCGTTTTTAATTGTTTTATTCTTTGGTGATAATTTCTGTTAGTATTGTTCTCAATTTTCGTTTAGGCGGTGAGTTTTTGAATCCGTTCCTGGGTGGTGCATTTATTTTTGGATTAAATTGTTTCCAAAGTGCGATGGATTTCAAAACAGAGTGGCAACCTGAACACAGACTACCTATCTTAGCCCAAAGTGGACCACCCTCAATGAAATGTCTAAAGGACATCAATGTTTTGAAAAAGTATAAAAAAACGTAAAAAGAAATCTTTATTTTTCATAAAAAGTTTTTTCAAGTATACAATGACTAAAACAGTCTGTTTTTTTTTTAACCAGAGCATTTAAAAAAAAGCATTTTTTTTTCTACTTCATAAAAAAAGGCTCCTTTGAAATCTGTGACGTAGATCGCTGGTACTCCCCCTTATCAATATTTATAGAATACATGGGATTTTACGCCAATTAAGCGTACAAATATTTTATAATATACTGGTTTTCTTTATTCAATCCCTTGCTTTTATTTTTTGGAGATCTACCCTTCGCTCCTGGTCTAAAAATTTTCCTATCGTACCAACGAATTATAAAATGTTATTGAATTGTGTCAACTTAAAACTGATTTCTACAGTGCTCTCCACAATAGCTGCTTATAGATAATATAAGAATTATATTATAAATAGTTTATCTAGGGATAGGACCGTGAGATCCAGGATCATATTAGTTTTCACAAAAGAATCCAGAACAACCAGATCACATATTTCATACTACCCCTTGCACACATTATTGTTTTTTTTTTATTTACAACATTTACGTTTATAAACACACTACTTGCTTGAGAATCTAATAATCTTCAGATTACCCTTAACTGAAAAATAGTCCCCATTTACTCAGTGACCCAAAAATAGATGACAGTCTATTATATCTTACTTACGCTTCGATTGGAGGAACATTCATAAAAAGGACAAGAAATAGCACACAAATCCCAGCTTCCATTTTCCTGAAACAGATTTAGCACATCCCAATATTATCAAAAGTTAATTGCTCAAAATTACTTTGGGTCTAAGAATATAATAGTAGCAGTATATTTTTTGTGTATTTATTCATATAAGTACTATGAATGGAGTTACAGAGTACATAACTTCTTACCGATAGCTGATACGTTCTATGCAGGAGTTCATTTGTCTCTAAGAAATTCTATTTTCGAGTCTCTTATAGTAGTGGTATGTTTCTAGGTGTGTACAAAACAAGGCTGAATCTGAAACAAGGTTTCTAGGTCACTCAATGTCTGCTCATGTCTCAAAGCCGTTAAGTTTTTAATAGCTGGATCCAATTGCTACACTATTCTTGATAATTACAGTCCTTTATCTGTTTGTTTAGTCAATTGTCAATGGCCATAAAGGTTTTATAGGATAATAAAATTGTTATTAAAATATTATTTATTTATTCCTGTTGCTTTACATTAGCTTAAGCATCAAAACTGTTAATAGTATTTGACAAAATATAGATTCATTTCAAGCTTACTAGCTTCATTTCTAAGTATAAAATTAGCGTTATTAGGTGTCATAATTATGATATGACGTGTATTTTCTTCTGTTTTGTAGTTCTAGCTTCACGGCTCAACTTTCCCTGTAATTCTTCATGATGGCCTCATCCAATCAAGAAACTTGACGTTCTTCTTTCTGAATAAGCCCGCGAACTTGCCCCAGGTCTTGCCGAACCAATACTTGATTCCCTGAGGACTGGTCACTTCGAACTTCAACCTCCCTCCAACCAGCCTTACGCTTACGAGACCCTTCTCCTGCGGCTGGATGGCTTCTGAAATGGAGAATTTTCCGTTCCTGAACACGATGCAGTTGAAACCGACCTGGAAGAACTGGGTTATCTCGAGCATGGAACAGAATTCAAAAGATCTGCTTTTGAAGTCAATAGCAGCGTGGTAGACCCAGAGGCAGGCACGGATCTTGCTTAAAGGGGGAGGTAGACCCCAACAAAGTTTGCCAACTGAAATAGAACAGAAATAAATACACAGTAGGGTAAAATATAGCCAGTAAACCCAAGGAACGGAGACCTTGTTTTTATTTATATTAATTTTATTTATTTGTTATATCGACAAATTTCGGTATGATACCTAACGCACTAATATTGATAATTATGTTAGGTTTTTATTAGCTCCCAATGTTCGTTTCTCTTCAAAAGCTTTTCTCTAATTGGTAAGCGCTTTCAACTCTGCCATACTATTTATGACGACATTTACGAGTATATAAAGCCGACATCAAAAATACCAAAATTTAAAGGATTAAAATATAAATATCAAAATTCAAAAGATTAAAATTAAAATGCTTAAGATATAAATTTGTAAATGATAGCTATCATAAATTGATAATTCCAATGGTTAAAAGTTAAAATTCATGGTAATATAATAATAAGCATAGTAAAATTTGCAAAAGCTAATGTAAACACCGATTTTTTAATATATTTAAAAACACTCACTTCCACAAAACAATTAGGCCATCACAGTTTTGGAAAAGCAATGAAAATTTGGTTTATTTAAAACCTAATCTAAACCACATGTCTCCCAATCGAAAACCTAAGTACTCTTGTACAACAACCAACATTCAATAGTTGCGAATAGTATATTCATAACCATTTAATAAGAATTTATAAAAATGAAGTTGAGTATTTGTTCCTACATAATGTGTAAGCTATCCCTCCGTGGACATTTCTACATATGTTACTTCTACATCTTTAATTTAAAAAAATGCAATTTATAATTGATGTAAGTAAATCTGGCCCTTGATCTAATGTAAAAAATAAAGTTGAAGCAAGTTATCCTTAGATCAAACATTAAAATTTTTAATTTGTGCACTCACTTTTATATTCTTGCGCGATCAACTTAACGTTGTTAAAGTGCACAGCAGCGAATGCTGACAGGTTGGTTAGCCTCAAACCAGTTTCGACGCAGGCTGAAAAATAAATAATTTGAGAATCCGAATTGTACTAGTGAATAATAACAATAAAGCGTTTATGGAACAACGAACTTTTCACTGGTAGGCTGGTTTTCTTGTTCAAGTTGACAGAAAGGCTGATGCAACACAGTCCCGTCCAGTTTTCGAAGTAGCATTGCGGCTTGAGGTTGCTGAAGAGACTTCTCCTGGACTGCTTGGCCAAAGCTTGCAGTTGGTTTATAACTGCAAGAGAATGTAATTCATTATTTATCAGAAATTCAAGTTAGGGGGATATCTAAAACGTGTAACGTGCAACTTACACTCCAATTCTTCACGGCTGTAGTCCTTACGGAGTGTTTCGGGATAGTACGCAAGGGGTTGACTGCTGAATAGAGGTCTCGGACTTACAGCAATCGAGACAGGTGACTGAGACTCGACCTCTCTTGCTGAAGGCAATTCACAGAAAATATTGCTATTAAAACTTTTAGTAATTAAATGCGTTCGAAATTTTTTACCACCATATATATTTATCAGTTAATGTTTGTCAAATTAAACAAAAAAAAGAGAAAGGAAACGTGAAAAAACAGCAACGAATGTCAAAGCAATACTACTTTATTCCGTCGAGTAATCCTCTACACATATCTTCGGGATGTTTACATCTCGAAGTTTGGAGATTAAGGCAGGCTACTGGTGGTGCCCGGACCTTATATATGTATATATATAAGTTACTGTTAGTGAGAATTGAAACTAAAAAAAGATCTAGAAAGAGGTAATAGAAATGATATCAAACGTTAGTGCAAGACTGCTTTATTCCTAGCTGTTAATCCCATACACATACTATCGGGAGGTTTACATCCCGAGGATTTGGTATTAAGACTGTATACCGACACTGCCCAGGCCTTAATTTATATATACGTATATATATATATGTAAGTAATCGTCTCCCAGCTGTAGACGATCGAGAAAAATGAATGAATAAGGAGGTAGATGATATAATAAGAAGGTTTGTTTTATAACTGGCTTTATTCTCCTCCTGATCCTCTATACACACGTTACGGGTTTGTTTACCCTAGGCTACAAGGTAATAGGCTTAACATTGCCGTACCGCTAGACGTAACTTATATATACATATATACATAAAGACAAAATTTTTATTTTGGATGAAAGTTTTTCTTGATGATCCAGTAATTATAAAAATTAAATCAACCTTATGAAAAATAATGACGCAATTGATCATTAATTTTCGTTCTTTGTCTCATTAATCAATGAAAATAAATAAATTAATGCCACTACACCTCGTGGTCTTTTCTTCTCACATCAAGAAATCTATACACGGCTTCATACAGATAAAATTGTCTAATAGCCTTGCTAAGAAACGAGAATATGCATTATTTTAGAAATTTTCCTAATATGAACATGTTAGTATGAAACACACATTGCATA
Organism: Acanthosoma haemorrhoidale; assembly: GCA_930367205.1. NCBI lineage: Eukaryota > Metazoa > Arthropoda > Insecta > Hemiptera > Acanthosomatidae > Acanthosoma > Acanthosoma haemorrhoidale. Next base: position 142,922,353 of record OV884011.1, read on the forward strand.
AATACGAAGGGATGACGAAGGCTACACTGAAGGTTGTCTCATTAGTCTACGGTTAGTTGGACTAAGGTCTAGTGAGATTAAATGTAGGGGTTACCTCTCATCCTTAACCTCGGTTTTCATACCAGATTCGTAACTTTTTCAACAATCTTCACGTAGCTGGGTTAGTCCCGTCAAGACCCTGAAGAAACAATCGTTGGACCTGCCTGGCATGGAACCTGGGTCTCCCCATTTTAAGTAGGCAAGCTAACCATTAATTTAACGGGAGGAAAAATTTTTAATTAATAACATTTAACAGTTTTGGTGCTTTAGAGGAGTATTATCACACAAACTGTCAATGGAATGGTTTTCACAGCTTAAATAAACCCTTAATTGTGCATCGTATGATTGCGTTAATATTCGTCAATTATTATGTTAGTATTATATCGGGCTAAAATCGGTTTGTGCCCGCTAAAACAATAACTAATTTTGTCTCATTCGATTCACAATGAAAATATAAATAAGAAAATTTATTCATATTTACCCGAAAGATGAAGTAGTCCAATCATGTGCAAAAATATCCTTCATTTTTCCTTTTTTTTTTTCATCGACGTTACGAACAAAATGAAACTCTATCTCAGTACTTGTGATGCATAAAAGAAGAAACCAACATTCCATTGATTTTGAATCATTAAAAATAATAAATAAAATAACAACAGATATCGATAATCCATCAGTAAGCCAACAAATGTTTAAAATAAAATTAATTTTTAAACCGATGCAAGATATATGATGTTGACATTGACAAACATTTTTTTTTTCAATTTAAATAAAGCAATAGTGAACAGCAGCTAGGGAACGAGGATTTCCGTTATTTTTTAAATTTTCCTCACATTGCATAAATACGAAACACTTTTTTAAAAATAAAGTGTCTAATTGCTAATAGTGATTGATGCTGCTTTAAGATGAGCTGATTTTGTTTGAAACGCACCAGTAAAAAAAATTAAAAAGAAGAATATTTTTCTCACCATTTTGACCATTGATTTTAAAAGCCACCCCAGAAAGATATTGAGAGGAACAAAAACTGCACGAAAGGAGCTTTTTTTCAGCACACACCAGTATGTAAATAAAAAAAACTTCTTTGAATAACTAACAAGCATAGCTAATAAATGAAAATAAGAACAGTTTCATCAGACTTACTTAAGAACTGTGTTTTGTTCGCGGCTATCAGTTTCGAGAGAGGATCTGGAGTACAGTTGACCCTAATATTTAGATTAAATTTTGGCATAATAAGAGCAATATTTTAGTGAAAATGATAAAATAACATACTTACCGGCTTGTTCTTCATAATCGATGGCACAGTTGCCATTCATTGGAACCAGTAGCAAAATTAGAAGAAAGCATTTCGGTGTTTTCGGTGCCAACCTGGTCAGGACACGAAACACCTCTTAATATTTCAGTTAGTGAAAAATATTAAACTTTTTTCGGACGCACGTGTGTGTTTTTTTTTTTAATTTGTGTGTGCCTTATAATGCCAAAATTGGAACCCAAGGTCAGGGATTAAAATATTTAACTATTACAGTTATGAATTTGATTTAGAGGTTTTACAAATGTTCATGTATCCTAGTGCATCCAAAATGACATAGAGCAAATAATTTATACAGAAGTTGATATTTAGTGATTCTGCTGATGAATCATTGTAAGGTTTTAGCTTCATACTTTTTGTTTCATATTAATAAATGACTGATGGTTTTAGAAGACTGATTTGGCGTCAAAATGAAATTAATACGTTAGGTGATTGGTGTAGCCAGTTTTCTCTTATAAGGGATAAATTTTGGTTACATTAATTGTGAACTTATTTATTTATTTTCTTGAAAGATATTTAAACGAAATGAAGTTCGCTGAATGGGAAGGAACGCTATCCAAAGTAAAACCGAGCAAGGTCTCGGTGAGTTTTAAATTTTTTTACAAGTGCCATTGATGACCTAAAAAAAACTTTATTTTAATTAAAAACCAATCTTGCCACTGAAAATCAATTTCTCAAAAACAAAAAAAAAATTTTTTTTTTAAATATCTTTAAAATTCCTCTTCCCTATGCATACTTAATTTATCTTCAGCCATTGAAACAAAAAGTCTAAACTTTAAACCTTGGATGGATGAGTTGTGACTTAAGTTTAACAGTCGAAGTTGGAATTTGTTATTTTTATTATTAATATGACGAACATCACTCTTCGGTTATATTCCCAATACGAGGATATTTGGCTATTTTGTTTCATATTCTCTGCTATAGCATTTTAAGGCATTATCAGAATATTCCGAGGTTTTGTTTGCAGTTCTATTGAAAGCGGTACAATGCAATTTGTTCTTATCATGCAATTTTTAATCGATAATATTCAAATGCACCAAGACATGGTAAAGGATTAAGATAAAACTGAATCCCAATGAAATTCTCTGAAAATCTCGAAAAAAAATTACCAAATTTCAAAAGTTTAGGGATTATTCCAAAAAGATTAATAAAAGATACTTTATATGCTATCAGTGATTGTTTATTATTAAATATCCTTTATAATTATATATCCCAGCTTAATTGATCACTTACATCTTTCGGAAGGGCACGTAACACTGGAAATTCATCAGAAGCTCAGAGAGCATTATATTTGTTTTGTGAACAATAGAGCCAATGATTATCAGCTGAACAGACAACCTATTATTTATGCTTGTTAACCAGATAATGTTACATTGTTTGTTTGTTCGAAAAATTTACATTTAGGAATGTATTTCTAGTTGAATATGAGGTTTGGATTGGTGACAGAGCGTTCTATTAAGTTAATACGGCGTGTTTCTGTTTGACCAACGTCTGCATAAGAAATTTTACTAATTAAAAACACATAAACATTCTGTCATAATGAAACTGATAGGGTTTTTTAGTGCTTATGCTAACGAGGAATTCTCTAACACCAAATAGTTACTCGTCTAAAAAAATAATCCATTCAATTTGAAATACTGAAGGTATATTCAAATACTAGGATCAAACTGCTAACGTTTTAAGTTAGATGTGGTATAAACAAATGAGCAATAAAAAGGAATTTAAAATGTTTTAAGCCTCTACTCAGAATCCTGAATATTTCATCAATATCAGAAGGTCTGAATATTTTCAAAGTGATTATAGAAACACGTATGGTAAAGAAAAATATTCCCAAATATAGAAGTTAGTGAGCCAACAATGGACTTTCGGTAATCTCAGTGTTAACATTCGTAAAAACGAATATTATTGTTTATTTTTTTAGTTATTTATATAAAAAAAAGTTATGAAAAATATATATATATCGATTAACGTTTTAATTTTTAATTAACGTATATATAAATATATATTGCTACATGAATGAATTATTAATATTATAGAAAAATATTTTTTTTTTTTTTAAATGTAGATAACCTATATACGACTGATGTCCACTCTACTGCCAATACTTTTTTTGGCAACATTCGCAGATGATACCGCAGTCATCCCACCCAGACCCCGATCTAGCAACCCGTAACCATCAACCTTAATGAGACTGAGTATTGGTCCGACCAATAGCGAACCGACGTTAATGAAGCAAAATGTTCCCACATTACTTTTACACTTCTGCCAAAAAGTCCTGTCCACTAGATAGTTTTTAATTCCATTCTTCTTCAGTACGGTATTTAGGCTTTAATCTCGACAAAAAGCAAAGTGGAACCCACACAAGAGGCTAAAAAGACAAGAACTAAACAGGTCCTTTGGACAACTTTACAGACTACTTCAAAGGACATCCCATCTCTCAATAAAAATAAATAACTAATTTACAAAGGTATACTAAAGCCAATTTTGAAATGCGAAATAGAGCTGTGGTGGATAATAGTCGAACATCAAGCGTGTCCAATCCTTTCGATCAAAAGTCCTGAGAACAATAGTAAATGCCCCTTATTACGTCGGCAACCAAACCCTTCATAACGATATTAATGTACCCTGCATTCTTGAACTAATCCCTTCCAAGTTCATGAAATTCCATCGAAACCTATCCAACCACCCTAATCCCCAAGCACATTCATTACTCTGCGGCAATAATCCCTATAATCCTCCTCGGAGACTAAAGTGGCAGTGGCTGTAAATTCGTGACAGACTTGGCAATGACCTGTTTCTCCAATCATGTCCTGAGCGTATGTGGCTCTCGCGCTCTTGGTCACAATGGTCGCATGCGAAGGAGGTGACAATTTTGTGGATTTGGGAGGCCTCTGGACTGTTTGTAGATACTGTGTGAATGAGCGAGTGAGTGATGAATTGTAAATATGGTGTGAATGTCTTAATTTATAAATCAAAGCATGCATACTAAAATGTACAAAACAAAAATCCATTATTGGTAGTGAACATAATATTTGAGGACATCCCCCGGAATAAAGGAAATGTAAAAAAAATCACTTGTTTAGATTATTTCCAATAAAATATAGGTAGTTTCTTTAAGTTTAAGAGTCTATTATTATATATTTATTATTATATTATAATAAAACTGGCTATTTATATATGTGCTTATAATCACGTTGTTATGGCTAATTTCTGATTTTGGGTTAAAGCATTAATATAAGTATCACAACGTTCCCGCAAGTTTTTTGATTTGATTTTACAAATACTTTCGCATGCAACAATGTTATTATCAAATGCTGTAAAAACGAAATCTTCTCACAATCTCATGTATTTAGTAGTTGTACTTTTACAATTTGTCTAAATTGAAAAATTTTCTGATTAAACATTAAAAATTGTTTGGAATGGATAAAATCATAAAAATGTACTTAGAACTTTCCCAACCTTATTTTATCAAAATTCGATATATTTCATCTATTTTAAACCCCTAATTAAAAAACATAATATATATTGAGGCGTTCAACCCCTCATCTAGCGATATTATATAAATAAACTAGCAATATTAAACCATAAGAACCATATAACGAGAAATAATAATTATATGTCATTATAGAAAGATGGAAAGAGAGAGAACCTTCGGACTAAGGTGACATTTATAGTCTTAACTGGCTACGAATTCCTGCTACCTACTGCCTCTACCTGTCATGTAACAAATGGCCGGCTTCGACTGAAACATCATCCTTGGCAGAGGAGACTATCCAGGATTATGGCTATCAGGCCCTTCACTTCACAGTATAGGCCAAGAAGATGGGCAAGCCGTTACCTATTTGTTCCCCGTAGGTAGCAAATATAAGGGAGCTTTCGGGCCCAGAGCCCAGTGCCAAAGAAGCCACCGCCAGTAGTGGTCTCAGCAGGAGAGACAGCTATTAGTCAGTTGCTTTGAAGAGCAGTCATCACAAAATTCGCCTTTAGGAAGACAAAGGAGGGCGCAACCTGCGAAAGTAAGGTAAATTACACCGCTCCTTCCCTCCGAGGGGTGGACTAAGAAATAAGATGTTTCTTATTTGAGAACTAGATATCATAACCATCATAAGAAGCTTTACTAGGGGTAGTCGACGTTTGCCAGCTTCCCAAAACGGACCAGAAGGGTAGAAGATAGAAATCTCTCCTGCCCTCGTCACAGCTCAGCCTGGTGTTACATTACGTAACAGCCTCAACGGGGCTAGAACCATCAACAAGGTGATTTTTTGTTTCTATAGACAAAGAACAGTAATGTAGCTCCAATGTTTCAAATGCCAGGAGCTTGGCTACACCCGGGACCATTGTGGAAGAAAGAAAACCTGTGTGAGGTTACCACTTAACTTAAATGCCCCAACTACGGCAACGCCCACCCAGCCACGTTTTGGGGATGTCCAAAGAGAAAGGAGATCACAAGCCACCCGAGGAATACAAAAATATGGCGTCTCTGCCAGCGTGCTCAGCCCTGCTATCCGCACAAAGGACCAACGCTGGGTGGTAAGAGACCTTATCGCGTGACACACGCTATAACGCTCCCAGCAATAAGGCTGGGAGATTCTTGGTGAAAATGTCATTATTATTCGTACAACCTCAAACCTTCACCATTTGCCACACAGGCAACCCACAGGGCATATCGACTAATAATTTCTTTGTGACCAGGCAGCCACAGTGTATTACGCATTGCACCGCCTTGGACTTTTTGGTTACGTTGGACCACATGCCAGTAGTGTATGCGGTGGACGGCAAAATGGCGACCCCTCATCCCACAAAGTGCGACTACTGTCTTGACAACTGGAAGCTTATTCTGGAAATCGGTCTTAAATTGACCATAACCTGCATACAGTGCCAGTTCTCTGCAGCAAAGAAGAAGTGGTCAACTGTCTATCATTACTGACATGATTGTTGACGACCTTCACACAACCACCTCGAAGTAGAGCCCGAAGCCTCTGGCTCTACAGCTACCACCAGACACATTCTGAAACTTACTGCCTTGTGTGATAATAGAAAAAATAAGTGGTACCAAACCAGAGAACGTCAAGCCAAGGTGGTTCTGAATTCTCTCACGGCCGGGCTGCCACGACCCTAGTTCCCACTGGAACCCTTTACTTTAGAATCATGTCAAGAGGATTTCCCAATAAAATAATACTATCGTTAATATGTTGCAGTTGACAATGTAATAATTTACTAATAGGACTATTACCATTATTATCAACATGGAAATTATTAACTGATTGGCCATTATAACCTTCAATATTACCCACATTGATTATGCATTCTTGTGGAAATGAGTAAATGAATTTTTGGCTAGTTCACAATCAGCATTAATAGACTTTATAGATTTATTGATCTTTTGATTTCCAATGCTCTGTAAAATGCTATAATTTTACATCAATTACCAGTTATAAGGATCTGAAATTTTCGTGAAATTATTTCGAGGAATTGGATAAATTAAAAATTTATCCGGAACTAAATGAAACGAACTTTTTAGCTCGTGGCCATCGATATTAAGGAGTAGCAATAATTGTTTATCGGCCTTTATTAAAGATTTACCTAAACCTTCTAAAGTTACTTTTAGAAAACATTTTGACTAAATTTAGCTTTTACATAGTGGAGGCAATCAGGGCTCCCTCGTTAATAGCCTATAAACTTCCAGTTTCCATCTCAGTCTGAATCCTCTGGGTCTTTCAACAGACCATATAAGTCAGGGTGCAGCCGCACGATGAAGCACATCTAGGGTATTGTTGCACTGGACTAGGCGCACCATAGGCAACCCATGAGTCTACCTCATGGGCTCGTCGAGATCGTTAGGGGTTCTTGATCGCAGGAAAACGAGAAATAAAAAAAGATTTGTGAGAAGCGAAATTCAGATTAGAAGGGCGGGATCTAACAGTGGATATTGATCGCTGAGGTTGTAAAGGTAAGAAGACTTTTTAGTCATGATAGTATTGAAGAGGAAAGATCCTGAGAAGTATTGGTGACGGTCATAAGGGGACAGCCGTCCCAACTCATAGTGTTGCTCCGAAATGCGACAGTAACTGGGAATCACGTGTATGAGTCTGAAGAAACAATTCATTCAGCCACTGTAACGGAGATCTTCAAAGAGGCCATCATAACCACACAATCATAGTAAAAACGTGGGAAGACAAGAGAGGAAACCAAGAGCTGGCCTGTGTGTAATGAGAGGAGATATTGGAACCGATTGAGCAGTTTGAGGCTAGAAATGGAAACGATGGTGATTTTGGAAATGTGATTTATCCAGGATAGAGATTGGTCAAAGGCCAAATCTATATATTTACTGATGGAAATAATTAGATAGGTCGATGTTAAATGTGGGAATATAATTAAGGGACTGAGAAGGGTATGTGAGTCAATGATACTTGCCTCTGATTTACATTTATTCAATCGAAGATTATGGTGAGGGGCTCAGGCCCCAATAAGGCTCAGGTTTTTCTATTGCTGAATAGGAATAGGACATAGATAGGAGCTCACTAGGAGGAAAGAATAGGTACATTGGCATATAAGTAGTATGAGGAGTGAAGAATATATGTATGGAGGTCGTTAATATAGACAAAAAAAAGTATAGTAGATGAACCTGCGCTACACTGGAAGACAATGGAGGGGGTTGATATGGAGATTTATCTGGGATGAGCACTACCTAGGAGCGATTAGATATGAATAATTTAAACCTGCTGCCAGTACTGTAAGAAAAGTACATCGATACTAGTTGCGATAGGGTGGAGTTCAAGGTTGTTGAATGCCTTGATAAATTCTAATTTACCTTGAAGGCAAATCGGGTCTATAAAAACTGATCTACTACAATAACACAAAGTAACTAAGAAAATAAAAATGAAGTAAATGGAAAAAAATTTGAAAGAGCAACAATCGATGTGAATTGGTGACAGCTGACTCTATGTGCTGTATCATATATGCATCATGTATGTTATATGTATTACAATAACGGAATAATAATGCTATTTTCTTAGTTGTTTTTGTTTATATTTATTTATTATTATAAGTATAATGATTTTACAATATGCGTTTTTATATGTGTATGTACCTTTTTTTAATATATCTTTTCTGTTTCCATTTTTTATTTCTCTGCTCATGGTAACTTTTAGTGGGGCCTGATGCTGTCAAAGAACCATCTTTACTTTAGGTAATTGTTTAGGTAAAGGGACATAGTCCCAGGATGATAGCGATTATTATTATGAGGGATGACCAGTTGTGAGGTAAGTTAGCTAGAGGGGAAATTAGGAAATATGACTAGCCGAGAGATGGTTGAGAAACGATCTCAGATGGAGTGAGATGATTCAAGAATGCTGGAGAATCATATGGCCTGGGTTACAAAGAAAACTAGACTGGGTGGAAGTATCCCTGGAAAGTAACAGAAGAACAGTGTTTGACATTTTTTGACCAAAAAGGGGTGCTCTTTTTGGATGGCTAAGTGTTGAGAATTTTTTATTTGAAACGGATTCTAGTGATATAGAGAAACTATTCTCCATATGCTGTTCATTCTTACCAAACAGTTAGTGATTAAACTGTCCCTTTCATCCATCTATGAGAAGTTGTAAGTGCCTATAATTCCAACATTAATCCTTAGCACTGTTTTTTTTCTTCTGGAATTTCCATGATAAATCATTGACAATTGTTTATTTTTCTTCTTTCTTTCATGGTATTGCAATGAAATGCTGAGCAGGTGTTATATTCATATCTTTTTATCGATAATAAAGTCATAAAATATATATTATGTTTTGCTTACAAAAAAAAATAAATTGGAAAAAGAACTGATGACTATTTTACTCACTGAATTTTATTTAATGTTGTTAACTTTTGTTCATATGGGAGCTTTTCCCCAAAAAAAATTTTATTTAGAAATATTCATTCTTTCAATTTCCCTAATAAACTCACTAGGTTGTATGTCCAATTTATGTCAAAGAGATGTCACTACAGCTCGGGGGATATTTGTATGTATATGTTTTTATTTTATGTGAGTGTATGCATAAGAAAATGAATGTGGTAACTATGGTATGAATGAATGAGATTGCATCTCAGTTACCCTGTTCATCTTATGATCTATCCATTAGGGCAGGTTGTCTTTTTTTCTGGGATGAAAATTATCTTTAGCTTTTATTGATCCGGTTTAATGTTCAATATTATAAATACAAAAATAATAAGTAGTCCATAAATGTCAACTTTGAAGGCAGTTGAGGTTTGCATTTGTTGCTTAAGGATTTGTGAGCAATTTCAGAGCAAAAATATAAAATAATAAATTTGTTTTTATTATTGCCAACAAATATAAAATAAAATTAAGTGTGAGGTGTTTAATAGTTTTGTTATGGCAGCGAACAAAAAAATTAACGACTTTTGTTATGTTTTTCCATTGTTAAAGACTCAAATGTGATACATATTGTTTATTGTATCACAGATATATTTAATACCCTACTAAATAGGATTGGAACACGTATTTTTCAATACTAATTAATTGATTAATGATCCATAAATATTTTTCAAAACAATCGTGACATTTTAATCGTCCCACGATTTTAGTGACGGTTCTAAATGATTTCTTGTAATTATTGCTTACAAAGGCTAAATGCCAATTGGTTTTTAAAAATAAGGAAAACTCTACAAATAAAGCGCTATCTGTAGTAACCTGACGTTCAACCTAAAAAGCAGAAGTTCACCAACTGATTCACAGAGGGCAGCATCAAGCCCAGCTCTGATAACTAGCTGAAGTAGTACTTCTTCATTCCACGGTTGCAAGCTGAAGGTGTGCCTCAACCCCTAGTGAGTGTATGTGTATTGTACTTATTAAGTCCAATCTGAAAGTATTATATTTTATGCACTCCTTAATATGCATCTGCGAATGCAGCACAAGGAGACAGCTATAATTCCAAATTTATTTTTGTCATTGTATATATATTATCAATAAAGAGGTTTTGAAATAAAAAAATAAATAAAAAAAATCTTCATAAGATAGTTAAATGTGTTTATTTTGATACTAAGGTCTAATTAACTCCCATTTAATGGTACTATTATAATCTCAAAATATCGAATTCTATATGTATTCTATAGCCTAATATATTCTGCTTCTAATACTTAATCGAAACAATTTTTTTCTAAAAAAATATGGTACCTACTCCAGTTTTTTTTTATTTGTTTACGAGGAACAAAACGGGCTTCTTTCATGTAAGTAAACACCATTCTAGGAATATAATACTAGGAATATATATATATATATATATATATATATATATATATATATATATATATATATATATATATATATATATATATATATATAGGGTAAGCTCCGGGCAGCATCAGTACTCAACCTTAATCCCCGAACGTCGGGATGTAAATATCCCGAATGTAAATATACAAGGTTATAGACTTGAAATAAACAGTCTAGTTCTAACTTTCATGCGTGTTGTTTCTCTGTACTTTTTTTCCCTTTGTTTTTGAATTCTAAACCCGATAAGCATTAACTTATGTATTACAATTATTGAAGGTAGGGTGAATAAACTGAAATCAGTTTCTCTGTAAACAAAGTTAGCAATTTTATTCACTATATATTATATTATAACAATTATTAATATTGATTTACACAATCTTACCTGTAAACAAAGAAACGACAATTAAAGTTTATAACTATCAATTCTCTATTCACACTATTTTATTTTACACACTATTTACATGTTCTGTTACCTCACATAACCTTCTCAATCTGATAACTGCTGCTCCATCTGGTGGCAGCCAGTGGAAGCAGCACGGCAAATTCAAATGAAAGAGAGAACACTTTCATTACATATATATATATCGTGTTTAAGTAACTCAATACCGAAACTAGTGAGAAATTAAAGAGTCGGACTGTCATTTCCTAGTATTACTGTGTCTTTTCGCACCTGTGTGTTTACAGGTGTTAGAAGATTATCGTTTAGTAAGGAGGTCTCAGACAAAAATAAAGTTTTTCTGGAGCTTCAGTCGTGGTCAGAATTTTGGTACTATAAACCCTTATAAATTAAATGATCGAATAGGACATAAAAGTTTAAAACTAAAAAGTGCATCCTATTTTAACGCAATCAAATTGGATATTTCTGATTACTGGATTGCCTATAATTGCTCTTTCGGGACCTAGTTTTTTAAAAATTATCAATTCATGAGGGCATAAGATCTTAAATTTCCCTAAACATTTCATACTTTACCAATACACTATTAATATTTAGCTAATACCAATACAAAAACGTTTCATCTATTTTCGTTTGTAGCTGAGTTTACTCATGTGAAGCAAGAGGATGGTTCGATGATCTATGATGACGACGGTAAGTGTTATTGATTTTATCTCAATTATTATCTTAAGGAAGTGAATTTTATAGCGTTAAAGAAAATTATCTTTCCTTAAAATGTGGTCAGGTATTTCTTAAACAAGTTTATGTTTCAACATAAATATAACTAAATTTAACCCAAAACCGGAAAAAACACAACTAGAGGCACTTAGCTACTATTCACTATCCCAGTTTCAATGTACCATATATCGTATTTTTGTGCACTGAATCGGATCTAACATAAAGAGAACTAACTGTTTACATTGTATTGTCTTTTAGAGATAGGTAGATTGGATTTTTCTCATGAAGGTTTTGTAAGAACATTAACATACTTTTACCAGAATTTGAATGAAAATGTTTCCGTCTGGTTCTAAACTTTTTAATTGATATTAAGATATCTCTATCCAAGACCTGTCTGCCTACCATAATTTCTTAAAATGTATCCTTCCATATTTTATTATTCCTACTGCGTTTTGAACCATGGTTTCTTATTTAACCATGATTATTGTAGTTTATTTATGAAGCTTGAATTGAGGCGAAACTCGCTCAGAGAACTGAGTGATCAATCAGAAGGTTGATGAAGAACGCCCTGAACAATAATGCTACTAGAGAACCAAACAGAGGTTAACTTTTGGGGCTGGGGAGACCGCAATTCGCGTAGACTGCCGCCACAAACCCCGACTGTAAATTCAAAATCATATCATGATTAGGCCTACTGAATTTATGTTTACGTAGATTGTATAGATGATCAAGGCATACGTCTGAGTAAGTAAAGTCAAGTGTTTACGCTATGTATCAGTTCAAAATATCTATGCTTCCTACTCGCAGTAATTCTTAAAAGAAGATGTTTGTGAAAATCTTCTTACTTTTAACTACGTTTAACTACATTAAGTAATTACTAATGATATTATTATTATTTAATAAATTAAGAAAATAAGAGGATAACAATAAAAAAATCAAAGAAATTTTTTAAAAGATTAGCGTGCTAATTCTGAAGTGCTTTATTTTATTTCATTAGGAGCTTATTTTTTTTTGCTTTTTTTAAAATGTTTATAGATAATATTGAATACTCAGGTATGTGATATATGTTAAGTGAAGTTTTACAGAATTTTGTTTTTATTTTTTTGACTTCTTGGGGACCAATATTTTTCATCATAACATTTTATTACATTATTTATTAAACAGTTGTACGATTTCTCTATCTTTGGCAAGGTCAATTCGATGGGATATTTATTAGTATGTAATTACAATATTCCTCTTAAAAATTTGTAATGCGAACATCAAATTTGTAACTCATTTTAGTTATGCATCTTATAGTTCTTTATTAAAGTGCAGTCAATTTTCGTTTCCAAGCATAGGCTTATTTGCCTTGTTTGTGTTGTTTTAATTTGGTAAGAGTACCGCCTACCAATGGTTAGTATTATGTGATATTTCCTAAATTACCTTGATTATACCATACTATAATCTACGCTGCTTAATCTGAAATCGAGTTATTGTCAATTGAGAAAAACACTGCTTTATTCTTCTTAGAAAACATCGGTCGATTGATAATATATTTTTGGAAGGAATCATGGTTGTTTCCAACACGGTCCAACCAGTCCTATCAGAGTTTGTTGAGTTTCATTTTTATAATAACATTATTCAAAGAAACAAAACTTCTTGACAGGATCGCCCCTGGAACCTCACCCTCCCATATCCTGGTAACGTGCACATGGGTAGACCACGTGTACTATCCCTGCACGAGCGAATCAGTTCTCTGTAGGGAGTTTTTATATTTATTTAACAGGATCTCATTATATATGATAGCATAATAGGACATAAATAATTTATTCATAATTATTGATAATTATCCTCCGCTCTGGACTTTACCACTTCCGATCATCGTCCTGTTCTCTACGAACTAGAAGGCGACATGCCAAAGCCGCCTGCTTCTAGATACAGGTACGATGAGGCTAAGTGGGACCTCTACAAGCGTCTCATTAAAACCGATTTGCCCACTATCACGCCCCTTAGGCACACCTGGGACATAGATTGCGCTGTCTATCAGTTACAGGACGTCATCGAACGAGCTGCCGATGCATCGATCCCCAAATTTTCTCCGAAGCCCCCTTCTCTGAGGAAACCTCCGGATCACATCCTGCAACTGATAAGACAGCGTAACAACATTAAGAACAGGTGGTTTAGGACCAGAAACAGGGACTTAAAACCGGTTTTAAATTCTCTCACAAACCAAGTAAGGTCCCTGATGGCTCAGTGGAAAAATTCAGTCTGGGAAGATCGCCTGACCAGTCTGCACGGCGACCATAAGCAATTGTGGAAACTCGTGAAGACCTCTACCTCAAAAAGGAATGGTGTCAGGCTGGCCGTGAACGGCCAGTTCATCCCCACCACCGAGCAAGCGGCGACCTATTACGAGGAAGTGAGCCGTGGCCAAGGCGAACCAATAGGAACGCTCGATCCCCCCTCCCCCTCTCTCCCCACCACTACCGATATCTGGACCTCTCACAGGCAAGTCGGAGCCATCATTCGGAGAACAACCGGCAAGAAGTCACCAGGGCAGGACTCGATCCAGAACATCCTACTGAAGCAGCTGCCGAGGAAAGGAATCTCGTTCATAACTAACATCTTGAACTCCTGCTTCAGGCTTCATTATTTCCCTCAGAACTGGAAACATGCAGTAGTGATCCCTCTTCTGAAACCAGCGAAGAGCGGATATGAGCCATCTCATTACCACCCCATCAGTCTGCTGACTCAACTCTAGAAGCTGTTCGAGAGAATTATCCACATACATCTCTCCGGGCACTGCGAGTCACAGGAAGTCATCCCACCAGAGCAGACTGGCTTCAGCACAGGCTTAAGCGCGAATAACAACTTGGTGAGATTGCAACACCACGTCGCATCGAACGTCCGAAGCAACAAAGCTACCGCAATGATTTCTCTGGACTGTTCGAAAGCCTTCGACTCTGTGGATCACTACATCCTACTCCAACGTATGAGGGAATACGAATTCTCAATTCAGCTGCAGAACCTGATGAGATCCTACCTTACAGGCAGGACATTTTCGGTTCGTATAGGCACTACGACCACGACCCGAAGAAACTATTCTGCCGGTGTCCCCCAAGGATCGGTGCTAGGCCCGTTGCTGTTCAACATTTACACCGCCCACTTCGTAGGAGCCTCGTACCCCAACTGCGAGGTATCCGCGTACACAGACGATATAGGTGTCTACAGCAATGTCTACAAATCGCCGAGAAACTCGATGCCGTCTATATTAAAGTCAATCCGGCCAAGACGCAAGGAATAATATTTAGTTACAAATCCGGGAAAAAGAAGCTCCCGAAATCCTTCGTGTTAGACGGTGAAGAATGCCCTATAAGCAACAAGCTGTGCTACCTCGGAATTACCCTCGGTAAGCATTTGTCGTTCACAACGCACCTCGGCAGGAAATTAAAAAGTGTTAGGAAGAAATTCTTCAGCCTCGGACACCTACTTCACAGCCCGGCTCTATCAGTACGCCTCAAGCTGCTGATATACCAGAGCGCCCTAAGACCTGCATTGATGTATGGAACCCCTCTCTAAAAGTATTTGACTCCCAACACTCTCCTAAAGCTCCAGCAATTTCAGAATAGAGTTCTCCGCACCTCCCTCAAACACACCCCTTTCGACCGAATGAAGGCCGACGAAATCCACAAAAGATTCGAAGTGCTCACTATCCAAGATTTTATCAAGAGAAGGAACATCAAATTTTTTGACTCCCTAAGACATAGCCATAACCCACTATTCTCCGACCTTCAGCCACCACCAATGCCCGTCAGATGGAAGCACTGCTGGACCGCCGAAGCTTGGCGAATGAAAGACATCATAGAACCAGAGGACTGACGGACCTACACCCAGCCAAGAGATCGAGGCCGATCTCCTGGCCGACTCAACCGACGCCACATTACCCCATCTACCTGTGTAAGCAGGGTTGATCTTCCGGCCGATTAGGCCGACTCATTCAGGCCCCTGGTCCTTCGCCTGGCCTACAACAAACCATCGCCTAGGCACCCCTAGGCTCAATCCTTGGTAGACTCTCACTACCTTCCTGACTCCATCCACCTTTCTAGGCATTCCACACCCCATATTCTACTCATACATCCTTCAAATAGGGGTCTCCCCTTAGTGAAAGGCACTTTCCAGCCAAAAATAATTTTCCTTATTTTTCCCACATTCCTATTTTTATAAGTTTGAGAGCTTAGAAAAAAAAAAAAAAAAAAAAAAAAAAAAAAAAAAAAAAAAACTGATAATTATCTTTAAACCAACCAAACCCCATTAAAATTTAATGAAAACAAATTATGTGACTTTCCAAGCCTATTTACAGCGTATACCTCTCAACATTGAATGAAGACTTGAAACCAAATTTTACTCTCACTCTTAATCAGCTCCAATGACTATGGTCATGTCTTAAATCGCATCCATTTTTTCCCAAACCTCTCACACATTTTGTTAAGCCAATTAAAAAGGACCAGAAATAATTCACCGCTACATGAGACATTACTTTTGTTTTCAGGGAATATCATTCAACAAAGATTAACAATTTAGAGCTCATGTTCCTAAGCTCAACAGTAAATATCATGAGAAAATTTGAGGAGTCCGATATCTCGTATTTTTTTTTTCCTTCCTGAGGTAAAAAGCTCAAACGGGGTTTCCCAACAAGCACGTGAAGCGTGCTCATGGGAAGACACCTGTGGTGCGCGTATTCCGATACATTGGGATTGTTATATCGGTCAGCGCACCTTATGTTATTCTGCTTTGATGCCTCAAAGAAACTAATTATAAATAGAAACCCTATAAATATTGAAAAAGCATTGTTTAATGAATGAATTGTGTAATGGAAACGAATAACCAATTTTTTTTCTCTTTAATGTATGAGCAGGGAACCAAACTGATGTCAGGACAACTTAATTTATATGTTGTACATCTGTTGTGACATCATTGGTCTATTATGGGAGGAACTTACTGAAACTCTTATGAAAAACTTGACCCGGATGAACTCGCATTTTTAGATTTTCTTTCACTTAGAAGAAAATGAATGTTAATTTACTGGTGTGTTGGGCGGAGAGATCGGGTTTCCTTATAGCTGTGTTTACATTCTCTGTTTACATGATTATCGTCCTCATTCTATATGCTGTCGTCCTCAGTCGTCACATAAGAGAATTTTTGTGGAAAAACTCCGCACTCTGCAACCTAGTCCTGTTCTTTGTGCCGTATTGTATCGCCCTCCACGTGTACCTTTTGAACCAATTTTTGAATCAACCCTCTACTCTTTCGTTCCCCTTTTCTCTAATGTTATCTCCAGTGCCCTAAATACCAGCCTCCAATCGGATTCCCACGAAGAGCTATCTAGAGGACCTGTTTTTTCCCTTCCTTCTCTTCATTGTCTCTTTCACTGCAACTCATCACAATTGTAAGGCTGATACCTAGTTGATTCTCTTCGCCATAGACTCTCTGCAAATCTTCTCTCCTCTTCTCAGCTGCCTCTAGCGTCCTCTCATGGCGTAACCCGAATTTCCTATAATATCCAGACCCCACGTTTTGTCCTAAAACCATCCCAGAGCAATCTATCGGGATACTATCTACTTCTACTCCACAACTGACTTCATAGTCAATATTCTCACTACTAACCTCCTTAATACCCTTTGGCCCATGAACTTCTAAAAACCTCTACCTTTCGGGACCGGACAGATCCGTGGATATGCAAGGAGATCAGGGAATTGCTTAGAAAGCGTGAGGCTGCCCAAAGACGCTTCAGACGCACAAAGCATGTTGATGACTATCAGGCATTCGGGAGGGGGGGGGCATCCGTGTGGTGAAGTCCTAGTATTTTCATTACCTACATCATCAAACGACTATTGCCCATTCTCCATCCCTTCTAACCTCTCCAAACCTCTTAAAAGACTAGTTAAAAGCCCAAATCTTCAATTTCTTTGAATAGTCCCAACTTCTCGATCCTTTCCTTTTCTTTCCTGGTTACCCCAGACAATAGGCACTAACTAATATCATTAGTGACATTCATGCTGCTATTGATCAACAAAGATTAACAGTCCAAATTATCATAGATTTCCCTAAGCCTTGGATACTATAGACCTCGTAGTTAAAATCATTAACAACCTTTCGGAAGTAGTTCGGAAGTCCCTAATCAACCGTTCTGATAAGCTGATAAGATGCTAAGCTGATAGGCTTCCCTTACACTTTCCTCGGGTGAAACCCGATCGAGAACCTGTCTCCTTCATTTTAATTGTTACATAAATGATATCCCTAACGCTATTCATCAAAGCTCCCATCACCTTTTTGCTGAGGACCCCCCAATCCATTTATCACCCCCTTCTGATTTTTAACTGCGTTTTCTAAGACTCAGGCGCACCTAGATTGGATCAGTGCCTGGACAGATCTGAATAAGCTAAGGTTAAATGCAGCGAAAACCCAGGCAATCGTCATAGGCTCCAGTCTCCTTCTCAGATCCTTAGCCAATATACCCTTAATAGTCTTCCCATCACTTTGTTCTCTCCTATCAAAAATCTAGGGATAACCATTGGACAAACCCTCTCTTGGAGCAACATACCCCTCTAATTTCCAGTTGATCATTAGGTACCCTGAAACTATTCCATCGGTCTCACCATCTAGACCCTCACTACGTGGTTTATGGAGGTCTCTCGGAAGGGATTCAGTAAAAAGTTGAAGTGAATCATGAATTGCTTTGTTAGATTTGTCTTATGGACTCTGTGGCACTACCGTGACTCTCACCACCCACCATGTTGAGGTGGTACTTCCTTGCACACGTTTTCCTCGGTTTCACACGGTTTCAGCGGAATTTCATGCACCGTCTCCCCCGTTACTCCTAGTTTGTCCTCTTCTTTGTATAAATTATTGGCCCAATTTACAATATACCCTCATAGTCTCTCATAATCGACTCTCTACAGTCTTTCTCCCGATTAATTACCCCGACTCTCGCATTTCCATCCCTCACGCCTTCCATACTCCGGTATGATTTCTTCCCCAGCCTAATAGACCACGTTCCCTCTCTGTACATCACTTGTGCTCCACCTCTTTCTATGAGGACACCCGATTATTCTCTTGTATTCTCGCAGCATCCTCCCTACTACGTGTACTTCCTCCTTGGCCGCCCACCTATCCAATCCCATTACCGTTTCCCCTTCGATTTCGCACGGCCCTCCCATGGTGATAAGTCTACACGGGCACGCCCGGATGGAGGGTGCCCCCTCGCTGATACACAATCTGTCCACCGCCTTCCTGCTGAGGATTGTGCAACAACTTCCGGTGTCTACCAGGCACCGTACTCCTCACGCCACTCGGATTATGGGTATACCACCGTAATCTCCTCCAGCACTGTAATTGATTAATGCGCGGCCACCCCTCGTCCGGCCCGCTCCTCGGGCCACCGTTTGCGTTTTCCTTCCCTCTTCTGCATCTCGATGTCTGCTTCCTACGTGGGCCCTGCTGCCATCTCCTCCGTAGTTCCTGCTGCTCCCAGGTTCTTCCTCTTATTCCTCCGTTGTCCGATGTCTTCGTCGATATGGAGGGGGCCCTAGTTCTCCCCCACACTCTCTGGGCGTTAACTTCCATTGGTTCCGGTCTGTATCTTTCAGCTCTTTGGAACATATATGGATACTATACTGTCGAGCGATTTGCCCCTCCATTCCGCATTCGAAACATTTCGAGCGCGGGCACTGCGCTACTAGATGTCCGGTCCTCCCACACCAATGACATCGTCTGTCCTCCCTCCTTCCGCTTGTTCTATCTCTTCCTTGGCTTGTCCTCTTCCCTTCAGCCACCGTTATTTTCTTCTCCTCATAATGTGGTTCTCTTCTTCTCGAAACCTGCTGCTGCATCCTCGGCATACGGGATGTCATCCTCGTCCAACCTGGTTCCTCGGCTTCTAGCTGCACGCGGGCGCCAGCGTCCATCATCTCTTGAGCTCATTCAATGAAGGACCGGTCCCCCGGTAGATTTTCTTTCGTCCCCGTCTCTCTCGACAGCTGTACCTTGAGGATGGAAGAATGCCATCCTGCCATCTACCTCCGCTGTACCCACTGTCTCTCTCATTTTCTGTGTAATCTTGTTGTACCGCGCCAATAGTTCCCCGGCGTACTGCCCTTTTGTCTGTTTCGATCGTCTTGTTTATCAGAACATCTGAAAGATGTCCTCCTCCGGTGTCCATCTGCCACCCCCGTATGCCTTCTTCAACCTTTCCTTTACTGGTGGCCCATGGGGTGTCTTCATCGGCCTGTATTAGGTTTAGTGTATTTTTTTTTATTCTGCACACCAATTCTACCTTAATTGACTTCACGTCGCCTGGATCGAGCAGACCTTCTTTCACTTTAGCGTCCACTCTTTCCATTAATCTGTCACCACCTTTGAGAAAATGGCTTAACTCACGGAGTTCTCCTGAAAATTTCTCCAAGTCCGAGATGGCCTTTCTCAGGTCTTGCGACGTCGCCACCCGCACTTTCATCCACGCCAGGGAGTTTGCGTGAGCTTCCGCCAACGTTTCATTTAACAACAGTGGAACTTCGAAGGCTGCCGGCCGTAAGTCTACCATTTTACCCGGTTATATAAAAGAAACCACAACAAAAAATACAACAACTAAAAAAACAGACCGGCACGTCGTTAAACTAAACGTTTTTAGTCCCGGGTTCCGGCATCAGTTATCGTCTATCGGCTTTAGACGATTACGGCTTTAAACGAGAGTAAAAGAAACTGATAATAAAACAACGGCTAGGTTTAAACTGTCTTTATTCCGCTTTTAATCCTCTGTCTCTGTTTACAGCCTTTGTTTACATGGGGCTACGTGGTATTAGGCCTAACATTGCCATACCACGAGCCTTAACTTATATATACATATTAATAACTTTTTTTTGTTTACTTTTGCATTAATTTAATGTCATGCTGTAAGACTTCTGCTGTTGTTGTTTTCTTTTTTTTATTTTGGTGCCATATAAGAGGATATAGCATTTAAACAAGTTTTCTTTTCTTTTATAATTATTATTATCTTTTCTATAGAGCTTTACAATTTATTTTATTTTGTCATTATTTTTTTTTTATTTTACCTTTATTATGATGTAATAGTTCTTTTTTTTTTTGCCAGTTGTGAATTTGTCATCTGAACATTAAAGTTATTCATAGGAGACTCTGTCCTGGAATAAAATTGTTTTCATATTCTATTCTATATCACCCTGAAAAATTCTCTCTTAGTGAGTGTTCACGTCACATTTTCGTAAGTACCGCAATTGATTTTTCATACATTTTATTTGTTTGCTAAGCGTTAATAACTGCGTTTGAGCACCACTTGAAAGTGAGCCAATTTCCGAAAAGAGGTTTCTGTGCATTCTGTCAACGAAGGAAAAATAAAACAACAAGAAATTGTGAGGAATATGTCCTCGCACACTAATTATTCGTGCCCAAAATGTGTTGTTCACGTTTATATTATCAAAATTTTAATATGCCATGTTTTTTTTAATTATAAGACGATACTATAGAAAAATTAATCTAAACTGTGTTTTTGTTAAACTTACGTTATGGTAAGTTATAATTATATAATATAACGTATTGAATAATATAATTTTTGTGAATTCATAAAATCCTTTACTTATCTCTTTATCTTTTAAAATAATATAATAATTGTATTTGTTATCTAAAATTTCATTATATCGTGAAAAGAAAAAAAAATTGAAATGCGAAAGAAAGTCAGAAAAGTGCGAGTTCTCAAGCCTCACTTTTCCTAGTAAGTTCGGCCAGGTTGCATCAAAATTACATTGAAAATGAGGTGGATCACAATCGACTTGAATTTAATGTTTAAAATTTTTAACACGATGTAAAAAATAACATCCAGAAATAGTAGGGAATAATTCAGATTTATTATTCAAAAAAGAAATGGGTAAGTTAATAAGGGTCCTTAGCACACTTAAAATTACATTGCTTTGACTTCAGGGATGCGTAATAACCTCGGTCACTAACGACTCTGAGCTTACTTATGTTAATTAATTAATTAACATATGGGCCCCATAAATGAGAACAATAAATTAGCCGTTATTCCAAATGAATCCCTGAAAAGTATACACTTGAGTTGATCAGATTAAAGAACAGGGGGCTACGGATTGAGCGTAAGTCGGGGCGGAAGCATTAAGCCTCCCTGAATCCTCTCTTTAATAGGACGTTATCATGGCAGCTGTGTGCTCGGCCTCTCCTACGGGATTATTCCCTTCCTGCTCCAGACAGGTTAGTGCCTTTGAAGTTGTTAACGCAATTAGGAAAGGTTCTGCCGGGATTTGACCGAAACAGAGGTGTTACGCCTACGGAGTTGGAGCTACCAGACCAAGACTGAATTTATAACCATCGGCAAGTTCCGCTTCTTAGCTCGTAGTGTATAGTCAATACTAGGTCTTTACCGAATTCCTTATCCATAAGAATAGTTTATTTCGAAACAATAATATACTATATAGGAAACATAATAAGTATCAGTTGACAGTGGCAAATTAAGTGTGGATCCACTGTTACACATTTGTATAAAAGAACAAAAGTAAGTTATATTAGTACTGAGTTACTGCATTTAGTTTGGAATAAATTGTTTTCGCTACAGGTATGTAGTTCGTGTTGATGGGTGGTATACACACACACACACACACATATATACGAAGTATTTATATTGTATGGCTGCAAATAGATTATATTAAAGAAAAACATATTTCGTTGAATAGAAGAAGCACTATTATTACATTTCTGTTAATTAAAAGTTTTCTGAGTTCGTTTTAATATTAAGTAGATTTGATGTCATTCGCTGTAAATTCACATAGTCTTCTAATTTCTTTAAGGTTGTTCCACAACCAATCTTTATTTCCTCCTTAATTTACTAACTCATTGGGGTATTATAAATAGGATATTTTTCTGTCTAGAATGTATGCATTGATTAGGCCTTATGGTTTTTGATGGAATCAAAATGTATATTTTAGACCATCATATCTTGTGCACTAAGTCCACTGTTCTGCATATTACATTTATATTTCTGTCCTCATTGCCATGTATATATTCCAAGTAACTTATGAATTCAATGTAATGAAAAACACTTAAAATATCAGTTTATTGCGGAAATGGTCCGGTGGATAGAATTGGACCGCTGGAGCTCTAGTTGGCTACGCGAAGACCATAAATTCTTTGGAATCCCCCCCCCCCACCTAAGATATTAATACCGTTTCTTCCTCCAACATAAATTATTTATTTGTTGAGTCAATAGTCATTTCATAGCTATGGTCTGGAAATTATATTTTTGTGAAGCCAGATTCCAATATCGATGCATTGTTTTTATCTACTTGGGTGACCGCTAGAAGATTGGTTAAATGTTCTATATTCATAATATAATGTATGACTATGAGCTATTTGCTGGGTGGTCGTATTTATTTTATGTAGATGTGTAGGGCATTTATATCCTGCGCAAATAGTTTTGACAATTTATCACCTTGTTTGTTATTTTCAACTAAGAAGAGTTTCATTCTTCTACATAATGACGTTGGTTCTAGATCGTTGACGGGTGTAATGGTGTTTGATTTTGTGTTATTTGCAGCTTATAATTACTGGGTAGTTAGAAAAGTCCGAAGGCTGCCACTGAAGAAATTTGTTCGGCAATAGGTAAAGGGATGCTGTTTTGGTTCAAACGCCCACCAATGCTGGAAATATAACCCACCTCGTTCATGAGGCCACCTTGAGAATGTAAGCCATGATTGGAATGTTAGCACACGGTGGTACATTAAAAGCTTCAAATTCCACAGTATGTGTATTAGTTTTTGAAATTTAAGATTAATTCCTGCACAATATTATAATAAACTAGTATTAGCATCGTCCAAGAATCCTATTACTTCGTTGATAGGGGTAGGGTAGGTAAAAAACCCATAAGTTGATGTTGAGCAATACTTGATATTAAGTCGGTCAGTAATAATTTAAACATTTTAAAATTTCTAACCAGATCAATTTTATATGGTTTTACGTTTGTGAGGGGTAGTATGTCACCTCCCAAGATTCTTCCCTAAAAATCATTGGGTGCTTTGGTGGTACTTTGGTCCTGATGGTTGTGGGAACTCTCAGTGCATTCAGATAATAATTTACAGAAAATAATTTCATCCCAAGATAATTTAGAAGTAAACGTAAGTCTCATGCTAATAACTACAATTTGTACGGAATAATCTGAAATTAAATGTTCGTTAGATTTAAGAAAAGAAAAACAAATAATTTTTTCGCTTTGTTGTGATTTAATTGGAACTACTAATAGTTCCTATGCTTTTGCACAAGGGTGATCATTGCAGCTGCTTTTGACCGTATTGTAGACCAGCGTAAATCACTACATCTGTCATTTTTCTGACCGGACCGTAAGCCCTGACCTAATTGTCCGAGCATATTTCCATTATAGGCCCCAGTCCCGGGTAGCCAACAGGTGAATCACCGATAACTCTAACATAAATCCCTTTTCATTTCATTTGTACCTTTCCTGTTTCCTGGAGTCAATTTTTCCCTTTATTGCTGGCCATTCTGATCCTGGCCGTTACAACCCGACTGTCCGGGCCCGTTTGTTATCAATACAAACGGTTTGGCTTTATTTTGTTTGTTTTTATTCCCCAATATTTACTTACACAAGACTTGGGTGTTTTATGTTTAAATGATTCCATGCGTATAGAAGTCCATGCATGTATGTGCCAAATTGTGAACTGAAGCAGATTTTTTTTATCAGTTCCATGAATTAGCTAATATATTTAAATTTGTTTATGCACTTACCTAACTAGTTCATTGAGAGATCTACCTAGAACTGTGGGCTTCAATATCATAAAGGCCACGCCTTAGCCATTGTAACAAATGGCCATTTAAAACTATCTCTTTGGCTTTGAGTAACCTATTCGAGTAAAATTTTGAATACTCATATTCAAATTCAAAAACTTTATTACGATAAAATTGCCATCTGCCTTATTGGGGAGTAAGTAATTGTGATAAATGTTCTCATTCACGCCATATTTACAATTTTCATTCACTCGCTCGTTCATTCAGAATTTACAAGTAGTCCAGAGACCTCCCAAATCCACATGGTTGAACCAAGATTTGACCTCAGCAAAATATTGTTACAGCGTATTTCATTTCTCTTTTGTTTTAATTTTTTCATTAATCATTAATTCATTGCTTCCTTTGCAGCCCTGTTAATTTCTCGAACATAATGGTTGACTTTTACTCATTCTCGCACATTACCGACTTAATAACCATTGAGTTTTACACTGTGCGGGCTTTCATCACACTAGGTATTTATGTATTTTATTTGTTTTGTTTGAAAACTGAAACCTTCATGCTTGCGTTAAGGTGGCTGCCTGTATATTTCCATGATCGCAACAGGGACCTTGTGGCACAAAAATGCTCTTATTATTATATACAAAAATCATTAAGCATATTTATTTATATATATAGTTAAGGTGTCTTAACTAATCCCAAACATGGATAATCCATGTTTACACTCCCCCCTATATATAGGCTGAGCTTAAGGCTCTCGCATTCATTCTCTTAGTGTCACGCGATGTAGTATGCATTCTCATTCGCTTCATGTACCTTGATGTGTTAAGTTGTTACTCCGTTACTCCGCTAGTATAAGACTCTTTGTTGTATCTTTCCAATAAATCTTTTTAAAAAGGGTCTTCCGTCGAGAGATTATTTGATTATATTATTATTATTACATGAACCCCTCTTGTCTGCCCTTCTTTTATTTTATAAATTTAATTTATTGATTGTAACTAACTTTTGTTAAGCACTTAACTAGTTACATTGGTGGTTATGATTGTCCAAAAATATGTCCCTTGAGTAAAGAGTTGAATTTACTTTTAATTAGGGTTATTTAATAGACAAGAGGATGCAATAACACCATTCAATAATAATTAGGGAAATTTAGGAAAGCATTATTAAGAACTGCAAATTATGAAGAAATAATTTGAAAAATGACTTTAAATGAATTGCAGCATAAAACATTAAATTTATACTGTCGGGTCGTTACGAGGGGGGTGCCTAGTTACCCTAGTCCTGGTGACGAAGTGAGGGTTGATTAGGCTATGACCTGGACAATCGTTTCATGACGGTCTTACTATCTGACTCCATATTTGATGTTCATGAGCAGAGGAATAGGGTAGGTAGTACAGGTAGTTTTTGTTTAGTCTTGGAATGACCACGAATTCACACTCGGTATCTGAGGGTAGGCGAAATCCGTCCGGATCCCAAAGGCGAGTGTGAACCGGAGAGAGGCAGACTGGATTGCCGTGGGAGACACTACTTGGTAAATATGAAGTTTCCATGACAACCGTTGTCTGCGAGGTAGAAGTCTCTCCCAAAGAGCTCCTAGTTTTAGCGAGGCGAAGGCAGAGAATCCCACTAGGAGAGTGTGGGGTTTGACAAGGCCGGACTAAAACATAGTGAGGTTAGGAAGAGAGAGGTCCAGACATTTTCATAAATGAGAAGGCCAAGTTCTTGAACATCAGTGCAGCCGCAAGTCATCAGTTAGGTAGTCGTCGGGAGAATTATTTACAGGCCCAAACCGCGGGTCTTATATACCCAGCTGGCTTCGTTAGTAGGCAATCATCTCCGGTTTTATTGTACCCAATGCCACCTCAGTATGCGGTGACATTTTGTTCTCGACAGCCCTAGGTCTGGGTCGCTTAACTACCTGCACCGGGTAGCGGGTGACCCAGCTCCTATAAATAATTGACTTGCCGCTGCGGCTTATTGTTTACAACATTTACAATGATTTATGGTTTGGTAATGTTATTTACATTTGTTTTAAATTAATTTACAATATATATATACAATAGAGTATAGGTTGATTTATCTTATGTAGTTAGTGGTCGCTACATATACTATAAACGAAATTATTTTACAAGAGATTTATCAATATAATCAACTTAAGATCAATTATGAAAATTGTAATATAAAAGATTAAGATAATATTATAATCAGAATTGTTTTACAATAAATTTATCAATACAATTAATTTACAATTTCACATTAGTTACCCTTTATACAATTCTCTTTGAATTTAATTCTTTTCGTTGATTAACCTCGAGAATAAAATTATATACTTACTAGTTAAGGTGGTGCGATTAGCTGAGGTCTTTTCTCTTGATAGCGTCTTCTAATATTGCAGATTGTGAGTAGAAAATCGTCAGGTCTTGATTTAACTCCGCCCTTTCCTCGTTTACCCTTGCTATCTCGACCTTTGCTCTAAAATTTTATCGGCGGTTCCTTCTCCCTCCAAATCGCGTGATTGAAAAATAATTAAGTTGGTTTGGGATCTGCTGCCTTCTGTTAGTTTTCATTCAGAGATAGTTTTCTGAGACCTGTCTATCTTGTTTATTGACGTCACCCTTTCGGTACCTGTTTTGTGGCCCTGGCACAAAAACCCGTCATAAACGAAATTTTTAAGAGTTTCAATTTAATGATTCTAGCATGAAACAAATCACATACATTTCCCTTTGAGTTCACTATTCGTAAACTCATTCCCATCACACAGTTTTACATTTAACGAACCCATTCAACGAATATTGAATATAACTGATAAATGAGCATAAGATAATTGGAAGAATATTATTAGGATATGGTTTTAATTCTTCCTTAACTATTTAATATTTACGATTCCATTTTCAAAGATACAATACCATAATGATATATATCTTGGATATGCGGTATCAGAGATAGCCAGGTCGGGGTCCATAATGGAAAAAACAAGATTTAGACGACTGTTATACAACAACAGAGTACGTGAGCATGGCAGCAGGCTCTCTCAATACTTCTAACTGTACTGTACACGTCACCACTAACGAATGACCTAGATGAGGCTCTTCCTTTCGATAGGTTCAAAGTGCTCAGCCAGAAGACGCTCTGGTCGTATTCCTTTTTTCCTGACCTGCTTTTTTATTTGACCTGTTTGAAGGTGGGGTGAAGGAATTAATGACCTCGGTAGAAGTGTAAATGTCGCGGTGCAGTGGTGAGAGTCCACTGTAGGTTGAGCCTAGAGTCTCTCTAGGCATGTAGTGCAGGCTCATTCATTGGATAGAAGTAGTGGGTGCCCGTCAGGGGCTTGTTAGTTAGCCAAGGGCCGTAATGTCATCCATCTTGTCTGCTTTCCCATTCCTAGAGAGTCGCCATCTTGCCGGTAGTGGTGGGGGTCGCAGGTAACGGAATAGGGGTTTTTGGCAATGCTTTACCGAGTCAAAGAACTTGATGTGTCTTCTTCTGATGGCTTCGGTGGAGGTGGGGATCTCGAACTTTTCGTAGATCGCAGGATGTTATTATGGAAGTGCTGGAGCTTTGTCATGGTGCCGGTGTGAAGAAATCGGAAAAGCGGAGTCCCAAACAGTAGAGCTGGCCTCAGGATCCTCTTATATATCAACAGTTTCAACCTAAGGGATATAGCCGGGCTTGTAATAAGATGTTGGAGAGAGTAGTAAATCCTACGTACTGTTTTCAGCTTCTTCTGCTGGCGTGTGCTGAACGTAATGTACCTGCCTAGGTTGATTCTTAAGTAGCATATGCTATTGGCAAGTTTGCAGTTCGGTCTATGTTGAAGCTGGTTGGGAGCTTTCTTTTCCCGTGCTGGAACGAGAAAACGATCCCTTGAGTCTTGGCCGGCTTTACCTGAATGTTGACCGCTCGTAGCCTGTCAGTGATTAGCTGACTAGCGCCCTCTGCAGCCTTTAGCGCTTTCACTGGGTTGAGGCTGGTGCTGTAGACTCCTATTTCGTCCGCATACGCTGCCACATCACAGTTGAAGTATGAAGCTCCTACTATGTGCGCGGTGTATATGTTAAAGAGTAGGGGTCTAAGCACCGACCGTTGGGAAACTCTGACGATGAAATCTATTCTAATGGTAGAGATAACTCCTATTCGCACAGAAAAAGTTCTGCCTGCGAGATAGGAAGCCATTACGTTCTGTAGTTGCACCGGAAATACAGTGCTCGCTCAGACGTCTTAGAAGTGTGTGATGATCTACAGAGTTGAATGCTTTAGAGCAATCGAGGGAGATCATGGCAGTGACTTTGTTGTTCCGCATGTTCGTTGCAATGTTCGTTGCTGAAGTTTTACCAGAGTGCAGTACGAACTGAGGCCTTTAATGAAGCCGGTCTGTTGAGGTGGGATAATGTCTTGAGAGTCACAGTGTCTGGCGAGATGGTTGTAGAGAATCCTGTCGTAGATCTTTGACAATTGAGTCAGCAGACTGATGGGCCTGTAGTGAGCAGGCTCGTATCCACTCTTGCCCGGCTTTAGGAGTGGGACGACGACAGCTTGCTTCCACGTCTGGAGAAAATAGTGTAGTCTCGGAGAAGAATTGACTATGTTCACTATGTGAGATATTCCCGTGGTAGCTGCTTCAGAAGAATTTTCTGGATGTCATCATCCCCCGGTGCTCTATTGCCTTTGGTTCGTATACATTCGATGAACCTGGTGGTAGGAGGTATGTATGGCGGTGGGGGTGGGGGGTCTGCTGGTCGGGTGCTGTGATGGGCTCGCTGTCATTATCCCCTCTCAGGTGACTAGTATGCCCTCCATTAGTATGCCACTATGCCCTCGTAGGTGGCCTGCTCTGATCCAAATAAAAGGTCATTCTACTGCCATTGAAAGGGTCACCGGTTACGGTTATCATATTCTCGTTGCTGTACGCCTTGGTATCAATTTGAAGGAAGTGGCTTCACCGCTGACTACAAGTGATCCCAGGCTTCACCACCTGACAGTAAAGGTAAATTTGGGAAAAAACATTAACCTTACTGTTCTATATAGAAGACTGTAGGCATCTCCCCAGGAGTACCTAGCCCTACTAAACGAAGTGCGCAGAGGTCTAACCACTGGGTGGTGGGAGATCCCAATGCGAGACACACGATGTGGTATAACACCACAACAAACAGGGCTGGGAGACTCCTTGTGAGAACGCCGTTTGCAGTCGTTCACCCCCAGACTATTCGACATAGAGGTAACACGCAGGCCACCTTGACAATTGACTTACGTCTGACCACAGGCCAGTACTGTACGCAGTGGATTGTAAAGTGGTGACCCCTCGCCCCACGATACAACTACCGTCGGGCCGACTGGGAGCTGTATCGGTCGCAGATTTACAATAACATGCATACGGTGCCAATTCTCCGCACGAAAGAAGAAGAGGATCTTCAACTAACTTTCATAACTGATGAGACGCCGCAGACACTGCGATCCCGAAGTTCAGCCCCATGCCATGTGACCACCTCCAGACAATATTCTTAAAATGATTGCCTTGCGCAACAATTGGAAGAATAGATAGTAAAGGACGAGAGGTAAGCAAGCTAAGGTGGTTGTGCATTATCTCACAACGCAAATCCAAGGCTTGATGAAACTCTGGAAAACAGCAAAGAGGCATGAGCGACTTCGAAGCACTCACGGCGAAAGTTCTGGAAGCTGTTGAAGACTACAAAAGGCAAGGCAGCTACTGTCCGTCTTCACTAAGGCGACAATGTTCCTACTGCTGAGCAGCAGGCAACAAAACTGGCCGACCACTACGCTAGGGATATATATACTATCATATGTTTTCTCTGGTATATGCACAATGAACCAACAGAACCACATGTTTGTATAACCGAAGCTCAACGCGACTCTTCGCCGGTGTTAGGAAAACTGAGCACCAGGGCACAACGGGATACAAACAGTGCTGCTCCAAAAAATGCCGAGTAGAGGGATAGTAAAACTCGCAAACTTATACAACTCTTTTATAAGATTGCGGTACTTTCCTGACTCATGGAAACAAGCCATCTTTTTTCCATTACTCAAGCCAGCAAAGAGCGGAGACCACCCAGCCCACTACCGCCCGATTAGTTTGCTACCGCAGATGGGAAAAATTTCGAGAAAATTCTATTGAATAAACTCAAAAATTACTGCGCGGAAAATTATATTATTCCACCAGAACAGACTGGATTTCAATCCATGAATAGATTTCTATTCACTTTATAGATTTCAATGAATAGAAACATAGCCACGGCTATGTTTCGATTGACTGCGCTCAAGCATTCGACTTGGAGTCCCACGGGACACTGTATCGTCAAATACTCTGCGACCTCCGTTTTTAGTAACCATATTGCGACGAAGTTGACTTCCCCCAATCTATCACTGCATCTAAAGCTATTGATTTACAAGAGTGCACTCAGGCCTACTCTGCTGTATGGTGCACCGCTTTTTCGTCATCTGACGTATACGACAGGTCGGTGACTCCAATAATTCCAAAATGGTATACTGATGGAAGTGGTCAGACATACTTCATTCGAGCAACGGGGCAACAGCCTGACTAGAATAGCCACGCCCCCCTGAGATTGTTTCCGTGTTCTGCCGGTAGGTAGAGTAGCCTGGAAAACGACAGTAGCAGTCCTTCTTCAGTCTGGTGTCTGTTAGAACTGCTACATCCGGATTATGGCAGCGCAATATTGCTTCGACGTCACCCTATTTGGGCCTAAGGCCACAAACGTTATAATTAAGAATATTGTGCCCGATCATGGAGTTGCTGTTCTCTCGAGTCTAGCCAGAACTCTTCCAATAAAACCAGTCAACTGTGACGTCATCTGATTCATGGATGTTATCATGACACCTAACATGTTGAACATGTCGTCCATATTTGAGGTGGGTTAAGCCGAGGGCGCAGGAAACTATTCTGTAATCAGGTGCTTCCCAGAGGCCCCCTAAGAATTTGAGGCCGTTTTTATTGGAGGTGGGGGTGCTGGAGCGTATCTAGTGGCCCTAGGCGGTGCAATTGTGTTGTGCTGGGCCTGGCATAGTACCTCGATTGCTTGCATCAGTGGGGCATCGTTGAAACGAGGCAACATGGCCCTCCTCGCAGGTAGCACAGCGTAGGGGCACTGCCTGGTCACGTGGCCATTCTTTTGTTTCGTGAGGCTGTCTACGCAACTCACATGTCGGGGATTTAAAACAATATCGCATATTATGGCCATACGTTTGCCAATTTCGGCACATAGGATGCCTTGTTTCTCGTTATATGTGCTAACTCTGAATAGCACATTGTTTAGGTGGCCGATTTGTTTTAGTTTATCTGCAGTGAGAGTGGCGTCCCCTATTACGATTATTAGTGTACGGTGAGTAGACATGTAAGG
Source organism: Acanthosoma haemorrhoidale (assembly GCA_930367205.1). NCBI lineage: Eukaryota > Metazoa > Arthropoda > Insecta > Hemiptera > Acanthosomatidae > Acanthosoma > Acanthosoma haemorrhoidale. The sequence continues at coordinate 142,954,236 of OV884011.1, forward strand.
TCATAGCTATTTAACTTTCACATGACTAGGGGAGGTATTGTCTTGGGCTTAGTGGTCGTTGGCTCGGTTTGGGATGTATGAGGCTGAACCTGAGTTGCAATTTGCGGCACTGTTCTAGGTCGACAGAGTCGTTTTGGCTGTTTGAATCTTTCAATAGTTTCTATTTTGGGAGTAGGGCTGGCTGGGGAGTCAGAAATATCATATGTAATCTCTATATGGACTCCAGAAGGTTTTCTGGGGTCTCTACCGGCGGGCATTGTCTCTAGGGGTTCGTGCGACTCACGCCCAGTTGGGGGGGGGGGGTGCACTGTTTCACTTAGAATTTGCAATAAGTACTTACAATGCGGTTCTTACTGCTGCTCTTATTGCTTACTGTCTTCATGGGAATTCATTGATTCACTGAATATCACAACAAATTATTGTGTGATCAGCAGTTGTCCAATCAGCAGATCCGGAAATGCAAGCATACCCCTCAAGAGCGTAATCTAGTGGCAGCACTCTGGATGGATGGTCTATGGGAAGACCAAGTGGATTCATTCTGTTGTGGTCACTGGTAGCCCGTCTTCTTCCTATAATAATAATTCCTCCTTGTGAATCAATGTTACAACGTGTAAATCTTTTATAGTTACATCGTTTTATTTTATAATGCAACATTAATTCTCACCTACTGTAAACACCTTGTTTATTTAGGTATCACTACAGTAGTGTATGAACAAATAGACGGTGAGTCTAGTTTGCTGACCAACAGGTCAAGCGCACTTTTTTCAGGCCATTTCTGAGTACGATACTGTTCATTTATTCCGTTACCACACTGAGGTTTTTGGAGTTAAAATGCCAATGCTTTTAAGTACTGATTAAACATAGTTTTAGTTTTTTTGTTTCTTAGCTGAGAGAATGCCTATCCGAAAAAAACAACACCTTTAAAGAAGTGAAGCCCAAAGAGGGCAAGAAGTGTTTATGCGGAACAAGTCAGAGTGGAAGTAGTTGAGTTAAGAGAAACACTCTAGCGTGACTGGACCACATAAACAACAGACTCCAGATAAGTGTTATTCCAAGAGAGGGCCAAGAGATTAACTCTACAGGGTCTTAAACTATTAACAAACTAAACTTTTGCACGATACCCTCAGCGTCATTAGCCACTGTGACCTTTTTTACTTCTTTTTTTTTTGGGGGGGGGGGGAGTTTTCGTTGAAATACTTTTAGTTTGATTCCTGTTTATGCCGTTTTTAAATCATAAGTCGATAAAAATATCTCCAAAAAAAGTGCTCATAAACACTGTTTGAGGATACAATACTGAGGATCAAATACAATATCTATACAAGTATAGATTCATATATCAAATATTTTTATTTTTTCAAAAATGTCTCCGCTCAGCAAACCCGCTTTATCATGATATGAGACCACAAAAAAGATACCACAAAGAGACTTAAACAATATCTTCAACAAATGAATAAAAAAGCTTTTCTTGTAAATATAATACCTTTCCTTATGAAAATAAATATTACAAGCCAACGGCTATTACATTTGTTATTAGGGAAGATAAAGCATATAAAAATATGTGCCAATATAATAGAGGCTAATTTTTGTTTATTTTTCCTTAAAATAAAAGTAATTCATTAAATAAAATTACATTAAAACTGTAAATCATTCTTTTAAATTATTAATTACCTATTATAATAGGTGATAAGAAGAAAACTAATAAGGAATTCAGTCTGTTCTGATCATTGCACATAAATGTACGTAATGAAATTGCAATATATATGTATCTTCATCTCATTTATAAGTTGACGAATGAGAATATCCACGGAGTAAATAAAAACTAAAAAAATCTAGAAACGAATTTTCACTAAAGAGTCTGTGGCTTAAATTTTTTTTGTTATTTGTAATAGACACTTCAGAACACACACGTATTAGTACGTACTATTGTTAGGATTTCTCGCTTGCTCCTAAAATATAACTTTATTGGCATGATTTCAAGTAATGATTAAACTGCTAATTAACATTAGTACCATTAACAAGGTAAATTATACACTTGACAAAATAAATCATGTCAAGTTTGGTCCATGGCGCAATCAAGCATATCGTTAGGTTTGTAATAACGACTTTATTTATTTTGTGACGATAGTCCACGGAAGTAGCTCAGATAATACAGACGTCGTGAAATTAATTTAGTACCCTAAATAATATGATCGGAAAATACATCTTTTTTTATAAATAGGCAGTAAATATTGACCCATCATTCATTTTCATAAGGTTGGTTATATTTTAGCATTTCTTGCGCTTAAAATAATACTTTTATCAATAACATCTTACCTCTGTATAAGCCAGGTTGAAAAAAAAAGTAGATCTTTGATGTAAGTTTTATTGACCTATGGTTCACTTATTGAAAAAAATAAGAATAATTATTTTGGTACCAATTTATTATAAATGACCCTTCTTTATTTTTCGTAGGGTTGTTATGATTTTTAGCACCATCGAAGTATCAAATAAAACTACCAAGAAAAATGCTATGCCTCTAAAAATACAATGGTTCAGTTGAATTGAAATACATGGCCGTAATAACATGGCCGAATGGATATAAGAACCCCATGTATACTATGTCTGTAATGCGACAAACACAGCTTGTTTTATAATGAGAACGATTGCATAATATAAGAGAAAGATTATTGTTCTTATACCGAATAATACATGCGTTTCTATCAGCAGTTAATGTCAGAAAATAAAAAAAAAACGCTCAAGGTCCTTTGGACCTACACGCACTCCATTGCCGGTCAAACGTAACCCGCGGCGAACTAATAGAAATATTTCCCCTGTAAATTCTTCAGCTCCGAGCAGCTCTACGGAAGAAATACCATCATAACCTAGTACATCAAAACAAACAACCACTTATGAGTCTCCAATAGTTACGAGGTGCTGAAAAATATTGAAGTAGAGGACATGGACTCTACAAAAACACCCACACAGCCTAAACCACCTGCGATATTTGTACGTAACATTAGTAATTTTAAATTACTATGCACCCAATTGAATAAAATTGTAGGTACAGGTAATTACACGTGCCTCAATCCGTCCCAGGACACAAAAGTTGTTCCGTACACTCCTAAAAAATACCGAACATTTATAAAATACTTGGAAGAAACTAAGGCCGACTCCCATACCTACCAACTAAAGCAGAAACGATCGCTACGGGTGGTGATTAGAAACCTGCATCCCACTGCACCAGCGGACGAGATAAAATAGGCTTTTAAGTTTAGGATACAAGGTTCGCCAAATTACGAATGTGCTCCGTGAGAAAAGGGAAGAAAATGATGCAAGTATCAAGACACCACTGGCCTTGTTCTTTGTGGATCTAGAGCGAACACCTAGGGTGGAAAAAATCTACGATCAGTCGCAGGCATTGCCCACTCCTCCTCCGCAAGTTCTTCTTCCCAGCAGCCAGCAAACTCAATCCCATCCTCAACCACAAATCTCGCATATTCTTCCACCTTCAAGCTTCACAGACCTCACTTGTCTATTAACGCCATTCCTTACAAAGTTCAGAACCCTAATTACCCCTCTCATTCCCCTTCTTACAAATCTTGTCACCTACCTCATCCCTATTAAACATAACCTATAAGTGGATCCTTCCGACTCCTTTGGAATGCGAATGGTGTTCGCACCTACACTAACGAACTGACAGCACTATTTCATGACAAGATCATCCACGTAGCTCTCATTACTGAAACAAGACTTACGAGTAAGCAACCTTTCACAGTTCGACAATACCAGACTTATCGAACTGATCTCCCAGATGGAAGAGCACATGCAGGTACCGCTGTCATTGTCCATAATTCCATTTACCATCACATAGTTCCTTTGGTAGCACACAATTTCCTTCAGTCCACTACAGTGTCAATCAGCTCATTCACTTTTCCCCGTACTCTAGCATAAGTGTACTGCCCTCCCAATAAATCCATTTCCGATTCCCAATTCATCTCCTTTCTAGACTCCCTCGGGCATCGTTTCCTAGTGTGTGGGGACTTTAACGCGAAGCATCAACATTGGGGCTCAAGATCCCCAAACACACGAGGACGTGCTTTGCTGTCTTTACTCACACGGAAACATTGCTCCACTATCGCTCCTGACACAGCCACCTATTTGCCATCAGATCCCAACTGAAATCAAGATCTGCTAGTCTTTTTCTTCTACAATAGTTTAGGAACACTAAACTATTCACTCACGCGCCTCGATTACTTCTTCTCCGATCATAGCCCTGTGATCCTTACCATTTCCCTAAGACCTACCCACAAACTGCCTCTTCCTTCGTTGATTAAAAGACCTAGATGATGCAGTGCATTCCTTCACTACTTGGATCCAGAGGTCGGCCTGGGCGGCATCGTCACCCCACCGTCATCTAAAAAATCACAATGAAAAACGTTTACCTCAGTACCTCAAAGACCTAATCCAATCCAAACGCCCCTCGAGAACAGTGTGGCAAAGATCCCGACATCCTGCTGGTCGGCGCTCATACAATCAGTACTGCAGGTTGGTGAAGCGGCAATTGGCATCCTTCCGTTCCAATTCTTTTAATTCCTATCTCTCCTCTCTCTCTACCAGAGGCAACTCCTTGTGGAATCCAACTAAGAAAATCCTGTTTCACATTCACCTGTCGTGATGATGGGCCCTGGGCTGCTTCGGGTGGCGAGAGGGTGAGGGTGAGGTGAGAGGGGGGGTCCCTTCCTCATCAAAACTATACTTATAGCACAACTGTTGAATATTTCCTCACTTCACCTATACCTCTCTCACTTCCACCAAAAGCTGTTAACCCCTCTGAGCTTAAATACCTTCTGAAAAACTTTCCGAAAATCCCCTGGATATGATCTCCTTACTCCTCAAATTCACAAACAACTTCCTCCCAAAGCCATAATCTTTTTAACCTACGTCTATAACTGCATTATCCGAACGACATTTTCCTCTCTGGAAACACTCCATTATAGTCCTATTCGCAAAATTTCCTGGTTTTGCACCATTTGCGGGTGGTGCAACCATGACGCCTCATCTTACCGTCCAATTAGCCTACTCCCTCTGCCGCAACTCCTGCCCACAAGTCTTTTTAAATTTGATTCCTCTCCCTGTGTCTGAGAGAGTACGGTATTCAGGCTTCCACCTCGACAAAAGACTGACATGGAACCCACACATGAGGCTTAAAAGACATGAACTAAACAGTCGCTTTGGACAACTGTACAGACTACTTCGAAGGACATCCTATTTCTCAATAGAAAATAAACTACTTATTTTAAAAGTTGTACTTAAGCTAATCTGAACATACGGAATGGAGTTATGGGGTACAGCAAAAAAGTCGAACATCAAGCGCATCCAGTCCTTTCAATCAAAAGTCCTGAGAACAATAATAAATGCCTCTTATTACGTCAGCAACAAAACCCTTCACAATGATTTGAATATACCCTATATTCTTGAACTCATCCCGTCCAAGTAATAATATATATAGAACTTTATTGTGCAATAATTACAATCTGCCTTTTATAAGGCAATAATAATACAGATAAATGATCTCATTCATACCATATTTACAGTCATCATTCACTCGCTCATTCATACAATAGGACATGATTGGAGAAACTGGCCATTGCCAGGACTCCCACTGTCACGCGATTCTAGCAGGTCACGAGGCCACTGCCGTTTCAGTCTCCGAGGAGGATTATAGTAGGATTATAGGTAATTAATAATAATAAAATTCCATAGTAACCTATCCAACCACCCTAATTCCCTAGCACAGTCATTGCAATGCACCACTCACCCCTATAATTCTCCTCGGAGATTAAAACGGCAGTGGCCTCGTGACCTGCTATAATTAAGTGATAGTAGGAGTCCTGGCAATGGCCAGTTTTTCTAATCATGTCCTAAGCGTCTGTGGCTCTCGCGCTCTTGGTCAGCCTCCGCTGGTTCTTATCCAGTGTCGCGGCTGACTTAGGAAGGAGCGTGGGGGACTTCCCAAGACCAACCATGTGGACTTGGGGGGCCTCTGGGCTGTTTGTAAATATTGTATAAATGAGTGAGTGAATGATGAATTGTAAATATGTTATGAATGAGAATATGTTATATAAGGCAGATTGTTATTTTATCTTAATAAAAATTGTTATAGACAGTATACAAGCTGATCAACATTTTTTTTATAGGTCGATATTTTGCTGTAAAATGGTTGTTTTATTAATAAGCTTAATTACATAGTGGAATATTGATTTTAATTGTCTACACTAAAATTGCGTATTAATGTCTGCACAGTAATGTACATTAACCGTTTCGTGTTAGTATATCTCACTGACTCAGATAGCTATGATACATGTTAACGATAGGTATGTATTACTTGATAAAACATAAACAAGTGCCGCATTGTAAAGCCGTACATAGTAGAGGTGGTAGGAAGGGGGGGGGGTATACTTCACTCACATTTTTAACTAACAGCTAGTTCGCGTGTTTGTTAAAATGTACCTGGACCAAGTTCATTAATCAATGTTAAGACTGACCTCAGCTTCTAATGAATGTCTTTACTTCGTGATGTTAATGTATCAGTATTATGCAAATTCACGAGTAGCCATGAATTTTTATAACAGATCTTTTGTTATTTAAACCGATTGGTGAACTTTTAACATCTAGGCAGGAGAAGGTTGGACTTAAGGTGTCTCTTTCAATAGGTCTTTTAAACTGGAACTGTAATGTTATGCATAATGTGCATTGACAATGTTTCGTATAATGTCAAAATCAATAGCAACGATAAATAAAATGTTTATTACAACGCTGACAAGACAAAGAAGGTGGATCAAGATTTGGATAAGAGTTTATTTTAACGTTATGTTAATAGGTTAATAGGATAAACGTTTAGGTTATTTACTTAAATGAATTCATTTACAGAATTGCACTTTAAGGCTGGGATTTAGCATTAAGATAAAAAAATCAACTGATCAAGTTAACTGAGGAGTTAATTTTTCAAAGTAAAATGAGTCGGTGAAACAATGTACATTACAAATTATTCTCTACCCTCAGTGTCTGATGCTTTAGCTTAATCTCTTGCATATGGTAATCTAGGTAGAAATGGTGTTTTAGGAACCATGGAGGTGAGTATCAAAGGAGGACTAGAAGCTTCAGATATCTGGAAACCACACCAATCACTAATATCACAATAATCATTTCATTTTATCAGTGAAAAAACATTCTTTTTTTCAGGCAGTCAGAAAAGCTATAAAAAGTGCCCCCTCCCCCCCCCTCCCCGAGTTGAAGAGAGGATGGGCCATCATGCCATCAGTCATCTCCCGGTTACCTCATAGTAGAATAAATATGTATTTATATGACTGACGACTTAACAGTGGTATTCTGTAAATTCTATAAACTATATATTATATTCTCGTGCTAGAGTGCGATGTGAGCAAAAAAAACCCGGAGATCATGAAATGGAAGATCGGGTTGTTGCTCGGACCCACAGGTTTGGTAGACTGGTTCATGAAAACATTAGGTTCCTATCCATGCTATAGGGTTTTTATTCGTAAGGTATCGCTGCGCGACCATGGCAGGTCAGTTAACTTGAACGGCTACGTAACCATAAACTAGGGCTAGTACGCGTTCGTATGACAGCGATGGATGTCTACCGTAGAGAACGGGCTGAGCTTACCAAGTATACAAAAAACATATTTTGCCTAAAAAAATACGATGAAAATTATTAGAAAAAGGGCCGTAAGATGGCCTTACGGGACCGTCCGTTTAGATCTTATGTACTTACGGAAGTAATTACGGATTATCTCAAGTTTAAAAACCTGATGCGTGCACCATAAAACAGTCCAACGATGTTTACATGAATTTTTAGTAATTTAGTAGTAATTACCTATTTCAGTTCACTGGGCAAAACGTGCCTAGGTAAAGTAAAAAGTAAAGACTGTTAGTAAAGAAAAGATTTAGACTCTATAATAATACAACAGATAATCGATTCTGACGTAATAACTGGTCTAACGACTGTTGAGTACTGAGCGCTGATTCCTTCGCTGTTGGGGCATATATTTTCAGAGGTCAGGAAGCTAAATCCTTGCTTACCTCTGAGTCACAGCATTTGCCGAACCTATTACTGTCGTTAATAACTTATCTTTAAAAAGATTACTACCGGATAGTGGAATTGTATAATTATAAACCAGATTTATAAAGTTTTTTTTGTTTATAATTGGAAGAAAAACTAGACCGATGAATCGTTTCTTGATCTTTTATCTTTTTGGGACAGTCTAACGTGGACCCCGAAAGTGGTGTCATTCTTTACTTTGCTTCAGACATAAACCCGAAACAGATTATAGGTTTATATAACAATGTACGTATCACCAATATTTTTTTTAATTTACTGCTTGTGATATCGACAGCCCATGTCTGTCAACGTCAGGTTATGAAAATTTCACTATAAAACTAATATTAATCAGTAAAAATTTTAAATATTTAAAAATATATAAATAAATACCTGTTAGACAATTATACTGTAGATAATAAATGGTTATATAAAGGAAAATAAGAAACTATATAGGGAGAAGAAAAAATATTATATCTATGTATGAGCAAAAATTCACCAAAATCGCTATATCACATAAAATCAAATAATGACGCCATAATCGAGTCAGTATTGTAAAACAACGTATGAAGGACTGGTTAAAATGGATACAATTTTAAGTAAGGGTAAATCGAGCATCAGCCTAACAAAGTTATTTGTTACAATATCAATATTTGTACTATTCTCAAGGATCAGTCTTAAGTAGTATTTTCTCATTTTATGTGAAATATTTATTTCATATTGGTCCCTTTTACCAAGATTTTCAATGGCCCAATGCTGAAAATACGTTATAATACTAAGTTAACGCTGGGCTGTGAATATGAGCCTTTCTTCCAATAAGAAAAAAGACACAGGCACGTTACAACGGATTCAAACATGTGGGAAATGCATTAACCGTGTACACGAGGAGGGGCTAACATGCGTTTTAGTCGAACATACGCCATACACGGTTATCCTTTCGTAAGGTATGGGGGATTCATGAAAGCAAGATTGTCCTTAGAGGACGGTAAATAGTCCCGGGGAAAGGACCGGACATGTACAAGGTCTAATGGATGTTTTTCAAAGTACTTGTTTGAATTCGGACGTTAATTTTGATTGATTATTGAAATATTGTAAATTAGTATCTTTGACTAGTAAGTAGTAAGTGAATACTGTTTGACTAGTAAGTGTTTCATTTAATTTTTTTTAAATTAGATTAGTAAGTTTTATTGTTTTTGTTAACATTTATTTCAGTTTATACTTTTAATTCTCAAGGAATGTGTTTATTTTATTTTTATAAAACAGTTTTTAGTATTTTTTTCTTACATTTCTTGCATTTTATTTCTCTGCACATTGTATACATTTGTGGGGATTGTAAAAAAGCCCGCTTTATGCTAAATAAAGGTTTGTTCTTAGGGGGCTTAGTCCCAGGAGAAATAAAGATATTATTATCATATTAGTGAATTTCACACTCCCTCAGAATATAAGTACAAGGGCTTAGATTATCTTGTGCTGAATTCCGAACTAGGCAGGCAGTGACCAAAAGTGTTGCTTTTTGTTGAAGCTTATCAAGTATTTTCTTACATCCGGATAGATTCCAGTGAGTCTTCCGGTATTACGCCATTGCGGGAAATGAGGATAGGGAAAATACCGCGACTCTCCAATCTATAGATTTGCCTTAACTCTTCTGCTAAATCCTTGTATTTAAGCTTCTTTTCATCCTACCACCTTTAGCGAATTGTTATCCACAGGTACTTCTATCTCAATAATCTTTCTTTTCTTATCTCTCAACGTGTTTGGCGTATTATTTCAAACCGTTTGGTCAGTACTGATAGGAAGATCCCAGTAAATAGTGTTATGATTTCCTAAAGCGATTGGTCCTGGATGGTATTTATAGCAGGGAGATTGGTTGCTTAACAAGATCTTCTTCGTTGCTATATGATGATGAACAATTTCTGCAATGTTATGTAAGACACATGATGTATTGATTCAATCTTACTCCTACATAAGCTGATATCTTCCCCACAGATGTGCTTTCTGTAGAATTTTGTAGCGATGACTTGGTCTTTATAATAATTATAATTGTTATTAATTATTTTAACCTAAACAGTACTGAAATGTACCTCATAATATAGGCCTTAATGTTTCACTCTATAAATTTTAGTACACCTTTTCTAAATATATTAATCTGTACAAATTTTTGGCTGTACCGCTTCTTGCTGCTAGTTTATCCTCTTCTGCTACTGCGCCTGCGCTAAACTAAAACAACATCGTATTTGTCTCGCTGTGGAAATAAACTGTTTTTGCTACTGTTCATAGGAAGTGTTTCGGTCGTAGAACTGTTCCATCAGACTATTTGCGTAAGCTGTTCACGTGGGAGCTATCTACAGGTGAGTGGATTGTGAAGCTGCAGACTGTAATTGTTCAGCGTGTTTTAGATATCTCATAGAGAGGGTGGCCATATTGAGTGGCTGTGTACGTGGCTCTGGCGTGCTACTGATAAGGGGAGGGCAGCCGGTCAGACCCTCATACCTTTCACAGTGGCTCACTGGTTACGTCGCAATCCCTGGAGTAGAATTTTTGCGTTTAACACTCTCCTCCAACACATATTTGTTATTAATAAAAAATATTTAAAAATTCTGAAAAACATTGTTGATGAAACATGCGGTTAATTTAATTAATGTCGGAAATATCTGTGACCAACGCCCACTGAGTCACATATTAAGCGAAAGTAGGTCTCATTTCCTATCTTACAAATCTTGCCTTCTACCTTATTCCTGTTAAACAAAATCCATAAGTGGATCCTTCTCCATTCTCCTTTGGAATGCGAATGGTGTTCGCAACCACACTAACGAACTGACAGCACTACTCTGCCACCACAAACATCGATTTAGCTCTTATTACTGAAAAAAGGCTTAAGAGTAAACGAGCATTTACAGGTTGACAGTACCAGACTTATCGAACAGAACATCCAGAAGGAAGAGTACATGCAGCCACCACTATCATTGTCCATAATTCCATTTTCCATCACATAGTTCTTTTGGTAGCACATGATTTCCTTCAATCCACTACAGTATCAATCAGCACCTTTACTTTTCCACTCACCCTAGCATTGTTGTATTGTCCTCCTAATGAAACCATTTCAGATTCCCAAATCATCTTCTTTCTTGACTCCATCATACATCGTTTCCTTGTGGGTGGGGACTTTAACGCGAAGCATCAACATTGAGGCTCAAGATCCACAAATACACGAGGAAGTGCTTTGCCCTCTGCACTCACACGTAAACATTACTCCACTATCACTCCGGACACAGCTACCTATTGGCCATTTGATCCCAACCGAAATCCTGATCTTCTTGACTTCTTTTTCTACAATAGTTTAGCAACACTAAATTATTCACTTTCACGCCTCGATGCCCTCACCTCTGATCATAACCCTTTGATTCTAACCATTTTCCTATGACCAATCCACAAACTTCCTCCTCCTTCATTTATTAGAGGCCCAGTTGATTGGGACCACTTCCACCAGATTCGCACAGACTCCGTAGACCTGAAAGTATCTCTGAAAACATCCCAAGACCTTGACGATGCAGTGTATTCTTTCACTACTCTGCTCCAGAGGTCGGCCCCACCATCATCCAAAAATTCACACTCAAATTTCTTTAGCTCTGCATCTCAAAGGCCTAATCCAATCTAAACGCCACTCGATAACAGAAAAGCAAATATCCCGACATCCTGCTGATCGTCGCTCGTACAATCATTACTGCAGATTGGTAAAGCGGCATTTAGCATCCAATTATATTTATTCCTAGCTCTTCTCTTATCTGTCAACGAGGGATAACTCTCTGTGGAATGTAACTAAAACAATACTAAAAATAAATAAAAAATATCATCCTGTTTCACACCTAGTCTGACGTAATGATGGGTCCTGGGCGGCTTCGAGTGCGAAAGGTCGGGTTAATTTGCTCTGCATCTTTTCCGTACTTTTACATCTCACCTTTCTTTTCAAAACCATACTCATGGCACAACTGTTGAAGATTTCCTCACTTCACCTATCCCTCTCTCACTTCCACCAAAAGCCGTTAACCCCTCTGAGGTAAAATATCTTCTGAAAAACTTACCTTATCGAAAATCTCGCGGATATGATCTCTTTACTCTAAAATAAAATTTAAATTCTCCTATGACTTCCTCCTAAAGCCATATCTTTCTAACCTACATTTAAATTGTACTATCCGAGCTACGCACTTTCCTTTCCTCTAGAAACTTTCCATCATTGTCCTATTCGCTAAACCCGGTAAACCACGTAATGACGCATCATTTTACCGCTCAATTAGCCTATTCCCTATCCTATCAAAAATATTTGAAAAACTTGTGTTAAAACGTCTACTTTCAATTGTTGAATCCAAAAACCTTTTACCTACTCACCAGTTTGGTCTACGACATTTCACTGCTCAACAAGACCTTCGCGTTGTTGGTCGCATACCCTCAGCCCTTGAAACCAAACAGTGTTGCACTGCTGCATTTCTGGACATAGCTTAGGGTTTGGACAGAGTCTGGCACGCAGATTTGCTTTACAAGCTCAAACGATATTTACCACAGAACCTTTTGCTAATCCTACAGTCCTACCATTGAAACAGCTTCTTCGAAGTCCGCTGTGGTTTAGAATATTCTAACTACTATCCCATAAAAGCAGGAGTTCCACAGGGCAGTGTCCTGGGTCCCCTCCTCTATAACCAATACACGGCCGAAGTCTCTTCTACCCCCAATACGTTCTTTGCCACATTTGCAGATGGCACTGTAGTCTTGTCATCCCACTCAGACCCCAATGGGTGATTAAAGGTAATGAAGCAAAATGTTCCCACATTATCTTTACCCTCTGCCGCAAGTCCTGTCCACTAGTTTGTTCTAATTCCTTTCCTCTATCTGAGTCCGTGACAGTACGGTATTAAGGCTTTTATCTTGACAAAAGACATGGAACCCACACACAAGGCTACCATATTAATATAACAAGAATATAAGATGTAATATAAACAAGGGCGTACTTTAACTTGTGATTAGACGATACGTTCAAATTAAGAGGAAAAAAAAACTAAAGTTATTTATAATAATAATTAAAAAATTTAATATTACACATAGGACAAGGATAATATAAATATCCTGAAATAATGAATCAGTATATAATCATGAAGTGAGGAGGCATTTTTTGTAAGATTTCAGCTTACCAAATATTTAAAAACTTTGAAGAAGATAGAGGCCCTTAAGGTATAGAAAAAAAAAGAAAAGTTTATTGAATAAGTAAAGTGGAAGCAGTGCAGCTATTTTTTTGAAAAGTGAGAACATTTTATGTTTTAACTGCCTTATTTAAGTTTAAGCGTATTGTGTGTTTGTGCATAGTCAAACGTCTACTGGTTTGATTCAATTTTTTATAAATTTAGGCGTTGAAGGATTCAAACTCATGGTTTTGTATTATAAATTGTTTGAAAACAGAAGAATAGCGGATTAATTTGTTTAAGATGTTCTTATTTTTGTCGGTTTATTACTTGGGTTCACCCTGGTTGATTTATGGCACCCACTCTCGGGTTTACCATTGCTACGTTACCTCAACGACCGTTTCAGAGTCTCCGGTGTCAACTCACCCACGTATGCGTTAACAATGTAGTTGGCGATACTAATAACTCTTTTTTTTCTAATATAATGTTTGTCAAGCAACTTTTTAAGGACCCTACTATGGGATTGTCGGAGTCTTAGCAATGGTTTTAGCATAATGGCTGAATAAGGGGGTCTCGTAAGACAAAGCTAGCCGGATGAAGCTCATGTATGCCAACAAGCGTAGCTATGAATAGCTCTAACTATGATGGATAACTTGCTACATAGCTGATATTTACATACAATTTTTTTTTATGTAATATGAAAACTGTAAGTCGTTATGCATCCTCAATAATGGCTCAAAATTGGACTGTCCTTCCTCTTCATGGAGAATTCTATGAATCTGATGATTATTTACATTATTAGTGTTTTTGTGTGAATGAATTTAATTTTTTTTATATATTTTATATTCCATTGATTGGTAGTGTGTTTTCGTATATTGTAAGATTTCAACATGTTAAGTGTTGTGATGTCCATCTGTAACTGGTGTTGTAGTAGTTATATAACAAATTAATTTACAAATCAAATATTTATTGTGATAAAATTACAATCTGCCTTATTGAGCAATAAATAATTGTGTTCAATGATCTCATTCATACAATATTTACAATTCTTCATTCACTCGCTCACTCATACAGTATTGACAAACAGACCAGAGACCTCCAGGATTTGCATGGTTGTCACCCCCCTCGCATGTGAAAGAGGAAGCGGAGTTTTGGGAAGTCCACCACGCTTCTCCATCAGCCGTGTCAGCGGAAACTGACCAAGAGCGCGAGAGCCACATACGCTCAGGACACGATTTGAGAAAGTGGTGCCTTTACCAGGACTCCCACTTTCACGTATTATATATAGCATACATTATGTAGCAGGCCATGATGCCACTGCCGTTTTAGTCTCTGAGGAGGAGAATTATTGGGATAAATGGCGCAGTGTAAAGACTGTGCTAGGGGATTAGGGTGGTTGGATAGGTTACTACCCAATTTTATGAAGTTGGAAGGGATGAATTCAACAATGTAGGGTATATTAAGATCATTATCAAGGGTTTTATTTATTTATAACGGGCATATACATTTGTTCACAGGACTTATTATTGAAATTATTGGATATGCTTGATGTTCGACTTACCGAACAGTGCGTTACTATATTATGTTCGTAGTATTTTTACTACTCCACTCATTTATTGTAATTTATTACGAATAAAATATGCGCATCTCTTTTTTAGTTGCTAGTTAGGAGTGGCAGTGGTTCTATGCTTAGAAAAAAATGAATGATTAATGATGAAAAAAGCTTCAACCACGGGCCTACCAATTGTCTGAACCTCTCGCAGAATAGACATAAGTAATTAATTTCATTCTGTATTGATGGGGAACAACGCACACAAACTGACAATTGAGCAATAAAACAGAACTTGAAACAGAGAATTGAGCAATTTAAAAGATGTTTATTTAGTATATAGAAGTTTAACTGAATTCCATTTTCCTAACCAGTTTGAATGATATTCTATTTTAGTTAACGGTGAAACAACCATTTGTCCGGCCGAATATTCAAATGTAATAACTCTTTCTTGTTTTACCTTTATGCCGGTACTACATAATCGAAAGTGTGGACGTTGCTGGTGAGAATATTCAACCTTTGCACGACAGATCTAAAGGATTCCTGGCTGTCCGGTTGTTCCTTTGGTCGGATAGTTGGGAGGTCGACAGCTCCGGGCTCCTTGTAAATACCAGGCCGTACAAAGAGGATGGTGCGTGAATTTGCCGTATCAAGTGCAACAAGCTTCGTTGAAACAAGTGGGTTGAGATTCTTATATTTAAACAGTGCCACTGTGCTAGATCTATTTTAAAATTCAATTAAAATTGTAGGTAATTACTCATACCATACTAATGCATTGCAGAAGATGCTGTCCTGTAAACGTCGAAGCTAAACTTAAACTCTTGGAACCATATGTTTTATAAAAATACCAGTGGGCTTCGGTTGGAGGAACATTATACCTGAGCTGGAACTGCAAATTCATCCAACTATGAATTCTAAATACAAATCAATATGTGCACTATATAATACGGAACCATATCCCTTCCCAGCCTTATTAATTAAATATATACCACTTAAGAGCTTCAGAGAAAAATAATTATAGACATCAGCTTTTGTTCGGCAACAAGAGGGAATAATGTAATGACATTATAAACAACAAAATTAATCCCTAGAATTAGATCGATTTGGAGGACGTGAGTATTCTCTTGAAATATTTTGTTTTGTTGTTTTCAATCCAAGCCCCAGCTGCACAAGCTTCATTCCTGGATTTTTTTTTTTTTTGGAATACAAAAGTCTGTTCTTTGGTACTTTTGTTCTTACGAGTCTGTGTGTTAAATTTTCCAGCAGTACTGCGCCTTCGCTCAACCATTACAAAACGTTTTCGTATTGCTGTATAAACCAACTGTTTTGTTACGGTTCATAGGAAGTGTCCAGTTCGTCAAACCGTCTCAACCGACTACTGGGTGAACTGTCCACGGAGGAGCTGTCTACAGGTGAGTGGATAGTGAAGCTGTGGATTAGATTGCCAATTGCAAGATTCACTTCACATTACACAGAGAAGGCGGCCATATTGTTAAGATTGGCTATCATCTGTAGTAAAGATAAGAGTGGGGAGTCCGCTAAGCCCTCATAGCACCGTAGCCAGGTAGTAGCGTGGCAGGCTCTTAATTAAGTTACGTGCGTTCACGGCTCCCACTTGCCATATATTTTTTATTTATAAAAAAAATACTGAATAATTCAGAAAAATACTGCTAATGAAACATGCGTTTCTATCAGCAGTTAATGTCAGCAGAAAATAAGAAAAAACGTACACGGTCGTAGGGACCTACCCCCAATCCGTCACCGGTAAAACGTAAGCCGCGGCGATCTAACCGAAATATACCCCCTGTAAATTCTTCAGCTCCCAGAAGCTCTATGGAAGAACTACCATCACTACCAAGCACATCAAAACAAACAACAACAACTCATGAGTCTCCGTTTTTCACGCCCAATAGTTACGAGGTGTTGAAAAATATTGAGGTAGAGGACATGGACTCTACACAAACACCCACACAGCCCAAGCCACCAGCGATATTCGTACGTAACATAAGTAATTTTAACCAATTAATTAATTTTTACCCAACTGAATAAAAATGTAGGTACAGGAAAATACACTTGCCTCAATCGGTCCCGGGACACAAATGTTTCTCCGGACACTCCCGACTCATACCGAACAATAATCATATACTTAGGTGAAACAAAGGCCAACTTTCATACCTACCAACTAAAGCAAGAAAGATCGCTGCGGGTGGTGATTAGAAACCTGTATCCCACTACACCAGTGGAAGAGATAGAGAAGGAGCTCTTAAGCCTAGGATACAAGGTTACGAAGGTTACGGCCATATTACGAATGTGCACAAGAGTACAGGTCGAAAAGCCTTGCCCGAAACGCGATATACTTCAACGCCATAATTTTCAGGCATATGTGCACACAAAATCATACTGCTACCACCCTCCCAGGTGTGTAAAGTGCAGCGGGCAGCACTAAAGTGAATTGTACAAGAAGCCCCTAAAATCACCTGCTGCATGCGTGCTCTGTCAGCAAGGCCACCTGGCAAACTATAAAGGCTGTGAGGCGTATAGAATTCTGAAGTCCAGAAGCGAACAACGTCGTCGTCCAGAAGAAGAAACGCTAAACCACAGGTAGCCCAAAAAGCGCCCCCGCCAGAAGTTTGAGGCCTTCAGTCTCTTTTGCTGGTGTCGTTCGAAACAGAGATCAGTCACTGGCATTGCCCATTCCTCCTCCGCAAGTTCTTCTTCCCCAGCACTACTTTCACCCCAGCAACCAGCAAACTCAATCCCATCCTCATCCAAACATCTTGCATATCCCGTCACCTAAAAATTCACAATCAAAATCCTTTACATCAGTATCTCAAAGACCTAATCCAATCCAAACGCCACTCGAGAACAGTTTGGCAAAGATCCCGACATCCTGCTGATCCCCGCTCATACAATCAGTACTGCCGGCTGGTAAAGCGGCAATTCCGATTCTTTCAATTCCTATCTTTCCTCCCTGTCTACCATGGATAACTCCTTGTGGAATCTAACTAAGAAAGTCCTAAAATATCATCCTGTTTCACACCCACTCCGTCGTGATGACAGGTCCTGGGCGGCTTCGGATGGCAAGAGGGCGGAGGAATTCGTACTGCATCTTTCCGTGCCTCATCTTGCCACTCCTCATCTTGCTCCTCAAAACAATAATCACCGCCCAACTGTTGATGATTTCCTCACTTCACCTATCCCTTTCTCACTGCCATCAAAAGCCGTTAACCCCTCTGAGGTCAAATATATTTTTAAAAAATTATCGAAAATCTTCAGGACATGATATCCTTACTGCTCGAATCCTCCAACAACTTCCTCCTAAAGCCATAATCTTCCTAACCTACATTTATAATTGCATTATCCGAACTACGCACTTCCCTCTCCTCTGAAAACACTTTATTATAGTCCTATTCGCCAAGCCCGGTAAACCGTCCAATGTCACCTCATCTTACCGTCCAATTAGCCTACTCCCTATCCTCTCAAAAATATTTAAAAATTCCTATTAAAACGTCTACTTTCAATTGTTGAATCCAAAAACCTTTACCCTACTCACTAGTTTCGTTTCCGCCAATGACATTCCACAGCTCAACAAGGCCTTCACGTTGTTGATCACGTATCCTCAGCCCTTAAAACCAAACAGTATTGCACTGCTGCCTTTCTGGACATAGCTCAAGCTTTTGACAGGGTCTGGCACGCAGGTTTGCTTTACAAGCTCAAAGGATATTTACCGCAGACCCTATTCCTAATCCTACAATCTTACCTTTCAAACCGTTTCTTCCAAGTCCACTGTGATTTAGAATATTCTAACTACTATCCCAATTAAAGCAGGAGTTCCACAGGGCAGCACCCTGGGTCCTATCCTCTATAATCTATACACCACTGATGTCCCCTCTACCACCAATACCTTCTTGGCAACATTCGCAGACGACACAGCAGTCCTGTCAACCCATCTAGACCCTGGTATAGCATCCCAAAACCTTCAAAACCACCTTGACGAGATCGAGTATTGGTGCAACCAATGGCGAATCAAAGTCAATGAAGGAAAATGTTCCCACATAACGTTTACCCTCTACCACAAGTCCTGTGCGCCAGTCTTTTTAAATTCAATTCCTCTCCCTGTGTCTGAGACAGTACGGTATTTAGGCTTTCATCTCGACAAAAGACTGACATGGAACCCACACACGAGGCTAAAAAGACAAGAACTAAACAGATGCTTTGGACAACTGTACAGACTACTTCGAAGGACATCGCATCTCTTAATAGAAAACTACTTATTTACAAAGTTATACTTAAGCCGATCTGGACATACGGAATAGAGCTATGGGGGACAGCAAAAAAGTCGAACATCAAGCGCATCTAATCCTTTCAATCAAAAGTCCTGAGAACAATAGTAAATGCCTCTTATTACGTCAGCAACAAAACCCTTCACAATGATCTAAATATACCATATATTCTTGAACTCATCCCTTCCAAGTTCATAAAATTCCATAGTAACCTATCCAACCACCCTAATTCCCTAGCACAGTCATTGCACTGCACCACTCACCCCTATAATCCTCCTCGGAGATTAAAACGGCAGTGGCCTCGTGACCTGCTATAACTAAGTAATAGTGGGAGTCCTGGCAATGGCCAGTTTCTTTAATCATGTCCTGAGCGCCTGTGGCTCTCGCTCTCTTGGTCAGCCTCCGCTGGCTCTTATCCAGTGACGCGGCTGACGTAGAATTGTGGGGGACTCCCCAAGACTCCGCATCCTCCTTCGCATGCGAGGGAGGTGACACCCTTGTGGACTGTTTGTAAATATTGTATGAATGAGCGAGTGAATGATTAATTGTAAATATGGTATGAATGATAACATTTATCTCAATTACTTATTGCCTAATAAAAGGCAGATTGTAATTTTATCTAACTGAAAATTGTATTAATAAAAAAAATTTTTTTTCCAGCGATACTGAGATCGGGTGTTAAAAAGAAACTGCATGTTTGAGACCGGGATATAGAAGTCACCAGGAAAAACTGTCCGTTCCCCAACAGCGAAGAATACAACCATGTAATTCATGTTAATATTAGTGTACTAGTTTTTAATTATTTAAGAGCTTAAATAATTCCAATATGTAACATTTACAGTAGATAGAAAAGTGTGCACTAGAATCATATAGAACCCTGATATGATATTAATTGAGACATTATAAAATAAACTGTCGCACTTAATGAATGGTGGTTGAATGAATTCATCATTAATTAATGAATTCTTATTGATAAATAAGAAATTAAAAATATTCAAACAAAATAGGAAACTTGTACTCTATATTTATAAACTAATTATATATATATATATATATGTAATTTTGCATACAAATAAACGAAATATAAATATCACCTTAAAGAGATAATTAACTTAATGAAAGAGAGAATAGAGAAAAATGGCACAAAGTCAATGTTTTTTTATTTTATCATCATCAATCTTAAAAGGCAATAATTCAATGAAGAAAGTAAAATTGAAAATTATCTGAATAAATAGACAGTTAACCGCTTTTTCATTACGGTAATATCCAGTTAATAGTTAAACAAAGTTAGCGCCGCTGAATAAGGGCGAGCCTAAGTTAAGGTTTCCCGGCGAGGACAAACAAGTTGTCATTAATGCCAGGTCTCCTCCTCCCTTTTACAGCTCTGAAAATCTGCTCTTATAATGAGCTCTTTTCCTGTGCGTTTGTTTTCCATTTTAACTCCTTGACATATTTTTTTATTTTACTTTTTCTCAACTGCAGCTAACCCCAACGGCAAGGGTTATCTTCCCTTCTAACGGGTTCTATGATTCACCAGTGTAATTTATCTTCAAAGAGTTTTAATTTCAGAACGCAATTTTCATAAATATGAAACAAATCCTTTGGCGTAATACCTGTTTGCTTATACTTTTGTTGTCCATGTTGCAATATTTTTTTTTTGTAATCCTTTGGCGTTAGGGGTGAGGATTATCAATTTAATCTTAAAGATTCAAAAACCAAAATAACATCCCTGTCACCGGTAAACAGCTATTGGTTAATATACTCGTAGATAGCCCTAACTTGCAAATACTCCCGTTATTTAAATTAATTTTTAATATATTATAACGTAAAATACGGAGAAACCGATTGAACTTTAACAAAATTAGAGATAACTGAAGACGACAGCTTAGAGCTCTCGAAAGCGATTTTTCAATAAACAAGAAATTATCAATTGTGGAAAGACAATAAAGCTGTTTTAGAATTTTAGCATAGATTTTGATTTCGAGTTTTCTCAAGTCTCTTTTCTGGCAGTTTTTACATCTTTAAAAACATAATAAATACGGTAACGGAGAGCATTGAAAGATTTTCCAAAAAAAAAAAAATCGAAGCCAACAATAAAAAACATATTATATGACGCATATATGTGACTGGAACGATATTTAGTCAATATAAATAGTTTTTTAGCTATTTGAACTTCTTTTTATTTGGTGAAAAGGGCAATTTTTACCTACCAAGATAATAAGTAAAATAAGGGGCTGTTGACTAGCAAATAAATTTTCTGTTAGCTAAGAAACTGTATATAAAATAGATTCCTCTTTGATAGTATTAGTTACAGTTGATTGAAAATAAAAATATCGGTATGATTAAAAATAAAATAAATAAAAAAATAGAGCACGTAGTAGTGTATAAAATATGCAAGATGCTGTAATAGCGCACCTTATCAAAACTAAATAAACAACAAAAAACACATAATATCCCAAACAAGTTAGTGTTCCCCACAGTCACGAGTCCTCTTCAAACAGCTCCACTAACAAAGAATAGGTCCACCTACTTAGAGTGGAGTATAAGTGATAACTAGGTGATAGAGATAGTTGCATATTGATGTTTGCAGATTATTTCGTAAAATAAAACAAAAGTTTTGAATTAAGAACCTCATGCCTAGTGCTCCGATTATCACTTAATGATGTTTCTTCACTGGCCACTTACTTTCTTTCATGAGTGGAAGAGATTAGTTGGTCTGGTCCAATTTACCAGGTCGAGATCGAATCGAGAATTCAGCAAAACGAAGGAGTTGTCAAAAGGTGTAACACTAGTGACCTCTCGTGTGAATTCTATGGAATGGGCTTTGAAGTTTACCTCCTTGGGATAACAAGTAAAATTTGGCAATAAGATCTCAGTGGAGGAAGTGGCAATGGCAGCACACAACTTCATGCTTCGTCAATAGGTGCCAATATTAGGCTACTCTTTGAATGCAAAGATAGCCCTTTCAAATACTCTTACCTGCAGCTGATGAATAATAACTATATAAGACACCGATGAACGAAGTAGCTGATATTGTTAATCCGATAAAATTATAAATAAGTCGATGGCCTTATCAGTTAAAAGGGTGAGACCGATTGCCAAGAATATTCCCTTTGAGCTCGTGCTCCTTGTTGTAAAAAGTAGAAAGGCCTATATAGACCTAGTCAACCGTGGCAACCACCTCAAAAGCGTTGGAATCCACAACCAAACAATACAGATACAACCGATAAAATCGGTTAGAGGACGTCAGCATGTCAATACACCGAGCTTGGTATGTAGGCGTGGTGATTGTTGATGAATTACCATTTGACTAGTAGTTAGTAGTGCGTACTGGTAAATGCTACTAGCATGGGGCCCCCAGATCATGCCAATACGACATGTAACCAACAGACTATTCAAACAATTTCTTCACCTCATGGACAAAGATTCTAAAATAGGCATTTTAGAACAATGGAAAACAAGAGACTGATTTACACAACGATACTCCAGCGTACATGGTCCTAGCATTCTTCGCATCCAGTTCCTGCAAACCTTACGCGAGATAGCCAATGTTTAATTCCCATTAAACAACGCTATCCTTCAAGCCGGTTTCATTAACCCATTCAAGATATAACCACCTTCTGCTACTAGATACTTCGATTCCCGCCACCCTCGCTATCCTAATTCGTCTGTTGCTTCTCTATACTCCTATTTTATCCCTGGGAACCTAGAGTGACCCCTTAAGTGGAGGTTGCCTCGTGACCCTCAAACCAACTAACTGTTCTGTGGCGACTAATATTGTATTAGGTGAGATGGTTTTTGCTAATGAGCCTCCCTCTCCCCGAAAGAAAAAGTAACAAGACCGTCGTAAAAAACGAATTTCTTAGCACTGCTTAATTAATAATCCAAAGTCAGTTGGTGGTAGAAATTAAACAATAACCTAATTTTAATTATCGAATTGAAAACTCTTATAAAAAAAGAAAGAAAATGATTAGAGTAGATCTATGCAGCTAATAAACAATTAAACTTAAACTGAAATCCTTGTAATTTGACCTGTCTAATTAGGTGTCTTGTAGTTGTAAACGATTTCACTTCCAAGAATCTGTGCCCATTCTTTTGCATTTTTTTTTCTTTAATCTAGTCCCTGAGAGTTGGAGAAGGGGTGTTCTTTCTCTGGTGAAGAAATATAGCCGACTTTTTAATCAGTGTGAATGGAGTAAGTCCTCCCTAAAGACTTGGAAAATATAATTTCCTGAGGGCTTAAGAAGGAGGAGATGGGAATGGAAAAGGAGAGAGTGGGTAATGAGAACAAATAGAAGGCCACTGGGTGGATGGTTAGCATTCACCGTGTGACCGGCCTAATTGTGCCAGCTCTAACGACCAAACAGTTTAGCGGGGACCTGAATAAGAAAACTATTTGTTTAAATGAAACTCTTTAACTGCCTCCTGGATGCCACTGATACGGGGGGTGAGGGGGCGAGTTAGTGGATCTCGTTCATCACTCCGGTCACAAGCCAGTGAAGTGATCCTTTTCGTATAACACCCAGGAAGGTTTGTGTTCTAATTAAAAGCAGGTATGATTAACTAATGCTCTTGCAATAACATATTTCTATTTACGAAATTAATAAGACTTACTGAACTTAATATTTCTAAATGAGTTTATTGCTTGTGACAAGCCTGAAATCTGTGTGCCATTTTATCACTTACAAAAGCACATTGCTGACACATACTGAAACTCTATCTAAATTCCTAACTTACAAAGGTACTGACAGAATGGGGTCTGACTAAAAGCTACTACTCTATTTGGACAATTGGATTTGTTACAGAACTAAACAAACTTGGAACAGGTCAATAAATGAACCGATCGCAATAATTACGCTGATTAAGTATGGCCTGCATCTATACGCATACTAAACCATCTATAGATAACTCAATTAATACAAGTGACTAAACAAAACTTACTAATCGTTACCAACCAGAAAATGTCAAGGAATATTGTAGGTATCTGTATTTATTTTGTTTATCAATTGATTGATCTTCATTAATTTAATTATTATTTAACATTGTTTAGCTTATTGCATGCATCGTTTTTGGATCTTGTCACTTTGAAACTAAAAAAGTGTGTATAAAGTGCTACTTCTTAATTGGAAATATAAGGTCAATTGATACATGTAGCGTACTTCTGTATGTGTGTAGAACTGTGTTGGATGGATCATGCAGATTGCAATTAAACCCCACAGCGAAGGGCTACTGTACTATGGGAACAAAAAAGAAAAGAAACACCTTTATCGGTTTAACCCAGGTGAGAGAATAACCTTTAAAAAAGTCACACCACCACTCTCAGTATTGGATGTTGCAGTCACCATTGAATGTTTGTGTGTTTCAAAGCCTGTATAGAGTAAATTCAAAAAAAAAAAATTCATTGATACTTTTTATATAATAATGGTTTTTTGGTTATTTCAGGTGATTAAGTAGATAATTATTTTGTCCATCAGTCTTCCAAAAGGCTGGAAGTCCAAAAATATATTTTAATAAGTTTACAATATCAAACAATATGTCATAACTCAAAATACATATATAAATAATTGGAGCTCTAGTCATAAAATAATTTACATTCAGAATAGAATATAAAAATGAGAAAATAAATTAATTTAAGATTTAAAATAAATATCAATTACAGTAAAAATGAAAGCTATAGTGAAGCAAATACAACTGAAAAAAATACAATGCTTGCCAGATAATTTAAAAGTTGAACAAGGCAAACTTTTGAGAGTGTAAATATATGTTTCACCCTAACCAGTATACAATATGCATATAAAAACATGCAATAATAAAAATATGGCATACAATAAAACAATATACAATATTATTACCCAATATAATAATACATGTATAAAATTTAAATTAAAAAATAACATCGATTCTGAAGGTGGCTAAGTAACTCTTCTAGGAAACAATCAAGAACAGTCAAACTTTCAGAGGACTGAACGAATGCAAATTTATTTAAGGCCCCCCAAGAGAGACCCTAGAAAAAAATAAATAGCACATGAAGTGAAAAAACACTGACTGACCATCGTAACAGTTAAATTGGAACCAAAGACTAAGAGTCTAATTAAAAAAATTGTAGATGTTCTAAAAAAGTTAAACATAAAATGTTAACAGATAACAATTCACTAATAATGCAATAAGGTTTTATTCGCGAGGCAACGACGGATTGATAGGAATAAATGAATCGTAAAAAGTTGGATTATTAGAATTTGGATTGGAAAACAGGAAGGGTAGGAGAATGGTGGTGAGTGAGAGTGATAGAATTCCAAATAAATAATGGTACGAATAAGAAAGAATGGATTAAACACAGGATTGTGTTTCGGGATCATATGGAGGATTCATAATTTAATTTAAATAGCTACTGAGGTGATCCGTTATATATTATTGGAAGTAAGGAGGTTCCGAAGAAATATTGACGTTCGGTAGAAGGGAAGCCTCTGAGGTACCAAAGTCAAATAGATCATGAAGACGCATCATCATGGATCAAATATCAAATCTATGAAGTATTGAAGTCATCCTCGAGATGGTGTTGTCGAAAGAGGGGAGGTAAAGCAATTACATGTTTGTTGGATTTTCTATGAAAGGAGTTCAAGATTGAATTATTTTAGGGCAAACATGATACGACACATTATTTGTTGTACATCTTCTTTCCTTGATTGGCAATTTCCTAAAATCAAGCTAAGGTTTTTAGCAAAGAATTGGTTATGTGAGAATCTTAGGTACAAACAAAATAAGAGTTACTGGGCTAGGTAGATGATTCTACGCCTATGGATTTGACTTCGTTGTAGTTCAGAATCATTTCTGTTCCGGATGTGGTGGTAGATTATATACAAGAGTTCGTTCCAAAATCTCTTCAACCCCCTGCACTCTGAAAAGTGTGCCACTTGCACATGTTCTGCTAACCATGTATCTGTACCTTAACTGAAACGCTTTATCGAGCACAAACAATTTAAAGATCACTGAGTACGCTACCGACTATGACCAGGCTACCTGTGATAATTACAGAAGACTAAGCCTTGGCATAAGCTCGGTAGTAAATTCCCAAGCAACAAAAGCCTCCTGCTTTACAGCTATTATCTCACTTCCATATTAGAGCAACATATTAATTCTCAACAAACCTCAACTCTGAGTCCAGCGGACACCTGTTACGTGCGTCTTTAATCCTGGATCAAAATGCTCTATTAACTAGTAATTCACTTTTAATTTGCAAACCAATTTACGTCCCTTTTTATTGTTTAATTACTGTAATTTTCGGCACAAACCAATAACCTTTTAGGCTTCACATATTAAGTTTAAATTATTGCTATAAAAATTGTTTCTTAAAAGATTGCCAATTTTTTTTTATTTTTTAAGTCAATCTGCAGATTGAAACTAAATCTTTAACAGTTTATCAGTCGTTGGAATATATCACTATATTTGCATTGTGTAGGTTCTAAAGTTGTGAAGCATTGTGTCGTCATCTGTCTTCCATGTCCAACATTTATTCAATTGGATACATATTTTTCAGGCCTGTTATCTATAATAAATGATATTTACAGGGTATTTATTCTTATTATGTTGTTATTTGAAAACCTCTTGATTAGTGTGCAGCTTTAGCTGGTTTTTTGGTTCCCATTGACTATGGCCTAGGACCCACAAGTCTGTGATTAGTATTCCTATATTAGCCAAAATGTACAGAATATTTAAAAAATAACCTGAGCTTCTTCCTAGCAGTTTATGGAATTGTTTAAACTGAGCAGGATATTTACAGTTTTTTCAGCATAATTCGTATAATTATATAAACCTAATAAATCTAATATCCTTTATCCATAACATAAACTCTATAAAATCCCTTAATTATCAATTGGCTATAAATTGGTTCGAAACACCAATGATCTATATATTAAAAATCCTTTACTGTGTAAACGCTATTTTTGTTAAAAATATTATTAACGTATAAATATCAATTATATGCTTCTTCAAGCTAAGATAATATGTTTCTTTTGTTGTGTATCCTCAGTATTTTGCCGCAAATAGACTGTCGGGTCGTCACTAGGGGGCTCAGTTTATACCTGAGTATTCCCAAAGTGGTGAGGAGACGCCCGCCGCGGATTAGGGTCACTACAACCTCTTAGCCCCCGTCCGGCGACTGCCCAGAAAGAGATAGAGCGGGTGAACCTATGTTCTTTCACCCTGGCTGCCGACCTAGTCGACGGGTAGCCTTAATTTGCTTTGATCTGACTCCATAAGATCTTTAGAAGGTGTGTGTGCCCCGACAAAGCGCTGTGTTCAGGAGAAGAGGTACAGGGTAGGTTATAGGTAGTTTATGTAGTCTTGGAATGACCACGAATTCACACTCTGTATCTGAGGGTAGGTGAAAACCGTCCGGATCCCAAAGGCGAGTGTGAACTGGAAAATTTGCAGGGCCACGGTAACCGTCGTCCGCGAGGGAAAGGTCTCTCCCAAGGAGGTGCTTGTTTTAGTGAGACAAAGGCAGAGATTCCCACCGGATGGGTCTGATGTCGCCGGACTACAACATAGCGAGGCTAGGAAAGAGAGATGCAGAGGTAGTAGAATAAGAAGTCCATGGTTTTGAGTAGATCAGCAGACGCCAGTGCAGAGAGAGAGGAGGGAGTAGTGTTCCAAGTGAAGGTCTGATTAGTTATGTTAATTTTTTTTTTTTTTTTTTTTTTTTTTTTTTATTTCAAAACCTCAATAAAATAATACAATGTACAGAAAATAAATAATAAAATAATTGGATTACATATTTCTCCTCTTTCTGCATTTACATGCATTTGGCGGAGTGCATAATATAATAAAATTTTTATTGTTGTTAAAAGTTCATCGTTCTTATACAACACTAGGTGATGAGGCTCACCTTCTTTTTGTGATGTTAATTTGGCCTGAGGCCGAGGCTTATATAGGAGGCCAGCCAGTAGGGTGGGGATAACTCCCTACCTACGACCGTCTCCCCCACTACTTCGGTCCCTCCTCCCACTCAAACTGACGTCATAACCTTTATTAAACATAATGAAAACAGTGATAGATATAATCTGATCGAGAAGAGGGTGACTTATAATTATTTGTAATTAAGAGGTGGCCGCAACATAGACTAAAGAAACTTACAACATATACTATAAAATGTGAAATCGGCCAAGGATAACTTATTGAAGATATAATTGTCGTTGCTTAAAGAACACCACTTAAGAAAGTCCAATTAGAGTTATAACCAAGTCATTATGAGTTTCCTCGTGAAATTTTAACCGTAAAGACTCACCCCAATAATTTCAACTTTTAATACTCAGGTCGAAGGTTCTAGGAGTAATATTAAGAAAGAAACATGAACCAACCAGCGCACGATGTTGCAAATCTAATATTTTGTATATGTATGTAAAACTTAAATATGAGTAAACTAATCGTTAGGACAATTTTTTTTTTACATTCTGTTCGTTTAGCACATCTTATAAATAGGAATTCATTTTTTAATTCTTTGGTCTTTAGGGATAACTCGAGATTTCAAATGACGTTGTATTGGGTTCCACGTGTAGCAAGTTTGGAGCAAACCCTTCAACGTGTGTGTTTATTGTTCTCTACATGTTTCATAATATAAATTATTAGCACATCTGAAAGTGCTATATTAATCGTATTTAATTTTAGAGTGAAGTAAGATGATTTTTTAAGAATAACAGAAAAAATAAAGCTATTAGTCCTGTCGGCTTTTAACTAGTAAGTCCTCTGTATTTACAACAGTCAAGTACTTATTAATAATAGCTTCGTTTTTTTCAGTTTGTTTCTTGGACCGTAAAGAATTGTACAATTTATATTAAATAAGTACTGCGTTTACAGACAATGTTGTTAATTATTTCAAATTGATATAAGCAGCTCTTAGTCGGTCCATGGTCCGTGACCAGTTAAGTTAATTTCGGCACAAAAAAATTTGAATCCGTTCGATTAAACACATCTCTATTTGTATTTGTGAGTGTATCGTCCTGTTTTTTGGTAGATTTAAAAATTAAACAAATGTAAAAACTAGTTAAATTTAAATTATATTTTTTAACACTATTTGTTAGAATACCAAACCTTTACTAGCTCCAAGCGATATAAGTAAAAAGTGAGAACACTTTATATAAGCTTGTATGTTACAATTAAACACAAAACAAATAAAACTTATTATTATTACAATCGTATTACCCTTCACAGCCTATTAGTTATCATTACTGGCTCTAACTGGACACTCGGTTCAATAGTCAGCTCCCGTTAGGATTTTCTGCGTGTGTGGATGGGCCACTCAGTCTCCTGAGGATAAATTTCTAAAGGAGCTTCTAGTATAAGGAACTTAAACGTTGAGATAAAATTGCCTACCACTACTTTCATCGTAGATGGTAGTTCAAGGGTCCACTTCTTCACAAACATAATAATTTTAAGTATTTATTCATAAAAACTATCTTATTATATATTTATATTTTTATAGAGTTTAATATTTACATAGTTAACTATTTTAGTCAGAAGTCAACAAAATAAAATAATCATAGCACTAAATAAAATATTGGCGAGATAAGTAAACACAATTAATTAAGTAGATATAAATTCTATATACCGAAAGTCATTGATGAAATAAAAGTTTTGTGCGTTTGTTAGTGTATATTCTAAGGGAATGCTTTCTGCTATTGCCTATGTCGGGGTTTCGTTCCCAAGGTGAGAGGAGGACGCCCACCGTGGGCTAGGGTCACTACAACACTAGCCGTTGTCCGGCGAGCGCCAAGAAAGAGATAAAATGGGTGGACCTGTGTTCTTCGACCTTTGCTGGTGGCCTAGTCGGTGGGAAGTTTTATTCGTATTGATCTGCCTCCATAACATCTTAGAAGGTGTGCCCCGACAAAGGAAGAGGAGCAGGGTTGGTATTATAGGTAGCTTATGTGGTCTTGGAATGAACAAGAACTCACACTCGGTATCTATGGGTAGGCGAAAACCGTCCGGATCCCAAAGGCGAGTGTGAACCGGAGAGAGGCAATCTGGATCACTGGGGCAGACTCTAGTAGGTAAAGTTCGTTGGGCCCCAAATGACCGTTGACCGCAAGGAAGGAACCCTTCAGAGGAGGTGCTAGTCTTAGCGAGACGAAGGCAGAAAATCTCACTAGGAAGGTGTGGGGTCTGACAAGGCTGGCCTAAAACATAGCGAGGCTAGGAAAGAAAACTAGAACTTAAAGACTAACTCGTTCCTGCATCGACAGCGTGTTGCCATCGATAGGGGATCGGAGCGGGGGTTATCGTGTTAAATACCGGGTTTGCCAAGTATTGTAGTGAGTCGAAAAATTTGATATGTCCACGTTGAATGAATTCATCCACCGTAGGCAGATCAAAGACCTCGTGAAGCTCACTGTTGCCCCGTTGCTCGAATGAAGTATGTCTTAACACTTTTATCAGTATACCG
The DNA here is from genome assembly GCA_930367205.1 of Acanthosoma haemorrhoidale. Taxonomy (NCBI): domain Eukaryota; kingdom Metazoa; phylum Arthropoda; class Insecta; order Hemiptera; family Acanthosomatidae; genus Acanthosoma; species Acanthosoma haemorrhoidale. The sequence continues at coordinate 142,984,768 of OV884011.1, forward strand.
TTTTGGAATCATTGGAGTCACCGAGCTGTCGTATACGTCAGATGACAAAAAAGCGGCGCGCCATACAGCAGAGCAGGCCTGAGTAAACTCTTGTATATCATGAGCTTTAGGAGCAGTGATAGATTGGGGGAAGTCACTAAGTGTGAGGCCCGTAAGACTTCGTGCTGGTTTGTTTCAACTTCCTCGCAATAATGGTTACTTAAACGGAAGTGTCTGTCCATTTTAATGCCCAGATATACTATGTTGTTGACTAGTGAGTTTTGCTGCGTTCCTACTGTGTAAGTAGCAGGGTGTGGACTTTTTCCCTTTTGGAAAGAGAAAATTACGCAGTCAGTCTTACTCGCGTTTACAGAGATATTGAGTCTCTCCAACCTCTCACTGATCTTGTTACAGGCTACATCAGTCTGGCTTAGTGCTACCTTGGCGTTCATGGTAGTGTGTCGAATGCCTTTTTTTTTTGTTAATCCCCTTAAAAGTTTTTATTTACTATGGATTCTTAGGCGAATCTATTTACATATTAGATTTTATATATCCTGTACCATCGGTACACTCTATACAACATCTGAATCGGTATAGAAGTTATATATCAATACAAGTACAATGTACTTAGCTTCATTGGCAAGACTCTACAAGGTGATGGGGCTCACCTTTTTGATCTAACAAAAAAACTTAAAAACTAATGTATCGAATTCCCCAAATTGGGCTGTTTATATAGGAAGGCAGGCCAGAGGTAGGGGGTTTCCCCCGACACGCCACCTGGTGCGTACGCTAGCTTCCCCCTCTCTGAACTGACGCTTTACGGTTTTTATTAATAAAATATGGAAACATAGGTAAATTTTTTCGGGACCAAAAAGGGGGAACTGCTAATTATTCGTGATGAAGAGGTTGACACAAATGCCTACTTTACTTAATAATGGGTTTTCAGATATTGGAAGTAAACTCTCTCTGGAGATTTCTCTATCTAAATTCTCTACCTGGGTTTGCACATACACAGATTTTGGGCAACTGTAGATCGGTTACCATGTGGGTTTTCTTGGTGTATCGAAGATATTTGTTAATTATGCTTATACTGATGTTTTGTATGACTTCCGATTTCATGTAATTTAAGTAAAAGTTAAACTCCAAACCGGTGTGGGATGGAATACTGTTTGATGTAGTATCAATTTATTTCTAGGTGGTAGTTTTTATGGAAGTAGGATGAAATGTTACTAAAGAGGTTTTTAGTTTGATAACATTTATTGTGGTTTAATCTTACTCCTAGGTAGTGAGGTTAATTGAAGCCAACTAACCTGGAATATTTCATGGTTAAATGGTGGGTTAATGAATCTTATTATTATCATAAAGACAATATACAGCTATTTCAAGTATTTTTTTTTATTTAAATACACATCCTTACTTTGCTATTCCACAATACGGTCTTGTTTTTACCTTTAATGAATGGACGCTACCTTAAGAAAAAGGAAAGAGGAAACTGAAAGAGAATTTTCCGAAAGGAGGTGGTAACTCCAGCGCCAACTAACTTCTTAATTCTTGTAAACTCGAGTTGTACTTTATTCGCTGTTGGTTAAACGAGGGAAGAAGTATTTACTAGTTTCCAATTCTTCTTCTGACGCCTTAGACATACAGGCAATTACATCCTATGCAAAGTGGTTTCTTTCAGGACATTTAGGAAAAATACTGTTGGCCCACGCTCATTTCCACATAGATGAGGTTGCATCTGGTTAACAATCCAAATCACTCACGAATTAGTTTATATTAGAATTAAATACTTTTTATTTAGTTTAAGTACATATATAGTAAATATTTATAAGAAGAACCAAGCATGGATTTGTATTATTTTTCGACATTACTAATTAATTTTTTTAATATTACAAAATGAATAATTATACGATTAAACATTTATTCTCTTGACATTAAGACGTATATTCTTATATATTTTTTTTCTCGTTGTAATGACACTTTGCTGTTTTCAACTATAAAAATGTTCATAGGTAATGACCGTATTTTTTTTTGTTTTAGATTATTTTTCTCTGATAAATAAAATTATACATTTTACAAAAAAAAATAGTTCTATGAATAAATTCGACCTCGCCTGGCTGTTTTGGTTTGTACATTCTGCAGATCAATCTGAAACGAAATTTGAGCTAGCACGGTACTCATACTACAAAAAGCGGCCTCTAGCTGCAAAAATGTTTAATATTACAGTTCTAAACTACATCTGCAAGTGTTTGATTTATAACCTGAGAACCTCCACCTCCTTTAAGGTTCTGAATTCGAAACTTACAAATCAATACAATGGAGACAAAGGCGAAATTTCATTTCATCTCAGAAGCTGGTGAAGATTCCAGAAGCACTGAAGTGAAAGTTACGACAATGCAGCTGGTTGGCCAAACGGAAAGTTATTTATTTCCGAAAGATAAACAGTCTAGCACTCAGCATAAACAACTCTTCGATACTACAGTAGTGAAGAATGTGGTGAAGAGTTTGAGAATTCGGAACAAATTTCGAAAAATAGTGTTGACAATGACTGAAGAGCTCAACAACATTTATTTGGATGTAGAAGGTAATGTTACATTTTATGATGAATATTTAGAAGAGGAATACCTAACACAAACAATGCTATAACAGGTACCATAGAAAAACATATGTGTTCTCGGGTTAAAGATATGGTTATTGAAAAATTTAATGATGAAAATCTAAATGCTAATGTATGGCTAAATTTATTCGTTCAGGAGTGTGCTAGAGTAGGGATTACTCAAGACAAATATGCAGAAGCTATAAGATTATTCTTAGAAAAGTCTGCATTAGATTGGTATAATATATTCTGGAAACAGAACTCAATGTTTAATTGGAAAGCTTGGAATAATTCCTTTATTGAAACCTTCTCAGCACAGTCCTGGACCGATATAGCATATGCATATAATTTTAAATATTTAAATGGTTCCCTGTTAGAATATGCGTTAAAGAAAAGCAGTTTATTGTTAGAAATAGATAAAGTATCTCACTAAATACTCAAATTAATCTGATTGTAATTAACTTACCAAATTTTATACAAAATAAATTAGAAAGAAAGTCTATTGTATGCATGGAAAATTTAATGGCAAAATTAAAACAATTTGGTAAGTTAAATGAAAGAAAAAAAGAGAAAGAAACACAAAAATGTTCAAGCGAGAAAAAACCATGTACAATATGTGAAAAATTAGGTTTTCAAAATAGATTTCATTTAGAGAGTTTGTGTCGTTTAAAAGATAAACAATTGAAAAAAATAAAAAATGAGAATATTAAGATTACAAATAATGGAGAAGTTCAAGATATGATAGCAAGCTCTGAAGGGGCAAAAAACGAGTAGTCCTCCCACTTATTAAAATAAAAATTCTCGCTAATCGAAATCCAGCTATTGGTCTTTATGACTCTGGGTCTAATATTTCTTTGATAAATTATGAATTTTTAAATAATAATAAAGATATTAAAAAAATAATAAGTGGGAGAGATAATATAAAAGGGGTAACAGGAGTAGCAAAAACAGAGGGTACGGTTGTATTAAGAATTAAAATCGGTAATATGGAAGAAAATTTTCAGTTTTTTATTGTGAAAAGTATTAATTTTAAAGATGATTTTCTATTAGGATTAGATTTAATAAAAAAATTCAAACTATGTCAAGATGAAAACTTAATAATAACACAAAAAGAGATAACAAAACAAGAAGATCGGCAAATTAACAAGACTGAAATATCAGATATAAATAAGATAGAAAATATTATACAAAAAAATAAGGAAATTTTTGCAAATTCAAAATTCGACATAGGAAAAATAAAAGGTTATGAAGCAACAGTAAAATTAATACTAAATAGATATATTTCGAAGAAACCATACAGATGCTCATTCCAAGACAAAATTGAAATTGAAACGCAAGTTGATGAATTATTAAAAGCTGGTTTAATTGAAGAATCAAACAGCCCTTATGCAGCTCCTGTCACTATGATATTTAAGAATGAAGAAGGAAAAAGATCACGCTTTTGTATTGACTTTAAAGAACTAAATAAAATAATTGTGCCAGAAAGTCAACCGTTTCCTAACTTAACAACCAACAGTAACAAATTGAATAGAGATAAATTACCTTTCAAAATAAAACAAAAAATCTCAGAGGTATTATTTTTAATAGATAGTGGATTTCGTAAAAAGGAGTCAAACTTATTTCATGCTAGTAAGCTCGTGCCTTATTCCAAAGGGCTTTACCCTCTGTCTCAAAAAGGGGGGATGTAAGTTTGAACGTTACCGCCAAACTTCGGCACATATGCTAGATGTCCCTACAGATTGCGCTAGGATCGAATGACGCTCCGAATTGTAACCTCCTGAATATGGGTACTCTTGTTAAGACAATTGTATTGATTCAGGTTAGTTATAAGTTTTATTTGTTTATTGTAATATTTGTAGCGCTAGCTAATGTGTACATATGTTTAATATTACAGTTCTAAACTACATCTGCAAGTGTTCGATTTATAACCTGAGAACCTTCACCTCCTTTAAGTTTCTGAATTCAAAACTTACATATATATACACATATGTTATGTAATATATATACACATATGTTATGTAATATATATATAATGAATATATATATATATAATAAATATATTATGTATATATGTAAGAAAATTATTGAAGGTGGGGTGAATAAACTGAAATCAGTTTCTCTGTAAACAAAGTTAGCAATTTTATTCACTATATATTATATTATAACAATTATTAATATTGATTTACACAATCTTACCTGTAAACAAAGAAACGACAATTACAGTTTATAATTATCACTTCTCTATTCACACTCTATTTACATGTTTTGTTACCTAAAATAACCTTCTCTATTTGAAAGCGCTGCAAATTCAAATTAAAGAGAGAATACTTTCATTACATATATTATGTAAAAAAAAATAGAAAAAAAAGGCATCGTATATATGTGTATATATGATGCCTTTTTTTTCCTATTTTTATTTGAACATATTCTAGAAAGTGTACTTCCATTTAAGTGCTTATTTTCTCCTTCAAAGTGATTTATTTCTCCATTTATGTGGACCAAAGCTGCTGTTATGAATTTATGCGTTTTTACAATTTATAGAAGACATAGTATCAGATTTAGGATACTTTTCTATTTGATACACAAATGGGATGGCTCAAACTTGCCACTTCCACAAACACTGCATGCCTCGATTTAATCGCTGCTTAAACATTGTATGGAATAAGCAGGTTTTCTCAGCGCAAACCCACGTCTGCCTTTGTTATTTCCTTGACCCCTGACATAACAGTATCTTTTTTTGATTCTCCCCCGATTGCTTAAAAAAGAATAAGCAGCAAGCTGCCTGAATACAACTTGGCGTGGGAGGACGGGATAGAAAACAATCTCTGTAAATCTTATTTGAATACAATGAATTAAAAATAAAATCAATACCATAGAACGCTAATCTGAAATATTGTCTTCTTTGTTATTTTCAAGTTTGGAAATATGATATCGTCAAATACTATCCAAATTATGCTGAAGGAGCCATCGGAAGAATTTTAATTAGTGAGGAATCGCTAAATTATTGTTGCCCTTCTTAAAACAAAGTGAAACCTCCGTCGATTCTAGGCTATAACAATGAGAAAACTTGGTGGAAGTTGGGGTTAATTGTGCTGTGAGCACGGTGTTTGAACTACCTTGGGGCTATCCGCTTCGATTTATTGGCTCCAGAGGCAAGTTTACCCCGTCCATAATATATATCGTCCGACATGAAATCTTAATCAAGGAATGGCCAACTTTACAGTTTCACTATGAATAGCCTGGTAATTAATTAGGAGGGGAAGGAGAGGAAGGAACTTTGGTTTTACACATTCTGCGGACCGAGGGGTGTGCGACATGAGGCCTTAATTATTCATGACTGATGGTCAAAGTCCGGTTCTGTAATGACCTCTGGTTGCTGCTGGTCCGCAATTTATTTATTTTCTTACTTGGCCGATTCGCGGTCGGCCAGTCAAAGTTTAGGATCGCAGTCATGCAGCTTTAAGGGCAGTCCTAGATCGAGACTTGAAAATATTGACAGCATGCAACGGACCTTCCTCTTTGAAGTATAGAGAAACGAGAAGCGGCTATGATAACATTAAAAGTTTGATGTTGTTATTAATTTGTATGCATCAAGCAATCAAGGATTTTGTTTTAACAGCAGCTTTAAAACATTTTATAAAAGCAGACCTATGAAGTCAAAACGCATAATTATATTCTTTAAATCAAACGAGAACAATAATTAACGCCCATTATTACGTTAGAAAAATAATTGTTAGAAAACCGAGATTTAACCAATCTTAAAAAAGAGAACACTCCACACCACACCTATGCCCCAAGAGGTGGCCAAAGGTTAAAAAAGTTTTTAATTATGGGCATCGATGTGAGTGAGGATATGAAAATTATAACAGAAACTTTAAAAACTGCCCCGGGGGTATTGGATGTCTGGCGCCTCCGAAAGACGGACTCCCATGGCATGAAAACCGAGATCTCACCGATCTTAGTAACGGTGGCGCCGACTACAAAATACGAGGACATTCAGAAAATTCCAAGTAGCAATTATGTCCTTTTCAGGGTAGGCCCCTTTATACAGCTAAAGGGCGTGCCACAGGTGCCGGGAGTTTGGCCACACTAAAAACCACTGTCTCCAAAGGGACGTCTGTGTTCGTTGCTTGCAGGAGCACACATCGGCTGAATGTGACAAGGCACAAGAAGCAAAGTGCTCCAACGGTGGGGGACCTTACGAAGCCTCGTACAGAGCGTGCCCCTACCGTGTAAAGCTGCAAGCCGCCGCGGACCAGAAGAAGAAGCAGAAGCAGATATGGAAAGTGCCGGAAATCCATTAACGCCAGCAGCCTACTAGGAACAGCCACCAACCACCACACCGAATTTCACAGAAGGAGCGACGTACGCTATAAGTCGGCTCTGCAACGTCATCAAGACGTGACACCCCTGGTCTTCCGCCCTGATTCTCGATTGTCGAGACCATGATCAGGGAATTTATGTCCTGACTACAGACCGTATTTGCTCAATTGGCACGCAAAGGGTAAGTACAAAATACTTAACTTCAACGTTGACGGTCTGATGACTATACTCAAAGAAGTTGAGGCGCTAATAGCGATCTCCACACCGGACATCGTCGTCGCCTACTAGACTACTCTGTTGTCAACGAACGGACCGTTGGCTACGGTGGTGTTTTGGTGGCTATACGACATGGCATCACATGGATGAAAGTGGCTGCACCACTGACTACATTTGATGTCAGGCTCCATCACTTGACGGTGAAGATAAACCTGGGTACACCCATTTATCTCACCGCCACGTATAAGAGACCGAGGGCATCTCTCCAATAGTTCTCAGCCTTTCTTATAGCATCCCCTGTGGGATATTGCCAATGACAACCCAGCGTTAAGAAAATTGGTAAAGGCGCTCTTTATTGGCGTTCGCCCCCAGAACTACAATTTCTTTCGCCATAAACGTGATTTCTTCAAAAGGAGAAAAAATCCTTGCCAAAATCGTATAGAATAGGAGGGCAAGAGAACTCAACAGCTTTTCTCAATGCACTGTCTGGGTATAAAAATGGATAGGCATCTCCATTTCTCTACTCATTTTAGTAATAAAATAGAAAAAGTACGACACCGTCTTACCGGCTATCGCACTTGCTAACTTCACCCAACCTGTCGCTTCGTCTCAAATTAAATGATAAAATTGATGATATAGAAATGTGTCCTCTAGCCAGCTCTGCTGTACGGTGCCCCGCTATTTACCCACTTGACTGACAATACAGCCAAATGTCTCCAACATTTCCAGAATGGGATCATGCGAAAAGTGGCCCGACATACCTTTCTCGAGAGGTTGAAGAATGCTGACCTGCACCCGTTGCTTGGTGTGCCGACGGTGGGTGAGTTCATCCGCCGGAGACACACTAAGTTTTTTGACTCGTTGCAGCACCTAACCAACCCAGTGTTAAACACTACCTCACCACCCCTCCCGCATTGATGGCAACAGACTGTCGGGGAAAATTAGCTTAAGAATTAGTCAGTAAGTTAGTTTTAAGGTTGATCAAAAAGGTGAGCCCCATCACCTTTATTAGTCAGTTTAGACTAGTCACGTATAATGTATATCATTATACTTTTTTATTCATTATATAAGTTTCATAAAATAACAAAACCTGTATATAATGTAGTGATGCTACAGGAAATAAAAAAATAATTTGTAAATAGATTCGCCTGAGGATCTATAATTGTATATAATTATCTGTAAATTTAAAGGGACTATGAAAGAAAAAAAAAATGAAATTACCATCGCTTGGTGGATATTTTAACCGTAAAGTCGAGAACTTAAGTTTTTATAATCCATTCAATTCGACATGAAACCATGTGAGTTTTAAATAATGAAGATTTCATCTTACAGACTGTGCTAATCTAAAAAAAAATGTAAGATACAGTTTAAATTTTCTAGTGTGCTAAGACCCCCAAATACCTGAGCTAAGGATTAATACTTTAAAAAAAAGAAACATGAAACGGTCCAAACCCTGTACTTTAAAATGTAAAATAAAAACAATAGTTAAACTATTTATTAAAAATATTAAGCATCATTCTTTTCAAAAGGTAACTCTAAGTTAAGGTAAGTCTCCGATTACGGTAATATGAAATTAACGTCTGTGTAAAACAAGAACCCTTAATGCTGTACTTTGATGTTAATACTGTAATGGGAAACATCAAATATCAAAGAAAGAACGTATTTTTTAACACGAGTGCATTGGACGTCTACTAAAATATTTCTGTTTGTTTATTATTTTAGATACACATTTAAGTTAACGATCGTCAACGAAAAACGAGAAGAAAAAGGAAAGAGGTTGAATGTAGTTACAGAACGAGAGTTGTCACAAGACTGTTTTTATTTGAGCCTTTTAAAGCCTCTCTTAATACATTCGGGATGTTTACATCCCGATGACATGAGGATTAGGCTGGCTACCTACGATGTCTGCACCTTAACTCGCCCCTGCCAGTTTACGCATATCTCTTCGTAAACTCCAAGGTCCGGCGCACGCAGTACCCAGCCTATAATCCCTTACATCACGCTTACGGTCTAATATATTCATAGTCCACACCAAACAACACAACACAAAGAAAAGAGATAATCCAGAAATAAAACAAGGATAATACTAATAATAAAATATAATACATTCGCCCGTGACCCGGCGGCTGCCAGGTGAAAAAAAAAAAAACCATGGAACTTATCCACAATATAAATAATGAAAACAAAAACTCTCTCTGAGCTTCACATGTGAAGCATATGATTCCGAATCGGTTGCTCCGTATTGGATCGAGGGCACACCATCTTAAGTACATTCAACACCCCCCCCCCCCTGTGGTGGGAGTTTCAACAGTTCAATGTGAACGGTTCGCCTCTTCTTTGGGGTGGTCATACTCTCGATGGTCACGAGATTATGTTCCCGAATTATGATGACCTTAAAGGGCCCCTCATACCGAACAAGTTCCTTACTACGATTTGACACGACTTTTCTGTACACAAAGGTCCCAATCGATATGGCCCCTATGCGATCCCGCACCTTCAAATTTGCCCGCACCACGCGCTTGGATTTCTCGCGCATAATCTTATCGCGTACTTTGTGCCACATCTTACCGAGCTGTATGTGGGTGTTATGGAGCTGTGCCACCATTCCCTCATCCGCCACCGTCTCTGGCCAGTTCCTCGGTCTCACTCATAATCCAAACAAAATTTCAAAGGGTGCTAACTCCGTCGTGGCGTGTATCAAGTGGTTGTAATCCGCCACCACCATGGGCATCGCTACGTTCGCCGACAGGCCTTTATCCACCTGACACGCGTAAGTGGTCGCTGAGGGTGCTGTGTAACCTTTCGATGGTTCCCCTGCTCTTGGGATGCCCGGGGGTATTAAAATGCCATGCCACATCCCGTTTTTGCATTTCGGCTCTCACGGTTGCATTGTCAAACTCCCGTCCCCCGTCCGACGAGATCCTCTCCGGTATGCCGTAGAATTGAAACCATGTGTTGAGAGCTTGTAATATGGAATCCGATGACTTGTCCCCCACCGCATATGCCATAGCCACTTTGCTAAATGGGTCAATGATACTCCACTTAAAACCCCGCCACGTGAAGGTGTCCACTTGAATCTCCATCAATGGTGCTTCTGCTGTGGGTGATTCCTCCTGGCGTCCCTCCAAGGAATGCAAACTTCGCATGCTCCGATTACCTCCTGAATGGTCCGCTGCATTCTCCGCCAAAAATAGCGCCTTCGCAGTGCTTGCGCCATCTCCTGCCCACCGCGGTGGTTGGTCTTCCCTTGGTGATACGCCAGTGTTACCTCGCGTTGCTGCTCCTCGTCACGCAGGGTCTGGACCATGGAGAGAAACCGAATGAACGAGCGATCCACCCCAACAGCTCTTTCTGCCACAGCTTTTTGATTTTGTCCCACACAGTCGTGTTGCCCACGAATAAATGGTGTGTTTTGCCAGGTTTTGACACGTCCTTCTGAGCCTGACAAATTTGACCTCCACGAACTCCCGGTGGTGACCAAATCGTCGCGATCTGACTTCTGCCGTACTTACTATGGAGTATTTCAGAGTACCCGATGTTTGAGTTTTCTAAATGATCTGCCTCTGCTTATCATTGATGATTTCATCCGTCGTCTCCATATCGGGCGGTCTCTCCCCTATAGACTCGTCTGATGGTGGATTCGCCACTCCTGTCACTATCTCCCTTCGTGCTGCTCCTGCCCGCTTCTCCAGGCGTCCATTTCTCAATAAATTGCCTCATACCGCTCGATGTTTCCCCTTCCTCTATGGCGTTCACCATAATAGCGCGCGACAGCCAATCTGCCACGACGTTGTCTTTCCCTGGCTTATACATGATATCCAGATTGTATTGCGCTAAGAATTCCTTTGACCTCGTTACCCTTGAGGAGGATTCTTTGAGTTTTCCAACCCTTTGAAGAGGTCGGTGGTCCGTATGTATTCGAAACCTTCTGCCAAATACATACGGACGGAAGTACCCAATGGCCCACACTATCCCGAGGAGTTCTCATTCCAGAGCGCTGTACCGCGCTTCCGTGTTCGTCAGGCGTATGCTCGTGTAAGCCACCGGTCTTTCCCCGTCCCCACCTTCCTGTGACAATACTGCCCCCAAGGCATAGTCGCTTGCGTCAGTGGTGATCGTGAACTCCTTCTCGAAGTTAGGGAAAGCCAAAATCGGCGCCCCCTGCAAACGTGCCAAGCATTTGTGGATATTCTACTCTATCAGCGGCGTGATCATTATCCGAGCTCCTTTCCGTAGTAAGTTGTTGTACCATATATGGTAAATAATTAATAATGGGTACCATATATTCTGCCATGTCCGGAACGAAACGACGGTAGTAATTGAGTGAGCCCAGTAATCTCCGAATCCCTTTTACGTCTTTTGGCACCTCCATTTTCTGGATCGCTTCTACTTTCATCGAGTCTGGTTGAACCCCTTCCTGCGAGATTGTGTGCCCTAAAAAATTAATCTGCTCCTGGCCCAGTGACGATTTGTCTATTGACAGTTTCAACCCGAAATCTCTTAATCTTTTAAATACGTTCCGGAGGTGTTGAATATGTTCGGATTCCGTTCGGCTAAAGATCAGCAGGTCATCCATGTAAATTTAGCAATATTTTCGTCCATTCCTCTAAGAAGTTCGTCCATGAGACGCTGAAAGGTTATTGGAGCATTTTTGAGACCAAACGGCATTCTCGTAAACTCAAAATGCCCTCTTTCGAACGAGAAAGCCGTTTTATGTTGGTCATGTGCAGCTAGCTTGATCTGATGGTACCCTGCTTTTAGGTCTAATGTGCTAAAAATTTTCGCACCGTTGAGTCTATCTAGGATGTCTTCGAACCGCGGGATCGGATATTTTTCGTCCAGGGTATTGTCGTAAAGTTTCCGAAAATCCACCACGACTCGGTATTTTTCCTCACTATCTCCCGGTCGACTTTTGTTTTTCACTGCCCACAAAGGGCTATTATATGGGGACGTGCTATCTCTGATGATACCTTGGCGTTTGAGATCCTCGATCTCCTTTCTAATATGTTGTCTGAGCGCTTGTGGATACCGCCTCTCCTTCACATACGTCACCCGCTCTACTTTTAACGGGATCTCATGTAGCGTTTTCCCCATTGCTCTTAGCGTGTCCTCTTCAGCAAAAAAAATATCCCTAAACTTGCTCCGCAGACTCTCCCTCCAATCCTCCACTCTCTTAACCGCTCCTATTTGCTCTGTTTCGGCCCTTACGTCCCCCCGGCTTCGATAGGTTTTCTTCCCTAGTTTGATCCTCCAGTTCTCACCCTCGTTTTCAATACGCGCGCCTACTTTTCCCAGTACATCACACCCCACTATTATCTGGTATTCCCGCGGCATATCTTCCACAACATGTACTTTTATGTCACCCATTACTTTCGCCCATTCGTCCAGCTCCACGACCGCTTCTCCCATTACTTCACAGGGTCCCCCCAGAGTGAGTAATTTACACCTACATACCTTGATCTGGTGTGCCCTCTCTCCTCCACGCAACCTCTCTAACGCACCACGAGAAATTATTGTATTGGTGCTGCCAGTATCAATGAGGCACCTCTCCCTCTCCCCGAACTCGATAATTGGCAAACCACACATCCTTTCCCCTACTGTATTGCACCTTAGGATGCGGTCGCGTCTCTGCTGCCACTCTCCTCAGGCCTCCGTACGCCACTCCCATCTGTGCGAGGGATTCTTCTGCCACTCTCGTCGTCTGCTCCCGCTGCGCTTCGACTCCTCTCCGTCTGTCTCCGACGTCCCTGATGACTCGTCACCCGATGATCCATTTTCTCTTGGTGTCGTGCTCCGCCTCTCCTGGATTTCCTGGTTATTCACCTCCATTGGTTCTGCTTCGTGAAATTGCTTTCTACGAAACAAGTATGGACATTGTCTTGCTATGTGTCCTTCTTTCCCACACTCGAAGCACTTAGTGCGAGGGCACTGAGCTACCAGATGGCCCGTCTTTCCACAGCCATGACATTTCCTTTCTTCTTTCCGAGGTGCGTACCTAGGCCTCGTCACTCCCAATCTTCTCTCTCTTGTTGCTCCCCTGTATCTACCGGCTAACGGCGTTTCCTGTCCCTTCCACACTGCTTTTGGGGTCCTGTTTCTCCTGTATGGGATCTGGCTCCAATCGTTGTCATCTTCGTTTAGTTTTACTTCTTCTTCTCTTGCGCTAGCATCTATCATCGCCTGGGCGCATTCAAGGAACGATCGCTCATTAGGGAACCCTTCCTTCCTTCCCGTATCATTCGCTAATTGTACCTTTAAGATTGTAGACAGGAACCACATCCTGCCCTCCACTTCATCGGCGCTAGTTGTCTCCCTCATTTTCTTATTTATTTTATTGTAGCGGACAACCAGGACTGCAGCATACTGTCCACTATTCTGTCTCGGAGATTTCATTTCTCAAAACATCTGGAAGATATCCTCCTCTGGGGTCCATCGCCCCCCCCCCATACGATTTTTTCAGTCTCGTCTTTACTATCTCCCATGGGGTTTCCTCGTCCACCTGTATCAGGCTCAGCACCTTCCTTTTCACCCTGCACACCAGGTCTGCCTTTATTGACTTAGCGTCACCTGGGTCGAGTAACCCTTCGTCCATCTTGGCTTGTATCCTCTCCATAATTCTATCACTACCTTTGAGAAAATGATTCAACTCACCTAGTTCCCCAGAAAATTTTTCGAGGTCTGAGATCATTTTCCTCATGTCCTGCGACGTCTCTGCCCACACCTTCATCCATGCCAGCGAGTTCGAATAGGCTTCAGCCATGGTTTCTTTAGGTAACTGTGGAACTTCAAACGCTGCCGGCCGCAAGTCCACCATTACCTACTTTAATTAAATCACACGAAAGCGAATGAGAAGGAAAAAAAAACATAAGCCAACTCGCACGTTAATGACTCAAACCCACTCCGCTCCCGGGTTTCGGCACCAGTTAACGACCGTCAACGAAAAACGAGAAGAAAAAGGAAAGAGATTGAATGTAGTTACAGAACGAGAGTTGTCACAACACTGTTTTTATTTGAGCCTTTTAAAGCCTCTCTTAATACATTCGGGATGTTTACATCCCGATGACTTGAGGATTAGGCTGGTTACCTACGATGTCCGAACCTTAACTTATATATATATATATATATAAGAGTGGTTAGGTCTTCTTCTTATAAAAATAAGTAATCCGTTTCTCTGTAAAACAAAAGAAACAACAATTACAGTTTATTGTTATCACTGTTTGCACTTTACTTAATTGTTTCACACTGAAAACCTTTTGAAAACCTTCTGGTCATATGTCTCTAGCTCCACCTAGTGGCAGCCACCTGAAGCACGCGCGTGATATACAAAGCGCTGCTAATTTAATTGAATAAAGCTTACATCTCCCCCTCCCACTGTGAAATTTTTCGTGAGAATTTTTATTATATAATGTTTATTCTGCTGGTATCAGTTTTGTTATGTGGAATAATCCTGTGTCTTCGTTTCTTTTTTCATTTTTAATTTTAAATATAGTATTTGATATTTTCTCTGCATTTTGAATGGTCCAACCCTAAGTTCATCTAATTTTTTCCTATTTAATCTATGTCCGTTTTCAATATATACTAAATCACCTGTATTGAATTCCCTCTCCTTTCTTTTTTTGTCAAATAATTTCTTATCGTAGTCATGTGATTTTATAGTGTTATCTAGAGCTAATTTTCTATCTTCTTTCCAAACCTCTGCATGTGTTAGTTTCCTTAGTTTTTCAGGTAGCATACTTGTGTTAGTACTATCTAGTAAATATTTAGGTGTAAAACCAGTAACTGAGTGTTCTGTTATGTTATATTTGTCAACACATTCTCTTGCTATTGTTGTCCAAGCTTTCTTTTCTTTAGATTCATTGATTCTACATCTTATTTTATTAGTTATTGTTTGATTTAATCTTTCATTTAGGCCATTTGAAAATGGTGCATTTAAGGCTGTATAAATGAGTCTGATATCTTGTTCTTTTAGGTAATGTTTGAATTCTTTAGAATTTAGTCCTGGATATTGGTCTGTTAATATTGTACCTATCTTGTTCATTTCTAATGTATTTTGGACTATTTTTATAAAATCACTTGCAGCTTGAGTTTTTGAAGTTAATATTATATTATTCCATCCATTAACTGCGAAACATTTTAAGAAAGACAACCTGTTCTGAATGCAGCGATTGGCACGGAAGATGTAGCAACAAGAAGGGCGGGCGCTCATGCATGCCAGTAGCTCATGCTACGGCTCTCGCGTTGATAAGAGTAAAAGCTTTGAACACTCAAGATCTGTGAAAGGCAATTTCAGAGATGGAATGGTTCACTGCCGAATCAGGAGAACTCAACCACTTTTTGAAGGGAGGAGATCGCCTCACTGCGTTAATCCTAGCAAAAGCAGAGGAAAATCTTCGGGACCCTAGGGATGCAGAGTCACTAAGAGTGGCCCTGATATAATGGGTCAGGAGAAGTATTCTCAACCAGATCCAAGCGGATGAGGAAACGTCGTGGGAAATGGTGAAGATGCTGCTAAAGAAAGCATATGGGGGAGGGCGATGGACCCCAGAAGAAGATATTTTCCAGATGTTCCGGGAGACAAAATCATCAAGGCAGAGTAGCGGCCAATATACCGCAGGTCTTGATACCCGTTATAATCAAATAGCGGATAAAATGGGAGAGACGATAAGCATCGAAGATGAGGGAAATGGGATTTCTATCTACTATACTGAAGGTTCGTTTGGCAAAGAAAACAGGGAGAAAATGGGTATTCCCTAATGAGCGATCATTCCTCGAGTGTGCCCAAGTCATGATTGATACCAGCGCCAGGGAGGAGAAATCGAGGATACAAGAGGATGATGCAGAATGGAACCGGATAGTGTACAGAAAAACCAGGGTCCCTAAAGAAAAAGGGGAAAAAAACGAAAAATCCACGACCGGTAGGGACATAGGACACGGCAGGCGAAATGAGGTTCAGGGCGGCGAGACCCAGGCATGAACCCCACAGAGACGAGAGAAAATGCCATGGGTGCGGGAAGACGGGTCCATTTAGTGGCACAGTGCCCTCGCACAAAATGTGAGTGCAGTGATGAGGGGCATATCGCGAGGCATTACCGTTACGTGTATCGGAGGAGAGATCTTTATAAGGCAGAACCCATGGAAGTGAATACTCAAACGATGCAAGAAAAAGGAGGGAATGGATCACAGCTGAGGAATCGTTGGGGGCGTCAGGAACGTCGGAAACGGAAGGAGAAAAGCCGGGTCGCGACAGGAGCCGAGAGCGCGAGCGACAGAAGATTACTTCGGGAAGGTGGAAGCGGTGTGTGACAGTCTGACAAGGGTGGCAGCAGAGTGGCGACCGCACCCTAAAGTGTAATACAGTGAGATACAGGGATACTGTGTGAGTTGCCAATAATTAGAGATTTGCGAAAAATAAGGGCGATATTAACGTACATATTGTGGAGAACATGCCGCGCGAGTATCAAATAATAGTGGGGTGTGACTTTTTGGGACGGGTAGGCGCACTTGTAGAGAACAAGAAAAAGAAGTGGCAGATCAGGTTGGGGGGGGGGGGTAACTTATAAATGTCAGGGGACTGTAAGAGGTGGGGGAGCGCGGATAGGGGCAGTCAAGAAAGTGGTGGACTGGAGGGAAGGCTTGCGGAGGGAGTTTGGAGATATTTTTTACGTGGAGGGTGATATGCTTGTGGCAAGGGAAAGACGGTACATGAAATCCCATTAAAATCGGACCGAATAACGTACGAAAAGGAGAGACGCTATCCGCAGGCACTCCACCAGCTTGTCCGGCTAGAATCGACAGCTTAAGACGACAGGGTATAATTATGGATAGCACAACACCGTCCTCTATGAGCAGTACGAAAGAAGATTAAATCGGGAGAGGATGAGGAGAAATATGGAATCGACGTCGATTCTAGAAAATTAAATGAGAACACAACAGATGAGAAGTATCCGATTCCCCGGTTTGAGGACATACTCGACAAACTGAATGGAGCCACAATCTTTAGCACCTTGGATTTGAAATCAGGGTACCATAAAATCAAAATGAGAACTTCGAGAGGGGGCACTATGAGTTCACTCGGATGCCATGAAGAACGCTCCGATTACTTTCCAGCGATTGATGGACGAAATCCTGAGGAGGATTGACGAGGCAGTATGCCAGATTTATATGGACGATCTGTTGATCTTCAGCCGAACGGAATCTGAACACATTGAGCATCTCCGGAGGGTATCCGTGAGTCGATTGCTTGAATTTGGGTTAAAATTGTCCATGGAATAATCATCGCTGGGAGAGAATCGGATAAACTTTTTAAGGCATACCATATCGAGAGAGGGAGTCCAGCCGGATTATGAGAAAGTCAACGCAATTTGGAAGATGGCGGTGCCGAAAGACGTCAAGGGCATTCGGCGACTTTTAGGTACGCGTAATTACTATCGGCGTTTTGTGCCAGTCATGTCAGAGTATTAAGTGCCCATCAGTAACCTGCCGCGGAAGGGGGCGCTGGTAGTGATCACACGTATTATGGAGCAAAACCTTCGAAAATGCATGGCTCGACTGCAAGAGGAACCAATCCTGGCGATTCCCGATTTTGAAACGCCTGGGGAAGATGGAAGTCACAGTGCGTGGAACAATAGCGATGGGAGTGAACACCAAGTAACGGAAGATTCTGCCAAAGAGCGACTGGTGGAAATGGAGACGATTGAGGGTATCATTACGATAAATGGCGGCAAATTATTTGGAAGATGCAAACGTCCGGCCTGATGCGGGCTACGCATGGGAACTATGGCAAGAATAGTATTCCGACAATCTGGTCTTAACCGGGTGTCAAGGGCGACCAAATCTGCCGAGCGTTGAAAGATGCATCCAGACCAGGGAAGACCTACCACCTATTTGTCGGCAACGCGGCAGTGTGGGATCAGATCAACAAATTATGGGGAACAGAACAACTGGGAATTGGTCGATCGTTGGTTCGTTGTCTGTCTATGGTCCAGACACTGCGTGATGAGGAACGGCAGTGGGAAGTAACGCTGGCCTACCATTAAGGGAAGACGAACCACCGCGGTGCGCAGGAGGCGTTGCAAGCATTACAGTGGTGGTACTTCTGGAGGGATATAAAGAAGACGATCTAGTAGATTATCGGAACTTGCGATGTATGTCTTAAGACTAAATACGACCGACTCCCATCACAGGGATAACAGGAGTAAACACCCACAGTAGAGACCAACCTACTGAGTGGGTTACGACAATAGATACCTTCAGCAAGGTATCTATGGCGTATGCCGTACAAGACAAGTCATCCAACGCCGTCTTACAGGCATTACGAGCGTGGTTCCAGTTTTATGGGGTTCTGGACCGAATCTCGTCGGATGGGGGTAGGGAGTTCCATAATGCAAACGTGCGGGCGGAGATGAAGAATCTTGATATCGTGTGGCATCTCAACACCCCAGGACATCCTAAGAGTCCCGGAGGCATCGAAAGGCTGGACAGTACCTTGAGTGACCACCTGGCTGTATCTACCTCTAGTGTCTGAGCTGACGATTCTCCTTTTATCACCTAACTATAATCAGAAATGTTTCGTGAACATAAAGTGCTTGAAATTCAAAGTATGCAGTATAAGGAGCCAATCTTAGCTCAATATTTATTATTTTATATATAATTTTCAAACAAATATTTATCAAGGGGCTAAGAAAAAAAAATAATTCAGTTACACTCAAGCCTCAGGACTGGCACTCGAAGATGCACTAATGTTTCTAACTACTGCCTTTTTATTTATTCTCTGCTCCTTTCTATCCCTAACCTGCTAAATTTAGTCCAGTGCTGTCAGTCTCCACACCCTGCTAAGTGGAGTTCCCTGGCTTCTGCCCCCTAGCATATCCTTGGACGACGGCTTCTGGGGTATCAGACCTTCCTAGCATCACTCTCTCAGTAGTTCATTCCACTTCCTTCTCGTTCACAATCCCCTTTCACCTAACCTTCCGAATTTGAGCTCGTGGCATTCCAAGACCACGTAAAATATCTCAAACCTAACCTGTATCTACCTCTTCTCCAGAACCTACGGGTCACGCATACATATTCAAAAAGGTGTCAGATACATCCATAATATTTAGATAAAAAATATATAATAAACCCATCACCAAGCAGTTGTCAAGGTCATAGACCTTCCAAATCTTTCAACGCCACTAGGCATTAGTTCTGTAAGACTTCATTCGTGACAATGATCGCGATGGTCGGACATTTATCATGACATTATTATAAGCGCTCACTGTAAAACAGTAGAAATGTTTATAAAACTAGTAATAAACACCTATTTCAGAATACTTGAATTCGATTTAAATCACAGACCTTTTTTTTACGAAAACCTATCTACTAATCCGAATCCTATAGTCAACTCCTTATCCAGCAATACACATCCTTTCAATCCTCCTCCTCGCAATCTAATGTAAATAGAAAATTATGTCATGGGGTCACTGGCCAACATCTCCAATCATGTCCTGAGCGTCTGTTGACACAGTTGGGGATAGTTTCCGGACCTTCAACCAGCCTGCTGGGGGAATTTTCTTGGGAGTGGGGCCTTCCTAGGCCGGTTGTGTTGTATATATTGTATGAATGTATGTGCATAAGGATGAATGAATTCTTGCATCCAAATTAATAATGACGTACAAGCAACATTTCAAGGTCTAATGGAAATAGACGGTACACAAATGAATGACTATAAAATTACTAATTCTTTCTGATTGATATTTCTAATCGGTAATCATGAAAGGAATAAAAGATTCTGTTTAATTGCATTGCTAGCTCAAGTTCTATAATCCGTTATAGTTCTGAATAGCGCGGCAGTTTCCTGTAATTGGTATCATGAATATGAATAAGTTCAAATGGGCTGTTGATTATTGTAATTATTCAGGTTGTTCTGTTAAACGGCAGCAATTCCAAGGAATTATTTCCCACCGATGATGGTATTAATATAATTTTCAGGAACGTTGCCTTTTAGTAACGTTGATAATTTAAAATGCTGACTATTAGCGATGAAATGACGTATCATTACTTAATAAAGCACGAATGCGTGAGCTATGAACAGCGTTCGTGTCACGGCGATTCAGTTCGGGGCGAGTAAAACTGCTCTTAATTCTCCTAGAGTTATTTTATGTTAGTTGAAAATTATAGACCGGTGTGATATTTAAATGGATTATAAGTGGAACAAGGAATGTAAGCAATCAGTGTTTCAAATCCGATAAATTTTGGTTTTTATTAAATCATGTTCATATTGAAGATGTTTTAATTTATCTGAAATTAAATAGGATCCATGTTTATCCTGAATATAATTTGATAGTGGAAGTAAATTGAACTTGCTCTCTTAATTTATTCACGAGGGCTATCATTCTATAATAAACAAAGGGCTATCATTGTTCACTAGAGACTCATGAAAGTGGAGCTTCTTCGTCTAAACTATCTCAAATGCTCCAAGCCGTATTCCCTTAAAACCAACAAGGGTCTGGAACAAACTAGTTTATGGGCCCGGGTTAATGAGCTCAGCTTGAAAACAAATAAATACAAATCCATCGTCATAGGATCTAAACTGCCTCTTCTCTCTCCCAAAGTTTTACCTTAACCCTGCTTCTCTCAGACAGATTCTAAAATATCGTTAAAATGAAAGTTTCCGAGGCCTAAACACCCTCCAATACCTTTCCCCATGTTGACTAACGCTTGAAAAAATACATAAATTCCTCATGGGGAACTCCGTCAGTATACTCATAAGTTTGTGAGCCAGAGAGTCTTGAAAAAGAAAACCACCCCCTCCATACCCCTGGACAATGCCAGCCGTGGAGTGAGGAGCGTGGATGTAGCAGCCCTTGTTAAAAGATAAAAAATATGCTATTTTTTTAGATGAGTTAGATATCCCATATAACCATTGTGAATGAGTAGCCAAGAGATTGATATATACATGTGTTTTTAGTAAGTTTTAATAGTTTTATGACAACTTTTTTAAATTTTTTTAATAATTTTTGATGTTTTTAATAGTTATTTGACAGTTTTTAATTTTTTTTTTAGAATTTTAATTATGTAATACATATTTGTTGTATTTTTGAATTTAAGTAGAATAGAAAGACAATTTAAAAATAAGTTCAACAGTTCAGCACTGTTGGTGGAATATATTTTATATCTTACTTAATGACTGTAGCTATTGTTACGTGAAGAAACGAGTTCAGTTTGTCTCGATATGCGCAGGTTCAACTTTTTTATCATTTGACTTATTCATACTTACATAATTTTATTAGATATTTATAGAAGTTTAGTGCTGTCTAAAGCTCTTTTTCAATAAAGAAGAAATTATTAGTTGTCTAAAGACAATAAAGCTGTTTTATAATTCTAATTGTTTTTCTAAACTCTCTGCTGCGAAGATAAGCTTTATTAAAAGTTTCTTGAGACCCTTCCGAGAATTTTCCAATTGGAAGAATAAAACTTTCTATTATTTTTGTCTCATGGATCAACACTTTATGTACAGTTGTTGGCATGAAACACTAGACTTCAAAACATATTTAAAGACAGCCCAGAGGCCTTCCAAATCCACCTCCACCTTGTCACCTCCCTCGCATACGAAAGAGGAAGTGGAAGACGGAGTCTTGGAAAGTACCCCACGCTCCTCCGTCAACCGTGTCACTGGATAAGAGCCAGCGGAGGCTGACCAAGAGCGCGAGATTCACAGACGCTCAGGACTTGATTACAGAAACTGGCCATTGCCAGGACTCCCACTGTAACTTATTTATAGAAGGTCACGAGGCCACTGCCGTTTTAGTCTCCGAGCAGGATTATAGGGATGAGTGGTGCAGTGCTAGGGAATTAGGATGGTTGGATAGGTTACTATGGAATTTTATGAAATTGAAAGGGATAAAATCAAGAAGTTAGGGTATATTCAGATCACTATGAAGGGTTTTGTTGCTGACGTAATAAGGGGCGTTTACTATTGTTCTCAGGACTTTTGATTGAAAGGATTGGATGCGCTTAATGTTTAACTTTCTTGCTGTCCCCCATAGCTTTATTCCGTATGTTCAGATAAGTATAATGATAAGTATAACTTATTAAGATAAATGCTCTCATTCATACCATATTTACAATTCATCATTCACTCGCTCATTCATACAATATTTACAAACAGCCCAGAGGCCTCCCAAATCCACATGCAAAGTGAAAGTGGGGTCTTGGGAAGTCTCCCACGCTCCTCCGTCAGCCGCGTCACCGGATACTAGCCGGTAGAGGCTGACCAAGAGCGCGAGAGCCACAGACGCTCAGGACAGGATTGGAGAAACTGGCCATTGCCAGGACTCCCACTATATCGCGTTTATAGCAGGTCATGAGGCCACTGCCGCTTCATTCTCCGAGGAAAATTATAGGGATGAGTGGCGCAGTGCAATGACTGTGCTACAGGATTAGGGTAGTTGGAAAGGCTACTATGGAATTTCATGGGAGTTCTAGAATGTAGGGTATATTAATGTCATTATGAAGGGTTTTGTTGCTGACATAATAAGGGGAAATTACTATTGTTCTCAGTACTTTTGATTGAAAGGATTGGATACGCTTGATTGTTCGACTTTTTTGCTGTCCCCCATAGCTCTATTCCGTATGCTCAGATTGGTTTAAGTATAACTTTGTAGATTAGTAGTTTATTTTCTATTGAGAGATGGCATGTCCTTCGAAGTAGTCTGTACAGTTGTCCAAAGCGTCTGTTTAGTTCTTGTCTTTTTAGTCTCGTATGTGGGTTCCAGGTCAGACGTTTGTCGAGATGGAAGCCTAAGTACTGTACTGTTTCGGATACAGGGTGAGGAATAGAATTAAAATAAACTAGTGGACAAGACTTGTGACAAAGGGTGAAGGTAATGTGGGAACATTTTGCTTCATTGACTTTCATTCGACATTGGTTGCACCAATACTCGATCTTATCAAGGTGTTTTTGAAGGTTTTGGGATGCTATACCAGGGTCTGGATGGGCTGACAGGACTGCAGTGTCATCTGCAAATGTTGCTAAGAAGGTATTGGTGGTAGAGGGGACATCAGCGGTGTATAGATTATAAAGAATGGGACCTTGAACGCTGCCCTCAGGTACACCTGCTTTAATGGGATAGTAGTTAGAATATTCTAAACCACAGCGGACTTGGAAGAAGTGGTTTTAAAGGTAGGATTGTAGGATTAGGAATAGGGTCTGTGGTAAATCTCTTTTGAGCTTGTAAAGCAAACCTGCGTGCCAGACGCTGTCAAAAGCTTAGGCGTTTTAATAGGAGTTTTTCAAATATTTTTGAGAGGATAGGGAGTAGGCTAATTGGACGATAAGATGAGGCGTCATTGGGCGGTTTACTGGGTTTGGTTAATATGACTATAATAGAGTGTTCACAGAGGAGAGGAAAGTGTGTCGTTTGGATAATTCAATTATAAATTTAGGTTAGGAAGATAATGGCTTTAGGAGAAAGTTGTTGGAGGATTCGAGGAGTAAGGAGATCATATCCTGGATATTTTCGATACGGTAATTTTTTTAGAAGATATTTTACCTCAGAGGGGTTAACGGCTTTTGGTGGAAGTAAGAGAGGAGCGATGAGTATTGTTTTGAGGAGTAAGGTAACGAGTGAAAGTACGGGAAAGATGCAGTTCGAATTCCTCCGCCCTCTCACCATCCGAAGCCTCCCAGGACCCATCATCATGACGGAGTGGGTGTGAAACAGGATGGTATTTTAGGATTTACTTAGTTAGATTCCATAAGGAGTTATCCCTGGTAGATAGAGAGGAGAAATAGGAATTATAATAATCGTAACGGAAGGATGCCAATTGCCGCTTTACCAACCTGCAGGACTGATTGTATGAGCGAATATCAGCTGGATGTCGGGATCTTTGCCACACTGCTCTCGAGTTGCGTTTGGATTTGATTAGGTATTTGAGATACTGAGGTAAAGGATTTTGATTGTGATTTTTTAGTTGTCGGTGGGGTGTCGATGACTCCCTGGCCGACCTCTGGATCAGAGTAGTGAAAGAATGCACTGCATCGTCTAGGTCTTGGGATGTTTTCAGAAATTGATAACAAAAACTGAGTTGGGTCCCTTGTATAAAGATGATTGGTGGATAAAGTGGGATGTAATATTGCATATTTATCTCAGTACTTAAATACCTAAGAAAACACATGTGAACAAATCGAAACATTTTTGTAATATTATGGATTTTTTATAAATGTACACCATTATTTTAACGAAGATTTTAGAAATTGGCTTAATGTGAATTATAATTAATGTGAATAATAGCCTAATTTTAACTACCAGTTCGGTACCAAATTCGTAATACCCCCTGTGTATATTTCTGCCATATTATCCGTTTTTGTTATACACACATTAATAAAAAACATCTATATATATATATATATAACTAGCAAGGATGCTAGTCTCACCGTCACAAATTTTGAAATATGTCAGAAAGTGAGCCAGTCTTCGGTCATATATTTGTGAATATCATTACCAGCATCTTATGAAAAAAATCTTTAAGGCCACTGATTCATGTCTTAGGTATAATACATTTATGACCCCTAAAAATTATAGAAGCTTTATTTTATTTCCTTTTACTTACGCAGTCTGTGTCATATAAATATTCAATAAAAGGAGAATTATTTTTTAGGAAAAAAAATTTAAGTGATGGTTACCCAACCCCCACCTAACAGTAAGAACGCTATTTTTGCAATACCGCAACGTCTTGTAGTGTTACCAGTATATTTGGCAGTTGAACATTTGAACTTTGAAAGGCCATAATATATGAATAATAAAATACCACCAATTAAGAGAAAAAATAATCAAAAACCTCTATTATAATGAAATTAGAAATTAACGAGTAAAACGCTACTTTTGAAAGAATTTATCTTCCCTGCGATAGATGTATACATAATGTATGTTATTAAAAGAATATGTATGTTTGGTCCTTTTATGAACCTTTTGTTCCATATATTTTTGGTAGCTTCCTATTTCGATTTTTTTAGTTTTCCGAGTAGGGGAAATTCTTGAAAAAATTAAAATGATAAATGTTAAACAAAATATTTATATATATATCTGTAGTAGACATTTGTAATTCTTCATCCACATCTGTAATTTTATTGCAAATTTTTATTTTAGTGTAGTAATCTATGTTTCCTGCTATCTTTAATCACCGGTTTAGGAGAACTTGAAGTTTTTTGTAATTTGATGTGCTTATTGAGCTCCAAACCTTCAACACTATTAAATGATTGGTTAGATACACTGTTTATGCATTTACAGTTTTTTTAAAAGTATTTAAACTTAATTTTTTGTTAAAATGTAGGAATATTTCGGTTTGATAAAAAAGTAAGGAAAATTTTTGTTTATCTTAAAAATAGCAATTTGCCCCCTTCAAACTAATTCCCCTCAGATTATAATACCCTCGTGCCAGCGCTTATTCCAATATTCGAAGCACTTTTCAAACTCACTTTTCGATATAGCTCTTAGCTCCTTCAGCGATTCTTCTTTTATCTCATTAATGGTGTCATCATTTCAAGGTTTTTTTCTACTTCGGGAACAAAAAGATGTCGCAGGGAGCCATATCTGGTGAATACGGTGGCTGAGATAAGACAGCAGTGTTGTTTTCTAAAATATTATGATCAATCTGGGAGGTGTGAGCTGGAGCGTGATGCAATTTCCACGAATTGTTTCGCAACCATTCCGGCCCTTTTCGCTGGATCGCTTCACATAAACGGCACATTACTTCCAAGTAATATACTTACTTGATTGACCTTCTAGCAGGAAGTCACATGATGCACTTTGGCATTGAAATAAAAAAACAGTAATTATAAAATTTTCGTTATTTTTTTGTCAAACCTCGTATAGCGGTTACTAACTGAGATTTAATGTTGTTTTGAATGATGGAATAAGATAGATCTCTATCCAAAGACAGCACTAAATATTGGACTTATGGTCCCCGCTTAATAATTTCGTAGTACTGGCTAATTTCTGGATGTCGTTTTAAATCATACAGAATTTGTTTTTCAATTGCTTACAACGGCACAGTTATTTAGTCATTTTCTTTAAAGCAGTTGAATGTATTCTCTATTGCACGATAAGATTGGCAATATAGCCATATGAGCCATATAGCGATATGACGTCGGTATTTGGTTGTTTCATGAATGTAATTAATTAATTAAATTTATTATGTAATGTAATGAATAATTTAACAATACAGTAAATAGTTATATAGTGATTATTGAAAAACCACAAATACTTTATCGGTGCCTTCCTCCACAAACCGTTCCTTACCCAACAAACTTCGTACCTCTTCTTAATATTCGCGCTATCGAACTACAATGCTACACAATACCTCTCAATTAAACATAATTCTGAATCCTTCTTTCCCCTCTCTCACTCGTCATGCTCCTTCATTTAATATTTTTAAAAGTAGAAGTTTATTAGTTTTCTAGCATACATAAATAATTCAAAGATTTATTAAATTACTTTTGCTTTTAATTAATTTGACTTTTTTTCATATATTTATTACCTATTTTGTTACCCTTGTTGATTTTCATTTCAATTAATATAACTTGGAATTTCAGTTATTCATTAATGTACAATTAATTAATGTGTGTATGTATTTGAGATAAAATAGGTTATTTTGTGTACTAGAGAAGTATGTATGTATTTACATATTTGTTTGTGGATAAGTGTGTGTACATACATTAATTTTTATTTTTCAGGCAGATAATTGTAATGACTATTTAATTTTTTTCATTATCTATAATCATAGATAAAGTGTACTCGTTAAATTAATATAGTGACATATTACTAGAATTAATTTGTCGGTTAAAATTATACACTTTAAAAAAAATAAATAAAAAATGCTTGGCATGAGTTTGTTAGGACAAGTTTGTTGACGGGCCGGCGGCAAGCAGGTATTTCCCCAGCTACTGAACATATTCTTTATTCCAAAGTTTGCGGAGGAGAGGGTACTTTTGTAGCAGGATGTTTAGTTTACGGCTTTTACAAGTTACAACGTGGATCTTTTTAATAAAACTTCTTGGGTTGTTACCCTTTGCTTGCCTCTTTTAACATCGCTGGGATTCTTAAAACTTGGCGAGTGTAAATATAAGGCATATAATAACTTCCAAAACATTAATGAAATAGGTAAGCACGTTTTTTGAGTATGTGTTAGAGACATTGCCTAGTCTCTGAAAACTAACTGCGTATATGAGTAACAGATTATACACTAATACTACTCACGATTGAGAAATTAAACGTTGGTCACTTCAATTTGCAACCACGATACCAGCAAGTGTGCTTTCTTAAGTACCACAGTGGATTCTGCATGACCATTAGGTAACACGTTGAGTCTTTGTTTAGAGAGATAAGAAAACTTTATTCACAATTTAATTTATAATTCAACTTGCTATATGGTGGTCTGGTTTCCTTTCCATGTACTAGCATTGGATACGAATGTGGTCTGAAAAGTATCCGACCTAACAAAGCTTTTATTTATTTTATTATTACCTTCATGTTGAGGTCGGAAACTTTTCAGACCACCTGTATATAACATAATGATAGATATAAAAAAAAAATAGTAATAGGATAAAAAAACTGAATACCTACATGTGAACGCGGATAAATTAGCTGTGAGATCACCAATATTCAATTTTAGGTCAAAATTAGAACGAACTAGTTTTCAAGTTATTTCTCTGAGAACCAATAGTGGACTGTGATATCAAATAACGACGACAAATACCGAAATCGAGTAAAACTTAACAACAAATTATATTAATAATCAATAAATTAATAATTTTAGATTCGATAAATTTCAAACTTACCGCCAATAGCAGAATCCCGTCGCCGCTGACCCGTCTCTCTGTAAGGGAAAAGGGGTGGTTTTCGGGATCGGATAGATCGAAATTGAAAGGAAAATTTTAGGAATCAATCCCCTTTTACCTGTCCGGCGATCGGTCCAGCCTCGGGCAGGAGCTTCTGGCCTAATGGATGGTTTTCCTCGATTTCAGGCGAAGGATACAACAAACTGCCAACCCATGTATCTGTTATGACTATCATAAGATTAAAACCAATAACTTAGGATTCAACAAATTAATCTCATAAGTTAATCTCGGCACTCGACAAAGTTTGATGCCACTACAACGAAGCTAGGATCCATAGTGACCGGTCTCAACAAAACCCCAAAGGTCCAACTTACGAGGTCGTCCCTGCTGTATCTCATAGGTAGCAGCAGCAGCGATAGCCAATGAAATGAAATTCTTCTTATCATTTGAGTGTTTTCTAATAGAGCCTTGTATTCTATATTGTTTAACCAAATTTTGTTATTAAATTTTAGATTGGCTCAAACACTACAGGAGAAAAAAAAAACTTTTTAAATTTACAAATTAAATAAAAAATATTTACAAGTTAAATAAGGCTATTAATGGTGTAATAAAAATATTTACGAAATAATTAAAATCATTTTTAAGGTAATAGTAATTAAGATGTTTATTTACACACCGAAAGTTTCTTTTGGGTACAGATAATTCTATTTTGCACCTGAATTCTGGACACTTACTCTAATTGCAACATCAGATTTAAATTTAACAACATTTGTTTAGTTATTTTATGAGTATATCTTATGAGGTAATTGTAGATTTAGTTACTAATCGCATGTATTTTTATACTCACTGTTGTATAAGTTAAGGTCTGTAATGAGCCGATATTAGTTGAAATGGAAATGTTTTATGTTTACTTGTTGATTTATCTAACTCGTATTTCTACGATGCTAAGGACATAACTTTTACATCATGAGCGATGTTTTAGAATACTGTTCTAGAATTTGAAATTATGAAAGGCTGCTTAAATATGAGGAAATTACCTGGACTTTCCAGATGATTTTCAGCCCCAACGAGAAAAACGTCAAACAACAAAAATAGTATATATATATGTAAAGAAAACACATGCTTTTCTTAAGTTTATATTTGCCGCCGCTGAGCATCTAACTATAGACACCAGATGTCAGGTCGGACAGCTGTGATAGACTGGTAACCACATGGAAGGATTTTATTTTAATTTAGTTATCAAGAAGAACCTGAAATACCGATATAAGGACTTTTAATGTCGTTTCTGTTGTATTTTCAGGTGAGATGAATGTTTTGTAATTTTGTTTAAAATTGTAAATACGAATTATAAATAAACTGTTGTATTTTCAGAACCGCATTTCAGTCTCTATTTCCACCAAAGGTGAAACCTCATTATAAAACGACATTATCTGCAACTAATTCAGGAGAGATGGAGAAATTGAGGTTTGATTTTGCTATAAAACCAACGGCAGATGGAAAATCAAATGTTATGTGCATTACGTCGATAGCTACGCCTGATGGACGGATTTTTGAAATACCACCCGATTTTCAACTTGCGAATCTACATCAAGAAATCACAAACACTCCAAACTATGCCAAGGTAAAAAAATCATTAACTAAAAGACATCAAACAAGAAAAATATGGATAACCTTAACGGGGAATTTATCAAAAATATACTTAGATAATGATAACTTTAACTACGATTTTCTAATTGGTTTGGATTGTATCAAACATTTCAAATTGATACAAAATGAAGAATTAAAAATCAAACAATGTAACAACCCAGAAAGCAAGAAAATGGCTTCAAATGAAGAGGATATAAAAAACAATAACTACAAAAAAAATAGCAATTCGAATTTAACAGGTAATAATTACATTCCTGATAAACTAGGTGAACAAAATGAAGATTTTGTTTTGTTAAATTCTGAAAAACAAGAAACTAGACACATGGACAAATGTGAAATCGATTTCAATGAACATATTAACACAGATGAATTTGAAATTATAGTAGACCATCTAGATTTATACAAAAAAATAGAAATTGACAAGTTGATAGAAAAATATGGTTTAATGTCATACTTAGGTCCATCAACACGCCCCTTTGAAATTATATCTATTGATACCATTGGAGGCTTTGGAGGATCACGATCAACAAACAAATACTTACATCTCCTAGTTGATCATTTCACAAGATACGCTTATATTACAACATCAAAAACACAAAGCTCCAGCGATTTTATAACACTAATAAAAAAAGTCACACAAGATAACACTGTTGGTGTGGTGTTAACAGACCAATACCCTGGCTTAAATTCCAAAGAGTTTAAACAATTTTTGAAGAACGAGAACATAAGAATGGTTTTCACTGCTGTGGATGCACCATTTTCAAACGGACTTAACGAAAGGCTAAATCAAACTTTAGTCAATAGGATAAGATGTAAAATAAATGAAAGTGATCAGAAAACAGCGTGGACTACTATTGCACAGAAATGCGTAGAAAAATATAACGCAACAGAACACACAGTCACTAAGTTTGCACCAAAATATCTTTTGGAAGGCGAAAATGTGAATATTCTACCACTCGAATTGATATCACAAAGTTCAAAAGAAGACCTGGAAAGAGATAGGAAACTTGCTCTTGAAAACACAATAAAATCACATAATTATAATAAAAGAATATTCGACCGGCATAGGAAAGAATACATAATGGAAGTAGGCGACAGAGTCTTCGTGGAAAATGGAAACCGATTAAATAGGAGAAAATTGGAAGAATTGAGGATTGGACCTTATAATATTCTGAAGAAGATCTCCAATTCAATCTATGAAGTTGATACAGGACACAGGAAAGCAGAATCGAACCTCTACCATATTACGAAACTGTGTCCAGTGATCATTGATAAATGAACGGTTACGTACGGTGTCATTTGTGATTGTTTTTTTTCTAAAGGGGGGGGGGGAGATGTAAAGAAAACACATGCTTTTCTTAAGTTTATATTTGCCGCCGCTGAGCATCTAACTATAGACACCAGATGTCAGGTCGGACAGCTGTGATAGACTGGTAACCACATGGAAGGATTTTATTTTAATTTAGTTATCAAGAAGAACCTGAAATACCGATATAAGGACTTTTAATGTCGTTTCTGTTGTATTTTCAGGTGAGATGAATGTTTTGTAATTTTGTTTAAAATTGTAAATACGAATTATAAATAAACTGTTGTATTTTCAGAACCGCATTTCAGTCTCTATTTCCACCAAAGGTGAAACCTCATTATATATATATGTAAGTTTCGAATTCAGAAACTTAAAAGGAGGTGGAGGTTCTCAGGTTATAATACTTATAACTAACCTGAATCAATACAATTGTCGATAATAAGTGTTGACCATTGTCTTAACAAGCGTACCCATATTCAGGAGGTTACAACTAAGAGAGTCCTTTGATAGTAGCGCTCTCTGTCGGGACATCTCGCATATGTGCCGAAGTTTGGCGGTTACGTTCAAACTTACATATATATATATATATATTCCTTAATTGTGCTATAATTACAATCTGCCTTATAAGGCTATAATTAATTAAGATAAATGCTCTCATTCATACCATATTTACAATTCATCATTCACTCGCTCATTCATAGGATATTTACAAACAGCCCAGAGGCCTCCCAAATCCACATGCGAAGAGAAAGTGGAGTCTTGGAAAGTCTTCCACGCTCCTCCGTCAGCCGCGTCACCGGATACTAGCCAGTAGAGGCTGACCAAGAGCGCGAGAGCCACAGACGCTCAGGACAGGATTGGAGAAACTGGCCATTGCCAGGACTCCCAATGTCACGCGTTTATAGCAGGTCATGAGGCCACTGCCGTTTCATTCTCCGAGGAGGATTATAGGGATGAGTGGCGCAGTGCAATGACTGTGCTACAGGATTAGGGTGGTTGGAAAGGCTACTATGGAATTTCTAAAACTTGGATAGGATGAGTTCTAGAATGTAGGGTATATTAACGTCGTTATGAAGGGTTTTGATGTTGACATAATAAGGGGAAATTACTATTGTTCTCAGTACTTTTGATTGAAAGGATTGGATACGCTTGATGTTCGACTTTTTTGCTGTCCCCCATAGCTCTATTCCGTATGTTCAGATTGGTTTAAGTATAACTTTGTAGATTAGTAGTTTATTTTCTATTGAGAGATGGCATGTCCTTCGAAGTAGTCTGTACAGTTGTCCAAAGCGTCTGTTTAGTTCTTGTCTTTTTAGTCTCGTATGTGGGTTCCAGGTCAGACATTTGTCGAGATGGAAGCCTAAGTACTGTACTGTTTCGGATACAGGGTGAGGAATAGAATTAAAATAAACTAGTGGACAAAACTTGTGACAAAGGGTGAAGGTAATGTGGGAACATTTTGCTTCATTGACTTTCATTCGACATTGGATGCACCAATACACGATCTTATCAAGGTGTTTTTGAAGGTTTTGGGATGCTATACCAGGGTCTGGATGGGCTGACAGGTCTGCAGTGTCATCTGCAAATGTTGCTAAGAAGGTATTGGTGGTAGAGGGGACATCAGCGGTGTATAGATTATAAAGAATGGGACCTAGAATGCTGCCCTGAGGAACACCTGCTTTAATGGGATAGATAGGTTTACCGGGTTTGGCGAATAGGACAATAATGGAATGTTTCCAGAGGAGAGGAAAGTGCGTCGTTCGGATAATGCAATTATATATGTAGGTTAGGCAGATTATGGCTTTAGGAGGAAGTTGTTTGAGAATTTGAGGAGTAAGGAGATCGTATCCAGGGGATTTTCAGTATAGCAAGTTTTTCAGAAGGTATTTGACCTCAGAGGGATTAATGGCTTTTGGTGGAAGAAAGAGAGGAATAGGTGAAGTAAGGAAATCTTCCACAGTTGTGCTGTAAGTATGGTGAGAAAGGTGATACCGGGATCTTTGCTACACTGTTCTGGAGTGGCGTTTGGATTGGATTAGGTCTTTGAGATACTGAGGTAAAGGATTTTGATTGCGAATTTTCAGATGGTAGTGGGGTGACGATGCCTCCCTGGCCGACCTCTGGATCAGAGTTGTGAAGTAATGCACTGCATTATCTAGGTCTTTGGATGTTTTCAGAGGTACTTTGAGACACATTCAACTGGGCCCCTAACAAATGAAGGAGGAGGCAGTTTGTGAATTGGTCTTAGGGAAATGGTTAATAATAAGGGGCTATGGTAGGAGGAGAGGTCATCGAAGGGCGTGAGTGAATAGTTTAGTGTTCCTAAATCATTGTAGAAGAATACGTCAATCTGATGACCAATAGGTGGCTGTGTCAGGAGAGATAGTGGAGCAATGTTTCCATGTGAGTGCAGACAGCAAAGCACGTCTTCGTGTATTTGTGGATCTTGAGCCCTTATGTTGATGCTTCGCGTTTCACCACCCACAAGAAAACGATGGCCGATGGAGCTAGAAAGGAGATGAATTGGGAATCAGAAATGGATTGATTGGGTGGGCAGTGCACTGATGCTAGTGTCGGGGGGCGTCACTAGGGGAGTGCCTAATCACTCTAGCCCTGGTGACAAGTGCGGATTGTTTTAGTTTATAACATGGACCATGTTCCTTGTAGGCGTTAATATCTGACTCCATTTTATTGATAGGGATGTGTCCCGACAATAATAGTGTTCAGGAGAAGTGGTTCAGAGGTTCATAAAGAATAAGACCAGTTTTTCAGAGTTCGAGCGGGAGATCGGCAGCGTAATAGTACAAGTCGTCAGAGGGTCTGCTAGAGGCGGTGAGACAAGGACGGCGCAGAGGTGTGGCAGAGATAGTAGGCTGACAAGGAGTCTGTGTGTCTGCCTACCAGGGCCAAGCGGCACTGGCGTAAAGCGACCAAGTAGTGCGGCTGAGGAGACTGGGAAAAAGAGTGGTTTTCCAGGGTGAACCCCCTTGGTTTTAAATATTACTTCCCCTTCCTACTGGAAGGAGGAGCCTAGCTTGAACGGGGTATGTTTATGATGTCACATCTGCGCCGATTACGTGACCCTCGTCCCCTAAAGAACTGTTTATTGGCATGGCTTTTAGATTTTATGACCACCGGAAAGTGACTGAAGGTCTGCTCGGGTCTATTTTATTAGGGACAGGTGGCTTACCCTCTCTGGTTTCATTGCTGTCCTTTGACCCTCTGTTACTTGTTTCACGACTACCGACCTCTCTATGATTTATTACAAGAAGTTTACAAAGATTTGCATTTATATTATAATACATTAGTTGCAATACCAGAGTATAGGGTAATTTACATAAATGGTTAGCGCTCGCTACACTAGGGTAAGGGAAAATGTGAAGGTGCTGATTGACACTGCAGTGGACTGAAGGAAATCATGTGCTACCAAAGGAACTGTGTGATGGGAAATGGAGTAATGGGCAATGACAGCGGTACCTGCATGAGCTGGTCCATCTGGGTGATCAGTTCGACAAGTCTCGTAAGTCTTGTTTCAGTAATAAGAGCTACGTCAATCTTCTTGTCGTGGAGTAGTGCTGTCAGTTCGTTAGTGTGGGTGCGAACACCATTCGCATTCCAAAGGAGAATGGATAAGGAGTCAGAAGGATCCACTTATGGGTTTTGTTTAACGGGGATAAGGTAGGTGACAAGATGTGTAAGAAGGGAAATGAGAAGGGTAATTAGGGTTCTGAATTCTGTAAGGAATGATGTTAATAGGCTAGTGAGATCTGAAGAGCTTGAAGGTGGAGGAATATGTGAGATGCGTGGTTGAGGATGGGATTGGGTCTGCTGGTTGATGGAATGAGCGGAATGCTAAGAAAGAGAAACTTGCGGACGAGTAGTGGGCAGTGCCAGTGACTGCTCTCTGTTCCAAAAGGCATCAGCAAAAGTGACTGAAGGCCTCAAATTTCTGGCGGGGGCGCTTCTTGAGCTACCTGTCACTGGCTTCTCTTCTTCTGGCCTACGACGTTGTTTGCTCCTGGACTTGAGAATTCTATATGCCTCGCAGAGCACGCATACAGCAGGCAATTTCAGGGGCTTTTTGCACAATTCGCTTTTGTGCTGCCCACTACTTTACACACCTGGGAGGGTGGTGGCACTACAATTTTTTGTGCCCATATGCCTGGAAATTATGGCATTGGACGATGCCTCTTTTGGGGTAAGGTTTTTCGACCTATATTCTTGTTTAATACAGGTGTGTTAAGTCGTATATTTTCTCCACGCCAGATGTCCGCTCGAGATCTACAAAGAATAACGGTTACGCCGTTTTGGTGGATTCGTATTGTTGCCAGTCCTCACGTAAAACATTCGTTATTTGGCGAACTTTGAATCCCAGAGCTGAGAGTTTGTCTTCAATTTCATCAGCTGGTATGGTTGGGTGCAGATTTCTTATCACTACTCGTAGCGATCGTTCTTGTTTCAGCTGATATGTATGGAAGTCTGCATTGGTTTCATCCAAATATTTAACAATTGCTTGATAAGTATCGGGAGTGTCTGGGGAATTTTTCGTGTCTCGAGAGCGATTGAGGCACGTATATTTTCCGGTACCTACAATTTTGCTCATTTCTGAGCATAACAGTTTAAAATTGCTAATATTCCTTACGAATACAGCAGGCGGCTTGGGCTGTGTTGGTGTTTTAATAACTTCCATGTCGTCAGGTTGGCTATTTCTTAGTACCTCGAAGCTATTAGGTGTGGAGAATGGAGATTTAGCTACTGTTTCTTTTTTTGAAGTGCTGGCAAGTGGTGGTAGGTCTTCCATGGAGCTGGCGGCAGATGAATTTATTGGGATGTTCCTATTTCAGCGTCTAGGTTTTCCCTTTACAGGCGACGGTGTCGGAGTTGGACCTAAGGACCTAGGTCTTTTTTTTTTTTTTATTTTGGGATATTAGCTGTTGATAAAATCTTATTTTATCATAAACGGTTTTTTGTTAGTAAAAAAAAGAATACGTAGCGCCGGTGGGATTCCAGTGGCAGGTCACCGGTCTTGGCTCTGAGCGACCAGACCGTCTGGTCAGAGAGCCTATTGCTTGGTGTTATCTTCGATCCGTGAACGGCTAATGGCAAGGCGTCCAATATGGCCGACTTATCAGTCCGATTTCACTTTTTACACTTCACACAAATTTAACAAGCGATTTACTCACTTCTTGAGGGCTCCCTCGTGGCCAGCTCACTTAAGTTGCCTGCTGGAACAATTTTATATATGAAGTGCGGCGTACAAACGGTAGTATACAGGGTTTGAAGTAAGAACGATACAGAGAGGTGTTGTAAACAGTAGAGCATGCGCAAAAACTCCAACAAAAATAAGAAACGATTTATTCAATGCCTTGACAATAGCTGAGGTTTCGGCGATCAAAGGATTAATGGTCTAGGGATTTGTTTTCATGATATTAAAGATTAATTTTTCTTAAACTAAATTATATATTTTAATATCGAAATTCGTACGCCTAATATACCCTCCACCGGAAAAAAAAATGTATTATAAATCTGAAGTACCTACTGAGCTGAAGCTTAATCACGAATTTGATTGAAACTTGTTTCTTGGATGACATTTATTTTGTAATTATACTTTAATCAGCTATACAATCAACAAAGCTCAGGAAAGCTATCAACATTTTATTTTACAAAATTGATTTTTTTGTTTGCTTCACATATATTTTTATAGATTTCAGTTTTTAAATCAGGAAATCAGGTTTAAAATCAGGAATTTTATCTGAAAATGTATTGTATTACATAGATTTATAGGCTGACGTAGGGAGGTTTAATCATTTCCATAAATATGATTATAGTAAAAGGTTTCTTCAACTTCGAAGCAAGCATTTCATCACATACGTTACGTTAATTCACTTTATTCTTCAACACATCTTCATCGTTGCTTTTTTATCAATTACTATATCGCAATAATAGAAGAAATAGCAAAATGCAATATAAAATTTTCTTTGGCGTTTCTCAAAAGATAAGAAGGTTGAAATTCATTTAGTTTCTTCACATGGAAAATGGCAACGAATTGTCTGTCACATAAAAAGAGAAGAAACTAATTTCTCTGGTAGATTAGGTTTAAAAAAAAAAATACCGTGGGAGAAACATAAAGGCCGTAGAAATTTGGATATGCTAAGCAGACTTACAGGGCGGCTATTGTTACCAAAACCTATTCCTTTCCCCCTGACAGATTAAATATTGACTATCCCACTTTCTTTTCAATATAAAGAGGATGGGAGCTCTCCTCTGGACGAATCCTCGACAGAGGGGAAAACCGACCGCAGGGTAGGGAAATTTAATTTTAAAAGGAAACCCTGGGCTCCCGACTAATGAAAACGCCAATGGAGCGGGAAGGAGGGGGCCTCTAGACTCACTGGGCTTACCTTTAGAAGAAGCGTTGGTTTCCCTCCTTACAAGCGGCAGGCAACATTGCCTCCTACGCCAAAAGAACTGAAGCTCTCGAGAGTCAATTATTCACTGAGCATCTCCCAAGCTCTGGGATATTATTATTTATGGGCTGCATGATCAACGTATTCTTTCTTAACCGTGGAATGTCATCATGTATATGTCAAAACTACTTTCTATTAGATTTGAGCTTACTTCTTTAAATATAAATGGGCAGCACTCCATGCAACTTTCATTAGGAAAAATTAACCGTGTGAATCTTGAATGACAAATAATCATTATTGGAAATTGAGTCCCCGGAACACACTCAACAACTTTGAAAACATCAGTGAGTGGACTGTACTGATACATGAAACGTTGATAGGCAACATGGGCTTTGTCAACATTCTCCAATCAGACCTGGTTTTTTAAAAATAAAAATATATTTCCTGCCAACCAGGCATGTGGAACTAGGGTTTCGCCTGCGCCCCGGCTATGTTTTCACACGCGTATCCATACAATATACAGGGTATGACGTAAATGATGTCTAAAACTTAAGGAAGTGATATTAGATACCAAATGTAGTAGAAAAGTTCATTTAAGTTATGGTCCAATTTCAAACAGAGGAGTAAATTTAAATTTTGTGCGTTTTTTAACGATGTCACGTTTTTTGTCGTGATAGCTAAACAAATGTTTATGTTAGGTAATTTTTAATTGCAGGATCGTGAATTAAACAAATTTTTTATTGAAAAAAAATTTCTTTTCTTTTTTTCATAAAATCATAGATTATTCCTGAGTTTTCGACTTTTAGAAAAACTTCCTTGTTTAATAAGCCTCAAGTCCAAGTTAATGAAGTTGAGGTCTGTTATAGAATACGCTGAGATTTGCCAAAACAAAACTGAAGACGAGTCATTTTTTATGACTCACTCCATTATTAAAACTCCCCAAAAAGCTAACAACATTTTTACTCAGCCTGCAAGATAATAAAAAAAAAAATATATAATGATGCAAAATATCCTTCATTTTTTATTTATTCATCATTTTAGTTTCAGTCAGCGTAGTTTTCGATTATTAGTCCATCATCATCATTATTTGTTCCCAAATTAAGAACAAGATGTAAGAAGACAAATAAATTAACATCATTACTTAATTAAACACCCTTTTTTAAACATTATTATCTACTTTTACATCTATAGCATGTATTATTAGTAATAAATTTAATAAAACTAAAAAAATGCTGTTAATGTATAATATAATAAATTTTGTAGTTAAGGAAGTCTGCGTAGTGTTTGGTCCCTCAATAGATCTATTGATTAGATGTATATTAATAAATATTGTATGAAGGTTTAAATGGTTCAGCTGATTTAATTAAGTTGATAAAAAGTGGTATATTGTAATATATAAGTTAACTGGGGAGCCTACTACGAGAAGACAACATAGGTAAGACTCCCCAGCTAATCCCCTCAGAGTATTAACTAAGGTATATATAGATGTCAGAATACAAATAAAGCCATTCTCAGTCTAATCGTTGTCTCAGTCTGTACCTTCTTCCCCCTTTTTATCGTTAGTGTTCGGTTGATCTTAACTGGTGCCGAAACCCGGGAGTCGTAAGGATTATCCGAACCAATACAAGTGCCGTAAGCATTGTGTTCTTTAGCGAGTACGCGACCACTAGTGGTTACCGTTGACATTTGGAAATGGAACAACCCGGTAAGCTTCAGTTCGCTAAGCTGGAGGCGGATTTGGCCCAGGCCATAGAAGAAAAAGAACGTCTAAACGTACAAATGTTCAGGGAGCAGGAGAGATCACAGATGTATCTGGCAAAGGTGCGGACCCAGAATTCATCGTTCGTCCATGGACTAATCAGCCAGCTGGAACCCTTTACGGGGACGTTGGGGGAACTAGATCACTTCCTCAAGGGAGGCGATCAGATCAAAGCTCTGATGAACACCAGAAAGGGTCTGGGCACAATCACAGATTCAGACATAGTCGTGTTGGAGACTGCACTCGTGAGCAGGATCTCAAGGAAGGTCCTGAACACCATACAGGGAGACGTGTCGCTGACCTGGGAAGAGACGAAAGTAAGGTTGAAGAAGCTGTACGGAGGGGGTAGGTGGACCCCAGAGGAAGATGTGTTTTACCTCATCAAGGAGAAAAGAACTCAGGGCCAATCGGAGGGCGATTTTGCGGAGAAACTTTTAGTCATGCACAACCGGCTTGTGGAAAAGATGGTCGAGACCTGCGGACAGGAAGAAGCAGCCCACAGACTACACTTCATAAGACAGGTGATGAAGGTCCAGCTAAACCATTATCTGGACAGGCCGGGATCTTTGCCGAAGGACAGGGAGGTGATCGACTGTGCACACGAGCTTATTGATGCAAGGGAACGGAAAGAGCTAAGACCCAGGCTGCCGGAGTAGAGTTGGACGGAAGTAAGGAATGTGAGGAGAGCGAGAAGGAGCCCGCCAAGACAATCTGGATTTGGCAGGGGCATGGAGAGGCGGACAGGTAGAGGGCAGGACGAGAGGAGAAGGAAGCAAGAAAGGAGGTGTTATGAATGCAACCGACCAGGGCACGTGGCAGCTCAGTGCAGTCAAACTAAGTGTTTTGAATGCGGGAGACAAGGACATATGGCCAGAGACTGCCCTCGGCGCAACACCAGAGGCAACAGAAGGGGATTCCGACCAGAGCCTATGGAGGTTAATCAACAGGAGTGGAACCCACGGAGACCGGCAGGGCGAGACGGGACACCCTACTCCAGCGGAGAGTCGTCGGGAGAGGAGAGTGGTCGGTCGGAGCGCAGCGCCCCGGCGTCGAGACACGAGGTAAGTGGGGGAAACTCGTGGAAGGGAGGACCCTCGGGAGCCGAGGTAGTTAGGGGAAGGAGACGGAACGAATGAGGGTGCGATACGGAGGGGGGCAACCCGACGCGCACGCTGAGAGTAAACAACAGCGAAAAGGGGAAAGAGGGGTTTAGGTTGCCCGTGGCGAGAGGGAAGGTATCCGGAATTCGATTCCTAATCGATACGGGAAGCACCCACTCGTTGATAAGCGAAAGGGGGGCGAAGGAATTGGGAATCTGGGAGGGACGAGAAACGTGCAAATGCACGGTAACCACGGTCAGTGGGAGGTGTGAAACGGAGGGGGAAGCGCGATTAAGCCTTCGCGAAATAGCGGGATGTAAGGGAGGGGTCACAACGCACATCATGAAAAATTTATCTGATGATTACGACTTGATAATAGGGTGCGACATCTTACAGAAAGCGGGGATGAGGTTGAAGGTCCGGCGCCATAAATGGGAGTGCGAAATGGGAGAGTATAATTACGAAATCGTCACGGAACGAAGGGGAGGGAGAGTGAGGATCGGAGCAGCAGGATGTGCTCGCGACTCGGTAAGTAGGCTGGTAGCAGCAAATGGGGACCTGTTTCATCAGGAGCCGGGGTTATTACCGACTACGGGAAGGACACAACATCGGATTCCAGTGAAATCAGAGACACCCGTGTATGTGAAGGAAAGGCGGTACCCCCAAGCGATGAGGGAGATCATAAAGGGGCAGCTCGAGGAACTCCTGAGGCAGGGTTTCATACGCCCCAGTAACTCTCCCTATAATAGTCCGTTGTGGGTTGTGGAAAAGAAAAGCGGGGATAGTCAGAAGCAATACCGGGTGGTAGTGGACTACCGGAAATTGAATGAGGTCACCGTGGACGAAAGGTACCCACTCCCGAGGATTGAGGACATACTCGATCGCCTGTCGGGAGCGACAGTGTTCAGCACGCTGGACCTCAAGAGCGGGTACCATCAGGTTAGGATGGCAGATGAGGACGTTGGGAAGACGGCGTTCTCTTGGGAGCGGGGGCATTACGAGTTTGTGAGAATGCCCTTCGGTCTGAAGGGGGCCCCGCTAACTTTCCAGCGTCTTATGGACGAACTCCAAAGGGGGCTGGGCGAGGACTTCTCGCAGGTGTATATGGACGACCTGATAGTGTTCAGCAAGACTGAACAGGAACACGTGCAGCACCTTAGTCGAGTCCTCGCCAGAATAAGGGAGTTCGGACTAAGATTATCGCGGGAGAAGTCCAGGTTTGGTCTGAGGGAAATTAGGTTCCTTGGTTACACCGTCTCACAAGACAGGGTGCAGCCGGATCAGGAGAGGGTTAGGGCGATACAGGAAGCACCCCTTCCCAAGAACGTATTCGCAGGTTTCTCGGGATAATAAATTACTACCGGAAGTTTATCCCAGGGATCGCGGAACTCACCAACCCATTAACGGAATTGTTAAGGAAGGGGCGGAGTTTCCGGTTGGGGCCGGAGCAAATTCAAAGTATAGAGAAATGCCGGGACATCCTTACCACGAAACCATTATTAATTTTCCCGGATTTTGGGAAGACATTCCGGATCACGACGGACGCGAGCGCGAGTGCCATAGGGGCGGTCCTGTCGCAAGACACTGGGGGGGGGGGAGAAACCTGTTGCCTATGCGGGTCGCCAGCTGAACGGGGCCGAGACGCGTTACAGCGCCATCGAGCGTGAATTGTTGGCGGTGGTATGGGCAGTGGAGCATTTCCGGCCATACGTGTACGGCAGGCTATTTGAACTGTACACGGATCACAAACCACTGGTATACCTGGGGAACCTGAAGGAGTCGTCGGCAAGGGTAGCCAGATGGAAGGAGCGACTCGCCGCGTACAATTTTAAAATTATGCACAAAAAGGGGACCGAAAACGCGGTCGCAGACTGGCTTTCCCGGGAGTTGGTAGTGAATGCTCTGGAGGAGGAAGTAGGTCAAGAAGAACCGTTCGCGGTGCGGTACCTGCGGGAGTGGGCCGAGAGCGGACCGGAGATCCCCTTAGTTCAGAGAGACCCGGGGCAGGTAGAAACCCCGTCCGAACGACCTACGGACCTACCCGAAATCGATGGAATAATTAATGATAAGAGGAGACAAATAATTATCAAATCGAAACGGGAGCCGGGAGTCGAGACGAGGGCGAGCGGATACGCGGGGCTGTCCTCCGTGACCATTAGGGCACAAGCCACGGTGGATGATACCGATTTGGAGCGGGCCATTGAGCAATGCACGAAGCCGGGGCAGGGTTGCCATATATATATCGGGAATAGATTGTTGGCCGATAAAATTAAACGGTTATGGAGACAGGAGCGCCTAGGGATGGGGTACACATTAGTTAGGTGCCTTAGACAGGTGGAGACGGTCACCGAAGCAGAGGTGCAGGGTCGGTTAGTGAAGGACCACCACGTGGGCAAGACCAATCATCGGGGAATTGAGGAGACGCTCCGGGCGTTGAAGAGGTTATATTTTTGGGTAAATATGGGGCGGACAGTCAGGGAGGTCGTTACGCGGTGCGAAATATGTCAGAGGGCGAAGTACGACCGACAACCCCCGGTGGCGGAACAAACGGTCACGGAAACGGCGGAGGAGCCCTTGAGGATTATCCAGACGGATCTCTATAGTAATGAAGGTCAGTCGTGGCTCACGATCCTAGATACTTTTAGTAAGATCGCCATGGCATATCCCGTAGAAACCAAGACACCCGAGGTGGTATGGGAGGGGATACTCCAGTGGTGCGGCACGTACGGGGTCCCCGATATGATCGTGTCGGATTCGGGGCGGGAATTTGATAATGACTGGATCCGGGAACAGAGTAAGGAACTAGGAATAAACTGGCGGCGGAACACCCCCCATCACATCAAGGGTAGGGGCGCGGTGGAACGTCTCCACAGCACGCTAGGAGAGCATCTCCGGCTATTTAGGATAGACCGACGACTCGATTCCTATACGGCGATGCCGCGCGCAGTAGTGGCATATAACCACAGTATACACTCAGCAACGGGGCTATCGCCGGTGGAAATAGTGTTCGGGCAAAGGCGGCGCGATCGAGGAGACCTGATGACGGCGCATAACTTAGGTTTACGGGAGCAACTAGGGGAAGCGCGCAAGGAACGTTGGGCGATGTGGGAGAGGGTCCGTGAGCGAGTAATCAGAGAGAAACGGACTCGCGTAGATAAAGCTAACGGCAGACCCGGGATCGTTAGCGCGGGCTCGGTCGCGCTGGGGACTACGGTATACCGCAGGTTGAGGACAGCCCGTAAGAAGGGAGACGCGCGGTACGAGGGACCGTACGTAGTGGTGAGTCAGTGGCGGTCAGAGAACACAACCTCTATACGATCCGGTACGTCAACCACCCTTTCCGGTCGCGCACCGTCCACTTAGAGGAGCTAAGAGTACCGTCGTCCGTGACCGACACACCACACTGTCGAATGAGCAGGTTATGTTTGAAAGATGTAAAACTCCCTAGTACGTAAGGCATTGTAAATAAATAAAGGTTGAACCATATTAGTTAAGATATAACGGGTGAAGGCCTTGTGGCCGGAAGCCAACTGTAATTAGTAATTGTGAACGGTAACAAAGAAGTTATCGGGGGCAGGAACTGCCCTGGTTATGTTCGTTGTACAAGAACTGTTTATTTTGTTTATTTTTGTTTATTTTGTTGTGATGTTATATTGAGTTCTTAGGTATAAGAAACTGGAGGGGGGGAGTTAACTGGGGAGCCTACTACGAGAAGACAACATAGGTAAGACTCCCCAGCTAATCCCCTCAGAGTATTAACTAAGGTATATATAGATGTCAGAATACAAATAAAGCCATTCTCAGTCTAATCGTTGTCTCAGTCTGTACCTTCTTCCCCCTTTTTATCGTTAGTGTTCGGTTGATCTTAACTTATATATATATATATATGTCATGGATAGTGGCAAAACATTGTTAAGCCTAATACTACAGGGCTTAATGTAAACAAAGCCTGTGTATTCAAACAGGACCGTGTGACGTATGTCAAGGAAAGGAGATAACCGCAAGCGCTGAGACAGCATATCAGGGGGGAGATAGAGGAGTTGAAGAGGCAGGGAATCGTAGTTGACAAAACATCTCCATACAATATCCCTCTGCGGGCCGTAACAAAGAAAGGAGTAGTCGAGAGAAGAAAAGTAACGAGTAGTCGTCGACTACAGGAAGCTGAATGAGTATACCATCGACGAAAAATACCCCATTTCTCGATTCGAGGACATTCTCGACCGACTAAGTGGGGCAACTATATTCAGCACACTCGATCTGAAGGTGGGATATCATGAAATACGGATGCATCAGAGAGATCAGCACAAGGAGGCATTCACATTTGAACGCGGGCACTACGAGTTCACTAGAATGCCTTTCGGGCTAAAGAATCCGCCGATAACTATCCAAAGATTAGTGGACAAACTCTTGAGAGGCATCGAGG
The DNA here is from genome assembly GCA_930367205.1 of Acanthosoma haemorrhoidale. Taxonomy (NCBI): domain Eukaryota; kingdom Metazoa; phylum Arthropoda; class Insecta; order Hemiptera; family Acanthosomatidae; genus Acanthosoma; species Acanthosoma haemorrhoidale. Next base: position 143,029,342 of record OV884011.1, read on the forward strand.
AATCGTACTGCCAGATATATATGGACGATTTTCTGGTTTTCAGCCGAAGCAACGAAGAACATCAAAATCACTTGAGACAGGTTCCAAAGGATCAGGAAATTCGGGCTATAATTACCGGTGGAATAATTGCTTGTTGGCCAAGCACAAGTAAGATTTTTGGTCCATATCGTCTCAAGAGAGAGAGTGCAACCCGATCGAGCAAAATCGAGGTGATCCAGAGGATGACCATTCCAAAGGAATCTGGGCCCTTCTCGGATCGCTGAACTATTACCAAAGGTTTGTACCGGAAATGGCAGAATGCCTCGTCCCGATCAATAATCTACTCAGATAGGGACAGAAGGTCAATATCACCCCAGAGATGGAGAACAACATTCATCGGTGCATGGAACTGTTACTTGGGGAGCCTATCCTCGCCTTCCCGAATTTCGCACTCCCATTACCACGGACGCCAGTGAATAGGCGTTGGGGGTGGTACTCTCCCAATATCGCGACGGAGGAGAGAGACCGGTCAGATATGCTAGTAGGAACCTTACGGACCACGAGAGCAGGTATAGCGCGCTTGAACGGGAATTTCTGGGAATCGTATGGGCGATAGAGCACTTCCGTCCCTACATCTTCGGAAGGTGATATTTTTAGTGGGGCATGGATAACACAATTGCGAGTGTTATTGGCGTCTATGACACAAGCCTCGTCACAAAATATGACCAACACCCACCTAGAGCAATGCAAGACGTGACCCCGACAGCAGACAGACCACTGCAAGATCTACAAGTGGATACCTTCACCTGGAGGGAGTACAAGTGGGTTACCGTCATAGACAGGTTTAGCAAAATGGCATAGCAGACCGATCGGCGAAAACTGTTGTGCAGGCATTACGCACATGGTGCCAATTCTATGGCGTTCCGGAAACTATCACTTCCGATGGAGGACGGGAGTTTAATAATGCAGAGATTACGGCTGAGGCGGTGGCTTTAGATATACGTTGGCATCTCAACACCCCAGGACACCCAAACAGTCGGGGAGACATTAAAAGGCTACATCGTACGCTCAGCGACCACCTGCGTATCTACCACGGGGTTCTACCCGGTCAATACGCTGTTTGGACTCACAGGATATTGGAGAGATGGCAGAAGCACATTCTCACAGGCAAACAATATCTAAAGAGGGAGTGAGACCCGATGCCGGTTCTGTCACAGGAAGGGGACAGAGGGGAACGTCCTGTAGCGTACGCCAGTAGGCGTTTCACCGAGGCAAAAAGTAGGTATAGTGCGCTTGAGTGGGAATTGTCAGGGATAGTCAGTGCGATATACCGTTTCCGACCTTACGTGTTCGAGAGAAGGTTCTGGTTGCACACGGTTCCAGTATTAGACAGACAGTGGATCGGTAAATTAAAAGAGATATGCGAGGGTCTTTCGTTGGAAGGAGTTCCTCAACCAATACAACTTGGAGGTAATACATAAGCCCGGTAAGGAAACAGTCGTAGCGGACTGGCTTTGCCGGGCGATGGATCCCAACGCACTCGACCAAGATTAGGGTGAATCCTCCCGGGACGTACTGCAGTTCTTGCAACAATGGACACCGAAGAGGAAAGAAGACCAACAGGAACTAGGGTCTACGGATTTGGTACCATCGGCAAGAGAAGGCAGCTCAACGAACGACAGGCCTGCGGGCATGGAAGAGCGGGAAGAAATTATCAATGATAAGCGCGACTAGATAGTCTGGAAGACGAAGACCTTCTGCCCCATGAAAATAGCATATGATAGCTTTCAACGATCCACCACCACGACCATATGGCCGGCGCTGGGGGGGGGGCAAATTAGCAAATTAGTCGTTCCCTCAATGATGCTACCACACCAGGGAAGACCCATTTTCTCTACGTCGGAAACGCTACCATATGGGAAAAAATTAAGCGTCTGTGGAGGGTGGAGAAGATTGGGGTGAACCGAACAATCGTACGGTATGATGGTAGAAACCATCCCGGATGAGCCGAAGCAGAAAGAGATCACGCTGGCGTACCATCAGGGCAAAACAAACCACAGGGGAGAACAAGAGACGGCTTAGGAGTTGAGGTGCTAGTAATTTTGGTGGGGGATTCGAAAGACGATTCAGGAGATACTAGCTGCCTGCGAGGTTCGTCACTGTACCATATATGACAGGCACCCACCGACCGGGCAACAAGTCGAGACTCCCACGGCGCAAACACCGCTCACTGACCTTCAAGTTGGTACCTTCACTTGGCGGGGACACAAGTGGGTCACCATGGTTGACCTTTTTAGTAAAATGGCTATGGCATACCCTGTTCGGGAAAAGTCACCGGAAGCAGTACTAAGCGCGCTGAGGCGTTGGTTCCAATTTTCCTGGCGTCCCAGATCGGATAGCGTCGGACGGTGGAAAGGAGTTTGATAACGCCGACGTGCGGGAGGAGATGACTCTGGACGTAATATTGCATGTCAATATCCCAGGGCATCCAAAGAGCCAAGGAGGAATTGAGCGTCTCCACAGTACCTTGGGCGATCATCTCCGAAATGCCAACAAAGGGTTGGAGCCGGCAGAGGCAATGCCTAGGTCTGTCAATGCGTGTTCACACGACCACCGGGTTCTTACCATTTGAAATACTGTTTGGACTTCATGGGCGTAGCCAGGACAATTAAAGTCAATTTCCTTACTCCTGCACACATCTCATCGGGTTTTAGTTGTCTATACGTTTGCCAGATATATGTTTTTTTGTTTTTTTTTAACCTTGGACCACATTTGATAAAGTTATGTTGTGTTTATATGGCTGTAAGACGGTGTTATTCTGCTCTAGGTGAGCAGGAAATTATTATGTCAGAAATGTATTAGCATAAGTGTTAAGTTTCAGTCCCTGACAGATGATCGGGGGGGGGGGGGGTTAAAGCTAGAGGCAAGTTTATGTTTTAAACTAATACGATCATGAGATGTAAACAACCCATGATCCGACGTACGAGTATGTCGGATTACTAGAGGCAATAAAGCAGTCTCTTTACAGAAGTTCGAGATTGTCGTTCATTTCCCTCTTTCATATTTTTTTTCGAAGCTGATCCGCCGACGATTAACTTATATATATATATGTAAGTTTGAACGTTACCACCAAACTTTGGCACATATACTAGAGGTCCCGACAGAGCTCGCTAGGATTGAATGATACTCCCAGGTTGTAACCTCCTGAATATGGGTACTCTTGTTAAGACAATGGTCAACACTTATTTTCGACAATTGTATTGATTCAGGTTAGTTATCATTTTTTTTTGTTTATTGTAATATTTGTAGCGCTAGCTAATGTGTACATATGTTTAATATTACAGTTCTAAACTACATTTGCAAGTGTTCGATTTATAACCAGAGAACCTCCACCTCCTTTAAGTTTCTGAATTCGAAACTTACATATATATATATGGATGAAGTAAATAATGAAATGAAAACTAAACTAAAACCCAATATATGGTAAACACTAATTAAGCAATCAAAATACAAAAATAAATTTCAAAATAAAGATATATCTACGTGCGTAATACCCAACCTCGTACTTCTACTCACTCGGGATAATAGTTAGACCCCAGTTTGAAGAATTAAATAATGAAACAAAAAAAAAATTACCTTTACCCCAAGAGGGGTTGATGCACAACGAAGTATTGAAATGGTTTTGTTCTTACCAAATAAGCATGGAGCTTCACCCATGAGCTTTCATTCATGAAAAATTTATAAAAGTTATAGTCACAATTTACGATATAAAAATATAACTATTTAAGTAAATACCTATTGAAACCATAAATAAAAGATGGTTAATGTTATGTACATAAAGAATAGAATTTGTGTGAAATTTTCAAAAAAACATAGGAAATCCACCAGCCCTTACCACCCTACAAGTCTGTCTTGTACTATGAACCTATAAAGGAATGGCTAAAATGGAATCATTGGGGGGTAAATCGAGCACGCTTGTAGATAAAGCTTAGAAATTATTATTTTTAATAACAATATGTGTATTATAAAACTGTATATTGTCTTTCCACAACTTATAACTTCATATTCGATAAAGCTATCTTCTTCAGTTATCTCTACAATAAAATAAAAAGTCAAATGATAAGATATTTTACCTGCTAATATGGAGGCAAACTAATTACTAATTCTCATACGTAACAAGGGTTACTTATTTTGAAATCGTCCATGTATTCTACTACAATTAAAAATCTTTATAATTCAAACACACACTGCTAACTGAGGTTAGAGCACTTGAAAGTGCTATTACATTAAGCGGGTTGTGGAAATAAACCGTTTTATAATCATACCATTCCACAATCCGGTAGTTTTATTTTTTTTTTAACATTTTTATTACTAGCAAATATGTCAAGGTTCTCAAGTTCTAGCATTTTAAAGCTTTTGTCATCTATATTGGCGTGGAATCGCATTATTATATAAGTAACATTAATCTCCATTAATTTTGCTTATTTACATTTTTACTGGTTAATGGTTGTAGCATAATTGACATGCCCTAAGAAAGAGAGTTGCAGAAGTAATTTTTTTTTTAAGAATTAAAAACATTTTGTTTCATTTAAAATATAAATTACATTCTAAAAATTGTTCATTAAAACAAACGTAATTCGAAAGGTTTATGTACAAGATTAGCCTAATATTATCGGCGACCCAATGTTTGCATGGGCTATACAAACAAACAAACTTCTCTCGCCCTATGAGCAAGGACAAAAACGGCCTCACTGAATGCAAAACGTCTCCGGATAATCATAGGCCGTGGCCCTTCTGTATCAAGTCTATAGGGGGGAATTAATCCGCCCTCTTACAATTTCCACAGCGGTCCGACATTGGAGGTGGAGAAAGCACATTATAATTTATGTCAGGCTAATGAGTTTGCAGAGAAGGCAGCTGACAAAAGAAGCAGAAGGGGCAGATGCCTGACCACACCCCCTCCCCTCAACGGCCCATGAATTACAAACGGGATAATTTGTTTATTAGCAGTTTCCATAGGAGGCTCCTTCAATGGCTTCCTACTGTTGGCCCTTCCCCGTGAATCTTTTATAGTCACCCTCGTGTCTCGTCTTTTTATGCCTCCGCGGTCTTCCTCCGGGTGTGTATTTCCGGGAGTGTATCTCCGGGTGCTGGTTGGATGAAGTGAATGGTACTTAATTTTAGTATTTTATTCAGGAAAAAAAATCGATGCATCGTTTCCATTCGCTGCTTCACTTAAACTCAAGCAGTGATATTTGTAATGTAAACAGGAAATATTTATACTAAAATCTGTATTTTTGGTGGTATTTAAGAGTGAATGTATTTATATACAACTAATTACAGTATAGCTTCCAAAAAAATTATTTAGTTATTTAAGTATTGTTTTTTTATTATATGTAGGTTATTCTGGCATATGTTACACATGCTGTTATAAGCTTAATCAATATTGCCTATTCAAGTTCTTATGGAATCTGCACTACATATATACTTTGAGAAATAACCTTTACTCTATTGGTGCAGCATACTTATGAACACACAGGACCAAACCTTGCTTAAATTTAATAAAAAACTGATCATCGGCAATTCGGAGAGTTATCTTTGGAGTTTAAAAATCAACTCGCTACTAAACGCATATTTTACTTAAAAACCGATGCCAGATAAACAAATTTATCGTGATATAGCATATTCTTTCTGCATGCAGGATTTAAATTCTAAACGTTAATTCACAAGTCCTAAATCTGGTTTGAACCTGGTCCAAGTGTAGAGCTTATTAGCCTGATAATTTGTAGCATTTTATATCCCCTGCCATGCAATAATAAGAATTTAGATTCATGTATCTCAAAACTGCTATAAATATAAAGAATACCCGGTTAGGGTCATTCAAAAACCTCCTTGTCATTGTTAACTACAAACAAATCTTTGGTGTATTTTTCTAAGTTAGTAAAAGCCTAAAAACTAGGTTTCATTATTGGAGATTGATTATGTAATTTGACGTAATACATCATACTAATATTGGTTTAGTTCTTACTAGGTGATGGACCTTTCCATGTTATTTTATTTCCATGTTATATTATTACATGTTATTTTATTTCCATGTCATTTTATTTCCACGTTATTTTATTTTTCCCCTATTCCTCTTTTCAAATTTTGAGAGCTTTTTAAAAAAAAAAAAAAAAAAAAGGTGAAGGACCTCTTCGAATCCAAGCATAAAACTGGTACTATTTCCCAATAAAGTACCGCTCCAACAAAAAAACACCCAACAAGGACATGTAAATTATGTTACAAACACAAAAAAAAAAAAGGACGAAGGAATGCATGGAGTGTAAAGTAGCCTTACATCTGCCAGAGTGTTTGCTGAAGCACATTACGGTGCAGGATTATTCATTTTTAGATTTGTGAAGCAGCTGATGGGCGAACGTGAGAGACTTCCCAAGACTTCCTCTTGCACATGTGAGGGAGGTGACAGCCATGTGCCAGATTTGGGAATTCTCTAGGCTGTTTGTAAATGTATGAATGAGCGAGTGTATGAAAATTATAAATATGGTATAAATGAGAAAATTGACCATAATTACTTACTGCCCAATAAGGCAGATTGTAATTTTATCACGTTAAAGATTTTGATATATCCAAATATTGATTCAAGGTGAGCATTTCTAATTAAATTTTTGATTCCCATTTATTATTTCTCGGCGTTAAATATCATAAGAATATAAATTATAATAAAATATTCTTTATTTTTAATTATACTTGTTCGGGCCCTTAGGCAGTAAATAAGTTTTTATTAAACTTAATATTTTGTTTGAGAGGATTTTTTTTATAATCGTAATTATTTTTAAATTATAAATTTATTTTCTTTCCTTTTCTGATTGTTTCGGCTGGAGACAATTAGTATGTAAATATTGTGTACATCGACAGACAGAGGAGATAGTTCGAAGGATTATACAGCTCGAGGAAGTAAATAAACACGTCTTTGCGTATTAGAGGACAAGGCTTTAGGCCTGAGCCTGGTTTTTAGTCAGTGATGAAGTTAACTCCATACCGGCCTGTTCCCCTGCGAACACGAACTCGCTGTTGCTACAACTGAACTTCTCGGCCTATCTGCCTGTTTATCTCTCCATACACATCACCACCCTGTGGTTGACTATCCGAAGATCACCGTCCTGCGGCTGCCTATCCGAACATCCAGCGTATTGTGACTATAAACTTTTTCGTAATTTTTATACGTTAATTATACTAACAATTATTTATACTGGTATTCAGGCCTGATTAAGTTGCTGATCAGTAATTTTTTTTTGTTTTTTTAAAATTAAATGAATTGTTATTTCTTTAATATTTTTGACTTTGTTTATTGTATATGCCTTATTGTTGGCAAGTTTGTGAGCTAGCCGACACAATCAAACCTCTAGCCTTTATCTAGAAATAGAAAAATATATTATAAATTACATATATATAATTTATAATATGTTTTTCTTATACATATATGAGGAAAAAATTAAAAGGCTGTATCTCAGGTATTACATTTTCACTCGTATTGGAAATGTTCTCAAGCATCACGCTGGCCTATTTAGCGCGCGTTATCTCCTACCGCTTGGGCCCGGAGTTTGTCGAGCTAAATGGTACAGCAAGGGGTTGATATTTAATTCGTTTTTAGTTATTTTTGCTACGTTATGATTTTTTTCCTTAGGATTGACATTAGTTATCGAAATTGCTCGCTGTTAAATAAAGAACATTCTGTATTTTACCCCAAAGTTAACCCACTGTTTCCATAATCATTCTCTACCTCATACGTAGACAGTAAAGTACTTTGTGGCAACCTTAATAAGCGACTTACATGGAACCCTATGATCACAGGTACCTTTGGGAACGACACTTTGGACGTACCCTTCTTTATTAAGACTTATTGTCACAGAGTAAAGATTGACAACGGAAAAGCCAGGGAACAGGGACATGGAAGGAGATTTAAATCAGTCAACTCTACATCTATTAATCACTAACTACCTATGCCTGATAAACTTCTTTGCATACTAGGTCAAAATATAGAAAACTTACCTTACAAACCTCAGGCAGATGCCTCAGAGAGAAATTAAATCAGAGGTAGTATGTTAGCGTTCATCTTTCCCACCAAGAGACATAACTGAATATTTATTTTTTCTGCACGGCAGTAATGATATTTTTTGTGGTGCCATCACACTCACTGGTCGTTTTGACACATGGACAGTTTTGATTCAAACATATTATGCAAAAAAATGTCAAATAAAATTACACAGAAAGCCATAATTTGTTGACAACTTTATCATCATATATGCTATTATTAGCAATAGGCTGCTAATGCTACACCTCACTATAAGGTTTTAACCTTTATGAGAAATAAATCATGGAATGGTTATTAAAAATAAAATACTTGTGGGATACCCTTTCCACAGCATTCAAATTATTCTACCCACATTGAAAATACCTTGTTAATATCTTAGAGTCATAGCTTACAGGCACAGAGGATCTGATAAAAGCTAAAAGCTAGCAATTACCCGCGCCAACGTTATATAATTTACCTAGGGGAGCCTGTACAAAGTGTGTAATTACCGCTGGGTCACCGTATTTCTTTCATAGCCAACCGTCTAATGACCACTGGAATGGCTTATTTAGGAAGCCTGTGCGAGGCTTAGGGGCTTAGCCGGGAGGGGGGCTTTATCTCGCGTGACTATCGCGCAGTAGTTGAAAAAAAAAACATAAGCACTTATTTTTATCCTAAGGGTCTTTTTGTAAAGGAAGCACAGTCACTTCCTCCCTGTAGATCAAAACGACTAGATGTGATCTATGTATGTTTTGTCACTCGCATTTCAATTACAGTTATTAAAACCCATTTGGACTTACGAACTAGAACTGTGGGGTCTAGCCAATATCAAACGAATTCAAACTTCCAATCCAAAGTCGTCATAACGCTCCCTTCTTCATCACACACTCATCACAACATGATGTACTAAATTCAGTGAAAACTTATCCACGTATACAAATTCTATGCAGCAGCACTCATCCATACAATCCTCTTCATCATCTCAATTAGTGGTGGTCAAGCGATCTATTGTAAATAGATAATTATGTCATAGTGTCCGGTCACTGCTTACTCCCCACTCATATCTGGAGCATCTGTGGTTCTCTTTCCCTTTTCCTGTTCTTCACCACACAGAAAAGGTATCGGAGAATGAGGTGGGAGAAGCTACAATTATTAAGGTATTCATATTTTATAAATGGTGGTATGAGTGTGAACTGTACATACTAATTGAGTATACTATCGTTTAAGGAGCTATTTAGCTCTTAAATTCTAATTATTACAGTTAATAAGCAAATTGTAATTTTACAAAAAAAATTTCCTAAAAAAAAAACAATATATATTTTTAAATTTGACCGTGTATGGGAATACAGGATGGATAAGTAAAATGGCGGCAGTTCTATTTTCAGCAAGGAAAAGCTATTTATTTATAAAAACCCTTGGTTAGTTGCGTGGTTCAAAAAAGTTCTGAAAAAACACTCTGCTTCAGAAAAAAATTAATAAATTTGGTAATTGGAAAGTACATTATTGTTAACCTTTTTTTAATATTGTATCAGTGGGGATGAAGCATGCATAGTTCTCCTCGAACTTGTCTAAATGTTGTGCAATCTTAAACAATATGATTAACTAATATGATTCATTAGAAAAAAATATTTTATCGTTGAACAAAAAAATTCTCTAAAATGTTAACTGAATCGATTAAAAAAATAATAATATAAACCTCCAGTGAAGGTGTTATTGAAATACTACTAGGTCTGTATCTACTAGATGTTTATCATACATAGGGTTCGGGTCATCGTTAGTTATATAATGCTTATTGTTTACGCCATTTGCGTAAAATTAATTTCATTTTAATTTGAATTTGCTATTCAATAAGTAATTACCCGAAACCATTCGGTATTTCAGTGAATCACAGACGCTGGCGCTGCCTGCCGGCTCGATCAGAGCTTTTCCCCCCACTTTTGTCTCTCAACTGGCAACTTCATGTTCACTATAGCGTCCTTTTTTGTCTTCAACAGTTGTCATTTTTCACACTGTTTTTCAAGCGTATTCTCAACGCCATTATCTTTATTTAGTCATTATTCAATTCACTATTACGCAGTCTTGGAGAGGCAACATTTCAGATTAAACGCAGACAGCTATTGGATGAATCGGGACTTGGATAAATCTGGAGTTTGGGCCCAAATCTCTAGGTTGTCGGAGTTCAAGAAGGGAGATTCGCACGCTGTCGTCACATCGCAGCAGGTAGGAATTTACATTACTGTGTTTACATTTGATATTGTCATTTCTCTAAAGAGACTCTCAAATAATTACAGTCCACTTAAAACTCAAACGTATAGCTAATTATCCCCAGGCTAATTAGTTTCTCGAATTAGTCGCCTCGTTTGCCGGTTGCGATTTCAACTGGTGAAATTTTGGCTTTAGGCGGTTTCCAGCTAAGCAAATTGTCATCCAGCCATCCTGAGCTTCTGCATACTTTGCTTCATGACTATTTGGAATGCCCACTTCTGTTTTCAGACCCCGATCGGACTCTCAAAATTCTGGGTCTTAATTGGGAGCCTTCGTCCGACTCATTTATTTTCCGTATCACCCCCTTCGATGGAACCTGTACAAAGCGTTCCTTACTTTCATACATTGCGCGAATTTTCGACCCTAATGGGTTTGGAGCTCCAGTCACATTTGCATTAAAAGCTATGCTACAACAATTATGGTTGTCTGGCCTTACGTGGGATGAACCCATCAATCAGACACTTCAACAATCGTGGTCTCGTCTCGTTCACAACATGAGCACTCTTGGTAACCTTCGTATACCACGACATATCGTACAACCTAATGACGCTTCATTAAGCCTTATCGGCTTCGCCGACGCATCTCAACTCGGCTATGCTGCCGTAGTTTACTTATGTTCAGAAACCGCTCATTCTCGCGTCAGTACTCTCTGGAAGGCCAAAACTCGTGTAGCTCCTCTCAAAACATTGTCAATTCCTCGCTTGGAGTTATGTGCAGCTCTGCTGCTGTCCGAGCTTATTTGCTCATTGCTGACATTTTCTTATCCTTCCCCTTTGCAGACCGTCCGTCTATTTTCGGATTCTCAGATCGTACCCTCGTGGATCAACACTTCCCCACATTTTTTAAAAACCTTTATTGCTCATCGCATTTCCCGCGTAAATGAAATTCCATTTTCTAATCGCTCTTGGTCGCATGTATCTTCCGACCAGAACCCTGCTGACTTGGCCTCAAGAGGTCTTACAGCTGAGCAATTTGTCACTCCTGACTCTCAAACATTGTGGTATTCTGGCCCTGAATTCGCCAATCAACCTCAAATTCTATGGCCTGACGCCTTTGAACCATCCTCAGCTCACACTGAGCAGCTGCCTGAGTTACGCAATACCAATCCCGTCTCATTGATGGCAGTCTCATCCAGCAATTTCCTGCACGATTTGCTTACCCGATTTTCGTCATTAAATAGAGCACGTCGAGTCCTGGGTTGGATCTTGCGTTTCTCAACCAACGCTCGCATTGCAGCATCAGCGCATCGAACTCGAACGGGTGACCTTACGGTTTCCGAGTTACAAGCTGCCATGCAATATTATGTCACTTCCACTCAATCCATCCATTTCTCAGCCGAGATAGCTCGTATTCAGACCCAACAAAACACCAAGTCATTGCAAACATTAACCCCTTTTCTGGATCAAGCCGGTGTTCTTAGGGTGGGCGGTAGACTTTCGCGTTCTCAGTTGCGTTATCCAGCTCAACACCCAATATTGCTGCCCAAACGAGCTCATTTGTCATATCTGATAGCACGTCATGCTCACTTGACATGCCTTCATGCTGGTCCTACCACTTGTATGGCGCACATTCGATCCGAATATTGGATCCTATCTTTGCGCAGTTTGATTCGTTCGGTAATTTCATCATGCCGCACATGTAAATTGTTCAGAGCGCGTTCGCCTCAACCATTGATGTCAGATCTTCCGTCGGTCCGCCTGACACCAGGCCGTCCCTTTATCAACACGGGCGTCGATTATGATGGCCCTTTAAACGTCAAGTCTTCTCGACTGCGTAAGGCCCCCATTACCAAAAACTCAAACGTATAGCTAATTATCCCCAGGCTAATTAGTTTCTCGAATCAATCACCTCGTTTGCCGGTTGCGATTTCAACTGGTGAAATTTCAAACACTTATATTATATATAATGCTAGTAAGCCCTTTCTACTGTATACCTGCCTCGTGACTTCATGGAAGTCACTGATGGTTCCTGTCCATAATTAGATGTCATCGGAGTAAATCATCTTCCATTCTGCACTCGTTCAAAATACGAAATATTCCAATGAGTTTTTATATTATTATGAGCCAGTTATGAAAATAGACAATTACACATGCTTAAACATAAATACAAGTGAAAAAACCACAGACTTTACGTATAACCTAAGGATCATCGAGCTCGCCTTTTATCGTTAGTTATATAATACTAATTTTTAGCTGAAAAATGTACTTCAGTCGAGACATATGGTATCCCTTTCCTTTGTCTTTTACAGTCCCCTCCTAGCCCTCAGACTACTTGCTTCCAGCAAAGACACCTTCAACACTTGTGCTTTAGCCTTAGCCAAAGAATGTCCTAGTGCTGTAATTGATTGATATTTGTATATATACCAGTGTTTTGATTGTTATTCATAATAAAGTTTTTTAAAAGACTCTCCTCAAACAAGATTATTTAACTGGCGCACCGAACAGGCACCTGGCAGTATACTCAGTAATTTGCTCGGGATGTTGAAATTTGTCCCTTGGTGCTATTTATGATTTCTTAAGTAATACAACACTAGATATTTTCCAAATGTATTCAGAAGGTCTTGACCATGAGTTTTTTGCGGTTTTATAGAGATAGACAAAATGATACACATATTTTTCTATGGCTGCGTGATTTTAATTGGGTTGCTAAAATAGCATATAAATTAACAAAATGAAAAAATTTCTTCCTGTTGTAGCTTTTTGAGACAATTGATTTTTAATTTATTTTGTGTATTTTATGATAGACATTGAGAGCATCTTTTACTTAACTTATCTCACAAAGGTACATAATTTGGAATAAGTGAGTCAATGATTTTTAGTCCTGAATGGGTAAGTCTATTCCGTGCTCTCATGGTAACTGTGCTTCCCTGACAGAAATAAATTATCAAGTTCGAGCCATTATCAAAATATTGGAAAGGTTACTTCGTCTGGAAATGTTCACCAGAGTACTTGGGCACCACCTTGACGTTTATGCATTTCTGGACATGGGCAAGTCCAAGGAAGTCACATCTACTTTTCGCTCTGATATACTTTATAGCATTTATTTTATTTGAATTTATATGAGCAGTGTCCCCTTTTCTTACAAAGTCTTTATATTTTTCTCTGTCTCAGGAAATTCTAACAAATTAAATACCTTTTAGGGGGATGTTTAACTCATGATTTCGTACCAGGGTATTAATACCATTTCGATTCGTTACGCCAGAAGGTATTTGCTTAATGATTACTCTTAGGTTGAGTTTTGTAATAGATTACACATTGATTACCACAAACATTCCACGAATAAACAGCAACACATAAAAGGTCCACAGAAAACAGTGCCGGATGCCTGATCCAAAATGGAATCGTGTATAGGAAAGCGGTGGTATCGGAATGGTGGCTTTAATACATTCATTACACGTTGAACAATATTAATTTAAGTAAGTATGAATGTTCCGATGAATTATTGTATGAGAAACAAGAATACAAAAAATAATGACACGGGTGCTACAACAGTATTTGATAAAGTAGAAGACAATATTCGTTTACATTGAATAAAATAATAGGCCATATCAATAAAAAACCACGCAAACACTCCATAACAAAGAAATTCAATAATAGAATACAAAGTTATTAATAACAGATTTACATAGCATCACTCAGTGTGGTTCAATTTAACATGTTTGTTACTCTTAACACAGAAAAGTATTTTTAATCATAAATTGTATGTATACAAATTATCATAGTTACATTAGTAAGATATTATAAAATACATGCTATGATATGACAAAAACATAAGACATTAATTAAATATTGATTTTTAAACTAATAATTATAACTACAGAAGATCAGCTTACATTTGTAAGCTATATTCCCCATTAACTTAACTAATGAATTATTTAATTAATATTAAAAAAATAAAACTAATACAAAACATGGATTTACCCTTTTCACTCCCGGCGTAATAATAATAGACAGGTAGGAAAGAACAAAGAACTCTAACTGATACTGTTCTCAGCAGCCAGTGATAGTGGATTTTCCTATAGTTTAGGTCACAACACTTTAATTACTTTTCAGTTTTAACACGAAGACATAATTCAGTTTTCTTTTGCTTTAATTTCTAATATCGTTGAGACTGGGAATGGGAAATAATATCGGAAAAACGGGATGGTGAGTTTTTGTTTTCAAAACATCCACTTATCTCTTTGTTCATAAGTTATATAATGCTAAGAATGTTGTTCTCCTAATATTATATATGAGGCTTAAAGCCTCTTCTAGTGGATACCTGCGTCGTGACTTCATGGAAGTCACTGATATTTTTAAGTAAGCGACCGCATCCTTCCTAGACCTAGCTCCCTATTCCCGGAACTGGCATACCCTTCCCTTATTATACATAATGTGTATCAGCTTTAGCCCCAGTCCACACTTGTTTCCCAGACACAAGTCCCTAAACATCCGACCCAGTATGTAGTAAAATAACTCTTAATATTTGTATATACCAGTGTTTTGCTTGTATTTCATAATAAAGCTTTTCTTTCATTTCTTTTAAAATACTCTCCTCTACAAAGATTATTTAACTGGCGCCCCGGACAGGCAACTGGCAGTATACTCAGTAACTTCAGACTACCCTGAAGTTCACTTATAGATCCCTCATTTGGCAAAGGACAGTGAGACCACTCCAATAGCGTGAGAAGACCGATGCAAATACCTCTGGAAAGATGCCCCACAGGACAGGACTTCGCCGATATTGGGTACTGATCTATTTCAATAGATTTTCACCAGGTAATACCCTAAAGAAATACGTTATATATCTGAGGAAGTTGAAGGAAGAATGAAGCTGGACTTCATTGAAGACATCATTCACTTGGGACCTGCGAACTTCAAGTCAGAAGAGAAGAAGGTTCGTGATCAAGCTAAGAAGATCCGAAGAAATATTCTCTGAATCTGTGCGTAAATCCTGAATTATAAGATTGCTTAGATAACAGGATGTGGGATTGTTTGACTACCACTTTGACGAACAGGCTATGAAGGCTTGAGGCAATATTAACAGAGCCTGGGACTGTTCACTTGAAGGTGCGTTTCAACGTTTTATGCTGGTTATACAGAAACAATCAATTTAATGCTTGATTAAATTAGGTAATAATTAGGATTAATTAGGTATTATTTTTGCATACAGTGTTATTTTATGTATATATATATATATTATTTTTATGACAAGAACAGGTATACAGATATTTTAGATAAAAACAGACACATTAACGAATTAGAAATTACTATCATATGACTAAAGAAGACAATGGACACCTTCCACACTATAATGGTGATCTAACTAATTTAATAACATTCATTAAACCACTAGAAAAAATATATTCAACAGTATGTAACGAAACAATCACTAACAAATTCTAATTCAGAACCGTATACTAATTGACACCTCTATACGTAATAAACAACAAGAAATATTATCACACAAGGTACTAATTGTAGACCACGTTCTAAGAAATTTACCATCAGGCCTAATGGACGCACTCAACCATTTTATTATTAACGATTGTGAAAGACTTTTTATTATAATGGTACAAATGAAAAACGTTTTATATAATAACTGTAGGATTATAATGGAAGACATATATCCTCAAGGAAACACAAACATCGGTCAACAAGAATACCGACCTAGATCAAATTTCAGACAAAACAATTATAGGAGAAATGACTATATTGGGCAACAACTTCAACCCCGACAGTACCAAAATAAATCTAGAAATCAACAAAACAATTACTCTTAACATAGAACTAACTATCAGCAACGTTATGAACCCCGACAGAACTTTATAAACAATGAACAACGACTTAACTTTCAAAGACCTGAACAAATATCCTTCCCATCACAACCCTTCAAT
Organism: Acanthosoma haemorrhoidale; assembly: GCA_930367205.1. Lineage (NCBI taxonomy): Eukaryota > Metazoa > Arthropoda > Insecta > Hemiptera > Acanthosomatidae > Acanthosoma > Acanthosoma haemorrhoidale. The sequence goes on from OV884011.1 coordinate 143,045,532, forward strand.
CCACATTCACAAAACACCGTGTCAATGCGAACTGTTGGAAGTAACGAACTGCATCACTTAGACGAAACTCGCTCACTAGAAGAAGAGAACGAAACCTTGAAACAGAAAGTGAAAGATTTGGAGGACAAACTTGAATATTTTTTTGGGACTAGGGAAACCACAACCGTCCCCCAACATCAACTAAAACCAGTGAAGGGAACTCCATCATTTACTGACTTACTCGGAGACAATTAGTAAATAGACACAGGGTCAGAAATTAACTACATACACCCATGTTCTATACCCACAGGAATTGAAATTAAGTCGGAAGATTTCATAGTGGTAACACCAGCTGATAGCGAAAAAGGCAATGGCTCAGTCATTATAAATTTGGGACCAAGATTGGGTTTGACCCCATCTATTTAAACATGATCTATTAGTTATGTTCAAAATTTACAACTTAAGTAACAAATACGAAATATTATTAGGGATGGAAACAATGCAAACCCTAGAAACAGAGATTAAATTGGGAACGAATAAGGAAATTAAAATGAATAAAATAGACGTAATAGTTAATAATGGTCAGATATTATATAATCAATTATATAGATTAAAAAAGAACTAGAAGAATAAAAAAGAACTAGAAACTCTTGTAGGACATGAACATATAACTAAAGATAATAAAATAAAATCATCACATGACAACCTCTGTAGAACTTGACGATATGGTAACAGAAGAAGGTATAGAAGACAACATTAGTGTTGTAGCTACACAGCCCTCCGAAGAGTCTAGTAACGAACACATTTTTATAGCCCCTTACAACAAAGCAATAAATGGTGAAAAACACCAAATTATAATAACCTGAGGACATAAAAACGTACAATTTACCAAACCAATTAAACCTAATTTTATGGCAACACCTAAACCAGAAAAACATTTTGAAGATTTAATGATTAATACTTTACATTACGAAAGACAATACACAATCACTATAATCGATACTTTTTCAGAAAGACTATTCACAAGAACCGTGAAATGTATAACAAGTACTAACATATGTGACATTATAAAACAATACGTATAACATTACCCGACACCAAATTCTATACGAAAGGAGCACGGAAGAGAGTATGAATATAAATTAGTTACTAACTTCCTTGAAACGAATGGAATAGAACCAATGTATGTAACACCTAGTAACTCGAATTCTTTAGGACTTTTAAATTATGCACACAGCACATTAATCGAATATTTAAGGACATTAAATAATAAACAAATAACTAATAAGATGCTAACTAAAAAACCTTTTTGTAGCAACTATTGCATACAACACCTTAATTGAAAAACTAGGTATGTCTCCTGACGAGATAACGTTTGGAATAACTAAAGAAAATAAACAACAAATATCGATAAAAGAACAATTTGTTAACAACTATCATGATGATAAACGCTTAGTAAAGACAAAAATAGTAAAAGAAAAGACTGATCGAACAGAAAAACTAAATGAAGATCAGGAAGACATTCCGACAATTTCTGATGAACAATTAATGATAAAAACTACTACTCATCGAAAGTATAATAATTCTAATAAAGTCACTGGTATTTTTAAGTAAGCCTAGCTCCCTAACATCGAACCCAGTATGTAGTAAAATAACTCTAAACATTTGTATATACCAGTTTTTGCTTGTACTTCATAATAAAGCTTTTCTTTCATTTCTTTTAAAATACTCTCCACTACAAAGATTATTTAACTATAGATGATCACATTCTTTGGGCTGTTATATATATATTTCATCATATTTTGATCTATATTTCAAGTTCAATTGATTAAATTAGCGGTCATTATTAGATGCTTGTTTGAAGAAACCAATTGAGATAAAGGGATAGACGTTAGTGCTGTTCTCGGCACAGATTGGCACCAGTGGAAAAGACACCACGCAGAAAGGCTCCAGGCTTTAATAAGTATTGCGTCAGTTGGAAATGGCACCATTCGCCTGAGCTGGAAGGATTAGCCCTTCACGCTTGGGAGGGGGGTGGATGGGGAAGGGTTAAAGCTGCAAATTTAATATGATCTCCGTTCTAACAAGGATTAGAAAGGCGGTCCGTGATAAACTTGGCCTCCCTGCTGAAGGAAGAGACTTTAATAAAAGGTGTAATGGGTGGAGCGAGGCATAATGCTTCATAAACCAGGGCGACGTCACTCCTCATCGCGGTAGATAGTCAACATTAAACTTAGAATAATCATTTCTCTTCATTCTTAGTGCCCCCGGCTCCAATCATTCCTTCTTCCTTCATATTAGAGCCTTCTACTTTGTCGGTTAGCTCAGGGGTCTGTGAAGAATTGCCAAAGAAAGAAGGATATTGGAGCTGAAAGCACAGTAATTTTGCTTGATTGGTTCCGGGAAATTTAATCTAATCAATTTGATATCTCATTATCATAATATAATGATGGTACCCCCCCCCCCCCTGCTGCTCTGAGACACGCTTCATTGTTCTTTTCTTATTCGTGCATACACCCTATGGAAGTCCACACCTCTTGCTATCCATCCTTCTTCTCCCCTTCAATTTTGAAATTCCGTCTTTCCTCTCAATCTACTATTATCTAACTAATTTCAGAATTATACCAAAAGTATTATGTTATTTTTTTTCTCTTTTGTTTAATTCAAAACATAATTAGCTGTTTTTATTATATGTACTAATTATAAATAGCTTCTTTATTGTGCTAAAATTACAATCGGAATTTTAGGCAATAAGTAATTCATACCATATTTACAATTCGTCATTCATTCGCTCATTCATACCATTTTTACAGAAAGCCCGGAGGCCTCCCATATCCATATGTTTGTCACGTCCCTCTCATTCAAAAGAGGAAGCGGAGTCTTGGGAATTTCCCCACGCTCCTCCGCCAGCCGCGTGGCCGTATACGAGCCAGTGGAGGCTGGCCAAGAGCGCCAGCGCCACAAACGACAGGATTGGAGAAACTGACCATTGCCAGGACTCCCACTGTCACGAGGAGGATTATAGGAATGAGTGGTACAGTGCAATGGCTGTGCTAAGGGATTAGGGTGGGGATAGCCTACTATGGAATTTCATAAACTTGGAAGGGATGAGTTCAAGAATGTAGGGTATATTAAGATCGTTATGAAGGGTTTTGTTTGCTGACGTAATAAGGGGCATTTACTATTTGTTGTGTAAACCTCTTAATTACGAATAATTAGAAGTTCCCCTCTGCTCGGAGAAAATATCTACTTATTTTTCCATATTTTAATAATAAAGCTTATGACGTCAGTAAGATTTTCATGTTCAGTACGAAGTAAGAAGAATTTATTGGGGGTGGAGGGGACATCAGCGGTGTATAGGTTATAGAGGGTGGGACCCAGGACACTGCCCTTTGGAACTCCTGCTTTTATGGGATAGTAGTTAGAATATTCTACACCACAGCGGACTTATGTACTAATTAGTGTCATTTTTTAGGGTCTAATCAAGTCTATTTTTGTTTTATTTAATTCAGAGATGGAACTATCTGTGTACGTCAACAGCTTTGCTTGAAGAAACAGCGATTAGTTTTCCTGTACGAGCGGTGATCAGGAGAATGTCGGAATATTTAAACACTCTTAAGGAGCGGCGTTTGGATTGGATTAGATCTTTGAGATGCTGAGGTAAAGGATGTTTATTGTGAAATTTTGGATGACGGTGGGACGTCGATGCCTCCCAAGCCGACCTCTGGACCAGAGTAGTGAAAGAATGCACTGCATCGTCTAGGTCTTGGGGTGATTTCAGAGACTCTTTGAGGTCTACGGAATCTGTAAGAAGTTGGCGGAAGTGGTCCCAGTCAATTGGACCCCGAAAAAATGAAGGAGGAGTCAGTTTGTAAATTGGTCGTAGGGAAATGGTTAAAATTAAAGGGCTATGATCGGAGGAGAGGTCATCGTGGGGCGTAAGTGAATAGTTTAGTGTTCCTTAACGATTGTAGAAGAAAAAGTCAAGGATATCTTGATTACAGTTGGGATCTGATTGCTAACAGGTGATGTGTCTGGAGAGATATTGGAGCAATGTTTCCGTGTGGATTCAGACAACAAAGCTCGTCCTCGTGTATTCGTAGATCTTGACCCCCAGTATTGGTGCTTTGCATTTAAGTCACCACCCACCAGAAAACGATGTCCGATGGATTCTAGAAAGGAGATGAATTGAGAATCAGAACCGGATTAATTGGGAGGTCAGTACACTGTTGCTAGAGTAAGGGGGGAAATGAAGGTGGTGATTGACACTGCAGTGGATTGAAGGAAATCATGAACTTTTATATAAAAGTTTCCATTCTCAGGCCAATCATTTTCTTTTAATGTGTTCATCGAACAGTAAAGACACAGTAGCATATCTGGAAATATCAAAATTATTTCATGAAGTGATAAAAAACCAGGTTTGAGGAAAACTTGGCTTCGCTACTTATTTGCATATCATTATTTCAATGGCAATCCACAACCAACCATAACAAATCTAAAAATAGTTCCAGGAAATCATTAAAAATCGCAACATATTTTTTAAGTTAGTTCCGTAAGATGAAATAAATATCCTAAAAGTAAAATCAAATACATTGTAGTACTCATTGTACTCATTGAAGCAATTCATGCCTTCATCATATTCTCCTTCTTACAACTTCTAGCCGCCATCCGACGAGTGGCAAAAAAGATATAAAATGGGTGGACCTGAGGCTTTCAACCTTTCTGGCGGCCTAGTCGGCTGCTTGATTCGCTCTGATCTGAATCCATAAGATCGTAGAAGGTGTGCCCCGACAATTAACTATGTCCAGGAGAAGACGAGAAGGGTAGGTTTTATAGGTAGTTTATGTGGTCTTAGAATGACCACAAATTCACACACGGTATCTAAGGGTAGGTGAAAACCATCCGGATCCCAAAGGTGAGTGTGAACTGGAGAAAATAGACTGGATTGCAGTGGCAGACGCTGCTAGGTAAGGTTTGTAGGGTCGTCGTCCACGAGGGAGAGGAGGTGCTAGTTTTAGTGAGACGAAGGCAGAGATTCCCACTAGGAAGGTGTGGGGTCTGACAACGCTGGACTAAAGCATAGCGAGGCTGGGAGAGAGAGATACAGAGGTAGTTGAATAAGAAGGGCATGGTTTGAGAAGAGCAGAAAGCGCCAGTGCAGAGAGAGAGAGAGAGAGAATGAGAGATATCAGTTTAACCTCCGACGATTAACTTGCCGAAACCAGGGAACCTAGTACAACGAAGTGGAAAGTAATAATTTTCTTTTCTTTATTTTTTTTTTGTTCATTCGCTTCACGTTTTCTTTCTTTCTCAATAGAATGCCAGAGGGAGTGTTACGACCCCCCAGTGCTTAGTGCAGCAACAGATACACCGCAGTTACCTCAAACGACCATGGCAGTGGCACAAGCGAATACATTGGCATGGATGAAGATCCAGGTCATTAACGCTCAGGACATGACGAAGTCGATTTCGGATCTGGAAAGATTCGCAGGCGAGACCGGGGAACTAAATAATTTCCTTAAAGGGTGTGGCCGGCTGATTACGCAGATAGAGGGCAAACAGTCGGAGGACCTGATAACGGAAGGGGACGCAGAATCCATGAGGGCAGCTCTGGTGTGCAGAGCGAAGCGGAGTGTCCTGAACATGATCCAGACCGACCAGGAGACCTCGTGGAACGTAGTGAAGGAGCGGCTGAAGAAAGCGTTCGGTGGGGAAAGATGGACCCCGGAAGAGGACATTTTTAAACTCTTCAGGGAAACGAAGAGACACCAGCTGACGAACGGGCAGTACGCCAGAACGATGCTGGCAAGATACAACAATATCACGGAGAAGATGTGGGAGACAGTAAGTGCGGCGGAAGTAGAAGCCAGGATGGCGTTCTTATCAACTATCCTGAAAGTACAGCTAGCGAAGGAAACTGGAAGAAAGGAGGGGTTACCGAGAGAACGCACAACCACGCCCATCGATGGAAGAAGAAGGAGGCAGAGTACGGTGGAAGATAAAGAGTAATGGTGGGGAAAGGAGCCAAGGAGATTTGGTGCACTACGAGTGTGGGAAAGCAGGACATTTGGTAGCACAGTGCCCACGCACTAGGTGCTTTGAATGTGGTACGGAAGGGCATGTAGCCAGGCAGTGCCCGTATATGAGCCGACGCAGAGACGGGAACAGACCTGAACCGATGGAGATAAACGCTCAGAGGAAGCGGAGGAAGGAGAGGCCGCAGCCAGAAGCGTAAGAGACCTCGGAAACTTCCGAGACAGCAGAAGAGAGGGAAGAACCAGGAAACCGAATGGGTTGGAGAAACGGCAGTGCTCGGAGGTCCACTCGACGACAAACATCAGAGGAGAGGGGAGAACGTGATATCTGAGCAGAGTGGTGGCGGAGAGGCGACCGCACGATAGTAAATATTAGTGTGAAAGTCGTGGATAGCGGTCTGCCTATAATCAGAGTCGCGAGTGGAGTGAAGTGTCTAATGGATATTGGGACTACAAACACAATGATGTGTCGGGAGACACTAGAGAGGATGTGTGAAGGAGAGAGGATGCCCCAAATACAGGTATACTCTTGTAACTTGATCCCCCTTGGGGGCCTCTGTAAGGTCGAATGGGAGGCAGTAATAAGGCTAAATAGATGGGAACGCGATGAGGAGAGTTTAAGAGTTCACGTGGTAGAAAAGATGCCCCGGGAATATGGAGGGATCATAGGGTGCGGTTCGCTTGGTAAAGTAGGAGCAAGGGTTAGGAACGAAAAGGGGCGATGGGACATTCGAATAGGTAAGGTAAAGGTGCCTGGGACTAGGGAGAGAAGTAGGGCGTGATGGGGGAAGGGCGCGAATAGGAGCGCTAAGGCAAGCAGAAGATTGGAAAGGGGAGCCTAAGAGAAAATACATAGATATTTTCTTCAAGGAAGGCGAGCGATTGGGGCTCACAGGTAAAAGTGTACACGAGATTCCGCTCAAGCATGACAGGGTGAGTTATATGAAGGAGCGCAGGTATCCAGCGGCTCTGATGCACCACATTCGTGAGGAGCTAGACAACCTGAAGAAGCACGGAATTATAGTGGACAGCACATCGCCATATAACAGCCCCCTGTGGGTGGTCAAGAAAAAGAATGAGGAAGGTGGGGGCCCAGACTACAGAAAACTTAATGTGAATACGGTGGATGAAAAATATCCAATCCCCAGGTTCGACAATTTAAGCAATTTGGCTTGAAATTGTCAGACGAAAAGTCCCATCTAGGCCAAGAGGTTATCAATTTTTTGGCGCATACGATCTCTAAGGAGGGAGTGAGACCTGATGCCGGGAAGGTGACAGCGATTCAGAAGATGGTGTTTTCGTCGGACGTTAAAGGGACCCGGCGCCTGCTGGGTACGCTTAACTATTACAGGAGATTTGTCCCCGAAATGGCGACTTGTTTGGTACCCCTAAACAATCTCCTGAAGAAGGGTCAGAAAGTGGTCATCACCCCAGATATCGAGGTGAATTTTCGTAAGTGCATTGATCGTCTCCAGGAACACCCGGTCCTTGCATTTCCCGACTTCACGAAGCAGTTCACAATCACGACGGATGCCCTGGGAGCGGTTCAGTCACAGGAGGGGGACAGAGGGGACCGTTCCGTAGCGTACGCCAGTAGGCGCCTCATTGAGGCGGAAAGTAGGTAATACGCGCTAGAGCGCGAATTATTAGGGATAGTCTGGGCGATAGACCATTTCCCACCCTACGTGTTGGGGAGAAGGTTTCGGGTGCACACTGACCACAGACCGTTACAGTGGGTCGGTAAATTAAAAGAGTCGTCGGCGAGGGGTCATGCGTTGGAAGGAGTTCCTCAGCCAATACAGCTTGGAGGTAATATATAAGCCCGGTAAGGAAAACGTCGTGGCGGACTGGCTGTCCTTTCGAGAATGGTCGCCGGAGAGAGAAGAAGACCAACAAGAACCAGGGTCTATGGATGTTGTACCGTCGTACCGTCAGGAAAAAATTAAGCGTCTTTGGAGGGCGGAGCAGATTGGGGTTGACCGAACATTTTTTACGGTGTACTATGATGGTTGAGATGATCTCGGATGAGCCAACGCAAAAGGAGGATGTGGTCAAGTTCACCCAATACTTCCGTGAAAGGCTTCTTGCCTCTGGCTTTAACTCCCCCCTGCCAGTTCCTGACCATCCGTCGAGAACTGAAACTTAACACTTATGCCAATTATATACAGTTCTGACATAATCATTTCCTGCTCGCCTAGTGAAGCACAACACTGTCTTATAATCATAGAAACAGAACATAACTTTATCCAATGTGGTACAAGGTTAAAATAATAAAATTTAAAAAAACATGTATCTGGCAAATGCCACCAAAAACCAAAAGACACAGTACAGGAATGAGAAAATTAGAGTCAATTTCCTATTTGGGTGGCTTCCCCACCGGAAACTTTAACTGCTCGAGATGGATTGTTCTCCTCTTAGCGGGTTCATGAACACTTTGGATGGTCACCAAATTGTGTTCACGAATCGTGATCACCTGGAAGGGACCCTAATAACGGGACACCTCCTTACTCCTATTAGAACCGATCTTACGATACACCATAGTGCCTATCAACGACGCACTCTTCCATTGGTTTGACGCCCGCGTTCTCCCGCAACACCCTCCTGGATTTTTCCACGGTAATTTTCGCGTACACCTTCCCCCATAATTTCCCCAGTTCCACGCGGTTAGTGGTGAGTTATGCGGACGTCTCGTCTCCTACCACCGTTCCAGCTCCAACCCTTTGTTGGCATTGTAGACACGGAGATGATCGCCCAAGGTACTGTGGAGACGCTCAATTCCTCCCCGGCTCTTTGGATGCCCTGGGGTATTGACATGCCATATCACGTCAATAGCCTTCATCTCTCCCCGCACGTCGGCGTTATCGAACTCCTTTCAGCCGTCCAACGCTATCCTATCTGGGACGCCGTAAAATTGGAACCACCGCCTCAGCGAGCCTAGCACTGCTTCCGATGACTTTTCCCGAATAGGGTATGCCATAGCCATTTTGCTAAAGAGGTCAACCACGGTGACCCACTTGTGTCCTCGCCAAGTAAAGGTATCAACTTGAAGGTCAGTGAGCGGTGTTTGCGCCGTGGGAGTCTCGACTAGTTGCCCGGTCAGTGTGGTTGCCTGTCATATTTGGTACGGTGACAAACTTCGCACGCAGCTAGTGTTTCCTGGATCGTCTTTCGCATCCCCCACCAGAAATACTTCTGCCTCAACGCCTGAGCCGTCTCTTGTTCGCCCATGTGGTTTGGTTTGCCCTGATGGTACGCTAGCTTGATCTCCTTAAGCGTAAAGAAAATGGGTCTTCCCTGGTGTGGAAGCACCATTAAGGGCACAACTAATTTGGTCATTGTTCACCCCTGGAGCCGACCATATGGTCGTGGTGGTGGATCGTGGAGAGCTATCATGTGCTGTTTTCATGGGGCCGAAGGTCTTCGTCTTCCAGAATATCTGGCGGGGCTTTTCATTGATAATTTCTTCCCGCTCGTCCATGTCCGCAGGCCTGTCGTCCGTTGCCCTCCCTCCTCCTGCCGACGGTACTACATCTGTAGACCCTGGTTCCTGTTGGTCTTATCTCTCCAGTGTCCATTCTCGCAAAAACTACCGTCCGCCCCGGGAGGATTCCCCCTGATCTTAGTCAAGTGTATTGACCACCATCGCCCGGGACAGCCAGTCCACCTCGACGTTTTCCTTAACGGGCTTATATATTACCTCCAAGTTTATTGGCTGAGGAACTCCTTCCAACGCATAACCCTCGCCGATAACTCTTTTAATTTACCGACCCACTGTAACAGTCTGTGGTCAGTGTGCACCCGAAACCTTCTCCCCAACACGTATGGTGGGAAATGGTCTATCGCCCAGACTATCCCTAATAATTCGCGCTCTAGCGCGCTATACCTACTTTCCGCTTCGGTGAGGCTCCTACTGGCGTACGCTACGGGACGTTCCCCTCTGTCACCCTCCTGTGACTGAACCGCTCCCAGCGCATATTCAATGGCATCCGTCGTGATTGTGAACTGCTTCGTGAAGTCGGGAAATGCCAGGACCGGGTGTTCCTGGAAACGATCAATGCACTTCCGAAAATTCACCTCGATATCTGGGGTGATGACCACCGTCTGACTTTTCTTCAGGAGATTGTTTAGGGGTACCAAACAAGCCGCCATTTCGGGGACAAATCTCCTGTTATAGCTAGGCGTACCAAGCAGGTGCCGGATCCTTTGACGTCCGACGGAACCACCATCTTCTGAATCGCTGCCACCTTCCCGGCATCAGGTCTCACTCCCTCCTTAGAGACCGTATGCCCCAAAGAATTGATAACCTCTTGGCCTAGACGGGACTTTTCGTCTGACAATTTCAAGCCAAATTGCCTCACACGATCGAAGACCATCCGTAGGTAATCTGCATGTTGTGCCTCGGTCGCACTGAATATCAAGAGGTCATCCATATATATTTAGCATACGGACTCGTCTATCCCTCGTAGAAACTCATCCATGAGCCGCTCAAATGTAATTGGTGCATTCTTCAGGCCAAATGACATCCTCGTAAACTCATAGTGGCCTCTCTCAAACGTGAAGGCCGTCTTGTGTCGGTCTCTAGGGTGCATGTGAATCTGGTGATACCCCGCTTTAAGATCCAGAGTGCTAAATATCTTCGCCCTGCTCAGCCTGTCCAATATTTCGTCGAATCTGGGGATTGGATATTTTTCATCCACCGTATTCTCGTTAAGTTTTAAGCTACTACTACTTTATATTTGTCTGGGTCCCCACCTTCTTCATTCTTTTTCTTGACCGCCCACAGGGGGCTGTTATATGGCAATGTACTGTCCACTATAATCCCGTACTTCTTCAGGTTGTCTAGCTCCTCACGAATGTAGTGCCTCAGAGCCGGCGGATACCTGCGCTCCTTCACGTAACATACCCTGTCTTGCTTGAGCGGATTAACGTGTACAGTTCTACCTGTGAGCCCCAATCGCCCCTTTTCGTTCCTAACCTTTGCTCCAACTTTACCTAGCAAATCGCACCCTATGATCCCTCCATATTACCGGGGCATCTTTTCTACCACGGGAACTCTTAAACTCTCCTCATCGCGTTCCTATCTATTTAGCCCTTTTACTGCCTCTTCTTCGACCTTACAGGGGCCCCCCAGAATGATCAAGTTACAAGAGCATACCTGTATTTGGGGTATCCTCTCTCCTTCACACATCCTCTCTAGTGTCTCCCGACACATTATAGTGTTGGTACTCCCAGAAACCTCTGGACGCTTCACTTCCCTCACGACTCTGATTATAGGCAGACCGCTATCCACGTCTTTCACACTAATATTTACTATTGTGCGGTCGCCTCTCCGCCACCACTCTGCTCAGATATCACGTTCTCCCCTCTCCTCTGATGTTTGTCGTCGAGTGGTCCTCTGAGCACTGTCGCTTCTCCAGCCCATTCGGTTTCCTGGTTCTTCCCTCTCTTCTTCTGTCTCGGAAGTTTTCGAGGTCTCTGACACTTCTGGCTGCGGCCTTTTCTTCCTCCGCATCTTCTGAGCGTTTATCTCCAACGGTTCAGGTTTGTTTCCGTCTCTGCGTCATATACGGGCACAGCCTGGCTACATGCCCTTCCTTACCACATCCAAAGCACCTACTGCGTGGGCACTGTGCTACCAAATGTCCTGCTTTCCCGCACCCATAGCACATCCTGTTGTCTCGCCTTCGGAGCTCCCCACATTTCCTCAGCTACTTTCCGCCGCCATTAATCTTTGTCTTCCATGGTACTCTGCCTCCTTCTTCTTCCATCGATGGGCGTGGTTTTGGGCCTTCTATACGGCACTTTTCTCCAGCCCGTTTCTTCCTCACCATCTGTGGTGTCTTCCTCTCTGGCACTGGTGTCCACCATTTCAGTGCCACATTCTAGAAATGTGCTTTCTCTCGGTAACCCCTTCTTTCTTCCAGTTTCTTTCGCTAGCTACTTTCAGGATAGTTGATAAGAACGCCATCCTGGCTTCTACTCCCGCCGCACTTACTGTCTCCCACATCTTCTCCGTGATATTGTTGTCTCTTGCCAGCATCGTTCTGGCGTACTGCCCGTTCGTCAGCTGGTGTCTCTTCGTTTCCCTGAAGAGTTTAAAAATGTCCTCTTCCGGGGTCCATCTTTCCCCACCGAACTTTTTCTTCAGCCACTCCTTTACTACGTTCCACGAGGTCTCCTGGTCGGTTTGGATCATGTTCAGGACACTCCGCTTCACTTTGCACACCAGAGCGGCCCCAGCGATCCTGCGTCCCCTTCCGTTATCAGGTCCTCCGACCGTTTCCCCTCTATCCGCGTAATCAGCCAGTCACACCCTTTAAGGAAATGATTTAGTTCCCCGGTCTCGCCTGCGAATCATTCCAGATCCGAAATCGACTTCGTCATGTCCTGAGCGTTAATGACCTGGATCTTCATCCATGCCAATGTATTCGCGAGAGCCGCTGCCATGGTCGTTTGAGGTAACTGCGGTATATCTGTTGCTGCACTAAGCACTGGAGGGTCGTAACACTCCCTCTAGCATTTTATTGAGAGAGAAAGAAAACGTGAAGCGAAAGAACAAAAAAAAATAAAGAAAAGAAAATTATTACTTTCCGCTCCGCCGTACTAGGTTCCCGGGTTTCGGCACCAGTTAATCGTCGGCGGTTAAGCTAAAAGAAAGAATAGGAAAGAGGGAAACGAACTACACTCTCAAACTTCTGTAAAGAGACTGCTTTATTGTCTTTAGTAATCCGACCTACTTAGGATCATGGGTTGTTTAACTCCCATGATCGTATTGGTTTACAACAAAAACTTGCCTCTAGCTTTAACTTATACATATTATAATAATAGTATTATCAATATGATTGACTGCAGAACTGTTGTTGCAAATTTTCGTAGCAATACGAAAAACATTGATTTGTGAAGTGTGTCACATATGACTTTGTTTACACACGTAGACGTTAAAATCTATTGAAAATTATTGAAAACATAAATTTTTATTTGATGATATTATTTAATTTTCGATTAACTTATTCGTCTAGCATATCATCAGGAAGAAATACTTTCTAAGCTTTAAAAACCTTATTGCTTTTCATTGAGCAGAAGTGCAACCTTATCTAACTAGCCGGGGCTCCATCAACCGCTAAGTGTCCTGCTGTAAAAGAGCAGACAGGGTAGCCTTCTGAAAGGATAACCACCTGCCACGGTGATACAGACTCTTCGAATTAGCACGATAAGGACCATCTGCCTCCATACGGCTCCGTATGAAATATATCTTTTATGCACTGCCATAACTCTCCCATATGCTTACCCCTTGTTCGCAACTCATTATGTACACTTTATGTTTCATAGCCCGTCATTATGTTTGTTTTTTATGCTGAGGTAGTTGTTGGGTTTATGAAAGAAACTTTCTTTAAAAGTGAATTGTGCCACAAATTCAACTTTTAACTAGCACTAGCAAAAAATAACTTGTCAATCCATCATTTAATGACCAAGCTGGCTTAAAAACGGGAAGGAATTTAGTTAGTAGCGGCACAATAAGTACCAAGGACAGAAATACATCTCTAAACTGAGGCCATTTAAGGATATCTCCATGAAAGCTTGGAATATTAATTTTTGGTAGACGAGTCCGAGCATTAGAGGTAATTGTAGCATCAAGCATGGTAGTGGCGTCATGAACGGTTGTTCCTGAAGTTTGCGCTGGCTGAGGAATAGGATACATTATTGTCTCATAAATATTGTTACAATCGTAGACGCAATTTTTCGCATGAGAATAATGCTTTTCTTCATAGGGGAAGTCCTTTGGTTCCTTATTCAATAACAAATGGATTTCCTGCAATGATTCCCAGGACTGGACAAATTGGGTGTATACCTTTTCTAAACCTTTATATTTTCCTCTGAATGCTGGAAACGCATTTAAATCGTCCTTTGCAGCCTTTGCGTCCTTTCTAATTGCTTGAATCTCGAGGTACAGCTGAGTAATCCTTTGCTTTAACAGGTCTCCCCGTTGTTCCAGAGTCAGTTCCGGCATTTTAGGAAGACTTATCAAATCAAAACTAGTGAAATAAGTGATAAGCGGATCCGGCCCGGAGGACCAGTGTTGGGGGCCAAGGTGCACAAAATTAAAAATATCTTTAATAGCGAAATCCCCGAGCACCCTAGTAAAATATGCCGATTCCGTTACCCCTTATTTGTAGTACAACTCGAGCCGCAGGCAATATAGCATCTAAAAAATGCTGCCATAAACCTAAATATCAATGAATTGTGAAAGAAAACAAGAATAATAATGATAATGCAAAATTAAATCACAAAATCAAATTTATTGGAAAAATAAAGCATACATATATAATGGCAAACCTAAGTTAATAATGAAATTCAACTTAACAAAATAAAATTCTAAGTTAATAATTAAATTCAATTTAACAAAATAAAATTCTAAGTTAATAATTAAATTTGTTTTGGAGAGAGAGAGAATGGCGCAAAATAAAAATGGTTAGATCTGACCTCTCAATCTGTGCTAATGTCGTCGTCTTCTCAGTGTTGAACCTGGCAATTTGATGCAGTGTCGGCAGTCCTCTGATAGAACGAAATTTCACGTCCACCTTACACATCCCAATTGCGTGCGAAATCATTCGCAAATTTTGAGAATGTACAGGCCGTTCAGGCAAGATGGCATAGTTTCAGTAGGCTTGATCTGGCAAAACTGACTTAAGATAATCCTTTACGTACACGTACAGCAAACAATAACAACTCTTCCCTAACTCTCTCTCTCTACCGTCTCCTATTTATTCTCTCTCTCTCTCTCACACACATTGCTCTTTTCTTATTTCTATATCTTTATATCTAATTTATTTCACAACTCATTTATATTAAAAAAAAAAAAAACTTTTACTTTCGATTTACGTAATTAAATAATATCAAAATAAAGGAATTCTATTTACATTTTTTTTTTTGTCGGCCCTTTCATACATACCGCTAACACAGATGTTTGCTAATTTCTGACGAACAAGAGAGCTCCTATTTTATATTGGAAATTGTGGAGCATTTCAAGTGTTAAAGTTGAGAGTCTATCATTGTTCTCCGAGACAAATGACAACGTGTTCGTTTTGATTATGTGAACATGTTTGTTAGTCAGATCGGCTATGAGCGAAACAACTGAGCTATTAAGTTAAATAACTCGATCATGGAGATACAAAAAATCAATGAAGGGAATTTAATTTTAAACCTTTAAAGAAATTACAAGGGGTTTCCCTCCTCCTTTAAAAAGAAGTTAATAAAAAGCTCAGGGTGTATTATAAGAGCCCCCTCGGGATGGGATGTAAGACCCTTGGGTGGGAAAGAAGACCCAGGTGTCGCTGTAATATAAAAATTAATCATCTTGAGATTAGCGGATGCGATACAGCTTGTAAGGGATGAGGGATACACTGGCACTCAGGTGGCAACTGCTTCTTATAGACCATGAAGGGGTGCTTGCAAAGTTGTGGCGTCTTAGTGCGCTATTTATTGCTCCGGAATTTATTTAATTGCCATCAGCCTGCAAATATATATTATAGCGTGAAATGTATAGCGTGCAGGGTTTACAGGGAAATACCCTTAATTTATACTATTTTGTTGTAAATATGACTGCAAGCCAGTCAGTCACTTCATACATAATATTAGTCATAAGAACTTGTTTAAAAATAACACTACTCAAGAATCTTTTTAACAATCCTACCCTCAACGTTTTGAGTAACCGTCCGCGGTTTATTTATTATGTAGTATTAAATGAAAAAAAAAATCGGAGCATAATAGTATGTGTTATATATGTAATTAAATAATTTATTATAGGCATTAGCGCTTTCAACCACTCACATTGCCACAATTTTATGGTAATGATGCTGCCAATCAGGGTAGTGTTTGGTCACTGAATAAAAGGAGATCATACATGCGCTCTAAGACTAGAGTAGATGAAATCTCTGGTACTTTAACAATAGAGATGGAAACCAAAACCAAATCCAAGGGAAAAAGTATGACACTACTAAGTGTTTCTTAAGGGTTGCAGAAATGGTTCTAATAACTAATTTCAGTTCATTTAAGCCCTAAGAAATATTTCATGGCAATTTATTTTTATTTATTATTTATTTTAGTTTTTAATGATCATTAAATTTAAATAAGAAAATAATAATAATTTTTAATTACAAGTAGTAAGTTAATTAATGTAACTTCATTTTTTTTCAGGGAGGAGCTTCTCTGTTAACATCAAGTGAATATCCAATGCAAAATATGAACCTCTTTATGAAACTGGTAGTAAATTTATTATTTATTTTTGGGGACATTTTCAATGACTTTTTCTTAACTATAGTCTATACCTAACTACGCATAATACGGTTGATAAATCAAGTTTTCAAAATCTTTAAGTCGATACACTATGCAGTGAAATGGAAGGGGTAAAATTTTCAACGTCAATAATGATTTTTTTAGGGTATCTCAATGTTGTTTGGTTTTCTCCTAAAAGCAACGAAAACCAATTTGTCGAAGGATGTTCATTGTCCCCTAATTGGACGATCTGACGTAGTACGTTGCTTCGACAAAAGGAACAATAATAACGTTGGCTGATGTGATGATCAAAGGAGCGGGGAGATGGCCCAGCCAATTCACCAAGTGCAGGCAGGCCAAGACAGTGGCGTGCCACCGACCCGTTAGCAGAAGCACAGAAGGGACAGTGGGACCCCACCTGGTGGCCAGTAGCATCCCACTTAAGTGGGCCTTTAGAGGCAGCATAGGTCGATACTGTGCAGCAAAGTCAATCAAGGAAATCTAATCAAGGCTACCAATGACGAATGGTTCATTTGTGGAAATTGAGTTTCCCACCCTCGTCGAGCCAGGCTGTGGTAAGTGGAAGCCAACACTTTCCGATCTCCTCCATAGTACCAGTTTCTAAGTAACAGATCGTCCTAGTGTGGCTCACAAATATCACATACATGCTACTATGTGTAAAATCCATGCTGTTAATCATAACAGCATGTTTCTCGTGGAAATGGGAAAACTTAGGTTACCAAACCAGTCGAGACATGGATCAGTCGCCTTCCCTGTTAGTTCATAAAAAAAAATGCACAAAGTTTGAAAAAATAATTATTACCAAAACCGGATTTTATTTTTCAAATTCAATCAAGTTAGTTTCAATATTTACACAATAAAATATTCTTGGGCTAATATGCAATGCGTCTAGTCTAAAACCTAAAATCATCGCACTTGGTTACTTTTTTGTATTAAATAAACGTTATTATGAAATAAAAAAGTAATGTGCAGAAAAATGGACCACCGAGGGAGGAACACCTAGCAAGTTTCTTGAGGTAAAAGAGCTACTTGCGATTTTTGACAAAAAAAAAATTGTTATTTGTTATACCTTCTGAGTCACCCAAAATCGCGTTTAAATAAGTAATTATAAAACCCGGGTTGAGCTGCAGTTTTGGGAACGAGAAGAAGCGATAGCAGGAGGGCAAGAGGCTGAGGGTGAGGGTTAAATGTGAGTTACTATAGTATACCAAGCCCACTTCTTGTTCTTGATGGTGCTAACCTTGACGTCGAGCGGGACATTGAGACATTTTGAGACTTAATTTATGCCGGCTAAGATTCTATTTAATATGGGTTCAATAAGAACGAAATACATGTATACGAATAACAAATATTTATGCCATCGATGTGGTCTACTTTTTCTGTCGACTGTAGAATGTTTGTTTTATTATTCCGGAGACTGTAAAAAACAATTTAACAAGTTGTTTCATTGTGATAGGCATATAATATCTCGTATAAAGTATAATGTTAATAAAAGCGTGAACGGAATAGAAAAAAGTGAGTGATGTTAATAAACTTAAGATAAAAAATCTGAATAATGAAGAGTGGAAATTAGTCAAGAATCGGCAGACTTAAAACCATTAATTGAAAACATTTTTTAAAAAATCTGAACAGGAAGAATCCGAGAAAAAAAAAAAGGTTCTGGTGGTGTGTATACATCTGCCAATTATGTTTATTTACATTAAACAAAATATAAACCTTTAGGTGGCACTCAATTAATTGGACTCGCCGATAAAACATGGGACCAGCTCTGTGTTTTAAATGTGAAACATGTGAGTAATGATTGCTTACGTTTCCCAATTCTTAGTGATACCATCAAATCGAATAATCCAAGCGACTATTGAAATATTCAACCTTTACATTCCCTTAAATGTATTTAATATCCGACTAGTTTAAATTATATTACGGTCGTTTGAACTTGTAAATAATGTAACTTCAAACGTATTTTAGTAGATGACAAAAATAATATTTGACCACTAATGATTAGCAGTAAAGATGTAGGGAAAAAAAACTTTGACCATCTTTTTCTGCATAACGATGAAACTAGTCAATACTTCTCGAGAACAAACCGTACTTGATTAGTATGTTCTCCGATATCTTTGTCTAGATGTTGAAGTTTATTGATAAAATCGTATGTAAACACAAAGAGAATAAACGAAGACGAGAGAATACGTGATCATGAACATTTTTTATGATGAACACATAAAAAGGTTCGATCTGATTTTCCAACATTATATTATATTTATATTAAAATTAAATATAATGAAATTAAAATTATATTTAAAATTAAATTAAATTTAAGTATGTAGTATACTCACAATCTGTACCGATTATGGCATATGTAGATATATAATCCTTTTTTTACTAACAATCTCAGGAACATCTCCTAATCCTTCATCTTCCTGGAGTGAAGCAATTTTCCATTTCAAATCAGGCATTTTTGATTAATACCGTTTGTCTACGAGAAAATTGCATGGAAATATTTATCGAGGAAATAAAATCTCCAATTTGAAATGAAGATGAAATTTATAATGACAAATTCCTTTGAACGAAATGAGCGAAGATGAAAAATTTATATTCTCAATGAGTAAACCTTATATATTATGTCAACATTATTTAAATGTTACGGATTGGGTACGTCGTTACTGTCACCTCTCAGGGAGAATTATTGGACCAGCACATAACGCTTGTAATATCAGATCAAATGGACCTGCTTTTGTCCCACTTTTAATGCATACAGGTATGACTCCCACTTTATTATTTCATTCCTAGGGTTGTTTGGAGGACAAGTTACCATAATTCCGAGCAATACAGAACAATATATATATATTAGCTTCAGTGTTAAGTTTGAAGACTAAATGACGCTTTGTTGATGGCTATAAATTTTTAGCTTCCAGTTTAGATGCCCTTGTAAATAATTAAAAAAATAGTGTCGAATGATTCACGGCAACATTCCCACATGTCTATAAAGTCATAAATGATGACAATAAAATAAATCGCTAGTGAGAAAAGGTGTATTTCCTTGTGATTGATTATATGAGCACCTTTGACTGACTGACTAAATGAATCACATCTACTGTTTAAAGATAACTTTTTTAACATAAAAACATACTAATGACTCGGACTGTAGTTATGCGAAAACTGTTCGAAAAATCTTTGAAATCAGAAACATGAGTGAGTATACCAAATTGTTTGTAAAAACAGATGTGATTTTATAACTAAAATGTTTGAAACATTTCGTTCCCTTCGTCAGATAATTTATCATTCAGATTCTGCATGATTTTTCAACATACTTCAATTATCTTGGTATCGAATGTTAAAATATACCAATATAAAATTAGTTATTTTTAAAAACGGTTCCGATGAGGAATTGGTAAAGTTGTTTCTAGTCATGTGAAAGCTAATAATAGATATATGAATGATTATGATCCCTCAAAGCCTAGCAATTATTTACTTTATGTTGATTTTAAAAATGTATATGGTTATGCTACTGCTAATGATCCCTCTAACATTTTAATTTAAAAAAAGGTCTACAGCATGGATAAAAATTAAGGAAAGTTAGAAATAGAATCGATTCAAAAATTGTATGATTATTATTATAATGAATTTCTGGAAAAATATGACATAGACAATGTTACTCTATGCTATATAGATCCAATTAATTTTTATGTAACATCCGAACGGATGATGTTTATCATAATATTCGTTACGATTTTTTAAGTTATTTTGGCACTGGAAATTTTCTAAAATCTCAGTTTTGCTACTCCGACATAAATAAAAGAGTAATTGGTTTGTTGAAACATGAAACCATTGACGGACCCACTTGCAGAGTTTGTAGGCTTAAGACGTAGCATGTATTCTTGTATAAAAAATGAGAACACAACGGTTAAACATTTGCAGGGATAAAAGAAGAAAAAAAATGTATATTATTTAGTTGCTAAGCTTACTTAATATAAAATAAATGATACTAATGCATTAATGAACAAATAAAATATGTTATGAATGCTGCATAATAATTATTGTTTCAAACAACCTTATACGTATCACTTTATACATATGTTTAGTTAGATGAACAAGTAGATAACATAAAGGTATAAAATGCTTTATTCAAAAAATATCATATTTAATGTGTAATAATTAGACAATACAATAAAACAATTTCAAATTAGTTTATACAATATCCTCCTTTTTTATCCAAGACTTTTCACCCATTTCTAACCACTAAACATAGAAATTGTTTTCCTTTTTTTCTTAAACTTTTTCAACCAAGTAGATGTAGGATAGTTTTTTTTTTTTTTGTATTTTCAATTCATAAAAGAATCCTAAGACAAAGCTCTCCATGAAACGAACCCTTTAAGAGTATTGCTGATTTATGGATTACAATTTCAACATCCATTTAACTCATAACCCAATTCTTCGAAGAGAAACGAATCCATTGTTTGATATGCCAGCTCTTGTAGGAATGCCGTATTGTTATGTATTATTCCCTTCTATCTAGGGGTAAAGCTGGTAATGCTTATAAATCCTGTCGCTGAATCAATATCATGATTTCATCCGGCGGTTTTGAAGTATTTGAAGCATAACATTGATACATAGGATATTCGAATATTTTATTGGTTTTATTGAATATGATATTAGAGCTGATATTTTACTGTCATACATTCTTCTTTAATCTATAACCCAGTTGTCGTAGAAAATCTCAGCTCTTTGGTGTTAACTGTAATTGATATATAATCGAATAGCTATAGTTGTAGTATAGTTTACAAGAACTTCGTTCTGATCCAATAGAGAAATCGTGGTATTGTCTAAGGTATCTACAAAAGACTTTTTTGCTTGATAAACGACTGGAGACGGGTTCTCGATGATTTTATATCCGGCTCAACAGCAGAAAAGAACAAATGTATGATATTATACTGCTTATGATCTACTGTATGCTACGTTACAATGGATCGAAATTGCTATCACCTTTATACAATAATGTGTTTTAACTCATACAAGTGGTTGACTCATGGTAGCCACTTGTATGAGTTAAAATAGTATATGGTTTTGTGAATCCTGTTAATTGACCAATGAAATACGGTTTCTTGTCCACATTAAAATAAACAGGCTCTTAGCACTGGACTTCTGTTTTTAGCGTGTTGTCATTACTTCGAATTATAATGAAAGGACCGGAATCTAGGAGTTATTCTATTCCTAAGATCCTTCAGATATTTGTATTTTCTTATCTCCACAGTAAAACATATCTGACTCGTTCTGAATTAGGTATGTATGGGCTTGTAAGTTACAAATGAGAGTACTCCTGTTGTATAGTTAACATCGTTTATTTAAATCGATAGCTTGAGAAACATTTGTACTGAGAACACTGGACTTACCAGTAAGAATTACACTTAGGCTCAGAACTGCTACATGGTTTGAAAATTTATCCATAGTTATACAAAAGCAATAGACATAGATGGCAATAGTGAGGTGTGTTTTATTCTTGATAATACTTTACATTATTTCCTTTTTTTACATAGCAAGTACATTGAGAACCCAGCTTATCATGCACATACAAGTCGACAATTGCGCTCAAGTAAATCAATCATGTAATTTCCTTTGCAATATAGAACGTCTTTTGCTAACCTATTAAATTCAATGTTTGTTTAAGGCCTCTGTGGTAAAGTCGATAGTCACTTTTCCGTTCGATACAGTACATGATTTTCGAAATGGTTTGATATGAAGGCTGCTTTCAATTGTTTGTTCTTTCAGTTTGAGATTATGACGTGTCATCTCCTCTAATATGTTTTTAGCAACTGTAGCCTCATTGGCCTTTTTGGCAACGATGCACCTACTGCTAACGATCCTATAGCTGAAAGTCTAGAAGAGATATTAATGGTAAAAATGAACCATAACCCTGAAGATTCTTGAGACGATATCTCAAAAAAAGATTTAGGGGTAAAACTACATAAATTGATCTACCTATGGACTACAAGTTTTACCTACAGGTGGTTGGGCTATCAGAGTCACAACGTGCAATTTCATATCAATTATGATGATATAACTATTAATTGTGTCACGTATGAAGAAACTTCTGGTTTATTACAACTGAGCCCGTTTAAGGCTCAACCTCAGGAAGGGCCAGGAAAAAAAAAAAGGTTTATTACAATTGCTCTTTTTGAAGGCTCCAAAAACTTACTCAGATGTAAATTTAAAGGCATATAAAGAAATTTTAGTTGCGAATAACGCATAAAAAAAAGGACTCAGTGAGGATAGACATAAGTTGTACTGGAAAACGGGTGGTGTGTTTTGGAGATCCAAAAGATCGCCACGACTTGGTCACTCAAATCTTCCTCAAAAGCATGGCTCTATGTACTCCCAAAGCGAAGGATGATAAAATCTTATAAATATATGTGATGGATGAACAATTAGAATTTTTAACGTCACAGGTCCTCAAAATAATTGAGAATTTGTGAATCTTCATATACTTTAAAAAAATTCGTCCGTAATGATGAATTGGGTAAAAGAGGCTCTAGTGAATGAGTATCATAAACCTGTCCGTATTAAATACCCAAGAGAGAGTATAGGCAATCTGTGGAAATTTGGTTTATTAGCTGCAATCGATTGCTTCTCGAAATACTCGTGGGTAGAACCTGTGAAGATTAAAACGGGGGCTGCTGTTTAAGAGGCTTTAAATCGTATACTTAGCGACAATAATGCGGTTCCGAGACAAATTCAAAGCGACCAGGAAGAAGAATTTTATAACAGCCATTTCGAATACCTCATGAAAAAAAATAATATAAACCATTCCAGAACTTATAGAAAGATCAAAGCAAAAAATTCTTCGTGTTTTACTACAAACGTCCTTCCGAACTAAAAATAAACCAAATCACTTTGTGAGAATATCGAAAAACGAGACAACGTTTTCACTTTGTATCTTAAACACAAGATGTGCTCAGTATTGGTGAATGGAAATTTTTAAAACTTCCAAAGTTCAACATATTCATCCACCCATCTTTTAACGGATTGGAAAATGCAGGGTAGATACGACCAAAAAAGATTAATCTATGAGTGTTGTCTACCTCTATATACCTTGCTCGAATTCGTTGAAGATTTTCAAAAGATCCTTCTTCACGGAAAGCAGAAATTGATAATTAATCGATTTAATACTGATTTCAATTTTGTTTTCGATAGCGAGCTAGCCGACTAGGCCGGCAGCCAGGGTGAAAGACCACAGGTGCACCCGCCTTATCCCTTCCTAGACGCTCGCCGGACGGCGTCTAAGAGGTTGTAGCGACTCTAGCCCGCGGCGGGCGTCTCCTCCCCACTTTGGGGATACTCAGTTATCCGAGCCCGACAGCACCTATTGTTGGAATTGACGGTTCTGAACGGAGCGAGGCACTTAAAACTCTACTCTCAGGATGGAAATGGAGTCAAACCGAAATTTGACTTAAGATACAAGAGCTTATTGCCTGACAATATAGGATAAACTCATCGAGTATGAATCAAGGACCGGTTTCGTAAGAAGAGTATGTTAGGACGAGTTTTCTCAGACTATTTGAACAGAAATAATTAGCTAAGAACCTGAACCTATGAACGCTATGGCAAAGCTTGAAAGACCATCAACACCTTGTGTCAACCGTCAACATACCTGTTCAGCTATTTTAGATATTCAAGGAACTGTTAGTTGTACACCTTACACTTTTATTGGTTATGAACTACCTATAGTTGTAATACATCAATTCCGAGAGACACCTATGGAGTTTTTAATACTCCAAGAATTGAAGATCGAGAAAATAGGCGGCATATAGAAAATCATCATGGGACCGACTGGAGTTGTCGTGAAGTTGATTACGACAATTGTTTACCTTCTCTTGATGCGATAATTCATCAATACGATGTCTAATGGAAAACAAAAGGACATGAAAAATTCAAGTTTTTAGAAACTTTTCTGATGAGAGCTGTTTAGGATATTCACTTTAACGCTTTTTTCACTGATTCCACGAAATAACACAATTTTATTCATGTTTAGAAAACGTGATTGAAGGTGATTGATCACTGCGTTAGCACAGAAATCTAGGCGTAGACGTGTTTAAACTTTAAATATCTCATTTTCCCTCTTCTGGTGAATTGAGCGGATATATTCTTAAACGAGGTCAGGTTTTCACGTACCTCATTAATTTTTTATCAAGTAATTAAGTATTTGTGATTATGTATCCAGAATAGCATCCCATTGCTCTGCGATCAGCTGAAGAAGCGGATTGCCGTCTGTCTAAACTTCATTCCGAACACCATCGCTTAAACATTGATGGAATTACAATTAATGACAGGATCCGCATGCCAGGGAGGTGACAACCATGTGGATTTACGAGGTCTCTGGGCTGTTTATAAATACTGTCTGAATGAGCGAGTGAATGAAAATTGTAAATATGGTATGAATGAGAACGTTTATCACAGTTGCTTATTGCCCAAAAAGGCAGCTTGTAATTTTATCAGAATGAAGAAGTTTGATAGCCTAAAATAAAAAAAAAAAGGACGAGTAGTGTGTTATATTTTTCGATTTTACAGATTAGCTTTATACAGGTACGCCAAGACACTAGGAATTATTTTAATGGCGCAATAAAATCACCTTCTAAGGCGAGTGTCTATACTTCATTTTTTAATATAATTAAATGCTCAAATAACAAACACAAAAATCTCTGAATCCTCCGACTTTTACTCTTTAAAAACAAACAAGTATTACTCTTCACAAACATAAATGAGGCTTTCTTCAAAATATCTAATTTTAATCCTTGTTTTTAGAGAATCAAATTGATCAAAAATAATTGATAAGGTGATGAAATGTGAATGAATCTTTAAAATGTGTATTTTGTCGCTGGTGGAAATGAATTTAACATCAATTGTCTTATACAATCTTGTTGAGTTATCGAAATAATTGTCCATTTTTAATCGATAGGTTTGGCAAATAACATATTGGGCCTAGATGGAACTATAACTAATATTCTCATGTTTTCTTTTGAGAAAAACTTTAAACCACGTTTAATTATGATTTAATTGGTTTGAATCCGGTTGATGAGCCAAGTTGTACAGAAATACAGCTATTTTTAAAACTTCTGCAATCTAAGAATTCACACTAGGATTTTTTTTTTTTTTAATTTATTATTATTATTATTACCTATTCTCTGTGGCTGATTTATGGTTTACAGCAACTGCTGTGGACTTTGTTATTTGTAATCACATAGATCATAGGTGTTCCATCTAAAACTTCACTGTAATAAGTCTTCATTTAATATAACACGGGCAAGTACCTACATTGTATGAACCAACAAATAATAAGTTCATTGTTTATTTTCATTCAGGGTCACCTTGTCAGGTACTTAATTCCCCATGGACATGGTATGATATAAGGCATTTTAAATTTTTAATAAAGGTGAATTTCTAAAGTCTAGTAGTTTATTCAGTCTATTTAGGGGTTTAGAAGGGGGTTGGAGATGAATTCATCTTGGTTGCGCGGCTTAGAATTGAGGGCCCCTTCATATTGCCCTTTCTCCGGGGATGGAATAATTTAGTCCGGTTGAGCCAATCATCTTGGCCCCTCGATGATTAATGAATATGCAATTTCTCCATCTAATGGCCTGAAAGTAGGTAATTGTCTCCGCCAATTCATGGTCCTCACTTGCGGGGAAAATTCCATTGGAATTAAGTTTAATTTTTATCTTAAGCGTCGATATTAGTTGGGATTAATATTTTTCTCTGTTTGGTTTTAGATTGCAATGGATTTTTATGATATTGACTAGATAAGATCTATTAATGAGTATAGAGGGATGGACTTTATCTATGTCGCTTTTGTTACAAGATTAATCAGATTAATTAGTTTAAATAAATTAAATTAGCGTTAAAAAGATGAGTTTATGTAAAATGTTTTATTTGATATCTATTTAACCATTCTTTATTTTTCTATAAACCTCTTAAAAGATTAGTCTTATATTGTAAGGCAAATATTTTATGTTGAAAGCCTGGTTGTGAGCCATTCACATTAATAAATCACCTGATAAACATCACTCTCTGATCTATAAACAATTTATTTTGTGCTGATAATAGCATTTTCGGCTGGTATACTACCATTCTCAATCATCTTCAATCTTAGATTACAACCAACACCTTGTATCTCAAAAATATCAACGTTTCAGGAGAGAGAAAAACTGTTTTAAACTTTGGTTATACATAAAATAAAATAATAAAAACTGTTTATCATAAAAATCTTTGTAGAATCAACCTGTTTTAAAATGTGAGAGCATCGTATAGAATGGCACGAAATTCTAAAAAATGTTGACTTACGAGATATTGATTTGAACACAAAAAATGAATAAAATGATCGAATATGACATCAAATTACAAATAAATATTAATTAAAGTGGAGAGTTTAAATTATGCCTCTATTCCAACGCAGTCAAGTCTGTTACTCTGTTGTAACACAAAGGATTACTTGGTATCAGATCTGACTGCGTTGATATAGCAGACATTAGTTTAACTGTCAACGTTAATTATTATTTATTTAGACTTTTATGGCAATCTCTTTCATTTTAATTACAAGAAACTCAAGAATAGAGGTGTAGCCACCAAATACCCTTGTATCTGTAGCAAATAAATTGTGGGTGGGCCAGAATGGTTTGTATATTTATTAATGACTCCACAGCCAGCCTTTAAACATTAAGCGCTGGTATCGGTATAAAATAAATTTTAGCCGGACATAAGATTGGTGTAAAAGCAAATATTTTTCCGTTTGGCCGATTACTATCACGACTTAAAATTATTAAGCAATTCTTTTACTCTACATGAAAACATTTCATACCAGTCTACAGCTGTCATTATGGTGACCTGGCAATTTCAGATGAAATTAATAACCTAAGCTGTCCACGTTGAATGCACAACTAAATGGACAATTCTACTGAGCTAGAATTAGCGAAGCTAGTTGCTAAGCGAGGCATTTAAGATCTATGCTATGCCAACGCCTACCTGACGACTCAGTCAGCTGTGTGAATCACCTATGGCAAATTAATTAATTAATTTAATTAATACATACGTCGATGAATATGCAACGATTATTGAGTGAATGACGCATATTGGACCGGTGCTTAGGTTATAACCAGTGGATTTACAGTGCACACCCGAGCTTCAAGGTTCACTAAGAACGTTTAGTTTTCATACGCCTTCAAGAATTATTTTCTTAAATCATGTTTGATATTTCGCCTTAACAAAGTATGTTTTCGTTTTATGATTTAAAGAAGACTAAATTGTATTCTATATAAGATCCCTGTAACCCAACAATATTCCTAAAAATCATACAAAATTTTGATCACGTTTAGTGTCAAGAAAGTTTCACTCTATTATCAAAATACATTTTTAACACTGAAAGACAGTTTTGGTTGGCCACGTGTCATTTTATTTCATACCAGAGTGCTTTTAAAAATCAAACGTACATTTTCCATGACTATAAACCACAAACGCACACAACTAAAAACCAGAACTCACTACGGCAGTAAATATAAATATGTAAGAGAAAAATCGTTTATTATTTCACTGATGTAAATTTCATTAATCTAGGTCAAACTTATGATTTGATTTACTGTATTAATGATTTTTTTTTTAAATATTGATAATCAAATCTCATTTTGCAGTAAATTCTTGTGCGTAAATTCCACCAAAACTCCATCACCCAAAAGTATAAAATGGGTCTTTTTGAAATATACAAAGGAACTTACCCATTTATAATAGACACATAAAAACGTTAATCAAAACAAATCCAAGAAAGAAACAGAAAATCGCATTATTTTTCTTCAGGGATTTGTTTTGATAATCGTTTTTCTGTGTCTACTATGAAAAAACACGTTGCTTTGTATGCTGTAAAGACCCATTTTATTCTTTCGTTCGTCATTCTAAGAATACAGGAATAAATGAAAGATTTATCATCATTATTATCATTTTCTTTTTGCGGTATCTTAAATGAAGGGTAAGGATAAGACATACTTTCTAGCAATTTATTTATTTAAGATTACTTAGTACTGGGTTCCTCCATTGCATGAGTATTCTAATTACCTACTTTGCGATGAAAAAATTACCAAATCGTCTATTTATAGTAGGTAAAAAAAGCTGAAATTTGAATTACTCCTTTGATTCCATTTCCCTCTCCTTAATAAAAAAAAAATCTGGAATAAAATGGGAAAATATAAAATACTTTACTTTAATGCTATCCTTGTAGCAAACCTTCTACCAATGTAATGTCCTTGGATCTGAATAAGATATTACAAATTCATACTCTTGACAAGGAGGTTTAATACTATAATAAGATTTATCTGGTACTCCTTGAAAGCCACATTCCCTGAGAGAATTTACGTAATAATTTTAATAATAATGGTTGCTGCTAAAGTACAATAAGTTACAAACTACACGGCGTAATTCTCATCACCATGGACTATATGAATAGTATACATACATACATAGTAATATACAAATATGATCTGATAAATATTGGGAACATCTTTGTTTGTTATCTTGTTTGAATTATTTTAAGTCCCATCAAACTCTACAGAAAATCATGAAATTTTGCTGAACAATTGTGTGTCAAATGCATGTCAAGTGTGCATTCCAGTCTATTAGGTCCTGTGGCCATGCACAATAAATCTAAAAACAAATTTTTGTTCTTGAAATTTAGCTTCACTAGGCTAACTGAACCCTGACCAGATAGATTTCCCCAAAAAACAAAGAACTAAGTTGAGCCGTGTATCAACCCGAGTTTCCGCAGTTCGAAGTCGACAGGCCAATTGATTCTAAGCAATAACACGAAATCACAACTATTAGGTCGAGCCATATTTATTTTGCTCTCATTAAATAACAAAATTATATTAATTTATTATGTATTCACCACTATTATCTATAACCTTCTCCCATTTTCCTGGCAGTTTCTCAATTCCTTCCTTGTAAAATGTGGTTGGTTTGGAATGGAAGAAGTTTTCGATAGCCTGCCTGACTTTCTCTTCAGAATTGAAGGTTTATCCATTCAAAAAGTTTTGTAAGGAACAGGAAAAGTGGCAGTCTATCGGGGCAAGAACTGGGGAGTAAGGTGAATGTGGTAAAACAGGCCATCCAAGCTCAAGAAATTTTTCTTGAGTCACCCTTGCTGTATGTGGTCGCGCATTGTCGTGTAAAAGAATGACGTTTTTGCGATTTTGCGATGTGCAGGATGCTTTTCATGGAGTTTCTTTGGCACTCATTGCAACTGCTGAACGTATCTATCCGCAGTAACCGTTAAATTTGACTTTGTAAGTGACTTTGTGGTGAATTATTCCTTGACGATCCCACTATACACACAATAAAATCTTTTTGCCATGGATGTTTCCTTTTGGATCTGGTAGGGGTGGTTGATCCTTATCGAGCCACTGTCTTTTGCGGACTATAGTTAACCAATTTTTCATTGCCTGTTTAAATCCTGTTTGAAAAAGGCTCAATTTTTACCCGTGAGAGCAGATTTGTGATGATTGGCATGGGATCTTCTTTATTACGTTAACTGAGGTTGTGAGGTACATACACTCCTAACTTGCTGACTTCCCCTAATTTATTCAGGTGGCGGTTAAGAGTTGATTTTGATGTATTCAACCTTTATGCTATACCTCTTGTTGATTGACGTGGATTTGCTCCAATGTTGCCTTAAAAGGTTGTCGCCAAAGTCGGAAGGACGTCCTGCCCTCGGTTCGTCTTTTAAGGTCGTATCTTGAGAACGGAATTTTATAAACCGATTTCTAACTGCCTGATCAGTTATTAGTCCTTCACCATATAAACTGCATATTTTTTCAGCTGTTGCCCTAGCACTATGGCCTTGTTTAAATTCCCAAAGCATTACATGACGAATGAGTACTTTTTGACTCTCCATTTCAGAGGTTAAAAAAAAAACAGTTTAACGTAAAGTGTATCACACAAAACAGTTGACAAAAGACTTACTGAAGCCTCTTCTATATAGTGAAAACAAAAACTTGTCATGGTAACTCATTGTGGGTAGATACGAACAATAGATTCTACTTAGCTGCATTGAAAGTTACTTATGACTCGACCTGATAGTTAATGTGAATGGTACAATTTGAATGGTGAATGGCAAAAAGGAATTACTTGACGCCATGAAGGCAAAGGACATATGTTATACCTCACCACAATTGTATTTAGGTTTTAAATTGCCAAGGTTACAGCAAATCAGGGATTGCAGCTTCTCAGTCATGTAGAGATAATCATGGACAGCTCTTGGGTTCAGATTGTTTGCTATTTATTAATTCATCTGCATACTTTCTCCGTGTCAGTCTGAACATAAGTATGAAACACTTGTACGACTCTGCAGCGTCCAGTTGCTGCATTCATCAACCTGAGTACTTCGGATTGCCATACCATTGTATTGTCAAGTTGCGGAATTCTTTCGCATGTTGGTATATCTGTGCTCCATGTGCCCTTTTGGGTCTATAAAGTAAAATAAAGTAAAAAAATGTCTCAAGGCTTTCTGTTTGAGGAGAATGACACCTTTGGCTCCATACATACACTATTCAAATTTATGACGAACTGTTTCCTTCAGGTAAAGGAAGGATTCTTCTTTGTACTTTTAATACTCTTGAATCATATCCACCTTCATCTTTTTCATATAATATAACCATCAATAATTACAAAAAAAATACCAATCCGTCATCTTCCGCTTTTATAATGATTAAGTGCATATACATGGGCCATAAGAAAGCACTAAAAGACTTACAGTGTACCCTTCGAATTAGGAATTAAGCCCCCGATGTAGAAGACCACTGCCTACGATGGCAGTTAGAGAGGGATGAGGGTTAGTTAGAGAAGTGCCTTAGCGGTGTCCCCTTGCTTTTACAGATATTAGTCTGCCGGCGTACATGTGCGCCCCTGGGGCTTATCTCCACTTCACGGCTCATCTATTTCTTCTCTTTTGGAAATATGTTCACTCTTTACCTTCGTTTCTGCTCCTTTTCCCCGGGCTACAGATTACGGTTTCAACTCGCGCTGTCCTCAGATGAGGGCCTTAGTGAGGCTTTCTTGTTTCTCCTGGGCTATTTACTCAGTTTTATCGCTACCTAAAAGATATAATAAACATGCGGACAGAAGATAAACTAGAACATACTAAATCATATAGTCATACCTACGAATGGATACACATTTTCAAAATGTAATAATATCGGAGTCTATAATTCTCGAAGCAAGTTTTACCGATAACCCAATTTTCGACTCGGCTTATGGTGTGTCATTGTAAATCTATTTTTACATAATATATTATTCATAATAATAATAGACCCAATTGTACTGGAATACGCGAACCACAGCCAACGAAATGCCCCGTGGTCCCGTCAACAGCGAGTGAGACGGGGTGTCTGTGCCGTGGTAAGGTTAAAAAGAAATAATGTTAATATATTTTTATTTACTTTTATATAGCTCTTTTTTCAAGGATTTCAAGATTAAAAATTTCTACTTCTATTTTTTTTAATTATTTGGTCTTTTAAATACACTAGTAGTGGGACTCAACATTATATTTAGTAATATCTAATAACTGACATCCTTTGATATTATTTTCTACTATTTCCTTTCCCCTTAATTGTTTAGTTTTATCTCTATGAATCAGATAGTGGGCGTTGCGTATTTTAGGAAGGGCGAAGATTCTGGGCTTCTGAAGATGTACTGGGAATTAGGGTTAGTTTGCTTTTTTTCCCTTAAAGTAGTGTGTTGTAAATTTCCATCCCAGGATCCCATTATGAAGGGGTGGTTATTGTGTAGAATTAGCCTGGTAAATACTTCATTATTGTAGCTCATTATTACGATGTAATTGGCATCTTTGATACGATCATGGTTATCCATGATACCAGGCTTGCTGAGACTTTTGGATATCCTTAAGATATTATTTCAGTTGCAACGATCTTGGTAGTCTCAATTTATGTGTCAGACCTTTCACACACCTGGGGGTACTGCGTCACAACCATATTGTGGTTTAGACTGGTGCAATAAAACTTCATTAAGTAAACATAATCATGTATAGATCTATTTAACAGTGCTTTGTATGATTTGTGTTTGGGATTCCATGGTGCTCCAGTGTATTTCACCTCTACGTCAAGTTATCAAGTAGTTCGTTTCGCCAAGACAATATTTCCTTGGTCCGTACCATTTCAAAACCACTCATTTGCATCAACATCCCTACAGTAACGATCATATGCTGTTCAAATCCTTAGTCTAATCTCAGCACAGAAGATACCGTCTTCAGAGCCAAACAACAACAGCATTCGACCTTTCCTTTCTATCCCATTTCTCTATTAACTAGAATTCTTTTACTCCTAATATCCAACATACTTTGTCCATTTTTTTACGCATAACCCCTTTATTTATTAACATTTTTACAATTTACAATTTAGATTTACGATTTACAGATTTCTCCTCTTGCTGCATACGCAGATGCATTCGAAGGAGGGTAGAATTACATCAGCAATATCTTTTTGCAGTTAAAAGGTCAAATACATATATATACAAGACTATGTGATGGGGCTCACCTTCAGTTTACAATGTGGGAAACTAAAAACTAAAACCTAAAACTAAAACCTAAGACTAAAGCAGGCAGGTACCCTGTAGTTTGCCATGAATGGGGGAACGGAGCAGGGGTTATCGTGTTATGCACCGTGTTTATCAAGTATTGTAGGGAGTCGAAAAAATTGATATGTCCACGCTGAATGAACTCATCTACCGTAGGTAGCTCAAAGATTTCGTGAAGCTCACTGTTGTTCCGCTGCTCGAATGAAGTATGTCTGACCACTTTCATCAGTATACCGTTTTGGAATTGTTGGAGTCGCCGAACTGTCGTATACGTCAGATGACGAAAAAGCGGTGCACCATACTGCAGAGCAGGTCTGAATACACTCTTATATATCATGAGCTTTAGGCGCAGTGAGAGATTGGGGGAAGTCAATAAATGCGTAAGCCGATATGACTTCGTGCGAGTTTGCTTCAACTTCCACGCAAAATGCTTACTAAAATGAATGTGTCGGTTCATTTTAATCCCCAGATATACTAGGTTGTTGGCTGGTGTGTTTTGCTGCGTTCCTACTGTGTAAGTAGTAGGCATTTGACTTTTTCCCTTTTGGAAAGAGAAAATTACGCAGTCAGTCTTACCCGCGTTTACAGAGACATTGAGTCTCCCCAATCTCTCACTGATCTGGTTACAGACTACTTCAGCCTGTCTAAGAGTTACCTTGGTGCTCATGCTGCTACTGTACACAGCTATGTCATCAGCGAAACCAGTAACTGTTGTGTTTTTATATCGGGGTCCTACAATGTCAGACGTACACGTTGAATAGTACAGGGGATAAAACGGCTCCTTGGGGTACTCCATAGGTCAATGGCACAGCTTCGGAGAAGCTATCACCCTCCCGAAGCTGTGCCACTGACCTTTGGAGTACCCCCAAGAAGCTATTTTATCCCCTGTACTATTCACTTTGTCCATATTTTTTTTGTTTACCTTTATCTCAGTGCGGTGCTTTTTTTTTGTTCTGACAGAATTTGATTTATTTATCTGATATTTGAGTGAGTTTTAAATGAATAACGTCTGCAAACGCCACAAGGAACGTCTCTGTTCCGACAATAGGGTAGCGAGTCATGAATATGTTAAATTAGTTGACAGCTCTTATTACAAAACCGAACTTGTATAAGTTACCGTTAGACAAAATTTTGCAAAATGAATAACTATGAGGCCATTGCCGATAGGATTCAAATGCCTAAAATAACAGGAGATGGAGCAGTATATCTCGTAACGGGTTTAATGTACTTCCGCCACCACACTAACCATTTCATTTCCTAATAATTTTGGCGAGGAGTCGGAGGAATAGCAAGCAGCACCTCCTCAGAGAATCAGGCTCTGCGTGTGCTCCCTTGTACATTTTACTGGTTTCCGTTTTGTAATTAAACCTAAAAATGCCAATTTGATTTTCATTGATAAACGAATTTGGGAAATTGTTAATCACTTTTTACTACAAGCTTCAATAATCTATACATTTTATAGTTTATATTTAAGTATTTATTATTTATTGAGTAAACAATGTTATATAGGGTTTTAAGGTATAGTTAAAATATTTGTAACAACTATAATTAGCAATATTAGAAATAGTATTCCTCTTAATATTGTCCTCTAGCCCCTCAATCTCCGAAGAGATGGTGAATAAGGTTTCCCAAAATCTGAAACATTTTCTCAAAAAGCAAGGGAATAAGACACTAATAGAAGACTAGGACACTAAGCCCTTGCTTATTTGCATACAAGGAACATTTTAAAATTTGAGAGATAAGTTACGATAATATATTTTATTCAATTATTTTTACAGGAGTATTTGAGGGGAAAATAGAATGAATCCATTCCTCCTATAACAAATACCAACCTTTCTCCAAGAGGTTTTCCCTCAATGTTGATTAGAAGGCTGAGAGGTTTAACGAGCGTGTGTGAGTGTGTGAATGCCTTCTTATAAGAGGGAGAGAGATAGCTGAGGGGGTAGGAGAAGAAAGAGACGTGGAGACGGTTAGATGGAAGTAGTGAAGAGGGATGGGGGGGGGGGGAGGGAGAGATACAGACGAAGGAAGACTTGCCTTGAAGACCTCTCATTTAGCAGCTGATTAAACTCGAATAGAGCCCGGCCTGAGGGGAATGAACGGGGAGCCGGGAACATAGGAAAGGTTTTACTGTGTAGAGGGCCAGAGTAGCACCAATTACCGGCCCTCGCCAACAAACCGACCCCCATCGGCCGCTGCGCGACAAAAGGGATTTTAACAACTTTATTGCCCCCACGCAGGCTAATAAAGGCATTTACTTATTGTCTGCTAGGTCCTGCCGGAACTCTGACTGCTGACTTCAAAGTGCCTATTCGCAACTTGAATGAACCCAAAAGGAGGATCGTTGCCATTCAGCTCAAAGAGACTGCGGTAGAAGTGAAGACTTCAACGAATCTTTGTCTTAAGCCATCGGATATATTTATTTTGTTGGGGTGGTCACTCACTTTGGGGCTTTATTAATTGACTAAAATACACCCCTTCATCCCACAAAATATAAGTATATATTTATGTACTAGCACTTGCCCACCTTATCATCATGCAATACTACAATACATAAAGAGATCAATTTTCAGAATTCTACAAAGATGTGGAAATGACATTGACATGGTGGCATTAAATTTTAAATTAAAATTCTATAATATTTCAGCTAATAATACGTTAAACGTTTCTTTTTAAATGAAGGAATAGAGAAAAATAAAATGGAATAATTGGACAGAGTGGATTCTTTTTGTAGAGAGACCTATCTGAAGGTTAGGTAAAGTAATTGAGTGCGCGAGACCTGCACACGAGACCGGGTGAGATGTAGGTGATCTAGGGACAGTGGTGAGAGCCCTCTGGGGGGGGGGGGGTGTACGTAGTGTAACAAGGCAATGGGTAATGATTCGATCATATATAGAGTAAATTTGCATGCGTTTTGTCATTGCCTGCCAGGGGCTTGTTGATTTAAGTCATGATATCGACCTGCTTTTCCACACCTGCAGACCTGTTGAGCTACTACCTAGTGGGTAGTGGTGGAGGTCGAAGGTCACAGAAACTGGGTTCTTATAATGCTGGTTCATGTGTTGTGTTCTGATATCTTCTGTGATGGTGACCCCCACAAATTTGTCGAGGTGTCAGACAATCTCATTTTGCGATAAGGGTTAAAGACCGAGGAGCGGATAATTCTATTGTTGAGCTGTTGGAGTTGCACTGGTCGTTATGGGATGGCGAAACTCGAACAGCGGAGTCCCAAACAATAGTGCAGTTATCAAAACACTTTAATAAATTGACAGACATAAATTGATCTGAGTGATATTGCCGGACTGGAGATGGTGTGACGAAGAGAGTACTAAGTTGTACGTACTCTTTTTAGTTTTTTTTCTAAGGTGGTTACCGAATGTCTGCCTAGGTTGATTTCTAAGTACCTGATGTTGTTAGTGACATTGCGGTCCTTCCCGTCTATTTTGAAGCTTATTGGGAGTTTTCTCTTCCCATGTTGGAATGAGAAGATGATCCCTTGGGTCTTGGCTGGGTTAACTCAATAGCAGGAGACCTGATAAGCTGGTGACCCAGAGTGGTTCTTGTGCCAGTAGCAGGTCCAGTGTAGTTGTCTAGTTGGGGTCGTTGTAATGCCTGAAGGTTGGTAGTCCTGGTTGGAGAACCATGAACGGACTCTTTGTGATGTAGCACCCTAGAACATTGGCTCGTGTAGCACTCCACCAGCTTCGATTGACGTTCAGCTCCTCTCCAATATTGAGTCCGAATCTTGTGAGATCGTAAGAGTGAGATTGGATCTTGGCCTTCTGTAGATACCGGTTGGGGGCTAAAGATGTAGTGTTTGACTTCTGGGGGCTTGCTACCACACTTCCGATTTTCAGTGCCCTGAAGTTAGACATTGTAACCTGGCAAGTGGCATTAGCTGTCCTTCTTCAGTCTAGTGTCAATGAGAGCGGTGACGTCCGGGCCATGACAGTATATATTGTCTCGATATCTCCTTGTTTGGGTCACAAACGTTATAATTGAGAACCTATCATTTCGTCATTTTATCCAGTCTGGCTAACACCCTGTCGATAAGAAAAATGAGCTGTTATGTCAGTTGGTTCGTGACTGAAATCATGGCACTCGTCATGGTGAACATAGCTACGATTTTCGAGGCAGGGGGAACTATAGGCGTACGTTGAGGAAGGGGGATATTCTTCAGATTTCTTAAGGAGGTCGCCTGCGAGTAGGAGGCTGTCTGCCTGGATGGGAGAGGTGCTAGGGTGTAGTAAGTGGACCTTTGTGGTCTGGTTGTCCAGTTCTGGGATTGTTGGCGCAGCTCCATTGCCTGCAGAATTTTGAGCCTGTACCGACATTGTTGGTACGATGCAACATGTCCTTCCCCAGAGTTGACTCACAGATGTGGTATCACCAGGTCGCACAGGTACTTTTTGGTGTCGTGTGGTTTGCTGCACCTCACCTCACACTTGGTGGTTTAATTCAGTTCCCCCATGTGTGGCCTTACTCTTGCCAGTTTAGGCACATTGGGATGCATCTTTTTTCACTGAAAGTGGTCATCCTAAGTCAAACGCTATTAATGTGCATGGTTAGCATAATTTTCTCCGCAGTCCCGAATCAATAACGCCGATGTCACATTGATCGGTGTAATCGATAAACATAAATATGCTCCCTACAATTAGGATATGGTTTTTAATTTCCTGCATGACTCAGTAGTTATTTATTTTATGTTCGAGTTTAACTCATAACTGTTCAAATTCCCCTGTCCTGAGAGTGGTAGAGGCATCGTTTTTGTGATAATGGCTGTTTGGGTGACTGGATTGGTACAGCATACAACAGGTGTTGAACGGAGTTCAGTGGCTAAAGTATTTCCTAGGGTTTTCGGGGATGGTTCTAGGGCTGCAATGGCGCTTGGGGTATTAAAATCCCTCTAGTTGTGCATGTTCGGTTACAGCGCTCGCAGGGGATTCGCTTTCCCCACAGGTGATATGCCTTTTAGAGCCCTGAAGTATTTTTGGGTCTGAGATCTTTTTAATTAGTCATAGTGGGTTCAGCACCGTGCAATGCACGCCCGAGTAGGAAGGTATGGTCTGCCTCCCTAATACTAAAGGAAATTCTTTCACCTTTTGTCGTCACAGCAGATTCCTAATGTCACGGGAACAAAGGACCACTATTAGCCACTTAATATTGGATCTCTCTTCACAACAATAGCTGGATAGGATTTCGATCATACGCTGGTCAGTTTTTGTCCCCCACGAATTTGTAAATTAAGGATTGAAACATAAATGGAATTTATTCAGAATTAGTGCATTCTTTTTCTAGAAGGGGCCTATCTGAAGATTGGGTAAATGAATTAAGGAGTGAGGGATACCTCGGGTGAGGCATATTGTTAAACATTCGGTTTCTTAAGTGCTGCAATGAGTCAAAAAAAAAACTTGATGTGTCTCCGGTGGTGAACTCACTCACCGACGGTGCACCAAGTCTTGCGCCAGACCAAGGGCTCCTGTGAACTAGCCCCAATTCATTCTCTAGGAACCATTATATACATAGTTTGTTTTTTAGTTAACAGTTCACATTATTTCGAAATATTTGCATTTTATATAAAACAGAGTATAATTACATTATAATGATTGCCTTGCTATATCAGACGGAGTATAGGAAAATTTAGTCTTGTCCGTGAAAAGGTTGGCACTACTTTATTTGTTCATTCTACTGGTTTGCTCAATGTAACATGTTTATAGTATACATCTATTTTACTTTTTACTATTTATGAGGAAACGTTTAATATTTGAACGGTTTTAACACTTAATTTTGACTTATTTATTTATTACTTTGATACCAAATAAAGCAAAAAATGAGGCACAATATGAAAAACGAAGGGAGTATGGTCAAAAAAAAAAAAAAATAAATAACATGACTCAGTAGAATGGACAAAGCAAAGCCTTATAAATAAAAAATAAATAACAAGGAACATTAGTGAAACAAATCGTTTCACATTTTCTACAACAGGCCTAAGAAATATCCTTCACAGTATGCCCAAAAGACCTCTATTTTGACCAATTCGACACTGTTGTCGTTCAAATAACAATTCGCCGTAAACCAATCACCATCCATATTTACCTTTGTCGGCCAACATGACCTTTGACCTGGCCACAAGTCATCATCTGATTTAACTTTATAATGATTGATCACCGCCTTAGCAGTTCCACCGTAGGCATAAATTTCCTGAAATTAGCCAAGATGATTAAATGTGTTTCATATGTATTGGTTGGATATTTTCGTTTCAATAATTTTATAATTGAGATTCACGAGATTTGGTATAAATTAGCAAAATCCTCCTGATATTTGTACTAAAGCAAGATTTCAATATTAATTTCCCTCTAGTAACAGGTTTACTGAACAGCCCACCATGATGGAACATCACATGATGGTACCGCGAACCTTATTCGTCATTCCATTTCTCATCACGTCGTCCTTTTGATTGTACACGATTTTCTACAAGCCACAGCTGTGTAAATTCGCAAATTTTCCTTCCCACCCACCATGGCAACGAGATCTACTGTCCACCAAACAAGTCAATTTCCAACTCAAAACTTACCCTCTCTATTAACTCAATTAGAAACCATTATCCCTTGCGGTTAGTGATTTAAATGCAAAATCACAAGCTGTGGAGCTGAAGAACAATTATTTCCTGATTATATAGCATTATTATAGCATAGCATTTTTAACCACAAACTCCACCACATTTTACCCTCATAAAATCCTGCGTATCGTTGATTTTTTCATACACCATGGATTAGGAACGATAAATTCGTCCAATACATCGCTCGATGGCTATCATCCGATTATAGTTTTTACCCCTCACACTTTCTGTATTGCCAATCCTCTAACTAAATCTTGCTTCATTCGTCAGGAGCCCAGTTGGCTAAGACCTCTCTAAAATGAACTTCCAACACATTTTGTCTACTGGTAACATTGTATACTAATTTTACTCTAATTTAATAATCTCCGGCTTATATGAAGCTCATATTTTAAGCAATGCATAATACTTATCTTGTGAGGAGTTGTGTTTTATTTTATTCACCTCACAAGGTTCTTGAGCATTGACTACCACTATGAAAGAACTTTGCCTTGTAGGTTGTTCACGGTCTACCATTACGGGTAGATTTAGCCGTGATTAATGGTAATTGGCGTCCACTAAAAAGATTTCCAGTCAGGCATATCTTATTCTTCTTAGTGTTATAGTTTTGCATGACCTCAGTAGGTTGAAAAATCAAACAATCATATGTTATAACCCTTTTCTAGCGTTAATTTCGAGGGGCCATTTTCGTTTTCTTTACAGCAAATACGTATTTGCATTATTATGCAATGTTATTATGAGTAATGTTATTCATTTGCACACATCTACTAAAGGTATTTTATTTGTTATTTTCTTTATGTGAAAATCTAGGTATGTAGGTTGTGAATTAATGAATTCTGCGATTGTGAATTTGCTGCGTTCGTGCATATATTTTATTTTTATTTTTCCTGCATTTATCTTGTTTTTTTATATTTTTTTATTTTTACAGTTATTTTAATAATTCTAATAATAATATGTGACCTTTATGGGTTTACATAAATTTTATTTCATTTTTTAATACATATTTTATTTCTCATCTTCTTGTAAATTTTGGTAAAGTGTGGTACTGTTAAGGGATACACTGAGGGATACACTAGCCCTGGTGACAACTGGAGGGTTGTTTGAGTTTATGTCCTGGACAAGCGTTTCATGACGGGTTTACTATCTGACTCCATTTTTTGATAGGTATGTGCCTTGACAATGCACTATGTTCAGGAGAAGAGGTATAGGGTAGGTAGTTTGTGTGGTCTTGGAATGACCACGAATTCACACTCCTGTGTACTGAGTGTAGCTGTGGGTTGCCGAAGTCCGTCCGGATCCGAAAGGCGAGTGTGAACCGGAGAGAGGTAGACTGAATTGTCACGGGGAACACTGCTGGGTAAGTTTGCAGGGCCGCGACAACCGTTGTTCACTAGGGAGAGGTCTCTCCCAACGAGGTACTAGTTTTAGTGAGACGAAGGCAGAGGTTCCCACTAGGAAGGTCTGACGACGCCGGACTAAAACATAGCGAGGTTAGGAGAGAAGAGATGCAGAGGTTTTTCATAAAGAAGCAGTCAGGTTTTCAGAGTTCAAGCGGGATAGCCACGTAGTTGCCAGGA
Organism: Acanthosoma haemorrhoidale; assembly: GCA_930367205.1. NCBI lineage: Eukaryota > Metazoa > Arthropoda > Insecta > Hemiptera > Acanthosomatidae > Acanthosoma > Acanthosoma haemorrhoidale. The sequence continues at coordinate 143,086,649 of OV884011.1, forward strand.
GAGAATGAATTACAGGGGCTAGACCCTCGGCTTAAGTATCCAGCTAGCCTTGCCCGTGGCCAATCATCATTAAGGTTGGTGTAACCAATGATGTGTGGTTTCTTTGTTCTCTGGCAGAGGCTGGGCGCCGGCTGTTTGGGCCCCTCTATACCTGGGTACTGACATCTGGTGTCCCATCTCATATATTACTAGGCACCCCGCATTTTTTATTGCTTAACACATTTACAATGATTTATATTTTGTTCATGTTATTTACATTTGTTTACAATACATATACAATAGAGTATAGGGTGATTTATCTTATGTAGTTAGCGGTCGCTACACTTAATATTAAACGAATGTTTGTTCTTAGGGCCCAGGAAAATAAATAAATTATAATTAATATTTTATATATAAAACGCCAAATCAGTTAGATATTCATACCGTAGTTTGGGAGAGATAAAAGTTTTTCAAAAAAATAAAAGTAAAGAAAAACCATAGGAGACAGATTGGGTGGAAGAGTTTCTTCTGTGTTAAATTAAAAAAGAAGAAAAAAAGAATATATACCCAATATCGTCTCACCGTTGGTCGTGGTTAAATCGTTTTTAACATATTCAACGGCAGATAACAGGGCCGCTTGAGAATATAAATATAATAAACAAAGGCACCATCATGATGGAGTTACCGATGGGAATGAAGTGTGGATAAATAAAATTACTTTTTCAAAGGGGCCGACGCTCTCTGACAGGTCAGCCATAGGCCGAGGAAATATCAGAAGAGAGGGCCAAGATTGCATTTGTGGCCTGGGGGGCCCAATAACCCCCGCGGGAAAAACGGCGGAGAAACAGGTAATTTTCCGTGCTCCCTCTTCCCTCAGTTCCCGTCTCCCCTTTGATACCATCTTTTAATTACAACGAGAACCTTGAGCAGTCAGCTTCTACTTGACGGCACAAAACTCTCCTGTCTAACTTGATCTCGGGCCAAACAAAGCTACCTGTACCATCTTCCTTGGGAGCTTTCCAAAATATCTTTCTTTACGATATGAAGCATTTTATATATAATAAGAAATAAATAAGTATACAAGCGATAAAGTACTGAACAAAATATTTATGGGCGATTGCCAGGTGCAGACTGCCAAGGTGACTACCTCAGATAAATGTACTGATACCAATAAACACTCACAAAAAAAAAACTCTATTGGAAAAAGATTTCATAACACATATACAATGAGATGTGAATGATTACGCTACAGATGGTGTGACTGATAAATCTCGTGGGTACATTTACAGTCCTATAGAAGCTTTTTAGGTCAACTTAAGTCTCGGTCGGTCTTTCTTCTACATGAGGTGTTGTACCATAGATTCAATGTTAACTAATACAAGCAAAAAAATCTATTTATTACGAAAATAAGTTTTGCGCATACGCTATTATCAGCAAACACCTCTCTATTTCGTTATTCCTTTAAACACCATATACGACCGTTTATAGGCCACACTTCAGCTATAAAATTGTCTCAGCAGGCAACTTACGTGAGCTGGCCACGAGGGAGCCCTCAAGAAGTGAGTGAATGACTTGTTATATTTGTGTAGGAGTGTAATAAGTGATGTCAAACCGAGAAGTCGGCCATTTTGGATGGCCCTAGCACTTGCCTCTGCCGGATCAGAGATAACATCAAGCAATAGACTTAGTGAACCAGACGGATCCGCTAGCCGAGAGCCAAGACCGGCGACTCACCCCTAAAAGTCGTCAGTTCAAATCCCAGTGGCGCAACCTATTTTAAATTAATAATAACATTAATTTAAATATTGTAAAATGCGATTTTATCAGCAGTTGTGTCACAAGAGAGATCTCTAGGACCAACTCCGACACCATCGCCTGTAAAGTGAAAACCAAGACGTTCTAATAGGAACGTACAAATAACCTCTGCAGCTAGCTCCATGGAAAAGATACCACCACAGGCCAGCACATCCAAAAAAGAAACCGCCGTTGGGTCCCCTTTCTTCGCGCCTAACACCTTTGAGGCGTTGAAAATATTCAACCAGATGAAATGAATCTCTCCGGACACTCCCAATACTTATCGGGCATTTTTCAAATATTTGGAAGTAAGCAATGCTGACTTCCATACTTATCAACTAAAACAAGAACGATCGCTCCGAGTAGAGATCAGAAATTAGCACCCAACCACACCAGCTGACGAGATAGAAGACGAACTCTCAGCTCTCGGATCCAAAGTTCACCAAATAACGAACGTGTTACGCGAGGATAGGCAACAAGATGAATCAATAAAAACGGCGTTACTATTGTTTTTTGTCGATCTCGAGCGAACACCTGGAGTGGAGAAGATATAAGACCTAACACACCTGTATTACACAAGAGTCCAGGTTGAAAAACCGTATCCCAAACGCGATATCGTCCAGTGCCGTAACTGTCAGGCATATGGGCAGACAAAATAGTACTGCCACCACCCTCCCAGGTGTGTAAAGTGCAGTGGGCAGCACAAAAGTGAGTTTTGCAAAAAGCCCTGAATTGCCTGCTGTGTGCGTGCTTAGCCAGCAAGGCCATTTGGCCAACTACAAGGGCTGCGAGGCTTACAGAACGCTGAAGTCCAGGACCGAACAACGTCGTCGGTCAGAAGAGAAAAACTAGCAACAAGAAGTGGCCCAGCCAGAAATTTGAGGCCTTCTGTCACTTTTGCCAATGGCGTTCCTAACAGAAAGCATTCATTCCGACTCTTTATCCATTCTCCTTTGAAATGCGAATGGTGTTCGCACCCACAATAACGAACTGACACACTCGGAAACATTGCTTCACGATTTCTCCTGACACAGCCACCTATTGGCCATCAGATCCCAACCAAAATCCAGATCTCCTAGACTTCTTCTTCTACAACAGTTTAAGAACACTAAACTATTCACTCACGCACCTCGATGACCTCTCCTCCGATTATAGCCCTTTATTATTAACCATTTCTCTAAGACCAATTCACAAACTGCCTCCTCCTTCATTTATTAGGAACCCAGTCGATTGGGACCACACGGAAGTGGCGGACCAGCTTCTTATAGGTTTCGTAGACCTCCACGTGTCCCTGAAAATATCCCAAGACCTAGACGATGCAGTACATTCTTTCGCTACTCTGGTCCTGAGGTCGGCTTGGAAGCCATCTACATCCCACCGTCATCCAAAAACTCACAATCAAAATCGTTTACCTCAGCATCCCAAAGACATAATCTAATCCAAACGCCACTTCAGAACAGTGTGGCAAAGATCCTGACTATCTGCTGATCGCCACTCGTACAATCAGTACTGTAATGTGTCAGTACTGTAGTATTGGCGTCCTTCCGTTCCGATTCTTTTGATTCCCACCTCTTCTGTCTGTCACCCAGGGATAACTCCCTATGAAATGTATCTAATAAAATCCTAAAGGATCATCCTGTTTTACACCCTCTCCGTCGTGATGATCGGTCCTGGGCGGCTTCGGATGCGGATAGGTCGGAAGAATTCGCTCTGCATCTTTCCATACTTTCACACCTCACCTTTCTCATCAAAGCCATACTCACAGCACAACTGTGGAATATTTCCGCACTTCACCTATTCCTCCCTCTCTTCCACCAAAAGCCGTTAACCCCTCTGAGCTCAAATACCTTCTGAAAAACTTACCTTACCGAAAATCCTTTGGATATGATCTCCTTACTCCTCAAATTCTCAAACAACTTCCTCCTAAAGCCATAATATTTTTAACCTACATCTGTAATTGCGTTAACCGAACGATGGACTTTCCTCTCCTCTGGAAACATTCTATTATTGTCCTATTCGCCAAATCCGGTAAACCACCCAATGACGCCTCATCTTACCGTCCAATTCGCCTACTCCTTATCCTCTCAAAAATATTTGAGAAACTCCTATTAAAACGTCTACTTCCAATTGTTGAATCCGAAACCTTTTTTTCTATACACCAGTTTGTTTATACTACTCAACAAGGGTTTTGCGTTGTTGATCACATTTCCTCAGCCCTTGAATCTAAACAGTATTGGACTGTTGTACTTCTGGACATAGCTCAAACTTTTGACAAGGTTTGGCCTACATTCTTGAACTCATCCCTTCCAAGTTCATGAAATTCCATAGTAACCTATCCAACCACCCTAATCCCGTAGCACAGTCATTGCACTGCTCCAATCATCCCTATAATCCTCCTCGGAAACCGAAACGGCAGTGGCCTCGTGACCTGCAATAAATACGTGACAGCGGGAGTCCTGGCAATGGCCAGTTTCTCCAATCATGTCCTGAGCGAATGTGGCTCTCGCGCTCTTCATCAGCCTTCAATGGCTCGTATCCGGTGACGTGGCTGACGGAGGAGCGTGGGGGACTTCCCAAGACTCCGCTTCCACATGCGAGGGAGGTGACAACCCTGTGGACTTTGGAGGGCCGTGGGCTGTTTGTAAATAATGAGCGAGTGAATAATGAATTGTAAATATGATATGAATGAGAACATTTATCTCAAATACTTATTGCCTATTAAGTATTAAATAAGGCAGATTGTAATTTTATCATAATGAAAAAAAATTACGAAAATTTCATTTTCATTATGAATTTATATACATATGAAATTTCAAAATTAAAAAAACCTTCGCAATGACAACTTTGACTGTCGGAATGTTTCTGTGAGAATAAAAAGCTTTCTTATTCATCGAACAAAGGCAAAAATCTGATATATATCTCTGAGCCTTTTTAATAATTAAATATATGCATAATAAATAATTATTAACTATTAACAATTAAAATATATATATTTAATAATTTATTATTAAATTATGCAAAACTAACTGCCATTTTGAATGTTGTTGTCTCTATTAAAAATAAGTGGTACTCGAAAGTATATGGTGGCCTATATTCCTACGCTAATAACAATAAATGATGGTTAAAAACCTAAATAAAGAATTTCTCATTAGTAAGTGACTAGTGCTGAAAGAAAATAATTTAAAATAATCGTTGAATGTCTAAGGTTCACATTGTGTTTTACATATAATTAAGTGCTAAAATCATGCCGTAAGCTATATTCTAGTTCACTAAGAGACACTGGTAAATTTGTTTATTTGGCGGTGGTTCTTTCCTTAGCAGTTTTTTACGCCTCATCATCTGTTTTAAATTATAACATACTTGTATATGAATTAATTATTAAAAATAAATAAATAACAAAGGAAGCTACAGTCGTTAAATGCGACTTAAGCCCTTCTAGCTCCAGCCACTAATTATTCTTCAATTCCTCCGAGAGAAATTAGTTTCCAACCAGTTAATATTTTAGCTCCCCTTCAATGGTTGTAACGAAATTTATTATTTATGTTTCAATTACGTCTTATGGTTTTAAGCTCGTCTATCTTTCGTAAGTTCCCAGGGCCCACCATTCGAGCTCAGCCGATATCTCAGGGAGGAAAATAAGTTGCTGAATTCTAGTTTTAATCTTTCGCTTGGGAGTTTGATTAGTCTCCTGATAGCGTATCAGTTTTAGATGGTTTAAGGTTGGGGAAAGGTCCCCACTTCATATTTTATGAACGGTTAAATTACAATGAGTTAGGGAAGAGATAAACATACAAAACCACGTTCAAAAATAAAGAAACAAGCCAAATGTAACTTATTGTACAATTAATGCAATTTTTTTTGGCTAAGGATACGTTTTTTAATAAGCACGTCGAGATCTTTAATATAATACCCAGTTTATACAATAGGAAAATAACTATTTTTTTAATATCAAGTTATTGATTAATAATTTACTTTTTTTATTATATTGCTTATATGTTTAGTACTTCTGTCGCACCAAGTGAGAATTTCATACCAAATATCATCCAGCTATAAGTGGAGTAGCGACCAAAGTGCAAATACAATAATGGTGATGACTGTAACTGTAGTCCACTTAAACCTCAACACATACTAAGTACATATTAATGATTAGAATCCTGTGCAATTTAATTAAATGCATTTAACAATCAATAGGTATTATTAACTAATTAATTTATTATGAACCCCACATTATATTCTGAGTACCATGGAAAATATCAAGCCTTTAAAAACAACACTGCTTAAGTGTGACGAACACCTTACATTACAGTTTTTGTTACTTTTTGTAGTTATAGTTTGAAATAACTAATTACGTTTTGTTAGACAAAACGCTGAGATCACTAATTTGATACCTTACTCAAAGTTATATGTTTTTATTAATAACATCGAATTAATAAATTAATTAATGAAAATTACCTTTTTTTTCTAGGTCTCATATTTTCCAATGAAACCTCTATGCAATGAAAAGCAGCTCAGAAATGCTGAAAAAACTAAAAGAGAGAAAAACATACGGAATGATTGATGGGACCATCCTGGTTTCTAGTCCTAAAAACAACAACGAAACTTTTAAAAAAATCAATGCCTTGTCATAAATACTGGCGTCATTGTTATGACGAATAGATCGATTATTTTATTTTAGCTTCCTGGCAATAACCGTGTGACCAGATATCATATTTATTTATTTTATCAAATCATATTTATCTACAGTAGCACTGTCACATAACAAGTATGTTGCATACATTTATGCATATGTTATAATTATAGATAGGCAATCACATGCACATTCCCCCATAGTAGTCCAACTACGTTTGAAGATTTCTTACGGTTCTGAATACAGAAGATCTCTCATCCAACCACATCTACGTCGTCGGCATGTTTGCATCTGTTGGTTTGGGCGTCCGTGCAGTTTATTGTAAGTAACTTGTCTTTGTCATCATATGTTTTAATGTGGCCACGAACATGAAATGTGCATTTTTTGCTAACAGTTTCAATCAAATACAAATTACTTTGTTTTATTTCCTTAGTATGCCTTTTGCTATACTCTTGACGACGAGAATATTGGCACGATTTTTTTTTAATTACAAATTTACGTAATTTGTTGTTTTTTGTAATATAACTATCGATATGTTAAGCTACTCTCAAAACAACAATTGAAAAAAAACTTTTTGAAAACGTTTTATAGTCGGGGCGTTGTATTGAAAATGGAGGTTTTATTTCTCAAAAATAAAAGCAAAAGGTCAAATTAAACTCAAATTATATGAAATAATCTGCAAAGAAATGTTTTTTATTTATGATTGCTAGTAGTTATTGTAACGAGCCCTCTAACGCATACACTTATCGGACTCTACATATTCCATAAATAAATGTATCTATGCATTCAAGTACATACGGTAATTATAGTGTTGAGAGATGGGATGTCCTTTAAAGTTGTCCAAAGCGTCTGTTTATTTCTTGTCTTTTTAGCCTCGTATGTGGGTTCCAAGTCAGTCGTTTGTCGAGATGGAAGCCTAAGTACCGTACTGTCTCGGATAAAGGGAGAAGAACGGTATTTAAATAGACTATTGGGTAAGACTTGCGATGGAGGGTGAAGGTAATGTGGGAACATTTTGCTTCATTAACAATATGAGCATAAAAATAAAAGAATGATGGCAGTAAAAAAAACATAATTCTTTAGTTAGATAGCACCTGTCTGAGAAGGAAGAGTTGAAAAAAAAAAATGATCCGTTCTGATGTTGCAGTTCTGAGTGATAATGGTAACAGCTGTCTGTTCAGCTAATGACTGAAATAATACTTATCGGGGAGGCGAAGAAGAAAAAAAAAAATATTAGTACCCTCTATCAAGTAAGAAAAAGTGACTTGATAATAATTGTGCATGTCGTAGTTTTAGTACTGTATCATTAGCACTGTGTTTTAGCACTGTATCATTATCATGTTATGTTTAATAAAGTTGTTTTATTTTAATTTATAACCCTAGCTGTTGCCACTTATTTTAGTCGAAGAACCGTTTAAGAACAGGTCTTTTTTTATTAGTTGAATGCCGTATCTTCATTTTCAGACCGTTTTGGTAACATCCCTTAAACTGGCGATGGATATAGACCATTAATTTTTCTCGCTCGAGCTGAGACAATTACCCAGATATATAAGGCGCATCCATCCTGGCCATCTAAATTTAAAGGGCCAGTGCCTCTGGTGTTACGAATACAGCGGCACCAGCGGTACTAGTAAGTTCGTTACAAGTGCAAGGGACCACAGCAGGCCACTGTATCAATAATTCTAGAGCACCTTATTAGTGGGCCTTCTACCAGTCTCCCGGGATTAGATCAGCAACTCCGTTAATTAGGGGACAAATAAAACTTATCTCCTCCATTAAATATTAACAGATAGTTAGGTCAGGGGCTCAACAACGCAGCTGACTTATTGATGGCTGTTTCGTAGACTTGACGTTTACATTGTACCTAGCTGTACTCATTGAGGTGGAGTGACTGAGTCGCGGGCTTGTGATCGCGAGTGAATTAATTATCAGGACTAAAATTTTAATTATCAAGAGTCTGGAAATGTTTAGCAGTGAATTTTAATTATTGGGATCTGTCCGGTGGAAATTTGTCTGATAAGGAACGTCAAGATATATTGATTTTAGGTAAACATATGAATTTGAATGTTTCAGGCAGCCAAGGAACTTTTATAATAAATAAGCATGTTTCTAACTATATTAGTTTTCATTGGCTGTCTGCTTCCCATTTTTATTTCTCTCCAAGTTGGATCATACGTCAGGTTTAGATGCATCCTATCCATATCCATTCTTCCTTATTCCTAAAATTATTTCAAAAGCTGCACACAGCTCTTCAGATACATCAAGGTAAGCCTTACTGCGTGTAGCAATTTGCTCTCTTTATCTGTGCCTACCAGAAATGTTGCAGGTTATTTTTTGTTCTCTAATTTTTGAAGAGTTACCTCCAGGTGAATAACAATTTGTTTATGATGCTTTAATTATGTTAATATTTCAAGAACATTTCCCCATCTACGACATTTACACCTCTACTGAGGTCTCCCACACTCCTTAATTCCTTCACCCAACCTTCAAATAGGCCCTCCTAGTAAAAGGATCCGTTCACCCCAACTAACCAACCATGTGGACTTGGGAGGACCCTGGGCTGTTTGTAAATATTGTATGAATGATCGAGTGAATGATGAATTGGTTGTCCCCTCCCTTGCATGCGAAAGAGGAAGCGGAGTCTTGGGAAGTCCCCCATGCTCCTCCGTCAGCCGCGTCACCGGTTACGAGCCAGTGGAGGCTGACGAAGATCCCTAGAGCCACATACGCTCAGTACATGATTGGAGAAACTTGCCAAATTTAAACGGCCACTGCCGTTTCAGTCAATGAATGGTAAATATGGTATAAATGAGAACATTTATCTGAATTACTTATTGCCTATTAAGTATTAAATAGGGCAGATTGTAATTTTATCATAATAAAGTTGTTTATAATAATATTAATGCTCATATTATTTTTCTGTTCAAAATATTTCGCATTTTTCTCGTGACTTGTTTCTTAACTTAAATGTATTTCTAAACCTATACTTACTGTATTGTAAAGGAGTAACAACTAATATTACTATTTGTTTCCCAATCTTTCTTTTTTTTTTAATTTAATCGTGTATTTTTAGCGTAGTTCCTTTTTACGATTATCATTTTATTGTGTTTTAACTACATACGATTACTATAATTTAATTGTTCAGTTGATGAACCCGTTAAAGTAATATGCACTAGTGTTTCTCTATTTAATTATATTACGGTTATTAGATTAAGTAATAAATAGTTATTATTACTTAATAATTATACTTTTTTCTTATTTTGTGTTCTAACGAGTTCTTTAGTTAATTACTAATAATCATCTTTATTGTCAGCGTAAGTGTGCACACAACATCTATATACTGATTTATTTATTTATATATTTACGATCAAACGTCTAAATGATGGGACACTTAATTTTAAATTACAACGTCTGCGCCATTCGGCCCAAACAAGCCGATGTAGAGGCAATTCTACGGTGCGATTCGCCAGACGTTGTCATATTCACAGATACCCGGTTGAAGAAGATCCACTTCTGCCGCTTCCCGGGTTATACCGCTTACCGCCACGACACTGAGACTATCTCTGGAGGAGTTGCAGTCTTAGTAAAAAATGGAATACCCTGTAAGAGACTGCCCCCACCCGTGAACCTAGGGCCCTCCCACTACATCGTAACGCTCCAGATACGGCTCACGAAGAACATGATAGTGTCAGGAGTTTACAGAAAACCGAGAGCCAACTGCGACTCGGACAAGCTCCTGCTCACTAGCATAGCTCATGACCGAAGACACGTCATCGTTGGTGACCTAAATGCGAATCACTAAGACACCATTTACGGTCATCCATCCAGGCTGGCCGACCTTCCGTTATTTCGTGAACCCCGACAAGACCTCCACGCCCGATCTACTCCTGACTCAAGAGCCACACCGAGTCACCGAAAGCTCCACCTTGGACTTTACCACCTCCACCATCGGCATGTGCTCTACGAACTAGAAGGTGACATGCCAGAGCCACCTGCTTCTAGATACAGGTAATATGAGGCCAAGTGAGACCTCTACAAGCATCTCATCAAAACCGAGTTGCCCACAATTACGCCCCTGAGTCACACCTGGGATATCGATTACGCTATCTATCAGCTTCAAGACGTCATTGACCGAGCCGCCGATGCATAGATCCCCAAATTTTCTCCGAAACCCCCCTTCTCTGAGGAAACCTCCGGATAACATTCTACAACTGATTAGACAGCGTAACAAAATCAAGAACAGGTGGTTTAGAACCAAAAACAGGGACTTAAAACCGGCTTTGAATGCTCTCACGAATCAAGTTAAGTCCCTGATGGCTCAGTGGAAAAACTCGGTTTAGGAAGACCACCTCACTAGTCTCCACGGTAACCACAAGCAATTGTGGAAACTCGTAAAAACATGCAGGTCCAAAAAGAACGGTGTAAGGTTGGCCGTGAACGGGCAGTTCATCCCCACCACCGAACAGGCGGACATACTGGCGGATCACTATGAAGCTGTGAGCCGTGGCCAAGGTGAGCCAATAGGAGCCCTCGGCCACCCCTCCCCCTCCCTCCCCACCACTGATGAAATCTATACCTCCCACCGGCAGGTGGCAGGCTTCATTCGGAGAACGAACGGGAAGAGGGCACCAGGCGAAGACGGAATCCAGAACATCCTGCTCAAGCCGCTGCGGAGGAACGGAATCTATTACATAACCAACGTATTGAACTCCTGCTTCAGGCTGCACTATTTCCCTCAGAACTGATAGCACGCTGTGGTCGCCCTCCTGCTGAAACCAGCGAAAAGCGGTTATGAGCCATCTCATTACCGCCCCATCAGTCTGCTGACTCAACACTCGAAGCTGTTCAAGAGAATCATCCACCTATATCTCTCCGAGCACTGCGAGACGCAAGAAGTCATCCCACCGGAGAAGACTGGTTTCAGCACAGGCATAAGTGCGGACAACAATTTGGTGAGATTGCAACACCACGTCGCATCGAACGTCCGGAGCAACAGAGCTACCGCTATGATCTCACTGGACTGTTTGTAAGCTTTTAACTCTGTGGACCACTACACCCTACTCCAGCGTCTGAGGGAATACGAATTCTCGGATCAACTGCAAAACCTGATGAGTTCATACCTCACAGGCAGAACTTTTTCGGTTCGGATAGGCACCAAGTCTACGACCCGAAGAAAATACATTGCCTTCGTCCTTCGTCTTAGACGGCAAAGTGTGCACTGTGAGCAACAAGCTACGCTACCTTGGGATTACCCTCGATAGACACGTGTCGTTCAGAACTTATCTCACTAAGAAGTCACAGAGTGTTAGGAAAAAGTTCTACAGCCTAGGACACCTAATTCACAGCCCGGGTTTATCAGTACGCCTCAAGCTGCTGATTTACCCGAGAGTCCTGAGACCTGTTTTGATGTACGGGACCCTACTATTCAAGTATCTAACTCCTAACACTCTAAAAACGCTCCAGCAATTCCAGAACAGAGTTCTCCGCACCTCCCTCAAACATACCCCGTTCGACCGAACGAAGGCAGACGAGATCCACGAAAAATTTGAAGTGCTCACCATCCAAGATTTTATCAAGAGACGACACATAAAATTTTTCGATTCACTTCAAACCTCGAGTTCGATCTCCCGGCCGACTCAACCGAAGCAATATGACCTATTCTACCTGCTTAGGGTAGGTCGATCTTCCGGCCTATAGGCCAACTCACTGCAGCCCCCTTCAGGGGCCGGGGCAATGTATGACCTGGCCGACTTTAAACCAACGCCTAGTACCTCTATGCTCCACCATAGGTAGACACTCACTGCTTTCCCGAATCCACCTGCCTCTTTTAGGCATCCCACATTCCATATCCTTCTCATACTTCCTTCATATGGGACTCCCCTTAGTAAAAGGCACCCATCCATCCAAAATAATTTTACCACATCCTATTTTTATAAGTTTAAGAGCTATAGGAAAAAATAATAATAATAATAAATAAATTTACGATACATACAATTTTTTTATTCACATTGTTTACATAGCATTCATATATTTAACAGTTTAAGCAACCAATATTTTTCCTATCCTACATCTGAAGTACTGTATTGTTACATGCTAAGCCTGAATTGACGACAGGAACAGAAAAGAGCAATGCTGCACAAGATGCAACATTATTATACAGTATATATATATATAGCATATACATATACAATTTATATTATATTAAATTTATATTGGACGTATACCTCCTTAGTGCAGATGCGTAGCAAAGTAACGGGCGGTTGTTTTGTTGAGGATTGTGTTGTTTTAGCCGATTACTGTGATTTTCTATTCAAATTTGGAAACCTTCTGTTTGATTGGAGTTTATTTTGATCTTCTTATTTGGTCTTGAAGTTATTTTAATAATGATACCAATTCTATAAGTATATGACCGTGGTATCGTCCGTGCTTAGTGATTTTAAGACGCTTTTATGTTTTAAAATGCAAGCGGTACACATTTTAAATAGGATATGCGAAACACATGAACCTTACCGGAGTTCTGCTGCAGCTGATATTATGGGGAAACATTTTAGATTGACTATGAAGAATTTGCGATTTAGAAGGAAAGAGTAATTTTATAAGCTTCAAAACTAAACCTTCGTTTCATATAGAATCGAAAGCTTTTTCTAGGTCTAGAAGGCCATGCTGTTATGTTTTTTTTCATTTTTGTTAAGCAGTCTACGAGTCGAGCTAATTAGCTTTATATTAATGTACGGATGTTCGAAACAGCTTCTCAATTTGGTTACGGGACCATAAATGTTGTCGTGATCTGACCTTATCGTCAACTATCAATCCCACCACGCTTCCTTGGAAGTGCGACTGTGGGATTGCGCAGCGTTGTGACATGAAACCAAACTGTTCGTTAATATGATATTATATTTTTCAATGTGGTAGCCTAATCTCATTAAGATTAGTTTTTCATGATTTTTTGATAAAATGTTAAGCAGGCTAATAGATCCTTAGTATTAATGGTATCATTGGTTTGATGGGTCTTTGTGAGTGTTAAGTATAACTTAAAGTCTTGACATTAGAATGCAATTAAAAATTTTGTTTAATGAGTTTTTATTTATTAATATTGGTGAAATTCCGTAACTCCAACTGAATTTTTAATCTTAATGTATTTTATTACCCGGGAAATCTCCTTAAGTGATATATAGGTCATGAAAAGAATAGTCATGCTTAGAATTTGTATTTCTAGAGTTTGTGACTAGTTGTGATTTCTGCGTTCGATTTACTTGAAGCATATACATATACAATTATTATTGAACGTTCTCCTTTCACCCTTACTGCAGATGCGTAATCCAGATTAGTATATTATTCAACTTTGTTACGGGACCGTAAATGTGGTCGTGATCTGACCTTATCGTCAACTATCAATCCCATCACGCTTCTTTGGAATTATGTGACCTACATTCACTAGTGTGGAGCTGGTTTGGAATTAAAAATAATTTAAACTGTGTGCTACTTCTTTTTGAGGCCCTTGCGTTCCACATCTTAAATTTTAATTTTTCACATCGCGCTGTCTCATATTAGAACAAAAAATATCTAGGTAGCAGTGTACTGCTGTGAGATAAAATGATAACGTAAGCACAGTTGAAGCTGTTGTTGATGCCGTTAGTGAGTCTTGTTGAGCGTTTACGGTCTTGCGAATTATACCGATTGTGTAAAGCTTTAGGATTGACCTATATGTTTTTATAACATAAAAGTCAGATCACACATTCTTGTTATCTTTAAACATTAACAATAGTGATAGAAACACCTTCAATTAAAATAATTACTTGCGACATTCGGTATTTAGCTTGCTTTATTTCTTGCAGTGTTTTCGAAACGTTACTTATGTTTAGTGAACTAAATATGTTTTTAAATTATTTGAAATAGGTTATTATAGATGGCCCGTTGTTGCTAAAATGTGCGGAGCTGAAGGTGTTTTCCAAGCATCTAGACTTAGGCTGACGCAGGGATGAAAAGAACTTGTTATTGAAGGCTGGGCCCCGCTGGACTGCTTTCGACGTGGGATTTCTCTTACTTAGCTTCAGCTGTAGGTTCCTTTCATAGATCGGCCATGCTGGTGAATTAGAGAAGTGTTCAGCTTCACAATTGCAGCATTTCGGTTTGTTGTCGTCAACTTAGCAGTTTGAGCAATTCTTTGAAGTATGTTCTTGAATCATTTCAAGTCAATGGGCGCATTTCAGGCATTTTTAATTTTTCCGACACAGACTAAAATTCTTGATTAAGGAAACATTGAGTGATGTTTTTAGTAAGTTAAATAATCTTTGTTTAGGATAGTACTTTAAAAGAAATGAAAGAAAAGCTTTATTATGAAGTACAAGCAAAACACTGGTATATACAGATATTAAGAGTTATATTACTACCTACTGGGTCGGATGTTTAGGGACTAGCGTATGGGAAATATCTGTGAACAAGTGGGGACTGGAACTAAAGCTGAGACATATGTGAATATGAGAAGGGTTGTTTCAGGAATTGGGAAGGATGTGGTGGCTTACTTAAAAAATAACAAGAAACACCAGTGACTTCCATGAAGTCCCGAGGCAGGTATGTACTAGCAGGGGCTTTTAGCCTTATATATAATATTAGAATTACAATATTCTTAGCATTATATAACTGTAGACATATATTTTACCCGTCGGATAACTGTATTACATCAGAGTTTAATTTTTAACTTTGAGCCTGCTCTATTATCACGCAAAGTGGTAATTTTATTTCAGTACTGGTTAAGTTTTGATCATCTGAAATATCATATAATTCTAACAGATAATCGTTGATGTTTGAGGTCATGTGGGATCTCTTCTGTGGGGAAATTCTGGAGGCATACCTTTCAGGACAACTGTCCGTTTTCGGAGTCTAGGTATGAAAATTCAAATTTGCCGCTATTGATTACGTTTTAAAGTTGTTAAAATCCTTGTTGTTTTATAGATTAAAAATTTTCTTTTTTTTTCCGAATTTTATATTTACGGCATTACCTATGACACTATTTGTGATGACTAATTGGCTATTTAACCACAATTGGGAGAAGTTTGAGGATAGAAGCGGCTTCACCGATCTCTGATTCCTGGTCTTCAAGGTCTGAGAAACCGTCAAAGCTTTGACTGGAATATTGTATATTGAAACATTGGCTCACCTCTTTTCCGTTTTGTAGAATTTGCCAGTCTGGCGTTGGATGGACCCAGCATGGGCTCAATAACATCTAGGTTAGTTAGCCACGCTATGAGTGTCGATGCTGCTGTAGACATTTTACTGCCGAACTTCTCGAAAATAATTCATTTCCAGAATAGGTAAAAATACATTTATCGACTTTAAAAAGAAGAAAGTATTATGGCGAACTCAGAACCTCTCTTTGGTTGCCAGAAGAGGACTCTCTTGAATGATATTTTTTAAATTAAGAAACCTTGGAACAATTCATCCTAAATAATTAACATTTATTTTTCCCTTAATCCTAATTTTTCAAGTTTGAGCGCTTTGAAACAAAAAAATTAAGCTAACTTTTGATTTTCATTATTATTTTCTTTTCTCTCCTTATGAGATGCGGTGTTTATTTTTTGCAGGGCAGACCTGTATTTATTGATTAGTGCATTGCTATTCTTCATAGGGGACCTAGAATAAACATTTGTTTTTATTATATTACAACTTTCATTGTACTTTCATAACAATTTAATTTTTTATTTTTTATTATTTTCAAATTTGAATCATACCCTTATATATATTTGTTTCCCACATGCGATGAATTATTTTTTTTTTGTTAGCCTGATTTAAATTATTTATTATATTTATATTATTATTTAAATTATGTATTATATTTATAATATTATTTAAATTATTTGTTAATATATTTATTCCTGTTTTATTACTATTCATAAACGTCATAGTAAAAAAAAAAGATACTATTCTTTTCAGAATAATGAATTCAGAAAATTTATTAAACTTACATAAGCATAATTGGGCGGTCGGGGTACAAAACCGCGTGGATAAAAAAGTAAACAAAAAATATTGTTAAATATTTGTAGAATTAAATATTAAACAAAAAGGTGAAAGTAAAAGGGCCACTCATTTATTATAAAACAAGGACTTTTCCATTTATTTTACGGCTTGTTTCACAATACACGCATCATTTTTGATATTGTATTAAAAAGTCTTCTGCGTGACATGGGGTGAAAGAGGAGAATTAATATGTTTTCCTGTGAAAAGATGTAGACGTCAGGTGCTCCTGGCACTTTTGCTGACGTGGGCTTGGTCAATATGGCCTCCACATCTGAACCGGTGACGTTAATAAGTATCAATTTTCTTATTAAATATTCTGTTGATGGACAATGTGACATAATAACGTTCCACTATTTCTGTAAATCTTGTCAGATATGAGATTTGGGAGAGCGGGTGTGTATATGTAGTATTTATAACTTAATTTAATTATTGACTCACATATCTATATTTAATGAAAAGCCAATTGTCTGAGCGTCATCCCTACAACAAATATATTTTTTTGTTCATCTAACGCATTCATTTTCAAGTACTACATTAATTACTAGTTGATTTAAGAATTAGTTGCTTAGCGATTATCTTTTCATAATTTGAATGATGTTTTTAACTAACATATTTTTAAAATAATTTTTGAAGCATACCTTTTTTAACTGAATCGAATTTAAATGAAGAACCTAAAATGTGTGGAAATCACATCAAGAGAGACTTCGTGTAAGTTCCTTAAATATTTATTAAACGATTATAAAAGTGCTTTTCGATTCAAAATATTTCATTGAAATAAATAATGTTTTAAAGGATGCAACAGATGATTTGTTAAAAAGATGTTCATAATAGCTTAAACCTATGGGGGACAGCAAAAAAGTCGAACATCAAGCGCATCCAATCCTTTCAATCAAAAGTCCTAAGAACAATAGTAAATGCCCCTTATTACGTCAGCAACAAAACCCTTCACAATGATCTGAATATACCCTATATTCTTGAACTCATCCCTTCCAAGTTCATTAAATTCCATGGTAACCTATCCAACCACCCTAATTCCCTAGCACAGTCATTGCACTGCACCACTCATCCCTATAATCCTCCTCGGAGACTTAAACGGCAGTGGCCTCGTGACCTGCTATAAATAAGTGACAGTGGGAGTCCTGGCAATGGCCAGTTTCTCCAATCATGTCCTGAGCGTCTGTGGCTCTCGCGCTCTTGGTCAGCCTCCGCTGGCTCTTATCTAGTGACGCGGCTGAAGTGGGGGCGTGGGGGACTCCCCAAGACTCCGCTTCTTCCTTCGCATGCGAGGGAGGTGACAACCATGTGGACTTGGGGGGCCTCTGGGCTGTTTGTAAATATTGTATGAATGAGCGAGTGAATGATGAATTGTAAATATGGTATGAATGATGACACTTATCTCAATTACTCATTGCCTAATAAAAGGCAGATTGTAATTTTATCTTAATAAATTGTTGTTTTCTCTCTCTGAATAGCTTAAACAATTATTAATTAACAGTTTGTCGCTACGTTTTCGACTGGCATTTTCCCATCGTCAGGAAACATCTACTCAACCAGAAAAAAAATAATAGAATAATCAGTAACTATTTTGCTGAGGAAACTTTTTTTGTTAAAAACAATATTTCAATCACTGCAAAACAAAGACTTATTATTTACATATTTGCATGAATGTTTTGTCAGTAAAAATTAAATTAGCAGTCTAAAATATTGCTTGGTCCGGAAAAGTCTAAAACGTAGCAAAAGATTAATCAAAGCTAAAGACGGATAATGTGGATATATTTTGAGCAAAATCATATTTTATTGTTCTTATGTATCAATGCCTGAGTGAAGCATGTCATTTAATAAATTTATTAGAGCCGATTTTATTTGTTTATTATTATTATTTTTTTACATTTTTCCCATTATTATATCTAGACAACAGCGTGGGGTTTTGTTGAATGCATATTTGAAATTTCGTATCGTAGATAAGACCCAAAAGAAAGATGATCACCTCTTTTTGAGTGCATAAAATATCCATTTGAGCTTGGCAATTTTTCTAGAGTCGTTCCTATTTACTCATAATAAATAATAGCCGAGATCCAGCCACTAGCCAATCTACAATGGTTCATTTACCCAAAATGGTATACGATATAAAAATAAGATGGTAACTGCACGCTATATGCAGAGTCCATAATCATACAATGATGGGTCGAAAGCACGTGACCGAGTTTTTGACATAGTCATGGTCCTAGAACTGACTAGGTCATGGAGTTACTATCATACATAAGTAGCTATAAATAAACACTAGCATATTAATTTGTTCGTGAAAATATTTTTATTAACAAAGTAATAACGATCAGCCTAAATAGCTAAGATAGAAATGTCTGTGTTACTACTGATCATAGAACGAAAATTTAAGACAATGAAAAGAAAAATCTACCGTCGTAGCTTTCAATATGTTAAATAATATCATAATGCATCACACAGAGTCTAAAAGCTACAAAGCTGCTTCTATAAGACCGCAAATGAAGAACTTAATACATATTAAGTTATATATTATATTATATACATAATAATATATATTAACAACAGTAGCCATTCATCAACAACCAGCCAAAACTCCCATGACACCTGATTTATTCTTAGGTTTAATAATTGTTAAACCTGCTTTAGTCTATTGAAACCAAGGCTAAAAATGGCAAAACAATATATTTTTACGTTGGCGAAAAACTAGTTTCTATGAACATGAAACCTTGATCTTGCTGAAATACGAACGAAATTTAGTCGCATATGACACTAAGGTTTCTTTCTTAAGAATTTGTATAATTTCTACCGAGTACATTCTGTAGATATACAATACGTCATGACTATTTTTTCTTTCTTCTTTCCGTATAGATGTACAGGGAAGATGTAACAGCTAATGAGGAGTATAATGAGAACACCTAGTTGAGGTGGACTTCAAGTTCTTCAGTTGTCGAGTTGATAACACTGAGGCGCTCGCCGGCTAGTGGTAATCAAGATGTTGACTCGCCTAACTGTGGGCTGTTGTGTGTTTTACAAGTTGGAGTATATCGATTTCACTATGTACCCAAGGGGTGTGCCCCATTATAGGGGTATTTGCCAAGAAGCACCGCCGGTCCAAGCGATTCCCCGACATTTGGCAGCTGTCACATCCTTCAGTCGACAACACGTGAATTATATGTTATTTGCATTAATACTGTACCTATTACTTATTACCTGGATTCTTATTTGACTACATTAAAAATCAATGAACTAATTTACGGTTCCTAATATGTTTATGAACATAAAAAAAAAACTAAAAATATTGCTGGAATAAAAAGTACAGAGAACAAGATTACAAATAAACAAAAACAAATTCTATGATAAAAACCAAGGTCTTATTCACTTCTATCTAAAAACATGTTCTGTCTAAAAGAAAAATGTTATCAGTTCAGCGAATATAAAGAAACATATTTTGATCAAACGAACAATACTTCATTTTATTTCTAAATCCTTTCAACCAGTGAAAATCCTTAAACAAAAATTAATATTGAATGAAAATAAATCAAAATAAGGTATGTTTACATCCCTCAGGAAAATTCATGGTATAGACACCAAAATTCCAGTTGTGTATAGTTTTCATAGTGTAGTAGAAAACCAATAAATATATGTGATTTTTATAAAAATGGTTACTTTCGGACTTGTTTAATTTTTTTGTGTGAATTAGTGAAGTGACTATGATGATCATGTACAATACTTTATTTATTGGGTATTACTGTATGATTGAATGAATTTGTTGGGATATATATGTTAGCTGATGTTTTTCATTAATTTAATTAATGGGAAAGTTTTTATCAGCATTGTAAACTAAAATTTCTTTTTCACTAACCTAGGTCATTGGTATTCAAACAAATTCAATCGAAAGGGTTTTAACTTAATTTGGCCGATTGCTGTGATGATTATAGGCGTACAATTGTATACTATTGTCCATAGTGTTGGGACGGACACATTAGGATCGTTATCGCGGAGGCTGTTGCTTTCCGGTTCAGGTTCCACTGCCTGTGGATACAGCACTAATCAGCGGGCCGGAGGCTGGCACTCTCCTGTGAGTATTGACCGGCTGGGCCAGTCCTTCTAATTATTCTATCGGAGGTAGAGGGCGCTAGTTATGGCTGACAAATTGCTGGAGGGTGCTCCTTTGTAGCTGGGACAAACTCCCGGCTCGGCTATGATTACAGCACTGACCACCCTGGTGCATAAGTAATAAGAGAGCTTCTAACTACAGCCCGGCCTCTCTCTCTGTTTCTGTCCTCCCAGGTCTAATACCTGCAGCTATTCCACCTTGTGCGATCCTCTTGGGATATTGTCGCTCCTCCTCCGGTGGATGACCGTCAAAGAGAATTAAAGAGGGTCTGATGGAGTGGAGAGGTAGTAGCAAAATCAATCGGAAACAATAAAAGACTACTTACACATAGACTACTGTGCAATAAGGCAGTTATAGAAAATATCATCCTCAGATCGAAAAATACTATTTTAATTGCTGATTTAATTTATCTGTTGGATGACTCAACATGCAAGTAATAAGCGTATGTTTTGCATTTAGTTTTTAATAAAAGCTTGTATAACAAAATTTTAACTTAATGTTATTCCACTAAAGGATTTTTCTGTTTATGTAGAAGTAGCCAGCAAATGGACTAATGTCAGCCAAAAACAAAACGACAAACAATTGATTAATACAAGTTTAGGAAAAATATTATGCACATATTTTAACCTTATTGAACCTTCGCATCCTTCAAAATTTGGGAAATAAATCCTCAGTGGATAACATCTTCTAAAAAGTGCATAGGGTTATTCATCGTTATAATGATGATTATGTTTTAGACTGGTAACACTGAGTATATAAAACTAACTAAATATATGATAAATATAAATATAAATATATAAATCTTTTCCATTAAGACGTGCAACTTTTCTATGTAAATATAACATAGAATAATCATACAGAAAACAAAAATGAACAAACTGTAATTTATTTACAACAAACAATCCATCAAATATTCAAGGGAGGATCTTTATGATATGGATAAAAATGAGGATGGCTCTAAAAATATTGAGATAGTTGCGGATGGAGAAGAAAGGAGAAATTATAGAGACGGGATTTGAGAATTGAGGGGGAAGATGAGGGATCGATGAAGGTTTAGAGCTCACACGAATATGAAAGTAATCTTCTTAATAAGATCTAAAAATGATGTACGCTGCAGGGAGAAGTACGTATTTCTAATTTAACATGAGGGATTTGTGCCGCAATTCATCGAAGGGTCCCTACAGGTATACGAATGGACCAGTACAGTATTCTTTTCTATCAAAGGTGCTCGATCCATGCTATCCGTGCCGACGATGACACTGAAGGGTTTTTGAGTGGCCCGAATGAATAGTGTATCGTAACATACAAGTGATGTAACGTCGATTGCTGTTTCGTTTTCGTTGTGAATTCTTCATATAGTGCAATTGTTGTGTCTAATGTAGTTTGTGGAGGATAGGTGGTTTTATACTGTTTCTACTTAGTGTGATGTTATTTAATCTTTGAAGTAAAATTTATTATCGTCTGTATCGTTTATATTCTATTCGTCCCATTTGCATCCAAGAAAAATGGTGCGATCCTGAGGTATAATTGAAATTACTTAAAAGGTTTATAATGCGTGTGTCAGAGTTGCCATGGTCGTTACGTTTTGGGTGGCATTTAAAACTGCCCGGGGCTAGTACCTCCATCTTATTGTTCCAGGGGCTATATATAGTTGGGTGCACTCTTCCCATCTTGTTGATACCCGTGAAGTCGATGCTGAGGGGTGGCTTCTGTAGAGCTCCTTCTGACAGTATCCTTGATGTGCTTTCTGACAACTGTGGCTTTAAGGTACTTCTCTCCTTTGTCTTTACTTTTCTATCACGGCCCAGTGACGATCCTTAAAGATTTTTGCTTCGCTTTCGCTTTTAGATCCACGAATAATGTTAGTGTCGGTCATATGTATGTTCCTGACTTTTGAAGCCACATCATTCAAGTTGAGATTTGATATCAAGTTCTTTCCTGAGTAGAAATTTCTTTTTTAATACTACTGTGAATGAAGGTTCCAGCCACATTCGGTGGGTATGGACCTAAGAGTTCCTATTTCTAAAGCATTTAACTGTTTGTCTCAGTGTAGGATCTTTGTTATTAATGATATTTTTTTCGTTCTATTTCTAGTTAAAATTTAGGATTAGAGAAAGTAAATGGAATGGGTGTAGTATAGTGAAGTCCATTATTCATTTTATGTTTGAGGCTAGGCTACTTAGTTTGCTTCTTAGGTTGGCATTATCGTGTGTTGATACTGGAGTTAAGGAAGAAGGGATGGACTTAAGACGTAGCTCTAACTACTTCCTTGCTTGGCCCATTCTTCACTATGATCTTCATAATTATTTCTCACTTCGTTTTCATTTAGTTCATTGGTTATACTCTTCTAGAAGATGATTTTCAACAATAGCAATAGCAAAGAAAATATTCTGCTTTTATTGCCATATGGTCTTCCTTTTAGTGCACTACTTAAGACAAGTTGTCCGCAGTGAATCTTCTGCCTAATGCAGGTATACCTATTGTTAAAGAGTTCTTTGAGTTGTTTTTCAATTTGCCTGAAGTTGAAGGCTGACTTGGCCCTGGGGGGGGACGTACCCCCGCTTGGTAGGAAGGAAGGATGGAGGGGAAGCGTTTGACGCCCTGCAAGATATAGAGGAAGATAGCCAGGGGGTTGGCCAAGCAATAAACCAAGCAATTGCTTTTAACGTCGGTAATATTTCTTCGCACGAGTGACTTCAGCTTTAGGCCAGAGGCTAACTAAAAGCAAGAGTTGCCTTCAGACAAACAGTGCCGGACTTGGCGTATATAAAGACCGTTTCCTCTACTCGTAAAATATACAGTAATATCTAATCCTAGGAAAACTTATTTCTGATCATTTCAATTGGTTACTAAGAACCTCCCTGGGCAGTAAAACATTTTCACATAATTATAAATTATTTGACTTGCTTGTTGTTGTTTTGTTAAAATTCGTATACACCGTTCATCCTGTAACAGTTTAAATGCAAATATTTACGGAGTCCAACGACCAGAATAAAAACCTTTTTGTAACTATTTTTAGTCAAATTTTGTTCTACTCAATCAGATTGTAATACTAAAAGTCATTTTTAACTTTTTATTTTTCTTAGTTGTCATCTAAAGAATCGTCTGTATCGTTTAGCTTTTGTTCCTTAGAAATTCTCATAATTTCCACTTTTTCTTGGTTTACCTTATCATTTGTCTTCATAACTTTTTCCTGCACTTAACTGATTTAATTGATTATTAAACAGCTTTATTATGAAAAAATTACAATCTCCCTCATTGGGCAATAAGTAATTTTAATAAACAATTTTCATTCACTCACTCATTCATATAGTATTTACAAACAGCCCAGAGACCTCCCAAATTCACATGGTTGTCACCTCCCTCGCATGCGTAAGAGGAAGCGGAGTCTTGGGAAGTGACCCACGCTCCTCCGTCTGCCGCGTCACCGGATACGATCCAATGGAAGCCTAAATACCTTACTGTCTCAGACACAGGGAGAGGAATCGAATTTAAGAAAACTAGCGGACAGGACTTGCGGCAAAGGGTGAAGTTTATGTGGGAGCATTTTGCTTCATTGACCTTGATTCACCATTGGTTGCACCAATACTCGATCTCATCAAGGTGTTTTTGAAGGTGTTGGGATATCAGGGTCTGAATGGGTTGACAGGACTTCAGTGTCATCTGCAAACGTTGCCAAGAAGGTATTGGTGGTGGAAGGGACATCAGCGGTGTATAGATTAAAGAGGATGGGGCCCAGGACGCTGCCCTGTGGAACTCCTGCTTTTATGGGATATTAATTAGAATATTCTAAGCCACAGCGGACTTGGAAGAAGCCACACGAGGCAGGTCATAAACAGGCCATAAACATAACAACCCTTTTTGGCCCTCTCTACCTCCAGGGCTTGTCCCCTGGCCGCGTAATAAAGCGGTGGTCACGTTCCTCACCACCGGTCACGTTCCTCGCCAGGTGTGTGTGGGAACCATCGCCGGCTCAGACCCTTGCAGCCTCCCAGCAGGCAAGGGGAGAGTGTACTTAAACCAGGGCTCCTGTCCCTGAAAATTAGTCTCTTAGTCTCTCGTGGCCTTTACTCGTGACGCTTGCTTGGTTTCCGTTTGAACTCTGAAAACTTGTCTAATTCTTTATGAAACCTCTATACCTCTTCTCTTGAACATAGTGCATTGTCTGGGCACATAATTATCATAAATGGAGTCAGATAGTAACGCCGTCATGGAACGATTGTCCAGGTTATAAACTCGAACAATCCGAACTTGTCACCAGGGCTAGGGTGATCAGGCACCCCCTAGTGACGACCCGACATCATGGAAAAAATCAGTGTCAGGATTAAAGGAAGTTATATCGAGTCCAGCTTTCCCTAGCCCTTTCTCGTCTACTTTACCAACCAATCTACTTACTCTCTGTCTTCCTCTATTCCAAAAAACTGATTCTTCATAGAGTAGTCAGTGAAATACTGGATAGGTTAAACATAAATGTGAGCACCGAGAAGACCGACTGTGACATCTTCTCTCTCCAAAAGGGGAAAAAAGCCTTGCCAAAATCCTATACTATACTATACTAGGGCAAGAGAACTCACCGGCTTTCTCAATGTACTATCTGGGTATAAAAATCGATAGTCATCTCCATTTCTCTACCCATTATGGTAACAAATAGAAAAAGTATGACACAGGCTAACTTCATCCAACTTGTCACTACTTCTCAAACTAATGATATATAAATGTGTTCTCCGGCCAGGTCTGCTTTACAGTGTCGCGCTTTATACTCACTTAACTAACAATGCCAGAATGGGATGATGTGAAAAGTTGTCCGACATACCTCTCGGGAGAGTTAGTTCAAGAACTCCAGCCTACAACCGTTGCATCGGTGGGCAAGTTCATCCACCATAGACACATTCAGTTTTTTGACTCGTTGCAGAACCTCAAAATCCCAGTGTTTATCACTATGACCTCCCCACCCTTCCCGCATCAATGGAAACAGACTATTGGGGAAAATTAGTCTAACATTTAGTTTAAGTTTTTATTGTAAGATGTAAGTTATCTTTAGGTTTACTATAAATATGGTGAACACCATCACTTTTAATAAATTCAGTCAATTATCGTAAAGTATAATGCACATCATTACACCTTTGTACAATGCAGATCACTAGTAGTAGAAAACAGAATTTGTATAAAATGTAGCCAAGCTACAGGAAATATAATGAATCAATTGTAAATAGATTCATTTATAGAATCTATATTTTGTACATATATAAATATAACAATAATAATAAATAAATGTAACAAGGGGATATGGGGGGAAAAACCGTCTCCTTTTTTTAAAAATTTATCTGCATCAAACCTTTTCTCCCCCCTCTCCTACCACTCTCTGCACTGACCTATGTTTGACCCCCCTGTAAATAAGGGTGTTTATGTCCATATTTTTCAAACTAAAGGTGTCTCTTTACACCCCTTTCGCACGTGTTTATACCAAAGGCTTGAAGGCTTGGTGCAAAGATGGGTGTTTTTCTTAACTTTTCGCCACCGTAGAAGGTTTTTATGGTGCCACTGTCATGCCCTTCCCACGACACTTCGCACTAAATGGTACAATTGGTTTTCTGTTTTGTTTGAATAATATAAAATTAAAATTTTTGTGAAAAATAACAGTCTATTTATATTTTATCTTTCATTATTCTATATTACTGCACATATCATAGTATGTTTAACGATGTTTTCACTTGGATTTGAATGTTCATGGTCAACCATTATTTTAAATATTTACTGTCATATAGTGATTTACGATTTTTTGGGTCTTTTTTAGCACATTAAATTAGAAGCGCGAGGTGCCAAAAGCGTTTGATCGTTAAATACACGAAATTTGCGGGTAGGCACCTGAAATTCCCACTTTCTTCTAACCATTTTATGACCCTATAAATTGGATCAATAAGTTTAAATGATTACTTTCTGATTTCCATGATGAATGTTCAGAAAAAATGAATAGATTTTTGTTTAAACATTGAGCCAATAATTTTTCGAGATCAATCCACAAAAAATTCACATACACAATTCACAAATTCTTCTTACATCATTCTTGAATTGAAATAATCCTCCACAGTTTTCTAATGACCAGGAGACTTTGTGACATAGTTATTTGTACATTACTAATTGCCACCAAGTACTCATGATTTTCTAGTTGAACTCATTTAAATTACAAAAGTTATAAATAAAATTGCCATTCGATTTTTTTTTTTTTTTTCTTAGTTCTCAAACTTATAAACATAGGATGTGGGAAAAATAAAATATTAATTTTATCCAAAGCTCTCGTGTTTCCTACACTTGATGAAGACTTTTCTGTTCCTGAAAATGATACAAATTTTAAGAGTACTTGGATTAATATTTCGTCATTCATGCCCCGTACAAACCTGGCATTATACCTGGTTCATGAGAACCCTCACTCCCTTAAATCAAACAACTTATAATAAATAAATTTATTTTTATCCTAACATCACATTACAAAATATGTACGACTGTGACTTAAACCCATTAATTTTTGCAAGGAGAACTTGTGGCACCGCTCCATCCATGTCTTATCCTCCATTGTTACCTTGTGCTTGTGTATATCTTTGGTAGCTATTGTTGCCTTGCAGCCGATCAGATGTAAAGGCTGCAGAGGTTAATTTATTGGTGTTAGGGGATCTTGGAAGGCTTTATTAGCCTCCTCGCGACCCTTATAGTCTAAGACGTATCACCCCTTCTGATCGATCCAGCTTACTCCCTTAATTAAGCTGTATCACTTTTCCCAGCCGTCGCCCTCAAATGCCAGAGTGACCACAGAAAGGTCAAAGGAAATGTCGCTGCCAACAATGCCATATAAAGGTGACTTAACGGGAGCCGGGACAATGCAGAGCTAGGGCCCAGTCTATTAGCGACTCTACCGCTTCGCAGATTTATTGCCTTCAGGAATCCGTATTGTGTAGGGCTGCCATCAGCCGCTCCCGCCTTTCCTCATTCAGCCTGCTTTCCCGTGTCCGTCCTTCGGGAACAATAGTGCTCTCTACTCCAGTGGCCAAGTCGACACCCTCTCATATACAAATGAACTTGATAGAGGGGCAGTCAAATGAACCAATTGGAGCATTATAATTTAACTTGATTTGAATCAACAATTGTAGGAAATATTCCTGCTATCCATCGCCAAATTTGGTATTTTTTTTTTAAATGATTCCGTTTATTTTTTTGAAGCGTTTCTTTAGGCCATCTTTATTAAAATCTTTACATGGATTCAATACATAGTAATTTTAACAGTGCTTCAGTTTTTAACCTCTCGTTACTTCTTGGGGAGAAATGGAACATAAAGAAAAACCACATAACTTTTGTAAACACCCCTCTATGACGGTAACTATAACAAAACGCTATTAAGGAAAGATGGAGGTCGGGAGGCCACCTTCGTGTTAGGGGTCCTTTTGAGTTGCGCAGGATGAGATAGGAATATAAAGTATACAAATTAGGATGTCACAGGAGGCAGGAACGAAAGTTCTGTTTGTGGGAGTTCTGGAGATATCTTAAAAAACTGGGATGTTGCAATAAGCATGAAAGGTATGGTTGTTGATGTAGATAGGAGCATTTTCTTTCTTGCACAGGATTCTGTATTGCTGCGGTTGGATGCGAAGAATATTGAAGAGCTTGGATGATATTTATATGATCAAATTGAATTTATTTGTAAGAATTAGATCAATTTTGAGGGATTTTTGGTTGAAGTCATATGTATAGTGTTTACGATCTTAGCAAGTACCAAAGGGTAAACTGGTCAGGACCTTTTAGGAACACCACTGTTACTCAGGTGGGGGACATGTTGCCACTAAATAGTAAATTGGCTAGACAAAGGGAGAGCACTCTACATATTTACCGAAGCAGTTGTACTTTACTTGTACTGAATATGAGCTGTACTCTCCAAGAAATTATAGAGGGGTTTCAAACAGCAGAAGTGGTAAGTAAATTATTTTTACAATGTCTATATTTTTCTATTGATGCATAGTTTTTGTTTATATATTGCAGAATCAAATCCTAAAATAGCGCAATCACATATAGTAAATTTGTTCACTTAATTCAGGAAAAAAATATTTTTGTCAATATCGTTGTGATTTGGATCTTATTAGTATTATTAATTATTAATAATTACGAGCCGAACGAAAGATATACAGGCAGGATTGGGACTTGAACGTGTGATCTATAAAATATATAGTCAAGGCTCTATCAACTGAGTTAACTGCCACGAGTTAGTAAAGAATCCAAGTTTCTTGTCCACCAGTCCTAGATATCTCAGTTGGTGGAGCTCCAACTAGATATCGAGGAGGTCCTGTTCAAGTCCTAATACTACCAGTAATTTTTATCGTTGGCTTATAATTATTATCATTTTGTCTTAGATTCAAGAATTTTCACATAAAAGTAATTTAATTATTAAAATCAGTGAAATATAAAGTTTGTATAGTCTACACAAGGAATACCTACGAAAACTATTTTTTAAAAAGCCTTGAGTTGCTTATAAATATTTATGACAAATATTTCAATTAAATATTGTACTTACTGACTTTTTCTTAGTTTTCTATTTTTATAACGTTCCATTTATAGGAATGCTTTTAAAGAATTTACAATTTTTACATGATTAATACAGTTATTTGAATAGTATCTTTCCTATTAGTTAATATTGTTTATTTTTCTGGATTTTATGGACGGGAGACTGCCTCTCAGACCCTTTTCCTTTCTCTTGCGGTCTTTCTCGAGAGGCGGTCCTGTCTCCGGTGATTTTTAGCGTGTACACGTCAATCACTGTTGGGACACGAGAACGCTACAGTGTTTGTTTTGTTTCTGACCTTGGGGTTTGCAACAGCAGAATGAGACCCCAAAGACACAGACCGAGCCAGTTTATAACGAAATCAGTGACAGTCTGGATATGTTAAACATTAGTTTAAATGCCCGAAAGACCTACTGCGTAATATTCTCGAAAATGGAAAAAGTCTTGCCAAAATCCTATATTATAGGAGGGCAAGAGAACTCACCAATGTACTATATGGGTACAGAAATGGATAGGAATCTCCATATCTCTACTCATTTTAGTAACAAATTAGAAAAGGTACGGTACAAGTCTTACCGGCTTTCGCACTTATTAACTTCACCCAACTTGTCGTTGCCACTCAAAATGATAATATATAAATGTGCCCTCCGGCCAGCTCTGCTATACTGACCACCACTATAACTCACTTATCTGACTTTATAGCTATAAGTCTCCAATAATATCAGAACGGTGTCATGAGTGGTCAGACATACTTCTCTCCAAAAGTTAAAGAATGCCCCCTGCAACCGTTGCTAGGTGTGCCGTCGGTGGGTGAGTTTATCCACGTTTTTGACATACCCAGTGTATAACACTATGACTCCACCCTCATTCCCATATCAATAGCAGCAGGTTGTTCGGGAAAACTAGTTTGTCACTTTAGCTAGAGTTAGGTTTAGGTTATTATTAGAACAACTGTTTTGAAAAAAAAAATCTTTACGAATGAGAAATACTAATTTTTAATACGGAAACATTATTAACTCCCTTGTTGTTTTATTGTTCAAAACAAATCTTTATTGTGATAAAATTACAATCTGCCTTTTTAGGCAATAAGTAATTTTGTTCAATGTTCTCATTTATACCATATTCACAATTTTCATTCACTCGCTCATTCATACAGTATTTACAAACAGCTCAGAGACCTCCTAAATCCACATGGTTGTCACCCCCCTTTCATGCGAAATAGGAAGCGGAGTCTTGGGAAGTCCCCTTCTTCTTCTGGAAAGCCTCTATCAGGCACGTCACTGGATACGAGCCAGTGGAGGCTAAACAACAGCAACAGACAATCAGGACTTAATTCCATAAACTGCCCATTAGCAGGACTCCCACTGTCACGTATTTATAGCAGGTTACGAGGCCACTACCAGTTTAGTCTCCTAGGAGGATTATAGCGATGAGCGGTGCAGATGTAATGTAATGTGTCAGGGGATTAGGGTGTTTGGATAGGTTGCGATGGAATTTCATCAACTTGGAAGATATGAGTTCTTAATATTAAGGTTATATTTTTAAAAATTTATTGTTTGCTTTCCCAAATTGATATTTTTATATGTATTTTGACCTGGTTTATATTGGTTTGGTCTCAGAGTGTACTTAAATTAAACATGTATGGAGCGGCAATGTTTCAAAGCTGATGAGCACCTTTGATCCTCATCCTGGTAGCCTGCACATGACGTCCGTTTAACCATCAATAAGATCAACTGTCAAAACATCATGACGGGTTTGTCCATACAACACCAAGCCCTTTGACAGACGGTTGCTACTTTGGGAACGGTCCATTTAAAATGTTATATTTTTTTTTCTATTGTAAATTTAGTTGGTCTGGAATTTTTTTTTGTTTCGCTTTGACCCAATGGTTTTTATTAAATTATTATTGGACGGGGTTTTCATATAGCGTTGTTTTTTACATTTATTGTTGTTAAGTGGGTCCATCTATGATTTTATTTGCTAAATGCACTTAAATAATCGTATGTTATTTTTAATATTATTTTATCTTACAAATAATCACTTTATTTTAAATTGTCGTGTTTTATATAGGTTTACTTTTTTATAATTTAATATTTATTTTTACTTGCCTTAGATTCTCGGAATATTCTTTTTTTATTCTATTCTATTTCAATTCTAATGGTTTTACGTCTTGGATGTAATAGATTTGAAGTGATACGGGGCAATGGCTATACAGTTTGCCACGGCGCATAAGTGTTACCGGTTTTGCATATCCAGTAAATTTCACTGAATGTAATGGTGACGAGGTTTCTTGAGTGCTAAAAAAATAAGGAAAATATATCATTGTCTACAGAGCGATAATAAATATTCCGGATTCCAAATAGTGCAGTAGAAGAGGGAATATAGATCAAATAACAATATACCCGAAGGAGAAACGATATTACCTGATAATGATTAAACCTGTGTAACTGGATGTACATTATGTAATATGTAGGTGTACAGTGGATATGACGTTATAATAATCGTATTAAGATCATTATTCTCAATGTACCTTTAGGGCAAATTGCAATTTTCATTTCAAATGACTATTTTCAAACAACATTTGGTAACTACTGTGGCAGAAGGTGTTTTTTAAAGTCTTAAGTTCATTTTTTGTTTTATTTTTAAATTAATTCAATGAATGTGACTAAACCGTTCTAGGAATTTAGTAACCTTACAATTACCTGACCTGATATTAGCAAATTGGGTTTCTACACATGTTAAACTTTATAGCTGTGTTTTATTTCATTACGTTTGGTATGCCATTATCTTTTCATCCCGAAGAAGATTTCACTTACTGTTATTTTATGTCATCATTTTGTATTTAGTTCAATTGTGTTCCTATTCCCATTCATTTTAGTATTAAGTTCTAAATATGGTCTAAGATATCTTTTTTATTTTCCTTTCGAATGTTTGTTTTGTTAAAACATGGATAAATACAGAACTAATTTGTCTCTTTCCCTATTCTGAAGCAACAGCCCTATCTCCCTGAGCTTATATATTATTTATTTTATAGCTATGGAATAAACATTCATTTATTTATTTTATTATTAATATTTAAACAAAAGGCTAAAATATTTTGTTTTGGCCGTAAATTACCAATAATTATAAAAAAAAGTGGGACTTATACTACAACATAGATTTGTCATTTTCCGTAATATTTAATGTCACTTTGTATTTTTAAATTACGATTTATAATTAATTTTTTTTTGTACTATAATTAAAGTTCCTATAATACAGATTCACTTTCGTCTAGGGATTCATAACTAGAAAGCTCGTATTAAATAGTATTACTTATTTATTAATATATGCTATTGAAAAATACAATTTAATTTCCCTTTATTGATAATCAGTATTCATGCGACAATCATTATAATCATTTTATAGATTAATTTCAAAGATTAGTTTAAAAGGCCAGGTTTTAACAATTGATCATAAATGATGACATTAAGTATTCCATTCGTTTAACTTTCAAATTCAACTCATTTTTCATTTTCGAATAGTAAACGACATGTGTTACTACAATAGATTTTTTAAATTATAGATTATCATTACCAATTATAATTAAAATGCAACTATAATAATTTATCTATGATGCGTGCTAGTATTGAAAGTGCATGATGCATACATGCATACATGAGTTCGTATTCTAAAATCACTTAACTACTAATACTAATATAATAATAATAATAAACTGAATGTATATGCCGTATGTCTGTTAGAGTAGGATAAAGTAAAATAATTGATTTCTTAAATGCATAAACTTAAACAACTTATGATAACAGTAACACATTTTTTCAGTAGCTTATAGGGAATCATGAACAACCATGGGATAGCGTGTCAAATACTGAAATGCGTGTGTATTATGATCGTATAAAAAGTTACATACGCATTGTTCCTACGCAATCTTAGGTTTTATCTTTTTATCTTACTATAATACGTATCAACTTGTTAAAATTCTGTTACATAATAATAAAACAGAGATGATTCTGTCCAAAGTAATTTTATATTAATTTAAGCTTATTTTGTGGTATAAACTGTCATTTTCAGGTATTTAGGTGAGTAGTTAAACTAACAGCTAACACTATGTAACAAAAACCTAATTCATGTTTCAAAAACTTCCGTGAAGAGGCCTGAACGACTAAAGGCTACTCCTTAACGATCATTTTGGTTTTTCTAACCTACCCAATTCCCTCTGTATTTATACTTTCCAACCATTTAAAAGAAAAATAAAGTTTATGTTGCCAGTTTGGATATTTAATTTTTTTATTTATGGATATTTAGTTTATGTATTTATATATTTTATTTTCTATTTCAATGTCTACTATAAACCTAAATATCTGGCTGCCAACTTTCTTAGTTTCTACTATTCGTATTTTGTTTTCCCTGTATGTCGTTCTCAATATTTATTTTTCCGATCCATCTGAGACATTATTTACTGAATGCAGTTATAAAATCTTATTATATTTTTTGTCTACTTCTTGTTCTTTTGTCTGCCAGAAATGTATTTGGTATCATGATGCTATTTTTGTTCATAGCAATCCCCGGGATATTTTTTTTTCTATTTTATTATATATACACATAAAGAAATGAAAATAATAATTAATTAATAAAATCATATGTGTACACGATGTCGGTATACCGGACATAATGAAATCGTAGAGAAGGGACGTGAATAAACTAAAAATACTAAAATTTAATTATGCTGTTTGGTGATCTCGGTTTCATTTCCAAATGGCACCAGAAGTAAACCCATTGAGAAGTAAAAACGGAATGGAGAGCTAGTTAATTAATTATTTTGTGTTGATAGAGAGTCGGGGTAGGCCGTGGAGGCAGATGGCCTGCCCATTAAAATTAGATAGGGCATCCTTTAGCGCAGGCATTCAGTTATCGCAAGCTGATATAGAATTCATGAGACTTATGAAGGCCTGGAGGGGGACTCCTTGATGGTACTCAGAGCCAGCTCACTATCTACGTGTCCCAGGATATGTCTTGTCATCAGTCCTCTTCACTCAGCCGTTCCACCCATTCACTCGGTATTTTTTCAGTGGCGCTCAAAACTCAAACCTTATCTAAATGATGTATTGGGAACTTGTCTGAACTTTTATGTTTGAGATAGGTAGTGCAAATTCACAGAACTGCCGGATTTTACCCAGGCCCTTCTATTTTTTCTTAAGTTTATTATTTACATACTTTTGAATTTTTCTCAGAAGATTAATTTAAATAATACATAACAAGTAAAATAAAAAATAATTTAGACATCAAGATAGAAAGCATGCACACTGCATTTTTTTTTATACTGGTAATAAAAAAAGTCATTTTCAGAATTATGTCTATTATTAGAAGCTTATAGTTCGCTTTTTTGAAGTGATATTACCTCACCTGTGAATATATTAAGGCGAATCCGTAGCCACAGTGTTAATCTCACATTACTATAATATATTTTATGCACCCTCGTCATTTGATGTTAATTTATAGATGAGCACTTTTTCTAGGAATACTAAATATTTAACAAAATATTTTGTCGAGTCATCTTTCTTGATGATCGATCTTTAAGAAAGCAAACATAAATTATGGTGGAAATCGACGTACACACATTGTAGTAATGTTATATCTAATAAAAAATACTATGTAAAGTGTTTAGTTCTTGGCCATTAAACGATTATGCTGTTTTATGCTAAGTACCTTCTGTACCAGCAAAAAAAAAACATGAAAAATCCAACCTCTAAAGTGATTTAGTAAAGGAAACTGAATCAGTGTTAGCAATGGGAAAATAAATATAAATAAAACTAAACGCCTATGGATCGGAAGCTGAAAGGCGGACGGCAGAATGATGAGTAAGGCCGGAAGCAATACGCAGTTTGTAGGTGGCGGGCCCGGCAAATGACGCAGAAAGCGACAACTTGAGCAAACAAACAGACAAACGACCGGAATGGAGACATAGTAATAAGCTGCCCCCGCACTCAATCATCCTGCGGGGGAGGGAGTTGGGTTTTAGGGGCGAGAGGAAGGCGGCAGTTTGAGAATATATACCCCTTTTAGTCTTATTGATAGATTCTATGAAGAAATTTCCATCAAGATATGGAACATCTCATGAGGTTGGGGTTCTCTTGGCAAACCAGCCTGAGGAGTGTATTATTTCTTATTTACGGGGGAGGGGGGACTCTTTATTGAGAGCCCTTGTATGTGGAACTGGGAACACAGTAAAAAGTGATAACCACTCCACTTATAAAAATCTCGTTAGCACAAACACCCCAATTTATGAGAGACTTTTATGGATTCTCTTCAGAAGAGTGTTTTTATTAGTTGTATTCAAATAAATCCTGTCATTAAAAACAAGGAATAAGTATTGTATCCCTTTTCTGCACCTACTTAAGTGTACTCTTGAGCACCACACATTCACTATTTCTTTCCGTGCTCCAATCTTACGTCGTTTCCTATAAAACACTTTCTATATTCACCACCTGACCTGAAGGACTGGGATGCCCCCTAGGGCCCGTGCTGTTCTGGGGAGCCTGGGAACTGCTTTCGTCAATGAACTAGCTCAGGCTCGCATCAGAGAGCTACCAAAATGAGTTTAAATATACACACAGCGGTGTTGATGACCTGAGGGTTTTACGCTGGAATAAATCCCAAAAAACGAACAAACTACTATTTTCCTAGGACCTGCTCATGCAAGCCCGTTCCACCCAAACTTAACCGTACAAGCAAAACAATATTCCATACAACATTCATATACTTATATACAAACACAACAACAAACCGAGAACCATTAATAAAGCAGGTTATTAAATCTGTGATTTCAAGATATGTAAAAAAATAAATATCTTAACGTCCTGGTTAACAATGGGTTGTTTGTTTTTTACTGCTGTCTAAGGATCTTGACAGCAACTGTTAATTAATTTTTACTGCATATTAGTTAATTTTGATGATGTGGCTAAACAAAACCAGTTGTCTGAAAAATAATGAAGGATCGTTAGTAAAATAATTAGAAGTAAAAAATAAATAAATCAAATTGAGCAGTGCATCAAACTAAGGATCTCCTCGCTCCTTCGCTTGTTGATAATATGTAACATGGACTTGGGCTAAACTTACAACTATGATGTGATTACGTATAAGTCAAAAATGCTTAAAGACAGTTTCATATTGAAGGATGATATTTTGCAAGAAACTGTTACTTGGTTCCCCAGAGGTGTTACATATAAAAGCTACCTTGTTGCATGTTTTGTAATTACATAGTGAAGGATAATGAAAGGTGAATTAAAATTGATTAACATGTATTTAATTATTTTTTTTCCCTGTCAAACCATCACTGTTTCACTATTCCGTTATTAGCAATCCATCTTTCAAAAGTATTCAATTTAGTGACTGTTTAAAAATTAATTTTTTGTTCGTCCCATCGTTATTATGCCAAACACAACCAGAATTATCACTTGTTTTCAATTTCTTTGTAGGGCTTAAATGACCTATTCTAATTGTACTTTATTTCTGTGAAATCATAAATTTTTATTTATATATTTTATATTTAATAACATATTTGATATTCTTGGAGAACTTATGTTCCAGAATAAAATTTATTGCTTCATTTCATTGGTGTTAACACATTAAATTTCGAATTAAAGATTATTAAATTAAATTAATTATTTTTTACGGAGTAGTTAATATTTATCACATAGCTCATCAAGCAGAATTCCTTCAAAGTAAACTTTCATGCAGATATCTCAAACAGTTGTTCCACGAATCCTCCGAACAGATTTCGATATCGTTATATTTTTACAGTCCTTGGTATCATTTTTTAACCTCTTGTAAATGAGATGTTTTGTAGCTCTGAAAAACATTAGCTATTCATGATCGAAACATTTTTTTTTTTTTTAATCTCGCGATCTGGGGAGTTGCAGGTTTCTGTGGCAAAATTTCACTGCATCATTATTTCCTTGTACCATTTATTGCTGTCTAGTTCTATGATAACAATAAGGTTACTGTCGCTGCAAATCTGTTAGACACTTGCGTTTGCAAAATATTCTTTTGAAGTTAGCCAACCAAATCATATGTATCATCATACATACAACCAATACCTCTATTCCTTTTACAGACTGGATATGTCATGTAATTTTCACTATTCCGTTATTAGCCATGCAACTTTAAAAATTATTGAATTTAGCAATTGTTTAAAAATTAATTTTTTGTTCATCCCATCATTTTTATGCGAAAAAACAACCAGATGATGGTATTTTTACTATTTTTTTTAACCAACTTCAAGCCTTTTAGTCATGTTATGCTTATGTGCTTGTTAGAGGTGGCTTTATTAACTTTCCTTTCGCAATGAGCTTCTTGAAAATTCGTAAATTTGTTCTTTGTGAGACATGTAGATTACTTTTGTTTGTATTCCCCTCCATCCGTGGTTATACTTCTTCCTTCTTTGAGTATTGACTTTATTGGCTGAGTTCAGAAGGGATATCTCTCTTTATACTAGGAAATATTTGTTTATACTGCTTTAAAAGTTGGACTGTAAATTAAATTCAACTTATTTTCAGAAATTATTTTGGAATACCTTTTTATTTCATGAAATGTTTATAGTGTGCTCCTATATCTTCGCGTTTTTTGCTGTTCATTATGTTAGTATTTCTGGGGCTATCAGTTTTTTCTCACTTTATATTCGAAAGCTTCATGTTTCTATCTTCCTCTATGTTCGACCGTTTAGTTTTCCACCACTTCACAGAGCAAATATCGTAATCAAGTGATTTTATATCGAAAGGCTTAGAGGCTGTCAGACATGTAAGACAGAGTTTTTTGATTTGGAAAAACCATTGATGAAATGAACTCCACTATCCACTTGTGATGTTAAATTATTATTGAATTCAGGTTTCAATATTGATGGTGATTAATTAGCTATTTGAAGCTTCTACGTTAAATAAAACTTATCAACTAAGTACTTACTTATTAATAATTTATTAAATCAATAGCGAATATTTTAAAAATTAACGCCCTTCTTCTCATGTACAACATTATTTATTGAAACAGTTCGACCGTTGTGAGTAAACGGTTGATGAGCATTTAAAATGAATATATTAGTTTCAAACAATTATTTATAATTCTTAAAAATATGATATTGTAATATTCACAAAACGAATCGTTTGTTTATTAGTTAGTTTTTATTAACAATAATAACAGTCAACGAATTTATACAAACATTTTGAAGGTGAGCTTGCAAGATAGGAAATATTCAGAAATGGAAACTACTCCTCTCAATCATCAATAATACCCCCTTTA
The DNA here is from genome assembly GCA_930367205.1 of Acanthosoma haemorrhoidale. Lineage (NCBI taxonomy): Eukaryota > Metazoa > Arthropoda > Insecta > Hemiptera > Acanthosomatidae > Acanthosoma > Acanthosoma haemorrhoidale. Next base: position 143,125,013 of record OV884011.1, read on the forward strand.
ATTTGTTAACTATTTACACCCTCTGATATTTAATATTCGGTAATATATGGAAGTAAAAATATAAAGTGTGAACTGAAGAAGTTGATGACCAGTAAACATGACAAATTTTCATTCCTAGTAGTATATTCCATGTTACTAGCAGAATTAACCAGAGTTTCAATGGTGTGTAATATGACAACAAAGATTGTCTGTTCCCATTGCTAAAGTATCTTTCAATCTATTTACAAATATAATGACTAAATCTTTATTACTATTATAACAATAACATAAAACCATAATTTATGTATTCCAACAACACAATGGCGTGGTTTCTTACCAATAATACACTTTCACTGTTAAAAACTGTTAAAAAGAAATGACAGAAACCCTACTAAATAAAAAAATAACGATTTTGAAGCTTAAATAGAAAGTAAATGATACTTAAAAGAATAATATTTTAAAGTAAACGAGATTTTTGATAATTTAGAATGATTTGTACCATTGTTATATACTGTTTGGTTGCACTTAGAAATGTGATGTTTGAAAGTAAATTTAGTGAAATTTCCTATTATTTTAAATTGTGGGTTTTTGAAGTTTGGGCAATTGTCAAAAAAAAATTAGTTTGAGTGTGCAGTAATTGTTCAATGAAAGAAAACATTAGTTCGTTATGCATAATTTTAATTCTGGCATAGTAAGGGTAATTATTTATGATCCTTAGAAGTTTATTTTGAGCTTTTTTAATTTTTTTTACGGCTTCATAATGAGGACCATATATTAATATCGAACGAATTAAAGATTTTCACAGGATTAATTTATTTTTAAAAGAAAGTTTAGATTGTTTGTAATAATGTACCCTATGAACTCACATTCATTTACGTTTTTTTAAGTAACGTTCTACCTAGACTGCAGCTTTCTGTTAGATTCCTAGACAAACTGGGGTTTTTTGCAATAGCTAAGAAGTTGAGATTGTAAAATGTTCTGCTACTAGCATATTAGAGGTATTGAGTCTTTCTCTAGAAGAATTCCTGCATGAGAGCGCTAATATGCAAAGATCATGAAAGCATGACAATAACAGAGAAAAAAAACCTGGGAAAAGTGAAGTGTTTCATCCAAGAGAAGCTGCTGTATTAACTATTATAAGATTACGAATAGTCCATAAAAGGATTGTGAAAGAATGAATAATAAGACTATTTAATTTGTTTAAATAGATAAAAGGTAAAATAATGTACAATAGCATGTGAAATAATATTCTAATTTAAATGATGAAACTATGTATATTATAATCTTTAGTGATTATTTTTTATTTATTATTGCAATGCCTGTAAATATTTTTTAACGAGTTTGGGTATATATTTTTGATTTATTGTCGCTTTAATTTAGTTTCAATTTATAAGAACCAGAATTTTATTTATTTATTTTGTGCCCTATTTTCACAGTCAAAACGGTCCCAGAAGTTTTTTCCAATTGTAAAAACATCCTGAAAAATACAGCTATTTATGAATTACTCCAACAATTATATTATATAAAAGATGCTACTAGCTTTTGTACATTCACATGCCTCATTGGTTATACAAATCATAAAGTATTATAGCTCTCAAACGTTGGACTACTCCGTTGAAAACCATTTGTTAGAGTTGCGGGGGTACCACTATAAAGCCACCGTGGATGGCTCAATGACTCAATGAATGACTTCCTCAATTAAAACGAAGCAGGAAGCCTTCCGATGCTGTGTGTTCTTTGAGTCAGTCCTTGCCGCCCGTTCGTCTGGAACGATCATTACCGAGGGAGTCTCCCCCCTTACAAAGGGACATGTTATACTTTCACCAATGCGTGATGCCGTGCTGACTCATGTGCCCCTAATTTTTAATATTATTAAACTTAAGAGTTTAATCGCAAAATTTTAACTTAGTGGTTTAAACAGTAAAATAACTTAGTATTATAGAATGAGAACATGAATTCCAATGCTTGAGAATAGAAAGATACTAAGGCACTAAGTTTTCTTATTCTTTTAAAAAAATTCTGATTTTGAATTTTTTATGTCAACATAAGTAAGGGATGATTCGACGTTTCAGAGTTATGTATTACGTTTCAAAAAGTCGAGTATTAACATCAAATATTTTAGATACATCAGTTTTTTATTATATTTTCTTGGACCCAAACTAAATCTCAAATAGAAACAATACAAATCCTGTCAGTTGAAGGCATCACACATTGCAGTAAATCCGAAAATGTACATGGAAATACGGATAACGGATAAATGTTAGTGGGCAGATAGCAGCCTATTTAATGGGACCGAGAGTACCATCGGGGTATTTTAGAAGTTACAGCAAGTTAAATTTAATTTGTGTCGACAGGAGCAGTAAAATCAACTCCGCGCTGACCCCCCCCCCCCTCCCTCTACCATCCATCCTCCGACCTGTAAATTCGCATTAACGTTCCTGATTGAGTTTTCTGGTCACCTAACCCAGCCCAGCTCAACTATCTGTCGGAAAGTTCCACCACTCACAACAGCTACGGGGGATTCAGGAGTTATTAGTCCAGCCCTCGGGCACACAACGTAGTCATGAAGCACTTGACGAGTTAGATGTATGGAGTTCTATATTCATGAATGAATTTATTTTATCTCCAAGAAATTTCTATCCAGTGTATTTTACTGGCATAATTATGAGGTGCACACGATAAATGACAATTAGATGTAGTTATTTTATGTCCTATTTTACTGTGTTGTTATTTACAGCGAGATTAAACCAGGTTTGTTTATGGTGCTTCATTTATTGGTCTTAATGCTTTTGGATAGAAACTCCATACTATTTGTTGAATATTTAATTTCATTATTTTATGTCATGTTAAAAGATATTTTTAATTTTAATACAGGTAAAAATGTTTCGTGAAGAGAATTTATGGTTTTTTTTCTTTTTGTTTTTTCCCGTAGCTCTCAAATTTTTAAGATTATGGATAAGGAAAAAATAAAGGAATTCATTTGGGGTGAGTGGATCCTTTTATTAGGAGTACCTGTTTGAAGATTGAGTGAGGGAAAGAAGAATTTATGTTTCCTTGTTGAATTGTTATTAAATTTATGATTATGGAGAATTGTTGTTATGAAAATAAATATTTCCATCTGTTGGTTTAAAAAAGGTAGATTACTATTGTTATATCATAACCCATTCAACGGAGACAATTTTACAATCAATAAAATTTCCACAACAATATATATAACAATATTTGTTGTTGGAAAATATGTATAATGTAAAATTGTCTATATAAATGTGTATGTATATATCCTTCATCATCACTCATTCCTGTTTCAATAGAAGCGGGTGTCTCTCTAAAAGACAGCTAGCCTTTTCCTGCCCTTAATGGAAGAACATGAGGGTGTAAACGCACACCCCTTTCATTATTTTTATTGGTATCCTGTCACCCTATCTCTATACATATACTTGTCTCAAGTGTAAGGAATGACGTGTTATCCGTCAGGAAAAACTAGTTATACAGATGTTGTTTTGAGTTCTAATTTAAATAGTCTTAAAGTAACATAGTTTAAATATTACCTTTAATTGCCATTTTTGGGTTATGCTTTTATAAACAATCAGTCAACCTGTCTGTTTTCCCACGAATCAATGTATTTAATCAAGCACAAGTGGTTTTAGCAGTTGCTTATACCGTTCTCAAGTGCTTCGAATGGCATAATGTGCTGCCGAAAGCGCTTGGGCACGTATTTGTGGGAAGCCAATCTAGGTTGATTGATTTTAATTTAAATAATGGAAACCCCTATAATTTATCCGCAATGTTTTTATCAGTGCTCCCTTGTAAACGTCAATATTTGCTTGTTACTCTTACAACCGCGATCAAGATTCGTCAAGGAAAAGAGAATAGACGGCCACACAGATGTTGTTAGGATAGGAGTGCTTTGCCAAGGGGGCTTAAATTGTCTGGTAACAGAATTAGTTGTAGGGACTAGAGGACGCGCTGATGGTCTGATTGGCCGGTAATCCTGTTTGCGGTTCTATATTGGCAACCTCCTTCTCAATTAGGGTACACTAATGACCTAATAAACTAATATAAGCAAACTAATTGGAGGTAACCTAGGTATGCGATATGGCAGGTTTAGTGTAGCATAGTGTGACAGCCATCGGATCATACTGCTGACTGGGAATCTTGGGTGCTAGTGATTTCACCTACTTCAGACAAAGGTGATGCGATGATTGATACTATAATAACAATTTTGTATTTAGGTTCGTTTTTTCTTATATACATACAATTTTTTAAATGCGTCTTTTTTTATAAAGTTAATTATTTACAAAGTTTACAATTTTTCTCAGAAGCACAAATTAAAATATTTGATGCTTTGGTCACTGAGACTGTATTTATGTGTACATTGCAATAAATTATACTGGTAATCTAATCAATGGTAAAAATCGTTAGTATAAAGGAAAACTCAATAAAATCGTACACACGATCATAATGTGTCAGATATAATAGAAAAATTATCAAAACTAAGAATGTAAAATGAGGTGTTAGATCATAAGAGATAGTATACATAACTTTTTAAGATAGTAGACATAACAAACACCAACGTTGGTTTCTCTTCAAAAGCTTTTCTTTTATTGGCAAGTTCTTCCTCAGGTGACATTGGATATCGAACAAACGTTGGAATGAGTTTGCAATTGGCGAAATTGTTATCTAAAACCTTAAAGAAAAATGAAATCTGATTATTTTTTCTGCCAGGATAAATAAAAAATGTCTAGCTTCGTTGTTTTTGTAATGTTTCTCCTGGATTCCCGTAGGTCATAGATCAAATAGACACAATCCTCGACCCTCCTGCTATTTTTATCTTGTAGATCTGAATGCACCGGGAATCTTTGTGGACTAAGTATTTTTTCATAAAAATAGGGAAATTTATGATTGAATATAAGTTTCTAAATGCGCGCTGCTTGACTTGACACTTGTTGCATGTCGTTATCCAATAGACTTTTACAAATGTTATTAATTAAATTAATTGGGATCATAAATGAACTACTCATGTTAGAAAGATTTCTTTTCCGTCCAAAGAGAAGTAGTTTGGCGGTAGAGCATCCCTGGATCTAAATAATGTTGGGGTGATTTAAAGCGGTTGGGCTTTACAGCTGATCTAAGCACTTGCTTAAATTATTATTCCCGCAAAGTCATAATAATGCGTAGTCATAATGTGATTCTACAGTTTCTATAATAGGCTACGTAGCCATTACTATCATCGTGATGATATATCACGAGGTTATTCACATTTACCTAAAAACTAACGTTGATTTTTAATACAACCAAGGTGTAATGATAAAAATGAAAAATACTATAACTATACTACTTAATATAAGTATATTCTAAAGCACTAACGGTGTAAGGGAGAACAATACTAATCGAATCTTGGTTCCGAAAGCAATCTACCAGGAATAAATCTCTAACACAATAAATGCAGATCAAATGACTTAACTAACTAACCTTTGCATAGTGGCCGCCCCAAAACTTCCTCCACTATGAAGCAGTTTTCAGATAAAGGCATCTAGTTTCTTCTTCTCCGACCAAATAGCGGAAGTGAATTTACCCAACGGTATACCTGCTTGGTATAACAGACATACCATTCTACATCCAAACAAACCATCAACGACTGACTTTGATCTTGACCTATAGAACTAGACCTTTCTTTAACAAGTAAATCTACAGGAAACGATTCAATGTACCACCCTTTTGGGATGCCCGGATTCTACGTCCCTGGTGAACCAAGGCCTAAATCCAGATCGAGGTCTCATACCGCATTGAAAACCAGTCTTCTTGGGTGAGATCGCCTCTCCCTTGTCTGTGTATTTTTTATTTTATATTTTACTTTACAGTCATTGATTTCATTATTATAAATATTGCGTTTATAATTTTATATTTTATCTGTATTCTAAATATATATCAATTTCAACCTTTTGACAATTTGAGAATTTTTATCTTCCAGTTATCTGCAATCAAATATTTCATATAGGCAGTTTTAGCTGCGGAAAGTGCTTGTGAGATAAATATACGTCATTTATGAGTAGAAAGCTCCATGCGCTAGTTGTGAGTGATTGTAAAATCACTTTACTTAACTCAGTGTCTGCTATTTCTTAATCTCGGAACTTCTGATATCTGAAAACCACACTTGCTTTTATGAAGATCTCCCGAAATTGGCACATGTTAGTCAAGCGGAGGGTTAAGTGTTAGAAATCTACACCAACTACCCTAAGGTAAAAATAGGACCAGTAGTCACCTTACCTAAACAAGACATAAAAGTGACTTTTTCTTTGAGCTCATTCTCTAACAACAGTTTTTACTGATGCAGAAATGCGGTATTTAATAAAAAACCTACCTTGTTCACTACTGATTATACCCGATTCCAAACAGGACAGGAACACTGTGTCACCACGTCATACAAATCCCCTGAAGAGGATTAAACTAATGTCTTTACTCACGGTGACATTTTTTTATACTTTTTAAAAACTTTCCGACTTTGAAGTGAGAGATTTTATTTTTAAAAATAATTAATAATTTTCCATGGTGAATAAACGCCTTAACAAGCAGTTACAGGATATTCCGGGAGTGGATAATGCACCACTCAACAAGTCCCCCACCCACACCATAGCCTGATCGGCCCTTTGATCTCCGAATTCCATTTCATCGAAGGGCTGAATAAAAAAGAGACAGTTATTCAAATGGTTCTATTACCCACCAACTTACCTCTTTCTATAATCAGCAGATCTGATGGCTTATAGATGAGCTGGGAATTGTACTTTTAAATTTCTATCAGGGAGAGCCCTAAGACTTAGTGGAGGGTGCCTTATACCACCTTTGAGGGCTCCCTAGGAAATGGAATAGAGGAAGGAAAATTAGGTCCCTTCTTTTACGTCCGTTCTATTGGAAATACCCCTGGAAGCTTTCAGGTTGCTTCATATAAGTTGCTAAACTTATTATTAATTTACATGTTTCTTTTGATCCCTTGAGTATTCAGTCTGCAAGTTACGCGGGTGGATCTTTTACAACAAACTTATATAATGCTAATCAGTTTTATGATAAACTGATATTATGAATATGGTGCATTATGAATCGACATTTTTTTAAATTTTATTAATGCAAACTCCATTTGTTCAAATAGATTTTTGTAAATCACACTCTTATCAAACATAAATGTTAGATTTTGTATGGAATAAATATACATGTACAAAGCAGCGGGCGATTTTTGGGCAAGTTTACATTTTTTAAACTCGCAAAGAATTAGTGTCTGATATATCTAATAATTTATATTCAAAATAATCATTAAATCTTGACTCCTTGAAGCTCCTGACAAACCCAGCGTTTAACACAATGACCCCACCCCAATTCCCATCTCCCACATGGATGGCAACAGGCTGTCTCGGAAAACTAAGTTTAGTTTAGTTAAAGTTAAGTTTAGGTGAGTATTGTCACAACTCATTCTTAAGGTGAGCCTTATCACTTTCTAGGTTCATACGCCTTGCATTTGTTCATCAGCCTACCATAGACAAATCCTTTAAACTTCACACATTATATAAAACGTAGCTACGCTACGGTAAATAGAATTAGAACGAGGTGGTTTTATATAAAGGTTCCATATTGTATGTTTCCATATTGAGAAATCTGTAAATGGTTTAGAGACAAAAAAAAAAAAAAATGATTAAATCTTGACAAATGAGAAATATTAAAAAAATGAATGTAAATTAAATAAATTAATTTTGAATACGAAAACATCATTAACTCTCCATTGATACGACATGTCCAGACCTATATATAATACTAACATAAACTGACATCAATTAGTTTATAGTTAGACAAAAATAATAATGATGATGAATGGTTTGTCCCAATAAAGGTGTAAGTTACATTTTAAGTTCATTTTATTAAGTCCCTACAGAAAAAAAATAGACTCCGTTGCTATGCTACTTAATACTGCTGGAATGGTGAATTCTACAATTGGAACAACGTTCTGTGTTGCCGCTGCGTAGGGAACATGAAAGGAAAGCTAAATGTAAGGCTATTCAATCAAAAACCCGAATTTACAAAAATGTAACATAGACCGTTTTTATAACATTCCATGTGCACTATTATGTTTTTGCAGAGCCAAAAAATATTTAATAAACATGAGAAAGTTTTTGTTTCTTTCAATACCAAAAAGTCCTATCGATGGCAGTAAAATATATTTAAATAAGTATGACGACTTGTTCCTTTTACTCTGGCTTAACTATGAATAGAATATGATATAATACAGATCTGAAAAGCAATAACTATTAACTCTTTAAGAATTTTAGTGCTATCTAATGCATTTATTACTCATAAAATGAAGGAGAAAACGTAATGATTCATGTTTTCTTGTTTTTATATCCAGAATTGAACTGCTGACAGCGAAATCAATGAATACATCGGATGTTAGGAGTGATTTAAATAAGCAATTACTCCTTGATTTAAGAAGATTCGCTGAGGTTGAGAAAGTGAAAAGGAAAGCCCCCTACAAGGCACAATTCACATGAAAGTGGTGCCGAGAGGAAACTGAACAATAGCTCTTTCAGACAGTGTCGGTAATGAGTTGGCTGAATGGATTTTGAAGCAGAAACACTTATACCTGGAGCCAACCTCTGCTAGGTTACATTGTTTGCTTTTATATAGTGTTATATAATATTATTATGTGTGGTGTTTGCGTGCTTGAACCACAAACGCTTAAAATATAACGGGCTAGAGTCACTATAACCTCTTAGCCGCCGTTCGGCGTTCGCCCAGAATGAGATAGAGCAGGCGGACCTGTGGTCTTTCACCCTGGCTTCCGATCTAGTTGGCGGGCAGCTTTATTTCGTTTTGATCTGACTCCATAAGATCTTTAGAAGGTGTGTGCCCCGACAAAGCACTATGTTCAGGAGAACAGATACAGGGTAGGTTTATAGGTAGTTTATGTGGTCTCTGAATGACCACGAATTCACACTCGGTGTCTAAGGGTAGGCGAAAACCGTCCGGATCCCAAAGGCGAGTGTGAACCGGAGAGAGGCAGACTGGATTGCGATGGGAGACACTGCTAGGTAAATTTTCAGGGCCACGGCCACCGTCGTCCGCGAGGGAGAGTTCTCTCCCAAGGACTAGCACCTCCTATTAGTGAGACGAAGGCAGAGATTACCACTAGGAAGGTGTGGGGTCTGAGAACGCCGGACTAAAACATAGCGAGGTTAGCAGAGAGAGATGCAGAGGTAGTTGAATTAGAATACCATGGTTTTGAGTAGAGCAGCAAGCGCAAGTGTAAAGAGAGAGGAGAGAGTAGTGTTCCAAGTGACGGTCCTGTTCGTTATGCTAATTTTGTCCTGTGCCGCTTCTTATATAGCCGGCCCGCCCTGGAGGATGTGGGGATGTCCCCCCACCTGCGGCTGTTTACTCCACTGGCTCCTCCCCCTACTCTCACTGACCTCATAATATTTATTAACAACAAAATATGGAAACATAGATAGATATAATATGATTCGAGAAGAGGGGAACTTTTAATTATTCCTAATTAAGAGGTGGCCACAACTAATTTAAAACAAAAACATTACTAATCTGTTGTTTTGTTTTTTTAATACTGGGAGTACTTCACGCTATATGTTACGCAATATATTTATCTTTTAGTTAATTTTTCTTATCTTGTGCTGTCGACCTGCCTTGCTGGTACCAACATAATTACTTGATGTACAGCAATCAAATTAAGTTATTCGACATAGTACGTGGTTAGTTTACTACGAAAATAAAACTGTGGAAAAAACCAAAGACACTCTCATATAAGGGGAGCCAATAGAATAAAGATCAGAGGCTTACATTGATGTATCTAGTAAAGACGATGGCAAAAGGGCTGAAATAGAGCTTTTGGGAGGAATTAATTAATTAATTAATGCGATAAGGGCAGGATGCATATAAACAGCTATGATGTAATGGTGTCACCCGGTATTAATATTGACATAAATCAAAGACTGATATGTTTCTACTCAGCACGTTAAAGAAGAACTGACTGTTCTATGCCCACTCCATCCTGGAGAGTAGGAGAAAAGTCACCCAATTATAGCTAATAGAGTATGTGTGATACATACAATCACTACACAACCTATTAGATACCTATCCAAACACCCTAACCACCTAGCACAATCATTAATTATACTGCACCACACATCCCTATAGTCATTCATACTCGGAGACTGAAGCTTTGAATTTTTTCAATTGAATGTAGTTAGTAATTATTGGAAAGGCTCCTTCCCTGCAGGTGCGAAATATTACCACTCCTAAATTTCCCGAAAAATAAAGGTAACACGCCACGTTACTTGACTCAGGCCTACTCGTCTGTAAAAAAATTCATATATGTACATAAAATACGCTTAGTATTAGAAGTATGTTTTATGATTTTGGCCTCTTCAAAATATCCGCACTACACGAATTTTCTTTCTAAAATGTTCGACTATATTTTTTACTGTCCGAAATTGATAAATGGAATTTTTTTTTATCGTTTCTTAACAATTCATGCGTTATAATGGATGAGATATAAGCTTTTTTTTTTCAATGAAAAGAATTAACATCAACAAGCTCGTTTCACAAGAATTAGTAATTTCTCTTGGATATGAGCTTTTAGTTTGTTTTTATAGCTTTTTTTGTTTATAATAAACATGACCATTGTAAATTGAAGATAGAATAATTGGAAAAAATATAATGAGTTTTTTTATTGGTTTTTTTTTTAAGAGGTAATTTATATTTCATGTTTTTTTTCTGCTGGCCCTTTAGTTACTTTCAATTCAAAACAATAATTTTGGTTACCAGTTATACTTGTGAAGAAAGCAGGATAAAACTTCAGCAGCTGGACTAAATAATGTCTGCACTCATTTTTCTGAGGTTGATATTAATTATAAAATATAATATAAAGTAGTTATCTTTATCTTTAGAAAAAAAAACTGAGTTAATGCTACCAAGATGTGCAGAATTCAGGATAAGGAATGCAAAAAACAGAAAAATTTTTCCAGAATTACATGGAAAAATATATGTCGAAAAGTTAATTTTTTGGAAAACTTAATTATTTAATTTTGCATTCGTTGTGTTGTTACAAATAATATATTTCACCCCATGGCTGACTTTTATCAGTTCACAAAAATACCATTTGTCTTTTAAACAACTTAATTTTGTTTAAACTAAAACTACTTTATACAAGATATTTGACGTCAAGCAGTTTACGTTTATTATTGAATATTATCTAGTCATTAATATGACAACACTTTGGATATTAAATATATAAGTTCTGTAGTAAACCTACAGAATTTTAGGGTTTTTTTCTTATAGTCGATATTTCCTACAATTTCCGTAATTGTATTAAGAAGAACTTTCGGAAATCATGCGACTGATTATGTTGGCCTATTTTTTGAGGATAATTACACATGAAAGTGGTACTTAGATTTACCTTGAAAGAAAGAAAAATTGTAAGTAATCTGTATTATAAATTATATCAGGCAGAGCTCAACTCAGAGAGCAAACGACTCAGTTTCCAAAGAACAATATCGGCTTGATAACATTTCTTACAAAAAACATTCAGTAACTATTGGAGTCCCAAGCGTTGAAGCGTTTGAATCTAAACCCTGCTGTATTTTGATCCCAATTCACCTTTCACTGACCAAAGTTTGGCTGCCACCTTCTCACCCAATATTTTTTCCCCAAGTACCCAAAAATACTGCTAATAATCATATATTCAATATATACTAGTAAATAAGTCGGAAAAACATTTTGGGTACTTTATTCAATCTGTTAATGGAAATTATATTAACAAAACAGGAGTTACAAAAAGGATTTCATTTTTATTCAAAGTCAATAATGGTACTCAACTCATACTCAAGAGTTTTCGCAATTACCTAGTTGTACCCGCAAAGTTAAACTTTGTTGAATTCTTTATGGAGAGACATCTAGAAAGACATTAATTTGTTACAAAAATAATTTGTAAATAGATTCACCCGACGATCTATGTATATAATTATATGTAAATTTAAAGGGGCTATGAAGAAAAAAAACCAAAAAAAAAACATTAACATGACCCTTTATTTTGATGATGATTTAGTGACGGGATTTGTTTGTCCATGAAGCCACCTTCCTGGATTCAAATTCAATCTAATAAGAGCTATAGTTTGCTCAGATTTACGAATCGACAGAGGCAAGGGGTCACACGTGTGCCAGCCCCGACCGCCTTATCATCGGCGATCTGGAACCTGCCGAGCGGGGAATGCGAATTTTTATACCGTCTGCCCCCTCGGGATATTGGGGCCCTCCTTTGTCCCCGGGTCTTGCCTTCTACAAAGGGTCTGGGTTATTACCAATATAATGAAACCGGCCCGGATTTATGAGGGGCAGGAGGAGTGATGTTACGTCGGAGTCATTACGCCGCTGTCCTTAACCAGGGGTTGGCAGCCCACCGCGTTATCTCTCCTCTGCCCGGCGGATAATGGGCCATCACAGGGTCCTCTATCCCAAGGGGGTCTGTCTCATCGATGGGGTATTTACTCTAGTTGAAAAAACAATTTATAAAAATAGGGAGGGATTATCTGAGGGGCACAGGCCTCAGTTGTTGGCTCGAACCCACTCTATTCCACTTTCAAAAAATAATGTTAATAAAGGCTTGATATTACTACAGTATGAGAATGATGGCATCTCACTTGACATCAGAAAAATGAGATCTTCTCTATCAGCTGGCAACAGACCTTGCAGATTGTTCTTATTAACACGCAATAGCTTTATTGATATCTACTCATTACACGTTTGTGCATAAGAACTACTTGATATTCTGGGCTAAAAGTACTACGTTTAATATAGTAAAACACCTCACACCAAAATGTAATTATGTTTGGCTAATATTATATACTTTATATTTATAATGATATAAAAACTCATTCGCATGAGAAAGAAGAAGCGGTCTTTGTCAAGCCCTCACACTTCTTCGTCAGCCGCGTCACCAAATACGAGACAGTGGATGCTGACTAAGAGCTCTGGACAGGATTGGAGAAACTGGCCATAACCAGGACTGTCGCGTATTTATAGCAGGTCACGAGGCCATTGCCACTTTAGTCTTTGAAAAGGATTATAGGGATGTATGGAGCACTGTAATGACTGCTGTAATGTGCTACGGGATTAGGGTGATTGGATAGGTTTCGATGGAATTTCATGAACTTGGAAGTTAATGTGTTCAAGAATGTAGGGTATATTGTCATCGTTATGAAGGGTTTTGTTGCTGACGCAATTAGTTTGTGGAAGCGAGAATGTAGGTAAAGGGTGCAAATCACTTATTTGTGATTAGAAAAATTACAACCCTCACAGCAGCTCAATATACACAGGATATGGAATAGAATTGCCTTCTATGAAAAACTTATAAAACCAAATGTTAGATTTTTCAAAATTTATTCAAATGTAATAAATAAACAGTTACAATGTTGCACTCAAAATTATTACAACTAATCAAATAAAAATATCAATATTACGATATCAACAAAATATGGTTAATTTTAAATCTTTATATTTAATTATATGAACCACAGTTACTATGACGTTTACATTCCTTGTTGTGTCAACCTCTTTATTACGAATAATTAGAACTTCCCCTCTTCTAGGCCCAGAAAATATACACTAATGTTTCCATATTTTTAATAATAACAACCTTAAAGCGTCAGTTAGGAGAGGGGGAAACTAGTGAATGAAACAGCCGCAAGTACTAGTGGTGAGTCGGTGCAACTCCACACCGCTGCTGGTCTGCCTACATAAGCAGCCAGATTTGAGGGATTCAAATGTGGACCGAAATGGATAACTGCCCTCGTAGATTTAGGGAGCCAAATGTTATTATATCTGGTAATGAACATAAATGGTAACCCACCATATACTTAATTTTAACTGTGATGGTCTCATGGCCAAAATAGATTAGATAGAAGTGTTATACTCTACTTATATATATAAGAGATTGCACTCTACCAACCAGATATGGTAGTATTGACAGACAAGAGGGTGTCTACACAATCGATCCACATCAAAGGTTATTCTACTGCCATCGAGATGGTCACCGGTTACGGTGGTGTTCTCGTTTCTGTACGACATGGTATCAATTGGAAGGAAGTGGCTTCACTACTGACTACAAGTGATCCCAGGCTTCAACGCCTGACAGTAAAGGTAAATTTAGGGAAACCCATTTACCTTACCGCTCTATACAGGAGACCGTACGCGTCCCTCCAGGAGTACTCAGCCCTGCTACACGCATGTGCGCGATCTAACCACTGGGTAATAAGAGATCTCAATGCGAGACACACGCTGTGGCATAACACCGCTACAAACAGGGCTGGGAGACTCCTGGTTAGAACGCCGTTTACGGTCGTTCACCCTTAGACATTTACTTTTCAACTGAGAGGTAACCCGCAAGATGCCTCGACATTTGACTTACTTTTGACCAGACAGCCTCACCGTATCACCAGTTGTACTGCCCTCGACCTTATTATGTCTGACCACAATAAAGTGAATTCTCTCACAACGCAAATCCGAGGCTTGATGAAACTCTGAAAAACAGCAAAGTGGCATGAGCGACTTTACGGCGCTCACAGAAAGTTCGGGAAGCTGCTGCAGGCTACAAAACACAAGCTACTGTTCGTCTGCACGAAGATGACAATCTTCTTACTGCTTAGCAACAGGCAACTAAACTGGCCGACTACTACGCTAGGGATATTACGGCTAGGACAGTCTATAACATATGCCTCCTCCACTAAATACTTAACACATGTTAGTATAACCGAAGCAGCTCAAGGCAATTCTTCGCCTCCAGGGAAACCAAGCACCGGGGCATGACGGGATACAAACAGTTCTGCTCAAACAAATGCAGAGGAGCGGGATAATACAACTCGCAAACTTATACAACTTTTGTATTAGATTGCGGTATTTTTCAGACAAATGGAAACAAGCCATCTTGTTTCCATTACTCAAGCCAGCAAAGAGCGGAGATCATCCAGCCCACTACCACCCAGTCAGTTTGCTACCGCCAATGGGGAAAATTTTCTAGAAAACTTAGTGACTCCAACAATTTCTAAACGGTGTACTGATGAAAGTGGTCACACATACTTTATTCGAGCAACGGAGCAACAGTGAGCTTCACGAGGTCTTTGATCTGCTTACGGTGGATGAATTCATTCAACGTAGACATATTAAATGTTTGCGACTCACTACAGTACTTGACAAAGCCGTTGTTTAAAGCGATAACCCCCGCTCCGTTCCCCTATCTATGGCAGGACGCTGTTGAGGTAGGAACGCTTTAGTCTTTAGGTTCTAGTTGTTTTAGGTTTTAGTTTGTAACTTTCCCGCTTATAAAATCCGAAGGTGAGCCCCATCACCTAGTCCTGCATATTGTATATTGATCTTTTACTGTAAAATTAAATTTTGTATTTGTAAATCTACCCTCCTTCAAATGCATCTGCGTATGAAGTAGGAGGAGAAAATTGTACATCTTGTTCATTTTATAAATGGTTCTTCATTTTTTTAAATAAAAGGGGTTTTGAAAAAAAAAAAAAATAAAAACATTTGACAGACTATTGGCAACCGGCAACCGAGGTACACTACTCTCTCTCTCTCTCTCTCTCTCTCTCTCTCTCTCTCTCTCTCTCTCTCTCTCTCTCTCTCTCTCTCTCTCTCTCTCTCTCTCTGCATTGGCAATTGCTGTTCTACTCAAACCATGGCTTTCTAATTCAACTACCTCTGCATCTCTTTTTCCTAACCTCGCTATGTTTTAGTCCAGCGTTGACAACCCCACACCTTCCTAGTGGGATTCTCAGCCTTCGTCTCGCTAAAACTAGCACCTCCTTGGGAGAGACCTCTTCCTCGCGGACAACAGTCACCGTGGCTCTACACACTTTACCTTGTAGCGTCTCCCACGGTGATCCAGTCTGCCTCTCTCCTGTTCACACTCAACTTCGGGATCCTTACGGTTTTACCCACCCTTAGATACCGAGTGTGAATTCGTGGTCATTCCAAGACTACCTATTCCATAAACTACCTATAAACCTACCGTGTTCCTCTTCTCCTGAACATAGTGCTTTGTTTGGGCACACTTTCTAAGATCTTATGGAATCAGATCAAGACGAATAAAGCTTCCCGCCAACTAGGCCGCCAGCAAAGGTCAACGACCACAGGTCCACCTATTTTATCTTTTTCTGGACGCTCGCCGGACAGAGGCCGGGTTGAAGTGACCTTAGCCCGCGGCGGGCGTCCTTATCCCACCTTGGGGATAATCCTATTGCATTAATTACAGCTGAAACAATTCTTTGCACAGAAGTAATGAGACTTTTGGTTATGACTGCCAAAATTTCGTTCCAATATTCTTGCATTACAGTTTCAAAGTTACTTTGAAAATATCTTTTGTTGGCCGATTAAATTCCTTATAATTTATATATATATATATATGTAAGACAATTATTGAAGGTGGGGTGAATAAACTGAAATCAGTTTCTCTGTAAACAAAGTTTTATTCACTATATATTATATTATAACAATTATTAATATTGTTTTATACAATCTTACCTGTAAACAAAGAAACGACAATTACAGTTAAAAACTATCCATTCTCTATTCACACTATTTACATGTTCTGTTACCTCACATAACCTTCTCTATCTCATAACTGCTGCTCCATCTGGTGTCAGCCAGTGGAAGCAGCACGGCAAATTCAAATTAAAGAGAGGACACTTTCATCACATATATATATTATTTATATACTAAATTCCTTCTCTATTGGATTAAATTCTTTGTAAATAATGGTGTGATACAATATTTCCTTGCTACTCTTCAGTTTTTCAAGTCCTATACTTCGATCATTACCTTGCCGGAAATCAGCGGTTAATACACAACATATGTATATGCATAATATGAATCTTAATGTCATCGATAGATTACTGATACCATCGGTAGAAGGTTCATCTCTCGGGTTAAAACTCAGCATTGATTTTTTTCAAAGTTATGAGCCAAACCACCCAAAATATTGATTCGTCTCCAAAAATTATTTTACTCCCAAATTCTACATTTTCTGTCACCTTGTAAAATAGGGTAATAAGTGAAGTAAGGATTTTTTTTTTTTTGCAGCTCTCCAATTTAAATTATTTTGTATAGTTCGAGTACAAAAAAACTGTCCTGAGGTGGTTTTGCCTTATCTTCATTAAAATGTCCCTTTTTCTTGTGGATGTGAAAATTTTATGACCTTTATGTTACTACATTAATTTTCAAATCTCTTTGTATTATGAGAAAAACTAATTAAACGTAATACCATAATTATGATAATTCGTCCTTATTTTTTTGAGTTATTGTCAAGGAGCTTTGAGTTTTCCTGTTCCTGTAAAATACATAATTTAGATACACATACACATATACAAATACATACTTTGGAAAATACATCTTTTAGATTCACAAATATAAAAAAAAATTGTTTTTATTCATTAGTATATAGAATAACCTATTATACTAAAACTTGCTCGATTAAATTAGATAGAATATTTACAGAATTATATTTGAAGTTGGATAAACTTTTTTTTATATATGTACCTTACAATCTTTATTGTGCAATAATTACAATCTGCCTTTTATAAGGCAATAATAATACGGATAAATGATCTCATTCATACCATATTTACAGCATCATTCACTCGCTCATTCTGGATAAACTGTGATAAAATATGTAAATTTTCGCTGGATATTTAGCCAATTAGTAATAGAAAAGTGTATTAGTACGTGGATTTTGAAGGATGCGGGAATAAATTTTCATAAAACAAATAATCTTCACTAGATAATTAATGAGGTTGGTTTAATTAGCTCACATTAAATAGCACACATAAAGACTTCAAGTCTTCCCTATATTCCCGCTCTACCGTACTATTTTTCATTTGCCTTTTCATCCAGGAAACCCTCTGCTTCACGTTCTTTTCAGATCTTTCTGATTCCAAACGAGGCTATCGTAGTCTGAAGGCTATTCATGTCTGTAGAGTTTGTTACAAGAATATTCATACTTGATGATGTCTGTTACTATTGATTGTTCGAAAACTTTAAAACCCAATTGCTATACTTTTTCTCATATTCTGCATAAGCAATCGTGGTAAATTAATTTTAAAAGATTCTTCTTGCAATAGACAAAGATTTTTTTTAAAGAGACATATGATCTGGGTTGTGCAGTTATTTCCTAGGAGTTGATAAGGAGGTTTTGTTACATTTAACGACTGAAGAAAGGAGGGCCACTTTACAAAAGGTGTTTTAAGTGCTTTAGTGTTTCTTGGTTTTCTTTAGCCAGGTATTTGTTAGTCCTTTGCTCGAACTGGAGATGAAGTTAAAAATAACGATAGCGAGGAAACCAACGAAAACAGAATATCTGTGTCATGAATGCAACTACCACGTAAATTTAATATACCGGAGAAGTGGTGTTGGTGCCTTTGACTAGTTTTCAATTGGAACATATCGCAGTTGCAAGATGGTCCCAAAAATTGACTTATTCATCAAGCCAAAATCACAAATAAGATTTTTCTGTACTCAATAAGAAACTATGCAAAAACTGCCGTTGGCATGAATATATGAAAAACATTAGAAATAAAATTCTAAAGACATAGAAGAAAAACGGTTTTGGCTGCGGTTTGGCCACTGTGAGTTTTTAAATGGCGGATTTCGAATACTTCTTTGTGGGAGATTTTTGGCTTATGAAGTCTGTGGAACATAAAATCCAGGAGTGTTCAAAACTAAATGAAAGCTATTCTGCATATCCCTATATTTAAGGGATTTATGTAAGGGGGGCTATAGCCAATGAGAAAAAGTGGACTGGTGCATGTTGCAAAATTATATAAATAAAGAAACATTGTATTCCCAACTAAACCTGAGATTTTTTTTAGATGTTACAGTTTTATAGTACTTTGATTAGATGATGCTAAAAATAAAATCAATCCCATGAAAATAAATTGCCAATTACTTTTAAACAATGTTCAAAGTGAGTAGGGTTGGAGATTAAAAGAGGTAACGCGAGTTTACGTCATAAAGTATTTGTTGACAGGTTGATTAGTATAATTAATTTGATATTTCTAATCCATAAGTACAGCAAAGGCATAGCTGTTAAATAATTCCCCATCCGGGAAGAAGATAGATCTCCTTTCATCGAGCTACGAGGAGATCATCAGGCTTCTTTCTGTATTTAAAAATAATTTTTTTGGTCTAACATTTTGAAGGTATATTCTTCAATAACTCTTTCTGATTAATATACAATTTAACATAGTAGGAAAAACACAAAAATTCGGGATCGTTTCGCTTAATCCCAACTCAGAGGTTACTTAATATTTAAAGCTAGAATTTGTGTGTGAAAGATGGACAGAGACTGCAGGTGAGGGGTTGTAAATTAATCCGAAGTTGACTTATCTACAGGGTTTATATTTATTATCTTGATTTCACCTCAAGTATAGAGAGAAGCGTCAAAGCGTAGGATCGGGGTAGATGGACAAAAGTGGTCTTTCGGTTAAGGTTATTAAAATCGGTAACTAGAAAAATTTTAAATGCAATATTCGGTGACCTAAAATATTCGGAAAATGAAATGAAGTAATTTGGAAAAATTAGTAGCTAAAAATTAATAATTACCTAATTGGTTTTTAAGAAACTTGCGCCGAGCACCGCAAGGACCTTTGGATATTGTTTCTGCTCATTCTGCTTCAAGTATTTCTTTTAAAGATTTTTAAGTAACCTAATGTAGTATATAGATAAGGTGAAACGAATTAAGTAAACATTTAAAGCACCATATTTTATAAAAAAAAAAATGAAGAGGCTGTTGATTCATGTTTTTTTATTTATGATTTAATCGCTGGTTTTAGGTTTTAATTATGAAAATAACTTCCTATTTCGTATTCCTGCGAATTACTTATTTCTTATTCACAAGCGTTATCAACAGCTTTCCTCCCATTCTCAACTTCTTAGAATGGACGTCTTGAGAAATTGCTGACAATCGAAAGCAGTTCAAAGCACTTGTATAAGAAACTAATAACTTGTGGGAAAACAAGACAAATAAAGAAACTATTGAATAACTCATGAATTAAACAGTAATGTAATTTATGATGTAATAATCTTCAGGGCTTGATTTGGGAAAGAATGAGTTGAACGAATCGAAGACATGGCTAGATAAAAAAAAGCACTGTGTACACCCTGTCGAAGCTGTAAGAGGGAGGAAGAAGAAGAAGCAGGGTGTGTTGCGAAGAAGAATGGCCCCTTATAAGAAGCAGAGCGGACAGGTGGTGCCCTATAATTGGGGAGGTGGCAGATCGTTATAGCCTCGGACCAGGGGACGAACTATATTTCATCTCTCTCTCCTGTCTTCGGCTTAATCCTTCACGCTGTCGTACTGCTCTTGGACCTAAGGGATTCCTTTTTCCTCTATTTTGTCTATATTCTAGGTGAAATTTGAATTGTTAAGGGAATCTAATTGGTATTTTTTGGTTATTGTTCGACCCTCGCTTATAGCGCAGAACCACATTGGGAAATTTTACGTTGATAGTTTAGACACTAAGAAAATTTCTAGATTGATATTATTCAGACTGGTTGTTGTTTTGATAAACCAAGTGACCATAAACACTTTGTGGTCTTGGTATACCTAGTGTACTAGATCACGCTAGTGTTTAACCAATCACCCCGGAAACCGGCCAATAGCCCAGTTGTACAGAAGGTCCATATGACAGATAAAGATTTATCATTGCTAGTTCTACGAGCCTGTGGTGAGGTGTGGATAAAAATCATTCTTTATTCTAATAGCTACAATTTTGTCTTTACGGAAAAAGTTCAAATCCCTCTGGCCTCCGAAGTCAAACTTGCTCCTAATGTGCCCCAGGCCTGATGTACTGAACTCCAGCAGATCAGACAAGGACAATGTAAAGCATAGAGCAGCATTTTTAGGGCCTCAATCTTGTCTTCGTTTATTGCAATAATTGAATGGGTGGCTGGATGCCAAGTTTTCAGGACGCCTTCTATTCATGTTTTTTTTGTTCTTCCGCAACTTAACAAGTGGTTTCCCGGTGCTCTTGACTCTCCTGCACTCCAAAGGCTATTCTTACATCATTTTTTTGGATGATAATCATCGACATAGCTACCTACCTACCTTTTACTCCAAGGGGGAAAATATCGAAATAACTGGTGTTGCTTCAACTCAAAAGCAGCGCCTTCCAACATCATCTTGACCGCCTGATGTCCTATTAACATCACCAACCGTGATAATATCACTTTCTAACCGATATTCCATAATTAGCTATGGAGGCTTCTAATTCCTATAATAAGCATCGTTAGTTACATATAACCCATCATGTATTATGCTCTCCACCATTTATTTACAATTGTTTAGTTATCAGTACCAAAATAGAGGGGGGGGGTCCCATATCCACATATAGCTGTTCTCTAATATAGCACGAGTATCCTTTCCCTGCTGGAGAAGTTTACACGATCTTCAAAAGTCATGTAATTTTTTTTTCCTTGAGGGTATACCTGGATGTGTATTAATTTGTTTTGGATGTTGTTATCATATTAGGTTATTAAATCCTTCGTTTAATAGCATGTTATATTGGATAGGTTGGACTGGTATATTTAATATAATATATAAATATATTTGTTTTTAGGATGGACCTAAAGGAATATATCTGGTACGTGATTCTACATAAAAGTAATCCCACCTGGTTTATAGCTCCAATCTATCAGAGGAATGGAGAAATATATTAAACAGTTAAAATATTTATTGCCAGTTGTGAGGCTGAATAAATTTTTTAGTGAATATGGCTTATTTTTGATTCTCGTAATTAAAATTATTTTATCTATGAGAATGTACGATTTAAGTTATAAATATAAAATTTCAATTAGTAATCATCTAAAAAATCTATCATGTTTCCAGTGCACGATGTTACGGATCAGGGAAAAGGGCACATATATATATCATTTATTAAAAGTTGTACATCCCAACGACTTTGAATGTCATTATAATTGCAAAAATAAAATAACAGCAAAGAGGATGCCAAACATTACACCTAAACAATCAACCGCGCATAGACCTTTGATTTACAATGCCGATTGCAATTATGCTCGTAACGTTGTTAATTAATTAAAATTGGCCAGATAACAACCCTTCAAAAGGAATGTTTAATTACAGATTCTGGAACTCATTCACCAAAAACTTTTTGGATCAAATAAACTCTACGGCTGGGTGCGTATATATATTAACTAGCTAAAATAATATCTGTTATCTGTTATCTTATCTGTTAAAAGCTTTCTTTAACCAGATAAAATATGTGTCAGATTTTTACTGATGTCTATAAGATAGAATTGGGACTGTTTTTCACAGAGAACTATTCACTTCTTAAGTTATTTATGCCCTTGATCGAAATGATTTATATTTTTTTTATATATCTTTATTTCCAGCTAGGTTTAGCAGCCATAAATGGATATAGCACATAACTTAATAATTTCATTGAACAGAATGGAGAATGGTCCCATTAAGAGACAACCCTAACATATATAATTTTGTAACAATATTATTCATGTTGAAAAATTAGTTGATTACTTCATTATTTGTATATTAGGACATCAAATGGTGAGATTTATAATATAAAATAATTCAAATAATATATTACGATGATAGTAATAAACAGATAGAAAAAAAACTATTAAATATGATGAGTTATAATTTTTTTACAGCAGGGTGTCTTATTAGCGTCATGATTTCAATATTATATTCGACCACAGGATTCCAATGTTGTATATGATGGCTCCTTCGCCATATTACGATTTGAGGTGGTACTTGGTAAATTTATCTTTGATGAAATCTTCTATTGGGTCGTTTTGAAATTCATCATTCATCATCTCGAAAACTTTGCACAGATCTGTGACAAAACCAATTAATTCTCGATATGACGGAATTTCTTTGGAGTTGTATTGCTCCTCAAATGCTCTACTGGTACCGGGGTCTAAATTAGAGAGGGCCATGTGTAATTTAATAAAATCACCCATGTCCTCTATGCCAAGAGCTGATAGGGCAGAAAAGTTATTTTCATGCTCCGATAAAAATGTCTGCAAATTGGTAGACGATGAATTATTCAGTGGGACAAAGTCCATTACCTTCTTTATATAAAATCTGGCCAGACGTCTCCTATTTTGATATCGTGAAACAGGAGTGTCGTAAGCCAGAGTGTAACTCCTTTCATCTAGCGCAAATCCCGAAACAAGAGATAAAGCCTCCTCGCGTAAACAACTACGTAAGTAATGGAATTTCCTTATGGTAGAATTTTCTTAATTAATTTTGTGGACCATAGAGTCAAAAAGAGAATAGAAAGTACTCCATTCTTCCAATTTACCCGTGAACAATGAAAGATCAATTTTCGGAAGTTCCTGAGGAACATTTTTCCCCGTGTGGGCCAAAAGCCCAGGAAGGGGTAAAAAAAAAAAAAAAAAAAAAAAAAAGTTCCTGAGGAACAAAGTGACACGCCTTATGAGCCATGACTAGTTGTAGTTCAGGAGGGCTGCTCGCCTGCACCGCTTTATAATAATTACCTTTAGCTGTATCGATTAATTCCATAAAAGAGATCTGTACTGAAGAAGTGTTTATCTTTTCCTTTGGTTGTTGAACCGTCACATTATAATCCCTTATCTTTGACTATATTGGTTCATATTTACTTAACCGTTCATAGAACGGCTTAAAGTCCATTACGGTATCGGCACTTAACTTTTTAGACCTCTCAAAAATTGACTGTACAGCAGCAAAAATATCCTCTGTAGCGACCGCTAACTACATAAGATAAATCGCCCTATACTCTATTGCATATATATTGTAAGCAAAAGTAAAATAACATGAACTAAATGTATTATAAACAAATATAAATCATTGTGAATGTGTTAAGCAATAAAAGGCGGAAGCCAACTAAGTCACACGAGACAGGTCATAAATAGTCATAAACATAAACAGTCATAAACAACCCTTTTGGGCCCTCTATACCTCCAGGGCTTGTCCCCTGGTCGGGTAATAAGGCGGCGGTCACGTTCCTCGCCAGGTGTGCGTGGGACCCACCACCGGCTTAGACCCTTGCAGCCTCCCAGCAGGCAAGGGGAGAGGGTACTTAAACCAGGGCTCCTGTCCCTGAAAATTAGTCTCTTAGTCTCTCGTGGCCTTTACTCGTGACGCTTGCTTGGTTTCCGTTTGAACTCTGAAAACTTGACTAATTCTTTATGAAACCTATGTACCTCTTTTCTTGAACATAGTGCATTGTTGGGGCACATGCCTATCATAAATGGAGTCAGATAGTAATGCCGTCATGGAACGATTGTCCAGGTTATAAACTCGAACAATCCGCACTTGTCACCAGGGCTAGGGGGATCAGGCACCCCCTAGTGACGACCCGACATCCTCCCTCTCTCATAATAATCTTCTGGATCACTCATGACGATAATTAATTACGTTATTCCTCTTGTAATGGTAATCAGCAGAAACAAGCATGAACAGTATTCTATACTAAGTACTTATCATTCGTACTAATTAATTATAATCTCTGTAGATATATGATCTAAATTAAAGTAATATTTCCCAACGAATTACGTACGTTGTTAATCTTCAATTATGTCCCTGTTCGGGCGCCATTTATGTGCTGTAATTTTTTTGGTTAGGTCCAGGGTAATTAAATGATAAATGTTTACACCCACTGTTCTAAGGAACCCTTCTTTATTTGGTTTTACAAGAAACAAAATACAACACATTAATATCGGTAAGAACTGAGAAAGAGATTTTTGTAAGTCCTTCTCTCTCCACACTTGCCACTTGATTATCTACCACAACAACAATCTCACAAAAGTTAGGTTAAGTTAATCCGTTTAGGTTAAATTAATTCGTCAGCACTGGACGGACGAAACCTCAGTGATCAATAAGGCCGTTACAATGGGCTATAACAATGCTAGCCTAGAATATGCATCAGTAACTTTATCATTAGTGCGACTCTTCTTGTTAAACGGCGATCTAGTTGGACTCCTAGGTATCTTACTGCTTCATTTCATTTATCATTCCAAGTTTCGTTTTCATTGTTTAGAGTTAGCTCAATTGGATTTGAAGGGAGACACAAGGAGAAACGTTTTGTTACACATTTGTGTTGGTTGAGAATAATGTTCCATATTTCGTGCCGTGACTATGCCTTCATGGTTATATTTTATTATAATTTTATTTTTATTTATTTTTTATAATTCATAATTAATATTTCCAGTTCCTATCATGAAATGGGGGGTGGGGAGGAACAGATCGTAAACATCTAAGTAAGAAAAGACTTGAATCATTATCTTTTATCCATAAGAGAAAATAAACAACACGATTTAAGTCTGTGACATTGTTTAAAATGCCAAAAAAAAAATTTTATTGTCCCCTTTATTTAATTATGAAGAAGAAATTTAGAAGAAAATAATAGTATTCACAAATATTGCAATATTTGTACAAAAGAAAACAAGAAAAAAAAGATTGTCTTTGATGTCCGAAATTTTACACTCTGAAAAGCTCTTGAAAATACGATAACGAAAGTATTAAGTAAGTAAGCTAACAGAGGTGGAAAGTAACGAACACAATTTCAACTTCGTTATGACATGTACACTTTCTTTTGTTTTAACAGGTGTTGCTATTTTAACAAAAGCAGGGACCGGCGAAGTAGTAAGGTTGTGTAACAAAGATGGCATTAGTTTGTTTAAGGATCTAAGCGTATAGCACGAACTACACTCATTTGGTGTAAATGACCACCAGCTCATCAATGGGTTTGTTTTGTGCAATGGAACTCATTTGGACTGCCCATCGACGAGGGCCCTAGAGAGGCCCAGGACAAAAGCAGAACCTAGGGCACAAGAGGTATCCCAGCCTGGCGGTGGTTATGAGTAAAGTGTTTATGTGACCCGAAGTATGATCGGAGGATGTTGATAAAAACCATGTAAGCCACCTAACTAAGTACATCGGTAGCCACCGCAATTATGGATGAACTAGGGATAATCTACTACTAATTGTATTCATCTTAAAATACCATCTAATTTAACTTTATTTACGTTTTAACCCAATTATTAGTCACCTACTCAACCACACAAAACCAATACGCAACCTATTCAAGCTTGACAACAGAAATAATATCGTCACTTAGTATTATGTATTTAGAATTTAATTAAATAGAAATGATTTTTGTACTTCAACCCAGTAAAGATATGTTCTCATTTTTTCATCCATTGGTTATGGCTGGTGGTGCGGCCAAGTGGAAGCCAGGATGGCATTCCTATCGACCACCCTGAAGGTACAGTTGGCCAGGGATACAGGCAACAAAGATAGTCTACTAGGAGACCGATCGTTTATTGAGTACGCCCAAGACTAGCACCCGTGAAGAAGAAAAATTGGAAGCAGAATAGACAGAGTGGTCCATCGTCGACGCTTAATTCTGGTGTGCGTTGCAGGTAGCGGAGATTAATTTGAGATATGCGACCTCAGCGTACCAGGTTTTTTATTATTGTGCTGTGATTTTAGATATACCTGGAAGACTTTTTTTTTCTTTTCATATTTGTATCATTATCAGAGTCTGGTTTTTGTTTTTTTCTGGATACTTAAGTGATGTCTCATGTTATGAGTTAACGGGGAATGTCCATAAACTGGTAGGGGGAGTTATGGCTAGTGGTACGGCAATATTAAGCCTAATACCACATAGCCTAAGGTAAACAAACCTTTAATGTGTATATAGAGGATCAGGAGGAGAATAAAGCCAGTTATAACCTTTTTTATTTGATCTTCTACAACCGGGAGACGATAACTTATATATGTAATAATATAATATTATATATACGCGTCTACCCCCATCTCTGCCCTGTTTCTCCGTCTTGCGTGCAGCCTGAAGAGGATCTCGAATGGCGAGAACCCCGTTGTGGTGTGAATGGAATGGTTGTAAGCAGCCACCGCCTTCGGCATCGCCTTGTTCGCCTGCAATTCCTTTTCCGCCTGACATAGCCGCAGGTAATCACTCAATGTGCTATGTTGTCTTTATATTCCTCCTCTACTCTTCAGGTCCCCTGGGGTGTTAATATGCCACAGCACATCGAGAGTCCTCATTTCTACCCAAATGCTGGCATTATCGAATTCGCGGCCCCCGTAGGACGAGATCCGGTCCGGCACTGGAACTGGAACCACGTCCGTAACGCCTGTGTCACTGCGTTTGATGACTATTCGTTTACTAAATACGCCATGGCTACTTTACTAAACATGTCAATTCTAGTAACCAACTTATGCCCTCTCCAAGAGAAGGTATCTACTTAACGGTGTTTCTGCTGTAGGCGTTTCTTCTTGTCTCCCCCGTGGTGGATGTCTGTCGTATGTTGTAGTGAGACACACTTCGCACGCCCCTATCACGTTCTGGATATTCTTCTTCATCCCCCACCAAAAGTACCGTCACTGTAACGCTCGTGACGTTTCCTGAACTCCTGGTTAGTTTTTTTAGTTTTTCCCTGGTGGTAGGCAAGCCTCACTTCCCGCTGCTGTTCCTCGTCACTGAGGTTCGGTACCATCGACGTACAGCGTATGAACGGCCTATCTACCCCGAGGCATTCTGTACGCCGGAGGTTTTGATCTGTTCCTAGACGGTGGCGTTCCCTACAAATAAGCCAGAGTGGGTATTCCCCGGTCGAGAGGCATCTTGTAACGCTTGAAAAAATTGATCTCCCTTTATCCCTGGTTCCGACCGCCTGGTCAGTTTCATCAGTCAATACGTTTTTGTTTTTCAGATTATCTGCCAGCCTTTGTCATATTTGATCTTTTCCGTGGTCTCCATTTCTGCCAGTCGTTCTTCCGCTGAACCCTCCCCTCACTGTTTCCGCGCGTACCGCCCCTTCCATTCTCCCCGGGCGTCTATTCATGGATAAATAGTCGGAGGTCCCCAGATGGCTCCCCTTCCTCTACCACATTCACGGTGATGGCTCGGGATTGCCAGTCTGCCACTACGTTTCCCTTCCCTGGCTTGTATACTATTTCCATATTGTACTGGGATAGAAATTCCTTCCACCACGTGACCCTTGCCAATGATTCCTTTAATTTTCCTACCCACTGGTCTGTGGTCGATGTGTACTACGAATCTCCTGCCGAAAACATACGGACGAAAGTGGTCTCTAGCCCATATGATGCCTAGTAATTCTCGTTTTAAGGCTCTGTACCGCGCTTCAGTGTCTGTGAGTCGTCGACTCGCGTACGCCACCGGGCGCTCTCCGCCATCTCCCTTCTGCGACAACCCGGCTTCCAGTGCGTATTCGCTGGCATCGGTGGTGATGGTGAATAATTTGTGAAAATCGAGAAATGCCAGTGGTTCTTCTTGTAATCATGACATGCATTTTCTGATGTTCTCCTCTATGATTGGTGTAATCACCAACCTCCTACCCTTTCGCAGCAGATTACTAATAGGGACCAGATATGCTGCCATGTCCGGCACAAATCTCCGATAATAGATTGATCCGGTTTTTCCCTAATAACGACTTCTCCATGGATAATTTGAGTCCGAAATGAGTCCGGAACTCTCCAATACACTTCTTATGTGAATACACTACACTTCAGATGCTCTACATGATCCGCCACCGTTCTACTAAAAACTAGCAGATCATCCATGTAGATCTGGCACACTTACTCATTGATTCCCCTCAGAACCTCATCAATTAGTCTCTGAAATGTAATCGGGGCGTTTTTTAGCCCGAACGGCATCCGGGTAAATTCAAAGTGCCCTCTCTCGAATGTAAAGTTGGATTTGTGCTGGTCTCTTGAGATCTTAATTTGGCTCATCTTAAATCTAGGGTGCTGAACACTGTTGCTCCGTTAAGCCTGTTGAGTATGTCCTCAAACCGGGGAATCGGGTACTTTTCCTTAGTTGTATTTTCGGCTAACTTCCGATAGTCTATAACGATTCTATATTTTTCCGCCTTCTCCCTAGAGCTGTTTTCTTTCTCACCGACCACAGAGGGCTGTTATTTGGCGAAGTACTGTCTACAATGATTCCTTGCCGTTTGGCGCACTCTAGCTCCTCTCTATTGAGTTGACAGAGGCTTTCCCTCCAACCCGCTACTTGATTAATCGCTCCTATCCGCTCTCCGCCCCGAATGGCCCCATGGAATTTATAATAAACCTGATCTGCCACTTGTTTCCCTTATTCTCTACGCTCGCACCTACCTGCCCCAACAGGTCGCACATAACTATAACTTGGTACTCCCGGTACTTCTGGCGTCAACCCTGATCTCCTCGGTGGTAAACGTTCAGACCCATCGACAAGTTCAACACGGGCTGCCTCAGTACTCCTCCTTCCTTCATTCTTTCTTAGCGGTCACGAATAAAATACGACAAATAACAAACGACAGAAAAGAAAATACTATCGGTCGCCAAATTTTGGTCTTCCGCACTCTCCGTGATCCCGAAATTCAGCCCCAGTTAATGTTTGTTGACTTAAAGAATAAAAAAAAGAGAGAAAGGTAACACGTGAAAGAACAACAACGAACTAGTGGACTTTAACTTTTATATATATATTATGTATGATGAATAATGTAACATATATAAAAGATGTTTTAATGATTCTAAGTGGCTTTGGAAATTTCTGTTCTTAGCTAATGCTTTGATAATTAAAATTTTTGGTATGGAATAGACTGTTAAAAATTATATCGTCCTTAAACTACTTATTTAACGGGGGCAAAACGAATATTCAGCCACTTTCTATTAATCTCGTCTTTCATGAAAGAATGTAGGGAGAGACAAAAGATCTCCTAAATCTCTAATATGGAATAGATGCCTCCATATCTGAAATGTTCGGTGAAAGTTGGTTGCAATCAATAATAATATTGATATTATTGTTTTATTAGACACTGTAAATTTATTGAGTCTTACTTAAAAGACCATTTACCTTTATTTTAAATTTTTGTAGGTTTAGCTGTATACAATTAAAACCAATATCGCATTTCAAAAATGAGGCCGCTTTACGAATTGGCTTTTTTCATCTTTTCTAGAAATTAATCAGATGAATGTTTCGACGTCACATATCGATTTGAAGATTTTCTAGTTACAGTGTTGTTTCATGTGGTGGGTACTGATTTTAGATCGTTTTCTTTTAGAGAATTGAAAGGTTAATACTAGTTTTATTTATTTTTTCTTGCCAATAAATCCATTTTTTGTAAGGTTTGAATAAAAATTCCGAACCACTTCAGGGTAAAATGGATGCCAATTAAGGGTTTCTGTAATGACTCAACACAATCATTAAGGTATATAAATTAGAATAATTATGTTATTAGTGTTTCGAGGAAAATAAATGTATTATAATTATGCACTTTAATAACATTAAACTTTTTAACTACATTCCAATATCATGTACAACCAAATTACTCCTTTTTAAAAATTTCATACAGAAAATACAAATGGCAATGTTTTTTGTTAACATTTCTTCGGCAAAATGAATAACTTTTTGCATCCTATCAATACTCAGTTGAAATGTCATATAATAAATAGTTACAAATTGATAAAGCTATACATATTGCAATCCCTACCATAGATAAGGTCCATAGGAGCAATTTTATAGAAAAGGGGAGTAAAAAACAGAGTACAGAAGCTGTGCTGTGTCGGAGGCATGGCCGGAGGCGAAAGCCGGAGCTTTATTTTCCTTGTCTTATTTTCCGATCCATATCAGCCCTAACTAACTAATGTACCTTCTACCTGTTATTTCTCTCTCCTAGACAAGGGCCCTTTCTAACCCTTTAGTGATTTTTATCCATCCCTAAATACACGTGTATGATATGATGGATGTCGAAATAGAACCTGTCAAGATAACTATCACATCCCTGATGTAATTTATTTTGCTCGTACTCCAGCTGTCAATTTTTTATGAAACCAATTAAGTAATAATTTTACCGGTACTGCTTAAACATAAAATATACTGCCTATTATAGACAGCTAGACAATATGAACACGAAATGGCTTATTTTGTTACAAAATGAATTAACTTGTGCTTGCCCGCCGCTTTTATTGTTCATAAAATATTAAAGTTTTCAATGGTATTAATCGTACTTTTCAGCTGCACATGAGAAGCAAAGATGCAAAATGGGAACATTGGGATTTAGGTAATTATATATGTTTAGTTAGGATGTGGAGGAAGTGTGAGTCTGAATTAAGATTCACTATTATAATTATATATTTGTAACCTAAAAAAAATTATATTTTTGCTAACGGCACATAATTATTGCACTAATATAACCTCTTTAATGCAATTTAATTTACATATCATAAACGTTTCTTCAATATGTCGATCAAGCTGATAACTAAACCATTTATTAATGCCCATTGATGGCGCAGAAAACTGAACGTGCTTACACGGTACTAACTACCGTTTCGCCGCTAATTACGTAATTTTTTTAAGTAGCCACTTTAAATATTTTAAAAATTGACAGTTGGTTTTTAAAAGAAAATAATTTGTCTTCATATTTTATTTGAAGACTTTTTCGTAATTGTTGGCAATTACAATTGCTCTTCAATTTTCAACTTTCGTGTGAACGACTTAAAAAAATGGATTTTACTGGTGTTTTTTAGTAGTTTAGCCAATTATTTTATTTTATTTTAACTATCTAGCTTCAATAAAAGACTAATTATGGTGTGAGGAAGCTAAATGGTGAATGACATTGACCAAAAAAGTAACTGAAGTCACATTCGTTAGTCCACAATCTTTGAACATGATTTTGGCACAGTGTGGCCACTTATTTTTTTAGGAATATTGTATTTTTTTAAGTACTAGTTACTATGGACTCAACGATGTGAATTTTATTGGGATGTGGTGGGGAGATGCACGGGGTACGGGCCCACGGGGGGGGGGGGGGGTCTGGCCCACTAACTATAGGTGTTACTCCAGTCCCAACTACTGGGTAAACGTGTTCACAAGACACGAGAAATGATCAAAGGATTTTGATTTAAAAAAACATATTCCTACCAATTACATGGAATACTGCAGTGCACCGATGTTTTAACTAAACATTTTTTTTTTTTTTTTTTTTTTTTTTTTTTTTTTTTTTTCTTAGCTCTCAAACTTATAAAATAGGATGTGGGAAAAATAAAGGAAAATTATTTTGGGCTAATGAGTGCCTTTCACTAAGGGGAGTCCCCCATTTGAAGGGTGTATGAGAAGGATATAGGGTGTGGGATGCCTGAAGGAGGCGGGTGGATTCGGGAAGGTAGTGAGAGTCTACCGAGGGTGGAGCCTAGGGGTACCTAGGCAATGGTTTGTAGTCGGCCAGGTCAAGCCTGGCCCGCCCCGGCAGGGGGCTGAAATAAGTCGGCCACTCGGCCGGAAGGTCTACCCTGCTTAAACAGGTAGATGGGGTCTTGTAGCTTCGGTTGAGTCGGCCGGGAGATCGGCCTCGATATCTCGGCTGGGTGTAGTTCGTTCAGTCATCGGGTTCAATGACGTCGATCATCCTCCAGGCTTCGGCGGTCCAGCAGTGCTTCCATCTGACGGGCATTGGTGGTGGTTGAAGGTCGGAGAATAGTGGGTTGTGGCTATGTCTGAGTGAGTCAAAAAATTTGATGTGCCTTCTCTTGATAAAATCTTGAATGGTGAGCACTTCAAATTTTTTATGCATCTCGTCTGCCTTCATTCTGTCGAACGGGGTATGTTTGAGGGAGGTGCGGAGAACTCTGTTCTGAAATTGCTGGAGCGTTTGGAGAGTGTTAGGAGTCAGATACTTGAAGAGAGGGGTCCCATACATCAAAGCAGGTCTTAGGACGCTCTGGTATATCAGCAGCTTGAGGCGTACCGATAAAGCCGGGCTGTGAAGTAGGTGTCCGAGGCTGAAGAATTGCTTCCTAACACTCTTTAATTTCTTGCCGAGATGCGTTGTGAACGACAAGTGCCTACCGAGGGTAATCCCGAGGTAGCACAGCTTGTTGCTTACAGGGCACTCTTTGCCGCCTAAGACGAAGGATTTCGGGAGCTTCTTTTTTCCGGATTTGTAACTGAATATAATTCCTTGCGTCTTGGCCGGGTTGACTTGAATGTGGACGGCATCGAGTTTCTCGGAGATCCGTTGACTAGCGCTCTCAGCGAATTTCAGGGCTCTGGAGGGATTGATGCTAGTGCTGTAAACACCTATATCGTCTGCATACGCGGATACCTCGCAGTTGGGGTACGAGGCTCCGACGATGTGGGCGGTGTAAATGTTGAACAGCAGGGGGCCTAGCACCGATCCTTGGGGGACACCGGCAGTGTAGTTTCTTCGGGTCGTAGACGTAGTGCCTATACGAACCGAAAAAGTTCTGCCTGTAAGGTAGGATCTTATCAGGTTCTGCAGCTGATCCGAGAATTCGTATTCCCTCAGACGTTGGAGTAGGATGTAGTGGTCCACAGAGTCGAAAGCTTTCGAACAGTCCAGAGAAATCATAGCGGTAGCTCTGTTGCTCCGGACGTTTGATGCGACGTGGTGTTGCAATCTCACCAGGTTGTTGTTCGCGCTTAAGCCTGTCCTGAAACCAGTCTGCTCTGGTGGGATGACTTCTTGTGACTCGCAGTGCCCGGAGAGATGTACGTGGATGATTCTCTCGAACAGCTTCGAGAGTTGAGTCAGCAGACTGATGGGGCGGTAATGAGATGGCTCATAACCGCTTTTTGCTGGTTTCAGAAGGGGGACCACTACAGCGTGCTTCCAGTTCTGGGGGAAATAGTGCAGCCTGAAGCAGGAGTTCAACACGTTCGTTATGAATGAGATTCCTTTCCTCGGCAGCTGCTTGAGTAGGATGTTCTGGATGGAATCCTGACCTGGGGCCTTCTTGCCGGTCGTTCTTCGAATGAATGCAGCGCATTGCCGGTGTGAGGTGTAGATTTCGGTAGTGGTAGGGAGGGTGGGGGAGGGGTGGTCGAGGGTTCCTATTGGCTGTCCCTGGCCACGACTGACTTCCTCATAATAGGCCGCCAAGATGTCCGCTTGTTCGGTGGTGGGAATGAACTGCCCGTTCACGGCCAGCCTTACACCGTTCTTTTTGGACCTGCAGGTCTTCACAAGCTTCCACAATTGCCTGTGGTCACCGTGGAGACTAGTGAGGCGATCTTCCCAAATCGAATTTTTCCACTGGGCCATCAGGGACTTAACTTGGTTTGTGAGAGCATTTAAAACCGGTTTTAAGTCCCTGTTTTTGGTCCTAAACCACCTGTTCTTGATGTTATTACGCTGTCTAATCAGTTGTAGGATGTGATCCGGAGGTTTTCTCAGAGAAGGGGGCTTCGGAGAAAATTTCGGGATCGATGCATCGGCAGCTCGATCGATGACGTCCTGTAGCTGATAGATAGCGTAATCTATGTCCCAAGTGTGTCTCAGGGGCGTGATTGTGGGCAACTCGGTCTTGATGAGATGCTTGTAGAGGTCCCATTTGGCCTCATCGTACCTGTACCTAGAAGCAGGCGGCTCTGGCATGTCTCCTTCTAGTTCATAGAGAACAGGCCGATGGTCGGAGGTGGTGAAATCTAAGGCCGAGCATCCGGTGACCCGGTGTGGCTGTTGTGTCAGGAGCAGGTCAGGCGTGGAGGTTCTGTCTGGGTTAGCGAAATGACGGAAGGTCGGCAATCCTGGGTGGATGACCGTAAATGGAGTTTTAGTGATGTAACGGCCTAGGGCGTTTGCCGTAGTACTGCTCCACCAGCTGTGGTTCGCATTTAGGTCACCCACGATGACGTGCCTTCGGTCATGAGCTATCGTAGTGAGCAGGAGCTTATACGGGTCGCAGACGGCTTTCGGTCTTCTGTAGACTCCTGACACGATGATGTTGTTCGTGAGCCGTAGCTGGAGCGTAACTATGTATTGGTCGGGGCCTAGGCTGACGGGTGGGGGCAGTCTCCTACAGGGTATTCCGTTTTTAACTAACACAGCTACTCCTCCAGAGATAGTTTCGGTGTCTTGGCGGTAAGCAGTATAACCCGGGAAGCGGCAGAAGTGTATTTTCTTCAACCGGGTATCGGTGAGAACGACAACGTCTGGCGAATGGCACCGTAGAATTACTTCTACGTCGGCTTGTTTGGGGCGAAGGCCGCAGACGTTGTAATTTAAAATTACGTGCCCCATCATTTAGATGTTTGACTTTTTGAATTCTGACATCATCTGCGTTACCGCCTCGGTGAGTTTATTCATGGCAGCGGTCATGCTGCTCAACATGTTCATCATGCTGCCCAAGATACCCATCAAGGCATCATTATTACTGTTAGTAGTTTGAGGTAGGGGCTCTGGGAGAACTTCCGGAGCCCTGGTGTTTCCGGATGCCATCTGAGCATAGGAGGCAGTCTGTCGTGGTGGAGGGGGGGCAGGCATGTATGTGGCCCTTCTCGGCCCGGCTGTAATATTCTGTGCCTGCTTTTTTATCTCTGCAGTCTCTAGAAGTTTTACCCTGTACGGGCACTGTCGGTACGACGCGACATGATTTCCCCCGCAATTGGCACATTTGAGGGGAATTGAAGCGTCTCTCGGGCAGTCTTTTATGTCGTGAGGCTCGCTGCACCTCACGCACTTGGCCTGCTTGAAACAGTACCGTCTGGTATGGCCGTATTCCTGGCAGTTCAGGCACATCGGGATCCCTCTTTTTTCGTGAAAAGTGCTCACTCGAAAAAGCACATTATTTATATGCCGGAGCTGCTTCAAGGTCTCCGCCTTCAATGTGTGATCCCCTATCACTAGTATCGGTTCGATCTCTGTCTTAGCGCCATTTTGGTCGGAGCGCCGTAATCGATATACATCGATTACGTTGCTACCCACGCTTTTAATGTGGGCTTTTATCTCCTCGATCGGATGAGAGAGATCGAATCCATGAAGTAAGTACTTCTTATTGGGCTTGGTACCACGGGGGGCAAACGTGTGAAATGGGATCTTTAAATCCCTGATTGCAGCAATTGTTTGCTGTTGGTCTAGTATGCAGTTGCAGAACACCTTAGTGTCCTGCTGCGTCTGCACTATTTTGTAGTTTTTAATGTGGTAATCGGCTAATAACCTCGTGAGGTCATAGCTGTTGATGCGCCCTAATATAAGGGGGGGTGGCGATTTAGGGGCAGAAGGGGCGGCGGATGTACTGGCCTCGGACTGGGATGCCGAGTTTAGGGGGGTGAAGGAGTTAGAGGTTTTAACCTCTGGGGCCTGGGGGAGAGTACGCTTGCGGCATACTCTTTTTGGATGTTGAAATTCATCAACTGGGGGGTCCCTACGGCTTGCCATACCCTGCAAAGGTCCGTGCGACGCACGTCCAGTTAGGGGGGGAGAGCCCCGCTTATAATAATCAAAAGCACTCACCTGTCTTCACGGGAACAAAGTGCCACTGACTAAAATATCAAAATTTTACCGGATTTGAGCTCTTGCCACAATGGAAGATGGATAGCGTCTCTTGTTGTTCAGAAAGCACGCTTTAAGTTTTAACACAACGAGAGCTAGGTTAATTTCTAGAGAATATAACCTTTTTGAATGTTTCAAGTTTAGTTGCAACAATCGATCTGTTAACTAAACAAGGAAGCTAAACAAGCACCAAAGGTGTCAACCTAATACAAGTATCGGGAACGTAGAACTCCAACCCACAAGAGCCCTCATACCTCGCACCTGTTTTGGTTCTACTAAATTTGGGCCTTTAAATTACTTATTTTTTGAAAGAAAATTTAAGACGAGTATAATTGTGGATTCGTCATTTCCCCACAACACCAGTCGAAGACAACTTCCTGGCAATGAAGTGAGTCTGTTGCGATAAGATAAACTTATTCTGGTCCTATCCTCATGTGGTTCAATATTACTCAACTCTTATCGCTTTAATTGCGGCTTGAAGTTTTCCGAGGCTTTTCCATCTAGTATCCCCTGAATAAATATTAGACATAAATAAAACCCTTTGATAATCCTGCCTCCGACTTTTAGGCTTTCGCAATACTTTGCTAGGAAGTGATTTAAAATTTCCTTGCATCATGCATGAGGGCACGCTATAGACGGTAACTGAAACGAAAATTATTGGTATGATAAGACTTATGACTGATCCTCAACGTCTGAGAATAACGATTTTATTGTTTAAAGTTCTCACCACAATAAAACATTGTTGGACAGAAAAAAAATATCATATCATAATTCATCTAGAAAAACAAATTCAGTTATGTCAATAATATACTGTATATTTCGTTTTTCAATATTTTGTTTTGTATCAGCGTTTCATTTATTACCGATTTTTTATTTGTAAGTATTATCTATAAAAAAATACTGAATATCATTTTTTACCAAGCATTACTCATAACCATTGCAGAAAAAATGTAGTCTTGAAAAATCAAAAAGAAACCTTTTTAATAATAAAAATATATAACTAGTTTTCTGATCAATGTAATAGATAAACTAGCATTTTCGGTTTTAGGTAAGAGGGGGTATAGCTAGATATTACTTTTGTTACTAATTATGAAAGTTCCAAATATGCTAACCAACAATCATAGCATTATTGATATATATCCCAGTTTTAGTTCTGAATTTTAATGTTACTTTTCGTGAAATTCCGAAATACAACTGCACATTCAGTTTACATTTATTAATCGTCATCAGGCTTTTGAGTAAACTTAATGATCAGAATTAATGATTTGAGAAGCAAATAGACTAAGCTATCCTCAAGAATTCCAAATATCCTGAATAACGAATACACCTAACCTCAATTCGCAGACAGTGGATCTTTTTAAGTTTTATGACACCTTAATAATAAAATAAGGTAAAAGGAGGATTGATTAAGATAATGTAACATGACATTAATTTTGTATGATATGTAAAGTTGCAGATAGTCAGACAATGGTGGATATGTTTTGAAAAACTTCTATTGTGAACGGACACATTGTAATATAATGGTCATTTATGAGTTATCGTCTATTAGGTACGAAATTTAATTTATTAACTGATAAAGTTTTATTGCCGGATAAGTCTAGACTATAATTTATAATTAATAATTGGTTTATTAATAATAAATTATAGTCTAGACTAGTATTATTAATACCAGACCAATATAATAGTAATACCTATTAATAACTGGTTTATTTATAATAAAATAATTCATAAACAACTTAAGCATTATAACTCAGAGTTTACAATGCCTGCATAAATTGTATTTTTAGTAGTAATCTGTAAAACTTTGGTAACTTGGCAATGTATTGATTGTGATCATATCCATGCACACAAAGTTATACAAAAACAATTGCGTTTTAATTATAAATTAAAAATCAAAGGGATTATTTATTTGTTGCAAACACTAACTCTGTTACATCGGAAACCCTTAAATTTGTTCAATCCCTCAGTATTAGTATTTTTAGTAGTAAGTAGGATTATTTGTAAGGTTATTGCCCTGTGATGATAAAGAAAAGATGTTAGATTTTATAAAATTCATTAGTGGATGGATCGAATTATAGCAGGTCCTTGCGGCAAACAGCCAACATCTGACTTCCATACTCAAACCTGATCTTACTTAAGGACCTGAAGGAGACATACGTAGTAGGTCGAAACTACCATAATGACTAATTAACTCAATGAAATGTTTCATTCAACAACCAAAGCCAATATAACAGTTAACGATCCATTCATATAAAGAGTAGCCTACACATCCTACCTAAGAGCGATTCCTTTCGTCTATTTCTGTTCACGTATCTAATCGTCAAAGGACTTATTTCAAATAAGTGGGTGGCATATCGGAGAAGTAACGACCACGACTCCTCCTCATATGCAGCATTATGTAAAACCTATCATGGCTACACCGGAATTGATTTGTCTTGAAGGGGGAGCCCACGCCGTAGGGTTGGGTCTTTACCATATTTATACCCGGCCTCTGGAATCAAGGGTGGCTTAGGAGCTTGATTTATATGTGGAGAGGGTTGATGGCGCGATCGTAGGAAGCAGAGGTTGTCGAGGGAAAATGCAGATAGCTGACGATCTTGAAACCCCCTAAAGTACTACCGGAGATCGACTTATCTCATTTCCACAGTTTATGCTCATTCTTGCCCCTGCTATCGTTCGGCGTTGATATTTTCTTTATACTTTCGTATAAAATGTTGTCTTCACTTAAGCAAATAATAAATGCCTACCAAGTATTTTTTTTGCATTATCACTTTATAAATAAAGATAAATGTTAGAGCTTGTTGTGAAACCTGATGAAAGGGAGTTCTTAGGTTTTCATCATTTTTTTTAATGGGCAACGTTTCGAAACACTATGTACTTCTGCATCTGGTCCAGATAACAAGAAAATAAAGGAGATATTAAATATAGTTATGATAAGTATTGAAAAAGTTAAGTAAAAAAAAAGGGAGACTAAAAAAAAGGCTGCTATATGTGGACTGTGAACAGCATGCGAACTGATATCATTAGGTTAATTCAAACATTCCTACTGTTAAATATTAACAGACATGCATGGTGTGAAAGAAAATGATGAAAGCCCCCTTCCATCGACCCATTTCTAAAAAAGCCTTCCACTCATTTATGTAGTTAAAACTAATAATAAATTTGAAGTATAATAAATTTGCTATGC
Organism: Acanthosoma haemorrhoidale; assembly: GCA_930367205.1. Lineage (NCBI taxonomy): Eukaryota > Metazoa > Arthropoda > Insecta > Hemiptera > Acanthosomatidae > Acanthosoma > Acanthosoma haemorrhoidale. Next base: position 143,164,572 of record OV884011.1, read on the forward strand.
TAGTTTTTTTTATACTTTATTGTGATAAAATTATAACCTGGTATAAGGGTAAGCAACAATCCCCTATTTAACAAAGGTTGGTGAACAGTCGCCCTCTTAAGTAAATATTAACCATGAAAATACATCTTCATTATTCCCTTAATTATTGCAATATACAAATTAAAAAACATGCTATTAAAACCAAAGCTATTTTAAAACTAAAACTATTTATAGTCAAATTATTTCGTCAATTTAACTGTTGAAACTTCTTTATTGTGCTAAAATTACAAAGTGCCTTATTAGGCAATAAGTAATTGTGATAAATGTTCTAATTCATACTATATTTACGAATCTTCATTCGCTCGTTTATTTATACAGTATTTATAAACAACCCAGAGACCTCCCAAATCCACATGGTTGTCACCCTGCGAAAGGAAGCGGAGTCTTGGGAAGTCCCCCACGCTCCTCCATCAGCCGCGTGACAGGATACAAGCCAGTGGAGGGTGACCAAAAGCGGAGAGCCACAGACGCTCAGGACATAATTTGAGAAACTGCCCAGTGCCAGGACTCCCACTGCCACGTATCTGTAGCAGGTCACGACGCCACTGTGGCTTTAGTCTCCGAGGAGGATTGTCATATCATATCATTTTATATTACATACATTTATACATTTAATTATAGCTGGTGTATGACAATAAATTTATTAAAATAACCAACTTCCGTCTTTCCACGATACCCTTTATTTAAACAAATTGATTTCGATAGCATCTTCAGTTGCTTAAGAAAAAAGTCATATGATAAAAATATTGGGTGCGCACATGGGGACAAACAAATTCAATTATTAATCACCACAATAAATAAAAATTGAAAAAGCTGAACTGTTATGCCCATTATATGAATTTTGCTCCAAGCAATTTGGTACATAAATAAATAAAAAAAATACAATCATATTAATGTATGATCTTATCGCTACTACCCCAATTTTTGGTATGAAAAATTGTCACAAGTATTCTTATTCTGAATCAAAACTTTAAACTAGTAAGGCTATCTTCAATGTCTTTCCTCTAGGACTTGCATTATTTAGGAGGTATGACTTTTTATTTTAGTTTTTTTTTTTAAATAAACGATATTGTCTACAAACGGAAGATTGGTTTTGATTTGAAATCCTTCGATTTGATCCATATCCTTCAAAAACTATAACAAACCATATAGAATACGAATTTATTATTTTAAATGGCTATTACCTGGTACCTAACAAATTATATTAAGGTCATCATCATCAGAAAAATGTTACGATCGTTCTTTCCTAACTCACTGCAATACTTTCTGGATCTCTTTCCCTCATAACATCTGTCATGCTTTATCCCTCAAAACCCTCCTGCTCCAACACCTCCTCGCCATACCTTGCTATTTTTGAAACGATTTATCCATTTATGTATATATATATAATACCAATACTGGATATTTATATATTCAGATGATGGGCTGGAACTTACCCATCATATTTGCTTTATCTTTTTTTTTTTTTCTTATAGGTTTACACTATATTTTACTATATGATGTAATAGTACTTTTTGTTTACCAGTAATAAATTTATCTTTACTTCATTATTATTCATAGAGGATTTCGCCCTGAAATTGTTTTCATTTCTATCGATGTGTCAAAATGTAAATACATAAATTTTTTGAACTATGCTTAAAAAAATATTTTAAGTGTTTTGAAAAGCGATTGAGATGCAGGTTCACAATAGCATTTGAGATGAAATTCGGATTAAAATATTAAATTATAAATTTTAATTGTTATATGTTGTTGTTCACATCTGTGTTTTAATTCACTGTTATGACAACGGATGTAAAACTCTCACGTGATCTTCCCAGACAAAGTGCTCCTGCATTTAAATTTTAAAGGAGTAGAAGGCCTAATAGGCCGGGGAAGCTAATTAAGATAAGTCAAGTTGAAGACTTAAGATAACATTGTTGCATGTTTTGCCAGGCAGGGCTGTGCCAACATGGCCTAAACGGCTGGCAGTTGAGACACACGCCCCAACAACTCATGCAAGCGTCTGCCAAGCTGGCAATCAACGCAGCCAACTTCCAAAGCAACGGCTTCGTTAGGCCCAGGGTTCAACTGGTTTACCGTTTAAGCTTACTGGACAAAGTAATGGGCCGCTCCATAGATTTGGGAAGCCGTCGTTACTGTTTATTTTCACAATGGAAATTGGTATTTTATTACTCGTAGTTCTGTTTATTTGTCGTTACACACAACCTTGACATTTTGTTACAGATTGCTGTTACCTGTGACAAGCGTCGTTTCTAGAACTCCTTCTTAATTGTTTCCAGATCCTGCCCTCATCCAACTTCCAACCGTTCCAATCCAATCGTGGATACTTATTCATCACTGAATATCTAAACAAAATAAACTACTAAAATTACTTATATCATGTATTTCTGTAATAATTTTGAACTATAAACTTATTGTTGTTATAATTTGTAGTTTAATAAATTATAATCATTCATCCAGTTATTCTTATACATTTAAAAAGAAAAGTTAGCAAATTTCGAGCCAAGATACCATGGTTCGTTCAGTTTCCCAGTAATCTTCGTTGGAAGAAGACGTAAAACATTATGGGAACTTTCTTTACTATGACCTTAATTTTTTTTTTCTAACCCAAATAAAATGTAAATTCAATAAAAAGGCCCTTCACCTTTTTTTAAATATTTTTTACGAGAGAATATAATGCTGTTTACTTTTATTTTTTACCAAAAAGATTATTCTTTTTACGGATTCGCTTATATAATACATGAAACTAAAGATTGTAAATACCCATATGCGGAGGCTTTTCTTATAGGATTGTGGCTATAGGAACCACAGAGAAAACTCATTAAAACACCCTAAAGGGGCTCAGACAAAATAGAGGAAAACAAGCTAATTGAAAATTCATATAACCAAAATTCATGGAATCCTCCACCCTAATAACCCTTCGTGTCCTTATATTTTTCTCTCTCCAATTAGTGTGTGATCTGTGGTGTTGTGCATTTCTACAGTGGCAAATGATTGCAGTAAAGATGTTGAGGCTAGCTTTTTTTTTGGTTCGAAAGGCTCGTCTTTATGTGTAATTTATGAAAAAAAACACTACATAATAACTCTACAGCTATCTGAGGGATCACCAGGAAACATAAGTGTGAATATTAGGCTTCAGAGAACTCTCGAATACAGGCGATTATAATCACGATACTCCTACTAAAACCTCAGCTGAGTCAAAACAAAAGGAGATTACTCGTATCACACATTTACGCTAACTTTTAAAGTGGTTAAAAAAAATTGTCAAATAATTGGATCCACGATATTTATTGTCAAATAACGAAACGATTTCTAATTCATGTATACGTATAATTGCTATGTATACACTTAGAATAATAAATTTAATTGAACATATTAAATCGATCACTTATTTTGTTCTGACATCATATCATATATTTCATATATAGGACTTCGATTTCAGGGGATACCTAGATAACGGTCACGAGCCAATTTACCGCAGAATGGGATTTAGTACCAACCAAAAAATTGATAGAAAGGCATGCTTCCGTGAATATTGTCTAATCAATGTAGTCAATTTTGGAGAAATATTATATTTCTCGGGACAAAGTAGTTTATTTAATGAATTACTACGCACGCAACATGTGAAAAACTGCTAATTATATGAATATTACACATCTACCGTGCTTTCCACACATTTAACAGCTGGTTGCCAATGACGCTCTAAAGGAACCATTACTAGGAATGTCATTAACAAAACCAAAGAAATAGTGATCACTTTCAAAACAAGTAATTTACCTTATGAAATTTTAAAGACTGAGAAAGTTCGGCACTCTCTGCCAATTTTGAAGCTTGTTCAAGAAGTTCCTACAAGATAACACATAAAAAAATATACAAAAAAACAGATACTTATAGTATTCATTGATTTTTTCAAGCCTTGAATCTATAATTTCCGTCAGTAAAACTTGTTTAAAACAAAAATGTAATTTAATAATCATAGTTTTTTGCCAGATATCTTAGTCTCTCCTTATAATTTCCAGATATATATGTTATGGTGTCCACGCAGCAAAATAGCAGTACTCGAGATCTGTAATTTCAAGCTGAACTTGGACTTAGTAGACTTATGGGCTTTTGGATTTCTCTGCAACGTCATGAACAAATACACACTTACCTAAACTTGAATGATCCATAATAATAGGATGTGCCGACTGTTGCATATTCAACTGGGGGACTAAAATGACCAATGCGAAATTAAAACATCTTTATCCCTCTGCATGTGCACGCTTTTACACAGAACATTCGGCAGCTCATTAGTCCATCTTAGGTAAACACGTTCCGGCGAATGAAACTTATATATACTCCCTCTCAATAAGAAAACATAACGTTTAGGTTGAATTGAAAATTATATTTTTGTCCATTTATTTGTGTATCCTTCCCATTGTGGGACTGTCCAAACTGTGGAAAGAGAGCGACCAAGACCTGCCTCATAGGGTTGGCAATAACTTAAGCCACCAGACAAAGAAAATGATTAAAGAGCTGATAAAGGAAATAGAGTACATCAGTTTTGATGAGATTGCATTAGAGAGGAAATGAGACTTTGGTCATTTACCCAACCCTTTGATCTGAATCAATAATCTGGAGCAAGGACTGCAAGTCTTAATCGAGAAAAAAGAAGTTAAGGAAAAGGAGCCATTAACAGAGGAAAAATACTGAGTTCCTATTGAAAGTTGACTTTTAGGACCTAGAAGCACTACTCCCTAAACAACAAGTGAATTTTTTGGCAAGAATGGAATTGATCAAAAATTTTATTATAATTCATATTTTTTATTGATATTTATAATATATATTGATATATTTTATACGTATTCGGTTTACTTAGCTCATCGTAATAGCACATTCAGACATATTTTAAATTTTATATTCAAAATGCAGGGGATTTTGCTCAGAATCTATGTTCAATTCAGAAAGTATTTCACCTTATCGTCCATTATAAACCTGTAACTCACAGCAAGTATAAATTGCTTTTTGAGATGACTAATCGTGAACACCTGTGAATGAATGCGTTGGCCAACTCCTAAAAACGTACGGCCCATGAACAGTTAAAGACAGATTTCTCTGTGACAGGAAGATTCTTTATTGCTCCCATCCAGGGAATAAATCTGCAAGGAGTAAGTGGATCCAGTGACCACTGATTTATCCAGCAAAGTGAAACGATGAAGGGAACAGGATGAGCTGACCTTGAGGTCAGCGGACTCGGGAGGCAGAAAGGCCAACCTCAGTGTAATCGGGCTGCTCCGATGGGGCTTTGGATTAGATGTTCCAGTCAGCTCCAAGACTTCCCGATTGACTTTGGATTGACTCCAGGGCTTAAGCCCTAAGCTCCGTCCCTGTTCCTTTTCCGCAAGGACCCCCAACTCCACCCTCCGGGAGGACGGACAAATTGCAATCGTATCTGTCTCTTGGAGTAGCAGAAATTAATTTTCTTTTACCTTCAAGCGCCATTGTATGTCTGGTAGATAAAAAAGGATTAAAGGGGAGATATCTTAAAATTTCATCAGGTCTTTTCCAGGAAAGAAAAAAAATTTGCTACTTCTGTATGATCTTTTGAAGAAAATACAATCAAGATAAATACTTGTCTAAATATGTTCATTTTTTGTTTCCTTTTCCAGCAAAATTAATATCCTTTTTTTCAGAGAATATAATCTCCGGTACAGTTAATGATTACTATTTAAATAAATAAGGCTTTGAAATGTCTAAAAATTGGATTGTTCCGTAAGTATATTCACTGAACGTAGACGATACCAAAACAAAGGGTTCCATTAAAAAAGATATATTTACTTAATTATATAACTATATTTTTTATATATAACAATTATTTGTATTTTGTTTTGTTTCCAATCGTTGCTCAGATAATTTTATTTTTCAGAAACATAATTACACAATTAGTTAGTATCAGATCCTATAGCCATGGGCCCTTCAAGTATGGGACATTTAAAACAGTTTGCATTGGTAAGAGCGAAGTGTCACAGGAATAAAATTTGCTGATCAAATAAAACTCAATCAACGTCAAGATTTTTACTAATGATGTCTGATTCAAACATACGAATACGTCGATAGGCACTATCAGTAATGAACTGAAATTATATTTCACATTTAATCGCGGTAGAACTTTTTAGTGATATTATCAAACGACTTTTCAAAGCATAGTTTTATCTATTATTCGTAATTGATTGTGATGATTGATTCGTAAGTGATAGCATGCCTAATGGCTAAGTACTCAGTGAAGGTTTACGTCAGCGGAGTCCAAGTTGAATCGTCGTGAGTGACCGTGCAAAACTGTTAGAAATAAACTAAAGGTGTTTTGAATATGTCTACGGGTCTCATAAATGTGATACAATGTCACTATATCTTGGGCAAATAAACGGTGTCTGCATGGAGGGATAAATGTTCACTAGAAGGTCAATGCCTGGGTAGGAATAACCCGTTGTCGATAGTCCCTTACACAATCGATTTTTCTGATTGTATTTGATTGAACAATCGAATTAACAATTGATCATTTTAGAGATGCTATCTTAGTCAGATTAAACATTTCTTTTTTCGATGTATTGCAATACCTATAGTCTTTTTTAAATGTCGGTATAGTAATATGAAACATTGATATAAGGTAGTAAAAATATTAATGATTTTAAAATGGCAGGACCATATGTGTTAATAAAACTAACACTAAAATTCAATAGAAAATTCTGAATAATCAGAACAATAGCAATGTGAAAAGAGCAATAAAAAAAAACATGACTGTTTTCTTGTAAGAAAACCTATTAAAAAATCACTTGGAAATAATTTAAAACATAGTTTTACTGTCTTCCTTTAAAAAATTGCTATTTTTTCATCTTATAAAAACCCGAGACATGACCCGTCTTCTTCTATTTGTAAAATATTAATTCCTTCACAAAATCAAGTTGTTTTGTTTCATCAAATTTATTGGGCTCTTTTTTTAAAACTTAAATACATAGAAAATATCTTTTGAGTTAACAAAATAGCTTATTCATTAAATTATAACTTCTTTATGAGTGTATCATTCAATAAACGCTGCAAGACCTTTTCCTAATCGTGATGAGAGATTTAATGTTTGCCACACCGAGTGATGGGGAGAGCTCTGGAAATTTAAAAAGTTGAGGGTCTGTGCTCGCGTCTAACCATTGGATGTTCAAAAAAATAAACGATGTACAAAATATACTAGACAACAATTGTTTGTTAAAAACCGACGATTTCTGTCAAATTGAGAGAGATACCTCTCTATTAAAAATCATGATAATGGTCTGTTACTGCTCTCGATTCCTAGAAATTTCTGAATGGCTGCATAATTTAAAAAGGCTGCAGCTAATTTAAACGGAAATTTGGAGGTCATTGACGTCCTCTTACGTTTAGTACCATTGTTTGAAGCCCCGCAACAACTCAATTTTGCAGCGTTTTTCCAAAGTTTTCCAGAAGTAAGCATTTATTCTTATTATTTGTTCCGCATTAGATAAGGTACTTCTACATGAAAGACTTCTGGAATGCTGCACTGGACCACTGCCGCCTTAATCTTCAAGATGGACTATAAGGAAGTGTGAAGCTTCTTAATGACTGTGTAATGAATTAGAGTGATTGAATAGGTTCTATTGAAATTTTGTGAAGTAATAAGGTAATATGATAAAGTACTCGTAATATGATAGCTATCAAAAGTTCTGTTTCTGGTGTAATAAAGGGTTTTAACTATTGCTCTCAGGACTTTACTTCAAGGTTTGTTGGATCCACTTGGTGTTTCACCGTTTCCGCGTGTCTCTTAATTCCAGATCATATTTTCAGATCGGTTTTAGTATGACTTTGTAAAAAAGTAGGTAGTTAATTTTCTATTCACGTAGTATACATAGCGCTTTAGTTCTTGCCTTTTAGTTTCTTGTGTGTGTGTTCCATGTCAGTATTTTGTCAAGAAGGAAGCCTATACACCGTATTGTATCGTGAATAAAGGAAGTTGGATGCAATTAAAAAGTATTTATAGATGCCGGGTTTGTTACGGGGAGGGGATGTCAAGTTGGCACGTTTTTGGAATTATTAGTGTAGCTAAAAGTGAACAGACGTTAGTCAAGTTCTCGTGACTGATAGAAATCAATGATACATAACTTTAAATAAAATAAAATTCAAAACAATTATCGGATTAAATAATTGCACTTGGGGCATGACTATACTGCGATCGTGTTGCCGAAAGGACAGGACTCTTAAGTTCCTTAATAATAATGATTGGACTACGAAGATGGCGTGTTCGATAAATCACGCTACCGTTTCACACGTTCACTTTCATCTTCATCCGGGCCATTAGCAGTGGCAGCTATTAGTGAATCAATTTGATAATCAAAAGTAATTTAATCATTTGATCTTTTGTGGTCTCTTGCACTCTTTCAACCAGTCAAAGCCTATATGTCATATTAGATCCACCTAGTCAATTCGTGAATTTTGCAGTTTAAATGATTCATTAATAAAAATTAAATTAAATAATAATTTTTTTTTTATTTTTTTTTAATTTATTTAAAAGTTTACGCGGTGGGATTGGCTTTTTAAACTATTTCATTAATATTCAAGGCAAACGACTGACCTGGAACCTACATACGAGGGTAAAAAGAAAAGAACTAAAAAGACGCTTTGGACAACTGTACAGACTACTTCGAAGTACATCCCATCTCTCAATAGAAAATAAATTACTAATTTACAAAGTTATACTTAAGCCAGTCGGGACATACGGAATAGAGCTACGGAAGACAGCAAAAAAGTCGAACCAATCCTTTCAACCAAAAGTCCTGAGCACAATAGTAAATGCCCCTTATTACGTCAGCAACAAAACCCTTCATAACGACCTTAATATACCTTACATTCTTGAACTCATCCCTTCTAAGTTCATGAAATTCCATAGTAACCTATCCAACCAACCTAATCCCGTAACCCAGTCATTGCAATGCACCACTCATCCCTATAATCCTCCGCGGAGACTGAAACGGGAGTGCCCTCGTGACTTCCAAAGACCCCGCTTCCTCTTTAGCATGCGAGGGAGGTGACAAACATGCGGATTTGGGAGGCCTCTGGGTGGTTTGTAAATATTGTATGAATGAGAGAGTGAATGATGATTGTAAATATGGTATGAATGAGAACATTTATCTCAATTACTTATTGCCTAATAAGGCAGATTGTAAATTCAGCACAATAAAGAAGTAATATTCAAAGGAAATAGCTCCGAGAGATGCTGAGCTCTAGCGGGAAAAATCTGACTGTTAGACCTCTGGGGGCACACGCTATATATTAAGTATTTTTCGTGTATGGCTCTCATTGTGTGGAGTGCTCTGTTTAGAGGCCAAGAAAAATTGCTTGCAGATCCCTGACTTTTAGGCGCGGTGATAGGAAAGATTCATGCTTATTTTGTTTCTTTCCCATTCCTTATGTTCCTTCAAGAATCCGAACAAGTTTTAGGAAAGACGCTTTCCTATAGTAGAATTGGCAATTTTTCGTTTTATTATTTTGAGAGGATTTGGGGATTGTTGGGATCCGATTGACGGAAATAAAGTACTACGAATATCTGAGGATTCCGATTTTTAAAAACCGGTAGTCTCAAATTGATTGTTTCATTTACTTTTTATTCGTAAATAATTAAAACCTAATTACAGTTCACTTGCTTTAACAATCTCCATTTAAATTTTGTTGTTTATGTAAAATGTGTAAAAGTCTCATAACTCTCTGTGTAAAACAAAAATGTTGTGCCGAAATTACAAAAACAAATTTAGTGATGTAATTTAAGTTAAACTAAAAAAAAACTCGTTCCCGGTAGATCTTTAATCGAGATCTTTAATTTTATACCTTTTTTTTTTTTTTTTTTTTTTTTCCTCAGCTCTCAAACTTATAAAATAGGATGTGGGAAAAATAAAGGAAAATTATTTTGGGCTAATGAGTGCCTTTCACTAAGGGGAGTCCCCCATTTGAAGGGTGTATGAGAAGGATATAGGGTGTGGAATGCCTGAAGGAGGCGGGTGGATTCGGGAAGGTAGTGAGAGTCTACCGAGGGTGGAGCCTAGGGGTACCTAGGCAATGGTTTGTAGTCGGCCAGGTCAAGCCTGGCCCACCCCGGCAGGGGGCTGAAATAAGTCGGCCACTCGGCCGGAAGGTCTACCCTGCTTAAACAGGTAGATGGGGTCTTGTAGCTTCGGTTGAGTCGGCCGGGAGATCGGCCTCGATATCTCGGCTGGGTGTAGTTCGTTCAGTCATCGGGTTCAATGACGTCGATCATCCTCCAGGCTATCATGTTATACTTAGTATACTCTCTGCATCAGACGGTCATGGTTATATATTATTAGGCGTATATAGTATTCAATTTCAATACAATGCTTAATTTAGAACTATAGGTTTTACAGAATTCGAATTCAACCTTACTCTATTGAAAATAAAGCTTATTAACTATCATATACATTTAAACAACTTGATATGCAATACAAATATATTAGGTATTTGACATGGTATAGCAACATTATAACAGGTTACACTTTAGGAAACAGGAGGAAAATGATTCTACTGATCAATTGAAAATAAAAAATTTCTTTCGGAAAACGTCACTGTGACAGAACCCAGGATAATAAGGAACTAAGAGTCCCAAACGTTATTGTGCATCAAGCTGAAAATGACTGTTAATATACTCCATTGATTGGTTAAATCAATTTTCGGAATGTAGTGTATCCACTTATAAAAAATGCAACTTAAAAAAAACCTAGATTTTCGCCATTGGAAACACTATAATAATGCTTGGAGCAGTTATCATTATTGCGCCCTCTTTTCGTAGTGAAAGATATTACAACTTAAAAAAGCAATACTGATAACTTTTGATCACAATAAAAAATCGCTTTCAAACAAAAGTTGAGTTTCAATTCTGAATTAAGAGTAAAAAATACTTTAAGATCCACTTATTGGAGTGTGGCAAAATAAACTTATTTGTTGGTGATTAAATATTGAATATTTCTTTATAGAAACACTTATACCCCAAAAGTTAAGTTTAAACTCATTAGGCGAATCGACCAGTTATTACTAAAACCGTTCTCAGGTTTACATTTAAGTGCTCGCATGTGTTAATTAACAACTTAAAAATTCTATTATCACCTTTGTTTTAATAATCACTTAAATATTTTATTTAGTTTATCTAAATTAAGTGTAGAATATTTGTCAACATTTTCTCAACTTACAAGTTTCTGTAGAAAATTTGTTTGTTATTGTTAGTTTTTGCGTATGGTTCCGTTTTAATTATTAAGATGTTTTAAATTATTTTCTTCATTTTGTTTTATTAGGATATTTCAAATATTATTCTAAGAATTGAAAGGCCATAACTTTTTCTGGTATGGATTTGTTTGTTGTACAATAATCAAAATTATAAACGGATTTAGCATAGCCACTGCAGAATCTTAACCATATATTTTCCTTCGGTGGTATTAATTTTCGGCAATTCATTAAGTATACGTATTATTTATTAAGTGAAAATAACTTATAAATATATTATTTTATACTATGTATTGTATTGTATTGTGTTGTGTTGTGTTGTATTGTATTGTATTGTATTGCATTACATTACATTACATTATAAATATATAACATATTTACATTATAATTATATAACATTATACTATATCATATATAGTAAAAAGAGTGAATAATCTATTTTAATGTTTATTCATTAACATAATAACTACATATACTTTAAATTTATCAAGATATTCACTGTTTCAGTCGAAGTTGTGAAAAGAGTTAATATCTGTTTAATAACTACAAAAAAGGTGTCTATACAAAATAAACCTGTAGCTAATTACTATCATTTAAATACTTAAACGTGCCTAGAACTTTGATTTCTCTTAGTGAAACCAAAATGCCTCATCATCCAACATAATCGAGATTTAGTACCTGTACCTTTTTGATTGCAGATTTTCCACATCTTTCATCAGGAAGCTTAATATAAGTTTAATATTTTATCATAAAACAGCAACATACAAAGAGAAAATGAGTTTTCTTTTCACTTTCATTACGTCTTTTTTTTTCTGTCTCTCATTCACCCTTCTTTGTTCTACGTCCTGGCTCTTTTTATTCTTTCGGTTCCATTTTTCAAGGAAGACAGATTCTGAAATGAATGCACAAAGCGGGCATGCATAAAAGAGGGTTAAAGAGCCCCCTCCCCACACCCCCTACCCCTCGGGGTACACTTTGTGGTGAAATTGCATGTGGTCGGCGCCATGCTTTCAGCACGGACAGATTCTGTTCGGACCCCAAGGCTATGCCGGCGATTTCCATTATGATCTTGGCTGAAATCCTCAGAGAATATCTACTTTTCTATCTGCTGGCCAGATCTCCGGCTCAGCTTTAGATAAGTAATGAACTCTATTTGTTTCTTGAAATGGAATTACATCTGCCTCACTATAAGATACACAATGCAAATGCCTTCATTTGCATGAGAACATTAGCCGGCCGGAGGATCATTAGGTATTCAAAAGACTCGAATAATAAACATCTATGTAAGTTAAACTAAATAAAATGTAAAGCACTCTTTATTCCATAATCTGCTTAATCTTAACGAATTTAATTGGAGTCATTATTAGGTAGGTGTTTAGCAACAATACCATATCAAATAGATATTTAAAAAAATAAATGAAAATATTTACTTAACAAATCCAATAGTTCTTCCAAATGGTATCAAACCTATAACCCATTTAATAAATATTGATTGACGGTGCAGTTGTATGCATATACAAACACAGCAATTATTATAATATTTTCGAGTGCATCTACAGTTGGGTGATTTTGTCGTAGCTTCCCCGTGAAGTTTTGGTTTGTGCATTCGACCTAAGTTTCATTATCTCATTCTTTCAATATGACCACATTCTAATAATAATAGTGCATGTATATTTCATCGTCCCAGAACTACAATACACTTCATATTTAAAAGTTTATTGCATTTAAAATACAATAAAACATGAAGATATAGAGAAAGAAAAAAATGGTTGTAGGAACCGACTATTGAGTTATTTGAAATATTTGGAAAAGGGTACGGATTGAATAAGGCAGGTATTTACGTAAATCTGCATCAAAGGGTGGCAGCATTTTCCTCAATTAACGGTTTTCCGTCTTTGGTTGACTTAGTGCTCTATATAGGGAATACAGCATATCAATCAGGGATCTGATTGGGATGAAAGAACAGGTGCGTCATCAGCAAAGAGGATCTAAAAGTGATATTAATAAGAATATCAGTGGCAAAGAGGAGAGGGCTCGAAACACTTCTTTCAGGAACTTCAGCTTCTATCGGCAAACAGTTTTAAGTATTCTGGGCTATAGCGGACTTAGAAGTGGAGGTAGGAAGAGTGATTGGTGATGAAATAGGTCTGGGATAAAATGGGCTTGAATGGATATGAAAGCAGGATTGCGGAACTCGATAAAATGCATGAGGTAATGCTGTGAACGATCGTCTATACCATTTTGCATAATATAATGGACACAATAGCCACAAGGGAGGCTATTATATATTTTGCGTGATCCCCTGTGTATACGATCACCATAACGCAATTTACACAGATTAAAAAAAATAATAAGCCCATTTAACATATAAAATTAGTGGATATATAAATGTAACAATGTATCTTCAATATCTTCTCTCAAAGGAATTTCAGGTTGATCAATAGAAACTAAAAATAAGCTAGCAATAATGTTTAATTTTGTAGAATTCATCGCTTTAAAAGGTACCGCCGATTTGTCGATTTTTCTTGAGGAAGACGTAAAATCACGATGTGCAATGGCACAATCTATATCAGACAAGTACAGTATACTTAAATTAGCATAAACATAATAACGAAATAAACATTATATTTAAAGATGTAAAAATAAGCTGTAAAGCTAGTTTAGTTCACTTGAATATATTCATGTAAAATTTTATTCATAACATATTTATTTTACTTCTGTCAATTATTCTCTTGCATTTTGCGGTTGTCCCAGATATTCAATGTACTTGTCTGATATAGATTGTGCCATTGCACATCGCCATTTTACGCCTTCCTCAAGAAAAAACTACAAATCGGTGGTACCTTTTAAAGCGATAAATTCTACATATTTTATTTGTAAAACGCCACAACAGCCTTCTTTTTCCATAAGTACACCTATTCTAAATTTGCAATTGGTGAAATTATCGACTGTAAGCATAGGGGAATGGTATCGAAGACGTGGTCATTTGTTTTGTTATGATAACTTAGTTTTTTATTCACTTGTTGTTGATGTTCTGATGTAAACTACCGATAAGTTTTCTGCTACAAAAAACTGAAACGGCAGTGACTTCGTGAATCGCTATAAATATGTGCCAGTGGGTAATGGCCAGTTTCTCCTCATGTCCTGGAGCGTATGAGCTCTCGCGCATATCAATGAAAAAAGATATTTTGGGAGAGACACTGAGTATTTTTTTTCTACTAAGGAATAAAGAACTCAAGCCATCCACAATATGATAATAACACATACAAAGTTGAATGTCAATTTTACTTACCAAGCAGTTCTTATCGTAGTCTTACTTTAAGACCATCAAAGCACCTAATCGGGATCAGTTCCGCTGTATAATAGAGTGGTGCAGTAATTAGAGACTAACTGCTTCCTGGGGTCGCCTAGGGGCAGACTATAAGACAGCCCTGACAAAGCCCTGACAAACAGGGACTTGGGATCATAGCCCTGTCTCCCGATAATGAGAACTCTGTGTATTATCGAAGACTTAATGTTAATGTTTTAGTGTACATATTAATTGCCAAGCCCAAAGGGAGAGGCTCTACTTTATTTCAGATGAAGTTCTTTCAGATATAAGCCATAATTTCTGGATGTCCTGAATAATTTTTACAAGTTAATTAATTTACCATGGTGATTAATTAAAAATAGTAACTCTCTGTTGGATATGCAATAAACAATTGGGTTTAATATTTAGAGCATGTTGCATATGGTATCACAGTTAAGTGTTTATGTAAAGATAAATGTTGATGTAAAGTTTCAAGGAAAGTATCTAAATATTATTTTGATGGTAAAAATGAATAGATTTAGTAGTTGTAATTAAACATTTACACTAGAGTAATTTTTATAGTAGAAGGTAAGACCAAGACCTCTACAATATCTTCTTTTAAAATTTGGTGGGGGGATTGATTCCCCCCCTCCCTTGCTACGCCTCTAACTGCAGTTATGGGTTGATAACAGAAACGAAGTATGTATGTGCGCCAAGGGTATGTAAGTAAATTAAAGATATTGGGAACTCTGGTTAAAATTTTTTAATGAATTTTTTACTGTACGTTTCTTCTCACTCATAAATATTCGTAACGTAGAGTTCTACCTTTGCACCACCAGCGCAACAGAGATCGTCATAATGTATTAGAAGCGCTTCATATATCGAGATGTAAGAACAGCCTTAGTAAATAAGCAGACGACTCTCTTCGATCCAAAAGAACCCCTCAACTCTGAGACTTGCCTACATGAGCTCTATCACTGAGAACAGTACACAGAAGACTGTAGTCAAGGCATATACAATTATGAACGCAATGATAACCATTTTATAAAGGTATCCCTCTCCACGCTCTATAATGGATCACAGTAAACAGCAGACCGGTTATGCTTCAAATAGAGACACGCTAAAATTAACTCTAAAATACTTAAAAATATCTAACATAGTAATTTACACATATATATTGCTCAACATTCTGTTAATATTTGTCTGTTATCCTTCTTTGATTTCCTTTTGATTATTATTCATAGAATAACACTACTTTCCCCCAATCAGTTGCGTCTAAATACATCTCTCCGTTTCGAAAATACCATTCCGCCGTTCCAGTGTATCAAAGGTAGAAGATTCAAAGCAGCTTTTCGACTGGACCGACTGGCAATCCTATTGAAACAGCCTCGCAGAATGGCGTGAGAACTTTCACATGAATGAAAGAATCGAAACGAATGCTAGAAAATGCATACTGCAATTGTCACTACTAAGCGAGTCCATTCACCAGCCAGCCTACGACTCAGATTATCCGCTCTACAGTTGTAATCATACCTAAATTTTATCAAGATACACAAATAATTCTATAATGTAAAAAAAGAGTTTTTGAGAAAAAGAAAAATCTATGTTTGTTAAATTGACTTCAAAATGATTTATATAGTGCTCTGTCAGCAATTTCTGTTTGTTATGTTTTAGAGTTCCTGTTTCGTTGTTGTCTTAATGAATATTGGTAACATTACGACGATTAAATGTTCCCGCTTTAGGTAAATATTTTCACTTTGCATTGGGCAATAAACGATTTATTCCAATATGAAGTAAACAATACCGTTATTACGCAGTTTCAACTTACGATTAGTATTCTCAAATAAGATCTGCAGAGGTCTCTATTAAACTTCAGATCAATCAAGTTTTTTTTTAAACAGGTTTCATCATCAGTCAATTCAACACACATTGGATACATTTTATGAATTTAAAACGCCCCAGTATAGTCTGGCGGTAGCTTATTGAACTTGCCAAGTGTCAACTGCATAAATGATCGGGAGTTTCTCTATGGCCACAAACGGAATTAATCGGTTTGCCATATACCATAATTACCACTCTACAATTCCTGGTAAATGCTGCATCTAGCTAGCCTTTTCCAAATTAGCTTCAGCGTTGTTTTTAACGCATATTGTAATAAAAACTATCACTGGTGATGTCTCATGATTTGAGCTGTCATATTTTGCCATATTGCAGGCATATTTCTGTCGAACGCCCAAAGAGTGAGGAGAAAGGAGAGCATGAGCATCTCCACTTTTCTTTCTGAAGCCCTTGCCATTTCAAAAGAACCAATGTCTGCAGTTCTCAATTTCCTGGAGTCCCGAAGAATGATGCTTCAACATATTAGACCAATCCTCATGCTAGTCTTTTATGTCATTATATATTATTATTTTTATCTCGCTGTTTTACTTTTCTTTTAACTTTTTATAGACATACACTAACATTTTTCTTATTGTACGATTGTTACTATTTTTAAAGTATAAAGTCTTGTTTAAAGCATAAAGTTTCTTTTGATTTTATTTCATCAACTTTTTATTTGAAATAAATTTTCTAGAAAAGAAGTTGCTAGGGGCATTAGGTGGCACTCCAAGTCTCACAGAGCATGTTTGGCTCCGTGAACATTCACAACTATGTAAACATCAGTAGATTGTCCTGTCTGAAATGTTGGTAGACATCATGGTTTACCCACATCCTCCGATCAGTCTTCGTGACCCTAAAGTGAGAATACATGTCCTACAAATAAGTGGGACTAGGGTGCTGCCAGTATTCCATGCAGGTCTTAGGGGGGTTTGTTCTCACTATCGCGCTCACATTTTTTTCATATCCCTTTGTTACAATTTTTATATATGTACAAAATTTAGATTATCAAACGAAATTTACAACTGCTTCATTGTATTTCCTATAGATTGGCTACATTTTAAACAAGTTCTAATATACAAAATAATGATCTGCAATGTACATGATGAACATTATACATGAATGGACTGAATTTATTAAAAGTGATGGGGCTCACCATTTTTAGCCCTTTTTTAGTGCTCACTTAGGAACTAAATATGTTTATATATATATGTGGGAGTGGCAGACTGGACCAATCTGGGAATACGGATATGCATGAATATGTCCCAGGCGTGTCAACTTGTGGGCAGCATCCGCACAAGATGGTCTGTTGAAAGGCCCAGTGGATTCATTCTGCTGTGGCCACTGGTGTTGTTCACTGTGTCGAAGGACCCCACATTCTTGCTTTCGTACTCCACTGCTTATAGTTCATTGAACAGTTTCATCAGTTATTCAAATATTTTGTTTCTTTAATGGATCCTGACCTGGCTAGTTCTGATAGCCCAACTCCCAGATATACTCGTATATATATATTGCATTAAAACCCCAAAATGTTGATGTCGGGAAATAGTAAAATCAAAACCAATAAAATTATGATATATATGACTTTTCATTTTAGCAACTTAAGATCTTAAGATAGCTCTAAGCTGTCGAAGGAGTTTTATTGTGGAGAAAGGGAAGATTGGTTGTTTAACTTTGAAACTACTGGACTGGACATCAAATTTATTAAGTCAGTATTGGACCAGGTATTTTATGTTCAATACAATACTAAATTGACAAATAAATAAAAACCAATAATACATTAAACCAACTTTCAAACTTCAAAATTATTGTGTGAAACATAACGGTTAAACAAGTTCTGACTCTCTTATGACCGACTTTATTGAGGAGGAATAGAGAAGGTCGGTTTCTTAGCATTCGTGTATTCACTACTTCCTCATTTCAATTGTTTTTTTCTGATGTATGAGAATATAATTTAATTTCTATTCTTTCTAGGCTGTTGATTAATTTGTTTTCATTCGCATGGAATAACAAGGCTACTCCACGTGGAGCATGATGCCCTTCCTTCTGTAGATGCTGGTCGAACGGGCTTGTTTTGTTTTTTATGTTATATTCATCTGATTTTTATTGGTACTACCAACATAACATTTATTATTTATCGAAACAAACAAAATTAACCACTAATAACAACAATAGATAACAATCAATAAATAAAAGCTATATTTAAAAATTTACAACTGACATAACATTCATTAAGTGAGTGCTGAACCGTCTATTTTATGTATAATACAATAAAAATTGACAAATACATAAAAACACAATAGCATATCAATCTTTTTGGCTCAACGCCTAAAATGTTCAAAATAGTAAGTTTATGTTAGAAACAGAACGGTTGAAAAAGGTTGGTTACTGGTACTGACTACGGTTCATGGCTTAGGCTTAGAACGTGTTTGTATACTGTCAGGAAGATGTATACTAAAAATAATTTGTAGTGAACTAATTTCTCAAACTGAAAATCGGGTTGAAATGCTATGCGATTCGTCTAGCCTCAAGAATTCCACAAAAATATTTTTTCGTCCTCCACGGTTTACTGAACTTCTCCCTCAAAGGACTCAAAGGAAACCATCGGAAAAAAAAAAAAAGATGAGAGGAAACGGAGGGTAAAAAAGAAACTCCCACACCCACGTAGAGAGAGTTAATTCTCTGAAAGTATGAAGGTGGGAGAGTAGAGCTCGGAAATATAGTCATTACGATTGGTATTGAACTGTCTCCGGCGTGGTGTATTGTGCAGGCGTGACCAAGCCGGTCGGACACGCCTCAAGCACCGGTGCTGTTCCTACCACTGACTCCTGTTCTTGCACGCTGCCACATTCCCTCTTATGTCTTCTTCTCTCTCTTGATATCGTGGGCTTACAACTGAAATAAACCAAGCCATTAAGTCCTTTTGCCTGTTTCATCTGTCATTACTAGGCTAGACTACTTAGTGTGATTACAAAAATGTATAAAGAAATAACTTAGTTAGTTTTACCAGTAGAAATACGTATCTCCTTTTTGTGGTCAAGGAAGCTGAAAATCGACTTAGTAGGTGCACATGTAGTCAATATGTGGGGTGGGCCATGGAGTGAATATATGATTTGCCAGGCAATATTAGGTGCTTTACTAACAAACGTTATCGGATAGGGTGGGAGGGGGTACATTTATACCAGTCCATGAAAGAATATCTCCCACTACTAAAGAATTTTAATTATGTTCAATATCCGTGTTTTTAATCAAAAAATATATTAATGATTGAAGAATCAGTGGCCCATATTTTTTTTTTATCATTTCTACCGAATAAAATTGTCATGAAACATATTGCCATTTTCCCATTAAACAAAACATTACCTATTTCTAGCATTGTCTATGCTATTAAAATTTGATTCTGAAACAATCATATAATTGCAAACTATTTGGTGAATTAAATGATAATTCAATGCCTTACATTATTTAGTTAATGTTTTGTAACTTAATAATATTAAGGAATTCACAAAACAACAGCTTACCTTTGGGTGAAGCAAGTTTAGACCAAAGGGCTCAGAAATAAATTTAGAATTTTATATCCACGAGAGTTCGGATCTACTTTGTATCAGTCTTACCGTAATATATTAAAAAACAGAAGTGAAAGCATCAAACTATAAGTTAACAACTCAACAGTAAAGGAACTAAAACATTTTCCTCTGAGTTCATGAAAAATCTACCCTAGAAATAGAACACTATTTCTAGATTCTGTATCATTGTATCATGATGTAGATCATCTAAATTTTGTAGATCTTTACAAATTCAAGGTCACATGGTGTTGTATTCCTTTGAATGAAAGTGGACTTGGTGTTGTTTTAAAAGAACACATTGCCTCTGGGTAAAGCCAACAAAGTTCAAATGTGTCATTAATATATATACAATCTGGACATAGTATTTTATACTTAAAAATAAATACTTTATTCTGGGACGTTGCTCCCTAAAAATAACAAAAAGTATGTTAAGCTGATTAAAAAAGAAAAAATACATAACAAAGCAATGATGTGATAACCTTATAAATAAGAAAGGACCTAAGGATACGTGTGATGACTAAAACGAACCAAAAGCACAAGATTGAAATAGGAAACACAAATGACATGAAATGTATGACATTTGCTGACAAAATACAGCTGAGAAAATATAGAGATTATTATAAGGGGGTAATGAGGTTGCTGGGAAATTTAAAAAATAGGAAATCAATAAAATTAATATAAAATTGAATAAAAATAATAATATAGGTATATTACAAATTGTTAAACAGTACCCTCATAAAACCAATTAAAATGTGCCTGAAAAGCGAACAGATTTCTAGAAAAATTTTTTTTTAAATTACTTTGTGTGTTAGGGTATACCATTAATTGTGCTGGAAATATGTAACCATCTGAATCCTAAATATATTTTAACCTTATGATCCTTGCAACCATGTGACTTGATAAACCAAAACTCTAAAATTATCTAAGACAATAGTTTGTGGTTTAAAGCATTCATTATTGTTTATGTGAGTTTTTATCTATTTTTATTGTAATTTTAATCAAACGCGCACCTAGACCTTCTCTATGTTTTATTTTTTGTTTCATATGCTTAAGGTTTAGATTTTTCTTTTATAATTTGTTATTGTAAAAATGAATATCTGAAACCATTTTAATCTCAATAATTATAATTCTTCCTATTAACACTCAAAAGAGACACTAGTATAATAGTAGAATTTACATTTTGAAAAAAAAAAAAACTCGGCGTCTCTCCCAATATATCTTTTTTCAATTATTTGACACCATAAGTCGAGCGCTTTCAGGAATACCATTCAAAACAAGAACCATACGTTTAGAAGCCAATTACAAATAAAACACTTAATTTAATACATAATAAGATTGGAAACAATAAAAAGAGAAAACAACAAACCTTCAAAGGTATTCACAGGTCAATCAACATGACTCTTTTATAATATCATTTATAAACCTAAGGTTCTATTAAAAGTATATTTCAATAATTTGTAATGCAGAACCTAATTTGCATATTTGATAATAAAACAAACTATATTGTTTTTTTAGGGAGGGTATATAAGCTTGGAAGAAATACCGACCCTTAGCTAAACTAAGACAACCAACAACACTCATTATAAAAATCATAACGGCGCAATCAGAAATCACTGGCTCAATTATAAATTTCATAAAATATGTTTAACGAAAAACAAAAAAATCACTAAAAATAATTTAATTTTTACATTGTAAACCTTAAATTACCAGAATTAAAGCGAAAGCCTTCAAATTTGTTAGAGTTCTGATTAGAAAATGAAAAATTCCTAAAATCAGGCTAATAGATAGTTAACTACCGAATCCAATCCATTTTGTGTAATTTCATGCACTTTCGTCTTCTATATTTTTTGGCTCTAACATAATATAAACGCCAAAATTATTATAATCACTATTATTAGGTTTCGTGACGTTGACACCTCGCACAGCGCATACGGATCTTCAACCAAGCGTCTTACTGCAATCAAACATCGTGAGCGGTTGTGGCATATGTCGGCTTGCTTCCTGACATTTATTACATCGTGGCCCAGGAAATAGGCTGGGGGGGGGGAGACCTGTTGGAATTTGCATCACCCGCCTATAGTAATTGCTACGTATTCCCAGCAATATCCCCGTGAGGGGCAGGGCGGAACCTCTAGAGGGCCTAGTACCTCAGATATGAGTCCTTTAATATTCACCCAAGAAACTCACCAGTAATATTAAACGAATTTTTTTTTTGCGGGGAAACTTAATTCTGAAAAAAAATAACACTAAAGTTTTAGTTTAGTTACTTTAGCATTGGAACTACATCATTAACCAAGAGGAAGCCACCGAGACCACACACTTAGGCACTGTTAGTTTAGAGGATTTCTTTCAACTTAGTTATTATAAATTGTATTTTTCAATTAAAATACCGACTTCATACTAAGTCTTTTTTAAAATATTTCATCAAGTTTTAATGACGTCGTAATTATATAGTTTAATTAAATAATTATTACTATTTTATCCATGGATAGTGCTCCTTTTTTACTTCTATTATCTAAATGATTTTTTTCTGATTCCACTTGGTGCGAGGAGTCTTCGATTAGTTTAAAAAAAACGATTCAATAAAAATACTTCATTTTATTTGTTAAAACCATCTCAATTAATGCTTTTTAACAAATTTAAATAACTAATGTATAAAAAACACATTAAAATTGGCATGAACTTATTTAATACGCTTTCGTTAACTCTCTAAATGTTACTTTTTTAAATAACCTTTTTAATCAACTTAGCATAATGTTTCACAGTAACATTACGCATTGATGAACACTTTCCCGTCTGAGAAAATTTTAGTTGGTCTGCAAAGAGGTCAGAGTCGTTCCTTCACATGTTCACCCCACGGACATTTGATTCTGACTCATCCTCAGTACTGACTGAAGGGGTCGGATGGCATTAAAGCTATCAATGAAGTGTAAGCAAAGGAAAACCAGTGAAGCTGCGAGAGACCTGGACGAGTGGCTGTGACGTTGGTGCTAGCGGATAGGACCCCGACGATCCCGCTGTATCAGGGCTAAATCCTTACGTAAGTTAAACCCAGACATCTCTTTTCTCTCTTTTGGGAATTAATTTCACGCTACAGCAATCAAAACTGGACCTGCCCTTGCCAGCCCGTGTACCTGTCTCCTGCAATGCCCTGGTCCTGTCAAATTATATTTAAATCCTTTTACCTCATCTCCTCCTTACGGTTTTTAGAGGAGAGCATGTCGGCTGCCTAAGATGGAGTAGACATTTAATTATCTCTTTCATCTACTGGCCAGTGCTCGTTTTAAAAGTAAACAAACAGAGGTAACAAACATAAATAAATATAGTCGATTGATATTTGTGGCTGTGTGCCGCGTGTTAAATTTCAAGGATGGATAAAAAGGTTTATACCCACTTGATTTCGAGCTTTGTTTTCCTGAGTGCTTTCAAAAATATATTGCTATTTTTAAATGCCAAAACAAACAATGAAATCTACTAAATATTTGATAGAACCAGAATAATATAAATTTGACATAGAAAAAAGTAAATAGCAATGCCATAATATAATATATGTAATATAATTCCATAGCCATGAATAAAATACTTTATTTCTGTATGTATGTATCGATTTATTTATTTCTAGGTAGCTAGGCCTCCACGTCCTATTTTTACGCGAGGTAATTAGTTAACAGCTAGTGGCACTTATATTTTGTGAGTCTATGACCTCTTGAGCAGGATTGTTTCGACTTTCACCAAGGTACGTGGAGCCTCAGTGCAAGTTAGGTTTTATTGCGATGTTGGTGTTTGTTTTTCAGATATCAGAAGTTTCCAATCCTCCTTACTTCCCAAAACATTGTTTCTACCAAATGATTACCATAGGTAATTGCATTGAGCTAAAGCGTTACATACTGAGGTAAGTCAAGTAATTATACAATGTACAAATGTTTTATTGTATATTGCAAAATTAGCTCGTTAGCTACTGAATACAAACATAAGTAATTTATTAAAAAGTAAATTATATACATTTCTTTTTTTAAGAACACGTTACACCGTTTATACAAGATAGCCTAGGTTTATGTAAGTATTTACCCCAGCAGAGTGAACAGCTGGCTGGGTTGACGTTACAATGTGGGACATAATTTCGGCCTATTGTTCTAATTCTCATAATTATCTGGATTTGTAATATATACGAGGTTTGATCAAAAAGTTGCGAGAATTTTATAATTTCGCGGGCGTTATGGTTCCGGCGGTAAAATTTTTTGCTGCAGTTTCCAACGTTTACTTTTTTAGTAGCAGTTGCTAAAGTTATAAGTATTATAGTTTTCTTGGCGAATTTTAGTTTTGTAAAAAAATGAAATAACGTGCAGCAAAGTTTCTGAAATGTTGACAGCAGCTTTTGGTGAATCTACCACAAGTAAAGCAAGAGTTTATGAGTGGTATGGACGTTTCAAAGAGACCGTGAAGACGTTGAAGATGATGATCGCGCCTGGCGCCCAAACACTTTAACAAACGACGACAACATCGAAGAAGTAATGAAAGTACTGTGCCGTTTACGTGAAGCGATACGAAGAAAACGAGCATAATTGTGGAAAAACAATTCATGGCAATTGCATAACGCTCCCACTCACACCTCACTGATTTGTCGTAATTTTTTAGCTAAAAGTATTTGAAAAACAACTACGATATTCGGCGGACATGGCTCCCTGCGACTTATTTTTGTTCCTGAAGTTGGAAAAACCCTTGGAATGACGACGTTTGGCACCATTGACGAGATAAAAGAAGAATCGCTGAAGGAGCTAAGAACTATATCGAAAAGTGAGTTTGAAAAGTGCTTCGAAGATTGAAAAAAGCGCTGGCAAAAGTGTATTATATCTAGGGGGATTACTTTGAAGTGGACAAAATTCCTATCAATGAATACATACATAAAAATTGTTAGAAAAAAATTCTTGTTACTTTTTTATCAAACCTCGTATATAATATTTCAGCCCATTGACGTATTTATCAAGTATTTATTATCTATGTTTTAGCCTTTAAAACTGACAATTTGTTATTTAAATCGCTCAGGGCAATAAAGCAAATAATCTTGTTGGCACACAAATATTTTCTTCCATCGATAAATATTAATAGTTAATACAAAAAATAATAAGTTAGACATTTTTTATATTAGGCTTTTACACATAAGCCTGGCAATAGTAGAACCCTTCAACGATTCTTCCTTTTATTTGTGTTTTGTAGTGGGTCGGCCAATAGTTTCCTGCTTGAAAGACATTGAGAGGTGTCCGCAGTGACATACTTTGTACCTTTATCTCATTGAATCGACAACACATTTTGTCGGTCTATTGAGTTTTGGTTGTCTAATTTGAAATGAATATGTTTCTTTGGTTAAGTGATAGTGTGGTGCCAACTTCTTCTCTACGAATAAATAGAATTACGTCTTCTTGGGCCAGAAAACACCTTTCTACGTTTCCATATTTTATCAATAAATCTTCATCGTCCGTATAGAGAGAGGGGTCAATTTGGCGATCCTGACGCGGCCTGAGCTCACCAGGGGCGCGGGCATAGCCCGGCCACTGATCGGGCAAAATTAACTGTCATAGGATAGGCCGAAATAAAACACTCTCTCATTCGATGTGTGCAGCGACCATCCTAGATAAGGCAAAAATTCTGAGCTTTTTCAGACATTGAGAATAAAATAATCATATTACTATGTCACGCATGCACTAAGGATCAGATAATTTATTATCAATGAAAAAAATATATTTCCATTTGCCGTTATTGTGATCTGGGAATTATTGTTACTATAATTAATATTACATTTGTTTATAATATGATGTTCAAAATCATAAATTCATACTAGAAACAATGTTTATGTATACTTCAAGTTAACGTTCGTGAGAACTAAAACAGAAAAAAGGTCGAGAAAGAGGTAATAGGAATGATGAGGTCAAACGATAGTACAAGACTGCTTTATTCGTAGCTCTTAATCCTATACACATACACTCGGAATGTTTACATCCCGATGATTTGGTATTAAGACCGTATACCGACAGTGTCCAGGCCTTAACTTCTATGATATTGTATATAAATTACTATATTATAAAAATCAGGTATATATGTTTCTAATTGAAATACTTCGTTGATAAATAAAAATTCATTTACCTTTTAGTTTAGAAATTATGTGATTACTTGTATTTACATGATTCGGTAACCCATCCTTTTCATGTTTTCTGGTATCATAATAGTATATTTTCAGAAATTTCTAATACTTGAAAAAATAAATAAAAACCTACTCAAAAAAAAATATTCATAAACTAAAGTGAAATTATTTTTAAATTAAAGGTCATCATAATCAAAAACATATTCACAAATGCGTACGGGAAACCTTCGCATGATTTTGGGAACCAAAAATAAGTTTAACCTATTACCTTACTTAAAATGTGGAATTCATATTCAAATAAAAGCATACAATTGTAATTTAACAACACACGCCATTTGTTTGGTAAAATATTCAACTAACGATAGTTCCTCGGTAGAACTTCACCGGTTGCAATATTGCTACTGCTCAGGGGTTTAATGTAGCATAGTTATGTGTAATTTATCATTATGAAGCAATTCAAATTCTACTGTGTTCTAATCGAAGCGCAACGATGGGCCTTAAAATAATATTTTATGATCAGAGTTTCAAACGGGAGTAGATATGAAAAAAATAGCTACACTTTCTTGTTAACTATCCCCCTCTAAGATTCACACGTGGTGATTAGAGAAGAATGGTAAACCGTAGATAGGGACCCTCTCAGTGTAACTTGCCGCCATGAGTACAATCTAAACTGCAGACAAAGGTACGACTACCGTCATTCCGAACGTTAAAATTGAAAACGTTTACTCTTCAATTCAATCAGCTTCCGATCCATTCTTAAGAGGCCCTTGACTCGACTATCAGCAGGCGACAGTTGTTTTCTTACCTCGGTTATAGCTCGACCCTATCTTAACTGCCCCCACATTAAGGGAAGGAAAGCGGGGGATGGTGTGCACTTTCCAACGTACCTTGGTTCTGACAAAGAATGGGGTTACTATCACCACATTATATATTGTAGAATTGATTCTTATTTGTTACAGTATGGGAATCATGGATTCAATTCTCTAAAAGGGCTTCTTTTTTTTTATCTGTAGCTCCGCTACTTGATAATAATAGTGGAGTAAAAAATGAAATTTTACTTGTTTTATTTATTTTTTAATAGTGTAAAAATGAAAATTTAAACTAGCATCGTTATGGGACAAAACTAGGGAGAAATACATTAAATAAATAAACCATATGAGGGGGGTAAAGTCTTATTAGTCTAAATCACATTTTCTTTATTATTAGAAACAAAAGGTTTATAACTAGAGTTATTGTGACAAATTGTAACAATTGTAACAAAGTCACAAATTGGGGCTGGGTACCAATTAAATATTGAAATGAGGTTTGATTAAAGGTAATTCTGAAGTAAAATTTGTCTACATTCTATTTTTGCTTTATTTTAAACATTTCAAAATGACTTAACCCATTGCGCAAGTAAATAAATACAATTTTTGAAGTTCATAAGAAATTTAAAAACAGTGAACTATTGAGGTTGTGAAATAGTTCTCGTTTTCTTCCAACAGTTTAGCAGTTCTAGATTGTATTTCTGGACTTATGTCAGAACTGTTGAAAATGTTACTTACAACTCAGACTTTAACTCTCTCATATCATGGGTCAGTATCGAAATTAATAAATTATGAGATTGTTAATGATTCTGATATATGGTCCACATAATGTAAGAAATGCTGTAGGAATAAATGATAGTGATGAATGATAACGATTAAAATAATTTAATGAGGAGAGTTACTTTAAATAGATGTCACATATAATTGTGGAACTAATTTCCTTTCCCCTCGGCCATAACGACTTGAAGAGGTAAAACTAAAATTAGTTTTAGACCCAACATTCCATAGCATGGCTGTCGCCAATAATTTTTCATGGAGGTATGAATACTTTTTATTTTACAATATATTGTAAAATATATTCATAAACAATAACTAGTCATTTAATACAATCAGTCATACAATAGATGTTACATCAAGTTTGCCAACTCATATTATATATTGTACATTTTTCGGACGGTATTTTTTAAAAATTTTCAATGTAAAATCCCTCCCTGACTATCCCATTGCTGATTATACATTATTCTCTGGATATGGTAATGTATTGCTAACAATTTGGGATCACTTAGTGCAGTTAATTTTAATAGGGCTTTAACTCATTACTTATTATTATTTTAACTTCTTATTTTAATTGGGATTCTCGATTTCTGCTGTATGTATGAGCCTGTACTGTTCCAGGTATTCTTATCTTCCACATTCCCCCCCTCCCCCCCCCCTGACTCACTTGTAACGAAACAAAGTTATTTCTTCTGTCCGATTCATAACCATCTCAAAAATATTTAAAAAAACAACTCCAGATTCTTACTCTTAATAAAAGGTCTTATTTTCACAAGCAAAGATATTATTTTTCATTTAAGGACACAATTTCAGCAGATTTTTTTTTGGATAATTTTTTATTATTCAAGTTAATTTCATATAAAAAAAATGGCACGTTTTAAATTTAATAACGTCTACATGTTGAACAATGAAAATGCATCTAAACGAGTTAGAATATATACTTATTAAATACTGTGGGATTTATGCATGATTCTTGAATATTTATTTGAAATCTGAAAGGACAGGGGAAACTGAGCCACTTTTCGAAATTGAGTTTTTTTATAGATGAGCTCGACTTTTCTTCGCAGGTTTTCATATCCTTTAGATATTTATGACTAATAAAGTCGTAAACTTTTACAGTCAACCAATACCTCACAATATAAAACTTTCTCATACTATCTACTCGTACATTCCGTAAGAGGCCAAAGTAAAATCAGATAATGATTATTTTCTAACATCCAACGAACGCTGAAAGTTAACAAATGATGAAATATCATAAATAACCTCATAAAATAGTGTCACGAATAAGCAGTGGAAGAAAAACACAAAAAGGGGAAAAAATAAAGGCGTACTTAATTGTCTAGGTCTGGAAAGAGAAGTTTTTCCTCGGCTGGGGAGAGAAGTTGAGCTCCCACACGTGTAATTACTTGTCAAAGTTTGCAACACGACACAACAGCTGAGTGGAAAGAGCACCCGAGTACATGTCTTATTAACAACATCTTTCTACTTAGTGAAACTAAATATTTTCTGTTAAAATTTTTCATTATAAACTATTTCTTTATTCTGTATAATTAAATATACTCATATCCTACCCAGCAGACACATACCCAATATGTACTATGTATGCCATTTCAGGCATTTTATTTTGTTTAATGAACTAAATAATGTAAATAATTTTCAAATAACAAAATTACATCGTTATTAGTCCAAATATATGGTTCTACTCATACTTAACCAAATTTACCTCACTCTGTCCTATATATATTTTGGGTTGTAGGTATGGTGCAGTAAATTGTTATGATCTGCCTAATCGATTAATAGTTTTTTTTTATGACAGTGATCCTGGAATGTCCCAAAATATGACAAATAAATTATCCCACTAAGAGTTCACATCCTTGAGTTATTGAATGGTAAAACCTTGTAAATAACCCTTAGAATGTCACACTGTGGTTTATTAAATAAAGATTGAGCCTGTTTGTAATATTATCATTGACAGCTTAATTGTACACGCTGTAAACGTTTCACTTATTCAAGCATCTTCAAGTACTACGATTATGAAACACAAGATATATATATATAAGTTACGATTAGACTGAATCCGACACAAAAAAGGGGAGGGTGTGAGGTAATAAATATATAACAAGGCTAGAAAAGGTTTCCAATTTTATACAAAATTAATGCATTAAACCAATTACAATTTTACTTTTTTAAAATAAAATTTTCAAATAACCTTAAAATGAACGAAGTTTAAATTGTTGTAATTATTAATTAAAAGGTAAGTGACAGGGGTGGGATTTGCGAGGTTTTCAGGGAATTAAGGATACCAACGAAAAGGGCCGTACCTAGAGCTTTTGCTGCCAGGGGCGGCCTCCAGTTCGCTACCCTTTCTGAGCTAATCAAAACCAAGAGGGATCACTAACAATTACTGAGCAAAAATAAATACATTTGTTTATTTTGTTAAAACACCGCTCACGCCATGATAAAATTTAAGCGTGTTTATATACTTATTTTTCTGGCTTTCTTATTAGAAAAGTCTTTAATAGCATTGTCAAGATTGATATCATCTATTAGTGGCTTTTCTATGGAAAGTATTGCAAGGCCATAATTTTATCACCGCGGGCCTTATTTCTATGTGGATACTGCCAATTACAAGTTTATTGGGCACGTGTTAAATATTTTAGCTATTATAATATGGTGACTACCACATCATTGTGCTGTTTATAATTACATATACAATTAAGAGAAAAATACCACCCCCACCAACCCTCCCCCCTTTGGTGCGTTCTGGCTGACGAAGCGAATGAATTATGGTGTTCTGGTCGGGATAGTTTAGTGTGATAGAGATCGGTAATCAGAAAATACTAGTTTTGAATCCCGGTCCTATATTAAATTTTTTACACATTAACCAATTATCACCGAAATCGTCGGAATAAATACTACAGGTGGTAATTTTTCACTAGATTTAAATGATTCATAAAGTCATGATAAACATGGTAGCTTTAGGTATTGTAGCTATGCTATGCAGAAAGCTGACGAAAAAATATAAAATGCCCAAATCAACTCCCTAATCATGACCAATCTACTAAGTAATGCTTATGCCAATCTGACATACGGAATAGAACTGTGGGGGGCAGCAAAAAAGTCGAACATCAAGCGTATCCGATCCTCTCTATCAAAAGTCCTGAGAGCAATAGTAAATGCCCCTTATAACGTCAACAACAAAACCTTTCATAACAATCTTAATATACCCTACACTCTTGAACTCTTCCCTTCCAAGTTCATGAAATTCCATAGTAACTTATCCAACCACCCTAATCCCGTAGCACAGTCATTGCACCGCTCCCCTCATCCCTATAATCGTCCTCGGAGACTATAGCGGCAGTGGCCTCGTGACCAGTCGTTGCTATAAATAGGCGACAGTGGGAGTCCTGGCAATGGCCAGTTTTTCCAATCATCTACCTCTCACGCTCTTAGTCAGCCTCTACGGGCTCATATCAAGTGACGCTGCTGTCGGAGGAGCGTGGGTCACTTCCCAATGCTACACTTCCTATTTTGCGAGGGAGGTGACAACAGGGAGGTGATTTGGGAGTCATCTGGGCTGTTTGTAAATACTGTATGAATGAGCGAGTGAATGAAAATTCTAAATAATGTATGACTGAAAACATTTAGCACAATTACTTGTTGTCCAATAAAGCAGATTGTAATTTTATCACAATAAAGAAGTTTTATATAATGTGGGGGGGGGGGTAATTATGAAATTAAATTAGTATCGAATGCCCCCCCCACTTATGAAAAATGAAAGAATTGAGGATGACAGTCCATATAAGAATGATATACGACAGCTAGCGTGAAGGGCCCTACATTATATTACAGAGGCGATAAGAAGTGCCAGTAACAGCCCTATAGCACGCAATCGGCCCTCTTATCAAGTTTGGCTCTGGAACACGTACAGGGGAAACTAAATCACCCTTTAGCGAATTTTCTTCTTTGAGAAGGGAATCGGCTATTGAGGATTTGTTTTTCTCAATGATTCTTCAAATGTACTCGTGTGCTGCGTAAAAAAAGAACTTTCCAACATACTTTTACATATATTTGTATTGAAAACAAAGGCCTCCCCCCCCCAGTTACTTTTATTTACACAACCGATTTAACAGTCCCAACTGTAAACTTCAGGCAAGTGCATAACAATAGAAGTAAATACGTTCTCCGCTTAAATTGGCCATGAAATAAATACTTTTCTTATGTGATTCTTACAAAAAAAAACTCTTCATTTTTTTGTTTTACGTTTGATAAATATAGGAAACTAAATTTCAAATAGAAGAGTAGCGACTCTGTTTTTTTATATTTATTTATGATTATTCTATTATAATTATGTGTTTCTATATTTATTTATTTATCTTATATGCTAACATTACACCTGTAGCGACCGCTAACTACATAAATAACATATAATACATTAACATAATAATACATAGATAAATATATTTATTTATAAATATATATATATATATTGTAAATTGGTTATAATATGTTGTAAATTAATGTAAACAAATGTAAATAATATTACCAAACCATAAGTCATATGAGTGTAAATATTGTAAACAATAAAAGACGCAGCTGCAATAAACTAGTTTAGAGCCCCTTGCAGAGGGAGTCAGGTGCCGTGGGGCTGGGTGGGTCCTGGTCTAGAACAGTCTAGCGTCGCCCAACCCTGTGATTTGGTTGGTCAGAATAAAACCTTGCCCTATTGGCTTAACGCAAATGGCCAAAATAAAACCCCAGCCCGTTGGTTACTTGGGGTTATATATACCCCCTAGTTTTAGCCGATAAGTCAGAAAAGACTGGATTTCAAACCAGTCTGAGCACAAAACATCCCTCACAGCCACGGCTATGATTTCAATAAACTGCACTCAAGCATTCAACTCGGTGTCCCACGGGACGCTGTGTCAAATGCTTTGCGACCGGGAACGCAGTAAAACTCACCATCTAACAACCTAGTATATCTGGGCATTAAAATGGAAGGACACCTCTGTTTTAGTAGCCATTTGACTAGGAAGTTGAAGCGCGCCGCTTTTTCGTCATCTGACGTATTCGACAGCTCGGCAACTCCAACAATATCTAAACGGTATACTGTTGAAAGTCTTCAGACATACTTCATTCGAGCGACGGAGTAACAGTGAGCTTCACGAGGTCTTTGATCTGCCTACAGTGGATGAATTCATTTAACGTAGACATATCAACCTTTTCGACTCGCTACAGTACTTGGCCCGGTGTTTGACATGATGACCCTGCTCCGTTCCCCTATCGGGAGGACACTGTCGAGGCAGGAGCACTTTAGTCTTAGGTTCTAGTTTTAGGTTTTAGTTTGTAAGTTTCCCTCTTTGTAATCCGAAGGCGAGCCCCATCACCCCATCATGTTTTTTGTAATTCTACCCTCCTTCAAATACATCTGTGTATGCAGCACGAGGAGAAATTTTAATATTGTAAATATTGTTCATTGTATTTGATCATCTGTTTGTAAAAAATGTTAAATAAAAAGGGGTTTAGAAAAAACCCCGATAAACCATTCTAACAACGGCTCTCTAACTGGTGAACTTGTAGCTACACTGATGTTTCTAGATTTTCTAGGCCTTCTCACTTATGAAAACCTCTGCATCTCTCTTTCCTAACTTCGCTATGTTTTAGTCCGGCCTTGTCAGGCCCCACATTTTCCTAGTGGGATTCTCTGCCTTCGTCTCGCTAAAACTAGCACCTCCTTGGAAGAGATTTCTCCCTTGCGGAAGACGGTCACCTGGGGCCCTACGAACTTTAGTAGTGTCTCTACCAGTCCAGGCTGCCTCTCTCCGGTTCACACGCGCCTTTGGGATCCGGACGGTTTTCGCCTACCCTCAGATACCGAGTGTGAATTCGTGGTCATTCCAAGACCACATAAACTACCTACAATACCTACCCTATACCTCTTCTCCTGAACATAGTTCTCTTTCGGGGTACATACCTATCAAATATGGAGTCAGATAGTACAGTAGTAAGACCCGTCATGAAGCAATTGTCTAGGTCATTGCCTACCCAACCCTCACTTCGGCACTAGGGCTAGGGTAACTAGACACCCCCTCATGATGACCCGACAACACCAATTCAATATCAGACTGTGGGTCATTCTTGAACCGGCAACTTAACAAATATCAAAATATTTACTGTACCCACCTAATCACCCGAATCCTTTTGACTCCATAACCAGTAATATTCATTCTTACCATCCTCCTCGTCAAAAAAAACGGCAGTAGCCTAGTGATCTATTGTTAATTGAAATGTATGTCATGGGGTACTGGTGCTAATCACCATCACCACACATGTCCTGAGTGTCTGTGATTCTCCTGCATTCTCTCTGCTCTTTGTCACTTGCCAAAGAGGTGTAAAGAGTTTGGAAGAGGGAGATCCACAGCGTTCGGTCCTTGAAAGTTATATTGGATGAATTTTTACATCCCAATTAAAGCAGTACAAACCAAGTGCAATTTTTCAAATAAAGATCATTTTTGGGAAAAATACGATTGCTATTCTTAATCTTGTTCCCTGGTAAGATTTTGAGTCTATCGTTTTACATGCTTTTAGAAAAGGTTTATATTCTTATTCTCCATTATAGGGACGTCAAAATGATGCGATTGCATAAATAACAATAGAAAACTGTGGCACAGATGTCCTTATTGAGAATTTATTTCCTTTCATTTAATAATAGTTATTATATATGTCTTGTTTTTCGGTATGTTACTCTCAAGAATAAACATGACAGTTATTCAGAATAACTTTAAAAAAAAAAAAATGTAATTATATAATATAGTTGTTCCTAACAAACATTGAAGTTAACTTCTTTTTTTTTTATTCCTCGTGTTTGGCTTCTTCTGGTCAGTTATATACTAAACATTTCCTACTGCTAACTGTGAAAATAATCGGTGGTTTAGTAGTGCATAACCGCTATTAGAGACCATTTATTTTTTTATGCCAGGTTTTCCTCGTCTTACTTTTCTGACGCGCTGACTGCGTCAACAGTCACGTAGCCCTGTGTCTAAAAGCGTATCCACGACAATGTGAATTTTCCGGACAGTAACACGGGTCCGCGAGCCATCAGAATGTTTGTCAATCACCATTTGTACATTCTTGACAGCTGGACGATTTCTTGTGTGGTGTCAAAAATGATACGGCTATACTATCGACACATCGATTCTTGCTTGTTTCCGTTATGTACTCCGTATTTAATCGTGAATATATTATATTACTTTAACAATTAGTAGTTGTACAGTACAATCTGTTTGTTACCCTTTGTTTTCGCCTGTGTGGTTTTATCTTCTTCCCTCGCGATTGTGAGTACCTGTTAAATTTATAAACGTAATTTCATATCGAGTTTTTATTAAATTACCTGACAACAGGGAAAATATTATCAACTCCACAAAACATAATTAATGGTTATTAATTGATTAATTAGTTGGAATAAAATACTTTTACAGTGAAATCGTGTTTCTAATTTTCACTCAATCGGTGATTTTTTATGCAGGTGTTATATTTAACACGGTGGTTCCATTTGGTATCGCGATGACGCTAAAAGTGGACTTATTCATAATAGGTATCATTAAATATGTAATGAAAAAACTGTTTTTCCTAGGGTATTACGCAGGGTTCCAAATTAAAAGTCTTGACTTGTTAATTAATAATTAGTCGATAAATACAAAACAAATTAAAATAGATTACATTTTTTTTTACATTTATACGTAGGAGCTGCTGTCGTAGTGACAATTCATTTTATACAGTATTTTAGGAGATAAATAATCTTGATTGAGGAAGAATTGCAATCTGCCTTGTTGGGCAATAAGTAATTGTGTTAAATGTTTACATTCATACCATATGTTGGGCTCAGATAACTAAGTATTCCCAAAGTGGGGAGGAGACACCCGCCGCGGGCTAGGGTCGCTACAACATATTAGCAGCCGTCTGGCGAGCGCCAAGAAAGAGATAAGGCGGGTGGACCTGTGGTCTTTCATCCTGGCTGCCGGCCTAGTCAACGGGCAGCTTTAATTCGTTTTGATCTAACTCCATAAGATCTTAGAAGGCGTGTGCCCCGACAGTGCACTAGGTTCAGTAGAAAAGGTACAGGGTAGGTTTATAGGTAGTTTATGTGGTATTGGAATGACCACGAATTCATACTCGGTATCTAAGGGTAGGCGAAAACCGTCCAGATCCCAAAGGTGAGTGTGAACCGGAGGGAAGCAGACTGGATTGCCGTGGGAGACGCTACTAGGTAAAAGTTGTAGGGCCACGGCAACCGTCGTCCGCGAGGGAGAGGTTTCTCCCAAGGAGGTGCTAGTTTTAGCAAGACGAAGGCAGAGATTCCCACTAGGAAGGCGTGGGATCTAACAACGCCGGACTAAAACATAGCGAAGTTAGGAGAGAGATATGCATAGGTGGTTGAATGAGAAGACCATGGTTTCAGTAGAGCAGCAGGCGCCAGTGCAGAGAGAGAGAGAAGTGTTCAAGGTGCCGGTTTGTTTCTTTCTATTTTTTTTTTTTTCTTAGCTCTCAAACTTATAAAAATAGGATGTGGGAAAAATAAAGGAAAATTATTTTGGGCTAATGGGTGCCTTTCACTAAGGGGAGTCCCCAATTTGAAGGATGTATGAGAAGGATATAGGGTATGGAATGCCTAAAGGAGGCGGGTGGAATCAGGAAGGTAGTGAGAGTCTACCGAGGGTGAAATTTCTAATTTTCACCCTATGGGGGACTACTTATATAGGCAAGGTAGCCGTGGTGGGGATGCCTCTCCACCTTTGGTTGTTTCCCCCACTAGTTGTTTCCCCCACTAGCTTCTCTCCCCTCATTGCCTGACGTCATAAGCTTTATTAAGCATATGGCAACAATGATAGATATTTACTGATCGAGAAGAGGGGAAAATGTAATTATTCGTAATTAAGAGGTGGCCAACACCATATTTAGAATTTTCATTCACTCGCTCATTCATACATTACTTATAAACAACCCAGAGACCTCCCAAATCCACATGGTTGTCCCCTCCCTTGCATGTGAAAGAGGAAGCGGAGTCTTGGGAAGTCCCCCAAGCTCCTCCGTCAGCCATGTGCCGGACCGGAGGTTGATGAAGAGCGTGAGAGGACCTACGTACAGAGCATGATTGGAGAAAGTGGCCATTGCCAGGACATCCACAGTGACAATTCATAGCAGGTCACGAGGCTATTGCCATGCACGACACAGGCTTTAACCCCCTCACAGAGGGATAGATGCACAAATTAAGTGGACAAACATAAAATTTTCAATTCAACCTAAACATTATGTTTTCTTATTGAAAGAGAGTTCAGGAGTAAATATAATCATCATTCAATGGTTACCTAAAGTGGTCCAATGAGTTCTTTGAACAAGCTTTCACATGCAGAGATAACAACGTTTTTTTTTTGGTATTCGCCATTTTAGTCGTCAGTTGAATACGCATCAGTCCGCACATCCTATTATTATGGATCATTCAAGTTTAGCTAAATGTGTATCTGTTCATGAAGTTCCAAAGAAATATTGCGTTGTTCTATATTATTATTAAATGTCGAAATAAAGTATTTAATGTTTTAACGGTTTCTTCAATTATCAATTTCCTAATTTATTTGACTCAAAAGGATCGAATACCATGGAATACCACGATAATTATTTTTTCTCTGAAACTTAACTTGCGTTATTTTGTTTCATGGAATACCACACTTTTCTGCGCTAAGGCAATAAATTTTGGTTTTCATTTACCAAAATCACGATCAGTATGGGTGATTTTTTCGAAGTATGGGTCTCCCAGCATGGTTTGAATTAGTTCAAAGTTTGTTTCTAATTTTTCAAAACAAAGCATATTGTTATTTTGTGAGAAAAAAATGCTGAAATTCATGACCTTTTCTATTTTTTAAATCTAGTCCTTCAGAATTTCATTTGTGACCCCATATATGGGGTATATTTTTGAATACCAAGTGATTTCCTAAAAAATACCCCATTTGTCAGAATTTTGTCAACCTAAAATGGTTGTCAATTTTTTTTTAATCCTTACCTAACCATTGCGATAAATTGCTATTTTGATGAATTTCACCAAATGCTTTTTTCACACTATCGCTGTATCGTAACATGATTTAATAAACCCTTCATTCCTTCTTCAGCTGTCTCTCTCTACCCAACTATGTGCCATCTATGCCGGGTTGGACACACAGGTGGTGGTGTGGGTCCTATATGTTCATGACAGCCTAAAATCCCGAATCTATGAACGCCTCCACCCCATCTGACCACTCACACATCGAGCTCGATATATGATGTAGTGTGTCGCCCTCCACATGAGCCTTTTGAACCAATTTTAAACCAACCCTCTACACTTTCGTTCCTCTCTACTCCAATGTTATCATGTCTGGAGACCTAAATACCAGCCTCCTATCGGATGCCCACGAAAAGCACTGTATTGAGGACCTGTGATTTTCCCTCTATGTCATCATTGTCCCTTTCACTGCTACTCATTTCAACTGTAAGTCCAATACCTGGCGGAATTTTGTTGTACTCGACTCCTCTTTTCAGCTGCTCGTCCTCTCATGGCATAATCCAAATTTCCTCAAATGAAGATAGTTTTTGAAACCATCTGTTCGCATCAACCCCCCCCCCCTTATGTTTATAATATTTTATTTTACAGTTAAAATCCACAGTCCACTCCCGGAACACAAGAGCCCGTCTCCATGACTCTTTTATATTCCTGCCAACAGAACTGCAGCATACGATCGGTTCTCACTTGCTCGCTCTTCTACCCTCTAGAATTCTTTACCTCCTAATATGCACCGTGCTTCATCCTTGCAAACCTTCAAAACTCTCCTATCCAACACCTCCTTACCTTAAAGAGATGCTCGTTAGTCTAAAAACCATTATACTATATTATTATATTTTCTGACTTTTATTTTTGTACTTAATAGTTGAGGTATGATGTTTTATTCATGGCATATTGCTCTGTTTTAACTGTAAATGGCTAAGCTACTTTTGAGTTTGGTAAAATACTAATGTAGTTGATCTAACTGGGCCTTGTTCTATCTTATTATTTCCTGCCAGGTACTAATGATTGTGAAACTACGGGTCCTTTCACACCAATGCGGCTATGACCGCACAGCTAGGAATACGTGTTTTTCTCATATTTGAAGTGTACATGACGTTTTAGTAACGTATGTTTATCTTGTGGCTCTTTTTGTGATCATTTTAAGCCATTAACGAGTAACTGGTGCATGTATGTACGTTGAACTGAATCAGTATGTACCCAAAACTGTCTATTTTTTAAAAATATATTTTGCTTCGTTTGGCTAATGATGGATAAATTTGTTTTGTTCATATGTGTATCCCAATGTATGCTAATACATCCATATATATATATTGTAACATTCATGATATTTGAGAATATCATGACCAGCCACCCTCCCACTTTGTCCAACATCTGCCCTTATGCTCTTAGGAGTGGGGATGGGATGAAGGGCCAGCCTTAGTCAGTCTTAGCCAAGAGCCAGAGAGCAAAGCAGAGCAAGCTCCCGTTCCGTTGACGGTCATCAACACAAGAAGAGGAAGAAGAAGAAGAAGAAGAAGGTTACACGGATATCATCGATTGGGTGATATAGATATTGTTTTTTTTATTATGGATCCATTATAAAGAGATTGAGCTCAATTATCATTTTTTTTATATAACTAATTAGTAGGAACTATCCTTGTTCAAAAGGAAATGAATATTTTTTATATAAACCATGTCAGCACTATTTATAATTATAAGTATTTGTTATAACCATTATACTTGTATATATTTCACAATTCCCAGTTTCTCAATTTATTAATAACTATAACATTAGCCTTGAGATCGGGCGATTCAATCGGGATAATTTCCTATGTCGAAGACATAAAAAATAAGTTGAATTAAAGATCTCATGACGGACCTACCAAATTAGTTAAGGTCAATTGATCTATTAAATTAGAAAAATAGAATGGTAAAAAATGAGGTAGGTTTCAATATATATATATTGAATATTATAATGTATATTATATATATATAATGTAGGGAAATATGTAAAGTACCTACCTTACCTTAAGAGCCCCGCCTCTACACTACAGTCGAATAATTAATTTAATGGGATGGCATTTTCCAATTACTAATAGATTTTTATTTCTCTCTCAATTCAGTACGTACAGCATTAACGTAAAACTGTAATGAAAATAGGATTAATTAGTAATATTTAAATTTAGTAATTTATGCAAATCCAATGTAATTTATTTTAATAAATTAACGTGATAATCAATGTAAGAAATTTCTTTAATGCGAAGTAATAGATAATACGGATACAATATACAATATGATATATTTTATTAAAAATGGTTTAAATAAAATGATGAAGGATTACAATATCTTACATGCTATTATTAGAAAAGTTAACAAGCTAACTATTAAGTTATGTCTACAAATACAGCCATGTATTCATTGATGATCGGTGCAATGTCCTGGAAATCAACGAGACCTCCACCCTTGTCCTCTACCCAGAAGCTAGTCGGAGATGATTCTCGGAGTCACCCCGAAAGTAAAGTGAGCGTGAATTTTTCCCTCTGCTTTTTTCAAAGGTAATTTTCCTTCATCCTATCTCTTCTGAGTCCAAGACCCAATCCTTGCCCTCGACCAAAATGGCGGTTCATTCTTTGATCTCATTTTACATAAAAAGTATTTTTTAACAGCTCCTTAGAAACTTACGGGTACGTGACAACTAACTCCCATTTCGAATCTGATTTCTCCTTTTATCCTAGGGCTAGTGCGAACCAGGGGATCAAAGCCCGTCTGTTCTTTATGCCTAGCCACTAACAAAGTCCCTACCTTATTGACTCTGATATAGCCAATTCATATTTCTAAATTTAACCACTTTACTTTTACCCGGTCAGTTACAATAGGCAAAGTAGGCCCTACGTGTTGAATTTTATGAGTGTTTTGCACACCTAGTATAAAAAAAATACATTTAAAACTAAATAGACGATATTCGATACACCAATTACTGATTCCAGACCGAGAATGATTACAAAATGAGCCTTAAGAAGTACGCACGATGCCGCAGCGTCGCAGGATGTATGAGTGTACTACCAATCTGAAACCCATGCACCACTAGCCGCATGGTCAAAACGGTGAGGCCTGAAAAGAGCCTAAGGCTATTGAAGTTACCTATATGAAGTATATTTATTATCGATATAAACCCTTGACTAATTTCTGCTGATGGCTTAATTTTGACACATATGCCGCTAGTGCCACTGATTGATAGAGCCATTTCACATCGATTAATGTAACTACCTCGTAGCATGTTAACAGGCGAATAACATTAGCCACGGATAGGAAACACCTAATGCACCCAGTTCGATAATATCCAACCACGCCTAAATATGAAACTAGTTGCCTAACTTCACTTTACGAGCTTACTACAACTTTATAATTAGTCAACCATCCATTATAAATGGGCAGCCATTAATATAATAAAACAGGTAGCTTATGGATAACTTTGACCGGATGAGGTAGGCAACTTAACTTAAATCTTTGAAGCTTCCTTTCCCCCACCCGCGTTAGGATCCGCGGAGAGGATAACTTCATAAGTGAAATAAATAAATAATAATTAACCGTTAACGAAGTTTATGTCACTGTTGAGTCGCAGAGTTTTAAAAGAAACTTTTCAGAAGCTGCTGAATTGTGCGTAAAATGAAAAGGGCTAGCAGTAAAAATAAGGAGGGCCCTCACATTTATCTTTTTATCATGACACTGTCTGTATTCTTACAATAATGAAATTACAGCCTTGTAAAGAAATGTCTAAAGCCACCAGTTTGTTACCTCGTGTATTACTTAATTTCAATCTTTTAAAATCTGCATTTTATTTGTATTAGGGTGGCAATGAACAAATGCTTGGGTCTACTTATATACATACTACTAGAATATTACATATAAATAGATACAAGGAGAGAATGCGAAAGGTCAAGTATTTGTTCCTATTGACAACGAGATTAGGAATTATTAGTTACATCA
Organism: Acanthosoma haemorrhoidale; assembly: GCA_930367205.1. Classification (NCBI taxonomy): domain Eukaryota; kingdom Metazoa; phylum Arthropoda; class Insecta; order Hemiptera; family Acanthosomatidae; genus Acanthosoma; species Acanthosoma haemorrhoidale. The sequence continues at coordinate 143,206,375 of OV884011.1, forward strand.
TTGCATAAATGATTGTTCCTGTAAGATAAGTCCTTGCTGACATAACTGACGATGATCAATAATAGATGGATACGGTGACTGGCTGCATGCTGGATTAACCTCCTTGTCCTGGACAAGGTTGGGAGGGATGGTATGTGGATAGGAAGAAGTTCGTTAGTTGGACTTCATCAGTTGGGAACAAGTGAGCCGTTCTAGCTCTTCAACAGCAAGATTGAGTTCAACCAAATACACATAATCGAAGAGAACTGTTCTGAATATAAAATTAATATTCCAATAAAATCTTTATTAATGTTAAAGGCCCACTAACAAAATAGATAGTCCCGAAGCTGGAGGTGAGGTGTCAGAGTAGTAATCATATGCACCGGGTCCCCAATCCCGATCTTCTTAATAATAACTATTAAACTACACTTTTCTAGGGTCAGAAGAGAGGCTTTAAGCAAGGTACTATCGAAGTACAGTAGCGATCCTAAATAACTGTGTCTCCTTTGGGAGCACCGCTGAGAAAATCATTGTCTAACTGCCATAAGTGAGAGCCCAGGTGTGTTCTGAACTTGTAAGACACAATATTTACTAAGGGGTCATTCATTCCTATTATAAGTTTGAGATTTACCAGAAACAAGGATTAATTTAAAGCATAAATAATAAGCTATATCCTAGCCGAGTACAGAGAATCACTGGTTTGTGCTTCGAGGTCATATAATGTTTTTATCACGTCCCTGTAGTATTTTTTATAATACTTTATATTTTATTTATGTTTGGTTTGAATTCGATATTAAATGGCAACGTTAGAAATTAGGGGGGGGGGGAGTGTGAGCAGTAAAATGCATCACACGTATATTATATAACATTAGAAAATATGCTATATAAATTCAGCTACGTTTTATTATTGCTTTTAGGAATTTATTTATTCATCAAACACTTTTTAAGAAAACAAAATTACATGTAGTGTTGTTTAATAGTGATTTAGACAATCTCAGTCCTGGGAAATATTGATTTTTTAAGTATATTAACTTGCTCAGTATATATAATTTATTCTTAATCCTTCATGTTTTCTTTTATCTTATTATTTTAAATTAGGTTTTTATGTATCGTTAGTTGAAATAAAGAAGAAATAAGATTAACTCAAGCCCAGTAGCTAAAACTATGTAATATAAAGGTATATATATATATATGAAAAAAATGAATGGTTAAAGCATATACTGTCAATGTTTAGAGCCAATAACCAATCAAATTAGTTTTGTCACATTTTTTATACACGGCACACCAAGCAACGGGTGCAGGTCAGCGTTCTTTAACCTCTCGAGAGAGGTACGTTGGACCACTTTTCGCATGATCCCATTCTGGAAATGTAGGAAACATTTGGCTGTATTGTCAGTCAAGTGGGCAAATAGTGGGGCACCGTACAGTACGAGGGTGGTCTGAAAAGTTTCCGACCTAACAAAGCTTTTATTTCACTAGCTTTTATTTATTTTATTATCATCTTCATGTTGAGGTCGGAAACTTTTCAGACCACCTGTGTAGACTTGGCCGGAGGACACATTTATGTATCATCAGTTTGAGACGAATCGACAGGTTGGGTGAAGTTAGCAAGTGCGATAGCCGGTAAGACCTGTGTCGTACTTTTTCTATTTTATTACTAAAATGAGTAGAGAAATGGAGATGCCTATCCATTTTTATACCTAGTTAGTGCATTGAGAAAGATGGTGAGTTTCCTTGCCCTCCTATACTATACGATTTTGACAAGGATTTTGTCTCCTTTTAGAGGAAGAAGATTACGTATTCGGTCTTCCCTGAGTTTACACTGACGTTAAACATGCCCAGTCTGTCACGGATAACGTTACAAACAGACTCGGCCTGTGTAAGAGCTCTTTGTGCACTCATGCTGCATCTGTAAACCGCAATGTCGTCGGTGAAAGCGATTACAGTAGCTTTCTTTTAGTTTGTCCCAACAATTTCAGAAGTGTACATTCTGAAAAGAACCGGAGACAGAACCGCTCCTTGAGAAACACCACAAGTCAGAGAGAATGGGTTAGAGAGGCAATCACCCACCCGGGCCCTCACCGATCTGTTCTTCAAGGACGAAACCAACATGGTATATAGCTGCTCTGAGCATTCCCAGTCACAAAGCTGTCGGCACAGCATCCCGCGGGGCACTGAGTCAAAAACCTGCGTGCAGTCCAACGAGATCATAGCAGTTGCTGTATTCTTGTTGATACCGAGGGTGGCTTCCGTCTGTACCTTCACAAGCGGATGTTCTGTACTCAGATGAGCCTCAAAACCCGTCTGATCGTACGGAATAAAAGCATTTTCCGAACAGAGCTCCTTTAGGTAGTTCATTACTATATTTTAGAGAATCTTTCCCATGTGAGGTAGGAGACTGATCGGGCGATAGTGGTCGCCTCTCTTTGTGGGCTTGCGCAGGGGTAACGAGATAGTTTGTTTCCATGCTGTCGGGAATTATCGCAACCTGATACATGAATTGTACAGGTTAACGAGTTGGGCAATCCCTCTCCTCGGCGGTTGTTTCTGCAATACCCTTTGCACCCCGTCACCCCCTAGTGATTAATTTCCCTGACACTGGCGAGGAATCGCGTTGAGCTGCTTCGGGGAGACAAACATATAGTTCTGACCTGTCTCCAGCTGCTGCGGATCGTGGTAGTTACCTGTCCTAGCGGCGTTGTCTACGGTATAGTGGTCGGCCAGTATTTTCGCCTGTTCTTTCAATGTGTACAGGACGTGTCCGTCATGAAGACGGACACCTGAGTCCTTCTTGGTAGTGGTCCTCAGGAGTTTCCAAAACTTACGTAAATCGCTATGTAAGCCACGAAGCCGTTCCTGCCATATTGCCGTCTTCCAATACCTCATCAAGCCACGAATTTGCGTTGTGAGAGAGTTTACTACTTTCTTGGCTTGACGAGTCCTTGTTCTATACCAGTTATTCTTCCAATTATTGTGTAATGCAATAAGGCAAAGAATATGATCTGGTGGTTTTTATAGCATGGGTGGCTTCGGGATAAACTTAGGGATAGCAGGGTCAGCTGCATCGACGATAACCTCGGTCAGGAAAGCTACCAGTCGATCCAGTTCCTCTGTAGCGCGGAGGTAGGATAACATAACTTTAATAATAACCCTAAAAATTGGTTTTCAAGGATTCAAATTAGAACATTTTGAATTTGCTTGTTTTTATTCATTGTTCTTTTTCGTTTTTATCCCAAAAAGTCACTTCTGTTATTGCCGATACATAAGGGAGAGAATCTAGTTTGGTTTGTGCATGTGGTGATTGTTTTCCTCCTGGTGTTTCTATGATAAACGTCATAAAAACTATCCAATCGATCTGAAATGTTATTGCTTCATAGATTAAGGCACAAAAAATTTTTAAGATTTGATTCAAGTTTGAGAGGCAACTATACAGTTGTATTTGTTACGTGCTCCTTGTGTATTAATCATTTGATAAATAAACAGTTTTTTCTATGTATAAAATGTTTACATGAGCACAAGCGCTTTATATTGTGCTGCACATTAATTGTCAAGTGCTCAAAAGTTAAATTATAAATATTACCCAGGCATGTGCTACTACAGAGATGTAACTGAATGTTTTCAAGTGGTTACTTAGCCCGCTGATGCAACAGCTTGTAAACAGTAAGATAACGTGTCTTGTAACCCACGTCTAATTTAGATTTTCATTATATATTTTATGCAGTTAAATTTAGTTGCTCTTGATAATAGTGTATCAGAAACATGGTGATTATGGCATATGCAAAATTTATTTATTTATTGAAATAAAATAATGTTTCACTGAACAAATAAAGCAAAGTATTTCTTTAAACAAATAACGGGGATTCACCGACAATCATTTCGTAAGTTTCATAAGAAATCCAATTTGTAAACTTGCTTTGTCACGTAAATATCGTTTCTTGCTACAGAAGGATTTGAATTTTTAAATTAGTAGCTTGTATTTTTGTTCTTTATTTTTTTGTGGGGTTTTTTGTTGATTGTTAATATTATAGTTTATTTAAATTGGCGATATAATTTGACTATAAATCTGTGGTCTTGGGTTTTAATAGTACTTTTTTTAATTTGTATATTGTAATAATTAAGGCAAGACATTATATTCTCATGGTTAATATTTACTTACAGAGGGCGTCTGTTCGTCAACCTTTGTTAAATAGGAAATTATTGCTTACCCTTGATACTTCCATGTTCTAAATATTTTATACATACTGACATATGGATATAATAATAAATATCAGATACTTATTCATTGCATCGAAGGTAATATTTTTATTATGCCTGCTCGCTTTATTATGTGTTAATGTGTATGCATATTAAAAATATACATTTATTAAATATAGAAATAAAAAATGTTTGTCTAGTGTTGGATAAATTGATTTCACAACTACTTTTTTAACAAAATGCTTTTAAACATAAATGGTCATGACGATTAACACTGAGAAAACTAGTATAAGGTGGGACCTTTTCCCCCCACTATCTTGACATTACCGACAGAGGACGCTGTGATTGGCAGCCGGTATGCATAATGTACCCCCACCACTGGAGTCCGGCCCGGACAATGGTAAAGTGGAGTGGGGCGAACAAAGAGGGTTCTGTCCGCACTCGAGTCCTCGTCGGTATATCTCCACATCGATTTATGGGAGGTGTTGGAGTCCCTGCTCTGGGTCACTGCTGTATTCATCTATGTTCTCGGTCCGAAGGTGTAGCCAGGGGAGGGTTTTGGGGGGGGGGAAGACCCTGCCACGGAATATTCTTTAAGTTAATAAAAAAACATATCTTTGTAGCAACACCTCATGAAGAGAAAAACTGACAGAGGTTGTAAGCGTATTAGGGGGATCCGGTAATGAATATCCTTAATTTCAGTTTTCATAATGGATTCAATACTTTTATATTCATAAAGGAACACATCTATCCTCATGATGGTGAATAAATCTCGACCAAACAAACCTATGCTCCAATGAAAACCTCTTTGGGGAACCTGAAACAAACCTTATACAGATGGCAGAAGTAGAAATACTTGTATGGATCTCACTCCAATTAACGATTACGAGCCCAAGGCCACTCGGGTAACTGAGCTAGACTTGGAAGGGTGAGGATATTTCTAATATGGATTCTCTTTAGCCCAAATCTCGCAAAGACTGTCAAAACCACCCACAAATGCTCAGAGGCTGACAGCAGAGCCCCAAATCGACCCCTAATTTAAGTTACTAATAGTTACTGTGGCTATAGATATAAGATGTTTTAATACATAGCGTTTTACTTGGTGAAATGATTTTCCCTCATGCTGAGCAATGATATATACATTCTAAATATATAGACTACGTTTTAAAATATAAGATTTAAAAAGACGCTTCGGACAACTTTACAGGACATCCCATCTTACGAGCTAGAAAATAAATTACTAATTTACAAAGTTATACTAAAGCCAATCTGAACATACGGAGTAGAGTTATGGGAGGGAACAGCAAATAAAGCCTAACATCCTGCGTTTTCAATCCTTTTATTCAAAAGTGCTAAGAACACCAGTTAATACCCCTTATTACGTCAGCAACAAAACTCTTTACAATGATCTTAATATATCGTACATTCTTGAGCTCATTTCTCCTTCGTTTCGTGAAATTCCATCAAAACCTATCCTATCACCCTAATTCCGTAGTATTCATTACACTGACTGAGTAATGACAAAACAACACGTCAAACATGCCACAAACCCCTATAATCCTCCTCGGAGACTAAAGCGACTGTGGCCTCGAGACCAGCTACAAACAGCAGTGATAGTACGAGTCCTGGCAATGGGCAGTTTCTTGAATCATGTTCTGAGGGTCTATGGCTCTCCTGCTTGTGGTTAGCCTCCACTCACTCGTATCCGGCGATGCACTTCCTCTTTCTCATGCTAAGGGAGGTGACTACCATGAAAATTTGGAAGATCTCTGGGCTGTGTGAATTTGTATATATGGTATAAATGAGCGAGTGAATAATTTGGTATGAAAGAGATCATTGATTACAATTGTTTACTGCCCAACAAGGGAGATTGTAACTTTATCTTAATAATCTTAAAAATGGTTTCTAATATACAAATAAACTGATAAATAAACTAGCGATGCTGTCAAAGAACCAATGAAGCTAACCCCTTCTTGAAGGGGTCAGATTGTGAAGATATAACGTATGAACGGAAGTGCAAAGGTCTTGTGTTCCAATCCTTGCTTTGGTTTTATTTGTATCTCTTTGACAAATCAGTTGAACTCGTAGGATTAATATAAGCTAATTAATTATTATATAAAATTATATTTATTAGTATGACAGATAGAAATGATTGTAGATAGGGATAAGAATGAAATGTGTAAATTGCAAAAATAACCGTTAAATGGAATAAACACATAATTTCGTAGAAAATTCCTTGTAGCATCTGAAACATTTAGTAACTAAATTCTATTAAATCGAAAAGGCAATCAAATACTCTTAACTCTATTGTCATTGATGTATTTAAACATTGGAGCAAGACTGGAACTCCCTGATGCCACTGTTGTAAATTAAATCTATAAAAAATAACTGAAATAGAGCTGCAAGGAAGAAACGCACTGGAATGCATCCTACAGAAAACATATAATAGAATACGCAGCACCCCATACCAGAATACAACTACCGGTACACAATGTAACACCCACGAGCACAATATAACATTAACGTTAATAGTCAACACAGTCATACAGTGCACACTATTCTTCTTGATGAATTAAATAAGTGATATTCCCATACTGGACCTAATGGATGATCTGGACTCATTATCTTTTGTAGCCATCGTTATAATAAGTAAGTAGTAGTTTTTATTGTTACCAAGCCTTTGGTATTATTGGCTTTTGATAAATTATTTTAATTTTTTATAAACGCATTCTAATAAATTCTATTTGATATAATTGAAATCCTCCCATTTTGACCACCACCAGTAAATATCTTTGAGTTTAGATACAATTGGGACAATGACTGGGATGCTTGAATATTTTGAGCAAGGTATAACTTTGTGAAACTTTACGCTAGTGCTATACGCTCAGGATTTGATAGAGGAATCAAATATGCTAGTAATTAGTTAGATGACATCCCTGTTTAACTAAATATTTCTTGTCAAATATATCAACCTAACCATGTTTGTGGGTAAGTCAGGTAGATATATAATATAATATATGTATCTGTATATTTTATATTGCCTTAAAGTTTATGTATTCGGATACAGTTAATATATCAGATATATAAGTTTATCGGACGTTAGTAAGAATCCAGAATACCACCATTCGCCGAACGTAACGACATACAAAATTTCGCCAAATCACAAAACATGACACGAAAAAACATTCTTAAAAAACTCCTAACACATTGTACTGAACACGTTGGAACGACAAACTCACTTGACTATATAACTGCAATATAATTTTAATTAACTAAGCCGTTCTCTGTCAGCCAATAAATAGGTAGGTAACACCTTTTTTGTGCATGCCATGTTCTTCTATCAGTTGTATGTTCTTTCGAGAATGGATTTTCTCACATAATTTAAATACTGTTGTAAGCTTTGAATGCTTGAATATGCTAAGAGTTGTGAAGAACCGTGTATTAAATGTGTTTGCGTTAAATAAACAACTGTAATGAAGCCATTTTATGAGAGACCGACTGCCAATGAGCTGGGCGAGCGGTGGCGGGAAGACAGGGCGCATGCGCTCTCCCTCCTACCCCTGTGCCTCTCCTGAGTCGGCCGACAGTACTCCACAAGCCAGCGCTTGGTGAGGTTAATGTCGCTATCTCTCTCGCACTTACGTAAAGTCGTCATCTCTTGTCAATAGTCAAAAAATAATTTTTTCTACCCTTCAAAACTGTTGAATAATGGAGTTCAGCAAGAAGATCTTCCACCTCTAATGAACTTATTTAATGGTTTCAGCCAACTAGCCTGAAGGCATTCGAATTTTATGTTTATTATTATTTCATTTTTTTCTCGTTTCCCATAACTTCAATTTCTGTTTATTTTTAATCTGTGTTCATCGGTTTAGTGCTCTCAATAAATACCTGAGATATTTTTATTTCCGTTGCGGACAGAGAAGAAAAGGATATCATGATTCCTGCGGTAATCCTCTTTATCTTGGTAGCCTCGGCTGAAGCAAGGTCCTGGAGTCCCATCATACCAGGTAGGAGATGGTTCAATCAATGTTTGCCTTTTATGTTACTATAATATTAATATACACCTCAGGTGATTTATTTTTAAGTTAAATAAATTCATCAATTTGGATTTATTTAATTTCCATAAAATTGAAAAAAAGATGTACCAGCAACATGACACCTAAACAATCGTAAATCAATATTGAATATAAAAATCACAAAAGGGACCTAAACTATTAAATACTTCAGTGGACGCCGGTGTAAAAATAGCTAGAGGATAATTTTATTAGGACTTGTCTAGACATGTCAAAGCTTGCACTAGCTTGCTCGGGTTCAGAGTTCACCTCCTTTAATTCCTCAATAAAATACTCAGTTTTAATTCTATTTGTTTAGTGACGGTCTATAATTATTTGGTGGCATATATTTAGTGACAACGGATTGCCCATTCTATAATATTTATTTTAGCGTTTCATTGGAATTAAGTATTTGAAATTGACAGGTTGACTCACTTTGACAACCTTAATATTTGTTAATAATTATGGTGAAATAAATTTACATTGATATAGAAATATGTTTGTTGGCAAATAGTTCAATAATATCCATTTCCTTTCTTAAATTTAGATTAAATTTGAACTGTTTAAATCATGTTTTTTTTTTTCAAAGTTAGCTTAAGGTTACTCGAAAACAGTGAACGAATTACATATTATCATTATTTGCGCTTCAAAGGTTTTTAAATTATTAAATTTACTAGTTTATATGCGCTGTTCGCCTGTGTCATCTGTAATATTATTTTTTGTTCAATAGCGATTCGTTTTTGTTTTTTTTTGTAGATATTTAGACACGAAATTTCTTGATCTATACTATATTCAGTAATATTTACAGTGCTACCGGATGATATGCAAGTTATATCTTCTTAAAAATAAAAATAATTCCTATTTTTAAAAAAAATTATGTGACGTTTCCATGAGCTCTAGTTAATTTGCAATATATATATATATATATATATATATATATATATATATATGTAAATTATGATACATAGAGTGACGAATATATTCAACAACACTGATAGGTTTACAACATGCAATAGATAGGCTATTAGGGCATGGCATTAACAGTAGACACTATTCTGCACTACTATGATTTCACATAAAGAAAAATTACTCAAATTGTGTCATTATATCCAATTTAATAATACCATAAAGTGTAGAGTATATTTGTTGTAAATATCGCAAGAAATAGAGCAGCCCTGTGTGTCCCAATCTAACTACAAATTATACAAATGACTGAATTATACATGTTAACTGCTGTTAACAAATAACTTCTAATAAGTTCTCATTTAGTTAGGTCAAATGATATTTTTTCAGTGGCTGAGAGGTCCTTTTGTAAACTTGTAAACCCAAACATATGATCTGTCCAATATAAATGTACATAATGTGTTCTCTATTTTTCCACGGGAAATGAATTCCTTTTAAAAGGTTTATTATACTGCACTCGTGCTTTGTGAAAAGTTTACATTTGGTTAATGTACCATTGTTTAATTTTAAAACAATTTCTGTTGTCAAGGTTGTATTGAAGAAATAATTTAAAATAATAACTAACATTTTAATATAACTTGATTACGAATCCACATAGGTTTTTAATTTGATGTCGATTTTAAATTGGAAACTCCAAAAAAATAAACAAGGAAGCTTATTCTGTATTTTCCGAAGAATGTTATTTTGTGTCAGTGGACAAATATGAACGATTTTAACTTTTTAGTGCCATTGTGAATAATTTAAACAAAAATTTTAATTTCATTCATCTCAAATTTTATTTATAATTGTAACTTATCATAGTTTTACCATACCTTTAAACTTGTACGTTGAACATTGTAAGGTAAAAGTTTTGAATAGGTAAAGTTCATTTTATTTGTCCGTCTGAAAGTGGTAAAGTATACTTTAAATGTAAAAGGTTTTTCAACAAAAATCTTGGTTTTATAAATTTGGAAATTCATCAAGTTGCGTCTCATTATTGTTTGACCCTCCGAGTGCCGTTGGCCCTTTCAGGACCCCACGCAAATGTTGTTTTTACGTTGATTTTTCAATATATCCACCATATCTTGCATTGTTCCGTGACTTTTAAACCCAAACTAGAACGTTAAGATTTGGAAATTGGACAGTTCATTCTCGACATCTCTTGGAGTTTCACATTCTCGAATTTATATAGAATTTATGTTGCTATAAAACGTTTCCTATTCACTTTGGTCCCCCCCCCCCCACATTTCTCACCTTTCATAGACCAGACTATCATAGATTCGCCTGAGGATTTATAATTATCTGTCAATTTAAAAGGCTATGAAAGAACAAAAAAATTGGTCTTTCCGGCTGTTATCGATATTAACCTCTGGAGGCAATTGAGCAGGATTCTGACACGGCTCCTATTGTGTCTGATGTTGTCTTGGAAATACAAGAAGAACATGACGGCGAAATCTCTGCTTCCCCAAAATATTCACGATCAATGGTGGAAAACAACATTTAATTTTATTGAATATAATTGGCGATTATAGAGGTTTTTATCTTGTTAATTGACGTTTTAATTCGTATTCTCCATCTAAATCTTTGTAATATTGCTTATTTTCAACTTCCTACCTACTTCTATATGGTCAAAATGGAGTAAAAATGTTGGGGTCTTGTTAGGATTCCCATGGTATATATTTTAGGGCGGCATTTTTATATTTTTGTTTCAGTTATAAAAAATAAAATATATAATCAACAAGATAATAAATTATAATAAGCATGAGCGGTGGGACGGACTTGACTTTAACATTTTTACAGTTAATCAGTGAACAAATAAAACACGTGCAATATAAAGTTGCAATAAAGGCGATGGCCGGCCAGATACGTTGCCTGTTGGCAAACCGAGATCTAGCAAAACTTTTCCCAGGAAAACAGCTAACAAATGATATAAATTTCACAATGTTATTCCAGACTTTTCTAATTAAAAAGCTAGAAAAATAAATACATAAACACGCTTACATTGCATCTTTATGTGTACAATTTTTTTAAATATAGACATGTTCCGTAACTGTTAATAACCATTCTTTATCTTGTTTTACTTAGAACGGGTGGCAGATTGGGGACCAGCCCAGGTGTCATATGCTCTAAGCGCGCCACTGCTATTTATTTTAATAATGAATTTAGTTCATAGTTTATCTGAAACATTTGTGATAAGTCAAATTAATAGTGAGTTATGTTAATCCAAACGGGATACGATTCTATTAACATTATCTGATTCTGAGAATGATATTTCAAGAATAAATTCTAAAAGCCCACGGTTATTTTAAAATCTATTTCCTTACGTGTATAGAGCATTTCCTTGATCATTACTTATGTATATTTCACACAGTAGGTGGTGTATCGATTCTACCATGTGGCTTTATACCTGTGACAGATGCTGCGTTTCGTGTGACAGCCTCTGACCTATGTTTAGCCTAACTACTGGCCACTCACGACCAAATTGTGGGTTGTGCGCTATTGTGTCAGTTGATATGAATGGGCTCTGCTCAAATGACATCGTCATTCGCGTTTCGTACCGATTGTAAATTTCCAATGAACAATCATGGAATGGTTCATGAATTGCTTGGTGAGGTTAATTTATTTGAAGAGTACGCTGTCGTAATTTAATATTTAAAGATTCAAAATGGATTTATTCTCCGATATTTAAATTCCGTAAAAATATTATGACACAATTGTTTTTGATGCCCCTAAGTTTAACTTATAAACATTTACATCCAAGCATGAAAAAACAGCGGTTAATGTTACCAATATTGTTGTTGATTGGTTAATAGTAAAATTATTATCCCAAGAGTCTGGCTATTTTATTTTCACTACATCATCAAATATGTTTTTACATCAACTATGGATTGTCGGAATTATCTCTTATGGAATAGTTTTAAACATAATAATGCTTAACGAAGTAAATAATAAAACGCGTGTCTGAGATTAATGTAATAATAATCAAATAATATATCATGGTAACGACCTAATATTTTTCACCAATGATGATATAATCTAAGTTCGTTGCATATTTTTAATCCATCTCTGTCATTAAATACTACTTTCAAACAGATTAAATTGTTAATTGCTTGGTGACAAATATAAATCTGTAATTTATCTACAATCGAACATGGAAAATTATAAGAATTTTAAATCTTAGTTCAATAAGTGTTTATATAATAAGTGTGATTTTGACTACTTGTTTGGCTTAATTTATTCACAGCTGTGGATTATAATCACGATAGCGAATGTGAGTGACATATGATACGGGAATGACTTATTTTTGAAACAAACCATACCTTGATATCACAGTTAGGCTAAATAATTTTAATAATTTAAGCACTATAAAAAGTAATCACACAGTCTTAATATAAGATACAATAGCTGTGCTGCACATTGATATAGATTTTCTTCTCTTTGAGAGCTCCACTATTTATTGATGGGCTTTTGGTGAATCGGGGTTTTATAAAATCTACAAGAAAGCTGTTAATAAAGATTAGTTTTAGTAATGGCATCGTGAAATATCCATAAATGGCGATGTAGTATAAAATAACTCACAATCGACCCCGTCCAACAGTTTAATGAAGTTAAATTGAACCCGATTGCGACACCTGTTAGTCATGAAAAAACAATTTATAAATTGGTTTCGTATTCCAATCGAATATTCAGTAGCTTTTAATGCTTCGTAGAATCGAGATCACGTCACGGGCAAATTCACATTACTAGCTCATAAACTTTAATGTTATTAAACGGAAAAATACTGTCAGTCTGTTATAGTCCCTTTTTTTTTATTGCTTAACATACACTTGAAGTTTAATTATCGAGCCCGAGGTCACGCAAAAATATTTCAGACGTTCCAAAAAATAATTTATAATTCTCCAGCAAATATTTAGAATTTTTTCAAGTTTTTTGACGTATGATTGGCATGTGAAACTCTGGGAAGGTATATGTTAGAATTTTATGGATTACAGTTTTTTTTTTGTATAATAAACTTAGTTTTACGCGAATGTTTTGATTTTTTTATTTAAGTAAGGGAACAAACTATAAATAAGATTTTTGACGTTGTTTATGTGTTTTGTGAATGTAAGTCTTTTATCTAGAGTTGAACTAAGGTACTTGATAGAGGTAGAGCATGGTAAGTGAGACATAACAATGTATTCAAATCCCAATAGACGATGGGGTTAGTGGAGTAAAAGGTAGCCAGACCGCTCGATGGAGTGATGATTAAGTAATCGGCCCGGGCAAATACCTGTTTTAGGTCTGTTATGTGCACGAACAGACCCGAAACTAGCACCTCTTGACCGCCTTAGTAGCCTTTTCCGAATCACATCTTCCAACTACATTTTCAGCTGGTATTGTTATGCCGTAGCAAACGTGAAGCTGAGGTTTTGTGAATGTTTGTTTTATTTTAATTTATTAATAAAACAAAGCTAGTGAGCTCCAGTGTAAATATATGTTTGGACGATTGAAGTAACCCTGATGTTTGCGCGGGGGAGCCATACACGTGATGCGATTTGAGAGCATAGTGTCATTGAAGGGAAGTCGATCTGCATACTGGATGATGTCCTGTATCATCACAGATATAAGGATATCGTCCTGATTTTTGTAAACGTATATTTCATAACTAAAAATCATGCAGATCAAGTACTGATTAAAGGACAATGCATAGGGTCTGGTTGTTTCCTTGCAACTCTGTTTAGAAACAGATTAATGAACTTGACGCAAAAGATATTCACGCAAGATAGTTACGAGAACCATCAATTGAAATATTTTTAATATTTACCATTTGTCGAAAAGGCGGTTTTCTGTCAAATCAAATCAAATCATTCAAAAATTTAGCAACCGTTTCTCAACAGCTCTAGATATTGATAATTCATTTTCTCTGTCGTCTATTCAGTTTATAACTTTATAAAAAAATAAAATTGAATAAATATTAATTACAATATTTTTGTCGTTGATTAAGTAAATATTACTGAAAGCTAGAAGCAACAATTTCTCTCTCTCTCTCTCTCTCTCTCTCTCTCTCTCTCTCTCTCTCTCTCTCTCTCTCTCTCTCTCTCTCTCTCTCTCTCTCTCCCTCTCTCTCTCACTCTCTCTCTCTTTCTATTTATATATATAAAAAGATAAATATAAATAAAATATATAAATGAATATTTTTAGATCCAAGCATGTATGAAAGGCGAAACGTCGAATGATGACGCCATGTCAATAAAAAATGATATCTTGTTAGAGATGCCAACATTTTTTTTTTCATGACATAATATAAATATCAATATGCAAGTATCTCTGTTGATTACTCCGAACAATAACTTGGAACAAATATATTAGTTAAATAGTTGTAGCTATGTATTCAATGAAATCAAGCACCACAAAAGCCGATATACACCCTGGTGCATTTATAGAGATTCGATTCACCTTTATGTCGTGAAACAATAACCCAAGATCTTCGGGAAATATTATAACCATGAGACGTGACGTTATGCCACTTGAAGGTATCGTAGAGAAAATTTACTTTCAAAATTTACTCGGTAGAGATGAGGAATGCTCGGGACCAACGGGCCAGCTGCTCGCCTCGTGCTCCTCCTCGTGCCCCTCCCAGAGGAAAGTTGGTAGTGCTCAGCGCTGTTGACTTAAGCCTTTCCTTCCCAGGCTCCAGGAAGGAAGTGAAAAGCTTTCTCGCATAAACAATAGAGAGGCCACCAAGCGAAAGACAGAAAGGCGCTCGGAAAAAACAACAAAGTGACTCTTATGAAACTCAATTTATACAGAGAGAGGATGAGCTAGACGGGGAGGGTCGATAGATCTAGGCCTCTCTCTCACTTCCACCCACTTTATTAGAATTCTCTTCTGAAAGCGACTCCTCCGCTTCAATTATCTTCTTGGTGGCATCCACGGATAGCTTGGACTGAAAACGGCAATCCAAACATTGCCACCTTAGGAAAGCGGGGAGACGATACGATGAAAAACAAGCAATTTGGCGGAAAATAGCTCAGTTTATTATGTTTACACCTTTGAAGAGTCTCGTTGTTCCCTTTTATAGTCGATGCTTGTTACCCTCTCATGATGTAGCGACAGCCAATGGGATCTAAGTGACAAAGATTTGAAAAAAAACAAAAAACAGCTCAACGTTTCTTACTGTGGCACAAACTTTTTCGTCGTTCATCAACTTTCTCAGTCTTTAAATCTAGACTTCACCATTGCCTTTCCTCCCTCCAATCTAACATTATATTTTTAACATTATTATTATTTATTTATTTTTAGTTTTTAGTTTTTTAGTAATTACTTTATTAATTTGATAATTTAATACATCCCTACCATCTTTCACGCTCTTTCCTTCTTGTAATAATTCCTTTATTTTCTCTGTTGAGATCGTCAGTAAATGCCAACTAACTCTAATCATGCTATTTGTTTTAGTTTCATACGGTTGGTCCATACTTACTTTTAATACATGATAAAGTCCCGTGATGAAATATTTCTTTCATTCATTTCAACGTTCAAATAAGTTTGTGGTACTTCTCTTAACGTCGTAGGTGATTAAACTAAGCATCTGTGTAAACATACATTTAAACATAATTATGTCCAAATAACCAATCTTCCTTCTTCTATCTTGGATATTGTGAAGAGACGGAAGATTGGCTATTTGATTTATGTCCTTACAAAATTAACACTAAACATGTAAAATTATGTTCGTAGAAATGGGGGGTGCGATATCTGAAGATAAGACATTTCGAACTTGGAACTCGGTGTTGTCGTATAATACTCCATTTGGTTTTTTTGATAAAATATATTTCATTACTTTTGATACACCACCCTTGTCTTAAATAATCACTCCTTCAACAAATTAAAAGAAATGCGGAACGTTCAGAACTGAGACGGTCCAAGGATGGAAGCAAGATGTGAATAGTGAAACTAGTGCTCTGATTAAGTTCTATACTTATTAGAATGTCAAAGCATTATCCAGAAATATATTTGATGAAAACCATTCTTCCCTCAATGAAGCCGATTGCAAAATCTGAAAATACATCCACTCAAATATAACAGTGAATGTTCCAATGTACTCCACATAACACAATACTATGAAGTATTAGGGTTTTTATTTTCTGTTATTTTTATTTATATTTGTG
Source organism: Acanthosoma haemorrhoidale (assembly GCA_930367205.1). Taxonomy (NCBI): domain Eukaryota; kingdom Metazoa; phylum Arthropoda; class Insecta; order Hemiptera; family Acanthosomatidae; genus Acanthosoma; species Acanthosoma haemorrhoidale. Next base: position 143,222,687 of record OV884011.1, read on the forward strand.
GTCACCACTTGCATTTATTATTATTTTTCATTTATTGGTATTTAATATTCAAAAAACTTCTGTCGCACTATGATTACAAGCAAATTATACCCTTCTCTAGAAAGCTTTTCGGGACTTTCAGGATTTATAGCTTGTTTATTTTAATTATTTATTTTATTAGCAGATTTATAGTATTCGCAGTAAACAAATCATGCTTTTGGCTTGCTGGAGAATTTATTGCAGTCGATCCAGCAAATGCAGCAGCAAGAAGTATACTTTTAATTTATTCATAAATATAGCATTTTATAAAAAAAAAACACATGCATATTCTATGCCTTTTAAAATTCCATAGCTAATTTGAGTTTAAAAATAAAATAATTAGGTCTTCAGACTATCTTTTTATGTCAAAAACCGTAATATTAGCATTTGTTCAACGTCGGACGGTGAATCCTACATACAGAGAGCCCTAGTAAAAGTAAACTGGGAATTTCTCTCATAATATTCAGTGACGAGGGGAAATAGTTGTTAAAGTTACTTGCATGTCGGCTCGCTACCTCTCGGCAACTACTAACTTTTACTACCTATGTTAAAACCCGGAGATGTACTCGTATATATCCTTTTTCTCTCAGGCATGATGGAAACCACGAATGAGTAAAAAAAAAACAACCACTATATGACTTAAAATATCGTAAACTTTCCTTTTTAATGCTTGAATATATGAGATTTATTTTATAATTACTTTAAATGTTTATATGTATATATATAGAATATAGAAGTTAATCGTCGGGGGTTAAACTTAATTAAAAAAAAATAGGTAAGAGGGAAATGAATGACATTCTCAAACTTCTGTAAAAAGAATACTTTATTGCCTCTAGATATCCGACATATATAGGATCATGGGTTGTTTCCATCTCATGATCGTATTAGTTTTCAGCATAGACTTTCCTCTCATTGCCTGGCTTTAACTCTACCCTGCCAGTTCCTGTCTATCCGACAGGAAATCAAACTTAACACTTATGCTAATTATATATAGTTCTGACATAACAATTCCTATGTTCCTACTCACCTAGAGCAGCACAACACTGTCTTATAGAAACAGAACATAACTTTATGAAATGTGGTACAAAACTTAAAACAATAAAAAAAACAACATATATCTGGCAAAAGTATAGACACCAGAAACTCAATGAGATGTGTGCAGGAGTGAGGAAATTAAAGTCAATTTCCTATTTGGAGGGCTTCCCTACTGGAATCTTTAACTGCTCGAGATGGACAGTTCTCCTGTTCACGGGTTCATGAACACTTTGGATGGTCACCAAATTGTGTTTGCGAATCGCGATCACCCGGAAGGGACCCTCATAACGGGACACCTCCTTACTCCCATTGGAACCGATCCTACGATACACCGTAGTGCCTATCTTGACGCGCTCTTCTAACGGCTTGACGTTGTTGGTTTGAAAAGGCTATTATAGCGTGGATCTTTGGTAGTCCTTTTGTTTTAGTGTAGTTTTTATTTATACAACCGTTCTGTATTGTTTTTATTTTCATTTTGGATTATCAAGTGCTCGGATTATGATATGTATTTATAGAATTTGATTCAATTCAGAGATAATCTTCCTATCCTTCTGACGATCGCAGATATCATTCCACTCCAGTACTTGTTTGCTTGACCTGTAATGATTTAGTCTAGCATTTTTGAACAATAAAATTCATTACTATCACCGACTTGAAAGTTAAGAAGAAGGGGTTACTAAATAATATATTATTTGTATATTAACTATTATATGTATACTCGTTGGCTAACAGACTAAAACGTGGAACATCAATATACTAATACGTGGAACGTAATATAAAAAAAAAAAGAAACGTGAGTGAAATTGTTTAATCAAAACTAATACCTTTCCAAGCAGATTTTAATTGTTTTTCCTGTACAAGATTTTTGGGGTTATTTGCGGTTCTGGAAATATTTGTTCACAACTTGGATTTCCAGAGAAAGGTATCACAGGTTATCTTATACTTAATCTACACGTCCTGTAATAGATCCCACCGGTTCATCCCTTGTATTCGTTCCTTTGTCTGCTACATCCATGTATATGAGATTAAATATATACATGGATTTTTTAAAAAGAGATTCGGTAGCTGAGTAGCCCAAATATGTAAAATCAAGTACTTTCTTGTCAAAAATACGATACATTTTTTAAAAATTATATTCATAGAAAAATCATACTAAATTGAAAAATAAAAATCACGGTTCACATCCTTTAATTAGTTTACATGCCTATTTTATGGTTATTAATATTTAAAAAAATATATGTAGGTTTGAGTAACACAACTTGTTTAAGGACTGAGTTGTTCACATGCCGCCGAACTTGCATTGCTGTTTGGTGAGATGAGAGGTCTGTGAACCTCTAAAAACTAAATAATCTGGAAGAAGAGACAATGTTTGTCATATACAATAGAGCTGTGCTTTAGTCTCTCATTAAATATCTGACTTAGGACGGAGTGTAGTGGGCTTGTTTTTAGGTAGTGTATGAGCGAGAGGGTAACTCTGTAGTACCTTTTCACACAACATTTGCAGCCCAAGATGATTGCCCCGGTCTCTACTAGACGTGGTCGGACAGTACAGGAATCACCAACTGTTTGAGCCAATCTAAAATTTAATGACAAAATTTGGTTGAGCAATATAGAATACAAGGCGCTATTGAAAAACACTCAAATGATAAGAAGAATTTCATTTCGTTGGCTATCGCTGCTGCTGCTACCTATGAGATACAGCAGGGACGACCTCGCGCATTGGACCCGTTGGGGTTTTGTTGAGACCGGTCACTTTGGATCCTAGCTTTGTTGTAGTAGCATCAAAATTAGTCGAGTGCCGAGATTAACATGTGAGATTAATTTGTCGAATCCTAAGTTATCGGTTGGAATCTGATGGTAGTCATAACAGATACATGGTTCGGCAGGTTTTTGTATCTTTCGCCGGAAATCGAGGAAAGCAGTAAAAAATCATCCATTAGGCCAGAAGCTCCTGCCCGAAGCTGGACCGATCGCCGGACAGGTAAAAGGGGATTGATTCCTAAAATGTTCCTTTCAATTTCGATCTATCCGATCCCAAAAACCACCCCTTTTCCCTTACAGAGAGACGGGTCAGCGGCGACGGGATTCTGCTATTGGTGGTAAGTTTGGAATTTATTGAATCTAAAATTATTTATTATTAATATAATTTGTTGTTATGTTTTATTTGATTTCGGTATTTGTCGTCGTTATTTGATATTACAGTCCACTGTTGGTTCTCTATTAGAGAAATAACTTGGAAACTCGTTCGTTCTAATTCTGACCTAAAATTGAATATTGGTGATCTCACAGCTAATTTATCCGCGTTCACACCAATTAATAAACTTAATTATTAAAGAATAAAGTATTATTAGAATTTTATAATTCATGTTATAGAATTTAAAAAAACATTATCAGTAAAATATATGCGTTGATGAGGCTGCAGGAATAGCGTGGAGGATTTCCTAAATCCTTGCCTCCTTCTTCGAAGCCAAGAAGGTGACAGTTCTGTGACCGTTTAAGGCCCCTTATTTTAAAGCCAATCAACAGAACTTTTCTTTTCGGGTATCGATTTGCCCTCGTTAGCTTCTTTACGTTGCCTTCACCGTGGATTTCTGCCTATAATCCACAAAGAAATATTCGTTTGGCAGGTAATCCATTCTCCGATAACTGCTGCTCCTTGCATAGCCCGAAGATCCGGAAGTTTCCTCTCTGAACATTCCTTGCAAGATAAAAGCTGACCGGACAGACAGTCGGTAAGTAGACCAGCCGTGACTGGGTTCGATTTATCCCATCCTCGGCTCTTCAGTTACGCTCTATCGGATGACCTTTTTCAATTGTAGCTACGTGAGGCCGTTATTATCTCCTTGACTGGACGCGGGATGAGTCTGTTAGTCCTACTCTATATCTTCCACTTCATACTTCAATCCTCATCTTCTTGTCGAAATACAATTGGGGCGATTTGTGTCTCACTTGTATAATAATTTTCGTACATTTGATTTAATATAAATAGCTAATGAAGCAATACAAATAACAAACAAAATTTCTTTTTTCTCAAATGTACGTTTTAATAGGTAAACATAATTATATTGCAGAAATAAATGGTGTCATTAATTGCAGCCCAGCCGGATGATCAACGCACTCACAAAGCAATAAAATAAAATTTTAGCGGCTGCTTGCTTTTTATTAAAAAAATAAAAAGTTTTTTTTTTGCACTTTACTTTGTAATATTCATAATATAATATTATTATTGTATTGTATTATTGTATACAATATCATATATTCATAAATAAAAATTGTACTTCTCGTTCGCAGACATGATGGGTCAATTACAATAAGTTGTCCAGCAGGTAGACACCAATATAATTTAAAAGTGAATGAATACACTGAATAATTAAAAAAAAGCTATTCATTCTAAAATATATAATCTAGAACGGCCTGATTCACTCGTTGTCAACAAACAAAATTAGTGAAAATGACTAAAACTTTAGACCATTACGAGATCGTATGAAAATGTCTGTGCTTTTGGAAAAAAAAAAAAAGAAAATTTTTGGCTCTCAAAAGATTGTTTTTTGAATTTGTGTTACAGGCTTCTGATCTGGGATTTGAAGAATCATAAAAAATAGCGATTACCTAACTGACTTTTTTCATGATTGATATATTTTTTATTACTTTCTGTTACTGTCTTATTGTAGATATAACTTTAAAAAGTCAGGATTTAAGACCAATTTTATAGAGTAAACAGAGTGCAGACAAATAAAAGGCAGTTGTCCCATACCTGAATCCAACTCCTAGATGACTTTTGACTCAGGAAATATTCATAAATAATCCCCCTGAAACAAACGTGCTAATTAATATACACAGCTTAAGTTCAATTTTCTTATAATAGTCGTATACTAGGCTATCATAAGTAAATTCAACTTCGTTTCATTTTAACGGAAGGCTGTGCTCAGTTGCGTTTCTACGGTATTTCATACGACGGCACTAAAATCTTGCTACATTCATTTCGGACGTTTTAACGAGATTTTCTGCATGGTTACTGGAGTGTAAGTTTTTTTTATTCTTTAAGGGATCTGTCAATTATACCGTAATCTCCATATTCAGTAGAAGCTTGCTATCAAAGAAGACTTCGCCCTTTCTGCCCTAGTTTAAGTACACAAGAGCGAATAATATCGAATGCATAAATAGGTTGTAAAGATAAGCTTCTAGCCTATAAGCCCCTAATGAACATTTTTTAATAGAGGAAATAATTACAATGTGCCCTACTACGGCATCAAATAATTGTGCTAAATGATGGGATTCGAAAGCGAATTTCCCCTGTCGTGGAGAAGGAAGTAGGACTCATAAGATTTATAAATAAGCTAAAGTATACTGCTTCGTTCGGCGACTGAGGCTTATTTCGTATTCTGGATATTTACTTTCATACCAATGCATTCATCTATCCAATATATTCTACTGTATCCAAATACATAAAATGTAGAGAGAAATATAAAGAATGTATCTTTCTACGCATACACATATTCCTTTTATTTCTGCCTCACTCACCCTCAACCCCCCACCTCTAAGCTCAAGATGAATAATTAAAATATTTGATTTAAAAGGATGTCATTCAACTATTGAACTACTAACAGATCCTGAGCGTATTGCATTAGCGTAAAGTGATATTAAAAATATGTTTTGCTGAATAATATTTACTCAATTTAATATCACCCCAATTGCTTCTAACTCAAAGTTGCTTACCTTAATAAATTAATGTAGTGATCAATGGAAGGTATTTCATTAATAAAATATAATTTTACAACATATCCTTTCTTCAACGTTTGAAAGTATTTAATGAAATAGAATCAAATTTATATGAATTCAAATTTTGAAAAATAGTACATATATCTTACTGACTAACCATCAAAAATTAAAAATTCTTACGATAGTCCTCCGTCAAATAATCCTCAGAAATCGACCCCGAAAAAAAATTGAAGTGTTCACAGGGACCAACAACAAGGAGGCCTCCCCCTCAAAGGCTTGATGGACTAGCGAACGGTTTATTGCCTGTCAATCCAAGTTTTATGGCAGTTAGTGCCTGACAGTCCTGGCCCTGGTAACGTTTGCCAACTTTCATCTAGGCAATCGCTATCCACCAATATTATTATTTCCTATATTCATGCCGGGATATACATATAACAATACAAATAATATTTTTTTATATATTGAGGAATTAGGCTTTGTTCGGCCATACGAAGAATAAACCAAAATATCTATTTAGCGTTACAATTCCGCACCCTACTTCTAGTTAATAAAAGCTGGGGTGATAAACATCAAGAAAATGCTGAGCAGTAACCGGGATACTAATACATGTTCTATTTTTTTTTTTTTTTTTTGGACAATTAGAAAAAGCAACAACGCCGCAATAATGAAACTGAGTTCGGAGTAATAATTTTCATTTTATTGGTAAAAGGGTCGCCCGCCCTTTGATTTTATCACTGGCTTATTCGCCGCGTTCGGGAGCTACTAATCCGTAGGCGATCGCTTCTGCGGGATTTGCGTTTTATAATTAAAAGTTCTCAGTGGATCGAGGGGCGGGGAACGGCTTTATGAGTATTACTTTGCATATAGTGAGACGGGCTGGAAGTTGGCAGGAGTACGGACGCGCCTTTATTGCGCCTACTCCCCCCCTACCCTATCTCCCACACTCTACTGTCCCCGTTTTATATGCTTAGTTTTATTAGATTATATACACAGACCACGTGTTTATGCTTATCCGTGATAGTGCACGTTATTATGTGTCAGTAGCGTACCACCGTGATGAGAAAATGAATGAGATTCTGCTGAATGAGTCTAGATGACGATATCTAAGGGTCTGTATAAAAGGTGCTAAAGATGGTCATAAACTAGACAATTTTTGGCATTTACTTATGGCTTAGTCAATCTTGATTGAATGAGTAGTATAGTATTTCTCTATCCGATATTATGACATTAGAGTAAAATACATCATGTTACTCTTGCACACTACCTATTAGTCAATGTAGAAGCCCTGAAGTTAGGCAATATAGCAGAAAAAGTTTTTGTCGCATAATTTACCAAAGTAAAATAGATAAAAATGCCACATAATTCAAAAACGAATTTGCGTACCACAGTGTACATTATACTGTAGAGGAAGTGGAAGATATGATCATCGGATCTTCATCCACAGTAGACGATTTTTTTTTTTAATTTTCTTATTTTTCTAATAAAATTCTGGGGTCAATCCACCAAATTTATTTTTATAATTATATTTAATTAAATTTTCTCCAAAATTCAGGGATATTTATGAAGAAAAATACGTGCTTCTGAGTAACTTTTGAACATCTAAACATTGGTGAATTGCACTGACGTGAGTTAGGTGGTTTATATCGTTTTTACCTACATCCTCCGATCATACTCTATGCCCTATAAAACACAATCTATATCCACTGCCTGATATGTGGGACTGGGGTGCCTCCATGACCTTAACCGGTTCGGGGGACCCTGAGTTTCGCTCTCATCTTCTATCTCGAGCTACCTTCGCTGGGCTCCACATATGAGTTTAAATATAAAAACAACGGGGTTGAGGGCCTGAGGAAATAAATTCCCTAAAAACAAACACGAACAACTGTTGGACCCCTTCATAAAGATCATCTACTCATCACCAGTAAACTTTCTGCTGATGATGTTTAAAAACCATAAAATAACACTTTAGTTCAAATTAAATTATTAAAACAGAAAAACCAACAACCTTAAAACTGGTACCATAGCCTTAATGTTAATTTCTTAACCAAGTCCATTCCAACGTTAACTACTTGGTATTGTTATCTAGAAACACTTCAATTCATTCGCCAATCCAAATTATATCCTGAAATCGTCATTATAACAAATAAGAAAGTAATTCAAATCGCTTTATATTATTTGTTACTTTCTAAACAGCAATTTTTTTTTTGGCATAAGAGAAAAAATATACCAAACTTCTTGGCTTGAGATTTTATATTCCCAAGTTTTAGAGAATTTTCTAAACCCACCTTAATGATCCCCGTTAGAGACTTAAGTCATAGAGATGGAGATACCAACAGACGAAGAAATATTACCCCGTAACTTCTCGAAGATAAAGCCTCTTCGTTTTGGCTTACAGAAATTATTTTTGGGAGTCTTTTCTTGTATTTGTAAACTCAGCCTTATTTTATTTATAAAAGTTTCTAATTTTGTTTTCGTTTTCATTACATTTCTAGTAAAACACGCCATTTTAAAATGTTTCTTAATATTGTCAACTTCTTTCCTATTTTTTGTATTATACAGTGGTATCAGACACCAGTACAACAATCGTTTTTCATACAATGAGCAATTAAATCAATTAAGTAAGTTTGGGGACAAAAATTAAAATCTCCAATGATATGTTCATAAAAGTTGAAACTCTTAACTCACGAATCTTCATTGCTATAAATAAATATTTATGATGTGAGTAAAACAGATCCATTTGGATTTCCTGCTTCGCATTACCACATTTGAACATTTCTACTACATATATCGATGAATGAATGGAAAGCGGGGTTAAATGGAGCGGGCGTAAAGCGGAGAAAATTGTATCAGAAACGCTCAGATGCAGTCAGAGAACTCCGAAAGCGGTATTTTAGCTCCAGTCATTCGGAAAACTTCCACAACCGTCGACTAGATGGAAATATACTGTGCTTGCGTTAGTGCCTGCTCGCTTCCAACTATTCACCGAGTTCAAATGAGAACTTTTAAAAGTAATGGTCTATACATATGATTTAGGGTTACTCTCTTACCGGTTAGTACGTCTGACCGTGTAACTACTAGTCGATAGGTTCTTTCAACATTTCTTCATAGGCGGATCAGTCTGCTTCGGGTACTCTGTCTCGTAAGGGAAATGAGTAGTTCCGGTCTGGTAGACCATGAAGGTTCTTTGGATTGAACCTAACATTTACCGACTATGATGTGTTGAAATTACCTTTTATGGACTGCCACATATTTAAGTTAATTCAAATTACTTGATTTGTTTTGTTTTTGGACGAATAAAGTTACTTGATTTATTGATTTAAAACGTTGTACTCAATCGAAATATTGCTTTTGTTGGTAGTGTGGATAGTGATTCTTGAGGTGTCTCCTATGTACAATATTCTACAGTTCAAATGTTTAGTCTACTTCCGAAACACAATATTCCGTCTGATCTTTATACTCCTGCCCACAAAAGTGCAGCATACAATCGTTCGGTGAGCCACTCTCTGGACCCCTCCCCCCTCCTAATAATCACCATCCTTTACCTCACAGTCCGTCAAAACGTTCCTATTCCACCATCTTTAATATGGTTTGGCCATTCTTATTCATAGAGTACTGGAATATATATTTTTTTCTATTCTAACATGATCTCGTCAGGATACCCACAGTAATTTCCCTCAACCGATGGCTGAAAACATAATTTAAAATATATATATATATATATATATATTGAAACCTACTTCATTTTTTACCATCTCTCTTTTTACTTTACTTGATCAATTTAACTTAACTAACTTGGCAGGTCCGTCATGAGATCTTTAATTCAAATTGTTTTATGTCTTTGACATAGGAATTTATTCCGATTGAATCGCCCGATCTCAAGGCTAATGTTGTGGTTATCAATAAATTGAGAAACTAGGAATTGTGAAATATATTCAAATAAAATAGTTATGACAAATAATTATAATTAACATAGAGTATTGACAAAATGTATAAAAAAAATATTCAAATCCTTTTAAATTATGATACTACTACTAATTGCAAAACATGAATTTGAGCTCAATTTTTTAATGGATCCATAATAATAAACAATATTCATAACACCAGCCTACAACTTATCCGCCCATCTGTCTCAACACACCATGGTATTCAATATCGTCCAACTGCTTTTCTTCTCTTCTCTTCTGTAACCCAACCAACGTTACTTTCTACTATTGGTTCTTCAATAGTATGGTAACTGCCAATTCGGGAGCTTGCCACTGCGTTCTTCTCGACGGCTTGGCTAAGACTGGTTTTCAGCTCATCCCCACTCCTAGGAGTATAAGGGAAAATGACCCTTACCATATATGAGGGTCATGATCTTTATTCTCAAATATCATGAATGCTACAGTATATATATATTTGTGTGTGTGTGTGTGTGTGTGTGTGTGTGTGCAGTTGTGTTGTAACGGATCTGGCCCTAGTGCTATTACACATCTGCTTGTCAGAGATCTCTAAAGGTTTTTTTTTTGTTTAATTACTGTGAAAAAATAATAATGATTTTGCCTAAAATAAGTATATTCTATTAGTTACAATTTATTTTGGCCTTTATAATGTCCTTTGTCAAACCTAATGAAAAAGTCCAATTGGCTAAAATGTTTGAAAGAAAAAAGCAGATAAGGTATGGGACTGGATCCTGGCTTGGAAATTTTATTGAATCTATTTTTTCGTTACTGTATTATAAATGGATTTTGAGCTAACATGTTATTCTAAACATTATATTTTTACTTTGTTGCATTCAGAAGAATGCGTACTCTCTAATGCAATCAAAATGCATTATAAGGAAGGGGTGACTATTTTCTCAAGGTTGAACTTTTATAAAACATTATAATTAAACACGAAAACTTAAACTTGCTATTGATGAAAGAAGGGCAGAAGTAGAGTTGAACATAATTGAAAACGATAAGGTGGTCTATTGACTGGACAATACACATGCTCCCTTTACGTTCACTAAATAAAGTGTGTCTCACAATTTTCTATTGTATTTTCTGTAAAGTATTCTAGATGTCATTTCTGCATGGTTTCTGAACAGTTAACAGTCAAGAAAGCTAATAAATTTGGGATATTATAAGATACTTTGCTGAAGTAGCGTGAAAATAGTTTGTAAGTTACTTAAAAACTTGCTTCATAGCTTGCGAAAACAATAAGATTTTGAGCATTTGTATCATGAACCGTCTTCCAAGTTTTCAATTTCAGTATATAATTGTTTTAGGAATCCTTTTGACTTTTAACGTCACGGAACAATTATCTTAATATTGGAATATTGAAACATGTATTATCGAAAAGTTTATAATGTTACGATTTATTTAATTTTAGCCTTCTGAATTTTGCCTAAATGTTTTTTGCCAGGCCTCATGTATAGGGAATTTCGAAGCATTTACAGAATGTACTAAACCTGGCCATCGGCAAAGCAAGGTGTGTCTGCTCCCCTGGCCGGTTTGTGAAAGGTAAATTGTTAATCGAGATCAGCAGGTACGCTGTGGGCTAAAACCCGTTGAAAACTTTTGTGACAATTATTCACCCTTGTCATTAGATGTTGATTACTCTGGACTCAACTAGAGAACTTTATAAATGCAAATTTAACCGTTATTAAATACTTTCTCACGCTTCAGTTTAAATTTTTAAGTTTCTCAGCGTTAGTTTAAATTTCTTCAAACATTAATTTCTCTAATGATCAATAAGTCGCTTCTTCAAGCCCCAACCCTGTCAAACTTTTTATTTTTTTCTTCAGCTTATAACTATTGAGACAATTATGACATTTTTTAATAAAAAATGTTAAATTAACGAAACAGTAAATAAAAACTGAGGTCATGACCACGTAATCCGTTATGCCTGAAATACGAACTTGATCTGTATTTGACCAGAAGGGTTAGGTCTGTGAAATTTGGAGAATTTATTTTCAGTTGAAGGACTTCAAATGTTAATACGGTTTCGATACGGTTTCTCTATCGAAATATAGAAGTCACCTACATGTTATTAACTAACGTTATTATATGTTATATTATGTGTGCCAGTCGGCATTCACAGCTTTTCTTGGAACCTCCCGACTGTAAAAACTAAGGCTTAGTTTCTGGGATTAGGTCACCATTACATAACTAGAATACATAACATACATTTAATTAAACATATATTACATTAAATTAATATACATCATACAATTTGGGAACCTAGTTTATAAGATCTTTATTTGTTAAATTACACTTTGCTTGTACAACATTAATAATTGTGATATGTACAATTCAAATGCATACAATATAAAGATACACATTATGCCTAGCCCATCAATCAAATGGCATTTCCACCAGATTACTAAGGGAGTACCTTACACTAATGAGCTTAGGAACATACCCCTTATAAACAAAAAGACTTTAACACGGAAATTTTTTTGTAATATCGAACACTTAATTGGTTCGTATCAGATTGCAAAAAGTGGTTGTCTGATTTTTGTCTTTTGATTCACATTAGTTCAGTAAAATGTTCAAAATATTTTGTCGTATCGAAAGCGTTATTCGTCTAATCGCCGGCCATATTTCACTCTTAGACCCCTCGTAAATATCGACTAGACGTTTGACTCGTAGCACGACTGTACAAACATCAAGTGGGTTGGGAGCTTAGGTCAAAGCTCTCCGTCGTAAATATAGGGATTTAAGTGTCGGGCTTGAAAAGGGCCTTCGTGAATGAAGGCTTGAACTAGTTTTCATAACCGATTCTGTACTTATCCAATACGATATTAATTTCAAATAATTCATTCTATCCTCGTTTTAATTTATACAATATGTGTATTACTGGTATGTAATCCACGCAGGTAACAGTTTTTTGCTGTTTATTACCTTGATTCCTAATGGATTATTGGATGCTCGTAACATTCTTACATACGTTCCAATCCTCTGGTTCCAATCAAGGGCCTATAGACTTAAGTCGTTCTTCACTAGTGTCCGAGCCATCTTTTAACTCAGTTGTACTCATATGCATTTTTCTAATGTCCTTTGCCACTGCTCACCATTGGCTATCATTTAAATGAAAGACTAATCACATATTTTGATTTATGATTTTGTATTTTTCACTTACAGTGGCATCTTTTTTTTGTTCAAGCCGTATCCAATTATACATAATACCTAAGAGTCAAAGAAGACAGTTAATCAAAAAAACTTATTTCATTAAAAATCGAATGGAGTTATGCATTTTTATAATTTGATGTACAAATCATGATACATTTTTTTCGGGATGAGAATAGATTTCATGGATTCAAGAGTGTTTTTGAGAGGGATTGGTAGATATTGTACAAAATAAAAAAATTGGAAATTTTCAATTCATGACAACATGGTCAGTCTTTGTTTGAAAGTGATTTTGATGATTTGAAGGTATCGTGGTGAACCCCAAAGCAGTAAAGTTATCCGTAACAAATTTAGCGTGGATACTGCTCTGTTCATTCAGTAAAAAATTATCTTGTTACTGGTTCGAAAATTTTAACCATATTACTCTTCTAAATGTATGCTTGGTTATATTTGCAATTTTCAGTAATTTATTTTGATTAAATGATCTCAGAATATTTCTTTCCACTTAATAGTATGATAACTTTAACTTAAAAGCAGAGTGCCCTCTCGAAAGTATCTACGATCACCTCTATTGAAATCCTACAACTTTTGAGTGTATAATTTCAAAAGTTACTTCTCCGTTGGCTCAAAACGTTTCTTTTTTTTTTTATCGGGGTTGACACAGTTTTTCAACTAGCCTGCCACTCGTGACATTTTTTAGTTTTCATAGGCAATAACTGCTATTTACTTGTCAATAAAACTAGAGTTTTGAAAACTCACTCAAGCGGACCTAGGAAAACTTACTTTAACTGCGGGTTGTTGTAAAAAAAACTACTTCCTTATTATATTATATCATCTTCTACTTATAGGGTGTTTACATGTTTGCCTTATAGCAGTGTCTATTAAGTTTAATCATGTCAGTCCATCGCTAATTGAGGCAAATTAGATACGATAAAAGTTCAGCGGGTTTCATCGGAGCCTATATTACATTCAATAAATCCACCGGTAGTTATAAACATTCATCAAGGGAATTGGCAGTAAATTTTACAAGCCACGTAGTAAATACATTGCCAGTTTATTAATAAGCCGGTAATGAAATCTTTATTAGAATAATAAATCTTTATGACCCACGGAGTATTCTATTCAAAGAGTAGTGCCTGTAGCCTGATTGAAATAATTATGACTTATGTCATAGTAATAATTTACCAGCTGTAGCAAATAAAAAAACCATAAACGGTAGCAATATCGATGAACAGCATTAATATTAGGTTTGAGGGCTAGTTGTGGGTTTTTTTTTCAGTGAACACCTTTGTCTAACCTCAATCTTTTATTTTCCCAGCAAAGCGTTTTCAGCAAGTTAAGCCGCTTCACTAAGGAAGCTTTGTAGATGGCGGGTTTACTCCTTAAAGCGCTTAGATGGCAGTGGAAATAAAGGTGGGGGTAGGAGAAGTTTTGTTTAGCGAAAATATTGATTTATTTCTCTGGATGTTTATTTTTAAAATTGGGGAGGCCTATTTGATGAAAACCGAATGCTATGTTACTAGTTGTAAGGAATCGTATATTTTACAATGCAGAATCCTTCATTCATTCAACATCCAGCCACATGCAGAATTTCCATTCTCTTAGATAATTCTAATACGTATGCACATGCTCATTGGCCAGTATTTTATTTCAAAAAGTAACAAGGCGGTATACTGAACTTCGAAGTTCAGCTTAAAATACATACTGTACGGATTGCTTATAAACGTTACAATAGAGAAACTTCAAACAAAATGTTGTTTATAAGTGCTTTAAGGAGAAATGCTTTAATATGACGTTGGTATTAAAAAAAAAATTACTGGAATCAAACAATTCTTGCTTGGAGGGTTATTAGATTTGACAGAGAAATCTTGTTTATCTATCGGAGAAGCCAGGAGCCGAAAGCTTCTTGATATTCATGAAGCCTATATCAGTTCTAAGTGCGGACATGGCCGGACTTCCTGATAGGTCAGAGAGCATAAGTTACGGACCCCCCCACCGCCGATCTTAAGCCGGACTTATAAATCCACTCAGATACGGACAGAAGAAGAAGTCTTTCGACAAGTTTCGACCCGGGGCCACAGATAGTGGAGCAGATAGCCGCGAGATAAGATAGTGAGTGGCTGAGGGGTGGAAGAAAGATTGTGACAGCTAGGTGGATGGATGACTACCCACTGTAGGCAACATGCTAACTCGGACTTTCCATCATCGCTATCAACGCTCGCCGGCCCATCTTGTTTTGGCTCTAGCCACCACGGCTTCTAATAACCAGCATCCATCTTCTCACGGGGAAATTTGATTAGGAAATGGATTTCTATGTCCGTGTTCTTTTTGTTGCTTAGTCGGGAGGGGGAAGTCCTCTTTCATTCAGGTACACAACATTTGTCTTTCTTCTCCCTATCTACAAGAATGAGCTACGATAGAAGTCATAATAAAGCGACCCAATCGATCAGAAAATGAAAAGGAATAGTCCACAAAGACTTAAAATATGGTAATCAGTTGATGGTGTGGTCTCGGCGTAAAGGGTACATAAGGAATAGATCCAAAGCTTTATTGATTTATAACCGAATGTTTACGACGGGCTATGGCGTCATTCTTAATGGCCAATCTGATGGTAACAATAGCACTTGACGGGTAGTCTGTCAAGTGCCGCGTCTGGACTGGAGTCTGGAGTTCATTCAATGGCCAACCCGGAATGTACAAGTTGAACCCTTATTAATTACGGGATAATTCGTGGGAAACATTCCTGTATAAATCAATAGTGGCATAAAGAGACAGAATGTGTTTTATTTCTTAATTAGTTTTTGGTTCAAACTAAAAATTAACGTTTTTTTTTAAATATTGATATCATTATTATTTTTTAGATTAACAACAACTTTATTATGATAAAATTAAAATATGCCTGATAGGGCTATAATTAATTGTGATAAATGATCTCTTTCATACCAATTTACAATTTTCATTCACTCGCTCATTCATACTATATAGACAAACAGCCCAGAGGCCCCCCAAGTCCACATGGTTGTTACCAACCTCGCGTGCGAAGGAGGAAGCGGAGGCTTGGGAAGTCCCCCACGCTCCTACGTCAGGCGCGTCACAGGATAAGAGCCAGCGGAGGCTGACCAAGCGCGCGAGAGCCACAGACGCTCTGGACATAGATATTACTATTAACATTTTTTTGTCTAATTTCTAGTAGCCAAGATGGCTTACAAAAAAAAAAAATCAATTGTGCAACATCTTTTAAAGAAGTGGAGCCAGTTCAATTTTTTAAGCAGGCTAAGCTTCTTAACTCTCAACTTCCAATTAACTTTTCTTAACTGGATTAACTACTTAGCTATTCAAGTAGCTACTCATTCATCCTCACTAGGCTAAATGAATCCTGGCCAGCTATTTCCTAAAGAAAATTTCCTTAGGGAATCTGGGGGTTGAACTCGGGCCGAAATAAAAACCGGTTTAATGAATAAACACGTATAATCCGTATTCAAGAAACTCACGCCAAGTACCAAGAGTATTTCTTACCATTTTTTCTTTACTTTCGTTTCTAAGTACAGTTAAAAGTTAGTTTGATCAATGTGTAAAATTAACATTAAAAATACAATTTAATTCACTTGTTAAAATTTTGAGAGGCTACTGATTCTTTGATCAACCAGTTGTGGTGTATTGAGAAAATAAAAGTTATTAACAAAGGTTACAACGCGGAAATCGCTTTAAATCTTAGGCTTGGCTAGAATACGATAACTAGACCAGTTTGAAATTAAGTATGTAGTGGTCATCAAATCAATTATTCACCTGATTGTAGGGTCGCATTATTTATTCAAGTGGAAGTTCACACTGCTGCTATTTCTGGGGTCGAGTAAGTTACTGAACTCGGCCATCTAACTGTGCTTTAGGAGCAAGTAAATTGAATTTCCAAGTAAGTTAACTTCTTTTAACCAATATAAATATACATACAATTACTAAAATATTTTAATATTATTATAAAAATATTAGTTTTGTTAGCTTTATTTTTTTTTTCAAAACCACAAGGCCTTAGGCTATTAGCTAAAGAAAAAAATAGTAACAAAACCTGGGATCTTCTGACCGCTGGTCATGTGCACTTCCATAGGAGCTCTCCCCTTTGAACGCGGTGCCTTTATCTTCATCTCTTTAGTTAAGCACTGCTAAACCTCAGAAAAACATTGTCAAAGTAAATGTTTCAAAGGGGACTACGATGAAGTTATGTAATTATGTTAGCTATCCCTTTGAGGCATGGAATGAATGTGTTATTTAAATATGCAGCGTATACTAACCATAGTAGTTATTATTTAAAGAAAATAGGTGTCTATTATGAGCCCTGACACCGTTCCCGTTTCTTTTGTTAATAATTATCAAAACATTGACATAGCTTACCACAATTAGTAATTATTAACAGAAGCCCTCCTAAGTATGTTATCGATCATGTATTTATCTGTCTGTTATATCATGGAAATAATTAATGACCATTATTTATTTATTATAAAAATATTTTAATGATTATTTAGTAATCAAAAGATCAATATTTGTTGATCGCATTGAATAGCATATCAACTCGAAGATAAAAGGCTTTCAGCAGACTATAATTCTTAAACTGTCACTTAAGACTTTGCGACGATTTCATTAATGAGGGATAATAATAATTTCTAATGGGTGTCTTACATGAACTGCTATACATAGAAAAAAATACGATATCAAATTAATGAATTCCGTGCCTTGATTATTTATTGTACTGAATTTTACTTTTACCCATTAAAGAGTTAAAGTGGGACTTAGCATTAGAACATTTGGGTTGACAAAAATAAATATATTTAATAGTTTAAACTTATGATCTCAGGTCTCTTTCTTACCTTTCAATCAAAAAATCAATATAAAATGGATTAATAAATATATACAAACAAGATGAACAAGATTTTTTCATAGTTATTACGATTATTTCTTTTGTTACAACGTGGAGTCAATGGCGGTTTCTTATCTAACTTCTTGAATATAATATCTTCAATACCGTAACTATCTTCGCTTACAGTATTGACGTCCAAGTCATCATTGTATTTACTTCTAACACAGAATGGGCAAATGACTTTTGTTCCACTCAACAACTCAATATATCCACAGCGCCTCAATCTTCCTGTATCCGTAATTCGTACCCAACGCCACAAATCTTTCTCTCCCTGGGGCATGTCGCCATGAATTTTTTTTATGGACCCAAAGTATTGTCATGTATGGAACTACCGGAGAGTGAAGAGAAAAAAAGACTCGAAGGCCTTAGATGGAAGGTGGTCGTCGGAAAATGCATTCTCACAGTGCAGCATTCTCCTCCAGCTACTACCAGGACCATACCATATTCGTGACTGTGGACAGCTGACTGGTTCAGCTTGACGGAAGAGTCTTAATAGATTCAATTGTTAAATAACATATGCTTATAAATTTCTTTTAGTTTCGTAATACATTTGAACATCTGTTTTGAGATGTTTTAAGCTTGTATGTATTTGCGGTATCATGGTTCTGTTCGTTATTGTAACTTAGAATATCTTGTCCTTAATAATAATGTTATTGTCACAGTTCACTATCATTTGTATTAGTTATTTGTCAACCATCTGCATTCAAACTAATAAAGCCTAAAAGGTAAGATTAAAGTTTGGATTCCTAATTATAGATATTTACGTAAGTAGTGAATATATTTCATCTATCTGACAAGAATTACCTTTGGTGAATAACAGAGGACTAAATTATCAACCCCAGGTATTTTTCCTTTTGATTTAACTTCTAATGTATTAAAAAATTTTACTAATGCCTGAAGACATTATAATCCCAGTGGCTAAGTAATGGTCAGGATCAGCCACTAATATGATGCCCATGGGAACATAGATCCTTATCTTACCTTTACGACAGTAGGGCCTAGGCCCGAAGTTACATATCGCTATGTCTCAGCAATATCTTGAAACTTATGTTGACTACAATTATAAATTTTTTTTAGCAGCTAGAAGGGAACCCGAAACGTTATCATTGACGAGGTGGTCAGTTGAGAATCTACCTGGAGAACGTGTTACCATTAATTTGCCTTTAGAACCAACGAGATGACTTGCCGAGTTTCACGAACACCTTTCAATGGCAATCTGCAGTGGCTGCTGGGAATACTTCCAAGAGAAGACATACAATCGGCCATACAGTGGTGGGAGGAGCGCACTATGTTAACCAGCCATCGCCGGTATCGGATTCCGGCTCTATTGAATTCCCTCTTCCCCTCGCGGGAGACCTTCAGTTCGGCTGTCGGTATCGGTTTTACTGCTCCTTAAACGGTTTACGATCGGAGAACGCTCACGGAGGTGGCCCTGTATTGTGAATTGATGATATGATCTGTCCCATATCTGGGGGATGGTCCCCTTCCCTCTCCGAGCCGTTCGAGGATTTTATCGGGATTATTCCTTATGCTGATGGCCGTGCCCGTTCCGGATATTTTTATTATCCCTGCTTGTATCTCTTTTATCCCCATCTTTATATGCTAATTATGTCAGGTTTCCGTTTGCATTCCGGAGAAGTAGGTGTTGGGCAGAAATCCTTTCTTTTGTACCTGACGGTATAGAGTATTAGAGTGTTAGCGGCCATAGTAACGATTCAATCCGCCAGCCATTTTTCATATTATTTCACAAAAAATTATAAATGTGCTGATAATTTTTTGCTTAAAATGCAGTAATGGAAAGGCAGAGCAAAAAACTGGAAAATATTTTCATATCCCAGATCTGAAACCACCGTTTTTTTATTTTTTGTAAATTACTACTTAGTATATTTGTTGGATAGCCGATTTTTCCAGATAAATAGATAAGTGGGAATAAAACTATTTTTTGGCCAGGAATAAATAAATATAACGTGACAATGAAAAATTACAAGCGAACTAATAACGTCAAATAAAGTATGAACATTAGAAAAATAACAATAATTTAAAAGGATCCTAGTAAATAAACTCAAAGATGGAACTTTATAGAGATAGAATACAACAAGAAAATTCAGTAAAATATAGTACTAAATTAAAAGAAAGCTACACAATTAATACACAAGACGTAACATTCCAGGTAAATAATTGTGAAAAATCACCAAACATCTGGTCAAATACAAAATAAAAAGTATTTATGGTAAAGAGGTGGAATAGTCAGTGAAAACGATGCCTCACGAGATAAAATGTTTTAATTACTGGTTGTGGGTGTAGACAAATTTTGTCTTCCCCCTTTTTTTTATTTTTACTTCACAAGCGCTCTCAACGGCCTATGTACCATTCTGATCATATGAGAATGACAGTATTGAGTGGTAAAGCTCTTCTCAAATGGAAGTACAGTGGTGCCTCACACAACGAACTTAATTCGTTCCAGGAGCAAGTTCGTAATGCGAAAAGTTCGTTATGTGAAACGCGTTTTCCTATATAAATACATGTTAAAAAAATAATTCGTTCTGTAGCATAAAATATGCTAAGATGACATAAAAAAAGATAAATTTTTTGTTATCATTTTTATTTAGATACATACATCTAAAAACATAATTTTTTTATTTTTAAGACAGACTAAGTAGAGTTTAACGAATCTTGCACATCTTCATCCATTTTCTGCTTTTTGGCCGATGGTTTCATGAAAAACCTGTCCAAAGTCGTTTGTTTTTCTCTTTTCTTCAACATCTGCCGGAAATAACGGACAAGAGTATCGGAGTAAAGATCGTTGATCCTGTTTGCTTCAGCTGAATCCGGATAGTGGGCATTGGTAAACTCCTGAACTGCTTTCCATTTGACCAGGATGTTCTTGATGTCAGCAGTTGGGATTGGTTGATTGTTTGACTGTTGATCCTCGTTATCAGATGACGCTTCCTTTTGAGCATTGTCCTGTTGCAGGACCAGAAGTGCTTGCAGCTCTACAGTTGTCAGCTCTGCTTCGTGTTCCTCAATAAGCTCCTCTACATCCTCTTCCTCTACCTTTAATTCCAGCCTTTGGGCCACTGTGATGATGTCCTTCACAACTTCTGTGTCATCAACAACTGCTTCTTCCTGGGTCCACGAAGGCACAAGCATCTTCCAAGCAGAAATGAGGGTCCTTTGTGACACTTCTTCCCAGGCCTTCTGTATAAATCGTATTGCCATAAGGATATCAAATTTCTTCTTCCAAAACAGTCATATTATCTCCACCAAACTCGCATTCTTCAAACACCTTATTAAAGAGGGCTCTAGTGTAGAGTTTTTTAATGTTCACAATAACTTGCTGATCCATTGGCTGAAGAATGGATGTGGTGTTTGGTGGCAAATACTGCACCCTGATAAATGGATAATTTTCCTGCAATATTTCCTCTAGGTCTTTTGGGTGAGAAGGGGCATTGTCAAGTATCAGAAGGGCTTTGAGCGGCAGTTCTTTTTCCAGCAAGAATTTCTTCACGGCAGGAGCAAAGGTTTCCAGAATCCATTCGTTGAAGATAACTTGGCTCACCCAGGCTTTTTGATTGGACTTCCAATGGACGGGCAGTTTGGACCTAATAACGTTATTTTGCTTAAAAATTCTTGGATTTTCAAAGTGATAAACCAATAGAGGTTTGATCTTGAGGTCTCCGCTGGCATTAGACGAAAACATAAGGGTAAGTCTGTCCTTCATGGCTTTTTGTCCTGGCAATCGTGGAAGCTCGGGTGACTTCGTTGTGTGAAGCGAAGTTTGTTGTATGAATCATGAAATGAACGAATAGGAAGTTCGCTGTGTGCAGCGTTCGCTGTGCGAGGCGTTCGTTGTGTGAGGCACCACTGTAAATAACTCGTGGTAAGACCATTGGACGTTATTTAAATGTATTTGTCAACAATTCTAAAAAGTTCTTTCAAAATCTATTAATACAGTATCTAAAAAACCCACGCCATGGCGTGTATTTTTGTCATAACTTTCTAGATCCTTTATTTATAAAAACATACAAGCAGGTACTCGCTTAAAAAAAAATCTAATAAAAATGTCTAGGATGAACCATTTGTTAAATCAATCAAGTTTTGACCTAACTTGATTGATGCACGATTGCTGTAAAGGGGCTCATTGAGCGGTGTGTTAGAGCGTATTTAGCTCGGATAAGTTTTTCATCGCTGGACTTTTTTCAAAGAGACCTTGTTAAGAAGGCCTTGTATTCAGACATGAGTCGCCCCGTGTAATCTTCATTACCCGCGCGCTCTCTCGCGCTAAAAGTCCTGTCCACGCCTCGGTGCCCCTAAATCTCCCTGGAACATTTACATTTCAACCTGTTCAGGCCATAATGAAGATGTTAGCTTCTTCTTTACGGCCTGTGATCCACTGGGAACCTGCTGGCCTAGTTAACGAAGTAATTGCGTTTTTTTTTGTTTTTTTTATTGTTTATTCAACGCCCTTTGCTTTTTCTATTGCGGGCACGATGAACTGATAACGTCCAGTCAATTGAAAGAGCCATTTTTCCACTTTACCTCATAGCTGTTGTAGGCCATTGCCTTATCGTCTTATATAAGTGAGCATACAGACAGATTAATCAACTTCGGTTTTTAGCAAATGTTAACAATTACTGTGGGGTTCGTTATGTATCTTTATTGCAGAATAAGTGGTTTATTGTATGTCATCAACTTTCTTGGAGAAGTATTCCTTGATTAAATCCCATAGTGCTGTAGTAAAAATAGTTTATGCTCTTCACTGCAAGGCTCCGTTTCATATCGGATTAATATATTATGTTTTCTGAGTTTTTTTATTTTTGTTTTTTAATTCATCCTTGAGAGATGAGCCAATACCTTCTGGGTACTTACTATTGGGTTGGTTTAGTCTTTTTAATTTTTTTGTGTTCCAATATGAACTAGATTGAAATTCCAATTGATTTTGAACATGTACATTAACGAAAGTTTATTGCCGAATCTCCCACAGCCTTCGAATTGGTTCTGAGGCTACGAAGATGTTTTATGACGAGCTAAATCTACTATAAATCATTTCTAGAGCGATCCGTTTTCTATTTATGAAGCTAAATGTCGATATAAATTCACCCTTTGCTCGGGAATAGTCTTTTCCGTAAATCAGTTATCAAAACATCATTCGAATATAAAATATATAATATTCCTCTTTTATAGCTTCGATAAGTGTACTTCTATTCGACCCTGTGCAGTCTTCCTTTAATTGAAAAAACCCAGTGAGATGTGGGCGACTAGTAGTGAAAAATTCATACCGGCACTCAAGGAAATGCGAGCTCCCATCTGGTCCGAGGCTCCATGAGACTTCTCCTTTACTCTTTCTCATACTCTCATGCTCCCGTGCGACCATATTTTCAACTTATTTATGTCTCTGTTCGCGGGGCGCACTTTAAATTTACAAACGTGCTCTCTTACAGGTACTTGGAGATATTAAGAAAAGTTCAACTTTTCCATGTTTCTGTTGTTTTACACCCTTTCTCGCTTAAACCACTCTGGAACGTGTTAGGCACATAAAATAGATTGATTTGATCCGGTCGTTGGTCGGTCAATTGTCTATGCCACAAATGCAGGTAGGCATTTTTTTAAAGCCTTCCCATAGATTTAAGTAATTCTTCTTCTTGTTATCCGAAAAAAAATGTTATATTTCCATCCAGTAATTAGTAAGAATTTGGTCGGAATGGAAAAAAATCAAAGTCAGTATCCTTATTCGGTAAAATTCAACAGACCTTTATCTATTTCGGCTATTATTATTCGAGGAAGGCTAAGAGAAATGTCATTTTTATTTTTATTTTTACTTCATATTTATTTCACACCACTCTTTGTTGTGTACATATGTATATGTTCGTATATGTACCTATTTCTTATTTTTATAATTAGAAATCATTGTTATCTACTATAATAAAGGATGTGAATGATGATCATATTTGTAAACTCCAGCTGATGATCTAGCTAGCTGTGTTTGTTGTGAGAAGGTTACTTAACTGTGTTTGGTGTGTGAAGGTGACTTTCAAGATAAGACTTATGTTTATTGTTTGTGTTGTGACTATCCACTAGAATACCTGGTAAATAACGTGTGATTTAATTAATCTTTACAGGTATGTTTATTTCGTTTATTTTATATTGCTCAATCGTTTGATGTTTATAATTCTAATGCCATTGTAAATCTTTACAGATTAATAAAATCAGTTATTAAATTATTAAAACCAACTTACATATTTAAAAATGTGCATAAAACTCTTCTTTAAAACTTTATTTACTCAATACTTCTTGCGACGTTTTGACTAATATAAGACTCAGATAGCATTCCCTAATTAACATAAATTATGTGAAGAAAAATAGCAATTTCCTGTCCAGGAAATATTTTAATGACTCGATTAATTAAATTGTCATTTTGTTTTATTTGGAACGACACATATGTTGCCTGGTGGTACTACACTAATGTTAGTTCAAAACGTCGCAACACGTTATGCATAAATAAAGTTTTAGAGAAGGGCATGCACATTTTTAAATATTATGATGATGAAACTCCGAATAGGTATATTAAGCTCTGAACTATACATTTGGTTTCGTTTTTCAATTTAAACTGGTACTAAACATTTTATTTTTACTTGCCTAACAATGCTGTATTTACTTGGCATGTTTGTAAATATTTTATAATTTTAGTTATTTATTTTTTCCAACATGTGATATATTATTTATTTGTACCTTATTAGCATTCGTATGGTTCACCGTCCCAGAATATTTGTTTTTAAATCTATCGTCTTTCACTACAGCTCGTACTGGTTTTATAACCGATGCAAGTAGGAAAATCCGCCTTATATATGATTTCCAAACAGTGCAGCAATCTATTGCCACATACGTGATTAGTGGAAACCTCCTATTGAGTCACCCTTCAATGAATCCTTATCGCTCTGTGGAGAATTCCAACACGCGTCGTACACTCGTGGACTCATGAATATGTGATCCACCCCCTCCCTACCCGTCGCTAATTTTATTATAGCGAGGAAAATGAAAGATTTAATTCAAAACTCGGGCCACAAAAACAAATCGTGATGAGATTATAAAAGGAATTAATTCCCCCCCGGCCGTGAATAGCAGACGGTCTATTCACCGTGTGACCGATGCGTGGGCGTGATCCGTGACTCCAGTGCACATCTGTGTTGTCCAGTTCCAGCGGGGCCCGGCTCAATTTGTCTGCCCGTGACCGATCGTACAGTCGCTGGAAGGATTAATGTTTAATTCCAGGCATTACGACACGGGCCCGAGGGTGTAGCTACCTGGTATGTTGGTTGCTATGTTTTTTTGTGTGTGTGTCCTTTGGAACTGACAGGAGGCCAGTTGCCGTCCAGAGCACGCTGCAACTTCACCACTTTTTGCCCAATTTCACACGTAAATTAACTGCCCTCTCCCGGCCATACTCAGCCGAGTAGACTGCATTTCATCTCATTTCCTCCTTCTGGTAAATTATTCATGTAAACCAGTAGAGTATATGCGAATTCAAATTTAAGATGCAATCATGAAATCAAGAGAGGCGTTGAAAGGGTTGTGAAAATGATTTTATCATTCTCTTTTCGTAAAAACCCTTTAAGCCCTATCAGCATAACAAGTATTTTTAATCAGAAGAAACAGAATGAAAAATATGCATGACTCCAATACTTGCCTACTGTAAGTGTAGAGTGGCCCTAACCCCATAACTTCACTAATTAAAGAAATAAGAAATTAGATCGAAACGTTACATTCATAAGAGAACCAACATTTCATTATAATAGCGCAACATCTCAAGCTTACATTATCGATTACGATACTTTTTGCAATATATATAATTTTTTCTATTCAAGTATACATTATTTTGTTATTTATTTGGGTTTTGTCAGTTTTCCCTATATTAAAAATCAATTTCATATGCCGCCATTTATATAGTTGTGAACAGTATATTGGTGGGAAGCCACCACACCATTATGTGTATATTGCTATATATTCACTAGGAAAAAGTAATAATGGTTTGTTATTATTATTGACAATCAGCTATTCCAACTATTTAATTCCTTCCGCTACTTTATAGGGTAGGGAATATTTATTATTTTTATCATGTCCTGGGTGTTATTTAAATATTATTAATACACCGTCGAAATATTTTATTTGTCACTCTAAATATATTTTTTCTATTATTAGTAAATAATTTATTAATAACTCTTCATTAAGTTGTATAGTGCTTTCTTCTATTTTGCATCATCGGAGCATTGAAACGAAAATAACACAATGCCACTAAAAAGATCACACTGGTTGACTAATCCGAACACAATGTTATCATCTTCAAATTTTTGTCTGAAAAAAGAAAACCCAAATTAATTTTTAAAGGACGTTGAGATCTTTAATTTGTGATACCCTACTTAAAATTATACTTAAATGTGTACATTTTTAATACCGACTAATTTACTAACTAATGACATGCTCTGTGGCGAAAGCTATTGTTGTCCATGCTTGATAATATCAAATAGACAAACTTCATCTCTAGCTTGAGCGGAGATTTTGACAAGACCAGAACATGCGGACATGTAAGTGAAATATAAGGGTTCGGACAAAACCCCTAAGAAATCCTAAAGCTTTAATCTACATTTTCTGTTACAGGTAAGATCAGCAGAGCTTTACTTTTGTTCAATACCCGATGCCATCGCAGTAATTTGTAAGTACAATTACTAGAATAATATTTGTATAAGGGAGTATTGCACTAAACTATTCTGAAGCTAAATTATAATGTGAATTAACGGGCAGTCGTATCGATCTGTTAGAATATACCGTTGGTAAGGTATTGTTTTTTTTTTTTCTTCATTAAAATTCTAGTATTTTCTTCTCGTTACGGTGAACGGCTTACCGTAAATAATGATGGGAAATTGATCCTATATACACTCTTTAAAGGAATTAATGATTGTTGTTTTCTTAAGGAGACCATATTTCCATACTTGTACAAATATTAGGACCATTCCACGATAAACGATCCAATAAATCAACATTTTTGAAGCTTCGATTTCTGTAATTCTTTCTTGTTATATTATAACATTAATACAGTTACCCTCATTCCAATTTTAAAAGTGAACTTTCTTACCCAAGTGTGCAGCATTATTTTAGTAGTGCCAACCGAAAATAATTTTCGGAAGTATCAGTGGTATTGTATTAGTGTAATTGGGCAAATATTCTTAATGTTAGGAAAGCTTATAAAAGTAGGAAAAATAAATAAAATATTACTAAATTAAAAAAGATAACCTTGTTACATAATAAACAAATTTTAAAAATAAAATTATTCTTCAACACACAAACGTTTATGCTTATGTAACAAATAATGGATCTTCAATTTAAAAAAACAGAAAGGATACGAATGTTCTGAGTGAAACTCAGGGGAAAATTATACGTTTTGTTATCTTAAAAGTGGGTCTGCTCAGTGAGAGTTTCCTAACTCCTGTATTAACGGATTGTCACTTAAAATTGTACAACTAAACAATTTCTCTTTTGGGAGTAGATATGGTATCGAAATGTTTGGCAATTAAGCGTAGATCGCACTTGAAGTACTGTCGGATAACATAGGGCTCTTGGATAACAATCCTTTTATAATCGTCATGCGGATATTTTGAATTATTTCATGTTCTGTATGACATGATTGAGAGGAGAAACTGAGGGTGCATATTTCGGAAGGGAACGGGATGATATTCATAAGGTGTGCATAAAACAAAATTGTAAAACCCGGGACATTGGTGGACAGTTTGCAAGTTCATTTGACGGGGATGAACCGTAAATAAACAACTAATGTAACTCACTACTACTGACAAGTTTGTATTCCATTCATTCGAAACATCACTGTATATAGATACATTAATATTTGGTGATCGAAACCGGGTTAGCACTTCGGTAGACATGGCTTAATAAACCAAACCTCTACGGAATACCCAGCAGGAGTATAGACAGGTTATCTGACATGTCAAAGCGTATAGGAAAACTTGTGGTTGAACCATGGACCGGTTATACAAAACTTCTTTTCGGTACTGAAACTGTCATTT
Source organism: Acanthosoma haemorrhoidale (assembly GCA_930367205.1). NCBI lineage: Eukaryota > Metazoa > Arthropoda > Insecta > Hemiptera > Acanthosomatidae > Acanthosoma > Acanthosoma haemorrhoidale. The sequence goes on from OV884011.1 coordinate 143,250,532, forward strand.
GGTTCCAAGCTTTTTTACATGATTTATCTTTGTAGTTTTAAAAATTACGTTAAGTTAATAACTCAACACAATGTTACTGCTTTAAGCACATTGGCGAAAAGATATGCTTCAAATTCAGTCATGTACGATAGTGTTTGTTAAAATGATTAAAACTAACTGAAATTTAAAATGCATAGTTTTCCATAACTTCAGAACATCCAGTAGAGGCAGAACTTAAAATACAATTAAAGGAAGTTTAGTAAATCAACTAAACTTGGAAAAAGCCAGAGACCCTTTTTTTGTTTATGCAAATAACATTTATTTTATAAACTCACCTACCGATGGAACAGCAAGCAACGGGCAAAGGTCGGCCGGCGTTCTTTGACATCTGGGGAGTAGTACGTCTGTCCTCTGGAGAAACATCACCTTTTATTATTCGTTGCACCTCCTGGCAAACGCAGTGTTTAATACTATTACCCACCCCCATTCCCACACAGGCTATCCGGAAAACTAGTTTAAATTTAGGTTAGTAATTTGCCTAGGTACCCCTAGGCTCCACCCTCGGTAGACTCTCACTACCTTTCTATTCCACCCGCCTCCTTTAGGCATACCCCACCCTATATCCTTCTCATACATCCTTCAAATGGGGGACTCCCCTTAGTGAAAGGCACTCATTAGCCCAAAATAATTTTCCCACATTCTATTTTATAAGTTTGAGAGCTAAGAAAAAAAAAAAAAAAAAAAAAAAAAAGGTTAGTATTAGTTACCTTAGCACAACTCATTCTTAAGGTGAGCCGTATAACTTACCCTGATCACTTGTCTTGTATTGTGTACATCAGCCTACCATAGCAAAATTCTTGTAAACCTCGCAAATTCTATAAAATGTAGCTACAGTAAATATACTAAGGACAATGCGCATTAATGTAAATACTCCTTATTGTGGAATCTGTAATAATCAATCTTATATAATAATAAATAAAGGATTTTGATATAAAAAAATTATTTTTTAAATTATGTAATTGCACAGCAGCCTTTCCAACCACCCTAATCCTGTAGCACAGTCATTGCACTGCGCCACTCATCCCTATAATCCTCCTTGGAGACTGAAACGGCAGTGGCCTCGTGACCTGCTATAATCGCGTGACAGTGGGAGTCCTGGCAATGGCCAGTTTCTCCAATCATGTCCTGAGCGTCTGTGGCTCTCGCGCTCTTGGTCAGTCTCCACTGGCTAGTATCCGGTGACGCGGCTGACGGAGGAGCGTGGGGGACTTCCTAAGACTCCGCTTTCTTTTCACATGTGGACTTGGGAGGCCTCTGGGCTGTCTGTAAATATTGTACGAATGAGCGAGTGAATGATGAATTGTAAATATGGTATGAATGATAGTATATCTTAATTACTTATTGCCTATAAAATATGTTTGTTTTAACGAAAAATTACAGCGAGGCTGATCCTAAAATTAAATAGTCTTCAAATATAGCGTCTGTTTTACTGTGTTTTCGAGAACAGCAGCTCCTCACATGTGGATTGAGAGTTACATGCTGCGCCGTGATAGAACGAATAATTCCCACACTGCAGCCTAAATATGTCTGATAAATGGTTCTCTAAATATGTGTCCCTCCAAGTTATGTGGTATAGTTAGTTTTTTTAAATATTTTTTTTGTAATTTTTTTATATTGAATCCCTCATTTTGGATAGACATTTATTTATACTTGATGTTATCAGTCCATTTCCCCTTTGTTTCGTGATCGTTTATCAGGTTCCGATTGTTTTGTTTCTGCTAAAAAATCAAATTAATTATTGTTATTATTATTATAGAAACTTCTTTATTGTGATTAAATTACAATCTGCCTTATCGGGCAATAAGTAATTGTGATAAATGTTCTCATTGATGCTATATGGTAATATTATAGATTAATAGATTTCCAACCTTCAGGAAAACATTCAGCTCAAAAAATACGTATATTATAAATAGATGTCATGTCTACATGTCAAATACAAGGTTCTCAAAAATATTTATTGCCGTATTTTGAGGCTATTTTATTAGATTTGAGCGGAGATAAAATCTTTAAGAATTATTATGAGATATTATATAATTAGCTAATGACATTTTCACTTTGAACATATACTATTATCGTGATCATTTTATTTAAAGACGTGTTTAGAAACCACAATACCACTCAATCGTAAGGAATCCCTCATGATTTAAATGCTTTGGTCAGATTTTTTCAGAAGTTTTATTAATATTTAATTAGATAATAACTAGTGAAAACTATTTTCAAATCAAGTTGTTAATTTACTTTATCAGTTTGCGTCTTTGAAATTCGATTAAAATTAACGTTACATGAGGTTGTGTTCGAAATAAAATAATCAATAAATTTATATTGTTTTGTCACATTGAAATATTTTTAGAAATGATACACGGAATTTCAAACGAATATAAAAATAAATAATGTCTGAAATATGTGTTCTTTGATGTCCCTACAATTGAAAACTTGCATATGGGGAGTTCTTGTTAATTTTAACTGTCTTTGTACCAAGTTCATTTGTTTGTTATTGTTTTGGATGTTAATGAGGGTTTTTTTTAGAGGTACAAAGGTATAATTAAGGTTTTTAACAACACTAATCTTCTTTTCTCATCATAAGATTTTCTTTAAATTTCAAGTGCTTTCAATAGCTCCAGTCTGTCATCATCAGGCGCTATCCAGCGGTCAGTCCACTCCTACAACCTACGGAGAACTCCCATGGAAGAGCGTACTGCCTGAGCTCTTGGGTTGCTAAAAGTGCTTGCAATTTAAATAAAAGATTAAGAAGAGAAATGAACATTGATTCTATTTAAAACCTAAAAGAATTTGTAATTCCGTGAGAGACAGCCAGAAAATGAGGCTCGGTAGTGTAGAGGTAGTAGGCAAGACAGTAGACCACCACCGTACAGGGGAAAAAAACAACTGCATTAATTGATAGTCACTGAGCATACCCTTCTATTATAAGGAATTACATAGATTCTACGGTATCTATCTTCTCTTTTTTTTTTCTATCTTCCCCGTCGTCTTTATCATGGAAGTTATGAATATTTTCACTACTACGTGCCGTCCCGCCGAAACCCCAGGGTCGGAGGATAAGAACATGCCTCATTTAAGGGAAAGAGAATGAGAGGGAGACCAAGGGAAGAGTGAGAGGGGGAAAAAGCAGGCCTAAGTCACGTTCCCAGCGAGTAATTACTTACAAGAGCGGGTCCGAATCCGAGAGGTCTTGGAAGTAACGAATGAACTTCATATACAAACGAACCCACTGCTGAGCCTTGAGGGATTCCTAGTCGACCGCTAATAGTTGCAATTCTTTCCCATCGGACCTTTTATGGAAACCGGTCCGAAATGATCTTCGACCCGAAAAACACTTTGTGATTTACTCTTGGTTTATCCCTTCTCTCCCGAACTTTGGTAAAAATTTACGAGGTACATGGGCATTTGACTATAATTATAAAACATATTTTTTCTCTTTTCTTTATTATCACTAAGCCTGAAGAGAAAGTTCTACTTTCAAAATTTAAGGGACACTCGTCTTTACCCTGTCTGCCTGTATGTTCGTAAAAAATCATTCATACAATCTAAAATTTTAAAGGTATAATCCATAATCCTCAAAATGGACTGGTATTTTTATTTTTCCATTACTTGTCGTTCTAATAGTCCAATGATTGAGAACTGTTTACATGTTATATTAATATGGCGGATAAATGTTATAAAATCTCATTACTATATATCGCTATTGTCGGGCTCAATTTTATACCTGAGTATCCCCAATGTGGGGAGGAGACGTCCGCCGCGGGCTAGGGTCGCTACAACCTCTTAGCCGGCGAGCGCCCAGAAAGAGATAAGGTGGGGGGACCTGTGGTCTTTCGCCCTGTCTGCTGACCTAGTCGGCGGGCACCTTTAATTCGCTTTGATCTGACTCCATAAGATCTTTAGAAGGTGTGTGTGCCCCGACAAAGCACTATATTCAGGAGAAGAGGTACAGGGTAGGTTTATAGGTAGTTTATGTGGTCTTGGAATGACCCCGAATTTACACTCGGTATCTAAGGGTAGGTGAAAACCGTCCGGATCCCAAAGGCGAGTGTGAACCGGAAAGAGGCAGACATGGGATGGCCATGGGAGACACTGCTAGGAAAATTTGCAGGGCCACGGCAACCGTCGTCCGCGAGGGAGAGGTCTCTCCCAAGGAGGTTCTAGTTTCAGCGAGACAAAGGCAGAGAATCCCTCTAGGAAGTTGTGGGGTCTGACAACGCCAGACTAAAACATAGCGAGGTTAGGAGAGAGAGAGATGCAGAGGTAGTTCAATGAGAAGTCCATGGTTTTGAGTAGAGCAGCAGAGAAGATAGTAGTGTTCCAAGTGGTGGTCCGATTCGTTATGTTAAATTGGTGTGAGGCCGAGGCCGAGGCTTATATAGCCGGCTCGCCCTGGAGGGAATGGCCCCCCACCAGGTGGCTAGAGAGGAAGTGGGGATGGCCCCCACTCTACTGACTCCTCCCCTTACTCTCACTGACGTCATAATATTTATTACCATAATGAAAAATAGATACATATTTTCTGATATTCAATTGATGATATAGATGCAATGTCTGATACGAGAAGAGGGTGACTTATAATTATTTGTGGTTAAGAGGTGGCCACAACAGCTATATTACTATATATACATTTATATTTATTTTCCGATCCCGAAGGGAGATGTTTAAGTTGTATAGAGGTATTAAGCATGCGTGTTAAGTTTGTAAAAATGACGCGAATGACTCCCAAATACCTTGAACTATGCTGAATAGGCAATCGATATTATACAGTAACCTACAGTATGAGAAAAAAAAATATAAATAGATGTGATCTTGCTCCTATTACTTTGTAACTTCTTCATTTTTCTCAACACAGCAAAGAAGTTATTGGAGTTTTAACGTTATGATTTTTCTCACGGGCAACGCCACATTAATACCGTACATATAATTATAATAAATTATCATTATCCATAAAACTAAAATATAATAGATTCGCCTGAGGATCTATAATTGAATATAATTATCTGTAAATTTAATGGGGCTATGGAAGAAAAGAAAAAAAACTGAGATATTAAAAGAGGTGGGATTCGAACTAGAGACCTTTTGAGGAATTTCAAATGTTCTTCCATCTAAGCTATTCTGTATTGAATAACAATGAGAGAAAAGTGATAAAAGTAAACAGAATACATACATGAAAGAGATTGAAGTGGAAAGGAGACAAAAATATAAATAAAAAAATAAGCACAGGCTCAGAAGCGCCTGTAAATTATTAATGAGGGAGTTTTGTCAGCTTTCTTGAGTGTTCTTATTATATCTACTTAATACGATTAGGGAGAGAAGGGAAGATTTTGAAAGGGCATCCAGAATATAGGGCGCGTTTAACTTGACAAATGAATTACAGTGAAAATGAAATCTTGATACCATTTATTCTCGCTTAATGTGAGTTTATTCAACTCCATCCGTCTCCTGGGGACGGCTTTATTCAGTTGTATGTTTCATCCCGGCCTGGCGACGCTTTGTCTTAATAAAACTTCATGAGTGAAATGAAGCCTGCAACGTTTCTTGGGGCGAAAAAGGGACGAATGTGCGTAGAAAAGGAAAGAAAAAAGATAGAACAGGAAGAGGGAAACTAAAATACAGCAGGGAAGAAATGAGAGTACCCTTGTGCAAGATAAGGTAAAACGAAATTTTTTTTCTGTTCGGTGTGAGCTTAATTGAGATCCCTTAGTCTTAGGCTTGCTAATCTCGTGGCTCCTCCATTCGTTTTTTTTTTTGTTTTTTTGCCCCTCATTTATAATATCCTGATGTCTGCAGTGTTTACGCCGATGATTAAAAATTTTAAGTACAATTAGCCCTGTAAGTTTACATATGTAATTATAATATCTCATGAATTAAGTTATTCAAAATATCATTACTCTGCATTTCTACATCCACCCTTAAGTTTAATGAATCATATTTGCCTGTACAATTGTCCTAGCCCACCTTTTTATGCGCAATGTCGGTAAAAGATTGATTCCCTGGGTTTGTATATAAAACTATTATATAACAATGTGGGAATGCAACTCGATACTATTCTAGTCTAATAGTCTAGTTACTTAGACAAAAATACCATAACAGCATAAGGATCGGGGTTTAATGGGTTGTTCCTACAACAAATACTGTTATCTCACAAGCAATTATAAAATAATAAATTAGTTGTGAAGGAAAAAAACAGACAATTTTGCTATAATTTTGAGAAGGGCATATAATTAAAAATTATGTCATTCTGACTTGGGAAATGTCATTATTGCCATGTCTGTTAACTTTAATTAGGAATAATACATCCATTTGATGCCCAGATGATGCTTAATATGTATATTAACCCCTGGTTAATAATATGTATATTGCGTTAAAACTTTACCGGACTAAAATACCATTAATTTATTAAAACTACGGCTTAAATATTTTTCTGAAATTGGCGACAGTTATGATTGTGTGACATTTGACTTTATTTACGTTGGCTGCAATTCACAGTATCTCGAGACGTAGTTCTGAAGATTTCCGAAGAAGGTTCTATCCTTATTAAATAGTAAAAATGCACTGTTCCAGCCCAGTATAAGCAAGCTACTGAATAAATCGCCGAGAAAAATAAGTGTCTGATAGTTGAGCGGGGGAAGGAGGCAAGGATACAGGACAATATCGGGAAAGAGGGAGGTATGAAAAAAACAAAAGTATCAAATAGGAAGGTGCCTCAGGAAAATTGGACGGCCCGGGCGTAACCCTCCCTGTTCCAGTAAAGAAATATGTATGGGGCACACTATGGGTTTGTCTGATTCTGATAAATAATATCTGATCCACCTGGTCCTTTTCTTTTCAGCATTGCAGCTTATGCATTCGTCCGTCCGTGTCGTTCTGCGTCTTTCTTCTTCGAGACTTCGGGCCTTCGTCTATCGTCACCTCTTCATTTCCTTTGTTATTCTCTCCTTTTCACTTTGAAGATTTTACTTTGCTTCGAGAATGCAGATTATAGAAAAGAAAATTTGTAATATTAATGTATATAATAAATCTATGATATATAATAAGTTTATATAATGGGCGAACCATAAACCGCTATAGCCTTTATTATTTTTTTTTCAAAGAAATCAAGTCAGGCGTGATATAACTCAGCGAGCGGTTTATTTAGAGTTCCTGCTCAAGCCCCAACACATATTATTTATTTAATTAATCGATTTTTTTTTATTTAAATAAAATTACAATCTAACTTGTTTGTGCAATAACTAATTATGACCATTAATCTTGAATATATTATTAATCAGGACGCCGATATCTTCAATTTTATACCCTGCTCAATACGATAGGAAAATATTTAAATTACAAAAATCGTATTTTATTACTTTTGAAAATGCTACTTTTCTACGTACTGATTATACGTACTACGTAACTCATCACAGAAGAATTTCTGAGAAAAAAAAGGGTGACCCAAAAAATAAAAAGTATATACACATATACTACATGTGTATTTTTGTTTCATTCTCGTCAAAAATTAAAAACTATACTGATAAAGTCCGGTTTTGATTAATTTAAAAAACCTAACACTCTAAAAACGCTCCAGCAATTCCAGAACAGAGTTCTCCGCACCTCCCTCAAACATACACCGTTTGACCGCATGAAGGCATCCACGAAAAATTTGAAGTGCTCACCATCCAAGATTTTATCAAGAGACGACCCATCAAATTTTTCGATTCACTTCAACACTGCTACAACCCACTATTCTCCGACCTTCAACCACCACCAATGCCCGTCATATGGAAGCACTGCTGGACCGCCGAAGCCTGGAGATAGATAGACCTCAAAGAACCCAAGCCCCCTGACGGGGACTAAATGATTCGCACCCAGCCGAGAGATCGAGGTCCATCTCCCGGCCGACCCAACCGAAGCAATATGACCCCTTCTACCTGCTCAGGGTAGGTCGATCTTCCGGCCGATAGGCCGACTCACTGCAGCCCCCTACAGGGGCCGCGGCCAGGTATGACCTGGCCGACTTCAAACCAATGCCTAGTACTCCTAGGTTCCACCATATGTCTCACTACCTTCCCGAATCCACCTGCCTCTTTTAGGCATCCCACACCCCATATCCTTCTCATACTTCCTTCAAATGGGACTCCCCTTAGTGAAAGGCACCCATCAATCCAAAATAATTTTCCTACATCCTATTTTTATAAGTTTGAGAGCTATGAAAAAAAAAAAAAAAAATTAAAAACCGTTCTTAGAGCTTTGTAACGAAAAGGGATCATAAGCTTTGTATTGCCAATATTGCCTTCGTCGTGGCTAGGTCAGCATGACCCCCTAATTCCCAGCCCCACGGGATGATGAGTGGGGCTTCAAGTCACATCATTGAGGGTTGAAACTAGAACAGGGACTTATTGTACGAAGTCACAATGGGGACTTTTCATCCAAAAAAATAATACAATGTTTACAAATCCTGTACGTAGTAATATTTTATTCAAGGATGTGGTACCTCTTGAAATTTGGAAAATGGTCTTGACCAAACTTGAGTGAATAAACATCCATCTCTCAGGAGTATCCACAATTTATTTTATAATCATTCGGTGGCTATACCCATTCTCAAGGATCATTTAAATAAAAGCGTTGAATAGGACATACAAGTTTAAAAATATACATTTGACCCCAGCATCTGTTTGCGTAAGAAAATGATAATTCATCAAGATCAAGTAACTGTTCACTTTAATTTAAATTTGTATGTTATATTGCGAGTTCATGTTCACTTTATTGATGCGTATATTTTAAAAATACAATTTAGTTCAAAATGGACGTAAAAAATTTAATACGTGAAGTTGTGTTATGAACTTATGCTTCTAATCCTTGGATCAACTCTTATTAATGTATAGACCGGTTACAGGATGAAGAAATTCATATTCGACTACAAAATAGCAAATCCGTAACTAGTGAGGCTAGAGACAAAAAAAAAAAAATCCGACAATATCTTTTTTTAAGAAAACAAACACATTTCATGTGGGCTAGGTATAGATGGAAGGATTTATAAAACAGTTGTCGGGGCTGGAGGCCATTGTGTTATAGGTCTGTAGGATACAGGGCTCTGAAAAGAATTTATGATAGGGATCGATTCCCTACTCCTTCCTCCTGTCATACACACCAGGAATAAATGTTTAAATCCTCATAAATCTCTAAATCTACTCCCTTATAAATCTTGTAATATGTCCTCTCTTGTATCGTGCGTTCTTATTTTTACCTTTATCTTGGCTAGGTACTTTTTTTTTATGTGATTATTAAGTAATCTTCTACTTTATTATATATGAACAGCCTGTGAGTGAATAATAATAACAGATAGGTATGAATGACCTACAGGAAATGCAAGAAATGCCACCCCATCCAAAGGATAATGTCGTAGGCAGTTAATTTAAATTCATAAATCCCGAACTGTAAGTTCTTCCGATGTGTCAGATACGTTTTTTTTTTTTATACTAGTCCAAGTATCTGAGGATTCAGGTGCCCTCATAGTTTTTCATAGAATCGTCTGTACAGGCTTGATATAGGTATGTACGTGTGCCATTTGTATTTAGTGTTGTATTTCTGCCACACTGCGGTGCACCAGTCACAAGTCGAAGTAGTTTTAATTGAAATATTTTTAATGGCACTAGGTTTGTATGTTTTTTGTTGGGATATCCTATAAATCTGTGCTCTACACCCTCAAATGGGTCTTAGTAGGCAAGTGTAGGTTTTCAATTTTTTGTGTTAGAAGTACTCGTGGTCATCTGTATGTCAAGTGGTTTAGCAGATATTTTCGTAAGCCTACGAACGTGCGCCAAAAACCACGACTTTACTGAAAACAATAAAAACTGTTATTTACGCTTTAAATCAATTTTTATGGGTTTATCCATTTATTTTACACCTTAAATTTGGCACCAAATGATATTGTAAGGTTCACTTTTCAAAAAAAATATTTAAATAATTTTCTGACTTAATGTGGTATCACGGCTTAAGCTTCATTATAAATGTTGGTTCAAAGTTTATTGAGTCATTAGGTCATGCCGGTTTTATTCATTTGTCGATTGTTATCCCTATGTACTTTTACATCTCTGTTTTAGGTATTTGATGATTATCTCCAAAAACTGATAAATCTTCCTGCATTTAGGTGTATTTACACTATTTATCTGTATGCTCACTAAATAGTTACCAATTGACCATGTACCTTAAAATTTTTTTTTATCGACTGAAATGTTTACATTTTTAATTACCGTGAACCATGGCCACCTGCTTCATTTTTCGGACGGTAAAGGAATTGCCTCCAAAACCTTATATAACGAAGGGGACTAAGCAGTATATCAATCAATAAACTTTTTTTTGGGGGGGGTGTAATTGTATATAAAAGTTATCCAAAAAATTAATGACCTAAAAACAAATTATCTGTATTACATTATGAATAATCACTTTACATTCTCTATAAAAATAATATACGAAGATAAGATTATTTATCACACTATTATATTACTCAACGCCCTTTGACGCCTATTCATAGTCTTGCGCCAAACGAGAAGACAGGAACAAACAATGATAGCAAAAATATTTATTACACCTTTGTATAGCTTACCAAAAAAATTGCATCTTCAGAATTTTACTTTTTAATAATTTTTGAACGTATTGCATGAATAAATTACGTGAACTAATTTAAAAATTCAAAGATTCGAGACACGATTCTTTATCGATTTTAATTTTCTTATTTTCGTTTCAATTCATTTCGTAGTTCAGTGAACTTTCAAACGTATAAAAATAAAATCAACACCCTGTAGTGGGTGCATTTTTTTTTTTGCGCTCAAAATATGACAAAAAATATCATCATAAAATGACGGCAACTTTTAATCAAGCAGACAATGCTTCCTTTGAAGTCGCCGACAAAAAAGTAAATATTGATTTCCACCATTTTTCAAGGAAAGTAATTAATTTCACCAATGCTAATGTATTGCAGGTTGACTTTGTGATTAATCTATTTGATGTGATGATGATTATTCTCGATGAAGTTAATTAATTACTGCCCTCACCAGTGGGCTTGAACTTCTATATTTTTAATAATATTCCAACGAGTCAATACTTAAAAAGAAATAGCTTTATTTGGAGGTAATAACTGAATGAAAAACTCAAATTATTCACAAGCCTTTCAATATCTCCAAATTTTCATTTTTATTTTTGTCTTTCCCCTATTACGGGTGAATTGTTACAATCCAAAACAGTAGAAAAAAATTCAATTGTCAATCAACAATTCAATTGTGTGTATTTTCTTTTCAACCTAATTATGCAGAGTCACATTAACTTACCGCAGTATGCCCATGAATGTGATGAATAAGTTAGTAAGTAATGTTTCCTTAATACATTTTTTGCTGGATTAATTTTGAATTATGTCACATATTCGTACATGCCAGAAAATTCACTTGGTGTGAATAAATAATACTGCACTTACTAATTGAGCAAGGTAAGCTGATATTTAATTGCGGTTTAACTTAGTTCGAACATTAGTGTGAATGTTTAACGGCCCCCGAGAACTTAACCTGACCTGCATTAATAAGCACTCTGTGAAAAAGCGGAGTAACATTACGTTAGCAATATCGCTTAGGGCGAACTTTACAAATAATTAATAGCCGTGGAAAAGTCACCTTTGAAAAAAAAAAAAAAAAAATGACTGGAAAGAAGATAGTTAAATATTGAACCATGTTCATAGTCATGGTTTTCTAGTTATTCATTATATCGATGTCTGAATCATGAATACAACAGCGATTATCGATTTACCCGATAAAAGAAAGAGAATGCCATACATAGCTGGTTCATGGTATCATTATATTTGTCAAAGTGAGATTATTATATTAAGTTTGGTGCACATTAAACATAACTGTTAAAATAGTTGTTAATAACGACGATCGCCTGAGTTTGGATACAAAAGTCCTTAATTTAGTTCAAAGCAATGGTGCCTTGCTTGGCTCTAGGTACTTAGTTATTCAAGGAAGTAAATTATATTCCGGGATAGTAAATAATTATAATTATAATTTGTTTGAACAGCTAAACACAATTGAAGAGCTGAACAAGTGAATTTTACATTAATTTCGCATTGTTATTTCCCGCAATCAACGGAAGATATTTTTGCAACAATGGAACATATGGTGAATTGTTTAAAGGAGACATAGTTTTATTAAATGATTTTTTTTATATTATACTTCTCCGGAGTGATCAAGTCGGAGTTCATAATATTACAATTTATATTTTTACTGTGGCAGATCGGTTACCAGTGTTGTATTAACGAAGTTCCGAATTAAATTTATTCAAAGATTTATTTTATATATTTTTCCTATTTTAAATCCAAGATTTATAGGCTAGTCAGAGAATAACAGTTCAATACATGTTAAGCAAAGCATACTTAAATATGCCTTTTAAATTTTCAAAATATTGGATCATTTTCTAGGCCACTATTGTACAACGTTGATAAGATACCTGTTCGAAAGGAAATCCTGTCTATAGAGACTTCGAAATTTTGGTTCGGAGTCTTGACGTCTATTTTTAGCATTGACTACATGCAACTCATTATGCATGCACCTCTTACCTACACCCAAGATCTGTCTGCATGCATCACAGTCAAAGAAATAGTGGTGCTATCCCCAGAAACTTTAAAGGCATTTTTCTCCACGCCTCAAAATTTGCTAATTAATTTTTGGCTTAAATACAGTGACAATTAGGATAAAATTTAATAGATTTAGTTCAGATTTTTCTCCCATCATATATATAGTTTAGAACTAAAGCTAAAAAACAGGATTTAGGGCATGGTGCATACAAAAAATTTAGGAGTTAAATAATGCCCAAGATTCTCAGAATCTATTGATCAACTAGTTAATAAATTGTTAAACCACACTTTTACTTATTACGTATTTTTTTCGTTATCGTTATATAAGAAATTCCTACAAACAGATTTTACAACTCCACATCCACCATGATTTATTAAGATTCTGTTCAGTGTCACCACACTTTCCCCGGCAGTAGTGTACAAAAATATGGGCTCGATTTTCATTAGCTTAGTACCGTAAATATTTTTGTATGTTCTCTCGACTCTAGGTCTACACTACTTCGTCGCCCCTAATCATATCACCCCCCCCCCCAATACTCTAGCTATACTTGGGATGTAATAGAATCCCATGACGTCCATTATTGTTAATTTTATGGTTTAAGCAGCAAAGGTTGTTGATTTACTCTGGAATCTAATCAAAGCAACTGGGAGAGGAGATAGTACAGACCTGTTAGTAGGGATAGGGAGTTAGGGTCACAATTAGACAGAGCTTGCTTCCAAACCTCCCTAATTCAGAGCGCACAATGGGCACGTTAAAATTCATTGCCGTTTCATACCAGGCCGTCGGATGAGTTAACAACGGTGCCTTTTCAGACGCCGCGGCTTCTGTTCCCACGTCCTCGCTTCCCGGTCCCTGTTGACTGGAAGCCAAGGGATATTATTTATTCATTTCTATTTTAGCAGGCATACGAACTGTCCAGTGGAGCCTCCATGTATTGGATTTGTCACCTCGACTGATCCGCCTCTCATACGGACCAATGGAAGGGAGCGGAGTGACTCTTAAAAGTTGACGCATGTGCATTAGCTATCTCTCTATCAAATTGCCAAACGGTAATTATATTTGGTTGTATGAGATTTCCTCAATCGCCGAGGAATTTCCTCCCTTTACATCAAATTGTTTTATTACTATACATCAATTTCAATTGGTTTTTCTGGAAATATATGTGCATAAGGGAATCAGGAAAATGGAATTCGTAGGAAAGATACACAGTGGGGGGGAATCCAAAATATAACTGGGTAAAAGTCGGCTTTCAAGTCAGAATAAATAAGTTGATATTTATTTTAAAGAGTTGTTTATTATTTGGGTAGAAAATATTGTGTGGAGTTTTACCTTCGGTTGCACGTCAAGTAATAAAATTAGACACAATGATTAATTTTCTTGCTTGGCCGGTTAACCGTTTAAGGCAGTCTTATTTGACAAAGAAATGATTTTTCACGAAGGTGATTAATTGGAATAATGAATGATGCTAGTTCAGGTAAGCTAACTAATATTTATTGGGCTAAATTCAGGTGCACATGCAAGCCATAACACAAACTTTGTATGAAGATTAAATGTGTTGATTAAAAGTGAACTTCAAAGTACGATTGTAGTGGAGGGCTAATAATATTTACTCAGAAATGTCCAGTAATATGCAGTAGAGTGTACATGATTCATTTATTAGCTGATATTCTGGTTAGTGAATTTACAGTATCCTTATAATATAATAAGGGGGGTAACAGTACCAAGCCGCCTTAAAAAAAATTACAAACGCTGAGAAAAAAAAAAATTTTCTGGGAATAAATAAAGGTTTCGTTTATGGTTATAAATTGGAGATAGCGATATAAGATTAAAACTGTTCTCCCCGTTGTAGAGTTAAACACACGCTCCAAATATTCTGCTGTAAATTCCTTAATTAAATTTTTTTTTTCTGATCTGAATCTATTATCATTCACATTTATTACTTTGAAAGATAAATAACCCATGGAAATGGTAAATAGGTTTTGAATATTTCATTACTCATACGTTTGAAAATAGTTTTTGTAAATCCCTATTAATGTTAATCCCCTTTCTGGCGACCTTCCCCCTGAGCCCTAATGAAATGGAGACGGCAAAGGGCCGCAGGGATTATGCTATATTATCAACCCTTCTGCGACTTCACAGGGGGCATATTATGTCGGGCTAACACGTCACCCACGTCGGATAACTGTAATAATGATTTAATTTAAATATTTTCTCGCCATTTGTCAGGGATTAGTTTAATATACAGTCCTCTATAAGGGATGGGGTGATTATTTAATTTTTGTCATTTAATTAAAGGTCATAGTTATACAGGCTTTGACTGCGGTTTTCAAAGTTAGCTTGATCATGCACTAGTTATTTACTTTTCAAATAATGCTATGCTTTTATGTGACGCTCAGATATAAATAAAACTAAATCAGAGTACCATGTAACGTTGAATCCTGTTAGTTGGATGGTTTCGCATACTCTCCGCTAAAAATCTGAATCATATTTGTGACAAGGCCTTTATGTTCAATCGTATGCAAACAAACGTAAACAAATAACTGTGCATATGTGAGCATATATATACAGAATAGCTTACCTAATCCAAATTAAATTCGTACCAATCTGGAACATTTATTCCGCGATGTGTCAATGGTTCAGCATATAATTAAGCGTGAAAATTGTTTATAGTTTACTCAGCTACGAAGCGTATGCCATGCACCAGTTAAAAAAATCATAAAACTCTTTTTAAAGTATTCAAGTTTGTATAAACCTTTTATGGTGTCTCAATTTCCCATCCATCGAAAAAAGAACAAAAAAGATATATGATGTCAGTTATGGGCATTTTTACAAAGACGAAGAAAAATTCTTTGTATAATTTGTGGGAAGTCAAGCCTGTACGATTTATAACTATGCGTAGAATTTTAATATCACTCATTTTTTATCGATTTCGGCTATTATTAGATTCTTGCAAAACAATATAAAATACTTCCCTACACATTAGTTGTTGTGTAACCCTGAATTGAATTTAATTATTAAAACAAATGTTTACATAATTATAATGTTTCAGTCTTCATGAAGAGTCACTGCCTTCATTCAGGTACGAAGCAATTTTTACGAACCAAAGTTTCGCCTGTTTGTCTGTATGCACGTCTGCATGTTGCATCGGCTGTAAAAATGATCCTTTCTGAAATTTTAAATTTATATTTAAAAAAAGTCAGCCCCTCTAACTTTTAATACTTCTCAACTTATGGCTCTGAATCAATTAAATGTTTTAAGTTCTGATTTATTCCTACCATTGAAAAAAGAAGCCCAAAGAAAAAATTGAGATTTGGAGTATTGAAGACACTACTAGGATTGATTGTGATGGCGGCAGTTGAAGGAACTTTCATGGAAGTTTATAGAACAAGGAATATGATCGGACAATAAATCGAAATTACAATAGTGCTTTGGTGCAGTCCAGATGCTGGAGGTGCAGTCTGCGTGACGGTCCTCGATCAGATCTATGCCTATGGCTTTTGAACATTTTTGACTCCTCTCTTGTTGACTCTTGTTGAGGCATTCCGTAGGAGCAAGCAGGCTTTCTGGCTCATTTGAGTACGGAACAACCGCTTGAGAAAGTACAGACGGAAGTTACCTTCGTTATCAACAGGAACACTTCAACTGCTATGAGCTCGTTGGACTGCACGCAGGCATTCGACTCATTGTTTCACGGGATACTGTGCCGACAGCTTTGTGACGGGGAATGCCCAGAGCAGTTATTTACCATATTGGTTTCCTCCCTGAAGGGCAGAATGATTGAGGATTCTCTCTAACTTGTGGAGTTCCTCAAAGAGTGGTTTTGTCTGCGATGATATTTAGTATGTAGACATATGACATTGTTGTGACAAACTACAAGAAATCTTTCACCGACGACATTGTGGTTTACAGCACCAGTATGAGTGCCCAAAGAGCTCTCACTCTGCCAAGTCAGTTAGTAACGTAATCAGTGACAGACTGGGTAAGTTAAACATCAGTGTAAACGACGGGAAGACCGACTGCGTAATCTTGTCCCTCCAAAATGGGAAAAAAGCCTTGCCGAAATCCTATCTATAGGAGGGCAAGAGAATTAACCATATATCTACTAATTTTAGAAACAAAATAGAAAAAGTTCGAGGAGGTACCGGCTTCGTCCAGCTTGTCGCTTCGTCTCAAACTGATGGTATATAAATGTGTCCTCCGCCAGCTCTGCTGTAAGATGTAAGATACATATATGACAGTACAGCTAAATGTCTCAAACAATATCAGAACGGTATATGAGAAAAGTGGCGAGAACTACCTCTGTCCACAATAACGCCGACATGTGCCCGTTGCTTGGTGTGGCATCGGTGGGTTCATCCACCGGAGACACATCAAATGTTTTGACTCGTTAACAAACCCAGTGTTTAGAACTATGACCCCCACCACCCTACCAGCTTCGATGGCTACAGACTGCCGGGAAAATTAAGCTAAGTTTTTTTTGTTAGATTTTTTAACCTTATGATTCATAAAGTGAGCCCCATCACTTTTGAACATAATTAGAAAATAAATATATAATGTACATTACACTTTTTTTTACAATTACAAAATTTAGCCAAACTACATATAATGACATATTGTAAATAGATTCATTTATGATGGAGTTATGAGGGCCGGGGGGTTCAAGCTTTAGAGCTCAACTTTATAGACAGTTTGTCTATATTTTACACTCACTGTCCAATGTCCATACGACATAAAGATTTCCTGTACCCTTGTTCAAACCGTAAAACGCCAGGTTATCCGTTTACCACGTTCACAATATGTTTGCCCAGGCTTAGTAATTATCCCGGTAGAAGGTGGAATTAAAGGGTGCGTTAGAGCGGGCAAACAGACGGAATTACTAGCAGTCGCCCTTAAAAGTTGGCAGAGGAGGGCGATATCTGCGCCACGTGGCCACCCGGCCTCAGTCAGTTTGTGTACGCACATTAGAGGCTTATGCTCCCACTGCTCGTAAATAATTTTAGGACCGGTCGAATTAAACTCATCAATCAAAGACAGATAGTCGTGGGTACTGAACCCACGTTGTACCCGTTTTATGTGACGGTATGTAAATACTGAGCTACGATGCGTATGCAGGTGGACCAGGAGATGAATTAATAGAGGAATTGGCTGCACCGAATTTGACGTGAAAGGGATTGTGTTATACGCTAAACTTATCACCGAGTGCACAATAATTAACTTTTAGAAGTTAATGTGCGGAATGCTTTGGATAAGATTCGAAAAAATAAGTTTATTTTCAAAATTAATCTGCTATCGGACTGCGGAAATTCGCTATCATTTGAGTTGTACAAGAACCGTCCATCCACAGACCGGGAGGAACCTGTATTGAGCCCCGTCACTTATGATTTTAATCAGTTCTTAAGCTGGTACTTTGAAGAGTTCTCAAAAGTTATCGAAACGGGCCATTGAAACTGTTACATGTTTGATTTATAAATTTTTAAGATGGCTATAGCTCTGCATACACTTTGCATCTGAGCGGAATGAATGAAATGTTCTAAATCATCGTTTTCTTTGCGATTTGTAATAGTTTATTTTATTTCAAGGGATTTCAAATAAAATGGTTATCGATGTCTAGAACTCATAGTCGTTCTATTGGGAACCACTCACCATCCAATCAAAACATGGGAACACGGTGATATTATGATGGTGAACACAGAACACGGTGATATTATGATGGTGAACACAGAACATGGTGATATTATGCACCAGTTACACTATCCATACCCTGCAAGTATGTTAGGCTGATATCAAGAACACAATGAAACAAATAAATAAACAAAGAATATGAAGGATTTATTTAAATGTCCTGTTTTCATTAACGTAGTTATATCATCTATAAGAAGGGAAAATTTTATTATTTACTTTTTTATAAGCATAAAAAATTATGAAAAAAAAAAAAATTTAATTTTCAGTTTTGGTAATTGAATGCATTTATGATATCTCCCTGTGAGTTTTCACGATGCGGAACTTCCACTCGTCCTTCGGAGGTTTTGTCCACTCCAAGGGTAGACGGAGCACAGTATCATTTTATTAGATCCTACTGATAGGGATTAGGGATGATGGGGGTGGTTGTTAGGGGGACAGCTGGGAGTAGGGGGGTCGCTCAAGAGTTCGCGCTGAGTAGGCGAAACTTGAAAGCCAGTTTCGGAAATCGGTTCCCTCCTTGTCTCTTTCCAAGTATCTTTAAGACCTCTTTGGCAGTTTTATTTATAAGTATTCAATTCAAGATAGTCAATTGCATCTGTTTGACAATGTGCCAAATGTAACTTCTTGTCATAGCTGTAGTTGATCTTAATTAAATATTAAACGTTGTGGTATTTGGCCTGATTAAATAATCAAATTCTTTTCTGGGGCTCGTGTTTATACTTTTATTAAACATTTCCATTATTTAAATACTCTTATATTTTATTTTATATTAGATATTTTCACAAAAGTTTATATTTGTAATGGCATAATGATATAGAAATGGGCCTGACGTTTACAAAATGTATGCCATTGCTATGTCAATAAGAAAAACCTATGTACTCCCTGACCCGATGTTAACCTGATGGTAGTAAAAATGAACAAATTATCAAGATCTGAGGCCATCTTTATCAATTGCTTGTTTATCATATAGCTAATATACAATAATAATTTATTATCTAAAGATCACTCACTACTCAGCTAAGCAGTTAATAATGATGATGTGTGCGAAATGTATGGCCAGTTATATTATCAATCGCTGTTATCTATTATGAAGTTTATAAAAATTGGGGTTTCGCGTGCCATGTCACTCTTCAGAAGATAATAAAGTGGGCAGTCGCCTCCGTCATCTGGACTTACTCTAATTTATCGGGTCGAGTGTTTTATCTTTTTTTTTTTTTTTTTTTTTTTCCAATTATCTAAATTACTTCATGTACTCATTTGTCAAAGTATTATCTGTCTATTCTTTAATTCATGATGATTTATCGCAAGGGCCCTTTTGTCACGTGAAAAAAAAAATTAAAGGTTGCGTTGAAGGCAGATAAACGATTTAATGCCTAGAAGAATATAGTTGCATTTAAATGAAAACATCCTGAAAGATAAAATAAAAAAAAATGAAGAATGAGCATGAAGCATGGTTTGTCAATGGATAAAATTATCCTTTTGTTTGCATTCGTATGTTACGAAAGTTAGAAAGTTGGCGGGATCAATGTTTGGAGCTATATGTTTATAAATTGATATAAAAAAAAAAAATCGAATAAACATAAACCAGAATACAAAAAATTATTCGTCTCGAATACTGAAATCATTCCCTAATGAAAGGGAATTTAGGTAGCTTTGTTCGATTGACTATCCTGATTGACTAAGTCCTCCGTTAAGAATTCATTACTTGATATTACGTTCTTAATAATTCACTCAATGCTCCATTCAGGCTAAAATAGAACTTTTTAATTACGTATAAATATAAGTACAAACTTAAAACTCATATTATAACCAATCTAGAATAAGTTCAGTCGAAATCTTTATGATTAAAATTGCCAAGTATATAAATCATGTATTTTGGTCATAGAAAAATTTTTCTATATGTCGGCCTCCCTCTATAACCCCGGTGCTACGGTTAAAGTCATTATGTGCCAAGCTTTCATCAGATGATTGCATTTTGGTTACTGCTCTACTGTAAACTTTAAAATAATTTAGTTGGAAAGAATTGTTTGAAGTTATTTACTTTTTTAACAAAGATTTTGCCTTTACCTTTTATTCAGTAGGAAATTCTGGTAAATTTGGCTTTCATTGGATTGGAGGGAAATTCCAGCATATGGAAAATTCCGAGTATAAAAGCGTTTAAAAGTATCTGTTCTGGATTATTTCTCTCGTATCTGCTTATTTTTTTTATTCTTTATTTAATATATACAGATTGATTTAATTATTCCTCAATATGGAATCTGTACATAAATTTTACATGGTGATTTGCGATTGTTACAAAGGTATAATGTACAAAAAAAACATTCACACTAAGGCGGGTTCTCAGGAACAAATACTTGACTCTTTTGTTTTTTTATGTATTTTAATTATAGGCTAAAACCTTAAAAAAAGGAGTAATTATGTTTTTTAAATATCCCCTGCCATCAGGACCATGGCATCACACAAGCAGATATCAATATATACAGTAATGTTGTTTATTAATAATTTTGATGAAAACCCCTATTTCATGAAAGTAAGCAATTTTCCCAGAAAACTTGTCAAGCTACTTTTTTTTCATGATATTTTTTTGTGAAATTACAACTTATAATTGTTATTTAAGGGTTCATTTTAGAAATTTTATAGTGAAATTGCTATTTTCAATCCGTTTAATTCCATCAAGTTAAGGTAGGAAATCGTGTTTCAATATGATAGATTAAAAGCTTAAAATTTAAAATATTTAATTTAACATCGGCAGAAATCTTATATTCCTCCTTGTTCGGTATAAAGAAGAAAACATAAAATTTACAGTTTTTCTTAACAGCAAAAAACATTCTGTTATACCATCGGTAAATCTTTTTTCCAATAAATTCTGAGAAAATTTACTGTGCTCTTAAATAGATTGATTTTATTTTTATCTGACACGTGCACCGTCAAGTGTGGTTCATGACAAGGTAAAGCAGAAATCAATTTTTCTTAGCACCGTCCGCCCCCCCCCTTGCAGCTCATTTTTTAGTTAGAAGTGTGTCAATATTTAATATTCCCATAGAACACGAGGGCGCCCCTCGGTAATGGGACCGTGATTAATGTGTCGTTTGTCTGGCAGCGCTAAGGGGTTGATCTATCCACTCTCATTTATTGGATATCGGACAGTGGCAAAGTATTTTGTGTACTCTTTGCATTGTTAACGATAAGTTATTACATACGTGAACGCTTCCCGGTTTGTAAGGTATTTTACTCCCGACCACATAACTTACGCGTAAAATTATATAATCAGTAACCCCATCATGTGATTTCTTTATGATAATTGTAGATTTAAGACTATCATGAAAATTAAAATGGTCTTTTTTTATATTCTTTTTCAAATATTTATGCGTTGCTGATTTCTAAATTATCATTCTTGTTTGCCAGTTTACGTTATTATTATAAACACCACGATCGTTAGTAATTGGCAGTAATGATTCCATTTCATTCTCAAATTTGTTTTGTAGTATTATATGAAATTTTGTTTGGACCCCTTCAACGTACAGTAATTGGAGATTGATAATATTATATATATATATATATATATATTTATATAAACAACTTTATTAAGATGAAATTACAATCTGCCTCAATACTTAATAGGCAATAAATAATTGAGATAAATGTTTTCATTCATACAATATTTACAAACAGCCCTAGGGCCCCCCAAGTCCACATAGTTGTTGCCTCCCTCGCATGCGAAAGAGGAAGTGGAGTCTTGGGAAGTCCCCCACCAGCCACGCCGAGCGAGGCCGACGAAGAGCGCGAGAGCTACATACGCTCAGGACATGATTGGAGAAACTGGCCATTGCCAGGACTCCCACTGTCACGCGATTATAGCAGGTCACGACGCCACTGCCGTTTCAGTCTCCGAGGAGGATTATAGGGATGAGTGGAGCAGTGCAATGACTGAATTGATTGATCACAGTTTGCATATAAAAAAAATAACTATAATAAAAAAGAACTAACCTTTACAATAACTGTAAGGGGTATTATTGATTGAAGAAAACAAGCTTTCAAATAAAGTTATAGGTTATCGTCAACAAATCAATTCACAATAAAATAAATAAATTGAAAACATGATATAATTGCATAATAATAACAATATTAAATAAATTAAGATGCATATGATATTAAAAGAGTTAACTTTAGAAATTAGATTGATCGAGGAATTTATTTTATTTTGTTTCTCGTAGGCTGCAATTAACGCTGTTTTTTTTTTTTATAGGAAGAGTATTGATTGTAAAAAACGCATACATTTAAGTAAACGTTACTTACGTATACTTAGCCAGTGATTTTTGGAACGCTGTACATTTTGTTTTACTGCAACTATTTTCCGTATTTGGACATTTGTTATTTTTAAATAATTAGATGATTCATCGTTTAGACCCCTGGCTAGGTCCCCGATGTAGAATTACTTTATTAACCAAGATTTGAGTTAATGAACGATTTCTCGCAAGATCACAAAGTGAACGATCGCCAAATAATCAGCCAGGGGATGATGTGTCCCATCAGAACCTTATCGACCCAAGTACAAACAATAACACTTAATCCAGTACGTGAAGGCTCCTGGACATAAAACTCTCTGAGCACACGTGTCCTTCAAGGAGGTGGGCGGAAGTAAAGCTGCTCGAGATGAGCAGGTTTATGACTAGCCCAGCTTATCGATCTGACGTGTTTTCGGCTATTAACTGGGAACTGCCATTAAATATTATACCAGTGGGGTGAAGGGGGGAGGGTATCCCCAGCCGGCCTATTTCCGAGAGATGTGGGACAGTTTATCTCCCAACTTGGGCCAGATACAGAACTAAATCTGGAGCCAGCAGGTGGCACACTTAGGCAAAGTCCTCCGCGCTTATCGACGATTAATTGTCAGTTCCAGAGCTCTCTACTGCTCAACTTAGGGGTCTCTTCGATTATCTTTGCTTATCTTCAAAGAGATAATCTGGCCCTTTGTTGTGTGTATTGGCTACCTTTGCGGCGATTGCTTGGGTTTGAATTAAACTAAACCGCTAAACCTGTAGGTAGCTCCAAATTTACGTCCCTAACTACACTATACCAACATTTATTAACTAATTTAATAAAATATATAAAATCACCTTAAATAATTTATTGTACTAATATATATATTGTGTTCTCGCGTTACTTGTGGTTTATTCATGCCACGGCTCATTCTACCAATGTTACAATTCGTTTGCTTGTCGAGTGGAAAAGGACTGAGAAATGTCCATAAATTGTACATTTTACCAGTTCAATGTCACTACATCATGATGCAATGTGAAACACGCCACTTCATCATCAGGGAATGATAATACTGAAGGATACCACATGAAGTATCATGTTTCTTTTATTCATCATTGATACAAAAATAGAGCTGTGAAATAAATTATTTAACAAAGTTAACCTTTGAATAAAAAATTTACTGGATCTGATATAAATATAGATATATTGATGAATAAATTATTAAATGATATTTAATATATATGCATAATAAAACATATGTTTTACAACGGGGAGCCCAGTACTAATAACAGGCTCGAACATATTTGTTCATCCATTGATGGCAAGTCTTATTCCTATAGAAGCTGCTGTGTTTTGGTTTTATGTCATATGATTTCAATGTTGATACTAGTGTTATCCAAGAATTTGACAATGCCGCAAAACGGTACAAAACTATTGCCTTCAGCTAGATTCAAACGTTCTTTGAGGTACTTACTGACTAATATTATCCCAAGAATGCGAATTTGTTATCATATATTTATGTAAGGTCGCGTCATCTGGAGTGGTTAGATGTTTTGATTTTGGACGTCATTGATGATGTTAATATCCTCTAGGCCCTGAATATTATTCTAACGGAGATACATTCTTTATGCAATCATTTCTTTGTTAGATTACGTATTTTGGATAAGTGAACAAAATTGGACTGGTAGTATGTTATCAGACTATTCAGGTGTAGGGGGGTGAAGTCCTGAAAGGAGAGGCAGGTGTGTCAGCTTGGCCTGGCAGATCCACAGTCTCGTTATTACGCTCCTGTCTCGACTTGACTCTAACGATATAGATGACAGCTACGTTCCTTCAAACTCCGCAAATGATTCTCAATCAGTGTTTCCCGTTCATCGTTTCACCTTTGGCTCATCCTTTATTTAGTTTATATTTTAAACAAATATATATATATATAATAAGTTATCGTCTTCCGACTGTAGACGATCAAAAAAGAGAGAATAAGGCTGGTAATAATACACACAGATTTGATTGTTAACTGGCTTTATTATCTTCTCATCCTCTATCTATACACAAGCTTTGTTTACATTAGGCCCTGTGTAATTAGGCTTAACATTATCTTGCCACTAGCCATAACATATATATATATTCAGTATATATATAATGAACAAATATATATATATCCAAGTCTCCAGTCAACTCTATCTTAAATTCCCGCTGTACACATCGCGATAATGTTTGTGAAAAATAGATCTCACAATCCCTAAGCAGGAATCACACGTTTATCCCAACACGTCCAAATTATCATCAAACTGGCGGGAGCATGACAGTACAGTTGTACCGTTTTAACTCGCCCAAAATCAAACTGTCAGCCATCTGTTCTAACACGCTCTAAATCTAGTTTAAATAACGGTTTGTGATTGTCAAAACTACCCAAGGATTGGAGTAAGGGCTAAGAATTAGAAACATGCGAAGTCATACTCCTCTCTTTTCCCGCTTGCCGTAATAAGGGAGGTTAAAAATTACGTTAAAATTAATTTAATTTACGTAACTACATCAATTAAAATTATTATTCGTAAAATGAATAGACTTTAACTTTTATTTTTGTCTATTATTAATAGAATATTCAGTTTAAAATTATTAATTGTTGAAAATCTGTATCATTATGGGTTAATTTTAATGTTTTTCAATTCGTTCATTCTAAAGCGTTCTTGCTCTAATAAAAAAAAACGTGATGATTTACTAAAAAACAAAAACAGTAGTGATTGTAATAGGAAAACAAAAATTGATGTCTAATGAGCACATAAATTCAGAGGCAACTTGAATTGACGAGTACTAATCAATAGCTCGGAGATTTTAACACCCCATAATAAGTGATTTACAAGAAAGCTCGTTATTGAACATGCAAATGAAATTCTAATGATTTGTCTGTATAAATACTGGGAGATGGATTGAAAGTGGAGCAACAAGCCATTATCTGTCTGAGCATACTCGGTGAGTGCGTCAAACGCCTAATTGGGTCTGTATATTATTGATAATATTCGGGCCGACAGAGGCACTCGGTGAATCGATGCATTGACACACCCGTCGTCGAAATTTCCCTTCAAAGGATTATTATAATTATCAGCGATTATAGCACTCCCAACAGCCGCCGGGCACTTGCGTGCCAGCAGAGGCTTCGCTGAATAATTGACTCGTAGTCAACGAATTTTTGTTTTTAAAAACACTTTCCCGGGCGAAAAGTCTGTTTTTTTTTTTTTTACGGTAGTTAGTTTTGCCGATATTATGTCAGTTATATTGCATTGCTTCAAAGTCACGTAATGGTTTATAACAACGTTTACTTACCATCGATTGCCTAATTTCATATTGATAACGCAATAAACGCGATTGCACGCATCTGACAAACAAAATAAACTGAAAAGGATATTGGTGCCGAATCCCACTAAAGGGATTGAGGGAAGAAAATAAACTTAAAAGGTCAACTTAATTCATTGGTGTTGGTCGAAACTGTAATGCTCAATCACACTTCGAATACCATTAAACAGTGGAAAATTTAGTACATATACTTGGGAAAATTTAATTTTAAATAAGAGATAGAATTTATTTGTTATTCTCAATTAACAAATCGTATGTTTATTCCTTATTATCAAATAATTTAGATAACCGTGTTATTTTTATTGTTTGAATGTCGAATAATTATTTTTATTTCTTGTTATTTTCGATTCTACATTCGACAAATACATTTGAATAGCAAATAATTAGTACTTACGAATAACTGGTATTTGCTGAACATTTAATAATTATCATAAAAGAAAATCAGTAGTGTAATGTACCCATGTTCTGTGATGATGACAATAGACAATTGGGACGTATACAAGCCACGTTCGGTGCTCAAGTGGTTCCATCTTGAAATTACATGGTCAATTTCTTTTAAGTATTAATTACAAGTTACTTGTTTATTTGTTGAAATAAAGAAATAACTAAAATGAATGTAGAACGAATTATTAACTAATAACAAATAGCATGGTTCATATTTATAACCCCCATGCACAAATATTACCAAATAGAATAATGGTAAATGAAACCGATAAATATCAAATTATTGTTATAATATCTTTACTAAAATAGTATGGAAAAAAAATGAACATTTACAATCAATTAAATTATACACAAAAAAATATTATTACAAAGGGTGTGCAGTAGCGGAGGTAAGATCTAATAGTGCTACGGACAAGCATTTGTTTGGTTAACCTGGCATGTCATTATTATAATAAATAAAACTATTTACAATCATAACTTAAAAATAAATAAACGTAAAATGAATGAACAAAAGTAACAGAAACAAAAACTAAATGTTAGCTTATTGTTTAAAACATGTAACGTACTGTGGATTATCTTTTTTTTTATAAACTATAGACGTGTTCTCAACTTAAGCAACTATTTACAACGCTTATAAACAACAAACAATTGTTCACAACGCTGCATTCTTAATGACCTCAAAAAACACCTGGCTAAATAAATTCATCCAACGTAGACATATCAAATTTTTTGACTCACTGCAATACTTGACAAACCCGCTGTTAACACGATGACCCCCGCTCCGTTCCCCCATCGATGGCAGGACGCTGTTGTGGCTAGAACGGTTTAGTCTTAGGTTCCAGGTATGGTTTTTTAATTTGTAAGTTTTTCTCCCATTTTTAAACTGAAGGTGAGATTTGTATTCATGTTATTTCCTATTAACGTCAATCTGATTTATGTAACCAAACCTCCTTCAAATGCATCTGCGCATAGCAGAAAGAGAAGAAAGTTTGTCAATTCTTTAGCTTATATTTTTACATTATATTAAATTCAAGGGGTTTAGGGGAAAAAAAAAAAATCTGTATCTGTAACAATTAAAATTACTAGTAATTAAATCTTCTTTTACTTATACTCAAATTTAATCAATATTTAAAACTTTTTGTTACATTCAATTATTACTATATTATGGATGACACGTCTAGCGATTTAAAATACCAAAACATGAAAAGTTCGTGATCACCGCAGTCACAATTAGTAATAAATACGTGAAAAAATCAAAAAGAGTTTTGCCATAATTATTTAATTAAAATTTTAATTAGTTTAATATGACAAAATGTCACTCGGTTGCCTGGGCAAGCTCGTATGGATTTCCCCAGCACCCTTCACCACGGTTTTCATATTCTAGTTTTTATATCATCTTATAAAAATTGTTCAAATCTTAGCCTAAAGTGAGCCCTAAGGAAGGCACCAAAAACGCAGCAAAATACCGCCTAAGCATTGGTTAGGTCAATTTGTGAAGTAGCCATCTACGGTAATAAGATGAAGATAAATTCGAGTTTGGCCCCTGTGTCCCCCGTCACAGCTCCTACAGGGGAAAGCTCTCTCACAAATTAGCAGCACATACATTGCATGAGTAGCTTTTCGGTTACTTGCCGAAACTGCGTAACCCCCCCCCCCCCATCGACCCACCCAACGTTGATTCAATAAGAACATGTTGCACGCATCGCGAGTGGACTGCACTTGTAACAACATGATGCCACGCTCCTCTGGTCCAGCCTGCTGCACCCCACCCATGGGACGTCCCGACCACCGCAAATTGAAGGGGCGTTTTTTTATTGGCCTTCCCTCTGGCTATCGCCCCGATAATGGGGATCCTTTTTTTATTTATTCCTCCGAAAGAATCGATAAAAAGGAATTATTGGCATCCTTACTTCTGCCACGTGTTTCTGGGATTGGATGAAGTCATAGTTATTGACAAGGTTAGTCACATTTCGTTTTGTCTTTTTATAAGTATATATTTTTTAAACATTTTAGCTATATTTAGCTAAGAGAATGTACCTCCTATATCTAGGGTTGAGCCCTACCCGTAACGTATGGTTACTTGTTTTCTAGATAGCGTAGCGGCATCTTTTGAAATTATTCTCAACGAACAAGTTTAACATTTTCTGTTGATGGTGTTAAGAACTACTACCTTTTGGAGTGGAAGTGTTATTGGAACATGTTCTCAAGCCGGAATAGACTGGTGGAACGCATTCCGATGAAGTATTGCCTTGAGCACCTCTAGTTATGACGGTCTTCTAATTAGGCTGTCCAGTTTTGATTTATTATAAATTTTCTGTTTAATTGTTTTTGATACAATCTGCAATGTACCTAGCAATATTTACAAGTGCCCATGTATAGGAACTCCAGACTCGCTGTTCTCCAGGCTTCTCTGAGAACTTTTACTTAAAAGTGAAACGATTTGTTAAATGGTGACACTGGTCAAAAATATTCCTTTTCCTTGGAAGCTATGACCGATTACCGTTCTTTTAATAACTGTCTATAACGCCTAGAAAGTATTTAATATGACAGGTATTGCTCAAATCATTTCTCGTTGCAAATTAATCAATATTATAACCATAGACATTTCATAATCGCTGAGGAACATAACCTATTCCCTTCGGTGAATAATCAAACCCACGCTGCTCCGGCCATAGTGAGCTGTGCAGATAAACTATGCTATTATTAGAACTGTTTTGGAGAGTAGCTCCAAAGAGAACTATTCGACGCCGTCAAAGAGAACTATTTCGGCTTTATTTTAAATCCAAATAAACCTTTGTGTTTTACTGCTTAGGTATCTGCTTATATGCTGAATAAACGAACTATTTTGGTTTGTATAAGTGGCCCTTTTAGTTCCATTCAATCGGAAACGATGCGATTAGTTAAAATGAAAATGTATTACTACTGCTGGATCGAAGAATCCCTTTCGCCACTTTCATTAGATAAAATTTAATTTTCTATGAAAAATTGTAATCTATTATAAATAATGATTTTTTTTCAAATATATATAGACTCAATATAGGGTATAGAAGCATTTTTAAAACGAAATATATGCACTCTAAGTTGTCGTTTTTTTAAAAAACTGATAATGTTGAACGAAACTGTTCCATGCCGCATTTGTCAAGCTTTTTTTAACCAAGTTAACGACTTTTATAGTAGAACATATAAACCAAATAAATGTAGGCAAACAAAAACCATTCTTTGAGTACCTAAATTACCCTTGGCATCGTTAAAGTTTATGAACCACACACGAGAGTAATATATACGTACGATGTAAACTATTTTTATTTACAAAGCTACGTACATCCATCGTAACTTTATCCCATATATCTATATTTGTTCCTACTTAGTGTAACAAAATCTTATTTGTGTTGTAAACAAGGAAAAAGGAAGTGACTCGTTGAACAATTAAAACGGCCAGTTTTTACAATAACTCCTAGTAAAAGAAAAAAATATTGCTGATTATCTACATTGACAATAACAGTTCTGTGTACCAGAGGGCATATTTACAAATAAACGTTATTCTGCACAACCATTTTTTTTCTGATAATAATCGTAAAAGAAATGATATTTGAAAAAGGAGAAATATTAAAAAAAAAAAAAAAGGTATTGCTATTGTGAAATTCGAGACATAAGGACTTCTCGTTTCCGTCCATCTGCTAAACCAAATGGCCTACACTGACGTATCTTGGCAACTCTTTTTTTCCATTAGAAGTGCCCGATGAAGATTCCACATAGTTCTAGTGTTTTCCTAGGAGTCTTAAGGCTGTCGTTCCAATTGATAGCTCAACTGATGAGTATCAACTTTACCGTTCGGCAGACAAGCTCCCCGGGTGACTATTTCCTGATGGCTTCACTACCCCCCCCCCCCCATGACTGGATAACTAATGGATCGGCATCACTACGAATAATGGCGGAAATGGAGCTACATTAGAAGTGTAACTGCCCTTACTCATCCACATACACACTCACCATTAGGTGATGGTCGGTAATGTGACTCGTGCCGCGCGCCCATTAGTGGCAGGTGGATAAATCTATCTGGTCACTCTCATTAGCTAGTACATGCCATCGGGGGATTTGTCAGATACGTCTGTAGCTGTTGTCCTTCTGACGTGCACCTTCCAGGTAACGCATTGTTTGGATCTGAGATAGTCCATAGTGTCCTGGAGCAAGGGTCAACAACTCAACCGCTGTGTGTGTTGTTCCCATCTGTATGGTTTTGGTAAAAAAAAAGAAAAGAAAATAGGCTTTTTAATAGCAACGATATCACTTAGCGCGAGCTCCCCAACATCACAACAGCAAACTACCATGATACATTAGAAAGACTTATCATAATAGTCATTAAAAAAAAAGGAAACATTTCTCATTAAAACGAAGAACAATGTAGCCGTCATCCAAGACTTTGCTTTAACAAGTAACATTGTTCTAGTTTCAAATTGTATACATAATAATTAGAAAAAATATAAGAAAACTCCACTCTACAGACAAATCTAAATACAGTAAACTTCTTATTATTGTGCACCCTCGTAACGCAAAATTTTTGTTCCAACCTGTCATTTTAAGTTTTTTCTTGGCACTGCGTGTGGAAGGATAAGATAATAAATCACATATTATTATTATGTTTATACTATGAGTGATATGATACTATTTAATTTATGAAATTAATTTATTTCATTGTTATTTAGGCCCGTTTTAAGTTTAAATCGTCTTGAACGACACTATTTTTTTCTTAGTGTTACTATTACTTTGTCTAATCATCAAATTTATACAGGATTTATTCTAAATAGATACTTGAAATTTGAAAACAGAATCACTCCGTGCTTTATATTTGCTCATTACTCTCTCTTTTTACGTATAATTACAATATAAAACTAATAACTATTTGAAGCATATGCGATGAATCATCCCAACTCATACGAGGCATTGATGAATCGTTCTGAACCGCGTCAGTACGTTAGCTCATTACGCCACCTCCTAGTGTTAAGTCATCCATCGTGTATTAATAATAATAATTCACTCACGCCGACTTCTATGTAATGATGTTCTTTCAGAACTAGTAGATTGTATGTTTCTAGAACCAAGCGTTTACTTAATATCTAAATAAAAACAAATATTTATGATCAGTGATGGCTGGTTTCATATGATCGAACCAAGCTCCTGCTGTAGTTCGAGTTTATGCGACTGCTTTCGTCCCTTAATGGGAAAATATATAAACAAAACACAAAATTGTAAGGATTTAGATCGAGTTCGTCTATATTGTGTTTGTATAAGACTAATCATCTAAATTATAAACAAATATAATTCTAATTACTTGCTGAAATTTGAATTTTCACCATGAATTCTTTTTTGCCAAAGAAATCGTCGAAAAAAATATATGTAGAAGTCTCAAAAATATATATCTTTAGAAACGAAAATTTGAAGGAATCAAAAAAGAAGCAATGCTGGTTATTGGGGGGTGGTTTAAAATAGCCAAGGGAGCTAATTAACTATCAGGTATTGGCCTAGAATGTGACTTTGAAACACCTGTCGGTGGGAACATGGAAATACTGACGTCAGTGGGAACTTTGGGTCAAATGACACGTTGGTTATTAAAACAGTTTAAACCACTCTTTAAAACAAAAATTATTATTATTATTGTTTATTAACACCTGCCACTCAATCCCCAGACCTAATCATTGAAATTTATATCATATAAAAAATGAATTGAAAAATGTCTGAAACAAACAACATTATTATTAATTCTAAAATAATGATAAAATTTGTCTACATGATTTTAACACAATTTCTAGTCATTTTTCAAGAACAACAAATGTTCATTTCGGTCAATGCTCCAGCCTCTTTTTTAAGGGGTCTTTTTCTGAAGACCCTTAATTCTCCGGGTCTTATTTTTTTGATTACATGTTGGTGACTCGAATTATTAGGCTTTGCTCATTAAACATCTCCCTTAAAATTACTTTTTAAAAAATCTTTGAGGCTCAGCTTTGTCAATATTCTTGTTTAGAATTTGTACTGTGTGAACTTCTAGTTCAGAAGATTTTTCGTCATATATTTCGGATCTAATAAAATAAATTGCTTTTTTACTTTTATTTAGTTTAAGTAGGCCTACTTTGAGGAGTTACAACACACAACATTTCTGTGATAAACTCATACTAATGATTGCCAACTGTTCAATGATATATTTTTGAGGTAGAGACTGAAATATGTGTCTTCAATAGTAAAGTCATGTAAAGAAACAGTAGGGTCAGGTTGACCCAACGTTCATGCAGACAAGTTAAACGATAAAATAAGAAGAAACGCCAATATTATAGAAACAGATCGTTTCTGAGAGCCGGTGAATGGATCCCAGCGAAACCAGGCATTGGGACAAATGTTTGATCGCTAAATTAAAAACACTGGTACGGCTTTCCCCCATACACGGTCTACAAATGTTTTATTGTCTTAATTCTCTTCGGTGTGAAAAACATTGTAAAAAGAGTGGTTGTATTTTTCCTAATTCAATTAGATATTATTTATTAATTACAACGCTGAAGCTTTCTATCTATAATAAATGGTATAAACGTTGTTATTGATCTATATTAAGTTGCTAGTATTGAACAGACCACTTTTCTAAATTATTAAACAGCATAATATGGAATAATTTAAAGTATACGCTATGCATGAATATCTTTCACAATTTCATGAACACGTGTTTGTCCCTTAAGCATTAGTTCAAATTGAATCCAGTTTATTGTACAGGCCACTGCCACTGCCATTCCCTCATTCATAGATAACTATCCCGTATACGGAAATGGAATTATTGACAGAGTTATTACCGGGCCGCAAGAGTACTCGTGCATAGATTTTGTTTCATGTTTCCGTTCGCAAAATGACGAATGAACTGCCCACGGGTTAGTGCTCTCTGGCAGTTCGGGAGGCGGGGGCTGCCCCACTCTCGCAAACTAGATAAAATCAAGTTTGTCCCGCGTCTGTGTGGAACGCGTCAGAGCCAATTTCCCCTGTGCCGTTACGCGCGCGATACACCACTGACTTAACCTGTCCAACTTTTTCTCTCTGTCCTCCATCATAAATCCGGCAAGTCACTGGACTTTGTTCTTCTCTTTTATCCGCTTAGACATTCCATTTACAAGATAAAACCGAGGGATAACTTTCCCCTCTTCACACTGACAAACCGAACTCGAATGAACAGGGCCTCATGGTTGGTTAATGGGCGGGCAAGTGCCCACTAACAAGATGGGAAAAAGAAACTTTTCCGACCGATTTAGAATACTTTTAACTTTTTTTTCCTCTCCTCTGGCAAAACAATGGTTCTCAATTAAGTCTGCTGTCCTTGAGATTACAGCTTTAAACCCATCAACAGTTCCGGTGTTTATCTTACATTTTATTAGGATTAAGTCATTACCTATATGGAAGTGTTAGTAATTATTTTTACAAGCTTTAATTTAATATCCTTCAAATAACAATCGAATGACTTGATGTAAGGATTATTTAAATGCCGATATCTACGCGTCCATCTTGGAACCGACACCTCAGAGCAGTATGCATATTTAAATTTCTTGAAGATTTTATGTCACTTACTTTGAGTGTTTCGTCACTTCATCACAACTCCATGTGCTCATTTTAAATTTCTAATTATTTCCGAATTTAGGGAATCGTCGCAAACAATTATTACCATTCGAAATGTGGCAAGAGACATGTAAGTCAGTGCTAGGACCCAATACATACTTATCTAGCTAGTGATATCTCGTGTAGATCGTTAAGCAGGCCCCACTTTAGGTGACGAGGATGATTGCATGATGAATATTATCCGGCGGAGTTTACTATGGGCATGGGGTGTGCGGATCAGTTGGAACATGCTAAATCTTGAGGCTATAGGAGTAAAGGACTGAAAGGTACAATGGAATTATTGTGAAGGGAGTTTGTGATACAGAAGGGACCGTTAGTTAAGTTACATTACTGAGGGTTTGGGATCAAAATGTTTGAAGGTTTCGCCCCACAGTTCAAGCCTGTATGTCCGAATTGGTTTTCACAATTGTTTGTATTTGAGCAGTAAAGTGACAGATTACAAAAATAATCCAATGTAATTATTTCGCTCTGTCATGGCCTACAACTCTATAAGAAAATCATTTGCTTGTAGGAATTATATTTAGGTAAGTTGTTAAAGCTTGTAGAAAGTATTGTGTTGTTGAAATTTGGCAACTTTTTAACCACTTTAATGATTTAGCAGTACACGCAACAATAAATTTTATGGAAGACAAGTTAGCGTATTTGTGCTGCTATTGATGGCAGTAGCAGTAGCATTGCATGTTCCTAATCGATGATTAAATACCATTCATCACTTAGTACAGATAAATCAACCGGCAAGTTTATTAGTATCGACAATTTTTACGATCAAGTGTATCGACAATATTTACCCATGATCAAAGACCTTTGTAGATGTTTATCCTGATGGTTTATTCTTAGCTTACTTAGCCGTAGAGTATGGCTATCGCAAGATCATTGCCTTTCTTTATTGCATGACTTTGTATCACATCCGTCTCTCTTACTTACAGTATCTTACATGCAATCTCAATCCAACCCTTTATTGACGTTGAAAGTTTTCTCTTTTAATTTTAGATCGGAAAATTTTTATATTTTTATCTTGAAGCAAATCTGCTTTGAAATGTTTATGTATATGATATTGTTATTGTTCTTGGCCTTAAGAGGCATTCCTGACCTTATTTTTATATGATTCTGTTTATGGCATTATGCATATATAGTATATATCCGATATTGTAACGATTGGTTTCAGCCCGAATAAATTTTAGTAATTGAATAATTTAATTTAAGTAATGTTAAGTAATTTTGTAAAGGCATTGAGCTTCGATGTCTTCAGAGATAACGATGAATACATTTTACCATGGTTTATGTTCTAAAATAAGAGCACAGCTATCAGAACGTAACGGGTTTAAATCTCACCCCATATATAAATGTAAAGTTTTCATAGAAATACAAAACTTGCTAAGAGCTGGATTTTCAATAATTTAATAGCTAATTGCAGGATTACTATTTTTTACCACTTCCATTGCGAGTATTTTTGTACGAAGAACTGAAGAAAATACGTCCCGACTGTTTCAACAAGAGTGTGAAGAAGGCGGGTGATTCCGAGTGGACTGGCAATGGTAGTAATGAATGAGAGGAGGTTTAAGTGTAGGATAAGATCTGAGACACTAGTTAAGACCAGTTTGAAGTTGACAATGCAGTCGACGATCATCTGGAAGGTGACTCCAACCTATAACCAGCTTTAGCTTATCTATGTAACAAGTTAGGACCACATCAAATGGAGTCGAAACCCTGTTTATGCCATTTGATTGTTGAATCTTATTTCAGCTGCCACTTACCACGTACCATGTTTGAAGCTCGTGATACTAAGAGCATTTAGAACTTTTTTATCCAGATTCCCAAAGAATATAAAAATAATGGCAGCCAGCCTCTCCAATCCGCTTTCTTCATATGTGCCCCAGCCCTCTGTCCAATATCTAACGGGAAATGCAATATTCGCCCACGACCTAACTAAATTTTTCTACTACAATAACTTTATAGGTCTTCGCCTAATGGAAACAGTTTGATAAAATTATAAATTTCCCTGCCCACAAAAACCAAAAGTGGTGGAGGGTGACATTCTAAAATGTATTAAGCAAGATTAGGAGACAAAAATTCGTTGTAATTTTAGTATGCTTTCTTGTGATTTGAGGATTTCTTATCGGACTCGTTATCTTTCTTCCGTTTCAAAGAAAGTTTTCATCTTCTGATCAGTTCTTGTGTCCTTGAATGAGAATGAGAATGAGAATACATGTCCTACTTACGAGACAGGATGGACTGTGCTTCCGGTTGGCCTCGGGGGTACCTAGGACATCTATACTATATCTGGTCCATGGCGTGTACTTATAGTTGATTATTTAAACAGTATTACGCCCCACTATGTTTACAAATTTCTTGTGTTGTAAAGTAATAATGATAGTGAAAATAATTAACAAATAGTAAAATCAAAAGCAATGAAATATACATGCGGTTGGCAATTGAGAGAAGTTCAATTTAAATTTAAATTCTAGTTCAGGGAGTGTATTATTTATGAATATGCAAGACTCAAGTGCAATTTCACCGTAAGACAATAACTTCATATTTCCATTGTTATATTTGCTGAATTTATAGAACTTAAAGGTAACTTTTTTTTTCTGTTCAATAAAATTTATTCATTTAAAAAATCAAAGTTTGGTCGTTTCTTCCTGATAAAGCTTAGAAATGTTGTAGAAAATAATAATGTATTTCTTTTTCTAATAGACCTCTGGGAAAAATAATTGATGACCATTGCTCTAGACAGACATAGTCATCCAAAATGTCCTCGCTTTGCCAATCAGTTCTTAGGTTCCGATCCTTAAACAATAATTATTTTTTTCACTTTAACCAAAGATTTATTCCTACCGGATTGTTAGTTTTTACTAAGTGGTGTTAAAACAGTATTACTAGTACGGCCGTGAACGTAGATACTTAAAAGTAGGCGTTTAATATAATTTAAAACTACAAAGCATATATCCTGTATAAAAAATCTTCTATCTAAAACCACATACAAAACTTTAACAAAGTAACTAACCGTACATCCGTACAAACGTATATAGATACACTTGTAATCAAACTGTACTTTAATTACAGTTTTATGCTGTAATTATTATGTATAGTTCTTGCAAGAGGCTATATATAAGGGCGTAGGGGTATCTTTTACCTTCCATCTTCCTTTGTGCTGAGAAGATCAAAGGCTCAGGGATCGGTGCTCATCCATTTCCCTACACCAACGCGTCTTTATTCATGGCTGTATTAGCTCGTAGTACATCTGCGAGTAGCTACGCATTTCATGGAAATTGCATTGTTGGGAACTGAAATTAGTCTTCGCATATTTCATCAGTGTTCTGAAGTAAAAAGGACAAAACAACATTCTATCAGCGAGTTTCATTAAAATAGGTAAATTATATATGCAAATGTATTCCGCTGAACTATATCAGAGCAGGGAATTATGTTCAGTTTATGTAGTATAAGTTAGGGGGAGTCAATTATTGATCGTTGGGAAGATTAGCAGCTGGCGACCTGTAAAGTCTAGTCTGTTATTAAAATATCAATCACTTTGTCGGTGAAAGCTCTATCCTGACCTAGCCAATTTAAAATAATTTTTTTTTTACATCATTTGGTGTTCATTATCTATTGAAGCTTTATTTCTATTTGGTAAAATATAATATTCTCTCTTGGGAAACAATAATTAAAAAAAAAACAGTAATAATAACTTAATGAAAAAACACATTTTTCACTGGATGGCTTTATAGACTTTCCAAATTTGTATTTATTTCTTTTTACATTATTACTACATTTCACCTAATTGGGGCATCTTTAAGACTGTTCACGATTTGAAGAAATCACTAACTATTCACAAAATCCAAATACCGAAATGTTATATGGACTTTGTGAAAAGATCTTGTTGAAAATGTTTTATATCATACAAAGTCATAAATGTGCCGTAATAAGATTAAAAGTGGCCATAAGGAAAAAATAAATAAGTAGAAATTTGGAGAGATTATAAAGCCATCCAGTTTAGTGAAGAAAGGTTTATTTCTGAAAAGAATAACATCAAATATATTCCGAAAAGTTATGTGGAAGAAATAAAATTAATGACTCCAAATTTTCAGTCATTATTTCAAAACGGAGTACCATAAGTATTATATTAAAGTTAGATAATGACTGGAAAAAAAATGATACCTAGCAAATGTATATGAAATTTGAAGTAAATCTGGTATAACGCATTTTATAAAAATGTGATACATAATTGATTTTATTTCGTACTCTAACTAAATAACCGAAGAATGGTTTATCTTAAGGTGGCCACCCTTTATTATCAAGGATAAGAACGTTTACAAAACCTAGGCTTCGGCACGGTTTGATGGACTGATATCATAGATGACTAATATACAGGTGGTCTGAAAAGTTTACGACCTCAACATGAAGATGATAATAAAATAAATAAAAGCTAGTGAAATAAAAGCTTTGTTAGGTCGGAAACTTTTCAGACCACCCTCGTACCAACCCTTACTCCGGAAAAAATATGATTTTATTAGTCCTATAATGATATAGATCCCATCCTGCAGGATTAGGCCCATCTTGTTATAAATAAGTTGACCCGTCCTCGTTAAAGTCATTTGCTTCGTCCAGATCTCTGTCGACAATGCGGGTTCACAATGGAATCACATTTCCACCATAAGCCTCCGCTAGCCGTTTAACCATGACCGAAAATGGTGCCAGCTGTCCCCCAGGGTCTTGCATCTGTCCAATTAATGTTCACCACACCCCGACCGTAATAAAATACCAGTTAGCGATCGCATCATTTCGTCCGTGTACGTGACTGTTCGGCTGGCGGTTAAAAGTGCGCTGTTAAATGAAGCGTTCCCTACACTTAAATACAAATTTAAATAAAGCTTTAAACATGGTATTTGCTCGATACTAGTTGAATATTTATTTTTTATATTTTTATAAATCTA
Organism: Acanthosoma haemorrhoidale; assembly: GCA_930367205.1. Taxonomy (NCBI): domain Eukaryota; kingdom Metazoa; phylum Arthropoda; class Insecta; order Hemiptera; family Acanthosomatidae; genus Acanthosoma; species Acanthosoma haemorrhoidale. The sequence continues at coordinate 143,289,485 of OV884011.1, forward strand.
TATAAATAAAGTATCCGATTGATGGCTAGCTAGCTTCCGACCATGCCAACCATGCCATTTTTTTTTTTCTAAACAAATCTTTACTTGAAGAAAATTCCAATCTGTCCAAGAAGAGCAATAGATTGTGATAAAATATCGCATCCTTACCATGTATACAAATTTGTATCTACTTTTTTATTTTTATCATTTTTACAATAAACATTCTTACAATGTAAGATTAAATTGTATGTATAGACTCTCAGTGTCTAAATATTTACAAAAGATTACGGATCCACTTACGCTTCATCTCAGAGGAGGTTTGTAGAGATTGGTATACTTGAAGGTGATTTAGCTTGAGGATTTAGACGAAAATATACACTCAACATGAAAAAAATTACATTATTTTTAAGTTCTTTTATTATATTCGTTAAAGCATTTCAAATTATGAAAATCCCCGTTTAAACAATAAAAATGAAAGTAACTAAAGATTACTAAAAAAAATAATAAATTAAAAACTGTAATTCAATTGCGTTTGCAACGTGTTTGGTTTGACAAATTTCACCAAACAACTTTAAAAGGAGTTTCCGATGATGTAAAACCAAAGTGCTTGGACCAAGAAATAAGTCTGAAACAAGCCCCTTGTTTTCACGCGATATAGCGCATTGTATTTCTTGTGATCCCTCGCTGGGTATTTTGTCGTCTCAGATTTGAGCCCGGCCTAGATCCCGGGCGAGAATTGGCAAGAAACAGTGAATATTTCAGACCGTGGTAATCCGCCCCCCGGGCCTTGGGTCCCCTAGGACCGGACCCTCGGGATTACAGAACACCCCGTGAAATACCTCCCCCCGCCCTTCAATAACTCGTTACCAAAAAAGAAAAAATAGAGGAGGAAAAAAGTTGGCCTGTGGTAAAGCGGAGGAGGGCTCATTCATTTTTGCGCAACAAGCCGACCACCGCTCGAGTTGTTTTTTTACGGTTCGGAACGTCTAGCGTAAGTGGCGTCATTTTGAAAGCCAATAATGAAATTGGCATTCATTGTCATGCCTAAAGGGGAAGTTTACATTGGAGCAGGTACTGGGAAATCTACTTTCTGCATGCTTATCTTTGTACATCTAGGACCTTTGTATTCTTTTCTTATTTTACTATTGTATTGCATAAGATTAAATAAGAACTAAAATTTAACTGTTTGGTCGATAAAACCATAGCAGCCTTTTCATATAGTAACCACTAATGCAATGCTGGGACCAGTACCGCTTTAATCTCCGAGGAAGATGGTGGAGGAGTGATTCTTGGAAACGATATTGCTAGAGGATTTGGACGGTCAAATAATTTTTGAAAATCTAAAATTCTATTTAAATTCACTTTATTTATTAATGCAATGCAAATAAATAATGAGGCTGTTAAACCTGGGATGAGCTATTTAATTTGTATTTTGGTATATATATTTATATTTGTATAGCGAAATAAATATATATATATATATATATATATATATTTTTTTTGTTTTATTGCATTCCCATTGCATAGCATAAACCTTGAATGTTTGAAAACCATATTTTGCGATTTTTATTCTCCATTTCTTCTCTTTTTTCATTCAACTTAACGGTCATATTCACACAATAATTTTATAATACTATATCAGAATAAATGCATAACATAGCACTCAGATAAAGTATGTTATAGCATTCGTGTTTCGTGCTTAATATGTGGTTCGTTATCTAATGACAGGCCACTGTAAATAGGACAAATAAATTATCGTGTAGTTGGTTATCTGTTGGAGTGAACATAAATCTACAACATGTGGGGTGCTTGAAAACGAAATGACATTTAATAGCGGGGGTCCGAGCGTGACGCCAGGTGCACGCTGTTTTTCAGTTCTGGCCTTTATCTGCCTGGCTTACGTACAGTACCTGACAATATCTGACCACCGGATCTCCGATATATTTTTTCACGCGGTTTATGGTTAATTAATTGTGGCTTGTAAAATAAAAATATAAAAATTCGTCTTGCTATTCATAACTTGATCCATGCCCGAACGGAAATAAATAATGGAAATTAACATAACAACCGATTTGTTAACTAGTTCTGAAAATCAAATTTCTGATAGTATATTATTAATAACTAAAGCTCTAACGTTTTCGTTTGTTTTTTAATGTAATGATGCTACAATTATAATTTATTCTGATCGCCTTTGTTTAAAATTAAAAAAAAATTTAATAATTTCTCTTAAATTAATGCCTCAGCTGGAAATTAGTCTATCGATAGCCTGTTATGGTGGTAATTCGATAGAAAGCACTTATCAATAAAATCAAACATTATTATAATTAATTTTTTTAAATTATAATTGCCACCTAAAGTAAAATTCCTAACGAATGCACAGACAAAGGTGTGTAAGTGGTTTGGGAATATAAATTAATTTTAAGTTGAAGTCACAACCCTCGATCGACAATTTATAAGATTTATTAATAATAATATTTCTAATACTTTTTCTTTAATTTTTGTATCGTTGCATAAAAACAAAGTCTTAGGTCTCTCCCGGAAATTTATTTAACTAACTCTCAACATTCATTTAAATAATTCAGGCATCTTCTGGTTTAAGAAAGTAAAAAAAAAAAAAAAATAGTATTATAGAGAAGCTTTCATTTTTTAATATTTTAGCCCTGATTTATCGGTAAGGGTTATCGGTATAATTAAATAAACAAATTTGCAGGGGAGAGGCCCTGGACTTAGAACTTGGACAAAAACCATCTTTTTGATTTTGAAAAGCTGTATTTACTTATTTTTTAGGTGGAGAGTCTATGTAAACTTCTTCATAATGATTACCTTATTCATAATGTTGCTGGGAATAGTGCTTGTAATTTTCCTTCTCAGTACGACCAAAGTAAAATAGAAAACGAGTTCTAGTTCCATTGGTGTGCAAATACTAAACAGAAGAAATAGTGACAGGGCAGTAAATCAAACCATTGTTCACTCTTTGAGGAACGTATTTTTTCTCGTTTTTTTTTTTTTTTTAAGGTAATCAATAATATTTCATTTCTTCGGAAACAACTATTAAAAGCTAAATGTACGCATCTAGTGTTTCGATAGTTATATAATATTCATTTTTAGCTGAAACATGTACTTCAGTTGAGACATATGGTCTCCCCTTTCTTTGTCTTTTACACCCCCTCCTAACCCTATGCTACGTGTTAGGGCCTTCGACACAACACTTGTGCTTTAGCCTTAGCCAAAGAATGTCCTAGTGCTGTAATTGATTGATATTTGTATATATACCAGTGTTTTGATTGTTTGTTATTCATAATAAAGTTTTTTAAAATACTCTCCTCAAACAAGATTATTTAACTGATGACTGCACTGCCTCACTGCAGTACGTGTCGACAAACCTCCACCGTTAAGAGGATGGGTGTTCTTTTCATTGCTATTCCGCAAATGTAGATAGCGGTAACGCCAAGCTCACGTCTGGGTAATTCCGCAAGATTGGCACCTGACCGCAGAAATGTTAATTAGAATCGATCCCCCCCAAAAGTACCTTTACATTCCGTTACCTGTGTTCTTATATCCGTGGCTTTTAAATGATGCCTAAGTATCCATCCCTAAGGGTGTAGTTGCAATTATTGAAGGCGAGAATCTCTATAAATTATAAAATTACCACGTGACGGTCGTGCAGGTATTGCATTGGGATTCGTTACAGTCAATCTATTGTCAGGTCATTATCCTATTACGTTTAATTTGTATTATTATAATGTAGAAGGAATTAGTGATTTAGAAGTGACAACATTATTGACAATATTAACAAGTGACAATATTAATTTATTTACAATTATACTGTAAGTTCCACGTGGAAAAGCATTCCGTAGTTCTTAGGAGTGTTTACCCTGTCTCGCAAAATTGCCTTTGTCAAGCTCTCGTCCTTATTTTTTGGTCCAGGCTTTTCTCTGATGCCCTGTGTCTATTGCGATGTCTTTTTTAGGCTTCCAATCAGCACCATCTCCGCCTTCTCACCTTAGTATCTATAGGCACTTGCTTGAAGTTTTAGAACATCAGACGTTCCTCAATCAACGCCAAATATTTATTAATCTATTTCAATACTTTTCTAGTAATATCAAAACCTGATTGTACAATAAAGCAATTGTAAATATATTCGTTTGTAAAATCTATATTTTGTAACAAGAGGATATGAAAAAAAAAACAAAAAAAAAAACTCACTTGTTGAATAAGTTCATTGAATTAAATAAGTTCATCCACCGGAGGCACATCAAGTTTTTTTTGACTTGTTGCAGCATCTCGCAAACCCAGTGTTTAACACTATGACCCCACCACCCTTTCCGCATCGATGGCAACAGAGTATTTTTAAGTCTATAATAAATAAGGTGAGCCCCATCACTTTTAATAATTTCAGTCCATTAATGTATAATGTACATCATTATACTACTGTACAATGTAGATCACTATGTGTACAAAGCAGAATTTGTATAAAATGTACCCAAGCTACAGGAAATATAATGAATCAATTTGTGGAATCTATAGTTTGTATATACATATACATATATTAATTTTGTAACAAGGCGATAAGCACAAAAAAAATATGATGGTGTTCCACCTGTCAATAACCCATTCTTTTTATGTACTTTAAAGTTGTCACATAACATGTAATAACGTTTCTCCGTATAAATCGAAGTTATTTCTAAATATGAGTAGGTTTTACTCGTCTTTTTTTATATTCGGTAAATCGTTTTGCATTCTTGGTGAAATATTTATTAATTGTTTTAAGTTCATGTCAGACTGGATAGCAGGGTCTAGGATGAAGCAGTCATAAACGAAAACTATCCGCGCAATGCCAACCATCCACTTGAGCTCAAAAGGTAGCCTTTACTCGAGGTGTGCGCTCTGAAAGCCATGGAATGGTTACGCATTTACGCTGTTTATTCTCATTCTGGATAACCACAACTGTAGGGTTTGGACAAACTAGTGAATATATTCGGACCAGATATCATCATATGAGCCAAACTTCATCAAACGTGGTCCCAAACCTTTTGTTCCCCTTCCGGCGAATAGTTGTAGAAACTCGAGAATAAAGGGAACCAGGAGAGGTTTGTGAACACCGATCCAGCCACTTCGTTGCCTCAAACAATATCGTTGGGTGCCAGAAATATTCTACGAAGTTTGCTTAAAGTGCCCGGTATTCTTTGCGTTCTCCAGTAGTACTGTCGTTCTATACACTGGTTGTGTAACGAGCTCTTCTGCGATTAAAAGGATTAAACGATCTTCTATGCTGCTCAAATGGTCGAAATCATTGTGCCAATTGAATTATCTGTCAAATTTTCCCATTGGGCAGGGCCCTCTAAGTAGCTAATTGACCGAAAACAGCTTAGGATGAAAAATATAAAATATACATTAGGAGCGGTGTGAAAGACATGAATAAGATAAACATAGTTTTTTTTTTGGCGTATACATATAAACAAGGAAGAGAAAGAAAGTTGTTAAATTCTAGCGGAGATGTATAAAAGAAGGGTTGTTTGGAGGGTGGCCCGGGGGTAGGAGTACAATATGGCCTCCAGAAGCATCTTATGTTGGAGCTACTGCTTCACCAATCCTAGTGTCTTCTTTGCATTGATGCTAGTTTATTCACGGCTACTTTTACTTCTGTTGATTTTCATACTGAAAACCATGCTTATGTTACACTATAAATATGTATTTATTTTCTTTGAAAATCCGTCCCCTTCTATATGATGTGAGAGGGATTTAATTATTTTAGTATCAATGATAAGGGCCTAAAATCCCTTTACAAATAGTAAAAACTAGAAGCATTTACAAAAAATATGGTCAAATATTAATATAGCTCAAATGTCATAAAATTAGTAGATAAAACAGTATATTCTAGCGTTAATAAAGCTAATGAAATGATTTGTAGCGTTAGACAAGATAATATAAACCCATAAATTTTAAAAATAACTTAAAATTATTATTTTATTACTATGATATTTGTTGGGTAATAGAATGATAGCCGACAATACAAAAACTCTAAGCTTCAATAAGATAGCAGTTAAAATTATTGAACTATAAGCAGAACCCTCAATAGGAGGCAGTTATTTAAACAACCAAAAATGAACATGAAAATGAAGATTTATAGGTAACCTGTAAAGATTTCATCAACAATTGATAGTTCTAATCTAAGAGTTATTCAGATAATAATATAGGTGCTGGAGTAGATAACCAATGATGAAAGATATACAAGGGCACTCTTTGACAACCTTGCGATGGTCAGAGTGATTGTCGATTCGAATAATAAGTAAAAGTTAAAAAAAATCAACTCTAAAAGCAAATCATAGAGCTATTAGCGAAAATAACTCCAAGGTCATATAAACCTTACTATTAATATCAAAACTAGACGTAACCTTTGCCAAGAAGTTAGATCATTTAATAACGATTATTTAACCAATAGCACTTTTGATTAAACATATATGATTATAAGGATCATGGTTTTACTATCCTGCATCTACCCAGTTGCGCCATAATCATAAGTATAAATAGACGCAGATTATGAATTGAAAACCAAAAATTGTTTTATAGTAAAAAAAGAATTGACATTTTTAATTAATTTGGATATGGAAGTTAGGGTGGATAGTAGTATAGTTTATATTTTATTGGTAAAAAATATAGTTTATTTATAGAAGGAAATCACGAGCTTTGTAGGTAATCAAATAATTTAACCAGTGAACTTCCGTAATATGTCAGTTACAGGACATTCTGTACAAAACTCCATTGGACTACAAGGCCCCAAATGTTTTTCAGCTAGCGATATTTCCTCTTGAAAAGTTTGCCCTTTCGCTTTCCGGAATTATTGAATTCTTCACAATGCATAATGTATAGATATTGAGATGGGATCTAAAGGTTTCTTACTATTGCTTTTTAAAACAGCCTACCGACATCTGGTTCCGAGAAAGTTTCATGCCCCTCCATTTTCCTTGTTTTCATTGAATATTAACTCCTTTCAATCCGGCAAATATAAATAATTTAAATTTGGATCTAACAAGTATGCTGACTGTATCCGTTTGAAGACTTTTAAAAATTTATTTTAGAAATAATTCGTCAAGTTTCCACCATTGACAACAATTTTTTTTTCTTACAAATCCCCTTTAAATTCACAGATAACCATATATAATTATACACCATCAGGCGAATCTATTTACAAATTATTTTTGTATTTCCTGTAGCATTGCTACATTATATACAGGTTTTGTTATTTTATAAAAATTATATAATGAATAAACAAGTATAATTAAATAATAATGACGTGTCATGAATAAACACATTATACGTGGCTGGACTAATAATCTGGCAACAATATGCATTTGTATTGTTTTTTTAGTTGATCCACTTTTTAATGACAGTGAGAGTGAGTTATTTTTCACGCTCAGTCGAATAATATAAATAAAGTCGGCAATCGAATAAAGCACGCGTGATAAAAATACGACAAAAAATAAAAATTTAAGTAGCTATTATAGTTTGAAGTGATTAATGTACACTTACTCACTAAGACCAACCCGGTTAGGTAAATAGTCAACAAATAACCGGACAGCCAAAAAAAACAAAAATTAAACCTGGTGACAGACATTATAATCAACGCTACTTCGACCAGTCACTGGTTCAGAACAGTATGTCAGAAAAATGACTTTACACACAGACTTACGAAGTCCACTCGCGCAACCCTACATCAATACTCAATCAATTTTATTCCAACATAAGGTGAGACATCACGGAATGTCCATATAACATTTGAGCCTAAGATGTTCATCTCATTTATTGATTGCATAAATGTATATGGAAAAAAAATATCATTTAAATACATAATCAATAAGTTCTCATCTCTCATTAGCATTCAACGGTTTTTCGTGTGATACCCAGAGCGATTGTTTCTTTGATAAATTCTATATAGATGGACTATGAATGGGGTTTAGGCATATATTTTCCAAGGTTTTGCCAATGTTTTAGCGTTTATTATTGACGAATTCTCACTCCTACACCTGCCTTGTTCCTGTGCAGCTCCGGCATTGCTGACGGGGAGCAGATTCCTCAAGCTCGAAATAACCGTGCCTCTCCTGTGTCAGTTATTAATAGGGAATTAATAATGAACACGGAGACTGTTACAGGCGTGTCACGGAATTTGATAGCATACAGGGAGGTGTAGGTGCCATGCACGATCGTATTCGTCATTCGTTCCGGAACATATTCCTGGTTCGGTCGGGTGTCAAAATGGGAGACTAATTTTAAAATGTGATTGGCGTTACTTTGACACCAATTAGAGAACCACCAGAAAAAAATATTCTTGGGGTATCAATGTTGTATAAGCTAAATACGATGCAATTTAGCTGTACCTTAAGCCGAACTGTTAATAAAAACGAGACTTCAAATGTATTAAACCTAACTGCGTTCCACCAACTATCGCTAATTATAATATTGAAATATTGTCAACTTAAGGGTAGCTGAAATAACCCAATAATGATCATTTTGAACAGCCTATCTACAAAAACGAAAACGTGTTTAAATATGAAATTTTGAATTGAAATTATGAAGATTGATGTGTTTTTAAATTGAATATCTTTACAGGACTCCAAATTAGCTTTTATTTAGAGAAAACTGTTTTCAAATATACTGTATAAATCAACTGTTTTTTTTTTCCTTTTTCTACTATCCCTAAACTAATAATAGCCTTAGAATTATTTGAGTATATTTTATTCTAATTTAAACGTTCTGAGCCCTAACCCAATGGCTTTACTATTGAACAGATGAATTCAACATCGTAGAGACATCTGATTTATTTTTTATAATAACTCTTGTAAAATATCATTTCCCAAGTTGCACGCCAAAATGGCGTTGTGTTTTATTTATAATTGATATAATTAGAAGTAAACATTTAAAAGCATTTTTTCTTTTAAAGGGATTTTATATTGTTATTTATTTTATTATTTTTGTTGAGAAACCTTTTTTAAAAGTTTATTTTTTCACTTGAATTAAAATAAAATATATTTTATTCCAGCATAAGGTGAGACATCACGGAATGTCCATATAACATTTGAGCCTAAGATTTTCATCTCATTTATTGATTGCATAAATGTTTATGGAAAAAAAACATCATTTAAATACATAATCAATAAGTTCTCATCTCTCATTAGCATTCAACGGTTTTTCGTGTGATACCCGGAGCGATTGTTTCTTTGATAAATTCTATATAGATGGACTATGGATGTTGTTTAGGCATATATTTTCCAATGTTTTAGCGTTTCTCATTGACGAATTCTCACTCCTACACCTGCCTTGTTCCTGTGCAGCTCCGGCATTGCTGACGGGGAGCAGATTCCTCAAGCTCGAAATAACCGTGCCTCTCCTGTGTTAGTTATTAATGGGGAATTAATAACTATGATTATTTTTTTAGACCTTGGCCTTTATCTAATACCCGTGATTTTCTTCGAGATTATTTCTACATCTATTAGTGCATAAAATACTACGAACATATTATAAAACTTAAATCATCACATGATTAATGTACCATACAAAACACGTACAATATGTACGTTGTTTACGTTTGTTTACTTGTTACTAAAATGCTAAATTAGATGATTCAGACCTGTCAGTTAGGTATTATTTACTTTTTATTTTCGATGGGTCCTCAACTACTCGTGTGTATAAGCCATATAAATTATACTATTTTAGACCTACAATTTATATTGCCCTTCAGAGAATTACAAATTATAAATAACAGCACGATTAGAAAAAAAAATAGGTTGACCATAGTGCCATATAGTCATATAGTGTTAGATAGGAGCTCATGAAACATTTCATGTCATGTCATTGTTACTCAATCCTCGTTCCGAAAACGTGAGCTCTATCTCATTAGCTCTGAAAAGAAAGCAATTAACCAGCGGTCCACTCATTGGAGACCCCACTGATTTTTATCATAACCCCCTTCCATAAAAAAAAAAACTCCGCCCTCCTGACGATTAGATCGTTGATAAACTAACCCCCACCCACCCCCACAAACCATTAATGTGTGGGTGGTTGTCATTGTGATTAGCATCTTTTGTCTGTTCTGTCATCTCTCAGCCTTAATGCAATGCTAATTGTTTCTAATGAAACTAAAAATGAAAAAATAATGAAACTGAGAAAAAAAAACCAGAAGTGGAATAAAATATTATTGCCGAACACGAAGGGAGGGACCCGACATTAATTCTGGACCGCAATGGTCGACTTTCGGATGTCTGTATGTATGAAAGTTCTACGGTAGTCACCAAACATACGATTTAACTAGAAAGAATTGTAATAGTAAAAACCACAACACCATCAAATGTGCTGTTTACGTTTGCTTTTGCTGCGGTTGAATAAAGGCGGGTTTGTTTTGGTACCTTTCAAGATTTTTCGCGTCCCAAAATCTAAAATTTCAAAAACCGCCAATTTAACCCCATGTATTTTTTTGTCAGTATTTATTTTTCTATTGTTGAAAAGAATCTGTTGTTGAAAAGACTTATTTCAGTTACAGAAGGTTATCTATCAATATTCTAATTTCTTTATATTTGTGGTTGCATTAAAATATTTTATAATAGTAAAAAAAAATCAATCTGTGCTGAAGTGTTCTAGGATTGGCAGTTTTTAAATGACGGGTGCTAAGTTGTGTTAGCCTCTACAGGATATGTTATTAGAGCAATCAATAGCTTGCATGGGGTCAAATGCCTGGAAAAGTTGGCTCATCTCCCTCATAACAGTTATTCAATATCCATCACAAAGTCCACATATGGTAGCTCCCCGGCCGGGGTCAGCCTAAGTGAATTATACTGGCGTTATGGCCGAGCTAATACCGTGTAACCTTCCCCTTAGATGGAAGGGGGGGAAAAAAATAAGGAATTTCGTTACTGGGAAAATGACAAAGCTCAGGGGAAAAAATACCAGAGGGTAGGAGCAAAAAAAGTTGAGGAGGAGACACGGGTTACAATTGTCAATTTGTAGGAAATGCGGCTCGTACATTAAACGCGATTCAAGAGCACCACATATATATTATGCTGATGTACGTTATATATTATGTAATGTATTCGTACGATGGTATTTTGGTACTGCTTCGTTTTTTAATCCAATGGTCAGTCCATACTCATTAAGTAGTGCTGAATTTGATACTTCCTGTGTTTGTTTTATTTTAGGATACATAGGGGCTAGTTACATATGATTTCACACACCAGAGGGCCTTATTTCTAGTAGTTCTTAATAATAAAATGAATGTCTTTATGTATCTTATTCTTAGATGAAACATTCAGTAGAGTACTTAATATATATATATATATTTTTTTTTTACGTAGTGCAAGAAAATAAACGTTTCCACTGATTAAACTGTAAGCCTAAAATTGATTTTTGGGCTAAAAAGAATCCCTCCGGGTAGGAAAAAACCCTACTGGAAAAAATATTTATGAAGTTTCAAGTGCGAGGGTTTATTTTCCACCAACTGTGAAGGAAGCAAAGACTTCATTCAAGTCAATAACTGAGAATATATACCTCACTAACAGATCAAAGAGCACCTTTAAAAAAATACTATTTTTTAAAGCATCTGTAGAAATAGTTCCATTTTATAAAAACATATTACTAATTCAGCTTGCGGGAGAAGTAATATAAATTGAACCCTATCTGTCATATTTTACTATCGATCGAATGTTAAGGATTTGTATTTATGTTTATAACGGCCTACTTCAATGGTTATTAACTTCATTCAAAAATATAATAATTATTAATCCCATTGATTGATAGTCTTTATCTGTATACATATGAACTTAATATATACGAGTCTCAAAAAAAATTTCAAACGTCGCACTAATTTTAGATAGCTGTCTATTATTTTACTTTTATAATAAAAAAAATCTTGAACTATACATTCTATTTTTTTTTTGCTCATTTGCTATTGCTAGTGGTACAATATTCTACGGGTGGTCCAACCAACATGTTGTTCTTTAAGTGCGGTTAGGGGTAGACAGTAGTTGGAACATTATGTAGAGTTTAATAATTTCGCAAGGTTTATTCAGCTTTAAAGAGCCCACCTATCATTTGAGAGCGGATTGATTACCAGTTCTTGCAATTTCTAATAAAATTTTCTTCTCTGTTACTGAGGTAAGTTAGTTAGTAAGTGGTCGATGGTTTATATTACCAAGATGAGGTGGGAGCCCTTGTGCTTCTGTCCACAACACTCCCGCATACTGCCTGAAATGTTAAGATTACTCCCTTCCCTGAATTTGACGACAAGAAGCCGCCAAGGGAGGGTAGATCGCGAGCACATCCCGCACCCCGATCCTTGGGGCATAGCTGTCTGAAACTCGTCAGGCGCCAAACCTGCCCGGGCCCTTGGAAGCTTTCAACGTCATAATACTAGGGCTGGAGTGCCCCAAAAGCCCCACGCTTACATCTATGGCTTAGCCGAGCTCTCCTGCTGGCTTTAAGCAAAACAACGGCCACCGCGGAAAGCCGATGTGTTCTCGACATGAAGTCTTCTTTGTCTTTCAATCTTTTCACTTCTTTTTTAAGAAGGAGCTTGGTTTTCCCCCCATATCCCCTCTTTTATAAAATATAAAAGTTATTCTCATATTATTGGAAGGGATGTCTAAGAATGTTTAGATTTAGATGGTTGATTCAAATATCGATGTATCGGCTTTTGATATAGTTTGATGTCTCACGTAAACCGAGACAAATCATATATGATATGTTTATTAGCAAACAAAAAATAGATTGGCATGATTGGGACTCGAACCCGGGGTGGCGTTACATATTAAAACTATCTAACGTTGTTTAATTAGTAGCCTTATGTGCTCACTACGGTACGTTGTGTTCGGACTTAGTGAGAGTTTAGCCAAACAATAGAACTCATTTTGAAATGATATTCACTCGTGCAGGCTAGCTCAGTTGGTAGAGTACCTGGATTTTAGAGAGGTACCAGGTTCGAGTCTTACCAGTTCAGTTTTTTTAAATAATAGTGGGATATATACCAAACGAAAATTATCCTTTTTTTTAAGTTATACCCTGATTGGAATTAGTAATAAAGTTCAGTTTTAAGCGTCAGCATCCAATAATTTTAAAGCAATCACAATCAGTCTGTATGTATAAACAAAATGAAAGTAATGAATAAATGAAAAAAAATGTATCATAATTTGTGATTCTGAGAGAATAATATTACTATGCAAAATATATCAATAATCTCCGTCGTGGTGTATCGATTTAATCATTTCGAAGAGCGCTTCTATCTAACATTTTACAGGTTCTGCGAGGAAGATCTTACGGCGTGCCTATTAAAAGGACCTGTTTGTGAAAGGTATTAAGTACTAAAAGGTTACCGTGACATTATAGGCTCCTTCCCAATTTCCAAAGTAAACTAATACCCTGCGGAATTAGAAGGCTGATTATCAGGGAACCCGGCGGCTAGTAGGGCGCCTGTGGCCCTTTATAAATAAATCATAAATCGGTTACATAGTGACGGAGCTGGAGTGCAAAACAGGTAAAAGCTTACATGTTTTGGAAAATCTGTCACCAGATAAATATATCAAATTACTAGTTGATCCATATTTAAATTTCAAACTTTCAATGTTCATTTAAATATATATAAACGAAATCAAACAGCATGAGTGTGAGAGAACAACTCTGTTTTTTTTCTAACTTGACTTCCTTTCCCTTTTGTTTAATTAAGACCTTTGAATATTATATTAATTTTTTTAGTTATTATTGTATATGAACCGATATGTAATCAGTATATTCCGAAATATTATACCACCTTTGCAGTTTTTATTAGCGCTATCGTAGAACCTAGGGACATTAAGAAAAACAAAAGACGATTGCCACATGCCTGTTTAAAAAAAATTAACATTCCTTTTAGGGTGTTCAATTTATTTTTTTATTTATGGTAAAAGGGAGAAGTTTGATTTTTATTTTATCTTTAAGGCATAAATTGTCGCAGAACTGGAAAAGTAGTTTATATAAATATATAATTTTTTTAATTAACTTCTGATCATCACGATTGGTGGAGAGTTTTATAATAAAATAGTTTCCAAGAATAAAATAGAATTAAAAAAAATATTATATATTATTAGAATAGTTTTTATGGAATAACAAGAGTGGGTCTCCTTGGAATAAAGTGGAAAAACTTAAGGAATCAGTTATTGATTAATGCTGTTAATTACAATATGCTAAAAATCATTTTGCTAGGCATCAAAAACATGTAGGCTTCCCTGTTCGTATGTTCGACGTACTCAAGTAAAACTTAAGAAAAATTGACCCTTTTAATGAATCTATTAATGCCCTTTGCAAATAGATTCTTCCTTAAACATAAAGTCATATATAAATGTTTATCCATTTAAAAAAAAATTATCAGCTAATAACGTCAAAATGAAAATCGATACTTATGAGTCAGAGGAGCGGTAAGAAACCAGATGCGATTATGCTTACTAATCCCCTCAGACACGGAACACTTTAACAGTCCGGGCAGATAACATCACTAATAGCTTAATTAATTCACATAAAGTGAATTGGTGCTTAATATTCACTGCTGTTTGTAATCTCCTGTTTTATATTCCGGTTTTAATAGTCCGACCCGGCCATTGGTGAACAAAAAAATAATATGTTATTACTGCATGTGTTTCTGGTGACGGGTTTTCATTCCTTTAATATTTTACTGTTTACCAGTTAATATTTTGTTGTACCCCACAATTAGGAGTTTTATTGCCCTCGTTATTTCTTTTGATTTTTTTAAGTCAGGAAACTGTCTACTAACACGAGAATTATATATTATTTTCTGCGTTAAAACTTGGTTTTAACATGTATCCACATGTTCATGTATATCGTGCACTTAGTGCCGAATTTTATGAAGGACCGGCGAAACATTGTTGATCATTAAGTTGATCCTGCCGTCGCATGGGACAAAGTTTACGATCGAACACAAAATACTCTCTCCATGGTACTTTATTTGCTTGTGAAGATTGATTAATTTATAGGTAAAAGTAAACATAACTTGTGCTTTTTTCCACTCAAATTGAATGCTAATTTGCTTTTTTTACATCAAATTTGAAGTTGCCCCAGCAGTTACTGTTCGTATTTGTTTCATTATTATTATTATTATTGCCTCATTAGGCTTATTCGTTTATCACATTGGAGCACTACTAGGATAATGTGTTAAAGTTTATGATTTTTGGGAAAAAGTTACTCCGCCGAATATTTGAACCCGTCCTTAACAACCTCTATGGTGAGCCCAAGGTTGTCTCATCCAAGCTAGCCTAGTGGGCTGCTGGTCTTATGGTGAGGATGAGATCCTGAGGAAACTCCTGATGGAAGTCACCCCCAGACAAAGAAGGGTCAGGAGGTGAAGACTTCGCTAGATCGACTGTATGGCCGGAGACGCGAATGTTCGTGAATGGGCAATTGGATGGCAGCAGTACTAGACATTTTTTTTTTCCGTAGCCCCTTTATATTTACAGATAATTATATATAATTATAAATCCTCAGGCGAATCTATTTACAAATTATTTTTGTATTTTCTGTTGCGTCGCTACATTATATACAGGTTTTGTTATTTTATAAAAATTATATAATGAATAAACAAGTATAATAATACACATTATACGTGACTGGACTAAACTGACTAATAAAGGTGATGGGGCTCACCTTTTTGATCAACCTTAAAACTAACTTACATACTAATTTTTAACCTATTTTTTCCCCGACAGTCTGTTGCCATCGATGTGGGAGGGGTGGTGGGGTCATAGTGTTAAACACTGGGTTTGTCAGGTACTGCAACGAGTCAAAAAACTTAATTTGTCTCCGGCGGATGAACTCACCCACCGACGGCACACCAAGCAATGGGTGCAGGTCAGAGTTCTTTAACCTCTCGAGAGAGGTATGTCGGACCACTTTTCGCCTGATCTTATTTTTGAAATGTTGGAGTCATTTGGCTGTATTTTCAGTCAAGTGGGGCACCGTACAGCAGAGCTGGCCGGAGTACATATTTATAGATCATCAGTTTGAGACAAAACGACAGGTTGGGTGAAGTTTGCAAGTGCGATAGCCGGTAAGACCTCTTTCGTACTTTTTCTATTTTATTACTAAAATGAGTAGAGCAATGGAGATGGCTATCCATTTTTATACCCAGATAGTGCAATGGTAAGTGAGAGTCCACGCGCCGTCATTCCATTCCGAAAAGCCTATAAGCAACTTTTGTCTTTTATTTCTAGGCTTACCTCATTTTCGTTGGAGACGAGGTTTTTCCACGTCTTCAGTTAAGAGTTAGAATAAATTGAATGCCGAACGGAACGGACCAATTGGAGCGTGCCTGATCGAATCACCACGAATGCGATTTGAATTTTGATTTCAACTTGAAGAAGTTCGAGGGTGGTTTCATTGATTGGGACAGAAAATCCGTATGTGTTCGAGTGAGTAGTCTACTACAAAGTTTCCGCTGGCATCGAATCAGTATAACTCGATTATATGCCTGCATAAATTACAAATACATTAGTTTGACAAACGTAAATAGATTATAAGATTGATATTGAT
This sequence comes from Acanthosoma haemorrhoidale, assembly GCA_930367205.1. NCBI lineage: Eukaryota > Metazoa > Arthropoda > Insecta > Hemiptera > Acanthosomatidae > Acanthosoma > Acanthosoma haemorrhoidale. Next base: position 143,306,021 of record OV884011.1, read on the forward strand.
TCTTGCTATTTACCGCGATATTAATATTTAGATTTGTCTAAGAACCTTTTAGGACAAATGAACAAAGGACAGCTACTTAAAAGTGGTAAATCTAAATAACCGTCGATTCCATGGGAGAGGCTGTACTTATGCTCTGATATAGGGTGATTCCATTTCCTCTGTGTGTTTTATGATAGGTGTTTAAATTATAGCATGGATCTCAAATTAATTATTTAAATATAATTCACTGCTCGGAAGCTTTTATGAGTTGAAGTTCTTGTTTTCGTCATAGTTAAGGTATTCCAAAAAATAAAATAAAATCGTGCATTAAATGCCATTTAATAATTATTGAAACAACTCAATGTTCTATCTTTTTCTCCCGAAAGCATAATTAGAATTTTTTTAAATCCATTCTTCATTTTATTTTTGTTTCGAATATTAAATGCCATCTCCATGTCTAAATGGACATGACGTTATTCTTACGCCGCACAGTTAGTGATCAGGTTAGTGATCTAAACTACACACAGGGACTCCATGGGAGGGAGGCTTTGAGACCCATCGCCTTAAATAAAACGGTGACACCACAGCTCGACAATTACCAGGCTCTGTTGGTCAAAGCAGGCTGCAACAAGTACCACCCCCCACTCTGTTTATAAACTTAACGCTTCCCTCTTTCACCCAATTACTCTTATATCGCTGCCCCTACGTCTCCTTCCCTCTCCATTATATTGGCAACATTCACTTTGTAACTTACTCCCCCGTTTCAGATCATAATACTTTATTTAGACTAATTCTCATTTTTATTATCTCTCCCCTCCCCCTCTCACTCCCTGCTCTCTTTTTCTTTAATAACTTCTATAACGTCAAATACCCCTCTACATTTTTTTACTGTAAAACTTTATTCACAATTTAAATGCCATTTTCAATCAAAGTACACTATTTGGAAAATATCTTTTTTAATATGGCACAACATTTAATTAAAAAACATTTTTTTTTACGTTAAGTTGAATAAGAAAGACAATTTAGTAGCGAAAGTTAGCAAAACATTCTGGAACATGTACTGAAGTGTTTCAAACCGCAGCAGTTAAGTAAAAAAAATATAATATAAAAATACTTTTCATCTGTGAAGAACAAGGGTAATAATTGTTATTCGGTGTTTAAATATTTACTTCCATACCCTTTTTCGGTTTTGGTTAGGTTAAAACATATTATTTTAACTATATGATTCCTTTCTTATGTATTATTTTTTTTATATTTAGACAAGTTAAAACTATAATATGAATTTATTTATCTTTTTTAATATTTATAAAAAAATAAATAAAAAGGTTTATTCAATATCTTGACAATTTCCATATACATATATTTATGTATATACGTCCATTGTTACAACGTTTTGAAAAATTATGTATAATACGTTGTAACAATGGATGAGAAGGAAAAAAACTAATTTTGTACCGAGGGATATTGTGAAAATTTATTAAAAATATTATATTTTTATTATCAAGTTAATTATTGACTCTTAATCATGTTCAGTGGAGAATGTCTGTATTTTTCATGTCATCTTAAGATCCTTTTAACACCAAAAAAATGTTTTTTTTAGTAATGAAAAATCAACCATTTGCGTTGTCCAATCTATCCTTACGCATTCGGCCCGATTTAAAGATTGTGTTCTTTTTGCCTCGTTACTAATAAAATAAATGATTGTCATAACCATGATAAGTAATAATCCCTGAAGTTTATATCAAGATGTGTAGTCCTTGTGTGATTGTACAGAATTCACAATTAACTTATATGAGGGCTGTTTATCTTGCTGATTGTTGCTAATTTATGTTAATCTTGTTTATATAGTCTATGCTAAGCCCAAATCATTTATGTTTGGTAATTTCTCGGATTGAATCCAATCTATGATTGATGCAATCGATTCCTCCTTACAAATCTTTCACTATTCCATAAAAAGTTAGCTATATTTTAATGGACATAATATAAACTTTAATTATTAGACTTTAAGTTGCGTTACATAAGTGTAATAATTATTGTATACTCTTGAGATTCTCACCATCTGATTACCCATCGATGGAAAGTTAAAACCCATAACGATCACTACTTCCTAATCCGCAAACTTTTATTATTGCATACCCTCAATTGTATTTTTTTCATAAAATGAATAATTTGAAATGGTTCAGAATAAAACACTATACCTGCTCCTTTTAGTAAATAATACAAATTAAGGACATGTGGAGGATGTGATTGACGTTCTGTTAAGTCTGATTGAGTTCGGTGAAAATGATAACATACATCAGGCGGGAGAGTCATTCATTCATCAAACTGCCTGACCCGCAATGACTGGATCTGTCAAAGTTCTGAAAATTGAGATTAACAAATAATGCATCATTTTGTTGGCATGACCTGGTCACGTGAACTTAACAGAGTGTGAATGTAGAGACATTTTGGTGAAAAATAAAACGAAATCAATACATTAACTGGCAAGCTAGATAAAAGTAAATCTACCTTTTCGTATTTATTTTTTAAAATAAAAATTAGCAGGAAAATCGCCTTTTCGATCGATCTCGGAGTCGGTCGAAATCAATGAGCTTATTTAGGAAGGCCTGGGAAAGCCTTTTAAATGGATCCAAAATGTGTTACCGAGTTTTTAATTTCAGCTTGATTTAATCATTTTAATGTTGTTTTAGGTTCGTTTCAAAAGCATGTTTATTTCACATTTTTTGTTTAATGTGTACCCTTCGATACTTATTTCGCGACACCACTCCGAAATGTGTTCAGTATCGAGTTTTCTATAAGATTTTTTTTATTTGCTTTATCTTAGTGAACCCCAAAAGATGACTATGGTTTTTTTTTTTTTGGCAGCCCTAAAAACAAAGTGAGATTTTACGTATTTATTTCATTTTAGTTTTAGTTTAGGGGTGCTGTTACACGTAATAACTCCATGTATCACAAAAAGATAAAGAAGTTTTCTCCTTCAAAAACGACACTTGTGTGATAGGAATTTCTTGGACATTGGAGGGAGCCAAAAAAAAAAACAAGAATTATTTGTTTTCATACTACCTAATAATAATACCTAATAAATGAAAATACTTCTATAACCCTTCTTTGATTTTAACTTTGTATAAGTAATTATTCCATATTTATCCATAGTATCCTGAGACAAAGAATTTGTGGTTTTGATGAAAATAACGATTGATGAAAACGAGCACCATAACATAGCCCCATTTTCATTAGGCATATGTAAATTTATTCTGAGTTAACCAGTTAACCTACTTATAATTGACCAACCTGCATTAAATGAAATGAAGAAAACACAAAAAGAAAAGTTACTATGCTCTTAACAGATATAATGTAATACAATTATTTTGTTCTACCTAATTCATCTTCAAAATATTTCGGTTTTCGTAATTTTTGTTGCCAAGAACATCTATCATAGACAATTTTTTTTTCTAATTGTCCGCAGCTCGTGTAAGTATATGTCAGCTTTAAATGCAGACCATTCAAGGAATTAAACAGATGTATACTATCCAATCTGATTTGGTCTAAATGCACCAATTGTCAGAAACATTTAGACTACATCGGAAATGGGATGGATGGTACGGATATTAGGAGGCACTAGTAGGTAGCAGCTCCATTCCCACAATTATCTCCGCTGTCAGGGCAGAAAATTGTGCTTTCTATCTTGATATTAGGATATAATGAACTGTGGAGGGGCCCTAACGGTTGTGTAATTGATGCTATGCTATGGGCAAGGGTTGGACATAAGGTGTAGAAGGCCGCGGGGGTCCCTTTGTGCCCGTCGAGAATCTATCACCCATAGGGCTGTCACAGCCGAGGATGTCCGCTTCGCCTTATACGGGTATAGATATACTTACATCCAGAAATTCGTATCCCATAATAGTATAGTATAGTATAGTAAAATTGTATTATTACTGACATTATCAATTAGTGATAATCAATAGCCAGGAGACTCAAATTATATTTATGGCTAGTAATTATTAATTTTTGTGGTTGTGGTACCTAGAGCTTTAACCCAATTTGTCTCTCTTTCTAAGTCAATAAAAATCAACAGTGGTTATTAAAAATAACTGAGATAAATAAAAAAAATTCTTTCGACAGATTGTACACGTAATAAAAAAATGTAAGCGTTTTTCTCTGTTTATTTTTATTGGAATGAAGTCCAAATTAATTTTATCAGTTAGTTGTTTTCTATTGAAAGTATCTCTCTAGATATCGAAATCTCGATTTTTCTACAAGATAAATCTCTATTTAAACATCGCGAATTTCAGATTTGCTGCTCTTGTGTTACCTTTTTTCACTGATTAAGTGTGAAAATATCGACGTCAAGTCAGGCCGCATAATGCTTTATTTTGTTTATTTTTACAATAATATTTTATTAATTTAGTTTTTATATAATTTAGAGAATAATATACAATTATGCCACTCCAAAATGCGGACCCCCCTCCCAAGGTATGCTACTGTATTCCATCCGAATTTTTACTGCATTGACATGTAATTTCTCCTATATTTGATTAGTTCTACTAAGGATGGAATCGTAGTAAACTGAAAACAAATAAATAAATGGTGTCATGTCGATCACTATAATATAAATTTAGATCAATTATTAATAAATAGAAACAACGTAATAAATGATTTTTTAATTGCTTTATTAACTAAATAGGCCGAACTAGTCCACACCTTGACCTCACCAAATGCATTGCTAAATCTGGACTGAAATTAAAAAAAAAAGGAACGTTAGAGTTGAAAGACTTTACATCGTGAACTGTTCTAATTAATTTCTGAGCATTGTTGGACCTCTTTAAGACATATGCGCAACGAACATGCATGCACAGAGTCTAAAAGGGGAAAATGAGTTTTTACGCTCAACTGAGACGAACTTCACCTGTATTTGACTACAAGGCTCTTCAAATTTTGAAGAATTTTCATTGAATTAAAACCGGGCAGAGACTGGATAACTGGACCCCTTAACTCTTTGATAATGCTTAAAATGGCGTGAGGTCTTTTTAAAATGAATTCGTTCTAATGTTTTAGGTATCTGCCCTACATACTAACATAAATGTCATATTTAGTCAAGCTAGTCTTGGTTTCTGTTTATTTTTAACGGGCATAACGAGTTATTTGCTATATGTTTCCATAAATAAGGTTATTTTACCAATTTTCCAGTTCATTTTTTTCACGGTGAGATTTATTAATGTGTTGGGAGAATGCCAGCGTCTTACAGTTACATCGGCTCCGGGAAGTATTTCTCAGCCTTATTACACGCCTGAAATAAATCTAGGATCGAGACTATCCTTGGTAGGTATAAATAACCCGAAACGCGTTTGAATTCTCTTATATTATATGCTTTAAAGCCATTTAGGTGCTGTACATAAAGTATTTACCCCTATTTCCACACGTGCTGGTTTATTTTTCTTAGAATCTGAAAGCTATCATGGAGCGAAGTAATGCAGTGTTGATTTCCCCGAAATAATTCCAATTAAGTCCTTCGACGTGGAAATTTAAGTATCTTGATTATGAGGTGGAATGATTGAATTTGTCGTCAGGACGGGATAGGAATAAAATTTATTATTATAATACTACTTTACTTGTTAACAACAACTTTATTATGATGAAATGACAATCTGCCTTTACTTAATAGGCAATAAATAATTATAATACTACAAAAAAGAAAATTGTGACTTAGAATCAAAATCTTATTTTTCATTTAAATTAACTATATTATCTTCAGAATTGGAAATTAGTTGATTAAACGATTAAATTTCCCCCAAAACATTTTTTTCATTATTTAACTGAGATTGATGTTGATTGACCTGTTGCGAAGAGGATTTTGCGATGTTCCATAGGTTGACCACCACTCTGGATACTACATCTTTGAGGTATTCTCCCGAGGAATAGCATACTCAGTGGCGTAAGACCAGTTTCGTTTCTTCTGGTTTTTCTTAGTGGTTTTCTACATCTTTTGATAGTTCGAGTGAGTCACAGTATAGTCAACTGGGACATTTAATGTTGCAGCTACACAAAAAGATCACTTACAGATAGGTAGCACTGTCCATAAAGTATATCCACCTCAACTAGCAGCTTACTCCGCTGATCTAAGTTAAACTTCTTAACCTCTTCAGTGGCTAACACCCACATCCTTTAGATCTTCCCCTATCAATACTTTTGATCAATAAATCTCTTACTATCCGCAGTTTGAACCTATGATTGGCTACTACATATATCGTTTGATTGGCATTAATTCTATTTCAAAGAGCTATCCAAGCTATACCGATTCAAAGAAAGTACCCTATCCGCTCCAGTCACATCTGCATCATTTCTAATAAAGATCATCTAACATATGTACGATTTTATTATGAAGATGAGATGTGCTTAACTAATTAATATTTATATATTATAATATCGCATGTCATTCGGCCGCAACAAAAATATATATATCTAAAGCTATTGTTAAGCAACTTAAGAATATAGAAGTATTGTACTTCATAAAAATAAGTATATAATAATTATTAATGCATAAAGCTTAAAACCACGACGAGATCACTTAAGTCTAAATTAATAAAGTGTCTTTTCTAGTCTATAAACATTTCAACCACTCTGCTATCAATAGAACAGCGACGACCTGCCGGGCAAACAACAATTGTCGCCTTGAACTTTAAACATTATTAATCACTCTTTGAAATATGAATGGATGAATTGATCTAAATGTCTGAGGACAACAGCCATGTAATTTGCAATATTGCGAAGGACACTTTGTCAAAGCAGACAGATGAACTAACTGACAAAATCGGTATTTGGTTTATTTGAAGACTATGCTCCATAGATAAAGTGCAACAACATGTTTGAACCATTATTCCAATCTAATATTCCTCGATAAGTTTTAAACAAACCTTATAATCAGATTTAACAGTTCTAATTTCTACGTTCATGATGCCGGAATAAATTCGTACTGAAAATTATATTACAAACTGTATGATAAAAACTACAGATTCTCTCAAAAACGGTTACATTTTTGTATAACCATGTTCAACTTAGGGTACCACGAAATAAAACGTTGCTAATTAAGTTTTTTCTAATTATTCCTGTTCGTCCTAAAATCAACAAAATATCTTGATGCAGCACAAAACAATCAAAAATAATTGTTGGAAAATGATATGATACGGCTACTAATACCTTTAAATATCCAATTAAAATTATATAATAATTATATTCATTACTTGCTTAAAATAACATAACGACAAATTAAACAGCGATAGGTTCACTTTTGGTAGCAAACAATGAGTTGATAAATCTCTGCTGCCCAAAAAAGATTATCTATGCCTTGAAAATTGAATCATTTTATGCAATGAAATGACTGATCGACAGAGGGGAACTTCCCCTCTCCACCGGCTTTTCTATTTGGTGCGAAGACTAGAGAAAGGACAAGAGAGCTAGAGGAGCTTAGGACAAGATTGGGGATGATGACCAGTGCAAGAACCCCATGACTTACAAATTTATTTACAATAATTCGCTCCTGATAAAAGGAGTAGACAAAAGGATTTGGACGAGTGGATAGGTTTTTGTAGAATTTGGAAAATATGGAGGGTATAAGGTCGTGAGCAGTTGACACAAGGAAATCACTGCGCAGGGATAAGGGATATAAGATATTATTGTAAAATAAAAGGGGTCCGTTGCTGGTAAACTTGGTACTGTGGGATTTTGAGGAATCTGTTATAAACCAGTCGCTTTTCAGTAATAAGTGCAACGTCATTGTTTGTTTTTTTCATGTAGTAACGTTGTTAGTGCGTTTGTGTGATTTCAAACACCCTTGGCATTCCAAGAAAAGGTAGTTTATGATTTGAGGGAAGCCAAAATCAATTAAAAGAGCTTGGAATGAGGTGGGAAACAAGGTTTGTGAGCAGTGGTATGAGTTTTAAAATCAAGGCTAGTGAGATCTGTGGAGCGCGGAGGGGGAGGAATTTGATGTATATGAGGCTGAGGTACATTCTGTGGTTGTGGGACATGAGAAAGAGGAGGATTGTTTCTTGCGACAATCCAACAAGATATTCTTTTATGAAACTGAGCTCTGTACTTCTCTGTCAGGAATGCTTATGAGTTCCGCAGGTTGCTCTGCCTGCCGACAACGTTGATGATCGTGCGGCTCTCGCAATTGTCTTCTGACAATCTTGGTCTTCGGACTGATTCTTCTTTTCACGTCGGTCTTGCTGGCACAAGGCACATAACGTGTGGGATCGGAGAGGCTTCTTGCAAAGCTCACGGTTCGCCTAATGACTACCCTCAATTATCGATAAAAAAACCCATACTAATCGGTTTATTACTATCGGTAATTACTAAGCGGTAATACGAAATTAATTTTATACAAATTTTGAAGTTAAACAATTAAGTAGTATCGTTATTTATGCATTGTGTATATCAGGGATACATAATAATTGTTACCTTTTATTTTATCTGCATGGCTTGTAATCTGTTTTTTTTTTTCAATCTTGTTAATGATAGTTCATTTAAAATCGTGTTTTTTTCTTTTTTCTAAAATTTAGAGGACAAAGATTTAAAAAAATATATATATATAAAAAGAAGGCTTCTACACCTTTTAGGATGTCTATGTGTTTGATGATTAAATTGAATTAAATGAGAAAAATTAAGTGCTGAATGCAATCACGTATATAGTGAAATAGTGCTAACAGAAAAAACGCATTCGGACGTAATACCAAGAATTATGTATGAAATAGGATTAATACATATAGTTTAGTTTACAAGTTATAGTAAGTATAGTTTAATACAAGTTCATGTAAATGTTTAGGATAAAATTTATGTTTTAACTGTTATAACTTCGATAAAAGAATCTGTTAAAATCACACTTCTGGTATAATAAAGTGAAACTTATTGCGTATCTGATGTATATATGTATTTATATATATACTTTATTTGTATTGTATTTTATTTTATCTATCAAAAATATATTTGAATATTATCGATCATGTTACCTTCCTCAAGGATCGGATCAGTCAGAGTACTGTACCAAGTAGGTATACAAATAGGTGTATACCTGTTTGATTCCGGTCTATCAATTGTATAATTTATTCTCCGGGCAACAATGACCCTCGAGGTAGACATGGCCTGAAACAAAAATAAATTATATAATTTTATGGTTTGTTTTGCACAATGTAGCCATGCCATTCAGCACAGTTTTGAGTCAATGTAAACCGTTTAAATATAACTGGCCTCTAATTATTCGGCGATCGCCAATAGATTTTTGTTACGTGATCGCCATTATCCTAGGCAATCGCCACTATCCGAGGCAATCGCACGTTCGTGTTCAAGTTCGTGTTACAGTTCGTGGACAGTTCGGAAGTGACAGTTGAACACAGATCGTTGGCTGCCTTTATCGCACTCGTGCTGATAAACGTTTGATAAAATAAGAGCTAGATCAACATCGCGGGTACAATCATTGGCATTGTAATTGTATACTACATTTTTCTGGTAATTTATTGAGTATTTTTTTTCCTTACAGTCGATCCAAACTGCAATGCGTGTCAAAGCTAACAATCCACTTTTAGGATGAGCAGCAGGTTAGCAATTGTAAACTGTTTCTAAAAACTAATCGTAGCTACTACTGAAATAAAACGACCTCCATTGAAAGGATTGAGTGAAAATGTATAAATATAATGTAACATACCTCGTTTGCTATTTTTCTTCTGTTTGTGGGTAAACCCAATGATTCTTCAGCCACAGTGCTATACAGTGTAGAAGCAGTGCCACTGCTATGTTAATTGTGGAAATTTTCCTCATTTTGTAGTACAATTGTTCTTCAATTATTTTAAAATGGCCGATCACTATGAACGGGAGTACGCCCTTTACTTAAGGCTAGACCTTTCCCTCTTCAACGCCACCTGGTTCACTCACATTGAGCAAAGGAGAGGTCACGTGTTTGGAATTTTAAATTAATTATCATTAAAATTATAGATGGTAAATTTTGAATAGATTAGAAGAGTTTTCGAGTTATTTAATATTTTAGGAGTACTACTCCAAAAAAAAAATTGTTAGTTCACTAGGCGAGTTATTTCATGATTAGCTGACTACTTTTTTATTATTATATTATTTCAAATCCAGGACATAGGCGAAAACTTGTATTAATTTTAAGTATGATTGTTTTAGAAAGTTAAGACCTAGTACTTAAAACAATCTTGTTTTCTACAAAGGTTAATTTTTACATCACCTATTCAATTTCCTATCGTAATATAATCTTTTAGTTGTTTTATTTGCCTTGATTGAGACAAGACCCTGAAAATGTCATTCTTAAGAGCTTCTTAAGAGACGTAAGCTGTGTAATGTAAATTACTTTTTGTTTTCTTTACTTGGAGTTTGGAGGACGTTCCTGGAGTTATAGTCTGTCGACGGATTTAAACCAGGGATGGTTTTCCTCTAATTATTACATTTGAATTTCTGGCATACATATTCTATCAGTCCGTACGCTATCGGACGCCGGGCGCCGAACGGCTTAAAAAGGACAATAGACTGCAATTACCCGCCTAACTGGCTCGGACGCTCTAATATTATTATTATGCGCGGACTATAGAGATTATAGGCATCATAATAAACAGGGGAGTTTGCCGGAGAAGATAATTAGTTCTTGAGTCGGCCTCTGGACGACTGGCGGTGCACGATAAGGCAAAACCTCTTTATAGTCGACCGTCCCCCCTTTTCCCGTTGAAACCGTTATTTAATCCAAATCTTAGATGAGCTTAATACACCCTCACTGGGTCTGCGTTTTCAATTCCCACTTTTAACCCAATCCCCTTCTCAAAGGAATGAGAAGAATTAATTCGTAAAGAAAATGTTTGAAATGATAGGAAGGGAGCTACAGTGGTCATGCAAACTCAGGTCAGATCCCTAAGCTAGTCCATGTGAAGGAAGATTTAGGGTAGAAAAGGTGTTTCTGCACCAACTTTGATGCGCAAGTATCTTTTTTATGCTAATTAAGTACAGTAGAGATCAGTCATGAGCGGACCGTGATGATCGGGACATTAATGCGAACGAAATGAACGGACGAATCTTGCTGAAAGAATCCTTCAAATTAAACATCACCGGATAGGGGATTTTTTTTCCTTAATAATATTAACAGGATTAAACCATTACAATTGGCTCAAATCACTTTTATTTATTCCTTGATTTCTATTTTGTGCGTACCCACGATTTTTGTTCGATAATAGATCCTGCTGGTTCATAAAACGTTAACATGTTAAAACAATCTGCCATACAATTATTAATAATAGAATATGTTAAATTATTATACAAATCAAGAAATTAAAAATTACTATATCTAATAATCGAGATATAAGAATAAATATTTATATTTAAATCGGTGTTTTATAAATTACGGTATAAAATGGAATAACAATTACTAGGTTCAAAGTAGATCACCAATCTGCAGATTCTGCAAGAAAGAGGGAGAAACGGCACGTCATATAATATGTGACTGTGATAACTTAGCTAGAAAGCGATACCTTCACTTTGGTAGTGATCGCATTGTAGACCCCAAACTATGTGAACTGATCGATCCATTCAGTATCCTCAGATTTGCAAAGGCCGTGGGCCTGTCACATATATAGGACAGGGACATGGACGGCGCACAATAGGTCTCAGTGAGGCCGCGGTGCACAAATGCCGGAACAACAAAAAAAAAAAAAAAAAAAAAAAAAAAAAAAAAAAAAAAAAAAAGTAGATCAATATCACAGATTTGTTTATAAAATATCTTACATGATATAAATAGTTGTTTCAAAAATTTTACTGCAGTGTATGTCTTTACCTCAGGTGAGTTGCATATGCTCTTACCTAGACGGATACTAGCTGGCAAGTGGACCTGTGTAGTTGTGATGGCCTGTCGAGTTCAGTAAAATAAATATTAGGCGTACATTCTATAACAAGTTACTTGCATGAAACATGCTTATAAGACCCGCATGAAACATGCTTATAAGACCCACGGAACATGGCCTAAAGATGACCTATATTCAGGGAGTATAATGACTGCATAGGGGTAGTGCTTTGCTTTCCTTAAAGGTTTTTTTTTTTAACGTCCAGCCTAAATCATGGGATTTTCAAGGGTTGTGTAAGAACTGCATTGTTTAGTCCACGCTTTCTCCGTATAAGCTGACGGACATTTGTTTGTTCCGCGGCTCTTTAACCGTTCTCGTACTAATTGAGCAATTATTTTTTTCCCCGAAACAGTCGGAGGGCAGTCGAGTGTCAAACCGTTGTCGGCCAGTGCCTGATAGGATCTGACGCCTATTTAGAGGTAACCGCTTGTTACATCCGCACCACCCTACCAGTTTATAATTACCCAGATGAGTATCGCTATTGACTAGCCAATCTTAAGCTGTTCGTTCCTTCCTGGCTCATAACAACTAACGCAGGCCTCCCGTCTACGTCCGATATTCATCAAGTGTTTGCTTGTTTGTTGCTTAAGTCAATCGTGACTTCCTTGTAATTTGTCTGGCCTCTAAATCAAACAAGGGCTGGGAAAAATTACTAGAATCGGCCGGGGAAAATTGTAATTATTACGTGATACAAGGATGAGTTGTCTCATTAGATTTGAAGAATTACGTTGAATGTTCTCCATACGACTTGGGCTGTTGAAAGCGCTTGCCAATTTACGAAAAGCTTATGAAAATAAACGAACATTGGCGTTATTTACAACCTAAATTATAGCATCTCTTTACAGTCTTATGAAGTAGATCAATGAAATTAGTTAAATTATAGACTAATTTGTATCTATTGTAAATACAATATACACTTGAAAATACGTACGTAGAATAAATATTATATTAATCGTTTGTAAAATTGTGTATTATTCTATATTTACTCTAAATAAATAAAACTTAAAAAGTGCGCCCTGAAGCGGCCGGAATCGTTAGCTCCAAATGTATTTTAGAGGCTAATTTATATAGACAGTCCCTTTTCGTCGATAGTAGACAGCTCTGATTTAATTGTTTTGTTGTATAAATATTTAATTTTTTACCCTACATCATAAAGCAAGAGTTACTGAATGATGAAAAATATTTCTTGGGAATGATCTGTTCGTGATACATATAACACTAATGATTGTGGATACGCGCGTTTGATAATTACTGATTAGATTTATGAATTATATTATCGACAGTACCTACTTACAGTATAATGAACTGGTCCCCCTTGACTCATAACACTTACGTACCTGAAAAAGACAGAAATCAATTATTTATAATTTTTGGAATAGTTGAAACTATAGACAAAGAAAACATAACATATACGTTGGAAAGGAAACACTGAATTCGTGTTCGCGTTTTCAACTTCGTAGGTATTTTATGTACTTTTGGGGTAAGGATTCACACTCCCTACTATGTGTTTTGTTTGCTTCAAATTAAATAGTATTATATAAAATATTAATAAGCTAGAACCAAGAGGGGCATGCATCATTTAAAATTTAAGACACACATGACTGGAGTAAATTATAGCAACTATTACAAATTTAGTGAAGTTCATATGTTTTTTAAAATATTTTCTCTGTCTTTAGTTTAAACTATTTCAAAAATTATAAATAATTTATTTCTGTCTGTTTTAGGTACGTAACAGTTATGAGTCATGGGGGACCAGTTCATTTTACTGTAAGTAGATACTGTTGATAATCAAATTCATAAATCTAATCAGTAATTATCAAACGCGCGTATCCACAATCATTAGTGTTATATGTATCACGAACAGATAATTCCCAAGAAATATTATGTAAGCTATTAATTTTATGAAAATTAATTATTCAATAATGTATATTTATAAAAAAATTGGGTTTTGTAAAGTTTGAGAATAATCCATTCAATTTACTATTTGGGGACAAAGTTTTTATATTATTTTTATGGCTTTATGGAAGGTTATATCGTCAACATAATAATGTTGTTTCACATCTTGTGGATATTAAGAATTCTATACAAAGAGTTTTATCGTTTTAATCTTTTTTCTTAATGTTATTGATACATACGATTGGTTTCAATTGTCAATGCCTGAATAGACTAAACGTTACAATGTCAGGACTCATTACGGAAATACTGAGAGGTTATATTTTCCTAAAGTTAATAATAATAACACACAAGTACATATTTCTGGCTGTGCGGTTATTGTTAGTAACATTGTTAAGTTCTATTCTTAAAAATGTTATTTTATTAAATATATTACCAAAATTTTATCCGTTCACACACGGACAAGTAATCAAAACCCTAAATGATTTTTCTATTTTATTAATCTAGTAGACTGTGGGTGTGTTTTACCAATATACTGGTAAATATTAAAATTACCAAAAAAAATGCTAATATTTGTTTTTAATAATTATTACCGATTGAAATAATATATCCGATTATGTAATAAAATCTTGTAACGCTTTTGAAATGTTGATAGAAGATCATTTCATTATTAGCTGGCATTTTCTCTTATCTTCTGGTCTCTGACTACACAAAAGCATTGCTTCCTTCTTGATTAGGTTGAGTCAATCATAGCAAAGCAGAACTGCACTGGTTTGATTAAATTCCTTTGACAGAGCACTCTACCATTGAAAAGGTAAATTGCTCCATCTGCCCTGGTCTTCATTTAGCAAATAGTGGCCCTCTCGCCCTTTGTACTATTGTTCTGAAGCATTCAGTGTGACATATTATCCAAACATACTCAAGAGTGCCGTTGAGGTGGTCATCAACTTTCATTTCATCTAGTTGAAATATAAATTAAAACGATGTCTGATGATCATTTCCCCCTTAAGTCCCTTAAGTGTTTTGTATGAATGTGGGCAGCTCTAAAGAAGTACGTGTCCGCTTAAGTCCTAACTAACATCAACTTTGGCTTCAAAATCTATTAATGCGGTGCTTACTCTTCAAAACATAGTGGTATACGTTTACTTCTTGCTCAATTTTTGACACTGAATAATTTTTTTCACTATTTCTTACGATATAATAGAGGACTTCATTTAAGTATGTCCCCAGGACAAAAAAACTCTAGTTTTTATTTTTAAGAAGAATTGTGTTATTTATCAAGGGTTTACGATTCCGTTGTTCCGACATAAAGTTTTCTTTGACATATATTGACTTTGACATTTGACCTTTTCAAGAACTCCCTTGCAATGGTGATGCGTGAAAATATTTCCATAAAACATCCTTGTAGGTAAGCCAAACAGAGTAGGCAGTATGAACTCGAGAAAAATAGTGGCATCTTTCAGGGAAGAATAATATTTGGCTGTTAGTTCCCTGCCAGCGGTCATAGGGAAAGAGATGCGAAAACACTTAAAACACAATGCCATGTGAACGCCACATTTCACAAAATCGTGTCCTGGATATAAAAGATATTGTTCCTTGCTTATTCCAAAGGAAATTGCCTGCTTTATTTACTGGTATTGGTTCTCATTTTGATGTTATCATGTGTGTATATTGAGTCATATTTAGAAAAAGTATATTATAGCAGGGAAAATGAAAAAAAAAAAACTTGAATTCAAATTTTAAATAAGGTTATTCTTTGATGCATATATTAACGTTTATGTTGCAGTTTATGTATCCGTAATAGTAATAATATTAGTGCTACTAATCTCCTGCCTGAAGCTCAGTGAATGAGTTAATGTTTTGTTTTCTTACGAGTGTCTCCTCAATGACAACTTCATATAATTTCCAATTACCTGTATTACAGGATTCTCTGATAATGTTTATGTTACGGTGTGTATGATGTTCTAATGTTGGCAGATAAAGGTGAGAAAGCATTTCCGGTATACATTAATTGAGGATTTAAAAAAAAAAAAATCAGCTACTGCTTCGTGAGCAGTTTATGTTTATTACTGGTGGATAAAAACTCCCCTAACGGAATGCTCTTCGCCGACCAGCGATGAACACACAAAAAAATTGTTATTGTTTGTCCCTTTACGCGATCAAAATCCGCTATAAGAGTATTACAATATGTAGGAGAAAAATGCCAGAAAGGAGCATTACAGCAGGGCGTCCGAACCGGGTACCGGGTCCAACTTAAGGGCCAGGGTTTTGCCAAATCTTCCTAGTGGGGGAATCCTCCTGCGCCTGGCATCTTGGACCTAAGCCTTCACAGTGGCTTCTCCAACTTTATAACTTCACGAGGTGTTTTCTCAACCAACCAAGACGCCTTTGCAGTCGGTTCACTTCTCTCCTTGGAGCCGTCTCTAAATCCTGATATGTACGATATAAAGTCCCTACTTGAACTTCATGCTTCAGTTTCCAAGTATAGTGCATAAAAGGTCCGTTCAGGGATGGGTTATGGTGATGGTTTCATCAGTCTTGGACGTATTAAAGAACTAACGACCCATTGAGATGTCTAGAAATCATCAGACAATAAAATAAGGTTTAATCGTTTGAGTTACATTAAATGACTAAATACTAATTAGCTGATTTTATCGTGTGTCTGCCACCCTATTGCTATGGGGCGTTAGCCTGTTCATGAATAAAACTGACCTGACACCTAAAAAAAATACTGTCAGTAAAGAAAACCTATTTTAGAGAGTAAAATAAAAAAATACTTGAACAAAAGTTGCATGTCTTGTTGTCCTTATTAACATTTGTAAAATTTACTCAAACATTTTCTCTCAAAAATCTTTAACGGCCAATTATGAAGAATACTCAATTTCGCGGAGCCCCTGCTTGACCTAAATGTATCATTCATAAATTTCTTTTCATTTTTCAAATAATAAATAATAATAATTTGACAGACCGGAATCAAGTGCAGCAATGTGATGATGTCGGGGATGAATTTATGCTGAAAATGTATCAAAAGAGGTTAGATTGATGTGAAGTCCAGAAAGGAGGGTGGTTTTGGACAATATATCATGTATAAATTACCGTCAGGTACAGTAGATGGATCGGAGAGGTATTGGCCTGGGCAAACCCTTTAAGCCGATACCAGCAAGCCTGCCTGTTTTATAAGCCAACATGCCTTTTTTCCTGCTCTATCGTGATTTTTAACACCCAAAGTCATTCTGACTTTGTCTTTGGATTGTAAACTTATTCAAATTTATTGCTAGGCAGTTTTGGTTTGACCGCGAACAATCAGTAAATAAATTTAGAGTTAGCTATATGAATTTATTAGCTCTATTAGTCCTTTTTTTAAAAAACGTTTATTACTTACAATTTTGACATGTCTGTATTTATGTGTACTCTACAATAATTTTTTGCTAGTAATGATGCAATGGTAACCTTTAATATTAGAAAGAAAGTAACAAACACCATTATAAAAAAACGGAAACAAAGCAATAATAATACTCTATTTTAAGAAGATTTTTTTTTTTTTCCTTTTTTTTTCTTAGCTCTCTAATTATAAGATTAAGGATGAGGGAAAAATAAAGGGATATTTGGGTTGAGCGGATCCCCTATTTTAAGAAGACATAAACATATTTGGCTTTACTTTATTCCATAAATATATGTTTTGCGAGTTTGTGGATGATGATATTGAGGGAATGGTTACTGCCATTGCCTATTTCTCTTATTAATCGGTTTTCCGATATGGAAGTTAGAAAAATGTGTACATATTGCTAGATTGTGGGTTCTTGTAGGGTGACGATTATCCTCGCTTCGTTTCCCCATCGATGGTAGAAGCGACTGCCTAGGCAGGAATGCTCTAGTTTTAAGTTACGTAAGATTAGTTTTAGGATAATTTTAAGTCCCTAATGTAGTCCAAAGGTGAGCTCCAACACCTGGTCACATCTTTATTGTATAGCTTAAAAGGTTAATCCGAATACTAATTGTTTCAGAAACTGCCCAAGATGCTATTATGGTGGTTATCAATAAAGTTCAATCTTGTGGCAGACATATGTTTTTATTTCTTATTAAGTTAGGAGTTTTCCAGATAATTTTTGTAGAAAAGTTCGAAATTATACAAATATGTTTATTGATTCATTGAGGTTCATGTAACATTGTTACAACTTTTGATTAAATTACATACTTTAGATGTTTTTTTATTACGCAGGGTCGTTGCTGCTACTATTTTATATTGTCTTATTTTTCCTTCCGATTATTCATGATGAATTTTGTTATAGTCAATCGACCTAAAGTGGATGTTTGAAGTAAAACACGGAAACATCACAGGCCCTCCAACGTTCCAAACCGCAAGGGCTCATGAATATTTTATAAATACAAATCAGTGCGAAATAAATGCATCGAGTAGACCATAATACACCTGTCATCTGCTGTTAACAATGTTTGTAATAAACTAATTTATACTGCCCACAATTAAGTGTTCTGGCACGTTTTTATGCAAATGTATTTCATAAATTACTTCCTGACACGTTGGATTTCGTATTATAAATAATTTACTCACTTCTGATTTATTAAAGAAATGTTTATATTTTTCATCTATAATTAATAAAACAGACACATAACATTTTCTAGATATACATAAGTGGTCATTTTAGTTTTAGTTTCGAGGTGCTCTGTCGTCTAGCAACTACATGTAATGATAATATCGAACATAAAATGATGAAAAATAAATTCTCGCTCTCAAAAAACGACTCGCGCGGGGTAAGATTTTCAGAAAACAAAAAAAAAAAAAAAATAAGCAGTTTTTATCATATACTACCTTTTCTACCTAAGTATCCAATATTGGGGTTTTGATGAAAATGATCAGCATCATGACATAGTCCAAACTATCTCAATTACAGTAAACAGATGTAGTTCCATTCCAAGTTAACCAATTATTTATTAAACTAGCTATTTTCTATTTCTAGGCTTCAACTTGAAAAGAAAGTGATAATTATGTTTTAGGGAGAAAACAAATTCAAAAGCAGAGATTTATAAAGTTTTGAAATTAAAAGGAAGATCCTCTTTTGTTTTAATCCTTATATAATTATTATCAATAGCCTAATTTATCATGAAGTCATTACCAACTGCGACTATACTGAATTATCGTACATATAGAATTGTGGGGTTTTGAAACTACAATTTTGACCACTTGCTTCTAAGATTTTTTTTTGTTTTTTAATCATATTTAAGGCTATAAAATACAGCTTGGTATTAAGGGTGTGAATTCATAAACAAAATTCATTTTATGGGCAAATAAATAAACAAAATAATTGATTTGACTTTAGAATATCAATTCTAGATCCCTTTGTAATACCTGTTAATACAAACACGACTTTTCAGTTAGGTGTGTAATGGCAGATATAATGGCAGAGATAACGAGAAATCGCTCAATCAAGTCAGCCAAGTATACAAACAAAAAAGAGATTTAAAGTATACAGACTTTGTTTTTATTAGGGTCGCCCTTTTCCTATCCTGCTCCTGAAATATCCCTTCCGTGGTTTCGAATACCATTTCTGATATGCATTTTAATGAATGGCCGAGACGTACTTGGTGAGCCATTATATGTTGTTAGTATTTGATGTATGGCGTGTTTGTACAACCTGCTCTCTGACAACTAATGTGTTTGGCTTCCGTCTTCCCTCAGGCTAACACAGTTAGCCGTCCATTCTCTTCAGATAAATGGTCTTGATATTGTACAATCCTTCTTACTCTTTTTTCTGTTTTCATCATCTCCGATCTTTTTTATTTCTCTTTTCTTTTTCACCTATGCTCCTTTTGGGATTCCTCCTTCAGGGCTCTTTTTTATAATGTTATCATAGCCTGTGGAGGTTGTTCTTCCTCACCTATGATTTGAAATGGTTATTATCTTAACAACAGCTCCGAAAATGTTATTAGTTGTAGATCTCATAAAAAGCTGACTTTTTCTTTCATAGCCCCTTTAAATTTACAGATCATTATATATAATTATAGATCCTTAGGTGAATCTATTTACGAATTATTTTTGTATTTCCTGTAGCATCGCTACATTATATACAGGTTTTGTTATTTTATAAAAATTATATAATGAATAAACAAGTATAATGATACACATTATACGTGACTGGACTTAACTGACTAATAAAGGTGATGGGGCTAACATTTTTGATCAAACTTAAAACTAACTTACATACTAATCCTTAACCTAATTTTTCCCCGACAGTCGGTTGTCATCGATGTGGGAGGGATAGTGGGGCCTTAGTGTTAAACACTGGGTTGGTTAGGTGCTGCAACGAGTCAAAAAACTTGATGTGTCTCCGGCGGGTGAACTCACCCACCGACAGCACACCAAGCAACGGGTTCAGGTCAGCGTTCTTCAACCTCTCGAGAGAGGTATGTCGGACCACTTTTCGATCCCATTCTGCGAAATTTTGGTGACATTTGGCTGTATTGTCAGTAAATTGGGCAAATAGCGGGGCACCGTACAGCAGAGCTGGTTGGCGGACACATTTATAGATCATCAGTTTGAAACGAAGAGACAGGTTGGGTGAAGTTAGCAAGTGCGTTAGACCTGTGTCGTACTTTTTCTATTTTATTACTATATTGAGTAGGGAAATGGATATGCCGTTTTACTGTCGGTAAAAAGCTGAAGCTATTGGAGCATCTATATTTCTAGGAGTATAGTATAATACACACGTGTAACTGTATTACGTCATAACATAGTTACGAATTTTTTTTTTTTATTTAAGTTTGAATTATGATTAGTTCTATGGTTGAGATTTGATTTGACTTTCTAATACATATTTTGAACCAGCGGAGTATTAGCATATAGAGTAAATGATGAAATAATCATTTTATGTTTTCTACTCGTAGGTTCACCCTATATCCATTAAAACATTCTATAAATTTTGTATTTAAAGGAAATGACCTGCATTCGAAGTAGTTTAGTGACTTATTATTTATTGTCATGACTGATGTACGTTGTAATTAGTTTTTTGGCTTAAAATAAAAACAAATGGGAGTATGGGAAAAATATTTTTTGTCTCTACAGCTATTTGTTCCCTTATTGTCAAGGACACACTAAATGCTCTTTTCGCGAAAACGATTTCGAAGAATTGGGAACCAACTATAGAAATTGCCCATTTAATGTCCTTTCGATCGTTTAAGCATTTATAACTTTTATAAATGATAAAGATTTTGATAAGATGAATTTCAGTGGCCAATATTAAAACATCTCAAATTTAGAAGTGAAAATATTTTTGGTAAAAATTACCGAGGGGTTTTCACTTCCTAAGTTTTAAGAAGGTATTATTTCTGCTAGGTATATGTCCCTTTTCTTTGTTTATATAAATTTAGACAAAAACGATTTGTTACATAGGTAAACCGATTTTAATTGGAATAAAATGCAGACAAAGTAGCAAGTAGCCTTACTTGAGTAGGTCCTAACACTCCCACGATTAAATTAGCTAATAAATAACTATTAAATAAATAAAAATTAAATAGCTAATAAATATTCACACTAGTAACAAATATATACTCATTTCTATTAAAGAAAAGAAAATTGTTAGCGGTTTTATTTTCTTGGCACCTGTGCGACCCGGCACCCTTGGGAAAACCGTAACTTGTGAGGGCGAGGACAAAAACAGGGTCGTTGGGTCCGGCCGTCGGGCCCTTAGGAGGTGATCCCAGTTATTGAAACTGTGGGATCTTCTATTGAATATGAGCAGCTATTGAAGAAGGGCCTCGGATATTACGACATTAGCTGTGGCCATTACAGCCCTTTTCCGAATCCTCTGGGATTTACGTGCCATTGATCAATAATGGCCAAAGCTTATTCTCTGAATATTCTTTCGCGAGGGGTCACAGTAAAGATTCTACAGACCTCAACTTTATCTGTCAAGAACACTATCTGCCGACAGTCTATTATAGTGTTTTGTTTGTTTTTATTTCTTCCTCGTCCACACCCTCGATCAATGTCTTGCTAATCAGAAACAAAGTAGCAAAGACTTCCTACAGACATTATGGAATTACGAAATACAGACCAAAGTGAGAATGAATGAATTTTTAAGCTTGATAATATTATTTTTATCAAATTTATTATATGACCATTTTAACATAATGTGTTAGCCCGGATCTGACTCTAGTTTTGATAAGAGCTGCTGACTAACTAACATGAATTGAAGAACTCTCAGTTCTGCATGTAAATCAAGCTTCAATTATAATATCCAGTACATTCATATCTCACAGATTTTTGTTCACCGTCTGAATGATCTAAGGAAAAAAAAAAAGCAATTAAGAGCCCTTGACTCAACTTCCACCTTCCAAGGCGAACACCCCTTGAAATTTACATCACCCCAGAAATGCTTAACCTTGTGGCGAAAAATCTTCCCCGTCGGTACATCACACCAAAAGCAGCTTCAGCTATTGAGGGAACAAAGACTGTTGGACGGTTGCTAGGCGTAGCTACTCACAGGCCCGCAGACAACCGCCACAGAAGAAGCCATTGTGGCTGGGAACATCGGGAGGATGAGATAGTGTTTATTTTGACAGTCCTCAGACGGTTCCTTTGTGTGATGCGCCCATCGCACTCACCAATAACAGTCCTTGCCACTCACTGGCTCCCCCACGACAATCCTGTCCGGTTTTTTGTCCCCGTGTTGCCGCTACCTACCGGAATTATTACCGGTTTCGGGGACCGTCCATGTTTAATTGCCTCCCCTTGTTTTTACTGGCCCCTGTATGTAATTGTTTTCTTTTCGTTTGTTTGTGAGCCGGTTTCTGTTTTTGAGTTTAGTTTAGAGAGTGATTTTAGTTGAACTTTGATTTAATGTTATTTTCCCCACTCCTTATATCGATTGATATACATAATATTCGGACATGTTATTGAGAAATATATTTAACATTAGGGCACAGAATAATAAAACATAATGCAAGTAAGAACAAAAATCCTACCCAAAATTAGTAAAAACAAAAATGGTTGATAAAATTAGTGAATCAAATTTTTATTCTCAGTAACCAAAGATTGATCTCGTAGTCCAGGGCCCTGAGAAGATGAGACGAAATGAAATTCATGCCACCACTGATGATAGAATAAAAACGCAGTTTCAGAGCAGAAATGATCATTATGAATATAGCTAATAAAATTGTAGTGCACTATAAAATAACTACACATTTACGGTTTACAAAAAATGATAGCAGCATGTTGGGGGCTGAACAAAATATCCCCAGTGAAATAAGAGAGGACTAATACCTAAGTATTTTGTCCAGCTTAGAGATCATCTGAGGCTTAGATTCGAAAATTACTTATAAATTGTAAAAGATGTGTTAACACAGCTTTAGGTTTTATGATCATCAAACCTCGCAGACTGAGTATGACTCGAGTAAGCTTCAAACATTTATTACAACGATTTCATAGTGTGAATTTGATTTCTCGAGCTGATCACGATGTGGAATCCATGAGCCATTCCGACCAAGAGTATGTATATATAACAATCGAAATGCGGTAATGGCTTTGGAAATGGTTTTATCATACCGTTCAAAAAATCCTACATGTCAATGACAGCGGATCTCTGCCATGCCTTGTATTCCTCATGAGGATTTACAGGACTTAATAATAACTAATATATACGAATTGGATAGGTAATATATAGGGAAATAATGAGCTAGAAAGGATCCTGAATTTATCAGGTTCTGCAGCAATTTAGGTAGTATGTAAATAATTTATTTCAGGATGTCATAAATTATATAAACATACGTACATTGCTCCATAAGCTCTGCCTAATGTCATAATCAGAAACATACTGAACAAATTCTGCTTAATTTGGGAAATAAGAACATGGCGTCCCTCTAGTTGCTCAACCATCCACTTGATGTATCTGAGTCATGAGTTGTAGTGTAAACACGGATCTGCGACCCTTTTGCGATGATGAATTTTAAATAAACGTCGCTTAACCCAGTAAATATTACAATATTTCCAAGAGGGGCAAGTGCCTTCACACTTCTCCAGGAGAACTCGTTTGAGAGGGCAGTCCTTTACTAAGGTACTAGCCTGCCGATATCAGAAACAAATTCCTTATTAAATTCTCCACACTCAGTTAAGCTCTGCGGAGTGAAGTAATAAATTCTGCAGTGGTGGGGGGGGGGGACGAAGGTAGATCCGGTTAGGGGTTTATGGGAGCAAGTGGTTGGGATATTAGTTCCTGGCTGTCAGCCTGAAACCTCGTTTGGTTCGAAGCATGGCTCCACCCGGAGATCCCCCGTCTTCCCCTCAGCCCGCAACATCATCCTTATATATATATATATATATATATATATATATATATATATATATTAATTCTATGGCCTATTTTGCGTCGATAAATTAGCTTTAAGTTTTACTCCCATTTTATCTATAATCGATTATCAGCTAACACAAACGTATTGCAAATACAAATATAATAGAAATGCAAAGTGAGAAGATTTTCGAGAATGAAAATTGGTGAAAATACAGTTTTGTGATAAATTTAATAGATTAGTTAAGAGACAAGCTACGGATTACTGGGCGTGCAACACGAGCCTCAACAGTAGAAGGAATTTTTCTGACCAGTTGAAACTAATCAGTACATCCGTATTAGTGCTGAATTTAATGTCTAATTTCAGTTGCGTTCGCCATTTTCCAATTAATGTACAACCGTCAAATAATTGAATAATTACTAATTAATTACTTTGATGGACAAAATTATGGGCATATTTCTTGAAAGATTTTCGATTTGTGCACATTTTAGACTTCATAAATATTTTTGGTGGAAAAAATAAGTCATTTGAAAATGAAATTGTATTTTACATAGACAATCGAAGGTACGTAATGAGTAAAAGCAAAAATATTGAAAAAAAAAAATGATAGACATGGAAAAAAAATGTTAGAAGAATACGTACTTAATAACGGGTATTTCCACATCTGGCACGAATCACGTCTCTTAATTACTTAGGCATTTATAGAAAGAATGAAGAATGAGTCCTGAGAAATATTGTCCCACTGTTCCACAACAGCCCTTTCCAATTCTTCAAGTATGCTTGAAAATAGATTCCGACGTCGCACTCTCCTTTCAGTAGTTCAATAAGATTCAAGTCTGGACTCCCTGCTGAGTGCTACGTCGAGTAATGAGAGACAGCCTGAGCGGTTGATAAACAAGCCAACAAGGTGGCTAAAATATCACGTACTTGGTACCATTCAACGAACCTCAATCATATCAAAAGAGAATAGCTGCGAGATAAATCGTGAAGAGGTATGATGCGGTGACAAAGCGTAAGCAAAGCTTATTTTTTGCCACTGCATCCCTCCCTCCCCTCGTTTATCGTGGAATAGAATATTGCAGAATCGGGCTATGGTTCTTCGACTTATTCATGAATTAATATGACGTCGAAGGGTCCATTCTAGACAATTTCGAGATATCGTACATACGGTGGTCGTGACTAAGAGTTTTTTGAAAAGCTAACTAATCCTTTATTCAAGGTTGGCTTACTTTAAATATTTAGGTTTGAGCGATTCTATCAAACTGTAACAGAGTTAGTCTCTATTGGTGGTCTAATCTAACCTAAAGTAAATCCGTTACAATATTTTCATTGAGCTGGTTCCTGTTTTCCAAAGAGATGTGTGTAATTCAGTTGTTTATGTACTATTTTATACCAGTTTGTGAAATGTGTTCAAGTTTGTTCTCCAACCTTTTTGTGTTGAAAACGGCGATAGTGTGTATTTGGTTTTTCCATTGCTACGTTCGGCGAACTGAGTGTTTTTATTTATATAGACGAGTACTTACTTGCGTATCAATACACCAATTAATTGGATATACAACTGCAAACGAATACATAAACTGTAAGGTAACATATAAAGGATGTATGTTTTCAACGGATACATATATCCTGTTATATATTTAACTGAATTACCCACAAACGCCAAGCTGTTACGCGAGAGTTGGATAATTAGAATATTTGATTTACAGGGATGGCATCTAACTATTCAACTCCTAACAGATTTGATTCATCTATCCAATCCTGAGTTATACTTGTCTCAATACTAAAATATATCAATAAATAGTAATAATATTCTATCGTCTGTGATGAGATGGAAGTTTATATAAAATAGAAATTCAGTGGATTTATTTTAGTACTAATGTTCAAAAATGTTTCACTGTAAAATGATTACATATTATGGGGACAATGATAGAATGACTACATAGATCCTACTAGCTAACAATAAAACTTTGTTACTATTGTATATCGATGTCTAAAGATGAGGAATATTTTTCAAAATCGGTCTAAAAGAAGTTGGGAAGAAAAAATATTTAAAAAAAACACTAAGAAGAACACAAGCAGAAGAAAAACAGTGGACACCGAAGACTATTTCCTCAGCAACCGTTGTCAATAAATCTAACGGGTGACAATGACCCTGTTAGCCGTTTTGGACTTAAATATGTAACTAAAAAATAAATGATTAAAATTTAATTACCGTTCGAATGTATTGATCAGACTTCGCTAAGGGTGGTGCCCTTTGCCATCATGTGGCGTTGTGTCAACAGGTGAATCAGGAGATTGACAGGAGCTACTCAAAGGATTTGACTCTTGACTGATCAAACAGGGCAATCAGTGGCTAACCGGTCGACCGGAGATCAACTTTTGCATAATACCACAAGTTCATCTATACTTGGTTGTTGGTATCATGGCTCAAATCCATCTTGGATCCAACATTCGATAGATGTACATGAGACAGTTCAATAAAATTTAAAGGGGTTGAAATATCTGTGTATTCACTAGTATAATCAAATAAACTTTTTATTATTAGCCTGTAAAACAATTCCGTTTTTATTTTAATTTCACCTTTTGGTGTAGGGAGATTCTCTTATATCGTTTCGGTTTTGGTGTTTGTAGGCCAAAGTCAAGCTGTAACTGGGGACGGTTTGTTTGTAATTTATGTTTTTCTTATCTATTATTAATATTTTATATTTTTAGCTGGTTAACAAATAAGATTTTTTGTATCCACCACAAAAGACAGCGAGATCATCCCCTTGTTAAAATGCAATTATTAACCTTCTTACCTTTGCGATCATTGTTAACGTATCAGCATTTTTCCATGAAGCTAAGGCGGGAACTGAATGCCAATGGATACAGAGGAATACAAGTGATCTACTTGAGGTCGAATTTCATCGAATCTCTTATACTTAGGATTTAGTAGTTAGTAAACATATTATGCTTCTAAACGGTTGTCTGTGGTTTATTAAATACTTAAGAATATAATTTCAATACGAATTAAAGTTCAGAGCAACAGTGAATAAATTACTGTGAAAAATGGAAAAAAAATCGAATAAATAAAGCACCCCAAGGAGTCAGTAAACCATGTTTTTATTCGTTTGCGTGAACTGGAATGTTGGTTATTTTATTATTCTGATATCTTTGGAATGTGAAAAAATGGAAATAAGGTAGTGTCATTGCAGGGCGATGATTCGTGTCTTTGAGTTAAATGGCAAAAATTAAGATCCTTAAAAAATGTGAAGATCAAGGAGAGAATTTGATGCGTGTGAGTTAATAATTTTTAAGGACCAGTGCTAGAGAGCGATGGATAAAATACTACTAAGAGATGAAGATGAGGAAAGGAAGAAACATCCAGCAAGATATAAGAGGGGACTTAGCCCTGGATAAAATGAATCACTTAGAGAGCCTGGACTGAGAAAGTGGAAGAAGAAAATAAAGTTCTGTTTTATGAAGTAGAATTATGAGCTTGGGCTGGCACCGGGCCCGGGCTTATATAGGGCAGATAGGATCCTTTGTTTCCCAGTCGATGCCAGGTTTCTTTATTAGTGTCTGACCTCCCTGTCGGCAAATGTCGTCCCTGTCGGTATTCACCACACTCATGTCAAAAACCAACTTTATCGGCTATGAAAAAAACTCCAGGTTAACTGACCACAGCTTGGATTTGCTGAATTAGCCTCGGCGAACCGCTATGCTTATTCTTATAGCTCAAGTCCTTGCGTAAAATGATGAATAATTTTTTTTCAGAAATGATTAGCAGAGTTTTTATGGGGATCAGATTACGGTCAAGGAGGACATTTTTTAGGTTTTCATCAAGTTCATAAATGGATAACACTTCACCATATTATTGGTGTCTGCATCAAGTCCTGATAACAAGAAAAGTTATCATTGCAGTAAAAACAGTAAAGGTCGCGTTTGTTAAACGTGATCGGTAATAATCATTACCAAAAGTTATATAACTTATATATCTACATCAACGCTTTCGTATGCGCGGGAGCTGACAACCATGTGGATTTGGGCCTCTTTGTCTTGCCTGTTCAGGCCTGTTTGTAAATACTGTATGAATGAGCGAGTGAATGATGAACTGTAAATATGGTATGAATGATAACGTTTATCTCAATTACTTATTGGCTAATAATTTGTTAAGTAGGTAATTTGTCAGGTTGTAATTTCAGCACAATAAAGAAGTTTCAGATTATATATCTATCTAAGAAAACCAAAAATAACTTACCAATGTGAGTAATTAACAAAACATAAAGACAACATTAGGATTCTTTGTATATGGCTTCAATCTAAGCCAACATCCCAACAAACTTTGCTACCTATATAATGTTTTATATAATTTCTGGAGGGTCTTATACAATTTTAGATAAGTCATAATGAAAAATTTATGTGGACACATTTAATTGACCCCTTTTTTTTTTGGAACAATAGTTGAAGCATTTGAACTAATTATTATTATGATTACCCAAATATTAGGTATGTTCTGTGGACTTGTGATTGGAGCAAAGAAAATGTATAGTTTTTTTTAGTCATGCTCATTGACTTATCTGATTTTGCCCAGTTTTTTAGTTATACTCCAAACACACAAGACAGTAGTCACGGGTAACAATAACGAGATTTTTTTTTTTTTTATGTTTCTGCCTTATATTAGTTTAGATGAAAATCTGCAAGATTGCCCAGATTACCCAAGATTATATAGGTTACATTAGTATGTTGTTGTTTTTTAAATGCATGTATATATATATATATAGATTCATGTTTGATACATAATTCAGCAATTTCAACTTATATACTATATTGAAAAAATATAAAGAGTGTAATAATATAATAATTGTTGATAATCAGAAATTTCATTGAAAAAATATACGTATATGTAAAATGATAATTTAAAAGTAATATACGATGGAAACGGAAAGTGTAGTTTTTCAGGATTAATTGAAACTTGCGTGGTGCTTGCAGAGGGAAGAACAAGCGTATAATTCTGCGAAATAAATGTTCCATTTTATTCTTAAAATAGGATTATTTATTTTCTAAGTAGTGGAATCCCAGGGAATTGTCCTAGTAAATTCTCTGAGACTTAAAGCCCCATATAATAGGCCTACCCTTAGTAATACCTCGGTTCCATGGATCCAATTATTCACTAAGCCCGTAAATAAAATAAATTCCACCACTGCAAGGATAAATAATTGGCCATGTTTGGCCCCTGCACTAGTTGTGGATTTATCATGATGGAGGGTATCTGAGAATCTCTTTTCTCCTGTCTGAGAACGTCTTCTATCCTACAATTCTCTTCCGACCCTATAGAAATATTTGAA
This sequence comes from Acanthosoma haemorrhoidale, assembly GCA_930367205.1. Lineage (NCBI taxonomy): Eukaryota > Metazoa > Arthropoda > Insecta > Hemiptera > Acanthosomatidae > Acanthosoma > Acanthosoma haemorrhoidale. The sequence continues at coordinate 143,335,413 of OV884011.1, forward strand.
GAGGAGCGTTTTCTGTCCTTCCCTTTTTATCTTCCGTATATTTTTTTTTTTTTTTATCTCTTTCTTTTTATTTGTGCTTTTCTTCTGGATTTTATCAATTTTTCATGTGCCCTTACGAGTCGGTTCTTAGTCCTTTCTGTCTGTCTGTTTGTAGTTTCCTTTTAGTATACTGATGTAATATTCTATCGTAGAAAATATTTTTGTTTCACACAGTGTAATACATTACATTTATCACATTACATCTATACTATTCTAGAATACTTTTAGGGTTGTAGGGATTTTTGGCGGCGTGGGTTAAACCTTAATAATTCAATAACTTAACTTCTGCATATTTACAGTTTTTATTTTTATGGGTAGGCTTTCGACGGCTTAAACTATCATCCTCAGGTGCTAAAAAATACACACAGATACATATGAATCAATCACCAATTTTTTCAAGATTTAGCAGATCAACAGACCAAAATACAGTGTCCTTAATTCAAACAGGTTATATAATTAAAATTTAAAATGTAAATTCACTAATAAAATAATATAAATTGATGAAATCACAATAAATAGTAGCAAAATCTAAAATCCTAAGAGTAGTTAAAATCACAATAGAAGTTAAAGCACATAATAAATAGTTATAAACATTTATAAACAAAGCTGCAAAATTATGGATGCTACTAAAATGTTCTCCCTCCAACCAAAAATAGAACTGATTCAGTTAAATTAGGTTATATGACTATAAATTATCATTCACCTTAGAAAGGAGTATCTTTTCTGTCACCCTGAAACTGGCCATGTTAGTGAAGATTTGGTACGTGGGCTCTCCTGAGAGGGGCGTATTTAGCAACTCTTCCTCCTTATTGATATTATTGGGCAATATTTTTGTCTATTTTTAATCCCATATTTTCCTGTTTGTTCATCTGTCTATGTTGTATTTTGGTCTTTAATCAGTTGAATTTTCAGAATTTGGTATCAATGTTTTTCATCTAGTAGCCCCTGAGAATAACTATTTAAACCATTGAAATCGCTGGTATTTAAAAAAAAAAAAAAAACTTACAGAGAGAAGTCGAATAATTTAATTAATTTTAGGGCTTGTTTCATTTATCGAAACGAGAATTACCCATGTATGCCTTTATGTTAAAAGGCCACTTGTGGGGTATTCGTGTTAATAAATGCACATACACCTCTCTCTGCTCTTCAATTCATTCTATAGTATTCCGATAACTAATTTTCAGCTATGTAACATGGTCGAGTCTTGGCATATAAGTAAATAAAACTGGATGCTCGGAGGATGATTACGGAAAAAGTCATACCTATTTTCTACAGATTCAATGCTGACAACTGACATTAGCTGGTAACCTACCTCAGATACTTAAAAATGATAGTATAACTGCCAAAAACCCTTCTACCAATATAAAAGAAATTGTGGGTCGACCAGAGAGAAGTGTACATTACTCATGTACGCGTTCATGTGCCTCTTTAGGAAATCACAGTTATCAATGACAAATATACTTTTTAGGAATGTCAAAGAAATACATAAAATATATTGTACAAAAGTGTAATACTGTGCTCCCTGCGCAATTGATATTCAAAAAAAGGTCTCGTAATTAATGATATAATTATAGCGTGTCTGGTGGGCATGGTATAACCCACAGAGCACCACGGTACACTCCCTGAGGGTTATACCAACATATAGTAATTAAAATAAAAACTTTCATTTTGAGCATGGAACCAAACCTTAGATCTCGGGACTCTGATAAATTTACGGAACAATAATCCCTTATAATTAAATGTGATGTTTGCTGGGACTTTTTCAGTTTTTAATTACAAAATGTAACTAGTATCGAATTGAAAATGGTATGAAACTGTCATTAATATGGCACTCGCCACTCTAGCAAAAGAACATCAGCAATGATTTTAGATTGGTAGAAAACTTATTTATTCCTTATGCTAGAAACGGGATGTTTAGATGTTATTTGAAGCGATTTTAAAATACAGATCGAAAAAAATAAACCTATATAACAGGATATAATTATTGATTTTTTTTTCTCATTATCTGAAAATAGCGCAGCGAATTTTTTGTTCTGCTGATAGTTCGAAGCCCGTTTCTCGCAATTGACTTCCGAAATACTATAATTTAGTTTACCAGATCCAACAAATTTCCAATTCACAACTCAGAACCTATTTTAGAATTAAATTTTTAGATTTATACTTAGTTAACTTATCAGTGGAAAAAATGAAAATATTGACGTCAGTGGGATAGCTAGGTCAAATTCGTTTGTTAGTAATTAAAGACAATTTAAAACACTCTTAAATTACATAATTATTTTTATTATTAAGTAACACATGATATTAAATCTCCAGTCTAACGCCAATCACATAACATGCCTCAATTTGTTTTTGTTTATTGAAAAATGTCTAATAAGACTGAATGGCATTAGAAACCACATGGTTTCAATCACATTGAACATTTTTTTTTGAGTGATGTATTTCTAGAGGTTTATACTTATTCATTTTTTCCCATATTTTATCTATTTTTATGAATTACTAGCTCGAAGCCAAAAGTATTCTTTGTAAGACATTTTCCCCAATTAAAAAAAAAAAAAGTAATTAATGAATAAAAATGGCTGTTTCTAGCTCTATCTCAGCTTAATGAATATTTTGTTCAGAAATCGTACTGAGTAAACATTACAGTTCAGACAACGCACCTTCAACGTCATTACCAATTGACAGGCATCCATTATGTTTTATAAGCTCATGTATTTATTAGATATAGTCCGGGTCTGAAACATTTTGTGATGAAACACCTATGTTGCAAACAAAAAAATATTTCAAATTGAGCCATCATTTACATTCGGGAGAAATAACACATATTATTACTCATGTAATTCCTGACAATTAGAATAGTAGTTTTTTTGTCAAATTTTATTTGTTGTACGACTTTCTTAGGGGTGATCATGCGATTTTCTAGGACTAAGACGGTTTGAGAAATTAAATTAGGTCGATTGTAAGCTCGTAATCGATCTAAATAAAATCCTCATTTTAAAATTCTGTATGAAAATCGTTGAATTATTAACATAGCTCTAATCAGTATAAGTATGAAAAGGTTAATTTTTGTTTTATCCTACATCTTTGACATTTGCTTTTACAAGCCTGGAGAACACAAGTGCTACTTATGTGGCTGGTTGCTATTAGCCCTGGGACTCCGATAATCCTAGTAGAATTAAAAGTCATTGGGCTCAATTAGAGCCGTGTGAGAGAACAAAAAGATACTAAGAAGTGCATCAAGACCATTATCCTGTGTACGAGCAGAGCGTGGCTTCCTGGCTGGCGGGTGATGGCCGTCAGAGGAGGTGCTAGACTCCAACTGCTCTTTGGCACGAAAGTCTTCACAATTCCTTTGTAACTTTCTGACAATATACTTTCTTGTTCATAGTATATGCGAAAACTCGTCTAGATATAGTAACTGATAGAACCAAGGTTCAGTGGCCTTGCCATTGTTTTAATTTTACCTAAATATTTGTTCTTTTTCCTCGTTGTAAGTTGTAAATGTTAAAATGCATTACTTCACTAATTTTTTTTTTGCTCCATTATGAAATTAGTTTTATGTTTTGCATTATGTCTCGCAACGAGGAAACATAATGAAATGAAACGATATCACATTGAGATAGCATGCGACAACTGCTCCATTTTCACTTCTGCGGAGCTCTGGTGGATGAGGGATGTAATGCGGTACCATTAAAACAATCCTAAGATCCTGCTGGGTCAGATTGACCCAACTTCCCCAATGCTTGATTAAAGACACCTATACAGCCTACAGACTCTTTTTAGGTCAATTAAATATGCACCAAATGGTTGCGAATACGGTTTATTTACTGAACCACATTCACCAGTAAAAATCTATAAGTCAACGATTTATTTATTGGAATATTATGAATAGTTAAATTATTAATAATTAAAACTAGGTTGGATGAGTGCGGTTTATATCATTGGCTGTCAAAGTGTTTTCGTTTTTGGTATATTTTTGGAATTCGGGCGTCATGAATTAATTTAGAATATTATCCCTCTGATGTAAATTTAAACATTTATTTGTCAATGGTAAAACACAATTATCTTTTGCTTTTCTAGGGTAGATTGTAATTTTCGTCAAATATTACTTTAAAAAAAAACTTAACTAAATGTGAATCCGGGACCTACCAGGGAACCAGTAAGGGCCAAGCACACTTTCAGCCTGACCTATCCCTGCCGAGCATCAGAGTCTTGTGAACTCTGCTAAAAACTCGCTAATATTTTTCCAAGCCCTCGTTCGCTTCCTAAACCATTACGTATACTAAATATTATATGTGTATATTAATAATTACTAGTTATGGACTTACAGTAGAAGTCTTTGAACGACATGTTATTCTAATAGTAAAATGAAATAAAACAAAATCAAAGTAAATGAAACACTTCATTCACCTAAACATTATACAATTCTTTTTTGTGGCATTATAAATATGATTTTGACAACACATAAATGAATAATTTTTTTAGGGTATTTACAAAATCAAAATCTATTATGTACTCCTTTATTTAATTTGCCTCCATTATTCCATCTATTCACAAGAGCTATCCAACTCCAGATCCGGAAAATCATCGCCAAACCATTGAAGAGCCTCCTCTTTGTTTTACAACTGGTTGCAAACATTCCTCTTCAGGTCTTTTTCAAACATACTGCCTCCTTCATGACCAAAAATTTCTAATTTGGACTCATCTCTCCATAAAAATATTTTCTAATCTAACTATTATTCCTTCCAATTTCCGTCTTCTTTGGCAAACTTAAATCACTTTTTACTGTTAACAGGTCAAAGAAATGGTTTTATTCCAGCAACGCGCCCTTTAAAGGCAATTGATAGAAGTTCCCTTGTGATCAGGAGGATGATCTCTGAAGCATCAGCTATTTATTTCCTAAGTCAGTTCTCTCATAGATTTTTTGTGGTTGTGCGATGACAATTGTTTTGAAATATTGTTCAGTAGCAGGGCTAAAATTTCAGACCTATCTGAACGTTTTAAGTTCCCGATTGACTTGTTTTGTATTAAATTTTTTGATGGCATAAAGAATTCCTGAAACAGAACCTTTAACTTCTTTTTTAATTTCCCTGATTGTAAACTTTGTTGGTGCAAAATTATCATTTTATGTCAGCCGAAAAAAGAAACATTTACTTATCCATTAAATATTTTATTAATTGCCCTGATGGCATCATCAAGTTTTAGTTAATCGTGGCATTGGACCGAGAAGCGAAGAGCACATACGTGGGTGAGCGGGACCAACCATCCGATGCCCACAAAGGACCAGCCCTGTCTCATTGTTTCCCTAATGGTGCCACAGGCTCCCGCTTCTATTTGACTAAATACCTTCTCTTACAGCACTGATTTTGCTTTAATTGCTCTCATTAGTCTTCACCTTTTATCGTCTCTTGGTTACACTAAAATGTACTAGAAGTCCTATCTTTCAGTTGGGGACTGGGTTTTTAAGCTTTAAGCTATGCTTGTATTTAAAAGTAACCTGGAATCTGCACACTCGATTAAAAAGACGAACTTTGGCTCAAATGCTACAACTGCTATAACACTTGATGCGAAACTAACACGCACTTGCCTACTAAGAGCCATTTGAAGAGATGGAACAAAGATTTAATTGACAACCGAAAATTCAAAACCAGGGACGAAATAAATGTTTCAATTAAAACCACTTCTACTTGTCTTTGGTGCATTTCAGTATTTCAGAAATACGACCACATGCTCGTATGCATACCTGCATCAAAACAGACATTCTATGAAAAACTAAATGGAGTCTCGTCCTCATATACTTGGACTAGCAACGCCAGGCTTAACCACGACGACTCCTGACGAACTGGAGCAGGAATTCATTTAAATACACTGAATGTTCTCTTCCGCAAGTCATTCATAACTATTTGTTATTCGCTCGCCATCTCATTCACTCCTTGTATCATTTATTTTCTGTATACAGTTGTGAATAAATCAAAATTCCTCCCAAAAAAAATTGTAAAAGTAAATTGCGCAAAGAAAAAAACACACACATAGTGTTATTGCTTAGACCTCAGCTTTCTAGTAGAGGATTGTTGTTGGGAAAATATTTGGAAATATTACTTTTGAAAAATGTAATTGAATTCTTTCTGAAGAATTTATTGATTTAAAAACTTTTTCAATCTTGTTTATTTCTTACTGCGATATAATAATTTTCTTGGAAATAATATTATTAAAGGCATAAAACACTTTTGAAATGTGAATGTGCTTAAACGATAACCAAACGTACCCTTATGGACACATACAATAGAAATAATGACAAAATAAACAAAAAATATATATATATATATAAATGGTAATGGAAAACTGAAAGTTACGATTTCTAATGAAGTTTTATTTGTATTAAAACAAAATAAAGTAACTGTGGGCATATAAAAATAACCTCATACATTATAAATTCAAATCCCCAATCTATGATAGATACTGGCAAAAATGTATGCAGGTAGACATCAAGGTATTCAATAGACACACACATAGGATTGGTGATTTACTTTAAATCAAGGCGCCTGCTCTTCAAATTGAGTATTCTTCTGTTCTTGTCGGCAAAATCCTTTTGTTGAGCTGGCAGGTGTCCTGATAATGGCAAAAGAAAGAGGATAAAACGATTCCAGCCCTTTTCAACCTTTATAAATGTACCTCGATTTGGCATAATGTAATATTTAATCTCATAAACCTGATTTCCCCTTTATATTTGATGATACGACATGACGTATAGAATGATGATTCTCGCATGTGTACGATCATTTTCATGATTTTGGTTTTATAACAGTGATTTTTAATTATTATTTTTCCATTGAAAAGAGACTTATGATTATTAATTAAAATACACCTACTATAATTCTTATGTATCCCAGTTAGCTCGATGTCGTGAACAAAGCCCCAGGAGCCCTTTGGCCGGCCGGTGCACAGGGAGCACCCCAGCCCCACCTGTCTGATAGGCAGGACGTGTATTTATTCTCATTTTAAAAACACGAATACTGATGTGAGGATATTGTTTAAAACCATTTTCCCTACAAATATATTATATATCACAGTCCACTACATTTACATAATTGTTAAATATGTTCATCTCCCCCTAGGGCTCAACAACATACGTTGGGATCACATATGACATATACTTAAGATTTATTAGACACACACTGGTTCGATTCTGGGCCAATCACGGGATTCTGATTGTGTCTAGGAAAATGTATGTGTGTCAAGCATGAATGATATCTAGAAAACGTGACTCACTGACTTCAGTCATTATTCAAATGGCGCATACACCGAAACCAGCGCAAATATTTATTTAAGGATGTGCCATTTTTTCGAGTGATTAAATTTCCGATTATAAGGAATACAGACTATGATTAATAGTACAGGTGGCTTTACCTTGACCGCTAAAACAGTGCCACCGAAAATATAAGAGAAAAATTGTTTTAGGTAAAGTCTATCACCTGAAAATGACAACTTGACTAATGAACTCCTCCTCCTCCCTCCCCCCCGCCGACAACAGGATAAGAACAAACTTTTACTTTCATCCTTAATTTTCTCAGGGGGAGGAAAAAAATGACTCTATATTTAATTATTCTTTAAATACAGCTGCTCTCTCCGTGATCGATTCAAATCGTTACATATTTAATATTTATAATTTTGAATTTTCATTAGAGTTATAGGTTTGTCTAATTTTTCCAACAGCTTAAGTCATTTTTTTGTTTTTTGTCTTTTACAGTACATTAGCCACAACAGTTTCTGGTGACCCCATTAGTGTACATGGCCAAAAACTTATACAATTCTACGTTTCTACATCATTTAAGTTTATTAGTGATTTTTGTCCCACCTTTTTCAATTTAATTATTGAAATTTATTCGAACCTGTAACCTCTATACCATGAAGCAGTTACGCCGAACAACTACACAATATAAAATCCAGATAAAATTATTATAATCTATTTTAACTGTGAGCTTTAAGTTATAATGAAAAAAAAAGATAATATTAGAGCACGATACATACACCGTGTAAAAATGTATGCTGATATATCAGCATGCATATGAATATAGACACCTTCAGGTTATTATTATAATTTATTATTTATTATAATATATGTAAGTATATTTTTATCGTATAATTTATAAGATATGATGCTTGGTGAGCCCTATGTATCGAACTTATTGACGCAAAAAAAATAATATGCGTTATTCCTAATTGGATTATTAATTTTTAATAATTTGATTTCTATCATCTATGAACAATAAATGTAATATTTTTTGCATTAAACGAGAGCTCAAACTATCATTTTTTGGTGTTACATATATGTTACATAATATGTAATGGTGAATATACATAAAATAGGTCATGTTATTGTAAAAAGATGATTTAACTCCAAGTAGAAATTCAACCCACTACATGTGGAGACAGAGGCAACCCCAACGAATTTGTAATTTTGTTAGTTTCGATGCTTTTCATATACTAAAAATAAAAATGACTAAGCAACGAATGCTTGAAAGTCTTTACACAGTACATGGAATCATTATTTATCCGTACTAAAGGATGACGTCGACCCTACCCATTCATTTATCCCGGAAGTGATACAAGCTGCTGGCTTCATCGTTGATACTACATGGAAGCCTGACGACTGCTGACCACCCCACCTCCAACTAGCTCGGCTATGAAAGTACTAAGGAGGGTAGTTTTGGGTGAGTAATCGATGGTGAAAGGGCGGATCACCCCCTAGCAAAGGTGCGATATTAATTTCAGGGTATGCTGTCACTGGGGAAGCCCCTCACCCTTATACTCTAGCATTCCCCCTGTCGTGGCTTGGAAATATCAACAGGCGCTTGGCTTCGTCCCATTCTCTAACCATTATTACTATGAATTATTCGCATATCATCGTTTGTCTCTTTGGATATTGATTCAAAGGCACTAGGGAAAATATGGTTCAGATATGATAAAAATAAGGACAAAATAATTATTATAAATTAATTTTTTATACCCGATGTTCTTACTCCTTTGTCAGAATATACCTAGATCTTATTAACATCCCTACTGTGTTAGTCATTGTACAATTAAATAAATTACATTACATTAGACCTAATAAGTTTTTAAATTCAACCATTAAAACTTGTCACTGCTCAGATCTGAGTGCCTTAAAAATTAAGATTAGTTATAATATTCTAACTCCAAGCATACATTATTTTCAAATACAAGTAGTGACACAGAAATTGTACAAGTTTATTGGTAACTGTCCCAATTTTCATTTCGAAATAGGTATATTTCCACTAATTCCAATATTTTCTATTCCCTGAATTGTTAATATCGTAATAAAAAAAGAGTAGATTTTACTAGTGGGAGTCGCAAATACACGGTACAAATGTAAAAACTTGAAGCAAATTTACATTAATAAGGATGAAAACATGTGCTATGTGCTCAATGTAATCCGTCTGTAAGTAATGTCTGCAGCAAAATCTTTTGAACTTCATCCGTTTTGGCATTTTCTAAAGTTAAAGTTTAGCTTAAAGTAGTTTAGGTCGTACTATGTTTTTGTAAATTAATATTTTAATAGGAAGTGGAAGATTAGGAGATAGTAGAAGTGCTCGTGAACTAAACACGTTACGCGATGGTGAAATTCTGGTCTAATGAGTTGTTGTGTATACTTTTCTATAAGTATTGAAGCGTTATTTATTAATATCAGTTTAATTTTGTTTCGTTGAGTATGTCGATAAAATTAAAATAGTTATAGATCTTCGATGCATTTATGAATATGCCAATGCCAATCAATTCATGTTTGTGCATATAGTTGTAGGGTAATGTTAGTAAGTGTAGTTTGTTTCCAATATTTTCTGCAAAAGCGAAGATTTAAATATGAGATGATATATAGATTGGAATGCAAAAAAAATGTAAATGGAGGTTTTGATAATTTTCTCAGGTAAAATTTTTGGGGATTCGCTGGTTTTTTTATTTGTTAATCTTACGCCGTTTTAGCTAATGTAAATGGATTTATAACTGTTTCGAATTCAGAAGCTCCTCCCAGAACCCGAGGCAAACACTTGGCTAGTTAAAGGAGATGTTAGGACGGTACTGATTGGCTGGCGAGATGTTTGCGCCTTGGAAATGGCTTAGTGTCAATACTCCTTCTACATGGCCCATATTAAAGCTCCCCCGATCGTGACCCGACTCCGACCGGAGTCTCACCTCCTCACCTCCTCGCCTTGTGCACCCCCGAACTGCTTTTTGTGTTGCACTGTAGTCTGCATTGTGCCGATGAAGGGGTCCCAGTCTACTTTCATTCACTAATCCTCAACATTTTGTCTCGATGTGCTCAGCGAGTTTGAGCATTGTTTTTTTCTTGAAATAAGTATATGTTTTGTATCAGGAAAATTACTGTTAAATATTTTAAAATACAGTAATATGTATCATAATGATGATCAGTATATATGATAATGATGATCAGTATATATCATAATGAGTGAATTACTTATCTCCTCTTATGATCAACGTAATGTTTGCTTACAAACAAATTGAACTTGACATGAACTTGAAACATATAATGTTCTTACTGATAAGTTTATTTACCGGTTTAAGTAACATTACTGAAAGGGGCTTGAGAAACCCCTTGATGAATTATTTTTAAAAGCAGACCCTCATGCCAGACAATATGTAACTCTTCTTACAGAATGACAAGTACCATGCCTATAGGAGGGGTGATGGGATTTACATGTATTACTAGACGTAGGATTTCCGTATTATTTGTTGAGTTGAAAGACTACTACTACCGAATGTTTGTTGATCCAAGTATAATCAGTAGTCATCGTTGTTTTTTTAAATTATAATATGAATATATATAAATAAACGAAATAAAGCACACGAAAGAACAACATAAAGAAAAGGCCTTTCAGATCTCATTCACTGATTTTGAAAAATGTATATATAAAATAAATAAAGCTAAAAGATAAGAAATCTAATGAAATGGTACTAAGAGCAATAAATACTAAATTTCTAATGTTTGTTTTAATTTTTTTTTTGTATAAATTTGAAATTATATTTGGTTTTCGTCATCAATGCGTCCTTAAACAAGAAAAAAAAATCAGATTTTGATTTTCAAATGAAATTATAGCTATGACTTAAGGGAGAATAGTAAGTAGTTAGTGATCAGTTAGCACTGGGTGCATTTGCATATAACTTTAAAATTTTATAACGATTGAATACTGTCAGACGGATAAACGAAATACTGCGGCGCTGTAAGACATCTTATGATTAAACCGTTAACATTAAAAAATACATATGTATCTACAATTTAAAATTGTAAATCGTACATTAATTAATACATTTGGGAAAAAAATGGCCAAGATTGAATAAAGGTTGTTTTTAGTGGTTCATTGTATACGTGTATTATTTCTTCGTTATGGTTTCATTTGCATAATTTGAAATGTGATGTGCAGGTTCTAGTTGTTGGTGTTTTGTGTGGTATTAGCATAATGGTTTTGTTAAATAATATTTGTTTGAATATAATCTAAACTAAAGGAAGATTATAAAAACAAGTAACTATTGGACTTAATGAGATTTTATATCTTGGATTATGTTTGAGATGAACCACCGATTAGTCACATTTTCGGGTTTTTTTTGGCGTATTTTCAAAAGTCGGATAATAAAGGTTTTCCCCTTAACATGAATAGTCGTACGACATGAGATGATAAATATTACTTAAATTAAAAAATATACTCGAATTTCAAACTGGACCCGTTTGATTACTGACATTTGCACAATAAATAAGTAAAATTGTGTCAATGGTTGACGAAAGTATATAGGAAACTAACGAAGTAGAAGAAATATAGAGAAATAATTTAAAATTCCAAAAGTCCTCACCTTTGCTAACCAGTTACTTAAAGACTAAATTTAAACGATGATTAGTTCGACATTGTTTGATAATTGTGAAAACAAATTTCTGTTGGATTCTAACAAGTGTGACAAACTAGTTTTCGTTTATGCACTGAATAAGAGAGCAGGAAATGAAAATAAGGAACAGGCTGAGAAAACAGAACGGAGAAAAAGGAGGAAGGTAGGGGAGAAATCAATCAACCTCACGGAACCCTTTATGCCCGGGTAAACCTTTCCCGGACAAAAATGGCGGTCTCCTTACATATGTCGCCAAAGGGTCTTATTGGTACAGGTACCAGCGGGTTCACAATGGGGCAGGGGCAATGGTGGGGGCACCAGGTGCGCCATCCTCCGGCAGTTCGGGTTACAACAAGATGTCGGCGAATTAATGAGATCCTTGTCAATGAGGAGGAACAAAAGGGCCCATATGTCTGGATCACAGGGGACCTTGGGCTTGAGGACCGTATCCATTCATAGCCCTTACCTCAATGGAGGCCCCAAGGACGACAAAGCCCAGGGCCAAGTGTTCGAAATAATTTCACAACAGGCCGGCCCCCATACAGTGAGGAGTTTTAATTGCTGATCCCGAAGGGTGAGTGCGCCCTTTATTTCCAACAGGTAGGATAAATGTTCTTTACTAGGGTGTTGTAAGGTCCCATGTGGTCTATTGTAATATTCCGACCTACAAGAATACATCAGATCCTTATCAAGTGCAGATAAGATCTATCAATTACCATCCTTGAAGATTTTGATAAAAACTGTTTGTAAACATTATCAGAAAAAAATCTAAAAGGTATTACCATATAAAATGTTTTGCGCCGATAGTACAATTGTATTTGATGAGTATCATTATACTTGTTTATTCCATTATATAATTTTTATAAAATAACAAAACCTGTATATAATATATCTATAATCGTATGGATCTATAATTGTACATAATTATCTGTAAATTTAAAAAAAAAAAAAAGAAGCTTGCTTGAAGAATATAAATACTGCAAGAACTTTTATAGTTACTCCCACCCCAAGCTATTTTTAATAATTAATAACCCTGGCTATTAAACAAGCATGAAAACAAGGTACAGCTAAAATATGACTTTGTGTATTAAATTAATTAAAATACCATCAGTGAACCTCTCAGAATGCATTTGAGGAGAAATTTTAGCTAGACAATTACGTAAGTATCGGAAAATACTATCAGAAAACGCTATGATTAAATTTATTCACTTCATAAGCTGTATTTCTCTTTCTTTACGTTCCGCATTACTTCCCTGATAATTTCAGACTGTAATTAGTATGCCTTTGACCGTGATACTTTTTTAGTACAAAACTTGAACGGTCGTATATTCAACTGTTTAATTTTGAACGCGCTTACAGAATGCAGAAAAAAACAAAAAAAAAAACGCCCCCTTAGAAATCCGGGGTCGAGAGAGCGCAAATAAAAACAATAAATTTACTATTCTCCCACTGGTTGCCGGAGGCCTAAGGAGTAACATTTAGATTCGAGCCGGGATCGGAGTAGCACATTATTTTACAAGAGGGTGGCTGCTATCTAATTAGGACTCCTCGAAAATACGGTCTTTTTGTTCTCCGAGGAGACTTCCTTACTGCCAGAGACGGTCTTTTCAATTCCACCAGCTTCTGATCTCCTCCTCTCTCCCGATGTTAATCTTGTGTTTAAGGATCATTGGAAACCTAATTCCTTCCAGGGGTAAGCCCTTAAGTTTCGTTTCCCTCCTCCCTATAAATTTAATTACGGAAACGCTTTCGAATACAAGGGGAATTCAAAATTGTACAAACCACTTAAATAATAATATTCTTGCAATGATTTAGTCTACATGGATTTTTGTTAATATTCTTCTCGCCGGGTAGAAATGTTAATTTCCGTCGGATGACAAAATCTTTATGTCATACTTTTAAAAGATAACTACAGGCTACATCTAGGAAGCGTTACAATTAAAAGATGCCGGATTATTATATTTTCGAGGAACTATTAAATATTGAACTAAAACAAAAATAAAACCCCAAAAAAATTTTAATGATTTCATAAATACTGGTTCAGCAGAGAGTAATTCCCGCTCTCTTTCAGGAGCTGTACAGTTCATGAATTGATCTGATATCATAGCTTCGCCGTTAAGGCATTATGGACATACCCGTGCATTTCTGACTCCAATCTTATGTGAGTGGTTAACAAGGTAGACTTTGGCAGTTGCTGTTTAAAAAGGTCGGTTTAAAAAGTGTCAATGTCGCTTCAGAGTGAGGTTTGCTTTATATTAGACGAAATTATTGATTTTTTCTCAATAATTTTTGAGACTCAGTTCCTTTATCATTCCAGGGCAACAGTTGGGACTTTTACTAAATTTTCAATGGTATTATAAATATTGGTACAATATAGGCTAGACACAAGTGCCTATTAATGATCCCAACCTTGTCAAAAAAATCACTTGTAATTTAAGAAATAGAGTCTACATTCATACCTTAGGTCATTGATTAGGAATTCATGGTTACCTAAACGATCCCTTATTTCATTATGTAAATTCCTATAATTAAATAGAATAAATTTAAATCAGAAATTCTAGAGTTCGACTTTCAGTCCATACATAGAATCATTGATTTCGAATGAGTAGGGCTTCATTTCCTATATTCTGAAAGATCACTTGTACGCAGTAACAAATTTTGGAGCTAATAAATTACCAACATTTACAATAAATAACATCTTAGCTGATATTGGTTGCCCATGTCATACAATAGCAATCGAATCAGTTAGAAAAATTTACCATTATTTTTTTGAAAATATTGAGTAGCTAACACCTATTTTATTTTTTGTATTGCAATTACTTAGATGTTTTCTAAGAACAATTGGTAATATGCCATGCTTATGTAACTGTATAAAATTTGGAAAAAAAAAGTTGTTCAATTATGTCCAGCATAGTTATGACACCTTCAGGTAAGGTCAGTTGGGTTTATTTGTGGGCTGGGTGAAACCCGCAGTTTATCAACGCCGTTGTTTAGTATATTGGAACTGATCGGGATAGTCCACCACTGTGAACAGGAGCAAGTATGAGAGCAAAACCCACAGTACATCAGATTCGGGCCTGAGCACAGGAGGCACCCCAGTCCTACGTGCCAGGTGTCGGTTATATAGACAGTCCGACACGAGTTCCGCCTGAAGGTTGTGGATAAAAATCATGCATACCACTTAACTTACATACACTTCCAAATCCTAACAGTACCTCGGAGACAACACGCTCTTTTCCAGCTGTGATAATTATAAACATATTAATATAACAATACTAACGATCATTATTCTACAAAAGTAATTCAAGGAAATGACATTTTGTCAGCATAAGAACCAGTCGAGGATATTGGTATTGCAGTAATAAAAGGACATAACACGAACACTAAAGCGAGCTGGTGGGCCAAATGAGGTGACCGAAAGACATAAAAACGTGATAAGGTTTTACGGTAATCTCCCTTCTCCGGAAACAAGACATAGTAGATAAAGGTAAGGGTCCATTGTCGAAAAAGGTAACAGGAATTGATAGGACTAATAAAAGGGTTTCGGACCCTTATAAACGCATGTACATACACATCGGAACAACAAACATCAATAAGAACAACGAACAACAAAATCGGCAATATAAATGCAACAGGAGAGATTGGTAATGGCGACTGAGGTCCAGGCTACTGCGGGGACTTTATCTTAACTGGAAGTTACAGCTACCACCACCATAACAAGGCTACTTCAATATTCACCCAAATAGGGGTGGTTTCTGAGGACAGTTTATAAAACGGATCAGAAACGATTTAAGGGTATAGGGGGTATGTAGGGCACTATAAGTGTTCAGGGTACGACTATATATATGTATGTTATAAGTGGATAGAAAATATAGCAAACTATCCGTTCACTGGAGCAGGCAAGATGCAAAGTTAGGATACCAATTCAAACATAATACAGATTTTAACAATGCAACTGTCATTAACCACAACACCACATAAAAGCAAGTCGTATAAGAAAAAATATAGATTTACATATCTTTCCTTCTGTCTACTTTACGAAAAGGGAATCCATTTGAGACGTTGATTTCCAAATGAATTTATTCGAAATCGATATTCAGACTTTTGTATTGTAATGGCTTGGTTTTCACAAAATCCGGGTATATCTAAAAAGTACTGAAGTCTTCATAACATTTAATATAGGCCGGTCATCTTTAGACAGTCGTATTCCAGCTTGTCTTTAGTCAAGAGGCAGTTGATTAATAAATTAAATGCATTTTACAATAATCATAGTTTAATTTAGTGTACGAATAAACATTATCTGCCTTTCGTAGAACAAGTTGAAAAGATGAATTAAAATGGCTTCGAAATAATACTAAGCTCTCTTAAATGAGGCTTAAAGAGCACTAAGTTTGGATTGGTGAGGCCTAGTTTATCAATTCATGTTTCATTCCCACACATTCAGTATTAAATATTCACATGACAATTGTAATACATATAAAACTTCGAATTATATTGCTTAAAAATATACATTAGTCCTTTATCTCCATATCCTTTTTATCCTTCGCGTCATTGTCCTGCCTAAGCGGCATTCAAGTCCTCTCCGCTTTACCTAACCGTTTGTCCCCCACCGATATTACAGGATGGATATCTCTCTCTCTCTCTCTCTCTCTCTCTCTCTCTCTCTCTCTCTCTCTCTCTCTCTCTCTCTCTCTCTCTCTCTCTCTCTCTCTCTACCGTTCCCTCCCTCCCTACATCAGACTCCCAATGGCCGCCTCAAGGGACAAAGAACTGTCTTTTGTTGAACAAGCTCCTTGGGCGAAAAAGTGGATAACCCCTCTCTTAGTGCTTGGGTTCTTTTTTTATCTTTAGTCAGGATATCCCGTGTCAAAATACAACAGCATGTCCCTAGTGTGTTACACCGCCGTTTACTATTGTCAAAACATTATGAAAGCTTCGTTTTTTTTCAGTAGTCGTAGGTACATTGAACCGAAGTAAAATTGCATTTGTGTGGGATACATTCATGTCAGGGGTAAAAATGGATTTCTAACAAATGGGATACAAATATACATTAAATACATGGTTTCTATTTTCCTGTATGTAATCATTTGTTATATATCACCTCTAATATGTCCCTAACCATCAAAAATTATAGCTAAAATATTTTAGTAGGATAATGTTTCAATGTTCACATTTTAGTTACTGTAGCTATTTTGAGCTCCGGATACGGGACTGAGTATTTTAGTGTTTAATTTTTTTCCATACTTCCTGTTATTGTATTCTGATAAATATGATACGTACAAACAATAATACATGGCAATAATCCTTGATTGTGTAATATATAGTCAAATATTTTAGATAGATTGTACCATATATTCAATACACATACTCACAAACATATGAAAGACGATCATCTTGTGCCTGTTTCAAAGTGAAGTTTACATACTATATTTAAATAAATTTAATAGGTTATTTAATTTAATGGAGTAACCTTTAAATAGTAGTAGATATATCAGCCAAATAATTCTGCTCATTAATGTTTGCATGTAAGGCGATTGCTTCCTCCTGTATAGTATATTTTTCGCGTTCTTGTTTAAACCAAATCCATATCGCGCCATCTAATATTTCCAGTTTCTGTTTTTTCAACGTCTTTCGTGCTGATTGACCACCGGCTTTGATAGTAGTCACTCCGACTCCTATTTCTCGAGCGATTATCTTGGTGCTTTTGCCTTAAAGATAATATGATGAAAGAAAATGAAAGAATTGTCCCTGGAAAATATAGGAGAGGGTTTCAATTTAATTAAAATTTTCGGAAAAGTTCTAATTGTCAACTCTCAGTGCAGGTCATGAAATAGTCAGGATATATGGAGAGTCGGACTAACAGAAGCCGGATTAATGGGTTTTAGCCCTCAAATGTTGTTAGGTACATACCGTCCCTGAATCATACAGTCAGACGGAGATTACAAAGAAAAGATATATATACATCAATAATGAAGTAAAGTCATTGAATCACGCTTCTGCGCCCTTTAATCTCGGTGTATCTAATATTTTTGTTTAATACCCCCCCCCCAGTATTAAATTATCTTGATTAAAAATTTAGACAGGGGTGGGTTGCAAGAGAAAAGTTAGGGGAAACAAACAGGCATTTTGAGCCTCATTGTTTTCCATGCCTGAACATCTAGGTCAGAATTACTCTACCCATGTTCTATGATGTTCAAGATGATTCTAATTATACTCTGAATGGTGGTGTTTCGATTGTTTAGTGACGTATGAAAATACGAATCTAAAGCATTTTTATTTAGAAACGTTCGTATCCCGCCGTATGCCAAAAGATATTAGGTATTTTTTTTCATACGTTTAGACGCTGTGTTTGTTTGGAAAAACTCACCTATGTAATTTATAAGCCTTAGACATTTGGTGGTATTGTTATGAGGTTAAGAGCTTAGGTAAAGACGATTGAATACATGGGCTTGGTCAACTGGGTAGATTACCGGACTGAAATTCCGTGTTTCGCCCATGCTCTGTCCCTATCTTTTTTTTTAAAGGTATTATATACTATTAAAGGATTATGATCACATACTTACTATACTTATTCATTAATATTTTAAATGATGAAAAAGTTCCAAAGCTGTGGCTTCATGGAATGCTTAGTTTAATTTCAAACATCCCTTTCCTAAATCCCCTGCCCGCACCCAATGCAGCAGGGGCCACTGATATGACGGTGCCCATGAATACGTGTCACTCGCACTCCTTCCTTCCTCAACCGATCGATATATCACTGTTTTTTTCTTTTAATTTTTGTCTGAGGGGGGTCTCGTATGTCCACTGCAGTTTGTATCATCGAGTGTATGACGCGTCTCTCTAAAAAATAAATTCCTTCCTACACTAAAAAAATTCGTTTTCCATATCGTTGACTGTGTTGTTCTGACGAGATGTGTGTGGGTTAGAAACATAAACACCCGCAATATTTTTAAAGGTCTGAAAATTTACAATTTACCTTTACATTTTGTGGCTGAGGCTTTATCACAAAAATAAAGTTTTAAATATAGTAAAAATAAAGTCTGGATGTGTTTAATGAAGCAAGTCGATAAATAAAATTAATTTTGCCACAGGTAATGTAATTCAAAAATAATAAGAAGTAATGATCATCAAGTTTCCCATAAATGAATTTGTTTCTTAGTATTCTTAGTATTGCAACATTTCTTACTGTTTGTACCAAAACCTATGTTTATATGTAAAGAAATGAACATTCTCATAAGATTTGGTAGTTTTTTCATTATTGTTAGGTTTTTATTAGATGCAATAATGTCGTTTTTTTTTATGTCAGAAAGTTTTTTTTTTGGTTCTGCGGTATAAATCAACAATCTGTGCGATTTTATTGAATCATGTAAGTGCCTATTATTTCGAGTATTCAGTATAGCATGTGCGCGTTGTTGGTTTTTATTCATTAACAACAATTTTGTCCACATTAAGTATTTTATTATACTCTCTGATCACACTGCCTTGAGTGCTCATTCGGTGTATGGTGTATAAACTTCTACATCAATTACGATGGCCATATTGTATTTTTCATTCAAGCTACATACTTCTCTTCTACATAAGCTGCTCGCTAAAGGTTAGCCACCATATAACAGCCTTACACTTACCCCTTTCCAGGCGATTAATTCAGAACTGGAGGGGTGGAACGGAGAAAGGTCACAAAAACCCTGGTGTCTTATAAAGGTAAAACTGTTAGGGCAGGTAAGTGCGCCCTACTCCTGTACTACAAGGTTTTATTTTCTACTCAAAGAGGACTGTTTCGTGTTGTCCTAGGGGTAATGTAATGTAAGACATAAAAAAAACAAAAAAAAATCCCAAACATCAGCTGTGAAACACATCGTGTATTAACTGTGAAATTTACTAACAGTAAATAAGGCAACAACTTGGACTGCTCTGATTAAAATATGGGGCGCAAAAATAATAAGGTGAAGTTTTCAAATATATAACCTGGATAAAGTTTATAAGCTCCCAAATTCCCGCTTTGAAGTTCCCGATTTAATTTAATTTTCTCTAGGTTAAGAGCATATTATGTACGGTAAAAGACAATTAAGGTTCACAACAAATGAGGTTCTAAGAGTCAACAATAGAAATGGCTACTACAGGCCAATTTTACTAATTTTATAAATTAAAGTAGTTTTGTTTGAGGAGTTTTCAACTGTTAATCTCTTAGATCATAACATTTCTATACTTAACTTATCATAAAGTTGGGTTAAAACTGTTTTTAGCTAAATACAAAAATTACAAATTAAATCGGTGAATCAAAAAAGCATATCAATGTGACATCACTCAAGTTCCTTGAATCTGTTAGTTCGCCTTCATCCAAATTGACAACCGTCATGCCGAGTACAGAATATACAAGATAGATCAGCAACCTTTAAAATTGAGGCATTTATTGAAGCGTCCAACCAGAAATGGTCAATCCTCTATCGTCTGCCTGGTTTAGATATGATTTGGTTAAAATATAATGACAGGAAGTTAATAATAAAAGCACTATATTTATTATTATTTATTTAATTAAACATTTTTTAATAATTGGCGATCTGATATAGCTGAAGTTAGTGAGTCTGATTTTTAAGGGACTAGTAAAATTCCTTTCTCAGAAGTCTTGGAGGGTGGTGTGGTATGTCCTGGAATTAAATTGTTTTGTCAGTTGTACTGAGGACCAGTCTTCAGCGAAATTTATGGAAAAAAAAAAAAAAAAAAAAATTTTAAATAATATTTTTATAGTATGAATGATGACATTTATCTCAATTACTCATTGCCTAATAAAAGGCAGATTGTAATTTTATCTTAATAAAATTGTTTGAAAACTGAAAAAAAAAAAATTAATATTTTGCGTACCATGTGTACAACTGCAAATTCATTTCATAAATAAAATGAAATAATTGTTTCTTGAAAATTTAATATCATAATATTGCTTGGCCGATATCCCAGATATTGTTCCAAGTACTATGCTATCAATCCTTGTATCATCAGCCTGTTCATTTTGTTATTTCGATTTACAAAAAGGACCAAAGCATTGGTGGTCCTGTATTATATTTAAAACCTATCGCAAATTATTAAGTAGGATTTCACTAGTCCACGGTGTAGATTGCAATTAAAAACAATGCTCATTCTCGGTTCTCGTTTCCCATTAATGCATTTCGCCCTATCGCGTGCTATGTTCGAAGTTCCAGGTTAGAATAAACGATGCATCTGATTCAACTATCTCTTGAGTGAAACTTTCAAGGACAGTGGGAGGTAGCATTTAAAATTGCCCGTGGTACTTTGAGTAATAGTTGCTAAAGGACCTGGGTGACTACACCTGAACCCTAGCTGCAAACGGGGGACCGGCAGTGCTCGGTAGCAGGTCTGTCATATTGAAATGTTTACTCGCACACAAAGCGGAGAGATTTATTCAGGACTGTTGACTAAATGAATAGTTTCGTAACTCTGTTTGAGCTGTCAAGATCTAATTATTATTGTGATTTGTTTGCTTAGGATTTCAGAACTGTAGTAAGTCCAGTTTAGAGAATTGGAACCAGCACGCAAAATGAATCACCGGTTCTCTATATATTCAAGCATTTACTGGACTAACGTTCAAAGCTCTCATTTACCAGAGTCTATTGACATTCGGACATATATTAAAACCAATTTGTATCTATGGAGCACAAATGTATGGATTGTATATGCTAAGAAGACTAACATCAAGAATATTCATTCAAAAACTCTAAGACTTATCACAGGTGATCCGATTTTATGGTAATTTATCAAGGGCAGAATGATGTAATATAGAATGAATAAATATGAAGGGTCTTCGAACCCCTTCCTCCATGAAATGATTCAACGAAGTGTACTAAGTCAGTGACGATTTTATGTGGCGGTGGCTCTGAAAGAGACCAGGACTGAGGGAGGAGTGTAGTGGTCGTTCCAAGTTGGCAAAGTTAAGTTAGCCGGAGGAACATGCAGGAGCAGCCAAAGTCGAGCTTGAGGGCTGGTGGAGGCTTCACCGTGTGAGTGGCGACAGCTACACGCCCTGGCACCATTAGCTGCGTCGGGCTTAGTCCGAAGACCTGTGCTAAGTCTCTCTCTCTCTATCTCCTATCTTTATGCCACACCGTTACCTCGAGAGGCTTTCTCGAACTTATTATTTTATATGATTACTTCACACATCGTCGCACTTATAACATTGGCCGGGAATAGTTCTATTTGCGAATTGGTGGATCCTAATGTATATAGCTTATATTGCATGAATGTATATTGTAAATATAGTATGAATGCGAATTTTGTCATAATCATCTATTGCTCTTTTTGGGAAGATTGTCATTTTATTCAAATAAAGATTTAGTTAAAAAAAGAAGTGCAAACTCCAGTGAAAGACCTATTTATTAGTTTAAAAATAAATCCTTGATAGCACTTGATCACGCGTAACACAGCTTGCGACAAATATCAAGGGCACGCGGATCATACTGCAATGTTGACGAAAACTGGATACAACACTAGGAAGGAAGTAAAACGCATTACATTGAAGGCATGTAGATATTTATTATATGCATTCCATTAAAATTTACCCTATTTTCGTTCCACCATGGTTGATTTTTTTTTCAATGAAAATAATAAATAAATTCATAAAAAAAAAAAGCCTGGGACCATAAGGTTATGATAGACTTTCATTAAATACACTGCGTAATATGTTATACGATGCTGGGTTGCAAGGAATGAATCCTTTAATGAAAACAATATAATAGTATTAGAACACTCAATACAAATTTTTTAGGCAAGGAAAATTTAACTGTTGTATATTTCAGTATTTTTCACCTATTTTGGTTCATAGATAGAATATTATTGACTTTAATTAACTTTGTTGTCTAACATTAGTCAATGTTTACTTCATAATTTTCTTAAATAAAAAAATATAACAATAGGCTATGTTAAGGTTTTGCTTTACTGTACTCCTTAGTCTGTAAGTTGTAAATAAGCTGTCTTCATCAACCATACTTTTTACTCATTAATTTTAAGAAATAATTTTACAATTGTTTAGTAACTTTTTTTTCTTTTTTTCAGGTAAATTTTATTGATTAGAACTTAACAAGGAATACGTAAGTTATTATTTTTTTAGTTTTACTAAATAGAGATGGGGTGAGGGTCTATACTCTACATAAGTTCTCCTGTTAAAGTTCACGAGATCACAATATATTATCTTTCAGGCCATTTTCACGATAATTGAACATATTATATTTATTGGTACTTACTAAATGATTTTCATCAGTATACTTACTGAATGAGTTTTGACACCACGAACTTCTCTGACCAAGTAATTAATCTAAAGGTACTGATTGGTTTATTTTCCTCTCAATATTTCCTTTTGGGAATTTTTATCTGGTGCCGTTTTGATCTGAAATTAACGTTTAGGATATAAACCTCTTTTTGCTCAATTGCCTTCTCCTATTGAGAAACAAGTGGCCGACTTCAAAGGGCCACTACCGTTGATGGGCCTCGGAGGTTACTTCGGCGAAATTGAGAAATAAATGCAAAAAGAAAACCGAGAACTGGGCGAACGACAGACTCCAGAGCGTCTTAAGTGTTTTTAACAATTTTCTTTTCCTCCAGTGGAAGTCTCTTTTCATAGGAAGCCTTCGCAGAGCATACTTCCTAACGTCAGCTTTCAGTCGTGATTAAAAACATCCCCCTCCTCCCCTATCCCCCACCTTCGTTCACTTTCCCTAATTAAATTTTTCACTTCATATAACGTTATTATAGTAATTTATTTCTTCATCCCCCCCCCCTGTAGGCCACAAGGTAGAAGACCTTTCTGTTAAAATGTTCCATTATGTGCATCTCACCGCCTGGTGTAATGGCGTTAACAAAAGCATTATTTTTTTTTACCCTAATCCTTTTTTTTTTTTTGAATCCTCTGTAGCTAATAAGCTTAAAAGGGTATGCGGTTTGTTTTTTAATTTGTTTATATTGGTACTGGAATTTTATCATGTAACGATTTGTTGATTTTATAACTTACTATTTTCTAAGGAATGTCAAGTCTGTTCTCAACTCTTTATTTTCTTATAAGATAGCTCATATTTTTTATGAAAGTGGAAAGAGAAGCTCTTTCTGCCTATGTGTTCACGAATAGCGGTAATCTAATATCAGCCTTCCGAATTTTAAGGTAGACCAATTTCTGCTTCCAAGTTTACTGACAGTATTCACGAAATGATTTGTTATGCTAATAACAGTTAAACAGAGTTATTAATTTTTTTTTCCACATTTTAAATACTTTTTAGAATCTTAAAGTGGAATTTAGAATCATTTGAGCTGGGTCATTTTTATCGGGAGTCACCTACAATGGCACTCATTTTACATCCAGGGATTTTTTTCTGGAAACTCAGACCACCCCATGCTCTGAACCGGCTATGCTCATATGGTGACACCGTATGAGAACCCCTCCTAAATTTATGTGGTTACATGGCAATTGGAAACGTCAAGCTGTTCTTCAGCCTACATAAATTCAAATTTCCCTTAAAAGGCACTAACGTTTCTTCCCCACCAGAAGTGCCCCGAGGAATGTCTCAGGAGCAGCTGGAAGATCCTCCAGTAAGTGACACTTTATGAGGGTTAGCCTGCCAACAAAGGGAGTTTTGTCACATGTCACAAGCTGTATCAGAGTGGCGGTCGCAGTCCCTATTCAGCCACTTGAGAGCTCTTTGTTGAACCTACTCCTGTTGACAGTTATTGAGCGATTAGCTATTTTTCGCTTTGTTGATTTCGGATTTCAGTCTTTTATTGATATACTGCACAGGCGGTTTAATAAAAACTCACACTACTGCTATTCATACACTGAACCTATAAATAATTGTTTCCTAGTTCCAAAGAAGAGTATAAAAAAAGTACTTATTTCTAACGGTGTTGAGACTTTTCATTGCAAAAATGAAACCATCATCGCTTTTATATTTTGTTTTCCACCATAGAGTAGCTGCTTTTCCAAAACCAAACCTTCAAGAAGTATTAATTGATAATGTGATGTGTTACACTGGTTACATCCTAGCAAAACAACCAAATTAGTTTATTGATTGGCACTATTAAAAAAAATACGTTGTGTTTATCCAAATTTATAAATAGTTCATACCACATTCTACTAAAGAATACGTCCTATAGTTATTATCTAAAAATATTTGAGCGCCGAATCTCCTAACTGACCCATCTCTGTTTCATAAGCATAGTCAATTTTAAATCTTTTCAGAAGATACCTTTATTAGTTTGATGGATCGGACTTCAGACCTACAATCTTCCAAGGTGATTGCCATTTTTACTTTTTTGTATACAGAAATCATTATTTGAAAACTTATGATTTGCTTTTTCTACTCTAATATTAATTGGGGTGTAAGAATTCATTCATACTTTTTATGTTTACTTTTAATGTCAAAAAGTAAGGGATTCTCGGTGGTAAATTTAAATAGACCGCATTGTGGACTCCTTATAAATTTTTCAAAGCCTATGCAGAAGGTTCTCGTTCAAAACTCATAAAGTCACCGTTTTTGTCACTATCTTTGATGGAGCTATTTTCAGATGTCACTTCCGTTTGACACCATGTCATTTTGGATCATGGAATGATACTCACAGGTCGGTATCAGTAACCGATGTGCTGCGGGTGGTTCCCACGAGACAACGAAGCATGCAGGCTGTCTGTACCGAACCGGGTAATGCACTAGTAATTGCCCCGGTGCCGAACAAAACGCCGCTAACGACCGTTTAATTTCTTCTTGGCCCGCTAATGCCACACTGTGGCCTCCCCGTCTTAGGCTTCGTATCTTCTTAGTATCTTAAAGACATCCCTACGTTGTCTCACCTCATTTCCTTATACCTGGGATTATGTAATTATTTTTTTATTTTAATGGCTTAGATTAATGTATTCGTGAGTATACGAGTATAGTATGTCCTCAGAGAAATAGTCGCAATATTAAAACTAATTGAATCGAACATGAGTTGTCGTGCTATATTGTCTCAATTTGAACTTTATATTTCTAAAAAAATCTTTATTTACTAAATTAAAATTGTGTACTACTATTTTTGTCTGTTTAGCGGATTGCTCAATTTATTTATATTTCAGTTTGTTTGAAAACCAGAATTCTTGCATTTCCTCTTATAATTAATCATATATTTTTTATTTTCCAAGATTGGTTTTTATGATTAAAGACAAAGATAAACAATTATCCGTTTTATTTTTAATTTATAGCCTATTACATCTTTGTTATTTTCAGTCACAATGTTTGAATCTGGGTACACAACTTTTATAATGTGTTCGATTCTCTTGGAACTACCTCCAAATCAGAGTTAACTACAGGGTAAAGATAAAAACTCCACGTTATGTTAAGTGGATAAGTTTTTAACATCAGATAGAATCTATCTCTTTCTTATTATTCAAACTGCGCATTAAAACTCGCATGTGCGCAGTAAGCCTACAAGAGTTTTTTCTTGAGTCTCAACCAAAGCTCTTCGAGGAAGCTCTTGATTACCTCTCTATTCTGCTCTTGCACGAGCTGTTCAGAGTTTTTTCACTCCCAACTCTCCTTTTGCACACTAACACTATCCTATGATCAATAGACTGGTTCCAGAGCATATTCACTCAAGCACACTCCGGGAGAGCTTCTCTCAAGCCACGTTTCGCTACACCCATGTTTTTCTTCGGATTATTTATGAACAGTTAGTTATAACTCTTTGATTTTCTTTAATGTTCTTTCTCTTTTCTAGACTTAAAAATAGTCTTTTTTTTTTCTCATTTTGGCAATTTTTTTTCATTTCCAGATGTTGTAAGCGCTTGGTGTGAGTATGTTTGTCTTACTAATACATAACATAACTAATTACCTTATAATACAAGGGTCATTTTCTGCGTTTGATTTATAGGTGGGCCACCAAAAGACCGGTAAAAATCAGTAAGCCTGTACAGATTTGTAACAAGAAGAATTGATCTTTTATTTTATTTTTTTATAGAAATTCGTTAAAAATGTTTAGTAAAATTGTATAAAAACATATTTCCATACTCTAATTAGTCATTTTTTTAATCTCAAAGTCCGTTGAATTGAATTAGTATATGCGTTTTTCAGGGCTACACCAATTTGTCTCACAACTTACACTAACTTTGCAACACACTATCCGTATGTATCTAAAGTCTAGCATAGACGCGAATACCCCGGGGAGAGATATAGTGCTGGGGCGGGATGCATTTGCTCTTCTGGGATGCACAGAACTACACTGCCAACTACAAACCAGCTTAGAAGTCACTAACTCCCATTACCCAGTCCCCAGATTTGCTAGTCTCAACCGCACGGCGACGTTAAGTTCCGATTGTAAAATAGTTGAAGCATTAGTCAGTCAATAGACTCATTAGACTGGGACAGACTTTGAACAGGCGCGACCAGAGCTTTGAATATTAGCGGGGGGGGGGGGGGTTCACAGGTGCGCCACCCAGCAACTCTGGCAATTATGAACTTTGAAGCCGATCCCCTCCAACATACGCCTCTATATAATCTGAAACTCTCTTCCTCCTATAAAGCAAACAGTGGTGAAAGGATTGCTTCTGCAATTGCCATTTTCATTAGCTTCTCCTCTAAATTACATTTTGGTCGTTTTTATTGGGATTTTTACAATTCCTCAGATCCATTTGTTGCTGAGATATTATCTCCACTAGTTTGCCTGACTCGGCAGGAGTGAATTAAGAGAGTATGCCATTTACAACATACATACATTTAAAACGGTTAAGTACTTGACAACTTTACGCCGAACAGAAAAAAATAAGCTTGTTAGTGTCGCAAACATTACCGATAACACATCTATAAACCGCAAAGGCACTATATAGGCAAATTTTAAGTTAAGATAAAGTATAAAATTACATGACGTGAGCATTTAATTCACAAAGACGGTCAGTTTTAGCAACGTAAATACTTATACGCACAAAGTCACAAACCTTTGGATATCATTCATTGTTAAACTATTAAATGGCTATAGCAAGCGAGGCTATTTTAAAACGCTTATCTTTTCTCCTTCCGTAATGGAAGGGAGTTCATTCGTAGTGACATTTTTAAACATGTTATACAAGTTTTTGATTTTCATAGATGGCTTTTAACATTTGGCTTCGGTTTGGATTGTGTGTAATTACAATTTTTTCAACCATCTGTAATTGAGTTATTGATCATTTGCTACATAATAAGTGGGCGTTTTTGCCAGAACAGGGAATTTCCTTTATGTAAAAATAATTACATGAACGAGCAAAGACAAAAATTGAACATTTGTGTAAGCATTAAAACAACATAATTGAACATTGAGTGCAAATATAATAAAATATATGGAATAATAATTAAACGGGTTGTATACAGTTTTACTTTTCACCAACAAACCGAATTTTCAAAACTGTCCAATTTTTTACTTTTACCTTGTCTATACAGAAGGAGTATATTATGGTAACCATTTATGTACTATTTATTTGTAACTTGCTTGAAAAACTCCGAGTGGTGAGGGTAGACAGGATTATGCAAAAATAAATAATAAATTACTTTTATTTTCCTTTTTTCAAATGGATACCATTTAAGCTTAAAATATATTTTTTTTTTGCTTGTTCCCTTGTTATCATTGGTTGACATCATTAAACAAGGATCCTAATAACCCTGTTTAGAGTAAATAAATTTTTAATTCTATGGAACCGTTTTTGTGCTTGGTTTATATACCCATTTTTATGTTAAAAATCTAAATGCAGATAGTTTTTGGAATAACTTATATGACGTTGAAAACAGAACAATGTTACAGTGGTCTCCTAATGACTCAAGTGTAAGAAAATCTTTTCAACGGGTATACTTTGATTTGAACACTTCCGCCTCCACGACGATTACGCTGGCCGTGAAAAGCGTTTTTACGGCTACTATTATTGTCATCCTGATTATGCGGTCATATCCGTTGCAGCTGTCTATAAAAATGATGTGGTGCGTAACTAATGACTGGAAGTGATTACCCAAACATCAAGGAATTTGATAAACTATCCAATGTGTACATTTTTTGGTGTTTATTTCTGTAAAATGTTTTAGTATGTATGTGTGTGATTTCATTCACATATGTAGTTGTCTTAACTATTTTATGTTCTGAAGCCAGGGTAAATCAACATTCCTCCTATTTGTCTTCTACAAATAGAAGTTAGTTTCTGCTACAAGTGGGGTTTGTGGAGTAGGATCTCATTGACTATTTACAACTAAATAGGAAAATTGCCTGTCCACCTTACGAAAAACAATATTTCAAATAGATTTTCTAGAATATAGGAAAAAAATGACGTTTTATCATTTTGTTGGAGTCTTTTTGTTGCAAGTCTTCATTTCTTGGCAATACTTCTTCTTGAAGTGTTTAAACATTTAACCTAATAGTCACTGAATTAGATATTAATAAATGAAGCCATGCGTTTGTTATTTTACCCACAGACTTTGTTTTGCCTAAATCCAGTCATTTTAAAAACATATTTTGTAGACTTGATACACGAGCATTTATAGGCGTACCGGCATAATTTTATTCCAATATACTCGTATATATCTTGGTAGTAACGTTTTATGTGACAGTGGAAAAAAATGATTTAATTAAAGGGGAAAACAGTTTTAATTAAACTCTCTCTTTTGAGTATAAAACTCGATATAAGTCAGAAGTATTATATAAATTTCTATTATTCTCTTTCCCATTTATCTCCCGTATTGTAAAGCATACATTTTATTTCAGATATTTTAATCATATGGTTACCGTCGTTTTGATTTAATTAGATTATGGATTGGGTAATAGGCTTTATACAAATTTAACCTGAATAGTGGCAGAAATTTGGTTTTATTAAAGGTACATTTATACGATAATGCATTTTCCGATAAGTATTTGAGTGTGATTGAGCGCTAAATGTTAGAATATAAACTTAGTTCACACATCAACGCTATGCACATCACTAAAAAAAAGTTATAAATTAGTTATAGATAATAAAACTACACATTCAAACAGACTATTTCAACATGATGAAAACAAAGCATGATTATGATCTAGCTGAAATTACCTTGTGAGTTATACCCACTTAAAAAATATTTTTTTATATAATTATACTGTTGAAAGAAGAGATTTCTACTTATTTTTTTATTTAAAGCGAGCGCTATTAAGAGCTCATGTCTGCCAACTACAGGACTTGCACGACTGATTCACTTTAAACGCATTCACGTGTCCTGCGTGCTAAGTGGGTCAGTTGTGCAGCGCCGGAAGATGACAGACCTAAGCTATGGAAAGTACCCACTGTAAAAAAAAAAAACCTTAAAGAGGGTAAAGGAGAGTTGTGATTGAAAAATAGGTTCACATTGATTTCTACTCAAACTAATTGATCCGTGACTCAGTTGCTTCACTATTTTTTGTCGTATAATATAATATTTTTTTACAGACCAAGTTTTATTTTCATAAATTATAAACTAAATTGTATTTTATGAATTATATATCATTGAAATTAAGGAGGGCTAAACTGCTGGCCCCCGTTTGTTTCTTTAAACGTATTTAATTATTGAGAAAACATAGTTATTATTACTACTATTATAAATTATTTTAAATTATTACAAATAATTTTCTTTGTTAAACCACCTTGGTCACTGATTATTGCTTTTCTACTAAAACAAAATATTACGCGTATTTACCCAAAGATAAAAACCAGAGATTTTGAGCTAAGACTTAAAAAATCATAAAAGTTAGTAAAGCTGGTCTGTTTTTTTTTTTGCTTTCACTTTTTCTTTCCGCACCTGGTGACTTTTCACCAATGCCTTATTGGAATATTTTGGGGTTGTACAACATAGCTTTACAATTTCAGGTAGATACCCAAATTCGGGCTTGGAATAAAATACTTTCTCTAACTTTTTTTAATCATTGCTCTAGGTAAATAAATATTTTATCTGGTAAGTTTAGAAACAAGTTTTTTGGACCAGATTATTTTTCTCATAGAACATTATGAATTATTTATTGAGAATTTGTTTTCGACTCGATAAATTTCGAAAGTAATTTTCATCCGATAGGAAGCAGTTATGGTTCAATTAGAGTGATGGGACTTTTGCGGACTCGGTAAGAAGAAATGGAGGGAACTTGGGCGCGGTGTCCGGGAAAAACAGGAAGCTCCGGGGATTTTTCATAGCTAGGGAGAGGGGCGACAGATTAACTACCAGATTTTTTTCCCGCGTTTCCTCTTATTTTTCTATCTTTTCTATTACAGCACCGTTGGAAGGGATGGGAGAAGTCATGGGAGACCCATTTATATTAAAGAGGTATATCGGCGGTAGGAGTGGGTTAGAGGTGGCTAGTAGTATATCGGGAGAAGCAACCTTCACATGTGTGCAGTCCTGATATGATTAATAACGCAGTGATTAGTCCATTGCGCATCCCCACCCCCTGGCTACGGTTCCTGCCGAGGGCTACGTTGAATTACTCCTCAAGCAAAAAGAAATGGACCTTTTACTTTTATTGTACTCGGCTCTTCCTGTAATCGCGGCCGGAAGATAGAGGATTCTGGCCGAACAATGAAAACCGGTTTCGTCTTTCTGCTAGCTACGGGGAATTTTGATTCCTTCCCTACTTTAGGGCTCATTTAACAATGTTCGGAATCGTATCCATCCCCTCTCTTTCTATGTCCTCTTTGTTCTTTTTTATTCTTCATTCTCTTGTTCTGCATCATTGCTTTCTTATTTCTGACTTGGGTCTACCATTTTCCCTTAGTTTGGCTGTTGAATGTTTTATTCTAAATTTCCATATATTACAATACTAATTCTTATTTAAAGAAAATATTTATTAATTTTCATAGTCATTTTCATCATTACCGAGAGAACAAATGGCCTTTATTTTTTTATTTCTTTCTCTATTTCGTGTCACCCCACAAATTGTAATATTTGTAATTATACACGAATGCTTTCAACGACGCCCACGTTGGCAGTATTCCCGTTGATTAACTGATAATTGTAATTATCATTTATAACTTGTCAGTTTTACTGACGTTAAGTTTATTGCGTATTTATTATACAAATTAATTCAATATAATCTCCGTATAAATATTAAAATATATTAATGTATATATTTGAATTTCATCATGTTGGACGTTAACATCAATTATTGCATGTCACTGTTTTAAAGCAGATCTATGAATCAATGCACCCTAGAATAAATTAAATGAATGAAATATCAAAAAGAATGTTGTAATTGAACTGATCATTTGTTTAGAAGAGCTATTTGTGAAGAGACTTGGTGAGACTTTTCCGGATTCCTTTAGCATCTCACTCCTACAACTCTTCCATCCCTGCAGTGGCGGAAGTTCCAAGTGTAAAAATACATGGTAGGACGCTTGTATTTGGGAAGAGCAAGACTTCTAAGGAGTCAATCTTCGACTTTTGCCCTCTGTACGCCCTAACAAGAAGAAAGAAATCGACGATTACAATATTGAGGGACAGCCTCACCAAGATGGCCCACGAGTTCCCCTACGGTGCAGTGTACAGCTCATTGTAAGACACCTAATCGTTGATTGCCCAAATTACCAAGCGTTATTTATTGGCAGTTATATAAAGGATTCTTAAAGGACATTAAAGACTATGATAAAATGTGATAACTTAATCCCAAGCTACATTCTGTAACTCAATAAATTAATGTTTTTAGTGAACTAATTTATTCAGACTTAAATACATTTTCTAAATGTAATGTGTTTTCACATGACACCTAAATCAAAAAATAAAATCTTTGAGTAGAGAAGTTGTCGGGAAATGGGCTTAGGTTTAAGAAACCTAAAAAGGAGTTCCATAAAGCATATTAATGGACAACGTCTAAACATGATTGGATATTGTATGTCCATGGGCCCGTCACGCAGAAATACAAAGTATGTCGTAACGTTGTCTAAAAATAAATAAAACATAACCACTCTCTGTCATGAACCGAAGCCAAGTTCACAATAAACTCTTCTACTCATTTATATATTCACGGATACCAATGAGCTCTCATTAAAATAAAATCTTAATTTGAACAACCACAGATTTTTCTCCCCGATCGGTCCCAACGACGATCGACAGATAAACCTGTAAGGATTTGAACCCGGGTCTTCATACATCGCTATCAAAGGTACTAATCTCTCAGCTACGAGGGTGGGTCTGTATTATTTGCGATCGAACATATACTCATTTCAGTATTAGCCAAAATAAACATGAAAAGTATTTCCCAATATAAAGAAGTAATATAATATTAAAACACCCACAGGTGAAGCGAAAGGATCATAAATCTCCGCGGCCTTAGTAAATAAAAACGTTTCGCTTGTTTCCCCTGAGCTATTTTCCCCCACCCGCCCTTTCTTCTCGTCCCACCCCTAACCCCCACCTCACATCACATCAACCCCTTTCGATACATATGGCCGCTAATAGAGCGCGCCTCTGTCGTTGAGGATTGCTTTCCCACCACCTGCAAAAACCTTCTTCCGTCCTGTTTTTGATAAATGGTTTTCCAATATCAACGTCAAATGAAGATGGAACACCCTTTCCGGCTGCAAGTCGTCTAAAATCATTCTCTGGGTACTCCGGCTCTTTACCGCCATTTGTTAGGGCTCGCTCTCCGTTAGCAATTTTCGCGATTTTCGCGAAGATAATGACGAAATATAAAACAATGCTTCGTGATAAAAAACATTTGTAGCAGCCACAAAAAGGAGAACTATAAGGTGAAAATGTTACACAATCGACTGAGGAATCAGTAACGGAGTAGAAATATATTAAATATATATGAACGGTTGTGAAGAACCACTGAGTATTTTCACCGAAAAATTGGATGCGTTTGTTGTCATGCTGTTTCCCACAGTTCAGCCTGGAAGTCTAAGTTGATTTTAGTATAGCTTTTGTTTTCTAATAAACGGTGGGATTCCCAGTGGAGTTGTCTCCCTTAATGTAATCTGAAACCAACTAAAGCTAATACAGACTTATAAGTAGGCTCTAGTGCAGTCAATTGAGAACGCTTAGTAGTCAGGGCGGAGTGCAACAGTTAACATGAATGAGAACAAATTATTTCACAAGTCGTATGCTTTGCCTAATCTGAGATTAAAATCTCAACCATAACCTTTAAAATTTCAGAAAAACAATTTCCCCCGAATTAGTTTGGAAAGTCGAACTTCACACTTTAAGATCGGCAATAAAACATCATCAATCGTCGATGAACATGAGTAGCCTCGCAAAGGAGCATGAATTGAACGCCCAATTAAAAACAATTTACCTGGAGCAAAGGAGGTAAAATATTAATATCTGGCCCTTAATAAAAAAGATTTATTTTTAATTGCACAGGGCCAAAAAGTTAATGATGTTCGGCCCACGGGAAAACTTTGCCTTATTAAAACTGGAATGTAAGCCGTCGTTAATAACAACAAAGAAAAAAAAGCAGCTGTTGTACGAATCTATCTACGTTATATTAAATGTTTCTATAATGAATTAATTAAATTTATTATAGTATTATGTAGTTTGATATAATCTTGTATCAATTGGAAATAATATTATACTTGCAATACAGAGTTAAAATAAACCCTTAGGTTTATTAGGCCCTATAAGACCTCGAGGAACAAGGCAAAGGATAAGACCTGAAATGCCATTTTTCAACTACTTTTAAATTTTATTACTAACTGATTCTTAGATCAGTATCAGCCTCTTTATTGTGTGGTTCAAAGATTTTTGTTTTTCTTACCAAATTTTTTTCCCATCTGTTGACTACTGAATTTTATTTTTGAATAATTTATTAACCTAAAAAAGGACCTTCATGATACTAATGGGACTCATACTAATGGGACTCATACTAATTATTAATACTACAATAGTAAGTAAGATACTTTTTTAATAGTTTCACTTACTGAAAATAATATTTTCTAGAAAAAAAAAAACATTCAGCTGAAAAATATGTCAAAACTGGCTCAGGACTATTAGACTTGTGGCTCTTTATGTTGGGTCTTAAAATATTTTTTCTTATGAGCATGACATTTATTTAAATTTATCAAATGTAATTCCACTATAGTTTTGTCTTATTAGATACGTGGTTCTCTTTTTGAAAATAAAGAAAGTGTTTTTTTTTTTTACGTAATTAGCTGTGGAGTATGGCAGAGCACTGTATTTGAAAAAGTGGGAGTGATAACATTATTCGAATATTGCACGTTATACGTGAAATTGCACATACGTATTTGTTCCATTGGATGAACGATATGCTTTATGGTGACAATTATTAACCCTTACTGACTGTTTTAACTAATTTTGTGAGAGAAAGATCTCTTTGGCTCAATCTTTTTTATAATCTAAGTATATCATTCCTTACATTGACTTCTCTTTCATTAAATTATGTACCCCAACCGTCGTGGCGTTTCATTTACAGCTGTATATTTCAAAGAGAATGTCCGAAGTAACAATCATGATCTTCGGTCTTTTAAGACACGCCTGGGAAAATGGTTGAATAAGAAGGTGGCAGCCCAAGAAATCTGTTCGGTAGAAGGATAAGAGTTACTGCCTTTATTTGATTTAAGCCTTACAATGGCGGGAAATAATGATATAATATAATATAAAAAAATGCATTTAAATTTTGTTACATATGCATTGTGAATTGAAAATTGAAGTACATTCCTCATTATGTCACATTTTCTATAGCTTTCAAACTGTTACGTTTAAAAAAATTACTAACATTGGCAAAAATATAGTATAAGTTAAAATAATAATAAATAACCTTGTTTATAACTTAAATAAACATATTTACAAAATATGACTAAACCATTCTTTAAAACACATTCACAAACTATGTCGCAAATAATGTATCATAGTGATATAAGTTTCAATATCAGTGTGAAACTCAGAGAAGCAATATATACATAGTTCTCTTGTGGAGTATCACCGAAGTGAGAGCTGGTATTAATTTCCTATTTCGTGTATTGAGAGGTTGTCTGATAAAATAGTGTAAATAAATACTTCTGTATGCTTTTAGGTATGCTGTTGTAATATTGGTGATTAAACGGCTCAGTCGAGGTGGGAACGCTCAAGGATTAAGATAGTTTTAGGTCACTATATGTAGTCCGAAGGTAAGCCCCATCAGGGGTAGTCCCCATTTACAGTGTATACTTTTTTAACCTTATACTCTTATCAGATATGTTTTTGTTAACAGAAACTGCTTGAAATGCAAATTATGCAGTATAAGGAGCTCATATAATCCCAGCTCATTATTATATCATTGTATTTATGGAATTATTAGAAATTAACAAATTAATTAGGGGTTAAGAGGAAAGGTCTAACGTGAGTATCCATTTATAATCTTCATGTACAGGCTTTGCATTGTTTCTATTTTGATTTACAGGTGGAACTCCATACAGTGAACGTTAATTGTTGGAATAAACTTCTTTTATGCAGCAGATCTTTTGTAACAGCGTAGGGTAAGCGTTTATAGAGTAGAATGCACTTATAATACTCGTAACCCTTAGGACGTTAACCCGCCAACGGGAGGTTAATTCGTTTGGAATCCGTGTTGCCATATAGGTGCCAGTGCCTGAGACTGGGTGATCAGCGGTGCCCTTAGAGCAGATGACTGCTAGGCCCTGGCATTATGTCATCTGAAAGCGATGGTCCGATCATTAGAGAAACCATTGCCTGCAGGTTCCACCGCATCTGGTTCTATTTGCCCATCTGCCCCTTCCCCGAATACCCACATTAATGTCCCCTCCCCTTGCCTCGTATTTTTTTTTCTTTTTTTGTTTTCTTTATTTGCTCAGTCTGATATGAATCTACGCGAACGATTGTAACTGTCGGGCTCGCCCTATTGACGTGTCGTATCGTTTGGATTCACGGAAACTTGAGTTCACTGTCCACGTTAATCTGACCGACAGATGCGCTTCGAGGAGTTCTCTATTCGTAACAATGGTACTGTGTAACATTAGACTTACTGCTTTATAGAAATCCGTTAGAAAAAAATAAATAACTATTATTGTCTAAACTGCTTTTGAGGTTAGATAGTTATTTTTTTTACCTTCTAATCGCTCTTTTATAACGTTGAAAACACAACTATTGTCACAATCGTATATAATATGAGACGGAATAAACATAACCATACACATATAACGCATACACACTTAAACACACCAGATAACTATCCATAGTGCACAGTTAGGTCCAGTTGTTGAAACTATTGTACACTCAAAAGCCAAATATAAAATATATTTGCTGCTCTTTATTCTTTCTTTAACTTTTACACTATTATTATGTTTAAGAATTCGGGAAGCCGAATTTTCGCACCTTTTATTCAAGGAATTTATTTTCTAGGAATCAATTTCATTTTTTATCATCCTGTTGCTTGTGTTACACTTGTAATATGTCACGTTTTCTCCACTCTGAAGTATTGTTTTCTATTCTAAACAGTCATTGTGTCCTTGCTTGCTGATTAGAATCACACTGTTTGTGTTTTTATTATTAGGTTTTGTAAATAAAATTTTCTATATTATTAGGCTATTATTTAAAAGTAAATCACCAATATTTCTATCAACGGTAATGTCAATAATTAATCATCGCACTATCATCTGTCGACTCTTGATTTTGTTGAAATTATACGATAGAGAAAATATAGAATATGGAGTTGAGGGTGAGACAGCCCATCAGATAAGGGAGAAGAAAATAGGAGCAAAGATATCCTTATCAAACGGGCACTGCTAGAAGCAAAAGATAGCGTAAACATTTTCCCTCCTGAATATTAATAATAATTCATCTCCTTGATAAGTTACTCGGTACCGATATATCGTGACAAAGTTGCTCTCAGATTCGAAAACTTCCTCAAAGTCAGCGAAAGAGAGAAAGTGGGTGAGAGCGAGAAAGAGTGGGTGGAGAGGGGCAGGGGCATGAGAGGAGGCATTCTCCAACCCTTCTGCCTCCGGCGCACCACTCCCACACCCTAATTGCTCAGCAAGGTGCTGCTAAATTATTCACGAAACGATATTTAATACTGGGATAACAGCCCTAGGCCCAGTTACGGTGTTAAGTTTCCAATTTGTTCTCTCCGCAAGGCTTTCAGGAATGTTTTTATGTAGTTTACATGTTTTTGTTTAGATTTTCAAAAAGGATGGGAGTGGTCCAGATGTTTCTCGTAAGCCTGAAATATTCATATTAACATTCATCTCTGCATAAATTTTCCTGACTGATTTGGAAAATTATTAAGTGCATAGGTTTGTGTACGCCGTTTATTGTATTTGGCTTAAACCATCGCTCTCGGTGACGATTGACTTGAGAAGAACAGATGCACACAAATTAGTGACTAGGTTTTCGCAGCCGTTACTCTCATCGTTTTTTCATGTATATTTCTAGAGTAGATTGTTTCTATAATCATTAGTGATTGACTTAGTTGGTCTAAAATATCTTGCATTTTAACATAACATGGCCTACATGTTTACTTGTACTTTCCTTTTAGAAAATGACTATTTTGTATGATAATCGTCAGGTGCATCCATTTACATCCATAGGGTATTAAACAATTATGATATCATTGTTAAATAAAATCATCAATCTGTGTGAACATTTAAAAAAAGTTCTTAAAACAAAAAAATATTGATTTAGAGGTCAGTGATTTTTATTATAGCGTGACGACTTAATTCAATAACTATTTTTTGTTTTTCTCAATACTGAATAATTCGTAACTGTTTGAACTTAAATTAACGCAACTGGTGTTGGGACCGGCTAACAGCTACAGCTAGTTAGGTATGAATAACCAACGAAATGGCCTGTAAATGTGACAGACTTACTAAACAATATCGCGAATATTAAATTTCGAGTAATTAATAATTTCTTTAAGCATAAAATTAAGCTTTGTTTATTAGATTTCTTGATTTTTTTATTAGTACCTATGTTTCTTTTCTAATAAATATGAATGATTTAACAATAAACCTAGACACTTACAAGCATATAAATTTAATTATAAACCATGTAGTAAACATTAAATACCATGGTCGGAAAGTTTACTCCAGCCTGGATAACTGTAACAAAAAAACTCTGTCGAAAAAAAATATTAGCCAGCTTTAATGTTTTAATATCATCTTAATGACTTCTTTGAAAAATTTATCTTTTTATTGGCTCCCATCAATTTATTTCAGCACCAATCTGTGTAAGAGCCTCCTTTGTAGGAAGGAATTATTATTAGCTCTCCGTACAATCAACAGCAGTGAGCGAAAGCGCCCAGTTCCATTTTGAAACACTGATGGCGAGCGATAGAGAACTCAAACAGAGAGAAAGGTAACAGGGGTGGAAAAAAAAAAACTGAGTTGGAGCAATTAAAGTTGGTGAAGGTGCTGGCCGGGACTGAGTATTGACACACAGCTCGAGGAGGCTAAGTTGGTAATTACTAACTCTGTTTGCTGTACAAATATATTTGAAAATGAATCCCGTGGGGCTATCCGGCCCTCGGTGGAGGGTTGGAATTCATTATATCCGACCCTCGCTTGAACACGGTCCGCTGATGAGTAACTCACTGCTTTCTTTAATCATACCGCCATATTTTCGATTCTCACAGCACTTTGCTCCGATGCTTCACCACAGAGGTTCCAGTCAGAGCTCTGCTGATGTGAGGAAGGGATCCCCCGTTCGTTTATATGAGCTTTTAGAAAACATCTATAAATTCCCGTTATTAGGTAAAAGAACAGTAGCAAAGCTATCTCGGAAGCATTTCTCAAGCCGATCTACAAAAATAATCTGCACTAGCTGCGGAATAGTAGTTGTATTTATCTGAATCGTTATAGGTATGCTAGTTTTTAGTTAAAATACCACAGTGAGAAGTAAGAAAAAATAGTGTTAAAGAAATGAAGGTCGTTTTGCTAACTCTTCAGAATACTCAAGTGCCAGCTCTAAATCCATTCTAACCTTTCCCTCGTTTAAGAACTTATTAAGCAAGACAACTTAAAACTTAAAATTTTCGAAAGCCTGGAATACAAATCGTTCGTTTAATTTGCCCTGTGTCGATTTAATGTCACTGATGTTTCATGTTTATAATTTATTTGTTGAGACTTTTAGGGGATGATGGGTAGAAGGCAAAAACTAATGGCCAATTAGTTTCCAAAATAATCTTATATTCTATAATGCAGCGCGAACCGAAGTTTCACCGTCATTTGTGGCATATGCAAGGTCATAATAGGTCCAGCAACTGAAAGTCAAAAGAAAATGAGTAATTTATATTGAGTTGATGGTATTATTTTAACAAATTAGTGACCGTCTGTCTTCCTCTAGCTTCCCACAAGAACAGAAGGAACTCAAAATTCTTGATTCGCTGATATGACGGTCAGTAGTTTGTGAATGCAAGGGGCCCATTATAAATTACTCATATTATTTTTATTGTGAGTTGCTGGACCTATATATTCACAACT
The DNA here is from genome assembly GCA_930367205.1 of Acanthosoma haemorrhoidale. Lineage (NCBI taxonomy): Eukaryota > Metazoa > Arthropoda > Insecta > Hemiptera > Acanthosomatidae > Acanthosoma > Acanthosoma haemorrhoidale. The sequence goes on from OV884011.1 coordinate 143,375,749, forward strand.
TGACTGTGGTATAATGTAGAAATAAGAAAGGTATATATTTTTTTTCTCTATAATTATCAATATTAGTTACTTTTATGTATTGGCCTAACGCTTCAAAACGTCAACTATGCTCCAGTAATTCCCGCACTTGTCATTATGTGTCATTCCCTGTCACTTAAGATTCATGACGTTTTAATCAGGTGCAGATTGGACCATTAAGAGACACCGATAAATACTGAAAGCTGTCACATCGGGGACAGAGCGAATCGGTAATGGAAAAAAAAAAAAAAGAAAAAAAAGGAATGTGGAGGAATAGTAAGGAGGGTTAGAGTGGAAGAAGGGAGCTAGAAGCCACGGCCAGAATTAATAACTTTGAATTTGCATAAGGATTCAATAATCAGGGATTCCTTCAAGTGGTGAACAAATTTGAATAGTGTCATGAATAGTGGGGGGCGATATTATCATACAAAGACCCTAAAGGACGATTTTGCCGGAGGTGGGGTGGGGCGAGCTGGAACCGCGTCCCAATCGGCGGCGGTTCCGTATCTAATTGAACTAATAAAGCGAACTGCCATTATCGTAAGTTCGATGGAATTATCTAAGGCGTGGAACTAATTCCAGTAGTGCCTATGAAGACCGAGCGATGTACTTGTTATGGAGAGAGTGGTTCAACACTCGGTAGTTGTAATGCTCTTTAGGATAGACAGAGTTTCGGAAACAGTTTGATTTTGGTGTTATCTTACCATTTTATCATTAAAAAATATTAAAGGTATCAAATGGTACATTACATATATTCTAGGTATACTTGTAATGCGCTGAATTTTGTTTTTTTGTTTAGGTATGTCAATCACAAGGTTCATGCCCCGCATTTATACCATCTTTTTCTTGATTTTCGTTTTAATTATTTTAAATTTCTTTATTATTTTACATCGCTTGGGAAGCTTCAGTTACTATTTTTACAACTTATTTACTGTTTCTATCTTAATCTTAATATCTATGAGAAACAATAAATAATAAAGATAAAAAATTAGTTTTGTTTCTGCAATTGGGATTTAATAACCTATAGGTTATCATATTATTTATACTGGATCTACATTGTGTGTTACGTAGTTTGTAGATGATTGAACACTTACGAACTCAAAATAAAGTTGGTATACAGAATATAAAAACGCATTAGGTAAAATGTAACAACCAGTAATAATAATAAATTCAAATCATATAGTTTTTAATTCAGTGATAAAACTACCCTTATATATTGAAGGCTCTTGATAATGCATTGTTCCTTGAATTCTTATGAATTTAATATGAAAGCAGAAAACAAATTGAATGAAATATTGAATCAGACGTCTAATATAAATTTTATGAAGGGCTTTTTACAAGCACGAAAATTGTTTTCTTCGATGAGTGGATTTTGGGGTTGACGAAATGCGGTCGAAGCTATTTTTGTTTGAATTTATGCCGGTAATATTCGCGGGTCCTCAAGCCATGGTGGTAGATGATGTATGGTGGAATTTTTAATGAAAACCAGAGCACACTTATCCCCTCTCCACCTCCCACCGACCGCGTGGGACAATTTATAAAACTGAGCCCTAAGAGTTAGGTAGAAGTTGGCTAGGTATTAATTCTTATTTATGAGCTATGGCAAAAGCTTTTCTTCTTCCTCTTTTCTCTCACGGGGGAAAATTTTTATTTTTATACGTAAATCTTCCCCGAGATAGGAGGGGAGAGTTCGGAAGGGTGGGGGGAGCATTGGCGGTAGAACGCAGACAGAGATGATCAAGAAGGAGGGTTCGAATAACGAATGGGCTCTGATGATCTAACGGGGCCTGGATCCGACGGCAGCGGTGAATTAGTGATTCGTTCCTATGTCTCCACATACAGCTATTGGAATTCACGTCACTATCGTTTTTTTGGTTAGGCTCAGCATGTTTATAATAAAATAATTGTTGCATCATGAACTGAATTATATTTTTCTAACCTAGAAATCACATTAAATTATGCGTATTGAATTTCTAGTGTTGACTGTCAATATTTTACACTTTGAAATGTCATTAATATTCTTTAAATATACCATTAAGGATGTAAAATCCGTACTATAAATCTTAAATAGCTACTTAGATGAGACTAAAGGTGTTCCAAAACTTCGTGAAACGGGAATGATCTTTAACGCTTAATTTTTTTTCCATACGTCCAGTTATTTAATTTTATTCAAAACGTAATCAGTATATTAAAGAAATACCGACCAGCACTCGTTGCCTGACGGTGGGTTAATTCATCCATCGGAGGCATCAATTTTTTTGACCCGTTGCGACACCTTTTGACCCATGACCCCAGAGCTCTTTCTGCATCGATGGCAACAGAACGGTTTTGTATCATGATTATTTTTTTCTAAATGTATGAAATAAAGGACTTATAAAATGGGGGAAGACTTAACACAAAATTTAAATGACTAAATTAACATAAGAAATCGCATTAGATGAGAAACCTCTTTCATAAGAACATAACATTACATTATAAACTTCTTTCATTAAAAATTTGTTTCTTACAAATGTAAATTTTTTTAAACTATTTCACCGTGGAGAATAACTTCGTTCATAAATACACAAATTTTTTAAATCCTTGAGTTATTAGAGAAGTTAGTTTAAGCTTGAAATAGTTCCGGAGGGTGGTTCTCATCTCCATCAAATTTCAAAATACTTGCATTTTATAAATGAATTATATAAGTTAGTCAGGGAACATAGCTGTAGAAAATATAGAAGTGCCAAGTACAATTTTAGTTTATTTAATTCCTTACAAAGTCTAATTATTATAATTAGAATACAGTACACTCTCATATATCTGGAATAATGTGCGCAGGGGTGGTCGAGATATGGGCTAGGATAATAGAAAAATGTAAGTTATACATTTAAAATAAACTTTTCAATTTCACATCAACATTTTTGTTAATAAAGCTGTTTGTTTGGATTTTTTTGTTAATCTTTCTCGAGCCGGAATTTCTTGGAGTCCCTTTTGAGCGTGACGTCTGTTTTAATTTATAAAATGTTACGTGTATAAAATGATAGTTCTTATTTTAAAAATGACGAAAGTATTTTTTTTTTTTTTTTTACAGAGTTGGCTGTCCAGATATGGGAAATCAGGTTATGGGATAGCATACTGTATGTAAAAATCAACGGGTTTTGGAAAAAAAAAAAGGGGGGAAATATACTTAAGGAAACCTATTTCATTAAAAATACTACCGTGGAGCATTACTCCTGCTATGTAATAAATTCACACATTTTTAAAACTCTTTTCTGATCATTACCTAACAATCGAAAATAGGCATTTTGTAACAATTCTGCAAAATGTAGAAATTTAGTGTCCATAGAAATGTTCTGTTTAAACTCACCTTGGGCACGGCTTAGGTTGGAAATAAAACTCAATAAAGTTGGTATGTTGATTATGGCCATTCAAGAAGCATATTTGTTAATAATCTTTGTCCATATAGAAGAAGTGTTTTTTTAAAGTCAATTTCATCAGACAATGCTGTAAATAATCAGAATTAATTTTTATAGAACCAGAGGCAAATCAACCTTTACTGGAGATGGGTCGTACCTCGCGTAGGCATTCAGGGGACTATGAAGGGGGAATTATACACTGTAGCGGCTTGATCTGGCCTAATCTAGACAGGGGGATCAGCAGCCTAACATTGTGGACTCCCACGTCTGATGATTATTGTCATCCCTATGCCAGGTTTAAATTTGGTGGATTACCACTTCTGATTCTCCTTGCATCATCCGATTGCTGGGATTACTTGGTCTTCTGGTCTTAGGCTGGATCAGTTTGATTATTTTTGCTGGGTACTCAAGACCTGCGCCCCGTGCTACGTGTGGTTTATAAAGGGATCTTGCTTAGGTAATCGTAAAAACACCAAAAAAACGTGTATTAAGGTCAGCACTCTGTGGAGATGCTGACATTGTATCTCGAATCATCCGATGAGTTGAGCTTTTATTAAGTCTGGCTATTGGCACTTGATTACTTTTTTTTGGAGGGGGGGCTGTTATGTTTGCCATACATTCATAATGTATATCATTATATGTTGAAGAATGTAGGAAGATACATGGTTGGATATGTAGATTCTGGCGTAAAAGGTAGAAATATCATAGTATTGTTCCTTCACTCCCCACATGCGATTAGCATTGAATCAATTAAAAAAACAACAATTTACTTCTTTGCTTAATATAACTGAAATAAGAAAAAAAAAACATAATTTGTGTTAAGACATTTTTTTATTTGTTTCGTTATTTTAAATATTATTTTCGCAAAATGAAAATATAATATATATTAAAAAAAATGTTACGATATCCAAAGTTAAATACGTTATAAATGGCTTAAGTTAATGTATTCAAGAAATTTCAATTACCAAGATGGTAAATAAAAAGGTTCTGTAATAACAAATATTGAATGGTCTTATCATAATCTAGTAACAAGTAGAAAATCTCTTGCATGTCTCTCAATGTCGTATGTCAATGTCACTTTATATGGCATTAAATAGTACTGCGCCTGCGCTAAACCATTACAAATCGTTGTCGTATCGCTCTACAAACTAACTGTTTTGTTACCATTCTTAGGAAGTGTCCATTTCATCAAACCGTCTCAAAGACTACTGGGTGAACTTTCCACGAAGGAGCTGTCTACAGGTGAGTGGATAGTGATGCTATGGACCGTATTGCCAAGTGCAAGTTTCACTTCACATATCACAGAGAAGGTGGCCATATTGGAAGGCTGTCGATCAGGTATACTAGAGATAAGAGTGGGGAGTCTGACTAACTCCTCATAACACCGTGGCCTGGTGCTAGCGTCGGAGGCTGTTAATTATATTACGTGCGTTCACGGCTGTCAATTGCAATATATTTTTTATTTGTACAAAAAATACTAAATAAATCAGAAAAATACTGCTGATGAAATAAGCGTTTCTATCAGCAGTTAATGTCAGAAAATAAAAAAAAACGCTCAAGGTCCTTTGGACCTACACGCACTCCATTGCCGGTCAAACGTAAGCCGCGGCGAACTAATAGAAATATTGCCCCTGTAAATTCTTCAGCTCCCAGCAGCTCGCTCTATGGATGAAATACCATCTTAACCTAGTACATCCAAAATAACAACCACTTATGAGTCTCCATTTTTCACGCTCAATAGTTACGAGGTGTTCAAAAATATCTAAGTAGAGGACATGGACTCAACACAAACACCCACACAGCCTAAACCATCTGCGATAGTTGTACGTAACATTAGTAATTTTAAATTACTATGTACCCAATTGAATAAAATTGTAGGTACAGGCAAATACACATGCCTCAATCCGTCCCAGGACACAAAAGTTGTTCCGTACACTCCTAAAAAATACCGAGCAATAATAAAATACTTGGAAGAAACTAAGGCCGACTTCCACACCTACCAACTAAAGCAAGAACGATCGCTACGGGTGGTGATTAGAAACCTGCATCCCACTACATCAGCGGACGAGATAGAAAAGGAGCTCTTAACTTTAGGATACAAGGTTCGCCTACTTACGAATGTGCTCCGTGAGGAAAGACAAGAAAATGATGGAAGTATCAAGACACCACTGGCCTTTTTATTTGTGGATCTAGAGCGAACAGCTGGAGTGGAAAAAATCTACGGGCTTATCCACTTGTATTACACAAGAATACAGGTCGAAAAAATACTACAAACGAGACATCGTCCAATGCAATAATTGCCAGGCATATGGGCACACGAAATCATACTTCTACCACCCTCCCAGGTGTGTAAAGTGCGGTGGGGAGCACAAAAGTGAATTGTGCAAGAAGCCCCTGAAATCGCCTGCTGTATGCGTGCTCTGCCAGCAAGGCCACCCGGCAAACTATAAAGGCTGTGAGGCTTATAGAGTTCTGAAGTACAGGAGCGAACAACGTCGTCGGCCAGAAGAAGAGAAGCCAGCCACAGGTAGCCCAAGAAGCGCCCCCACCAGAAATTTGAGGCCTTCAGTCTCTTTTGCTAATGCCGTTCGGAACAGAGAACAGTCACAGGCATTGCCCACTCCTTCTCCGCAAGTTCTTCTTCCCCAGCACTCCGATCATCCCAGCAACCAGCAAACTCAATCCCATCCTCAACCACACATCTCGCATATCCCACCACCTTCAAGCTCCTCAGACCTCAATAGTCTATTAACGTCATTCCTTACAGAGTTCAGAACCCTAATTACCCCTCTTATTTCCCTTATTACAAATCTTGTCACCTGCCTCATCCCCATTAAACAAAACCCATAAGTGGATCCTTCCGAATCCTTATACATTCCCCATGGTGTTCACACCCACACTAACGAACTGATAGCACTACTTCATGACAAGAACATCCACGTAGCTCTCATTACTGAAAAAAGACTTACGAGTAAGCGACCTTTTACAGTTCGACAGTACCAGACTTATCGAACTGATCATTCAGATGGAAGAGCACATGCAGGCACCCCTGTCATTGTCTATAACTCCATTTCCCATCACATAGTTCCTTTGGTAGCACACGATTTCCTTCAGTCCACTGCAGTGTCAATCAGCACATTCACTTTTCCCCTTACTCTAGGCATCAGTGTATGGCCTCCTAATAAATCCATTCCTGATTCCCAATTATACTCTTTTCTAGCTCCATCGGGCATCGTTTTTTTGTGGGTGGGGACATTAACGCAAAGCATCAACATTGGGGCTCAAGATCCACAAATACACGAGGACGTGCTTTGCTGTCTGCACTCACACGGAAACATTGCTTCACTGTCTCTCCTGACACAGCTACCTATTGGCCATCAGATCCCAACCGAAATCCAGATCTCCTAGACTTTTTCTTCTACAATAGATTGGGAACACTAAACTATGCACTCACGCGCCTCGATTACCTCTCCTCCGATCATAGCCCTGTGATCCTTACCATTTCTCTAAGATTTATCCACAAACTGCCTCCTCTTTCATTTATTAGGGGTCCAGTTGACTGGGACCACTTTCGCCAGATTCTTACAGACTCTGTAGACCTCAAAATATCCCTGAAAACATCCCAAGACCAAGGTGATACAGTGCATTCCTTGACTACTCTGATCTAGAGGTCGGCCTGGGAGGCATCGTCACCCCACCGTTATCTAAAATATCAGAATCCTTCACCTCAGTATCTCATAGACCTAATCCGAACCAAACGCCAATCGAGAACAGTGTGGCAAAGATCCCGACATCCTCCTGATCGTCGCTCATACAATTAGTACTGCAGGTTGGTAAAGCGGCAATTGGCATCCTTCCGTTCCGATTCTTTTAATTCCTATCTCTCCTCTCTGTCTACCAGGGACGTCTCCTTGTGGAATCTAACTAGGGAAATCCTAAAATATCACCCTGTTTCACACCCACTCCTTCGTGATGATGGGTCCTGGGCTGCTTGGGATGGATATAGGTCGGAAGAATTCGCTCTACATCTTTCCCATACTTTCACACCTCACCTTTCTCATCAAAACCATACTCATAGCACAAATGTGAAGATTTCCTCACTTCTCCTATACCTCTCTCACTTCCACCAAAAGCCATTAACCCCTTTGAGGTCAAATATATTCTGAAAAACTTACCTTACTCAAAATCACTTTGATATGATTTCCTTGCTCCTCAAATTCTCAAACAACTTCTTCCTAAAGCTATAATCTTCCTAACCTACATTTATAATTGCATTACCACAACGACGCACATTCCTCTCCTCTGGAATTATTCCATCATTGTCCTATTCGCCGAACCCGGTAAACCACTCAGTGACGCCTCATCTTACCGTCCTATTAGCCTAATCTCTATCCTCTCAAAAATATTTGAAAAACTCCGTCAACGACATTCCACTACTCCCAAGGCCTTCGCGTTGTTGATCACATTTCCTCAGCGCTTGAATCCAAACAGTATTGCCTGTCCCTGCATTTCTGGAAAAAGCTCAATCTTTTGACAGGGTCTGGCACGCAGGTTGCTTTACAAGCTCAGAGGATATTTACCGCAGACCCTATTCCTAATCCTATAGTCCTACCTTTCAAACCGCTTCTTCCAAGTCCGCTGTGGTTTAGAATATTCTAACTACTATCCCATAAAAGCATTAGTTCTGCAGGGCAAGGTCCTGGGTCCCATCCTCTATAATCTATACACCGCTGATGTCCCCTCTACCACCAATACCTTCTTGGCAACATTTGCAGATGACACTGCAGTCCTGTCAACCCATTCAGACCCCGATATAGCACCCCCAAAACCTTCAAAACACCTTGATGAGTATTGGTGCAACCAATCCTTTGAACAATAGTGAATGCCCCTCATTACGTCAGCAACAAAACCCTTCACAATGATCTGAATATACCCTACATTCTTAAACTCATCCCTTCCAAGTTTAGGAAATTCCATAGGATTCTATCCAACCACCCTAATCCCGTCGCATAGTTATTGCACTGCTCCACTCATCCCTATATAGTAAAGCGGCAGTGGCCTCGTGACCTGCTATTATAATTAAGTGATAGTAGGAGTACTGGCAATGGCGAGTTTCTCTAATCATGTCCTGAGGGTATGTGGCACTCACGTTCTTGGTCAGCTTCCGCTGGCTTTTATCCAGTGACGCGGCTGACGTAGGAGCGTGGGGTACTTCCCTAGGCTCCGCTTCCTCTTTGGCACGCGAGGGAGGTGACAACCATGTGAACTTGGGGGGCCTCAGGGCTGTATGTAAATATTGTATGAATGAGCGAGTGAGTGATGAATTGTAAATATTTGAACACTTATCTCAACTACTTATTGCCTAATAAGGCAGATTGTAATTTTAGCTTGATAAAAATTGTTATAAACGGAAACGGCATTAGATTTAGTTAAAAATCATGTTTTTTTTAAAGAACACAAGGGATTATATAGCTTTCTAATTCTACAAGGCAATATGCTTTATTAGCTCTCTCAACTAGTAATTTTGAAGGCGATTAAGAACAATTTAAAAATATTTTAAGAACTATTTTTGTAGCTAATAAGCCACAGTTAAATATGAATTGGAGTTCAATAGGGGGTCTCCACATTGTAGTAGTGTGATGATCACTGTGCAGTGTAGCGCATGTGGATGAGACACCGTTGATAGCGCAAGCTAATCAAAGAATAAAGGTTCTTTAAAATCTAATTTTTTTTATCTAACTATTTTCATTTATTTTTTAAATGCAGTGAACAAAAACTGAGAAGGCTTTAAGTCTTGGATTGATTGGTCTATTTCTATTTTAAAACGTTGCTTACAAAACCATAACAATGACCAATACTAAGTTATTAAATGGTTACCAGTATTTTTCGTACATTTTCGACAATAAACATCACTGAGACTGACCGACAGAATAAGCGAAAATATATTAAAACGAAAACACCTTTAAACACTCTTTCCCCGATTTCTGTTCGGTTATTATTTATTCCAAAAAATATTCTGAAATGTTTTTAGAAGTTTACAGGTGTATTTCTCAACGAATTTGAAATCAAAGAGGGAAGACTGCATCGCATACTTGCTGGACCAATGCCCTTGAAAATCCCAGGTATAATGCTGAAACGCTCCTCCGCATTGTATTATAGAATATGGGATTATTTTGAAGACTAATTGGCCATTAGCTTTTGCCTTCTGCCCAATATTTTTGTTATACTGGGAGTTCATTGTTAAGCTGTGGATCTACAAATGAGTGGAAGACTTTGTTGGAATATCGGCTTAGGACGATGAAACTGAGGAGTTACTTTTTCATCAAATTCCTTTTAGGACAACGTTTTGACATACTTTGTATATCTGCAGCAGGTCGTACTGTGTGATGGTCGGATATGTCAAGTATTTAAACATACTGGGGGACTCAATAAGAAAATATGGTTCCAAGCTGGAGACATGAGATTATGTCGAAAAACTAGGGTGTGAAGAGAGTTTGATTGCTTAAATCTGCAGTAAAAGAATCCGGTTTATTAATAAATGTAATTGAAATATATTATCATCTTTCATCAACCGAACCCGATATCTCAAGAAGGTAATCCACTCATTTAATATTTTTGTTATTTATTGAAAAGGAGATTTCCTTTGGTTTAACAAATAAAATGAATATAATCCTAAAAATAAAATTTGAGTACATTTTGTCATTAAACATCACTGAGACTGACCGACAGAATGAGCGAAAAATATATCTAAACGAAAAAACCTTTAAACGACCTTTCCCCGATTTCTGTTCGGTTATTATTTATTAAAAAAAAATCCAGAAAAGTTTTTAGAAGTTTACAGGTGAATTTCTCAACGAATCTGAAATTGTGCTCAAAGAGGGAAGACTGCATAGTTTAGAGGCGGGGAGAGGCCAGTCGGGTTTTGAATAATACGTGGAGGAGGAGGTAAGCAATTGGCTCCCACCGGCGAGATTACCCACATCGCAGACTGTTTATACCCGTGGGAGGTGGTAGGGTGGAGTGGGGGGTTTCCAATGTATTCGAGTCACGGCCAACTTTAAGGGCTATTCTCCCAATCAAATCTGAGGTCCGCGTTGGTCCTTACCCTATTTGCATGACCTTCCTCTAAACCTACTCCCGGCCCCCTCCCCCCGCTCCCTCCGGAACCAACTCTGCCTAACTTAATACATCCCATGTATATTCCATGGTGTATATTATTTTAGTCTTGCCTGCATGTGCGATGAGGTCCGTCTGGGCTTTAATATGATGTTACTATCTGTCAGAGAGTAATGCAATTTTGTAGCTTTCACCTATGTAAATTGGGCAAGGAACATTCATTTCCTAGAAAACACTCTCGCATATTGTTGATGGAGGTCGTGCTGATGAACATGAATGGTTTCAATAGTTTATACTCGGACTAATAGAGACGAATCCTCATACTTAATTAGAACTTCCAAGCTTTAAGCTAATTTCCAGATTTTAAATCGATTTTGGTATTTTGTTAAAAAAAAAAAAAGTTCAAAGTCTCTCCATTTTGTTATTGATACGACATGATAGTCGATGTTTTCCCTGATCTGCGTCCTCGGAGTGAAAATCCAAAACAAGAAACTTAAATTTACATAGAAGACAATCCCATTTAACAACGCTTAATTAAAACAAGTCGACTGATACATATATGTACCAATATACAAGTATCTCAATTGTAGTATTACTCCGAAGTATAATATTAAATCGATTTTTTTTAATACCGTCGAATTCTGACTATCCGGGTAGCTCCCCTAAGTAGCCTATCAGAGTTCCCCCCAAGTTATTCCTATAAAATTGAAAAATACATAAAATAACTCCTTTATTTTGTAAAAAAACAGGAGCAGATCCCATTATTTTTTTTTTTATTGGCCTACGAATGATAAGTACCTGTAAGATATATGATTCATCTTGGCCCTATAATTTCGCTAAGAGAGTTCCAACAGCTATTGATGGTTTTTGATTGGTTATTTTTCAAAGTAAATCAAGACAGTCGTCAATGTAAGATTGTGTGCTTCCTTCATGGACTGGGTTTATTGCCTTCCGAATTATGATCATAAGACGAAATTCGGTACATTGGAATCAATTTTAATTCTTCCAAAAACCCCTAATCAATATTTCCGCTTAATTGAAAATATAGTAACATCGATAATAATGTCAATGTTTCTTTTTTACATAAACTCGTTCAAAAATTCTCTTTACGAGTTTTATGGATTGAGAAGTGTAATAATAACTTTCTTATATATGGTAAATCCCCGAATAACCGGGGCTCTAATGAATAACTCAACTAAATGCAGACCATATACAGTTTGAATCGTTAGGATAGTTATTAATCTATTTTCAAAAAAGACTACTAAATATTTTTTATAGTTTCAGAAAGTTTTTAATTGCTCAATATTGGCTAAATTATAGTCGGCCAAAAAAAAAAAAAATCTTTGAATATTCCAGGAAATAAATAAATGGGGAGGCGACTAAATCATGGACTAATTAATTTTACTACACTTTTCACTGACTGCTTTAGGCAATGTATTCTTACTGTGAAAGGTACTACAATTAATCTGTAATTTTATTCCAATAGATTTATGTGGCCTAATCTCGCTTAGTTGGTAAACTAACCTGTAATAGATTGAGTGACAATGGGACAACATTCCGTAAAACGGCTGGCAGCTTTTATCCCAGCCAAGAAAACTGCTTCTTCGCATGACTATTTCCTATCATTATCAGAAAACGGAATGAAGCCTGGCCGGTAGTGACCTCTGCGGTTCATGTCTCTAGTCATAATGGCCAGTATTGCCGCTCGCTTATCCGTACATTAGGGCTCCCACTGTCCAGTGGCTTCAGATAATCCTTCCTAGAACGGCTAAAGGTATTATTGACCTCTATCGATCCATTGAGTAACGGTAGAGTCTCAAACTTGTTGTTCCACGGATCAATAACCTCGTTATTTTCACCGAATTTATTTTTTTTACATCCAATACTCAATGGTTTCTTAATTGAAAATTATGAACTCAATTGTATTTTTAGAATTACATACAAACAAAATAAAGAGCTAAAAGGTGAAGGGTCAATTTTGAAATGTAATTATGGACTACATTGATGCCACTGAGGAAGAATTAGAACATTCCATTATGAATTGACATAATTAAGTTCAAGCAAGGCCAAATTTATTTCTATTCGGTTGCATACGTTATGTTTACCGAAACATATGCAGACAATGTAATCCGGGGTGTTATAGATGGATTTTGAAAATATCAAATCTATTGGTACATTTCATTACCTCTTTATTTGTCTGTATATCTAGACGAATGCATATTTAAAAATAAAGCATTTCCTCTGAGCTAGCCAAACAGCATGAGCTGAGCTAACAATTTGATTATGTTATTGTAATCGTTTACTTTCTATTCAATAGTTAGCAATCAGAAATAATCGGTAAAACTTATAAAACTAGTGGTGTATTTATCTCACAAACTTCGTTGTATTCACCATTTCCTTTACTGGCTTATTCCAGAGTTTTTATATTATATACTATTAAAAAGTCAGATCGATTGTATTATGACTCGTCATAGGGTTTTTAGGAGGCACGCACAAATACACAACGATTACTGTACGAAATGCTGATTAGACTATACATTTCTGGTAGTAAAGCCTCGATCATCAGGCTGGGCAATATTTTTGGCGTTGGGATTATAATTCATATAATGGATTCTCATCTTAGATTCCGCATTGTATTAGGGAATCGGTCGGGAATCTGTATTTTTGGATGTAATTTCAGATGTAATCACTGCTTTTACTTACTAAGCTACTCCAAAAACGTAATTAATAACTTGCTCAAACCCTTGATATAATCCTGCTCAGCTCAACTATTTCCGATGACTTTGATTATCCATGCACGAGTTTCTTCTTCATTTGACCGATATACACTTTCGCTCCGTTCAAAAAACCTTAAGCATGTCTGTTTCGATATAACTAACGCAATTATTGTTAAGTGTAAGAACCATTAACATTTTTTAAAAAAATGGCTCCCAGAAACAACAAAAAAAATGGCTCCCAGAAACAACAAAAAAAAATGGCTGAATTAAGTTTTGTTTTGTTACGGAAACTATTTACCGTTAGCACTTTCTGCGCTTCATACAGCCGGTTCTCTGTGAATTGTCACGCTGTAAATGGGTCAGATTTGTTGGCAAGTTGGCTATTAGCAGATATATAGGGTAAAGTTGGTCAGACAAAGGAAACTCTACCTGTTAAGTACCTAGTTTTGTTTATAGGTGAACCACATAATGCGGTACTAATTCATCAGAGGTAGTTGTTTTAACTTGTTACAACTTCTGAAACTTTGTAACGCTCTTCCCGGAGGTAACTTAATAGGTCGTGGTGTCTTTGTTTCGAAGGCATTTATCCTGAGAATCCTCGTGATTCATTTGCTTAAAATTAAAAGGTAATCGTCTTCTCAGCATATTAAATATTATCTTATTATTATTAACAACAACTTTATTATGATAAAATTACAATCTGCCTCATTAGGCAATAAGTAATTGTGATAAATGATCTCATTCATACTATTAAATAGTATCAAATTAAAGATTTCAACGTCCTGATTGTATGCGACATGTTCTGGATATCTAGTGGACATCAATCACAAAAGGTAATAAAATCTTGTAATCAGGTCGTTTTCCAAGTCTTGACTTTTTTAAAATTTATGTTTTGTAATCTTTAATATTAAATATTTACTATTTTTAAAATATATTTAATATTTACCTAGTTAGTAATAATAACTCCTCTTTCAATAACGTTGACGTCGGTTTGAATTTTTAAGTGATTTGGCTGTTTGATAGTAAAATGTCTTACCAGCTGCAGAGGTTAACACCTGGATGAACTTTTGGGACTGGGAATCTGTGCGGAGTTTAACATCTGCAATTTATAAGAAAGAGAATGATGAATCGACTTCCAATCAAGCAAGATCAAATGCCTGTGGTTACTAAGAACTCACTCTATAATCTCTCTACTAATAGCGAAAATTATACGTTATTTTTTTTTCAGCCGGATACGAACTTGAAATTGTCAACTACGTAAAACGTCACCATTATTGTTATTTTCAGATTCAGATAAACAACCTTATTATGGTAAAATTACAATCTGCCTCATTGGGCAATAAGTAATTGTGATAAATGTTCATTCCATATTTACAATTCATCATTCACTCGTTCATTCATACAATATTTACAAACAGCCCAGAGTCCTTCTAAATCCACATGGTTGTTACCTCCCTCGCATGCGAAAGAGGAAGCGGAGTCTTGGCAAGTCCCCCACGCTCCTCCGTCAGTCGCGTCATCGGATAAGATCCAGTGGAGGCTTACGAAGAGCGCGCGAGCCAGATACGCTTAGGACATGATTGGAGAAACTGGCCATTGCCAGGACTCCCACAGTCACGCGTTTATTGTAGGTCACGAGGCCACTGCCGTTTCAGTCTCCGAGGAGGATTATAGGGATGAGTGGAGCAGTGCAATGACTATGCTATGAGATTGGGATGGTTGGATAGAATCCTATGGAATTTCCTAAACCTGGAAGGGATGAGCTCAAGAATGTAGTGTATATTAAGATCGTTATTAAGGGTTTTGTTACTGACGTAATAAGGGGCATTTACTATTGTTCTCACGACTTTTGTCGAAAGGATTGGATACGCTTGATGTCACTCATAGCGTATGTCCAGATTGGCTTAAGTATAACTTTGAATATTAGTAATTTATTTTCTATTGAGAGATGGGATGTCCTTTGAAGTTGTGTGTACAGACAAAGCGTCTGTTTAGTTCTTGTCTTTTTAGCCTCGTATGTGGGTTCCAGGTCAGTCGTTTGTCGAGATGGAAGCCTAAGTACCGTACTGTCTTGGATAAAGAGAGAAGAATTGTTTTAAAATAAACTATTGGGCAAGACTTGCGACGGAGGGTGAAGGTAATAGTGGTTGCACCAATACTCGATCTCATCATGATGTTTTCGAAGGTTATGGGATGCTATATCGGGGTCTGAGTGGGATGACAAGACTGCAGTGTTATCTGCAAATGTTGTCAAGAAGGTATTGGGGGTAGAGGGGCATCAGCGGTGTATAGGTTATAGAGGATGGGACCCAGGACACTGACCTGTGGAACTCCTGCTTTTATGTGATAGCAGTTAGAATATTCTAAACCACATCGGACTTGGTAGAAGTGGTTTGAAAGGCAGGACTTTAGGATTAGAAAAAGGGTCTGTGGTAAATATCTTTTGAGCTTGTAAAGCGAACCTGCGTGCCAAACCCTGTCAAAAGATTGAGCTTTTTCCAGAAATGCAGGGACAGGCAATACTGTTTGGATTCAAGCGCTGAGGAAATGTGATCAACGACGCGAAGTCCTTGGGAGTAGTGGAATGTCGTTGACGGAAACCAAACTGGTGTATAGCAAAAAGGTTTTTGGATTCAACAATTGAAAGTTGTCGTTTTAATAGGAGTTTTTCAAATATTTTTAAGAGGATAGAGATTAGGCTAATAGGACGGTAAGATGAGGCGTCACTGAGTGGTTTACCGGGTTCGGCGAATAGGACAATGATGGAATAATTCCAGAGGAGAGGAAAGTGCGTAGTTTGGATAATGCAATTATAAATGTAGGTTAGGAAGATTATAGCTTTAGGAGGAAGTTGTTTGAGAATTTGAGGAGCAAGGAAATCATATTAAAGTGATTTTCAGTAAGGTAGGTTTTTCAGAAGGTATTTGACCTCAGAGGGGTTAATGGCTTTTGGTAGAAGTGAGAGAGGTATAGGTGAAGTGAGAAAATCTCCACAGTTGTGCTATGAGTATGGTTTTGATGAAAAAGGTGAGGTGTGAAAGTATGGGAAAGATGTAGAGTGAATTCTTCCGACCTATCCCTATCCGAAGCCGCCCAGGACACATCATCATGACGTATTGGGCGTGAAGAAGGATAATACTTTAGGATTTTTTTTTTTTTGGTTACCTTCCACAGAAAGTTATCCCTGGTAGACAGAGAGGAGAGGTGGGAATAGACGATTTTGATTGTGAATTTTTGGATGACGGTTGGGTAATTATGCCTCTCATGACCTCTGGACCAGAGTAGTGAAAGAATGCACTGCATCGTCTAGGTCTCAGGATGTTTTCAGGGACACTTTGAAGTCTACAGAATCTGTAAGAAGCTGGCGGAAGTGGTCCTAACCGACTGGGCCCCTAATAAATGAAGGAGGAGGCAGCTTGTGAATTGGTCTAAAGGAAATGGTTAATAATAAAGGGTTGTGATCGGAGGAGGGGTCATTGAGGTGAGTGAGTTTTCCTAAACTATTGTAGAATAAGAAGATCTGGATTTTGGTTGGGATCTGATGGCTAACAGGTGGCTGTGTCAGGAGAGATCGTGGAGCAATATTTCCATGTGAGTGCAGACAGCAAAGCACGTCCTCGTGTACTCCTGGATCTTAACCCCCCAGTGTTGGTACTTCGCATTAAGTAAGTAATAAGTAATAAGTAATAAGTCCCCACCCACAAGGACACGATGTCGGACGGAGTCTAGAAGGAGATCAATTGGGAATCGGAAATGGATTTATTGGGAGGGCATACCATGATGCTAGAGTAAGGGGGGAAGTGAAGGTGCTGATTAACACTGCAGTGAACTAAAGGAAGTCATGCGCTACCAAAGGAACTGCTGACAGTTATGGCACTGGACGATGTCGCGTTTGGGATACGGTTTATCAACCTGTACTCTTGTATAATACAGATCGTATATCTTCTCTACTCCAGGTGTTCGTTCGAGATCGACAAAGAACAATGGTAACGCCGTTTTGATTGACTTATCTTGTTACCTATCCTCGCGTAACACGTTCGTTATATGGCGAAATTTGAATCCTAGAGTTGAGAGTTCGTCTTCTATTTCGTCAGGCGGTATGGTCGGGTGCAAATTTCCGATCACTACTCGGAGCAATTGTTCTTGTTTTAGTTAATAAGTATGGAAGTCATTGATTGTTATTACTTATTTTAAAGTGTGTATAGCATGATCACACACTAAACAGGATCTCGTCTTTACCGGAATCTTTGGAACTAATTACTGAAACCTTGAAGGAAATTTATGGTAGATTTTATTTTCTGAAGTGCTTAGTTTGGCAGTATACATCACTGATTTTTTAATAGGACGTTATTAGGATTGAAAAAATTGGCTTTTTACAGTATAGCCCTAATCCCGTAGCACAGTCATTGTACACCACCACTAATCCCTATAATCCTCCTCGCAGACTGAAACGGTGATTGTTATTCTTATTGATATGTAACTAAGATATACTCCATAAAGAATTCGAAAAATGGTTAGGGCACTAAACGATGTCTTCCAAGAGACAGTTTCAGAGGGCTTTGTTTGAATAGAGATTTTTGAGAAAAAATGGAATTTGTTAAGAAAACTTGTCATGGATGTATTATAACAGTACTCCTAGAAAATTAATCGTTTGGAAATTTTAGATTATTACACCGATTTGAATTTGTGTAGAAATTTTATTCTTTTGTTCTTTCTTCAGTTTATTTATTATTTTAATTCACTTTCATACGTAGATTTGTGATTTGTTTTTAGACTGATCTCCCATGTTTTGATAGCTGCTAATCTCTATCTACCCTAACATAGGTTTATTATACCGTTACATACGGTATTTAAAGTAGCTAGTCAGACACCGCTATCGTTAACAACGTTCTGAGCACTTAAAAACGCTTATGATAAATAACTTGCAGGAAGAAAAAAATAGGAAATTATCTACTTATTTCAATCCCACAATTAAACCTTAAATTTTAAATCATTTAGGTAGGCCGGTGATGATTTACAACATTACGATACTGTACCGAAGAGTATACACAATCTCACAAATAGTTTGTCTGCGTACACAACACTATCCAGTTACCTAGTTACTCTTAGAAAAGAGATTCACATTTTTAAAGAAACAGATACAAATCGTCGAGCGGGAACATTTTTTAGAGTGCCCTAAGGAAGACAGATCTCGACGGGGGCCTGTTAACTTGATGGGCTCTCCGGGAATCAATCTTTTCTACGCTTTAATGGAAATAGTGCGTTTTCCAATCCCGGCTGCCTTTTACGTCCTGAAAGAACATTTCACCATTAAATAAACAAGTAAATTAAGTAAATACTTTTGACGAATTCGTTTTTTACATTTGCAAATTAGAAACACTTATATCTTGGTTGCGAGTCAGCGTTACGTAAGTGTATTGAAAATGGATTATTAACAGCCACCCTATACATCTACAAAAATAATATGATTTATAGGTACTTCTAATACGGATGTTATCAGGAATAATTTCATTATTGTGCTTTCAACGCTTCAAATAAGAAGTGGCATCCACGAAGGTCCACGGTGTGAGTAAAACTAAGAGAATACACACATTTGAGCTTACTTGTAAAAACAAATTCTTGTATAGCCAAGAGGTGTTCCAATCATTTAAAAGTTATTTGTTAAGTTCTTGTTAAATTCACAATACTTCGACTTTGTTTTCTGATGTTTTCAATACAAACATGAAAGTGAACGTTCGAGACAGGGCCTGATTCTGAATTATAAAGTTTCGGTATGAAGTAGTGAATACTTTAGAGCGGGGGGAACTCCTATTTATAGTTGGAGATGAAGTCCTTTTCCATTCAAGGGTTAGAACCTTCATCACGGACCAGTCGGGCCAAGCAATGAACTACATGTATGAATGCCCTTTTGCGTTCAGTTGAGTTCAAGGATACGCTGCTTCTTAATTTAAGATGCTTGAGTTATCCGATTGGCTATTACGCTTTTGTTTTTTGATTTCAATTGAGTTTCAAATGATTTGGAAGGAAATCCTTTGCAATTTATGGTTGCATCTTTATGCATCTCTTTTATTCTCTGTCTCTCTCTCTTTCTCTCTCTCTCTCTCTCTCTCTCTCTCTCTCTCTCTCTCTCTCTCTCTCTCTCTCTCTCTCTCTCTCTCTCTCTCTCTCTCTCTCTATCTCTCTCTCTCATATATATATCATATGTATATATATGCTGTTTATAGGTCAGATTTTTTTTAAGACACGATACCATAAATAAAGAATTTAAACTTTTATGGTTAAATTGCTGGTTGTGGGTTTAGGCTAATTAGGTAAATTAACGCTCTATTTTTGTTTCTAACTAGCTACTCTAGTTAGACACCAACGTTTTGAGCACTTGTGGATAAAACATAAACAACTTATGGGAAGACAAAAATAGTGCATTAATTTCGTAAAACTCGTTCAAATGTTTATCTCTGCAATATCCTGTGGAACATTACAACTCGAGAAATTGGCTTCCGTGGCAACCGCCATGTTGTGTATGACCCACTGCCTGTGGACACAACACAATGACGTTGCGTAACCCCCCTAAGCCCAAGGTAGAGACTGGAAACACACGAGTCATCTCCCGGCAAGAGATTGATGACCCGGCGATCGGAGGTATATGAGACCCCCAGTTAGACAATCAAGACAAATGATGACGCAATTGTGGAGGCCGCTCACGCAAATTGACTGAAAGCCGGCCTGCCATCTTGGGCAGCCGCGACTAAACATTAATCTTTCGCTAACAATATAGACGTTTAGTCCTCTCTATTCTCTCTAGGGCGAGAAGGACAGTTAGTTAGCCCTCCACTTCTCTACTCCACTCTCCAGCGCCAATTATTCTAGTGAGTCGAGGATTTTCTCCCTTCCATATGGTTGATGATCGTTTATAATATGCGTGTGATATTCGTCTGCTTTTGTCCTGTTTGCGACAGGCAGGATGACGGCACTTTCTGAATCATTATTTGGAATAACCTGAAGTGTGTTGCAGCCTCTATACATTTTATTATAAAGCAGCGTTTTCACTATGTATCCTCCTATCGATCGTTAGAATAAGGGTAACTTGGAGGTGGGGATAAGTTTTTTTACATTTACATACCGGAGATAAGTTTCAAGCCAGTCTTACAGATATCGTTGGAATTCCTACTCTACTAAGCACAATTGTTTCCAAAACAATGAATTGGGGAAAAACACATGTCTATTCGTTTATTTATGAAAGTAGGGGCCGTCAAACACTCCAACAAAAAAAACGGAGAAGCTCAAGCACACAGTTGTTGACTTTAACATGTCAAAGTGATAAATGCGTTTGCAGGATACAGGGAATTTAGCATCTGAAATAGGTTGAGTCAAAAATAATGAAAAGGCGGTCAAAAAATTATTGTTATATCTAGGATAGGATACACGAAGAATGATGCGTCTTGTCAAAGGAAATGTTGTGCTTATGAATTTTAAAATTTATTGAAATATTGTTGAAAAACATATTTTAGATGAAGGTACCTGAATGTATCATTAGGGGCAATGCATGATCAAAGTAAATCAAAACAACTCTTTGCCAATTCGTGATGATCACGATTCATCGAATGAGAGAATATTGCTCTACATTATAATGTTATTTTAGAACTTTATTGTGCAATAATTACAATCTGCCTTTTATAAGGCAATAATAATACAGATAAATGATCTCATTCATACCATATTTACAGTCATCATTCACTCGCTCATTCATACAATAGGACATGATTGGAGAAACTGGCCATTGCCAGGACTCCCTACATTATAATAGTGATAAATTACAAGTTTCGTAATTTATAGAGAGAGCAATGATGTTTTTTTCAGTTTTCCAATTCGTTTTTCTATTGTTTCCTCGTGTGTCCTCTTTACAAGTCGTTTGTCGAGGTGTAGTCCTAAGTAATGCATATTTTCGGGAATGTTTAGCAGTTTGTTATTGAGGTATACTTGCGGCCATATAGGACAATTTTGTAGGATTAAATTAAATTTTCCGTTCTTCTGGGCCAGGCACTGATGTCATTGAGTTGTGACTGAATGTAAGCTGCTGTTGTGGTCACGGTTTGTAACGAGGGCAAGAGTAAATGTGTTAAGGTGATGAGGAACGTTGAAGGTGTGTAGGGGATAAAGGTACGGGCTTACGGAACTTCTTTACCATACTCGCTTTTATTCGTAACATCTGCAAACATTCTTTGCCAACCAATACTTGGAATATCCTATCATCTCAAATTGATTTTAAAATCAAATATAAATCGAATGGATATACGGTGTCGAAACCGCCCATAGACTGTATTGTATTTTTTTAGACACAGGATGTGGTGGGAAAGTATAACGTTGTGATTAGTTATTTGTGCTTTGTCTGTCGTTTAGTCGTCTGGAGCGCTAGGTGTGGTATGTAAGTTAATTTAAAGGTCAAAGAACTATGTGGACAAGTTACAGTTGATTGGTTCAGTAAAGAAAGAATGTAGCAGTGTTCCGAGTATAGGATTATGAGAGGGCTAAGATCCGACTAGCTTTATGCATTTTCTTGATGATAAAAAAATAAAGTCATCCACCAAGTCATGCCTTAGGATCTCAGCCGAAAAATTCCACATCATTTATATTCTAATTTGATAACTAAAGCCTTTCACTTCATCACAAACACGCTTACCTTCCTCTTCCCAGAATATTCTAGTCCATTAAACTCATAGGACATAGGCCTCACAGCAAGAACTGGGTGGGGACAGAAAACTTATAATTTATTTATAAGGTTATCTAGCTAATTGAAAACCAGAGAGATAACGAAAAAAATTTCGTGTTTTATGTTTGCTATTGAAAAATGAAGCGTTGAAAAACTGTGTAGTTCAAAATAAAAATAAAACCGGACCAGTTGACTGGAACGAAATGAAGCTGTCATTCATACTCCCTGTTACCCCTCCATCACTGCAAGGGTGAACCTTAAAATTGGGAAAACTCTTTGATATCAAATCAATTAGTTGACCCCTTCAAAAAAAAAAATCCCCCCTAACATTTTTTGGCTTTGCCTGGTTCAATCTGCTGGTCTGAAAGGCCACCCTGTGAGGGCTGTCCTTCATTTTTAGGGACTGTCGTTTTTTCCTTTTTTTTCCACTGTAGATAGGCTAATGTCACTGCTGAGGAAATTTCTCGGGCTAGGTCGAGTTCTGATGACTCCGCATTAGAAACGATGCGCTTTTTACTGAACTTTCTAAAATTTACCAGCTTTCAGATGGCAACATTCAACCGCTTGGAAATATAATTTTTATTCCTTTATTATCATTAGTCACGTTGTGGCGCTACTTTCTCTGGTCTTTATGTCTAAGTATATCAGCTTCCTCCTATATGAAGGGGTGACTAGTACCACACGGTAAGCCAAACTCGCGAATGTTTCTCCCTGCTCTGATGGTCAAGTACGTAACTTTATTACCACCAAAACCAACTTGAAACCAGATATGAAAACAATCAAAACAAGAACAAAGAGAATCAGCTAAATAATTCACAGCGGATACATCAGTCACTGACAGGGAAATGTTTTGAAGACAATAAAACTGCTTCATCCGTTTATAAAAATTTTATTTTGATATTTAATCGTTCTTTTTGATAATTCGATTTTCAATAACTGCAGAAGCGACACCGATTAAATTAAGCAATTTTGGCATAAAGAGTTAGTTTGCTCCCCATAATTTTGTCACTTTTTTTTTTAAACTTTCTACGTCATTAATTTTTTCACGGGTATATGTTTACTTATAGCTCAAAGCATAATAGTTTGTTCAGGCTAACGTTAGATAATTATATTGATTAAAACGCATACAAAAACAATTTCTTAGGATAATAATTGGGAGAACCCATCTTTAGATTTGCAAGTATCGTTGGACTTTCCAATAAATCATATTTACTAATGATCTGAAAAATCTGAAACGATTTTTTTCATTTCAAAGTTAGGTACAAACAGATACGTACTTAACTAAAAAGATTAATTTTGAAAATTAGGGGTAACATGCTAACAACCCCCGTGACACTTAACACATCCCTCTTTTTTCCTGTCTCTTTATTGCTGTTAAATTTTTAGTACAATAATGTACCGATTGATATACTGTAACATACAGTGATCTGTTACTACAGTATTGGGCAGGTTCTGAGGCAAAACGTATATCTAGCTAGTACAATTTTTTCACGTCTGTTATTCTAACCAACAGTGTCCATGGCTTATTTGATGTTGTTGTCCTAAAATGAGAGAGGTACCATGTCAGATATCCAAAACAACTAATTGTTATCGACCTGTGCTAATATTAATATTTAAATATAACAAACATCCCAAAAATTCCTTATTTATTTTAATGGATTCATTATAAACGTGTCATGCTCAAAATAAAAAGGATCATAATTGGTTAAGATATACAAGTTAAGAAGTCCCATCTGTCTTGCTCTACTATTTATTGGTCAGAACTAAAATAGGAAAGTTAAGTCGGAACAAAGGAAATAACACTCCCACCCCATTAATAACACGTTGATAATTACCTGTAAAACAAACAGGCGAAGAGACCTTTAGGAGAGGCATTAGCTGTTGAATTGAATAAATCCCAGCTAATAAACGAAACTGGGCCGAAGTGGGGTCTGAAGCGGGGCCAAGAAAGGCACTTATTTCCCCGCGCTTAAGCGCTCTTCCCTCTTAAATACCGACCTTTTCAGCACCAGTTGGTAGTTCGAACCGAATCCTCCTCCAGTCTTTTCACTTCTCTAGGCAAGAGCCATTACTTTTTTTTGGATGTAGGAAAACATTTTCATTTCGGTCTTTGTACCTGCAAACGTTCAAACAGGACATTTACAGGATTATTTTATAATTACGCAGAAGTGTAATTAATTATGCAACTTCATGTAAAAAATATAAAGACATTAATCTTACTCCGCAGTTTTTCTTCGTGAATATATCTTTAGAACTACTCCAATCTTACTTTGTCCGTGTAACATGTACAGATATTTCTACCGATTCAAGAACATGCCCAGTATTTGAATTCCTACTACTCGCTTTTGATTTTAGGTCCTAAACAGTCTTCGTTTAGTATATCCCATGGGCAGGATTCCAAGAGGAACACCAAGGATATTTTCTAGAGCACATCTAAGGATTGCTGTAACGAATTAATTAAAAAAATAAAAATACTTACCTAATTAATGATTCTCCGAATATATGCTGAGTTTATCACGCCAATTATGGCTAAAACAAAAACTATGTTTATACAAAAGAACTGGTGGACATTAAGTATTTGTTGATAGTATTAATCCTTTGCAACTTACGTTGATGTTAAAAGACTATTTTGTGGGTAGTAAATATTACGAAATTCGTAACAGCGTCAATTAGGTATAGTTAATAATAAATGAATGATATTTTGAAGGATGTGAAAGTTTTTCATTTACTATTCCCATAATAGAACTAATTGACTAGCAAAAAAACCTATTGTGTGTCAAATTCCAATTTCCAATAAATATGGCAATTTCTTGGCCAGAACATATTTTAAATAAGCAATATAATTAATTTTTTTTTTTTTTTATTTTATTTTAATTACAACTCGGCGCTTTTTGTCATTGAGCTATGAGATCGTTACTAAGTTTTTGGGAAAGATAAGATTTTTTTACTTTGCCAAGTAGCAATTCAGCTTTAGCAAGTAAGTATGAAGAGAAGCGAACTGAATCGTCACTCATAACAGTTTGTGGTATTAACCGATTCTCCTGTTAAAGTCACTTAGACGTATTTTCTGCTAAAAAAAATCCTTGGGTTTAATATGAAAACCATTTAAGAAAGTTAAGTTACGAATTGTATCTTCTCTTTGAAGCAAGAAATATCGATGGAATAGATTAGGTGTTTAGCTTCCAAGCGTTGTTGTTTTCTGACAGGCATTTAGCTAATGTAGTGTAAACATTAACTCCCCTGAGTAGTTTATTTTCTCCTAATAGGATTTGAGTTTTGCTCCCTCCAACAACCGGGAAATGTGTCCGGCCAAGTAGTAAGAATGAAGAAAGCCATCTTGTGCAGTGGCCGAAAACAATAGGTCATGGGTATTTGCATTGCAGATATAGGAGGAGAGGGTCTTACAGTATTCTTCCGCTGGGGAAGGTTCCTCGCCAGAGCCCATTAATTTCTCAGGGAAGAAGTTGGCCATTTCTCGGCTTATTAAACACTAACGCCGGGAGGCCTTTGAATTATCCTTTTCCCCTTTCAGAGGCAGGTAAAGTTCTTCCTCCCCATAAGGCCTAATCCCGAATTATATTTATACCCTCCAATTTTAAGGAGGTTCTTTTCTCCAGCTCCCACGAGCAGAGCTCCTCGCTTCCCTACTTAATCCCCTATAAATGCCCCAAGAGCTGACAGATTTGTGTCTGAACTGATTAGTGGCTATAATAATGCCCCCAGGTCTCGGCTCAGAGAGCTCAGCACCGTAAATATCTCACGGACTAAACGGTTTCTGAGTTATTTCATTTTTTACCAGCTGGCGAAAAACGAATAAAAAAAATGCTGACCTCTTAGGTTACTATTTGAGTGTAAAGAATTTTAGCCGCTTTATAAACACCGAGTTTTATATTAAAATAGGGAAACGGTTTCGACCAGCTTACAAAGTGCTCCACTATTACCGCATTCGAAAGAAAAAAAACATGAGAAAACCTAATTTTGATGTTCAGATAATTAGTAGGGAGTAGCTCTGATTGAGGTTCACTCCACCTGCGACCGAAAATGAGTAGCTGCTTGAATAAATTAGTATTAACCCCCGTTTAGAAAACTTAGAATTTTATTATTTTTATACTTCTTCACTCGTCATGTTTTAAATATGATATTTTTAATTACTCATATTGTTATTTTATTTTAATTGTACTGATCATGAGTAACAATAAAGGCCTTCAACAATAAATTGACATTCTCAGAGGATAAAACGAAGTTTATCACTATTTACATTATTTTTGTGAAAGTATGTTTGTGAAAGTGATTGGTGTGCTTTTCAGAATTAAATGAAGTATTGTTGAAAATATCGAGCGGTTTTGTTACATTTCTGTCACATTATATTGAATTTTATTAACTATTGATGTATCCCCCCATGTATGTTCTTAATAATTTCACCAGTCTATCAAAAAACAATATTTTTCATCGAAAGACGGTAGAAGGTACAACATTGTATTCAGTATGTAGGGTGGTGGTAATGCCTCTCCAGACAGATGTTTGCCATCGGAAAGGAAAAGAATTCAGACAGGAGTCGAAGAAAGTTAGGGGAAGCCGGAGAGCTCGGAGGGTCAAGGAGTTTAAGAGCTGGAGGCCGGGTCGAACTTTTGGCCCGGAGTTCTACACCCCTTTGAGGTTATACTTAATACTTTGACAGAACCAAGATGGAACTGAATCATATGAAAAAGGGTAACTTCCACCAGTAGATGAACCGTCTTTTTTGAAGGGTTTCAACTCCTTACAAGTTCCCTGCCGAGTTTTGATTATCTCTTTGTGTTGGGAGTATTCCAAGCGAGAGAAGTCGAAACCAGAGTTACCAGGAGAGCTATACTTCTGATGGACGTTTTTGGATTTATTTTCCCTCCTGACCTATTAAAAGTTTTATATACTCGCTATTTCGTATCATGGAGCAATTTTATTCACAATAGTTGCTCTTTTTTTTTATCAATTAATGTGGTTTAAATGAGTCTCTATGTCTACTTAACTTTCTATTCCCTGTAAAATTGTAATCGACCTACAGAAGAGGCCTGCTAAACATGAGTATTACATTGTAGCTTTGCCAACTCCAAGAAAATAGTGTGTTAAAATTTACGATCAGTCGGTACCGGTTTTGTGCAGAGTTAAAATGATGGAGTTGTGTTTGATAAACTTTAGTCAACAGTGAAGAAACGTCATTTCCAAGAATATTCTAGCAGCACTTCTTTAATTAACTTTTAGTAGGCATTATTAAACGTCAGAATTTACTGGAAATGTAAATTTCACATGTTGTGGAAATTATTACAAACAAAAAAAAAAGAGAAATTACTAAAATATGTTTTATTCTGATTTACTGGTGTGATAATACCTCAGCATATAAGGGAGGCGTGTGTTGTACCAACTTCTTCACCATGAATAAATAGAAGTTCCCCTCTTCTCGACCCAGAAAGTATCCACCTACGTTTGCATGTTATAATAATAAAAACTTTAGGTGTCAGTTATGAGAGGGGGAAACTAGTGCACGACACAGCTTAGGCCCACGAGGGACGCTCAACTGGAACCTTATTGAACTACCTCTGCATCTATCTTTCCTAACCTCGCCATGTTTTAATCGGGCGTTGTCAGACCCCACACCTTCCTAGTGGGATCCTCTCCCTTCGTCTCGCTATAACTAGTACCTCCTTCGAAGAGATCTCTTCCTAGCGGACGACGGTCTCTGGGGCTCTACAAACTTTACCTAGTAGCGTCTCCCTCAGCGATCCAGTCTGCCTTTTTCCGGTACACACTTGCCTGTGGCATCCGGACGGTTTTCGCCTACTCTCAGTACTAATAAATACTAATAAAGCTACTGGCCCACTAAACTGCCACCAAAGGTCACAGGTCCATCAATTTTATCTCTTTCTTGGCGCCCGTCGGACAGCGGCAGGGTGGTAGAGACCCTAGCCCGCGGTGGGCGTCCCCCCTTACCTCACCACCCGACAGCGTGTAATACCAACAGATGAAGAAAATCAGTTTATTTGTTATTGTCAGAAAATACTTGACTTTAGTTACTAGATACTCGTACATGTGGCTAAAAACATAAATTAAATTAAATCAATTACCATAATGATATTATTAATTATTATGGTGGATCACTTCGCATTGCCGTTCCCTAAATTCATTCAGATTATTTTTCCCGGTACTAATATAAAATAATCTATAATAATCCAGCATTAATATAAAATACAAATTAAATAGCATAAAGAAAACAATCGAAAAACGTTTTTCCTTTAACGGCGAATAATTTCGAGCTGGCAGAAGTTAATGGTGTTTTCATGTATTATGTCAAAAAGAACTTTCGTTCAAAAATGTGATGTATTAATCCAGCTTGGGAGTGACATTTAGTGCCCCATAAAATTTCCGACCTTTGGCGGTGCCTTAACTAGGCACACTAAAATGGAGGAGCTATTACGACTAGTTTTTGTTTTCTTCTGGAGTCGTTCTATTTTAGTGGACCTGGTCCGAGGCGATACCTACGCGCTCATTCCAAGGCATAAATATCGTGTAAACAAAAGCGGAAAGGGACTTTTTCATCGTCTCTTCCACCCTGATGTTCATTGCACAACGATGATACGGAGCTTGAAGTATTAAGGAAAAAATATTGGTCCTTTGAAGTTACTGCTAAACCTTTTTTGTATAGAGATTGACTCTACCACGTTCATTCTTCTTTAGTAACTTCAATAAGATAATCTTCAACACTAGCGTTCCGCGTGTTTATCAGAGAAGACGGTTCTCGCATACTGATTTGTTTCAGTATCCAAGTGCATCAGAACTTTACTACACATTTAAAATATAGGATAATATAAGCCCTAAATAAGTTCAACGTGGAAACTATTAGTGCCTTGAGTTGTAAAATCTGGCTTATTTATTTATACTGAAAAAGCTCAGCATTTATCAATATTTAAAAGTGCATTACTGGAAAATGAATCAAACATGACACATTATGTAATACTTTAAGGTGCAGAAGAGTTTGGTTGTATCTAGGCTATTACATGCCAAGTTCAATTTTAGTTTCCTTAACCGGATTCACTCCTTTTTCCAGTAGCTCCTCATTTCTCCTCTTGAAACTCATTAAACCATTTCCAAAGAAAAGTTTTTTATTTGGGACCCAACAATCGAACTCGTACCAACCCTGTTCGAGTGCTAAGCTGCACAACAATAGAACGTGTCGTTCAGATTTATACTGATTTACGAATGAATCAAACTCTCAGTTTCACAATCAAATCAGTCTTCATGAAAGAAGTATGCAGAGATAATTGAAATATTTTGTTGTACATGATTGTGTTATTCTATTAATAATAGTATAATAATATCATAAGAAGACGACTCCGTCTTTAGAAAATGTCAGTAGATGCTTTGAAAATACCGTATTTTGGTGACCAAACAGTGGCCATTTCCAGTTTTGGAATATGATGGTCTCATAAGCATACTAAACATTTTTTATAATTATACATCATTGAAAGTTATTGAGCCTCTGTGAAGACTGGCGGACTCGGGTAGTACTAACTTTTTAGCTCGCATTTGGGGGACATTGTGAACTCAGCAGGGAAGGTCTTAAACTTCTTGACCGAGTTCCATTGTCTGTGTTAATTGAACCTGACTATGGGCTGTCCATGGCCGAAACTCCAGCTCCAGACGCCATTGTTCCCGGAGCGCTATGAAATGTCAACTGGAAAACACTTGAGACTCAGATTACAACTTTGATAATTGCTGCTTTTTGTCGTCTTAATATCTCCTTCTCGGAGGAAGAAAGCTTTCAATTCATTTTGTATTTAAGGGGAAATAGATAAGGGTACTATGTTCAAACATATTTTTTATTACTAATAAAAGTGCGTTGTTTGCAGTATTGTGTACAGTGTTAGTTTTGATATAATTCTAAAATAATAATAATAATAGATAAGTGTATATTATTTACAACATATAAATACACACAGTCTAACACACATTAGGTAGTCAAATATTAGATTGTTGAAAAACGTTGGAACAAATATTTTAATGTAGGTAAAAACTAAAAGAAACAACTCCAACTAAACAACAAAATATCGGGTATCTCCATTACTTTATGATTTCTATAATAAAATTAAATTTAATTAGATGGTTGATACTTTATTTTTATTGTTGAACTATTGTTTTGTTTTTTTCTTAGCTCTCAAACTTATAAAAATAGGATGTGGGAAAAATAATGAAAATTATTTTGGGCTAATGAGTGCCTTTCACTAAGGGGAGTCCCCCATTTGAAGGATGTATGAGAAGGATATAGGGTGTGGAATGCCTAAAGGAGGTGGGTGGAATCGGGAAGGTAGTGAGAGTCTACCGAGGGTGGAGCCTAGGGGTACCTAGGCAATGGTTTGTAGTCGGCCAGGTCAAGCCTCTCGGCCGGAACTATTGTTAGATAATATGTTTAGTTATATAGTATTCGGTTGGATATAAACTTATCGTGATTATCTATTTGTTTATTTTTCCCTTATCCACAATCTTAAAAATTTGAGAGCTAAGGGGGAAAATTTTTTTTTTATTTAGTGTAATTAGAGTGTAATTAATTTGCAGATGTTATTAATGACTATCAGTACTTTGTTTTATATAAATTGAAGTTTTTATTGAAGCAATGATTGGGTCATCTATGGGGGATTGGGTTAATAAAACCAAATCTAAAGCTAAAAAGCCTAGTGCTAACCACACTAAGCACCTCATCACCACCTACCAACTACTGCAACAAATTAATGTCGGCTCGGCCTCCTCATGGGGTTAAACCACCGCTTTAATGTAGAATTTCTTGTATATACTTAATACTACACTTTTATCCTACGCATTACTCATCAATAATTCACAAAGCACGTATCATACACAAGTAGCCCATTACCTTCTCTGAACTATGCCGTTTTGTCATTAATATTTAGAGCCATGTCTTCCACAAGATAAATTGATGCTAATATTGTTCTGCTTACTTTTCATGATTAGTAAATTAGGCCTTCAATTGTCTGCGGGAGTTTCTTCCTAGCTGCTGGAACAGCCGGATTGTTTGCGTTCGGTTTTCGAGTTCAAATTAGCTTATGAATATCTTACATTGTTAATTTTAATTGATGGTCCTATCTCGGACAGTTTTTCTATCTTTTTTCTTAGTTTCATATATAATAACTCAAATAAGCATCAAATCATTTATCTTCGAATGTGTCAAAAGTGTAAGTAAGTGGTGTTTTAAAGAAAAACCTAGGTTTCTCTGTACTTGATGGATACCCATCAAGTGCTATGTAATCTACCCATCCCAGAAAGCAGCTGTATCTAAAACCAGTAAAAAATCTCTCACTGATTTTCTTTTGGGTACACGAAACCATACAGCACATCATACACTTAGGAGTGTTAATCTATCTGCAGGAGTGTTAAATTATACTTAAATTCTTATGAGTATTATTTATCTTAGCTCCTAGGCATTTCAGAATTTAAGGCGATGATTTAGCTGGATTAATTTGGTGGAATCAATGTTTCCATTTCGTTCTACGGCCCAATTGATCAGTTATGTTAAAGGTGTATACAAAACTTCAAAAATACAAAGCTTTTTTAGAATACAGTTACATGGAATAGGAAATAATTTTCACCTATTTTGTTTCTTGTATGATTCGTTCAGTCATATATCAGTAGCTAATCAATACTTAAAGTTTTGGGTTGTCCCTATGACAAGCGATCTCTTAAAAACGGTAACGTAAAATGTATTTCCAAAATATTCCAAAGTAGTTTTCAGAGACTATAATTGAAATCCCATAACCGAGTAGGTTTTTCATAGCATTTCTCATGCACATATTCACAATTTGTGAAAACGAGATTTTCAGTTTCAGATAGCTGAACAAATTTAAAGGTTAATTTTGGTCAGGAAACCAAGTTTAGTCATCGCAATCATCTCAATACTGTTTCATCTGTCTCTACGTTCTTTATTTGTTTCATATATTAATAACGATGCATTGTCGAAAAAAAAATAGAAGTTTTTTTTTTTTTTTTTTTTTTCCTTAGCTCTCAAACTTATAAAATAGGATGTGGGAAAAATAAAGGAAAATTATTTTGGGCTAATGAGTGCCTTTCACTAAGGGGAGTCCCCCATTTGAAGGGTGTATGAGAAGGATATAGGGTGTGGAATGCCTGAAGGAGGCGGGTGGATTCGGGAAGGTAGTGAGAGTCTACCGAGGGCGTATTATAAAAAATAGAAGTGAAAGATATTCCCCTTTTCAGCACATGTAGGCTGACTGTGTTTGGGAGAGCAGATGCTCGGATATTCAAGATCGAAAACTAGACTCCTACTGTAAAAAGTCCCTAGACCACTTTATTAATCATTAAACCAGATTATAGGGATGGTTGGATCTGTATAATGACCGTGCTAGGGGTTTCATTTTAAACAGGTAAGTAGTAGTTTGAAGTATAATAACGATTATAGCTAAATCATCGTAATTTTTCATAAATAGAAAATATTGTGCTTAGAACTTATGCTTGCATTACGCACGATTAGCCAGACCAGCATACGAAGCGTGACGGCCTTGCTGAAGAAAATACTTATCCCTCCGTCCCTAATGAATATATAATTGATGAAGGGAAGTCGATCCTCAATGTATCCTTTTAAAAAGTCATAAAGGCCGTTCGGTGGAAATTATGGTCCCTAACTGCTCATTAGTGCTGCACTGCGCTACCCTGCCTAACCCATTCCGGAACCCCTTTTTTCCTCTCTTTTTATAAGTTCAGTAGTGGTTAGTTCTTTTACACGCCCATAATTATATTGCTTCTTTCCCTTGTTTTTTTTGATAAACTCACCGTTTGTAAGGTGTTATTATTTTTCACGAATGACGGATTTACGAAATCCCCACTAATCCATGAATCAAAAAGGTTATAATTGCAGCCATCAACTTCACCATTAATCAACCACTCTGCAGGACTAAGCGTTAAAATATTTTTAAATATAACAAAGGGTTAGTAAGATCCTTTTGATGGAGCTTTTTTCCCATCAAGTTCAGGAATCATGTGTTATCCCATCCCTAGCTAGCTACCCTTGGCTATTCAGGGGAAGGCAACTGTTAGTGTTAGTGGTTTTACTGAAAGCCATAAAATATTTTCTCAAAATATTGGTCCGACGCTCAGTTTCTGAAATACAGGGGCCAGAGTTCTTGACTATCTCCTAGATGGCGACCCAGGATTATCAGCCATGACCATGATGAGACTAACCGAGAAAGCATCGTTGTACCAGGAGAGGAGAATGTAGATTTAGTTAGATTTAGTAGTAAAAACGTTGTTATATGTATCAAGTTTTTGTAAATTGTGGGGAACACGTTTGTAAATAGCCTAAGAATGTTTCATTTACTAATTAAAGATAGTCTAAGAGTATAAATCAAGGTTCCATAACCGGTGAAGTAGTCCCGGAAAAAAATTGCAGAAATGAAGTACGGTTTAATTTATAAATTCATTGTAATTTATGTCTTAATAGTTTTTTTCCCACGAATGATTACTTTGAAAACCCGATCTACAAAGAGGTCAACCGTCTATTTTATACTTTCTAATTTGAACTAAGGCCCGTAATAATCAACTCAAAAACTACCGAACCTCGAAAAAGACAATGAGCTGCTAAAGGTTTTCACGACTAAATTTATTTGGAGGGTGAGTGAGGTTCATTTACGAAATGAAAGCCAATGAGGAAATGGGATGCACTACCCAAAGGGTAGTATTATATACATAATCGCGTCGAAATTGTTATCCCGTTATTAATCTGAATGTTATTTTGGCTTTGCTTGAATCCGTGGATCGGAGCCGTAACATCGCCTATACCTGTATGTTTTCAAGAGATTAATTTTAAAAATAATTACGCGACATATTAAAAAAGTCTGTCTCATTTCTCTAATTTTCCATTTACCAGATCCCTCCTCACAGTTTAGTTCAGATGAAGACTCTATAAGGGTATGTATTTACTTATTGTATTTTATGTAATAAAAACTACCAGCAAAAATAAATAATCTCAGATTAAAGTTTTAAGGGCATGCAACAGTGTTTGCATCTATTATCGTTAAACCTGATTTTTATTTGGCAAGATTTATGATATTTATTTTTTAGAACATAGTTTAGCAATTAAAATCTCCTGGATTTTTTTCTTTGCTTTCCATGTTATTTCTTGCATTTATAAATGTCTTACGCAGAAGCAATTGATATGCATATCCGAAGATGGTGAGGCAAATATTTACAGTTCTTTGACGGTAGCGTCAGTGAAAATGTTAAATCTAAATTTTGCAAAGCATATTTCACACTCACAAAATGATACTCAGTTTTTGGGAATAGGAATTATACTAGAACGAGATGCGAAAATCATTTCAAGATATTCAAAAAATAATGTCTTAAGATCAAACAACAGACGTTTGTTCACTGTTCACTGTTTCCGAAATGTCACCAATGACTCTTGTGGCTTAGGTGACAAAATAAAATAAATAATTGAATTCCTAGTGTTTTTTTCTCTCGAATCACGTTTAAAACATAATCTTAAAACAATTGGAATAATGACAACGTGTTAGTTCACGTCAGTGAATTAGTGAAAAAGTAATGATATAAATGCTTGAATGGTTCTACTCACGCTGACTGAAATATAATTGACTATATGTAAGCGTCGCTCCAAAGCTTATATAACCACCCTACCAGGGTTTCATCGGCCAAGAACTTATTTAGTCACACGAGGAAGAAGAAAAATGGAAATACCACATCTTTTTTTTTATATATGTCTTTATTGATGGGTCGATACAGTATGTGGGACTTCACCTGTCACCGTCCGACCAGGTGTGTTCTCTACTCCAAAGTTAATAATGGACGAAAACTGATACATTAATTTAACAAAAGCGTTTAGTGGTGCTAATATGCCCGTAATGGAGCCACCGATGAGGGATTACTTTCTCCTGTCTCGCCCTTTCTTATCTAATGATATGCCCTTCTGTTTACTGGTGAAGGAAAAACTAATTAGGTGCGGCCAAGTTTCAAAGTTTGACTGGAAGGGGGCTTTATGGAGCCCATGCATGTATGAGAGCTTTACCTTGTACCCGGTGAGACGCCGTCAGCTGAGTCTGGTTTAGCAGCTGTCCATGCGCTCTCTGAGCTCTATAAATAAACTAATTAGTAACAATAGTTAGCCAAGTAAAGAAGAAGAATATATTTGGATGATCGGGGGTCGAACCATGCCCCCCCACCCTGAATATCCAATCGGAATTCCAGCTCACTAAGCTAGCCTGGACAAATAAGGATCTTGAATTCTCTCTGAAACTACCTCCATTGGCCAGATCCTCACTCGTGCAGGCTAGCTCAGTTAGTAGAGCACCAAATGATTATTGGGAAGGTAATGAGTTCAAGTTTTGGTTCTCCCAGTATAACATATCTTAATCTTGACTAATCATCATAATAATACCACAACACAAATTTACTTTACTCTTTAATTATGTAATTAATATTCATATCTAAAGTGTTTATTATTATTACTTCTTTCAAGTAATTCACGACGTATGGCGATCGATTGTAAGATCGAACTGTGCTAGTCCTGCTCTAGTAAAAATCTTCCCGATGTGAGTTCTCTCCGGTTCAAGTAACACAATATTGTGGACACGGGGCTGGACAAACGTGACCCCCTAATTTGAGTTACCTAGTGCGAGTGTGCGGATGCTGTGCCATTACATCAATATTTCAATAGAACAGGTGGATACAATAGGTTGATACATGAGGGTTCTTAATTTCGGAAAATGTTAGCGAGGCCCTTCAAATTGTAAATTTGAATATAAACAAAAACATAAAAAAGATATTGACATGAACTGGGACGTCTGTTGTTTGATCTTAAGACATTATTTTTTGAATATCATAAAATGATTTTCGCATCTCGTTCTAGTATAATTCCTATTCCCAAAAAATGAGTATAATAACATTTTGTGAGTGTGAAATAGGCTTTGAAAATTTTAGATTTAACATTTTTACTGACGCTACCGTCAAAGAACATAGTCATGGAGATGAGAGACTCTTACTCCCTTCGGGCTCGTCAATGAAAACCACGAACTTCACCCGGTGCAAATTTGATTTTCTTACCGGTACGTGCAATCCACACACGAAACGTGACAAACTGAATTCGTATGCGCTCTCTTGGAATGTCGTTAGCAGTTGGGAGGGGTGAGAGAGCCAGGGCAACAACCAGTGGGTTTCCGAAAGGTACGGGCCTATGAATTTTAAACAGGCTTGGACCTGGATCGTTATAACACAAGCACTGTGTGGGGAGTCATTAGCAGGAGGAGAAAAAAACTGATTACTTCGCCACTGTTCTCTGATCGTTCGGCTCTTGTAAGCTAGCAAGGCAAACGAATGGACAATTATCCATCGTTGAAAATTTCCGTTTCCTAATTAATGTATGGATCAGTGACCTCAATGTTTGTTTCATCGATCTATCAAA
Source organism: Acanthosoma haemorrhoidale (assembly GCA_930367205.1). Taxonomy (NCBI): domain Eukaryota; kingdom Metazoa; phylum Arthropoda; class Insecta; order Hemiptera; family Acanthosomatidae; genus Acanthosoma; species Acanthosoma haemorrhoidale. Next base: position 143,412,169 of record OV884011.1, read on the forward strand.
AATTATGGTTTATTTTTCTAATTTTAACCAACTCAAATTGAGTTACTTCGTAAACCAAACATGGCCGGGCCAATGTGGTCCTATGGCAAGCTTACTTCCATGTGACGACCGCCCCTGTTCGGAAATCAGCTAGGCCTCCCGACACATGATTGGATCCTAGCCGGTCAACTTGAACACGGAGGATTTTAATACACAAGTGATTTGTCGAACATCTAATGGAGTCCTGTCGTAGCTGATTGCTCAATGGTACCACAGCGGCATGACTTCGATGATAAAGAAATTACGAATCACCCGACGATTCCCCACCCATCAAACAAAGTGACATCACAATCACTCACTGCCGGCGAGCAAACAAGGATCAGCTAGCCATAAATCATGATGTTCGTGGGTCTAGATTAAAATCTTCTGTCTAACGTGTAATCGCTGTTGTAATATAGTCACTATCACACCTGTCGTATTTTTATTCATTTGGAGTTCACCTCCTGTTCTACTCCGAATTAAGCCCAAAAGGGGAGGGGATGACGTTGAAAATCAAGTGTAATAGGTAAACAACAGGAGCGACATAAAATGCGTAATTTTCATTGTTGCTAAAAAAAAATCAATTTTATTTCGCCTAATTGTTTCAAATATTTCATTGTCCTAGGGACTCTCGATTTTCAAACATCAGCCATTCAATCATTAGTGACTGCAAATACTTTTCTACCTAAATGAACTGGGTTCATAATAGAGTGAAATAATGAAATTTTAATTAAATGTAATTTTTGAATTCCTACGATAGAGAACCAATTATATGGAATCCACAACTAGTATTCCTGCGATTCGTTTAAACGGTCTAATTAAAATTTTATATCTATTTTATTATTTTCAATTATATTAAGGTATATTACAACTAACTACTACGACTTTCACTTTTTACTTCTTCAAAAACGGAAAACGGCGCGGAGTCGTAATTCAACCGAACGCCAGTCGGCAAGTACGAAACTCGAGCAGCTCGGGGTTTGCCAAGTCACTAGTCCTTGAAACCAGGTTTTATTTGAATTAGAAAAAAATGCATAAAGGATACTTAGAAAAACCTTAAATCCAACAATTTACCTACTTTAATTTCTTATCTGTCAGAAATAGTGGTTTAAGTGAGCATTGCCGAAAACTGGCAGGTGTTACACCCTACAGCTACCTTCTTTTTTTTTCACAATTATAGCCAATTTAAATTTCATAATGACTATTGAATAATGATTCAGACGGGGAAATTATGTTTTATTTCTGGTTACAGGCAACATATCGTACATTCCTATCGGGTTACTATTGATTTAAAGGGACTGCATCGTTCACTCAATTTTATTGTTAATAAAAATGTATACTTTAATAATGCATAAGTACGCTGACTGTTCGCACTATTTGGTTCACCAACTTTTTTTGTTGTGAAATATATTTGACCTATTTTATTAAAATATGTCGATATATATAGTTGTGGGTCATGCCATTTTACGACACCATTTTCAGGAGTCAATAACGCTGCTTATGAAGGTGGTTTCTGATTATGATAAATAGTGGAGAGAAAATGGCATCAATGAAAGCGCTCGTTCATATAATTATGTATACTAATTTGTGGGGAGACATTGTCATTGATAAATAAAAATATATTTCTCCTGAAACCAATTATAAATTTTAAATCCTTGTATTCACTCAACCGGAAAAGGAGTCCTCAAGATTCACTGACCCAGAACTAAAACGATCATTGCCAACGAATTGGCAGGGTTTTAACTTTTCAACCTCTGTAGGAAAATGAGGAAAAATCAAACATTATAAAAAATTACAAGTGATCAAGCGAAAACTAAATTGGTTTAATAAAAATAAATCCGATTTTAGTATTTTCAACATGATCAATAAAATATCTTTAAAATACACGATAATCTAGTTTCATTAGTATATGTAGGTTGTAGTGCCCTTACTTGTGGAGTAAGAGAGCTTCAAGATTTATCTTGAACCAGTAATGTAGCCAAAAAGTCAAAATAATACAAAAGCCAGTCAAGCGGATTATGAAGTGAATTTGTGTGCCAATGAAATTATATAATTTCCAATAATAAAAAAATAATGTAGTTAATTAGTAATAATGAATCCTTCCGACTCCTTATCCATTCTCCTGTGGAATGCGAATGGTGTTCGCACCCACATTAACGAACTGACAGCACTACTCCACGACAAGAACATCGACGTAGCTCTCATTACTGAAACTAGACTTACGAGTAACGACCATTTATGGTTCGACAGTACCAGACTTATCGAACTGATCACCCTGATGGAAGAACACATGCAGGTACCGCTGTCATTGTCCATAACTCCATTTCCCATCACATAGTTCCTGTAGTAGCACATGATTTCCTTCAGTCCACTGCAGTGTCAATCAGCTCATTCACTTTTCCCCTTACTCTACATCAGTGTACTGCCCTCCCAATAAATCCATTTTCGATTCCCAATTCATCTCCTTTCTAGGCTCCATCGGACATTGTTTCCTTGTGGGTGGGGACTTTAATGCGAAGCACCAACACTAGGGGTCAAGATCCACGAATACACGCGGACGTGCGTTGCTGTCAGCACTCACACGGAAACATTGCCCCTTCTGACACAGCCACCTATTGGCCATCAGATCCCAACCGAAATCCAGATCTCCTTGACTTTTTCTTCTACAATAGTTTAGGAACCCTAAACTATTCACTCACGCGCCTCGATTACCTCTCCTCCGATCATAGCCCTTTATTATTAATCTTTATTACTATTAGCCCTGTGATCCTTACCATTTCCCTAAGACCAATTCACAAACTGCCTCCTCTTTCATTTATTAGGGGACCAGTCGATTGGGACCACTTCCGCCAGCTTCTTACATGCTTGGTAGACCTCGAAGTGTCCCTGAAAACATCGTAAGACCTTGACGATTTAGCGCATTCTTTCACTACTCAGGTTCAGAGGTCGGCTTGGGAGGCATCGTTGCCCCACCGTCATCCGAAAACTCACAATCAAAATCTTTTACCTCACCATCTCAAAGACCTAATCCAATCCAAACGCAGTTCCAGAACACTATGGCAAAGATCCTGACATCCTGCTGATCGCCACTCATACAATCAGTACTCCAGACTGGTAAAGCGGCAATTGGCGTCCTTCCGTTCCGATTCTTTCAATTCCCTCTTCTCCACTCTTTCTACCAGGGATAGTTCTTACCCGTGGAATGTAACTAAAAAAATCCTATAGTATCATCCTGTTTCACACCCACTCCGTCGTGATGATGGGTGATGACACTGCAGTCCTGTCAACCCATTCAGACCCTGATATAGCATCCCAACAAAAACACCTTGATGAGATCGAGTATTGGTGCAACCAATGGTGGATCAAGGTCAATGAAGCAAAATGCTCCCTTATAACCTTCACCCTCTGCCACAAGTCCTGTGCGCTAGTCTTTTTAAATTTGATTCCTCTCCCTGTGTCTGAGACAGTACGGTATTTAGGCTTCCATCTTGGCAAAAGACTGACATGGAACCCATACACGAGTTTAAAAAGTTAAGAACTAAACAGACGCTTTGGACATTTGTACAGACTACTTTGACGTACATCCCATCTCTCAATAGAAAATAAACTACTTATTTACAAAGTTATACTTAAGGCAATCTGGACGTACGGAATAGAGCTATGGGAGACAGCAAAAAAGTCAAACATCAAGCGCATCCAATCCTTTCAATCAAAAGTCCTGAGAACTATAGTAAATGCCCCTTATTACATCAACAACAAAACCCTTCATAACAATCTTAATATACCCTACAATCTTGAACTCATCCCTTCCAATTTCATGAAATTCCATAGTAACCTAGCCAACCACCCTAGTTCCGTAGCACAGTCATTGGACTGCTTCACTCATCCCTATAATCCTCCTCGGAGACTCAAACGGCAGTGGCCTCGTGACCTGCTATAAATGCGTGACAGTGGGAGTCCTGGCAATGGCCAGTTTCTTCAATTATGCCCTGAGCGTCTGTGGCTCTCGCACTCTTGGCCAGCCTCCACTTGCTTGTATCCGGTGACGCGGCTGACGGAGGAGCGTGGCGGACTTCCCAAGATTCCGCTTCCTCTTTCGTATGCGCGGGAGGCAGCAACCATGTGGACTTAAGGGGCCCCTGGGCTGTTTGTATGTATTGTATGATGAATTGAAAATATGGTATGAATGTGAACATTTATCTCAATTATTTATTGTCTATTAAGTATTAAGGCAGATTGTAATTTCATCATAATAAAGTTGTTTTATAACAATAAATCCGAAGGGCTAGTGCGACCAGGTGAAGATACTACACACAGACTCAATATACCCAATTATAAAAGCATCAACTGCAATTATTGGATTATTAAAATCAAATAGCTTGAAGTATACTATAAGCTGCGGCAAACGGTGGGGATTTGTTCAGGCTTACTTTTTTTTTTTTACGATTTACAATCAAGTTGCTGATTGTATCTTTGTGACTTTTGTGATTGTAAAAGATTTATTTTTTGAGTTTAATTGTTTGTTTTTCAAAACCAATACAAAAAATATGCTTTTACACAATGAATCCTCTGCTTTACATAGATCTTAAAATTTTAATAAGATGGCCTACATGAAGAAGCAACGAAAATACTGTGTATTCCATGAACTAGTCATTAATAAATTCCTTCAAAATGAAAAAAAATTCTGTCAAGGGAAAGATTTTTAAATCCCTTGTTTTTTTTTGTTTTTTTTTATGTTATGCTTTTAAAGTATTAAAATTTCCTGATATCGGGTGTGGAGCTCATCGAACTTCAAGTTTTTTTTCCCGATGACATTTCAATTTTATAAAGTCTTTAGCTACCGAAGCTCCCAGAAGCTTTAATTATATAATGAACCTTGTCCTCTTTAGAGTCATTTAATCAGGTCCATTCAAGTCTTCAGACTGAAGCTCTTTTGATCTTCGAATTAGAAAGTGTTTCTCCAATTTCTCTAATGCTGTTTGTTCAGTTTGTCCTGTAGCTCTAACCAGTCACTGATTTTACATTACTTCGACAGGTTTTTTCCTCCCATCCAATGTAAAATCCTTTAGGCCCACTCTCTTTCTTCTTTTGAGCTGAGAGTGGCTTACTTATTTCACATTTTTTTTTTCTAGTGGCTTCCTCGATACTCCACAGTTTTGATGAAAAAAAACTAATATTCTTCTTCTTTTTGGTCGACATTTATCTTTATTTCATCTTGAATTTCACTACTTTCAAAAATCGTTATCAATCCATTGAAGTAACCCATTTTCAAATTACCACCAAAGAAACTGATGGAAAGTGTTTTATTAAAGACTGAAGAGCATTTTACAGACATCGTTCTTTTCATAATAAAAATCAAGGGTCAAAATAATGTTTCATAATGAACAAATTTACAAAATTGTAAGTCATCTCAATTTTTATTGATGTCATAGTGATCATTTTCACTAGTTTTCTTTATAGGAAGAAGTTTTTTAAAAGAAACAGAATTATGCAGCCGAGTCAACGCGATGTCATTTACATCCATTTTCTGATTAAATATGAATTACATTCCACGTACATGCAACGACATTGCTGTTGCGTAACACAAATTAATCAACTATTACTTACTTAACTAATACCTCTACACCATCAATACATGTATGTTCATATATACACATTCATATTCATACATACAGATATATGTTTTCAACTATCCTTGTTGTTGTCGTTTAATTATCTTGTATCCTTAAATGTCTTGTTTATTACTGTGCTATACTGATATATACATATGTTAAAGTCAAGAGTATGAATGTATTGTAAATAAATACGATCATGGGATGTAAACAACACATGATCCTATATGTATAGGATTGTCGTAATAATAAAAGTAAGTTTTTCTCTTGAGCCCAAGTGTGTCAGTACGTTTCCCCATTTTTCTTTTTATTAAATCTTTACCACCGGAAATTAACTTTTATATATATATACATAACTGAGGGAATCACTATTATGATTTAAATCATTTTTTTGTAAGCCAGAATTAGATTCCTTCATTTGTACTTAATATACTCAATATTTCATTTTATATTTTACCAATGTTGCTTCTATAAGAATGAATTCATCCTCAGCGTACTATATACAGATTATAGACTATTTACAATGCTTGCATTTCTCTGGGCCATCAGATCCCAACTGAAATCCAGATCTCCTAGACTTTTTCTTCTACAATAGATTGGAAACACTAAACTATTCACTCACGCGCCTCGATGACCTATCCTCCGATCATAGCCCTGTGATCCTTACCATTTCCCTAAGACCTATCCACAAACTGCCTCCTCCTTCATTTATTAGGGGTCCAGTGGACTGGGACCACTTTCGCCAGATTCTTACACACTCTGTAGGCCACAAAGTACCCCTGAAAACATCCCGAGACCTAGATGATGCAGGCAGTGCATTCCTTCACTACTCTGATCCAGTGGTCGGCCTGGGAGGTATCGTCACCCCACCGTCAACTAAAAAATCACAATCGAAATTCTTTACCTCAGTATCTCATAGACCTAATCAAATCCAAACGCCACTCGAGAACAGTGTGGCAAAGATCCCGACATCCTGCTGGTCGTCGCTCATACAATCAGTACTGCAGGTTGCTAAAGCGCCCATTGGCATCCTTCCGTTCCCATTCTTTTAATTCCTATCTCTCCTCTCTGTCTACCAGGCACAACTCCTTGTGGAATCTAACTAAGAAAATCCTAAAATATCATACTGTTTTACACCCACTCCGTCATGATGATGGGTCCTGGGCGGCTTCGAGTGGCGAGAGGGCGGAAGGATTTGCACTGCATCTTTCCCGTATTTTCACTCCTCACCTTACTCCTCAAAACCATACTCATCGCTCAACTGTTGAAGATTTCCTCACTTCACCTATCCCTCTCTCACTACCACCAAAAGCCGTTAACCCCTCTGAGGTCAAATATCTTCTGAAATAATAACCTTACCGAAAATCTCCATGATATGATCTCCTCTCTCCTCGAATCCTCCAAAAACTTCCTCCTAAAGCCATAATCTTCCTAACCTACATTTATAACTGCATTATCCGAACGACACATTTTCCTCTCCTCTGAAAACATTCCATTATAGTCCTATTCGCCAAACCCGGCAAACCACCCAATGACGCCTCATCTTACCGTCCAATTAGCCTACTCCCTATACTCTCAAAAATATTTAAAAAACTCCTATTAAAACGCCTACTTCCAATTATTAAATCCGAAAACCTTTATCCTACTCACCAGTTTGGCTTCCGTCAACAACATTCCACTACTCAACAAGGCCTTCGCGTTGTTGATCACATTTTCTCAGCTCTTAAATCCAAACAGCTTTCTTGATATTGCTCAAGCTTTTGACAGGGTTTGGCACGCAGGTTTGCTTTACAAGCTCAGAGGATATTTACCGCAGACCCTATTCTTAATCCTACAGTCCTACCTTTCAAACCGCTTCTTTCAAGTCCGCTGTGGTTTAGAATATTCTAACTACTATCCCATAAAAGCAGGAGTTCCACAGGGCAGCGTCCTGGGTCCCATCCTCTATAATCTATACACCGCTGATGTCCCCTCCACCACCAATACCTTCTTTGCAACATTTGCAGATGACGGTGCAGTCCGGTCAACCCATTCAGACCCTGATATAGCATCCTTGATAACAACACCTTGATGATATCGAGTATTGGTGCAACCAATGGCGAATCAAGGTCAACGAAGCAAAATGCTCCCACATAACCTTCACCCTCGGCCGCAAGTCGTGTCCGCTAGTTTTTTTTAAATTTGATTCCTCTCCCTGTGTCTGAGACAGTAAGGTATTTAGGCTTCCATCTCGACAAAAGACTGACATGGAGCCCACACACGAGGCTAAAAAGACAAGAACTAAACAGACGCTTTGGGCAACTGTACAGACTACTTCGAAGGACATCCCATCTCTCATTAGAAAATAAACTACTTATTTATTATAAAGTGACGCGGCTGACGTAGGAACGTGGGGGACTTTCCAAGACTCCGCTTCCTCCTTCGCACGCGAGGGAGGTCACAAGAATGTGGACCTTGGGGGCCTCTGGGCTGTTTGTAAATATTGTATGAATAAGCGCGTGAATGGTGAATTGTAAATATGGTATGAACAATAGCATTTATCTCAATTACTTATTGCCTAATAAAAAGGCAGATTGTAATTTTATCCTTAATTGTTGGGAGAAAAAAAAAAAGAAAAAAACAATTTTTAAATAAAAATAAAGTGGTTGATTAATTTTAAAAAGCTTTAGTGAACTTGTAGAGTAGAGTATTGAAGTTGATGAAACTATAAAAAAGGATGAGCTCAGAGTTATGGAATTATGGTGCGTAAAAACTTCAGTTATGTCCTCCCACGATTTATACGGCAGTGTAATTTTTTCATTATGGCACATCGGAAGTTTCAATGAAAAAGCGACATCGGAACCAGCTTTAACGGCTGTTTTCGTAATTTCGTTTATTTTATAATGAAACTGTAACAGCTTGAAGGAGCCACTTAATTATAGAGCACTAAGTAAGGTTTGACCTCGTCAAGTGAATAGTTAGAGCCAACTATCCATTTACCTAGCCGATTTTAACAATTAACTGAGTTAGCCAAATCAAAACTTCGGTCATTCTAAAGTGCTAAGTTGTTATAAGCGGAACTCGATTCTATATCCTCTTTCTCTCAGTAAAGGCGAGAAACTTGAAACAGTGCGGGAGGGGGGGATAAGCATTTAAATGCACTCAATATTTATCAGTTTTTCTGAATTTAATAACTGTTAAAGTGTTTTTAAGCACGCGAATAGTTAACGCGAAGTTGGTTCCCATGATGATTTACCCCATATATTGGATCGAATTCAGAATAGCTTAGAAACATAAATCTGGCATAATTTCCCTTATCAGTAACAATATGAATCAGTTGTAGGTTTTTATGTTCTTCTTTTCCTAGATTTAAATAAGGAGATATTATTTTATTATTAGTAGTTAAGTAATATACTAGTTTTAGTTTTGGTTTCGAGGCACTCTGGTGTCTGGCAACTACGGTAAACGTAATGTAACTTATAAACAAAGTAAAGATAATTATTGAAAAATAAATACAGGTAAATGGATTTAATTATGGCTAACTTACAATAATTAACCCAGTACAGAGAGAATGAGTAAACTAAAATAAAGTCTACCTTGGTTAGATAAAGAAACAAAACATTCTTGTTTAAAAAAGGGTTTTGTAACACATTTTTGATTAGTATTAATGATTAAATCACTTATAAGGGCAGGAGACGCTATGATTAGCTGAATCGTCGATTGTCAATAGTGTTGAAAAATTCTCACGAGAAACTAAAAACCTTGAAAGAAAATTTGTTCTTCTACCTTGCAATTGAGTAGATAGCAACCCCCCACTGGGTATGTTAATGACTGATAAATATATTATTCAGATCCTATCTAAGTAACAAGTTAACTAAACAAGCTCCTTTTACATCTTCCATCAAATTTTACATCAGCGATTCCTATTAATTTTGGAGTTTAGTGTGGGGACTTGTTAATTTGCACTCAATAGAACTGTACAGTGCACTAACGTCTTACCTGGTGTCCTTCCCTTTTTTCATTTTTATTATTGAAAAACAGGGTTATACTTTTGAATAACCCCAGGAGAAGTTTAGTTCGAGCCTTTATGTATAATAGTAAAAGAATGAATATCGTAGAACAACTTGTTGTGATAAAGCTTTACTACCGGATGTTACATCACATTTTAGTCAGAAGTTGAATTTCATCTAGTTAATAGTCGTCTTAATTTTATTCCATGACATTTATTCTAGGTATTAAATATGATTTTTTTTTTCAGGTAAGGCTGGATTACGCAAGATATCGATACGATTAAAAATCAAGACAAAAGGTTAGTTACTTGGTTTTACACGCAGCGAAAGTAGGGGTACGGGATGTAAAATTAAATAATTATAATTTGTTATGTAAACTGAATTTATTGATATAATGAAAATATGTGTATACGATTGATGGTGAGTGCGAACCCAAACTTTATCGACGGACTATGCCGTCATTTTCAAGGGTTTAAGCTGAAAGTAACTATAGCACTTGCCGGATTGACTACTTTTAGAGAACCCTTTGGTAGAAATCAAACAAGCTGTGGAGAGACAGAATATGTTTTATTTTTTTTCATATCCTTATGAATACAATTAATAGCACACATGTTAGCAAGATTATTTCACACAGTGCTCGAAGCTATGAAAAATCTCCAATGTGTTATCTTGGGGCTTAGGTTAGGGGGATCAAATATTCCTGCTAAATGAGGAAATGCCAATTTCCCTTCTTGATTATAATGATTTGCTAAAGTGGTATGAGATGGATTGTGTTGAAAGCCCTAGGGAGGAGATAGTTGGCGTGGGACTGCTCACAGTAAAAGGATTGATCATCGATTCTAATCTCTTTACCAGCCTGAGAAGAAAACGCCTCATGCCCTGTCTCAAGCAGCACTTCGGCCGAACAGATTCCCCCGATCGGATTCAACGATTTGTGTGCTGTGCTATGACATAGTACTTTTAAGTAATCTCTTACACATGACTAGCCTGAAATAAACTGCTGCTTACAAATTGAAGTGGGCCACTTATTTATTCAATGGATTACTTATTAGGTTATTTTACTTATTAGTTTAAAAAAAAAGAAACCTGAACGAGGGCTGAAAGAAACGATTTATTCATTGATAATTAAGAAAAAATCAAATATAAATTTTTCAAAGGCATTGTATTTTATTTATTTTTCAATAACTTTAGTAGGGTGCTGAGCCTCCTCTGCTTTGAATTAAATATTTACAATGGTGTTTCATACCCAAAAGGCTCAAAATTTACAATTGGGGAACATGAGCCCATTCCCCAATTAATGCATCTGCAAATCTTATGGACAAGGCGAACGCACGTGTAACTGGCGTTGGAGTTTACGCCAAACATGCTCAATCGGACTTATGTCGTGTGAACAAACGGACCATATCATGCGTGTGATATCTTGTTACTCTGGATAAATCTCAACCAGCTTTCCTCTCGACGATGTCGAGTATTATCACCAAAAATAGTGAAATTTCTTGTGCAAAACGGAAAATAACAGACCTTATGACATTGTCCAGGTATTTTTGAGCCCATTCCTGAAACAGTATCAGCTGAGTTTTTCGATTAACCGGTTTAGCAGCCCAGGCCATTGTTGAACCACCTCCATAAGACCGCACTGCTTCAGTCACACTTGCATTCAATCGCTGGTCTTGCTCTCTCCACACTCTAAAAGGCCGATCATGACGATGAAGAACGTATTACGATTCATCAGTAAATAAACAATGGTCCCAGTGTGAACAATGTCTTGAAATCCGGACCCGTGTTGCGTCCTCAAAAGCGCTTTTCAGTTGTCGAGCTGTTGAATCTTGTTGCCTAGTGGTCTGGATTTTTAAATATCGGTCCTGTTGAAGGGTGGTTTTTTGAACTCAGCCCCCTTTTCACGAGTGTAGTGAGCAGAATATGTTCCGTGATATCGTGACCAGGCTCTTCTGATAACTGTGTGAGAGCAACCAAGTCTAGTGGCAACATCACACTGAGAATGGCTTAACTCTAAAAGAGCCAAAGCCCCCATAGTCCTGCAACAGTAAGTCTTCGTAAAGGCCTTTAAAAAAGCTGTCTAGTGCACTGGCTAAATGAGTACTGATCGTGACAGACGATTATTGATTTCTTTTATACGAATATTGAGTTATTAAATTCAGATTAAATCATTGCGTAAACAAAATTAATTTTTTTATTTTTATTTTTAATTTTTATTAATTCTAGTAGAGATTATGATTAAGACCAAGGATAATTTGTAAAAATAGTTTATTTTACACTGAAAAACAATTTAAATCATCCTGGTAAAATAAAATAAGTAATATCTAAATTGGTATATATGAAGCATAAATTAAGTTGTCAGTGCATTGTAAGTTCAATTTTTGAGTAGTTTAGTAATGGAGCTGCTACGTATATGATGGAGTTAAATTTGTCAACATGCTGCATAAACCGATAAAAGCGAAACGTGTTGGGTAACCAAAGCAGCAAGATGAAATATAAAAAATATTACTAGTAGAATATAGAATGAAAAGGTGCATGGGCTGAATATATTCAGGGATTTTCATGTGTTCAATATGTTTATATGCTCAAAGGAGGTTATTAAAAATCGTCTTTCAATAATCGGGGTGGTAATGATATTCGTAAATTGCAAATTAGCATAACCTTATTTTTATTGCTAAATAAATTGATTTGAATATTGATGAAAATCGAGTTCCAAAGGAATGCTATGTAATTCAATAGATGATTTGAATTTGAAATGGTTTGATTAATAATTGGAGGTTGTGGATGTAGGTGTGAGAAAGTTGAAATAAGTTTAAAGTTGTTCTTAACAAAACAAACCACCACAGAGAGTTCGATACATACTTCAGTTACTTTGTATTGCAAAGTAGAACAGCCTGATCAGGGTAACCAACATGTCCAACAATTTACATTATAAATATTTTTCCGTCTCATTTATGGACACCCCTCGTTGAGTGGCGCACTTGAGAGGTTGTGCACATGAATAGCTGTAGAGTACTGCATGATTCAGAAGCCTCCGGAAATTGCCCTTCAGCAACTGCCGGTGACATTGAAGTGGCTGACCAGAAATTAATAGGTCACTATCTGTGTTAGTCTTCGATTCCCGCCAGTGCGTAACCACCAGTATCTCTCCCCTCTACTGCGAGACGAATAAACCCTTCGTAAAAGGGCTTATTTCAACCCACATTTTCATTAACGGAAGTTTCTGTTACCACACTTTAACTGATACATAGTTTTTCACTTATGTGATTATGAAAATTCTCTCATTGGCTTAGCGTTCTTTTCCTTTCTGATAAATTAAAAAACGGCCTTCATAATGAAAATTCGATGTCATCACGCTCGTTTAGTTTCAAGTATTATTTGTTGAAGTTTCATTACCTTCAAATTTTCTTTAATAACTGTTTTTAGTAAGGCGGAAAATTGTCCTAATTTAAAAGAGATTGAGTGATCAGTGATACATTAAATTTATTAGTCAATTAATTATAAACGGATGCTTCCGACTCAGAGTTTTACAATCGCGATGGCCTTTTAACATGGATATATGTCATTTTTGGTTTTCAAAGGCTCGTTTAGTGTAATGAAATTCCGTTCCTGCAGAAACATTGTTCTGAAATAAAATCTTAACACAAGATAATGCTAAGATAATGTTAAGAACAAGTAGAGGGGGGTTGAGCAGAACTGTATACCTGCCTCTTGACTTCATAGAAGTCACTGATGGTTCCTGTTATTTTTAAGTAATCTGCCCTCCTTACTTTCCTTACTCCCTGTCCCCAGAATCTTACCCTTTTCTTATACATATATGTCTCAAGTTTAGCCACAGAAACTCGTCCCCAGACCTTCCACCCAGTATGTAGTAACGTAACTCTTAATATTTGTGTATACCAGTGTTTTGCTTGTACTTCATAATAAAGCTTTTCTGTCTTTTCTTTTAAAAAACTCTCCTTTACAAAGATTATTTAACTGATGATAAACTGAAATACTTTCCAAATGTAATACCAAAGATAGTTAGGAATTCCTCAATAAAAAGAAATCAGTTAGAGTATTTTATTACACAAGGGTTTGTTTTTTAATCTATAATTTTTAACTTACTTAAGTTACTGTAAATCTCCTTTATTTGATATTCCTCACAAACACAAAAAACAGTTAATGAAGAATTTCCTTAGGCGAAATTGCCTTAAATTTAGAATAGCTCTGCTAACTGCTATGTTCCAATGAATTGACATCAACAACAACGAAATGTAGGCATATTGTTTTTCTTCACCTGATCGATAAATTATGGAATCCTTGAATTATTCTTGAATGTTCATTCCTGTAAGATAAACGTAATTGTTTATCGACTAGGTAATATACCCTGATTTTCCCGAAATAGTTACGGTAAATGGGAACAAGGAAAGCATTTAACAGTAATAAGGTTTCTGTTTATCCAACCAATATAACAGCTTCTCTATACTACATCAGGCTGGCTTGATTAGGTTTTAGCTCTAGTATCAGGTTGGTGTTTTTTAGTTAACAGAAAACTTAGCTTTGAAAACTAGTGCGGGTGCCAAAGTTAAATTGGGGTTTCTAAAACATACCGAAACATGATTTTATTGCTATTTATTGAGCCTTAACTGTTTAATGATAATATATTTTGATATAGCCGCAATATTTTTGAATGTGGAAAGTAAGCATTATCATTTGACTTACAACTGCGAACTTGTATATTATGGTTTGATGAAGCTTTAACTCACTTTTTATAAATTGAAATAATTAAAAAGGTAAAATATCATATAACACAAGAAAACCGAAAGCATTTTATATTTTTATGTTTAATCTATTATTTAATTTGTTTGTAAATGGTATTTATAAAAAAATTATTTGGCTGCAAGAGAAGTTTACTTTCTTAAATCAATCATTATTATTTTATAATTTTTTGATCTCATTTTATGGGTAGAATCATTAAATTATCTTAGGGCAAACCCAAAGAATAATTTTTTTATAGGGTTTATGTTTAATACCAGAGGTCAGCTATAAAAATTGCTGGGAACTAAAAATACTGACAATAAAGTAGGTTTAAAATCTATCAAGCTAAAATTTTCGTAAAGGTTTAATATCAAGGACTAAAGTTTGAAAACCAGATATATATCATTACATTAATGAAAACAATCTGTTTACTAATTTTGTGTGTTTAAAAAATTATAAACAAAATAAAGTTTTAACAACTAAATACTATAATTTCAAATTTTATGGAATATATCGGATAAAACTATCGGAATAAGAAATACTACAAATAACAAACCTGAGATATTTGTCTATAATGATGTGATTAACATTTTATGTGTGTACCTAATGGCATACTACTAATGTAAACTTTTAGAATATACTTTATTTGAGCAGCAATTAGAACGGAAACAAGTCTGTAAATTTGATTTATGTAGACTAACATAAATTATTTGGAAAAATATATAAATGTTTAAGTACGATCAGAACATTGTGGATAGGTTACACGACCAGCTAGGCAAGAAATAATAACCTATATCTATTTTAAAGAAATCAGAAACCTAGTAATTTCTGTAAATATTTTATTTGAAAAAACGAATACTCAACCCGAGGAAGAAGACAGTTCAAATAATGGTTCATAGTTGGCTGGTAGAAAAAAATTGCTATTTTCAAGACCAACAGGTTGCCTCCCTTTTCAAGGGTGAACAGAAGTACAGAATTTATTTATAAACGACGAGGAGTGAAATCAGTTCTTTGTGATTACAAATCGAACCTTTTTATGTGTGTATTTACAATATCCTATCTAGAAAAATCTACGTTTTTCGATTGACAAGCGTTTGTAAAGCTATGCCGATATAACAATAGCATACTTGTTACACTGTACAATTCAGATTGGAAAAGACAGCTTATATATTCAGCCGTGCATATTTTATAAATGGATTCAGAATCAGTGCTGTTTTCAAAAATTATTACTGAGTTATTGAAACAGGCCCGGCTGGATATGATATAATATTTATTAGATACAAGTCCTATGTTCCCCGCCCACCCTCAGGCACACTGGTGCACTGTTAATATTTCAGGTGAATTATCAAATGGTACGAATAGCTTTAATTATCTTCACCGGTTACCGGGAAGTCGACAAAACGTTACGGGCTCCAGAATTTCTTCCATTTCTACAACGTTCAATAGCTTCAAATAATATTTGCTTGAGTCTTATTACCTTATTCAAACTAAGAGAAGGTATGTTTTATTAGGGAATATTAATAATTAATCTTGGTTGCTGGAGAAGGTCTTTAATCTTCATTGTATCGTTTTATGGGAATTCTGTATGTGAACCGGATTTTCTCCTTATTTATTCAAAGTAGTTACTCATTTTTCCTTACCAAGAATATGATAACATATGCTGAAAATGATCTCAGGCCTAGTCCAGAGGATTTCTCGTTGCAAAATATACTGTATCCTAAAACAAACTATAACTATAACAAAGGCCAAAATTACGATTAGAAAAATAAAAATGATATACTTCTGATTTTTTTTTTAAAGGTTTGGTGGGGAAATGTCTTCAACAGCATAGTCCCTGAGGGTGAGGTTTGAGGGCGAGGGGTAGTTTTTTTCAGTTTTCTCTACGCAAACGACGATTTTGACAAAAAGTTATTTATAATTTAAAATAAATAAAATTGCCTATAAAAATTTTTTCCCTTGAGTCCCTAATAGTTTATGCGATAGTGAGGGTTTAAAAACAGTAATTTTCACAATATTTGTTAAAGTGGTTTATTCATGAGAAGACAAATTAATATTGAACAAATCAAACATTTTTAATAAATACACCAGTAATGTGAAAAACGTTGTACACATATCTAATCAATCTTTTTGATGAGAGATGCAAAGAGGTTTTTGATGGGTGATCTAAGCCTACCAAAAAAAAGAGTAATGGGTAAAAGTGGTGATCGAAACAGTAGTAAGAATGGTGAAAAAAAATTAAGTAGTAAGATGTTTCACAAAAACTTCTGCTGACTTCAAATTTAAAGAAAATATTAAAGTAATTGTTCAACAGGAAAACTTTCTTGACAATGAGAATAATAAATTGAGGGTTATTCAGCTCCTCCCACAGAAAATGGCTTCTTAGTGAATAAAGGTAAGAGTGCCTACAGGTGATGCAGATGTAATTATTGTCAGGGGTGGAAGAGTAACAGCAACTTCTCATCCTAAATTTTCTGTAATAGGGAAAGAAATTGACTTACTAGTGTTATTAGTTTCTTTGGCACCCCGAGAGAACAAGATTTATTTCATAAAGTCTGGGAAAGGAAAAGTTTAAACAAAAATCTTTTACAATGAGTATCTTTTTCCTGCATGGTTTCAGTGGACGTGGCACGACTCATTTACAGCAAGTGCATGGTGAACATTTATCAAAATAAACCCTCCGAAATGAGAGAAGTCGCTGACAACCAAAGCCACGTGAAGTTTCTCTTGATAATAAAAAGATTATAGGGAATATAATCTGTAATGCTCTTGGCAATGAACATGATCTGAACCAACACTGGCATTTTTCATTTCCTCGATCATTGGCCAAGCTGAAGAACGATGTTGCATCACTAACTCCAACAAAAGGTTAGGCAGTACATCACTCGTTCAGGGTACATTTACAGGTCTAAGAGTGGCTTAATAACCACTTGTCACTAGAGTAGTGGGGTTGGGTCCGAGGACGATAAATCATTGTATCCACTTAGAATAAAGGACCCACTTGCTTCGGAAACAATTTCGAAATATATAATTTTTGTTTCGGAGTTCAACTGGGTGAGGTGGATCCCGGAATGCGGGGATTCCATGCTCACCTGACTGTGGCAACTACCATGCAACATGTACCAACGGCCATTACCTAGTATTGGTATATTTATCAAAAATATTTTGCTTTGTTCAACATTAAGCTTTTCTTTTTTTCTTAGTAATTAACCGATTTAACAAAAATTGTAAATATTCCTGTTTTTTAATACTCGCTATCTCCTAAGGCATTAATTCAACGGAAACAATAAATAATGACATTTTTATAGGAAAATTTGTTTGCTTTAATTTCGTGATATAAATTACTTTTATCTAAATTCACTAGTTTGCGAGATATTTAAGGAGAAACCAAATAAAATCTTTTAAACTGCTCCTTCCCCTCGCGCTCACCCGCTGTTGTACAGGACACTCCCCCAACAAAGGTACCACAAATCATATTGGTTCATTCCCTAGACTACATGCAGGAGCACGCTAAATTCTGAAATGCAGTTTTCCTGTGAGACATTCCTAGTGATTGAGTTTTGTGTCGCAACCTAATATACCAAACAATAGTGCTCGATACGTAATATAAGCTCGAAAGCCAGTTGACAGTTTGGAGGAAGTCTCTATTAGGCAAAGAGCTTTGGACGGACTTGATTCAAGCTCGGTGGGGAACTTGGGCCGAGGTGAAGGATAAGGCTCCAAGTTGACAAGCTTCTGGGGACGGCTAGTTTCAAGTTAGAGTCAGGCATTGCTCTTTGCTCTAAATTAATGCTTGTGGCTATCAGCTGGAACCACGCCTGATGACAGTTAACAGCCGTATTTAACTTTGGTATTGGATGGTAATATTAGCGGCCACTATTGACGAATAGACCCATTGAATACCTATCCACACAAATAAACATACGCGTCACTCATCTCTGAGACAAACGATGTAATGTTATTCCCTTTACAAAATCTTCACTCTCACGTTGCAACTTTTACATCCGACAGATTATAGTCGGGAATAAAAGTCTGAACAATTCGCTTCACAGTAAATGCTCTTTCACCACCTAAAATACTTGGTTCGAAATGACTACTTATACGCCAAAGGAATAATGCACTGGCAGAACCAGGACTTAAACCTCCCCAATATCTAGGGGGGGGGGGGGGCTTTACTAACTTGCACCTGTTACGATCTTCCCAGTATCTATGCTTTTTGGCCAGACTCTCACAATGACTGTGAGCAATGTCCTACGGCGGGGAAGGGAACTCTATCTCAGCAAAATCGGCCCACATCGTTTCTCTATTAATTCTTTTTGTAACATCCGAGATTCAATTAAAACCCACCTAAACTATTTTCTAAAGTTTAATTTTGCACGCATAATTAACTCATTTAAATAGTTTGATTCATTAATTATTTTTCCACATGGGATAACCTTCAAGATAATTTATTTATTCAAAGATAATTCAATATAATTGTCACAAGAGCATAAGAATGTGTAACAGGGAAAATAATATTATCAGATAATGCCCAAAATGAATTAATCATTGTGATTCAAGGAAGATGAGTCCGATATTCACTGATCGGCCGGACCCAATCTAACCAGACGCCTTTCATGAACCCTCCCGAGAAGCGAGCAGAACTGATAAGGAAACTAATTGAAAGCAGTGAATCGTTTTTAATTAGGGAATCTGAAGACTCAATTACTCGACAAGAAGGGCAGATCTACCCTCTCTACGCTCTCCCATCTCCGACTTAAATTATAGCCAAGTTCGACCGTTATCTTGTCGGCTCTGAATCACTTCCAACCATCTCGGCATTGCAAACCGCTCCTCTGATAGAAAAATATGAAAAAATCACTCATCGGTTATTCATCTGGGGTTGTGCAATTATTAAAAGTTTAGTCCTTTTCTAGTGATATGCACTCTGATACATATATTTCGTGAATTGTTGTCATATTTCTTCAGTGATTGCTTAAGTTTCATTAGGCACTTTAGTGCTGTAGTCCTCAAGATATAGAACATATATAAATAATAATAATAATATAATAAAGATTTGTAACATATATAAATGAATAACATCCAGCATATATAAATGAATACCATCTAACATGTATAATTTATCCACACTAAATACCAATCTGTGTTTGTTTTGTTACTTAATCTATATAATTTTAACACATTATAATTTATTTACCTATAAAACAGAAGAAAAAGGTCCCGCAATATACATTTTTTTTAAATATCTCGTATGCACATACATTTATCAAAACTGTAAGAAACCGGCTTCCGTTAAAAATACTTTGGATGCACTTTTAGTAAGTTTGTTTTCTTATGCAAGCTTTAATTCTACTCAAAGAAGTATTATTCGCTTAGAGACCTGACTTAGGATCAGATATTTTAGGAGACATATTAATTAGTACAATTTGACTAAATCAATTTTTTTTATTTATACAATAATTTATCCTTTGATTGTACGCTTGAATGCGATTACGAGGAAATGTTAAAATTATGTATTTTTCTTTGTTTAGCGTGAATTTTCGATGAATCTGTATTTTCACGTTCAAGTAAATACCAAGTTCAATAGGCTTTGAAGTGTTCCATTGTTTTAATTAATACTTTTTCCTATAAAACTTGTACGTAAAAAGTATTTTAAAAGTGAATGTTAAAATGATTTCTTTATTTTTATCACAATGTTAATAAATAATCACTCCAAATGAAACTTAAATAAAAAGCCGTGTAAAACAACTATCATAAACTCAGTTTCTATCCAGTCATAATCGCTCACAATTATGTTGTTATACTTATTAGGTTTGTTAATCTTCGAAAAGTCCACAATTTACATGTGATAACTAGTTTTGTTTTTAGTGACGATACATCTGACAGAGAGGTAACCCACATGGGTAGTTCTCTTGGAAACCCAGAACATAAAATAGTAAACCAAAATAAAAATAAAAAACTATTTTTTATTTGAAGAAATTGTTTTGGCAAATTACATTAGATGGTATGAGAACATAGCAAGTATTCACTTTGATGCGGCTTTTAATTTTTACTATACACGGGTCTGTAACCATCAAAGGCGTGGAGATCCATCGTGCAATGAACCCTACGGCGGTGCTATCATCAGCCGTATAGAAAGATGACTTTCGATGAGAGTTGTTTCGATTTGCTCTCTCTTCCTCTTCCCATGGATAGTTACGAAAGCTCTAACCTGGGAGTGGTTCAGAAGGCGGGAAGTGGTCCCAGGATGAAAGACAGCCTTTTAAGCACCATTACTGTTGGGTTCCAAAGACCACTGTCAAATTACCGTAAGAGTCACTCTCTGAAACTGGAATTTGGTCTCAGATGAGGTTGTTACCTTCTGTCCCTATATCTGCATTATCTTCCGAATCTTTTTTTTGTTCCAATGTTTCCGATGTTTGCTCGGACACAGAAAATTCCATCCATGCTTGAATAGTATTTAAAGTTAATAGAGTTCGAAAATAAAAATAAACGAAACAAAAATAAAATTAGCGTTTCTACAGAAAAAAATGTATAATATAAACTTTTTTAAATATTCTTGATTTAAATTTATTATTAAATTTGAGGAAACGTTATCTCACTCCATTTATTCAATGTCTATATTAACGACTTGTAGCTGCTCTGGTGTCTGATAACTATACACAATCTTCATTTGAAATAGCCAGAGGAGAATTTCTGTTGATTCGGCATTGGGTATACATGGGTACGAACGAAGGGTGAAGATTTGAAGGGCCGGACATGGATGGGTTTGTTCCAGCTTCGCAAGTCTTGTCACGAAGTCAATTCATTTTCACATCAATATCCCGGCCGGCTCAGCTTTACTTGATCTCTTCCGTAGGATCTCCGCTACAATTTGTCTCCCTTTATTGTTTTATTCTCCTGCATGTATATCTATAGTTTATGTAGGGATGTTAACATAGAATTTTCCCTACTGTCTTTATTTACATTTCTAAATAAATACATTTATTTTTTCTTGTTTTTAAGTTCTTTTTAAGTGGAAGTTAGAAGTTGAGAATGCAATTATTAACCCTTGAATTTACCGAGAGCCCTATTATTTTTTACGCAGCCCATGAATCAAACATTTAGGATATGCCCACTATATGCTAATAGTCCATAGCTGTGGCCTGTAATCCGACTGTTTAATTTATTATTTAAATTTATACACAGAGAAGTTTGTTGTGGTGTCAGTAGGAAGAGTGGTCGTTCGTAGATTGGGAGGATGTCTGTTTGAATGTACTTAGTCAATAAGTTTTTTGTTTAGATAATAAACCTTTTTTGTAAAGTTCTTTGCCTTGGAAGCATCTAGATTGTCAGAAGTCTAGAGAAAATATTTTTAAATCATCATAAGGTTTACCCTTTCACTAGTTTCATAAATTACAAAAGTTTGTAATCCAAAGTTGAAAACTTCAATTGTTTTAAATCTTTAACTTGTTATTACAGTCCATTAGAAAAAAAAATATTATTTTTCTTTGAGAATATATGGGTTCTATTTTTTAATTATTTCAAGAAGTTTTAAACCTTTAATTGAATAAAACTGTTCACTGTCATTGTAATAACGGTTGTGCCTCGATATTCTTAAAATATCTTAAAAGTTAAGTATTTTACTGTGAACGTTAGTTATGAAAATATTGGACTACATACACTTCATGCAGTGTTTTATTGCTGGCTGCAAAAAAAAATCATTATTCAAAAGCTTTTTGTATGGATGTACGTACATAAAAAACGTAAAACAAAAAACATAAAAAAACAAGTAAAATAATAAAACAAAAACGGTGAAATAAAATGAAAATAACAATTATTTGCTTTGAAAAGGACCTTTGAAAAGTTCCTGGAAAAGCTGTTATCCAAAAATTGTTGACGAGCTGTTTTAACTTTGAACTTTAGCAGATGGAATGTTTCAATGACTGTTAAGTTGCTATGTTTGTAAATTATGAACGAAATTATTTATAACCCTGTACATTCATTTAAAGGTATAGATCACATAGCATTATTAACCCTTGTTGTTGGCATGCCCTAAAACAAAAAGTCCTTAATAATATTAGTTTATCATTCATTTATTTATAAAATAATAATATCCCCTTCGTGCCTTCGTTTTAAACAATTGTGTGGTGGGACGTTTGTCAAAATCTTATGCCACATCTTTTGTTTAAAAATAATATGTTAAAAGTGATTTCGTGAGTTTTATTCGTTTAAAATATAATAAAAAGGCCCATTTCTGAAAAACTGAAAGGCTGGGTGGCACTTCTATTGGCTCTTTTTTGTTTGAAAAATCTGTCATACAGATCGAAAACATTTAAGGGATTTCATATTCCACTCCCCGAAGTCACCTTAAATACGTGAAAGACAGACGTTAACTTTTTTTTTTTTAACGATTTATGTTGTTAATTTTTGTTGCAGTATAACTATTATTATTCGTCTAATTTGTTTTACTTTGTTAGGGGATCTATCAGGAGTGGAGTATTCCTAAGTGCCTGTTATTTTGATCCTTACTTTTCACGCTTTTTCTTGAATGATGGCAGAAACAGCATACAAATTCAGAAATACAATTGAAAAAAAATGACCATTGAGAACCCAGGAATACGAAAAAACATGTCTCCTTTCGGAAAACAATAAACCTTGAGAAAAATGAACACCTGAATGGTTCTGTCATGATTTGGCTGTTTTTATGGGGGGTTTTCCTGTTACTCCCTCATTGGTTCTGGTCTTTGATGAAGGTGCTGTGACACACATGGAACGTCTTAGCCCCCGGTGTCCGCTTACACGGAGGTGTTAACTGTTTTTGTCTAGGGCGGCCAGGCTTCAGTCTGCCACCCGCAAGTATCAACTTTCACCGTCCGAAAGGTAGGATAACTCATCTCGATAGCCCCAACACTCTTCACGCCTTTTTTTTTTTTTTATATATAACTTCCCCCCTTTTTTTTTCTCATTCCTAGTTGAAGACCTCCCTGTAACTTTTTGGATAAGTCATTCATCTCAAGACATTTTTACAATGTTTGATTATATTTTAATTGACCTTATGAGGTGAAATAAAACTAATATTATCTCTATTGGACATCGCGAAACATAAATCAACAGAATGTAATTAGAAAACCTCTATGCGATATGGCAGTCAGGTTTCCATTGAGACTGGCTTTTGTATTTGATTTATCCAAGAGAAGTATTGATTGTTAAAAAAATTTATCAAAAAATTTCCTTCGAAAGATTTTTACCATACCTTAGAAAATAAAATTAACAGAATGACATTTTATTGAGAAAATTACCGAACCAAAATTTACAAGATCCTTAAAAATAAGTCAATGATAGAAAAAACAAACTATATTACTTTGTAATACATAAAATATTGAAATGACAGAGCTGAACTGCTTTGAGCTTTTTGTTGGAAGGCTCTTTCAGTATAGGCCTATAAAGGAGCAGACAATTTTATATTCACTGTTGATAAGAGTGCTTTGAAATTTGACATTTCCATCAATGGGGGAGATTTAATGATGAAAGGTGGAAAATCAAAAGCCTTTTTTGGCAACGTCCCTTTTGAGATTAATTTGCTATGCCAATACTGATCGCTTATAGTTGCGAATATTGGGTCACAACATTGCATGTTTATCACCGATTCCAGTTGGAATATAACTTGCCTACTTTTTGTAATATCACAACTATAGATAGTATTATAAAGTCATTAACGCTAGAATTAGGTATTGCCCATTTACGTTTTATTTCATAAGAAAAAAAACCTGGTTTCGATCCTGCAGTCGGTTGAGGTAGCGATCATCACTTTCTTTGATAAATAGATCCAAATATCTTCTTTAATTGAGAAACTATTCATGCTTGAACTAAACGTGATCAAAAATCAAAACTTTATTTGTTTAAAACGCTTCGGTATCGACGTTATCGTAACTACTTACATAGTTGTTGTTTTTTAAATGAGCTAATTTGTACATAATTAATTAAAAATAAATAAGTTAAGAAAATCAGAAACAGGAACGATGCTGCCTTTAAAATGGTAATGAAGTGTTTTAACTAATCTACACAATTTTAAATCTTACTAACATACTCCTAAAAAATAATGCCATGAAAAAAACTTTCAAGTCAAATTTTTGTGTGTTTGTCAATTCATAAATGGACAGTAATATCTTTAGTTCCAGCCACTACCATTTTAGCTGTCTGTTTCAGCTCAGTAGTAGGTAGGTGATGGTTTTCAAAGGTTAAATTAAATTCGACCTACTGAGAATCAAGTTTTATACCTAAATACTTAGAGGACGGATGGGATTTTCCCCACTTCAATTCAAACTATGACCTACCCCAAGTTCATCAATGCTAAAGCGGACACTACAACACTCTGGATTAGCTTCGGGCTATTGATACCATTTTTGAAAGGAAATCCTTAACTCAAAGAAGAACTAAAACCTTTTCCGGTGTGAATGGGCTGAAAATAAAGGAGTAAAAGATGCGAAAAATGGCTCCTGATCATCTTTTATCCCATTGAAGAAATCAAACGTCGGATACTTATTAGGTAAGTTGACAATAACAGGAAGTGGGTTGAGGGGAGGATTTAATAGAAAGTTTCTGAAGCCCATCCATTGAAAGGGACCCCCCCCCCCCCATTAGAGGGGTCGGAGGGATTATTTGACGAGCTATTCCTCTTTGTTATGAGAGTTTTATTCGCCAGAGATAGCAGAACTGGTGGACAGGGTCTCAGGGTTAGTCCGCTCAATGGGTTAATCCTTAGGCAAAGCCCTTCTCTTTTTAAGACGTTCCAATTACCCGTGGAGATCTGCAGTGCCCCTATTGCCTCATTTTGTAATTACTTCCTCCCACGGGAGGGCAAGGATTATCGCGGGGGCTGTGGTGGATCATCGAGGCTTATGGGTAATTAGACCCCTATTCTTTTCTCTTATTAAAACTCATTTTTGCTTATTTCCCAAAGGATCTTTCTCTCTGGAGTTTTTTTTTAGACGATTTACTCTTGTTATTTAATTACTTTTTTTTTGCTGGCTAATTCCTTGTAGGCTTTTTACGTTCGTGATTATCGTTATAGGGCACACCTACCTTCCTCGTTAAGCTCAAAGCAATGCCGAAACATTTATTCATCAAACATATTTTAGCTTCATTACCATCAAACATAGACTTCTTCATTACCACCCCCACTTTGTTTTTACTAGTACATGCTTATTGACTGTGCGATATTCACATTTCCACTCATAAGCATTGATTTTAAATTTTAACTTCACTTGTGGTCTTTTACACCTGTGATTCCCGCTCTATATTTTTTTGTAGTGGACACAACTATTAGTGCTTCTTAAAATGGTGTCGCTTACTTGCAGCTCGCTTGGCCGGAGGATCCGGAGATCAAGAGGTTAAGGTTTGAACCCTGGCACTATAAATATATTTGTTTCTATCTAATAAAATATAAACCTATCAAAAATTGATATATTGAGAAAAAAAAAACTACATTATGCAGGCCCTCGAAGGGAAAAGTCTATTTAGATGCCGCCTAAACAAATATAATGATAGAATATGAATTAAAAGATCGGGAAATCGTATAATCTAAATCAAGAAAATGACCAAGACATGCCATAAGACAAACAAACAAATAAAAGAAGAAAAATATTGGGAGAGTTGACGAGTGACGAATATCGACAGAAGTAGAGTTCTACAATGTTGGTGGTGCGCATAAGAGAAGACCGGTCTAAGAAGGCAAATTTGTAGGATGAGGAATACAGGCCGGATGGGCGGGATTGAGTGTTGATAGCTATTTCAATAGGAGGAGGTCGTAAAGGAAAGACGGTTTTTTAGACATGATAGATACAATAAGCTACAAGTATTTACTTCAATTGTATCATAGGTTAGAGTATATTGCTAGTAGCATGGTACTGGAAAGGTGCAGAGTAGCTACAGGTGGGTCACTCTTCGCGACTTATCACGTTAATCCAAAATAGAAAATTTGTCAGAAATTTATGACTCACTATAGAGGTCCTATAAAAATAAACTCATATTGAAGGCCTGACGTAATCCTACCAACGTTATTCACAGCTTTGTGTGAATAAAAAAAAAAAACTCCTTTTCATGTGACATTATAGGCACTAAAAATATATTGATAAAATAATACCGCTTTAGAACTATAAATCACACAGTATACAACAATTTTTATTGTAACCATATTCCTGCTAAGTATTATTTTTGGTTGATGGGCAAGATTTTATAGTACTGCTAAAAGTATTATACGAATCGAATAAAAATAATGAAGCAGTAGCTTAATCACATCGGGAAACAGGATCCAAGATTCCAGGCCTAAGTCTACTTGTTGAAAAGCCCGAAGGACAGAAGAGAGAGATATTAGTATCCATTGGGGAAAGGATCATGAACTAAGTTGGAAGGGATTCTAAGTGTGGGAACGAGTTCAGTTTGGAGGGATCTCCCCCCCTCCCCTCTTCTCGTCCTTAATGGGCTTCGTTTAAAACTCATATCCAGTACAAGTTAGAACTCTCTAACTCTTAAAGGGGCCGTGATAATTTTATCCGTTAAATTAATCCTTGTTTAGTGCTTCTAGGGACGACTATTAATTATGCATTAATTTGACTATTAACCAATTATCTTTTTAATCACTGCCTTATTTATTTTATATTTGCTTTAACTTAAAATATTTATTAATTAGTCAGTTTCTACTTAGGCCTTGAAAAAAATTAAAAACTCTTCAACTTTAATTAAAAACTATTACTTGTTATGTTGAGCACTTTACTTGTAGTGTAGGTAGGATGCTTCTTGAAGAGAACCAAATATAAGCGAAAATAAACAAAACTACAAACTATGGCAACAGTATTCGCTCGTCCCTGGACCCCCGCCCCGCAAATATTTGTCATTACAATCTTTCGACTATTGTTGCATCCGTGATCAGCACTACAAAAATAGTGATAGGTGTGTTGCATCTTATCAGCTGTATCGGGGATGGAAAGGTGATTTATAGGATAGGGATATTGGCACACTAGAGACCATTCAAAACTAACGGACAGTAGGAAATCACAAATCATCAATATTGAGTTCCCCCCTCCCCAGCTATAGACCGCGAGTTTTACTCATCTGCAGGCATTCTACTGCATGTATCTACACTGTTCTTTATCTGTATCCTCCATGAAATCATCAGGGTATTAATGTAAAAACTATAAATAAGGATATCGGAAAATAGTTTCATAAATCGTGATACATATTTTTATGAGATCGTTGAGAGGTTGTTTCATTATTTGTTTGAAACTGTTCAGGTTTGTCAGAGACCGATAATAAATAATGTTACGGATGAAAAGAAACAGAATGTTGTATATTTTGCAATGATAAAATATGCATAATTAGCTGTTTGCAGAATCCTTGTCATATCCGCCTCGTTTAGGAATAAAACAAGGAAGGCCATACTAAACCATAACTCTTAATCGATTGAAGCAACATTTGTCTGCCCACAGCTTGTTATTATTTCTAAGATGCTAGTGCTTCCGGTGACTTAACCCGCTCATTTGTTAATCCTCAAGTGCTTAGAAGTGGGCAGACAAAATTTTCAATTAATTATCAAGGTTCAACCCAAATCGGAAATACTAGAAAGAGCACAAATCAGGGTTGTGTTAGTGTGGCTTAAATATAACTTTTGGCCACTATCCTCATCCCATCATTTGTGTATGTTTAGTGCACACGAGCGCATTCTGAAGCTCACACTGGTTGGCTGAATTCCAGCCAAGTAGAATAGAAAAAAAAATTTACTCTGGAACTATGATCCACCATGAATAATAAATAAATAAATACAATACAAATGTACAAATAAATAAATGCAGTGTGGGCAAACAAAAAAGAAACAATTTATCACATGGGGTAGAACATAAAATAATAATAATAATAAAGACTAAAAGGTGTACCTTACATATAAAAATATCATTGAAGTATTCGTTTGAAGCTGAAAGCACCAGATTGTTTACAAAATATACAGCTTGTAGAAAGCCATGACGTGGACTTTTCATTTTTACAACTAAACACCACACCCAGCCGTAAAACCCATAAAAAATTAAATGAATCGAGATTAAAAAAAATATATAAACCCTTATCTGTTCACCTCTACGTTATGAAGTCGTATTCATCCAATACCGAGTTGCCGTAAATTTTCTAAAACTTCTCGCCATGAAAGATGCATTTTTCATAAACGGTGCCGTTTTTCGTCCACTCCAGACTACAAGATGGTCCTCGACACAATAATTGTGAAACGGGGCTGTTTCGCACAGAAGGAGACCCTGAGCAGAAAGAGATTGGAGTGGTAATATGTGGCCGGTCGAGTGGCAGGCACAAAGAGGTTCAAGTGGTGCCGGGCTATTTACAGCGAGCCGCCCGCTCTAACAATGGTACTCAACACTGGCAACACATTTCTTTGAAGTTCTCTGGTAGAATACTACTGGCTAGGTATACATGGTCCGACAATACACGGGACAAAACGGACATGCCCAATTTTATATTATCTTGTTTCGTTCAATGGTTCAAATTGATTCCGTTGTTGAAATTGTCTGAGACAATTATTCTTATTTCTTTTTATCAGGTCGGAAGTTACAATTTTAATCAAAAACTAGTGGTTTTAATAACTTCTATGATTTCAAATTATGTTTTTTTTTCAATAGACAGAAACTCAATAAGTTTTTTAAACTATTCCTCAGTCTCAGGGTTGCCTAGAGCTTTCTTTTGACTATTATGCCTACTCGGTCCCATAAGATATATAGTTGATGGTTTTAATAGTTTAAACCCCCCAACATGGTTAACAAATGTCTTCCAAGCCTTGTAAATTACTGAATAAAGTTAAAAAAATCGTCGCTATTGTGGGGAAAACCACTATATAACTTCTATGATTTCAAATTATGGTTTTTTTTCATATATATATATATATTGTATAATGACCCATGTAGTTGACATAACCTAAAACTAATAAAAAATAAAGACATTATAAATACTAATTTTTGATACCCATTAATAGAAACTGCCTCTTAAGGGGCGATGTTCTTGTGACGATGGGAGAGATACCGTTGGCTCATGATAATTTGAATTCTAAAATACATAATTACACAGTTTTTGTTTCTGCCGAATTTTTATTTTCACATATGTACATGAAGAAACATGAACCCTTCGAACTTATTGATAAATCATACTCACGACATTTTTCAGTTATCCCTTGGGTTTCGAATTCTTGAGGTTTGACTGTATTTTACATTAGATTGTACTAGATAGGGATATGTATGGATATAGCACCCTACTGGAAATCAATGACTCCGGGTCATTTTATTTTTTCCATGGCAACTTAACAGAAAAAATAGTTATTAAATTTCAAATATATTTTTTCCCCTTGTCAATATGATTAGCATTAATAAATACTGATGATCTTTCAAACAACGGGTACCGTAAGAAGTCTCAATATTGGTAATTGGGGTGGGGGTAGTGTACAGTGTACATGCCTGCAGACCACAACTACCAGCTCTGCGGTGTACCAGCCGGCTCTATCCCTCAGCTGTGCGCGCCACCGCTGTAGCTCAACTTCTACAATTGGCAGGCTTGTTGGGTTTATTTCGGCCATTGTTGGCCTCAAGACTGTCTGTATCGACACACAACCATGGGCAAACTGCTCTGTTTCAAAATTTGGTACATTTTTTTAAAACTTTTTGCTGCCAAACCCGAAAAAAAGTTTAATAAACCGTCTCTGCTTTCTTTTTATCATTCGTTGGCTACAATCAAACTCCTACCCTCCTGTGTGAGTCATACTACAAAACTAATTTAATTTATATTTTAAAAAAGGCTTTTCCCATTTTCACACGGGAGGCTCTCTCTTGCAAACAGGTACGGAAAGATTAATGCATTCATACCTATACCTATACTTATTATTATTAATACTCTTTTAATACGACAATTTTATCATGTTTCTAAGAATATTTACACTTTGCGAAGCTTCTAGTTCAAGCTTAGTTAGCCACACCAATATCAACAAACTTCAAATAATCTAAAATAAATGTATACAAATAATATTTTAACAAACCAAGGTGCACTACAATAGTTAAGTTACAGAATGAAAACCTGAAAATTTATAGAAACATATATATGTAGCAATCCATTTTTACAAAATATCGATAAATTACCCAAATACATAGCTTCGGCATAATACGGTAACAGGGAAGTATATTATGAAAACATGTTTTTATTTTTTAGTGTTAAGTTTAATAAATATTTTTATATGATGTTAGTTTTTCGTATTTATACTAGATGCATCGTATACAAGTATTACGAGTATTTTTTTTTTTTTTTCTTTCAAAACCCCTTTATTCAAAAACATTTTACAAACAAATGAACAAGAACATGAACAAATTTACAGGTCTATGGCTCCTTTTCCTGCATAGCATAACATGCATTTGAAGGAGGGTAGAATTACAAACATTTTTCGTTTTATTGTTAAAATTACAAAAACAATAGACTGGACTAAGTGATGGGGCACACCTTCGCGTTACAATAAGGGACAAACTAAGAACTAAACTTACAAACTACAACGTTCCTGCCTGCTTCCTGCCATCAATGGGGGAACGAGGCGGGAGTAATCGTGTTGAACACGGGGTTTGTCATGTGTTGTAGAGAGTCAAAGAATTTGATATGTCTACGGCGAATGAATTCATCCACCGTAGACAGCTCAAAGTTCTCATGTAATTCACTGTTTTTCCGCTGCTCGAATGTAGTGTGTCTGAACACTTTCATGAGGATTCCGTTCTGAAATAGTTGGAGTCGTCTCGCTGTCGCTTCGGCCAAATGACGAAAAAGCGGTGCACCGTACAGCAGAGCAGGCCTGGGTACACTCTTATTTATTAGCTTAATGCGTAATGATAGATTTAGCAATGTTAATAGATGCGTGAGCAGGTAAGACGTCGAGCGTGTTTGGTTTAGTTTCCTGGCAAAATGGCCTCTAAAACGGAGGTGACGGTCCATTTTAACGCCCAGATATACGAGGCTGTTTGCTGGGGAGTATTTCTGCGTTCCTACAGTGTGTGTGGATGTATTACGAGTATTGTGCAAGATTATTTTTTATATAAATATGGAAAATGAATCGATTTCATTTTTTTTTTACTATTTTTAGTAGTTCAACATTCAACTATTACTGATTTATATGTTTATCGTCTTAGGTTGGGCATTTTAGTGTTCATAATTTGTCCACTTAACCTTTTACTGTTTTTATAATAGTTTTCAATAATTTGATTCATTTTTATTAGGACTAACATATTTTTCAAATTTAATTACTGATGGTCATATGAGCTGTTTAGCTTATAATATATATGTATGTATAAATGTGTGTACATGTATAAATATATATG
Organism: Acanthosoma haemorrhoidale; assembly: GCA_930367205.1. Taxonomy (NCBI): domain Eukaryota; kingdom Metazoa; phylum Arthropoda; class Insecta; order Hemiptera; family Acanthosomatidae; genus Acanthosoma; species Acanthosoma haemorrhoidale. The sequence continues at coordinate 143,443,897 of OV884011.1, forward strand.
TGGATTCAGAAAACTATTTACAACTTTTATTTTATTATTTTGATTTTTGACAGATTCTTGCTGGCCAGTAATCGGTTCAACTAATTGAAATAATGATTCATTTGGGCGTTTTTACAATAATATTTATTGTTTCAATGTGTTCAGGGCACAACTGCCTATGTATATTAAACATGTCAAATTAAATTATAATTTTTTTGAATTGGGTTGATTTTAAGAGTGTGAATTTTTGGTCATCTCTGTAGAGTGTTAAGGGTCTGGTCATTTATAAAGGGGTTCCACCTTGGTCCTTTTCGAGAAACCGCCTTTTTTTTTAGAAACAAAGGCATAGTTTTGAAAATTCACCAAAGCAACACGTTGTACACTCTTAGTGAAAGTTAGATTTTTGTTGTTATTGCAAGTTTGTATAAAGTATTATAGTGTGGTTTCCAGATATCAGTAGTTTCTAATCCTACTTAAATGCTCACTCCCTTGCTTTCTAAGCCCAATAATTACCGTAGGTAGGAGATTACTATATAGTACACACTGATTTAAACGGGTTAATTTTATAATGGCTGCTAATTATAATAACTGTTTTACTAGTGCATCGTTTCATTTAATATTGCCAAATATATTTCATATCAGATTTTTCAGATGTTACGCTCTTGTAGGTCGGAAATTGACTGGGGTTTGGATTCGTGGAAATGGCTCAGTTGGAACACTGAGGGTGAGGTTCAAGTCCTGATTTATAATTTTTCTTTGACTATTACTATATTTAACAGGAAATGCTAATCCTTACTCAATCATTGACTTAATTTACGGAAACGCAGACTCAATTAGAGATAGAACAGACCTACAATGCAGAGAAGGATGCGGTGATTCGATGGGATGAATGCAAATAAGAGTATGCTGGCATCCATTGAGGATGACCAGGCCACTATTTCCCACTTGAACTAATAGCCGTGGCAATGAGATCATTGATGACCTCCAAGCCTCCGTCCACACTGACCGTTCTGTGGGCTAGTGTGCTTTTACAAATCGCTTCAACGACCACACCCCAGCCACCGCTTTGGCAAATAATAGATGAGCCACCCACTTCCGCCAGGTACTCCGTTAAATAAATCTTCCCCCACCCCACGCTTTTCCCCCTCGTATACACGGTTGATTTCTATCAAATTCCAGTGGATGTGAAATCACAGGTGATGTTTTGGTGAATAAATGAATTGGTGTTTTTGTTACCCCTTTTCTTTAATTGTGTGGCTAATGGCAGATTTAATTGCCTTGTCGGTAGAGGCTTACTTTTATTCACGGAGAGAGTCATCACCTTTTGTCTGTCTGTTTAATTCAATCTTTTACACCTCTTCGTGCAAAATTCATCCATACAATCCTCCTCGTCGTCCAAAACGTCGAGGCCTCACGATTTATTGTAAATAGATATGTTTGTCCCCAATCATGCCATGTATATGTGGCTCTCTTGCTCTCTTTCTCTGGTATTAGGCACATGGCGAAACGGACGGAGAGGGAGGTAGGGTAAGTTCCACTACTTCCAGCCTGAAAGCTGAGGGAATTGCCTCCGGAGTTTGGGGGCTCCTGGACAGAATGAGCATATATATTGTACATCCAAACTAATAATGCTGTGCAAAGGAATTATAATTTTTCAAATAAAAATATCATTATATAATTCTATCTTCTACGAATAAATCTTAAAAATTATTCACTTGATTACTCCAATACACTTCGAAATACGCTGATTACATCTAAGTGCATATAGTGTTTTGAGATGTTCCATATCAGAAATTATTTAAGAATTATATGTAAAGTGCTAATGTTGATTGTTCATTACTAATTTTTTCCATCCAAAAAATTTTGCATACAAATATTTTAGCTATTTTCAAATTATTGTTTCTTTGTTGAAAGGGGTTCAGTCACAAATGAATAAATTAAATGAATTATTTTTTATCAAAAAAATATTTTTTTTGTCAACCATTTAATGAGTTTTCAAGAAACCTAATTGTTTGTTTTCTGTAGGGGGGCGTTTTTTGTGATGTAGACCAATTATTTATAACTAACTTCAATAGAAAAAAATATATTGATAGAACAGTTCCAGTCCTGTCTTGATCCTTCCGATGTATTTTTCATTATCTGTAAATTAATTATTTTTTTTTTTTCTAGTTTCAACAAACAAGGAATCATCTCAACCATATGCCCAATTGCGATTTTATTTTAAAAATTAGTTGTTACTATTTTTTCCGTTACTGTACATCTATTTTAGGATTATGCCATTTGGTTTTGCAAAGATTAATGAAACTGAATGTAATAAATAAATCTGGGGACTAATTGTTTGACTCACTAGCATTATTTTTCTTTATCTTAATGGACACAAGATAATTTTCTAACAAAAATGTTCGGAAAGTATTCCGCAACAACCAAAAGCGATTATTGCATTTCTTAATTACTCAACACCCGACCACCAACCAACATTTAAAAAATTCCTCCTCCGGGCCGGATTTGAACCAGCGACCTATGGATACCTGCGCCCTATGGATACCTGCGCCACCGACCACTGACCCACTACAGTCCACCGCTCTACCAACTGAGCTACCAGAGGCGATGTTTGCATGAGGTTGAACAGTTGTTTTGCTATAGTGGATGTATACCAGAACATTCTAAACGTGAACTGATTGTGTTTTCATAAGATGTTCTTCCACAAATTCCATAAACTCGTTTATACCATAACCCATGCCATTGTTTTGAGAAGCATAAAATTATTATTTTCTACTTTGATTTAAAGAAAGAGCAGAGCGTACCTTGATCGATTTGGTTGTCCATTCATTGTTTCTGACTGTACTTCATGAAAAAAAAGCTAATATCTTTTGAAATACTTTTTTTGCTAAGAAGAACCATTTATTTAATTTACAAACAAAAAATATATTATAATTACACACTGGTCTAATTATTGCGTTTCTGTTTATACTAACGTTTGAGTATTCTCTAAAAGAATGGGACGAAAGGATTTGTCTTCGTTTGAAACGTCTACCTCAAAATCCTATTTCATAAAGTCTCTCTTGAATAAGGGGTTCTGCTACCTCTGAGCATTTTTCTCGAAAAAATATTCCATTTTAAATCTTCTTTATAAATAACCCTCTCTGCTATTGTCAATCCACAAAATTCCCTTTTTACTATCATCCCGTTTATTTTGTCTTGAAACAACTTCCAATAACCAAAATAAATATAAATAGTTTTGTATTTATGACCGTTATATTTTAATTTAAGTCTTGATTTATGATTGTTTTCCTATGTTTGTTACATCCAATTAAAAACAATTTGCTAACACCCTAAATATGCCATCGTTACTGAATCACTATTAGGTTTTACTTGATTCATTAAGTTATCTATTGCTGAAAAACTGGTCATATTTAGCATGTGGCCGTTTACTGAACCGTCTGGTGCAGACACGTTTTGGATTTGTAAATTTATGAGCGTGGTTTAATTTGGCGCGGAATAGCCGGAATAATGATGCGGTTGCGGATGTAAATTGTGGGCAGTCCGAATGCTTGAAACGCGTAATGAAGGCATATGTAACTGATTAGTAGTTAACTTTTTTATCTGGTAGGGTCCTATCCGCTTTTTAAAAATAAGTCATGAGTTGTTCAAGCATATTTTAATCAAATCTTTGTAATATACTTTATATATATGCACTTTATTTCTCAACTGTATATTTCTTTAGCTATATGGTGGTGAAAAAAAAAATAATCGAACAGGTTACAAATGAAAACTTTGAGAAAAATATAACAAAGAAAATTAAAAAAAAAGTGTGTTTATAAAATAATTGTTTTGAAATGATGGTAAACTTGTTGAAAAGTTTAATCTACGAGATTGAATTTTTTTTTTTCAACTTTTGGATAAAATGATCGATGGGTTAGTTGTAGTTTTGTAGTCATGAGAGAGCAAAAATCACAAGTGTAAAAATTGAATTTGAAACAGCAGATAAGTATAATTTGACAATAAAATGTTCATCATAACACTTCAAACTTACTGCAAGAGAAACACCCGGCTTGCTTATCATCCAGATTGCTTAACAATTTACTACCTCTAGAAGTTTTAAAATTATTTCAATTTGTTATAAACTATTACTTGTACTCCTTCGCTTCTATGCATATCATATAAGTTTATTAGTATTTTATTCTTTAAACGGATTTATCAAGAAATATTTGGGTGAATAAGTAAAAGCGTGTCCATTGGCAGAAACTCCTTTGAAAGTCTATAGTCATATTCAATATTTTTTTTTTTTTATTATGTACAACGAAACGAGAAAACATTCTCACAGAATAAATCATTTTAGTTCCTTGTATCGCTTGTTGCGTAACGGTAAGTGTTCTGATAGATGCTGCTAAGACTTAACTAGGTGGAATGGGCGATGAAGAATGAAAAACGGATTCCCCCAGTAGAGGTGGAGAGAAGTTGAGGTGTATGAAAAATACAAAAACTGGTTCTTGATATATTCATACTTGTTTTACGAAAGAGCTGCTTTGAAATCATAATGAGCTTGACTGAATATGTCTTTCTCTTTTTCTTTTTTTTTTTTTTTTTTTTTTTTTTTTTTTTTTTTTTTTTTTTTTTTATCCTCGTTCATTGTGTTCGCAGAGTCTTCCCAACGATTCTTTTAATGATTACATTTATCCTACGCAGCATCTCAGGCAGGCGTCGGAACGTGTGTGCATGGAACGTGCCTCTCTCGAAATACGCCGAATTCTCTAAATAGAAACAAAATTGTCTTTTTATGTGAGATTGTATACTTCTCTGAGCTATTGTAATTCGTACCCACCACCTAGCTACTGTTTTAGTTAGATTGTATTGTGCCCAGACGGGACGGCACATTAGTAATACCATAATTAAAAGTGTTTTTTGTGTTCATCACCGAAAAATCATTTGTCATATTGATCCATAATAATAATTTTAAACATCAAAATATTTTTTTTTTAATTTTAGCACTACATGTCACACTGAATACTATTGTGTTCCCTTTTTTGATACATGATTAGGGTGTTATAACCGACGAAAGCATATCTATCAATAGAGAGAGCTGGAAATGTATTTTTGTTTTATTTTTTAATATAAATTTTTAACAATTTTTCATGCTATAGTATTTTCACTTTTCGATAGTTCTGTAAAGCTGAAATCATTCCAACAATGCATGTCTTAATTATTTTCCTTGAACATCTCCATTACTTATATGTCAACGGGAAACTTCCTACCGTGTAAATTCCTGTTCCCAGTACTTCTATGATTTTTTTTTTAATTTAGGGGTGAGCATCCTCATAAGGGAATGTAGGGAGGACGCAAATTGCATAAATGAATAAATCAGGCCTAGATCAATAATAACTAATAAAAGTGAGTATTAAAGTGTCATCGAGAACCAATGACATTTGGGCTTTTGAACAGACATCTTTCAACGGATTTGTTTTCGTTAATTATATCTATTGCTTTGATTATTTGTTGTTGTTAATTTTTTTCATATCGAATCATCCTTCCCCACTGCCTGCCGTTTATAAAGTAGATATGGATGATAATAAGACATCTCCTACAATTCCCACACGCTTTATTCAATTGCCAACTCGAACAAATATTTTTTTACCCAAAGCAAGCTTGTTGGTAATAAGCCATACTTACATTTCCCCGAGCTCTATATGAACCCCCACTAAAACAATCATGTGACCCATAATTATAAAATTTCCTGCAATGTTTGAGAGTTTCCTATGGTTAAATAACACGATACGAAAATAATCGTATCGAGAAAAGGAGAGTAGTCGCCACTGTGGTGAAAGCGGTATTGTGAAGATGAAATACAGGGAAATGTGGAAACAGGGAAATTCAAAAAAGGGATCCCTTTGGTGGGGTCAGAACAAAAAGCGGGGAATTAGCATTGTTCTTTTGAAGGCTACGTGTGATAAGGTGTCAAGGCCAATGGCATGAAGATTAAAAGAGATTAGCCGAGGCTTAGCCAACCATGCTCTAATACTCCTAGTACTGGCTTGTTTTAGCTAATTTTCAGTTAATTCAATTTACTTTTTTTTGCTGTGTGGAAAATTGAATTTTCACTAGAATTTTTTTTCTTCGCTTGCACATTTTATACAATCGAGACATATTGATATCATTGATTATTTATGAGTATGATGTATGTTCCAAGAGCTGTTTCTATTATTTTATGATAATCTGCCTCTTCAGTGATTTTATTTTTATTTCTTGCAAGCTTTGCATGCTTAATTGATTTTATATATATTTCTAAAAATGAAATTTAGACTACAAATTATATTTTTATTCTGTCGGAATTAGTTTGTTAAACAAAAAAAAAGCTAGAAGTCACTCTCGAAATATCTGTTTGTATTAATAACATCATCGTGTCGACGTTTAATGGATTTATTGTTTTTTGTAGAATATTGCGGGGCCTGAAAAAACACATAAACAATACTGTTGCAGTAATGATTGATGATGTATAGGTCAAGCGCTCCAAAAAGCTACATTGCATAAAGAGCTTAGAACTAAAATAATGGTTCAAATATTAACAACATTAATGAGGGTTGTACTTTAAAGATCACCTTTATTGAAGTAATGATGATAGCAGTTGCATGGTCGTTAAAGAGGAAGATTTCTCTTTCTCGGAATGCTTATTATTTAATCATTTTATTTAAATTATTATTTTCAGTCAGGCTTTATCCCTATGCATTCTAGTGCTTCTTGATCAGAAATAATAGTTACATCCATGGTGTGACATCTTCAGCTGAGGTACTACCTTAGTTGGCTCTCCCCATTCAATTTTATAAACCGTACATTATACTTCTTTATTCAAGTAACTACTCGTTTAACGTCACGGGGAATACATTATATGTCACAGTCATATTCATATATTATGATTATTGTCATAAATAAATCAGAAAAACAAAAATATGAAATAGAATGAAAGAATCAAAGAATGAAATAACATTATAAAACATCTATTAGCAAAGAAAAAAAAATTATAATTTTTAATATTTAAGAAAATAATGAACCTCCTAAAACTATTCCAACAATAATGTTACTATTCTATTTAAAAAAAAATAAACATATATTTTGTTTCAAATCCCTTTATTGATTGAATATACATTTTGTCACTAGTGGAAATTCCATAATACAGAATCTGTACGTAAATGCACATTGTGCTTATATATAATGCAGCGTAGCTACATTGTGTATATTGGGTGAGGTTGACAATAATTGAGCTAAGGTAGGCTGTTGTACATAATACAAGGCAGAACAATAGAGAAAAAGTGTAGTGCTAATACTAACTTAAATATTAATAAACTAACAACCTAGGAATTCCGGAAAGCCTGTTGCCATCGATGCGAGGATGGGGGTGGGGTCATAATGTTAAACACCGTATTACTCAATCTCGGTGGCAATGAGTCAAAAAACTTAACATGTCTCCGGCGTTATTTATGTAAAAAATAGAATAAAATATAATTCAATAAATAGTACCTATAAAGACGGTTATAGAAGATAAAATAACCCCATAGGCTTCGATCTCTGTGTAAGAAGTAAATGATGATTTTGGGTTGTTTACAGATAGGGTTGGTGAAGAAAAAATGGTGTTGGTTTTCATCATACTTATATATGTACGACGGCCATATGGATTGTGTTCCCTTATATAAGATGGTCTCAACGAGGAAACAAGCTTATGCCTCATATTGTTTCCAAAACATTTATTTCATTTAGTAATGACTAGTAAAACGTAGTTAACCAAAAAAAAAAATCAATGGTGCATGTTAATTGTAATTTCACTCACTATTAGTTTTTGCTGGGACTACTAACGTTAACAATAATACGATCGTAAATAGCTTGGGAATCAGCTAACATTAGCTAACACACCGAAAACGGACTTTTGGATTCAGCAAAGTGCAGCAGTAAAATAATACGAGGAGCTAATTCTGATTTTTGGACCCCTATTTGCACAAATTGGTTATTATCTTTATTTTCAATATTTAACGTCGACTCTTGGATTTAGAAATGATTGATTATCTTGAATGTTTTTAGGAACTGGATGGTGTACATTACTTCGCTTGCTTGAGTAAAATGGGTTAAAGTTTTGTTCCCCCTCGTCATAACCTCTTTTTAGTTTTACTTATGAGGCAAACTCAAAGTTTGTGCAAGTTTTCCTTCAGCTTTATTTGTTTATTTGTCTGCGTGTTTATTGCCTTTAATTCAAACTTTGGAAGTCACCCTGAAGAACTGAACATCCTTTTTCTGGTCAAAAACTCCATTAACAATGTTTTGTAACAAATAGTTCGTTGACCAATTAATTTGTAGTCCCTCTAGCACGGAATAGAAGTCAGCGATTCAGAAATGTATGAGGAGGATAAATCTTCAAAATGACACATTTGAACACATATTTTAAAATATATATTCTAATTTTGGTTAGTAATATAAATAACTATTTAATTCTGATGAGAGTATTTTTCCAGTTACTATATTTTGTTTCCTGCGGTACATACTGATATTTGGTTGGTACCGAATCGACTTAACAAAGTCACCTGACCGAACTACAGTGCTTACTCAGCTCAAAAACGCTATAAAACAAGGACATATTGAATAACGTAATGTGATGTAATACAAGACGGAGAAGTTTACATCAAATGATCCCTGTTGCTGCGGTAAATGAAAATAGGGCCAGCGCATTAATGCTCACAAAGCAGAGCCAGAGAGAGGACACTCACTTGCTACAACAGTACATCAATCTCCGGGCTACCTGGGGTCACCAAACCTCAACAGCTCGCAATGCAACTTTTCACTTTTAGTAGTCGATCTATTAGGCTGCTCTCCCGGGAAAATAATGTCCTCATTTCACAGTTTAAACCATGGCAATTTAAACTTTATTTATTGCACTAGAAATTTTAACGGTATTTTATTTTCAAAGCTTAATTAAACTGTGGGTTATAATCACATATATTGGTTAGCCGGAGTGGTCTAAGCTGTCTATTATATTTATTATATTATTTTTTTAGAAAATTAAGTTTGAAAACTAAAATATTATCTCATACCTGCCTTACCACTAGTACACTGTTCTATATAATATTGACGATTGGCTTAAGAACAACAATAATATGAACAATAATAAGAATAATTACCTAAATTTTAGCTTGGCATGTTGCAGTACTGGAATAAAATGTGGTTGGTTCTCTTTTGGACGTATGGTATGAATGTAAATTAGTGTCATTTCCTATTTCCTTAGTACAAATTTATATATTCCTAAGTACGAGAATTGTTCAGTGAAAATTACCACCATATATGAGATTTATGACCCGCATTGTGAAGCGTTGAATGGAGGAGCTTTCTCAATAAATATGACATGCGAATTGATCATGTTTTTGTAATTCTATCAGGATTTAATGCATATTTTGCTCTTTTTTTATGGTTATTATTAATAATAATATATATGTCGTATAACAATTATTAAGACTATGTTTTTAACTTGTCTTCAATAAAAAGCATAACTATGGTATAGTGATTGAGGTAACCGTCACATGAAGTTCTCCATAAAGGATTGAATTCTCCATGAAAGAGCATTTCCCGCTTGTATTCTATTTCTCTCCTTAACTCATGAAAATCATTTAAATTGTTTTTGTTTTTTTTTCCTTAGCTCTCTAATTTTTAAGATTATAGATAAGGGAAAAATAAAAGTATATTATTGGGGGTGAGTGGATCCCTTTACATTATGTTGCGACGAGATGAGAAATACTGGCATATCCATGAAACACGGTTATTAATTAATTACTTGAAAATAAGCCGAATATTATTTCCAATAAATAAGCTAAATATATTTTTCCATTTCATTTTGTTTCTTCATTTAAAACCACGTTATCAAAACGTCATTAAGTATACCACCAACATTGTGTGCACAACTTCGTAAGCAGGATACTTCGCATGGTTCGTACTTCCGTTTGATGTAAGCAAACGTAGCATCATAAAAAATGATCATGGTCCATTAATCATTTAACTTATTTCATAAAAGTAAATACTTTCCATAAAATTGAATAGAATCATGTGTTGGTATGTTAAGGGGATCATCCGAAGGGGTATCAAATTTTTCATCACGTCATGCCTAATATACAGTATTTAGTATGTGTTAGGGTATTAGTGGAGTCACGAATGACAAAAACTCATTCAACAGTCTGAAAAGCATAGAAATAAAATGAAATTCATTCACATTGGACAATATTAATAGAAAAGTGAAAATAGTGACGATAAGAATGCTAAGGAACGCATCCTCTCCATATCAGGATGATAGAGTTGTTGAAAAAGTTATGGTTTTGGCACTTTGTTAAAACTACTTTTCCAGCCGTATAAATCCCATAACTTCTTGATGATTTAAACTTGCGTTCATAGCAATAGCATTTTATGTTCCGGAAGGGTCTCAAATATTGTATAAAGTTTTTTATGTATCGAATATAAGTTCACCGCTGATAATAATCCTATGCAAGCCACCCCTAATTGGTATTAGTAATTACCATGCTAATTGGTGAGGGTCGGTTGCCTATTAGCCAGCCCGCCAATGACAACTTAACTGGTTTCCACTGCACTCCGATCTCTATTAATAGCTGTCCCTTGCTGTGATTGATGCTCGCACTAACTGCTGCTGTTGTTTCAGCTAGAAATTGATCATATCCCCAGTTGCAGCATACTAGTTCCTCACAATGATATCTTGTTGGTCTTCGATGTTATGTTTGAAGGCTGCTTATGCGCTACACATATTATTATTGATCAATATCGGTGTTTGAAATAACAGATGAAAAGTACAGATTGAAGTGTTTAGTAAAGATTACTATTGTTGAAATACTAAAATAATATTTGAATGAGTACTTTAACTGGTAACTATGTAAATCGCCGAAAATCCATTCTGAATAACTAGCCCGGAAAACTACTTTAATTGTGAATAATTACAAAGTTATTGCAGTAAACCATCACTCCTAATAACCCATAAACACTAAATTAATCATATTTATCCATAAAAAGAACCTAAGAACTGGTAATATCCTACTGGTTTAACGATGCAGCAGGAACTGGCCGGCAGTCCCAAGTTTAACTTTACGGACATGTGCAAACCAGTATGCCAGCTGATTCAGAAAGTAAGAAATATTTTGGGGATTTCATTAGTTTAACTTTTACTAATTAATGATTAATATTGGTCTTTGAATACGTATATGGAAATATTGAAAAAAGAAAACACTTGTTTAAAATTGTTATAATACTAAAATAATTTACAATTAGAATGAGTACATACAGTTCAATGTCTTTTCAGGTAGGCGAAATTATATTCTGGGGACGACTAGCCCGAAAACTGTTATTATATATCTCAATAATTACAAATTTATTTAACGAAACCATCATTTTATCACCCATAAGAACCTATAGACACTAAATTATGCACACATAGCTAGTAATTATAATCTTATTTAAAAATTGATTTTTTTAATTAATCTAGGGAAACATGTGTACTGATAAAATATGCGTACATAGTCCTTTAGTCAATGAACAGATCTAACTTGATATTTTTTTTTAATTATTCTAAAGTATTTATAATTAGTTCTAATAGAATAGGAATTGAAAAAGAAAGGGTTAATAATGTCTAATCATGCTAGCAATTTTGTTTCTTTTCACTTTCATTTCATATTTCTTTAATTTAATTTTATGATACTTGAAAATGATAGGAATGGATCTGAGAGCTGTGTTTATTTATTCGTTTTTATGATTCACGTTACAGATTCCATTCCCTAGTTGTTGCAAGATCTAGGCGTTCTCGTTTCTTTTTACCCCCTAGAATTTTAAAATAATGAATTGAATTTTATTTCTTTACCTGTATAAACGGGATAAATTGCGAAAAATATTGAGGGCTTGTCTATAGCATGGGTAGTTGTCTATGCCTTGTGAAGGCATACTTTTTAAATTCTTATCAAGTAACGGGTGATGTGAGAAGCTATTTTGAATCACATGGATGACTGAAAATCACTTTAAACCCCTAATTGTTTAATTATTATAACATTTTATAAAATTTTCAACCATCGATAATTGCATTTCGAAAATCTGCTAGCTTTAGCTGATAATAATTTTCTGTTTTATGGAGCCCGTAAGTCACTTGGCAATCATCTTTTGAGACGTCTGAGAGGGTTAAGTGGATTTTAACTATATGTAAGTTCTAGTGTCAGCCTGGAGAAAACTTTGGAAAATTTTAATTAATGTATCATGGACGCACGGAATATGGAAGTCCACAAATAATGTTTCGTTTAACACGGACCAAGGAGAATTCACAATCCATATTAGAACTTTGGATTCTTTCCGCTTGATATTTTAACTAAGGAATATATTTAAGTTTAATTTTATCATATCACATTTAAGGTGTCCTTAATTTTAGGAATGAAATGGTGATTTAAATCATAAATAGCTCTTGATCTGTTACTTGAGAAATCGTAGTCAGATAGAAGGGGAGGGTATACTGTGAGAGGGTGACTAAGAGATAATTGAATAACCATTTTGTCAGACTAGGCAATCTGGAGAGTTACTGAATTTACCTCTAAATTTCAGAACTTACGTAAAAAATACTCAGGTTCAGGTGAACATGTGAAAACAACTTTTGAAGGTGTTGTCTTAGTCTTTGAACTTGGTTGCCAGTTTTGAAAATTACCTTTTGTCAGTAGTTAATTTTCTTGGGAGAGAGAGATGTAAATACAAAGCTTCGGTGGATTTCCAACAATTGTTTTTTATTTACTGTTGGCTCGCCCGTTTGTCAACTCAGGGGTCGGATGAGCCTCCAGGGTCTCATCTTGCTTTTGTTAAATTTTTACCTGGTCTTTTATCGGCTTGTGGAAAAAAAATTGACCGCTTCACAACAGTGGAAACAAACTGAGATGCATTAGATCCTTAGTTCGATTACAACATGAAGCTGTGGTCTTCGATAAAATCCTATATTTCTGATACAAATAAATAAAAATTCCACTTTTTTTTAAGTTTTGTTTATGTCAAGCTTGCTGCTATCAAACCTCGGTTCGACACTTGTACTTTAAATTTTACATGTAAAGTTCACATAAAAGCATTATTATAAACGATATATTATACCTTAAAACTTTAAGTTAATAAAAGTCCATAATTATTGGAATTTCATTGTACGCATTAAAAATAAAATGGGGCTCATATTTTATGTCATACTTAGGGTGAAGTTTATATAATTAAAGTTTTAGCAGGAAACACCGGTAATATTTAGTATTTTTAACACCTTAAAGGATTGAAAACTCCGTCAATGATTCCAACCGTTCTTACTATTTTTGTGCAACGCCTGTTTGACATAGATGCATAGAACTTACAACTTTATTCCCTGTGACTTTGAAACTAAATGCTAAACTCAAATAAACGTAATTAACAGGCGATTTGTTATTTGTTAAATAGAGTACATTGCTTGATAATCCTTGAAAGACGTTGATCTAAGAGAATAGATATTGGCACTCCTGTCGATTTGGGATAACTCAGAAAGTAAAGTGTGGCTCAGGAGGAAATGAATTTGGATTGTACTGATGTATGTATGTTAGGTGGTTCACATGGTGTTTAATTACATCCTCTGATAATACCTCCTCCTCTCTTTTCTCGTCCTTGTACCATCTAGGGCTCCCCAAGTGGAAGTATACAAACAATGGAGTTGGGAAATGGAAAGTTTTACGCCGAAATAAATCCCCAAAACAAGGTGTTGAACACCACCCAAGTGAGCTCTTGATTTCCTCTCGTTCTCTAGAGGGAATCATGTTATTACTGTGATTCAAATATCCTTCGTCTTTACCTTACTGTTCCCGGCCTATCTAGTCAAGCCTATTCACTTGGGACTTAAGTCCACTCGCCCCGAGGTATATCCATAACCCAGAGTGGAATTTGTTGGCGTGGTCATAAATTCAGGTCAATATTTCAAGCTTGACGGTAATGTGGAGGAAACGTCGGGTAAATAATTGTTCAGCTTGTATTTCCCTTCGATTCACTAGTACTATGATGCCCATGCACTCCTGGAAGTAACTAAAACGCAATTTTTGTTTCCTGCAGTTAAAACTTCCGACGTCTTGAGTGCTGTTTTACAGTCCATCAGGGATGCTCGAATAGACCCTAAAGCCGGCGACGCGCAAAGACACCGCTACACCGGTAAATAATGTGCCAAGGTTGAGGGCCTTGTTAACTCCGTTTATGGAGAGACCCGTAGCTTTTATTTTTTTAATATAAGGCACCACCCGGCCCCGCTGCACGGCCTGATCGTAACAGTTTTATGAAAGTGCGACCGTGGCCGGTTCCCTCACACGGGGAAACAATGTAGCGCTTTTTACAGGCTCTTAGCCTCCGCCGGAGTAACCCTAACCCTCTCCGGATCCTCGCAATTATAATGCTTTATGTTATCTCTGGCTTTACTGCGCCCCCGGGAGACAATTAAAATCGGGCTTTCGATTACCAAGGGCTCTCTCCCGCCTTTCTAGAGTTTATACTGGCCGTACTTGCTTTCAAGGAATGGGAAGAAAGTCGAGGGTTAAATGGCATCGACTCTATACAGTTCTCGGTTATTGTTTTATGACACTACAGTTTTGGCACGGCTCGTAGTTACTTTTATGTGCTTGGCGTTAAATAAAAAGTATACTTGTGTTTGATCTATCACACAATTATGGGGCTGTTGGCAAACTGGCGTCGCTTGTTCCCGTCGCCTCAGGGGTGGCTTAGGACTGAAACATTTTATATCGTGAAAAAAATATACGACTGAAGGTTCATCCTGACCTGTATGTATGTGTTCAATTACCTCAAATAAGTAATAATAATAAATATTACACTAAAGATATACTTAATCAATGTTAACAGTCAATTTGCGTTGTAGTATAGATCTCTAAACTCTTAATAATTATTAATTCAACAAAAAAACACACTTGCGGAATTCCTACAGTTGGTGGTTTTACCAACTGAGCTGGCCTGCACGAGTCAAGGCCTTGTCAATAAGGGAAGTTTCAAAGAGAATTGGTTAACACCCTCATTCGTCCATGCTAGCTCGGTTGTTTGAAATTCCGGCAGGAAATTCAGAAGGTCCCTGGTTCATGCCCCGATACTGCCAGACAAAAAATTGGAAAAACAACAAAACCCCTTTCTGTTTGTCTGGAGCTTGCTAATTTCTATAATTTTCAACGGATTATGCTGTTATCTTCAAGAGTTCGAGCTGATGTTAACCATAGCACTACTCTGATTGGCTATCAAACGATGGCCTACTCCGTTGAAAACGTTCGTGTAGAAATCAACAAAGAAGTGGAGAGACAAAAAGTGTTTAATTTCTTAAAATACACACTCCACACTGGAGCCCAGCTATTAATATTATAATGGCTAATAATTATCATTACAATATGTCAATATTGAGGTCTTATGGGAGAATCACAAATAACTATGGAGACACTAGTAATGCATCGATGGAAAATGCCTATTTCAGCTCGTGGTGTGGTATAGAACTCAATTAAAAACAAAACGATTATGTTGAAAACATTTCACGTCAAGTTTTTTGGGATCGTGATATCACCGCGGGCACCAATATGTACCTGTATGTTTATGATGCTGACCCCAGACTGCTTTGATTTCCCGTGTGACGTCCCTCAAGGTGTTCCCCCAAGAGACCGCCCACATTTGTCCGTCGCTACCTCCATAAAAGGCCCCAAGTCTAATTTCGTAGGTTTCCTACCCTACGCAAGTATCTTCTAAATACGGTTTCGCTAAGGTCAAGGAGGAGACTTTTACTACTAAACAATAACGCTTTTTGAATGATTAAAAAAACCACTCATGAATGATTAACTTGTTTGCTTATTGAGAGCTGTCAGTAATGCCCAGTTAGTATTAAATCCTGATACCGTCAACATACGGTACTACTGATGTATCAATCTTATCTGTCAACCCGGCATGTCAAAGTAAGCCATCAGTCATGCTCAAGCTGCTTCTTCGCATATGCTTGAATTGATTAATCATACCGAATTAAATTGATATAACTCATTATTAGGATATGGTCCAACTATGCGCGTTAAACAAGAGTTATCTAAGTAACATCAATGTATGGTTCACCTAAGTGAGATAATGCCTCATAGTTTCATAAAGAATGCCATATCTTAGCCTTGTCTTAAACCGTCTCATTCCTGATTTATGGCCAGAATATATTTTGTTGACGTCAAGTTACATAGTAATTGGTTTTTGCCAATATTACACAATTTCAACAGTTAATATAGTTCTACGATAAGAAAGCCAAATAAAAACCAAAAATAAATAAAAATATTTGATGAAACCATGATCATAAATAATCAAAGTATTTTTCGTAATACATAAAAAATTAGTGTTGAAATATAGTTCACGTTAGTAAAAATCTTAATTTTATTTGTGCAAAAACAACAAACATCCTTCATTCTGATAATCATTTGTAACAAAACAGCGTTGAGTATGTACCATTCCGAGAGATTAGATTACCGGCACCGACTGGTATCTGCACTTCCTAGACGGCTGGAAGAGGATAAACGCGTGCCTTTGACATCAGCATTGAAAGAATAAGGAAATAAGAACACATATTGTAACAAAACGAGGAAGGTTATCTCGTAGGTGTGTAAGCTTCGATTGATTGTACTGAGATACCTGTGAGAAATAATGAGTGATCTTAAGGAGGAAAGATAGAGGGATCTTAGGAAAGGACTGTATTAAAGGTAACTCACGCAAATTCACTTGGTGTGGGGGACATTAATCCCCGTGGGAGCTTAGGACATTCAATTATTATATCAATATACAATGAGTATTATGTGTTATAGAAATTGTTTAAAATGAGTTATTAACTTTAATAAACCAGTAGTTTTGGCGTAGAAAAAGGAGTTTATGTATCGTTTTTATTTGTATCTTTCCCAACCAATTCACCCGGTTATAAATTGGTGCAGGCAAGCTGATAAGTCTTCCATAATTTTTTCCAGGTTCCTAACTTCCCGTTCCCTGATTTCTCAACCTCTTCCAAAGAAAAATTTCCTATTTCCCGGTAGGTACGGGGGTGTTACACATTCACTGTTCTTTCAGATGACAAATTCAATTCACTACATTTTGCATTCATTCGTATAAACAACTTGCACAATGTCCATTTTAGGATTCAAAGCATCAATTCGTCTTGTCTCGATATCCTGTATTAAAGTTTTTTTTTCGTCCAAATTGTTTTTGATCAGTTTCAAAACGAGGATGGAGTTCTTCAACCATCACCTATTTAGTTTTAGCGTTGTATGTTTTTTTCAAAATTCACAGCAGTTTACAGCTCGTGCCCCACCGCGAATTCGTTACTTGTCTGGGAAGGTACCGGCAAGGAAAGGTATCTTGTTACAAGCTTTGTCTATGCATTCTTGCCTGCAATGCAATGGTACCGTTGATTGCATCTTCATAAGCTAGGACGGAAATGACTTTTCAAGTATTATGTTTGTTTCTTCAGACTCCAGACTCCATTTCATAAATCGTTCTCATCTGTATAGCGAATGTTCTTATCTAAACCTGGAGAACGTTTCTTCATCCGCCCGACAAACTAGAAATGAATCATTAGAAAAGTTAGAAAAGTTTAGAAAAGATACATTACAACTAGGATAAATGTAAAACATACTTTCAAGTGGCCAGACTTACACGTCACATTTGTTAGTGACTTTTCCAGCCTGAGGGGCCAAAGCCATGCCCTGTGAATATTCAAAACTCTCCAGGTTTCATGTCGTCATGCTTCCACGTGTCAGTTGCGGATGACATTCAGTTTGTTTATAACTTTGTTAGTCATTATGCATATAAGGGCTGTACTGGGCCCTTATGTAAATAGCTGCCCCCTCACCTGTATCCATTTAATCCCCTCTCTTTGACCATCCTCTTCTCATCACTTGAAACATAGTCATTCTGGTGTCTCCAAAGTTTGGGGTTTTATGGGGTAATCTCTGCTGATTAAAAAAATAATTTTCCATTTACAATGCAACAGTGACTTGTTAATATTGAGCACTAAATGATATGACACAGATATTTCTTTAATTATAGGGCACATATTTTAAAAAACGTATTACGTAAGACAATTTATAGATAGGCCTAAGCAGGAGTTACAATCATAAAAAAATCTACCCAAAAAAAATCCAGAAAGTTTGCTATTATGAAATGAACTCTTCAATTCATTGAGATTTGTATTAAGCCCGTAAAATATAAAAATATATCAGATATGAAAGTTTGATTGCATATTCAAAAAAATTGCTATAAGTAACAACACACAATAAGTTAAGTTATATAGTTAACCTACGTTAAAGAAAATTTCGCTATTATTTCTAAAATACCGAAGTATCTATGATACGTTGAGCAATACCATAGGCAATAACAGAAGTTCTCAAAATAGATCTTAGGAATTCAGATTTCACTTATAATTTATAGTTATTTCTTTTTTTTTTTTTGTATGTATATATTTTTAAAATTCATTTTTGGATTTGTTTAAGCTTAGAGACAACTGTATAAATACTCCAACATATAATATTAATGTTATGGGTCAATGCGACTTTTATTGTCTTCTTGAAATACCAAAATATTACATACTAGGTAATTTGTATGTTGCATGGGTGCAATGCCTCCGTAAGATTCAATTCGATCCGTTGTATAACTTTCAACCAGTTATTATTGTTACAAACAATAGGTGTGTTAAGCTGTCGGGTATTGAAGCTTCCTATTGTTTGCCGGACAGGTCTAAAATAGTCATTAATGAATTAACTAATAATAGAAACTAAACAAACGGGAATTCTGAAGTCTTTACAGTTAGTTAGTCCACACTTACCCGCATAAAACCACTTCATGCACAAATATGTGGTGTTGCTGGTGCAGCGAAGCTTTTCCTAGTCTTTCAGATGTTTCTATGCCGTTAAAATGGAAATAAAGCGTTATTGCATTTTGTATTAGAATTATTACAGCGATAGTACAATGGAAGGAACTTTTTTCACGGTCTGGTAAGTATTGAAGCTATGATAGTCAATGCCCCTAACGTATTTGCTGGAAATCATTATTTTTATATAATTTGTTATTAACCTTTAGTTACTAAGATGCCAGTTTAAAAGGCATAAAACTAATGTAATCAAATTAGCTCCATACATTGCAGAGTATATTAAGGTCCGGACAGAAGCACTGGAACCGAAAATTTTGTGTCTTCAGAACGACATTGTCCTGAAATCCAACTTTTTCAAAAATTTCCATTCTTGAAAAACGCATCTTAAAAGATCGTATTTCTACCTTTCTAGATCATTGTATCAATTAATGAACATCATACCAGCAAAGTACAGATCTTAAAAATTAACTTCTTTATGAATGTTTACGAGCAGGAATATCATCATAATCTTCTAATTGTAAAGCAATTGCCTATGAAATGCAGTGACTAAGTACGAATTGACTATGATTACTATTGTATATATTAATATATATTTTTTTAAATAATTTTGACGTGTATAATTATATAATGTTCCACTATAAATATTCATGGAAAAAAATGAACGGTCCGCTCTGCTCGTCCGAGGTCTCAGTGCCATAAGATACAAAAAGGTTGGGGACGTTTGAATTAAGTAACTAAATTATTAAAAATATGTAACATTTCTTTGGGTTTTTATAATTACTAAAGTCATTAAAATCGTTTTAGCTGTTTACTAGGACTGTGGTACGGGTTATTTATTTGGATTGGATTTCTTTTTTTTGGAATCCCTCAAGGTGCAATGCAGAGTACACTGATAATATATTCTATAGTTAAGTTAGTCGAACAATTAGAGAAGCGATGCGGAGAGGCCTGTTAGAGACGCCAGTTAGACAGGAGTTGGGGCAGCCGAAAGTGGCCTGTCATTATACAGTTGCTGATTACTGTAGGAGAGAGGAAGACAAATACAGCGACGTCACCATTCTCTTAGGCTAATTACGACTAATTTCTACAATTGTCTCTCGCGACCTCGGATGCACGGGATCAGGCGTTCAACGTTTGCTGTCTTGTTTTTCACCATTAATCTATTATAGGGCCGGGAGTCATAGGACTGATGTCATTTGCATGAAATTGACTTCCTCTTTCCATCCAAACATGATTTAATCGTAGTTTCTCATTAAAAATTATAACAAACAAAAAAAAAATATAGAATAAACACTCAAATGGACGTAACCATTGAATATTTTTATTAGAAATAGTTTTTACTTTTATATTAAATTATTACAGTGTGCAGATGAACTAGCCTTAGAAGTGTTGTGGCGCGGCATGGTACATGCCATGTTATATTATAATAATATTAAACAGTGCCATGCTTAATACTTTGTGAATAATAGGAGGTCGTTACAAATGTACTTGAGCATGAAAACATTCTTGACTAAATAGCGCACTAAATCCTTCTTTCTAACGTTTTTTGTCATTTATATCATCGTTTACATTGAACAATCTTTCATTTACTGTTATACAACGAGAATGGACGATGAAAAACGTGTAAATCGCAGTCTTTTAAAAACTTAACCGACCGAAGCGGTTCAATGCTAAGAATACCAGTCAACGATGTGGACGCCCTTCAGTTGTCGTCAGGGAAGAATAGTTCAAGGGTGTTATCTGAAAAGGATGAGCTTAGGGCAAGGGTTGAAATGTCAATACAAGTATGTTATTTTTTAAAAATAAATTAGTCTCATCGAGTTGAACTGCAATATAATATTCAGAACTACTGTAAATATGTCATGCATTATGAATATTCTGAATGAGATATAAGTAACAACCACACCACATGAAAGTCATAGAGAGTGAGACATCATGGGGGAATCCACAATTGGAAACAATAGTCATTAACCGTTTAGTCTCGGCAGACAGGATGCGGGCGGCGGAGTCGCAGGGACTCTCTCATCAGCGAACAAGAGGAAGAACAGGCGGAACATCTGTAAGGAGGCTGTGGAACAATTGTGACCTGCATGACCAATCTATTAGTCACGATGTTAATTAACCGAACCTGGCAGGGGCTCTCACATGATAGGGAAAAATAATTAACTGACTGATATCACTTAGAAGAAGTTATTGCTCTTTGTTAGCCGCCCGCTTATCTGCTTGGTAGGTGGTCTTCCGGGACCGTCGAATCGAACCAGACAACAGCTGTACTACTAAGATTATACTTATATAGTACTACTAAGTTAGCTCATTTGGATTCAACAACTTATATATTTGTGTTTAAATATTTAATGTTTGTTGACAATAAAAAAGGTTTAAATGACACCAACTCATAGCCTCTCTTCAATAATTTTCTTTATTCACTTTCGAAAGCCAACGACTCCTCAGGCACTAAGCAAGATCCGTCCTGAATAACTACCGAGGGAGGGCTGAAACTTTGATTAATTGGAGGACTTATTTGAGAAATCCTCTCGAAGCGTCTAGCTTATCGTGCGGCTTAACACTTAAAATCTGTATGACGGAAGGTCATATTTAAATGGATTCTGAAAGAAGAGAAAATCTTCTTGCCTTTGTCATCATTTTTATAATCACGGGGAAAGACTCAAGTCCTTTTCTGGACGCATTGCTTTTACCTCCCTCAAAAGAAATCTTCAACGAATGAACTTTTGGGGTATTTTCATTAGAATTCCCAAACGAAAAAAATATTTTCATCTGTGATTGAAATTAAAATTAAAAATAGTTATTATCCAAAATAACATGTTATCTCATTTGTTTATAAATTTTTTTTAAAGAAACTGATTTGTTTTATTTAATTTAATAATTTGCACAAATTTGTAATTTTGGATTACTGATTAAGATCAGTTAATGGTAAGCCACACCGATTAATACTATATCTTCAATATAGCATTTACTATTCAATGCATATAGTACTTACAATTAAAATCCATACGTAGCATATTATTGAGTGCCTGCTATGTTGTTTAAATACGTTATAAATTTGTGTTATATAAAATTTTATGTTTGCGGAAATCAATGTATCGTTCTATCTTTTACTGTTATAAAATTACATTCTGCTTTAATAGGCAATACGTGATGGTGATAAATGCTCTCATTCATACCATATTTACAATATTCATTCATTTGCTTATTCATACAGTATTTACAAACAGCCGAGAGATCACCCGAATCCACGTGGTTGTCACTTCCCTGGTGTGCGAAAGAGGAATCGGAATAATGACTGCGTAAACTATATATGACTAGATAAGCCACTCACATTCCTTGTAATTTAAAAAAATAAATAGTATCATAGTATAATTTATGATATTTTGTATTATAAGATTTAAATAGTTATATTTACTCTTATTAACAATGGCCTATTACAGCTCTGAGGAGGTGAATGGCAAATACAGGAATTAAAAAAATATATGTGCACCTTTAGGTAGAAGAGAAGA
The DNA here is from genome assembly GCA_930367205.1 of Acanthosoma haemorrhoidale. Taxonomy (NCBI): domain Eukaryota; kingdom Metazoa; phylum Arthropoda; class Insecta; order Hemiptera; family Acanthosomatidae; genus Acanthosoma; species Acanthosoma haemorrhoidale. The sequence goes on from OV884011.1 coordinate 143,466,304, forward strand.
GACGATTTCTGAAATAAAAGCTTAGAGATTTGATACCGCCCTAACACAAGATTGGGGAAGTTTCGTGAAAGAAGTTGTTCACAAAGCTTTAGAAACAGTTCTACAGCCCCTAAACAGCAGTTAATATAATTCACATATCATGGCGAATTAAATGTTTCGTTCCCTCAGAGACAGAACACCATAAATGAGGTAATGGGGGAACGTTAGCCCGCCGCTGAGTTGTGTGAAGTTTAATTTGTTGGCTGCGGGTAGGGGTTAATTAAATTTCGCTATTATCTCCGAGTATTCCTTCGCGGGTCTCTCACCCCAACGGGTAGCGTGAGAGGGCACAGCTTTTGTTCTCGGCTTTTTGGCAAACGAGGGAGTTATAGATTCTACGCAGAGACTCTTCGACCTACTCCCCGGTCCTTTTCTGTAATCGAATCGGCAGCCTTCAAACGATACCAAAACAAATAAAGGGAAATAAACCCGCCGAATATCCAATTTCCTCTGAGGTCTGAGGCTTACGCTCCCACCCCCCCCCCACCTTTCTCCAGGAAAAATCTAGGTAATTTCCTTTTTTGAGAATTAAAAAATCTGATTATTTTCGATATCGTTTACGTCTGCTTAATAAAAAAAAAAATACATCAAAGAACCGAGAACGAATTTATTTACCCTTTGCTACCCTTATATTTCTTTTGGGTGCTTTGATTGTATTTCAATCATTTTCACCCGAAAACATATTTTGACATCCCAAGATCATAAAATCAGTTTAAAATCTTACATGATATTTTTTAAGTTCATCAACCCGAGTTTGAATTATGCATTATCCATGGTTTAGCATTTAATTGTTTTTTAGTCTATTGCCTTTTATAGAAGAAATAACACTTTAAATTATCATCAGAGTTTTCAGCGTGCAATGTTTCTGTATGTTTCACTAACAGTGTTTAGAGCAGGTTCCGATAATAAATTACGCTATACTGTATATACACTGAAAACCATTAATCGAACGTAGGATTTACTAGACAACTTAGATGTGTCAAATTTCGTAATCAATGTGTCAATTTATTCCATCTGTAGCAGGGATCAATTTTTGGATCTTAATGAATTCAGATTTCATTAACGGTTTTAAGCTATTTCTTTTTTTAATGTATTTTTAAGATTTTTTTAAATGATTATAAGACGATGAAACACTTGATGTATAAATGTTTTCACATATAATATTAAGATGATGTGCAATTTTGACTTTTATTGTCATCTTTAAATTGAAGATTGAAACTTTTAAGTATGATTCAGGTACACTGTTAGGGAAATTTTGACGCTTTTCAGCACAGCAACGTCAATGCAACCTGTTTGACATGATCACCTAAACATGCTGAAAATTAAATACAAAATCATTGGATAAAAAAATGAATTGCTTATTAAAATAACTTGCATTTTTCTTTTTTGAATTATTTTGCCATAACATAATAATTCAGAACCAGCTTTAATGTTTTATTGCAGTGAATAATAATAACGTCAGTTAAAGAGAAACTTATTATAACTGGATATTTTCTTAAATTGTTTATGTCCATCTAGGACAATGATGTTTGTTCAGCATTTTCGTTGCATTGACTCCGTGTCTGTAAATACATGAGAGTGGGAGTCCTAACAATATTGTAACAATCAATCGCAAGTAAATGAACGCTGGACAACTCCAAGTGTAATACACTTTGAACTTAAACAAAATTTCGTGTTTGTTCTTATTATAGTTACCGTGAATAGAAGTGTTGTAGAAAATACATTAAAAAACTTTGATTAGATCATTTTAAATACCAATTTTATAGAATAGGACTGGCAGAATCGTAGACACAGAAAGTCAATGTCAACGCTAAAGTAATACCTTCCTCTTAAACAATTGATTGATATAGCTTCAACAATATCTCAAATTAGACAATATAAAAAATTAGTTTCAAATGTTTGTTTCTTCTGGGCACTAATATATATATTTAATTAATCGGGGTAGTCTTTTTAGTGTTTTTTTTATATACAGTACATGAAATTGTGAAAGGCAGTTGATGGAGGAGGAAGTTGAAGGGACTGTTAATCCAAGCTTATCCCAGAATAAAGACACAATAAATAGAAAAAATATTTGAGAAACAGTGCAAGGGACTGAGGGCGGATTAACTCCTTTTCCGTCCTTAGTATTTTTTTCCTTTTTCGCGTTTCCGCAGATACATTAGTAGTAACATGTAATAAAAAAAAGATTATTTAATAAATTGTTCAAGCTTAAAAATTAGGTTTACTTGCTTATAGGTTCGTATGAAGTACCTTTTGTATGATTTTCTGTCCGTATACTTACATAATATGTATTCTAAAATGGCGTTTGAACCGACCTGATGTTTTTAATCATGTTTGTGTAATGTATCTTCTTATGCTTTGATGTATTTAATAACGTTCTCTTTTTTTATTTTTTCAGGTAATATATGGCATTTGGGAACTGTTTTTTTTACTGTCTTAACAGACCAACAAAAACGAGATATCAGTAAGTTTTTATTGTTTTATTTACCACATTTTTTAATAAGATTTATCACGCTTGAGTTTCTACATTAAATTATCAGGCACGATTTTGATCCTACTTCTTGTAATATTCAAACTAATTTGTACTTAAATATCCACGAGGGGTTACTTCAGAGTATTGTTAAAAACCTTTAAAAAAAATAAAAGGAAATCACTTTGGGCCAAGTCTGATGAGAATTGTCCTCATCAGAAGAATCTAGATTGTCATTTGGTGCTCAATTTTGAAACCTTTAGTTTTGTTGTGGAAACCTATTGGTTCGTGATCTGTGGAACATTGCTTTCCCGGCTTGGAAGACAATAGAGCAGCAGGAAAGACTCCGCCCGGTAAATGCCAGACAGGACCCGAAGTGGAAGACCCGGCGATAGTCACGAAGCCGGCCACTATTCCAAAGGTTAGAGTGGATTATGCAAAATTAATCTGCTCGTGACGGCGTCGTAGAGTCCTCAGGTGGCACGACGTGACCGCAAAGGCCGCTGGATAGTTGTATATCCGACTGAGCATCAAGGATGGCTATCTCTACTGGAGCAGTGCTCCTCACTTCTCCTCACATTCCACATTTTTTCTCAGGATTTTTAGTTTAAAGAAAGTTGAGGTTAAATGATCTCTAGTAATTAAAGTCATAACAGATGGCACGTATTTTAAATCAGAGCGTCAAGATACTGTGCACTATATAGAGCACTATTTATAAAAAATATTCATTTTATAAGATCCGCGAAATCGATTCATTACTTTTCTGATATTGCTTTTATTCCTACCACAATCGAAGGTTGAGTCGAAAAAACTATGCAAATATTGCTTCTGAGTCTACATCCGACATGGGTTGAGTTAAGCTTGGAGGCACACTTTAAATGATATTTGTGATAATAGTTAAAAAAAAACACTAATTATAAAGAAGTTGAAACGTTCAAGTTGATACCTCACTGAAAAATACAGACAAATATTTATGTTTTATTCCCATGTAATTATATATAATTCCTTTATTGTGCTAAAATTACAATCTGCCTTGCTAGGCAATAAGTAATTAAGATATACGATCATTCATACCATATTTACATTTCATCATTCACTCGCTCATTCATTCAGGACATGATTGGAGAAACTGGCCATTGCCAGGACTCCCACTGTCACTTGATTATAGCAGGTCACGAGGCCACTGCCGTTTCAGTCTCCGAGGAGGATTATAGGGATGAGTGACGCAGTGCAGTGACTGTGCTACAGGATTAGGGTGGTTGGAAAGGCTACTGTGGAATTTCGTAAACTTGGAAGGGATGAGTTCTAGAATGTAGGGTATATTAAGGTCGTTATGAAGGGTTTTGTTGCTGACATAATAAGGGGCATTTACTATTGTTCTCAGGACTTTTGATTGAAAGGATTGGATACGCTTGATGTTCGACTTTTTTGCTGTCCCCCATAGCTCTATTCCGTATGTCCAGATTGGTTTAAGTATAGCTTTGTAGATTAGTAGTTTATTTTCTATTGAGAGATGGGATGTCCTTTGAAGTAGTCTGTATAGTTGTCCAAAGCGTCTGTTTAGTTCTTGTCTTTTTAGTCTCGTATGTGGGTTCCAGGTCAGTCGTTTATCGAGATGGAAGCCTAAATACCGTACTGTCTCGGATACAGGGAGAGGAATAGAATTAAAATAAACTAGTGGACAAGACTTGCGACAAAGGGTGAAGGTAATGTGGGAACATTTTGCTTCATTAACTTTGATCCGCCATTGGTTGCACCAATAATCGATCTCGTCAAGGTGTTTTTGAAGGTTATGGGATGCTATGTCGGGGTCTGGGTTAGATGACAAGACTGCAGTGTCATCTGCAAATGTGGCCAAGAAGGTATTGGGAGTAGAGGGGACATCAGCGGTGTATAGGTTGTAGAGGATGGGGCCCAGGACACTGCCCTGTGGAACTCCTGCATTTATAGGATAGTAGTTTGAATATTCTAAACCACAGCGGACTTGGAAGAAGCGGTTTGAAAGGTAGGACTGTAGGATTAGGAAAAGGGTCTGTGGTAAATATCTTTTGAGCTTGTAGAGTAAACCTGCGTGCCAAACCCTGTCAAAAGCTTGAGCTATATCAAGAAAGGCAGCAGTGCAATACTGTTTGGTTTCAAGGGCTGAGGAGATGTGATCAACAACGCGAAGGCCTTGTTGAGCAGTGGAATGCCGTTGGCGGAAACCAAATTGGTGTGTAGGAAAAAGGTTTTTGGATTCAATAATTGGAAGTAGACGTTTTAGTAGAAGTTTCTCAAATATTTTTGAGAGGATAGGGAGTAGGCTTATTGGACGGTAAGATGAGGCGTCATTGGGTGGTTTACCGGGTTTGGCGAATAGGACAATAATGGAATGTTTCCAGAGGAGTGGGAAGTGCGTAGTTCGGATAATGCAATTATATATATAGGTTAGGAAGATTATGGCTTTAGGAGGAAGTTGTTTGAGAATTTGAGGAGTAAGGAGATCATATCCAGGGGATTTTCGGTAAGGTAAGTTTTTCAAAAGGTATTTGACCTCAGAGGGATTAACGGCTTTTGGTGGAAGAGAGAGAGGAATAGGTGAAGTGAGGAAATCTTCCACAGTTGTGCTGTGAGTATGGCTTTGATGAGAAAGGTTAGGTGTGAAAGTATGGGTAAGATGCAGAGCAAATTCCTCCGACCTATCCCCATCCGAAGCCGCCCAGGACCCATCATCACGACGGAGCGGATGTGAAACAGGTTGATACTTTAGGATTTTTTTGGTTACATTCCACAAGGAGTTATCCCTGGTAGACAGAGAGGAGAGGTAGGAATTGAAAGAATCGGAACGGAAGGATGCCAATCGCCGCTTTACCAATCGGCAGTACTGATTGTACGAGCGGCGATCGGCAGGATGCCGGGATCTTTGCCACACTGTTCTGGAACGGCGTTTGGATAGGATTAGATCTTTGAGATGCTGAGGTAAACTATTATGATTATGAATTTTTGGGTGACGATGGGGTGACGATGCCTCCCAAGCCGACCTCTGGACCAGAGTAGTCCCATGTAATTAAATAATTAATCGTGCTTCATGGGGGTACTTGCATGAGGAGACTGGCAGACGGGCAGACATACCAGCATCGGGTTTAGAATAGTACTGCATAGATGTAGTGTGCTGCATATATAAATTATAAATATATAACTGTAATGCCCTCCACTGTATCGATTATTTTTCGTTATGTATTTGATATACTTGGCAATAGGGGTTCTGGTGTCATACCGTATTTATGTACTGGTAAAATAAGCTATCTTTTCTTGAAAAGTGCTCCTTACATCTGTTCTTCACACCCTTAAAAGCCCTGCCTACAGAAGATGGCTTGTCCATCTTGTTCATACCAGAACAGCCGGATAGAGGGACCGGTCTAGACATGTGTTTGTTAATGCTTTGCAGACGGTACGGAAAAAGTTCACTATTTTGTCTGATATTAGCCCTATGTAAGGTAGTGACTATTTTGTTGGTTACATTTGCTTCATTTACCTCTTTTTCGTTAGGTTTTATCTGATTGTTCGGTTTAGAATTCGCCGAGCATCGTGTTTATTGCTGTTTATGTTCGCTTCCCATTTAGAAATCAATCTGACGTTGAATTAGTATTGTTATATCCGACCACAGGCTTATATTCATTTGACCTGACAATTTAGATTCCAGCGAACCGGTTTTACAAAGATTTACAATCCCCCAATAGTAATCGGCTATTGATTTTCAGCCATCCAAACCCAAGTGATTTCGTTCGGAGATCACACAAAAGGCTGCTGGTAATTTAATTTTTGCAGCGTCACAACAACCTCTCATTATACGATTCTTGAATACAAACTTAGTTTTAATTCTGCTTCATTTGCAGTCAAATGGCTGGAGTGGTTTAAGCCAAAGACTCCCAATTCGCTTTGCCCCCCCTTGCTGCTCACCGTCTTTGAAAATTTAAATAGAAATCGTACATTTCCTTTCCCCATCGCCTTTTTTTGATTAGTTCTTTAAATATTTCAAAGTTTCACATGTTTTTTCGCTTTCTTTACCCAACTCACAGTAAGTCCGTGTTATCCATATATTTTTCAGATGGAGTTGTGTTTCTGTATTTCAAAACGAATACACAGCAATCCGACCAAGGAGCAATCAATAAAGAACATCAATTACTTATTTGATTGATTTTATTTCCATTCAAACGTTAAATATTCCATAAAAAATTTGTATTTCTTATTAGCGAAAGAAAAAATATTTTGGCAACGCAAGTCGTTCGGCCAGGCCTTCCCTTGCATTAGCGAGATAGTCAGAGGATAACTCAGATGGAAGGTGCCTGGTACGAGGGTGAGAGGAGATCCCAGTTTTCAATTCCAACATTGTCACTCTCTTTTTTTGTGAATAATTATTGAGACACTTAAACTTGAATCTTCCATCGACTCCACCAACCTTACCATAGGCCCTCTTAAATTCTTGTCCACATATCTGTGTATTCCAGAAAAAAACTTTAAAAGATACTGTGGGCGCCATTCGAGAAGTTAATTTTGAAAAATATAAAATTAAGTGATTGTAACACAATTGTAAAATTGTTTTGCTTACCATTGTGCTCTAGGATAATCCCCTATGGCATGCTTGTTCTGGAAGCAAGGGAATGAATTATGAAGGAGGATTACAACACAATCTAGGATGAGAGTACACCACGTGCAGCTTTGGCGAATCGGTAATACAGGTACTTATAGTCGAAAACTCACTCCCTTAAAAACAAACTGATTTTATTAAATTACGTAATTTAATTTGATTACAAACAATATCATTACACTATGTATGGTTTTGGGTTAAACAAATACTTATAGCTGTTTAAATTTAGAGATCATTATAGTCGAACATCCTTTCGCCAAACTGTTGTATTCTTAATAATATTTCCGTCAGGCTTGCAATATTTTTTTTCCTCATGCCAGATCCGCCCTTATAAAGAAATAAGAGGAAAAGAAGGAACGAGGGGGCCTTTGTTCTTTGTTAGAAATAAGAAAAATTAAGGCGCCCCCCTATTCCTTATGTAAGCATTTCCTCGGAAGCGGCAGTGTATAACGACCAGATGGTTTTGGTCCTGGAACGGTCAGGAGTCAGCAAGGGGCGAGACCCCGATATTTGTTCAGGCCTTGACAAAGCTCCTAACAGGATTACGCAAATTGGATGTTCGCTGCCCCTATTCGGGTGACTGTTCGACGAGTGTTTGCCCAGCAGAAGCGGTTTCGCCGCGGTGCCCTTCTTTCTCTCAAAGAAATATGCTGGAGTTTGCTGCTAGCTCTCTTGCACTCAATCCAACTAATCGTTTCTTATAGGGTTGTTTAAACTAAACCCAGAAAAGATAAATTTAAATAGGCTGTTTTGTTTGTTTTATGTTGTAAAATTGGAACATCATTGGAAAGGGGCTACTATCCAAACGTAAAAAAGCAATCTAGTTTTTTTCTGTCTGCATTCCCGGATGCCCAATGATCCAATCGTTTAAAATCATATCTTCAATTGTTGGCTGAATGTAATGGGTAATGATAATACTTCCCATTGTTACATTTTTCTCAGCGATAAAGGTTTTTATCTCTAAATCAACGCAGGGAAATTGGTTGGATAAACATATACAAATAGAAAACAATACCCAACACGTTGAACAGCATTCAATTTTGAGCCAATCCTTAGGGAAGCGGAATTAACTTCAAGAATACAAATAGAGAAACAAAATGTATTCTTCAAAGAACCTTTAAACTCCCCATCGCTTTAGGTTTGAGTTGAGCCAATGGGAACTAGTGTGGAAAGAGCAGCTTTGTTTCTCATAAGTCTAAAGATTATTATTAATTTTGTCTTAGTTAAAAACTCAATTAAGATGGTGATACTTAGTTTTAGTTGGTATTAAAAACACAATGGTTCGGGAGACAATACTAGAAACAGCTCCTTCCGCTTTTGGGGCACAGTACGGTTGCAGTTTTATTTATGATGATTTGGAATCATAAAAGGTTATTAAGATTATTATTTTGTTTTTCATTATATCAAAATTGGTCCTTGAATTATTTCGTTTTATTTTTTGCTAAATGTTAGTTATTACATTGCCTATTTAATTGTCGTAGCAATATCGAATCTAACTGGTTGCCGATTGCTTCTAAGCGTACTATATATAGTAAGAAAAATCATTGAAAAAAATAATTTATTACAAGTTACTACAATGCCACTTGGAAATTTCAGCAGTTTTGAATGTGCTAGTGCAAGTTTTTGGTATCCCGGCGGCACACCTGTCTTTTTCAGTTTAATAATGAGTATGACACTCATCATGATTATAATTGTTTTTGTATAGGCGAGTTTGATCATTTGGTTTATTCTTAATGAAGTTGATCTGTTTATTAAAAAAAATAAAACCGACTAGAACATCTACTGAATGTGGAATTGAAAATTGGCACGATCGAAAGCAAAATTGCATCAATGGAAACGGGTTCCTATTGATAGAGAGAGAGAGAAAGAGAGGTCCTTTTTGAAAGTGTATTACCCTCGGGGGATGCGATTCATAGGGGAGTCCACTTGTAATTTCATTCGAACTGCCTTTTCATACCTGGGTCCAATTGGACCAATTTACACTTCAAAACTGCTTGTTGATAACCACAATGGCCAAGCTTCCGGCGTCGGTTTTCCGTTGGCCAGTGGATTTAGCCAGGAAAACAGTTCAAAACCTCGATTCCATTCTTGGCACAGAGTCTCCCTTAGTCTGGGTTACCTCGTACTTACAAACAAGTTCGAGACAATCCACTGAATCTATACATATATGGATGGCTTATATTAGTTTAATGATGATTAAATCAAATTTCTTAAGTCAAACTATGAAAAATTGACCGATCTCACTTTTATCACTGTTATTGAAACATTGAAGCCGGCAATACTAAAAGGAATTTATAAATATAAAATTTTTAGAGCCACCGATTTTAGTAGTTTCTTTTGTTTATGGTAAATAATGTTTTAGCAATTGATAATTATTGCTTGTAGTTTTAAAGCGATTGATATTGACTTGTATCGTTTTATAAATTGAAAACAAATATTTAGTTATAAAATATCACTTAGTCTAATCACGACCATTTAAAAATCAACATCAGGCGATATGCGACACTGATGTATGCTGAATTTAAAAAATAATTAGACAAATGAAACTGCTTTTATGTCTAAATATATTAGTTTGTACAGTTGCCTATTCGTTTGTGGAACATTAACAATACTACAATGATAATCTATTAATAGTGGTTAAATAAATAAAAGGCCAGTTGATTTTCTTTTTATTATTAAAATATTGGGTTTATATGAAGAGATCATTATATTATTTATAAAATAATGAGGGGCTGGCTAAAATTAATTTATTAAATATTAAATAATTAAAATTAGTTTTATGGTTTGAACTTACATCACTTCCTAGTAAAATGTGCATTACAAAAAATATGAAATTAATTTGCAGATTTTTCCTGAAGGAAATTCTCAATTTAAAGTTCTCTTTGGGATAAACACATTCTTTTTTTTTTTTCAACAATTTATTAAGATAAAATTACAATCTGCCTTTTTATTAGGCAATAAATAATTAAGACAAATGTTATCATTCATCCCTTATTTACAATTCATCATTCACTCGCTCATTCATACAATATTTACGGCCCAGAGGCCCCCCAAGTCCACATGGTTGTCACCTCCCTCGCGTGTGAAGAAGGAAGTGGAGTCTTGGGAAGTCCCCCACGCTACGTCAGCCGCGTCACTGGATAAGAGCCAGCGGAAGCTGACCAAGAGCGCGAAAGCCATAGACGCTCAGGACATGATTAGAGAAACTGGCCATTGCCAGGACTCCCACTAACACTTAATTAAGAGCAGGTCACGAGGCCACTGCCGTTTTAATCTCCGAGGAGGATTATAGGGATGAGTGGTGCAGTGCAATGACTGTGCTAGGGAATTAGGGTGGTTGGATAGGCTACTATGGAATTTTATGAACTTGAAGAGATGCGTTCAAGAATATAGGGTATATTCAGATCATTGTGAAGGGTTTTGTTGCTGACGTAATAAGGGGCATTTACTATTGTTCTCAGGACTTTTGATTGAAAGGATTGGATGGGCTTGATGTTCGACTTTTTTGCTGTCCCCCATAGCTCTATTTCGTATGTCCAGATTGGTTTAAGTATAACTTTGTAAATAAGTAGTTTATTTTCTATTGAGAGATGGGATGTCCTTCGAAGTAGTCTGTACAGTTGTCCAAAGCGTCTGTTTAGTTCTTGTTTTTTTAGCCTCGTGTGTGGGTTCCATGTCAGTCTTTTGTCGAGATGGAAGCCTAAATACCTTACTGTCTCAGACACAGGGAGAGGAATAGAATTAAAATAAACTAGCGGGCATGACTTGCGGCAGAGGGTGAAAGTTATGTGGGAGAATTTTGCTTTATTGACCTTGATCCGCCATTGATTGCACCAATACTCGATCTCGTCAAGGTGTTTTTGAAGGTTATGGGATGCTATGTCGGGGTCTGGGTGGGATGACAAGACTGCGGTGTCATCTGCAAATGCGGCCAAGAAGGTATTGGGAGTAGAGGGAACATTAGCGGTTTATAGATTATAGAGGATGGGACCCAGGACGCTGCCCTGTAGAACTCCTGCTTTTATGGGATAGTAGTTAAAATATTCTAAACCAAAGCGGACTTGGAAGAAGCGGTTTGAAAGGTAGAACTGTAGGATTAGGAATAGGGTCTGCGGTAAATATCCTCTGAGCTTGTAAAGCAAACCTGCGTGCCAAACCCTGTCAAAAGCTTAAGCTATAACAAGAAAGGCAGCAGTACAATACTGTTTGGATTCAAGGGCCGAGGAGATGTGATCGACAACGCGAAGGCCTTATTGAGCAGCGGAATGTCGTTGGCGGAAACCAAACTGGTGTGTGGGAAAAAGGTTTTTGGATTCAACAATGGGAAGTAGACGTTTTAGTAGGAGTTTTTCAAATATTTTTGAGAGTATAGGGAGTAGGGTAATTGGACGGTAAGATGAGGCCTTATTGGGTGGTATACCGGGTTTGGCGAATAGGACTATAATGGAGTGTTTCCCGAGGAGAGGAAAATGCGTCGTTCGGATAATGCAGTTGTAAATGTAGATTAGGAAGATTATGGCTTTAGGAGGAAGTTTTTGGAGAATTCGAGGAGTAAGGAGATCATATCCTGGAGATTTTCGGTAAGGTAATTTTTTCATAAGATATTGACGACGGATTGGGTGTGAAGCAGGATGATATTTTAGGATTTTCTTAGTTAGATTCCACAAGGAGTTGTCCCTGGTAGACAGAGAGGAGAAATAGGAATTAAAAGAATCGAAACGGAAGGATGCTAATTGCCGCTTTACCAACCTGCAGTAGACACATTCTTAAACATTTATTAAAAAATATTTTTCTCAGGGTTTCTCTGGATGGAGGGCGTCTCACTCTAAACCAGCATTAGAACTTTTTTTGGTAAAAGTCGTTACACTAAAGTCGTTAATTAATTTTTTTCCACTTCATTTTTTTTTTTTGGGGCTCTTTCTTTCAAGTCTAGCTATTAGCATTGTACTAAAGCCATTTTATATTTTACCTAGAATTCTATGATGACAGCAATGTTTGTACTTTTTATTGTTTATATGATGGTGTGATTAATATAATATCTAGATAGATTCGGATATGACTTGAAAATAATAAAAAAAAACCATTAAGCAGAGAGCAAACTATATGCCTCATTACATACATAAAATAATTTCATTTGTAATACTAAATTCAATGGCCGTAGCAGTAATTTTGTACTTAGCCTATAATAAAAGCTAATATTTACTTAAAGCGAATTAAAAAAAAAAACCAACACCTGTGTCATGTAAATGAAATCTGTTTTATCTCGTATACTATTTCTAATTTTATTCTTATGTTAAACATAACACCTGGCATAACTAAAATAAAGTATTTAATTAATTTAAAATATATATAAATCCTTAGCTGAAATACAGTTCACTAGCTAATGATTAGGAAGATTAACAGCATGAGAAGAATCGTTACATAAAAAGTTCCTCTTGTGGGAAGTATAACTTTGGAGATTTCGAGCATCAGATCTGCTTGCATAGCTCAGCGTCATCGGAACGAAAACATTTAATTCACTGTCGCCTGTAAAAAGTTATCTCCGTGGCAGAAGAGAGAGAAGAAGCTAGAAGTGGGATATCACATTTCCCTGGTGACAGGTGCCGGGGACAGGCTATTCATTGGAACACTAGCCGGGTCCTTCCATATACCTGCTCGGGTCTTATCTACTCGTTCGGGCAACACGACAATTTCGGCCCTGATTACCTTTCAATTGAACTACTTTAACGGACAACAAAACATCTGTCTCGGGGACAATTTTTTTTTCTGTCTTTCTCCCGCTCTCTTCTTGTTCCTCCTCTTCCCTTTCTCTGTCTGGCTTGTCTTTTATTTATCTTTTTTTTCACCCTTCGGTCCGGGGTAATCCGTTGCACGCACAAAAGGGTATCAAGTCTTGTAAACAACAATCGGATCCTCGTTCTCTATGATCGGAATACCCGCCCGCCTAGGAGTCTCCCAGTGAATGAGAGAATGATTGTAATCCTCTTTTGAATGGGCCAGTTTTGAAAATCTCTGCCATGAATAAATATGAGCTCCTGGTTTAATCCGCCTTTGAAATGGACTAAGAGATTAGTTTAGGCAGTCTATTCTTATCTTACGTTGTTTTTTTCCTAAGTCGGAGAAAATATATTTACTAATAAAGGCTTGTAGCTTCTGGATTATTGTATTAATCCATGTATAGACATTTTTGCAATCATCTTTATGCCTGTTCAGTGATCTTCTGAATTTATATTGAACAAAAATTTAACTAACTTTCTGTTAGTTAGGTCAGTGCACAATTCATATGTAAGCGTTTGACAAATGAAAACTTATTCAGACTTTATTCCAAACTGTCTATTTTATTATTGTTAAACATGTTTCATTATGATTGCCACATCCACTGCCACTGCCAAGATTATAAAATTTCCAAATTTAAATCCTTAAATAATTAGGCTGGGAAACTTTTATTATTATTATTATTATTTGTTCCGGCATTTGTGCACCGCGGCCTCAGTGAGACCTATTGTGCGCCGTCCATGTCCCTGTCCTATATATGTGACAGGCCCACGGCCTTTGCAAATCTGAGGATACTGAATGGATCGATCAGTTCACATAGTTTGGGGTCTACAATGCGATCACTACCAAAGTGAAGGTATCGCCTTCTAGCTAAGTTATCACAGTCACATATTATATGACGTGCCGTTTCTCCCTCTTTCTTGCATAATCTGCAGATTGGTGATCCCACTATCCCCAAATTAAAGAGGTGTTTATTTAACCGACAGTGACCTGTATAGAGTCCTGTCACACTTTTGAGTGTCCACCTGTCCATTGATAGGGAAACTATTAAGTAAACGACAAATTCAATGCTTAGCAACTTCAGGTAACATAAGGTTAAATAATATTTCATTTATATCCGGATGAGCAAACATTGAAAATAAAATGTCAGTAAACAGTAGAGTTTAGATGCCCATAAAAATATTCTGATAAAAGTTAAATGATTATAAATACCAATAAGTAAATAAATTAAAAATGATTTAACTCGGACAATCATTAAAATCTAGCCCCATTTCCGCAAAGTGCTAAGTTTCTATTGTAGCTTAACCAGGAATAGTTCAGTTGGTGGGTTGGTCTCCGGGTGGACGTAAGTTTGTTTCCAGGAGGGAGGATTGTGAACATACAATGCTAAATGGTTTTTTTTACACTCATTGGTCAAGTTATATAATTATTTTTGTATTGAGAGGGAGTGAGTGGCTTCATTTCATTTTTGTTATATTACTTCAGCGGCAGTCTCTCCTGAAATGACGTCTAAATTATGAAACTCAATTATGTGAATTTGATTTCTAATTAACTGTCTGATACAAAAAGTCAGGTGGGCATTCGTTAATCAAACCAATTTCCCTTTCTGAAATTACTCCAGGCACGTGAGAATAGGTTGGTAAAAAGCTTTTCTGTGTCAGCATTGTGCACAGTCAATTTCAATATTACCCCGACATTGTTTCTCAGAACTTGTTATACTACTTCTTTTTTCTTTTGTCATACTCATTTATTTACAAACTTGTACAGAAAATAAAGGATACAACCAGTAAATGTGAGCGACAAACAGCCATGAATGACATGCGGAAAAGAACATCCAGTGATGCCCTTCTCATTCAAAGATTATTTTGAGGCAGTTTATTTAAATTAATAAATCCCTATTCCAGTTCCTCGGGAGCCGTCGTGTCAGGTACGTCCTGTGTTGCTAGTCCTGGCATGCTTGGATTCGGGTCTCCTTACAGTTTATAATGACGTTGTCTGTTCAAAGCCTTGATGTACGTGTGAAATTCACAAGTCTGTGTATAGGATTGCATTTCTGAGATCCTGAGGTCCACTGGTTCAAGGTCTTTCTGTTGCTACTACGTCCGAGTCTTTAGTTGTAATATAGATCTGGCCTCCATAAGCCTAAATGGTTCTTCATATGTGAATGTATGTGTTGAGGTTTTGTGTTGAAGTTCGTCGTGGTCGTCTGATGTCGTAGCAAGTGGTATTGCGCATATGGCCTTCGGTTAAAAGTTTGTCTTTTTAATCGAGTTTCTGGGTTCCGCGTCAGCTGTTCACCGAGTGTCTGCTCAATGTAACTTAACGTCTATGTCTGAGGTAGAGCATGATTTCATACAAAAAGGGGGGGGGGTGTCATCTGTGATGATTTTGTGTTATTGAATATTACAACACGTAATATCGGTTGATCAGTCAGACAACTCAAACTAGATAACGTAAAATCAATTACATATAATACTGAGATGACATACAGAAATGAAAAAGCATCGAATGAAGCGTTAATTATTTATTTTGAGGGGATGCGGTGTTCAAAGGCGTAGTAACCGCGACAATACCGACCTGGGGCACTGGGGATTTTTAAAAGCTACATAAACACTCAATTTTTCTTCAGTAGCGAAAAGGAGCGAGGGCCCTCGGAATCCACCTTAATTTCACCTGAAGCACTTCCTTTAAATGATTTAATCTGGTTAAAACAAATTAACCCTCCGCTGAATAAAATTGGCTGAAACAGACTTTTTATTCCATTAATTCAACTCCCCTTGCCCTTTCCATTACTAGGATTAGTACTGCGGATAAATTATGATTATAATCTGCTTTACTGTAATTCAGAGCGTATGAAATCTTAATAGCTTAATTTCATTGGTTTGGAATGTTAAATATATTTATTACTTAATCTTTACTGTGCAATAATTACAATCTGCCTTTTATAAGGCAATAATAATACAGATAAATGATCTCATTCATACCATATTTACAGTCATCATTCACTCGCTCATTCATACAATAGGACATGATTGGAGAAACTGGCCATTGCCAGGACTCCCACCGTCACGCAATTATAGCAGGTCACGAGGCCACTGCCGTTACAGTCTCCGAGGAGGATTATAGAATAGAGTTCTAGAATGTAGGGTATATTAAGGTCGTAATGAAGGGTTTTGTTGCTGAAATAATAAGGGGCATTCACTATTGTTCTAAGGACTTTTTTGCTGTCCCCCATAGCTCCATTCCGTGTGTCCAGATTGGTTTAAGTATAACTTTGTAGATTAGTAGTTTATTTTCTATTGAGAGATGGGATGTCCTTTGAAGTAGTGTGTACAGTTGTCCAAAGGTCTGTTTAGTTCTTGTTTTTTTAGTCTCGTATGTATGTTCCAGGTCAGCCGTTTGTCGAGATGGAAGCCTAAGTACCGTACTGTCTCGGTTACAGGGAGAGGAATAGAATTAAAATAAACTAGTGGACAAGTCTTGCGACAAAGGGTGAAGGTAATGTGGGAGCATTTCGCTTCATTAACTTTGATCCGCCATTGATTGCACCAATACTCGATCTCGTCAAGGTGTTTTTGAAGGTTATGGGATGCTATGTCGGGGTCTGGGTGGGATGACAAGACTGCGGTGTCATCTGCAAATGCGGCCAAGAAGGTATTGGGAGTAGAAGGGACATCAACGGTTTATAGGTTATAGAGGATGGGGCCCAGGACACTGCCCTGTGGAACTCCTGCATTTATGGGATAGTAGTTAAAGTATTCTAAACCACAGCGGACTTGGAAGAAGCGGTTTGAAAGGTAGGACTGTAGGATTAGGCAAAGGGTCTGCGGTAAATGTCTTTTGAGCTTGTAGAGCAAACCTGCGTGCCAAACCCTGTCAAAAGCTTGAGCTATATCAAGAAAGGCAGCAGTGCAATACTGTTTGGATTCAAGGGCCGAGGAGATGTGATCGACGTTCCAATATGGCCGACTACTCAGTCCGATATCACTTATTACACTTCACCTAAATATAATAAGCAATTTACTCACGTCTTGAGGGCTCCCTCGTGGCCAGCTCCCTCAAGTTGCCTGCTGGAACAATTTTGTAACTGAACTGTGGCCTATAGACGGTATTATATAGTATTTGAATGACGAGGGAAGTAGAGAGATGTTCTAGAAGGTAGCGCATGCACAAAAACTGAAATATATTTATTAATGAAAATATTATTGGAGTGCCAATGTTATGTGTGGTTTTAAATGTTCCGAAATGTTTTTCCATTTAAAAAATAATATTTTATTAATCAATTTTAGTCTTACTATGTTGAATACTTAGTAGGAAAATACAAAATATAGTGAATGACAAGGTCGGTGTTACAATCGGTTGGGTGCATTTGATTTGAGCTATGTAGTCAATATAAAATCTCATAAGCTCTAATTTGGCTGCTTCGAATCACGTAGTTAATTAATTTTGTGACCTGGCAAGATATTGGATCATGTTGGTGACGAAATTGAAAAACTAAGAAACCCGTAAAAGTAGATTTTAAGAAGGAAACGATGAAAACGCCGAACAAAATAATTATACGAATCTTAAAAGAAGTGACACAAACTGAAACTGTTTTAAAGGAGACTCACTGATGGGTGATAATGACCTTCGTGTTTTGTTTTTTTTTGGTGAGTTATTATGTCGTAAGACCCTTAGGTCCTGTACACCGTTGTTTATATTTGAAACTCATTTGAGGAGCCAAGTAATACGAGCCTGAGTTAACAAGTGTAATAATAAAGATATGGGCGAGAGCAGAGCCAAGATACCGACACACAGTGGTCTGGGAGCGGTAAAAACCCAGATTTTCAAACTGTTGAAAATTCAAATTGTTTTTGATGTGAAGGATAGTTAGCTAATATATTTAAAAAGTTTAGGCACGAATAAAAATCCAGGTTTTTAGGATTTTCATTATTGTATAAATAAAAACCCTACTTTCATGACATTCATAGGATAAGTACTTTGCGCCAAGGTGTTACTGGAATGTTCTTTGAGCCATATGTTGACGATAAATGCAAGATCCAGCTTCGGGAACCTGGGGTTTTGGTAATTATCTGGGAAATACAATCAAGTAAGCTGTTAAAACATAATCGAGCAAAGGTCAACTTCGTACCTACACATAAATAATTTAATTGAATTAATCTTTTTCATCAGTGTATTGTTGATGCTCGTTATAGAAGGACACAATGGCCCCTGTTACCCATAAGAATGCTGACAGAGGAGGCCCAAGAAGCAAGAAATAATGATGATCGATCTTATCGACGAGAAAATTCCCGGGAAGCTACAGGACACACATAAATGAATATGTTTTCCATTTCCTGATGGTTTCGTCAGATCCATTCACAAATACCTTGCAAATACATGCCGAACTAAAAACAAAACACAAATTAGATCTTCACGACGTTAAAAATATATAATACTAAAACTTGCTTTTGTACGATCAATGAGCAATTCAGAAAATTTTAGTAGCTATTCATTTTCTTTACACTTCTCAACAGTTACTCTACCACGCCAGTCTTTATGACAGTGATACCATTTCACTTATCCTGAAAACCAAAAAAAGAATAAATAATAATAGTAATAACGGTTGTTTTCACGAACTCGGCTTTGGTCCAGGTCGATTCAGAGGCCCAAGATTCTATAAAAATTTCGTTTTCAGATGCCCTGGTACAATTAAAAGTTTCCAGAGTTTTCCGGCCACTGTGCGACAAGGGCCCGGAAGGCACCACACTTCCACAGGTCAAGGCGTGGTATAGATAGATAGTGTTCTTTAGGACATCTAGATAGAAACCATATTAACTGACGAACATCAGTAGAAACAATGTTTAAATTTGCATACCATGACCTCGTGGTTGTCATGTAATTGATTACAATAATAATAATAATATTAATAAATTTAATAGAGTAAAGCTCACTTTCAATCTTCTATGTTAGCCAACACAATTTTTAAGTATTTCCTCTAGTGTTGGAGACGAGTAAGTATGAAATGTGAGATATTTCTAAATAATTTTGATAAGTTTGATTGTGGTTTTCCTACAAATTTTAAATATGGTAGTCAGTCAGTAAGTATCACTATTGCCCTCACCGTGATTTACAACCGGACAGAATAATCTGTAATAATTATTTACAGAATAATCGGGCGTAAGGTTTAAAATCAAACAGTACCTTGAAGTTAACAAGTGTATATTTCTCTGTTTTTTCGTATCTTTATCTTCTCATTTTGATTTATAGCAGCTTTGGTACACCTCAGTTTTTACCGGGTTAAGCAGAACAAAAGTATATTTCTTTTGGAAAAGTAAGAGCAACTAATTCAAGCTAATAAATTAAACAAATCCCTCAATGTTATTAAATTCTTGATAACGTTCCCTGATGTTTCCAACAAAGGAATAGATTAAAATCAAAGCACTTACGCCAATTATAAATTAATAATTACCATCCCATCAATCAAAAGTATCGTCGGCTCAATTTTAATGGAGCCCAACAAATTTCATGAAGGTCCTTTGCAGCCCCACAGTTGAGAGATCAGTTATGAGCTGAATTACATTTATATATATTAACATATGTATATAATAAAGGACATAAAAGTGAATGATAAATATTGTCCCCTTTGGCCATGACTGCAGAATAACACACTGAACCTTCACTCGATTGGGATTTTATTGACGCCACGGTCTGCCTGAGGTCAGACCTCGAAGCCGAGGTGGTTGAGAGTGTGAAATCTGGCTATGGTTATTAGAGAGGCTGAGTGGCCATTAACAGGGCAGCAGAGAGCCTCCTTCATCCCTTCCCTTACGTCGAGGTGTTAGCAAGCACTAAACTTATTCAGGAAATTGGGGGCACTTTATTACCAAGGGGCATTAGCGCCCTGCCTCTGTACGACCGTTATTAAACATTGCAAGCGATAAATTCCCGGTCGGTGCAGGCTGCGTTATCACCTCTCTCACTTTTTCGTGTCTTTATCTTCTCGTTTTGATTTATCGCATCTTTGGTACACCTCAGTTTTTACCGGGTTAAGCACAACAACGTAGTAGAAACATTTTATATTAACACAGTAAGATGTGAGGCGTGATTTGTTAATCTGGAGAACTATATTATTGAAGAATCGGGAAGACGACAAAAAAAATGACTCGATTGCCTTAGGTCAGGACATAAAATTGCGGTATCTTTAAACAAAATAAGAACTTGAAACTATATATCATACATCTGGATGAAGACTCAACTATTCTAAAATATATCTGTTTATATAAATGGCTGTAGCTGGTTCAAAATAGTCTTTATCTACTTCATAGTTTATTCTTATTATTGTTATATTTAATTCCATTTTGTATTCCTTCATTCGTTTTCAATCTACGCTTTTAATAACCTAATATCGGAAACCAATTCCTATTTCTATACAATCAGATTACACAATGTAAAGCATAGGTTTTACAGATTACTACACTGCAATCAGGTGTGAAGCTTTTAGATACTTCAACAATCAATACTTTGGAAATTCCCAAGGATGATTTACTCCTGTATCTGTTATTATCGTACTCTTTTGTTGACAAAAATATGTTTATTTGTTCTTCAACAATGAGTGAATTAATACTGTGTACCTCAAGGTCAGTCATTGATATACTGAAGTTTTGACTATCCTTAGCTTGTCTCACCAGTATTTAACCATTATCTTTGCCACGTGTGCTAGGCGCGTCAATTAGTCTTTATCGTGTCACGGCCGGCCAAAGGAGGGGTGGGGCGTATTTTCGGTTATTGCTGCTTGATACTTTTTGATAAAAAATTAATAGCTTTCTCAAACGAATGTACTATTGTAATATTTCGATTTAACTTACTAACTTAAACATAAGTGATTTTAAGAAAATTTGACAGGACTCAGGAGAGATTTAATACTGTGATTAGGTGCTAGATAGAAGACTATAATATGTTCGTAATCTGTTTTTAAAACAGATTCAGATGCGTGAGATGGCACATTGTCCGTTTTCGCACAGATATTCGCTGACATTTTTAACAAATTTCTTTTAAAGCACTGATTTAGCCCGAAGCCCCGAATGATGGAGCACCCGGATGATTAGGTTTATATGTTTAAGAGTGTCCTTGTACTCTTGGAATTTCCCAAACTGAAATATTAACAAATATATGGCCATACTCGTTTCATATTTTTTTTTTTTTTTTTTCATGCTTCGCTTTATTGTATTACTCCTGGAAACTAATCAGTGAATTTCGAGTTGTTGTGAAATATACCACCCGAGATGATAGTCGAGCGTCGCTCTTTACTTTTTTTGAAATTATTATTGGAACAATATACATCGTACCACTACTTGCGTGTCGGGTTCACACTTTTGATAAGGAAATATGTCGAGACGAAAATTAAATTTAAGAACCTTCTTATTTGTGTACCATCTCAAAACAGCCGAGGAGAAACGACAAGGCCACAGGCAGAAGCACATACGGGGAAGGACAGATGGGCTATAAGCCAGGTGCCCCGTAAGTGGAGCTGTTAACATTCTGGGGCCAGTGACATCTTTATCGTCGCTCCGTTTTGATTGGGCCACCTACTTCAGGGGCGGGGCAGGGGTGTACAAGTGGTTGTTAACTGTATCTCTTTGTGCTTCTGTCTACGTGACAATGGTTAGCCAACTTCTTAACAGTAATAGCTTTCCACAAGGGAAGCGGTTTTGTCATTGGCGTGCCGCAAGATTTCGTCGATTAAGCACTCACGGTTGTGACAGAATGAGAATGTATTCTTCCCGCTAACCTTGTGAATGATTTTCTATACAAGTCTGAAGCAATTATATGTCAATCTAGTGATCCATTTATTGTTGTTTTATACAATTATTTTTCTCAAAATAGAAAAGAAACGAGAAATCTAGATCTTCAAACATTACTAACATTGATATTACAGAAAATTTCCAAAAATTAAATTTAAATTAAAAAAATTGCATGGATTAAATGTTGGTATTTTCTACAAAGCCTGAAGAGTGTGGTCTTATTCTTGGACATGCAAAGAGAGACCGCTTTCATCCTGTCAGTATGTCATACAATGGCGTGAGTTTAAATGTTCTAATCAGTCCCTACTTTCTGTTTTGAACATTTTTTTTTTCCTAACCCCTCAAAAATTCCCCCCGTTCGATCGTGATTGAGGCCTCTATTTGGCCCAAGGCTCTCATAAAGGCTGTATCTTTGTCACTGACTTTGTAATATTTTACGAAAAACAAAAACAGCGAGTGTCACATCAAAAACAAAAACATTTTATTATAATTTTTAAAAGACCTTTTTAGATGTTACTTAGGAGAATTTCAATTTTTCAGTGTATATTCTTAACTACCTAAACCCCTAATTCGCGTCCTATAAGTCACTGTTTATTTGATATTTCCTGTGTTCTTCTCCCTGGACAGTCTGGTCTCCTCCCCCCCCCTTCTTGTTTAAACTTCTTTCTTGTTGTTTGGATGCAAGTTTACGGGAAAGAGTAACGTAAGCGTACTGATCGATCCATTCAGTATCCTCAGATTTGCAAAGGCCGTGGGCCTGTCACATATTTAGGACAGAGACATGGACGGCGCACAATAGGTCTCAGTGAGGCCGCGGTGCACAAATGCCGGAACAAATAATAAAAAAAAAAAAAAAACGTAAGCATATGTAGCAGTTAAGTAACTAATTTGCTATTCTGTCAAAACTTTTTTAAATTTTATAGTTTTTATTATGTTATTATCGGTCTCGCTTGAATATGCATAACCCTTAAACTACTGCTCTAGATAAGAAGCATGGAAGCCTATTTGGTTTTGGGCCATTTTAGGGCGATCTCCTTGAAAAATACCCAAGGCCACCGAGCCGTGGAGACCCCTGTCCTACAAAGGGCTTGTAAACATTCGTTGTCCCCGTGGACAATACCTCTATGAAACCACCCCCACTTTCAGCTGTCCCGGCAATTGAGAGCAGTCGCAGATGTTTTTTCTACCCCGCCGAACACGGTTCCTGTGTCTGTGTGTGTTTGTCTTCCTCTGGGGTCCGGAGTGTTTGCGGTGTAGTTGTACCTTCACAGTCGGGGTCATCGATTAATAGTCTCTACCAAGTGGTCACTCAACGGTCCAGTCCTATCGATCCGAGCTTCTTTTCTTTTGTGTGCTTCAGATTTATTTATAGCGCCGTCCAGCCGTGAACAGAATTGACATTAGTGTATCAGAATGAAGTAGGGGGCAGTTTTTTTGTATTGTTCACTTGATAGTTACTCAATCTGATGTATTACACAATCTTAGTTTTTTTCCTGGGCCGTCCACCGCGAAACATCCAAACTAAAACGTTTCTCAAGTGCTGGGTAACTTTTTTAAAGGTTTTATAGAAAAAATAACTTTTAGGTTCCCACTTACAAATTAGTGTATTTAACGCCTAAGCGCTTTCAGCTGCTTGGGTGCCATTTTCAAATACATTCTGGATATTTTATGCCAGATTTTGTTGCCTCCTGAAAAAAGAAGGCATTCAATTAAAGATGCACTGACCTCTGATAGTCGTTACTTGAAAGAAAAGCATTAGGTGCCTTCCTACAAGTACTTACAGCCGTAAGCCTGTACTGAATAGCCATTCAGTCATGCTCAGGATTGTGAATGGTAGTAACTTTAAACTCACATTCATTTATTGTTGTGTACCGAATCTCTACCCATTATAGGGTATGTAAAAAAATTATTTATTTTTTTCGCAGTCTAAATAATGTAAGTAGCTTTTTATGTAACACTGAAATGATACAAAGTTGGTATGCAACAAATCACAGTCCTCAGGATCCCTAAATAAGTGAAACGTCGACTGTTGCAATATCAATCATAAAATATATGTTGGGAGGAAAAATTAATTTTCACACAATATCAATATGGAGTTGCACTTTTTGAGTGTTACTCTAAAGAATAGTATTATTAAAGGGCATTTAGAAATTTTAATGTACTAATTCCCACCAAATATTACATTCTCATAATGAAATTCACCCTTGTCGGTATATAAAGGGTAACATCAATCATCTAACCGTATACAGCCTTTAATTTGGTCCCCTTCATGTCATTATTAGGTTTTCTGCGGTAGGTTACTTTCGCATATGTGGTGACTCCTGAATCATTTAGTCTTGCATTGAGAACGAGGATGTCACCAATTTAAAATACAGTTTTCTGGTAACGCCAGTGAAACATATATAGCTCTATATTCAATTCCATACGTTCAGATTAAATTTCAATGGTAACATAACCGTAATTAAATTCATAAAACAATTAAGATTCATAATAATTGGATTTCCATAGGAAACTATCGGTTAGACAGTAGATATCAGCGCGACCGGGAGGCCATGATGATAAATGAAGCGCGGCACACACGAAACACAGTAGCATGTACACAGAAGCGAATGGTAGCACCATGAATCTCTAAGGACCGCGGAACGGTGCATGGTGGATTTATGACACACAAAGCAAGTTGATAATCTTCGCTATCTATGCTCAAGATATAACTCAATTTATGGACTCTCCTTGCCACGGGCTATCGTTAATCCTGGCTAGACTGTGGCCATTATCTAGTGGCCTATACCTCTCATCCGAATTAATGGGCTCATCAGTAATTCACTTTGCCCACTCACATATCTCTTGTTTCATCCTGACCGATGTTACGCGCATGATTTGCCCAGCCTCTCGACTGTTTGTTTATTTTGGAGTAACACAATAAGGTCATCAACACCGTCCTTTGTATATTTAAACTCATTTGGGAAGCCTACCGAAGGGAGCCTGACAAGATCTCCAAAAACCTCCTAGTACCAGGTGACATCCCAGTACCTCATGTAAGAGGGTGGTTATGGATAGTTTTTTATGATTTAAAAATATATAACAATAAGATTTTTGTTTACATGGAAAAATCCAAAAACAATTATTATTGCATTTACAATCACTACAGTTGGTATTTTGCATACGTTGAGAACAGAAAATATCCAGGTTAATTTTTGTGATTTTTCAGTTTTTTTCTAACCTGACGTACTAGTAATGGAGGAACCACGTTGTTATTCGTATGATACATGTTTCTAGACAAAATTTTATTTTCTATTCTATTCTTCTGTAATATATTGGGCGATTTTGTTTTTAATTAAGGATGGCAATATGCTGAGTTTGAGAAGTATAATTATCTTCTTCCCAGCCGTATTAGTTAACCTTATATTTAGAATCCCTTAATAACTCACCTTTGGGTTATTCTGTCTGTTCGGGTCGTTTAGAGTCCTTTTTTGGACGTAAAAGAAGAAATTTTACATGGAGGCCCGATTTGATATTAAGAAATGTCCCTGTAAAATATTATTGTCATTAATTATTGAATTTTTAGTTGGTAAGAACAGTGGATGACCTTTTGTATGGAAGTTTTCTTTTATGGTTCATTTATTTTATTATATTCATTAAATAAAATTACTATTAGAGCAAAACTGCCTCTAGTTAATGACTTCACAGCCTGACTGACTACTAGCTGTTCCGGTTAGCCTACGGACGGGTCTATGTGAAGCTTATCTAGTGTAGGTTCCCTGCGAACCTGCTGCCATTCTTCGCCAGCCTCTGTCGGAGGTGAAAAAAAAGAATTTGCGCTGACGTTTTGCAAATTTCTATGTTGGAATTTCTATCTGATCAGCTTGAAAATGCGCAGTGTTTACGTTTGATTTTGCCCTACGGTATTTTTAGATCAATGTGTATTATCTGTGTTTAGTGTAAATTGTATCCAAACAGGCATAATTATAGTGGTGATATGATTATAGAAAAATAAATAATCCCTATGAAAAATAATGGACGGTTATCGACCTATTAAATAGTTGTTGAAAAATAAATTGAATAGGGAATTAAATTATAGATTTATAATATGTAATATGTGCTGGGACTTAAGCAACCTATAATAGAAATTTCTTTCGCAGCCATAACGAGACCCTTTATTAGCATCACACTTGACTTTCTTTTACATTCCTATTGCAGACAAAAGTGTTGTCTACAGACTGTTCCTTCACTAAGCTACTAAATTCGATCCAGAAATTTGTCGTGTTGAATCACTAAAACACGTAACTTGCTATCACGGTTTATGTTTGGTTATACTTGGATAGAAAGTCCATAGCGGTAGTTAAATAGAGGAAGTAATCATTCCCTTACGATAACACGCCTTGTCAGGGCTGGATGAAGCCATAGACCTGGCGGAACCTCACCGCGCTCTGTAGCTGTTGTGGGCGTTGCCTCAGATCCTATCTGCCTACCGGCCTAATGAACATCCAGTAATTATCAAGATCTGCCGTCAGAAGTAGCCTCGTGGATTAGGAGTGTGTCACGAAGAGGGGCGAGCTGAGCAGAGCCCTTATCCGGGGATCTGACCGGTCCTAAGGCCGACCTCGTAAATTAGACCTGATCCGGCGGCAAAAATGAGTCACTCCTAGATTAGATCCCCGGGGGTGATGTCTAATGTCCGTGGGGTTCCCCTGCTTGCGGGGAGTATGCGGTGCATTTACATTTGCGGGGAGCATCCAATCATCACAGGTACTTAGTTGGCACCCACCCCTAAGGTGTCGGGATATCCTGAGCGTCGGCTCGTTCAGTCGTTATGCAATTATTCCTCGGTACATCAAACAAAAATTGAAGTTTGATATAGCATACTATGAACGGTTCATATGAATTGAAATACTTTGTGTACCCACTGAGTGTTATTATTATTGTTCAATTATATATCCCTTGTCTGGGGGACCTCTAAGTACTGTAATTTTACAAGGGGCACAAGAGAAGTCTATACCCCGATTTTTCACACAACTACCCTCTTCAAGAGGCATAAAGACATTGTCCTTATTAATAAATAAAGATTTTTGTGGCCTCAATTTCACCGATTTTGACAGTTGAGTGCTGTCAACCACTAATTGTCATTATCAAAGGTTAAAATAAATGAAATCGGAGGAATAAATATTTAGTATGAAATGTCAACAGGTCAAATCATCCACTAATTAAAATGTTAAAAGATCACTTTTTTATATTAAGTTTATAATTCTAATAGATATATTTGTCTGAAGAGCAAGAACTCCTGGCCATAGAACATTGTCGTATTCTAAATGTAGAGTAGAACTTCATTTTGGTTTTTCAGGAGGTTTGCTTGTTTGAATGATTTTACTTCTTACATATATATATACATGTATAGTTTCGTCCGTGTATTTTGTGATTTATCAGTTTACTACTCCATCGCATAACAAAATAATATAGCAAAAACTGTAAGTATCAAATATTTGTAACGGCCAATTATTTATGTTTAGACCTTGAAAATATCTTGTAATAGTCATAAGCGATGGGGATGATAAGAAAACAACATGAGTACAAAGATACTTCATAAACAAGATCGTTGATATATGTTTTGGTTTGTTGTAGGCTAAGTACAAGATTATATTTATTAAAAAGATTTTTCCATTTCCATATTTCTTCATTACAATTGCTGTGCCTCAATGCCTCATTTTCAATTACTATTCAATTCAATTATATCAATTCTCAAAAGATTAAATTATTTTAGATTTTAACCGTTCAAGGTCTTAAAGATGAATCCAAACTGTTAAGTAACTTTAAAATTTCAATTAGAAAATACAATAGTACAGTTTCAAATCGTCATTGCGATTTTTAAAACTTGATTGAAATTTAAGTGCAGTAGAAAACAAGATGGGAAAGCTTAATTTGTATAGTTAATCGGATCCCGGTAGCAAATTAAATGTCACCAGGCTGACACTGTCCCGATGAAATGCTAATTAGGTGGGCAATAAACAGGACTTTATTCATTGTCCCCCTCTGATTAATCATCCTTGCCAATTATAAATGTTCAATTGGATGATCATTGCCTCGTGATGGATTAACGTGGTCCTGTGGTTCGTTATGAAGGACGCCCTGCGGTACAGGTTTGTTTTGGAAAACCACATTTGCCAATTAGGCCTATCGAATGGGTCATCTGTCATTAGTTATTACTCAAATAAAAGGATAGAAATTTTATCTTATCATAAACATATGATCCATGGTCTGACTATATGTATATACACATATTGAGGCTTGCACGATTACTGACTTTCAGGTAGTTTCAATGCACTATCAACAGATATTTTTGTCAATGAAATAATTTACATGAAATTTTGATGAAAAATGTAGTTATGGTAATTATACTAAAAAGAAGAAAGAAAATTTCTAACGGTTCTAGTATGAATTTTAGTCATTCTATGTTTAGTATGTCCTCAGTTTTGTCATGTATCTGTGGGTTCTTTGTTGTTATAAGAATATAGTGTGTTTTGTCGTCAGATATTAAATATTTAGTATAGTTCTTTCTATTGTTGCCTTGCCACAAGTTATTTTTTTTTTTTTTTTCAAAAGCGCATTAAGCAGGCCATACTGCCGTTCTTAAAATGCTACAGAAACTTGGAGCTTAGTGCTGCCGTGTTTTCTGCTGAAAGCGCTTTGAAAAATAAGTAAATAAATCCCGACAAGACGAAAAAAAAGGGTGTTATTTACTGAATCTAAACCCACTATCAGCAATGAAACCATTAATTGTAAGTATTTTCGCGTGAGAGGATTTCTTCTGAGTTTGAATAGAGATATACTAACGCTTTCAGTATTATTAGGTGTTCGGTATTGATTCAGAGGCCAATGCTTTTCTAATATATATGTATATTTACTTGCAATCGAACCAACAAGTATGTACTACTTACATACTAATTAACTAATAATGATATAATTAATAATAAACTCATAATAACAATTTATTAACTCCGCTATGCTAAAGAAGAACTCCGGATAGTGCTAAGCGCATCGGTAGGACTCGGGCAGATATAGTTACTTAGTGAAGGCTTAAGACGCGCTTGGATAAAGATTAGGGGACTAAAATATAATTTCTTGATGATAGCTTCTTCTAAATTAGTTTATAGCATTTCTATTGATATAATTTTTAGTGGTGAGATATCCTCAACTCTGTTGAGTTATATTTATTTCACATTGTTATTCACCATCGAATGATACACTATTGAATCCAAGGATCATCTGCTTTCAATTTATTTATTTTTTATTTTAACGTTTAAAATGTGTTTTGTGAAGTATAAATTGGATTTGTATTAATCACTATATTTTATTGGTATATTTTTTTGCAAATTTATCAAAATTATATTATTTGATTTATTTAACCTAATTTGTCGCTGAAGACCATTCACAAAATGTGGCAGGTATATTGGCAAGGATTGTCTAAATAACGCATCAAACACCAGATGACTATCTTGTCATTTCCGAAAGCTGAAACTTGCCAATATTTCTCGTGTCATCGCTCATAGCTTCGGTCATGTCAGTAGAGATTTGATATTCCCCTCTCTTGGCAACGAGGGCTCACCATTTGGTTGTCTATAAGTAATAGAATTCTACAGAACTATCACTAAACATCTATTATATCTTATGTATCAACAGTGTATGGCTTATATTGCAATTTGGTAATCCATTGACTCCTAATGACTAACAACGACAGCATAGTGCACTTCTGTTAAACGGTGGTTTAATCATATTCCGTAATGTGCAGCCGTCCAACCATGCTACACGTTCAATTACCAATGAATTCAAATGGATACTACCAACGGACTAATCCGCATTGTTGACCTATGAAACAGCAATAACGTTTGAACAGAACATTAATTAAATATAAAGCGGAGGTTAAACTGTTCTCGTCGTATGACAAAGAGTTGAAGTTTCATGAGAGTTATGAGCATTTTGAAGAGCTGTGGAATGAGTTACCTAGATTCCGTTACCCGGCAAGAAAAAAAACGATTTACAGGTGAAAATAGAAAAATTCCCTATTGGCCTACAGTGAAAACACTGACCGAAAAGAGGTGGTATCCCTTGTTTATGCTGTTGACCTCGCTCCTATCTGATACAGCCGCGCCATATTTCTGTTTCCAATTTCCGATCTAGATGAAAATCATAGCCCATGCTTTAATGCCCCTGCGTTGACCGGTGCTATTAATCAAATATATCGGTACTTAGTTCTTGGAATTCGTCTCGCCTCTTCTTTACGAGTATTGTCATCCAAAAGGAAGCTGCTTGCAAATATTATTAGGGTGCCATTGTAAAATTTAGGGAAAACACAAACGAAATTTTTTTGTTGTCAATATCGTTTTCATGTTATTTATTCGGAACAAAGTGTCAAGTGCCACTCGTAGATCTTTCATCAAGCAGTTAGTCAGGTAAAACGTTTCCTTTACTTGGTGAATTCTAATGGAATTTATGACACCATTAAATAAATTATCATGGATATAATTGGCATAGAGGGGCTGAATTGTCTCATTGGAATACATTGAAAAGAAATGAAATATAAAAACAGAATCAAACTAATAAATATATCAATAATTTAAACATCTGGTATTGATTGCCCTTTCCTAGATATTTTTTCGAATGTTCAAGCGTTTATTTACTATCTTAAAAATTACAGGTTAGTTATAAATTAATAAATCAAAAATTTAGGCAGCCTAACAATATAATGAAAAATAAAATAAATTGTTAAGCCAAAAAATGAACCTAATGATGCATGGATTTTTCAGCGTTCTAACACTTAAAAGAGGCTTATATATATGATATTGGCTCATAGGTATGACCATGTTGTATCTTGCTAGATGCTGGGCCGGGGCAGTGATGTTTTCAAAGGGATCGAAAAAATGCTTTTTCCCAGGAGTAGAAAGAAGCTGAAAGCCTGGGATGCTCATCTAATAACTACATGTGCTAATTACAGGGACTATGACTAGAGAGTTAGCCTAGTAACCTCAATGCCGAATGGCAGAGTAAGGTGGTTTCTCGTTTCGCTTAATCCTGCAGCGTTTTTCTTTAGTGCACGAATGAATTGATATTCTGCAAGCCGAGTGATCCAAAACGTGTTCATGCATATATCATAGCAGCAAACTTAACCCCAATTTATAATTTTTTTAAGATGTTTGCTAGTTATCAAGAACTGAATTATTGAAATTGTTTATTCTCCCAAGCTAACTATTATTGGTTATTTTTAGACCTCTTCTACTCACAGTGGATATTCTCGTGGTGTTTTTATTAGAATCTGTGGTGAGGATTTGCGGTTAGTATAATGATGTTTGAGTTTAGATAGTTTGTTGTACAAGTTTGTTATTTCGTTAAGCAGGGTTTTGCCTTAAAAATTGAATAGCCTTTTTTAATACATTTGCTGACACTAATACATCTTCATAACATGTTTACTTACATGATATTTACAGATGATATAGATAATTCACCTCCATCTCTCTGATCTCTATTAAACTAACTGTCTAAATCACCATGTAATTAAAAATAAATCCTGTGTTATTGATAGAGCACAGAATTATCTATCTATATAGATGTCTATATAGTTCTCGTTGGTTACTAGTAACCTTAGCTCTTGAAAATGGCATGTGGGTTGCTGAAATCGCTTGCGCAATAAATACGCTAATTTGTGGGTAGACAGCTAAAAGCGTCTTTTTGTTTTAAATCCGTATTGGATCTTATAATTATAAAATCTCATAAAAATAGTACCAGGTAGTCAGACATACATCTTTGATGATTTTTTTTGTTTCAAAGCTCTTTTGTTTTGATATATAATGTTTAGAATCCTTAAGGAGCTAAGCAAATAAAACTTTCAAATGGCTCTTCTATATTTCCTGTACCTTCGCTACATTTTATACAGCATATGAAGTGATAGAATTTATTAGCGCATTAAATGCAAATATTTTGAAATTCGAAGGTGACAGGGATAGAAAGATTGTAGACTAAAAATAACCTAAAACTAACACAACCTACACCAATACATAACATAGTCACCAATACAGTCTATAGCTATGGAACATTGATGGAGTCGTGTTGAATACCGGGCTCGTGTTTTTTTAAAACCCATTACTAAACAAAAAGCACATAACTAGTTAAACATTCTTCTAAGCTAGTTGAACTATACACGCTGACTAGTATGAAAATTATCTTGAAAGGCACATTATTCCGTGGAAAAACTATTCCAATATTCAAAACAGATTGTTCTGTTGTTTTTGATTTAAAAAGAAATAAGTTACTGTTGATTTATTAGCCGATAAATTAGCAAGGAACGCTTTTACTGGTGACAGTTTGGCTTGCCGATGGCTAAGTGCCTTAAAGGGACCCCGGCTCAAATTAAACTCGTCCAAGCCGAGAACAAAGGGATCCGCAGAAGCGAAAATAAAAAAAACAAAAAAAAAGCGAAAACAAACATAGTCGTGACTACTGGAGGATTACAGACAGAAAGTGGGGACTGAAAATGGGACCGGAAAGAGGAGACTCAGTTTGGCCCTGGACTGTAATAAAGTTAATTGGAGTCCCTTGTCTATGCCGAGGTAATGAATAGTAAGGAGGCTACACCCTCTCCAGCCCAGGCCAAACTTGGCTCACAGGCTCCCTCAAATCCCCCTGGTGTCGCTCTTTTTACCTGTGTGAAACTTTTCTCTTTCCCTAGTTTGTCTTCCCTCTGAATGGCTTTCCGTCCCTTTTTTGCGCTTCCTAATTTCCTTCCTTCCTGGGCGTTTGGCTATTTCTCAGGCTTTCGTGTGGGTATTTCACTGTTTATTAATGTTGTCTATGTAAGTAATTACCCAGTCCAGAGGGAGAGGATCTAATTTTATTCAATTGGAGGACGATTGCCTTCGAAACTTGCTGGAATATTCATTCTGAAATATACATATTATTTTCCAGATTATTATACTCAAAGCTGTTTACGTATGTGTTTCATTATTTTAGTTGGTAAGCTTCTGTCTCTTCAAATAAGTTTTTACTGACGAAATTAACATTTCGTCCATTTAGGCATCATGAGGTCTGTGAAAGATATTGTATTTTTTAATATATGTTGATTCATAAAAAAAAATATGTGCATAATTTGTCCATGATGATTCTTAAATGTGGGAAATTGAGCTCTTCCGTTCATATAATATTATTACTTAAAAATATACATTTACATATGTATTTTTTATATATTAGCTAGTAAGCTTCAGGGTTCAAGTAATCTTATTATTAACGAAGCTTCTTATACATAATGATGCCTGAATATTGATCGTAAAAGTTGTTTTGTTAAAAAAAGAATTATTTAGAGAGACCGAACATTACTACCTAAAATAAAAGAGTGGAACATTGCTTAAAATAGAAGAAAGGAGTGTGGGATAAAAGTAAATTATAAGGTTTCTTATCTTCCAGCTGTTGAGAATCCTCAAAAAGAAATTTTAAATCTGTCATAGACGTTTTTATATTTTATGTTGCAATGGAACTGGATGGAACTACCAGAAAAAAATGAGTAGTATTTTTGCAATTATTTCCATGTTCCTTATGAATTATTTTATGTATGGTACAGATAAACGTATTCAATTCTGGCTAACAAAAATAAATAGTGCATCACAAAGGAAAAAAAGGTTATTAAAATAAAGTGTACATGTACCTCAGATAAAAAAAATAGTCCTGCACAAAAAAGAATATTACAAAACCCCTGATACCGCTGCAAATGTTCCGGTTTGGATTTCAGTAATTATTATAAAATATCAGTTATTAACAATCATAAATAATAGTGGAACCGTTACTTAAATAAAAATGATTCATTTAAAAAAATCTAATTGTGATAAATGCCTTCCTCAATTCGGTTCAAAGAAGGACAATAGTATGTATAACCTATTTAATATGGTCGGAGCAGGTTTCAATAGGATTTTTGTGAAATTAATATTTCAGCTACATGCAATTTATTTAACTGTTGAAAGGGTGGTTTTGAAAATCTGAGGTTTGTTTCGTTCGATGACCGCAGGACCGGATAATTTCTTGCGGGTGTCGCAAACTCCGCAGTTATCGGTTAGGTGTTGACCGTTTGCGGCCAGGAAACACGATTCCTAGATTTAATTGATAATTTCATTGTAACTAGTAGTTATTAGTCTATCCCTATTATTCCATGACAGAGCCGTAATCTTAACGAAGATTAGTTCAATGGTGGGTAGGTGTGGTAGATCCATATTCAGCCTCTTACTGAACAATGAGCAGTTATTTAAATAATTAAATAGGATGTATCATTTAAGAAACAGAAAATAGATGCACACAGGGCAACAGGTGTTTTGCTGCCGAGTATTTGGAGCTGAATACGTATGAATTTGAATCCATGAATTCAAATATGGCATTAGTTTTTGCCAAGGAGCTCAAAATTCTATGACATTATAGTCAAATATAGGCCACAATATTTTAATTTAACCCATGGATCAAATAAAAAACAAAACTTGTAATTTGTATTACTATATTATAAAAATATTGTAGTATACAAAGGTACTGGAAAAAGTTATAGACGAAACCAACTAGTAACTGAATACTTCGGAAGCTTCTTTTCCGTGAAACTCTTGAATGCATTTCAGAACAGTCCATTTTTAAACTCCAGCATTAATCTGCCACCGTGTGCGTAACGCATCTTCCTTGACAGCGGACAATTATAGTTTCAATATCCTGGTGTAATCTTTCACATGGTTCCTTACAGGTGTCTCCTAAATTTTGAAGGAATACGGTCTAAGTGGCTATTTAAATACTACTTTAATACTCATGTTAAACCTGGGATTTGAAACTGTTTTATCAGAGAAGCATCTCGTTTACCAGTTCAGCATAGTTTTCAACTTTGCGTTTGCCCAGAACATTTCTGACAACTGCAACAAATGAAGTTCAGGTTTCCGCTCAGCCGCATTCAATTTGTTTTGTCTCTGCTACCCCTGAGTCACAAGCACCACGGATATTTGGTAGGACCCTTTTGCTGTCCAAGGTGAAAGTTTACCATTTTCACCAAGTCCACACCCATTAATGTTCATGATACTTTATTTTCTCCAAGACCAAAGCCATAGTTTTTTTTTTTTTTTTTCGTTGGGTGAGCTATTGGTATTGAACCATATTTATTCCCATTGTGTATAAGGACACATTTAAACATTAGCTTTGAGCTGTCAATAGATTTCCAGGCCATTTTTCCAGGAGTCCTCTAATTCTGTGACAAAATACAAAATCTTCTTCTTCTGAACATCAGGGAAAAGATGGATACAGGAACCAATCCTTGTATATGCGATTTAGAATTGCAGAAAATGAAGTTACAGTTGTACATTTCGTTTAGAACTGCGCGTTAAAAAAAAATCTCTCAATTTACAAAAGTAGAGTATACAGAGAAAACAATATTTCATATTTAGATTCAGCACCCCAAGTATAGCTAAAATCAGTTCAAAATTCTTAGGTGCCAAAAAAAAAATTTTTTTTATAGGCCTCTGTTATTTTTGCCAACTTGTTCGTTGAATTTCAGTGCATTAATTTATGGCTTCACAGAACAAAAAAGGATATATTTGTAACTTTTAGCTCAATTCTTTATGATATGCCGCTTTATATAAATTCGTGGTTGTTTCAGACGGACCGTGGAATTTCAATTCGGTGGAATTTTATGGACGACAGAGTGACGTATCAATGTAAAATTAAGGTATACATCTACATGCACCACGATCCAGGGGAAAAATTGACGCCACATTTGTTTCATAGGTTTTATAGACGTAAAAAAAAACAATAAAATAATCTTATGAGACGGACTTCAATGATGAACTAACAAGAACACTTTAGAGGACCTAGATAAATCATTGTGGAGATGAGAGACAATATTTCTTCATTAACTCCGCATTCACTGTTGATTGCGGACGCAATCACTAAAGATAGCCTGACCCAAACCGGTTCAAACATAGTCCTGTGACGTCGTTCGGTGTAGACCGTTCCTTGGTAAATTAGTTGTGATTCTCTAGCGATACGAAAGTCTTTTCTTTCTGCCATATTTATATAAGAAAATGTCTTTCTCCTACCCTTTAACCAAATTATACAATAAATAATCAAATCTTAAAGTATATATATGTTAAAATATGTACGATTTGTTGAAACTCATTTCTCTTTCATTAATCAAAGCCGATGATCAATTTTTTCTAACAGTTGGCTTATTATTATTATTAGATTTGGAAGCGGAACCACTAATTTTGGGTCTTTGGTGATTATAGTTTTGATTCACTGTTTCAAGTATTACGCTCCTGTCAGCTGTTGTTAGGGAGGAGGTGACTACTTGCCCACTTTAGCGATTACCCGCTAAAGTAACAGCTGGCGGCTATTGCTCTAGAAATGAACCGTAATTGACATATGAGAGGGGTGCGGTCGACCTAATGAACTTCTTCCCTCGATATGTGAACGGCAAAGCGGCGATGGCTGCGCAGATTGTGGACGCAACGCCTGTCCGCAGGGCGATAACGCGAAGTTGTAACGTACCGCCTATGAGTTATTTATGAAGGGGCCGTGGGTTTGGTGCGGGGACTCAACGCAATAAGGCCTCCCAGAGATGGACTTGAGACTGGCAAATATTTGAGGAGAGACTCGGAGACATGACTCTCTCCACACCGCTGCCCCGATGCTAATAATAATTTAGTGACGATGGCGATGCTGGGAGCTCACTAGAGAGTGAAAAATGACAGGCCGAACATCAGGTAATATTCAACACAAAAAAAAAGCTCTTGAGTCTCTCTCCACCTCTCTAATTAATGCATATTTTAGTCCTCAGTGTTTTGCTTATTGAGGCATTGCGAGGACTAACATTCAATAATACTTATAATAATAATAATAATAATCAATTAAGTAAACCTCAATCTGTAGTCTAAAAATTCTAATCATTTTGTCGGATAAGGTTTTATTGATGATATCGAAACTAAATTTGAAGCAGCAACTCATTACTCCACGTTTTTATAAAACAGAAACCCTAATTTATATTGCAGTGCCATTATATGTGTTATTTTTTTTTTTTATCTGATTGGTTAAATTTACGGCTTAAATTAGCTCTGCGTCGTTTATTAAATAATAATTATAAACATAGTAAGTTTTCTTTCGTTCCCGATATCCGTTTTCTCATATTTATTTTGTTTTTAATGAAAATGTTAGTAGTAATTTTATTGATTGTTGATGATATATAAAATCTTTACATAATTACTTGAAGAAAAACATGATTTGATTTAGTGCTTAGTGTTTAGCTGAAAAACAAATAAAAATTATGTTAGTTGAAGGGCTAATTACATAGAAAAAACGTTACTACTAATATTTTAAGGTTTTTGTTTTCCAGCGAATGATTTTTAGCGCGTTTGTATTGGTAGAATAATATACAGACAATCATTAGTACGCGAGAAAAATTTATTGTGGCTATCGACAATCTGTGTTACTACGGTGATGCTAACGTGGATTTGTGAAAGTGGCCCTTACCATTGTGAGAACGCGCTCGCCGCTTTGACACGAGCTTGCCGCAGCCCTTGAAAGCGGTGCCTGTTGGGTTTCACGGGTGCCATGGAATGCAAATGAAGCGACTGATAAGCGAATGTTTTCGTGATCTGTCCTCTCGGGGCACGCGTGTTCATAAATCTTGCACGCACGTACCTGCCCAGATATACACACATATTCTCTGAGTCACATTCGATCGCCGCAATGTACGCCAAGACATTTTTCACTCTGATCTTAATCCGACTGTACACTAAAACGGAAAACATGTTTAATTTGAATCATTCGTGCCCGTTTCAAGTTACAGCTGTGACTTATAACATCTTAGTTTTGAATATTAATGAGACAGATTTTTTTCCAGATATATTTTGTATAACCATGATTCATTTTATTTTTTTTTTAGATAATGTACAAAGGGAAAGCGGAAAAAGAACGCTCTTCGATAAATCAGGTATATAACAGTGTGTGGTTTTCTGCTGTTGATTATAAGCAGCTTGTGTGGTTAGATAAGCTTTTGCTTGTATCCAGTTTCTATAAAAATAGAAAAAATACTAGCCTCTGTTAAGGAAAATTATTCATCTAAAGTAAAATTGATGCTAATTCAAAATTATACGTTTGATTAATTATGCATGCTAGTTGATTGTTCTTGAGAGTTGGGTGTTGATATATTGAGTTTTATGTACTCAATTTGTGAAATAAATCTTCTGAATGCCATGTTGCATGATAGATAATTGCTATAACTGAGCTAGAAGTGATAATTGCTCATTAGTTTGAAATCGGGCTGTTCAACGAGAGGCTGTCGCTATTTTCTTCCCTCGTAGTTTGACTGCCATTGTACAGTTTCATATAATATGCTGCTTCCAACTTATAGCTTTTACTGATTGAAAATGTACGTAATAACTTAAAAGTATTCATTGTCAATGTTTGCAGAACGTAAAACAGTTACGTTTCATTTGTTTGAGCAGGTAAATAATTATTATTATCTTTATTTGTTTTCACGTATATAACATTATTACAAAAACCAAATTCAACTTTCAACTTAACTATAGATCCGAGAAAAAAAATTATTTTTTTAAATAAAAATAGTTTAGAAAAGAAATAGCAAAGAAGTTGGAAATATCTAACTTGGATTACTATAAAATAACTAAGATGTTAATTATAAATTTGCGCAGACAGGTATTAATCGAGAGAAAAAAAAAATCCACACCAAGAATTACCTATATGCAAAAACGCAAAACACAAAAATGCATTGTCCATTGACTTAAAAGTGGTAAATAATGGGTCCTACACGGACCGGATAAGATTTTATTAATTGCAGTCCCTCTGAAAGAACTCGCATGAAGGATTTAGTACACATATTTCTAACATGATTTAATCTAATTTCTGAGTTTGTACATCGTTCAGTTAAATAATCATTGTAGAGAAGAGTCTTTTAAAAGGAAAGTAAGAAAAACTTTATTATGAAGTACAAGCAAAACACTGGTATATACAGAGATACAAATATTAAGAGTTACGTTACTACGTACTGGGTGGAATGCCTAAGGACGAGCGTGGGAACGAGTAGGGTCTGGGGCTAAAGCTGAGACATACATGTATAAGAAAAGGATAGTTCTGGGAATAGGGAGTAAGGGAAGTAAGGAGGGTTGCTTACTTAAAAATAACAGGAACCATCAGTGACTTCCATGAAGTCACGAGGCAGGTATACAGTTCTGCTCAACCCCCCCTCTACTTGTTCTTAACATTATAAAACTGTTCGATTTCTTAAGGCCAATTCAAACCAAAAAATGTGTTGGATCGGACCTTAAGCGTTCGTTCTGCAAAATTTGTAGAATTATTATTCAGTTTGAAGGATCATAGAAGTGTTAGAACGTGGAAGAGACTATAACCCTATTTAGTAGATTTTTTTCGTTTAATTAAATATGATTGTTTATTCTCTAATTGAAAATTGTGAAAGGAAATATTCACTGATTGGTAGAATCAAGAAGAAAAGCGCTGGAATAATTGTTTGGTGTGGACAGAAAGCACACCCTTTTTTTTAAGAGGATTTATGTGCATGAGGATCTTGGTGCATGTCGCCGAATGTGTTACATTCGTATCGTGAGAGGTGTCACTACTCCAGCCAAATAATAATTTTTTATTGCTATAAGTCCGCAGTTGAAAACTATTAATAAAGCTTATAGTCAATAGCTGAATTTATGTCGTCAGAGAACACCCTATTTGGTGCAGGAAGATCTCTGACTCAGGCCCTGACATGTGCGATTTTACATTTGTGTACACCCTAACTCATTTTGGGGGATCAAGCTATCTTGGAGAGTTAACTACTCCTAGTAATGGTGTGCCTTAGCCCCCGCCCCCTCGCTATCCATCCTATAATTCGCGCATTCCCTCCCCTTTATTGTTACAGTGGGCTGTAAAATTCTTATAGGAGTCTTTTATCATATAGTATGAAGTGAGTGGTAAAGTACCAGTATTACGAGAGGATAAAAGTAGACATTTCTCGGCTGTAAAGCTGATTATCACGTTAGGTTTACGCCTTCTCTGCAGTCATCCGGTTTCTCGAAGAGCGTTAGATTTCTAATGGGTCCGATGATCACACCTTCCTTCTTAAATATTAATTCGTTGAGACAGTTCTCGGTGGCAATGTAATATGTTTCCCATAGTCCAGGCTAAAATCATACCAATTCATATTATATGATAGGCATAAGTACGATATAAAACATTTTTACAAGCAATGACAAAACAATTATTTATTTCAAATATCCAATCCTAATTCTTTGGGATTTTTTAAGGGCTCGTAGCCATTTAGCAATTTTCGCTCATTTTTGATGGGTTGATGCCCGTTTACTTAATTAATTAGGCAAGTTAATGAGGAAATATATAAATTATGCTCTGTTATTTTATGTAGATCAGACAGAAATTTTGTTTCGAATCGAATCTATGCTACTTATTTTGAAGTATATCGATCATTTATTCGAGTTCGCTGCTAGTGATGCTATGAAGGATGATTTTATTTTTAAGAACACAAAATCGAATTAGTCATTTTTTCTTTCCTAATACAAAGTTGGGGTTAGCAACTTTCCTAACATTTTTTTAGACTTAATCAAAAGAACTGGCAAATTGCAAGATATGTGAAAGAAACAGGAACAAATTTCAAATGACTACGGTTTTATAAAAACTGTTATTACATGACACCATGGGGATAAATTGGCGCTATTATACTCTAAGCAATCGTGACGTTGATGACTTTTATTTGGTTCCCTACACAATATTGTAGAAAGCATTTACTTATTTATTAAACCCTTTCTTATTTTTCATGGGACTGAACTTTATCATAATTTAAGTATCAAATGAAAGTGCAATGGAAAATCTTGTCTCTAAAGAAACACTGCGTTAGTTAAAGTTGAAAACGTGGTGTTCCAGTTTTAATGGCCTTTTGTAATTTTGGTTATAGAAAACAAAGCCAAAACTACACATTTATATAGAGGATGTTGAGATTTTCAATTTTATAACCTGCTCAAATATCATAGAATTATTTTTTTCTTCATGCGTTAAATAAATGACGCTTAATCATGTTTTCAGAGAGATGGGTATAATTAACTTCCCCATATGTAATGAAACCTCAACATAAAGTTTCTTGTTTCTAGTTTCAACAAGATACTACGACAATAACAGACACGCTGGCGAAAATAATGCAATCTGATTTTAAGAGGGGGAGGGGGAGGAAGTAATGAAATTTAAAAAGAAACATCCACAACATCTACTGTTCATTCTTTCATTACAATTTGCATTACCCCGTCATTAATACGGTTTAATTACAACTTCATAACGCACTGTACTCAATGGAATCTAAACTAAACTGGCTCAGATCGGCTAATTTACATTGCAGCACTCATCAGAACCTCTATTTGTAGGTTTATTGGTTTTCAATAAGTTAATATTGAATTACCCTTGAGCTGTAATACGTAGATTTGTGATTAAATTTAATTCTGTATAATTCGGAAAATTAATATTTGCGGAAGGGCTATTTTCTGTTTGTGGGCAGATTTGTGTATTTGGCCGTGATAGATTCAAATAATACTTCACCTTGTCCGAAAATTTATTGCTTTTGAAGTGGTTCAGGAGAAAATCCAATGATAACCACAGAATAATCATATATTTTCAGGTATGGCTATTATATCTCACCATTCACATAAGTTTATGTATATGTAGTAAAATATGTAAGAAATAGAATAATACAAGAGACTGCCTTGTTGGACTGGTACGATATGAAAAATTAAAACATATAAATAATATGTATCTAGTGTCTGATATCTATGGAATTTCCATGCATATGTGTAGTGTAATATTTGAATGTATATATTGCTGTGAAATTAAATAGATACGGCTGAGAGGGAATTCTGTGAGGTAGTTGCCTGCAATGCAGTACTAATGCCCGGTTGTTTAGAAGGCGTCATTAATTGTTATATTTACTAACGATTATTTACGATGGTTATGACTTAGTTAACTTACTCCACTACTTTTTACTTACTGTTGTTTTAAAATAGCCGATTGACATCGGTTTTAGAAACTAATCTGCATATGCAGTATAGCTATTATTGCGGGTTGAAATTTGTTGCTAACGTTAATTTTTTTTTTTTTTAATTTAAAGTAAAAAAGAGTTTATAAATCCAATACTGCGATGGTCCTATCATTCTTACAATACAGAACATAGCATCAAAGCAGTTATGACTTTAATGCGGCATATTCCAGGGTCCATATGTCATTTTAATCCTACGAACAGAAACTCAATCAATAGAATAATCTAATTTTAATATAGTATGTAACTTCTAGAAGGTGAGAATTACTGGGAGAATTTGTGGGAATTTCCGAGGAGAGGGTGGACAGAAAAGGTCTCACAATGAGCCCCCGAGGTATAATTCCCGTTGGCTGTTGTGCTAACAGGGTAATAACATAGCATTAGCGCCTTCATTATTAGGAATGATGTCTACAGCCTTCTTAGATTTTATCCTTGTAAACTAACATTCAAAATTCATCGTTACAGCCAATTGCTACGATTGTTTGATTTCGGTTTACATTACAGTGAATTGAATATTTAGGCAAGACTCTAGTTGTAGACTCTGTCCTTTTAGAGAGAACGGATTTTTGTTCTTTATATAATTGTACGTTTGCTTTTATAGGATAAATTAATGGTTGCTGTTACAAATTTATGGCATTGCCTTTGAAAAATTAGAAGATACACGACTTCAGAAAATGAATCAATATATGTATGAAATGGTCAGCTTTATCACTAGATTTATTTTGATATTAGGGAATACTGTGAACATGCTGATTGGCACCGTTCATATGATCATTGATGACTGTCGGGCAAGCCCACTTGGGAAGGTCTCTTCGACCTAGCCACCGCCCGGTGTGCATCAGAAAGAGATAATCCTGTGGTATTTGACCTTTTTACTACCCATAAGACCTTAGAATGCCCCTCTGTTCAGAAGAACTGGTACAGGCCAGGTATTATAAGCAGCTTACGTGGTCTTGAAATGGCCACGAGTTCATGCTCGGTAACTGACGTTAGATGAAAACCGTCCGCAAATCAAAGGTAAATGTTAACCAGAAAGAGGCAGATCTTGGGGAGATGCTATTAGGGGCTTTTAGGGAGGGCCTCAGAAGCCGTCGCACAGTAAATCGCCGAGTACAAGCTAGGTGGAAAAAGTCAATTCAAAGAATCGATAAATTGATGGCCCCATGACAATAACTACTCACCACTTGAGACAAATGAAGGTAAGATTTATGAAAAATATTCCAAAGCGATGTGTCATTATCGGTTAAAGTGAAAAATATCACTAATAGATTTTTTTTTATGCACATGTATCCAGGCTTTTTTTTTCTATATTGTATAGCTCTACGACGATATGTAACTGAATACCACATCGATCCCAATTTTTTCAATTTATGGTTTTCAGATCGTGTAAAATGGAATTTCCATGAATATATATTTGCTGAATTTGCTTTTGATAATTCCGATCCTGTTATTAGCTCACTCAGGGAAGATCCTATAAAGAATTTTACCGGTTGAAGATCCGAATTTAATTGTTCCGCCTTCAATACCAACACGTCAGGTAGTAAGTGTGACGATGAATATTACTTAGTACCTCATTTGTCTGATTGCGAATTTAATGATGAGTCCTGTGATTATCAGCTAATTCAATTTTATGTTGTTTATTTCTATGATCTAAATTCTAAGTAATATGAGTACATTTTATTGTATAACTTATGATGTGTTAAATACTGTACATAATTTTCTTGTTATAACAATATAGATTTTTTTTAAAACATATTTTTATTTCGTACTTAAGTTTTTTTAAGATATTTTTATAACTTGAATTAAAAAAAAATGTTTTTCAAATAA
Organism: Acanthosoma haemorrhoidale; assembly: GCA_930367205.1. NCBI lineage: Eukaryota > Metazoa > Arthropoda > Insecta > Hemiptera > Acanthosomatidae > Acanthosoma > Acanthosoma haemorrhoidale. Next base: position 143,509,929 of record OV884011.1, read on the forward strand.
TAATTTATAAAATTAATACTTCTAAATAATTATTATTCCCAGCTTGTTATTTAGAGTATCAAATTATACCTATTGTCATTCCGATCAATAACGTATATTACGTGTTGGGGCAATATTTGAATATTATTACAAAAAGCCACTAAACGTCTCAATAAAAAAACATTTTAGTAATCGCCACAAAACCTTTAATGGTGTGACGGATGACATTTAAAGTTTCTATTGTGTTTTAGATATTTGAAACCGTTTTTCTGTTTGGAATGAATTGTTCTTGCAATTAATTTTAATACGTAATAATATGTTAATATAAGTATCGTGAATATTAAAATGACAGAGTCATTGGAACCGGATTTACATGGTGTAGTAAAATTATATAATGCGGAAAAGTTAATTGAAAACACAGCATTATTACAACCACTTTTCTTTATATAAATGGATAAACTTAAAAAAAAAAAAAAACCTGATAATAATTACAAGTGGGGTAGCTGCGATATTTTTTATAAGGCCGTTTCTCTTGGGGGTTCCCCACCCTAATGATATTAAAATCGAGGAAAAAGTATTAGCTCCTATAATAAAAAGATCGGGAGCATATGGAAACATAGGTCGTTCTGAAGGGTTTATTGCTTTTAATTAATTCTAAAAGTCATGGGCGCGACCATGCTTTCTCAATTAAACCGATGGTGGCCAACATCTGGCTCCATCAATTATTCACTAGCAGAAGGCTCCCTCGGTTCTTCTGCCCCCGGTCATTTGTCCGTCTGATAATGACCGTTAAATGCGATGCTGAATTATTGTCTAATCGCATTAGTCATTTGCCTGTAGATTCGTCACAAATACCCTTTCTATTTGTTGTATTGGTTGTTTAATTTTAGTTATATCAAAACGTACTTTATTGTTTTTTTTATATAATAATATATGTTTTAATTTCGGCCATACTTTCAGATGAGTCAGGGGAGTGTGCCCGACTACCTCGATTTATTATCTATTATTTTTATGTTTCGTTTTTTCTTTAACCCCGTGGCTCCTCACTGGATTTGTTAATTTCATGCTATTTAAAGATTTTTATAAAAACAAATTTGATTAAAAGTATGCTGGCAGTTCATAATTTGCCTTAAATTTAACTGAGTGGATGAATTTTTAATTTGTATAGTGCCGTTGTCTATCATTTTGGGGAATGCGATTATTATCATACCCTCTCATCACTTTGCCGCTCACATCTCTTTAAATTTCCCATTTGTAGACAATAACTATAATTACTTTCTTTTTGTAAACATACTCTGTCACAAAGAATCAAACCGTTTTTACATTATATCGTATATTTTGTTATATTCACGTTCTTACAAATACCTGTTTCAGCTTCGTTTTTGACATTTATATTCAACCCCATTAACTATTTTAACTGTTTATATAATTTGATAAGAATGTTCATACCTCTGTGTATCGGTGCCTAATATTTGATCTGTAACTTGTTAATTATAATTACCATGTATCGTTCATTATACCTTTCTTTTCTTGTTGTCAGTACTATAAAGTATGATATATACCGAGATGTATAGTATGTCGAAGCGTTGTCCATCAATTAATATTATAAACAATGAACATCGCTTTTTCGTCGCCTTAAGGTTTATTCCAACAAATTTGTCATCTTCCCCGTTATATATTCAGGGATAACGATAACGAATGTAAATGTAATGTACACGGAGAATAATAGATAATTATGCGGGATACCATAGCGCTCGTCGGGTGTAATAATGACGGAACTATAACATTCAATGAAATTAAGGTAAACACATGATGATTGTCAGAAAAAAGTGGAAAAACGTGTTAGTAATAGTTGTCTTTTGGTATACCTGAGGAGAAGGTGGAGAATATCATAAACTAAACTAACCTCCGAAATGGACTGTTTTTTATTTCTTGTATGAGGTATTTTCATTGATTGTTCCATCGAATGAGTAAATATTTGAGAATAAATAGAATATTTTTCCCAAAAAATAAGACATTTCTATCTGCATATCACGGAAGAAGAGACAAAGGGAAGACCGATCACCTCATAAATGACCTGATGCATATATGTACATTATGTCGTAATTTTGCCTACGAACAAACATGATAAAATTTGATCAGATGATAAGAACATGATAAGATATGAACATTGTTTGAAGGTGATTCCCAAAAATATACCCGCTCACAAGTACATTTTGTGTTCATTCCGAGAAATCTCCCGGCTGATATTTCCTGATGTCCGAGGTGTTATTTATTACGGTCTCCCTATACCTGCGTAACCCCCTAAGAAAGTTTTTTTTTTTTTTGTCGAGTTAATATTAACAGGCTCCCATTAAAAAGTTGAATATAATTAAGAGCTCTTAACACAGTGCCGTTTCGTAAAAACATGAATAGGCTCCCTTCATAGAGGAATAAAATGAATCATTCTGATTTACTGTGAACGTCCACAGACGTCCTGCAGCGACGCTAACCGAAAAAAAAAAATCTCGTTTGTAAACTACACAAAAATAAAAAACTAAATCTGTGAGCTAAGCAATAACATTTCATTGATGTTTTCAGATTTACTGCCGGGCCGAGAGCTGGCGGGATCAGACGTAGGGTTATTACCCCATAGCAGTCGGTGATAAATTACCAGGCCCCGGTACTGTACAAGGATCGCTTGTCCTTAGGCCGGACCCAATAAGGTCCGGGTTCGAGCCTGCCCCGTCTAAGGAATTATTATCCAGCTAAATTATTATACTAGCACCGTCGGTACACGGGCCCTCTCTCGAGTGGGGCCTGGTGGAAGCTGCTATGGCAAGACGGATAGTTCACTCCAGGCGCACCAGAGCTAGATGATTGCATGTGTGCCTTGTTAAGTAATAGCAACAAACCTTCATTAACGGCTGTTCTTTGACATTTTTCCATTTTCTTTACTTCACAACTATAGCAGGCTCAGACGAAGTAATGGAAAACTCGTTAAAAGCTTAACTGTCTATTCTTGGAAAGTATCTTCAATCATCGGTTTCAACTAAGTACCTATTTTATCAAATTTCTTTGTTTTCATTTTTTAACTTCCAATATTCTATTGACCACCTTCTTGTACTTTTATTTTTCGTACAAAGTGCTTGAAAAATAAAAACCAAATGCTTTCTTGATCCCAAAATTCTTGGGGTAAAGAATAATTGTGAAAAAAAATGAATTCTTTGTCATATTACATTGGTACAGGTTTATTAAATTGATGTGGAAAAACTTGGTATTTTAAAAATAAATTTGATTGTAAACATAGGCATTTAAAATTATACAACGTATAATCCTCAAAAGTACTGGATGAGGCACACAAGTACCCACAAGTGGGGTAGTCCAAGTGACTCATGACCCAAAAAAATAAAATTTGTATAGTAGACATGCATGGATTTATTGTTGATTAAAGTCTGCTAGAGTTCATTATGAATACCGTCGTTATACACTAGCTCGAATAGATAAATGACTAACTACATGGCTAGCATGTATACAAAATTAATACATGTATATCATTTAATAGATAAATATATATTTTATACATTTTCAAATTGCCGATTGCTCAAATTCATGACATAATTTCTAATCTGTGATTTAAATCAAATAAGGCAAAGGCGAATAACTTTCCGTACAAGACTTAGTTAAGTAAGACATGGTATAGTTGTTATCATGTTTTATACATATGAATACAATTTTGAGAGCTAATAATACATGCATATAAATTATAGATTCTACCTGTTATATCCTTTTATATATATCCAACATTTTTTTCACGTTTACGCACTTTCGAGACGAAGCAAGCAGGATGTCTTTTAAATTTATTGAAGTGAGTTTTACCATGTTTATATAGCCGCATTTTTCCGCATATTGTTTATGGATTATAAAAAAATATTGAGTTTTTTATTTCAATCCTGCCTTACAATCAGCAGTACGTCAAAATAATAGTCGGCATCTATTTTATTTCAACCCAAGCCAAAATCCTACAAGTATGGGAAAAATGGTAAATAAATTCCACTTAACCTGTAGTATCTGGGTGATGTTTGGTGAGGGTAAAAAATGAATATCAAAACTTTATCAGCTTATGTTGACTTGTAAAATAGATTCTATCTTGATCAAATATAGAGGCACTTGGTGATAAGTAATGATCATAGCCCATCAGGTTATTGTAAACATGCTTCATTCACCAATGTTAACGTGGACGTTAGACACTAACCGCTGAAACGTGACTATCTTTGAATCTTTATAGTGAAAACTGGGAAGTCCGGGATCCGTACATACAGGAGCAAGAGGTGGGAAGTGGGCTGAGGGATTTTCCATGTTTCCAGTCGCTAGGAAAGGCTAGTGACGCACTAAACACGCCTATCCTTTCAACATCACTAAGCGCACCCTATAGGTGCTTTTAATTTTTTATTTACCTAATTTTAAGTGGGGTTTCAATCTCAGCGATCTCGAAAGAATTGGTATGCATGAGTTGCCACTCATATATATATATATATATATATATATATATATATATATATATATATATATATATATATATATATATATATATATATATATATATATATATATATATATGTAATTTTAATTGTCTATTTAATATTACTAGTGTGCAAATAAGCATGAACTCCGCTTTCGGTAAAAAAAAAGTATGGAAATCTACTAAGATGATCAACAAAGTCTTTATGGAAGATGCGATTACCTAGGCATATCAAAACGCATTCTCCCTACATGCAAAGTGATTTCACTTTTACCTCTACGAACAGAAGTGGGTGATGCTATTGACTATCCTCAAAGTCTCTGCTATCGAAGGCTTTGAAATGAAACCTACAATGATTTTCAAGTCGTAAAATCCGCAAATATATATGTCAGTAACGTTATTAGATTACAAGTTTCACAGACAAACAATGAAAAAAATCTAAAAGCGAACATACTTAAATTTCACAGAAAATATCAGAAACATTATACACTGACAGGCAAACAATTCCACCCACTTTTAAAAAAATTGTATTTGTATATAATGCACGGTAATTGTATATAATACTTATTATTTATTTAATTTATAAAATCTTTTTTACCTTTAATAAGGTTTTTAACGTTTATTAAATGAGTCTTTGTTTAAAAATTTCAAATCAAAATGTGAACTGCTAAGAAACATGAAAAATAACCATTTTTATCCTAAAAGTAAAAAAGTACAGCACACCATTCGTCCATAGTCCTATGACTGTGTTCTCGAGCCAAAGCCAGCCGTGTAACTCTGTGAGTTCTGGTCAATTCTGGTCCTCTTACTGGACGAAAAGCCATTAGTCCATACTCATTTAATCTTCTCCGAGCAGTACGTTCAGAAATTTGCACACCTCGAACTTCTTGGAGCTGATGAATCGCGGTTCTGTTGCCCTAAGCCGTCCAGAACCGGCCCTTCTATGGTAAGACCCAGTTTCTCGAAAACGCCTGACGGCGTCTCGTAGAGTTTCATAGGGGACTCCGATGGCATTAGCTGCATATCTAATGGAACGTCCACCATCAATAAGTGCCACACCACGTGCAACATCCTCAGCACGAAGAGGCATTTTTAAACTTAAAATTAAGAAAATTAAAATATCGAAGCCGAAAAATAAGAAATTTGCTGCACCAGAACGCAAATGACACTGAATAAACATTTTTAATTCCATGGAAAGTAAATATTGGGAACGACAGTCCTTTAGTTGAATTAAGGATTATGGGTTACTATCCTCTATATTGACATTTTCAATTGAAAACAAATAAAAAAAATACATATTTATTCAAAACAAAAATTGACCAATCCAAAGCAGAAATATTTTGAGATGAAAACATGAAAAAATCAGGTGGGTGGAGTTTTTTGCTTGTCAGTGTATAAAACAATAAGTAACAAACATACGAAGAAAAATAAACATGTAAGTTACATTTCATTATTAACTCCTACTGAATTAAAAATGATGGTAAAAATATATAAATAAATAAGTATATAAATATATCTAAGTCCACCCTCGGTAGACTCTCACTACCTTCCTGATTCCACCCGCCTTCTTTAGGCGTTCCACACCCTATATCCTTCTCATACATCCTTCAAATGGGGGACTCCCCTTAGTGAAAGGCACTCATTAGCCCAAAATAATTTTCCCACATCCTATTTTATAAGTTTGAGAGCTAAGAAAAAAAAAAAAAAAAAAAAAAAAAAAAAAAAAAAAAAAAAAAAAAAAATATATATATCTAAAAAATAAAATAAATTGTTAACAGTAGGTTTTTGGGTAGATTAGATTACTGGATATAACTAAGAGGAGGGAAATTATTCCTTATCATGTTTTTGTGTGTGTATTCTAAGAATATGTTGTTTCAAAGTGAAATTTCATGACTTCAAATTTCGAATGAATTCAATGCTGCATAACGTTAATTAACGAGCCATGAGAAGTATACCATATTATTTCCTACCCTTTTTACTTCTTGTTCTTCTCTTTTGTGTGTTTTCCTTCGATCAGCTTTTGGCTGCTAAGGTCAAGGTTGAGGGCTGTGTAATAAAAGCTACAGACGCTCTCCCCAGGGTCAGGTAATAACATTTTACTGTTCCAGCTACCTCAATTGTTCTGGGCTAGTGAAATGTATCTTGACCAATAACCGTTTGGTCAATTCGTGTACCTTCTTCTACTATCCAATGATACCCTTGGCCCGGGATGGTCTAATTCTACCTTGATAAATATTGTATTAGTAATGTATTGCAGAGTTGCAATATGCTCCACTGCGTAGCCAGAGGAGTAGGGGTGGCAGGTCTTCAAAATTATTGAAAAAAATATTCATATTGAATAATTGTTGAAATTGAGGGCGTACAAGTAAGCCTTTTAAGTATATTGCCAATTAATTACAAAGAACGCCAACCTGCACCCGTTGCTTGGTGTGCCGTCGGTGGGTGAGTTCATTCACCGGAGACAAATTAAGATTTTTGACTCGTTGCATCACCTAACGAACCCAGTGTTTAACACTATGACCCCATCCACCATTCCTGCAACAGACTTTTGGGGAAAATTAGGTCTAGATTTTGTGGTTAGATGTAAGTTAGTTTTCAGTCTATGGTTCATAAAGTGAGCACCATCACTTGTAAAAATGTTTAGACAAAGAATGTACAATGTTCATTATAATTTTGTAACAAATCGCAATGTAAAATTATTAAAAATTGTACAAAATGTTGCCAAGCTGCAATACACGTAATTAGATTCATTTATGTTGTCTATACTGATGTCCATAATTTATAATAACAAGGGGATAAGAATAAAAAAAAACTGGATAAATAAATATCATAAATAAAGGCAGATTATGACTTAATTAAGATTCGTTACTTTTCAACCTTACACGATCATTTGTAATGACATTACTTTTCATCTGTAGAATGAAAAGTAATGATGAAAAACTTTTGATGGTAATGACATAAACACTGATGTTGACTTAAGTTTATAGAAGCGCTTCTACTTTGCTCTAAGTGCGCACAGAGTGAAGACAATAATAATAATAGCATAGTCTAATAATTTGGTCATATTTTATACGCTTTGGCACTTGGACTTTATATTTATTATGTACTACCGGAATTTTTGTAGATTCTAGATAAAAACTAAAAAGTATGGAAGCTTCGAACTGTACAAAGCCCGATGAGCAGTGCGATTTTGAGGGAACTTACTTGAGCTAATGGAGGTAATAGCATTTAAAGTGCTTCCCCACGCGAGATTGTAGGGTGACAGCGCGAGCTGATTTTGGGCATTAAACTCCCCTCGCTTAAGAAAGTTTGAACCATGAGATAGAGAAAAATCACCGAATCAGGATGTAGGAGGGTAAACCTTGCTGCAATGTGAAATGTCAGGGATACAGTCAAAAATTACATATTAGTGGTTTGAATCAGTAGGATTCGGAATTTGGGTACATGGCAAAGATAAGTAATGTATATCAGTGAAGTGTCGAGCGAGAATTACCAAATGTATAAATGACCCTCCAAGCGGACATTTTAAAAGGGAATGCATTTAAATGATCCATTAACCCATGCGGAGGAAAACCAGCTAAAGGCTTTCGGTTTATATTTCAAGTCCCAAAGCACCATGTGTGTTAGTCAAAACTGACCTGCATTAGAAAAGGGACCCTGGTCTAGCCGACAGTTTCTATATGAATATTTATTGCAGGAGTTAAGTCATTCATTACTGTGCTACACAACAAACCCATTTTACTTAGTGTGGATGTCACGACTTAGCCATTTAATGACGCTACATCAATGACTACCGGTGAAAAAAATATCGATTGTATTTAAGCATTTATCAGTTTTCAGAACATGTTATCATTCGCGATATGAAAGCTTTTTCGACGTTGCAGAATTAATCATTTACCATAAGTGTATTGCTAAAGTTGGACCTCTTTGAATCGGCGTAAGTACTTACAAAATCTTGTTTTAATTAGATTTTTTTAAGCTGCTATAAGATACTGTGGTTCTGGGCTCGTTCCTTGATAAGTGGCGAGGCATTTTAGTCGCAGCTTTATTGCTCTAACAGCTCATAGTCGATGTTATCTACTGTATAATAAGCTCTAGTTAGACATTTCATGCTTTTGGCGTTTTAAAAATCAACGGAAATTCTTTCGACTTTGCCCTTAGGTCCTAGTAGTACCTAAGGACCTGTTTCCTAAAAATTTTGTGCCGGTTTAATACTACTTAGTATGATGTTATATACTCGTGACCTTGATCTTATTCTAGACCCATAATCATGATCACGGGCTTACACCTGGATCTGTAATACTTTCAATTAGATATATTCAATTTGTTTCATGAAGTCTGCTAGTGCTGTATTCTATTTGTGATATTTAAAGTAACTGCTAGTAGTTAATCAACAGGCATTATATCATGACAGCTACAGCTTGACAGTGGTTTGCTGAAATATCCCTAGCAATGATGCTAATGAAAATTCTTCCAGTTCCTAATTTCTTTTGAGACTCGTATAAGAATGAATATTTATGCTGGGTGCTTAGCAGAACTGACCACTTCCACTATTTAATCAAATAATAATTACTTCTTGTATATCCACAATCATGTTCATTTAGTGGTAATGTTTCCAAAGGCGATGGTAGAAGTGGTTAATGCGATATTGAAGTTAACAAGTAGAACAAAAGAGAAAGACGAAGAGGAGGTGGCATCTTATAATAAATAAATGCAGGGTTCAGTAGCTTCAGTTTCCTTTAGGAAAAAAATGATACAGAACATTAAAATTTCATGACATTCTTAAATAATAATTTTTTTTTTACCTATTTCAAAATCGATTGTAAATAATTCTTACATCTGCTATAATATTCAACGATACCAGGATACCATTTTGGCGATACCACAAAAGAGAGCTAGTTATCGTTCCTGAGCCCATCTAAAAATGAGACTGAAGTCAAAAATAAAAAACCGACATCAAAACCGATAAAATTAAAAAGATGAATTCCTGGGTAGTTATTACACCTTCATATCAAAGGGAAGCAAACAAAATCGTTGAACCATAGGCTCTCTAAAATTCAGTACTTGAACCATCGAAATTGGAAATATTACAACGTCCCGCAATTCAAGTCCCTAGGTCATTTGGTTTATGTACTCTGTTATACATAAGACGTTTGTAATTTAGCGTCGAATTTGATCAGTTGTGAAGACGTTGAAGAAGTAATAAGATTATTTAGTTTATTTAGTTCTTGCATTTGGGTTCCACCAGGCATTCCAAGCAAGAGTAAAGTAAGAGTAATGTACTTGACTATATTTTTTTTTGAAGTTGATTTGTCCATTGTAAACGTTCTATGAGAACGTTTACTTCCATTTGGTTAGCCAAGGTTATGTGTTAGAAGTTGGAGATGTTCATGTAATAGTTTTAAATGTTCTCAGAAATTGAAGTAAGGAAGTAAAGGTTGTTAGCAAGAGTAAATATTTTGGGGAAAAAATAGATTGGAATATCAGTTTATATATATATATCTATTGATGCAGTCTGCTAGTGCTGTATTCTACGTATTTGTGATATTTAAAATAACTGCTAGTATTTAATCAACAGGCATCATATCATGACAGCTATAGCTTGACGATAACAATTTTATTAACTATTTGAACATCTGCTTTCTTATATATATATTTAAGATCCGTACAGATCAATGTATAGCCTTAATCCCCAATTGTCGGGATGTAAACAACCCGACTGTATATATATATATAACATTAGTAAGTGGAATAAAGCAGTCTTGTGACAACTATCGAACGTATTTTTATTCCAAACCTTTTTCTTTTTTTTGAATTTAAGATCTCACGATCATTAACTTTATATATATGTATTTATTTATTTTTTCTTTCTTAGCCCCTTTAAATTTACAGATAATTATATATAATTATAGATCCTCAGGCGCATCTTATTATTTTATTGACTATTTGAACATCTGCTTTCTTATATATATATTTAAGATCCGTACAGATCAATGTATAGCCTTAATCCCCAATTGTCGGGATGTAAACAACCCGACTGTATATATATATATAACATTAGTAAGTGGAATAAAGCAGTCTTGTGACAACTATCGAACGTATTTTTATTCCAAACCTTTTTCTTTTTTTTGAATTTAAGATCTCACGATCATTAACTTTATATATATGTATTTATTTATTTTTTCTTTCTTAGCCCCTTTAAATTTACAGATAATTATATATAATTATAGATCCTCAGGCGCATCTATATATATATATATATATATATATATATATATATATATATATATATATATGTATATATTTATAATTATTTATAGCAATGAGACTCATTGCTATGACACATACAGATACATCAATTTTATTAACTATTTTAATAAGTTGTGTGTATATGAATGTACAATAAAATATAATAATTGAAATCAGAGGTAAAATAGTTTGTTAAATAGCCATTTCTGCATGAAATGATAAATTGTCGATAATTGAGCCATCGTTGATTTTAATCCTTTACACGAAATAAAATTAACGATAAAATCTTTCGAGAGATTGCTGGACTGTCGTTCACATACACACTGGGGAAAGCAGAGATAGATGTTAGGGGATAAGCTGCGTCTGGAAAGTTTCTAGTTGTGAATAGTTTCTCCAAGGCCTGGAGGAGAGGCCGGGCCTAAAAGCACCTCGCTTGCCCCTCACAAAGCCAGCAGCTTCTTCTTTACTTCTTGGGCAACTTCTGTCTTTGGCAACTCTCTCCTTCCCGTCACTGTTCTGTCCATTGTCTTTTGCACATTCCTCTTTATTTGTTGAAATTGAGAGCCCTTTCCAAGCTATTCAATTAAATTACCCCATCCAATTTGTCAAATTAATCAGTATTATTGTTCCTTCGTGCACTAGAACAAGTCAGAAAACAATATTATACTGTTTACTACAATACTACTTGACAGATATAGCAATTTTAGTAACTATGTGCAGTAAAATATAATAATTCAAATCAGAGGTAAAATAGTTTGTTAAAATAGCCATTTCTGCATGAAATGATAAAATGTTTAAATTGTCGATAATTGAGCCGAGGATGTAACAAATCCGTGACCATGTTGACCCGTCGGACATCTTTTGTCCTGCAAAGTAAGGGATCTGAAATTTCATAAGTATTGAAATTCACGAAAAGAAGACTTTGTTGGGAGAGCGGCTTAGGTTGAGGGAAAAGAGTTGTTCGCTGTGCGTAAAATTTATTAATGGACAATTTATTGACCTACCATGAACGTATGCATCAAGTCTTACTTTGAAGTGGGATGTTGACTGTTTTTTATTTTAAACATCACCTATTATTTCACTGTAGGGTCTGGTGCAGACATAGGTAGTATGTCGAAAGTATAAATTAATAGATATTAAGAAATCTAACAACTCTTTTGTTCAATTCAGAATTTACATTGAAGCCACCGAAAATAAATTTTGAAGGGATATAATGAACTACCCCAAAATAGACCTATCAATTGTGGCTTAAAATAAAAAGAATCACACTTAAAAAAAAACGGTCACTTTAAATATTTACAATTTATTAAATTTAAATTACCTTCCGCAATTATTGTGCCGTTGAACATTTGGTTGAAAACTTTAATCTCCTATGTAAATATGGTATGAATAAGAACATTTATCTCAATTACTTATTGACTAATGAGGCAGATTGTAATTTTAACACAACAAAGAATTATATATATAACAATCTCCCTCTCAACCGATGTAACACGGTGTGGTTCTTATGTCATTTTGGTTCTCAATTTTACCAACTACCGTTTTCTCATATTTCACATAACTACTACAGTTATATAGTATACTCGTATATATTCTTTCCCAAAATATTAGACCACAATTAACACTGTATCTAATATTTGGTTTTATTTAAATTCTTACAAATGTCTGTTATTCATATTATTTAAAATCAAACCTCTTGTTAATAATTATTATTACTTCAGTCTTTCTTTTCTTGTTAGTAGTATCTTACGGAGCCAAACATTTTATTACCAAACGTTGCCCATTAATAAGTTTAATGAAAATTCATCTAACATTCATAAATTCTCAACCTACAATGGACTCAACAGTATTAAAATTCCACAGATTGATTTCTTAGTGCTGTTGGTTGACTTAATAACTACCAATTTCCTCGGCTATATTTTATCAAGAGTTGTTGATTGCAAACATCCTCTGCTTTTCCATCAGTTCTATTTAACTGAATATTTGAAAGCGAGTTAAACGCTAATGTTGTTCTACGATATTTTCTTTTCCCCACCTCCTCTATCAAACATTCTGCTTTGATATGGATGCCCTCTCGCATTCATGAAAATCCTGTTTCAATGCCACTATTCTTACATCGGGAGTAATAGATTGTTGTTGGTTCTCTTTACGTTGTGAAGTTTATAGGACATTATAATTGTGTGTGGCTGTAATAATGTTTTAATAATTGGAGCTTAAGTATTGTCATATTGCCTAAACTGTTTTAGGAAATACTGATAACTGCCCCTTTGTAAAAAAAATATTTTTTTTTATTAATTAGACAAATAGTCGAATAAGTTGCCTATTCATACTTAAAATAAAATGGTATTGTTGTTCAAGCCAGCTTGAATCATAGTAAAATACAGAAATTCTAATCCTTAACTATAAACACCCACCAACCTAAAGTTTCAAAAAGTTAGACTGATTCCATTCACCTGTGTTCCTGACTGTATCTCTCTCTTGACCTAAAAACAGGAAATTTTTTATTAGGATTCCATTTGATTATTTGACGACAGCTAACTTTTTGTTGTTTTACTTTGTTACTTCATAATTTAATTTTATAAACAGTTTTTTTAGCTGTGAATATATGAATATTTACATGTAGTACCCTTGTTGCATGGAGTATATAAATGAAACCTATTACAGTAGAAGGTTACTATGATATTGAAAGAAAAACATGGTCAAGTAATAACAGTCAAAATTCGATGGCCGAAGTCAATAATATTACCAAAAGTTACTGATTTTTCGATAAAATATTTTTTAAATAAGCAAAATTAGATTTGATGTATCGGTTTGTATTTAAAAAGTATGTACAATGGCTTTTTTTTCCCCTGAATATAACAAACAGCAAATAAACTAAAGAGTCCATTTCGATAAGTCGGAAAGATGTGTTCTACTGTAAATTTTCAGTAGATTGTTATTTTTAAAAATGTTAACTTGACGTCATACATTCAGCAAAGAAACGAATCCTTCTAAACGGAACTTTTATCACGTAACGTTGGGTACCTTTTGTATTATAAGATGATTTGAGACGTATGTCTATATCTTTATTTTCTATTATGTCTAGGTCTTTAGTAGTATTACTAGAACATAAGGAATTTGATTTTTGAATTTATTGACGAGTTTTTCTATGAAATATAGAAGTTGCATTCTGGTAACCCGATTGGCAAAAGTATAAAAAAACCAAATTAATACCTGTGTGACGATACTATTAAATGATTCATTCTATTACGCTTTAAACGATGGATGGTTGGATACATGCTAATTTCCTAGTTAATATATAACTCAACATCTAGATACTTGACACATTGCATATTCAATAATGCAATGTGACAGACGCGATATGTCCCCGCCAGTTCTTGCTGTCATCCATGTCATGTGATGGCTTTGAAGATGTGTGGTGAGTGAAAACTGAGTAACATTCGATTCGTAGCAATATGCCCAATAGTTTCCTACAGTTAGCATCACTATAATTATTTGCTTTTCAAAAATAAGAGCTGCTTAAGATTTTTCGGGTTAGTAATAACAAGCAGCATTATATAAAAATACAAATTCAGTATTGGATCAATAGATAAAGATAATTGCGGTTGCTTGGCTACAGTGGAGGAAATATATGGTTGATTATTATTTGCGGATAATTAGAAATGTTTTGTGTATTTCAATGTGGAAGCATTTGTTATTTTGTTTAAATGGCACTTGTGTTTTATAAGTCAAATTTTTAAAGGTTTTATATTTAAATAGATAATAATAAACAAGAGCTGTGTAAGTACTGCACATGGGAAATTTCGTTGTTAACTGAATACCATATTACGATAGTACCTTTAGCTGAAGTAGTTTCCGACTTGCTACTTTTCTTCTGCTCACCAGCTTTTCCAGCATTTTCGGTGTAGTTTTCACCGATGGTTCTCGAGTCCAACCCTACTGAATCTCCTCAGCTATTAGTTTTCATTGACCGGTCACAAGGAAATGGTTGTAAAGGAAAATTGCTTATCATCCTTTTCGTTTCCTCATGGCTCCGCATCCTCAAATTTTCTTTTCCAAAGATGTTTTTTTTCATCCATTGTGGAGATTGTCCAAGCTTCTGAACCATTTCAGAGGGCATATGAGAGTTTTATTGTCCTTCTTGCTTTTGTGACGTTACTAGACAGAAAGATCTGTTTGCTGTCTGCATTCTGTTGCATATTTTTTGGATATATAGTTTTGTTGTCACGTTTAATTGGAGGTATGTGGTTGCTTACTACCACGAATTCTGACGAAATTAAGTAAGGCTGCCAGTATACAAATATTTGATTTTCGGTACTTTAAAAATTAAAAATGGCTACATTATATACAATATCCTGCGTGTATTCCACTGACAAGGTATTTCTTCTCTAATTCAAATCATATGGAATGTTCTGAAACATGTAAAGGACTCTTTTTTTCAGGATTCTCTATCTCTGGTAGCATGAATTAGCTAATTTTCCGGCACCTTATTAACAGCTACTATCAAAAAACATCTTCACAATATGCTCGACCTGGTTATCAGGGCTGAAAGCCCACCGTTCAGGACACCGGTACGGTACACTTAGTGCAATCCACCAGCCTGGATGAAGAGGATACCACGATAGGAGAAAGCCGGAGGTCAAGGGTCAGGGGAGATTCCCATAGCGGTCCGGGCACGTATGAGCGCCTCACGACCCATCTCCGCTGAACTCGGGCCTCTCACAGCTGTTTCTGTTTTTCGGAGTCCTTGTCTCGAGAGTAGCTGTTCTTGCCTATCTTCATCTATTCGCATTCGTTGAAAAGAAATTACTTTTTGATGACTTTAATTTATCTCCTATGATAGAGTTCGGAAATTCGCATTCAAGTATTCAGACAATGATTCAGACAAATAGTCCTCCAAAGACCCATTAAAATATTACAAAAAATAAATAATATTTATATAATGTTTTACATTTAGTGTGGTTGGTTTTTGATTTTGAAGATGTCTGGTTAGGCAAAACGACGGCTAATGTGAAAATTAAAATAAATAATTGGATAGACAGTAAAGCCTTCATTGAAAAGTTAAGTATTTTTTATGGTCACTGTATTAGTTTAAATACATATGTCTCTGTTTTAGAGTGTTAGCTTGTTAGAATGTTATTGATAAGGATATCGATATTTGATACCCTACATTATAAGATATGAAAATACTTATTTTTTAATTAAGAATAATTGACCCTTCTTTACTTACATAAGGATGCCTTTAGTTTTAGCATAGCTAAGGCATTCAGTAAAACTTTAATGAAAAATATCACCCCTCTATAAAATGGGGTCAACATAGGTTCATTGTCGAAAATAACTAAGAACTAAATGATTTCACTTTCTCAAAAATCACAGAACGAGTTAACGTTACTAATCAAAATCAGTTTTTAACACCTAATAAATCACTAATGATTGACACTTACCCATGGTTATAGAGATCGCTCTATTGGACATGTTTTTCCAATATCAAATCTAGCTTGAGCAGAGGACAGACAAAGACCAGGAAAGACAGACAGATATACTGGTAAAAACAGGTTTCTGATTTTGAAAAATCAGTTTATGACACTGCAGTCCTGTCGTCCCACGCAGACCCCGATATAGCATCCCATCACCTAGTTATGTTATAAGTTAATGAAGAAAAATGTTCCCACCTTTTCCCTCTGCCTCAAGTCTTGTCCACTCTTTTTTTTTTTTAATTCTATTCTTCTTCCTGTATCCGAGACACTAAGATATTTAGGCTTCCATCTCGACAAAAGGCTGACATGGAACCCACACACGAAGCTAAAAAGACAAGAATTAAACAGACGCTTTGAACAACTGCACAGACTACTCCAAGGGACATCCTTTCTCTCAATAGAAAAAGTTATACTTAAGCCAATTTGGACATCCGGAATAGAGCTATGGGGGACAGCAAAAACGTCGAACATCAAGCAGATCCAATCCTTCCAATTAAACGTCCTGAGAGCAATAGTAAATGTCCCTTATTACGTCAGCAACTAAACCCTTCATAATGATCTTAACCTTACATTCTTAAATCAAATGGTCCCTGGTTTAAATGTTGACTTTTATTTTTTATTTAACAAACAATTGTTGTAAAATGAGGAATATAGTTGTTTTTTAACTTATTTTTTTGTAAAAATAACGAAGTAGTGTTGTGCGTCGTAATTCTTCCGTGTATCATTTTATCTATGCCAAGCAGGAAGGATTAATGAATAAAATATACGTTATCAGATGAAATACAGGTATTGAAATTAAAACGAAATGTAGGCACTAGGTGACTGCCTAACGGCGAAGAGTTGGCAGTAATAAGATCAGGAAGGTTTTGTTTCTCATGATTGAAGATCCATTGCCTCTGTTTCAACTTTCCCTTCTAATTCCCCCTGCACAGTTGCCTGTTCCTTGGAGCTTCTCTCTTATCACTTCAATAACACTACCCTTCACCCACCCTCCCTCTCCCGGATATATATGCCTCTGCTATTCGTATATTAAGACTTGTTGATTAATAATTCATTATTATGGTGTGTGTAACTGCCTGTATGATTTCGAATAATAATACCATTTACCGCAAGAGATGTTATTAAATGCTGTAACTGATCGACTGTGTTTATCCCCAGTTATTTACTTCATCAACTCATGCTGTACCAAATCTATCGTAATTTTACGTTTATAAAAAAACAAAAAACAATCTAATTGGATCCCCCTTAGTTAAAAAAATAAAAATGAAATAAACCCATTTAAAACATCTAATTACCAATATATAAATTCAATGCTTGGACCCCAATTTCTTCTCTCAAAAAAATTTCTTGTTGATCATGGGAGCTTATCAGGATATTTAATATTAACAATAAGAGATAGACATGGTATATTGAATATTATTGTCTAAGAAAAATAACGTTGAATGCAGACTTATAATTGATACTAAACAAAATATTCCAGATACTGAGAATTTGTTTTGATATTTAATTACAGTTCTTGTGATTTTAGCGAGGATAGTCACTAAGAATCTGATGATAAGTTGCCTCACTATTATACCGTATTGGTTCAAACATATTAGTTTTATAGCGACAAAATCAGGTTATACACTGCCACTCAAAAAAAGTTGCGAACTTAAAAACATTCAAATATTTGTATCCAATAGAATCATTTTAGCTTTCAATTATTTTTCAATGAATATTAAACGTTTCAGTGATAACGGCTATAAATAGGAAGGAAAATACCAATAAATATTTATAAATTCATTTTAAAAAAACTTTACAGAAATTTCTATTTTGATTTTTTGTGTAACTGATCTCTAAAAATGAAGCAAAGGGTTTTTAAAAATGAAATAGTTTTTATTTTATTTTAATTTAAAAATGGTTCGGAGGATCGAGCAAGTAAGGTGTTGATTTAGTGGAAAACGGTCGAAGCCGAAGATATAGAGCATTGGGTTTACCTGAAACTGGTGTTACCGTGAGACAGGTTTGTGCAATCGCAGACCCAAGATTAGGTCGGCCGCGTGTGATAGAACCAAGAGGTTTTCAACAGCTACTGACATTGCTCAACTTCTCCGTACAACTCGGGGAGTAGCAACATGTACACAAACTGTTGGAACAAGATTTTATTAAGCTAATTTAAACCCTTAGAGATGAGCATTTACACCGTTGTTGGCCAGAGCCACTGTAGAGCTCGTTTGGAATTTGCTCGGGGACATCTCATGTGGACTGGAAGCGAATAGACGCTTCTCTCTTTATACACCAGAAGGACGTACAAGAGTTTACCGATGAACTGGCGAGCACTGGGCCAGTTTAGTGTGGGGTGGAATTTCTTCGATGGTAAAGAAATTCACTTCAGCAAGTCTATTCATAACTGTTTATGCACATATTGCTACTCTCAGAGTTGTGTGAAGATTTTGAGCAGTCACAGTAGAGTTTGAAAACCGATTCCGAAGCATGTATAAATAAACCGGTCATCTTTTGATGCTGTCACTCGTGGATAGAAATATGCAACTTGACATGTAATGGCTTTTAACTGTTCTTATCCAAATAATGCCACCGTTTAAACTTTACATTTTATAAAATTAATCGAACTGTAAATTTATATAAATGATTATAAAAACATCTGTGGGCTTTAGTATCCACACAACGGTTTAATTAGTTAGTTTCTGATTGCCATTATCGGTATATAAACGAAAGAAAATGAAAAAAAAGCAAATTATAAACTAAAGGATAGATAAATAAAATTATTTACTAATAATATAAAAGTGCAGTATTTTATTATGTTTTTTATTCGTGGCTAACAACTACATCAGAATATGATTATTTATGATCATAAAAAATTAGAAGTGTGCGTTTTTGAACTGCTCATGTATTTTGTTTCTTTTGGCAGTGAATTATTGCGCATAATTTATTGTTCCGAGAAATCACTACTTACAAAACAAACTTGTCCAGATTATTTATACTCAGCGCCCGTAGAGGTCTGATATTGACAATTACGAGCATTTTAACATTCCTTTATTTTTATTCTTGTAAAGGGGATAAAAGACCTGACAATAATAAAAATGAACGTATAATGAATTCAGTATATGGTATTTTGAGCGAAATATTCTTACTTATAACCTTCTATGATTGATTTCGTTACTAAGAGCATGACCTATGTGCACTTCTCCCAGTGCACTAGGTGCACTAGACCTCTGTTTGGTTTATAGCTCTAGTCCTGATTATAAATTTACTAAAGCTGATCTAAATTCAGCCTTTCATACCACAAAGTGCCTACTGAAAACTTCATTACCATTATAAAAGTCAAAGTATACCATCCTCATAGCAATGTTTATTTATGCATATTTACATATCTGGGCTTTTTGAAACTTTGGTCATATACCTAATTCACAACAATCATTTCCTCCAGTCATGCCAGTCTCCATCCTAAAATCATCTTTCTAAGTCCACGTCTTCGCATTTAAAATGGTTATCCACTGTTTCCTTGATCTACCAAGATCCTTCTATCTTTTGTAATGAACAAGTTAATTCTCTTAGGCCATCATTATCCATCCATCTTCACTAGGGGTCCACGACATTTTACAAATTTTATTTAAATAAAAAAAAATATATATGTTTTTAGCGTTTGGAAAGTGTTAAATAAAATATTTTTAGACACTAAACGTTTTAGATTAATTTTATCTACCTATTACATAAAGGTTTTTTTAAGTCTACATGAAAATGCTTTCTAAAGTGGAATAAGTTAAAGTTAGAGCCAAAGAGATCTAATCGACGCTTGCAAGACTCGGAACTTTTACAAAGTTGAGAACTCTTATAACGTTTTCTGGATTAACTAGAACGGCTTCCCTCAAAACTGTAGTAGTTCAATAATTTTAAATGTTTTTTCTTAAAACTTTCGTAATTCGTAAATGCTCATACTCTTTTGCGTTATTGATTAATTGTTTCTGCTTCTTTCAACTTTGTATAAAAAGGGTATTTCTTCACACCTCCTTTAACCACGCGGGTTTGTCAAGCTTCACACCTTCCTTCTTACTTGCTACGTTGGGTACAGCCCCAGCCCAATAGCATGAGCACTGACAAATCTTTTTATCCTCTACTTGCTAAAGGCGTGGCTACTCCTCAGAGAAAAGAGGGATGTTTATTGCTGACCGAGAAAGACATTTATATGCTGAAGTCAATTTACGTTTCTTATTTCTATTATATTATTTATTATGTAGCTTATTACACACATAACATAGTTACACATATAACAATGGGGATTTCTTTCTCTTGTTTCAGAACGTCTTAAGGTATTGTTTTTATCCCACTCAGCCATGTCAATAAAAGGTCATGCTATACTGTTATTCGTACTTCATCCCTTCTCCTGGAACGCTCTACCAATATAGTAGAGTTGGTATGACATTTTAGATGTAGTCTTTTCTTGTGATACATAAACATAAAAAATGAATGATAAAGATAACTATAAAAAGTAAAACGAACAGGAGTGGGAGGCTACCTGCCTCGCATATATGAGACAGAAGAGGAGTAATATATGATAAATATGTAAAGGGCGATGTTTGATTAGGGGGAGGACCGTGAGGGTTTTGCGAACTACGCTGTGTGTATGCTCTTCTGTTTGCTCGCCATCCTTCGCCTTCTTCCATGTTAGCTCTCTGTCCCCTCTGTGTACTGTCCCGTTTGAAAGAAAGTACACGACCGGTAAGGAGATTTTGTATGTACCTCATTTCTCCAGTCTTTACTATAAATGCTACTACTATGTAAAATACTAGTAACTATAAATACTACTACTATGTCTTTACTATAGTATATTAATGGATTAAACTATACCAAAAACCGTAGTTGTATGATTGAAATTTAGGGAGAAACATATATTTGGCCCGTGACTTCGCCCAAAGGGAAACGAGAAGTCTTGATCCCATATTTTCTTGAGGCTTGTTTTAATGGAGGCCATCATCAAGTTTTAGCCGAGCTCATAAAAGAGCCTTACAATATAATATTAATTAACTCAAAATTTATAAATAAATTCTTGGGCGAACTAGTTAGAAGAAAGTAGCATACAGTTGTCCAAGGGAGAAATATGACGAGCTCAAATACCCCAAGTACTTTCTATTTGACTAAGCTTCGTTTTAAATGCCTACAGGTTTATAACCGATCGGGCTAGTGACACCGAAAACCATGGATTCAACCCTAAGGTTAGTTAAATGATAATGGAAGAAATTTTCACATGTAGCCTATTTCCCTCCAGGGGACCAAAGGGGACTTACCTTTTATCATTTTTTCCAGATTGTTAGTCATATTTGTAAGTTTGGTGTAAATTGCAGCCAAGCAGCCAGAGTTACGCTGAGACATGTTACACACACCCGCAGACCTATATACAGAACTGTTTTTACCAACACAACTTTACATCGACTGTGCACTAAATGGTATTTGTTTAAATATATAGTAACGAAGGGTATAAAAAGATGTGATGAGTAAGGACAAATATGAAACATGTAGGCCTCTGTGCCAGTTTTTAAAAAAATACATATTTATAAAAACTATGAAAACTACTTGGTTTTTGGTATGTTTAACAAAAATATATTTTTTATACTGGCACTAAAAATAACGTTTCAAGTAGAAAACGATTAGCTTATACAAACTAATATTGAAATATAAAAACTGTGGAACTCCGCTTGTAACATATTCGATACTCAACTTTTATTGTTGACTCTCAAAATTTATTTTTTTGATTAAGTTCTAAAATTGTTTTTAAATCTCGTCCTACCATATACAGCCAAACGAATATTTCCCCTTCCCCTAGATCTACCTCTTTTGACTAGGACCTCCACTCAGACACTTAATTGTGATTTAAAACCCTGCAAGGTACTAATAAAGCAGGTCAGGAAAGTGTGTTTTATGCGTCAGGATTATATACACAATTTTATTGTATTATTCTTAAGAGGCTAGTTTAAAAATGTTAGAAGTATGCCTTATAATTTATTAGTTGCTGATGGTACATACATTACCCGTGTGCCCGATAGTACACCGTAATAATATATTGTATTGGCTGAACAATATTATTATCATTCGTCAAAAACCATGTTCGCCGAATTACCCTACCGACATATTCTGTCTTCATCTGCATTATGATGAGAATGGCAGCCTGGCCTGTTAAAAGCATGATTGGTTTGCTAGAATGCGAAATAATATTTATGAAATACACTATTTTTCAGGCTGACGTTGTTATTGACGGGTATGGTCATAACCCTCCCTTAAGCAACAAACAAACCGGTAACCGAATTAAGTTCATACCTCAATCGTTATATATGTAAAATAAAGCATGAAGACAGTGCCATTTTAATACAGGGAAAATTATCATTGAGAATTTAATAAATTAAACAATAAAACGGTCACAGATCCAAACAAATCACGTGCCATTTTATGTCGCAGTAGGAGATGACAGCACTTTGCCCGACCGTAAAGTCTCACTAAGCCAACCAGTCCGTGCATCTGGCCCTGCTATTTAAGTTCATTTTCACCAGATATTTCTCCTCACTAATAATGAATATATTAAATTTTAAACATTTTAGTTGGTTAAATCTTTATTAATATCCATGGTACTTGGTATAAATTAATTGATGGTAATTAGCTATATGCCTTGTTCAGTTGGAATGTTCTGATTATTCTTTACTGCAAATTAACCTATTACTAGTTTTAATAATATATATGTAATGTTTATTAAGCCTATACCGTTGTGAGAACGTTAATTCTATGGTCAATTCTGTTAGAATTCATGCATTACTATGCTTAAAAATAAGGCCTCATAAATATAACAGTGTTTTTCACAATGATTTCATACGATTGGGAAATTTACACTTTTTTTTTATCTAGCTCCATTATTATTCACGATCAAGATGTTTAATTTCTTAGATAATTTCAATTGGTAGGAAAATATTTATTTGTAATTACACAATTTACGATTGGCCCTTCATTACTTTTCTGGGAATACTTATATTTTTCGCATCTCTGGGGCATCCGCTAAAAATTTCAAGAAAAAATAATCCGCTAAAAAAAGAAAAATATCATCCCAAATTTTTAAATCCAGATTTTACCAGCACCATACTACTCTCAAGTATTTTTATAAGTATACGCTATATATATCTCTTTCTTTTATTTTATCCTTCCTCAAATAATTTCCATTTTTCTCTAATAATTATTTACCTTTTGCTACTTTGGCACAATTGTTCTTGAAATTTATCGTCTTTTAAGCGTTGTTTATTTATTCTTCATCCTAATCATCCATATATGTATACAGCCTAATATTATTATATGATAGATTAATCGCAATAGACAAATTACCTTGTAATAATATTTGTCAGCTAGAAATTTTCCTTTGTTCTATTACTATATTCTCAGCTGACATAGTTCCAGAATATATATGTTTTTTATTTCAGTTATTATGCTTTAAGTTAATAGCCAAAATGTTAATGAAACTAGGATTCAATATATTTTTTACACATTTCGAATTATTTTACTTAATCGAAAATTAATAATATTTTGAGGTGTTGCGGTAAAATTTCAGGCCAATTGGATAATTTTTACTAACGCTATGGTATAACATACATTTAGACAGGCAGAGCGGGGATGTCGGGATGAACGAATTAAATGTTGATTGACACATGTTAACTATATAACGCTTTCTGAAAAAATGTCCAGCCCTATGTAGGTTTGTATTGAGCTGCATCATACTCGCAATCGCATGATTCCAGAAGGGATGAGATGGAAAGTGACAGTTAATTAAGCCTCTCCGCCTCTCCTTTGAGAAACAGTAGAAGATCACCTGGGCCTTTTTTATTCTCGCGCCGCCACAGACAGGGTTTATATCTAAATTCTCTTGATTAAAATATATGAATAAAAAATTGTACCTCTGAATTCCCGTTGTCGCAGGGGACTTGAACATGGAGTATTGCATTTCTCTTTTTATCTTGTCCTATTTTTTTTTGTTATCCACCACCTCTCTTTTTTTTTTTTTCATGCATTAACCTTATTATGTAGAGAATTTTCCGCATTGTGTAGGTTTATTGAAGAGAGAAATTAATTCTTCTTGAATGGAGATGAAACGTTATCCGAGAGAAAAGAGATTCTCTTCATTATAAAAGCCGTTTGCATGAGATATCTCTTTTGAAAAAAAAAAAAAAATGTTGCCTGAAAAAGAAGTACAGGTACACAATGCCTTATTATTTCTTTTATATACATCGCAAACTGGGTTCGCTTCTCTGTGGGTCTTTATGAAAAACGTATATTCAATGTAAATATGTCATGAAAGTATATTTTCTTGTTTATTTGTTTGTTTGGTTTAGCGCCTTGTGAACTCAATCAGGGCCAGGAATGGCTGGTTCTGTTTTTATTCTAATGAGGGAGATGTGAGTTAATTATTTGTTTATCACCCTTAAAAAAAAAATAATAAAATAAAAAAACCATTACTGTATCCATCTAAAATATATGAAATTGTATATCTAAAACATTGATATGAATTCCATTAGTTTATATAAAGATGGCTTGATTTGAATGAAGTCAGATTTTTATTGGAGTCCATGTATCACAGAGGATTGAGAATTTCTAGATAAGTATCAGTGAATAATTGAAAGTATCTAGTTGATTCAATGATGATAGAAAGAAAATTCTGAATCTTATATACAGATATTTAAAAAAATAAAAAAAAGACGTATATAAAGTGAAGATCCCACATTAAGAGATCCTTGGGGACTCGGCGGGAGATCCTTAAAAACTATTGAATAATTGTAAAATATTCATAAAATCTTTGGCTTTTAAAAAGAATTCACTTTTGGAGCCTTTTCAAAAATTTTTCCAAACCATCTTTAATGCTTTCTATAACACTTTAAGCTTTAAATATTGAATAATGATATTTGTTATTTTAAAGGCTGTTTATTTATATTAGATATCACAGAGTGTATAAGATGTCCTTCTATATCGATATTTAAATATTGAATGAGCTGGGATTAGAGAAAACTCAAGTTTTACAATTTTACGTTAATTATATTTTTTATACTTCCCGGAATATAGCTTTCAATTTCAATTTTCAGATTGAATTATTATTATAACCGTATCTAAGTCGTTGATTATACATGCATAAAGACCGATGGAATAAAAGTAAAGCCTCTCCCTTTGGGTTTGGCTATAAACTTTGAACGAAAATACAGAAGATAAGACAGAGCAATCATTGACGGATACGGTACCGGCAATGAGCACCTCCAAATCAAAATCAACGGAATCATTGTAGTCGGTGGTTAGAGCGGCTATAAACCAGAAAGTACCCAACAAAAAATAACAGTTGCCGGTCACGAATCGGTCATTAAAAAATGTTCCTTGCCGGCGGAACTGGTGTTATTTGGTGATTTAATCAAGCATAGTTGGCCCGTTGCTCTATGATTAGGAATGACGCGGTAGGAACCCTTTCGTAACCGTTCCGATCGTGTTCCGCAGCCTGGCTGATTACCTTTGTGCCAGCCAATGTTGTCCATTCCACTGGGATTCATTAATTTTTTTAGTTAATATTCGAAATTTGGCATTCTAGCAAATCAACCACCAAGCTCAAACACTTTTCTATAGGCCAAATCGTTTCCTTTCGTTCATGACTTTAATTTTTGTATTTAACGCCTAGAAAACGAAAGTTAATAATTATTCCGAGTTAAAACCTTTAGCTGCCGAGACAAATTTCAGAAGAGCCTATATTTATTTTCCTTTTTGTCTAGTTTTACGTCTCTTCTACTGTACCCCCAACCCAATTTAATTAGATTCTTAACTGTAAGAGTATCGTTTTGAAGTGAATGAGAACCTTGTGGCGTTGCAATTCTCAAAAGGTCAAAGAAAATAATTTATTTTGTTATTTGTTACGTTTACATCCCCAGCCAGCTCTTTCTAACAATTCGATTAGTTAAGTCTAGTAGCTGTGTTGCATCCCATGGTGATTAAGACATACAAAACTGTTTTACATCGACCATCTACGAGTATATTAATTATAATTCCGAATCGTTTAGATTAAAATAAAATTAAAAGTGTTCTTTTCTGTTTTATTGAAAAACATCTTAATCTCGTAGCTTCAATAATATACTGTGATTATACAATAATGTATTCAATATAATTTATTATGGTTGGTAGACTCTCACTACCTTCCTGATTCCATCCGCCTTTTTAGGCATTCCACACTCTATGTCCTTCTCATACATCCTTCAAATGGGGGTCTCCCCTTAGAGAAAGGCACTCATCAGTCCTAAATAATTTTCCTTTGTTTTTCCCACATCCTATTTTTATAACTTTGAGAGCTTAGAAAAAAAAAAAAAAAATTATTATGGCTGAAACTATTAATATATAAGAGCGTCCCGAGGCCAGCTCTACTGTTTGGGACACCACTCTTTCGATTCCTACACGCCAGCACCATAACTCGACTCCAGAGCTTCCAGAACAACATCCTGCGCACGGCACTATGGCATACCCCTTTTCGTAAAATGAAGGCTTCCAACCTGCACGAAAAGTTAGAGGTCCCCACCATCACCGAAGCCATCAAAAGAAGACACATCAAGTTCTTCGACTCGATGAAGCATAGTCTAAACCCTCTATTCCGAGACACCCTCAACGATGGCAACTCACAAGATCGAGGAAAGCAGACCAAATGGTGGACATCACGGCGCTTGGCCCACCAACAACAAGCCTCTAACGGGCACCCAACACTGCTATCCGACTAAATAAGGCTGCACTACATGCCTAGAAAGTCTCAAGACCCAGCCACCAGTGGACTCTCACCACTGTACCGCAACAATCAAGCCATACCGAGACTTCCCACACTCCTTAATTCTCTCACACCACCTTCAAGCAGGTAGTCCTAGTACAAGGATCCGCTCAACCCAAATCTTCCTTCATTTTTCCCTCATCCTTAATCTTCTAATTAGACAGCTTAGGGGGAAAAAAATGTATTATGAATTCTTATAATATTATGGTTTATAATATTATGGTGGTATAATAATAATAATTATAAAGTTTTTTGACTCGTTGCAGCACCTGACAAACCCAGTGTTTAACACTATGACCCCACCATAGTAGGATCGATGGCAACAGACTGTCGGGGAAAAATTAGGTTAAGAATTAGTATGTAAGTTAGTTTTAAGGTTGATCAAAAAAATGAGCCCCATCACCTTTATTAGTCAGTTTAGTCCAGTCATGTATAATGTATATCATTATACTTGTTTATTCATTATATGATTTTTATAAAATAACAAAACCTGTATATAATGTAGCGATGCTACAGGAAATACAGAAATAATTTGTAAATAGATTCGCCTGAGGATCTATAATTATATATGTAATTATCTGTAAATTTAAAAGGCTATGAAAAAAAAAAATTATTATGCTTTATATGTCAACTTCTTGTGTAATAAGTTTTTCGTTTTGAATTGTTACAGGTGAGTTATCACTTCTGCATATTTGAGTCTTATTCTGCAATATATTTTGTAAGTATAACTCATTCATTTTTAACATAGTTTAATCATCTTAGAGATTAGGAGCTATAGTTGTGGTTTAGGCCCCTGATGTATTCCAAATAGTTTTAGGAATGATTAGAAATAATTCACACTGATCGGAAACAGCCAGGCCGGATTAAATTCCAGCTCTTTCATTATTTTTTCTCTTTAACCACTAATTATCAATATTTAATTACAAAATAAATAACCAAATTGGAAGTTTAAACAATTGATATATACTTTATTACTTTAAACCTTGTTTTGTTTTTATTTTTGTTAGGACAAAATAATTATTTTTACGTTCCTAGATATTTTAAAATCAAAAGTAATTAATTTCTATAAAGAAAACAACGAGATGTCCGTATTGTAAGGTAAAGTTTAAAACGATCGAAAGCATTTTCTTTTTTTCTTTTTTTTTTCTTTGTAAAATACTTGTCAATATCAAATACTTGCTAATCTTTGATGAAAATATTGAAAGTACCAATTTCGTGATGATATTTTAGTTTTTATCTCAATTCATCGTGATGACAAGCTGCCTTAACCCTCCCTCCCATCCATTGATGCAAGTTCTAAATGAATACAGAATTAATAGACATTCTTTAAGTGACTACCTTTTCTGAAAAGGCTCAATATCTCATTCCAGATGTTGACGTTATCTTATGGAAGGTCTGAAGAAGAGTAAAAATGTAAAATAAATAACTACTATTTCCTTCATTGTTGTTTCTTGGTGCTTTCAAAAATGTCTATCCCCATCTTCTTTAATTGGTAGTATCAATCATGAAGTATAAATGTTGGCCCCACATTCATCAAATTTGTAAAGTTTGCTCTTTGCTTGCTATGACACATGCTTCATGGAACGTCTCAATCTTTCTTTTTTTTCAGTTGTAGTTGTTAAATTTAAAAATTCGTGTTTTCCATTTTACTGCTTACTAGAACTTAGAAGTAACTTTGTTTTTGACGATGTTCTCCTTGCATTAAGTGTAAATGACATGGTAACAGTTTCTTATGATATCGTTTACCGGTCCGGATTTACGCTGTTGGAATTTCGTCTTTTCTGCAAGAAGTGTTCTTGTCATTTCAGTTTCTTGAATTCTCAACCAAGACGTCACTAAGTTAATAAGTGTGATCTTCCATTTTCGTTTTCCGTACCAAAGTGACCTCACTACTAGAAACTCAGTATCATTCTCCTGCCAGCTTCATTCATCCCGAGAATGGACTGTATTTCCCAGAAGGTTCCGACCGAAAGTGAACGGTAAGAGAAATGAAAAACAGATAAGGGACATATTCCATTTCCAGGCAGTTAGTAAATAGCGGGTTGAGGGACTATCGGCCGCATGCGGACGGTTTAGCCTGGACAAAGCTGCCGGTCGGCTCATTGTTCGGGGTGGCCCAGTATATCCGGACGGGGGAAAGGACCCTGTCACAATACCATATCTGTCCTCAGTCCATTGTCTTCTCTCCTCTCTACCCTCATTAGTTTCCGTATCTCTAGCATAGTCCTGCACCAAGGGACAACTGGAAAAAAAAATAAAACCGAAAGGGGGGAACAGTAAAACGACTTGCCATTTCGTATGACCTGTCTGGGGGCTGACATAATATTAATCTATTTTCTAATTAATCTGTGAGAATCTTTATTTCATTAGAACCCTCTATATAACTCTATTACATCGCGTTTCTACTGATAAATATTAAACTTCTCCAAACTTCCTTAATGTTGTTCGGGCATTTCAACGAATATATCCTCGTAGTAATCAAAGCCATAATATTTTTCGGGAGACAATAGCAGGAGTAATTTACACGCACCTTAAAACTGTAGCTAGTTTAGAATAAGACTCATCAACATAATTCGGTAAATTAAATGTCCCCCCTTATGTAAACTGGCTTTGAAGTTGTTCATTTAAAGCATTACCTGTTGTAACCATTTTTTCGGCTTCTTATTTCAATGTGACATACTTGTTTTTCTCTCTCCCCTTTGGCCAAAGAAGTCTTAATAATTAGCGATTTACTTATTTTAATAAACTTAAACAAATAATACAGCCCAACCTAGTACCCCTTGAATATTGTTGAATTGAAGTCAAGGGCTTGAGGCGTCCTGGCCTACTTATTTAAATAGAAGTGGAGTAAATCAGATGGAGTGGAGTTGAGTGCAGCAAGTGGAGCAGTGGAGAGATGGAAATTCCTAGCTGCGCTCCTCCACCACCCTAATCCTGCCCCTCCACCTCTTGGTGATGGCTAGCTTTGTCTAATCCGAGGAAAAGTCGGCCTCCTAGGCAATCTTATGACTCAATCCACTTACCCCTGTCAGTGCTACCACCACTCCCTCTAATTAAATACTTTTCCTTTCAATGGTCCTTTTGTGTCCGTTCTGCTCCTAAAGTAGTCTCCAGCTATTATGCACTGGTTTATTGGAGGGCTCAGGCTAGAGACTATTTAAACTTCAATTGTTCTTGTTTCCAATAATTGCTGCTACCTATCAGCTAATGGTTTTTTTTTTTTAATTTTAATTCCGCCCAATTGATAATTTAACTTGAATGGTTCTTATACTTGTTTCTTTCTCTCTATAAATAAAAATGCGTGGAAAATTGCTGACAAACAATATTGTTTAGAAATGCTTCGTGGCACAACTAATTTTAGAAATATCTCAAGATATGGTACGTAAACTATACAAAAAACCGTAATATCAAAATGAATGAAATAAAATAATGAAATGAAAATACTTGTAGACATATGCGGGTACCAATGAGCCTTGCGGTTGATATGACCTAAAACAAACAAAAAAAAACATCTGTAATTAAAAACAAAACAAAAGAAACGGTTATCAGAAACTGTTATTTTGATTCTACTATGAGGTGTTGAAGATTTGGCTTGGAAAGTGGTTTGTGCAGTCCATTGTTATGTTAAAAAATATTAAAATCACCTCTAGTTTGTTAAAAATCGTGAACAGATATTTGTAATGGTTTTGGTTTTTTTGGGTGTAAATACAGCAATTTCGTGTGACTAACTTTTTATCAAGTATTACAAATGAGTATTACGTCTTACGCCATTTTTTTAACTAAACATTTCATTTCTAAGTACATGAGTTGTCTATTCCGGAACATGACTATATAAAACTGAAATAAGTGCATTTATGCTAACGTACACATTGAGACGACTTGTTGATTTAATAATCCTTTTCTATATAATAACAATATTTATATCTTAATTAGTTTTCGTTTTTAAATTTTAACTTAAGATCAAAAAGAAACTGGACCGACGGATTTGTCATTTTAGCAACTCATTTTTGGATATTTTTTGAAAACTTTGAATAAATTGATTGAAAACTGAGAGTGATGCTTCTCCTTCAAACGTATCTTTTACCTATTAAATATTTTAAATGAATTGTTATTGTAGTGAATCAGTTTATTTACTTTTTTTGAGTCTTTGATACCTAATACGTCAATAATTAAAGAAATATATCTGGAACAATCCAGAACTTTTAAGTATAAACATGGTATATTATACTTGCTGTTTGGTAGGGGGGTGTTCCCCGATTAATCAAGTGTAAATATTCTGGGTAGAAGACTGTAGTTTTCATAATTTTTGATGTCTAGCTTTGTAAAATTCCTACTCTAATACTATAATTCAGTACTCCCATGTTACTCCTGGCTTAGAAATAGGGGCGGTGATTTTGTTGGTTTTTCTTCCAGTTAAATATTTTTTAGGATACCTGCTAATAATATAGGATAGGAATCATTTCATTCAGTGTGTAATATGTAACATGTAACAGATGAATGTAAAGCTAAAACTCTTTTATTTACAACTATGTCTAAAATCATCGTTGGGGGTCATTGAGGTTGGCACTAACACTGATTAAACGATGCTTTGGTGACTGTGTGCTGTCAACACAAAGGGCACCATTCATTGTAACACATGACAAACACATGGGGTTTCATGGATTTCAGTGCTTGTGGGTGCCCCCAAAAGAAACCCTCTCCCATGTGTTTTGCAGGGGACCGACGGCTGGTAGGTCGGTGATGTATTCATCATTCATGCCTGATCTGTTTGCCATAGCTACAGTAAAACGCTTTCAGTCCGGTGTAAAATTTTTGAAACAATGTTCTCACCAAAACTGTCTAGTGAAGATGTGTAGGATCCCAGTTACATCTTTCATAACAGATAATTTTTTTTCTTTTTCGGTATTGTTGGGTTTTCTTGATAGCTTTATGTATTGATTGATGCCAATACACACAAAATTTATAACTAAACAATGTTGAAAGTATTCATGCTCTAATACAGAAAAAGTTTGTTGTGAGACAGTGTTTGACTTATTAAAAAATCGTTGTAGTATGGATATTATTTATGATAATAATTAGCCAAAGAAAAAGTATCTCTGGCCAGGTCGGGTACTCCAATCTCTAATAGGGGATATCAGTATAAGGGATCAATTGAACGGTACCATGTATCTATTTCATAACAAAAATGACTTATAAAAGTATTTATAAAAAATAAAATAATATAGCAATAAATATGGTTAATTAATTCAGTTTCTTACAAATATTTCCATGCCATTCACTGAAACAAACATTTGAAGATCAATGAAAATTTTATCAATGAATAACCATTTCTTTGAAATTGAAAAATAAATATTTTTCGATCATATTAGGTAATGTATCAGATTCAAACGTCGTAATCAATAACATATAAGATAAATGTGCTGGAAATTTTATAGATTATATGTAAAAAAAATCATTGAAATTTTAATTTAAATCGTTTAGAAAGTTATAATGATTGTTTGAATCACAACACTCGTCGGTCCCTCTATAATGTACTTTAATCAATAAACAGGTTTTAGACAGATCCAAGCTGTCCTCTTCCAATTTAGTAAGTTAATAAAACAACCTCTAAGTTATCTATTCTAAAACTAAAACTTCAAAATATTAATCTTACAGCCATACACCTAACTGATGATTTGTAATTTGAAGACTTATTATCTTTTTTATAAAATGTGATGATTATTATGTACTTTGTTGTTTAAATCATTAGTCAGGTGAGTTGCCACAAGATTAATATATTATTGATTTTTTTTTTAATATACATAATATAGAGGTTGTTTTATTAAGTAATTTAATTTTTACAAGCAGGTTTTATTATCAGGTTTCATAATATTATGGCTATTATTTTTTGTCTTGACTATCTATAATTTATTTTATTTGTCTTCAAATGTGCGTTTAATGATTTTAGCAAATGAATCTTCATTTTAATTTTACTAAGTGAAATTGAAAACTCAGAGCTATTGAAAACATTTTTATTAATAAATAACAATGTGGGGAAACCGAGGAGAGTTTATTTAAATATAATACAATTGGCACCAGCCAAATACGTTATTAGTTGTAATAGCCTGATTCATCGGATCTGATTCCCTTTTGTTTTTATCTTTCGGAGGTTTCTCGCAATCCTTGGTTGTTTACATAAGAAGAAGGTTAATACCGTATCTAGGGCCATATGAGATTTGAAGTAACCACCTTATATAGGATTGGCGTGCATATTCATCGCCTCTAGGCCTACTATACGAGGCAGTTCACCTGTAGAAGGTTAACTCCAAACTCCCGAAAGTCCCAGTGTGCAGCTCCCCCGTTCGTGCAGTGCTAGCTAGAGCTTGATATATGTAGAATCCTCTCATCCCCACATGCATATTCATGTTGTCATGGCCCCGCTAAGCAATTATGTTGATGTCTAGTCCCTGCTGTGACAGTCAGATGATCCGTATCCATCTGCCTTATCGCTTTTCATGATAACAGATTTATTAGTCCTTCAATTTGGTTGATTCTGGCAGCGTTTATGTTAACCGGGTCACTTGAGTTTAAATTAAATAGAGCAGCCTGTCGCAGAGCTCCGGTGGATGGCAAATGATATTCCGGACCGCGTTATATACGCACCAGTATATATTATCATAAGTTGCACATTTATGTCGGTAGATTTAAGATATATAACTTGTTATGTAGCTGCTGCTGCAGATTTTTAGGCACGACA
Source organism: Acanthosoma haemorrhoidale (assembly GCA_930367205.1). Taxonomy (NCBI): domain Eukaryota; kingdom Metazoa; phylum Arthropoda; class Insecta; order Hemiptera; family Acanthosomatidae; genus Acanthosoma; species Acanthosoma haemorrhoidale. The sequence continues at coordinate 143,543,675 of OV884011.1, forward strand.
GTAGTAGTTTATGTGTTTTTGGGGAATTTATTTTTGCGTGAAATCCTCAGGTCATCAACCCCGTGGTTTGTATATTAAAACTCATTTCGGGGTACCCACCGAAGGCTCCAAAATAGTATAAGGACGTGAGCAGAGCCCGAACTCTTCGGAACCGGCTGGGACCAGGAGGTACCCCAGTCCAATACGTCTGGCAGTCGTTATAGATATTGTTTTGTAGGAGACGAGGTCTGCTGGTGGTTGACGTTAGAAAAACTTGCATTTATCTAACTTAGATACAGCAGTACAATCCGCGAATGTTTACATGTTCATATGCATGGGAAACTCCGAATTCTCCTAGTACAGCGTTAATGAGTGACCAAAAGGGGGGTTAGAGGACATGGTGAGTACGAGCATTTGACTTTAAGAATTTTTTGGGGTACTTAGGTAGTAACCCCATAGTGGGGGGGTCCATTTCTCGGGTTTTCGCTTGTTTCTCGAAAATGGTGTGTCGCGCTGAAAAAAATGTTGATATTAAAAATTAAAGCTAATAGCATCTTCTACAATAATGTCAATATTCCTTATTTCGATATATTTGCTATCGGAAATCGACAATTCTGGAAAATTGTTTTTCGCCTAACGTTTTGTGCCAAACTTCTCCTTTTAAATCTTCAGCCTTTCATTTTACAGGAAATTTGTCTTAAGGAACATTTCCTTAAGGCATTTTGGCAGGTAGGTAATTTTCTTTTCTTAAAATGTATATAATTTCTGCTGTATTTCGTTATTTTTTGTACAAAGCTGCACTTGGGTTATTTTCGTTTTTCGTGGGAGAAATTATGTTGAATTTTTATTGATTAAAATGGAAACTGGATGAAGTTGCTAAGAGCAAACGAAACTTTTCAATCTCTTTGAAGCAACGAATGGCAGTTCATTCCTATCAAACTTTGATTTGGTTATTGATGAGGAATTTCTCATACATAAGGTCATCTGGATTCTCAGTGTCCACAATTCGTGATGGATATGTGAAATTCCTCAAACCCCACTACGCAGGTAAGAGACGCGCCGTTAATTCTGATGGATACAAAAATTCACCACATGGGGTACTAAGGGAGCATAGCAGGGAAGACGAGGTGTAGCTCCGGTTAGGAAACAAACTAACAAACTCAGAGTTGTGAGGTTGGGAGCGCAAGCAGAATCAATTAGTTCCGGTGCCGACTCAAGACCCCGTAGCGCCATCAGGATCTGATGGAGATATGCATATCTATGTCGAAATGTTGTCCGCAAATAAATTTGATGGACAATAACAACTCTCTCTTGTCTACTAAGGAACTCTACTCATTTACTTACTCACGGCTAAGAATGAATAATCTATTTCAGTTCTTGGGCATTAGGGTTTATTCTAAGCTTTCAAGGAGGTGGTCAACGAGACATGCTTTTTAATAGGGTCTAAGCCTTAATAGAGGATTTGGCCTTCCGGGGGACGGAATCGTTTTCTGATGGTGAGATATCCTCGTGCAGATCTTGATAATGATCAGATCCGGTGTAATCTCTGGTCCCCTGATAGTGGGATAAGTGCTGTGCACTAGCTCTCAAGGGCTGTACCTCCGGTAATCTTGTCCCTTCCTAGTGGCCCTTCGCTCCTGTATTCCCACTTGAACGTCGCATCTCCAATGTCTCCTCCTGCCCTCACCGCACTCTCTAGGGCCCTTATTGTACTCACCCGATGTTTGTCGTTGCGGCTAATACCCGCCTTATTTGGACTAGTCTTTACCTACATGTCATTGATTTCACTTCAGAGAGGTATATGTTTTCCGAAATTAATTGACCTCTGCGTCAAATAACAACTTTACTTTTTTATCACAGCTCTTAAATAACTGCTTTTATTTTATTTTTTAATGTATGTATATGTATCAAAGGCCCTTTCTATTTAGGCTGTTATCAATTTAAAAATGATCAAAGCAAGGCATTGATATGGGTGTTCAGGGTTTAATCCCTATGAATTTATTTCACAATTATACATGACAATGGATGGCTCCGGAACGGATAATACAACTTTTATCTGAATCAGACAGTACATGATAGCTTAGGTAAATTAACAAACAGAAACCAACGCTTATGACATGATGAATAATTTATTGTGAAACAAACTTTTATCAAGTTTAAAATCCATTAGGTCCATAGGTCGGAAGCTGTACTGTTACTTCCAATCCAGTTTCCCATACTAAGCTGCCATGATCTTAAATGACTTAATTAAGAAGCTACCCCTGTGCCGGAATGATAATAGGATTGCCTATTCCTCACTCTCTCTCTCTCTCTCTCTCTCTCTCTCTCTCTCTCTCTCTCTCTCTCTCTCTCTCTCTCTCTCTCTCTCTCTCTCTCTCTCTCTAACACTTTTGAGCCCTGTTTAAAGTTTAAATCAGTGGAGAAGGAAAGGGATCTTAATAAAATGCACGGGGAAGGAGGCTCTAATGGACGGATCCCGGAGTTATAGGGGCGTTAATCAGGAAGCAGGGAGGAGACGGGGAAGACTGACGGGGTACTTGCCCCCCATCAGCCGGAGTTTAAGGAAGGCTTAGCAGGAGAATCTTCTGCCATAAACACCTGTAACCTGTCCCGAGGAGGACACAATTAACGGCAAGATAAACGGCCTCAGGCTCACAGAGCCACGGAGCGAGCCTTGTGCCAAGACAAAAGTAATTAAACTAAAGTAGAGGACAGGGCGCCGGTGTAAATAAGAAGATGGCGGAGCCCGGAGGATGCGGGCAGATCTTAGACAGATCCAGTCTCGGCCTAATTACCCTTTGAAACCGGCAAACAAAACCTTCCCTGCTAAACAGGTAATTTTCTAAAGATCTTTGTTGGGTCCCGAGCCAAAAGGGTTCAGCCCCTTTGTGTGTTCGTGAAGAATACAGGTAGCTTAAAATGGTTTGGTTTAAGATCTAAAACCGTCATACATATTCATGTAGTGAGTGATCCAGTTCACTTAAAATGGAAGCAGGTATGTGATAACGTACTATTAACTTTTTTTTATATATTTCTGATACTGGAATAACCCACCCTTTAGTCTAAGTTAGTTCTTATGTGTCATAACAAAAAGAGCGAATTATATTGGCAGTAGAAGAGGTGCTTATAGTTTATTCACCCTGCGCAAGAAGATGTCCTAAAGATTGGATTGTATTTAAGTCATTAGGCTCGTTATATATGAAAACCCTGATCAAAATGGTGAATGAATTTCCAAAAAACATATTGTTGAAGGCCTTTCATATCATTATGTTCGTTCATAAATAATTAACAGGGGGAATTGGTCCCTTTCGAACAGTACGTGCAGTAACAGTACAGAGTAAAGGTAGTTCCGAATGCCGACTGTAACAAGTGCCTTTGATCGGATGTCGTCCATCGGGTTTGTCCGATTCTCGAAGAAAGGAGAGGATTGGACAATAACAGTTGCCTTCGGGAGGTAACTGCTCACACTCGGGTTTAGCATTATTGCACTTCTCTTGCTATTCGATAAAAATAATCTTCTATTGGTTCGGAGAGGTTATCTATTATTTCATATCAATGGGCCTTGTAATGTTTCTACCGGGAAGGAAGAATCGCCATCCGGATTCTTTTAATGGTAATACTTAAAAATAATTCTAGGAACATAACGAACCGATTCGTTATGCATTATTTTATTCTTTTGTTCTATAATTTCCATTCTATAACTCCATTCCTTGTCAACTGCGTTTGTCTACACCACTTATACAAGCCTGCATTGGATATTACTATTACTTTGATTTAAAGATACTTCATGTTAGGAAATGGATATGTTTATTCATAAATCCGGTGCCTATGTCTGGCTATTCTTCTCTTCTTGTCGGTCATTTTCATTTGATTTATAGATTTTATGCACTCCAACTCATGATGAACTAAAATGTTAGCCATAGGTTTCCAATGGTAGTTTATACCACTCTATTGTGAGGCACTGGTGTAGTGGTGATTATAATATATTTCTATGTAGTTTCTGATTTGATCCCTCAAAAATGATTTTCCCCCTAATTTCTTAATGTGTATAACCGTTTTCAACGTCGAGTTTCTCATTCGCTCTCTCAAGACTAACTACACCTTCCTAAATGGAAGGTGTTGAAGGCCTAAATAAATTTATGAAAGGATAAATGAGAAGTTCTCTTGTATGACAATGTTATTTATTCGTCACATATAAGTTCTTGGTCATACATGGAAGGAGATGGTTTAATTTCTTCGTAAAAACCTTTTTATTTTGAAGTTCATCTCATGAGATGACCATCGCTTTTAATTCGAGGCGTCATGTTACTTCCAAAAACAGGATAAGTACCAAACGATTGCCTATATTACAAACCTTTTTGATTTTTGTAGTCGAGTCAAAATATTTCAAATACAGGTGATCGGAAATTTATTTTTAAACCATACTCCATCATTTTGGATGTCATAAAATGCTGTAATACCATGTTATTCCCCGGTCAAGAACCAGCTTATTGGGAAAGTGGAACAAGAGCTGACAGGACAAGAGTTATGTGAAGCAGTTGAAGAACAGCTGAGCGCCGAGGCAGTAGAAGCTTTAGGCTGGGCGTCTAATAGAGACGTATCGATCAGGCATTAGCGGATATATATCCGTGGATGGAGTGAGAAAGGCCATAAGGGAGTCGGAAAGAAGGGGAACCGTGTCAGTTCCACTTTTCCAATTCCCTTATCCATCGCCTAAAGCCGGCCGCCTTCTGCAGATGTAGTCGTGCTCTTGCAGGAGCCGTGAGGAAAGTTTCCTGGGCGCTCTATCCCTCCTAGAACCCCTATAGGCTCCTCTTTAAAACTCTCAACGGAGAGATATTTTTCAACCTTTACAAACCTCTCTCTAACTTGTCCACCCCCTCCCAATCATTACCTCCTCTAAACATAATATGTAAGCTACTGTTAAAGTGCTTTTAAAATACAAAGAAAACTGCTGGGTTTCTACCATTGGGGACTTGAAAACTAATCGTACTCTTTGTCAACGATAAAGCAATAACATAATCACACGAAGTACGAATATTTCTGTTGTCACTGCGAAATACTAATTTTTTAACGTCATCACGTCCCCCCTCCTACCAAAAAAAAAACACCCTTCCAACATATAAATTATTATGTTATGGTTTTGATTCTTCATTCTCATTTCAAATGAAACGTTTTTACCAAGTTTCTTCGTTTGACTAATTTATTCATTTTTTTTGACAAGGTATTCAAAATTACTTTACCCTGAGCTTTGCTAATCCCATTCGGATTATTTATTATTTGATTCTCGTACAATGGGTAAACATAATCATAAAATCGGCTAAGTCAAGCAAAAATACTCTAGCTATGTATCAAAATATGATATTACAGTGAATGATAATGAGGAATAGGCGTTAAGAGACTAGTCAAGTTTTGACAATACACATCATCTGACTAGTAGCCACCATCTGATAGCCTCATTAGCAGCAATATCAGTTTCAAGCCTCAAATCGAAAACGTTTAAAGGTACGTTTTTGTTGGCACTGTCCGTGGTAGCGGTTGGCTGAGACAGTTATGCAGTTCCAACGAAATACGAAATATTCCAACAAAAAGACTACTCGATGTCCCTCAAAGCAGTAGCTAACTACCAACGGTCCCTGCTATTAGCTATTATGGGCAGTGTTACAGTAGGCATTGACAGATACATAATACATTGACATATATTAAAAGTAGGCGTTTTCCTCTGCCATAATTTAAACATCTCACAGAAGTTTATTACTGGGCTAAGTGAATTAAATATTCTTCTACATAACTTTTCCGAAAGTCCATCTTTCTTCATTACGAATTTACCAATGCAGAGTGCCTTCTAAGTATTCCATCAATAGTTCTCTCTTTCTCTTTTTATTCTAAGCCTTTATTTCACTTTCTATTCAATATTTAAAACAAAATTATCCTCAGCCCGCTGAAAAAGTAATCTCTCCTCACATACTATAGAAAGAACAATTTTGAAGTATTAAATATCTAAATTAGGGTATGAAAGTAATATTTAGTTCGCTATTAAAATTAATTCAGGGCTTAGAGCTTAAATAGCCTCCTCACGTGTATGAGTTAGTAATATTTTTTTTAATGGTTCTGACACACTGCAATAGTTATGGCTTATTACGCATAAAGAACAAAATATTGACTAAAACATAATCCATCGAAGCTTGATAAATTTAATTTGTCCTATTCAAATTTTCCAAAGCATATTTCGATATACTTAAGTTTTGTTTTAGATTCTTACGTGTGTAAAATATTTACTTTGTACTCAATTTTAGGAGTTTCTTTTCGGCTGTTTTCAAAAACCAGGTACTCTCAGTAGACTCTGAGTTCGGAGTCAGCCGTGGTTTTAGATTAGAGGGGATTAAATGTAGGTTTGGGCCGATTAATAAATTTAGTTGCATTCTCAACAAATTTATTTATGAACGACGTTTGGTCAAATGTAAGTCTGCTTCAGTTCACAGTATATGACTTTTTAATGGAACTTTCTTACTTGGGAACTTAATGACATTTAATTTAAATATTTTTCAATAAACAGTGAAATATTAATTAGCATGTATATCACTAAATATTTATTGTCTAAAGTGTGTAATAAATGAATACAAATACCTGCAATCACTATAACATAATGGGTTTCGTTATCATTCTATTTTTTGATAGCTCATTAGGTTAATGTTTATCATTAGTGAAGAAATGAATGGGTACTATTTGGTTTAATACTAAGCCCTCAGTAATAAACCTGGGTCTTACTCAGAGATCCCTTAACAAATTTTCTGATTAAAATGGATCTTAATCTGAAGAGGGAAAATTGGTATCCCTTTGAGCCAGTAATTGTTAGGATAAATCCTGCCTGATATGTTCATCACTACGAGTTGTTTAACGAAGTAACCGACTTATATGACTAATAAGCCACTAATAATAATTATAATTATAACATATATTAATATAAAATTCATGTTACTATGTTAAAAGTACAGAATATAATAAGACAACCTTTTAACCAAATTTTCTAATTCCATCATTTAGCCTTAGCCACCACAAGATTATAATGTCATTCATGTTATCATCTTTATTGTACAGTATATGACAAGACTATCCTTTAAACCTTTCCCCCTATTATTTAACCATACATTGACCATACAGCGTATATCTAACATTCATTCCCCCCCATCATACTTGTATACATATATATATATATCATCAAGTAGGAGGATAGACCCTCAAGTTTCTAGACTTGTACTGTTATTATGCCTATTTTTTATTGTTTATTTAATTTTTTCTATGTTCTTTTAATAAATTGTTTTTTAAAAATTCTAACTGTTGATTGGAGAATTATATTCAGTAGCAAACGTGTATGAATGAAAAAAAAAATTGTTACTGAAGAATAATAGTGAAAGGATTCAAGTACCTCCCACTAGCCCCATTGTCTAAGGACCATTCATCATTTGTAGTCCTTTTGTGGATTCTTCTTGGGCTGCCGTCATGTCTCAGGGACAGTCATGCATTTATGAGAGAAGAGACTCGCGAGCTGTGGCTGGTTGGATTAAATGTTTGTGAAATGAAACAAGCAACAATATATGTGTATCAATACTTTGACAATCCTATTTACTACATACCTTCGTTGACATGTGTTTACACGAAACATTGCAGAACAGTTAAATGCATGACCACTTTACGGGCGAAACCATGTAAATATGTTTTATGAAACCTGCATATTTATGAAAGAGTTCGCGTTCTTTAACTCGCTCTGGAATTAAACATATCACGTGAATGCAACGGCTTAGTTAAAGTTGAGAATGTATTTTTTTCTGTTTTATTTATTTACTACAACTACTTAACCTGACAACTAACTGATTGAAATGGACCAATAGAACATAGTTGAATATTATGCTTTGAGAGAAGAAAATAATGGATATTACAAATTAAAAACACAAATAAAAATGAAAACATGAGGGGATTGTAATAAAACATAAAGTTAAGAGTAAAAGATTAATTAAGTGAAGCAAAACAAATGTATTGACACGACCAGTCGCATGCAATCCGCAAGTGAACTAACGCCTCCATGGGAAATAACGGGCTACCAGGACTCCGCGTGACAATAACCAAGGGTACATTTAGTGGATTGGGTACGGAAGTTAAGAAGCTAACCAGAGGAGCACCCCTATTCCACCCACCCTTGAACAAGAGAGAATAAATCTATTTAAATACACACCTCAGAGATACATGGGACTAACGAGGGGTGAACTGTAGTTAGCAGAATAGTTAGTCAAATACATTGGGCATTTAACTTGTTTTCGAGGAGTAGGGTATGTTTCAACAGGCCTCTTCTTCCGACTGGTGCCAAGTTTCTGCGGATGACGGTAATTTAGCACGATGTTCTTGAAAAGGGCCTTCTCTCCAGAGGATCATCTCAACCAAATATCATAGGGAGTCACTTATATTTTTATGTCCTTCCATAACATTAAGCGGATCCAATCCCAGAAGAAGGGCAATTTCTGAATAACAGCGGAATAGGCATTCCCCGACAACACTTATTCGGTGAGGAGAGACTCGCGTAAAAGTTGATGATGTTACATCGTACATCTCAGAACTGATGGAAACCGCTAAAGAAACTTTACCGATTTGATGTCAACAGTTGGAAAAACAAATTTAGGTCTCTTGAGCCAATACAGGAAATCACTTGGAATAAGGGCTTGTTCCTTGGCTACTTCAGCCTTAAAACATTCAGTCAAACGTCAGTCAGTCAGTTAGTCAGTATTACACTGTTTTGAGGGTTTGTCATTCATGACTTATGATGTGAAATTTACAATGATTTATTAATAAATTAAACATATTTCATACATATCTGGTTATCACAATTTTATTTTAAGTGGTGAACACAGTATTATTTACTGTATATATCATCGACAGATCATGATCAGAAATTATAATACACTAAAATTACCCCCCTCCACAACGTCATATTAAATCCGCATCTTGTTCTCTAAGTAATACTCCAAGTTAAGATTTTAAAAATAGAACAAATTATTTTGCTAATGGCAAAGAGTAAAATTACATAAACAACAAATTATAAAAAAATGACATGAAATATATAACATATAAAGCACATTAAGAGAGGCATATTATTTTTATGGTGTAATTCTTGCTTTGGATTGTTGGATTTAAGTGGCTCTAGGTAGGATGGAGAGGTCCAACTGAACAATGGTTCCTATTTAATATATTCCTGCTTAATTAGGTAATTTTATTTTGTGTACGGCACGAGAAAAAATGATTATTATTTGACCTATATCAAGTTTTTACTTCTCTTATTATTATTATTATTATTATTATTATTGTCCGTTATATCATTATTTATAGCTTATTATTATGTGTTGACCTCATATCCGCGCAAGGGAATCACTGTTTTTACCTATTTACGTTTTTTTTTGTTAAACGAAGCTATTTTTGAACGCAAAAATAAAAAAAAAATACATGGTAAATAATTAACAGATATTAGCATGGCTAAATAAACGGGGACACCCAGGGTCCGCTGAAGAGAGAGTTGGCTTTAGAAGTTAACCCACCATACTTAGTGGTCATCCCTTAGGGCAGACCACTTTATCCATGGTCCCTCACCCTTCGGCTAATTTCACTCCAGGGATTTATTGTTAAGTGAAATCTTCCGGAACTTTATAAGCTGTTTACCAGTTAGTTAATTTTGTGAAGTTTAATGGAACTTATAGGTTGAAGTATGTGAACGATCATAATCCTATTGGGTATTTCACTTTATTACGGACAATAATTAACAAAGGTCATCCCATTTATGCGGAACTCCTGATTAAATTTACTTAATTTTTTCGATAGTAAATAAAATTAAGTTTCGACTCACACAGAAAGGTACAAAGATTTGAATATTGCAAATCGCATATTTTTTTAAATTTTGTTAAAATGTTTTTTAGAAATTGATTTGACATTTCATAGCTATAATATACTAATAAAAGTGTCATTACACGCTGTTGATACTCTACTTAAAAATTTAAATATGATCCACTCAAATGACTAAATTAAGTAAGGGCAGTCTATGTATAAATAAAGAAAATAATTCCTACAGGGTCAATGTAGAATGAAAACAAGACAACAAATGATATATACATAATTATTACGTAACACCAGGAGGTTCCATTGTAGTGCTACAAGCTACAAAAATTGTAACAAAATCAATAAACTCTGACAAGAATAACCCTAAGTCAAATTTGAAATCAAATTCAATGCGTCCATGACCGGGCTATGTATACATATTGTGAGTGCATTGATCTACGATAAGTTTATAAACGAAGCGAAGTAGGAATAGGGGAAGAATGAATTACGTTGGCTATCAAGAGAAATTTCTACTACTTGATGATTGACACTTAGCTCAAACCAGTCAGATCCATCGCCTTTAGGTCTAGCCAACACTTGAAAAAGCAATATAATTAAATGTTAAAATATGTCTGAAAGACGACTATCTCGAAATCTCTGTTCTATAAAAACTAGTATCAAATCAGTTATAGGAGAAAGGCAATACATTAAAGTATTTTCACTTCAAACTAGTATTTGATCTGAGAGAAACCCGCATAGAATTCTCCGACAACAGGTGTTCACGCATGCATAAACCGGCGTATGAATGGGAAAGATACGCTGAATGGGATAAAATGTAGGGGAAATGCTGGGAGGAGGGGGGGGGGTACAGTCATGGATTTTATTGAAACAGACGCTGGATACGCCTCAGCCCAGAGCCTGGGGAGATAGAGCAACTAAACGGATCAGAGGTGTGCGGTAAGTCCCAGAACTTATCCCAGCTCCCGAGTAAATTCTTTAGATCCTTCGACAGGGGACTTGATCAATACGCTTGAGCACTTGGTCACCCGTGCTCCGACCTGGCTTTTTTCTCACTCTTTTCCTTCTTTTTTTTTTTTTTTATTTCTTTCGCTTGTGTGTCAATACACCTTTCTTCCCAGTTTTTTTTTGCCGGCTCGTTCATTCTTTACACGGTTATCTCTGCCGCTTTGTTTGTTTATCTGGCTGACCTTGTGTAAATATTAGAGAGAAAACATTGTTCTCAGCTGCGCCGTTTTGAGCCTATTACGTGGAGTAAAGAGTAAACAAAGAGACAACCAACCAGATCGTAAAAAAAAAAAATGCTCTGTTATTCAATTATTTATTTATTTTCGTAGCGTTCGTTATGTCTAACCAAATACAATCGGAAAATAATCATTGTATTCAAACGAAATCTCCTCGGTCCCAACATAATGGAGTTTATTAAACAAAAACGTTTTCGACAGTTTTAATTTGTCATCATCAACAACTAAATAAAAATTAACACGATAAAAATAATGTTCACTCATAAGGAGAAAACAAATTTGTTTTGTTTATCTATCACATCGCACGTCTCCTTAGATATCACATGCCTATACATTCAAAGTCGGGCAGTAAATCGAAGTCGGCTTCCATACTACAGTAGACTTTCTCATATCCAGACTAATTTTGCCAGGGGTCATCCGGATATGGAAGAGTGACTAGAATATATACCGAACAAAAAAAAATGTAGGTGAGCAATTTTTATTATTTTATCTATGTATTATACAATTTACAATTTTACACCAAAATAATTGTTTAAAGTTACTTGTTTTTTTTGTCACCCTTTTCCAAGCCATGATGTCTTGCCATTGCCTTATGAGCATGACGTCACAGGTCTGGAATGATCGTACTGCCCCACTTTTAATGCAACCTTAAAAATAATAATAAATTATGGAACTAGACATATATATATATTCCTTATAATCAAAATAAATATTAAATGAACGGTTAAATAAACTTAAATAAATAAAGAAATGCGTCTATCGTAAATGGTTTTTGAATCGTCATTGTCTGGCTCCTCTTCCTTTCTTTAAACAAGATCTATAATTTCGTCATCTGTTAACTCTTGTGCAACATCACGTGTCACCGACTCTGCAACTTCGGAGTCAGTAATGTTTTCGAAGCCGTTTGTATCTTTGACAATAGCAGTTAGTTCGCTGGCAATGTTGTTATCTGTTGTTTCTGAGATGAACTGTTTGTTCCAACATGTTTGAAGCGTTTAAATTTAAATCAGTTTACACTTTTTCACTAACATATTCGGATGACCGGATATAGGAGAGGCGGTTATGAGTCTGCTGTATATGTTTGGTGGATGGACAACAGTCAGCAACCATACACCAATTTCATGCTGTTCATTATTACTTAATGAAAATCCCTTAATTTTTCAACTGAGGAATGGAGATTATTAGTAAAAATATGTTATTAATAACCATTCAAGATTATTTGTTCTTCATAGAACTGTTTAACGAGATTACCTAAGCCAAAAAGACCTAAGCCTAATAGAAAAAATAAAATAAGAAAAACAAAAAAATATACCCATCCTTCTGGTAAAATAAAATTTTAAGGAAATTTGAGAAAGTTATAATGGCTTTATAGAAAGAGAATTGACTCATGTTATGATGTGGCTTGCTATATCAACAAAAACAAGAGATGGTGTTCATTCCTTAAAAAAATCCAAGCCCGGCATTGGTTTCATTATCACAGATTTTTAACCGTTAGTTTTCGATATAATGAAATACAAAAATATTTGAAGCATCGATCATTAAATCTATTTATCTATCATTAACTCCATCATTGGGTCTACCCATACCGAACCAGGTCCTGCACTGGCACATATGCAATAAATCAATTTCAACGGATGGACGGTTTTTTTAGCCCCTGAATGTGGTGCAAGCTGAACTATGATGGAAGAGGACACCGTATAGAGGGGACCCACTTGTCAACCCGAGGCCAACAAATTAGTCTAATAAATCACTACTGGCCGACAAATATTACCCAGTCCACACCCCCACCACTCTATTTCCCCCACCTCGATGCTCCTGTCCACTCGCCCTCTCAATCTCAATAACTGATCTTCTTGAATCTATCTCGTCCTATTAATTTCTGGTCAATAGATCTATCACGTGGCAACATTGAAAGGGAGCTTTTCACAAGGCGCCGACCCCTTCGTGAGGTAGATGTATCGTTTGTAATAACCTTGATTCTATTAAATAGTGTTAGAACATTTATAAGAAAACTCAATTGATCGGTTTGTAACTAGCGTCAGAGGTGTAATTTAAACTATACAAACATTGTAGTGAATTCTCCCGGGATATCAAGACACCGTGTCATTTTGCCTGCTGGGCACATAATTCATTCTTTTGGTAAAACATAAGGCTTCCTTTGCTTATTCGATTGAATTTAAAGAAAAAAGTTTATAACAATGGAGAGTTTTTTTCCTATTAGAATACAGTAAAATAAAATTTTAAGGAATTTGAGAAAGTTATAATGGCTTTATAGAAAGAGAATTGACTCATGTTATGATGTGGCTTGCTATATCAACAAAAACAAGCAAGTTAAACCAAATGAAATGAAACTTGATATAAGAAAATATTTCATAATAACTGAAACCTCCATAGTTTAACCAAAGCTGCTAAAAATGAATAATTATAATTTCATAAAAATATTCCCTTGAAGTTGCTGAAATATATAAAACTTTATGGTTAATTAGTTCACAAATGGAAGTCTTACTTGGCTATGATATAATTTTGAATTTACTAGTAATTGAGCAGATGATCGGATAGTAAGGGTGGGAACGATAGATTTTCAACACAAACACAGACAGTACATGTATTATTTATGTACAGTTTTTTTTTTTTTTTTTTTCTTAGCTCTCTAATTATATGATTAAGGATGAGGGAAAAATAAAGGGATATATTATTTATCCTATAAATAATTATCCTATTTATGTACACAGCATGTTAACAGTACTTATAGTATATATGTGCATATTATGCAAACAGTTGTAAGTGGGTAGGAGACTAATGATTTCAATCATGTCCGAAAAATATAAATTCGCCGTTTATATCGATGAAATACTGTAAGTAACGTTGTGCGTTGACAACAGAAGCAGACAAAGCAAAGCAATCCAAAAGTGTAAAATGTGATAGAACACGATGACCAGCTTATCAACCCCTGCGTTCATTTCTGGGCAATAGACTGTATGAACATAACTCGACGCACACTCATTTAACAATATACTATACATAATATTCGTAAATTACGGAATATATAGATCTCTTATCATTTTAAGAACGAATGAAATCGTGGACTTTAAAAGGTTCGCCAAAGAAAAAAATTTACTAGATTTTTCTAAAATTTGTCATTGTTAAAATTGGATAAATACCAAGTGTTTCTATTGAGATCACAAATGAACACCTTCTGGATTTATGTTGTGAATAGTCAGGCAATAGTCACCTGTGCATTTTTTCGTTATTTTGCGTTATTTTTATATGTGAGCGCGCTTATGGTTAATTTTTATATAAATAAATCCATCTTGCTAAAATTAAGATTTAGTGAATGATGAAAAAAAAAAAAAAATCAGCACTTTCTAATGGAGGCTACAACTGAATAAATGGCTGTGGCCAAGTGCGAATACATGTTAGGGGTATCGGAATTACTGGTCCTCCCGAATGAATTAATTGACCGAAACTCCTGAATATTTATACTCACAGTATTTGATGAGAGGATATTGCAAAACATTTTGTGAAAGAACATCGATTATCAACTTAAATATTTCTAATTTTATGTTCAGTGGGAATTAGTTTAATGGAAAACATGTTAATTACTAACAGTAATAGCGAAAGAGGCAAAAGAAATACTATTTCTGTAATTCAATTTTTTTGTATCGTTTTATTCTATTCTGAACAACAGGAGGACAAGTAAATTATTAGATTTTAATTATGGTATGTGTTAACCAGTAGGATGGAGTGCCAATTAATAAATAAATATTTATCTTAAAAGAAGCAAAAAGCGTAGACAATTTAGGAGTGATATTCAGAAATGGTCCGAAAGCTAGTTAGATTTCTTTTAATGATTATGGCCTAGTACATAATTTTTACTAAAAATACCAAATATTAAAATAAATGGCTCTTCAAACTTTTTGTAAAAAGAAAATATCAGTATTATTTTTGATTTTACGTTTTATGGTTTCTTTAAGCATGAGGAAAATCAGACCCGACTTTTTTTATGTTGAATTTTTTGCAAACATTCTATTTTAAATAATGTATTCATAACAAGCACACAGAAACCTACTTTTTGTAGAATATACCTTTAAAACTTCACCATCGACTGTTATCATAGTACATACAGAACCACAAACCATCCTTTTTCTGTTTGAAAGTAAAGCCACGGCAATAACTCGTTTATATTATTTAAGTATCTAGACCAGGTTAATAATTCGGTCCCTAGTTTGAGTGATTATATTGGAATTTATGAGGGTTTATAGTTTTTATAAGCCACATATTGCATCTAAACATAAAAACTTATATATCCTTTAGATCCATTAATGTTAAAATGTTGCCCATTTTAGTTACATCTAATCCACCTCATATGCTAATCTGGTGTAGACATATATGCTGTGCCGAAACTTCGCTCAATATTAAATTGGATGAAACCCTATCATTTCTTCCTTACACCTAAACCAAGTCCCGAAACAAAACATCCACGATATGTGGAAAGATGTTCCAGTAATATAGGTTTCGTAAATTACCCAACATTGTTGATTCTCGCTGGAAAGACCAGTTTCGGCCATCCATTCCATATTTACCGTAGCGTTCTGTTCCTGGCCTGTGCCGACTATATTCAGGGTCGAGTGGGAAAACACTCCGCTAGCTGTTGTGTTATTTCGGACCGCAGGTGGAACGAACAGTTTATAGAAAAAACATTCCCCGACTAGGCAATGATACGCCTCATCCTCAACAGCTCTTTCTTCTGTCGTTGGCCCGTTTTCCCAACTTCCAATATAAAGGATCTTTTCCACTCGGTGCAAAAAGGGTTTTCATGCAGCGTTGTTTTCCTTGTCCGGGACGATTGTCGCCTTGTAGTTGCTTTCATTATTATTGTCTCTTACGGATGACATTCCAATTTATCACTTAGCGATATGTTTGTTATTGCATACGCTATACCCTGACCTAAAGCAGACGGTAAAGATCGAATTGCTCATTGACACAGGTACCCAAATGTTTTATCGGCTTGACGGTTTTAATTTAATTCGAATACATGCGTTCGTAGCCATAGACCATCTGAATAGTTCCAGTATTCTACATTACTTAAAAAATTCTGTTTTTTCGAAAATATTTAAAACAAAAAAAAAGTGAGTTTTATGACAGATGCTTCAAATGAAAGATTTAGGTTGGTGAAAAAAATACCTATTTCTGACCAATTATGTGTTTTATTCATCTTGACATCGGGCTAGTGATTGAAAAGATTTTTTTCGCCAAACCGTCTGCCAAGACCTAGACTCCAACCAGACCCTGCTTAGAAGCTCCAGTGTGTGAATAATAGTGGAGTTGTGGTCAATGTGGTTGTTTATTTTTTATTATTTACTCCCTTATATAACGCGCTTCAACAATGGGAGGCGGCTGCCGTTGTTACACGTGTGTTAGGCTGTAAGGCGAAATAACATACATAGGTGAGTGTTCATGCTGAGAAAGACTGGTTTATTTATTTTTATTTAATGTTTTTTTCTTAATCCCTTAATTTTATTTTATTGTAGAAAATAAGTAATATATTCTGAGCTACAGATGGCTCCTGTTACTGGAATTCAATGCGTTTAAGCAGCTTTTGTAAAACTAAAATCTAAACGGATTAAGGTTAAAAATTCTACACAATGCAAAGGGACCAGGTGATGGGGCTCACCTTTGGATTACATAGAGTGGCCTAAAAATTTCTTATGACCAACTTACTACTTACAGACTGTGTAACTTGGCTGTGTCCCGTGGAACACAGGCTTTAAGGTCTGCTCGCCGTCTAGAGAAATCATGGCCGTGGCTATGTTTCTTTTCAGGTTTTGGCTAGCCTCTAACTTTAGCTTCACTTGGGGATGTTCTGTGCTAACACTGGATTTAAATCCAGTCTGTTCTGGTGGAATGATCACCTAGACTGGTTTATTAAGGAAATTTTTGTAGTTAGTTCATATATGTATGAACCATGATTGTGGGAGATTGGCCAGTTTGGGCCATTGCTTGGGCAAATTGCAATTTGTAAATATTTTATAAATGCGATATTTTATCACAATTATCTATTCCCCTTCTATCGTAGATAGTAAATTTAATCAGATAAATACTCTTTCTCATTTCAATACAAAATTCATTTTGTATGTAGAATATACATTGTTATACAGTTTTTCTTTTGTTTTCAGGTAAGTGTACTGGATACAATCATTCATTGTTCTTCGTTATGCAGGATGTCACAATAGATGTGTTACGGTTAGTAATAGTTACTAAGGAGTTCGTTTTCAGACATGGTTCGGTCATTTATTTTTGTATTATTTTTACCTCTCTGAAATGAATGAACGTATGTTACTTTATGGTATAAAATCGATAAAATAATCCTCGAAAGATCTTGAACTTATTGTTGCCAATCTATTTACATAGAAATGATAATTCTACCTTAACCTTGGTATATTGAACAAGGTGCGGTAGACACACCATTTTCCTTCAGTTGAACTTGATGCTCAATTATCCAAAACGTAACCAAGCTTTGTAGTTTGCTAATAACTTGATTTTATCTATTTTTTTATTGCTTTATTTGATGTAAAAGGTATACGATACGAGACATAATAAGGGAGCAGTCTTTATGAGTCAAGCTCTTATTCAAACATAATTATCAATAAGGAAAATAGGAATAGATTCATGACATTATAAGCAATAATATAAAAGGTATATTAACATAATATTATGCTCCGAATTTTATTGTTACTTCCATTCAGGACAAACATTTATTGAACATAATGATGGCTCTTTGATCAATCCTCGGTAATATTTACAAGTGCAGAGAAATAAAATACAGAAAAAAAAAATAAAGTAAAATACAATAAAAAAATAAAATGAAAAATAAAAAAGTTATACGTACAAATACAAATAAAAAACACATATTATTCGAAAAGTATGAACTGAAATAAATTTACACAAAAAGAAGAACTTGCTAGGGAAAAAAACACAATTACACACACACTCTGATTCATAAATTGGTATTTCTTTAAATATGTAAATACATATACCTATACCTAGATTTACACATTAAAAAAAAAAAACGTGTCAAATGTGAAAAACATGCGTGAAAACATATTTGATTTCTCTATGCTTATTTTTACAATCATGTTTTATTAGACGTATATGTCTTAACCAGATTCTGTGTTGACGTAGCAATTAATGTTGCCAAACATAAATAACTCCCTTACAAACTGCAAGTGGTGTTTTTGCCCTCTCCCCATTGGGCGGCACTTGTTGATACCGGACCCCCCACACTTTTCCCGTACTCTGGTGTATTAACTTCATATCTCTCCTCTGACAAGGGGCTTGGGACCTCTCTCGCTTACGCGCTGTATTCTTCTGTCTCCGTATCCTTAGTCAGCTTTATCTTCTCCAGTCTTATAATAGTTGGTTCACGGATCAGTTGCTCCCCATTTATTTTAAGGTATTGCCTGTTAAAAATTAAACCGTTTGTTAGTGATTTAATTATTTTGTATGAAAACAACATAAATTTTGTCTTCTCACAATTGTTTATTTTAATTCACTAGCGCTTTCCGTGTTGTTGCCGAAGAAATAAATTGCGTAGAAAGTGATGGAACGCTATCTTTTTTTTTTCTTTCTTTAATTAAGTTTCTTGAAAAACTAGTTTTGGGGGAAAAATTCTTTTATTTTTAATAACGTCTCGGTAACTGAAGAACGCTGTTTTTTGAAAATTAATTTTTGGGACTCATCTCAAATCACGCTAGTTACAACAGGTAATAAAAAGGTTTTCGACTGAGGCTCTCGTGTCCTCTGAAGTCTGTTCTGGAATATGCATTTAATCTGTTACGGTGTGCTTGATCGCAGATTAAAACGCATCTCTTTGAAATTAGAACATCTCCCTTCAAGCCGAATAACTAATAAGGTGATATTTGGAATCCTTTAAATCTAATTCCTATGAAATCGGTGCAATATTTAGTAGGAATGTTACTTTAATTTTAACTTTTTACAAAAAAAAAGTCATTTGTCTTCTTTTTTTTTTTTTTTTTCCATAGTTCTCAAGCTTATAAAAAATAGGATGTGGGAAAAATAAAAGGAAAATTATTTTGGATTGATGGGGAGTCCTATTTGAAGGTTGTATGAGAAGGATATGGGGTGTGGGATGCCTAAAGGAGGCGGGTGGGTTCGGGAAGGTAGTGAGAGTCTACCTATGGTGGAGCCTAGTGGGTACTAGTAGGGGTACTAGGCATTGGTTTGTAGTCTGCCAGGTCATACCTGGCCCCGCCTCTGAAGGGGGCTGCATTGGCCTATCGGCCGGGAGATCGACCAACCGTGAGCAGGTAGAAGGGTCATTATGCTTCGCTGCTGACGTTGCTGAAGGGGTCATGGTGCTTCGGTTGAGTCGGCCGGGTACTGTTTTGTTTCAGAGTAACTGGGATTTTTAATTCGTTGAGATTGAAGTTTGTATAATAAAAACAAATCGAAACATTCAAAAAGAAACAATTAACTAAATGTTGAGAATGCCTCATGAAACAGCTGATCGAGGGTGCACACTAGAACACTTGCGAGGTGTAGAGCTGGATTCCCTATTTCTTTCACCAAGTAGCTGATAATTTTCCCTCTTGGGGCTTGAACTAACTAATAATCATCAGGATAGACGACAATAAAATCCTGGTCTCCGTATTTTGCCGTCTAACACACAGATTATGGCGAGCCTACCATTTTGTCAATCCTAGTGTAAAATTCAGTGCCATAAAATTTGATTCTCTTAAGGTGTTTTAACAGTTTTTTTTGTGACATTTTTCATAGTCTTGAAGCACCTTCAATCAAGCATCTTTAAGTCACAACCCAACTTCTAGTCTCTTGGTGTGTTCAAATATTTACTGGTGGAATCGTAAGCGGGGCATCATGACTACTCATGATTCACTCTGTTAAGATGATTACAGCTTTAAGAATTCTGTTTATCAAGCATGTAAGAACTAGTATTTTACTCGTTCTTTGATGTTGTAAAACCGTTTTCCAAGTATGTGTACAGTGTTCCATTTCCGCCATCATATTTCCTGAAATGTGCTATTCCTCATTCCACTTCCTTTTCGTTTCACGTGTGACAGCATTCCTTTCATTATTTTGGATCAAACAACTCTGATTTGCAATTGAGATCGTTCTCTTCATATCAGGAACGGGAAATGAGATTTTATCATCACAACAGATTTCAATTGTATAACGCTGTAGAGAGCTTCTTGAAATCTGCAATTCTTGTCTACGACGCCGAATTGATGTTCCTGGATTTTCAACAACACTCTCACGCACTGCTTCGATATTGACATATGAATGGCTTGTTTTTGGACGACCAGTGCATTTTGTGTCTCCAACTGATCCATTCTCCCTGAAATTTTCGCACTGCGGCCTCCAAACTTTCATTAATTTTGAGATAATGTTCAACAATAAATAAACGTTTTTTTATTGTGTAACGCTCTATTTTAACTAACCCTAAACTGTTAGCTGTCAAATTGTTTTTTCTTAGGGTTGCCAGCACTTTACTGCAAAAATAGCGGCAAATTCAAATCTTGCGCTAATTCTGGGACACCCTTTGCATGACGTGACAAGTTAGACAACACATTTTGTTGAACTGCAGCAGCTACTAACAAGCGGTAAAAAATCTTTGTGTGAGAATGTGGGTGAAAAGGGTTAAAGGAGGATAACAGAGGAAACAAGAGGAGAGGCACAGAGCCGAGGAAGACATGGAACAGAATACAGTTTCAAACGAAATCCTCTAAGGGTGTGCAGATAATATTACAAAGGGATCGTTTAAAGTAGGAGCCATTCAAGCATGGGCATGTAAGCCCTTTTCCTTCTGAAATGAATATTTCATTCTGAAATTGTCCTTTATCAAAAATCCATTATTTCATTGTTCGAACCATTTGTGCATTTTGGCGGTACAATTTTCCAGAAATAGATAGGCGAATAATTAAAATCGAAAGCAATTAAGCACAAAAATATTTACCTATAACACTAAAATATTGGCCTCTAAAACAAGGCCAACTGGCAACTCATATGAGAATACTTCTTTCGTGTTCTTCTTAGGATTCTTTCTGTTCAGATTTTATTTCAAAAACAGGCAACAATTCGCCCTAAAAAGAAATATTTATGTCAAGTGTGAACCAAGATAACATTGAAGATTTTTGGAATTATAATCAGCCAAAGCCCCAGCACGTATGCATATTTATAAATAAGACGTCGAGATCTTTGTCATAGAAAAGTATTTATGTTTAGCTAGTTTATTACCGGCACTTCATTTTTTTCATAGGATACCTTTAATCTGTAAGTATTATGTGCCCTGTGAAGAAACTAGCATGCATCATATCATTCTAATAACTTAAGTTAGGTTTAACTTGCAGACGCTAATTAGGTTTTTTAATTATATTTAAAACAGAAAAACTGCGAAGGACGTCAAGTTCTTTATTATTTTTATTTAAGCACCTTTCTCTAAATTATAGAAAAGTATATAATGTGTTTAAACCAATAATTAATGATTATGATTGAATGAAAGTTTTAATTAGTTTGTATTTATAGTTAATTTTACTGTTAAGGTAAATAATTTTATTTTACTAAAGTAGAATTCTTATTTTTTACCTTTTGCAACAGGGTTTATGAATGTTGATTTAAACAACTTAATTCTCCCGAAATAGTTATAGATATATTTGTTTTTTATTGTCTAGTTTCTTGAGATATAAATTTAATTCAGAATTGTTTTGGGTTTTTTTTTTTCTTAGCTCTCTAATTATAAGATTAAGGATGAGGGAAAAATAAAGGTATATTTGGGTTGAGTGGATGCTTGTACTAGGAGTACCTGCTTGAAGGTGGTGTGAGGGAATTAAGGAGTGTGGGAAGCCTCGGTGGAGGTTGGTAGTTGCGGTACAGTGGTGAGAGTCCACTGGTGGCTGGGCCTAGAGTCCCTCTAGGCATGTAGTACAGTCTTATTCAGTCGGATAGCAGTGTTGGGTGCCCGTTAGAGGCTTGTTGTTGGTGGGCCAAGCGCCGTGATGTCCACCATTTGGGCTGCTTTACCAGATCTTGAGAGTTGCCATCTTGCCGGTAGCGGTGGGGGTGTCATGTCTCGGAATAGAGGGTTTTGCCTATGTTTCATCGAGTCAAAGAACTTGATGTGTCTTCTTTAGATGGCTTCGGTGATGGTTGGGACTTCGAACTTTTCGTGGATGTCGGGAGTCTTCATATCACGAAAAGGGGTATGCCATAGTGCCGTACGCAGGATTTTTTTCTGAAAGCTCTGGAGCCGAGTTATTGTGCTGGTGTGTAGGAATCGGAAGAGTGGTGTCCCGTAGAGCTGGCCTCATGACGCTCTTATATATTAACAGTTAAGTTAACAGTTATATATTAATAAGTTTAACTTGTGATGAGATGCTGGAGAGAGTAGTAAGTCCTACGTACTCTTTCAACTTCTTCTGCTGGTGTGTGTAGAACGTCATGTGTCTGCCTAGGTTGATGCCGAGGTAGCATATGCTGTTGGAAAGTTTGCATTCAGTCCCTTTTTTTTTCGTTATAGTTATATTATTTGTATATATTTATCTTTTGTTGGCTTATGTTTTTATCAAGATAATTATTAGTATTAATAATGATAGAATGGTTTTATATGTTTTATTGATAATAATATATTTTTCATGTATTTCTATTTTTAGTTTAGCACAAGCTTAAACAAAAATATTGAAAAAATTAAGGGAGTTATCTCAAAAAAAAAATTATTATAACGAAGTAGGTATGGCAATATCAAATGTTAAAATACTTTGGTTTCTTTACCTCAGTAATCTGTATGTGTGTATATTGGCAAGGTTGAACTGACATACGTGCGGCCTTGGGGCAGTAATGCAGCTAAATTACAGTCCTTATGTCCTAATGACACCATAACTATGTCGAAGAGGTTGTTAAACCTAGTTAATTTGATGGAATTGTGGTTATTATTGACACCTCGTGGTTCTGAAGAATTCTTCCCGAGAACAATTGAGCATTCTTTGGCTTCATTCCGTCTTCTATACGAGTCAACCTTTGAACAAAATAAAATAAAAGTGTACCGTTTGATATTTATTTTTTTAAATTGAATCGAAAGTTTAAATGGCGCATTTCAGCGCAGAGAAGACGAATACATAAAAGATTTACCTCGATTTAGTAAAGATATGAAAGGTTTAACGAGCTAAATTTATTTGAATTTCTGGCAGGAATTAAGGATTAAGATGACAGTAGGATATTCTTTTTCACGGAAATTGAAATGCGAATTTACCCCTTGGTATTCCTCTCCAGCATTAAGAGAACGCTCGTTATAATCATAACGTGGATGATACCGGCACTATGGATTACGAATCCTTATTTCTACGACGTTGAAAATTTTGGTGTATGAGAAACGCATATTGAGAGAGTTCTACGTGTTCATAATTAACGTCTATACTCATCGGAACCCGCACAGTTTCAGTTGTCGAGACCTTGATTTGATTCCTAACTCCACTAAAGATTTATTATTTTCAGAACGTATTTGGTAAAGGCTTTTTCAGATTCGGATAAATGGCAGCTACCTTCTCTAATGACTTATTAGATGAGTAAGATAAAATAAGACCATTTTTGTCACAATAAATGCGTATTTAGAAGCGCCAGATCAAATGGCATTTCAATTGGGATTATACTTTAAATTTCATTCTCGTGGAATAATTCATTTACTTCCTTAAGATACCATTTGAATTATATCTATGGATCTAATTTGTTGTATAAAATTCCTGGAGCTCTACCTGGATTATGTAATGACTTTTTGTAAGTATGTAGCACCTTGAGGTCGAAAGCTGGTATACTTGGGTCAATAAATTGATTGTTATTATAAAATAATCGGATTCCATCTACACTTCCGACCTGAATAGACAGAACCAGGAAATGCTTTGAACGTATTAGTCTAACTGCTTAGGTATTCCGGTCAGGATGTATGTGGATCAATGCAAGTTGTAACTTCCCAGATCACGTAGTATAAAACGTGAGACGTTGATAATTATCTCCTAGCGGGGAGAAGCCAGAAAAAAAAACACGCAAAAAGAAGATAAAAGTGGCTGTACCTCATCTGGTCTTTAAAATGTATCAGATTTCTATCAGAGCACCTCTGCTTCAAAACCGAGTCTTAAATTTTAATTTATTACGATGTAAGAGTAGAAGCCAATGAGGCTTAATTGATGTTATTAGCTCAGATATTGAATATAATATTTTATTGCAGGTAAATAATGAGTGTGAATGATTTTTATTGAGGTAGATAGTTAGCTAAAATGTTTTAGTTTTTAATTTTAATCAACATTTTCTTTTTGAAAATTCGAAATGAATTAATTAAATTATCGCAAATTAACTACTAGTATAGGCTTGATGTTGCTCGTTTCAGGGCAATTCTCGTCGTATGCATTTTTTTCATGAATTGCTCGTAGGTATGTTACTATTTGTACGCATATTTATATTTGTATTTTACGTTTAAGTTTATTGCGTGTAA
This sequence comes from Acanthosoma haemorrhoidale, assembly GCA_930367205.1. Classification (NCBI taxonomy): domain Eukaryota; kingdom Metazoa; phylum Arthropoda; class Insecta; order Hemiptera; family Acanthosomatidae; genus Acanthosoma; species Acanthosoma haemorrhoidale. The sequence continues at coordinate 143,568,284 of OV884011.1, forward strand.
ATTGGAGTGAGTCAGCTTTGTTTTCCTGTAACGTGAAATCTAATGTAAGATGTATTCTTTTATATATTAATTAAAAACTGAAAGAGTTTTAACAGTAATCCTTCCTTTGAGATGACTGTAGTTACGCTTCGTTTCCATAAATGTGTTTAAATTGAAATGTTCGTTATAATTTACAACGTTATGTTTTTAAAGATGATTATCGCTCATTGCATCTTCAAATGTCACATTGATGAAGTTTAGATGGGATTTGGGTGATTGGATGATTTTTAACATTTTTAGACTTTTAAACATTTTGTGGGCATTTTCAGTGTGGTCTGGGTTAGTCCGATGAGAAGGTTTGTATGAAGGATTTTATTATTAATGCTTATTGGCTATTTTATACAAGAATTTGATTAGGATGCGTTTGATGTCAAGCGTTTTTCTATTCCCCAAACTCCGTAACTTTGGATTGTCTTTATTGTGTGTTTTTTTCTATTTTCGAGTTTATTTAGTGGTCTGGAAATATCACCCGGCTTGTTTACCCTGGTTGACAATCGGTTTCCTCCCAGGTGCTGCCCCCCAGAAGTAGTTGAAACGTATCAGGACAGAACATGAGCCTGAGAACCCAATGACAGATACTAGTGAGGATTGTAATCCTCCGGACACTGCTCTATTGTGACAGAGGGAATGGTTTGGGATGGGAATTAGCAGGGTCTGTTAGGCGCACCTGGCTGCTTGTCTACGTTTGTACCTGCCTTAGGTTCAATGATATATAAGTATATATTTGTTAAGACGTACTTGAATATTATTCATGTATTTAAACGTGTACATTTGGCGGATGTGTATTTATTTTTGTATTATAATGGCACGTGTATGACTTTACCTTTTCCTCATTATTCAAATGGATATTTCCCATCAATTATTTGGATATAATTTGCTAATTTTAATTAACTGCTATTGCTATTATTTGGGCATTCTTCAATCGGGCGCCGCTGGCCTGACAGGGATCGGGGTGATGTTCCTACTTCTCTGTTCGCTAAAGGTCTACTAAGACGGACCGCTTCCTCGTAGTTCCTTCCTGTCTGAAGATGCCAAATGTAATGCCCCATAGTCATTTTCCACTGGGTTTGTATTGTTCAGTAACGTAAACTAATAAAGTAAAGAAAGCCCATTGCGCCTGAAATTGTCAGACTTTTTTTTTTATTACAATTGTTTATTTTTCTTGTAATGAAAACTTCACTGGATGTGGATATTTTGGGAAAACCTTCAGGTTTGACCTGGGTGGCTTCTCGGGCACATTGAGCCTGTAATATAAACACGTACTCGTGTTTATATTTTTTCTTTTTTGCTTCAGATATTCTGCTTAAGCGTGTCCCATAAATTCAACGATTTTACTGACCAGAGTCACCTAGATGAAACATAATGTTCACTGTAGAATGACGAGGGAGACCCTTCAGTCACTGATGATCAGGGGGAGGAGAGTGACATGACTCTCAGACGATGAATATGAAATAGTGTAAAACATGGACACTGCAGTTGGAATGTGCGCTACTTTACCGCGTAAGCTGAAACATCAAGCGCTGGCTTGATCTTCCTCCTCCTCGTAATGCTCAAAGTGGGTAGCATCAATTACCAAGTCATTTACCTCGGCAAACTCGATCTAATGCGTAGAAGAGTTTTTCTTAAATCGTTAGCCCATGAGCTCATCAAGCAGAATCAAGTGGAAGACGTCTGGAATTCCATGCAGGCTGCAAACCCGCTAGATAAGTTGTAGCACTATATAGAGTATAGATTATTCCTCACCATTCCCACCTCCAATAACATTCATTGATGAATTACCTGTACCGCCAAAACCTGACACATGCAAATGTGGTCTAACAACCTTCATTGTGCCAGCCACAGTTTCCAACAGTAATTCCGAGTGAAACTACACAACTGTTCCTATATTTTTAGTTTGATGCATAATTTTAATGTTCATTTTATTTTTTAGTTATGAAAACTAACTACCACTGTTTTGGTGGGTCTTAAATATTAGTAATTTTTGTTTTACTTGCTTAGTTATTAATAAATTACGTTCTTAAAAATCAGATTTATTAAGACTATTAAGTCTTTGTAGGTCCTAATAAAGAGTTCGCAGATCACTTCTATCAAAGAACGATAGAATTGAGCCGATTAATAATGTTATGATGATTATATATCAGGCGCCTGTCAGGTATACTGCGCCCGATGGAGGGTTAAAATTCATGAGCTCAGATTTCTGATGCATAATATATTCATATAGTTTTCACTGTATAGTATGTAATCGTCATCATGATATTCGTTAAACATTACCTACCTACATGTATTTTTTTCCCAAAAACCCTTCATTCAATTTACAATATGGAGTCTTTACATACATGCACATCGTGCTAATTATATTTACTGCACAATTTACAAGACGTGTGGCCCACGTATGTGTATGCAGTTAGTCGTAAAATTATATTTTAATGAATGTATTTGTTAAGAATCGTCTTTGGTCCGAAGCTAGAATTTTACTTGTGGACGACGTTTCGATATTTTGTAAATGTCTGCGACGAGTCTTGATAAAAAAAAAAAAAAAGGAATTATTAATAATAATAAAGAAGTGGACACAAATAAATAGTTAATGGTTCCACTAAAAGACTTCTTTTACTGACCAAATATATAAAGCCAGTTATAGGTCAGATACCGCTCTTATAAAAAAACATTTTAAGGGTAAATGTTTATATCCCTTGTAAGCTTTAATGTGTTTATTCATTTTATTATTTATGATTGTAATGTAGTAAATATTTTATAAAATAGTTTAACCTATTTATTTATTCATTATGCTATAAAAAAATTCGTTTAAATTTAAAATTTGGACGTATTTGGGTTTATAATATATGACTATAGCTCGAAGGATTGTGATAAATTTATGTTTAATACTATTTTTATCGTAATTATTATACCCTGTTATAGTTGGTGTCATTACTACATATATGCTACTTCACGTCACCGTAAACGAGCTAGTGCAGGCTGACGATGACCGCGAGAACAATTTCTAAAAATCTAGTTCTATGATTTTCCAGCAATTCATAAAGGCAGTGTGAGCTGCTGAAAGAGCTTGTGGTAAAAAATGTACCTATTTTGCGGGAAATATAAGTAGTCTCTCGCTTTGAGCTTGCCAATACTATTAAAATATTATAGTGTATGTATATTTTAGCATTTAATGGCTTTGTACTTTGACGTTTCTGAATAGAACGGTTCCCACCATAGTTCACTCAACCAAGTACGAGGGTAGCAGTCTCATAAATAATAATGTACCTGCGATGTCGGTTTTAATTTGTTCGATCATTTTTCATCAATTGGTTTTGCAAGATTGTTTTTTTTTTTTTGTTTTTTTCGGCCAGTGTTTTTATGTGGGTATTGCTGATGCTTTTGTTGCGGACGGTTTAAACCTGAGCTTAACCCAGCAACTAGAGAAGGGTGGGTCTGTTGTGACAGGGGTTGACGGGGGTTTTTAAAAACTGCTAATTCCTACCATTGTCAGCTCTTTGAGAAGATATAATTTGCTTGATTGTCATATGTCTGGCCCATTTTTTTTCAATGATTCAGGGACACTTTTTAGGAATTTGTCGTTGTTTTTTTTTCTCAAAAGCAGACACCATTATTTTTTTACCCGTATGTCTGTTTGTCTCTTCTTATTTGGTCTTTTTGAGTCCCCTATTTAAACTAGAGGCATGCCAATTTGCATGTAGGTCTTATATGACATAATAATGGCATTAAAAGCATACCCATATTCATTAGACCTAATTAAGTGTCATTAGTAAATTAACTATTGGTATATATAAGTTGTTGTTTTTGTTTTTTTATAAAAAAATATATATATAAGTAAGGTATATATATAAGTTGTTATGTAAAAAACAAAATTCTATAATTTTTTAAAGGGTATTAAATTAAATGTATCGCTATCCTGTTTTGATTTTTTCAAGGTACAATAAAAAAGTCATTGAAACTGTCATTACATCCCGTTAACAACAGTAATTCAATCGTAAGGATGAGCCAATTTTGCGTGTTAGTTCAATTTGATCTCCTAATGATTCTATAAACAAAATTAGTCCCATGAAAAACAACCAAGCTAATGCAATAACTTATTAAAATGAAAATAAATAATGTAGTTGTCTAATTTATTAAATAGAGTATCAAATCAAATTTCTTGATTCACTGAGTAATAATATGTGATATGTGTGGAGGATTAACCTGGACTATGATCGAATAAATTGGGTTTTCTTTAATTATGTGATGCATGATAGTCTAGTTGATTTTTTTCTATCGAACTAAACTACTGCTTATTTAAACTGGTTATAATAATTACGTCCCAGTTCTATTTAATTAATAGTTGATACATTTAGGGTAGATAGGATTAAATAAACTCTAGGGAACTAGTATATCATTCTAGGAGGCCTCACGTCGAATAATCACACTAAAGGTGGTTGGTAGAAAATCTGCCCGACGTGTCCGAGCACCATCTAAGTGAGTTGAAACTTACTGACCCACTCAACTTCACACTCACCTCTCGACAAACAGGGTTCAACTAGCCACCTTGCAGACCCTCTACAAGTTGTAGAAGTATCGATCAGGCAAGAACAAGCATTTTAAAATATTGAATTTGTTGACATACATCATAGTGTCCCTGCACAGGTTCAATTTTCATTGGAGGTCCTATTATCGACAGGACGATAATCCTACGAAATCGGTGCTACACACTATAAAGTGTTTTTCCTTAATGGAACCAGCCAATACATCCGTAATCAATTTATTACTTTTCTTACAGTTACAAAATCTTCTTTATTATTTTATTGTAGCAAAATGACGTCTTATTTTGTCTGTCAAAATATTTACATCACACCGCTGTGCTTTCTGCTGCCAAATTAACATCCTCAGTGAACGACGCATTCCAAAAGATTGGTTTAATAATAGGCATTTACAAGCGAGATTATGGTCCGTTTGTAGAGTACGCTTGAACGGAAGTTGAATCTGGGTTCGGTTCTGGCCTAGGGAATAAAATTTTATTTCATGATAGAGCCTAAAATAAAAGGGTAGTACCCGTGGACAACCAAACCTTTTCTGTCCTAAGCTGGAGAATATTTTTACTTTTTCCAACCGATATATTTTAATGTACACATTTTTTATCTTCTCAAGTACCGTTATTTGTTGCTATTGCACAAGAGCTCTACCCCATTTTAAATACGAGATCTAAAAACATGAGAATTAACTTTGCCAAATATACTCTATGTACTAATATCCTACACAAATTATAAGTGCTGACTAAATAATTCAAATTTTATAATGGTTCAATGAATTATTTATGGGGTAATGAATTATTTACAACTCTGAGCCATTAATAAACTATTTATGGAGAAACACAAGAATTATCATAATAAAGAATAAAGAAACCCAATTTGTAAAAGTTTGTTCTTTTTTAAACATGCTATCACGGTTAAATATTATCTGCAAATTAAGTATGGAATTCAACTGTATTACAGAAATGATTTAATGAAATTCATCACTATTTGATTCAGTATGCAATAATATTTCATAAGATGTAAATTAATTTTATTCACGAAACATAATTCAGTAATATGTACAGTGTGGCTAATCGTCTATGAATTCAAAGATTCAATAACTAAACTTAGGTAGCATGATTGTATTTAAAGTAAATTTTCCCTTTCTCTTCATTAATTCGTTAAAATCTCAATATCAAGATATTTTAAAATTGATTAATCAAATTCATGCCACAGAAACCACATCTCAGATTTATTAGCTCGCATTTTAGAGTACCTAAGAATGTGGCGGTGTTTTATTCTCTCATGCCTTGGGGGCAATAAAAATAAAATAAAAGGTATTTTTATAACTCTTTCAGGAAGCCTCTATAAAAGTTAGAGGTATTAGCACCACGATATTGAGTTATAAAGCTCAGCTATTCGTGATGTGAAATATTTTCTAGTGTGCTTGTCATCGCACGCTGTGAACTCCTTGGCACACTACGAGGGTGGGCTGAAAAGTTTCCGACCTAGCAAAGCTTTTATTTTAGCTTTTATTTATTTTATTATCATCTTCATGTTGAGGTCGGAAACTTTTCAGACCACCTGTGTAAGTCGACGGCCGATTGAAACAGTCTTTAAATATCTCACTCCACGTAGATATTAGTTTAAGTATTTATTTCCTCGGAGGATAAACTATTTAAATCAACATTTTTTTTAGTTTACATAGTCGATGTATAAAGACGTATTAAAATAAGAAACAATATTGTCTGAGTGCGTCTAATAATATATTACATATAAAAACTGATTCCTCTGTTTCTCTGCAATATTGGTTTTATAATAATTTAAATTTCTCTTTATAAAAAAATTATTAAGGTTTTTTTTGTTTTGATTAATATGGTAACATTTTGAATCCTTGGTCTTAAACAGTGTAAAAAATATCAGAACTTAAATAGGTTTCGAGAAGTAGTTCTTAGATTTTAAGAAAGCATAGTTCAACTTTAGGAAGTGAGTGTGAATGTATTTGATAATATCGTCCTACCAGTAGGAAACGAATGTTGTCTTGTACCTGTTACCTACAAGTAACCTCCTTTCTAACGATGAAAAATTTGTTTTTTCTCAAAGATTTTTAAATAACGGAGTAATGGAAGCTTGCTACACCTCTGTTGCAAGTTGTCTCGTTATTGCTGAACGTACCATATAAAAAAAAATAAACACATTTATTATATAATAATTAATTATGATTGTTTTCCGTTTATTTTCTCAATACACAAACTAGAACACAGTAGACGGGAAATGATGAGGTATTCAATGAGAATGTCAGGATAACTTCATTCATATAATGCCTAAGATAAGATAGGGCAGCGTGCACATTTTTAAGACCTAGCCAATGAAGGGTTATAACTAGCCCTAGAGCTCTGTGCACAAGTGCCCTATTCACAGGCACCCTCCGGTGAAAATTGTAACTCTCCATTCTCCATCCGCATTGTCGCAGGCAGTCCCTTTTACCACCCTCACATTTTATTGTGTGTCTTTCTTTCAATTCCGACCACCATCTTTTCTTATGTCGGCTGGGGTGAATCGCTTCCTGGAGGATCCCACTTCTTTCGCCACTCAAACCCCTGAGTGCCTTGGCAACTCTATAGTGCAGTTTTCTTTTCTTTTTTTATTCACGAGCTAGCAGCGCTTAGGGGGCCCCAGGAAACAAGGAAGCCTCTTATTTGTTATATTGACGCAGTAGGTTCTTGATGAACACTAAACCTAAATACTCAAACAAAAATACTAGTGTACATTAGCATATGATTAATGTTTATGGATTTCTAACGGAAATAAAATAATTTTCGAAATTCCTAAAGATTCAGCAGGAACTAAATTATTCCGGATTACATATCAGTTCCTTTAACTTCGATTTAAAATAAAAAATATTAAAAAGTACTACAAAATGTGTAAAATTTTATTAATAAAAATTGTAATTTAAAAAATAATTAGTTGTGCTTGTGGGAAAGAGGTTTCAGTAAATATATGCAGGACTGTAGTTGTATGTACAAGTTTTAAAATGTATATTGTATATATATGGTATATGAATTGTAGAAGGTAAATTTAAAAAAAAGTCCTCCCAACATTTGTTCCACTTGAAAAAAAAACATTTATGTGGTTTTATCTGATGTTTGTGTATAAATAAGTCCCCTCGTCTACCATCCACTTTAATAAGTTATTAATCTGTGTATGATTTATGTACCTACGCACCTACCCACATGAAGGTCCGCTTAGTATCTTTGCAGCCTACTCAATGATTCTTTGAAGAATATAAATTTAACAATCAAATCTACAAACCAAATTTCCTAAAACTAAGTAGCCAGTAAACACAGTTGATTGGTTCGTCGTTTGAAATTTTAAATATGGACAACTGTGGAAAATAAAATGTTAGTGTTAACAGCAATCACTTTTTTTATCTTTTAGTTGTTCCGAAAACTTTACAATCTTTTTTATAGCTCGGAACATAAATTTTTTTGGGGAATTATTATTTATAATTTTGCAATTTGGAAATATTACAGAAAACTTTCTGTTGGAAGGGCGATATGAACTCAATATAACTTCAACAATGAAACTCTTACTGACAGTTGATACTTAGCAACGACAAATCAAAGCAATTTCACAGTACCTACCCTTTAGAATTTAAATGCTCTATTATCATAATGCATTATAAGTTGTGTTAGAATTACCGCTGTATTCCTTGCATTGTTGAAACAGCCACCTGCCGTACGTTCCAGGAAAGTTTTCGTAAAAACGATTCAATTTATTTTAAATTTGTTAGATATATTCCACTGTAACTCGAAACACACTGAATAGGTTTTGGTTGAAATGCAATAATGGGACGTATTATTGCAAAATATAGGGAAGAAGAATTAGATTTAAAAATTTGTTTCGTTGTTAGCTTTAAGATTTTTTAGGAGTATTTTTTTCACTAGGAAAATATGAAAGACCCATTAATAACGGTAATGTGTATAAAATGTTTAAAGTAATACCTAAAAATCTCTTTTTGGAGAGCCAACAATCAATAGACTGTGGTATTTAATACCTTTCAGCTGATTTTAATGTGTTTTTTTATGTTTGGCGGTGATTTCATTTTTTTTTTATTATTAAAAAGTAAATTTTTTAACACAAAAAATGGTGTATTTTTGAATAGGAACTTATAAAGATTACTTTTTTTTATAAGTTACTCAACTGGTACCTAATCATAATTGTCAATTATAATCCATAATACTAATCGACTGTTTCAACATTGTTTCTTGTATATAAACATACACACAAAATTAAAAATAATAATAAAGTCAAGGCTACTGTTCCACGGATCGACTAGCTTATAGCAATCAATGGGGACTCCAACGAAATGGTTTGATTTCTTAGCGTTGGATGACTGCGCTGAGTGAATTGTGCCCTGACTAATTGAGCCCCCAGTATCTATAATTATCAGGCTAATTACAGGGGAATCGGCCGTGGGTCGTAAATCAATTTCATTCAACCTGCCCTTCGTCAAATTAACAAGCCGGTGTTTGCCTCCGTCATAATTCCGCGTCATTCACGCCGCTGTCAGCCAGTCCTGTCATTTGTTAATAGGTTTCACGTGACTTTTACACTTAATTATGGCCAATCAACGTCTGGTAAGAACCATTAAGCGATCCAGAATCCAAATTCTTCGGCTGTGAAAAACAATTCTAATCAAAGTTACGCTAAAATCAACGAGATTTTTAATGTTGATGCCCTACTTGATATTACTGAAAATTATTTTATATTTTTAAGTAAATGACTTATTAAAAAATTTATTTGTTTCAGCATCTTTTTTTTCCCTGAAAAATACTTTAGCAGTTGCGATAATTAATAATACTTAATGACTTTCTGTTGTAATAATAATTTAAATTCACAACTCATGATACATATTATTAGTCATGACTTTTAATGATCATTATTAATGTAGGCTTCTTATCTAACGAAACTTTTACATAAACTTTCAAATATTTATTTCAAAACAAGCAATTAAATGCCACATCATATCGGCAGGCACAGGGATGAAAACGTAAATATTCCGAGTTTAGGAAAACCTCACTAAATCCTTGAAAACAAAACAATGAATGGATACCTCTTGGGTTTAAAACAGTACTCGTTCATAATCTAAAGCGAACAAGTCACTAAACCGAATATTACCTACTGATGCTATTTGTTATTGCTAAATATACCATAATCTGTCACATTCACCTTGCGATCCTATTGTGCTGCTTGTATTCTATAGCTCATAGCTAGTTGGCTATAACTGTCTCTAATTGGGCTTCATCCCCGCCAACTTGCGAGTGCCCAAGCTGTATTGATATTGATGGTGAGGCATGAAAGAGGATTTGGCTTTTTGTCGAATCAAGCAATATGTTTCCCACTTTTGCGTTATAATTTTCTCGTAAGAATACGTTCATGATGGTTGTGGTTCAAGTAATTTAAAAAAAAAATTGCAACCCTCCATAAATATAAACATTTTCACATAAGTTTATTGGGATCTAAATGATAGAATCGCATAAGATATTTGAATTAAGAAAAATACTTAAGTGATAATCCTTTGCATTCTTGTAAAATGTACATTAAACGATTCTGCCTTATAGATAAGATTAGTTTATTTCTTTGGTCTTAAATGTCATGTACTAAAATAGTGGTTAGATAGCGATACCGTTTATAAATTACAACTTATTAACAAATCTTTAGTAAAATGCGAAAGATTTTTTTTGCTTTGAAAGTAGACCCAGATTTTTGATTAAGGAGGTCTCTGGGTTGTTTGTGAATATCATGCAGTATAGAGCGAGTGAATGAAAATTGTAAATATGTTATGAATGAGAACATTTATAACAATTACTTATAGCCCAATAAGGCATATTTATCATATTAAAGTTATGAATAAAAACTTATTGAGAGTTAAAGAACGTTGTCTTTGAACAAACTTCTGAGAGGTGTTAGTGACCCAACCATAGAAAATTTATTGAGGATATTGACGACTGAATTTTCTAGACGATCTGTAAGGCCACCTTTCTAATTACTTTTAAGAATTACTTTACGCAATCATTCGAAAAATATGAACGTTTTTCATTGATTCTCTACTTATTCTAATGCTCAAGCTTTTCCATAATCATTCGTGATATTCCTTAAGTATTATTTTGGCCCAAACTGCTCGCACTCACCCCTATGCAACACGGTTTATGTAAATTTCTCCTTTGTTACTTCCCCAGTCATTTTCCTTTTAATTAGATCTAGCGCTCAGTGCCCGTGCTGTGAAGATGGTAATTAAATTAGCATATATATCAGATATATTAATATAAATATCATCTGATCTAATTTACTCGCTGATGAGCTTGTCTTGCTGTTCCAATTTGCTCAAGGAGATTGCGTTTGTCTTTCAAGATTGAGTTGCCAGAAGAATTTTGATGTATGTATTAGCCAAGTCCCGAAGTGTTGTGCTTTGAATTTTTTTTTCTTTACAATCATTTATTACTAAATCTCACTAAATATTGCCATCAATTTTATCCCTTTATTTTAAAAACAAATACTCAATAATTTAAACCCTGTTTATATTAATGATTAATGTGCATTAATGAATGCATTTCTTTTTTCGCACGATGTCATCCTACAATTTTTAAAGTTTTTAAATCAGCTGGTCCGCTTGCTAGTAATGTTATTTTTATTGGATAATAATCACGTTTTTGTTCGTTTTTAAATTTTATCACTGTTTACAGTACTTTTATAAAATATTGTTCCTTGCGTTTATAAAATAAGTCTATTTTCTCTATTGACCAATTGATATGATAATGGTTCAAACAAGAAAGGTATAGTTTTTTAGAAGGCGTACGCGTATATAATTATCGGTCCCCGGAGTATGCATAGCTCATAACCGAGACCATCAATATACCAGTAGTTGTCAAAGCGACGGTTGGTTGATATTTATCGCAATATCCGAGAGTCATTGTTTTTTATTTCTATATCCTATATGTTTAGTACATAAAACCCCCAAAACCATACTGTAATATTATAAACACAGTGAAAAAATAGCATTTCACCCTAAAATAAATTGATCAGAAAGTTAAACATTTAACTTCCAATAGTGGAAATATCAAGTTCGCAATAATACTCTTAGGAATTGTTAACAATCGTATTTAAACTCAATAACTTCTATCACATGTTTGATAAGTTGTATTATAATTACTGTTATTTTATACATTTTTACCATGTTTTCAGATTTGTGTTGGATTAGATTAATTCATTAAGATACATTTATTATATATTCTATATATATACAGGGGTGCAGCGTTGCAAAAAAAAAGGTTCACTGCAACTGCTGTAATATAACTAGGGTTCTATACATCTTTGAAGATTTACTATTGAATATGACGTGTATTACAATTGTTCACCTATTAATTTTGTTTGGTGCCTTTTTTTATTTTACTATAAGTTTATTGACTGGATTATTTTCAATAACTTATTCTCCCTTCTCAAACTTAAAACTAAGTAGTTATATAAGTTATTTACTACTCAATAATACCAAGAAAAATGTGTAAATAATTTTTTTTCTGTTCACAAGTTAACTATCTTTTTTAGGCCACAAATTTTGATGGTATGATAGATGGTTAGAATAAGTAAAAAATGATATCCACAGTCGGAACTGGTGAAATTCTGGCTTTAATTGGATTAATTATTTAAAACAAACACGTCCCTCCTGACGGTTATCTCTGACGTTTAAAAAGCATTTAGATGAGTGGGCCGCATGGAAATTTTCATGTATGAGATATGTCTATAATTGAAGGTATTCCATACCTAGTTTCAGGTCGTCGGCTGACGGCTTCCAAGCATCAACTCGCCTGTTTCATTTAAAACGATCCACTATTAAAAATTAATAATATGGACCAGGGCTCACTGATTCGAATTACACTTGCAAATAACATTTATAGTTTAATCGAATCGCAATCACCAAAATTTAGTGAGTTTTTTTTTTTTTTCCTTAGCTCTCTAATTATAACATTTAGGATGAGGGAAAAATAAAGGGATATTTGGGTTGAGCGAATCCTTATACTAGGAGTACCTGCTTGAAGGTGGTGTGAGGGAATTAAAGAGTGTGGGAAGCCTCGGTAGAGGTTGATAGTTGCGGTACAGTGGTGAGAGTCCACTGGGGCCTAGAGTACCTCTAGGCATGTTGTTCAGTCTTATTTAGTCGGATAGCAGTGTTGGGTGCCCGTTAGAGGCTTGTTGTTGGTGGGCCAAGCGCCGTGATGTCCACCATTTGGTCTGCTTTACCAGATCTTGAGAGTTGCCATCTTGCCGGTAGCGGTGGGGGTGTCATGTCTCGGAATAGAGGGTTTTGGCTATGTGTCTTCTTTAGATGGCTTCGGTGATGGTGGGGACTTAGAACTTTTCGTGGATGTCGGGAGCCTTCATATCACGAAAAGGTGTACGCCATAGTGCCGTGCGCAGGGTTTTGTTCTGGAATCTCTGGAGTCGAGTTATTGTGCTGGTGTGTAGGAATCGGAAGAGTGGTGTCCCATACAGTAGCCTCAGAACGCTCTTATATATTAACAGTTTCAGCCGAAGGGATATAGCCGGGCTTGTGATAAGATGCTGGAGAGAGTAGTAAGTTTTACGTACTCTTTTCAACTTCTTCTGCAGGTGTGTGTAGAACGTCATGTGTCTGCCTAGGTTGATGCCGAGGTAGCATATACTGTTAGAAAGTTTGCATTCAGTCCCGTCTATGGTGAAGCTGGTTGGACGCTTCCGTTTTTCATGCTGGAAGGAGAAGACGATTCCTTGAGTTTTAGCCGGGTTCACCTGAATATGGACAGCTCGCTATTTTGTTGATAAATATGTTTGATATAGTATATAGAACCACTTTTCAATAATCATAAGAGATCATGGATAAGGTAATTATTTATTAATAAAATGCAAAGATAATTGAAAATCATCCAAGACCTACTCTGTTGTCTACTTGATAGAATATCTCATATATAAATTTATGGCGTCCTGACAATTTGGAAGAAGTGCATGGCTTGGTGGAAGGACAGTAAAGCCAAGAAACATAATATGGACAGGTAGCCTGTCGGTGAAAATTTAGTGAGGTAGAAGTATTTTTTACAAATATAACATATGCATTTTCAGTATTTGGGAAGAAAAAATGTCTATTACATTCCAGAATTTTCATTTAGCATGCTATACTACCGCCTTTATTTCACTTTTAAGCTTCTATAACAGAATATTTGAATAAATGTTCAGCAATGATTGCTCTTTTTGTTTTAATATTTGTCATCCCGTGTAAAAGCAGGTGAATAAAAACATAGATTCTTTTTAGTTTTTTTTAATCCAATTGGCCAGCCTAATAGAATATTTGTTTACTTGGTTATCAGGTGGTTCAATTGGTTACCAGAGTGGGCCGCACACAGATAGCCAGCATCATCTTCGGACATGGCCTGGAAGGGCTCGACTTTAATCTCAAAGTCAGCCCACTTTTTTATGGTTTCTAATAGACGTAGTAAAATTAGAGTATCATTTTGTTACTAAGCAGATACGTTGTTGATAGGTAAATATGTTCTTCAAATCAGCTACTCAAAGTAATCTCGTTCAATAACAGTGCGATGTAAATTCATTGATAAAGTAGTGTCCACTGCATTAAATAGCACCCCCCCCCTCTACCCTGAATGGCCACCCCTTTTTTCGTATACTTTTTCACTGTCTTGACTATTATTCAGTTTGAACATTGGCGGTTGGCTCCCTTCCAAGTTGGAACGTGTTTGTTGCCTTGAACATAATGAATAAAAAAAAACAGGCGACTTTATTTGTACAAACCGGTAATACCACCGGACCATGCGCAGCGTTCGAATGGAGGAGAAATAAATGAAATTATAGGAAGAGCTCAACAGAGGAAATAAATACATCAATAGTTTCTAAAATGTTTAATATCTTAATAACATAATGTAGAGTCAAAAAAATAAATACTTAATTAATTTTGAGCAAAGCGTTTAAAAGGAATTTCAGAGGGGGGAGGGCGATCTATTATCGTCAATACTTTAATATCATGATGGAATATTTCTTAAATAAATTCCTTACGTCAGTGAAAACGGAAGGCTAACAGTAATTATTACAGATTGCCAATTCCTGAAAAATAATTTAATCGTTGTAATTAGAATTGATATTTACATATTGCTTGGAAGCTAAGACTTCAAGTCAACCACAAATTAAAAATTATTTTATTATACAGCAGTAGTTGAATTTATAAAGTAATTTAAATAGTTGAATTTCACGATTTTCACACATTTATTGCAGTGATAAGGATAAAAGAGGTATGATTAATGCTATCCATTGGACTGTGGTGGCGCCAAATTGTCTATAATGATAAGTTATCAGACACAGAAGAATATTAAGTTAGGAAGCAGAGAGAAGAGGAGAGGCATCTGGCAAGATAATTCCGCACCAATTAAAACTTGTACAGGCAAGCGGAGAGGTAAAAGCAGATTGTTGCCCCTATCTTTAAGGAGACTATCTATAGTATGCTCGGGTCCTTTCATTCCCCGATCCTGCTCCTGCTCCTGCTAAGATTATCATTAGGATTGTGTGGGGTATCTGTAGAGTCCTATTTGTTCCCTTCTTGTCGTGGAAATCCACGACAGCAAAATGATTGTATGAAAGATATTTTTTCTCACAGAATAGTCAAGGATAGCAGAATAGCGAGCAGAAGGTGAGCCTCATCACCTAGTGTTGTATATGAGACTATGAACTTTTTACCACAAACAAAATGTATTATATTTATGCACTCCATCATCAGTGCATTGAAGTACGAGGAGAAATCTGTATTTCAATTATTTTATTATATTATTTTTTCATTACATTAATTTTTGAGGTTTTGAAATAAAAAAAACACAGAATAGTCAAAATAGCAGAAAAATAATGATCTTAGTTATTTTTTTACCTTTCGATGTGGATTTCATATTCCATAGTAGCTATAGATTGCACCCTTACCAAACATACGGTAGACATTGAGCTAAATGATATAATACAACCTCTACTAAATCGAAAGTCAAAAATAAGTAGTCGTTTTATTTCTTCTTCTTGTCCTTTTTATACTTCCGCCAAAAATAACATGGCAAAACAACTAAAAGACACAGCTTAATTTTTATTTTTTATAAGCAGCCATATGGTTAGGAATCATTCAACAGTTATTGCTGATGTGGTTGGGACTGAATGCTACGTCAGTGAATAATAAATGATTAATTATTAAGTAGGGAATCTGGTAGGTTCATTTTAACGAATCCTTATCGCAGCCAAGCTACACTTCGAGCCAAACCTATTCAGTCGCATTCTGCCTAGTGCTATTTGATAGATGGGATTTGGAGTGCTGAATGAAAAGGGAGGAAAAAATATATAATTTCCTGACAGCCAAATTAGTTGTTTTTATTTTCATATTATGGTTATTCGTTTATTAATTTTAGTATTTACGATTTTAGACGTTAATGGTGTTTGATGTGAGACTGTTTCTTACTGCTAGCGTACTTTCGCTTGGTATGGGTTGATTTACTAATGAAAGTGGCATATCAGCCTGGTCTGAAGATTTGTTAAAGTTCGATCCTCACCTTCGTGGCTGGATTTTATTCCTATACTGTGGGCGTTGTATAACACATCTGTTTCTTCTATAATTAGAGAGATGTTAAGTACATATTATACTAGAGTAAAAAAAAATTACTATTGCATTACTAGTGGTTTGAAAAAATGTTCAAAATAAAAAGCCGCAGTTCTTTAAAAATGTTGATGATATTTCTGTGACGAATTTAAAAAAACATTTGTGTCTAAAAAGTTTATCGGTTTTTCAGTTTTAATCTAAATGGCTACATCCTAATCCTGTTACGAGTTTATGAATTAAAACACCTTAGTATTCAAAGCATTACCAAATTTATTAATATAAGACCATTCTTAACATCACTAATCACGATTTTTTGAGAGTTATTCAAGAGATATTTTGAGCTCTGATACAGTGATCAGGTAATTGCGACTGCCTACTTAAAAATCATCACGTTTCAAATGAATACGACAATATTAGGGATTTATATATATTATTATTATTTAAAGGAAATGGATTATGTAATTATCGGTTTATAACTTTGATTTAATATAGAATACTGAAACAGGGATTGGATATAAAAAAATTCTATCATCTGCCAATCTAAAGATAGTTCGCGAATTTCGGTTAATCAGGTCGAATAAATAAAAGAGCTCTATATTCGTCGGATCTCCTTTTTATGGAAGCATAAGAGAGGATTGATGAAAAAGTGTAATGGGGGAGAAAAATATCCCGGAATAGGAGGACTATTGATGGACTGGCAACACTTTATTGACAGGCGATTTTAATTTCTAGCCCGTCTGTTGCCCGCCTCATTGATCATACCTCCTCGAGGTATAAATCATTCTTAAGGTATTCTTCAATCTGTAACAAGGTTCA
Organism: Acanthosoma haemorrhoidale; assembly: GCA_930367205.1. NCBI lineage: Eukaryota > Metazoa > Arthropoda > Insecta > Hemiptera > Acanthosomatidae > Acanthosoma > Acanthosoma haemorrhoidale. Next base: position 143,585,306 of record OV884011.1, read on the forward strand.
CCTTTTCTTTCGTTCGCTCGAGATAATTAATCAGGTGGTGAATCTTCGGTCTTCGATTACACTGGCTCAACAAATCATATCTTCTTGTAATTGATTAAGAATAATTTATCATTTCATCTCCAATGGGTGTTTCGATTTAAATTTTTTTTATTATTTCTTAGTCGAATTTCGAGCTATGGAAATTACTTTCATATTGCGTTAAAATACGTAAAGAAACGGGTACATATTTAATCAAATCCTACCGCTAATCCATGTTTCTAAGAATGAATAGGTAAAACAAAGTATGGGAGACTATAAGAATAGGTAACATAAAGTAAGGGGGGCTGCACACATGTGGTTGTTGCCGCTGCGGTGCCGTAATTAGGGCTTGATATACATATGATCTTATGAATTGGTGCACACATCACTTCGGCGCCGTTGCAATTCCGTACTTCCTTATTTCAAACGTTTTTTCCTAGCATTCCCCACTGAACCGCATCTTTTTACATCCAGTGCGATCTCTCAGTCTATTGTTGGCTTATAATCTGTAAATTGATGAAGTTTGGAGGGCCTCGTCCAAGTAAATTGTCTTAAATTCGTACTGAAATCATTTAACAACTTGTCAAATCATGTAACACACATCTGGAAATAATTGAAAATATATCTTTATTTTCTCGCAAATCTGCAAAAGACGTATGAAACCTATCTTTCTTGATTCTTCTTCTTCTTAAATCTGCTGATGGATGTATACAATAAAATCTATTTCGTCTGTAAATTTTCTCTTGCTCTAACTACTATCCCATAAAAGCAGGAGTTTAGCAGGACAACCTGTCATCAGCAAGTCTTGTCATACTACCCAGATTCCGATACAGCATGATATAACCTTCAAAGGCTCGTTGATGAAGTCAAGTGTTGGTGCGACCAATGGTGGCTCAATGTTTATGAAGTAAAATATCCATAAATTACCTCTACGCTCTTCCAACAAGTCCTGTCCATTATTTTTTTAATTCCAACCCTCTTCCTGTATCCATCTCGACATGGAACCAACGCGTGAGGATAAAAATGCAAGAACTAAATATACTACTATAAACACTACTTAGAAATACATCCGATTTCTCAATAGAAAATAAATTAATAATTTAAATTGTTACACTAAAGTCGAAAAAGTCGAACATCGAGCATATCCAATCCTTTCAATCAAAAGTCCTGAGAACAATAATGAACCATTATTTCAGCTCCAAAACCCTTCATAACGGTCTTAATATATCTACATTCTTGAACTCATTCCTTCCAAGTTCATGAAATTCCATTAAAACCTATGCATTTATCGGTTTTTTCCTACAGGATTGCAGGAATCATGGACATTGTTCTGGGTTTTGCCCGTGTAAATAGATCTGTTTACTAAGTTATTTGTGTTAACCAGAATTGCTCACAAAACAAATTTACTGTACAAACAAAGCTAGAATAATGTCAATGATTATATAATTGTTTACAACAATGGAATTTCTTGTTACATTTATTTTCGACATCAAACTGGTTTGAATAAACGAGTATAATTAAATTATTTTAGTTGATCGTTGAGCTTGTATGGCATATTAAAAAAAAAATCATGCACATGGTTAAGATAAATAGAGTACACATATTTAATAGCCGCTATACGTCTCATAGGTTCGACCGAGCCCGTTACGTCGTGATGTGCATGATGATTACTATAATGCCTTTGTGGTCAAGGCTAATTTGTTGTCAACCGTGGTTGGTATTTGTAGACGCTTTGGGTTCAAGGCGTTCTATGAGTTGTGGTATAAATAAAGTGAAGATCGATGTGTAATAGAGACATTCAGTAGTGAACCATTTTAATCCCAAATTATCCTCAAAACCTTTTCTATTCTTCTGCACATTAGAACCCATATTTTATATATGATTTTGTTTTGTGCTTTCATTTACTTTCACACGCTTCGCGTCCGTACGTTTCTAACAAAAGAGATTCTGTTTTTTTTTCCTCTCATTCCTCATTCTTTTATTTACCCAGCTAAGTGTTTGACGCTTACAAATTTCTTCTTTTGAACAGCACAGGAAATCATGATATATCTCGATACTCGAAGCACAGATGAAAACAGCCACCATACATGTGACGATGAGCTATAACCTCCTGCCGAATCAATCCTTGTCAGTCCATCCGTTGGACCTAACCAAACATCCAGGCCGCTCTCGGTAAAGCAGATAAATCTCGGAGCATCCGCTAAAAATACATAGGTCACTGTTCACTGCTGATCGAAGACGGACCACCTGCCTTCCCCTCCTGCGTAAACACAAGTAAATCTTTGACACTTCTCATATTCCTTTTCCCTTGTGTCGTACAGGAAAACATCCTGCACTCTGTCATTGATGGACAATCATTCAATTCTACATTCAGTAGCATAAATAAATTGCTGAAATGAAAACTAGTGGTTTTAAGGACCAGTTTTAATATATTTGTTTTACGACGTTTATTGAATCTGCTAAGATTTTTTTTCTTTCATATCCATTATATAGATTTTACAAACAAATCTATTTACAATTGCTTCATTATATTTCATACATTTTCTACAAATTTTGTTTTCTACTAATAGTGATCTGCATTGTACAAAAGTATAATAATGTACATTATACATTAATGGACTGAATATATTAATAGTGATGGGGCTCACCTTATTTATTATAGACGTAAAAGTAACATCTAAGAATAACAACTTAAACCCAATCTTAACCTAATTTTCCCCGACAGTCTGTTGCCATCGATGTGGGAAGGGTGGTGGGGTCATAGTGTTAAACACTGGGTTTGTGAAGTGCTGCAACAAGTCAAAAAAATTGATGTATCTTCGGTGGATGAACTCACCGAAGGCACATCGAACAACGGGGTCAGCGCGGCGTTCGTCAACCTCTCGAGAGAGGTATGTCGGACCGCTTTTCTCATGATCCCATTATGGAATTGTTGGATACTTTTAGATGTATTTTCAATATAGCCGGGCACTGTACATCAGACCTGGCCGGAGGACATATTTATATGTCGTTAGTTTGAGACGCAGCAACAAGTTTGGTGAAGTTAGCAAGTGGTGAAGACGGCAAGACCTGTATCGTAGTTGTTCGATTTCTTTACTAAAATGAGTAGAGAAATGGAGATGCCTATCCATTTTTATACCCAGATAGTATATTGAGAAGCCATTTGTGACACATCGTGTCTCCCAACTCCTCATCAAGCCACGAACTAGCGTTGTGAGAGAGTTTACTACTTTCAAGGCTTGACAATTCCTTGTTCTATACCAGTTATTCTTCCAATTATTGTGTAACGCAAAAACTCGAAGAAAATAGTCTAGCGGTTTTGTAGCGAAGGTGGCTTCGGGCTAAACTTATGGATGGCAGTGTCAGCTACATCGAGGATATCCTTGGTTAGGAAAGCTACCTGTTGAGCCACTTCCTCTTTAGTGCGGAGAAATCTCAGCTAAGATTTGTCTTTACATATTATAAACTAAATTGTAATTTTTTAATACATACATAACGGGTTAAAGGACTTATAAAGTGAAGTGGAAGTGGGGTAATGGACTAATAATGTGATTAATACTAAAAACCACATTTAAATATTTATTTTCATTAGTGTACTTGACACTTCTTTAGTTAGATTATTAAACTGTTTATTTAGGATTTTCGATTACTCTAAAATATAGAACTTGCTTAATAAAATAAACCAACTCGTTTATCAATTGCTCGTTAGCTTTAAATAATCAATTCAAGTACTGATCCCCCTCCCCAAATCGCGTACAAACTTTAAAAAAATATTTTTTTTTTTGTTTTTGGGATTTATTTTGGTACAAACCTTCAGGTAATCAACGCCAAAGTTTGCATACTTATATTTTAGCTCACTTGAGGAGCCCGTGCGACGAGGGAGTGCGTGACATTACAAGAGTTGAGTTTAGTCGGGCTCCCTGGCATCGGCTGGCGCCTAGGGGGCATCCCAGTCCCACATGTCAGGTGGTGGTTATAGATATTGTTTTATAGGACATGAGCTATGATGTAGATAAACCTCAAAAAACAAGTAAACCTCAATCCACCAATGTTTACATTTTCATATTCACAGCAAAATCTAAATCATCGCAAACAGAAATCTATTGTATTTTTCAAATTTATTCAATACTAAATGGAGTGAATAGGTGAAGTGAATTATCAAGTGACCATCTTATAAAGTATAAAAATAACGGTGATTCCGGATCGGTGTTTCCTAAAAATTTTCATTTGATTTGTTAAACGATCGAGATCCAGTGGAACAATTACTTGTTGAAATAATGAAAACATGATAAATAACTAAAACAGAAAAAATAATAAATTGAAATCGAATGGAAATTATTTGAATCTACACCTCTGCTATAGGCTCAAAACTTAATTCAAATGAATATATTTGAAATTCCGTCTACAACGTTTTCTTAACCATTAGAAAATAGGACTCTCATTTAAAATATCTTCTGAGATGGGATTTAAAAAAAAATAGAAGGTAGTGAAATAAACCCAACCTTTTTTTCCCTATACATCCCGTACTTAAACCAAAAACTACTCAGAGTACTTACAAGAGGTACAAGAGGTGTGTAATACACTTTAAGAATTTTAGTTAGAGTAAATTATTTTTAAGACCATAGGACCAAACAGCCTGGTAATGTTTTCTGCAAGTTAGTTACATTAATTTTGTATTACTACTTGTAGATTTATTGAGACTAGTTAAGCATTTTTGAGTGATTTAAATTACAATTTAAAGGTTATTAAGCTTGAGTTTATTCACAGATATATTGTTCAGGATTCTTTAATTTTCGAATTCCTACCAATTCAATATCAAAAGTAAACTTCATTCCGTCTTAAAGAACGTTTCACCTACCCACCAAAAAAAACATTGATTTCTTTAACTATAATTACAAAAAATTACATTGATTATGCGAGAGATATTTGTTTATTTATGAGCATGTATATTGTTTATTACAATAATATAATATAGTAAGTACATGCTTGTGATGCTAAAGCGGTACTTACACGTAGATATACTCCCTGTACTAGACAACAATAAAATGTTATCCCAAGAAGTGCTAGATGCTGACAAAAACCAATCACAATGCTTGAAAATTAAATGTTGCTCGATTTATGTCCGTCCCAGTTTAATTAACACCTTTTGGGAACGCCAAGGGCCACTTTAAAAGCGGTGTTATTAGTTTTGCAAAGTAATTATTTAACATTAATTACAAAGACTAATACTGCCGCCAGTGATAAATCTATAAGTTCCTAATTACGCTGTTTGTAATTGTTATTTACTATGAAAGTACATCATCGAACATTTATTATAATGCTATATCTATAGTGTTTTTTTTTTTTACCATTTACTCTAGCACCACCGATATATTAAATTATATACATTACCACGTATTTCTTTTATGCAATGGAAAAACAATTTGATTCTGCTGTGAAACAAGAAACTAATAATTAATAATGTAATCAAATTGTGAAAAAATAATTAGTCTTACTAATTAGCTGGTTTGTACATAACCCATGTACGATTCCGCAAATGGTTTTATTTGTTGTATTGAATCATTACCGTTGATTTCATAATCACAAATTAGTTCAACAAAAAGGTAATTTAACACTTGATTCATTCGCTTGCCATATTGGAAAATAAGCCGCTGAAATTAACGTTTGGGTAATTACTATAGTGAACCTTGTAGCTCTAAAATATAAAAGTGATAATTAGTACTTATCAAGAGTTAGAACACTAGCAGTCATAATTATGTAAGTTGGTCCGTTCTTAAGTAATATGTTGTTCCCTACTACAGAAACTTTTCTCTCTCATACACATCAGAAACTTCGCAAGTCTTTAAGTTGGAAACTAGTCCTGAGAAACATATCCTGTCATGGCTAAATAAATGCAATAAGTTCCTATCTTCTTCAATTCTAGGTAATCTTCTTATTCGAGTTGTAACTTATGAGAATACGTATGGGTAGAATAGTATATAAAGAATGTAGGACACTTAAAATAGGTTTCCTTCACACCACCTTCAAGCAGGTACTCCTAGTACAAGGATCCGCTCAACCCAAATATCCCTTTATTTTTCCCTCATCCTTAATCTTATAATTAGAGAGCTAAGAAAAAAATAAATAAATAAATAAAATAGGTAGCCTACATTCTTACCAGACGTATAACTCTAGAAAGGCTGATTATTTCTAATATAATTGTTAGAAACTTTCAATCGTTTGTCACATAACATTGAAATCTAGTCGAGGTATATTTCTCACAAAAAAAAACTCTTTTGCCATAGTTTTTTTTTTTGGTTTTCGCTATTATTCATTTAGATTTGGAACAGAAAAGTAGCATGCACTGCCCCTACGCAAGTGTTTAGCTTATAAATATGTCAGATTTTTTTTTTTATGCAAGTAGTTAAGTCTTTCGTTTATTTTAAACCGTTGAAAAAGTGATATTCAGTGACCAAAATGACTGAAAACAATTCTCCACAAAAAAATTTGGCAATTTAACTCGGGAACTTAGTAATCACCTCCAGTAAGTCATAACTTGTCAATATGAACTATCTTTAACTATACTCGCACATGTAAATTTTCAAAACAGTAGTTGATTAATTAATAAATGAATTATTTTTGGTTAAAAGTATCATGTAGTTTTTCGCAACAATTAAATATTTATTAAAAAAGCTATCATACACTCCCATAATGATCGAAATGATGTCGTTTCATGACTTTATATGTCCTTTATTTTGGCTGAACGAGGGGTAAAGTCAAAATCTCGGCCACCGGCCGACTCAGCCAGCCCCTGCCGGAGGCCACTCACACTCACAACAGGCCCGACCTGGTTGACTACAGACCCATGGCCCAGACCCCTAGGCTCAACCCTCATTGGACTCTCACCACCGTCCCGATATTACCCACGCCTCTCCCGAGGTCCTCCACACTCCTCATCCTCTACACACATCCTTAAGTCCTTAGGACTTCCCCTCGTGAAATTACCAATCCAAGATAAGTATCATTTTTTCCCCTTATCCTATTTTTATTATTTTGAGAGATATGAGAAAAAAATTTTTTTTTATAACCGATGTAAAAATATTTCAGGTAATTAAAAATGGAAAATTAGTGAGCAGTAACCCACAATTAATATTCTCCGAAAGGATGGTCAGGGAAACTGCTTCATGATATAAATAATGCGCGATGAAATTCCTAGATGTTATATTATTTAACAAACCAAGGGTGCTGTAGTGCACAAATCCTCCATACTCAACGGAATTATTCTAAAATCCTACTGCTCTGCTTAAGCTGTGTTAGCCAATTTGTAAATTTCTTGGAATCTAGTGTTTATGAAGAAATTCCTTTAATGCTTCCAGTGCTCTCGAACCCTCCGGTCCATCATGAGGGCTTTAAAAGAAGCTCGGAACCCCCGTTTTGTTTCGCTAGCGAATTAAGACCTCCCCCCCCCCCAAAAAAAAAGACTGCGTCGGAGGCTGTACTTTAAGAGGACATAACCCACAGAGTAGAAGAGGGGGAGCCTGGGCCCATAGATTTCGAGCCGATGGCCCCCTGGAAATGTGGTTCGCTCCAAAGTATATCTTTGGAAGCACAGTAACTTTGTTAGGTAAATGGTTTGAACCGGCTAATGCTTTCATATTTCTCTGGTTATTATCGTATTTATAATTCTACTTTTTTGCCCTTTCTATTCTTCCCCCCTTCGACCACTCCTTTTTTTCTGTTCTTAAACCCTTCAGGTCTGCCTGAAACTAATGCCTTTCTCTTAGATTAGCATTGAATTTATGTCCTTCCGATGTCGGCTACGGCTGGGTGCTACCTTGATTATTTGATTATTATTTTTGATTATTTTTTGGCAAATAATTGCTTTTTCCTTCAATAGAAAGTTCTAGTTGACATAAATTTGTAGCTGACATAAATTATTTGTTTTAGACTTCCGAAAAATCAAAATCAAAAACATTAGGCTAAAGCAAAATAAGCTTCGGTATATAAGTGGTTTCTTGTTAACCAGCATGATAATAACTAAAAAAATTACACAAATGAACAAAAGTGAAAAACTTTCAACGATATCAGTACTAAAATATCATAGGTAGATAAAATTACTAGGAAAATTAGGAAGACACTGAGGAAGATTGGATAATATTATGGAAAGGATAGTGTTACAGAATAGAAGATGGTGTGGAAATAAGGATTTAAATTATTAAACTGAAGAGAAGTAAGTTACTGCTAAACAATGGATGAGTGACTAATATTGGTAGTAATGGAGTGCCACAAGTTTTGCTGCACTGAGTACAAAATTATTATCAAAGGAGGCAAATCTTGGGGTTAGGAAATTCAGGTTGGATGTTTGAGAACTAGCTTTTTTTATAGCTTACTTCAATCGGAGAAGGTTGTAAAGGTAAGCGGGATTTTTTAGTAATGATGGCACAATATAGGATGAAGCCAAGGAAGGTGACGTGAAGGGTGGATCCATGCGATATGCATACTTCATGTATTACATTAAAAAACATTGTCGGCAGCAAACAATTGATGTTATATGATTAAGTAAAATTATTTTATAATTAAAAGAAAATCAAAAACATTAGGCTAAAGCAAAATAAGCTTCGGTAATAAGAGTGGTTTCTTGTTAACATTATTTTATATAGTTGTTTCTCCGTTGTTAGCTATTCGGATTGGGTTGTTTATCACTTGTTTGGTAAATTTCTAGTTGCACTTACATGCAGTGGTATTTGTGAGTTGCCTTGTTGTGCAGTAAATTTTTAAATTTACGAATTTAATTAAGTCTAATAATATTTTCCAAAAAGTTAACTAAGTATCTCTTTTCAATATTATTGCGTTGTAACGGACGTTTTTGTAATAACTGGTATAGTAAATGTTCGGAATTTCGTAGTCACGTCGTTTACTTTTGCGATATTCAGCCAGTATTTTATTGTTATTTTTTCAAAAAGCAAATAATGTTTTACTACTACTAATATCTACAAGATAAAAAAAAAAAAAACCTTCTATCTAACCTTTTAGCAAGCATATTACTCATTTTAGGTCCCTGGTGACCGGGCTATATGCCATGTGAACATAGACCTTATTACATACACCCCCCTCCCTACTAAACACTATTTAGGTATTTACATATATATATATATATATATATAATATAATATTTGTATATATAATATATGTGTGTATAGGTAAGTTAAAGCCAGAGGCAAGTTTATGTTGTAAACTAATAGGATCATGAGATAGCGGTCTGCCTATAACGCATATAATATAAGAGTCGCGAGGGGAGTGAAGTGTCTAGTGGATACGGGGAGTACTAACACAATAATGTGTCGGGAAACACTAGAGAGGATTTGTGAAGGAGAGAGAATGCCCCAAATACAGGTATGCTATACATGACTTTCATGCTATTATTTACTATCGTGCGGTCGCCTCTCCACTAGCGGTAGCCACCCTGCTCAGGTCTCACGTTCTCCCCTATCCTCTGATGTTTGTTCTTCCCTCTCTTCTTCTGTCTCGGAAGTTTCCGAGATCTCTGTCACTTCCAGCTCTCCTTCCTCCGCATGCTCTGAGCGTTTATCTCCATCAGTTCAGGTCTGTTCCCGTCTCTGCGTCGGCTCATATACGGGCACTGCCTGGCTACATGCCCTTCCATGCCACATTCGAAGCACCTAGTGCGTGGGAACTGTCCTGCCTTCTCGCACTCGTAGCACTTCCTGTCGTCTCGCCTTCTGCAGCGCCCCACATTTCCTCGGCTCCTTTTCCCCACCATTACTCTTTCTCTTCCACCGTACTCCGCCTCCTTCTTCTTCCATGCAATGAGTGTGGTTTTGGGGATTCTATCCGGCACTCTCCTCCAGCCCGTTTCTTCCTTGCCGACTGTGAGCTCTTCCTCATTGACACTGGTGTCCACCATTTCTTGGGCACACTCCAGAAATGTGCGTTCTCTCGGTAACCCCTCCTTTTTTTCCGGTCTCCTTCGCTAGCTGTAGTTTCAGTATAGTTGATAAGAACGCCATCCTGGCTTCTACTTCCGCTGCACTTGCTGTCTCCAGCCAGCATCTTCTCCGTGATATTATTATATCTGGCCAGCATCGTTCCGGCGTACTACCCGTTCGTCTGCTGGTGTCTATTCGTTTACCTGAAGAGTTTAAAAATTTCCTGTTCAGGGGTCCATCTTCCCCCACCGAACGCTTTCTTCAGCCGCTCCTTCACTACGTTCCACGAGGTCTCCTCGTCGGTCGACACAGTAATCAGCCGGTCGCCCCCTTTAAGTGATTTAGTTCCCCGGTCTCGCCGGCGAATCCTTCCAGATCCGAAATAGACTTCCTCATGTCCTGAGCTGTAATCGCCTATATCTTCATCCACCCCGATGTATTTGCGTGAGCTGCTTGCATGGTCGTTTGAGGTAACTGTGGTATATATGTTGCTATATTAAGCACCGCGGGTCGTAACACTCCATCTGGCATTTTCTTGAGAGAGAAAAAAAAAACTTATAGCGAAAGAACGAAAAAAATAAAAAAACGAAATTATTACTTTCCGCTCCCGTTCTTCGGGTTCCCGGGTTTCGGCACCAGTTAATCGTCGGCGGTCAAGCTTAAAGAAAAAATAGGAAAGAGGGAAATGAACGATGCTCTTGAACTTCTGTAAAGATACTGCTTTATTGTATCTAGTAATCCGACCTACATAGGATCATGGGTTGTTTACATCACCCTGGGGGCCCCTGTAAGGTCGAAAGGGAGGCAGTAATAGGGCTAGATAGATGGGAACGCGATGAGGAGATTCTGAGAGTGGTAGAAAATATGCCATTTCCAGCCCTAAGTGTTCGGGAGAAGGTTTCGGGTGCACACAGACCACAGACCGTTACAGTGGTTCGATAAATTAACAGAGTCGACGGCAAGGGTCATTCGTTGGAAGGAGTTCCTCAGCCAATACAACTTGGAGGTGATATATAAGCCTGGTAAGGAAAACGTCGTGGCGGACTGGCTGTCCCGGGCGATGGTGGTCAACGCACTCGACCAAGATCAGGGGGAATCCTCCCGGGACGGACGGCAGTTTTTGTGAGAAGACCACCGATGAAGAAAGAAGACCAACAGGAACCAGGCTCTACGGATGTAGTACCGTCGGCAGGAGGAGGGATCTCAACGGACGACAGGCCTGCGTTCATGGAAGAGCGGGAAGAAATTATCAATGATAAGCGCCGCCAGATAGTCTGGAAGACGAAAACCTTCGGTCTCATGAAAATAGCATATGATAGCTCTCCACGATCCACCACCACGGCCATATGGTTGGCGCCAGAGGTGAACAATGACCAAATTAGACGAGCCCTCAGATGCTTCCACACCAGGGAAGACCCATTTTCTTTACACTGCGATATAGGAAAAAATCAAGCGTCTGTGAAGCAGATTGGGGTACTATGATGGCAGTCTCGGATGAGAAGACGCAGAAGGAGATCACGCTAGCGTACCACTAGGGAAAAACAAACCACATGGGAGAACAAGAGACGGCTCAGGCGTTGAGGCGGAAGTATTTCTGTTGGGGGATGCGAAAGACGATTAAAGAGACACTAGCTGCATGCAAGGTTTATTACCGCACCTAATATGACAGGTACATACAGACCGGGCAACAAGTTGCGACTCCCACGGCGCGAACACCACTCATTGACCTTCAAGTGGATACATCCACTTCGCTGGGACACAAGTGAGTCACCGTGGTTGACCTCTTCAGCAAAACTGCTATGGCATACCCCATTCGGGAAATGTCATCGGAGGCAGTACTAGGCGCACTGAAGTGGTGGTTCCAATTTTACGGCTTCCCAGATCGGATAGCGTCGGACGGCGGAAAGAGATGAAGGCTTTAGACGTGATATAGCATGGCAATACTCCAGGGCATCCAAAGAGCCGAGGAGGAATTGAGCGTCTACAGTACCTTGGGCGATCATCTCTGCGTCTACAATGCCGACAAAGGGTTGGAGCCAGCGGTATTGCGGTTAACTATTCTGTTCACGGCCACCGGGTTCTCACCCTAAGAAATCCCTTTCGGACTTCGTGGGCGTCGCCGTAACACGAGCAGAACGGTGGCGGGATACGAGACGTCCGCTCAACTCACCACCAACCGCGTGGAGCTGGGGAAATTGTGGGGGAAGGTCACCACAAAAATCTAGGAGGGTGTTGAGGGAGAACGCGGGCGTCAAATCTCTAGAAGTGTGCGTCACGATAGGCACTACGGTGTATCGTAAGATCGGTTCCAAAAGGAGCAAGGAGGTGTCCCGTTATGAGGGTCCCTTCCGGGTGATCACGATTCACGAACACAATTGGGTGACCATCCAAAGTGTTCATGAACTAGTTCCAAAGTGGCAATTTCGAGCAGTTAAAGCTTCCAGTGGGGAAGCCCTCCAAATAAGAAATTGACTCTAATTTCCTCACTCCTGCACACATCTCATTGGCTTTTTGGTGCCTATACTTTTGCCATATACATGGTTTTTTTTTATTGCTTTATTCTTTGTATCACATTGGAACCCGGATAAAGTTATGTTCTGTGTCTATGATTATAAGACAGTGTTGTGCTGCTCTAGGCGAGCAGGAAATTATTATGTCAGAACTGTATATAATTAGCATAAGTGTTAAGTTTCAGTTCCCGACGGATGGTCAGGAGCTGGCTGGGGGGAGTTAAAGACAGAGGAAAGTTTTTGTTGTTAACTAATACGATCATGGGATGTTAACAACCCATGATCCTATGTAGGCCGGATTACTACAGACAATAAACCAGTCTCTTTACAGAAGTTCGAGATTGTCGTTTAATTCCCTTTTTCCTATTTTTTCTTTAAGCTTAACCGCCGAGGATTAACTGGTATATTTATATATATATTTTTATATTTATATACATATATTATAGGTTAGTATCATATGAATTGCCTCAACTACGTAACTTGAAGCGGGGGCCTCCCTCCTGGGTTCAGTCTATCCAATTACACGTCTGCTGAAGAAAGTTCATTTTGTTTTTTAAAATTAATTCTAATTAAAATAATAAAAAATAAATAAATTTCCGACCTTTATCACGAGTGAGCCCGATCTGTGTACAAAGGGAGAAGAATAAAATGATAAAGCTTGTTACCGTTGTACAGACCTTTTGTGCAGTCAGCATAAAAATCAGTTTGTTATTTTTCAATTTTCCTTTTTCTTCATGAAACAAAATACCTTGTGAATGGTGCCCATCACTATTACTTTTGCTTTTGTGTGTCTGTTTGTTTGTGGAACCTCCCGTCAGCGGCACTCGAGACTCCTTAGGGAACGAAACAGCAATTATAACAGGATTGTTATTTGAACATTTCATAGCAATTTTTTTTTTAAAAAGCTCTATCTTTTTATAAATCATAAATTAATCATGTCGCGTAATATGTAATATTATGTAATATAATGTCCCACTGACTTTAATTAACTAATTATCTGTGATTTTCAGCTGTTAAATTTTTGTTTAGCTTAACAGGCATAATTGGTGGGAACTTTTGGGGAATTTCATGTCTCAGAATCGGTAGATGTCTAACATACTTTGTGATCTATAACAGCACTGTAAATCTCATATTTCAGCATCCATTGCCACGTTTTTTTGAATCTATGATTTCGGTGCAAATCAACCGAACCAAGTTAATTACCTCACATTTCAGATTAAATAAAAGATGCTAATATTCCATTATTCAATTTTTAGATTAGTAACAGTAAATAAAGGCAATTATTATTATTATTATTATATTAATTGTGGCTGTTCAAATTACTTTCTACCATGAGGTAATAAGATTTTTTTCAATGGATTATGTTTAATCTGACATTGAAAATTTCTTAGTTTGGTTATGTGAATTTCAATAATTTACACATCTATGTCTCACCCCACCTTAATTTACAAAAAAAAGAAAATGACGGTACCTTTTAGTAACTTAAATCGCCATGTTTATGGTTTGGGAGCATTATACCTTCAGGGTGGTAAACTACAGTAAGCCTATTTAGACATGAATAATATGTGCATTTTTCTACGTCACCAGACGTTGTCTTATTATGTCTATTATCTAATAGATGTGGAACATGGAGTAATTTATTTTACTTACTAGAGTGAATAATTGAACATAAATCACTCCATGTTCCACGTCTATTTTTGTGATACTCATTTAAATGTTTAATAAAGGTGTGTCTGTGTCATTATTATAAAACGTAAGTCGTTAATCTTACTTCATTCCTAAAACTGAAAGTAGATATCCCAATTCATAACTTTTTATTAAAAATAAAGCTATTTCAAAAGATCTATAAATAGTTGTATTATTGGCTCAAAACTTTATTTCGTAACATCTTGGATTTTTTTTATTGAAAACTTTGATCTTCATTAGGCCAAGTTAAAAGTTTAGAAGAATTGTCAATTATAAATAGATGTACAAAATATTATATTTTATGTTTCTTTTACGCTACCGTTGGGTCTTAACACATTTTTATTTAAAGCCATTCGATGCAGTTATTTATGTAAATTGCCTCTAAAATATTAATATGAGCTGACCTTTTTAAGGTCATGTTAGTTTTTGTTTGAAAATGTTATAAAAACAACTGATTTTACATGTATTTTTCATTTAGTAACCTGATGATATGAAAATCATGTTACATCACACAATATTGCCTTATTATTTATTAATTACTTCCTCATTGAGTAGGCTATCAATTTGAATATATCTGATTAATAATATATCAAGACAAGGCGGTCTTTTACGTTATGCCTAATTACAAAATTGTTTCGTGACTTTAACATCTTTGATGCATTGTAATTTTAATTGGAATACGTCATACTTAAAACAATACTTTCACAACCAACGTCGTATTTTATCCATCCAGAGTTGGTGGGGGGGGGGGAATATTACCAGTTCGTGTTTATGCATTACACCTACCCTCGTGATTATTTTTCTTAAATTAAAAAATAAAAACTATGATTCGCCAATGGTCTCAGGACACCTTTAATAGTCAAATGTGATCACGATGTGTAACGTGTGGAATTAGCGTATACAGCTTTATCCATCGATTAGGAATTGGCTCACCTTAATAACGTTACCCATAGCCGCTCGCTTACCTTGCCAAAACGTCCCTTAAGCGCCAACCTTCTAATTCCACTGTAAGAGCACACGCTTTGCGAAGGAAATTCCAATCGAGTGGTAAATCCATTGCAGGGCGGAGTGCGGAAGCCGAGAGGAATGTAAACAATGTTAATTATGTGTAGTTGTTAGGGGCGAAAGGGGAGGAGGGGGGGGGGGTCGGATGAGTTAATTAAAAGCTGGTTCTACACAGCTCCTGAAGTTGGCAGCGGTTAATTTGGCCAGGCCGACAGATGGTGGTCGGATGGCAGGGTTCCCTCCTCCCGGGTTGGTTAGTGAAGGCCCTACAAATAGTGAAGGCAACGAGCCAATAGAGCATTGGCAATATTAAATGTTCAACGGTTTGAGGATGTGTCATATTGGCGTATATCATTCTCTGAGGAGCAGCCTTCCTTGGCTATTTAGGCTCTTCTTCAAAGGCAACACTAAATCCACTGAATTGCCATGCTCTTGTGTATTGATGTTATATCTATCGCTGCTTACACAACAGTCAAACCATCAGCTATAACTCAATCATCAACGTTACTTAAAATGAAAATAAGCGCTTTAAGTAATTTATAAAACCAACATTTTTATTTATGGGTTACACTCAAACCTCTAAAACGGTGTATTGACTTAGGAAGATCTTATTTACTTATGAAAACGGTTATTGTACCATCAATGGTCAATATGAATAGGAGCATGGAGCTCAAATGTGACTTGCGAAGGATTTAAAGTCGATAGTGAGAAGGTTATTTCCGTTATTTTATAATAATTAAAAGTTGATGATGTGAGAATATTTACTTATAATAATTAAATCTTGACCGGAATATTCCTTTCAATTTGACAGATTTTTGGCAATTAACCGTATAAGGTATACAATTTAAAAATCAACAGCAGCCTACTGTGGTGACTCAGGGTTGGCTACACCTTACACTTCTCCACTCTTGCAGGATTCCACCGCCCTACATCCTGTGATAATGCCTGAACAAATAATAGTCAAAAATTGGGTTTTGTGCAAACAATACATAAAAGAACGGAGTAATAACGATATATAAACTTCAATCCCACATATTTAAGCTAGCCAAGCAATGAACGCCGTCTATAACCTACTAAAAGCGGCCAACACCACCAATGATTTATATACCAAAGAGCCGTCGTGAAAAACGGCAGTTGAAGCATGATTTGACTAAATGTATGATTTAAAAATAAACTTTATTGGGGTCTTATAATTACAAAAAAAAAATACGGTTTTGGATGACGACTGTAGCAAAGTAGACAAAATAATCACTAGAATCCCCATGTAGCAATGGTAGCTTGTGAACCCGTGGAGGTTCACCCCTACATTATAATTATAGGACGAGTTCGTTTCTAATTTAGGACTGGTTTTTGCACGGATTAATCCACTGAAGGTGTTCCGACCAAGTCTAGTCGGGGGTGTCGGATAGCGTTCGTGTAGGGGTGGGGATGAGATTGATTGTGAAGAGGAAATTTGCTACACAACAATATTTCGGGCGGAAACTCAATTACGAGAGCGTACCGGTCCACTAAGCGGTTTCCCTCGATAAAAACTGAATTAAAACCCGCCATTTGGTAAATTCTTCTCTATACCCAGCCACCCTCCCTTTATAGGCTACCACTCATCTAGCCAGCCATTCAGGGCTTTTATATATAAAGGGGAAAACAGAGGGAGAAAGGGACCCGAAATGGATTTATACCTCAGGCTGGAAAAACTTCATTCACCAGCAATAATGAAACTTTTAAAAAGACTGATGAGTCAGCTTATACATTTAATGCCCCCATTCTTTCTTTCGTTCGGTCGGAAAGTAATTTTGTCGTCTAATAGCCTCTTCTAAAAATTACCAACGCCGACTGCCATCGCTCGATATCATTTTATCGCTTTAATTACATAAATCATATACATTATATCAATTATTAAATCATTACCTATAGTTCTAATTATATCAAAGATAAGATTTATGTAGCGTATCTTAAATATGACACAAATAGTCCATAATTTCACGCTATACCATACACAGTTTTTAAACAAAGTCAATATGGGTGCTCTCTATGGATCAATGATATTTCTTATTCATGGTGACTAGTTCAATTTCTTAGGACAAGACTCATTTTTCCTGCTATCGAGATCTTTATTTTGTTACCTGTCAAATAAGGGCAGCCGAAAGAAAAATAGAGTGGGCATAAGTTGTGTTTTCTGGAGTATATTTGATTTGTGAAAGTTACAAGGTGGGTGTAAGACCGTGTGAGATTGTTTCAAATAAGTTTGTAAGTGTATATTTCATAATATAGTTGGCACCTTGGTTCGCAGGACTTCCAGAAATACCATCGTTGTATATTTTTAGTTTTTGCAGCCTTGATAAATGGTTTTGTTTAGGAGTTCCTTGGTATCATTTGTGCACAGGAATAAGGCGATTAGCATTAAATCAGCAGTATAGGTATAGGAGAAAAACCTGAGATGTCAGGCTGAAAATAGCTGTTACTGGTACCTCTTATTAATAATGTATTGGAACTGACACTCAAATTTATTTTAATCTGGAACGTATATGTTCTAGAAAAAGGCAAAGTACAAATAACACGAGTATTGCCTATTATGTAGAGCAGTCTTGTTATGTTGTTTATATGTGTCATGTAATCGCGTGATAAATTAAAACATTGTAATAATAGCTGAATCATAGCAGATAGACCGTGGATCTTATTATGAGAAAAGTATAGTAAAAAGCGCCAGTTGAACCTAACTGGTAGATTCATAGATTATCTTAAGTATTGTAATAAAACAGTTTATTGACTATCCACAACTTATAACCTCTTCTTTAATGTAATAGCACTATAGACAGCTCTAAGCTGTTATCTTCAGTAATTTCAAATGTGGGATGTATAACTCATCGAAAACAATAGTATATTTTTTACCTGTTTAACAAAGGCACATAACTCTCACTTAGTGTCCCTCGCATGCGAGAGAGGAAGCGGAGTCTTAGAAAGTCCCCCACGCTCCTCCGTCAGCCGCGTCACTGGATACGAGCCAGTGGAGGATGACGAAGAACGCGAGAGCCACATACGCTCAGGACATGATTGAAGAAACTGGCCATTGCCAGGAATCCCACTGTTCCGCATTTATAGCAGGTCACGGGGCCACTGCCGTTTCAGTCTCCGAGGAGGATTATAGTTATGAGTGGTGCAGTGCAATGACTGTGCTAGGGGATTAGGATGGTTGGATAGGTTACTATGGAATTTTATGAACTTCAAAGGGATGAGTTCGAGAATGTAAGGTATATTAAGATCGTTATGAAGGGTTTTGTTGCTGACATAATAAGGGGCATTTACTGTAGTTCTCAGGCCTTTTGTTTGAAAGGATTGGATACCCTTGATATTCGACTTTTTTGCTGTCCCCCATAGCTGTATGTCCAGATTGGCTTAAGTATAACTTTGTAAATTAGTAATTTGTTTTCTATTGAGAGATGTCCTTTAAAGTAGTCTGTACAGTTGTCCAAAGCGTCTTTTTACTTCTTGTCTTTTTAGCCTCGTATGTGGGTTCCAGGTCAGTCGTTTGTCGAGATGGAAGTCTAAGTACCGAACTAACTCGGATACACGGAGAGGAATAGTTAAGAGAAACTAGTGGACACGACTTGCGGCAGAGGGTAAAGATAATGTGGGAACACTTTGCTTCATTAACTTAAATCGGTCACTGGTTGCACCAATCCTCGATCTCATCAAGGTGTTTTGAAGGTTATGGGATGCTACATCGGGGTCTGAGTGGGGTGACAAGACTGTAGTGTCATCTGCAAGTGTGGCCAAGAAGGTATTGGGGGTAGAGGAGGCATCGGTGGTGTATAGGTTATAGAGGATGGGATCCAGAACACTGCCCTGTGGAACTCCTGCTTTTATGGGATAGTAATTAGAATATTCTAAGCTACAGCGTACTTGAAAGAAGCGGTTTGAAAGGTAGGACTGTTTTACTGTTTTACAATTATACCATTCGACAATCAGCAGCAATTTTTATACTTAAGTATTGCTGCTCAGAGAGTTTAAGAAATTAAAAGCAAGTGAAATCAATCCTGAATATATGGCTCAAAAATTATAGTTAAGAAGTTCAATTCGGAATCAGAAGCTATGGAATTCGTTTTCGATGGGATCTGTTACTAACATTGCGGGCAAAGTAACAGAATTATTCTGCTATCATTAGTTAATTGTTATTTCATATAGTTAAAAGATATATGAGGATGTTGGCGAATCCGGAAACAGCAGATTCAATAAGAAATTCAATTAGACCCTTTGTATTTGACAGAGATTAGCAATGGAACATACATGATCTTCAATGCACACAGGACATCATGGAAGAAATGTACTCTCATCATGGATTCATGATCGAAGGAAGGGTTAACCCGATCTGTTGTTAGAGGGGGTGGGGTGGTCCATTCGTCTTCCCCCGTAGCGATCACTTTGGCCGAATGTATAATTAACTAGTGCTGAGTAGGTGTCGGGTAATTGGGCTTTGAATGTTTTAAAGCGCACCCATACGCAAGCCTACACAGAACAGGCTAAGCTGGTGAAATGGTTACGCATTGCTTACTCGTCACTCATCGACATTGTTGTTCATCGATTTCTGCTTGCTCTTCACATTAATTCTTAATGTGGTGGACCAATAGGTCCAAAAGAGAAGATACATTCATAAGATTTCAGTCTGCAGACCCTACCTGACCATTTGTCTTACTTTTTAAATTACTTCCAGCTGAATGAGAGCATTTATCTTAATTACTTATTGCCTAATAAGGCAGATTGTAATTTTAGCATAATAAAGGAATTAATTAAAAATAAAAAAATTAACTTCTAGCTCGAAACGTCAGCAGTTATTTAGTTGAATACACCTATTTCAATCAATTTAAATCAAATCCGATGGAGCTTTTTTGAGGATTATTTATCAAGACAAAATTTACGTGAAACGGTGATCATATCGCATGATCCGATACTATTCAAAAACAATTTCTATGACTCTAGGGCATAAATATTATATTGCTTCCAGCCTATAAGAAATTTGAACATTTCTAGTAAAAGTTTATGAGCAATTTTATAAACTGCTAAACAGACGCTCAGGACATGATTGGAGAGACTGGCCATTGCCAGGACTCCCACTGTTACGCGCTTATAGCAGGTCACGAGGCCACTGCCGTTTCAGTCTCCGAGGAGGATTATAGGGATGAGTGGCGCAGTGCAATGACTGTGCTACAGGATTAGGGTGGTTGGAAAGACTACTGTGGAATTTCATAAACTTGGAAGGGATGAGTTCTAGAATGTAGGGTATATTAAGATCGTTATGAAGGGTTTTGTTGCTGACATAATAAGGGGCATTTACTATTGTTCTCAGGACTTTTGATTGAAAGGATTGGATACGCTTGATGTTCGACTTTTTCGCTGTCCCCCATAGCTCTATTCCGTATGTCCAGATCGGTTTAAGTATAACTTAGTAGATTAGTAGTTTATTTTCTATTGAGATATGGGATGTCCTTTGAAGTAGTCTGTACAGTTGTCCAAAGCGTCTGTTTAGTTCTTGTCTTTTTAGTCTCGAATGTGGGTTCCAGGTCAGTCGTTAAGGGGACCGTTGATTGGATAATTCTAACACTCGGTATGGTGTTTTACAATTAACAACGGACGTTTGATGCTAAGTCTAATAAATGATTTCAATTTAATTTTAGTAAAAACTTCCATTTTTTGATATTATTATCACATATTATTTTGATGTATGTTTTCTGGTCCTTAAAAGGTTTTATCTGCACATTATATTTTTTTACACGTAACCTTTGTTTGTTTTCTACCCTGTACTATTTTATAGTTGATATACCGATCAGAGTGCGAAATAAAATTTCAATCCATTAACCTGGAAATTGAGTGGCGAGATGGGGGTGGTGGGTGAAGAACCAATTTCTTCTTACTGCTTCCCATGAATATTAAACTCAAAAATGCTCTAATAGCACCACCAGCACAGTTAAATTTAATATATTTTCCTTTCGCTGCATTACCGTTAGCATTTTATATTTTTACTTAGCATGAACACCTGTGGCTGTGAAGGAAAACGTTGAGTAATTTTCGCCTGGTTTCTTTGACATTACTGAAAGTTATTACCCCATTATGAATGTAACCTCATTTACTTTTCTTGAACTGGCAATATGCAATAAAATGTTTATTGCCAACAAAAAATAATATTACTTCATAATTATTTAATGCTGCTGTAATGAAATTCATTTCCTATGTTTATGTAATTTAGTTTTTTATTCGCATTAATAACTGAGAAACTTTTTTGTTCTATATTTATTTTTTTTGAATCAGTTAAAAAATATTTAGGTTTTTATGGATTTTAATCATTAAAACGAAAAACATTTTTTTCTAAAAACATTAACAGAGTTTAAATACTGATGTACGTACGGTACATCTCCTTTAAAAAAATGTCAGATTAATTAACTGTTCTTAAGATATTTGTTGATTAATATGAAACTGTTTATAAATTACTGAATTAAATTATTAGTTTAATACTTACTTAGTACTATCATACTACTTAGTATTATCATACTACTTCATATCATTAATGGCTGATTAGGTGTCAAATAGAATATCACAATATACCTAGATGTGCTAATAATCATAATAGAAATAATAACTATACTAACAACAATATACTATACGAAATAATATACTAACACGTAATTCTATAAAAAAACGATTGAAATTCGACTTCTATATGTCTTTTTTAGTTAGCCTGCTAAAACATTTTTCATATTCCGAAATATGTTTTTTTTGGTATTGATTATTTTTCTAAGGATGATAAACTATGTACTAATAAATCATTAAGTTACGACTTTTTCAACAATAAATGCCTAGTTACCATTTCTTATTGATGCGAAAGAGCATCTTATTGCACTGATGGACATTCGGCTACGATTACCATAGTAATTAAAAGGTAATAAAAGCTTATTAGAATTTATTTCCCAATGGGGTTTAAACGAGGCTCACTCAGCTTCGCTAGGAACAAAAGTAGCTGTTTGAAGAAAATTGTAACTAGAGGCCAATGAACAGAGAGAGGCCTATTAAGGCCATCTCTTCATATATAAAGGCACTAACTAGACATGTTCCACGAATTGATATTCATCATGGTGGTCGCATAATATTTTTTTGGCAACTACAATAAATGTTATAAATTCATTGTTTTGGCAAGTGCAAACAAAATGTCGTTGTTGAATACAATGTTGGTTGTTGTTTTTTTTTGCAAAAATGGCAGTGCGCATTAGGAACGATAACGCTCCAATGGAAGTTCAGTTTTCAACTTAAAAAAAAATAAACTATCCAATGTAACTGTATGCTACAAAAAAAAACAATATACATTTCGGATATTCTATTTAGTATCTCTGGTTAGAATAGCATATGTTCTGTGCGCTATCTCGTACTTGTGTTACGTGCCCCACTCCCCATCAACTCGCGCGGGTCACTGAACATATCGTTAACTCCCTCTGCATTCCGAATTTCTTTCCAGTGCTTCGGGTTTATACAAAAAGCAAAACAAAAAAACATATCTATATCTATATTAAAATGTATAAATCGGAAAACATTTTTTCCCCCTGGTGATTTGCATTTTAACTGAAGCTTTGATATAGAGGAAACGGTTCAAACGGAATACAGCAGATTCCCAATGAGTTTTGTTAAATGTATGTGTGTTAAAATGATTGGTAATATGACACAACATTGTAGAAAGTTTTATTATTTTAATGTTCTACTTACTTAATTTTAACTCTGATACATGTATTAATTCTGTGCTAAGTTGGAAAATGTATTAAGACACTTTTCCTAACTAGGAGATTTTTTCACATTCCACAGTCTATAAGAACAATACTGTTATGAAAAACCATAAAGCTGCTTTTACAGGTGTGATTGTCTAACCAATGATGGTTGGCTAATAGTTAGATAGATAATATCTTTATATATCACTTAAAGACTCTATGTTATGAAAAGTCACTTATAACATTTGGACATCTAACCCTCTCTAAGAATTCAAGAAATACTATTGGTGATAGCTACTTTTGTAATCACACCGCAATCACTGTAATCAGAGTAATCACTGGAATTACACTGCTTTCATTCGTATAAGCCAAATAGTCCCTATATTCAAAAAATAAATCTCATCTATTATTGATTTATTTTCGAGATTATTTTAAGAATGTTGTGTTATATCTGAAATTATGCGAAATATGTTTTCCGTTTGTTTTTTTGAAGGCGGATAGAACTAGGATTTAAAAATAAAAAAAAATAGGGTTAAGGGTTATAATATCATTTATAAATGTGGAACACAACTGATGTGAAAATAACACATCCAGTTATCTAACGAAAAGATAGAAGTTTTGGTACAGTTTTCATTGGAATTTGGAAAAGCAATTTACCTGAGGTTCGTTTATTATAGATTCATTCTAAAATATCTATAATGCAAAAAAATATATATATATATATGACCATCGATCTTGCAACGTATCGCATGATGACTGAATATGTTCATGGTTGCGTAATTTAGGATTGGTTTGGGTTTTTAGTTAAAAATAAACATAGCGTGAATTCATTACTTCAAAACTGTTCCTGAATTAAAATTTATACGTTGATCAAAGAAGACTATATTTTGATTCAAAATAATTGATGTTAGTCTTTGATTTTCAGACTAGAAATATTGCATATTACCATAACATTATTTTTTATTTAGTAAACATAGGAAATGGAGTGGGCCTTGAGGATGTGCACTCTACGTATCTAAATCCTTTTTATTGTTATTGAATAGTCAAGCAGTAAGGTAACAAAAAATAAACAAATTTGTAAATCTGCAAAATCTTTACATACATAGTTATGCATACATACAGAAAATAAAAAACGTTTAATTTTATTTTTTATTAATTATATTAATTGTTCTAAAGCTAAATTTTCTTTGTTTTTGCAAATTTTAAGGTAAAATTAGGTTGTTAATAGTTTTTTGAGATAGGAAACCTTATCGCAACTTAAAGTCCCAATCCAAAATCGCTTAGTGAGCAACAACCTTGGATTATTTTTTTTTTAGCGTTGATTCATTGGAAAGGAGCTGGGTGTTTTGGCGTCATTCAATTGTGAAGCGCTACTAATGGCATCGAAGGCGTTGGCACCCATGTTGTCATCGCACCCTCTCTAGTCATTTATTCATCAGCCAAAAAGGCGGAAGACTGCCATCTGTTCCGGACTCAGGATAACATCTGAGAACTTCATATACTATTAAAATAATTGAGCGGTTTTCCGTGTCGGCCATTAGCAATGAATATCGGATAGCGCTGGGAAATCCTGGGAAGGGTGAACTGGCCGTTTTAATTAAATTAAATCATTCCTTCCTTGTTATCAGTGGAAGAAAAACCATTAAAAACATTATAATTGCGGTATTCAATGCGGTAGCTTTTTTTTAAAATATTTAATATTTGTTTCCAAAAAATAAAATTGTAAAAACTCAAATCCCAAATTTCCTAAATGATAAAAACAAAAATCATGACAAGTGCGATGCAGCCTTCGATTAAAAGTTTCTCATTACGGTAGCATGATCAATGTTATTGATGGTGTGGTCCCGATGTGGCGTGTGTATATATCATGAAATAAAGCACCTTCAGTTTCTCCACTGATTCACTTATTGGCACCTGAACGTTATCGACGGACTGTTCTGCCATTGTCATCGAGGGTTAGAGCTGATAGTAACCAGGTGAACGTTCGCATGAACCGGTAAGAATGACGGGATACTCCAGCGAAAACGTTCAGGTGAAAATGGCTTGGAGAGAATTAATGTTATTGACAGTTTAATAAAGTTTTGTAATAATATTCCATGCTAAGTACAATCACCTACTCAATATGAATTTTTTAAACAGTTCGAAGAAAACAACAAAAATGTTAATCAAGGCGCTTAGATATATAATTTTATACCCTTCTGAAAATTATATAAAAACTTTTTTTTATTGCTACTAATAGCATTAATAGCACTTACTCGGGTTTTCGGAAATGTCTACAATTTTTAACATTTCCACAAGGAGACTTGTGAATAGTATGCATGTAAAAGTCCATGTCTCTAGCTTGAACAGGGATCTGTGAAACGTTCGGAAACACAAAATTTCTGATTTTGAAAATATCAATGTTATTTACACTATACCGTACATAATTAATAGGAATGTTACTGCACAACTGTCATGTACTTTGTTAAACATAAGTTATTACAGTGCACTAAAAGCTATATTTATTTTTCAGGTAACTTTTTGCAGTGTGAATCAAATTTGACTTGATATAAGGTAGTATGAATTATGTTTTGGTTTAAATTTGACATTCATATTTTTTCTGAATATATATATTATATAATCCCAATGATAAGTTTTGTAGGTACTCATTTTTCATTTTATTGAAAAGTTAGTTCTTCTACCCAATACGACTAAAATGTAGACTATTATTAACCCTTGATTATTATTTATGTGGTTGAATGGATTTGCAACTTATAAAATAGGGACGGTAGTAATCCTTTATGAAGTAATTCCTTCTTTGATAATTGCTGATTAAAAATAAAATTTAGAAACATTGCAAATAATAACTTATATGATAGTATGATTTTATGATTGTTTTTTCTAATGTAAGCCTCCAGTCTCTTCAGTCAATTTGTATGTTTATGCCGGCAAAACCCACTGGGAGAAATGAGACATCAAAACTCGCGTGTGACACTTTCTTTAACATCTCATATTTGTCATGAGATAATGGATTTGAATACACCAAATACAATAATTATAAAGATAAAGTTATTAGTAAGTAATAAAGAAATAAGTAAAAGGTTTTATGAACTAACAAAAATTATTTTAATCAATAAGCCACCAAGTAAGTTTAACAAAGACTTTGTTTCGGTTTGTTTTAGTACAGTATAGATATGTAATTAAATAAAAATTGCGCATCAAAATTGTGGTAGAATAAATGTGAAGAAAAATCAAAGTGAAGAATTCCCAACACATTTCGTTCAGGTATAATAAAAGTGATCAATCGTCAACACATTTCTGGCACGTACAATTAGTGTGCGAGGGGCATTGCATTTTCCACACATTTTCTTCGTTATTTCCTTTTTGCTTCGTGGACAGAATACACAGAAATTTTCTCTTTTCGTAAATCGGCTCTTCTTCAAGTCCACCTTTTCGTTTTTCGCGCTCATTCTCTCTCATTATTTCATGGAAGATTCGGTAAGTAGTACGTATATGACTCACTAAGAAAAACTCTAACAAAAATCAACAACAAACGGTAAAATTAACAGAGCAAACATATATAAAGAATAAAAATCAAATGGCGGTATTAACGTGAATGTGGTTTATTCACAATTGCCAGAAGAGCATCAATAAAAGTATTAAAACTATATGTGCTACTCGAAACTAATGGTAAAAATTTACGATCACAATTGGGTTTGTTTAAACATTTCCTTGTTAATTAAGAGATATTGGAATCTCTTGATGATTTTTATTCATATGATGGGTACTAAATCAATTTGAAAAAATAAATAAAGCTATAAAAATTCTGTATTTATTGGACTGGAGCCTAAAGTATATTTATTCGATTATTGCTTAATGTGGAGCTGCTATTTAGGCGAAATAAACGTCTTTAAAGAATAAATTAAAGGGAATTAAGGAATAAAGCACATTTCTCCGAAAAGCAGATCGAACCTCCCTCTGGCCAAATTAAAGAGCATTAGTTTTCCATTTCGGTATGTCTTATGCAGAGGAACCCCCAGACTCTATTGCCCGCAAACCTCTGTATTATGTAAGCGTTGAATAGTGCACGCAACCTGTTCCTTTTTCTTCCCTCTGCTCTTTTTTTCTCCTTTTCCGTTAAAAACAAGAAGAAAAACAAAAGAAATCTTAGAGGACTTTAAACGGCAAATAAATAATTACCAAGAATTACTTTTAAACTGGTACCACGATTTGCCCTGTATTTTCCCTGCCATCTTGCTTGCAAGTTCGATAGATCTGAAATATTAATGGTGTATTCTGAAACACCTCGGATCATGCTGATTATGCATTGGTTAAAATACAATAGCGGAAATTATCTAAAACAAAAAAAAAAAACATGCCAAAATTGACCTCACAATTATCCAGTAACTATTACAATTTACCAAGGGCATAGCTCAGAAGCTATTTACAGTTACAATTAGCTTGCTCGTCATTAATAAATGGGATGTATGATTTAATTTATAATTACGTACAATACACATTCGCTCGATATAGTCATACACTATCTGCTCAGGAGCCCGCTTACTCCCAAGGCAAATCAAGGCAGCTGGCGGAAGGTTTGAAAGTGGCCAAGAGGAAGGACAGAAAGATGGCTAAAGCGCCCCTAATGAATATCAGCACGTTCTGGAAATGAGTGTGGATGATGGCTAGTAGTACCTTAAACCCCATGACATACATTTCTACTTAAAATAGAACGAGAGACTACCGCCACTTCAGGTGACGAGGAGGATTTTTCGGATAAGTGTTACTGAATAAGGAGTGGACAAGAGCATTTAGAAAAGCATATAGGTATTTGCAATTTTAAGTTTTAATAACTGTATCTTTGGACAAGAGCATATGCCATACTAAAACATTTTTATTCATGTCAACGTTTTGGCTGATCTCAGTTGTTTTAAATGTTGAAAGGGCGATTTTAAGTAACCAAGATGACTTAAACAAAGTGGTTTTGAAAAAAAAAATACGGAGAAATCTTTTTTCAAAATCATAATTCCTTGGTTTTGTTCTTTTACTTCTCTGATCATCCTTCCAATGTCTGAGACAGTAATAGATAAACAGTTAAACATTTAGTTCATATTTAGCTTAATAATATTTTAGTCTGTTAATGAGTTAATACAATAAATATTTGATATGGATAAAAATAAAAAATGAAACCCTGATCCCTAAACCTAATCCTACTCACTAGTAAGTATATAAATGAATAATTTAGAACTGTCAATAATTCATCTATTTATATTTCATTATTCGTTTTAGGGTAAAATCCAATATAGGAGCACTAGATAGAATGCTACACTTTATTAGGAACCGGTACCTAAAAGAAAGATGCAACTGAATTACTTTTAACGAATTCAAACTTCAGTAATCGTATGTGTTGCATGGTTTCTCATTGCAATAAATAGCATTATTGAGGAAATAACTCCTCCTGGTAAGGCATTTCTTTTCACAGATATCACCTATCAATGAAGGCATTATCACCGACAAACATTCCATTCGTTATAAAGATCCTGCACAATTAGGCCCACAAGATTGAACAATGTAGATTCATTCCTTATATGGATTCAAGCTTTTGAGCTGAGGTAAAATACCGAGACTGAAGCCGCACCACGATTCGCCGAAAATAAGTCAGGTGTTAATTCAGTCCGTTAGGAATAACTGAATGTAGCTATTTTCAAACGGAACGCTCATGAGGGAGTTCTTTCCTGACGCTGGCACATGAAGAAATTACTCTGGAGGTTGTGGGCTCAGCAACTCTTCGTGCTAACAAGATCTCCCTCGTCCGCCTTTGCCTGTCTCAGGCGAAGTCTTTTCCTCTCTGTCTCGTCTCCTGTCGATTTTATCAAGTTTCAGTATGGCGTAACTGGCTTTATTAACTCTGCTTTGGTGACATTTGCTAAGGCAGCATTATGGCACTATCATTCCGTCTCATTGATTCCATAAGTCAGCTGTTAGTGTTCCCGCTTAGTTATTTTCTAATAGAAAAAGTACGACCCAGGTTTTACCGGCTATCGCACTTGCTAACTTCACCCAACCTGTCGGTTCGTCTCAGACTGATGATCAATAATGTCTCCTCCGGCCAGCTCTGCTGTACGATGCCCCGCTATGTACCCACTTGACTGACAATGCAGCGAAATGTCTCCAACATTTCTAGAATGGGATCATGCGAAAAGTGGTCCGACATACCTCTCTCGAGAGGTTAAAGAACGCTGGCCTGCACCCGTTGCTTGGTGTGCCGTCGGTGGGTGAGTTCATCCGGCGGAGACACATCAAGTTTTTTGACTCGTTGCAGCACCTAGCCAACCCAGTGTTTAACACTATAGCCCCACCACCCCTCCCGCATCGATGGCAACAGACTGTCGGGAAAACTTAGGTTAAGAATTAGTATGTAAGTTAGTTTTAAGTTTGATCAAAAAAGTGAGCCCCATCACCTTTGTTAGTCAGTTTAGTCCAGTCACGTATAATGTGTATCATTATACTTGTTTATTCATTATATAATTTTTATAAAATAACAAAACCTGTACATAATGTAGCGATGATACAGGAAATACAAAAATAATTTGTAAATAGATTTGCCTGAGGAGCTATAATTATATATAATTATTTGTAAATTTATAGGGGCTATGAAAGGAAAAAAAAATTCCGGTATCACTTCCTAAGTATATCCCCAAGATGAAGGCGCAATAAGTCAGTCAAGTCCGATTCCAATTTATTATTATTTCAACTAATAATTTGTGTGGCTGACTAGAGAAGTGATGCTGAGTTAAGTTTTAGGTGAGTCCTGTCTGTGTTTGTGAAGAATAAATACATGGCAATCTTTCTCATTTTTAAATGAAGCTTAATTTACAACTCAAAAACTGCTACTTCTTATGATACTATTCACTAAGTAATATAATGAAATCATTCATTACTATTACTCCCCTACTAGCTCACTATCTTTTTGCTTATTTTAATCCGTAAGCACGATAACGATCAGAACATTACTCTTGAAGTCACTATTAGTTGAACAAATATAAAATAAAAGCATTACATCACTACACCTTGAGTACAGATGTAGAACTTATTCAATTTTGTATGTCTTTTAAGGAGGGGGTGAATTCTATTCATGAGGCTAAATGGACTGTGCCCAAGTAAAAAAAAACACATTTGCAGAAACAAGAATCCTTCTCGAGTACCTCATGTGAAAGTACACATTTGCAAAGGTTACAGGAATGTCAATGGTAGTGTACGAGACATTGAAGTCTAACATATAGGTGGGGGGGATGTCACTTTAGCAACAGATTGAAGAGTTATTTGTTCCTGCGAGGCCAGGTCGGACGGGCTAAGTCCCAATCTGCGTAAGTAAGCAGTTATTCAGATGGGCCTTGGGGCTTACGTTGGACCGCCTGGTCCATGCA
Source organism: Acanthosoma haemorrhoidale (assembly GCA_930367205.1). Classification (NCBI taxonomy): domain Eukaryota; kingdom Metazoa; phylum Arthropoda; class Insecta; order Hemiptera; family Acanthosomatidae; genus Acanthosoma; species Acanthosoma haemorrhoidale. The sequence goes on from OV884011.1 coordinate 143,615,599, forward strand.
TAGCGATGAGCTTTGGAATAGCACCATAGCCTCTACACACCCGCTTGATTTAGTTTACTTAACACATTACCGCTAAAGTAGCATTTGTATTCCGTTTGTGTCTTTTCGATTTTACTATGGCGCTGCATCGCACTTTGCGCCACTCTCCATAGTCACCTATAGTACTTCGGGCGATGCAATTTCTGCTTTAAGTGCTCTCATAAATAATGCTGGGACAGCCTTCTTGATTTGATTATACCGGTGCTGTTTATTGATGGTTTACTTTTAAAGAGTTAACCAGTTTTTCGCCAGGTATCGTTTATTTTTATTTGTTTTCCAGCAAACCTACCAAAAAAAAAGAATTCTTATTTCTGCAAATGTGTAAATATATGCCCAAGTAAAAAAAAAAAAAAACCATTTGCAGAAATAAGAATCCTTCTCGAGTACCTACCTCATGTGAAAGTACACACGTGCAAAGGTTACGGGAATGTCAATGGTAGTGATATATTGTAACATTCATGATATTTGAGAATATCATGACCAGGAACCCTCCCATCTGGTAAGCATCTTCCCTTATGCTCTTAGGAGTGGGGATGAGATAAAAGGGCAGTCTTGGCACAACCGTCTTGAAGAACGGACTTAGCAAGCTCCCGAATGGCGGTTACCATACAGGAAGAGAGGAGAAGAACCAACAGCAGAAAGTAACGTTGGTTGGATTACCGGAAGATCATCGATTGGGTGATATTAATATTGTTTTTATTATGGATCCATTAAAAGAAATTGAGCTCAAATTTCATGTTTTTTGTAATTAGTAGTAAATATCCTAATTTAAAAGGAATTGAATATTTTTTTTATACTTTTTGTCAGCACTCTATATAATTATAATTATTTCTTATAACCATTTTATTTGAATATATTTCACAATTCCTAGTTTCTTAATTTATTAATAACTACAACATTAGCCTTGAGATCGGGCAATTCAATCGGGATAAATTCCTATGTCAAAGACATAAAACAATTCGAATTAAAGATCTCATGACGGACCTGCCAAATTAGTTAAGGTAAATTGATCAAATAAAGTAGAAAGAGAAATGGTGAAAAATGAGGTATGTTACAATATATATATATATATATATAAGGGGATATCTTTTCTCGATCTTTAATAGATCTTTTAGAAATTATCGCGCAAATTATTATTAATAAAATAGGGATAAATATATATATACACACATGTATCTGGTAAACGCTCAGATTTATTTTCAACAAATCCAGTACTTTTTTTTATATTATCCGAAAACCCTAGATTCATAATTTCCAAAACATGCACTGCGCTATACCACGTTCACTACCCCGGTGATTCGTTACTGAAGTGTAAACCTGATAAAAAAAAAATAGACGTCTCATTTGCTATCCATGCTTTAGCAGAAATAATGTTTATTAATAGAGCAGACTCGAAAACACAGCAATATTCAACAGTTTATCGCCCCATTTCAGATATAAAGTTTCCAATGAGGTTTTGTAACTCTACATGTCATTGTAATATAAACTAAAATGAGTCTCGATACCAATGGAAGTGTGGTTTTTTTTTTCAGTGTGTATTTTTCTATCAATGTGTTTCAGTATTATTTGAAGGGATATAATTAGCTATTCAGAAGAGTATTTGAACCGTTGAAACTTCAACACTAATAATTTTTAATTAACCTTCCATTCATTTTAAAGTTGACTGGAAATACCCTGATTTTTATTATTCCTAATATTGAGTATGGTGCCTTTTCGATATAGATCCTTTTCGACCCCCCAACTGAAAACAAATTGAATCAGGTTCAAATTTAATAACAATTGCTACTACTTATGTCTAATCACAGACGATTAAATTCGACCATTGAGCTCAAAACATAGTTAAGCAGGTATATTCTTTCATTTTATCTCAGGATGGGCCTTCACTTGATCACTGAGAATAAAGCGGGGCTTGAGTAGCCTTTGTGCTCTTAAACGGCGCAAATTAACCTTAAACACTTAATTGCGGTTACAATAAACTCCCCAGGCAAAGGAACAGCTTTAACCGGGCGGCCCTCTCTTTCATCGCTACAACGGGAGCTTCAATGAACTTTCTTCTTTGTCTCTGTCTAATAAGCAGAGGGGTGGGTTTTGATTCAAAGTGGCCGTGAATCTCGTTCTGAATTCCGCCCCTGTTACGACAGTCTCAATTGATGTTAAGATTAGTGACTAATTCAAAGACGCTCAGAGAATATGAAAAAAAAAAAAAAAAGAAGAAGAAAATTGAACGAAATGGCTACTTATATTGACGCAAACGTTATCACAACTGCTCTCCTAACGCTTATCCCCTAAGGAACAAATAAGATCAACTGCGTCAGATATAAATTTGGGTTAGTTATATAATTCACAATAGTTAATATTATTTGCGTTGATTTGGGTCAGGATGTAAAATATGAGTACCTAATTACCAGACCATCCATATGGAACGGAAACAAACATTCATATTATGTCAAAAGGTTGAAAATATGAATGTGCCATGTTATATCAAAGTAAGTATGAAAAAAATCTTCTTTTTTTTCATTACCCTTAGTCCATTCTGGACAAACATTCCTACATATTACGTTTTAATGATTTTTTTTTCTTTTAAATTGAAGCGTAATCAGACTAAAATCGGCAATGATACAAAAATTACCTAAAAATACTCAATACTATTTTTCTATGTATCTGAGCATCATTATATCTGTAGTGCTTGGGCAAAATGGGATGAGTATTTTTTTACTACTTTTAGAAAACAAAAAAAAATATAAAAAACCTAATTTGTGAAAATGTTTTGAAGTTTCTTTTTTTGTGGTTTTCATTATTTTACTCAAGCACCTCATATATGACTTACAGTGGAAGGTAATAGTTGGTACAGATAGGAACACTTGATTTATGTGAAATTATAAAAAAAACAAAAACATATTTGGTACCTATTTACCTTAAGTTTAACTTAGGGATTATAAGTTAAATCAATAATCAATAAATCAATCAGCTTATAATCCCTTCTTCCCTAGAACCGTCCTGTTGGATCAGTCCAAAGTGGCCTGGATCCGGTTCCATGGCTTCCATCAAATATATTATAATAAGAGTGAGGGGGCCCAGAACTTCACCAATCATGAAATAAGTTTATATTTAGGCGACATACGAACGGCATTCAATGAATGATTTCCTTATGTCTGTTTTGACTGTGTCTAAATATAAATTAACTGAAATTTTGACGGAAATGTACTTTCACTTATCCGTCCTTACTTCGGCTACTGCATCGTCGATTATGGTATGGCCTCTCTCTCGTTTATAAAGATGAAAAACTAAAACTCCTTACAAACTGTTCCCTTAAATTTTGAGGCTCACTAATTTTGAAAAGGTATTTGGAGTCTGAATGGGCATTTTTACAAAGACATAGACTTCTTATTACAAAACCTATAGCCTCATTAAATTTAAATGCTCTAATAATTGCTTACACAAGATTTCGCTTCTGAGATTAACTTTACCTTTACGTTTCTCATTAGTTCTCTCAGAACTGTCATTTTTCTTCCACGCTTTTAAACTCTTCCAAACCTTTAAAAAAGTTTACATTTGTCTATCATTCTTTTTTATTCCAATCCAGTTTTTAAATCTCGAGTTAGTAAATTTTTTTTTTCTCAACTCCCAATATCTAACTAGATTTATTGCTATCCCATTATAGAGTAACTGCCTATGATATTCAGCAGCCTAAATAAGTTTCTTAAAATTAATTGGTGTTGTTTATTTTATTGTTTACTAGTTACAATAGAACTTACAATCCATGAAGAAGCTCCGATATTTTGTTACGAAGTCTTTTTTTGTTTACTTTTTAATTTTTTGTTTTATAAATAATCATTAGCCTTTGCTTGTTTGTATTATCATTATTTTCAATTGTTTTATGACCTAGTTTAAATTTTATTGCTTCATTAAATTTTACTGTATACGATTGTTTTTGGGGAGTGGTGTTTACAAGTTTTTCTTCTTCGTGATTCAGTGGCGTTATTGATGTGTGCCCTAGGGACGTGTATGTCCCAGTCTAAGTGAATGGGTTGGGTTCAGAACTTGGTGCATTGACGAAGTTAGTTTATCCAGAGCATGGATGTCTAAGTTGTGAGCCTTTGTGCTGATCTGATACCGAAGCAGCGCTTTATACTTGATGATGTCCGTATCTTGCAGATTGACTGTTGGATGTGAGGACCGATAGCCGAGATTGGTGACTGACTCAAAGAGAGAAGGTTCCGACTCAAAAGGATTTCGTCTACAGCAGAACTTGAAACCATCAAATTAGCTGCATCAGATAAGACCAGGCCTTTCTGGTGAAAACATGACCCAAATTTTAATAAATATCTTTCCCCTTTAGCATCCCTTATAAACTCCCCCCATTCATTATTTTGAACCATAGATCAGAAGGCTCACAATGTATTGTTCTGATTAAAAAACCTTTTAATTGTTCTTCAATCTGATATTAAAACAACAATATAATAGAATAGTATTTTCTTAAGAGTATTCCCAGGTGTAGGTTATTAAGAAACCCAACTTATGTTGGTCCTCAGTTTTTTTATTATAAACATACTAGTGCTTTCAGTAGCATAAACTTTTATCTCCGTTAAAATATGAAAAAAATATATCCATATACATCAATAACTAATTTTGTTTGTGTTGACGGATTTAAAGACCAAAATGTAGGGTCATTTACGATTCAAACAGGTCTTAAAATTAACATTAAAAGTCATCTTAATTTTAATTTGTATTATATGCCCTGTTTTAATTGTGAATGGCAATGAATTTTAGCCTCCTGATCGGTTGAATTTTCGCGAACTGGTCACTATGTATATGTTTCTATATTTCTCATCTTAAGATTCCAGCCATCGAAAGAGCTAGTATTTTTAGAAATAAAGACCTGTGGGCTGAGTACGTTGGGTAATTTAATTAATTCAATGTTTTTTTTATTTTGATTTGTGTAATGACATCCTATTATAACGGATAATGTTATTTTTTATAGAAGGGACTGTTTTACTTTTTATTTTTGAGATATACTTTTTTAATTGACACTTCTTCAAGTTCATTAATTAATTAATGTTACTCTTAATATTTTATTGCTACTAGTCCAACACAAGTAAATGATATTTTTATTTAAGAAATCTGTACTGTCATGTACCTTTAGGTTTTAAGGAAATGATTATTGCACAATCAGAATTATAAAAATTATTTTAAAAATCACTGAGAATAAAAATAAAATCTGCAAAAAGTGCAAAAGTTCATTGAAACTCACGGTTAAGTAGCAACTATTTATTATTCTATCTAACCAATCTAAACTGTTAGAACTTTTATTTTAGCTAAAAATATTCTTGGCCGCAAATAAATTTTTAATTTTAGATTTATAATTTATTAGTAAGGAATTTCATTTGATTTTTTTTATAATAAATTTTATTAGGAAAATAATTATTGGGAATTAAGTAAGATCTAAGTCACATCGAGTTCTTACTTAAAGTCTGTGGCCGTAAAAATACATCAAAGTCAGGAGCCAAAAGTTTAATTTAAAAATCACTCTAGTAACAACCGAACCATGCAAATCCCCTCATTCTGAATATTCGCCGGTCCAATGAAGAGAATATGGTAATTTGTCTTATTTTACTTTTACTTTATAAATTTATGAGCCGTGTGATGATGTGGAACAAGTGCTGTTTCCGCATGACCTGGTTGCCTCCAGCTAAATCTTGCGAATAATTTGAGTATAGAGGAGCATGACGAAATTGTGGGTGCCCCTTCCCATTTTTCTTTTTCCAGGTCGCCGCTTTTTATCAAAGTTATCACAGCGTCCCCATGTATTATTTTATGTTTTAATTATTAGTGGTGGCTCTGTCGAGTTAATTAGCACCAGAGTAGCTTTAGCATTTGTCTCCTATAAAGTTTTATGATTTAAACGATTTCGTTGCCTCGTAATTGGAACGGTTTATTTATCATCGATCTCTACAACAGTCGTGCATTTTTTTCACTAGGTAGGTAAATAAAAGTTTTTTCTGTGAGGATATTTTCAATTTTTACTTCGTTTTATACTTTTAAAAAGTCTGCCGTGCCAAAACTGCCATTAAATAATCATTTAACTCTTTATTAATATATATTTTGTTCCTAGTGTTTAGTGTTGGTGTCGGTGACAAATAGAAGGTGAGCCTCATCACCTAGTGTTGTAAAAGAACAATGAACTATTAACGACAATAAAAATTTATTATACTTAGGCACTCCGCCAAATGCATGTAAATGCAGTAAGAGGAGAAACATGTAATCCAAATATTTTGTTATTTTACTTTTTGGACATTGTATTGTTTTGTTGAGGTTTTGAAATAAAAAAAAAAAAAAAAAAAAATATTAATATATGTTACTTCATATGTAAAGAGAGAGCGGAACGATTTGGTGATTCTAAAAATAACAAAATGCATGACACTCTTAATATTTTTCATATCGATAAATGTTTTGGATTTGAAGCTGTGACTCATAAATCGTCCGTGGTATTTATTAGCACTCAAATGACACCTTCCAATACGTTTCTTAATTAAAAATAAGACGGCAGTAGACCAATTAATTGAAGTGTTTTTGTCTACTTCGGAGTAGTTCCCTACTCATATTTTGTTAGATTTTATGGATTCAACTTTGATCTCAGGATAAGTTGAACACAAAATAAAATTTTAGGTTTAATATATGTTGCACAATCTTTGATTGTTTAAATTCGAACTTAAAACGTAGGGGTGCCTACAGAAGCCATACAACATTATTTTATTAATAGTTGAGGATACATGGGAAACGATGCAAAAAAAAAAAACAATCCGAACCCACTTTTTCAACAAAATTAACAGATTACTCAAATCACTTATATGACTCGAGAAACTCAAACAGGGACTACAGCTATAAGTCCTATATTCTATACATATTTCAACTATAAAAAAAACATTAGCCTTGGATAAAAAATATTTCCTATTTCAGATGAAAACAGTTGTTTTTTAAGAGAATTAATTAATAAAATTGAAGGGTTGAATGTATGTGGGCAATAGATAAAAAAAAATATTTTGTATTAAATAAAGGTGTTTTAACGTCTCTTCATATATACTATGAATATTTCTTTATAAGTAATTATAAACGGAGAATGTCCACGAAGCATTTTTAATTAAGCATTTTAAAATATTAGAAACTAGAGTTTTTTAACATCCACATTCATTCTCTCAACCCTTTAATCATTTCTGTATATTCATTTTCATGAAGTATGATGAAATGGCCTCATTAGTATAATTTTCTTTCGAGCTAAGAAGTGTAGTGGGCTACAAACACCGGTTTGCCAGAAAGGAGGTGCGTGCCACCCCCTTCACTGCATAAGTCCCCCGATTTATTAACCGATCTACTTTTGGGACAAGGGCCCTTCAGTCTAATTAAATGCGTGATTTAAGGCTCCAGTAAGCCTTTCCATTTATAATGGGACCTGTAACCCAGCCGAAGGCCCGACACCCCAGGGTGTGGCTTACCCTTTGTTCGACCCAGGGCAATAATCAAATTAGTCAGCGTCGGGGACGGAGGGTACCCCCATATTAATGGCTTACTACTAGGCTCTCTGCTTTGCAATCTTTTGTATTGAATTTTTGGTTGTACCATCTGTATATAAACCTGTATGTGTCAGCGTAACAGATTTTAGGAAATGTAGTTCCGAGGATATATGTATTGCCAATTTTTTTTCTGTAAAAACACTTGAAATAAAATACTCGTCTGCACGAAATGTTTTTATTCTAGGATGATGGTGACTATAACCTTTGCATTAAATATTAATCAGCATTTGTTAAGTACATGAAAATGGTGATATGGTCTGTAATACAACTAACCCAGATTAGTTCACATCTGAACCCTTCAATTTCCTTATATATATACAAACTATTAGTATATAAAATATATCCAATCAACATTGACAGATCACCACTTTTGCCTATTGTACATAGCGGATGTTATTGATGTGGTTGTATACTCTTATACCCATTCGAACCCTAATATATTTTATTAAATTACATTTCACTAGTATGTTTGTAAAATTGTTTGTTATATTGACCTGCCAGTAGTTGGAGTTCCATAGGCAAGTTTATCTCAGATACCAACCAGGATGCTACAGATGAGAGATATTTTGTTAAACTATGGTGTTCTGCATCGAATATCGGACAGTATACAACAGATCCTCCCAGGATTGTGGATTAGCCTACGAAACGGCCTGGAAAAGGAATTATCAAAGACGCAATGGGCGACATTAGGATTAGTATGTTGATTGGAAAATGTAGATTGACTCCCTTCGGTAATCACTCGTTTCAGAAAATATAAGTTCTCATGAAGCAGACGATCATAATCGGTCGCCATCGTGAGCCGCTCCATACTGTAATTGTTGCTGGTGTTTCTGTGTTACGTGGAAGGGAACTGGATAGCACTTCTGAACGTGCCGGGTTCGAGCCAACCTCATAGATATAGAAAACTATCTTAATTAATATTCTTGCTGATTATGTTCATATACATTCTTTGTCATATGTTTTGTAAATCCCTCTTTTACACATAAATTGTGGTTTTACTCATGCCTCTTGTCTTAGGGTCAGCAACAGTATAAGGGGTTGGACGTCCTGATAAAAAAAAATGTTTCTTACTGCTGTTTTGCATATTTGTTGTGCATTGAATTTACAAAACCTTCAATAGTACAATTTTCGTACGCAATTTTATTAGATCTCAAAATGGTAAAATAATTTTAAAACTTTTACGTCTCTCTTCATGTTTTACGACAATGGCCGTAAAAATCCTCCGGTTTTTCCTGTATCTTCAAAATTTATTTCGGAGTTTTTTTTTTTCAGATTATTCCCCTGAAATTTTCAGTGACTGTTGTGGTCCGCAGTTCTCTGTTTGCCCTGAGAGGTTTGAGGTCAAACGGGGGCAGGAATGGGACTTAGAGACAGTGGAGAGCGTGCTGTGGTATCACAGGCATTAACCTCTAATCGGGATCGCACACCCTGCGGACTGGCAAATGGACGGCTTCTGGCGAAGCCGCTGTGTTGTTGTGGCCGCTGTAGAATATCAGTGTTGTTATAGTCTAATAGGGACCCGCCGTATGGCGCCTTAGACAGATGTCCCGATGACATTTGGCATCCGCAGTCCACCGTCGGTATTGTACTGTTAATTAGTGTGGCACAGCCTCAACTGCTGCCAAATCGAGCAAAATTACATGTCTTCAGAACCTAAGGACTGCGTACAATATAAATAAATTCATTGATTGCACTGAGAGGTTCTACTTTCAAACTCGGACGAGGATAACCGTTTTTCTTTTGTCTCACAAATATTACAGAGCGAAGTAGTCTGAACACCTGCAAAGAAATAGTTATAGTTTTGTGAACTGATTTTTCAGTAATTTTCTGTACTAATAGAAAATATAACAAACAATTTTTTCTACAGCTTAAGGCTAGTTAAAAAAGGAACTTGGTTTTGAGACAAATTTACTTGAACCCACAATTTCATAACATGTTCATTTCAATTTCATTATTTACACGTCAGCGTAAATTATCATTTACCTAAAAAACAACTATAACACAGTGGTTTTATAGTAATTTTAGTTAAGTTTTCTCTGTCCCTCAAAACTTCTTCTGTTGTGAACTTGCCAAGGATCATCCTGTTTTAACATCTAGCTAAAGTTACTGTCATGCCAACATCATTTACTTAGTTAAAAGACTTAATTTAATGAGGTAACGCAAAAAATAAATTCATTAAATCAGTTTCTTAATAGCAGTAATGCTTCACGATAAACAGGCAAGCATAAGAAAGTCAATTTTTTCATAATTTGTAAGCAAAAACAGTGAAAAATTACTAAGATAAACCAAATTAAATTAGATTAATTGATTATAATGAACATCCTAATTTAAAATAAATAAATAAAATTATTCTTTTAATTCAAATTAAATTATTTGCAAGTAAATTAAATATTAACAATTTAAATAATTTTTGCACTCTTTCAAATTTAGAATGAAGATGAAATATGCCCATAGAAATTAAATGACAGTTCTCCCATCTTTTTCTTACATAGACTCACCAAAGCTTTCAATACTTTTCAGTTCGAACGTCATCAGAGCACCAATCTAATTTAAAATAGTCTAGTATTAAGTTTTAAATCTTCTCATTTCTGTCACTGGATAAAATTACTCGTCAGACTTCGAAAATATCCCCCATTGGTTTTAGAATGTTCTTAAAAAATGAAAAAAAAAATCGTTGTAACTAAAATTGCAAATAGTTGCAAGATTTTTCAAAAGAATCTTCCACAGGCCAAATACAACAAACGATTTTACTCTTAGATCCCAAAAATGGTTTTACTTTTTATATAAAATATTATTTTTAATGTGAAGAAATTTAAAATTTTGGAGTAAAATGTCACTTATTAAAAATGATTTTTTTGGACTGAAAAATCATAGTACTATAGTAAATAAGTAATTCTATTAAAAAATAATTGTAAAAATTACCACTGATTGAAGGGCCCATTGTCAATAAGAAGATAATACACCATTAACATGTGCCGGGTTACAAGATTGAAAAATTGTACTCAAATGCACTTGGTTTTACGTTTGACTAATACCAAACAAATGTAAATCATCCAAATGGAATAAACAAACAGTTGATTTTTGGAATTTTGTCCATTGTTCGATGCACTGTCCATGATAGCTGTACTGAATACGTATGGATTGTTTTACAACAAAGGAACTTACTAATATCAATGTCTCTAGTTTCAACAGAGGATTTAAAGTTGTGATTTAGTTTCAACGAAAGTATAGACAGTAACAAAAAATAAATTTAAAAATATAAATTAAATTTTTAAAAGTATACAGTTCTTCATTGCTTATGTCCGTTGTTTTACGTCGTTGCTTATCTCCTTGGTTTATTTATGCTTCTAACAAAACGTTTATAAACAAATTGCATAGAGTTTTATATAATTGACATAAATTAGAATCAAAAGCTAAAAAAACCTTGACTCAATCAGTTTCTTTGTCGATTCGTCAGTTTTTATAACAATTGAATTGAAAATAAACTCATCTCTTTAAATGGAAGATAAATTTAACTTCAAACAACGACTGGAAATATCTCTCCCACATAATCCACCCCTCATACATTCTTGCTAAGGGAGCTCGGCATCAAACGGAAACCAATTTGTGACAGATCATGGCCCCCATCATGAGCCCATGGGATCAGTGGCATTTTCGTTAAGGAGATTATGGGGAGGAGTCTCGGCTGTGTACGGTGCTACATGAATATGCATACATACCTACACTGGCACACGAAAATAGCCGTCGCAGGGGCACTGATATCGGCAGGTGATTGGTGGGCTATTGACAAAGGATGATCCAATTAGATCGCTCGGTTCCGGGGCTCCCAACAACCGCAGCTCTTCGTTCATACCCTGCCCTCCATTCAAAATTACAACCCGGTGGCAAACTTGGCCGAATGCTTTATCAGCACGACTCGCTGGTCGTTGTTAACCTCAAGACGTCTCCGTTGTCTTTGTGCAGTATATCCCGGAGTCATCCGATATACTTAGTGGTTGGGAACCCGAAGGTTCCAGTCGAGAAGTAAGCTTTATAAGTCCCTGAGCTCTGCTTGTTGAAAATACTTATAATTATAATCCAAGATTAAGATATTTGTCATTCTCACTTACATTTATTTTTCTTTATTTGCCAGATTTAAATTGGAATACCAATCCCGAGTATACTATTAAAAAGGTTTTTGGGCTACTTTGAACCAGTAGATTGTAAAAGATTGTTTTCGTTTAAAGTATTTTAAGAATTCGTATTTTTAAATGTTCTTAAACTTTGTGCTGCCACTTCGGTTCCTAGTTTGTAATTAAAAATAAAATAAAAGTACACTAGCCTTTAAAAAAATTGAGGCTTATTAAGAAAATTTGATCGGAATTGAAAAAGTTGAGACAGTCGGGTTTTTATAGCACCAAATGTATTTAGTATTCTTTCAAAACAAAACTGGAATCATATGGCAACAAATAAATATAGAAAACTGTGGTTGAATGCGTTTGACTTTATTTTTCTAGTTTCGAACATAGATTTTTTTTTAACATGATGAGCCAAATACCATACAGAATCAGGCTTGAATGAAACCTCCTGAAAAGCTAAAAGTTAAAGAATATCCACTTGTAAAAAATGCAGAAAATAAGCATAATTAAATTTATTTTCAGCAATTATGTAAATAAATTACTTGTAACTGTCTGAATTTTCATTATTGTTTTGGAAGAGTGTGAACCTTAAACATTTCTTGTGAGTTCAGCATAATTGATGTCTACTGTATAATTTTGGTACCTGAAAATCGAATTTAAAACAGCTGTAACAGGGAAAACAAATATGATTGGTCTATTAAGGTCAAGAAAATATTCTAATTTATTTTATTTATTATCGGTAACCGACCCATAACGGATTTAAAAATAATTTCAAATTATCCTGTCATTACAAACCAAATATTGTACTGTCAAAGTGGATAGCCTGTAATTTTTCATTTCCAAAAAGTCTCGACAGTGGAAATAAAACGTTCTATTCCTCAGAGATGTTATTCACAGCTCATTATTTTCGATAGTTTGTAGGCTCAAGCGATCCAACCTTGAATATTAAATATGAGAAAAGCCCAATTTGTTTTTAATAATAGAAAAATGATTAACACCAAGATTCCTTCCGTGACAGATCTCTTGGCAGATATATAATATTTTATGGGCTGAATCTTTTCTTGTCTATCTGTATGTATCATGACAGTAGTTGTAAAACATATAAAATGAGAATTTGAAGAAATACCGAATTCTCGATTTAAATGTTATTGTATTATTAGTCCGTACTCTACTTAACTTAACTAAGTAAAAACTTTATCGAAATAGAGCGCGATTCTTAGTATAAAAATATGTGACCTTATGCTTTCTTATAAAAACAAAAATAGGCTATTGATATACTCTTCCTGAATGGATATCGTGTAGAGGCGTCCTAACTCTTTTCGTAGTAACAAATGATTCATGTTTGATTAAATTAAGTAGTGTAAAAATAAATAAGTCATTTTTTGTATTCTTGTTGTGTTACAGTACCTCTAAAACTAAACCTAGCTCTTGTTTAAGTCTTTCAAGGAAGTCCCCAAGGTAGACTATAGTTTTCAAATTCTTGTGAGTTATTTTGCCTTTATTTAAGATATACCTACTTTAATGACTATATTTATTATTATTAATAGCATAGTAAGTTGTATGAGTGAATTAAAATACATCAGTATAATAATTTAACTAATTACAACTAATTGTAGCATATCTTGGTTAAGAGTTGGATGAAGTAACTTACTTAGCGGCAGAGTGCAAGACACCGGAAAAAGAGGCAGGAGATTAAAAACAGAAAAAGACTGAGTCGTCCTTTTTGGTAAAGTGAAAGCAATGTTTGCATTGCTTCAACTTAAGAAAGAATAACTGCTCAGTACAGGCGGTCGGGGGGAACTTTTTCCAAGACCGTCTGTTTCTTAGTTGAAAAGGGAACAGGACAGGGTAGTGGCTAATGAGAAAAATAATTGACTTTCCTATTAGTAGAGGCGGTAGCTGTCACTCGGGCACACTTTTTGGCCGCTGAGTTGTTAACTTTAATTAAACTTCACACGCTACTAACCCCTCTTAGGCTGTGCGGATCGCAACCCAACTTCTGTCTTACAGGGGAAAAGATCATAGGGAAAAAAAAGACCACCCCTTGTTCTCGGGGGAACTTGCGAGAGGGCGGTGTTGAAGAAGACCCGTGATTAAGTGTGCATACCCCCAGTAGTTTGGATTCATGAACTATCTTTAGAGGAGTCGTGATATGGATGAACATGGCTGTCTCCTTTCAAAGTGACTAAAGCATTTAATGTTTTTAGATGTTCTTTTCTGGACTATTTAGTATTATGTGAGGTCTTAGTGGTTCTTCCAGCAGCAGAAGTGAGAAATAATCGTTTTTTACGAGGTATTTCGACATGTTAGTCTGCATCATGAAACAAGGGGAAGGTTTTAGAGATTAAAACAATGTCATTAACAACTAGTAAATCAATACTCCTGTTATAATTTGTGGAAGAATACACCCATGAATATGTAAATCAGTTTAAAATTATTAAATAAGTAGAAAATATTTTGTTTTCTTGTCTATTTTTTCCAGGGGTGTTCATTTTCATTTGTATGTATTCGGCCATTACTATTGGGAAAAGACATTATGTTTTTTGTTAGGGTAATTTGTTTTCGTGACCAACATTATTCTATTTTATACACTTGAGAATATCATCTCTCTGTTTTCTATTTTTGCAAAAACTAGTGAGGTTAAAAAGGGCTATGTATAAACACCGTGACTATCCGCAGTGACCATAAAAAATGTCAAGTCGACAACAGCGCAAAATAATAGAATTATCCTACTATGTAGAAAACCTCTGAATAAATGTTCATGAAGTATCGGTCTCAAGAAATTCTTTTTAAATCGTGGAAAGGAGATGTCTGTTACCATTTTTGTTTATTTAAACCACGTTTGAAAATTCAAATATAGACACCCGTTATGTATTGTCTTAAACAAAAAAAAAAGAAAAGAAAAAAAGAAAAAAAACTCTCAGGTAATAGGTATTTATCTGATTAAGTCTGAATGACTTTGACTATCAACTTTTGAAATGAAATGTCCCAAGTTATAAACTAAACTTGTTAGGTGAAATGTTGTTGGATTTGTCGAAAACTATAAACATTCTAGGAAAACAAATATTCCTAGTCATTTAAAGTGATGTCTGCCCACAAATCAGTATTTCATTGTACACATTAGCGCATCCAACATTTGACACTGCCATTCTCATGTACTAACTATGGTGTCAACCAATCAAGGTAGATTGCCAACATCATCGGTACTTGAGAATGGAAGCATGAGCTGTTGAAAGCCCGACTGCTTATAATAAATTGCTGATTTGTGGGAAGACAATGTTGTCGATGAATATAAACTTAACCCACATGCCGGAGCATACACATTTCTACTGTAACATTGAACAAATGCTTACAATACAGGTAATTGTATTAGCGCGAGAGCGCTGGAAAACATTGTGAACGCTAAGTGCAAATTCGTAAACGTAAGAAAACTCATTCTCGTCCATGGTGGCAAAGAGCTGATATAGCTAAGTTAACTGCTTGAAAAACTACCCCAGGAATAACGATGGCGTCACCGCATGAACTGAGATTGCCTCGCTTCCAAGGATGCGGTCCTATTATTCTACTCCTTATTTCCCGTCCCACTCGCCCTTACATAATTCCTCAGATTCATTCCCACTTCTTATTATTTTGTGTTCTTTTACGGGGGCAGAGAAAAGATCAACAGACAGTTATTGTGAGTCCCATTCTATGCTGAGGCGAATCATGATGTGTGTTTTAATTTCCTCTGTTAATGCTGTTTTCCTGTTATAACGTTGATCTTTTTTTTTTATATAATTTAACTTGTTTACTTCATACAGATGTAGTCCGGTTTTTATTGGCTCTGTGAATCCAAGTCCCATCAACTCATGAAGACTGAGCATATTTTTATTATTTTAAAGATTGATCGAATGATTTACTCAACCACAAATCTTAGTTAAAACACTTAACAACTTATGGAACCTGTACAATTTCTGGTCGACACGATCGAGTTTTATAACCACTATCGTAGACAACACATTCGGAATTACGAAAGACGATTTCTCCGTGCCTGAATGAATGTAAAGACAAAATGCTCAAGTTCAGCGATTGTTAATTATTGTCTTCTAAGCACACAGGTATGCAAAGGCAGGGAAATGATTTTAAGTATGTGTTCCATAATCATTAGCGTTTAGCACTCATTTAAGGATCATTATGTCGGGGTGACTTTTGCACCATAAAATAAACCCTCGCTGCCATTTAAACTGTACACCTTAATAGTTTGTCTCTCATTGCTGTGCTTCTAAAGTGAGTTATTAAGACCTCTTAAGTTTTACTTCAACGGAATAAGCTCTTACGATAAGATCTTGGACTATTTTCTTGCCTTCTCACTATTAGTAAATCTTTTTCTTAGTTCGGGCGTTTTTGGCAGGACACGCGCGACATGTGCTGCAAATCCCAATTGTAAACCAGTTGCAATTTCTGCCCTAGTACTAATTATTGTATTTCTACAGTGTAAGCTAAAACACACAACCAGGAAAAAGACCAACGTTGGTCAAGGTAGGATTGCAAAAGCCATCCGTCAATAAATCCCTGCATTGATATAAATCACCTCAGCTTAAAAAAAAGTGTACGTCTTTAAAATAATTTTGTAAATTTTTACCTTGAATTATAAATTATTTCCCGTGGAGAAATAATGCTGAGGATATCTTTGATTCATCTCGATACTTAAACCGGTAGGTGCATATTTCGTATTTCATCATGATTTCATACTTTTAGAAGATATACTGATATTGATAGATTGTTTTTTAAAGATTTGAAAATTTTTAAGTTCTTCTGTTTTTACTAGAGGTGTTAAATCATCACATTCATAATTACAATTTTGCTATTCTAGGTTAGATGTCGTGACGTGTGGTTATATCTCATCAGTTTATCTCGGAAAAAACCTCTCTTCCGAAAATACCCCATAAAATGTACGTGAAAGATCATATCAGTAGTGATCCAATTTCATTTTTTTATCGCTGCATTAAATCACGGATATTGCAGAGTATTTTTTTTATTTTAGAAAGTTTATTAACATTTTAATTACTTCAATCCGTGTACGCCGCATAAGTAAAACGACAGAAAAAAAAAAATACAATATAACACGGCAGTATATTTTTTTAAGGAGTTGTTTGCATGCGAATGGGAAAATTTTTCACACACCGAGTTTGCATATAGATCAGCGCAAAAAAAAAATAATAATAACAAATAGAATGCTCCAGTATTACGTAAAAGTAGCATGTATTGCGTGTGTTATCTTGTCCCAATAAAACAGGGGTTAAATTAACGTGTCACATAAATCTCTGTGCGAACTAGTCCGCTACTTGGTAGACCGCAGGATCCACGTAGCTTCTGCCAAGAATAGAGCCATCGAAAATTTATTTCACTTGTCATTGATAGGATATAGAATATAAGATCTACTCACTTAGTCGATGGCCAGAGCTCTTAATATAAATCTTTCGTTGCAGAATGATGTCTATAACTATGAATTATAAAACATATTGTCATGAAATATCCTCTGTCATTATGCGATTTTATTTTTGTCTTTTCTTCTACTGAACTGATGATAATAGATTCTTGTTTTTCTGCAAGAACAAATACAATTAGTTAACAAATTATATTTGAATTATTTGTCTCATATAATACGAATACGAATACGAAACTATAATATATTTATCACATATATAATGAGAGTGAATAAAACAAATAAAGAAAACAATACATATACATCCATATATACCGATGAACAAATGAAACTAGCATAGTAACATAATAATCTCTTTATTATACGAGGTTTGATTAAAAACTAACGAGAATTTTATAATTCCGCGGACTTTATGATTCTGATGGTAAACTTTTTTTTCTTATCAGGTTGGCACACATCTCTCTGAAATACGTTGAAATTTGCAATTTTTTTCAATATTTTCTTTTCTGGTAGCAGCCAGGTTATGCGTGTTTTGGTTTTCTCGGCGATTTTTAGTTTAAAAAAAAATGGATCAAAGAATTTGTAATAAATTTGTTCAAAAAAATCAAATAAAGTGTGAAAAACTTTTTTAAATGTTGGCTTTTGGTGAATCTTATCAATAATAATCAGTAAAGCTTATATGAGTGGTAAGGACCTTTCAAAGAGGGCCGTGAAGACCTTGACAAAGATGATGGCGATTCGGGGCAATCGCAGAATTACTATTAGAGAGGTTGTTGATGAAGTTAATATATCATATGGATCATGCCAAGCGTTTTTTTCCGGCATTTTGGACATAAAATGTGGGGCAGCAAAGTTCGTTCCAAAATTGTCGAATTTCAATTCAGACAAAAAAAAAAAAAAAAAAAAAAAATCATCGCGTTTATTTTGCCAAAGAATTTCTGAACAAAGTTACCAACAATCCAGAGTTTGTGAAATGCATGGTAACATGGTAGCGAATCATGGGTATATGGGTATGACGTGGAAACCAAGGCGCAATCTTCGTGAGTTTTTATCAGGTAACGCTTAACTTTTTTGAGCAAGTGTTTTTAATGAGTAATCAATTCCAATACAGTCCTAAATAAAATACTATCATTTAAAAAATTGATCAGCTCCATAATATCCCTTTGTCTTGCAGTAATCATGAACTGTAATAACATAAGAGAATGCGAGTGGGTTACCAAGAGGCGAAGCCCCCTAGGTGGGTTTAAGCCTTTCTACTAATAAATATAATAGTTATATTACTAATATGTCAAAACAAAAAAGGAGTTGTCCCTTTATAATGGCTTATATCTTTAAATATTTAAAGATAACTTACTGGCTCACTATCTTGTCTACGATATCTTTTTTTTTTGTCTCACACTTCTTGTTTTTATTTCTCGACAAAGTTTCTTTTCTTATTTTTAAGCACATGTGTACGTACGCCTGTTTGAATTATCCCGTCAAGTTTCTGTACGATTTTAGTTAATGTTGAAAAAAAAAAAAATTTAAATTAACCTAATGTCATACGTGGCACACGCAGCAAGCTATAAAACGTATTAGGGAGCTATAATCTTTGTGTCTTTATTTTACGGGAATTATGATTTTTTTTATGAGGAAAATTTGGGTATTCTAACCTTACAAGTAAGCTTTTTAAGATTTTCTGAACTAAATTCATAAAAGTTCCAGTAAATTTTTAAATAATTTTCTTACAATTGAGTAGACTGATGATCTCTAAAACTTAAGTTTTTAAATATATAACCTTCTCGGAACTTCAGAATATATATATCTTGTTTATACTAGACATGCATTTTACGTACATACTGAGTTTTATCGCATAATTTTGCATACTAATCATCTATGTAGTATTGTTAATTTCAGTTGCAAAATATGTAATTAAAAAGAATGACGCGTGTATTTATTTAAGGTGCTAAATAGTAATTAATAGACCAAATCAGAATGCTTTGATATCTTGTATCAATATGTACGAAAACAAATCAATCTTCACGACCTTCCTAAATGTCTAAGAGGAAAACTACTTCAATCTTAACTTTCTTTTTTAAAGTTTTAAAGCGGAACTGGGTTCAGTGCAATCGTAGCTTCATGTCACCTACAAACTTTAATTCAAACAATGAAGTGCCGGTTGCTAAAACGAGAAAGGTAATGTGGCTTCTAGGAAAAAAAAATAGTAACAGATATCGTTCACAAACCATGCTGTTCATTGATACTCCCAAACAAGGAGGGGAAAACGCAATTGATACCAACACGGCAAGATTTTTTCGAAATTTTAAGGTGTCCTCAGATATAACGTAGAGTTGACGAGGAACTCATTGAAAGGCTTAGTATTATTCTTAAAGCCTTAGAATACTCTTTTGAAAAAAAACATCCTACTTTTGAAGATTATATTTCAAACAAAAATGTATACAAAATTATATGGATGGTATCCAGTCCACTAAATTCTTATTCACAGTCCAGCAATTGCTAAAAGATTTCTTATTTCTATTGGAAAACTGTCTGAGGAAGTCCAGGAAAATCGGCACAAGGATTATAATAAGTATCGCTAGGAGGTTCCTAGAAAAATATCTAGAACACATACAAATGAAGATATTCTGGGAGGTTCTCAGGGAAAGCAGGCTCCATACACTCCAAATAAAACATTTTCTTTCAGCATAAGCCCTTCCAAGCTTCAACCAATATATCTAGGAGGGGGTCACCAAAAAGCTCATGTAAAATTTCTGGGGAAAACATTTTCTTGTGAATATTATTCTAAACGAAGTCATATAAAAATAAATAATGATAAATCACAAAACTATATATATATATTGAAACCTACCTCATTTTTTACCATTTCTTTTTCTAATTTATTTGATCAATTTACCTTAACTAATTTGGTAGGTCCGTCATGAGATCTTTAATTCAAATTGTTTTTATGTCTTCGACATAGGAAATTATCCCGATTGAATCGCCCGATCTCAAGGCTAATGTTATAGTTATTAATAAATTGAGAAACTGGGAACTGTGAAATATATGTATATAAATAAAATGGTTATAACAAATAATTATAATTATATAGAGTGCTTACATTAATTATATAAAAAAATATTCAATCCTTTTGAACAAGGATAGTTACTACTAATTACAAAAAAAACATGGAAATTGAGCTCAATCTCTTTTAATGGATCCATAATAATAAAAAAAACAATATCAATATCACCCAATTGATGATCTCCGTATAATCCAATCCACGTTACTTTTGATCTCTTCTTCTTCTTCTTCTCCTCTTCTGTTGGTGACCGCCGAAACGGGAGCTTGCTCTGGTTCGCTCTCTGGCTGTTAGGCTAAGACTGGCCCTTTATCTCATCCCCACTCCTAAGAGCACCAGGGACGATGCTGACCATATGGAAGGGTTGCAGGCCATGATATTCTCAAATATCATGAATGTTACAATATATATATTTAAAATTTTAATTATTAATAAAACTTCCGCCTTTCCACAATATAGTTTTTGTTCGCCAATAATGTTATCGAAGGTAGTGAGAGTCTACCAAGGATTGAGCCTAGGGGTGCCTAGGCGATGGTTATCCTTCAATGGTCCTTCAAATGGATCTGCGCATAGCAGAATGAAGAGAAAACAGTCAATTCTTGTTCATTGATTTTGTTCATTTTTACATGTTGTATTAAATTCAAGGGGTTTAGAAAAAAAAAATAAATTAATAACATTTTCTGTTAAATTCCTTTATTGTGCTATAATTACAATCTGCCTTTTATAAGGCAATAATTAATTAAGATAAATGCTCTCATTCATACTATATTTACAGACAGCCCAGAGACCCCCCGAATCCACCGCGAAGAGAAAGCGGAGTCTTGGGAAGTCCCCCACGCTCCTCCGTCAGCCGCGTCACCGGATGCTAGCCAGTGGAGGCTGACCAAGAGCGCGAGAGCCACAGGCGCTCAGGACATAATTAGAGAAACTGGCCATTGCCAGGACTCCCACTGTCACGCGATTATAGCAGGTCACGAGGCCACTGCCGTTTCAGTCTCCGAGGAGGTTTATAGGGATGAGTGGCGCAGTGCAATGACTGTGCTACAGGATTAGGGTGGTTTTAAAGGCTGCTGTGGAATTTCATAAACTGGGAAGGGATGAGTTCTAGAATGTAGGGTATATTAAGATCGTTAAGAAGGGTTTTGTTGCTGACATAATAAGGGGCATTTACTATTGTTCTCAGGACTTTTGATTGAAAGGATTGGATACCCTTGATGTTCGACTTTTTTGCTGTCCCCCATAGCTCTATTCCGTATGTCCAGATTGGTTTAAGTATAACTTTGTAGATTAGTAGTTTATTTTCTATTGAGAGATGGGATGTCATTTGAAGTAGTCTGTACAGTTGTCCAAAGCGTCTGTTTAGTTCTTGTCTTTTTAGTCTCATATGTGGGTACCAGGTCAGTCGTTTGTCAAGATGAAAGCCTAAGTACCGTACTGTCTCGGATACAGGGAGAGGAATAGAATTAAATTAAACTAGTGGACAAGACTTGCGATAAAGGGTGAAGGTAATGTGGGAGCATTTTGCTTCATTAACTTTGATCTGCCATTGATTGCACCAGTACTCGATCTCGTCAAGGTGTTTTTGAAGGTTATGGGATGCTATGTCGGGGTCTGGGTGGGATGACAAGACTGCAGTGTCATCTGCAAATGTGGCCAAGAAGGTATTGGGAGTAGAGGGGACATCAGCGGTGTATAGGTTATAGAGGATGGGGCCCAGGACACTGCTCTGTGGAACTCATGCACTTATGGGATAGTAGTTAGAGTATTCTAAACCACAGCGGACTTGGAAGAAGTGGTTTGAAAGGTAGGACTGTAGGATTAGGAAAAGGGTCTGTGGTAAATATCTTTTGAGCTTGAACAGCAAACCTGCGTGCCAAACCCTGTCAAAAGCTTGAGCTATATCGAGAAAGGCAGCAGTGCAATACTGTTTGGTTTCAAGGGCTGGGGAGATGTGATCAACAACGCAAAGGCCTTGTTGAGCAGTGGAATGTCGTTGGCGGAAACCAAACTGGTGTGTGGGAAAAAGGTTTTTGGATTCAACAATTGGAAATAGACGTTTTAGTAGGAGTTTCTCAAATATTTTTGAGAGGATAGGGAGTAGGCTAATTGGACGGTAAGATGAGGCTTCATTGGGTGGTTTACCGGGTTTGGCGAATAGGACAATAATGGAATGTTTCCAGAGGAGAGGAAAGTGCGTCTTTCGGATAATGCAATTATATATATATATATAGGTTAAAAAGATTATGGCTTTAGGAGGAGGCTGTTTGAGAATCTGAGGAGTAAGGAGATCATATCCAGGGGATTTTCGGTAAGGTAAGTTTTTCAGAAGATATTTGACCTCAGAGGGATTAATGGCTTTTGGTGGAAGAGAGAGAGGAATAGGTGAAGTGAGGAAATCTTCCACAGTTGTGCTGTGAGTATGGCTTTGATGAGAAAGGTGAGGTGTGAAAGTATGGGTAAGATGCAGAGCAAATTCCTCCGACCTATCCCAATCCGAAGCCGCCCAGGACCCATCATCACGACGGAGTGGATGTGAAACAGGTTGATACTTTAGGATTTTTTTGATTACATTCCACAAGGAGTTATCCCTGGTATACAGAGAGGAGAGGTAGGAATTGAAAGAATCGGAACGGAAGGATGCCAATCGCCGCTTTACCAATTGGCAGTACTGATTGTACGAGCGGCGATCAGCAGGATGCCGGGATCTTTGCCACACTGTTCTGGAGCGGCGTTTGGATTGGATTAGGTCTTTGAGATGCTGAGGTAAACGATTATGATTATGGATTTTTGGGTGACGATGCCTCCCAAGCCGACCTCTGGACCAGAGTAGTGAAAGAATGCACTGCATCGTCTAGGTCTTGGGATGTTTTCAGGGACAATTTAAGGTTTACGGACTCTGTAAGAAGCTTGCGGAAGTGGTCCCAGTCAACTGGGCCCCTAATAAATGAAGGAGGAGGCAGTTTGTGAATTGGTCTTAGGGAAATGGTTAATGATAAAGGACTATGATCAGAGGAGAGGTCATCGAGGCGCGTGAGTGAATAGTTAAGTGTTCTCAAACTATTGTAAAAAAAGAAGTCAGGGAGATCAGGATTTCGGTTGGGATCAGATGGCCAATAGGTGGCTGTGTCAGGAGTGATAGTGGAGCAATGTTTCCGTGTGAGTGCAGACAGCAAAGCACGTCCTCGTGTATTTGTGGATCTTGACCCCCAGTGTTGGTGCTTCGCATTAAAGTCCCCACCCACAAGGAAACGATGTCCGAAAGGAGATGAATTGGGAGTCGGAAATGGATTTATTGGGAGGGCAGTACACTGATGCTAGTGTAAGGGGAAAAGTGAAGGTGGTGATTGACACTGCAGTAGATTGAAGGAAATAATGTGCTACCAGAGGAACTATGTGGTGGGATATGGAGTTATGGACAATGACATCGGTACCTGCATGAGCTGTTCCATCTGGGTGATCAGTTCGATAAGTCTTGTACTGTCGAACAGTAAATGGTCGTTTACTCGTTAGTCTTGTTTCAGTAATGAGAGCTACGTCGATGTTCTTGTCGTGGAGTAGTGCTGTCAGTTCGTTAGTGTGAATGCGAACACCATTCGCATTCCATAGGAGAATGGATAAGGAGTCGGAAGCATCCACTTATGGATTTTGTTTAACGGGGATAAGGTAGGAGACAAGATTTGTAAGAAGGGAAATGAGAGGGGTAATTAGGGTTCTGAACTCTGTAAGGAATGAGGTTTATAGGCTAGTGAGATCCGAAGAACTTGAAGGTGGAGGAATATGCGAGATGTGTGGTTGAGGATGGGATTGAGCTTGAGGGTTAACGGGATGAATGGAATGCTGGGAAAGGTGATCTTGCGGACAGGGATGGGCGGTGCCTGTGACTGCTCTCTGTTGCGAACGGCATCGGCGAAAGAGACAAAAGGCCTCAAATTTCTGGCTGGGCCGCTTCCCGCTTCAAGTTTTTTCTCTTCTGGCTGACGACGTTGTTCTGTCCTGGACTTCAGCGATCGTATGCCTCGCAACCCTTGTAGTTGGCCGGATGTCCTTGCTGGCAAAGCACGCATACCGCAGGGGATTTAAGGGGCTTTATGCACAATTCGGTTTTGTGCTGCCCACTGCACTTAACACACCTGGGAGGGTGGTGGCAGTAAGATTAATTAATAAAATAAAATCTAGGAATTACAATCTAGTTTAATATGTTGTAACGTTTCAGTGAATAAGAAATGAGGAATAAAATATTTCACAAAGTAAAGAGGAGAAAATAATAAGACAATTTCTGGGAAACGCGGCAGGAAATAAATGAATTAGAAACATTTGTTTTATTCCGAAAAGAAAATCGCAGTTTTTCATTCGAATAGAAATGTTTTTGTATTAAAATCCATTCCTCATTTTAAAATTTACCCGATCCTACTCGGCCCCAATTGAAAACATTATTTTTGCATGATTTTCGAGGGCCTTGCCCTATTCAGGTATTCCCTCCATATCCCTTTGACCTACTGCCCGAAGTTGGAGTTTTTTTATCTTCGCTACGACCGGCCGCACCACTGATTCCTCAAGCTGAAGTAATCTGTTCGAGATCGCATAAAAAAGTAATGCCTTAGAAGGGTCTTGACTTTTTCATCTTCTACTTTTTTTTCTTCTTAAAATCAAAAGAATCTTGTAGAGTTGAGTAGTATGCTTTCGAAAAAGGAGTGAATCGATCAGGGAAATTATCATATATGAATTTTATTCTGAATTCACTTCTAGAAATCTAGAGAGGAATGAGTACTCATTGATGTCATTTATTATGAATACTGAAATATTGAAAATATATGACTGAATATTGAAAGACACTAATAAGACTCGTCGTTGTAGATGTGGGGTGGCGTTTATAACCAAACAACTTATTGCCTACTTGGTGAACACATTCCAATGAAGCTTAATTTATATTCTTTTTACGGTTTCAAATTTTTTTTTTTCATTTAAAATATTAATTTTATTCTTAACTGACCTCCGGTCAGGACATGGATGGGTTCTATTACTTGACTCTGGCCATCTTGTGTACCCCTGCATAATTATAATTTATTTTAAATTGTAAGGTGTATTTGGTTAGTTTAATAAGCGGTGTTTGTGGGAGTATATGTATGACAGCTATAGCTAATTAGATAAACTGATCAGATATAATAAATTTCTGCTATATTTTATGTAAAATATTTTATTAGTTGTTATCTTGGCTTTTTTTTCATCAGAGGTCCAAAATTCCTTATTTTTTGTGTTTTGAGAAAAAAATAAAAGAATCTGGAAGGAATATAATTCTGCCTTGGTCAGTTTAAAATATTCAAGTAGGACGGAGCATAGTAACGAATTGTTTCTTCATTTCAGGCAGACCAGGAGACCGAGACGAATAAAAAAGTATTATTTTTCCGGCAAGGGAATTGCAAATAGACCAAAAAAATATCGCTATGAACTCTGCAGGAAGGGCTGGTATCTGGGTAAGGGGATCAGCATTTGTATAATGTATTCATGAAGAGAGGACCCTAGGACAAGGGCCAAAGCTATGAGGCCGGGTATCACGGCTATCTCTATCAATGAATTCATTAAACTATATCAAACACCCTAATGAAATTGTTATAGCAAATTTAGACTAGCTAAAATATCGTTAATACTTGCGATATTTATAAAAATATTTAATTTCTGGAGTCTTATTATGAATAAATTGTGACTCACTTTAATAATTAGTGAGCATTGTGTCCTGAATCATAGACCTCTTCCTACTCCAAATCAAAGTGATGCGTACCCTACATAATTTATTTTTGCATTTGACTAAGTAAAAGAACACAAGTAATATATTTGATTATGTATGCTATAATGAATATAGTGACTAGAATAAAGTCATTAAAACCCCTAAGCCGAATTTCATCGGATCTGGTAACTGCTCGACCCATGAATAAGATAAATGAACCCGTCAATTAGTGTGTTGGGGGGTTGTTTTGAACTAACCTGGGTCCAACTTTACAAGTAGACTAAATAATGGAAATTGGAAATTTTCCACCTATGTATATTACAAGTCGTGTTATAAATAATACTATATTTAGCACAAAGGTCAATCTAGAATTTCGAGAGATGTTTTGTCATAAACGTTTCCACGTTTTACATTTGAATGTATTGCTGCACAGTCCAGTTCTACTTAAATTGTACTGCTACGCCCCAGGCCTGATTTGTGGAGGGCAGTGAACGATACCTAGTTTAAAGGACTGGGGAAATGCCTCATATTGTAAAATAGCTATCGGAAACCACGATATCCTCCAATTATTGCACTCTCGCAGATTAAAATATTTGATATTTCGTGAACAACCTGTTACTATAAAGCGCATGTTTGAATCCTGAAATGTTCCAGGCCGTAATTTGTTTATCTGAAAACTAATTTCTAAAATTAGATCTTGTAAGAATTTTGAAATTAATTGTTGATAGTAATAATTTTGATTAATAAAATACGTTCAGTATAAATTGGCAAAGAGTCGTTTACATAACATTTGTGGTTATTATTAACCTTTAGCTTTTACCAGAGACTTTTTGTTTGTTAATTTTGTAATTACTGTAGTTTCCATGTTTTACAGGACTGGTTTCTATATTTAACATACAGGAGAAGCTAATTGACGCTTACAATATCACCATGCCTACTAAAGACCAAGGAAATGGCCTCAGAGTGCCAATTTTGGGTTAACACGTAGTACACAACCCATTCGCTCAAACACTGTCGAAAATATACTTGTCTATCACACTTGCTACTTACATTTGATGACTGTTCAACTAGCCCGAAATTCTTGTAGTACTTGAGCTGAGGTACGAGAATTATGTACCGTTCTTTGATCACCACTTGAACTATACTTCCTTATACAGACACATCACTGTTCTGCCTAATAATTAAGTTGAAACAGTTCCCATGGCGGTGACAATTCTCTCTGACTACGTGCCTCTTCCGAAATAACCAAGTGCGTGCTATTTAAGTAAGAGGGGTGGTTAATGACCGCGGTGCGAAGAGTCGTGGCAGGTTCCCACCAGCGAGGCAGGAATTAGCTCTGCCGGGCGAGCTCTTATGGATCTTGTAATTAACACGAGTCACGAGGACACGACTGCACCACGTGACTGCCGGCTACCGACCCCAGATTATCGCATCAGCCATCCACTATGCCATAGTTCACCGTTATCAGAGTTTAATTTTACTAAAAAATTATTTTTTTTTTTACTACAATGAATGCACAAGCAGTACTCATGGCTTCAGTTTATTAGCGACTTGTTCCTTTGGGAGAAAAAGGATCTTTAGCCAAAACCAGTTCACATTACGCAACTAGATCAAAATGCCAGTTGGATTGGTGGTCACGAGACCTCCTCCGCCATAGGCGTCGCTTTGAGTTGGCGTGGATGAAATGGGAGAATATAGTGTTAGCTTTCGTGTTATGGTGGCCAGGGAGGCGGGAGAGGAAGTTCTGAAAACGGGAGATTGGTCTAGAATGAAAGGGATGTTGAGGTTAGGGTAAAGAAGGGAACGGTTCAACAGCCATCAACACTTAGAAGGGATCATTGACCATCTGGTGGAGGATTGGATGCGAAGTTCTTTTGTTTTCTATTGTTATTTTAGTTTCAGGGTAGGATTATTTTACCTTTCCTCAAAAATACAAATTGATGAAACGGACGAGGGCAGTCTGAAACGTTTCCGACCTAAGAAAGCTTTTATTTCACTAGCTTTTATTTATTTTATTATCATCTTCATTATGAGGTCGGAAACTTTTCAGACCACCTGTATAGTGTCACCACTTTTAAAAATATTTGTTTACCCAACAAATACCATACACATACCAACCTATAATCAAATCATTTTTGAAAAGACACCGTAAGTGTATGGGGGTATTAGCTGGGATAGTCCATCTTGGATTGGCCCCGTCCTTCGAGACGGTATAAAAGATGATTGGCCATGTCAAATGTGATTGATTCAGTTTTCCCGACAGCGTGTACAAACAGCGGGGATCAGAGCAGACGGCTCTAACCGGATCGGAAAACCCCCTCCTACCCTACACCTCCTCCGCCCCTTAACTTGATTACAACCAGCCTTATAAAATTTCCATCCTCCACCCTCCAGGTGGATAAACTCCATCTGAACCTGATGGATAGCTCCCTCATCTGTTGTTCGATTAAGACGTACCCGGTTCGCTTTCCTCATTTTAGTCGACTGTCGTGGCGGATTTCGCTCAAATCTGTTTTGTATTCCATGTTGTGTTCCACGGAGGAAGAAAACATGATTAATTTTTTTTTTTTCGATGTTGAGCTAATTTCATTTCACAGATTATTACTAAAAGTTGATTTAAGAGTTCGGGGAATACCTATATTATAAAGGGAAGTTCCACAGCAAACATTCGTTTAACGCAGTAACTAGTGCTTGCTAAAACTTGTTCAGTCATTTTTCAGGAGAATATTGATGCCAACAATAAAAATAAATGATTGACGATCACGAAAGGAGAGGCTCGACTATCAAACAAATGCATAGCCTTTTAGCGTCTGACGGAATGCTTGTGATCTACGATACGGAAAAAAATGATAATCAATCGAGAATTTCCGATCATACCATTCGATAATAAAGACATTCTCCCTGTCCTTAGAGCTGACTTAAGTTGCTGCTCTCAAGTTATTTCAGATTAAAGGTTGTGGCTTTGCTGCAATGGTTGAAGATACATTAACAATAGTAAACCAAAACGAAATTTAAACTAATTTCCAACAATAAAAATCGTGTATTTAATGTTTTTCAAGTCAATTTAGAAGCTTTTTGAATGAGGATATTGTCTAAACGTCAATTAGAAGTTCTGTGGTACGAATCCTAACTCTGTATAATTGTCTATTTACTTCGTTTCTCATTAACTTATATTTACCTAACCTTACCTGTCATTAAACTTTATTTCGGTTTAGCTTTCTTAACTTGTCATAAACTTCCATGTGTAAAGTTTTAGAGTTGCTGGGATAAAGGAAATGACCAATTATCTACCAAACCAAAAACCAAACACCCTTGGCAGTTCAACTAATTAAAATTTCACGCTTTTTGTGTATATTTGTATAATTACAATGCAGTCCATTTTAACTGTAGGGTACCTGTTTAAGATATATACATGTACATCAATAAAACAAAGCCCCTCTGAGAGAGAATTAGTCTGAACTAACTCTCATGGAAAGTTATATAGGAATTAAGCTGATTTAATTTGTTCATGTTTTATTCAATACATTTGACGTGTTCGGATTTGGTTAATACTAATTATATTATATAAAATTTAATCACTATTCATGGAAGTATTATAACAATTGCATAACAAAAGTCTCCATGTTTGGAATCACCGGAGGTAAAAAAAACAGCTTGACCATTATTTATAGTCATTGGTCACATGGCCATGTCACATAACATATCTGATTCCCTAAGCCGATACAAATCCTAATGGGGCCTTTTCTGTCCGGTATTAATCCGTCTTACGTTGTTTTTGCATTTAATTAGAAACAGGATCCGGTGGCTAATCTCAACAAGGCTATTGTGTGAGCCGGTAAAGAATGAGCGCGGTGACTGAAAAGGAAGAAACGATTTATGCGCAGAGAATAAATGGTGTCGACCCACCATGGAGTAGGGTCGACCTTTTTTTTTCTCCCTTGAATAAAGGATAAAAAAAAAGAATTCATTTGGCTAATGATATGGAAACTAACCATTGCAATTACTGTTTTTTTTTCATCCTAGTTTGCAGTAAATTTCAAACGTTCCCATTCTATTTCCGCTAAGATTCGAGTCCGGTTATCAGTACTACTGCTAAAGCTGTTTTGGCTATTTAATCTAATATTATGTTCAATATTCTCAGGTAGTGTTACTTTTGACTTTCTTCCTATTTATTTTGTTTTGATTAATAATTTGCTAAGTTATACATATATAAATACAACTCATAATATATCTTATACCAGCGCATTGGGCGGTTTTACCACCATTCACAAGTATCTTATAAATAAAATTATTGAATATAATATAAAGGTTTTCAAATTGAAGTTAAAGAGAAAAGTTAAATGAATAAACTCCTATTCTTGTTTGTTCTATATGGTCATTTTATTTCTAAGATAGATATCAAAGTATAAACTAAATTAAGTAGACCAGATTGTATGTTCATTAATACGCATAGCCCACAACCATCCGACCAACATAATTAGAACTATACCACCCCAAACTTTTATCATTATTTCTCCGTTGATTCAAGGGAATGAATTTATATTGAATCCATTTTCAAGGATTGTGATATATACGAGAAGTTACATATACAGGCGAATATCCCATTCCAGCATAAATAGAAGCCTTGCACCTTCAAACCTTTTCAGGGGCAAAGGAAACTCTCAGATAAAGAAGGGAAAATTCTGTTTGAGAAATATGTTTGGAAAGTTTGTACATGTTTATACCATCCGTCCTAGCTCGGTGATATTTTACCATGGAGTACCAGAAGTCTGATGACTACTACAAAATTACATTATATGTATTTTCCGTTGATTATTACTCTAATGATCAAAACTATTGTTGTTTAACTTTATTAATATCAATTTTTTTTAGCATCACAAACATAAATTTATATTTTTTACTAAAACAAAATGTGTAGAATAGGTCTTGACGTTAATTAAGACAGTTTTAATGATGGAAAATCACTCACCAAATGCCCACAGACAACTAAAATCAGCACTTGAAGTAGATGATGTGATTTATTTGATATTTTTTCATGACTGTTTTCCTCTCAATACCCCTCCTATCAATTATTAATATTTGAAGAACAAAATAAAAGTTCATTGTGAATTTATTTAGAAGTGTGTATTTATTTGATACCTTAAGTTTTGCTTTATTTATTTATTACCTTAATTGGCCTAATTCTATCTCAGAATATTTCTCAATATTAGAATCAAGTTCCAAAATAAAGTTATTTTATTTTAATTTTAACCTTTTTTACATAATAAGACCAAATCAAGTATGAACCGTCATAAAGAGACAGCAATATGTTAGATCGAAAACAATCACTCTAGCGAGTGGAGATAAGTTTGGGATGCAACAACGGGCAAATATTCCCCCACTCCGCTCCTCTGAGCAGAAAATATGTAAATGCACTCTTTATAATTCCCAGGGGAATACATCAGAGGCGCCTCTGGGAACATTAAAAATTTAATTTTGAAACTTTTTCCCGAGGCAGTGGAACTACGTATTAGCATAATCCGAGTTGCGCGGTCGTTTACGCTCGCGGTGAAAGACTCAGCAAAGGAGGAAAACAAAATATAAATATAGACAATACCTAAGGGCCTAAGAGAAGATATTTTATATTAGCATACATTATATCTCGGTTTTGGTTAGGGGTCAAATTGAGTTTCTCCCCTCCAGCTGTTAATTCAGTTCTGAAAAGCGGTGTACTCTCCTCTTTGTTCACCAAGGCCAGAGGTATATACATAATTTATCCTTAGGAAAGTGAAACCCGAGATTATCATATTTACCGAAAAAAAAGGAAGGACACCCAAGCCCTGAGGCCTTGCATAAAAAGGTATTTGAATAAGAATATCCTTCATTTATTTATACCACCCTTCGACAAACTCATTTTGCCACTACCTATGTTTGACTGTCCTTAGAAAACTGAATATGAGGTACCTAGTAATCGGTATCCGGATAAAATGTGGCTTTCTATCTAAGAGGTAAAGAATTTATTTACTGAAAACAATTCCCATGCTTACTAAGCTTTAGCAACTTTAATTTGTGTAGTAAAAAAAAGTATTACAATTAATAATTATTAGTTGCAGCAGGTAACTATTTATTAAAATGATTATTAGGCAAAATTATTATTGTTAATAATCCACAGGTAGCAACACAATGGTTTTTCTACTTTTTAAACGAATATAGGTAAGGGGCCAAATGGAAAAGTAAATAGGTTGAATAATGGAGTGTTTCCATCAATCATTTAAATTTCTAGGCAGATATGAAGATAAGTTTGCTTTGAGCCTTTACCCAGGAGATGGTAGTATTGCTACTTCCGAAAAATAACAAAACCTACAAAGGTAAATTAGACGATCTAAATATACTTAAAACTCTCTAATTAAATCGATTTCACCTCATTTCAATATTTGCCTAGCATCTGCCTCGTAAATGTGGGAGTCCTGGCAATGGCTAGTTTCTCTAATTATGTCCTGAGCGTATGTGGCTCTCGCCCTCTTCTTCAGCTTCTACTGGCTCGTATCCGGTGACGCGGCTGACGGAGGAGCGTGGGGGACTTTCCGCTTCCTCTTTTGCATGCGAGGGAGGTGACAACCATGTCGATTTGGGAGGTCTCTGGGCTGTTTGTATGAATGAGTGAGTGAACAAAAATTGTAAATATGGTATGAATGAAAACATTTACCACAATTATTTATTGCCAAGTGAGGCAGATTGTAATTTTATCTTAATAAAGTTGTTTTATCAGAATTAATAATTAGGTTCTAGCCTTATTTAATGAACGAAAAGAAATACAAGCTTTCGCCAATATTTGGTTTTCGTCGTGGAATATAAAGCAGCCAGGAGGGGAGGTTTGGTTATATTAAAAAAATGAGGTATCCAAGAGGGCAGACAGGGCTGCCCAATCGTAAATCTTTTAGACTCAAAAGGCCGTCCACGTCTTATTAGGGCTCTAACTCTTGCAGACAAAGAGCCTAATGCCTTTGTAGGCCGGCTACTTCTACTGCAAGTATTAATTTATTGTTATAGCAGATTACTCATTGGTCTTTAGAGAGGTTCTTGGACCAAATAAGGCACCCTCCGGCCAATATCCAAGGGATATTAGTACCCTTAGTACCCCCTCCACCCGACCGCCTGGATTCTTCCCTGCAAATAACCCCCTAACTATCCCCTGTCCCCCTCTAGAGGGTATACATTACGTAGGGATTGAATGAGTAAGCACCCTTAAATTACACACTGTGTTGCCTCCGTGTTTGTTCAATCTGGCTTCCCAGTGTAAACTATCTGTTTCCGTCCATGACTTTGTTTACACGATTGGTGAAATTGAAGAACATATAGATAACATATTTACTAGGGTAGCGCCCAATTCATGAAAAATATTCAAAATGAAATCTTATAAAGTTAAAATACAAATAACACTCAACTGGAATTGGGTTTAATAAACACTTTAGTCCTCTTAAATAAGTATAAACTGCAATGTTTGAGCTCATTAGTGGAATTCTTATCGATATTTCCCCTGCATTTCGTGAAATAAAGTATTATACTATTAATAAAGGACAGATCGATTGGAACAGCCCTCGCCCAGAAACCAAACGGCCTCAGATTCAAGCCCCAGCCTCATTAATATCTTATTTCAATAGCAAATAAAAAGTAAATAAAAAATATATTACCAAATTAAATATGGTATACCGTTAATCTTATGGCTGTTTTGGCCGGAATTTTCTGTTGAAAGGATGAGTCTTTCTTGTTTAGACCCACCCATCCATCATTCTCTGAACGCTATCCAAACGAATCAAACTCATGCCAGAACAGTTCTAAAGTGGTTACATTGAGCTGTGAAGACAGAAATCGCACTTATCAGACCATATCCAAATCATGAGCAGTAATACTGGGGTAAGTAAATAATTAGTTGGCCAAAAGCGATTAATGTATTTCTCTTCGTCTAAATTGTCACTGTTCAAACGAAGTGGACCTTTAGGGCTCACAGCTATTACCTGTTGGCATGAATCAAATACTCTTTTAATTCGACGATAACTTGTTGAGCTACAAGCCGGAATGTGAGAATTAGCCGGAAGGATCCTGAATCTTGTAATTAATGGGATCTGGTCACGGAGGAATGAACGGCCGTTGCAATTTCCCAGCTGGTTAGCACCGTACTCGACCTCTGCCATGCCCCTTGCCCTCAACGGCATCTGATTGCCTTTAACTGCCCTTGCAACCTTTTCTGGTCTGCGTTTCTGGAAAATCGTGAAAGGGCTCCTATATTATTTTACATCGAGTTGTCCCTTAAATAATCGGATGACACTTATTATTTGAGTCCTATTAACTAATATTTGATAAATCCTGGATATTGGGAAGCCCTTGGAATATCAAAGTACACTTCATGAACTGAAACGTGTTAAAAATATCTAGTTTTTGATGAGGATTACTATTTATTACATCCTATGGTATATTTGTTGATATACCAAGCGATTTACTTTGTAGCTTTTTGGGTAGTGTGTGTGTCAATTCCAATAGTTAGTAGAATGTGAAATGGCTAGAAAGTTACACTGTATTTGCGTAAAAGAACAACGTTTGGTACTAGAATGGTTCAATGTTAAGTTTACATTTTTAAGGCAGTATCCAGTTACGTTTATGTCTCGTTTAGTAGCCGTGGTTAGGAATTGTTTACTTCTTCATGTACCTCCTTGAAAAATAACATTTATTAATGTTTGTTATTATAAAAACTATTTTTGCCGTATACTTGTAATATGTAAATCCAAGAGAAAGTATGAACTAGAAACGTGTTAACCCCGGCCCAAACTGGTAATAGGATGGCTTTTTCAAAAGTTTGAACTGATATAAAGATGTGGGTACAAACCATCTACTTTGCAAAGCAGTAAAAAACAGCCAGTATACGAGCTCGTATGTTAAAATTAATTCATAATCATCTGATTGGGCCAAAACATTTATACTGTATCATACAGAGTCTAGGAAGAAATCTTTGAAAAAAACCTAACAAGCCAAAATGTAAGATTGCATGTGTTCTTTTCGAAGCAGATCCTTAACTCAAAGTGGAACCTTGAGAGGCACCGGACGTATTGGCGTTAATGCATTCATATATTATTTCATGAAATCATACAGTCTTGGATAAAATCTATAAAAAAAACTTAACAAGCCAAATGTAAGATTATATATAATCTTGCCTTAGTGAATCATTAACTTGGACTTGGGACTCCTGAGCGTATGTGGCTCTCTTGATCTCTCTCTGGTCTTCACCACACGGCAAAACGATCGGAGAGAGAGGAGCTCCGGTAATCCCGACCCTCCACCACCTGGCCTGGGAAATCGCCTTGGGAATGGGAGGGCTTCTGGGTGTAATGTGTACTGGTATATTGGATAAATGTGAATTGTTCATAAGTATGAAGGGAATTATGTTCCACGAATAATAATGCGTACAAGCAAATTGTATGGCAAATAATGATCTTTATACATAGCTTGCAGATTTGTTCTCGGAAATTACCAAGCAATAATTATGAGTTGTTGAGGACAGGCGGTAATCCGACTCAGGCAGAGGTGGGAACTAGATAGGCCGCATCCGATGATTAAGTTAGGCCTGGTGATGATCACCTAACCGTCCAACGACCGAGCAGTCCGCCCTATTACTCACTATTAACCGACCCCTGAAATTCGATCTGAATGCTGGCTGGCTTGGTTAATTAGTTGCTACTGCCTCATCTGACCAGGCCAGGAACGGCCGTACGCGATTTCAAACTCGATCTCATTTACTTGGGGTACTAAGTTGACAGAGATAAAAGGAATTGCGTGACTTTCTAAACTTAGGAATTACTAAAGATACACATTATTCTGGGACGATATCGACCCATAAATAACTGAAAGGAATACAAAACATTTGCTCTTGAATCAGAATCAATTGTTGAAGTAAAGATTTTTTCAATAAAACTGAAGGTAGTATAGCACAATACTTACGATATTGTATAAATTAAAAACACTATTATTTTGCACGGATAATTAGAGAAATAATGAAGTCTTTGTTATATAATATTACCTCGTTATTTTGGGCTCCAATTTTAATAAGAACATCACAATTATTCAATTAAGCTCTCAAGTGATCGATGCAAACTATTGTGATTTTTCCATTAGTAGTCCCCTGAGATATTTTCCGTTATTATAAATTCTCATTAAATTCATCATCTTCATTAAATAATAAGAAAAATGGCTCCAATTATGGAAGGTAGGCATCCTTTTTTTATCTCAAACCTAATTCTAGCCTCGTTTATTGAACTCGCTACACGCGGATCTCTAAATAAAAAAAAACTCAGCTTTTCTTGCACTGTAAATGTTTTTTAATAGCAATTGATATAAAATTTATGTGCTG
This sequence comes from Acanthosoma haemorrhoidale, assembly GCA_930367205.1. NCBI lineage: Eukaryota > Metazoa > Arthropoda > Insecta > Hemiptera > Acanthosomatidae > Acanthosoma > Acanthosoma haemorrhoidale. The sequence goes on from OV884011.1 coordinate 143,651,907, forward strand.
ATCAAATTTATCAAAACAATGCAATAAGATCACGTTTCTAAATCATTGGCCACTCAATAGTTGAGTGAAAACATTTAATTTATGATTTTGCTATGTTCAAAAGCCAAATAGATAATAATAATGCCTATAAAAGGACGTTTTTATTTATATATTCGTAAAAATAAAGATCTAATTATTCAAAATAAGGACGTAATTCCTTTTATACGATCTCTCGAAACTACGTGAGTAAATATTTCATACTATGGGATTGATTGAATGAATGTTACAATTTCAAAACTTATATTATTGCACTATTTGGAAATAAAATGAATGGACCAGGTCTTTATAAATACAAAGTAGGTGGAGTGTACTACAAATAAATATTCAAAATCTCGTAAAGGATACATCTGTTATCTATTCAGGGATCATGCTTAAATAATTCCACACTTGAATAATTTCAGGGGCGCTGAATGAAATAAAACTCTCCATCTCCTACTTTTCATTTATTCATTAACACGATCACAATTTAAATGAGTCAACAATGTGAACAATAACAAATTTTGTTTATTATTCAAGGACTAATCTACTACCAGCAATGAAGTTTAAATTCTGGTAATGTAACCATATTGTTACATTTTTAAATCCGTTCAATTGAACCCGTTATATATCAAGTTTACAAATTTATGTAATTGCATGGTCTAAAATCTGTAATATCGTATTTCCGATCAGATATTTAACACAATTCAATGAAATTATCGGAACAAAATTCATTACTTATTAACGTGAAGTTGTGATGATGGTATTCTTAATTATGCCGTTAGGGGTTTCTAAGTTATTGGGAGGGGGTGACAAGTGTGAATATTCTCACAATCCAACAGTTCTCTCAAAATTTTTTTTCTTCAAAATTATCACTGTCAACTATTGGAAACCTCAATGGGAAATGTGCTTCGATAGTAAAGTCTTACTGAAAATCTTCAGTTTATGCGGTACAAGTCGGTAGTAGACCTCAGCCTCAGTTATATCTTCATGCATTATTCCACATCCGACAGGTCAACGGAAGCAATATAGTGCTGTTCCAATATGACACCATTTATTTCCATCTTGTATTAAATGAAGTTAATTATTTCCAATCTTTATACCCTTCCCACTCACTCTCTCCCTTTCCCACTGATTAATAAATCAGTGTATTGCCAATGTTATTAACAGGTATTGGCAATTTAATCAATTATATATTTTCCATTAAGGTCATACCATTAGGAAACGGTACATTGTGGTAAAATATTGCATAATAAAAACAACTTTCAAATCTAATAAAATACTATTGATGGCGTTGGTAACGTTAATACCCACTCCACGGGGTATGTATCAAAAAATAAAACACCTTCTCCACAGCTTTTTTTTATTTATTAATTAATTATTTATTTTATTTCCACCAGCGTGTTTTCAATGCTATTTTCGTGCTTTATCGTAATTCCCGGATGTTACAGCTCGTACATTCAAGCATAGTGAAAAGTAGGTGATATTAAGATAAATTACAATGGGGAACAAAATCGTGCGGCATTTGTAGTTGAATAATTTTTTTTTACGTATTTTTGTTTATTTTGATTAATTCCTTTTAATTGACATCCATAATTCTGTTCCTACTGAAAATAAAAAATTTTGAATATTTAAAAAAAACTTTTGCAACCTATATTTTTGTTATAAATACTTGCTCTGCGTTTCGGGACACACACTTGTTTTCCTTAACAGGCTTATTTTTATTTTAATGTAAGAAAATTATGTATTGCCTTCGTTTCAAAAATACGATTCAATTCGGCTAATCTGATATTTTCTCGTATTTAGAAGATTAAAAATTAACCAGGTTTGACTCTGAAACCCTGCGCCACAAAAATACTGTTTTCCCGTCAAATAATAAAAACCCATATGTTTGTAAAATTGATATCTCATCTGGCTCATTATAAATTTTTTTCAATATCAAGTTACTAGAAAGCAAATTTAAATACAAGGGGATCATTTCTTTTCTCTATGAATTCTGTAAGAACAATTTTGAAAAATGGCTCAATCCTTAACCTTGGAAAAAAAAATTAACAAAGCGAGACTCGTTCACATTTATTTTTATGCGTACACTTTGCTGGAATGCGACTGATAATGTATAACATATCATCACATACTACACTTGCATACACTGCTCAGTCAACAGCTTACTGTTAACTCAAAATTTGCATTAATAGATTTATGTGTTATGTATGCTGACTAAATATCAAAGTAAATACCGACGTAGAAAAATAATTGTGGGACTAGGTTCTTCCTATTTTTATGTGATTATTTTTACTTTGCAGTTTCCGAACTTAAATCTGTTACATTGAGAATTTCACAAATACTACGGTTTGAGTAGGACTGCTTTGATAATCCTATAGCGAAATTGGATCGTGGGGTTTGAAATATTGGCTCAGTCTGGCGATAATCAAGACGGTTGATATAATCCCTTGGACAATGAATACAGATGCAGCTCCTCGAATTGACAGAAAACGGAAGAGGATTAGTTCCATGAATATTTAACACTGCGGTTTAGAACTGTGGTCCCCTAAACCCTCCATGTACACGGACTCCACCTTCCTGTCTGGCTTGGGGTCATTCATGTAGTTTTTTTTTGTAGATGAATTAGAGTCTACTGAAGTTCAAAAACAGAGCAAGTTCTTCTAAAGAAAATAACCTCTTATTATCCTAAGAAACAAACGGAATCATTTTCTGGTTTTATATTGGCTTAAAAAGAAAATTACTGGAAACCTACTGTGCACACCGTGGTTAAAAGTTGAACCATTGTCAGAGTTTAGCCAAAGCAAATTCATGTAAAGAAGATCCTCCACTCGCGCAGGCTAACTCAGCCAATAACACTCAATAGGATTGGGTACGAGTCCTACAAGTTATGTTATTCTTTAGCTAACAATTGTTAATTATTAATTGAAGGATTCAAACCACAAGAAAATAAAATAAATTAACCCTTGAGTCAGTCTCTGACGCCACCCTTTGTATTTGAGTTTTACTTGTTTTATTAATAATATTAGATAATCAAATCAATATTAAAATACACTTAATGTAGAATTTAAAGTGTTTAGCTGAGATCATTTATCGCGTGGATTTCTTAATGAATATATTATTTTATTTGAATATTTCATGTGTTTTATTTCGTTTCTTTACTGCTAAAATAGAATTCAATTTGTATCAACCTAGTTTGAATTGATAGTTAATAATAAATTAATCGCAATGATTAAATGTTGAGAGCATTTTATCAATACTACATTAAATTTTTTTTCAATATAACTGGAATTGCGAAAACAACCGGTACGGATTTGGGGAACTTTAGATATAAAAACACAGCCGTGAATTAATGGTACAACTGCCCTTAAAAAATAACTGTGCTGATTCCATACTGGCAGGTTGCTAAAAAAATATCAAATATTTGCACAGTAGACGAGAGAGTAAATAGCAGGGCGTGTTTACATTTAACGATTGCCTGGCTCTCATTTGGTTTTGTTTTGCAGATTTGCGCGTTAAAAATCGTTTATATTAACTTCAAACAAGATTTTTGAGAGCAAATATTTACGTGCAGGCATATCACAGCAGGTAGAACATTATACCTGAAATATTTTTGGTGAGCCCAAAGGGAGAGGCTCAACTTTGAATAGGTAAGTATCTATCTTCATTCGTCATTCCCAGAAATACCCATCCTCATATTTCCGCTAGGATATATTCAGAGAATGTTGGCCACACAAAAATGAAACGTGGAAAAACGGAGTAAATAGGCTTTCATTTAAGAGATCAACACATTTTAATCTGTAAATTTTTAATGATATTTATTGCCTATGGTGTAATCTTTTTTTTGTCTGAACTTCGATCTGAGAAGGGCAATAAAGGACCACGGAAGTTGTATTTAATTATGTGTTATAGTTTTAATGATGGTTAAGGGTTTCAATTAAGTAAGTACTACCAAGCAACAGTTGCCGACTGCAGGAGCAAGACATCGCTATCAATAACATTATTCTGAGCACATAAGAATGGCAGCATAGCCTAGTAAAATTAATGTCTTGTAGGAAGATGAAAATAAGACGTATTATAAGTTGGTTTTACCAAACTTTAATATGATAATACGATTTTAATAGGCTATGGTTGTGGGATCGATTCTTAATAATTAAGATCCTTAATGAAAAAAGCAGTATATAATAATCAATCCCAGTAAAACTGCAGAAGTACTATGGTGTGATTGAATTTGGACGGTTCTGATTAAAACAGGGAATCGAAGTTAAAGAAAGCTTAGGCAGATATCTCTAAAGCGTCTAGGCACGATAGAGAACCAATTAACCCAAATATCGGACGGCTTACAGAGAGAAGCCCTGATCGAAGAGTCTAACATTGATCTTTGTCAACCGATAAATTATTTCGTTTGTTTGATAATATTCCCATTCGGCGGGTGCATCTAATCTCAAAAAGATGCTATATTAAAGTTTAAATAAAACAAGGGTCGAATAATTGAAAAAAGTCAATGTTTCTAGTGTTTATCTACAACTTGTAACATTTTCATTTTACGCGCAGGTCTTTGAAACCTTTGAGGATCAACAATCAACCAGCATATCATCTTTAAACAAGATTCTGTTACCACTTATTTAAAATCTAGCTTTTTCGTAAAACAAAGAATATATTTTCATTTATCTATGCTATAATTAGTTTTATTTAACCCATGTAGCAACAATAGGTCCTTCAAGTTTAGGACAGTGGAAAAAGGTATATATGTAGTAAGTTTTTTTTTCTTGAAAATTATAGCATAAATAAATGAAAATATATTCTTTGTTTTACGAACAAGCTGGATTTTAAATAAGTGGTAACAGAATCTTGTTTAAAGATGGTATGCTGGTTGATTGTTGATCCTCAAAGGTTTCAAAGACTTGTGCGTAAAATAAAAATGTTACAAGTTGTAGATAAACACTAGAAACACTTTTTTTCACTTTGACTTTTTTCAATTATTTGAACTTTGTTTTATTTAAACTTTAATGTACCCATTTGAAACAATGTTGGGACATTACTCTTGGGTTCGCTAGCATAATATCTACTTTTCCTCAACAACTGGATGTTCCCATTGACACCGAGTTGGCCAGATGGTTCTCCTTAGTTGGTTTTCAATGAAATAAATTACACCGTTTTTTTTTTCGGAATAAAAAGAGCCTAATGAAATGAGTATGAGCGCCAGATAAGGTATGAAGAATGCAACCATTTTTGATAATACTGCCTCATTCATTTTCCGTACTTTATAATTTTAATTTGCAAGTCATACATTTCCCGTTGTAAGAACTGAACATATTTCATAACTAAACAAATATGATACTTTTGAAGGCTTCCTTTTTGATCAGTATTGCGTAGTAAACCTCACGGTTCTCCACATTCTCGCCGAATTATTGGACGTCAGCAACAAGGATAACAGTTTGGACCTAGAAACTAGCATCGGGAAAATACTTAACGAAGGTAGCAATCTATTTAAGAATTTGTTTTAAGCTTGAAAAGACTCTATGTAAACAAGTGGTACTAATGAAATTAAAATACATACACATTACTACAGAATGCGTGAGATCAATCAGCAATCCATTATTAGATGCAAATGTTTTTCATTCATGTAATGAGCTGTTACACTGGTTACTTTTGCCGTCAGGGTGTGAACGCAGTAAATCAGTTACACTATGAAATAAAATAAAGTCTTTCTTGCGTGAATTGAATTTATGACTATAATATATATCAATCACACGATAATATAGTTTATTCAACTATACATGAACATGCAGTTATTCCAGCGATAGAATTCATAACCTAGCCGTAGTGGCTTAGGATTAGCTGAGTGTAGGAGGTAGACGGTGTGAATCAGATAGTTCTCATTAAGCGTGTACACCTCCAATGCTCTGAAGTTCCTTCGTAAGCACATTATGTAACATTATTTCATTCTCCCGCCCAAACGAATGTTGTAAGTTTGTTCTCCGCGGGACATTATTGGACCTGTTGATAGCATCAAGACCCGATGGTAATCGGTTTTTATCAGCCCTCAGTGTCTTTACCCCCGAGGATCCGCCATTAACTGAGCAATGGAAGGCAGAGTTCCGCCTGTTACCTGTTACGACCTAACGGCGTATCGGGGACTGGGACACGACCATCCCCGATAAGACACGGGACACGGGGCAGAGAAAGGACTAACGTGGTTTTCAGTTGGGAATGAGTTTGAAACAGTGTTAGAGTTACCTTTTATCGGGCGGGAGCTGGTTGGCTGCTCGGCCTGGGCGAGCAATTAAAGCTCATATGCATGGATATTACTTCATATGCATAGCGGGGAGTGATAACAGTCTCTCTCTCTCTCTCTCTCTCTCTCTCTCTCTCTCTCTCTCTCTCTCTCTCTCTCTCTCTCTCTCTCTCTCTCTCTCTCTCTCTCTCTCTCTCTCTCTCTCTCTCTCTCTCTCCCTCTCTCTCGCCCATCGGTGAGTCCGCAGATGGTTGGAATATTTAATTCAGCCAATGATCATTTGGAATCAAAGGACAAAAGTCCTTTAACATTACAACATTGCAATATGCTCCTAAGATACATAATATTATTGTTAACTAATAAGTGGTCTGCAGATCATCGATCTTCGCATTAGTTATTTTTAATTAAATCAACATCAACTATAACCTGAATTTTGCATGTAAACATTTTTATAAACTATACAACAGAAGTAAAATTAAATTTTGCATTTGTTTTTTTTTTTTTACGACTTACTTTATCATAGTTACTACTTTCGTGTTGGTGAATATTTACAATAATTAATAATTTTCAGTCAACTAAGTTTTGGTAATATCGGGACTTGAACCCGTATCGGGCTCTATCTTCTCTCGAATGACGACCTCCCCAATAAGAATTTGTTCACCCTCGCGAAGTTTTGTACACTACAGTTACCCTGATGGGCACCGAAGCGGACAGCGGGGGCACGAGTAAAGAATACATTACCGCCATAGATGTGATCAACTGAAAGAATCAGGAATGTAAACCGTATAATGCTTTTTAGCGGTCAATTCAGGATGCCCAAGAGAAGTGGATGTGTTTTTCGCGTATATTGATTGTGTGTGGTTGTTTTTGCTTGGATTTCCTAATGAAGGTATCCACTCTGAAACTGTCAATTGTAACCTTAATTAACCTGTACATAAGTAGCAGAATCCATTAGTTGTCCAAGCTAGGTAAATTGAATCCTGCCCTAAAGCCACTTAAGTGTTAAGCTCACCCGCATTGAATTACTATGTATAATCCCTCCTATTCCGTGCCGTTTTGATCTCGATGAAGTATCTCCTTTGGTATGCCTGATTGTAAATTAGAATTCTTATGCCTCAAATATTTCCCGTTTCCCCCCGTTATTTTACCTAATAACACTAGATGAAATTTTATGATAAGACAATGTGATTCTTTCTTCGTTTTTCTTAAAATATAAACAAAATGTACGGAGCTGTTGATTTTTTTTAAAGAAAAGGTTTCCCTAAAAATAATTTGTAACCGCAACCGTATCCTTATCAGTCAGCTTTTTCATTAAAAATTTTCGTGACCACCTTGGCTATATTTGATACTATAGAAATAACTTAGAATAGAATTTTATGGGGTTCTAATTTACCATGAAATAAAAAAAGTTTTTCATGAGTGTCCAAATATAAATTATTGGATTTTAGGATTCTACAGTTTTAAATTAGCACGTAAATTTACTTAATTAAATAACTTCGCATGTGCAAAACCCTGGCTACAATCGATACACATATTAACGTGTAGGCAACAGATGAACCAGTCGTTCAAGATCGTTTGCACAATCTGCCTCTTGAAGGTATCGATAAGCTGCTACAAAGTCATGGACTTTCTATGCTAATTAACTGGCTACACATTTACTACACTTTATACCCCGTAACTTTCTATTTCGAATGAAAACAGAGCTGTAAGTGGCAGTCGGGAGAAGGAAATTGAGGGGGGGGTATGGGTCCGAAACCATTTTACAGATTATCACATTATTCTGAGAGGGAGAGCTTAGACAAAAAATAATAAACATTAGTGCCAGCGAAGAAACGGGCTATAAAGCAGCAGGCAAACGGCCCGGCAGTATGTAGGAAAAGTGTAGCGATTAAGGAACTAGTTATCTCGCTGAATAATTTAAGTCTGCACAGCTTTCCCCCCCGCGGTAATACCCTATTTGTTTAATGTAGTGTCACCTAATTCTGTTTCTGCCTCTTCCTCCTCCGGGAATACCTCCTCCCCCCCCCCCAGCTGCGCAGTTCCTAAGAAAGTATGCCTTCCAGTTATTTATAGATGTCATTTCCACCCAAATCGCCACCGTCATTAGTAATATCCCCCCCTGCTTTATTACAGTTTGCGGGTAATCTTTATCATCGTCCGGTAGTCAGCAGAAACGTGTTTTTTTCTACTGCGATGAACATTCATTGACAATTTCACGTGAAAGTGAATCTGTTCCAGATGAAATTAACACATTGGAATTGATGCCTTCTTAGCCAGTGGTCACTACTAATCACATCACCATCAATAAGTGTAGTGATGTATTTAACAGGGTTTGAGATTAAATACATACAAAAAAATAATTCTTAAAAGCGATATATCCCCATAAATCCACGGAAACAACTTCAGTTGATCATTTGGTTTATTTCAGTAGCAGATAATGAGTTTATTTCATGCTAAGACCATAAGACTCCTCCTCTTCGGGGATGTATAAAGGTCCAAAGCGAATAGAAGAGAAATACTCAAGGATTGAAATGTAACAGCTATCTGCTGGCATTGTTGGCTGTTTAGCCACGGTCTAAGAAGTGACAGACACGTCAGGAGGACAAGAAGTGGTCTATTGGTCACGGAGGCGTGCAGATCTCCTTCTCGCTACGTGATGGTCGCCAGGGTGCATTGTTGAACCGATCATGGCGGACAATACCGTCCTAGGCTGGAATTTTTTTCGCTCCAGCCATGGAGGCTGTACCTCCTACATAAGGTGGGGAGTCTAATGTGGTAAAACTTCTGATAAGAATCATTGCCTCTTTTCTCGTACGCACACAAAGAAAGCTCTACTAAATACATGTATTAATCTTACCGGCTAAGAAATAATTTCTTTAGAGTATTCGCCAATTGTGAGTAGAAACTAGCCGGCTAATGAGTTTATGAGTATGCTGTAAGATTAGTTTTAGTTCATAGTTATACTTATTGTAAAGAAAAACGAACGTTTTCGTTGGCTTAAAGGGTCATTCTCAAGTGCTACAACATGAGAAGCATAGAGTCGAGATGTTAATTCCACGCCTGGTACCTTCATTAATCCGGGCCGTCGTAGGGTAGCAATCGTGGAGTTAACAGCTCTATTGAGGTGAAAAGAACGTCATTCTCCGTTGTTTTAATTTAATTTATTATTTTATCCGTCTATATTTATTAATTATTTTAAGTTTTTTAGTGCGGTGTGTCTTAGCTAGGATAATGTAATTTCAATATTTTAGTCTTTTTCATATTAACCATTTATATTATTTTCATTTTGGTTTATATTATGATTTTGGCTATTTATAATATTTTAACTTTTTGTAATTCTATACAACCTGTTTGAATGTAAAATAGCAATGTAGTTTTATTCTTAAAATAACATTATGATTATATAAGAAGATATAATATATTTGAATATTAGTGATTAAATTTATATGTACTATATTTTTCATTTTGTAATATATGAGGGATGATGGTTTAAAACAATGAACACGTTTGTGTTTTGTTAACAATAATAACTATGGGGAACCACAAATATATTTTGAATATTGAATTCTATTTTTTCTTAATCCAATGGGCAGTCTTGGAATCTCTGCCATAAGTTATAATGGCATACAATAAAAGTTGGGAATCATTATTGGCTAAAGTGTGTCAAGAACTGCGAATAAAGATGGGCTGCCATGGTTTCATTAGCACAAAGGAGTCACTCATGTGAGGCGATATACTGATTCCACGCATTAAGCTGCCAACTAGTTATATCCTGTGCTCTGTGAGGAATCCTCTCGGGAGATGACTTAGAATTGAACCTTCACTGACTAGATGCTCCTATATTTGGCCTACCTACTATTCTGGCCCCAACACGGCTTACCTCTAGGTCTTGTCCTGGCCAGATCAATGTCAGCCTTGGTTAACATGACAGTGGGAGGCTATGTGGTAGATGAAGTGAAGTCTAAAGCTTGGCCAGTTCATCACCTATTGCACCATCGTTGCCGACATGGCTTTGTATCACCTGCATCCTGATGTCCCATCATTGGATACCAATTTTTTAATGTAAGATCGTGTATAAAAATAATTTTAAAATCAACGTGTAAAACGTTTTTAATTATGTGGAGGGCTTAAAGTACTCTAGTATTTCTACCCCAGAAGTACATACCATAAGTAGCAGCTTGTTACTAAAGCGATTATCGGATCGGATGTTGTCTAACATGAGTGTAGGCATGACATGAGCTCTTGGTGCAATCACACTCGATCTGGAAGCAGCTGCAGATGTTTTTTGGGATTATTCTGCTAGAGAACAAATAATAAACATGGTAGAAAAAGGGTATTCATTATGGGCCATCGGGATGATATATCGGAACAGAAACTATATAAAATATTTTTGATAGGCCACTCTGTTGGTCTGTACTCGGGCGCTATTGATTACTGTAGTAACTGTACTTCCTCTTCAGAAGTCTCACCATTTTTAATAACTTTGATATATATATATTTTGCCGATGTCCTCCGATTTTCACCCTACATCGAATCGGGAGAAATTTAGATCCAATGCGAAGGGCCCAGATGGATCGTTACTGACGCCTAAAGAGACAATTACTACATTTTTCCTTGTTTTTGTTTCCATGGTCTTTAAAATGTATTCTTATATTTGTTTTCATCAGTTAAATATTTTTGTAAATAGTTTAGTTTTTCTTGTAGGATAACGTGTCTGTTATTCCCTTTTTCTCAACGACTACTATTTCAGAAAAAACCCATTGGCTGAGCCTTAAGATTCTCGTGAAATATCATTTCTCGCCTATTCTCTTTTTACAATTCAACTTCTCTGTCTAGGCAAGGTTGGATTTAAGATCCCGCAGTTCCTACTTTAAAATAAACTTCATTCTATATTGGGATATATTTAGTATCTTATGAGTTATATTACCTGCAGACATGAGTACTGAGTTCAATACCATCATAATTATATTTATTAAATTATAATATTAAACGAAAATTAATGCTAAAGAAGAAAAGTTGGCAAAGTACATGGCCTTGAATGCAACTAATTATTACAGGATCAAATTGTCATGAATTTGAACCTACTCAGAATCCCTATCGTAAATCTTCCTAAATAAATATAAGCAATTGTAATTGTCTATAATAAACGGAACAATATAAATAACTTTGTTAAATTATTGATATGAGTAATTAGCACCTTTCCAATTATATTAAATAAATAGCATATCACTTCATTTGGAGGTAATGCCCACCGAGATAGCTCTTCAACCTTAGTTTCGGTTTTATAAAGTTCTGTTGTCAAGTTTCCACTAATTTTGACTACGAGACTGAAAGCCGGATCGATGAAGCCGGAAAATGGATCCAGCCATCAGTTTGCGAGAAATTGTATGCCTTCATATAGTATAAAAATGTCAGGAGAGACCAATTATAAACAAAAAACTTTATGCTAAATGGAATCAATTAAATTTAAAAAAATAATAAGTAAGTAAGGTTTTCGAACGGGACTAACTGTTTTTTTCACATTTTTAATGTTAAGGTTTTTTCTCACTACATTAATTCTTAGAGCGTAGCACACAACCCTACGCTGATTTCCGGTCATGCTAAATAAAAAAAGAAATATATGAAAAAACTCAGAAAATATGAATTCGAAATCACTCCCAGAGTCCTATATAGAAAACATTCCCAAAACGTCATAAAACACTCTCCTTACATAGGAAAGATCTAAGCAGGCCCTTGGGCCCTATGACCGAAAGAGGCTTTTTATCTGAATAATCCACCCCCACCCCATGCATCCCTCATTTAAATAAGCCCCTCATAAATATAGCGTTTGGAAGTTTGTGGGCAAGGTTGGATGCCGGCCAGCAGTAAGACATCTGTGCTCCCACTGTATTCAGATAGGCAGATAATCTCTGCTAATTAACTTCCCCTTAATTATCTCACCTATAATAGCTGTAGCAGACTTAAGGGTAGTTTTAAGCTACTGACATTTGTTAAATTTTATATGCGTTATAAAATTTCAGGTGACAGTTTCTACAAATTATTCACCATTAATGTAGCAAAAATACTTTAAAAAACATTTCCGAAATAAATTCTCTTAAACGACACGTTGGAAAATGTCTTATCACAATCTGTCATTTTCAGAAGTGAAAACGACAACAAATGATTAAATACCACTGTTAACTGGGTTTCTGTTACTCTGATTTCCGTGTTTGTTTCAAAAAGATTTCTCAATCATAACAACACGCATATGATTGTCTGAGAAGTGGAACTGTTCCCTCACTATATTTTTCTCTATTAGGCCAAAGGTGTATTTTTATTAATTTGGTCAGAATACTTCGATCTCATCTACGATTACTAGCGAAGTTGTATTTTCAGAAGTATGAGTAACCAAAAAAAAAAAATTATGAACATAAGATGTTAAGGATCAATATCGAAAAGTTAGGCCAAAGTAAGTGCGTCAATTTTTAAAAATTAAACTGCTTTACAGTTTTTACTGAAAATTCTTCATTTTATTTGGGAAGGAGTCTTGTTCAGCTTAAATCGCCTTTCTTATAATAACATAAAGAAATTATTAAAACAGGCTTGAAATATATTAAATTCCCGATTTATTGCTCTACTCCTAGCTGCTCTTATTTTTTTATATATTATTGAAATTATTTGTTTGTAGCCGTCCTTTTTTTTTTTTTTACTTCAGCGTATGGAAAAATCTGGGCATTAAATCTTAAATTACTCCAGTTATGAGAATTGCAAAAATGGCAATTTTTTTTGGGCGTTTAGTTTTTTTTCATTGGCGTTTCGTTTACCATTATGAAGTTCAAATTAGTGTGAAATTCGTTTACAAATCCCTTATACTCTTACAACTCCCCGCAGATACTTTGTTAGTCTGCGGGTACTAGTGCCTTAAAGCCCGATGAAACTTGTTGAATGTTTATGTAGAAATCCCCATAAATATAATAATTTGCAAGAAGTGAGAGGACAATATCTCTATATTTGTAGAATTTAGCTGATGTGAATGTTTTTGTAACTGGTATAAGAAATCATTCGAAGCAATTTATTTGCTTGAAACTAATCTGTTGCCACCCTTGCAGAATAAACTAATATTTATAATATAAGATCAATCGTTATACTGAAATTCAGAAATAATATTTTCAAACCAAAATGGCATCGTCGGTAGAGCACGAAAATACCCTCCTTCCCTTAAAAGAAATAAACTTGAAGTTTCCTCTCAAAAGTAGCCCGTTCAAAAAGAAAGCCGACTAATTAGAAGAATATCCCTGAAAACGCGCAGAGAGCTTACCGATACTCTCTCAACGTAACGGTTAAGATTTTATTGAACTCGCTGGGTTATTAAAGGGGCTGTCTGTTCTCAGAAGGCATGGAGTTGATGACGAGTTGGTTGAACTTAGAGCTCTGAATAACGAACCATTGAGTTGCTGTTACAGAAGTCTCTTTAGTGGTCTAGCTTGCTGAGATGCACAAGGTATTCCTTGTATAGATTCACTTACTAAGGCTTAATACATGTAATCTTATACATGGGAGAGTACCCCAATAACATAATGCAATCCGCCTATTCAATTTGGTGAATAAGTTTGTGTTTATCCCAATCTGAAGACCCCGTTAAAAATTTATCATTTTCATCAAGTGAATAAAAATCGAAATTGGTCAACACACTTCTTACATAATTTCTCAAATGTATTTAAGGCTCACATCGACCGGTGAATTAGCTTCCAGTTCTTCCAAAACTGCATTTTCCCCTTTAGCCAGAGGGTGATGACAACAGGTCTTGTGTTTGGTAGAGCCATTTATTTATTTTTACTAAACAAGGTAACAATCAATGAATGAGAATGAAAAGTAAAGTTGTAGCCAGATTTGGTAGACTAAATACAAATGTAACAACAACAATCCAAGGTTCTGGGATTTCTTTGGGTAGAGGAGGCAAGAAAGAAGATAAATAAAATTTCCATAAATTTTGTCAACTAATGGCTATTACCTAGCTCTGAATAGCAGCCTAGATCACGTTGTAGGTACTATTGGTTTTGATTCTTTCATGTTCGTTAATCAGGTGTTTTATAAGGTAACGAGTAATTTCTCCTGTGGAACTTCTAAAATATCCTTCAGCAGTTGGCCTCTCAAAAAATACAATGTGTATTGACTAATTGGTGCCTTTTAAACTGGTTTATTACCAAAAAAATACTTTTTTTTTAAATAATCTTTAAACAATATTGACGCAGTGTTTGGGCTCTCGTGCCCTCTCTCTCTCTTTTGCATCAAACCAAAACGGTTGGAGATACAGGTGGGGGGAGCTCCTCTGCTTCCGGTCCTTCCTCTTGCTTGCTTGCTAAGGAAATCAATCACTTTGGGAGTGGTGGGGGCTAGTTGGTAGGCTACGTACGTATATATTGCATGAACGGATTTGTACAGGAATTAATGAATGCATTCTTACATCCCAAGTAGTTATAAGCAAATTGAAACTTTTTAACAAAGATCTTCAATTCGTTATGGGAGGAGAGGAAAACATATTATCATTTATTATTTATTCTAAGTTAATAAATATCCCCCATCTACTAGAAACTAAATTGGAGAGGAGTTAAATATTCCTCGAGTGAAAATAAAAATAAACCATTCTCAGTAATGCCATTTAAATGTGTTACGTCATAAATTAGTTATTTTAGAATACTGGTTTTTAAAGAGTTAATTATTTTTTTTATTTTTTAGTTCCATATTTTGTTTTCTCAGTAACTTCCCGTTGTTGGAGGTTTTAAAATTCAGTGGGGTGATGAAAGAATTAAAAGGGAAATTGAGTTATAAAAAATTGAAAAGACTCGATTGACATTCATTAGGGAAATTTGAAAAGCCTGTTCTTGATTTTGTCTTTTCATTAGTCACGCCATTTATTTGGGTCATTTTATACTCGTTTCTTCTTGGAAATCGCTTTGCATTTATTAAGCTAAGAATAGTGATCATCACTATACAAATGTGTACAATTATTCATGTGTGATAAATACTTTTACACAACAATTATTATACAATGAAACTTTTTCACCAACTTAGACTTTTTAATCTTTATTTCAGTTAATACGTTGTTTTTTTTACAAATTTTATAAAAGAATATTTAAAATTCATAAAAAATTAACGTTGTGATATATTCTCGGCTTGAGCCTGTGATAAATAGTTGTTACTAGTCAAAAGAACTACAGAAATGTTACTACACTACCGAAATCTACACCTTCCAATGGCAGGTCGCTGGCTTCATTCGAAGAACGAACGGGAACAAGGCACTAGGTGAAGACGGGATCCAAAACATCTTACTCCAGCAACTACTGAGGAAAGGAATCTCGTACATCACCAACGTGTTGAACTCCTGCCTCAGGCTGCACTATTTCCCTCAGAACTGGAAGCATGCTCTTGCTGAAACCAGCGAAAAGCGGTTATGAGCCATCTCATTACCGCCCCATCAGTCTGCTGACTCAACTCTCGAAGCTGTTCGAGAGCATCATCCATCTACATCTCTCCAAGCACTGCGAGATGCAAGAAGTCATCCCACCGGAGCAGACTGGTTTCAGCACAGGCTTAAGTGCGGACAACAACTTGGTGAGACTGCAACACCACGTCGCATCGAAAGTCCGGAACAACAGAGCTACCGCTGTGATCTCACTGGACTGTTCGAAAGCCTTCGACTCTGTGGACGACTACACCCTACTCCAACGTCTGAGGGAATATGAATTCTCGGATCAGCTACAAAACCTGATGACTTCATACCTCACAGGCAGAACTTTTTCGGTTCGGATAGGTACCACGTCTACGACCTGAAGAAAATACACTGCCGGTGTCCCCCAAGGATCAGTGCTAGGCCCCTTGCTGTTCAACATCTACACCGCCCACATCGTAGGAGCCTCGTACCCTAACTGCGAGGTATCGGCGTATGCAGACGACATAGGTGTTTACAGCACTAGCATCAATCCTACCAGAGCCCTGAAATTTGCTGAGAGCACCAGTCAACTCATTGCTAAGAAACTCGACGCCGTCAACATCAAATTCAACCCAGCCAAGACGCTAGGAATCATATTTAGTTATAAATCTGGAAGAAAGAAGTTACCTAAATCCTTCGCCTTTGAGTGCACTGTGACCAACAAGCTATGCTACCTTCGCATTACCCTCGGTAGACACTTGTCGTTCACGGTACATCTCAGCATGAAGTTAAAGAGTGTTAGGAAAAAGTTCTACACCCTAGGACACCTACTTAACAGCCCGGCTCTATCAGTACGCCTCAAGCTGCTGATTTACCAGACCGTCCTGAGACTTTCTTAGATGTACGGGACCCCACTATTCAAGTATTTAACTCCTAACACTCTAAAAATGCTCCAGCAATTCCAGAACAGAGTTCTCCGCACCTCCCTCAAAAATACCCCGTTCGACCGAATGAAGGCAGACGAGATCCACAAAAAATTTGAAGTGCTCACCATCCAAGATGTTATCAAGAGACGACACATCAAATGTTTTGATTCACTTAGAAATAGCCACAACCCACTATTCTCCGACCTTCAACCACCACCAATGCTCGTCCGTTGGAAGCACTGCTGGACCGCCGAAGCCTGGATACATAGGGACCTTATAGAACCCGAGCCCATTTTATGTGTTATTTTTTGATTCATGTTTCATTTTATTTTCCGAGTATATTTGGTCTCTTTTTTTTTTTTTTAATTTTATTTTCTAATTTATTTCTCGAGTATATTTGGTCTCTTTTTTATTTTATTTTATTTTCTTCCAAAACAAGGCCTGTGCCAGTGATAAATGGGTGTCGTCTCAGCTGGTTAAGTGTTATCTGGGCCACCGGCTGCTAACGTTGGCTATTTCATAATTAGCATATTAAAACAATTGCTTGACATTTAAGTGTTCCTTTCTTCCTATTGTTCTCAAAGGTATTGGAACCCATTACGATTAATTAAAGAAGTGCCTATAATAAACGCAACACTCATTTCATAAATTATAGTGGACGGGGGGGTCTGTTTTAGGCAAGGTATCGGTTGTTTGACTTATCTGATTACTTTTTTTTTCGCATATTTATATTTTAATTAAAGTTGTTTATTCCTTTTTTTATTTAGCAACGTTCGTTATTGAACGTGACATTATTGATCTATTGTTGTGAGAGTACAGAACTAACTTTATCCCATAATTTCCAGGGCTGGAGTCACTTGAGCCGGAGTACCTTCAAGAGGAAAAACCGATGTTCGCAACGACTGGAAAAACTTTTAAAGTGACAACCAAAGATACGGTTGTACTCCCTTGCGAAGTGATCAATGTCGGTAAGTGAAACAATCTTTTATACACCTCGAGTTCTTTATTTTCAACAAAATGCTGTTTTTGTAAGATGTTTCGTTTTGCGTACGTCTGTTTTTATACCTGTGGTTTCGCTGGAAAATAACTAATTCTATCAGGTTATGGACTTTGGTTAAGGATACAATAGATTAATGTATTCATGAGCAATTAATGACTTCGGAGTCATTAAGTATCAATAGTGCATAATTATAATTCCACAGAATGGTGCCATTGGGTAAAGTTATCAAATATTCTTGTTGATTAAAAAATAAACAAACAGTCTTTCGTAACATCAGTAACTACAAAGTACATGTATGGTCATAAGAACCCTAATTTCACTTTAATATAAATAACTCAGTATGAATGCAACACTATTTCTTAGCTAGACAGTAATTTAAGTATATTTTCCTTCTGAAATAGAGCGCTCAAGGTTTTAATCATATTGTTCACACATCAACAACGCACTTACTGTTGGAAACATTTGTTATAAAAAGATTTTTGTCATGCAAAATAATAATGTATGTAAATTACAGAAAACTAATTTCTAATTATCACGTCATTAATTTTTTTTTTTAAATTGATTTCCGGTTGCGAAAATTCTCTGATGACATGAATGAAGCTTTTCAAACTCCGAAATACCGAGCAATTCATTAAAATATCCTCGATTTTTTTTTCTATCCGTTGATATTTCCATTTATTAGCTAACATTAGTTAACTGATATTCTAAAACTTCGTGGCTAAAAAAAGTAATAAAATTATTCTTTATTTCAATGAAAAACTGAGTCTTTTTTTTCGAAACTTCTAACTCTGTGGGAAGGTTGTAATTTGTACAAAGGAAGCCTTGAATAACAACTAAATATATATTCATTATGACAAAGATTTCTTTTTTGTTTTACAACGGTAGATAACTTTAGAAATGGTATTCATGCAAGATTGAGAAATATTCAAAGATGCAATATTTGTTATCTAGTGCGATGAGCCCTGCTACAATTTACATTGAGGTCGACGTTCGCTCGGAGAAGGGATTATAATATAGATTTAGGAGTTGTAGACAGACTCCCTCACCTGTTTAATCCCTCTAAGCCTGGGGACAATCCTTCCCCTCGGTGACACCTTCAACTCCGATCTAGTTTCAAATTCAATTTAGCAACTTCGGCAGTATCTTATATTCCGTGGATAGATAGATTGATAAGCCTGCTAGTTACTAAGTTTCAAGTGGGTCTGACAGGGAAGAGGTAGAGTATCTTCATCGAACCTGAGCTTAATTGCATATTGTACTCTTCCAGCGCATAATTTACTAACCTTTACGAAGCAGCTATCTTGATCCAAGTTTTTATTTTAAGAGCTTAATATGAATTTTTTTAAATTTTTTCAACCAGAAACCTCAATTGGTGTTACCATTATGGTTGACTTCATCGTTCACAGTACCGTTTGTACTGGCAACACTGTAAATATACGTACTAAGTACTAAAATATAATTTATGTAATATTATTTATACATATATTATATATGCTTAATGTTACATTTTTTTGCTAAAAATGGGTTTAATTAATAGTAAACAACAGTAACTCACAGTTAACTTGAATAAAAATTTTTTTTTTGGATCCCTGAACATCTGATGGTCGGTTATTGTACGAATACCCATTTACGTCATACCAAACACACTTGGAAAACAAGATCGTCATGGTATGTCTCCATATTCCAACTGTACTCCTTTCCAAGTCCACATAGTGAATTTTATTTTTTTTAAACATTTTTATTAGATAAAATACCCGTGATCATAACAGACCCAAAACATTAGTGATACAAGAATACAAGTTCATTAAAAACACATTGATTGTACTCGGGGTGATTTTGTAAGAGTCAAACCGAAAACCAAAGCCATGTAACAGCCCTAAAAACAATAAATAATTAAAAGCAATAAATACATCCTTCAAAAACTTCACATGAAATTTCGTTCGTGTTGAGATCACGAGTGGAACTTTCTTGGCCCACTATCAAGCTTTGCTAAGGGTTACTCTTCCCCAACTGGACATAAAACCATACCGCTTAAAGTAAAACCACCCTCAACTACAACATTAGCCTGTATTTTGCTATACCACAAGAAAACTGGAGGTGAAATTATGTCTTGAGAGAAAAAAGAAAAATTATATAACTCGCCTAAAAAGTAGATTTTTGATTGAGTAGAGAAGTTCCCCTTCCCCCGTTTACTTTCGTGATATTTTTATGATGTATACCGTTCCGAGAGAAAGGCATTTATTATGGAGTAACCACAGATTTGAAACTGGGAGGGGGTATTTCACTTGATAAATTAAATTTTCAACTGTAAAACCAGCCTAAAATGTTAATATTATACATGCCCCTCTTTTTTTAGACGCATATTATTCTTTTAAACGTTCCTCTCCAAGGGAAAGCTGTAAAATGTAATATTGCCTTTATAACTAAGCGAGTCCTCTTTGGCAACGGTTTTCCCGAACAGAAGCCTCTAATTGTGAATCCGCAAGTTATTTACGAGGGTTGAATATTTCAGTCGTGGCAACCGACCGAATCGATTAGTTAAACTAACCTTTAATCAACCGCCCCTTTCTCTCAACAGCGTTAAGTTGTTATCCATTTTGTTGATCTCACATCAGCCCTAATGAGATGTTAAACATTAATTGTCTGATGGATCTAGTGAATTTTCCACCCACAGGTACCACACGATCGTACGCAATTATATTCGATCGTCATTTGTCTAGACGGGAACGAAGAAAATATATCTGGTTTGCTCAAACCGATTTATCGCAGTAGCTAGTTCTAAAATGGTGAATGTTGATTTTACCAGAGACTGTGGCTGGCTCGTCGCACTATCTTGAGCCATTATGCAACTCCAAAAACCTATTATTATTTATTAACTATGACAGGGCGGGAGACGAGACTGCTATTAGACAGTATATATGTCATTATTGGCTACGCTTCATCTCCAGCTCCTTGTGGCTTGTCACGTAGGAATCGAATGAAGGAAATATTCTTTGAAAATGCGAATTAAACTTCATAGTTTTTTTCGGATCGTAGATGTTGTTTAGAAATTTAGTACGGTGTGTTGTGAGCTAATTTATTTCTAGACTAGAATACAACAAACCCTATATTAGTTGGCAGGATATCCGACTTCCACTCTCGACTGTACGTCGTTATGTTTTGTGTGGTAGATATAATGGAAAGCCATATTAATGGTTTAAGCAGCAAAATCTTCTTATAGTCTATGTGATTTCGTTTTGCGTTAGGTGTGTGAATTGGATCACTGCTTGGTTTATTTGATTAATTTTATTTTCCAATCACGTGATCAGAATTACAGGTGATTTAATCAATGTGATGAGTGATGCTCCTCTTGCTGTGAAAATTTGCAAGCAAAATAGCGGAGTTTTTCCTTTGTAACAAAGCTCACAGAAATGACAAGTTTTCGAGCTAATTATAAATGTAAATTTTCACGGCTGATTTTTTTTTTTTTAATAAATACAACTTTCCTAAAAGAATTAATCAGAATAGGTAACGTTTCCATAGAATGTGTTGATATTATTTTTTCGGATAGTAATAATAGTACTATTTCCTTGGGTGATAATAATGATAAGCCATATGCCAAACGGGATGAGACAATAGTTTATTTTATACCGGCTTAGGTATCTAGTTAGTGCTATCCGAAAATCTCTATACACCCTAACTCTTGTTTTATCCGCTTTGAAATAGACACGAAGTGGGGCTTTGAATTCTCTATTCTAGTCTTTGTTCTAGTACAATGATAACTACTTTGTGGGAAAACCTTAATTAAATAGCAATGCCGAATGCAATCTGAACCTCTTAAACTGAAGGGTATTTTCAATTCCATGTCTTCAATATAGCTTATCGTTTAGCAGATAAGGTATTATCAACCTGCTTTCGTTGAAAAGATAGTTGTGGTCCAGGCTATCAGATTTTTTCTGGGGAAGATTTGATAACACTGAAGTACTAACAAAGAATTCTCTATCAAAAAAATAAATGAAATAGGACCTATCATTACGATTTAAGATATACCGTGTCTACGACATAGGATAATCAAGATACTATAGTTAGTATTATTACTAAACGTCGGTAATGAGCTCCTAACGACAAGGATTCAATTGAATAGATTACCAGTGCAAGACAGTGCGTTGTGCTTCACTTTTTGTTTTGAGTGCATTAAATAGACTTGAAGAATCGTGATCAAAACGGTGGATAAACGGTCTGGTGGCAACATATATTATGTACAAATATCTCTCTATGTCTACCTATATATAAACAAAAAAACGGTAAAAGGTGAATATAAATAAATAAGCGTGTATATAAATAAAATACCACAAAATGTCTTGCAGATTGTTTACTCTTGAATATTATGGCAACACCTTTCCTGTCCACAATATGTATTCATATTTTCAAGGAATCACGCAGTTATTATCAAGTTCTTAACTTAATATCTTGGTCTGCTCGCCAAAAGTGCTTATAAATTCAAGCATGAAATTGATTTCATTTTATTAAAAAAAAATAAACATTAGTTATGTTTATATAGTTTGACTTTATCAACTCTTTAGTCAGTGATCGTCGAGAAACTATAATATTAACCCAGAAAAACGAAATTATATTAACAGGATAAGATTTTTTTACGATTAACACTAACTTCAGATTCAGATGGCTTCTGGCCCGATTTTCAGTCCTCATCCGGATTATATGTATTGCTCTAACAGATGTTAGGAGATGAAAAAAACTGTAAATCACAGCTGACGTAAGGTTGAAGGGGTAAGGAATAATTGTTGCCGTCAACACGGTCCCGACCATAACCGAACGGAAAAAAATAACGCCAGTGAAAAAAAAATATTAGGTTCCTTTGTCAGGGGACGGTTTTGTCCCCGTAAAACTGGCCTGGATGTTGACACCTCTTTTCAAACTCTGTACAAAACAGTCGCTTCAAATTTATTCATCCCGTGGTCCGGCAAGTCCTGCCCCGCCTGTCTGGGCTTGGCTTAAAATCCAAGCAGTACGTATTTTTAACTTTTATAATTGGAAATTGAACTTAGTTATGTTGAATTTCAGTGAGAAAACAATGATTGAGCTAAAATAACGTCATATACGTCATACATTAGTCACAATTATTCATCATAATCCGGTTCGTTGGTATTATAAAAATATAAATAAAATTCTGAAAAAAAACCTCTTAGGTATATTTGAATTGTTTATTGAGAGCTTTTGGAGGGCGGAATCAAAACTGAGTGGCTTATAAATATTATTCCATAAATAATTTAAAACATATCAAACAAGCAATAACAGACAAGTTAACATGTAGACAATCCTTCCAACGACAAACGAGCGGGACATTATTACCCTCCGAGTTGTATGGTGTAAGTTCATTTGAATTAATATGCGAAATTGGCCTCAATATATCTTTATATATAAATTATGTGATTTCCTTGATTTGTGCTTCTTCTTTCAGGTTTTACCGTTGACATTGAAATAAAATGTGCAAAATCCTTCCTTTGTAGATACTTGACTAGAATAGATAAACATAAACAATTCAATAGATTTAAGTTTGTTGGTAACGCCTGTATCATTATCATCATTATGTGATGTTGTTATTTTAATTATATCGGCTGTTCACTTGTGATGGGTGCTCTTACTAAGAAAGGGGATTAAAGCCTAACTATAGTCCGACTACGAGTACTAGGGAGCGGGGTAATTACCTCGGAGAGCAAATCTTTACTGTTGTCCTCTCGTCCCCTCACATTTTTTTCAATCCTAGTTTTTATTATATTTTAATAACGATTTAAGAAACTGACCAGGAGACACCGGTCTGGAATCTATTTCGTTCATTTCTTCGCTTCTAGACATTTAATTTCGTTTATTTAGATTCAATACAAATGCAATTTAGTTCGTATAAATAAAATGAGCTAATAAAAAAGAAATCTGGAAGGATGGTTTTGTTTGAAAAAAAAACAGTGAACTAATCCTATAATTAAAATGGTAATGAATGTGAAATTATTGTTTATTAATCTCAAAAGTATTTGTATGAAAATCGGCCTTTACTGTCGTTTGGGTTTGTAGAGTTCTCTGGAAAGCCGCATTAGTATGCAAATCGAACCTGGAGCTCTTGGCTGTTGTGTTCGGACAATAACCAATTAGCTAAGTTATTGCAGGCTAATCTTCCTTTCTTAACTACGTAATTGCTTCAATCTAGGCCTTATTGATAGAGGATGTCAGCCATTGCCAAGTGGCATCGCTCAAGACTTATCTCCGGGATCTCTGCATACACCATTACCCAGCGATAGTTCTAACAGCTGCCTCTCACGAGACTTATTAATTGCCCACGACCTAGGCATTACCTGGCCAGCTCGGAATTAGTTCTTCCTACCTGATTATTAGCTCCCAAAGGAAATATACCTATAAAGAATCACTGTACCCATGAAATATATTTTGTTTTTGTTTAGGCCTTTTGTAGCACTGTAATTACGCATTGGCTGTGTAGATAAGATTTCACTGAGGAGTTCATCACATTCGATTCGTGATGTGACCTCTGGTTTTCGTTAATTACGACTGAGGGGAATTATACGTAGTCAATGTTTGGCGGTTATAGGTATATAGCCCTGAAATAACAAATACCGCATACTACAGGCCAATACAATGTTTAACAACCAAGTATTTGTAAAAAGACAATAAACTGTCAATCTATAGCTCTATCAACCCGATACTTTAACCCAGGGTTCACATCAAGTTGCTAGGTCATAAAAGAAGAGGTTGTCTTGACATGAATTGGACGTACCAAGCTGACCCATGACACCCTCTCTGTCATGTCACCCTCTGGTGACATCCTGTCATGTCATGTCACCTAGTAAATGTATACTATATGTCAGGCATTCATTTGACAGTGAACCAAATGTCTCACTATCGTAACGGAAATGTCCTTGGACCAAATAATCTTTAGTTTTCTCATAGCATGTGCGAATTAATAACGTGGGATTGTTCTGGTATTGTTGAGAAATCTTTGAATAATTAGACCGACTGGAAGAAGAATATAATGGATGAAGAAAAACTTGTATGAATAAGGAGCATCGTCATTATATTTTGAAGCCATGACATTTTTCGATCAACTAAAATAAACATTCTAGGAGGTAAATATGTTTAGTTATTGTATCATGATGGTTAGATAGTACAGAATGAGGTAAGTGGCCGGTTGAAAAAAAAAGGGAAATAGGAAAACGCGGGCGGGCAGGAAAATTGTATCTAGGGGGAGATATAAAATTTCGGAGGTTCGAGAATTTAAATTAAATTGCACTTGTATATTGTAGGCTTGGTTGAAATGGTTAGTTTCCACAAGGAATTGTTTCTGGAGAGGGTGAGTAGTTATTCTGCTTCTGGATAACGATGCGAATTGAGTCTCTCAGTATCCCAAAGATTAAACTGAGAAAAGAGTTCATGAGCCGTTTCCGTCATTCTTTGGAATATAGAAATATTTTTCTGATTCATCCTTAAAAATTGACTTTTTTAGTTAGTTACCGTACTAAAATTATTATATGAATTTTTCCTCGCACTATTTTCATTTGTATGTCAATCATTAACAAAATTAAAATCTTTGAAATGATTTTGATGAATATCATTTTGATCCTGCAAACAGAGAGCTGTCGCGTGGCCATTTACCACGGCGGCAATCACATATCATTTCAATCAGTATTAACAAAAACCCAAGGAAACATCGTCCAATTTTGTATCTCCACAAGTTGCTTATATTATAAGTGGTGTGTATATATGTATATACTACAACACAATAGCTGTCGAAAGTACTTGTAAAATAAAAATAGTTTTTGGAACAAAAAATTGGACGTTGTATTCTTAATCTCAACCTACTACCAGCAATTAAACCATAAAAAAGCCAAGGTGTTGTGAGATATTCTTTCAAACTTTCAGGTCAATAACGACCAGTATTTCCACCTCCTGCCTAAAACTTTGGGGCTCTTCTGATACCAATTGTGTCAAATATTAAAGTGCTTTTTTTTTTTGTTAGCATGTTATCTAATTCTTCTACTTACCAACCGGATACTAACAGGAAACATTCTCTTCAACAGTTTTTAGCCAGGTTCTTCATGGTTTTATTGGACACTGTAAAATGTCACTACTCAAATTCCTATTTCTTAGCCAAAATAAACCAAGTCTTTAAAATATTCGATTTCTAGGAAATATTTCACAGCCAGTTTCTCCAAAGATGAGGTAGTTTCAGGGACTAACTACCCCTGGAGAGAGCTATGTATGAAGAGAGATGCGAAAAGTTGCTCCATGGTTCCAAGGCTCCACGGAACCAAAGCCGGGGGCGGCGCCGCTAAGTCTGGTATTTATCCGATGCAATGTTAAGCAGGGCTCTAATGGTGCGTAGACCGGTGTGCATATTAAGTTGCCCGGAGCAGCAACTTGCCGCCGTGTTTGGTGAGATTTAATACAGAAAGTTCTCCAGCGTATCCGAACAGCTCAAGTCTCGACGCTAATGACTCCCCTGTTTCCAATTACACAGTCCCCTTACAGTCGCCTCTTTTAGTTGAGGCAACTCTCATTACAACTATGACGACTTACTGCCGATGTATTCTCAATTTTACAGAGATTTTTTATTTAATTTCACTAGCAGAGGTAAAGGTGGTAGATATGAGCCCACATTTTTGTGGTTGTAATACACAAACAAAATTAATTGCCATAAAACTTTAACATATTTTTATACTATTTAAAAAAATTGTAACCTTCCTCAATGACTAGAAAGTAAGAAATAAATCATATTTCCAAATAAGCAATAAAAAAATAAAAATGTGCCCCTTAGTAAATCATTAAAATACATAGATTGAAAAAAAATGGTCACATATTTTTGTTAGTTATTTTTATTCAAATGGTATTTTATTTAGTATAAAAGCTTAGTTTTGCACCAAAACAAAAGGTAAGATGATATGCTAGAACAAAAACAATATCAATAACCAAAAAGAATTCTTTTTAGTTACTATAATAATCACAAATGTAAATATCCTTTTTAGCACAATCACAGGCATTGTGTGTCGACATTTCTCACATCACACCCTGGACACACAGTTATCCACGGTTTTTCTTTTATGTAAACGAATTACCCACTGACTAAGGAGAAAAGTGGAATTTCATGGTAGTGGGTCCTAGAAAAAAAAAAGTATTCTAAATTATTAAGAACAAAACCCACAGAAATATAAGAGCTGTTTTTCCCTCAACCAAGGAGATGGTTGGTAATAAATCATTTTTTCAATATTCGAATAGGAATTATAATGATAGAGGGCAAAGTTTTCTTCGTAGGTCCAACATTTTTGAGTAATAAGCAGAAGCTCAGTAGTTCTATTATATACCACAGCACGGCGTCTTTAGCCTGCTTCTTTTCCCTTCCTGGAGTTTGAATTTGTTTATTTTGAAAAATATATTCTATACTACTTAACTAGAACTTTGCCCTGTCGCATAGAGATCAGATATGTGCCATCGCCAAACCAATAGCAAGCATAAATGCTGAAAAAAAAAAATTCACACAACTACAAATACCAAAGGACAACAGACTCCTAACTCCTAACAGAAGTTAACAGTGCGCTAGAGGGCCGGTGAGCTGTGGGGAGGAGGTGAGGACTTGTTAAATGTGTTTGTACAAGACCTGAATCGATCCTGCAAACAGAGAGCTGTCGCGTGGCCATTTACCACGACGGCAATCACATCCCGGCTCATCGCAAAATTTATATTTTTGTTACATCCAAATTCTCCGTGTATATAATTAAATTTGAAATTGACCGTGGCATTCAACGGTTTGTTTGTTTATTCCGAATCCTCAACCTTGACCGGTCCTAATTTAGGGATACTGATGGTATTTTCCCTCTGCTCTAATTTTTAAAAAAAAGTCGATCCCATTCAGCGGAAAATTTTAGCTTCTTCACATTGTTATTTTTTCTTCAGCTGCCTTCATTATTTAAAATTCTTTCTCGTGAAGTCCAATAATTTACCAATTAGTTCCTTTTTTTTCACGCCGGATACCTAAGGTTCAGAAAAAAAAAGTGGAGAGAAGCCTTATTATAGCAAAGCAGTAAATTAATTATTTTTCCACCTGGGATGTTATGCTGTTATATTTACTCCTATTAAGGATTTCTGGAGGTGCCCACTGTATTAAATGTGTGTTGGATCTTAATTTATAACTAGAATTCACACTGCTTGAGTAGAATTCATACTATTTTATCATCTCAAGAAGGGAGAGTTTTAGCTCACAGGAAAAAATGCTCTTCGATCGTGGAAAAAAATTGTGAGTTATGAAAATCCTACCACGTATTCTTATAATCTTATTTAACAATATTTCATTTAAAACAGGAATAAATACTTTAATTTCCGTTAAATTTCTTATCTCCTATAATCCTCATCTTTTATTTGGCGCTGTAGTGTTTTATACATATAATGTAAGTACATTGAAAAACAAAAATTACTTGAAAATTTACTATAGTTACATTTACTACTACTGCCTTCATTGCTTCGAGATCTAATTCAAATTGATTACGTCTATGTACACTAAAATATGTTCTTACCTGAACCATGTTTTATGCCTTAATGAAGATTGCATCTCGCAGAAATAAAATTTTAATGCTCAGGAAAGGGTGTTTTACCGAAGCATTAGAATCTTCTACCCGTTGGAAACTTTTTTATAGCCCATGGAATATGTAAATTAGCTCATAATACTCTCTCGGGATTACAGCTACTGGGTAGTTACTTTATTTTCATACTTGAACATGGGCGAACTTAATTTACTATTCAAAATTACATTTATCTGAAAACATATAATTTTGTACAAATAAAAGTGGTGGTAAATGTACATAGCAATGTCGGAAAGAAACTCATAATGATTTAAATTATTAATAGATTTAATAAAAATGAGTGAAAAAACTGTTTGACATTGAAAATACATCTGATTTATTATGGTGGGAAAAAATTTCTGCTGTTTGTTAAAACACTTCTTATATCTCTGGAGTAGGAAGTTATCGGCCGGAGTATAGTGGACTTGGCTTCCAATAGACCAGCTTCCTTGACCTACTTGCAAATTTAACTTCCCGGTATAAGTTCGAACTCGGATGCCCCTGAAGTTCTTATAAACAACCCCTCTCCCTGCCACCCTATCTTCACGAAGCACTCCATGTAAAAATCTATTGCGTTGAAAACAACAGCTTTGTAATTTCTATTTAGCCTTGTTCGATATCTCTAATTTTAGGGTGAGTCTAAGATAAGTCTGTTTGTAATTAAGTATTTAGCCGTGAGATAGGGCGCTCGTGCTTGGAATACCGTCTTGTTGGTGGGACTTGAGTCAGATTGTCTCAGTTTTGGCTCAGTCTTGAATATTAACGATATGCTAACACGTTCTAATTTGGCCAGGGAGAAACGTTTTGAACTCCCTCTTGCCCACTTTCCAAAACTGTTTCCTTGCGATTGAATGAGTCCGTTTCCAACCATACTTCAAGCATGATATAGGTCCATGTAAACGTTTTGTTTTCACTTACTGTTACACCTGTGAAACTAAGTCACTGAGCTAGCCATTAACACCGGTGAAAGAACTAGTTAAAAGAGCCATTGCTATTGTTTAAATTTGAGTTTTTTTTCAACTCATCAATAATTTTGGTTTGCCACAGCAATGTAGGTTTGTTAGGAAAAATATATGTGTGTATATATACATACTTTCTGAATATTTAAGTAGACTTCTTTTATTATCGTTAACGCCCTTATGTATATCCAATTAAAGCTAAAGGTAAAGACAACCACCAATTTCTGGTCATGGTTATTAAATGAATTCAGTCCATCTTAATAGCGTTCATATTACGAACTAATTACACTATTCACTACATCATACACGCGGCCCTTTATTTGTCTAATATTCGGAATTCTTAAAAAAATAAAACTATTTCTGTATAAAAACGCATCTCATTATTTTTACAGTCAGTGTTTAAAAAAATTATGTCGAATACCGCTGGTATCTCTCGATGTCATTTGTTCACTTATTCATTTTTTATTTCGTTTAGGTATTATTTTTTGGAATATTTAATTTAGTTCATAATATAAATATAAAAATATATTCAGTAATAAATAAAAACAAATCTTTTAAATAGTGATAAGAAATGGTGAGGCTTCTGTTACATGGATCAGCTTGCATAAAAGATTACGTCAGTTATTTTAGCGCATAAATTAAATAATATATTTATTTGCAGCTAAAATTTGAATGACGGCATGACGATATTACACAGGCAGGTTTGTTGAGGCCCAACCCCCCAGGGAAGGCCTAAAAACCACCCCTACCCATTATCGGTGATTGTAATGTAATTAACGACAACTGGCCTCTTCATAAACAGGGCCCTGCCGGCCAATTAGCCCCAACTTTCCAACCCCTGTCTGCCCTGTAATTAAATTGTGGGGCTGATTTAAACACTGCACTTTATAATGGTTGCATAATTTTCTAAAAGCGCACCACCCTTCATCCTTGTGTTAGGAAACTAAACATACATTTAGATATTTACATCGTGTTTACGCTCCATGAGTTTTTGCATTAAATTAATTTTTTTTATTTTTAAAATACACATTAATTGATCTGATATATTTCAGGTGAACATTAAAAGTAATAAAACATATTTTCTATCCGAAACTAAGTGAGAATTTTTTTTTCTGTATTTTGTAAATCGGTGTTAACCCTTCTCCGTTTTACTTGTCATTTTTCCAAATGCTCACTTACACTGACTAGTTCCTTTTTTTTTTTTTTTTTTTTTTTTCCAAAGCTCTCAAAATTTGAAAAGAGGAATGGGGGAAAAATATAATAACATGGACTTTATAGGAATGAAAGGGATCCTTTTACTAGGAGGGAACTATTTGAAGGTTGGGTGAAGGAATTGAGGAGTGTGGTAGACCTCGGCTGAGGTGTAAATATCTCGGTACTGTGGTGAGAGTGCAGTGAAGGTAACTGAAATATTGCTTAATGTATTGATATATTGATTACTGAATATATGAGCTTCTTATTTTTCTACCCTTGACGTCTTAAAATATACACAATTTATTTTTAACCATCACTAAGAGCAAGTAATACTTTCTGCTAAAGATATGTTTTACATAACATAACACTAGTTTCATTTTCAATATGCTTTTTCTATAAACAATTTTGAATGCAAACAGTTAGAATACGATAGAAATATCTGTTTTACAATTTTTTCAACTATACAATCGATGTAGTAACAGTGAGTGAAATTTACCATCCACAAACTATTTTAATTGTAGGTAGAGGTAAACTCTAAACGTTAAACGTTAACCAGGTAGTAGTGCATAGTGAAAACGAAAAATATAACTCAAAACTATTATTAAATAAAAAAAACTTTGAAAATTTCAATTACGTGGAAATATGAAATGAATAAAAATCTTTTAATCTTATAATTAAAGAGAAATATTAATAAGGTCAGTACTGTAACTTACAAAGTAATGAAGTCTTAGTTATATTTATATAAATAAAATAAATCATAGTATGAAAGTATGAAAATAACATAGGAAGGCTGGAACAAACAAATCCCTTCGTATCAGTACACCGGTTAAAATTGGTAATGGTTGAGAAATCCTTTCGCATACATTGGGAACGTATGCTGGCAGCTATGTCTTCCAAACGATAATTATATGACAACGATGAGTTGCTTGCTCGTATATGACGAACGGCGGTCTCTCATAAACGTTGCAGCGTAAATGATTCTAAACATCTGTGGAAAAACAGAAGGCAGATACGCTTCATATCTCAACCAAGCAACAACAATGAAGGCTCATCAAATTCACCCTGACTAACTTTGGTCCATAGTTACTTCCATATGAATGAATATTATAATGTATTATTATTAAACGTATGGTTAAATCAATATTATAAATGGTTTACAAGATTAGTACACTGATCATACACAACGCAATTTTCATTAAAAAATAATAAAACGCTAACGTGAGGCGTGAACAGTTGTTAATAAAAATTGAACAATCTTTGGAAAATTTCGTCCTGTGATTTAAATAAAATATATTGAAAAAAATAATAAATTGGATAGTTTTACAGTAAACATATTAGTTTTTTATATTTTAAACATATCCTAGCTCTATGATAGTAACAAGCAGTAATTGCCTGTTTATGCAGGATTTTATTCTTTGATTAAACAAATATTGTCCATGTACTATACTGATCACTAATGAATCTATCTCATGTATCGGGATGTGTAATATAACTTTTTTTTAGTAATTGAAGTTTGAATATTGCTCCAAGTTTTTGAATAATTAAGGTATTGGTGGATGCACGCCTTTTTTTGGAATATTTGGGTAACAGTCCGACTGGGTACTCTCAGAGTTGCCAGTCTGAATATCTAACAACTATTGAATAAGTCTCTAAATCCAAAGGGCTGAGTCTCACTAGCATCTCTCAATATATATATATATGTGTGAAATTTATGCTTTAATCGTTGTAAAGAAAAATGAATCCGGTAAGCGGAACTGAGGAACTGCCGGACTTACTGGGCCGGAAGAAGGCCGCAGTTGACAGAGACTTCTGGCGAGAGGAGCTGGATGGATGGCCGACATACATCCCTGCGCCCTCAAGCACCCAAAGCCCACCCCCCTAATGAAGAGGAGTGATTAGAACTTGCGACGTGCCGCATAACTCAGCTGCTACCAGTTAATCCTCCGCTTAAGTCTTGACTTAGCCCTAGTTTTTTTTTTTTTTTTTTTTTTTTTTTTAAACTTTTTTCTATAGAATTAGTGTCCCTAAGTTTAACAGAATCAGCCGCTTGGTCCGGATTAATTTTATTTATTGTAGCCCAAACTATAGGACGTAAATTAACCCAGAAAGCTTAGAGGACTTGATTAAAAATCTGAGGCCCTTTATATGGCCCTTTTAAGTCCGAATAGCTCTTCAGCTTTTCCTAACTATCCCGCTCTTGGGTATATATATATATATATATATATATATATGTATGTATAGTCAGCTAAAATCTGGCTCACATCCTTTAACAACATATTGATTTGGATATATTAATATATATAAACCTTTACGTGGAGCTCTCATTTCATATAAGGAAGACATGCTAATTGATAAATTAATTAGAAATGTATAACGATTTCGACATCGTGATTAGTAACATAGTTGCCTCTAAAGTGAGCTATAATTATTCAATGTCGTCACAAATGGATTACAAATATTTCTCTCGAGTAGAGGGATGAAATTTCCTATGAAAATCGTATATGGTGTTTCAGAAACGTTATAATTAAAAGTAGACTTAAAAGTAGAAATGACTTGCATTAATAAACAAATAGTTATCTAACATATCAAAAAGGGCATATAACTAAAAACCGTCTAGTCGTAAGTAAAAATATGTGTAATGTCAAGATAAAGTGTTTTTGTTTCCGTATAACTGCGCTCCAAACGTCCAAATTTTTAAGAGCAATAGTGTGCTATCTAGATTACTGATGTTGAGAGTTAAATATTGAAAAAGAAATAGATACTTACCTTTGGATCAACTAGTTTTCAATTATTTTCATCGAGGTCCTCGTACACCCACCTATGAGATATATTCGTGACCATTGCTTTTATTTATTATGGAGAGTGCAATATTTCACCTATTCTCCCCCCCCCCCTTGCGTTCGAGCCCCCGTATGCTTAATGCAGAAAGCTGGTTCTAAAGAGGCTCAGATGCAGCAAGCAAACAGAGCCCTATCCATCAATCGGACTTGTAATCGCCTCTGTCGGTAGAGCTTAGCCCGTCGCTAAGCCGCAACACAACTCTCCAGTCACGGTGGCAAATCCGCAACAGTCCAATGTACCCATCCTCCCCCAGCGGCACTGTCCCTTCGTTCACATTTACATTATTTTATATCATTATTTATGCACTCATATATGTTTGTTTGTGTAGCGTAATGCGCCTTAATATACGGCTAGAAGTGTGCGAAATTATCGGGTAACTTTAGTTTTTGTACATCGAAAAAATAAATGAAATATATTTTTGAATATATTAAAGATACTGATACATTCTAGGCCAAAGGTCACCAATTATTTTTCCCGTATGCCCGTTTCAGAATATTTTCAAACTTTCGCTGGACAGGCAAATTATTTTCTGTTTATTCATATTTTTTTTCCCGGATGTCGATCACCGACTACCATTTGGTGAATACAGTTCTAGGCTGTGTCTCTGTGTTTGGCCTAAAGGCAACAACTCTTTAGATAAGCTATTTTAAATGCGTTTTAATATTGGAGCCAGTCCCATTTCTATTTGAATCTGGGAATTCCTAAAGAAACTGTGTGCTCCAGATGCTAGTTAATTACTAATTTAGATGTGTGTGTGTTTTTTTAATACAAGCCATTATATGGCACATTCTCGGAGGTCTTGCTATACCTGACAAACCCGTGATCGATGTGGAGCGAGCCTCTTGTACACCGTCACACCCCAAAGATTCTTTAGTAGTGTTTTGTTCTGAAGTGTTTGGCGTCATGTTCTAATTGCTTGTTTAAGTTTGTACTTCATGTTTAATGTGCAGGTTAAACGTCTGTAAAAACAGATATATTCTTAACGAAATGATAGGAAATAGACTGTGAATAAACAATATCGAGATTAGTTGTCCTCCATAGGTTGGAGTGGTGGGTGGGCTGATCGCTGGTTGGCGCCTGAGGATGACAGTTGTCTGTTGTAAGCGCTTTCCATTTAACTATTACCAATTACCTTTTGTAGAGAAATGAAAATTGGTGTTATTTAAACCTAAATTGCCGAAATTGGTAGAGGGATGCTTGCAAGAATCGGTGTATTTTACAAATATTTGTTGAAACTTTATGGAAAAATTAACAGGTTCCTTGAATCAAAAATATTTCATTTTAATTTACTAAACTTAAAGTCTTTCTTGAAAATTTAGGCTTTTCATATCTCAAAAGTAACAGAGAAGTGGTCTTTTTACGTTATTTTGGTCGATAAGTTATTTGCACTTAATGTCTGTTCATTTTATTTTATAAATAAACTAATCACGTCATTTAAAAGTATTGTGTAATTTATACGATTGATAAAATCATTTTTATGACCGTTGTCTTAGGACAATCAGGCCAACAGAATAAAGTCAATCGCTGATGACCTTAAAGGAACTCCCTTTGGGTTTGATCAAATATTTCCTTCGAATGGGGTGGGTTCTTTCATTACTCGCTCTCACCCATAAGATATACAGTTATGAATAAATCATGGTCAAATTTTATTTATTTCACTATTAGGACTCAAAAGTGAAGTTAGTAGCCGTTTTCTTTCTTCACCTTCATCTTCTCTTTTCACTTATAATTTCTTTCCAACTACCTTTCTTAGTATTACCGACCAATCAATTATTATTACAATCACTTAGATATAAAACATGGTTTACGTTTAGAAATTTTGAGAAAGTTATAAAAAAGGGTGTATAGGGTAATGGTCGTTACACACCACCTACAGGCTACAAAGTAATAAACTAATTGCATTCGAAAGCTATTCGTTTAGAAAAATATGTCTAATGTTTAATTATCACTGTGGAATATTAATTCATTTAATTTTTTCTATAAGTAGAAGTAGGGGGGGGATCCCACTTGACTAACTTGCTTTTTAACTATAAATTGCAAAACTTGCGGCGTAAATAATAAAAAAAAAAATCGTACGGATATATATGTTGAGGTTAAAGTAAAAATCACTAGCCAAAAAAAGTATATAGTCTGGCTTAAAACAGCAATTAATATGTTCACAATCTAAAAATGGAAATTCCGGTCATACACCTAAACTGTATTATACAGTAAAAAGAAGGCGGAAATGGAAACGGTGGGATCTAGAGAAAAACCCTATGAATATAAATATTTATATGTATGGAAAAATTAAAAAAAGGGATAAAAAAAAGAGGAAGTTTTCACGGTTTATCTTTTAATTGGCGCAGTTTTTGTTAGGAAACTGATTCAGCTTATCTTCAGATGGGGACGGCTCTATCCAGCAATGGACGGGTAAAGCCGGATTTTTAATTTGTTCTCCAGGGGCAGGAAACTTTCTAATACATTATTATTCTCCCTTGTTGTTATCCCGCGTATTTATATTAATAACCACTTCAGAAAATAAAAAATAGATGGGCGATGCTCTGGTATTATTTCACCTCTAATATAACATATGTATTTTCAAAATGTATTTATAAACAAAATTAATGACGCTGCTATTAAACATTAAGACGAGACGATTTATCCATACCCGTGCAAACAAAAACATTTTGATTTCGGCTCGCGTTATTTCTATTTTAAAATAAGGCAATGTTTTGACCTGAAAACCGTTAAAGGATGTTTTAATTGGCGTAATAGTACTGAGGGCTAATTCATTGAATTCGATGAACCATATACAAAACATTCAATGTTGCTCAACGTGAAACGGCCTGTTATAGCATTTTTGTAATATTACGTTCCTCTGAAAATAAAAACAAAACAATCGAACTTTAGATTATCATGCCTCATATTTCAAATTGCTGTCGAGTAACAATTAAAGAGACTTGTTGCAATTGTTCCGGTGTGTTGTGTAAAGTGATGAAATCGTCTTTTCCACTGTGCAAAAGCCAGTGTCACAGTGGCTCAAACCAAGTATAATATTGCCATAAAGTGAAACTCTTAGGGGAAAGAAAAACATTTTCATTTCATCAGACTAACTACAATTAAATTTGTATTCAACCTAATTACGGACTATGAGAAACGGAGTTAAAATTTTTACCGAAATTGAATTTACTTAATGGCTGGTTGATCCTGCAGAACGGAGGAAACTTGAAGTTGTAATGACATTTTTCTGTACGAGCCATTGTGGGAAAAATTAGTAAGAGTAACCAAAGGTATTTAACCAAATATTGTTTCAAACGTCCATCAAATAATGTTCATTAATCCGACAAAAATAGAACACTACAGAGAAACTGGAATAATATATCTATTACGTCTCAATCAATTACCTCCGGGAAAGGAAAGATGATATTTTAACTTATTTCGGATCCCTGGAACTCTGGGATCTCTTTATTTTATAAAAATGAAAGGTTAAGATTAAAATTTCTCTTCTTACGCTCTATCTTCTAATATGATATTTCTAGTTATTTTATTTTTAAAATATTAAATTATGGTATACAAACAAATAAGCTAATGCTAGCCAACCAAATTGATAATGAAATCACTTGCTGTTACGTTTTGTATGTCGATATCCAAGTCGCTTATTTTAAACAACTGCGACTCTGTATATTCCTCAAAAACGCATTGGATTTTCCTGATTAAGTTCGTAAACACGCTTTAAAATGATAAATAAAAAATATTTTTTCTTTTTTATGCTCAGAAGTGTTTTGAGTATAAAAGTTCCTTATTTTCCGACTGTTGAGAAATTATTTAAGGAATAATCTAGAAAAAAGTCAAAGATATTCGTAATAATAAATTTTTTGGAGCAAAATCATCTATTTAATCGTGTATTTACCTGACAAATTTGTAAATATTTAATATATTCACAATTTATTCGTTATCATTAAAAATATAAAATGAAAATTTGTTTTATAAAAAATATGGAATAGATTTTTTACAGACAATTAGTAAATATCAACAAATAATAGTAATAGTGTTGCATTTTCTAATTCATTCATTTTTACATTGAAAAAACTAAATTTATTTATGAAAATGCTTATAACTAATAAACAGGCATGTTGGGTGCCGGAAGGACGCCTAGATAGTAGGAGTGATTGAGTGTAGGCCATCCCGCAAGACTGAACGGTCGTGAAGGCGGGGTGTATCTATGGTGCCGGTGTCTGTTATTACTTGGGTGCTTACTACATTAGTCTCTACTTATCACAGCAGAAATGTAGATATCGTTATGTATAATTATTTATATATCACGCGAAATGCCTTCAGATTATTCATGTTCATTACGTACAAAA
Source organism: Acanthosoma haemorrhoidale (assembly GCA_930367205.1). Taxonomy (NCBI): domain Eukaryota; kingdom Metazoa; phylum Arthropoda; class Insecta; order Hemiptera; family Acanthosomatidae; genus Acanthosoma; species Acanthosoma haemorrhoidale. The sequence continues at coordinate 143,689,445 of OV884011.1, forward strand.
TAGGTTGAACCTGCTCAATCTTTTATGAATGAAGTACTAAGGTATTAAAGCAAACTATGTTCTATCTCGTCACAGCATATTTGCCATGTTGCGCTAGTCAAAACAAAAACAACAGCCCAGCTCGAAAGAGGAGGCTCCATTCTCTGAAGTGAATTCCGAATGTAGTTAAGATTTGACATTTTATGTTTTTTCAACGATTAAGGACCCATAATATACGATAATATGTCATTCTGTTTAAAATTTTTACTTATAGATTGTAAATAGGTGGTTTTCTGTGATCAAAAGGGTGTTAGAAGACTACTAAACAGTGTACAAGTAAAACCGTTTGGCAATGTAAAATTAATTCGCTTAGGTTAGTATCTGAGGCTCTTGCTGTTATCCTACACGGGGTAATCATTTGATAGAAGGATGTTTATAAAATAAGGAGGTAATAAAGGGGATTAGAAACGTGTAATGGCCAAAAACCACTCTTAATAAATCACTAAAATCTAGCTTGTACTATGATAACGCACGTTTTGTTTAACAGAGGTCTAAAATAACTTTGCCTTTGTCTGGTCAAACTGAAGTTTACTGGCACATAGCCCCACAATAATAATGTGCTACCCAAGAAGGACTTAGGGTAACCCATTAGTACCTGCTCAGCCCATAAACACGGTATGGGAATGAAAACTCACTACCTTGAAATCAGCACACTTCTAACAATGAAATTTGGCTTTGATCCTAAAATATCACAACAATTAATATGGCTTTGGCCAAAACAAACAGTTTTATTTATTATTTCACTTTTTTCATTTCCTTCAAATTTTTCACATAAAGTACAAATGAACTTGTTATCAATGTAAAACAACATTGGAAAATATAAACATAAATCTTGATTGTAATGAAAATTATGACGCATCAAAACGTTGTTTTTTTCTATGTTGATGTCATAAATATAAAGTCATTATTGTACCGGTTTCAGGACACTACATGCAGGCATGGAAGCGTGGGATCGCTATCCTGACTGCCGGCAGCGTGAAGGTGAGCCCAGATGAGAGGTTCCGCCTGGTGGACGGGTACAACCTCGAGATCAGGGACGTTCAGACCCAAGACGCAGGTGACTATGTATGCCAGATAGCCACCCTCCAGCCACAGGAGATCACCCACACCGTGGAGATATTGGGTAAGTCCTCATAGTAGTATATAATAGAAACAAATCTTGACTCTATGACTATGTCCCCTAAGTACACCATTAATGCACGTATAAATAAAATCAACTCAAACAATTAATAAATAAATCTAACTTGTTGCTGCTCAGGGGGCGAAAACAAAACAAAACAAACAAAAACGAAAAGATATGCCTTAAATTATAAAATATCACCCAACAATTTATTTAAGTACAACGTTAGATATAAATTAGAACTCACAATCAAATTAAATAAAAAAAAAGAAGAGAGAACAGTAATAGTAATAAAAGCTTCAGCACGAGTTTATCAATATAAAATTCAAATAGCAGTAACTGTCAAAAAAAAAATAAAATAAATTAAGACCATAATTTTCGATTTATAAATATTTGATTGTGATCGACAATTCGGTCCACTCTCCGTTCGCCAAAGGTATGTCGTGTCAGATAGATAAAGAAGTATTTATTAGATATCATCAAGTAATATTCGAAAACAATGATCTTACCTTTGATCTCTAATCTCTTTAGCTATTAGGTTGACAAGACCCATGAAAATGAGATTATATTAAATAATAGAGGAATACCATAATTCAAAAAAATGAAGAAAATAGCAATTACGAAAATGCATATTAGATTAAATTAGTTATACCCTTCTAATAGAGAATATATAAATAAAATACCATATTTTATTACAACTAACAAAATGTATAACTATGTATAAAATATGTAAGGATGAAGCATGACGGATATGGAGAGGGAGAGCATTCTAGAGAGTCGTGGTACCAGTAAGCCTGGATCTTGTGCCCCACGAGTAGAATGAGGATTTGAACTGTATGATTATGTATATATAACGTGGATTATGAGACTGAATAGTTTGAAAAAGGTTTGAACCAAGGAGGTATTGTAGGGAGAGGGGGAGAAACCCTATCTTAGGGTATAGATGAGATTCACAGGAACGCAAAAGAGTTTCATAGACAAATATATGTACAAAGTACAGGCATAAAATAAACACACTAGCAATCTTGATAGGAGCGTACGACACAAATTATTTTCTATATTGGGTACTATCTCGAAAGGAAAGACACTGGTATACATATATGATACAGACTACACTTGCACAACATGTGTGTAAGGTACTCATTATTCTGATGTTTAGATAGGTTTAAAATAATTTTTTAAATCTGTTTTTAATTATTTCAACAATTTAATGTAGAATGTTTAAGTTGTTAGAGAGCCATCTAACCATTTTATGATAAACTGGATATTTGTAAATTAGGTACCTTCATAACCCTAAAAAAAAGATAAAGATTCATTTATTTATTATCGTAATAACTTTCAAAACATGACCGATAGCAAATCCAATGTAAAAAGAGAGCAAAGTTTAACGATTACTCATTCAAATTTCTGCCGAATCTACATGACGAACAAGAACATGGACAGTCATGTTGCTCAACTACTCACAGAATGGAGACAACAGGTTAAAAATTTTATGTGGGAGAATAACTAACGTCCATTTCAATACGATATCTACATTAAACATTAGGCATATAATTCAAAATTGGGAAATTACCAAAAAAGATTATTTTTGGAACATCATAAAAATGTGTTTTGCCTTTGTTGCCGATAGGGGTTTCGTAAAATTACTACTGAAAAATAAATTCAGTACTACTCAGAAATACTAGCCTGAGGCTGATGGGTAGTTTTAAATAAAACAGGACGTCTATGTGAACAAAATATGCGTGAAAATATTGAACTAAATCCTCCGATTTTCTTTAAAAAGGATAAAAACGACATTATCCAAAACATGCATCATGATGGCTTGGTGGTTTAATCTATTTAAACCTGGGTATGGGCAGGCTAACTACATAACTTGATTGCTTCAGCACTAATCTACAGCATCTAAGTCGGTTGGGGTAGGTTGTATTAAACTTTTAATAAGTTTGTTACAACTGTGGAAAACTGGAATTATTTCGTGGGCTTTACCCAACACTATATTTACACTAATCTCCTACAACACTCTTTTATTTTAATTTAACCTTAGTAACTTTATCTAAAAAAAAAAAAGAAGCTACATTTAAATATTGGGAATAACCTTTCCTGAATTAAAATTCATAATTAGTATTCATATGAATCCTTCCGGCATAGTGCTGTCGCAAGATAAGTCTAATAACGCACAAAAGTGTAGCATTTATTTACGGTATTAAATTTATGCTAAATACATTAACACATATTTTAATTTCACTTGCCCTAATTGTAATTACACTATCCACATAATTATATAGTATCATTTTTTATTATTTTGTTTTGCATATCTTGCATGTGATTAATGTAATTAAGTAATACAACAAATTAGTGAGAGCGAATATCACATTTTTATATTCTTACATTTTGCTAAGTTGAGATACAGTACTTTAGGATAATATCGAACGTTGAATATATTATATGAACGAAAGAGTTTTTGTCAACATTAACAGACACGGAAAAGTGCTTCATTGGGACTATGATCAATAAATATAAATAATAACTGGGATATCCTCTGTTTTGGCAGCCGGGAAGGACATCCAGACCCGTTTAAATAAACGATAGAGTCGGAACTGAAAGTAGCCTTACCCCTCCATTAACCGTTCATACACCATGCTGTATTTTCCACACCTGAAAAAGTCAACGTGGGATCTATCTATGAAAAATAAATAGGCCTTTGTATAAAGTATGAAACCCAAGAAAATGGTGTCATTTTCCGTTGACCGTTGAGTCAGAAAGTTATCAGGCGAAATGTTTCCCCTAAGAAGCTCTGTATTGCAGGATATTTTTTCAAATTTAAATATCACATCAAGTTATGTTTAAAATGAGTAAAAAAAATTACTAATAAAAATAATGATGATAAAATCAGTGACTTAAGTGGTGGTAGAAACGTAAGGGATGTAGATTACAGTTTTGTTGGTGCTGTTGAAAAGATTTATCATGGAAATATATTATTTCGGATGCACACCGAATACAGCAAAACAAGTTTTCTGATTCTGAAATTTTTTGATAGATTATATGTATTTATGGTTAGTTTTGTAGTATATACTGTGTGCAGGAGTGCAAACATTTCCTTTAAAAACTGATAATTCTAAGCAGTAAAATGTGAGAAGTATGAAGACAATTGTTTCCAAATACTGTAAAAAAGCGCTTAGTTTAAACTAGTGGCCCGAACTAATGGAAACGTACATATTTCCTTTAAAAATTTAAATTTACTAATCTAAACCAGGAATATAAAAATAAGGTACCAACGTTATCATCGCAACTGAGCATCTGGTTTGCATTTAATAGGCATTACTTCACAAAATGTTTGTTTTGGTTGCACAATGCACTTGTATATTGTAACTTTTTGGTTGCTGCCGGTTGTGAGAGGATATATTTAAACAAATACTCATCGGTATCACCACGATAGACTTACCAAAACGTATTTGACAGTTCTTAGCTGTCACCCTAGTTGCTAAAAAAACGCCACATGACAGAATATATGGATCGCGCATTCAAAGACAAACACAATTAATCATTGATAATAAAGCAATACTAACATATATAAAAAATACATAAAGTGTGAAACAGCTAATAAAATGTATTAAGTCAATAAAGAGCTATCTATGTATAATGCCCTAAAAAAATATATTACATTATATATAAGTTAAGCTCCGGGCAGCATCAGTACTCAACCTTAATCCCCAAACGTCGGGATGTAAACATCCCGAATGTAAAAATACAGGGTTATAGACTCGAAATAAACAGTCTAGTTCTAACTTTCATGCGTGTTGTTTCTCTGTACCTTTTTTTTCCTTTGTTTTTGAATTCGAAAGCCGATAAGCATTAACTTATATATATAAACAAATACTATATATATATTATTAGTGGTCTAAACAAGCAACAGCGCCTGAAAAAGTATTTTTATTGGTTCAGACTTCACTTAACGATTGAATTTATTTAGGGGGTATGAGGGAACCGAGGAGTATTTATTTGTTCAGGTTTATTTTCTGTTCGTTGTCCTGTGACAGTTCCGAGCGTCGACTATCGATAGTTGAAGTCTAGATCGTCTTAATATTCTAATACTTATTTTAGAAGGGGGGACTTTGTAATTCTTCTATTATGATGTGGCAGACTTATGTTTTTTTTTTAAGGCTTTAATGTATTAAAAATGTGTACTAACATAAGATGCTTCTTCGGGTCTTTAGAACTTTTGTCGCTCTAAAGCCAACCAACACTGGTTGTAAATGTGAGCGAGCGCTGCCTAACGTGTATGTGAGCTGCTACGAAGATACCCCTGACAGATTTACATCTTGCTGAGAAATGGGCTCATAGCGGTTATGGAAATCCGGGCGACTTAGCGACCCCTCCCCCGTAGGAGAGATTTCAATGATGATGCATGTTCAAGACAGAGTGGATGAAGTCGACGTTCGCCTGGCGGAGACGCCTCTGTGTATATATGGGCCCTCACTATATATCTGCCAGGCCCCGATAATAGCCACGTCGCTCTCAATAGTCCCAATATACGTGCACAATACTTGCCTGCCTCTCACGGTCATAAATTTTTCTTATTACCAAACCGTCCGAGGGTGCCGAATAAGGTCAAGGAGCTGTAGGGTCGTGGTCTTGAGGTGGGACGTCCCCTCAAAACCCGTCTAATATGTTGCTCCCATGTATAAGGAAGCATTGTAGCTCAGGAATCCTTGTTCAATTTATACGTACATTAAGCGGGATGGAACGTGCATTCCTAAATTCAATGTATCAATGCATTTTAAAAATAATACCTGGATTCAGTCAATAACCTAATAACATTTCTTGGACTTCTAATCCAGGATGATATTATTTATCTTTCTTACTTTTTCTCTAGGAAAGTCCATTTTTAACGTTTTATTAGTTTCTGTAGAAAGCCATATATTTCCACTCATCCTTATTGAATGTATTATAACCTTAAACGCTTTCAGCAATAAACAACTATAGCTGCACTATTAGTTACAAAACATACGAACACAATTCAGTACCTAATTTTGTATGTAATAAATATTAAAAACATAATATAACATGAAGAAATTGATCTGGCTCGAAACGTATTCTTATTTCAAACCCTTGAAATGTAATTATTATTTAAACTAACCCACAACTCCGACAGTGTGGCACATTTTTTGGCAAAAAAAAATTCTATCGAGTAAAGTAATGAAACTGAAGATCTCGATGTCCATATTAAAAATAAACTATATGTATTGAGAATCTAGAGGATCATGATTAAAAAATGTGAATAAAATCGTGATAAAAAATTGTCAGCATCCATATTGAAATTCTTAATAATTATATATCGAGCAGACCTGAACTTTGATTCCTAATATCCCAACGAGACGCCGCTAGTTAAAAAATTTCGAAAGGCTTGAATGTACTTGAAAAAACAGGTAGGTAAGTTGGGCAAATTGTGAGGAGCTGTACTCTGTACGCCACTGGACCTGCTCGGATATAGAAACACTTAGAAGCCGTAGTGAAACATATGTTTAATAATAAATGATTTTGGAGTCAGAGGACTCGAGGGGATCTATGTGAAATGAACCTTATGGATTATTTCTATTTAATTTTCTTACTTATATTTAATTAATTGTTAATTCCTTTATTGTGCAATAATTACAATCTGCCTTTTATAAGGCAATAAGTAATTAAGATATATGCTCTCATTCATACAATATTTACAGTTCATCATTCACTCGCTCATTCATACAATATTTACAGACAGCCCAGAGACCCCCCAAATCCACCGCAAAGAGAAAGCGGAGTCTTGGGAAGTCCCCCACGCTCCTCCGTCAGCCGCGTCACCGGATACTAGCCAGTGGAGGCTGACCAAGAGCGCGAGAGCCACAGACGCTCAGGACATGATTGGAGAGACTGGCCATTGCCAGGACTCCCACTGTCACGCGTTTATAGCAGGTCACGAGGCCACTGTCGTTTCAGTCTCCGAGGAGGATTATAGGGATGAGTGGCGCAGTGCATTGACTGTGCTACAGGATTAGGGTGGTTGGAAAGGCTACTGTGGAATTTCGTAAACTTGGAAGGGATGAGTTCTAGAATGTAGGGTATATAAAGGTCGTTATGAAGGGTTTTGTTGCTGGCATAATAAGGGGCATTTACTATTGTTCTCAGGACTTTTGATTGAAAGGATTGGATACGCTTGATGTTAGACTTTTTTGCTGTCCCCCATAGCTCTATTCCGTATGTCCAGATTGGTTTAAGTATAACTTTGTAGATTAGTAGTTTATTTTCTATTGAGAGATGGGATGTCCTTTGAAGTAGTCTGTACAGTTGTCCAAAGCGTCTGTTTAGTTCTTGTCTTTTTAGTCTCGTATGTGGGTTCCAGGTCAGTCGTTTGTCAAGATGGAAGCCTAAGTACCGTACTGTCTCGGATACAGGGAGAAGAATAGAATTAAAATAAACTAGTGGACCAGACTTGCGACAAAGGGTGAAGGTAATGTGGGAGCATTTTGCTTCAAATACTTTGATCCGCCATTGATTGCACCAATACTCGATCTCGTCAAGGTGTTTTTGAAGGTTATGGGATGCTATGTCGGGGTCTGGATGGGATGACAAGACTGCAGTGTCATCTGCAAATGTGGCCAAGAAGGTATTGGGAGTAGAGGCTTACTTATATTAAACTTTCTATTTATGTCTGTGAGTTAGTCTAATAATTGGGCTCATCACTGGATTTACCAAAGAGAAGCCTCCAAAGCCTCACTTTCCTGTAAGGGAAACTTTAGCTTTAGAAGAAATTTTCACAGAAAGTATAACAAAATAGTAGTTAATGTTTAAAGCTAGAGATTAAGCTGTACTCAGTTCAACTTTCAATTGTTCCGTCTATTATTGTCCTTAACTGTATGCATACAGACATAAAGTGGTGCATTGCCCTTGAATATAGGCATATAACTAATTCCATTGATGGCTGTCTTGCAGAAAAACTGGAAAATTCCAACAATTATATAAATTATGGACGGGATAAGTTATCGATATTTATTTATTTTTTCAGAGCCTGACGTTTTGTATCCCATTAAGAGCCAAATGATATTAATATAAATGTAACATGATCTGTTGTATAAATTTTTTTTGTCATTGGATGACAAATGCTGGTAATTAGTAATTGAGATCGAGAGGAGAAACATTATGTAAGAGTTTCCTTACCACCCGACTGATTAAAAACTTTTATAGTCTGTCTAACTGCTTTCTAGAGCTTGTTTAAATTGTAAAGGGTCATTGGCTTTTAAAAAAACCTATCTTCGGAAAAGCTCCTGAATTAGCATATAGATAACTTTTGTAGTTTCCATTATTGACTGTTTTTTTTTTTTTGCTAGCCAAGAATGCAAACTTAAACTAGAAGTATCAGTCAGTACAAATAACCTTGAACGAGCGATTAACGTTTTCAATTTAGACATTATTAATTACTAAAACCTTTTTTTTCTTTGAATTTTGTTTAAAAAAGTTTTTAAGTACTCACATATCTTAGTTATCACGTACCCTACAACTTAAAAAAAAAAGTATTGTACAAACCTATGAAGTATAAAGCATAATTGTATTGTTCTAATTATCAACCGTCAAAACGGAATTCTGAATACCCCTTATCTTTCGAATGTCTTTGTTGAAAAATGATGACATCATACACATATAAAACATATTGAGTAGTTCGCAATAGTTCATGCATTTCAGTGAGAAAACGAGCCTGCATCACATTCTACAACACCCCCCCACTACTTGGCCTGGGAGCCATGCCCCCTGCGATTATATTGCAATGTTGCAGGCAGACTGACATACGAGACGGTTCGTGGTACGGGTGGACCAGTCACGTCGTTCCCCTGAGGAGGTGAGAAATCCGCCGACTGCTGATCCGTCTATGTCCGTCAGCCTGTTGTCGATTTGTCATTTTTCCCGCCTCAGACATCTATTATTTCCCGCACCCACGTCTCCGAGGGCCTGTCACCGAACGGGAAATATTTTGTCATCTGTTGTCAAGGCGGCAACAACTGATTCACTGGGAGCATTGAACGTGGCGTCTTGCAGACTAAACGTATAACCTCCGCTATTTGTATCTACGTCACGAGATCCGTTAGTTAAGAAAATTTCTTGACGTTACAATAACAGTTAAAATGTAAATTTAGCCAGTTATTTATCTATCCAACAACTCTTAAAAGCCACATACTGACCACAACATGATAAAAATTCTACTTTTTTTTTTTCAACCTAAGCCTTTACATTATTAGCAATACTTGCCATATTCTTCAGAGAAAACTCAAAAGAAGTCGGATAAGTCATTTGAAGTTTTTAGTTTAAAACTCGCTTAGGGAGATTTTTAACAAATTTATTTATGGACGAAGTTTGGGAATCAGGATGACGACTATGCATGGCTAAATCATGTCCTGATAACAAAAAAAAAGAAAAGGAGACGATAGATAAAATTGCTATTATAAAAATTAAACTGATTTCGTATCAAATTGTTTGAATAAATGTGGACTCACGATTTAAATAGGCATCATAACATTTGAGAATTCATTGCTTCATTTTTCTAGTTCACTCCATTTAGTTATATAACGTTTTTCTCGTTCTTTAAATCGGAACTACGTCTACTCGTATGAATATATTCAGTTTTTTATTCAAGCTGTTCTGTTAGGACAATTTTTCATGCTTATTTCCCTTAATCTTCATTTAATTTTAACCTATGTACTTTAAATTATTAAACTCGTTCTTTCGATGAGTTCTACACCGTCACAAATTTACTGAGTAGTTTATCCATTCATAATTCGGAACCGTTATTAAGTGTACTGAGCACACCTATACCGTTACTGTACTCAAGCTTGTGTGGTCATGTCAAACTAACTTCCTTACTAGTTCTTACTTCTCAATATACGTAAATCAATATCTCTGTAGCCCTTATTCATTTTATCCAACGATTTCACAACGGCAAATTACTCTGCCTAAAATTAACAGTATGCTCCGAGAGTAAGCAGATAATTTCATTAATAAAACACGATGTCAGTAAAGCCTGTTCACTCCCCAAACAGGAGCAATCTTCATTTGAGTAAGGTAAAGCATTAAGAATTTAAAAACTTCTGTCTAGATATGCTGTCTAGCTGATTAGATAAAAATATTATTACATTTTTGAGCCTTTAATCCGTAAACGTTTATTTAAAAGACTTTCTAATGTATATTTACTAAAATTATTTTATAAGATTATAAAATGTGCTGTAAATTTTTTAATACGTATAAATTAAATATAGGGCGCATAATGTGGAAAATCAAAACCGAAGGTAATTGTGAGAGTTTCCTTAAAAATTATTTAGGGGTTTAAAAAATTACTCAGTATTTGTTACCGAAAACGCCTTACATTAATTGTTAACAATAAGAAAATAATAAAAAAAAAATATATAAATTCTTTCTGCGTTATAGTAATAATAGTAGTTATAGTATATTACTCACAAATTCTGATGATGATGATAATAAAAACTTTTAATCTTTTCTTTAAAGTCAGAAGCAAATTTTTTTTAAACGACTAATTTCTTTTCAATACTTTCGAGTGTTATGTTTTGATGAATTTATTGAAATTTTGTAAAATATACCTTTACATTATGTTACCAGTTCGACCGAATTATTTTTAATGTATAAACGGTCAAACGGACTACTGATCCTTGTATGATGAAATGTAGAGCCTCTCCCATCGAGATCGGCAGTTTTGAGTTTGGATTCTTAAGTTTATGCTCGAGTTGTTCAGCAGTAAAATATATCGACTCACATATAAACTCTACTTGGAACAGGTTAATTGGCCTAGCTTTGAGTTATCAGTATTTTTCAGTCGGAGAGAAATATAAGAATTCTAACCCTTTCTCGCTCAGCTAAGAATTGAACTCGACCGTGATGGATCGTCAATAATTTGTTATTCATTGAATACCACCCTTAGTATTGCTGTCAGCAAAGCTTTGGGAAAACTACCGTTGCCTTTTTTAACGTTGCAATTATTTCTTTGATTCCTATACTGTGTTAAAATCAATAATATTGAATTCAGCTATAAGGGTCTCTCCACTTTTGTTTCGCTTTGTGAAGTACACATTTTTTTTCGTTTCAGTGTAATATTGTCACCGAGAAACTGTTCAATATATTGTTTCCTATAAGCCCAATCACTACAGTCACAGTATTTTTTCAAGTTTTATTCCTTTATTAAACACTTTATTTATATACAGCTTATATAATTGTAAAAATAATTTATATTTTTAGCAATTCTCTGGCTGGCTATGACGTCTCTGATTTAATTTTCATAACCAGATATATGCATAATGAGAGTGGTAAGTATTGAAAACGAAACCGAATGGTGCTCTTTCTGTCAGTCTGTATCTGTCTATGATTATTGGACCATAGTGTCTATAAAATGATCCTGTCAGTCTGAAATCTAAACGTCATTTGCACTGCACCCTTATTATCTAATACACAAAACAGGCATTGCGATAAAACAAATGTAAGGAGAACTAAATTTACCAACTCCTATTGTATGTTTTTTAAAGGAATTACTATAGATCGAGATGGCTGAACAAAAAAAAAAAGTTATTTTCGGGCAAAAGAGCCCGATTATATTTAATAATATCATCCGGCGAGATACAAGATAACCTTTAATACGGTCACACTCTTTTCGTCCGTTTCAAGACTACTCCTATTCCACTAACTATCTATAACTATTCCACTCATTTATCTAAAGCTGAAACATATTGAGGTTAAAAAAAATCAAAATAATTGACTAATTTTTATATTAATAACAAATGATAAAATTAACTAGTATTGGAAAATGATTATAATAATTCTTCAAGATATGAGGGTGTTCTTCAAGTTGTGTGTCGATTCATGAACAAGAATGGACAGAAATAAATAAACGAAGGCAATCAACGTGCTGACAATCACCGGAAGAATGGTTTCGATTTGGAAGAATGGTTTGGAAAAACGGAAGAAGAATATTTTCCGAAGACTTGGAATGTTGCATAGTGTAAGTTATCGGAAAGAATGAATCTTCTAGCACTGACGAAATCTACATAAAATAGGCATCTCTTTCCCAAAGGAAGGTCATTGGAAAAAAAACAATAAATAAGTTGCAACATTGACTACTAAAACGTTTTTAGTAAAATATTCCATTTCAACTGCCAATCCTACATGCAACCTAAAAGAGAATTAGAGAGCCTCTAGGAATACGCTAAAATCCAGCTTTAATTATATAGACACAATCCGTGATATATTTTAACTAAAGTGTTTCAACAATTAACTCTCCTAGATGTCCATTTTTTATCCTATTTTACTTGAATTTAAGTGGTATTGATTGTTAATACGATCCAGAGCCAGGGTTTCAAACTTGTAGAAATGTTCGATAGATGGGTTTATGTACTTTATAATGCCCTAACAGGTTGTTTGTCCAGCTGATAAGGGTTGGAACCGAAAAAAAAAAACGGCCCCCAAGGTTCGTAAAGCTACCCCTATTTCCGTGCTGACTGGGAGCAGGCTTCCTTCCCGTTAGAGGGGATCTGAATGGCTTCTTATTCCGATAGTCAGTAATCAGATCGAATCACCGGATCTTTCCCCAGCATCGAAAGAGTAATTCACAAACCCATAAGATAAAAATTCCGAATGCTGTTTTTATTTCTTTGGTCTGCCACTCGGTACGTACTGTTTCCTGTAACTCCTGACTTATAACGAACGTGATTACTCCGAAGATTAGTAACGGTCCCTCCCCTAATGCATAGCAACGATAAGGAAGATAGATGGAATTACAAATTAAACGAAAAACGACACACACGTGGATTTTTTTATTTATTTTACGGTCTCTTCCAGGGAGAGAGACACCATGGCCATTAGCGTTTAATGAGAGAAGTCGTAATGAGTTCATGTCTTCTTCCTGAGGCCTCCGTTTTAACGAAGGGTGAAGTGTAATTTCGCTTCAACTGGTTCTTTCACGCTCAGAAGGATTTCTGTGCGCAATGGGTATGGTAATAGTTCATTGCGCCGCCTTATAAGCCTACACAGACTATTAAGCTACAAATAAAAAAAAAAAAAAACAGTTCTCAGCACCTGCTATTCATTTACTGTCTGAAATCATTAAAGTTTCTTTAGCATAATTGTACGCTTTATATTTAATATATATTTCAACGAAATAATATTTATCAAAAGTTTCGAATCTTTATTTAACTTTCTTACAACTCTAAATACTTTTATATGCTAATTCACACTGGCTCTTATGAATCGATAAAAACAAAATTTGAATAGATGATATATTGCTACAAATTTAATTCATGCATAGTATTAATCAGGATTTTTTTCGAAATCAGGATCTTTAATTCGATAAATTTATCAAATTACTACGCTAGAACAGAGAAATAGCTGTTTTTAATTACAAAGCTACTGGTTAAAGACTCGTACTAATTAATGTGGTCTATGAAAATGATAGTTGTAGTGGTTTTTAGTATGTAATGTTTAAAAAAACAAATTTCTTATCGTTAGTCCTGATTAATCTTGAGATTTTACTTTGAAGTACTATTAAAAATTACCGAAAATGGTTTTAATTCTTAGTAATAAATAATAAATGAAAGACATAATTCATGTAGATGCCAGTATATTGATGTGTCATGAAGTTAGTGAGGTAGCGCATATTTTCATTAAACGGAGGATTCATAATGACATAGATAAACATACAAAAAAACATAAAAAAAGCATGTAAGCATTTGATCTCTAGAAATTCTTTCCTTCGATGGCTCTCAAAACTTTGTTTTAAGGAATATTTCTGAAATAGTTTATGCGTTGCGTGTTGCATAACGATACTGAATAGCTTCTGAGTAAGGCTATATGAAGCATTAATTAATACCACCACAGTGACTTTTTTTTATTACGTCCTATTATTCTATTTTAATGAACGAATTATAAGCATATTCAGAATCGATCTATCATTTTTTAGTGACCTCTATACAATATTAATTAATGCTGTGGATTTGACGGAAAATGAATATTTTCTTCAGATTAATAAACGTTTAGTAATTTATTTTCTACTACTGTGAATTGCATAAATTCTACCCCCCTTGTATCTAACTGACGATCCCAAATTAGACTTGTCAACAATTTTTCTGGAATGATAAGAAGCCGGTTGACGTGGTACCAATGGCAGATAGATGTACTCTTGCATACCCGTCCGGTCAGAAACAAAGTACAAACACAGGCCATTAAAATGACAAGCAACAATCATTCTTTAACTTCTGTGAGGCTGGCCAGTAAACATGTTCTATGTTTGCAAAGGCAATAGTTTTCATTGTTCGAATTAGCCTTGGTAAGTTCAAAAAAATTCAAATCCTCGAAATGTCAGTTAATGAAGTTAGGACAAATTCAATGACGTTTCTATTTTTTAGTGATAGTAAGATGTATATATTTATATATATATATATATATATATAAATTAGTATATATTAGTTTGTAACCAATGGTTATTGGTAGTAATAAATTGGAATTGAGTTAAAATACTCAGTTGGAAGCGTAGAAAAATATTAATTAAAACAATTTCACAACAATTCGGAAATTATAAAATATATTTTCGGGGATCTCTTTATTGAGAATTTGATAAGATAAGATATAAATTTCATATAAGTCATAGGTAGCCTAGATAGAAAATAGATTTGAATGAATATATTAGTTGGTAGTCGGCTATAGCTTCATCATTTGATTGTTCTCAACAATGAGATCCTCGAAAATAAATATTTTCTACATTGCTGTGAAAAGATTAACTATAAAACGAATATGGTCCCTACTAAGTATTTTTTATTACATCTAAGTTGGGTGGTTAAAAGTCTGTAGTTGATTTTTGTTTTTCGTCTAGTATACTGGAAATCCCCTCATCTTTATAAGTAGTTTTTTACATTCGTGTTAGTGGTTTGAAGGAGTTCCATGAAGATAGAAAATAATTAGGCTAAAAGGAGCTTTTATATAACCTGAGATAAACTGATGTAGATGACTGGAACGATAATGTAATGGAAGAAATTAGTTATCGTAGTTCCATTGAGTGTAATGATGAAATCCTTATAGAATCTTTTCGAAAATAAAATATCACCACATTAAGTACTGGATTTTTCCCCCATTTGATCATAACCGTTACTGTATCTCACTGACAGCATTATCTTTTAACTTTATTCGTGACGGTGATCTATGAAAAGCTTCGATTTTATATAATATTATCACTTTTTCATAAAATCACTACCGGTAGAATGTGTTTGAAATAAACTTAAATAATTTTTAAAGATGAATCCAATTTTTTGGCTGTAATTTAAAAAAAAAAACCTACGCTGTAGGGGGACAGATTTAGAAATTTTGAGCAGCCTCTTTAGCTTGCTTGCGCTGAAAGTGCGAACTCTGTTTAGTGCCTTGCTAAGCGTTTCTTAACACTTCAAATCCACCTTCTCTTTTGTAGATTGTCAACACCGTCTCTTTCATTCACCTGTGAAAGGTCACAGTACCATCTAAGTAATTATTTTAATGGTCATAGAAGCATTTCCTTTATTAAAAGCACTACATTTTTCCATCCACCAATCGTAAAGGGAGGGTCTCATTATTACCCACTCTCTTAGTGTCCTGTTTTGTCAATGAGAAAAACAGAGCACCCTTTTGTTCAGGAAATCCATATTTCACATCAGTGCAGCCAAGGGTGTAAAGATAGACTTCATCATATAATTAGGAACAGACAAGCAAACAGGGAAGTGAGAAGAGCTTGTTTAGTTGCTGCTGGTGAAGTAAAATTTTGGAACTACATCGTGAAAAAAGATTACAAGAATTATGTGTTTGAAAAACTAAAAGAAAACATACCTTGCTAGCAAGGAATTTCGCAAAATGTTTAAGAAGTGTTCTTACATAAATCACATCTTACATAAATGACAGGTCTCTGATAAAATCTAGAATACAAAAAGTTTTGCTGTGTGATCTACCAGTAGGCCAATTCGCCTTGCTGCTCCTCTATAAGCTGGATATTTAGTCACACTGTAATGTAAATGTGCGATTAAACGTTTACTACATTACCTCTTAATGGAATCCCAAACCTAAAAACACTTGAGTTCAAGTACTTGTATAGTGTTGTGATACTGTGAATTATAGTATTACTAGTATACATCTTAAAAGGCAAGAGCTTCAATAATAACATTTAAAATTAACAGACACCGGATTAACTGTATTTGTTTTTTTTCAACGTTGTATACAACCAAATGCTAAAATTTTGTTGTGAGTTTTTTTTCGTTTAGGATTCCGATCCTATACATTTAGGAAACATACAGTGATGCTTAGTGGTAACAAGATCAATTGATGATGCTGGGATCATGTTATTCAGAACGCAATATTCAGTGCCTTAATATCTGTAGTTTAGCCCCTCCGCGTATTAACTTAATCTCGCTTAGCGCACCCTAAAAGCTTAAACCACGCATTAGGCTCATGTCAGGTTGAACAATAGCCAGTCAAGTTTATTAATCCGGCATGAAGGTTTAAAGCACGAGTTTGCTAAAAACAAACGCTTAACATTGTTTATCAATCGTTAGTATTACTGCTGAAATTATTAAAATAGTACAGCAAGGCCATTCGATTTAAAGGTTCCAGACATGTACTTAAGTTTTACTATAACTCCCAGTCTATGCTAGTATCAGGTTTATCAGGTGTCTGTGCCTTCAGAATTGTTCAATATTAATCGAAACCAGACTTGCTGAACTGTCACTCTGTACTAACCTGTGAAGAAAACTCAGTAACTGTACTGGTATAATTTTCTCTCAGGTAGGAAACGTAAGGTTACTTTTGGATTTACTCTTACTGCCATAAAGTTAATTGTCTAAATGTCTTGCGTAGGTAAGTTCTATTGTAGCTTTCGTAAATATGATAGAAATGGTAAAAGTGAAATTTCAAAAATATACTCAACAATACTACACATGTTATTATTTTACTATCAATTATTGTTTTCTGGTCAACATATGCTTATTGAAGAAACTGTAAAAGAAACTTGAACATTTGTTGAAGTAATCTATCTACAAAGTCCAGGTGCTATAAAAGATTAAAAATTTCAATTTTCCTCTTAGGTTATTTTTCGATTAGCTGTGAAAGCAAGGGAGTTAGATATTAGCAAATTGTTTAATTTTTTTCTGTTTAAAAGCGATTTACAGTAGAGGTAGCTCAAAAAACTAAATGAATTACATTTCATTATTCTTGTTTCCCATGAGTACTTGATTTGAATTTATTCTCAAAATAACTGATATTACTAAACAGGAAAAATACTGAGTTTACTGGCGTTAGCATTAACCCTAGTGTTGCCATAAGTGGAGTTGAGAAAGCATCTTTGTGGCATCGTAAGACCACAAATCAAATGATGCTAGTAAACCAAAAGAGGGCCTAATGAGGGCACTGGCTGGACACCTTGCCGAGCCAGTATTAGCGACATGTTTTATTCAAGGTGTACCTTTATTCGGTTGCATTATTCAGAGGATTCCGCTGGGAATGCTCCGTTCCTTGCGAGCGGAGGCCGTTATTGTTCTGACCATTATCCCCTGGCACAAATCAACCGACCCTCTGCATCTGGAATAATCAATTCCTCCAGCGGGATCAGTCTTCAGATCCTCTTCAGCCTCCCGACTGGGAGCAAATCTCCCCGCCGTCTCTAATCCAACGGCTTACTGGGTAGTTGTTTTAGGAAGGGCGGGCTTTGGAATTTAAAACCGACGGATTAACCTGGATCTGGGATAATAGGATAGGGCAATCTCTTATCAGTTTCTTTTATTGCAATTTCACAGAGAATAAGAGGGATTTGTTAAGTCCTATCTTCAAGTGAGGGGGTGGTATATTTAGTGCCTTCAGTTCTATTTCATTACTTCTCTTATCTGATCGTCTCCTGCAGGCATCTTCTATTCATCCCTTATTTCTTCACTGACAATACACCTAACAACTAGCAGTTGTATCTGTTTTTCTTTAGTACCGACAATGCGGCTTTAAAACTACAATACAACTGCATTTCGCTTCGTAAACAATATTATACAATATTTTTGAATAAATAATTCTTTATTATATTTTCAGTTCCTTGTACAGGTTTGATTAGAAACCATTTTTAGAGTTTTGTTGATTTTTTTTTTTTCGTATGTCGATCCTGGTTAAATCCAGTACAAGAAATTTCTCATATAGATGCCGTTTGATAGGTGATAAGAAGTATGTTTTAATATAATTGATAGTAGTTTTTCACACTAACAAGTTTCCAGGAATGGTTATAGACATCCCATTTAACTGGAATAGTATTTTTATAAGTTTCTTTTGTATGTCGGTTGGCTGATGATGTTAAAAATGAAACCATTCCATAAAAATAACGAAGGATTCCTAATAAATAAATATTTTTGTATACTATAAATAGGACATCAGGTGAAACAGCTAGAAGTCTTGAAAATAATATGTAGCATATGTCTGGGTTCAAGTAGACTATAATTACGTGAAGTCATCAGATTTCATGTAGATGAATTTAATTTTGCATGAAAATACTATTCGATGTTATAAAGATGCTAAAAATACACAGCAGTTTGGAGCCAGAAAACTAATGATCGTAGCACTTTTAATTTGACCTCAACATTCGTCACAAAAGCGAGATCTTTTGTTACTTGGAAAGGTATTCGCCGAAAATTAACTTAAAAATTAAACCGAAATTCCATTTGTGCTTTTTTTTTTATCTGTACTTCTATGGTAGAGAGACGTGTTGTCAAGTGTTTTAAGGAGCCTTTGTATGACCAACTTCGATTGTTGGGTAGTATCAGTACTGCTGGAGTGAAGGGTCAACTAATAAAGAATAGTAATTAAAATTAAATATTTCCTTTTTGTAGGTAAGTAGGTTTAAAGGTCTTGAAGCCTTGATTAATAATGTAATATTATTACATAACGTTATTGCAAGTGTGAATTTATTTTCTCATCGGCAGTGAAATTCTTAAACGTCGTTATGAACCATTTTAGAATTGTTAT
Organism: Acanthosoma haemorrhoidale; assembly: GCA_930367205.1. NCBI lineage: Eukaryota > Metazoa > Arthropoda > Insecta > Hemiptera > Acanthosomatidae > Acanthosoma > Acanthosoma haemorrhoidale. Next base: position 143,708,631 of record OV884011.1, read on the forward strand.
CCCCATTACCGGTAGTGTTTTTTTAAAGGAATAAACCCATACGGTAATAATAAAAAAAAAATTATAACCACTTGACTATAAGCTCAATACAAACAAATATGACTCCAACGGACCATGCATACATGCTCTGCATATTGGTTCTTTGGCTGAGACGGCCCACACAAATCGTGGAAACAACCGACAGAAAGGCGACTATGGGACATTTAACATTGTTTTCCGACCGATATCCCTTCCCCAAAGAATAGGAACGAGTTGAATAACGGCTGCCATTGCAGTAATGAAGTAGCAACAGAGCACTCGGGACAATACTCCGCAGTTTCTCATCCGGCTGTGGATGTGCCGCCCTATAACTAGTAAATTATTGCCGTGGCCGAAGGAAGAGTGTTTTTTTGTCGCCCGGTGGGGATGCCATATTAATATTTCAGCGAGCTCTGTAAGATGTGCGCCTAAGATGGCTTCCTGCCCCGTATGTGCACTCCCGCGCGTCGTAAATCCGCACTGGGTTTGGTATCTTGGATGATAACTGTCAAAGCGGGGAAACCTGTTTTTCCGTAGAAACAACAGGACATTCGCTGTCACGGGCCTCTACTGAGAATAACTTGACTCCCGTACTTGCCGTTGTTTCTATTTTACAATATGTTTTTTCCGATGTTTCATAATTGATCTATAGTATAAAATCCATACATACATATTTTTTTATGTACTTTTTTTACTAGCATCTCGCCTCCGGTTGCGTGTTCATAATACTAAACTAGAATCTTTATTTTCAGATTTAAAAGTGAATTGAGCTTATGAAATAGAGAACTGTAGCAATCGTTATTGTTTTAATTTTTAAATATTAACCACGGTAATTAAATATTTAGCTGAAATGTTTGAAATTTATGGAGACTTTTTCGTTGGTTAGACGTAATTAAAATATAGAGTAGAGACAGATTTCCTCCTATCTGAACCTTCAAGCATTTTCTTATAGGTACGGAAAGGAAAATTAACACGAACAGTAGATTTGGTACAACAGTAATGTAAATTAATTTGCGATAAATCCTAAATATACAAGAAAGAAAAAATAACAGCTGTAGCAATATTTTATAGAGTGAATGTTTTGAAAAATTGCAATTACTTAGTTATTTAATTAATTAGCAAAGATTTAGGAAGCCGTAAATTTTATATTTCTTAGGCCTTACCATTAAACGGCAATTTTGGAAAATACATTACTTTTTTACTAGACAGAATAAACCTTATAATCTCACTTCTCTAATGACGTAATACCCTAGTTTACCTCTCTGACGATTGCGGATTCATCACATAAAAAAAAGCCACTAGCTTTACTTCTGTGATAAAACTTGGAAAAAAAAAACAAAAAAAAACCGACCCTTAGAAAGTAGATCTAATTAAAATTCTCTCATTGCGCGCAATAAGATTGTTTTACGCCTCAATTCCAAACTAAAGCAGTTATCAGCTGCTCCGAGGATCCGGTATACGAGAGTCGGCAAATGGAGCTTGGTAATCAAAGACTCGTAAACCGTAGGCTCTTTGCCACTCTTCCAGCAAGTCTTTAAAGTTCTGTTGTCAACTCCAACTATCTTACACTCGCTGCAGTTCAACACGTCCGAGCTGAATACTTTTGTTTTAGGGTTATAAAACTCTATACTACATGTATGAGTTCCTCTCTAGACCTCCAATTAAACCCGTTCGTTTTTATGGGTTCATTGCCATTTCATTATACAAAAAATGCAAGAGAGAGAGAGAGAGAGAGAGAGAGAGAGAGAGAGAGAGAGAGAGAGAGAGAGAGAGAGAGAGAGAGAGAGAGAGAGAGAGAGAGAGAGAGAGAGAGACGTTTAAGAGAAAATAAATTAAATAAAAATCAATTGTTTTCATACGATAAGTGTAGTTCTGGGCCAACTACCATTTTCAAGTGCTGATTATACTTTCAAAATAGGCAATAGGAGACCTGTTTCACAAGAAAATGGAAGCTTGTTACAGCTAGCTTAAATACCTGATAAAGAAAAAATAATAATTTGGGGGTCCTTCCGGATCCAGTTATAAGAAAGTTCCCTTTTTTGGTTTGTTCTAAGGTTAAAATACATGTGGCAGCGTTTATATAATTTATGTTTATCAGCCAGCAATGTGGTTTGAATAAGTTTGATTAGATGAAAGAGTGGTAACTGCTAGAAACTCCATTTTAGGTTTAAAAATTAAAACACCGAACCCATTGATTCTACTTTTATAAAACAATAGGATTTTCGAGACCACCATCTTTGTAAAAAGAAGAGGGAAAACAACAAAGTAGAAGAAATAATGTTAAGTCCAGAATAAGAAATAAAAGCGAACAATATAAGCATTGGAGTCGACTTGTCCTTAAATGTCTATTGAAAAAAATTCAAACAATCTTTAATATACTCTTATTTTTTTTTTTTTTGTTAAATTGAATGACCAGTGTTTTTTTGGATTAAACACATTTATTAACTCATGTTTTAAGGAAAAGACAATTTAAGAACATACGTATTTTCTGAAACCCACGTACAACGCTTATCCAGTCGTAGCAAATTAATTTATGGTAAGTCAACAGAGCTAACTAGTTTATCATAAGGCTGGAACCCTTAAATTAAAATGAAATCTATAAGAGCCGCTAACGTTAATAATGGCCTGTCCAAATGATTGATCACCGAACATCGGTACGTACTAGAACCGGACCCTCTTTCTTCGATTGTTTGCTCGGGGGAAGGCTCTAGGCCATTCACCAATCTCTATTGATCCCTCAAAGTTTGCACTATTCTTTGCTCTGGTGGCGATTCGACAGAGATGATTAATGGCGTCAAAAGAACGAATAATCAATTTCGCATTCAAGTTATTCTTCGCGTGGCCCCCATTCAATTATCATATACCCTGGTAGATTACCGGTTTGAATTATTCAAAGCTAGTTTTGTGAGATTCAGTCTAACTTTTATCATCGTATGTACCTATGCTCAGTAGTAGTTTATCTGTAGCATTATTTATTAGTAGTTTATTTGTTCTGCATAGTTGGATGTTGTTTATTGAATATTATTATTCCTATTTTCATACCTTTATGCTTAAAAAAAAATGAATGCAAATTTCTTGGACTTCAATAAATGATAAAACAAAAAAATCTTTTGAGGACTGATAGGTACATTCTGTCATGGAACAATTATCCTTCAAATTAAAAGTCACAAACGGTTGAACGAAGATTGGTTCAAAAATTTATTAGATTTTAAACAAATGTTTCTTATCTAATAAATTAAAATAAAATATATGACGCTAGACTAATCTTTTTAGTTTTTTTAAATATTAATGTAAATCATGCTTTAAATTACCTTTTCTTTAGGTTTTTTTCATTAAATAAGTATTCATTGCCTGTATCAATCAATGAGATTTAATTTTAATATGATCAGCTAACATTTTTATTGTGTGGATCATCACACCACAAAATTTTTACCTACAGACAGGAGTAATTTAGGCTGATTATAGTTGAAGTGTCCGACACGCATAGTTTTTAAGTAAGCTTGAATACTTGAAAGGAGACATTTACATATCTATATTTGTACTTTGGATTGTTCGTCAAGCTGTAGTCTCCCGAAAATATTCTCTGATTGGCAATGTATAATTTAGTATTTAACGTTCTGCCTATTCAGGCACAAATTTTAAATTACCACTTCCGTTCGTATAATATTATTTTATTGGGTATTTATGCTTAAAAAGAGGTACTTACATACGGTTTTCTGTACTTTAGGTTGTTTAGGAGAGACCAAAGCCTGATGAAATCCAAAAGTACAAATAGATATATATATGTGTAAGTTAACTGGGGAGACTGCTATGAGAAGGTGAACATAAGCAAGCCTCTCCGGTTAATTCCCTCTCAGATTAGGAAACCTATATATAATACGTGTAGTGAAAATAAAGACAGTCTTATACTAAGTTTCGATGTGTCTTACTTCAACCCCTTCCCTCTTTTTGAGATTCTATTTGTGCTAATCGTTACTTGTATATATAATAAGCCAATTGCATCATGTGTTTTTTCATTGCCTTTCAATGGATAATTTATGATGTATTTGAACACTTTATTTGGATCAAACACAAATGTATATTTAATAGAATTTATTATCAGTTCTATAAATTTAAATTTTATCATAATTAGGATTATCAGGTTACTCCCTCGTGAGTGATTAGCATTAGAGCCCAAAGAGGGTTGTCATTTCGTTGGCCTTTAATTCTGTTTTAATGAGCACTTGCCCTTTCCAGAGTTTTTTTTTTTTTTAACTGCGAAGCTAGTTGGTCATGCTAATGCGACGGTTGGACAAACGTAATTGTGGCCTAATAATTTAAATCAATCAGCACATCGATGGGTAAAATGTTAATTTTTGCAATATTGCGATCGTTTTATTATTTAAAATTAGTATTATTATATATCCGTGATATATAATTAATACTAAAATACGCAGGCCCACCTTTAAAAAATTGCAAATAATATTGTTTAATTCAGTAAAAAAGTCAACTTTCAGGTGTCATATTACCCCAATACTTCCAATAAAACTATTTAAATAAACTTTATCCATTTACTGTTCACCCAATCACCACCAGAACCGAATTCATTAACTTTTTTTTTATTTATTTCTGTTAAGACAATGAGGAATTGCAGGGGTTTTTTTTGACACAGCATATAGGTGAATTTACTTTTTGAACTAGAAAGGTACAACTATACGTGGATTGTAGATAAATTATCAAATTCGTTTGACGATAAGAATAAATGTAATAAAATAGTTCACTTCACCAAACTTGTCGCTGCGTCTCAAACAAATGCTATATAAATGTTTCCTGCAGCTAGCACTGATGTACGGTGCCCCGCTATATACTCACATGACTAACAATATATCTAAATGTCCCCAACAATTTCAGAATGGGATCATGAGAAAAGTGTTCCGACATACCTCTCTCGAGAGAGGTTTAAGTACGCCGACCTGCACCCTTGGCTCCATTCCGTTTCTAACAGATCGGTTTCATCTGGATTTTTGTATAAACCAAATGGAATAAACGGTGACGGGGACAAAAATAACAAAAAAACAATGAAACAAAAGCGTCGCTTGGTGTGCCGTCGGTGAGTTCATCCACCGGAGACACTTTTTTGACCGGTTTCAGCACCTCACAGATCAACTGTTTATCACTATGTACCCACCACCCTTCCAGCATTGATAGCAACAGACTGTTGGGGAAATGTTAAGATGTTAAGATTTAGTTTTTTATTTTTAGATCTAAGTTATTTTAAAGTATGATAAATAACATAAACCCCCATCATTTTTAATAAATTCAGTCCATTATTGTATAATGTACATCATTACACTTTTGTACAATGCAGATCACTGTCAGTAGAAAACAGAATTTGTATAAAATAAAGCTAAGCTACAGGAAATATAATGAAGCTATTGTAAATAGATTCGTTTTTCAATTTTAAATTTTCAATAAGTAGATTGACCAATTGAAACGCCTTGCTGTTAAGAATGGTCTTTATCCTTATCATGACCATCTACAAACTTATCAATAAACGGACAAACGCCAATTTAGAATTTTGATGCGTTCAAACATTTTTGTACGTCTTCCTCTTCTTGACAGATATTTGGGTTTCTTGCAGTAACATTTTTTTTTTTTTTTTTTTTTTTTTTTCGCCCTTCCTGAGGCTGAGCCTCAAACGGGCTTATTTCTTGCATATGTTTGCAAGTGTGTTGCATATGTTTCTTGCAGTAACCAAAAATTCTCCACCTTTGTAAAAATGGTTGCAAGTGTAGTTACCACCCGAACATCTTTTATTAGTTTGAAAGACCTTAGAGATCCTATGAACTCCTTGGTAGAGATTGAAGTGCAAGATCAGTTAGTACATACAAAAAGGAGCATCTGTCAAGTAAATCTTTAAATATTTTTTGGCATTAGTCCGCTAAAAATCATAGTAATATCGAACAAAGTGAAATGAAATGTTTTTTATAAAAGGGAAAAAGGCTTTAAAACGCTGATACTTTAGAGCATTGAGACAAAATACAACAAAATTGCTAATATTAATAAACGCTAGTATAAAAACTGATAACTTTGAGGCTGTGTAGTGGCATATTGGATTCATCCCCACCTAATCCTATTTTACCAAGTTTCTCTGTAGCTTTTACTGGGGGGACTGATTGATGCAACGGTGAGTGCTGTTTAATCTTATATAATATAATGATTTTTGTAAATTGAACTCTTATGATATTGTGATTCTCATAATTTTAATTTTATATTAGGTAATATTTGTATTTTTTTTTCCCTTGTATGATTTCCATAGCTTAAGTATAGCACTTGGGAGTTAAAACAAAAATGCTATTGAAGTACACATTGAATTGATTGAACATCGCTATTATTCAAAACCTAAAAAGTGCTCGCGATCAAGGAAGGCTATTTATAAATGGTTCTGTTCCGTTTCTAACAGATCGGTTTCATCTAGATGTTTGTATAAACCAAATAAAGTAAACGGTGACGGGGACAAAAAAAAACAATGAAACAGAAGCATAAAGAAAAGCTCCTTGGTTTTTCACTTTTCCCCTATAGGATAACTTTATTTCCTTGATGGCTTCTTTATCTTCATCTCTTTTTAAATTTCCATTTTACGCTCGTTTATAAGCAACTGTTCCCCGCCAAGGAGGAAAAAAAAACTTGGATTTATTTCAATAATGATTTAAGACGTTGCCTTATTGTATAGAACCACCAGTAAAGCTTCCTCCATTAAAATTTCCGGTTTAGCTGGTGACGCAACCCTGTTTAGCGCAACGATGCTGAAACCAAATTTATCAAAATGTTTATTGTGATGAAATTACAATCTGTTTTAAGTTATTGTGATAAATGTTCTCAGAAACCAAAATATAATAGACGTTGATTAGGTTTATTTTTGTTTTTTTTAAAAGTCCCTTAACAATGATGATCACGGCCTAAATGTTATGATATAAGGGTGTAAGAGATGCAAGGGCGAAAGTTGTGTTCGGGTGTTGGCCTCCTTTTAAATTTCTTTAGCCTGTTCGTCCGAAAATCATTTTGACGGTAAGATGAGTAGATAAATCAGGATTATTATGGGATACTCTAAAACAATTCGACATGGGGAAAGTGTTAATTAAAATGTAATTACGGGAAGTAGTACAAAGAATTTAACATAAAATAATAGCAATGTATTTTCCGGTTTGCTACTAATGAGTTTTCCAATAGTTTTAGAACAATTTTATTCTTTCTTTATTTTTGGTAGCCCAAATGTAATAATCATCGTTTGCAGATGGAATAGCAGGTATTGTTATATGGGTGGTGAATCGCCTACAGCCCACAAATATTCATTTATCGATTGGTAAATGCCAGGCAGATTCGGCGATGATATACCAATATCGGCCCATCAAGATCATATCCGTTATGGAAAGATATAAAGAATAGATTTTAATGCATTTCCGATTTTTATATCTCTTGGCCAAAACGATATAAATAGGATTGCGCGCAGATGTCCTTAAATGTCAAACGGCTTTTATCTAGTCGTTGAAATGAAAAACGATAATCGTTTACTTTGTCTCGTCTGTTTATTTTTTTTTTTTTCACCACAATTTCGATTTATCGAACTACGGTAGAAACAAAGGTTAGAAAAGATTATTGACTGAAAAGTAAGCTGCAGCATTTTGTAAATTAAAGTGAATTCCTTTTTTTTTAAGTTGGTGTGCCACTATATTACTTTTTCTCATATTCTCTGTTTTTATTATAACAAACTGACTAAATATTTTTTTTTTTAAATCTTCATCTTGCCTTCATGTTTCTTTACCCTTAGCTACTTGCCTTTGAATAAAACTCCATAAAAGGACTGGTCGTGTTATTTTATATTAAAACAGTGGTACCATTGAGAGCTAAAAAGCATACAATACATCACAATGGGCATCCTTGTATTTCAGCTTTATAAGTGGATATTGAACTGGGGAATACCTGCAAATAGAGCACTTGCCAGTACTTTTCTATACTTTATAGAGTTATGTTATGCTGTTTTTCATTGGATATTTATTTTCTCTCTAGTTTAAGAAAATAGAAAATCAGCTTCAACGTTAGGTGAACTTAATTTTAGTAGGATCTCCAAAAATTACGGCATACTTTATATTTAAATATTTCATTCTAATTTCGATTATTATTATTTGTATAAATCAATATAAATTTTAGGCTCTACGTATTCATTTTATTTTTTCAGTTCCTCCGCGGATCCACACTGTGAGCGCCGGTGGGTCTGTTGAAGTGAAAAAGGGCGCTACTGTGACGCTCGAGTGCTCAGCGTCCGGAAACCCAGTACCAATCATTACTTGGACCAGAAAGGTGAGTGTACAGATAAAAATGTTTGATTCGTGTAAAAAGACAATATTTTTCTCTGAGCGATTTCATTGGTGCTTATTTGTATCCATGAATGCACTAACTTGTTAAGCATCAACAGAGCTAAACCCACAGGAACCCCAACAGTGAATTATTTCGGTATAAACTAAAGATATCAACAGAGCCTAGCTCAAAAAAATTATATATCGGATTGGTTCGTGTTATAATATTAAATAAAACCTTATGGTAATTTACCACTGTGTTAACTAGTAAGCCTAAGCAGTCACAGAAAAGTGCGCTCTCACTCGCGGCTTTCAAACTTTTGACTATTTGCAAAACAGGACAGACTATATCTATTCCGGGAGAAGAAATCGATATTAAAAGTATCCGATAAGTAGCACCTCTGATACTTATAGGCGGAGGAAATAGAATCGGAAATCTGTTTTGTGAGACAGAGTCGCTGGGTGACTGAGGGACAGCCACTCGACTCCTGAAGGAGCTCTTGAGTCGGCCGAGGAGCACCCCCTTGTTATGACATACTTCTCCACTCTTTTCCTCGGCTCTTCCCAACTCCTCCGCCACTCCGCGCTCCCGGTATTAAATTTTCCTCGTTTAAAGTTTTACAGCGATCACGGTACATTTCTCCCTGGCCGGGAAAGAGAGAGAGAGAGAGTTAGTTGAATACCCGGCCAAAATACTTTCGAAAGAACCCTTTAGAAGAATGGAAGAAGAATAGCGGGGAAAGACATGAAAACAGAAGGCTTCATGGGCCATCATTAAATAGTTTTGAAGAATTTCGCCTGCTTCACGCAGTTGAAAGAAGTTGTCCTATCAAACAAAACAGACACTTGGGTCTGAGGATCAATATGTCATCATCGCTCTTACATGAACTTGTTACTAAAGAAATCTTTTAAATAACTCTTATTCCGTTTATTTTAAAAATATTTACCTCCTGACAACTAAAAAATCTAGTCTGTTTAGTGTTAAAACAGTAATTTATTATCTAATGTTAATTATGTTTCACCCATTGTGTCTGTTCAAGAACTTCCTAGTTAGTCCTCAGTTCGACTTCTTTAAGAATTAGATTTCTCACATAGACACGTGAAAAACTTCGCCTATACATTACAACATTTTATGGCTGCTCAAATGATCATTCTGCCGCAGTGTCATGTTTGTTACATAGTATCTGAGGTACGCCATACTCATAACTCATGAGCCTCTCAAGAACATTAGAGGTTTGGAGGAGAGGCAATGATTTCCCTTTCTAGGATATATAATGTTAAGAAAATATATAAAGATATTTAATATAAATATTTAATCACATTAGTTGAATGTACTGACATAAATAAGTTTGCCCAAGTAAAGATTTTTGTTGAATCTAGAGTACTACATCAATTGTGACATGATGTATAAGGATTTTAGTTATACTACTCACACAAGCCTCTAAATCGTGGAGCCAAAATTCCTTGGTTAATCAGAATGCGCAAAAGGAAAAATAAATTTATTAATAATTATTAGTTGTGAGAAAAGCTTGCGAAAACCCAAAGTTGCAGTATATCACCTTAAAACAGGTAACTATCTTAAAACAGTAATTTCAAATCAAGCTCATTCAAAATTCCAAAACGATTGATAACTCATCTAATATGTAATTTAATTATCATCGGCTATTAAGGTACGCCTTGAAATAAAAGTCATTTCGCGCTTCATCGAATAGGGATTTTTTCCCCAACTTTAATAAGCAGCTCGTTAATAAGCCAAATCATTATAATTTCACGCCCCAACGCAGTTCATTTAATTCTCTTTCTGAGATTTTTTTTTCCTTTTTTTAATTAGAGGGAAAATTAACTTCTGTCATATTGATTATAAAGGCAAAGAGAAACTGAAAACAAAATGAAAGCACCACACCTCTGATGATGAATCCTTCTTAATAAATTTTCTTTTGAATTGAAGTACTTATTAGATCTTTAAACACTAAATCGTCATTTCGTTTTATATTTATCTGTAGCGTTGCATTTATTAAAAGTCTTTCATCTTTTCAACTGGCGAATCAATAATCACAAGGGCTCGAGTTCAATTTCCATACAGCCAAACACTAGTTTTGAATAAATCATTCCAGTCCATAGCGAAAATAACTGTTGTGTAAAGAAAGGCCATTGACAAACAAAAAACATCTATCAAACATTTTACTTTGATGGGAATATACCACCTCTCCTCTAAAAATATACCATAAATTACTTTTATTCTTGTATCACATTAGACGGAAACGTTCATGATGTTTAATAATAATCATCATTATTGATTTCTCACCAGAAAAATGAAATTAAAAAAGAACATCCTACTGTATATTTTGTATAGTACTGTATTGTTTTCATATAGCTGTGAAAAGTATTGTTGCCGCAGTGAAAATTTTATAAAGCTCATTGAAGTTGAAGGAACGAAAATGATTGATAAGAAGTTCGGGGAAAGAGTTGAATTTATCATAAGGGGAAATGCCGGGAGGGGTTAAACAACTTTTCTTGGGAATACTCGAAGAAATGTTGGACAACTCGTTACTCAGTTACAACAGGAAACCGATGTTTGATGTAGTAGCTCTGCTAGGAAAAATTTTTTTTTCTTGCTGGGAAACTCTACCTTGGGCTTAGTAACTGACACAATACGAAGTAAGATGTATTCGCTTTCAAAGGCCCTTACTTTCAAGACATGTCAAATAATTCATTATAGGAAAGTCACTTTGTGAGCCCTTGATTGAGGTAGGGAGTTCATATCCATTTCGATGATGTTTTGGAAATGATGTTACTCCCATTAAACTAAAAAGTTTTACTTGAGTAAACTTAAAAAAAAAAGTATATTATTGAAAATCTAGTTTAGGTTTATATGATACAAATTGTTCACCTGCCTTTGATACCTTTCTTTATTTCCTCTGGCGCACGTAAGTCATCCTTCGGCTATGACAATTATAAAATGAGAGCATACATTAAAAACGCCAACATTTAAAATTTAAATATGAATGTATAACTTATAAAAAAATTATAACAAATAGGTTATGTTCAGATTATATATCTACTTATTTCTTGAATATTCACTAATTTTATAATTAGTTTTATATATTTGTTCAGGTCTTGATAACAAGAAAATAAACGATGATTCTAACTGATCAGCATTCCCATATACTTATGTATTATCTCATAATAATATTCATTTGTATTATTGTTAATGACCATTCTCGCAAATTTTGTAACATCAATCTCCCTTGTTATCAGGGCCTGTTGCACACATAGTATGTCAAAACGTAGTACATTATGAACTTGATGAGAATCTCACTTCTTTTCTTCATCAACCTGAGACGGATTACAGAAAATGTATATATTCCGAGAGAAATACTTTTTTTCAGTTGAAGCTATCAACTGATCCGAATTTCAAATTTTTGTTCTGTTTTTTTTCCAGAAAAAATAAAATTTCAAATCTTAAAACTAACTAAAAAGCGCATTATTAACGAAATATGTACAAGGGCATGATAATATAAGCCTCTGACAATAATCTTTTTCTTTTCTGATCACTTCATCAATTTTCATCTGAGAAATCTATACATCATTAGACAAAAAAAACTCCTATATTTTCTTGTCATTGGATTGATAATGGCTCAAGGCTGTTCACGAAGTGACTCAGTGAATAAACACTAATTATTATACAGGGCTGTGGATAATTCAAGGGATTAGTTAGGGATACAGCATGCTCCTGTAGTGCTACTTACCGAAGTCCAAGCCCCTGGGGACTTATTTATACTTCAGGGGCTAATTGAAAAAGGGAACAAATCTCCGGGCTTGGGAGTGGTTTGTGAAGCAGCACCTGAGGGTTAAGTCGATACAACCCCTTCCCTCTCCGGAGTAAATTGGAAGTCGGATAATCTTAAGGAAATTTATTAAATATGTATAGGGTCTCAGGGTGAAATTGAATGTTCCCTTTATTTAACCAGATGGAAATTAGAATTCCGAGTATAAATCCGGGGGCGTTCGGTGAATTGTTTTCCCATTTTTGAATGCTTAAAACGATTTCATGAATTTCAAAGGGGTAGTTTGGCTGAGATGTTTGTTGTAATATTTTTCATTTATTTCAGCGTTTCTCATTCATGGAAAATATGATATTATTTCAGCTAAATGAAAAAATCCATTTTTTCAAGACTTTATGACAATTGGCTATTGTGTATTTTTCTATTTTATATTTGTCAGAATGTAATATTTATTATTATTTGCCTGACATAAACCTGCATTCTGAGGACTACTGTTATTCATAGGGGGAGACTTGACCAGGAATATTTTTTTTTCTATTCTATTCTAAAATTGTGGTCTTTATGTTTTGAAAATAACTTCTTTATAGCTATTGGTAGTAATAATTTGTTTCCCAATAATTTGAAAGAAAAAGAAGTTTTCAACAACGTTTATTTGTAACATTTTTTACTGAACCTATTTTTAGGTGTGATGCAGCTTTTAAAAGTTGAACAACATTTTCCACACTTACGATAATTTCACATAACTATAATTGCGAACTTGATTTGCATTTACTGACGTGGAATGGTTGTATACGTGGTATTTAAACTATATAAAGTCGTATCACTTGCATCTTCCATTACTTCCATATATTGACTCTAGTGCCCGTTGTTCTAGGATAGGTTATATGTTCTAGGACCCGTGGTAAAGTGCACAAGTGATATCCGTTACATATTTGTGATGGTGGACAATGTTAGTAAAATTTGAGTAATTTTGAGAAATTACAACAAAAAATAGCGCTGTGACACAAGTATTTGTGAAAAATATGGAACACCAAATAGAATAATAACCGACTATGGAACACAGTTCACCAGCATAGCACGGAGGATTTAAGAATCTAGAACATCTTCTGCTATACCCGTCACCCTCAAAGTAAAATGAGTGAACGAGAGAACCGAGACCGAGGGACCAAATTGTGACGCAAGACAACCTTCTTGGCCAAAATATATATAAAATTATTGGTATTCTTATATACCCGGTTCTGCTGATTGGTCCAGTCTGCCACGCCTATATACATTTACCTACATATATACATATACATATGGGAGAATGGAGTCAGAAATAGCCGGGTCAGGGTTATTAATAGAAACACTGTTTAGGATGATTAAGATAACTATTTAATGATTTATAGTTCATGGCATATGGTTGTAATGATGAAGAAGAATTGATATTTTGGCAATGATGGTACTATCTGAAGACAAAAAAAAAACTGATACAACCGAAATTATAGTGGCAACACATTGATATAGCTCTGAGACATGCAGGGCAAAGAAATTAATCTACAATATGTAAGCGCAATGATTTCCTTTTTTTTGGAGCCATCGCCGTAATTGGAGATATGGAGTACTTGCCATCATATATTATCCCAGTTGTAATGTGTTGGGCAGTTAATAAACCGTCCAGGACAATGTATTGTTTTAGAGGGAGCCCCGACGGAATATAATTTGAACGTAAATACTGGCAAGACTCATCTGAGACTGAATCATATGAGGGAGAGTCTATGACTATGGAAGTTTTTTTTTGACTTGTGTATCTGTTCATGTCTGATCTAAAGGAACTAGTTGCCTAATATTATTGAATTTTTTTATTACTGTTATTATTATCATAAGAAAACTTGTCTGAATACATTGGGCGTGTCAAACGATAGAATAATAAACGATAGAACGAAAATTTTACAAGGACTGGAGAATTTTTATTATTATAGAGAGTGAAATCCAGTTTGCCACCGGCAAAAAATCCTTATTAGGAATTATTCGCTGGAAAAAGTAACATGACTTTTGTTCCCTCCCTTCGTGTATTTATATCTTCACAGTATGTTATAATTAAAAAAATTTAAAGAAATCTTTACGTAAAAACTTAAAATATGTTGGGCGAATGTGGAAAGTGCTGGACTATTGATGATGGAAGCTGACCTGAGGCAGGCTCCAGCCTAGGAGAGCAATGTTATTGTATGGTCATTGAAAACCAAAATGAGATTTTAATTAGTAATGCGCCATAGACTGTTGCCAATTTTGTGAATTGGTATTTACTGCCAATTAATTTCAATATTCTGGTTTTGTTGAGTATACTTGTGGTTGGTTATATGTGTTTTTACATATACTATAAATCAGTAATATTTTGGTTAGTGTAATAAGAATATTTTCATTTTTCTATTCCCGTTAAGTATAGATTAGTGATTAAATCAATCATACATATTTCCAATTGTTGTTGGGTTATTTTTCTAAATTTACAATGTTTTTTTTTCTTATCTAATAAAATCTAGTTGTTCATGGTTCTTCACTTATTGTTTCATTTTTTCTCGAGCACATCTATTCATTTTAATGTTCTATCATACTAGTAGCTGGGCCTAAACAGAAGTTTTCTTAGGGTTCCTAACTATTAATTTAGAATTTCGAATACGTACATATCTGCGACCATACACCTTTGGCGAAGAAAAGGTGGACAAAACTATCTATCCCGATCAAACATGTTTTTTTTAATTAATTATCACTGTAATACAAATATTGATCTCGCGCCTAACTAAAAAACAAAGAATGTTTTTTGTGTTTCGAAATCATTACCGGATTCAATGCTGCTTGGGCCAAAACAAAAATCCACTTGAATGAGAATGGGTATAAAGCACTCATGATAGGGATTAATTTGTATCTATCCGTGCTTCTCATGTTGTAGCAGCTGAGGATGATGGTTTAAACCATTGAAAACGTTTGTGTTTTATGAGCAATGAATTAAGAGCTGACATGAATTTTCGTTCATATTATTCGTTTCATAATTCTCCTTTATGTATATTTTTTTTTACAAAAGAGAAAATAGCATTATGATAATAATGTAGCCGTCTCATTCTTTAGTGAAATTATTTCAAAATTTTCTAATAAAACAATTATACTAAATTAAGAATATAATAGTTACTTTTGTAAACTGTGAACTTGGTTAATATATATAACCTAATATATAAACAATTATCAAATAAACAAACGAATTAAATAAGACTCCAATATTTTTAAAATGCAATCATATTTCTGGTGGATTATACTAACTAGTCCAATCCTGCCCCTCAGATTTGCATCTTTCCAGGCGAACCTCATTAATTTTAACTTTATAATCAAGGCTCTGATATTCTTTAGAAGGAGCCTAAGTGCTCTGTTTAAGGAAATCAGGCTATGAATATGGAAACGGAATAACAATAAACTTTAGGACTGTGGTAAATTAAATGCGTCTTAGGATTAACGGATATTGCTTCCGCCGTTGCCAGTCAAATTTATAGTTATTAATAATCAACGCCATTTTTCGTTACACGCTTAAGCTTTTAAACTAAAATTTCAACAATACAATTTTTGAATAGAACTGATTTGTAATCTACAATACATGCCTTGAGTGAAATATCTCCTTGAGATTTTTCATTGAGTATGTACGATACGCCAAAATGTTTCATTACGTACTCAGTTTTCCTCAAATATGATTTGGTTCTGAGATTATATTATTATTATTGTATGATTATTAAATGTCGAGTACAATAATATAACTGTTGAGCCCGGTTCTTTCCGACTTTATTTCCCGTCCTTAAATTGGTTCAATCACACCCCTAGCTTTACTAATTGATTGAATTAAAACTAAAGCTCTCTTTTCACTCAAGCAATTTGATTGATAGCGATATTATATACTATTTAAAAAAATATAGCGAAGGAAAAGATTTACTTTTCGTTTAACCAATAATTATTGATATTTGCAGCAATAGGTTTGGAAGCCACCACACATTATTATTCATACTCGTATGTGTAAACTATTTATTACATATAACTTACCTTTTTATGTAGTTTTGAAAAAAAGGATAAAATTTAAAATATTTTATTACTTCTGTCATGATTTTTATTATGCCCCAACATATATTAAATATTATTAATTAAAATGTTTATATTATTACTTCAATACCCTAATTAATATGATAGGAAAATATTTACTTTTTTATTAGAAACTTAATGATTAATTAGTGTATAATTATTTTTAATTGAGTAGCTTTGAGTTTTTCATCTACATAGCTCACTCGGTATGATATATTCTGTTTATTGTAAATTAATCAAATAAATAATAACAATTTTTTTAATCAAACATTTAAATTTATTAACCTTCCTTTACATGGGAAAATGATGGAATACTATCTTTTAAATTCTTCAAAAGTAGTTTATAATGATAAGTTATATTATTCGCTGAGGCAGAATTGATTTCTAGTCTTAAAACAAATGTTTAAATAGACTACAAATCAATACTTTTTCGCGATTTACTACTTACATCTGATTGTCATGACATTTATGCATAATTAACAAAGTTTATTCGATTCAAAATGTAATGGTTTCCATTTCAGAACAATATCCTACCGTCCGGGGAGAAATCTGTGAAAGGCTTCTCGATCACGATTGAAGAAACGAACCGACACCACGCCGGTACCTACCAGTGCACAGCCAGTAACGGAGTAGGCCAACAGGTAACCAGGGACATTCAGCTCCACGTCTTGTGTAAGTACTGTACCTTACTTAATTTAAAATAATTACAACGATGGTATTATTAATAACATACTTTTCATTCTAACACTGCTGATTATGATATAAGAAAACTTAAGTTTCAACTACTTTGTTGGCCTAAAGTCACAAGCCCGCTAAGTGTCCCTCGCATGGTAATATGAAGCCATGTAAGGATAATAGGAAATGACAAGAGCGAAATCATTTTCCCTTTAATGTTCAAAATGAGGGCTTTGAGAAAGGAGGAAATAAGAGAAAATCAGCTGCATAATTTATGTTCAGAGCTTAAGTTTAGACGGAAGAGTTGCGCGTGAATTCATTGTCCAGCAGTATTCAAAAGTACCAAACCTCTACAACTGAAAACGCTTTTATGATGATAAGTTTCTGGTACGGTGCGCTCACGTGAAACTTATACAAAATGGAGTTGAAACCGCTTACGGTAAAAAAGTACTTTTTCAATGGCTATTGCTAATTATTCGTTGATAAAAATATACATACCGGGTGTGGACTAGGAACTGAGCTACCTTGTACGTGCTAATTTTTTTTTTTCTTCATATCCTTGCTATTATAAATTATGGAAATCAGTATAGATTCTGCATAAATTAGTCTATTTACAGTAGTTTATTTTATGTCCAGTATCTTGGCTACATCTTCTACAATTTTTAATAAATGCGATTTGTGATTGCTACAAAAGTATAATGCCCATTATACATTCATTGTCTAATCATGTTTAAAAGTGATGGGGCTCCCTCATGAATCATAGATCTCAACCATTATATTTTTTTCTTCGGGCAATAATATTTTCTAATAATATTAATGATTGTGAACGAAAGTTGACTGTACAAATATTCCATCAAGTCCCGGCGTTTTGAATAATGGTGAGTCTCGTCACAAATCACGCTAGGCTCAACCACAATAGTTAAGTGGAAACAGTAACATTCACTAAGGGAAACAAGTAAATTGAACAATTCCCACTGCAATAAAAAAAATTAGGAATCCAATCCTTCAGTATGGTTTAAGCAGTCAAAGTCTCATTATAAACATTTCATACTGATATCCATGTAATAATGTCCGTTTATAAATTCCACAAAAATGAAACGTCTCTGTTTTATCATACTAAAACTCCACCCAGTTAGATATTCACGCATAATTATAAAATACCGATTTGCATCAATGTTTTTATTTGTGGTGCAGCCTGTAAAATAGGAATGCAAAAGAGGCTTAAAATTGGTATCATGTTTATGGCAAATTGTTCACAAAAAGATAAATACCCACCTTATGTACACAACTGCTTCACTCAGTTCATTTAGAAGTTTTTAAGGTCATTCCGGATTGAAATTATTAGATAGACTAAAGTAGAGATTTAAAGGGAAGTTCCGAAAGTTTCTTAAACAAAAGAAAAATCCGTACTACGTCCTTCAACTCTCAAGTTTTAAGCTTCTTACGCTTCAAGAAAACTTTCATCCAAAATCTCTAATCCTTCTCTTTATTATGTTCAACAATTTTGTCCTCTTCTGTAAAAATTCGGTCAGTTTGTCATAAAAGTTTGTTAATATCACTTTATAGTTGTCAAAGTCACGGATACCTTTATATTTTCACGAGAATGTTTGAGTCATTGATAATGACAGTGGTGTAAATTAAGTAATGATTTTATGTGACTTATAATGCTTGAATGATATTATTCCAAATAGAACTGATTTTAAGTGCTCCCAGTCGCCAATAGTGGAATATTTTATCGTGAATAATTGATTTTGTGATTTATTTTGGATTACTCCACTCTAATATTTTCGTATGTATTTGTATGCAAAGGGTATATGCATGCTGTGATAAATAACTTACTTTTACCACTTTCACTCATTGTTTCATGTAAATATGAGCTATTATGAAAAACCTTTATTGTGATAGAATTTAAATCTGCCTTATTGGGCAATAAGTAATTGGGATCAATGTTCTCATTCATACCATATTTATAATTCTTCATTCACTTGCTGATCCATACAGTATTTGCAAACAGTCCTCCTAAGACCTCCTAAACCCACGTGGTTGTCAATTTGGGGTAACTATGAAATAATTTTTCAGTTATAATGTTCACCACGTTTATTTCATAGAGTTTAATTTTTTACTCAAGTTTTTTTAAGATAATCACAAGAAATGTAATAAACGTCCGATGACAAAACAGTGTAATTGGATTTGACAGATTTATTAAGTCATTTTTAATATCTTGTTTTATTCTATACCCACGCTGTTGTAAATGTTTGTTTTGACTGTTTATGTTACTTTCGTTACTTTCTCTGTACAAGATAAAGATAAATATAAACCATGGGTACGAGAGAATTGAATCCTGACCAATTAAACTTACCTGGACCCCATCCTTTAGTGGGGTGATCGAAATCGAGATTAATTCTCAGGTTATTGAGTAACTTGGCCACGTAACAGCCTTGGTATCGCATTGGCCTAACCCATTGACAATTCTGGAGTAAAGGGCAATACTCCATCTTTATTGCCAATGGTCATTGCAGTATTTTGATTTAGATCGGGATATATAGCTTCAGTATTGATATCATCTGACATTATGTAAAATTAATTGCTATTATTATAACCCCTCCGGTTTTTCCTTGGATTTAAAACACTAAGTCTTGTGTACTTGATAATCCGCCTTTTGAACCTGAAACACTTGCTTATTAGTGATTAACTGATTGCGGAATCGAGGTAGAACCATTTTGAAGTATCTATCTTTATTATTTTCTATTGTCAGGCTCGGGTTTATACCTAAGTATCCCCAAAGTGGGGAGGAGACGCCCGCCGCGGGCTAGGGTCGCTACAACCTCTTAGCCCCCGTCCGGTGAGCGCCCAGAATGAGATAGAGCGGGTGGACCTATGGTCTTTCACCCTGCCTGGCGACCTAGACGGCGGGCAGCCTGATTCGCTATATCTGACTCCATAAGATCTTTAGAAGTTGTGTGTGCCCCGACAAAGCACTATGTTCAGGAAAAGCGGTACAAGGTAGGTTTATTGGTAGTTTATGTAGTCTTGGAATGACCACGAATTTACACTCGTTGTCTAAGGGTAGGCGAAAACCGTTCGGATCCCAAAGGCGAGTGTGAACTGGAGAGAGGCAGACTGGATTACCATAGGAGACACTGCTAGGGAAATTCGCAGGGCCACGGCAACCGTCGTCCGCGAGGGAGAGGTCTCTCCCAAGGAGGTGCTAGTTTTAGCGAGACGAAGGCAGAGATTCCCACTAGGAAGGTGTGGGTTTGAATACGCCGGACTAAAACATAGCGAGGTTAGGAGAGAGAGAGATGCAGAGGTAGTTAAATGAGAAGTCCATGGTTTTGAGTAGAGCAGCAGGCGCCAGTGCAGAGAGAGAGGAGAGAGTAGTGTTCCAAGTGGTTGTCCGATTTGTTATGCAAATCCGGTCAACTGGCACCCCTTATATAGCCAGTCCAGTCCGGCCAGCAGAAGTAGGGATGGCTCCTCCCCCTACTTTCACTGACGTCATAACCTTTATTAAAATAATGAACAATAGATACAATTTTTCTTATATTCATTTGATGATATAAATACAAGAAAAGATACGAGAAGAGGGTGACTTATAATTATTTATGATTAAGAGGCGGCCACAACATCTATCAATTATTGAATTATCTATCAATTATTATTAATCTATCTATCTATATACCCCTTATCACGTCTAATTAAATAATCAATAACTGCTCGAAATCTTTAACGAAACAATCCACTAAACCATATTACCGCTGAAAATGTTCAAACCTAACTTTTTGACAGCAGGCTTCGGTTTAGCACTTATGGTGATTGAGCGACTGACAGATATTTTACAAAATCAATGAAAAATATTCGTCAATAGCTTTATTATGAATGTACGAATTCACGTGTTATAATTAATTTAGTTATTCCTTATGACGGATCCATATTAAACCAATAATATCATTATTAATAAATTTAATTTTGTCTTAGGAATTCGTGTGAACGGTTTAATTTAATGAAATTAATTTCCTTAACCTTCGTTTCTTTTTACGTGTTAATACACAACAAAGCTAATATTTTTTAATGACCATTTAGTACTTATTATTTTGTTGCAAAAAAAAAAAAAAAATTATGCCATGTTCTCTCATATTTAATGCGACTTTAAATATTCTTCTAATTTGTAGGTTTTGTAAGTGTTCCCGTTAAACTGATAGATTATTAATGTTTTGGAGTTAGTACTGATTAACAGGCATTAAACAAATGTTTTATGCTTTGGTATTTACTTTAAGATGTTAATATGTCAGACTTGTATATCCAATTCTTAGTCTCCTTAGTATGTTCGTATGTATTATACTTATTATGTGCGTGGCTTTACTATGCATTTCATTTCTGAATAGTTTTCAGTTGCATACTCAATGCTATATATAGTGCATGCGATGGTTATTGTGAAACTTGTAATAGTTTCTAGATTCGTATATTTCCCCTCAACCTCACAATGATCAGGATACAACCATATTAAACTAGCTAGTGTAACGATTTATTACACTTAAGTAAAAATATAACCAAAACCACATTGATAAGACTAATAATGACTGCAGTAAAACATCTACCTGCGGACTCTGCATTATTAGCAACTGCCCTAATGCTGATACGTCAAAACACCAACTCGTCATCAGCCGGTGGCTAAACGACCCGTAATCAAATAAAAAAACTAACAGCAGACAACGAAGGGATTAAGGAGAAACGAATTGAAAAGACACACAACCCGGGTCTATATCCTTGTCCTTCCAATCAGGGTGTGTTTTTCTTTTCTCTCGGGTAATTCTCCTTGTATGTGTGCCTGTTTGTGTTGGGCTGACCTCGGACTGCCGCCTAATATTTGCCGGGCCCCCGCAAACTTGAGCTTGATTCGATCAAGATTGTTACCCCACTCCAGAGAGTTTCCCCTAGCTTTTTTTCTTTTTTTTTTGTTCGTTTCCTCCGGCTTTGCCGTCGAGGTCTAGAAGTTAGGAGGGTATGGGTTTTGATTGAGGGGTCGCTCCTGGCTCCAGAGACGATGTGTCTCATGCAGCCATATGAGCGCACACACCGCACAGAAGAAGACGAAGAACATCCTTCAGGAAATATTTGAACACCGACCCCAGCGTTAGTTGGATCCGGGGGTGGCTGCCTTCCACATAAACTTCCCGCCGTCTCCGCCTTCAAGTGTACGGCACAGACGATGTTTGCTCTATCACCTCACTATACAAACACAATTTCCATATGGCTTTTGGTAAATCTTCTTAAACAATTCTTTGAATAGATGACAAACAAGTACTTTTGGCACAGCCAGTTGTCAAACAGGACGTTCCCATATTACACTGATAATATTATTGTGCGCGTTAATCGAGTTAATATTTTGATCTGAAATCCCCCAAAAAATGGTTATAATTCTTGTACAGATAGTTGTAAGTGGACTGGAGTGGTATAGACTCAACTTAATACTGAGAACGCTTGCATACCGAAATTCATCATGAAAATAATACCAAAGGCAATAATACAATGAAGGCCAATTAATCCTAGAGAAAAATCATACAGGTAGACATTGATGGATATAGTTCGAGAGATGACGCCTGGCTGAATTTATGAAGAAAGTAATGAAATCATGATTGACTAAGGTGAAGTAAATAACTAAAAAATATGCAGTTTTTATCATTCATCAATTCATAGCCGCCCTAACCAACATTTATAATAGTATTTAAACAAAAATACCTTTATGTGTTAATGTCTACATATGAAATAAAACAGAATTATATAAAGTTTACATTACGAAGTTTTAGTTTGTAAAGAGTCAAAATTAAAAAAAAAAAGTGAGAATAATAATTCATTTATTACTTACTTAAAACAGTTTGTCCTCTGAATCGGAGCATAATGTATATTATTTAGTAATAAGAATGCAGGCATCCTTATATAAGCTCATAAGGTACCGTCAGACCTTTTGTTAGTTTTCCTACCTAATTGCTTTCTGCTTTCGCCCGGCAAAAGACGAGTCCTTTTGTAGCCAGAGCAGGCAATATACATTAACGGGAGCCCCTCTCCCGAGAGCAGCTCTCGGTTTAATAAGAGCAAGTTAAAAGAAAGCAGTGAAGGAGCTCTATGCCTACTCTCTAATTAAGATCCGGCCTAAATAGGGATGCTTCGTATTCTGTAGGGTATTTACCGGGTCATTGGTTAACAACTATCTTCTCCTTTTATTAAACTTTAATCCCTCTCGTTAGTCATATTTAATTGAGAATATTTTCCTTGATGTTTACTCATTAATTTTGTCCTAGAACAAAAGCCAAAAAAAGTGGTAAGACCTTACCTTTCTCCATGTGCTTCTACTAACTAAGGGATGAAAGTATGCAAAATAGTAAAATAAGTACTTATAAATAATTAAGGAATAAGTCATTTTGTGATAATTGTAAATTTATAGTTCTTTAAGAATTATAATCGACTACCTGGGGTCGCCAAAACGTAAGTGTCCTTGGGCTTGAAGGACAGGACTAATTACATGTCGAGGGAACCAAAAGTAAATATTGGAAACAGCTCAAAGGATAGGCTTAAAAGCAAAGCAGTCTCCAAAAAGTTGTCACATGTTCACTTGAGTCTAAAGATTTGCTAAGAAGAACCCATTGTTTTGAGCCGGTAAAATCACGGGATAGAGAATTAGCGGGTCTTTTGGGTTAGAGCGAGGATTATACCGTGAAGTTGGAGGAGAGTTTAAAAAACACCTTTTAAAAAAGCAGAGATCGGAAAGACTCTCTATGTTCTGTCAGGATTTGAGCTGGAAGAGAAGACATTGCTTAGATCGGACGTTAATGGCGGTGGATCTAACGTGGAGACTGGATACTGGACTTGCTAGTGTTGATTATTCATGAAACAGTGAATTTTAATAAATAATATACCATAGTCATTGCCAATTAATGCCATGTTATATTTAGAGCAAATAAAATTCACTATGGTCGGTCTTTTGAGTATTGCTATAAAAGGAACTCAATAGCGCAGATCAAATGTTTCGTTTTTTTATCGTAAACTAGTCCATAGTCTTGTTTAATCTAAATTACAATCTGCTCACTTTGAAATTCTCTATGAGGAAAGAATAATTATTTGATATGATGAAATATGATAATTTTTATATTATCTATAAGGAGGAAATAATTATTAACTATGCCAGGCATATCCATCATTGTTGTTTTGTTCATTTTCTCAGGATATAATACTTCTCTTTTATTTAATAAATCTTATTGTCATGGTTCTTCACATATTGTGTTATTTATTTCTCAAGTACATTTATTCGCATTAATGTTCTACCATCCTAGTAACTAGAAATAATAGGCAGCTAGATTAGTGTTTTTTATTATGAATTGAGTGCATCAAATAAATACTTTTTTAATCATCATATATCATGACTCGATATACCTTTGGTGAACAATAGGTGGACTAAATTATCAATCCCAATCGAACATACTCGTATTTCCTTTATGTTTTATTTTTCGTATTTAATTTTAAAGTATTATTAATCTTTATGAAGGGCTAAATGTGTTATAGTCCTAAAGGTGAGAAAGCGTCAGCCGGCATCATGGGTCTCATCATGCCCTTTAGTGACTGAAGTACCGGACCTTTTTTGCTAAATTTAAGAGTTCCCAAGATAGAGCTCTGAAGCTTCTCAGTATTTGGAGTTTAGAGCAAAAATAATCTCAATGGCGAGATTTTTGAGCAGCCTTAACTGGCTTTGAAATCTATGAACACTTCCCCTCATCTAGTCTTCACCCGACTTTCAGAAATGAAATATGAACGTTTCAAACTTTAGGGTACAAACATTGAAACCTTTTGGAAAGTCGAAAGATTTGGATCGAAGAATTTTGCTGTATGAAAACCAATGCTATCTTTAACATGGTACCACGAGCTTGGAACTGTGGTGTTTCCAAAGTTCCTAATATATTTTCAGTATCCTTGATACCGTGTGATATTTCCTTTTGAGATGGCTTAAGAAGCAATGAAAGAATGTTTGTTCATATCAAGCTCATTCTCACTGAAATTCAGTATTTAATTCAAGTCTAAACAATTTTCAAACTTTATGATTTTGTGTGATTCATTTGAAAAAAAAAGATCAATATGAGTACGTGATGAGACATATTATTTTCCTTATTGAATATATATAGCATAAAATAAGCATACCAGTCACGGATGATAACAGATACTTAATCAAAGTGTGGGTCTAAATTTGGCAAGAGGAGTATATTTTAAAAATATTCATTCTTAGATAATTTACATTTTGGTAAAGTAATATTACTCATTATTAAATACTGTGGGTGCTTTCTAAGTGGAGATACTAGATCACTAAATACTAAGTGGAGAATGGTTGATTCTCTCCAGCATTTTAGAAACATCTAGAAATGTTTTTTATCAAAGCAGTTACCTGTTTAACGATACTTAATGAGATGTACATATGTGCGTTTAACACTGAAAAAATCTAAATGCATTTTAACATTTTTGAATGAAAGCTTCCCGTTCAAATCAAATTGAAGTTTTTACGGGTAGTTGATGAGATACTTGGATATCAAAAAAAATAAAAGGCATCAATAAAAAAATTGTAAAGATTATGAAATATGGAAGTTAAATCTATACCATGGCTAAATCTATACTGCACTGCATTTGCTGTGAATACATGACATGTGGGATAACTCAAAGCCAATTTCATTGAACAGGACATATGTACCCTGATATAGCTATATTGGACTATATTGGTTTTGGGGTGTAATTCATTAAATTGGTATTTATTATATCGCTCTCCCAAAACTAGAGTATTTGTACTCGCTTTCGGCAATTATAACCAATACTTCATGCATTACCAATGTTGGACCTGGGACTTATAACTGGAAGTTCTTGTACTGGTACTTATTCTTGTACTGGTAGATATTGATTGTGGAAAGAAAATATAGTTGTTATATATTCCATTGAGAATTATCAGTTAAAGGCAGTAAATTGTCATGATGAAAATATCACAGGATATCCTTTCGAAACTGACGACGAGTCATTTATCATATAGATAATTTAGTCATTTTTAATTTTGTATTTATATACATAAATATAAGCTTCGGTCCGAGGAGAATACGATGAAAAGGAAGCCAGTGACAAACGGTGGGTGGACAAATCTTTGTTCAAAACTCAGTTTATGTTGATAAATTTCGCTTGTATAATTTATAAATTATGTTTTATAAATCCCAATGTTAATAATTATTATTCGTCCAGTCAGTTGATAGATCCCCGAATGTATATTATGGAAATACTTGTTCCAAGTCCCGATCCTCCCATTATATGTTTTCGTTGCTGGGTAATTATTCAAAATCATAGTTATAAACACATTTGCAGTTAATAGAAACTGTTAGTGTGGTATCGGACTTTGTTAATGCGATTTAAATCGTTATTATTTGCTTTGAGTTTTAATAATTATTGTTGATATATAAGACTAGTGAAAAGCCTGGTTGTGCCATGGTGTCATATTTCTTTTTATAGTTTATCTATATAACGGATCGAGAAATGGATACCTATCTAATACCTAGTTGGGGGACAGTTCAGCTATCCTTCCTCGAGTGACGACCTTCACAATATAATTCCGGCTGTGACATTCCTGAAGAGCCGGCAATACCCGAAAAAATACACATGTAGGTAGCGACCGCTAACTACATAAGTTAAATCACCCTATACTCTATTCCATATATATTGTAAGCAAACGTAAAATAACATGAACTAAATGTATTATAATCAAATGTGAAAGTATTAAGCAATAAAAGGTGGAAGCCAACTAAGTCATAAACGAGAAAGGGTCACCAGCTGGCAGTCATAAACATGAAAGGGTCACCAGCTGGCAGTCATAAACTTGAAAGGGTCACCAGCTGGCAGTCATAAACAGTCATAAATATTAACAACTTTTCCAAGTCACACGAGAAAGAGTCACCAGCTGGCAGTCATAAACAGTCATAAACATTAACAACCCTTGCAGCCTCCTAGCCGGAATTAGAGAGGGTACTTAAGCCA
Organism: Acanthosoma haemorrhoidale; assembly: GCA_930367205.1. Taxonomy (NCBI): domain Eukaryota; kingdom Metazoa; phylum Arthropoda; class Insecta; order Hemiptera; family Acanthosomatidae; genus Acanthosoma; species Acanthosoma haemorrhoidale. Next base: position 143,735,581 of record OV884011.1, read on the forward strand.
GGGCCCCTGGCCCTGTTAGTTAGTCAGTCTCTTAGACTCCTCGCTAGTCTCCTCGTGAGTATCTTAGTCTCTTAGTCTGCTCGCAGACTCTCTCGCGACCTTCACTCGGTGACTTGCTTGGTTTCCGCTCGAACTCTGAAATTTGACTTATTCTTTATGAAACCTCTGTACCTCTTCTCTTGAACATAGTGCATTGTCGGGGCACATACCTATCATAAATGGAGTCAGATAGTAACGCCGTCATGGAACGATCGTCCAGGTTATAAACTCACAGGGCTAGGGTGATCAGGCACCTCCTAGTGACGACCCGACAACACATATATTTTATTGTCACATTAATTGATCCTCCGATTGGATTTCTTGTGCAATTGTTCATAGTCTATGACATATCATTTGCAATGCGTGCATACGAAACGAACTCACTGCATATCCAATAATCCCCTTTGAGCACGTCACTATTTTTTCATGGCGGCTCTCCTCAAAATAACCCTCCCAGAGAACATAATCTACTTTAATAGTTTCCGTGTGTTAGGTGTCAAAAATGAAATATTTAAATCGACAAAATTATTAGGTGGGAAGGGGACACCTTTTTTACTGTATAGAGACAGCCCATAACTCAAACCTGGCCCGAATGTCGGGTTCGCAGCCACTCGACTGGGTCCCATTCCGCGATAATAATACTAAAAAAAAAAAGGAAAAAAAAAGAGGCTAGACGATCTCTGCTAAACAAATGGGATTTTAATGTACCCTCACCCCGGCTTTTCACTCCTGCCATTTCAGCCGTCTATTAAGATTTCATTTTTAATTTCGTTTTTTCTTCTTAATTACGTTTTCCAGTTACCGAGATTTTTTAAAAAAAATTTATGGTCTGAAAAAGAGACATACTGTGGATTAATCATTCTTTCAGTACGCGTGGTAGTAAGCAGACCCGACTTCCCTTTTTTTATCACCCCATAGATTTATTATTAAATTATTGAAATAAACACTTTTCTTTTTTGTTAAGCTTCTTCTTTAAAAGATAAGAAAAATAACATCTATATACATTCATTCTTTCCACGGAAACTCATTCGAATTAAACGTTAATTAATCAAGGCAGCGAATCCTATAATTTCTCTGCCTGGCATGGAGAAGACTTCTGAGTGGGTCAAGTCGTAATGTGATTGGTATTAATCTGGGTGTTGCTTTTCTTCCCCCGGAGGCGATTCGCAAAAATATATTTATGGCTCCACTAATCCACAAATTGCTCGTAAATTTACATATAAATAACACTCTAAGCTGTTAGCAACTGCTATTAGATTGACCTGATTCGCTTACGATTCCATAAGTATTTACCCTCTTAAATAAGCGAAAGATTTGCGTGATGAAAATTGTTGAGCAAATCATGTACATTGGTCCAGTTTGCAAATACAAACCCCATGTGGGTTTAAGTTGAATCGATAGGTCAGATAATGCCACATTCTCTATTGAAAAAATAAACATGTCTTCAGATGGTAAAATGTTTTTTCATAGAAGAGCAGAAAATGGATAACCTGTGTATCACTGAATCAAATTGTAGTTTTTTTAGCAAAATACCCTTGATTAAATTCGCAGGCGAGACCGGGGAATTGAATCACTTCCTTAAGGGTGGTGTCTTGCTGATGATGTGGATAGAGGGAAAACGGACGGAGGACTTAATAACTGAAGGAGATGCCGATTCACTGAAAGCAGCTCTGGTGTGCAGAGTTAAGCGGAGTATCCTGAACATGCTCCAGGCTGACGAGGAGACCTCTTGGACCATAGTGAAGGAGCGGCTGAAGAAAGCATTCGGCAGGGGAAGGTGGACCCCGGAAGAGGATATTTTTAAAATGTTCCGGGAGACGAAGAGGCACCAACAAACAAACGGGCAGTACGCCGGAACACTGCTGGCTCAATATATTGGCATCACGGAGAAGATGCAGGAGACAGTGAGTGTGACAGAAGTAGAAGCCAGGATGGCGTTTTTATCAACAACATTGAAATGCCCACGCACTAGGTGTTTTGAATGTGGTACGGAGGGACACCTAGCAAGACAGTGCCCTCGCAAAAACGTGAGCCGGCCCGAACCAATGGAAATAAATGCTCAGAGAGTGTAGAGGAGGGAGAGACAGCAGTCGGAGGCTACAGATACTTCGGTAACCTCCAAAACGGAAAACGAAAGGAAAGAACCAGGAAACGGAGTGGGCTGTGAAAGTGGCAGTGCCCAAAAGAGCGGTCGAAGAGAGGCGACATATGAGAGGGGAGAACGCGAGATCTGAGAAGAGTGGCAGTGGAGAGGCGACCGCACGTTAATAAATAATAATCTAAAAGGCGCACATAGCGGTCTACCTATAATTAGAGTCGCGAGTGGAGTGCAGTGCTTAACGGATATTTGGAGTACCAACACATTAATGTGTCGGGAGACACTAGAGAACATGTGTTGAGAAGGGAGGATGTCTCAAATGCAGGTATGTTCTTGTAGCTTGGTCACCCTGGGGGACCCCTGCAGGGTCGAAGGGGAATATCAATAGGGTTAGAGAGATAGGATCGTAGCGAAGTGAAATTGCGGGGCCATGAGGTGGAAAAGATGCCCCGGAAATATGGAGAGATCATAGGATGTGATCAGTTAGGGAAAGGGGAAGCGAAGATTAGGAACAGGGAGGGGCAATGGGACATTCGCTTAGGTAAGAAAACATATAGGGAGGTACGGTAAGGCGTGAGTAGCGGCGATTAGGTGAGCGGAGGATTGGATATTGGAGCTCAAGAGTGAATATACGGACATTTTCTTTAAGGAAGGGGAGAGATTGGGGGTCACAGGAAAAACAGCACATGAGATTCCGCTCAAGCAGGACCGAATAAACTATATAAAGGAGTGCAGATATATGGTCGTCGCTAGGGGTGAATAACGACCAAATTTGTCGTGTCTTCAAGGATGCTTCCAAACCAGGGAAGACTCACTATTTCTACGTGGGAAACACAACCATTTGGGAAAAGATTAGGCGGCTCTGGCGGGCAGAACAGATTGGAGTGGATCGAATAGTTGTGCGGTGTACCATGATGGAAGAAATCATCACGGACGAGACAACTCAGAAGGAGATAACGCTGGCGTACGATCAGGGCAAAACGAATCACCGGGGGAACACGAGACGGCTCAGGCGTTGAAGCGCAAGTATTTCTGATGGGGGATGCGGAAGACGATTCAGGAGACGTAGAGGTATGCGAGGTCTTCCGCCGTACGAAATATGATAGGCACCCACCAATAGGGCTACAATTTGAGACCCCCACGGCGCAAACACCGCTAACTGACCTTCAAGTAGACCACAGACCCTTTTCCTAATCCGAAAAGTCCTACCTTTCAAACCGCTTCTTCCAAGTCCGCTGTGGTTTAGTATATTATAACTACTATCCCATAAAAGCTGTAGTTCCACAGAGCAGTGTCCTGGGTCCTATCCTCTATAACCTATACACCGCTGATGTTCCCTCTATCCCCAATACCTTTTAGGCTACATTTGCAAATGACACTGCAGACGACCTCGCTATATTATATACCATAACCTTCAAAAACACCATGATGAGGTAGAGTATTGGTGCAACCAATGGCGGATCGAAGTTAATGAAGCAAAATGTTCCCACATTACCTTCACCCTTCGTCGCAAGTCATGTCAAATAGTTTAGGTTAATTCTATTCCTCTTCCAATATCTGAGACAGTATGGTACTTAGGCTTCCATTTCGACAAACGACTGACCTGTAACCCAGATACGAGGCTAAAAAGACCAGAACTAAAAAGACGTTTCGGAGAACTATACAGACATCCCATCTCTCAATAGAAAATAAATGACTAATCTACAAAGTTATACTTAAGTAAATCTGGATATACGGAAAGCAAAAAAGTTGAACATCAAGCGTATCCAATCCTTTCAATCGAAAGTCCTGAGAACAATGGTAAATGCCCCTTATAACGTAGCAACAAAACCCTTACATTCTTGAACTCATCCTTTCGAAGTTCATAAACTTCCATAGTAACCTATCCAACCATCCTAAACCCGTAGCACAGTCATTGCACTGCTCCACTCTAATCCACTGTAGTAGTTATCTAATCCACTGTCCCTATAATCTTCTTGGAGACTGAAACGGCAGTGGCCTCGTTGCCTGCTATAAATGCAATCATGTCCTCAGCGTATGTGTCACTCGCGCTCTTTGTCAGCCTCCACTGGCACATATCCGGTGACGCAGCTGACAGAGGAGCGTTGGGGACTTCCAAATATTACGCTTCCTCTTTAGCATGTGAGGGTGGTGACAACCAAGTGGATTTGGCAGGCCTCTTGGCTGTTTGTAAATATTTTATGAATGAGAGATCGAAGCTCTGTGTTATTGTTTGGAAGGCAATCATACGTGTGTTGATCCAAAAGAGGATTGTTGATCCAGAACAAAAGCCTTATCTTGACGTTGTTTAATTAAATGTTGCTACTCGCCAACTCCCGTTTGCCATTCAAGCTTTAGTACGTTATTTCATCTGTTTCTCCTGGGCTCGGTTCACCTTCGTCGACCCAAAAATAACTCCCTACTGTTTAGGCCGGGGAAACAACCAAACGTTTTATTTCGTAAATATCAAGTTTTGATAGCCTTATTGTTCACGCAGTCAGACGTCATTTTGGTTCAAAGTCACACGCGAGCTGGTGGAGAGTAGAGAAAAGGGGAGAGGATAGTCGTGGTCGGAGTCACCTATGTTGACCAACCTATTTAGTGGTACATATCGGACATTATTCCCGAGGAGTTGTTTTCCCGTTGTATTAATGTTATTATAGAACTTGAAGTCGTATCAAGCGGTCGTGTGCTGAGCCGCATCAATGAGTAGTAGCGTAACATTGTTGGTAGAGGTGATGGACCTAGGTAAGCAAATTTTCTTTCTCTATCTCCCCAGTGTAGCAAATTCATATTATACAGTCCACAGTCTAAATACCCTGGTGTTGGGTGTTTTGGCGTGTACATTATGTTATAGTACTCAGGTTAGAAGAAGTATGCACCCTAATGAATCACCAGGCATTCACCGGGGCTGTTTGGCTTAACAACCATTTCATTTTTTTCACTATTTTTTTATAAAATGAACTTAAATACGAATCAATTCCTGATTACATGATGTTTTTGGCTAAAAGTATCGAATTTCATGACCTATAGAATATTTAAACGCAATTCAGTTATTCAAAAGGTTGAATGTACGACTGTACGTCGAATCAAAAAAATTCATCTCCCTCTCCTGGATACTCAGCATTAATCAATTTTAAATTTTAATTATTCGTTCCCTTTTCATTGGTTTCAAAATTATTAAATCGCAATGAAAAACGTATTTTTGAAATATTAATTTCCAATTCATTAGCAAACTAAACACAAATCATCACAAATTAACTTTAGAGAGGCTCGTTGATGATAATCAAAACCAATCAATGTCATCAGCACTGTTGCATTTTACTTTTCTATATACTTAAAATTAATGAGAAATCTACATATATCTTATTTTTTTTCATTACATATATATGAAACCAATGGCACCCATTTGTAAGCAGCATTTATAATAGGCATGAGACCAAGTAAAAGAGATTTTTAATAATTTAGTGGTAAATTTTTCAATTACAAATAGTATTTATTTAATTCATAATTACTTGTTGCGCTAAGATATTCAACTTGCTTACTAATTACGCTGCCAACAAAAACATTTATTTTTTTTACAGAAATAACGCCGATGGGTAATTTTTTTACTATAAGTTCTAAATCCCATTTCTTTTATCACGCAGAGATTTTTTATTGTACTGAAAACTTGCTATTTTAACAAGTTTGCCATATTTTACAAATCAAAAGAGGGTGTAATACTGATGTCTGAGGCAAATATCATGGGTTTTCTTATACTATTTTCAAAGCTGAATTCAGGTCAACCATTTTTATTCTATCGTCAGTATTCACAGTATCCCTCAAATCTCAAATCAAATCACAAAATAAAACTGTAAACGTTTCTCAACTTTCTATAGTGTTTATTTTGTTGTTTCATGTTTAGTAAAATGATTGGCCATTGATCCTTGGTAAAAGTAATTCGTATTAATATTATGGGTTTACCTTGCCATAATTACAATTCGTTCTGATTGGTAGTTGTCAAACCAGTCTATATCAACAAACCCACGTCACGCCTGCCACCATGATTATGGTTTAGACCCTACGTTTTCTATTTATCAAGCAGTGCATTCGGCCAACGTCACTGATTACAAAACGGCCTTAGCCCCCTCACCTTATCCCCTGTTAACCCCAGCGGATCAAGCTAATCCCAAGGCACACGTGCTCCCAGACAGACGCGTACATCTTAGAGCCGCCACCTAAGAACTTAGCCGTTAAGCAGTAAGAGGTTGCCCTGTGTAGCTGAAGCTAAGTGCTTGTGTAGTCCTTACCCCCTCTCCTATTAGCTTGGGGAAATATGACGTCATTAGTGCCCTCCAAGGCTAGAGATTTACAGAACCACTTAGCCACCCTTGAGATCCTCGCTTACAAATCCCGAACTACGTCCCGTCTTCCTTCTTAATATGGATTTTTCCCGCTTTACCACCGTTTGGCTAGATATGAATTTATCATACTTCCTTTTATAGACTACTTTTTATTTGTCATAAGTTTCCAAAGAAAAAAGTTCTGACAAGGAATGTGTAATGTACTTCATCGAATGATTAGTCAAGCTAATTTGTCTTATTTTTTATATTTACGAGAGAAATAACGGAAAAATATTGACTACACGATATAATTAAGTCAGCAAGCTAAAAGGGCATTTCAAAACATTATTTTAGACAACATAAACACTGTAATGTTTATGGAATCATCTCCTCCCCTAGATGATAGTTCTAGTAAACGATCTGAAGCAGCAGTACTAGTGACATCACTCTTGTAGCATTTTTTTAATTTTATATTTCTAATTCAGTAGTAAATAACAATAATTGGGATTATTCACAAACATTTTATGGATTGGTTTGTTTTTATACGATTAATCCGAAAGCAAATTGCTCAATGGCATCATGCTGTCTGCTCATTATATATAATTGTTTTATTTATAATTCACATAAAACATTTCAGTTAAACACCCTGAAGGAATTATCCAGTTAATTTTTTTTTAATTTGATTTGATTATGCAGACGCTTTCATGATAAACTAGCTGATCATACGTACTCACTAATACGATAACTGTCGAGAATTGACTTTACAGACTTCATTTTAATCTAAAAACATAGTTATGTTATCCCGTTTATAAACATTTTATGTAAAAAATTAAAGATTATAAATACCTAAAATATTTTTTTTTATATTTGTGTTGGATTTTCTTTTCATTGATTTTATTTTTCCTAGGGGCTAATTTTTTTAAACAAATTCATTCAACATAAAGTTAGTTTTTTTGAAAAGGTAAAGGACAAGACACGACATGTAAAAGAAGACAAAGAGGTAAATATATAACAAAAACTTTTACTTCCCTGTGAAAAAACCAAGAAGGGGAATAAAAATAGTAAATATATGAACATATGTATTCTATTCGTTATAATAAACCTAGAAAATAAATTTAATTAATCTGCTGTACAATGAAAGTAAAAATAATTGCAAGGTCATGATTCGTGAATCCAACTGTCAGGCATTATGCAAGAGCTTTGTGTCGTAGAGTGATGAATGGCCAACGGAATGCAAGAGAGGCACCCACCTCAGACCACAAACCACCAACAACCCAAGCCTAATTAACGTTCAAGAATATAGAGCCACGGACAACCCTAGATTCAGGGGGGGGTAAGCATAGGGGTTCACGTAACGGCAGGAATCCAGAAACTCACTTAATGCGGCTACGTTCCATCTGAGTAAATTTTTACGACACAATCATGTGATTTTCCATGCTTCATGTCTAAGGATGTGGTCATAATTATCAATTATCAATTTTCAATTGAAAACAATATATTTCCTTTGACAATTGGTGATATTTTTGGTATTACTTTTGTGACACACCGGTTTTTGCAGAACATACGTTTTCCTAATGATCTATAACTGTCTCAAAAAGCTGCTATTAGTAATTTTATTACAAATCGGGAGTAAATTGAAGTATTTTTTTATTTTACTATTTTAAGTTTACGTTATTTATTTATACAGATTTTTTATTATTAAAATGGAGGAACATCTATTATTTAGCTTCTCCCATGTTGACGAACTGACGATAAACGTATTTAACGGTTTAATTTGCAAAACTGTATTAAGAGGCTGAAAATAAATTTTCAATTTAATAGTTACTTAGCAATGGTAATAGTATTTATTGTTTTATTATGGATTGTTTCATTTTTTTTTTAAAGAATTACGTATCAGTTGATTAGTTAATTAATTCTGATGATAAAGTTCTTACCACGTAAGTGGTTTGTCACACACTCTTATATAGTGTGATTTGAGAAAACTAGTGGCCTCCAGCTCCACGCTAAATATCAGCATAAATATCACAGTCGATCTAGTGATTCTAATGAAGGATTTTTCCATTATTGTGTCTATTTTTTTCCGTCACTTCCTTTTGAATTCCCGGATTTAAGGTAGCAAAAGTTTATTTAATCTCACCTTGAGAGTAGCACCTGAACTCTATGAAGCATAAAAGCGACACTAGAAAACGACTTTACCTACCTCTGCAAATCCTCTATAGAGTTGCCGCGACCTTACCTTTTTTTATTGTTATCAGAAAGTCCATTTTTCTCCGCTGGTAAAGACCCTGCGGACCATTAGGAGAAGAGAGACATTGTTCTTAGCAGGTGAGCCAAAGAAAACTACCGACCGGAGTGGGTAATGTACAGAGAACCCTCCACAGCCGGGGGAGAGGTTTTCCGGAAAATTGATGGGCTCCCTTCTGCCGTGAGTGACGTTAGAGCAAACACTTGTTACTCGCTCCCTGCCGATATTGCAACTTACTACAGAATGGAACCCCTTATATCATCACTCCAGTCTGTGTGTTTTTCTGCAAAGTAATTCCCTGCATAACATTTCCACGATATATGAGAAATCTTGCTGCTCAGACATATTCATGTATTTACACATATACAATTTATCCCTGAACACTTCTAGCTATCGGCGGGATTAAATTTTCGAATATACTCATGCAAGTTTCATTTACTTTATTTTATTTTTCACTTTAACACTGATTAAGATTATAATAGCTAAAATTGCCAATGTTATGATGAATTTGTTATAAATTGGTTGTTGGAACAAGAAAACAATTTTGTAATCATATCACCATATTCATCACCATAATGAAGTAAAGCATGTGCAAATTCTTCGTTTTAAGGAAAGTCTAAGACTTAAATTTTCAATTTCTAAATATCTATACTATTTCTCGTCGAATAAGGCACATTTGTAAATCCCATTCGTACATTATGGAAGGTCGTCTCTCGATTATTGCCACCAGTTATTGCATCTTTTTATTTGATACTTCTACACAAAGGAGCTGAAAAAACAACTTATTCCTAAGTTTAGCTAAGTTCTTCTACCTCTTAAGAGTTACAGATTTTACAAAAGAAAGTCTTATTAAATGCTGATTATTTTAAAAAATCAGTTTTTGAAATTAGCTTCTTAAACTGATGGCAATATGTGCAGCATTGCTGTTGTGCGGAATGGTAGATATTTTACGCCTGACTCGACATAAAATTGTACCATTATTTCATGTAAGGGTTGTCATAAACTGATACCCTGTATTAGATTAAATAATGCTGGTGTAGACCAGACAAAGTTCTAATTTCGCTATTCACGTAAGTATTCTTCAATTTTATATATTTATAGTTTAATTTAATTAAATTTTAATCCCAACTTAATTTCAGTGAATCCAATCGATATAAGTTTTATTTCTCATGTGACTGAATCTTTTTTACTATATCTTATTACCGATTTTCTTTTCCATGGAACGTTTCTGTTTGTTGCAGATGTATGGTTCATTTTTCTTTTGACTGCTTAAAGTTTAAATCATTAATTGGTAATTAAAAAATCGTACATAAAAGGCATCTCTTTAACTGTATTGTTAATGTTAAATACGTATTTAGATTTCAGATCAGTGATTTTGCCATTATATTGTCCCAACAAATATTTATATTCATTTTTATTGTTTGTGAAATAAATTATTAACAAAATCGAATTAATAATATATACAACTAAATGACCTATTAAAATGTATCAAATGTGTGATTTCGAATGTTACTTCTCAAGATACATCAGACTACAAAATTGCTATACTGTTTTTAATGTCAACTGGAAATTTTCAGAAAAAAACCTTTAAATTTGAGATAGATTGGATAAATTTTACGCGTGCTGATGATCATACTATCGTAAATAATTCAAACCGACGCTGAAGGTTCAACCTGTACGATGTTGGCTATCGCCAAGTAATTTCCGTTCTAATAAGTTTGCGAATGTGTTATGTTTTACCGTTGACATTAATAAATTAATTTTATCGCACGCAAAATGTTTGCTAATTGAACTCAAACTCTCTTATATGTGTTTATGACCTGCTCTGGTGAAAAATGTATACTTTCGGCAGCCGCTTTGATTATTTTTTATTAATGAATGAAAATAATCTGTAGGCAGGAGAGAAAATCCACTGCTTCCGCGAGTGCCGCCGTGTCCACGGAGTTTCGCGTGATGGTTGAGTAATGCGCTACCGCCACGTCATCCGATAACATCCACGCCAGCCTAATCTCGAAAACACCTAGAGCTCTAGCGGTAACACCCTAGTGACCTCTAGTGGTAACACTGTATATTATTATCAATAATTCATCGATTCTGCGTGGTCCGTGCGTCCTCAAATCTCTCAACCTGTTTTTTTGGCGAATTTCCTTAATCAAAATTAGGAAAAAATAAAATCGCCATTATACATATATGGTATGATTTTATCTGTTTCAATAATCCGTTGATGTAGGTAATGTTTTTCCTGTGAACATAGTCTCAATTGTGTTTCGCTTTAAACGAAATAAACAACATTTATAAAGTCTATTTCGAGAACTGGAGTTAGTCTTACGTTCCCGTTTTCCTTATTTTTATCACATTTTACCCGGTGGCGAATAACTGGTGCCGAAACCCAGGAAGCTATCGTTTTTTTTTCTCTTTTATTTCGTCTCTCGGTTTTTTGTTCTCTTATATTACGGGAATGCCGGAGGGAGTACTTAGACCAGAGGTGCTCAACGCAGCAGCGGATATACCACAACTCCCCCAGACAACTATAGCAGCCGCTCATGTCAATACTATGGCCTGGATGAAAATTCAGGCAATTATGGCTCAAGATGTGAGAAAATCGACCTCCGATCTGGAGAGATTTGCAGGAGAAACCGGGGAACTGAACCACTTCCAGAAGGGAGGTGACAGGCTAATGACGCGAATAAAAGGAAAACGAGCGGAAGACCTTATCACCGAAGGAGACGCTGAGTCGATGAGAGCAGCGCTCGTGTGTAGGGTAAAGCAAAGCATCCTGAATATGATTCAGGTCGACGAAGATAACCCATGGAGTACCGTAAAAGAACGGTTAAAGAAAGCGTTCGGAGGGGGAAGATGGACACCCGAAGAGGATATCTTCAAGATGTTCCGAGAGATAAAGAAGCCCCACCAGACGAACGGCCAATATGCGGGAACACTCTTAGCGAAACACAATAGTATCACCGAGAAGATGAGGGAGTCCGTGAGCGCGGCCGAGGTTAAAGCAAGGATGGCGTTCCTGTCAACGATTTTAAAAGTGGAGTTAGCAAAGGAAACAGGAAGAAAAGAGGGACTTCCTAGAGAGCGTACGTTCCTAGAATGTGCCCAGGAGATGGTGGAAACTAGTGCCAGAGAAGAGGAAGTTACAGGCTATGAAGAAGAGGTAGGCTGGAAGAGGGTATCTTACAGAAAGCCCGAAACCACACCGGTCGCCAGGAGAAGAAAGAAGACGGGGTACGGTGGAAGAGAGGCAACCGTGGTGGGAGACAGGAACCGAGAAAATGCAGGCCGTCCCAGGAGACGCGAGAATAGAAAATGCTACGAGGGTGGGAAAATAGGGCACTTGGCAGCACAGTGCCCACGCACCAGGTGTTTCGAATGTGGCACGGAGGGGCACGTAGCCAAGCAGTGCCCGTACATGAGCCGTCGAAGAAATGAAAATCGACCAGAGCCAATGAAGGTAAACGCTCAGAGCGTGCGGAGGAGCGAGGGGCCGCAGTCAGAGGCGTCAGAAACCTCTGAAATGTCCGATACCGACTATGAGAGGGAGGAACCAGGAAGCGGAGCAGGCTGGGGGAGCAGCAGTGTTAAAAGAAGCGGTCGACGACAGGCGACTGAAGAGAGAAATGAACGAGAGATCTGAGAAGAGTGGCAGAGGTGAGGCGACCGCGCACTAATGAGTAATAGCGTGAGCGGTACATACAGCGGTCTGCTAATTATTCGAGTAGGATGCGGTGTGCAGTGCCTGGTGGATACCGGGAGTACCAACACGACATGTGTCGGGAGACCCTGGAGAGGATGTGTGTGGGAGTGAGGATACCCCAAACACAGGTATGTTCTTGTAGCTTGGTTACCCTGGGGGGGGGCCTGTAAAGTAGAAGGGGAAACGGTAATAGGTCTAGAAAGATGGGGTCGAAGCGGGGAGGAACTCAGAGTTCATATAGTGGGAAAAATGCCCAAGGAATACGGGGGGACCATCGGATTTGACGTGCTAGTGAAGGTAGGAGCAAGGGTGAGGAACGAAAAGGGAAGATGGGACATTCGTATAGGAGTGAGTGACATTGAGAAAGACGGCGGAGCGCGGATAGGAGCAATTAGGCGAGCGCAGGACTGGAGAGATGAGCTCCGAAGGGAATATGCGGATATATTCTTTAGAAAAGGCAAGAGATTGGGGGTTCACGGGTAGAACAGTGCATGAAATCCCGCTCAAACGGCAGGTAGTAAGTTACGTAAAGGAGCTAAGTTACCGATACCCGCACGCTTTGAGGCACCATATCAAAGTAGATTCGCTGGACTACTTCAAAAGGCAGGTAATCATTGAGGACAGCACGTCACCGTACAATAGCCCTTTGTGGGCAGTCAAGAAGAAGAGTGCGGAAGACGGGGGACCCGAAAAATATAGAGTTGTCGTAGACTATAGGCGACTCAACGACAACACAGTGGACGAAAAATACCCCAGATTCGATGACATCTTAGACCGACTGAGCGGGGCGCGGATCTTTAGCACGTTAGACCTCAAAGCGGGGTACAACCAAATACAGATGGACCCGAAGGATCGCCACAAAACTGCCGCCACCTTCGAACGAGGGCATTATGAATTCACACGGATGCCATTTGGTCTTAAAAACGCACCTATCACGTTACAGAGACTTATAGACGAGTTACTCAGGGGTATCGATGATTCCATGTCCCAAATTTATAAGGACGACCTCCTAGTATTTAGTGCGAATGAGGCCCAACACCAAGTGCACCTGAAAAGTGTGTTCACCCGAGTGAGGCAATTCGGATTAAAACTGTCCCGAGTGAGGAAAAGTCCCGGTTAGGCCAGGAAGTTACTACCTTCCTGGGACACACAATCTCCAAGGAGGGAGTGCGACCAGATGCTGGGAAGATAGCAGCCATCCAAAAGATGGTGGTCCCGTCCAATGTCAAGGGATTCCGACGCCTTCTAGGAACGCTAAATTTCTATAGAAGATTTGTTCCCGAAATGGCGGCGTATCTAGCCCCACTCAATGACCTCCTGAAAAAGTGACGGAAGGTGATCATCACTCCCGATATAGAGGCGAACATCCTAAAGTACATGAGCCGTTTACAGAAACACCCGGTGTTGGCATTTTCCGATTTTAATAAGAAGTTCAAAATTACGAGCAGCTAGTTTTGCAAAATACGTAGTTTGATTCATGTGTTGAAAATCCACGTGTCTTTTCGAGTCTAACTCCCTAGCTACGAGGGTGTCATAGCTGTTGCCGTGGAATTGTTTATTAAATATTTCTATAAAATCCTGAAAATTATCTATAAAAGGTTTTTGTGTAATGAACCAATCGAGGGCAAAACCGTTCAAGTGTTGCGAGATAAAAGTATGAAGATCTCGGCATTTGCCGTACAAATAATAAGCTTGAGTTAAATTTTTTATAAAACTTTGTGGTATATCGTTATTAAAATTTTCGAAATAGAATTTTCATCAAAGTCCCTTTTTCTATCTTGGGTAACTGACTGATTTTGAGAGGGTTCCACGTATTCCGACAAGGGCGGATGTCTTTGCTGAGTTCCTTCGAAATGGGGTGGGGCATGCTTATCCGGTCCTTTTGGTTGAATTTGCTTCCCAACTGTTTTTATGCCGTCTTCGATTTTCCTGGGAATCAATGAAATTTCCTGTGGCATTGATATTATTTTCCTATTGAAATCGGTACGAAAATAATTACATTGGCTATTGATCCTCTCGACTTCTCTGTCTAATTTATCGTTGAGGTTCGAAATTGATGTTTGGACTTCAATAATTTCTTGGTCCCTTTTATTGATTTCTTCATTTAATTTTGAATTTAAATTATCATTTCCTTGGAGTATTCTCTCCTCACAAATTTGTAATTGTCTATCTAATTTATCGTTTACATCCGTGTAACATTGTTCGAATTTAGCCGATATTTCCGATTTTAGTTCTTCCCTTAATTGATTAAACTTCCCGCTCAATTCTTTTTGTTCTTTATTATTTTCTTTAAGTGCGTTAGATTGACTGTTTAATTTTTCGTTTAACTCTTTATTATTTTCGTTTATTTGGGCAAGCACTTGTTGCAACATCTTTGCCGTGGTGTCTTCACTCGGATTTACCGCGGGGTCGGGGTTTGGGGTCCCGACTTTAAGGGCTGCGTTTGGGTCAACCGTGGGTGGTGTACCTGGCTTCGTTGTCCTAAAAGTCTCGTGAATATTTGTTTGTTTTGTTTCGCTACCCTAGCTAGTGGATGCGGTTTGTACCGGGGTTCGGGGACGAGTTTTACCGCCATGTTCTCCCGATCTTAACGTGTAGGTAGGCGCGCGCATAATGGACGAAGAGAATAATTGGAGGATTATATTAGAGGATTTAACGTATCGGAGTCAGGGGACAGTACGGGGTGGAAAGGTACGAATAGGGGCGGTAAAGAGAGTAGAGGATTGGAGGGAGAGGCTGCGTGACGAATTTAGAGACTTTTTTTCGTAGAGGGAGATCTGTTTGGAGCAACGGGGAAGACAGAGATACCCCTAAAAGTAGAGCGCGTAACATACGTTAAAGAAAGGCGATATCCTCTAGCACTTCGTCAACACATCCGGAAGGAAATCGACGAATTAAAGCTTCAAGGGATTATCAGAAATAGCACTTCACCGTACAATAGTCCCCTGTGGACGGTGAAAAAAAAAGTAGACCAGGCGAGGAAGAAGATCATTACAGAATAGTTTTAGACTTTAGAAAGCTCAATGAGAGCACTCTAGACGAGAAATATCCGATTCCACGCTTTGAGGGTATACTGGATAGGCTGAGTGGAGCGAAAATCTTCAGTACGTTAGATCTGAAAGCGGGATATCACCAGATTAGACTGAATGCGAATGATCAGCATAAGATGGCGTTTTCATTCGAACGAGGTCATTACGAGTTTACAAGGATGCCGTTCGGTTTGAAAAACGCCCCGATAACATTCCAGTGGCTAATCAATGAACTCCTGAGGGGAATTGATGAGAACATCTGCCAGATCTATATGGACGACCTCATAGTCTTTAGCCGTACCGAATCGGAACAAATAGAGCACCTTCGGAGTGTTTTTGAGAGGTTAATGGAATTTGGCCTGAAATTATCGATAGAAAAGTCGTCCCTGGGTCAGGAGACCATTAGTTTTCTGGGACATACCATATCTTGGCAGGGAGTCCAGCCGGACTCCATGAAAATAGATGCGATCAAAGAATGGCGGTGCCAAAAGATGTTAAAGGCATTCGGCGGTTGTTGGGGACGCTAAATTATTATCGCCGATTCGTGCCGGATATGGCGGAATTCTTGGTCCCTATTAGTAATTTACTACGCAAAGGGGATCGGGTGATAATCACGCCGCTCATTGAGCAAAATATCCAGAAATGTATGGAACGGTTGCAAGAAGCACTTATCTTGGCGTTTCCAAATTTTGAGAAGGCGTTTACTGTCACAACGGACGCAAGTGAGTACGCCTTGGGAGCGGTAATGTCCCAGGAGGGAATCGACGGGGAGAGGCCGGTAGCTTATGCGAGCAGAAGGTTGACTGACACGGAGGCGAGGTACAGTGCCCTCGAATGGGAACTACTGGGTATCATCTGGGCCATTTGTCACTTCCGCCCATACGTATTTGGGAGAAAATTTAAAGTCCACACCGATCACAGACCGCTGCAATAGGTGGGGAAATTAAAGGAATCATCCGCACGCGTGACACGGTGGAAGGAGTTTCTGTCACAATACAATATGGAGATTGTGTATAAGCCAGGGAAGGATAATGTCGTGGCAGACTGGCTGTCGCGTGCCATTATGACGAATGCTATTGAGGACGGCGAGAAATCAGGGGGTAGTCGACAATTCCTTGCGGAGTGGACACCAGGAGAAGCAGGAAGTACCGATCTGCGGGAAGATGGTGGCGCGAGAGATAGCCCCACATCAGAAGAGTCTGTTGGAGAAAGACCACGAGACATGGTAACGTCTGAGGAGATTATCAACGACAAACGTCACCAAATCATTTGGAAGACAAAAACTTTGCGCCTGATAACGGTGACGTACGACGAATACGGTCGAAGCACAATCTCGACGATCTGGTCGGAGCCGGGATTGAGGCGAGAGCAACTTTGCCAGGCACTGAAGGATGCCTCCAAACCGGGGAAAACGTACCACCTATTTGTCGGTAACGCGACGATTTGGGAGAAAATTAGAAGATTGTGGCAGAGCGAGCAATTAGGAATCGACCGCACGTTTATCAGGTGCCTATCGGTGGTTCAGACGTTGCGTGACGTGGAGCAACAGTGGGAGGTCACACTTGCGTACGACCAGGGTAAGACGAATAACCGTGGCGTGCAAGAGACAACACAGGCGCTACAGTGGAGATATTTTGGTGGGGGATGTGGCAGACCATCCAGGAGATCATAGGGGCTTGTGAAATCTGCCTGAAAACCAAATATGACCGCCATCCACCACAGGGACGACAGGAGGAGACACCCACAACAGAGTCGCCACTGATCGATTTACAAATCGACACGTTTACGTGGCGTGGATTCAAATGGGTCACTACAATCGACACATTTAGTAAGGTGGCTATGGCATACGAGGTGCGGGACAAATCGTCAGACGCTATTCTGCAAGTTGTCAACATGTGGTCAATTTTATGGCATCCCCGAGTGCATTTCGTCGGATGGTGGGAGAGAGTTCGACAACGCCAAAGTTCGCGCTGAGATGAAAAATAGAGACGTGGTATGGCATATTAATACCCCGGGACATCCCAAAAGTAGAGGAAACGTTGAGCTCCTGCACAGCACCCTCAGCGATCACCTGCGGGTATACCAGGTTGATAAGGGGCTCTTAACTAATGTTGCGATGCCAATGGCGGTGGCGGCGTATAACCACTCGATTCACACCACAACAGGATTCGCGCCGTTTGAAATTAACTTTGGTTTACGCGCGAGACCGTGAAATTGGGCAGAGGCGGTGGCAAGTGAAGGGAGCACGGAACAGCTCGTGAACACCCACATGTGGCTGGGAAAAATGTGGCGTACAGTGCACGATCGTATATCGGGGGAAAAAACCAAACGCGTTGTGAGGGAAAATATGAAAGTCCGAGACAGAATGAGGTCGATTACGATCGGAATTGTCGTTTATAGGAAATTAGGTTCCAACCGGAGTAAAGAGCCGGTCCGATATGAAGGCCTTTTCAAGGTTGTTGTGATCCGAGAACACAATCTTGTAACTATCGAGATTGTGGACCACCCAAGGAAACGGCGGACGGTTCATATTGAACAACTTAAACTCCCACTCTAGGGGGGGGGGGGAGCGTGAGTAAACTGGTGTGTCCTCGATCCGACACGAAGCAAGTGATTGCGTTGTTATAGGTCACATTTTTAATTTATGTGACATTCAGACAGAGAGTCCTGTTCTTAGTTTTTATAGTATTATTATTTTATAGGAGGTATTATTATTTTGTTTTGTACATTTATATTTTATTTGTCTTGTTTAAATGTGTCTTTAGTAGTGTGATGGATTATAGATTGTGTATTGGGTGCGCAAGGCCAGCGAGAACCCTTGAGAACCCGAGCCACCAGATTGTACGCTCGGGTCGGACTTAGAGTTTACGAGGGAGTGTGCGTAAACTGGCGGGGGGGGGGAGTTAAGGCCTGGGCACTGTTGGTACGCAGTCTTAATACCAAAACATCGGGATGTAAACATTCCGAGTGTATGTGTATGGGATTAAGAGCTATGAATAAAGCAGTCTTATACTATCGTTTGCCCAATTCATTTCTATTACCTCTTTCTCTATCTTTTTTACTGTTCTAGTTCTCACGAACATCAGCTTATAAATAGACGATCATAATAGCAGTTTATTTTGAAAGGGGCCTAACACTATTTTCTGAAAAAATCAAGTTAATTATTTAAACATTTACGGTTCTGCTATCTTTATTTTTTAGTCTTAAACATAAAAGCTTTTTAAGATTTAAATCCCTGATTTTTTCTATTGATTTGAAACGTTTTATTAGATTTTTTATAATTGATATTAAGTCACCAGAGGTTTTATACATTAATTAAAGCAATTTTAATCGGTACTATTTTTTATTTAAATCATTATAATTTAATTATTATTTAGGTAAATCACGTGAGCGATAGGACAGGTAGGACCCCCATGGAAC
The DNA here is from genome assembly GCA_930367205.1 of Acanthosoma haemorrhoidale. Lineage (NCBI taxonomy): Eukaryota > Metazoa > Arthropoda > Insecta > Hemiptera > Acanthosomatidae > Acanthosoma > Acanthosoma haemorrhoidale. The sequence goes on from OV884011.1 coordinate 143,754,437, forward strand.
CAGATCATTTCTTGATATTATCTCTTCATTTCCACACTCATGATTTTCTACTCAGGTCTAACTAATTTTTCACCACCGGGTAATGGCATATTTTTCCCCCTAATACGCGAGCTGAAAAGTTAACGAATATTATAAATTAATTTCAGCCAAATTTTACTGAGCTTTACACAAATAGCAGTTTCGTCTAAATGGTCTTCTATTGATGAAAGCCATTAATACTGCATATTCAATGGATTTTTATTATTATCAAAATTTTAACAGTATTAAAAGTTTAACATTCACAAAACGTAAAAGGTATAAGCGGATTTAAAGTTTCCATGCTCTCTGATTACATGGAGCTTGTGCATAATTGAAGGGACCAAGAGGAAATAACATGCCGTTAAGAGGGAGGCTGAAGGGCGGGTCCTAAATAAACTAATTACAGAGGGTCAGTAAGTATGTAAGGGCCTCGAGGAGCGAGGTGTATTAGCCTCAAGGAAATGGACCTGTTGGCACATTCACAGCCAGCTATATTTAATGCTGATAGCCTTATTTATTATTTACAAGTCTATTTACCACCGAGCCCGAGGGTCCTTTTTACCAATTACTTCCACAATGAGGCAAGAAAAAGGGTCCCTTACTACGATCACGGATAGTTTAAATTTCGCTAGTGTATAGTTCATTTATTACTCAAAAAAAACAAAATAAAAATTTTGATTAATAAGAAAACTTTATTGATTTCTATCAATAAATGTTTTCTACTATTTCAAACAAATATTTATACAACAATAATCTACCTAAAAACGCTGATATGTGTCATCTTAGCACTTTCCATTATTTTTTTTATTGAGTTATACATTTTTAGTTCAAAAGACATTCTATTTCTATTCCGATTGGTTATTACTTAATAGTGGCTGTTGTCTTCTGTGATATATGTTTTCGGGATTCTCCACAGTATTTTATTTAACCAATAAATTAAAATATGAAATCCCCTCCAACTTAGTTCAGTTATTAGTTATACTCGCATATATCGCTATTTATGTATATATATAGTATGTATATATCACTCGTATATATACACTCTACCTGTCACTGTAGATGCTTAGTCGTGAGCGAAACTGACTCCACATTACTTTCATTGTTTGTGAACCATAAAAACGTTGTGGGTGAACCTGGTATGTTGGTTCAAACCTTGTCAACATAATAGCTATCGACTAGGTCAGGGCTAGAATGCACTGGATTAATTTACAGAGCTCTTGATTTCCCTTTATTTATTTTTTTTAACAATATAAGCGGAGGCCCACTTTGTCTTCTTCCAGTCTTTGATTCAAAAGATGTGCGATAGACTTGCCTTGGTAACCTTATATGAATCAACGGATTATTAAAAAGAGAAGCTTTTGTTTTATTGAGATGGATTCAGTTGGTATTGCTACTCAACTCTTCTTAAACGAGTGAATTTTAGGCAGAGAAATCGAAAAAATTCATCGGGTAATTAATAGGTCAACTATGAAGGAAACCTGGTGAGGGTAAAACCAAGTACAAAAATAATGACGGCGGAAGACAGGCCAATGGACTGTAGGAATAGACATTTGCAACAGTGCAAAGAAAACTTTAACGACAATACTGCTTTGCTAGAATAAGTGAAGAATGATTTGGCTGCCTGGAAGACTTTACGTATAATTAAGATGATTTAATAGATCGCCTTAGCAAGACTCAAGATTCGCCAGTGCAACCTTTGGACCCCATCAGCTGCGTCCATCTGATGAGAAATTTGCAGCCACCTATTCAAAACCCGTGTAAGAGTGTTACAGATCATTTAACGCATGAACAGAATACAATATACCGAACACATTACCCGAAACAATGTATTTTGTCTGCTACGTTCTTTTTTACGATCCAGCTGCCAGTATAACCTTGCCCCACGATGTGTCAGTTATAAAATTTAACTTGATAGAGACATGCTGAGCTCTTGGAGTCGATTTCCGCTTGAACGGCAGAAAATAACCACAACAAAAATACACTTTTATGTATGTACACACTTGTGATTAACGCACAAATTGTTGATTCCTAGTAAATAGTAAATTTTAAAAATTGTACTTTAGTTAATACCCACTTATGACCCTGGTGTGTATATGTGGAAAATAAATAAATTCACCAGCTCTATAAAGTACACAATTTCCTTAGCCTATTAGCTTTCAAGGGCTGCAGCCAAGCCGTGATCCCGATGACCGTCACACAACGGAGATTAACTTGGTCAACCAATATTAGATTAGATCGCTAGGTTATACTATCTTAATTCAATTGTCCTAGTCTCCACAGCTTTGGCCGTGTTCCAATAATTTCAGGATTTAATAGATAGAACAGTTTAACCCATTGGAATGACTTTATGTGATCGTCATAGCATAATTTTAAAACGTTTTGTAAATAGTGCCAAATAACATATTTTCGTTTTGAATTTTTTTGTTATTGGTATCAACATAAAGATTCAATGTCAGCTTATTTCATTTTTTTTTAAACAAACTAAAGGGATGATCTAATGCAATTTCAAAGAGATTTTTGCGTATGCATATATTTACGCAGGATTCCAGGTAGTTCCCTTTTAGGAATATCCCTAATTGAGGCTTGTCTCCCCTCTACCGAGTCCAAGTTCCTCTTACATATCCTTACATGTGTTGTTAGTTGTCTCTCCCAATTCGTCTTAGTACGACTTCTCAATACAATATCGCTCGATACTCTCTAACTTGATCGGGCTCGTCTGTAATCTATTATTCTTCTGCTAAGACGATAGGGAATGGCCTACTCCACTGACGAAGGTACAGACTTACACGCACAGCTATTGGGGCGCTAATAGGGCAGACCTCTGGAGGGTGATGAAGAAAGATAGGTAGCCGGGTGGCCTGTAGCAAAAAGCCCCCTAATAAATAGTTCCCAGGGGCACCTGACTCCCAGGACCATAACTTAGCCGGCTCTGGCCCCTCGTTACAAGGCTCGCTACAATCATTGCCTTCTGTCTAACTCCTCTCTACGGTAGGTGCAAAATGGACCTCCCCCTAGCCTTTCAATTCCCTTTCTTGCCCCTTTTAATTTGTGGTTACAACTATATCATCGTATTATTGCATAATGAAGCTGAAACATTTGTTTCAACAAAACTATATACTCAAACATTTCAAATATTAGGTGTCAATAATTTCTTACTTATTTGGAAAATGTCAAGGCCCAATTCCAATTTCTGGGATTTAATTATGTACAATTCATGAAAAGTCCCCATAAGCTGGGAAGCTCTCACGCCGTCTTCATTTCGCATCAAATTTGGCTCAGATTTAATACCATTTTAGCAAAAGAACCCTACATTCATATCAGTTTTATTGTTTTTTCGTTTGAATAACTGGCAGAGTGCGTTTTGTAATCGGCTTAGGTCGATGAAAGCGAATTGTCAACATTCCGTCAAATTGGTTACTGGACAACGTTTCGAGACACTATGTTTGACAACCTTCTAGGCTGATTTCCTGACGAATTCTCCAACAGTTGAAATATTCACTACTAACAATGATTTCACAGTTTTATTAGTTTCGTTTAAATCCATTGGAGTACCGTAGGGAGTGGGGATGTATGATCTGAGGTATGATAGTTAGGCAAGATTAAAAAATAATCACCTTCTTGGCTTTTTCCAACGTCCCTTGAAGAGGGGACTTTTTATTCTCTTGGTGTTATATTGGTCTTAACCCTTTCAAATTGCAGAAATATGACGCCGATGTAGTATTACTTAAGAACAGGCAGCATATATTTACAATTTGATGGGGTCATGAAATTCGTTTAGACAAAAAGGCCATGTTTTTTTGTATGACTATTTTCATAGAGTGGAGTGTCATGCCTACCGCATTCACCAAAAATAAAAATCCTAATGTGTTGTATGGATATTTATAAGATTAAAATTATTAAAAAGTATGGATGATATGTTAAATGTTTAAAATACAACCCGAAATTCTCTCTTGAGAAAAAATAAACATCTATGATCTTAACGCCTTATATCAAGTATACGGATTGGAATAACTAAAACGGATCAGTTAAAAATGACACAAAATTTAAATTATATCTTAAGAACCATCACTGTGTTTTTTGTTGTTGTTATTTTCTGCCGTTCAAGCGGAAATCAAGAGCTCAGCCTCTCTCTATCAAGCTAAATTTTATAACTGACACTTCTTGGGGCAAGAGTATACTGGCAGCTGGATCGTAAAAAAGAACGGAGTAGACAAAATGCTGACAATGCTAGCTAGCTCCTTGAAATGACCATAGGTCAAGAAACTATCTGTCTTTTACTGAACTGTTTACCCTCTTTTGAGAGTTTAAAGATACGAAAACATAAAAATCGAACTCTTCGATCAGCCTGACCGAAAACAATAAAAAGAAAAGACCAATTTTTTTTAATGTACTCCACTGTTTAATCCTTTATTGCAACCTGTTGCACGTTTTAATTCTCTATTTCATGCTTCCGTGCAGTCAGGAAGTTCAAGCAGAAGGAAGAGAGGGGCGGGAGTAAAAAAAAAGCGACAGAAACATTCAGAAAGTTTTAGACGAAGCCGCTGTGTTTACGGCAAAAACTTTTTTAATGGTCGCCCTTTGGGAGGCTCGAGAACGGTTCTATTTGAATCGATAAAAACAAAAAAGTGGTACAAGAGGGAGGTGAAAATTAACATATTATTTCTTTTCTCGGTCGGGGATGCGTAATAATGATAAACTTAGCAATGCATTTGTAAAATTAATTGTTAACAACTTTTAAATTAAGTAAAAAACTCTTGTTCAATTGTATTAGAGATGGTCTAACGTTGTCGTCAGATTTAAAACACAAAGTTTAAGTTTATCCTGAAAAAATTTTTATATTAATTATTATTTTATTAATTTTGTAACGTATTTTAGTATTCTAGAAATTTCAAGAAATCTATCAAATATAACAAAATAACAAATTCTTAATTCTTATATATTTGCTACGAAGGTGGTTAATTTTCTTTGATAGCAGAATAATATCGCCTCAACTGAGCTACAGGTATCCACATTTGAGCAATGATGAAATCAGATTGGCATCCTTGGAAAGATTCAAGTCGAAAATTAACAACTGTGGTGAGCAGACTTTTTTTTTTAATGTGGGTACGCAAAGAAAAAGTAAATTGTCAAGTACCAAATGTTCACATTAAAATTATTATTATGATTCAACATTGCATTTTCACTTAGAGAGTATCCGTACCCTACAAATTACCCAGATCCACACTTACTGATTAACTTCAAGAAAACGAATAATCAGGCTGTCACACCAATCTACTGATGTATGAACTTTATACGCTTGAATCAATCAACAAAAAACCATAAAGACTACATGACGAGCTGAAATAGAAATCGTGATTTTTTTTAGTTAATTTTTTTTATTATTGGACGCCCTTTCTTTACTTTGTCTTACTTTAGTAATTATGAAATCTTATTTGCAGGGTGTACCGATATCACAGTTGTGAATACACCTATAATATCTTAGTATTTTAGCATTAAAGAAGGTTCTTCAAGGTATGTTTATATATATATATATATATTGAAACCTATCTCATTTTTTACCATTTCTCTTTTTACTTTATTCGATAAATTTAACTTAACTAATTTGGCCGGACCTGCCATGAGATCTTTAATTTAAATTGTTTTTATGTCTTTGACATAGGAATTTATCTCGATTGAATCGCCCGATCTCAAGGCTAATGTTGTGCTTATTAATAAATTGAGAAACTAGGAATTGTGAAATATATTCAAATAATATGGTTATAACAAATAATTATAATTAACATAGAGTACTGACAAAAAGTATAAAAAAATATTCAATTCCTTTTAAATTAGGATAGTTACTACTAATTACAAAAACATGAATTTGAGCTCAATTTCTTTTAATGGATCCATAATAAGAAACAATATTAATATCACCCAATCGATGATCTTCCTGTAATCCAATCATATAATCATAATCCAACGTTACTTTCTGCTGTTGGTTCTTCTCCTCTCTTCCTGTATGGTAACCGCCAATTCGGGAGCTTGCTAACTGCGTTCTTCTCGACGGTTGTGCTAAGACTGCCGGTTTACCTCATCCCCATTCCTAGGAGCATAAGGAAAAATGACCCTTACCAGATATGAGGGTTCCTGGTCTTATTCTCAAATATCATGAATGTTACAATATATATATAAAACAAAACGACTACTGCAATTATTCCTCTGTTGTTACCAAAAGGGTGTTGATGCGTCCGAAGTATGGCCCGCACCCCCCTCCTTCCCCTGACTAGTACATACATAACTGCATAGGTACTAGAATCGGATATATCTATTGTACCATGGTACACATAGTAAAAACTATCCAGGCCGTGTGTGGGTGTATTAATAGCCCAATATGGGGAGCGCATTACTCCACCCATCCCATATTGGTAAGGCAGCGGAACAGTTGCCCATAGAGTTGATTAAAACTTTGCCAATAAGCGGCCTATGAGGATGGGCCGATACATCCCCGAAGACTGATGGCTTGTGCGGAGATGAAGTCCGGAGCTGCCTGGGTCGGATAAATGGCCCGAGTCCGCGGCTGGTAAAGGATGGTCCACGGATCCAGCCACCTTCTTCTTGTAGCTGCATTTTCCGTCCTAGAAGAAGCAATATCCAACTACATTTTTCATCGCCTAACCCACTATGTGAAAAGATCTCTTTATATCATATATTATATTCACATAAATTAATCGTGGATATTCTCCTCTGAAAAATATCTTTATTTAAGCCGTATTCAAGACATACTGGATAAATACATATCATGTCTTTCAATTTCGATATAGCAAAGAATTATCTTAATCCGAGATAGGTTGAATACTCACAGTGTGCAGTACCGACTAAAAACACGGCCTAAGATTTTACAAGCTAAATTTCTTACGATTAGATTTACTTATGAACATGAACATAGAAATGTAAGTTGTATGTATTTTCCTATCCTTAAACGAAACACATAACAAACAATCTGTAACATTTAAAAACGTTGAATAATTTCTTGAATTCCGAAGATCATTTTGCCAGTCTTTCTTCCATAATTTATTGACATAATTAATTAGCTAACATTAATTATATGACCTGACATCTCATAGGTACGATCTTTAACAGTGGATTGATATGATTCACTTTTGGCTATGATAAAAATATAAAAAAACCTGTTATAAAAACTATATCATGAAAATTTTGTCTACTTTTGAAGCACCTAGGACAGAAGGTACTTTAAGAATATAAGTTATGTCTATATATATATATATATATACACATAACATTTATTTCGATGCGTTTCCTTTAAGAAAAATATTTTGTACCGGTGATTATTGCTTGTTTTACATTGATATCTACTAAGTTTAAGAGAACTAGTTTAAAAGAAGATAACAATTAATAAATTGATTCGTTTTCCCTCAAAGCCAAACACAATAATTAAAATCTTCTTCATTAATAATTTATTATTTGATTCCTAGTACTACCTTGAAAAGTACATCTTGCAGTATCATTATTTTTTTCTTTCTTTTTTGTATTTATTTCTGAATAAAAATTGTTCTCGTTTTTCAGTCCCTCCTGAGATTGAAGTGGAAAGAAGTTGGGTCCACTCAGGTGAAGGCTACGAGGCTCAATTGGTCTGCATAGTTCATGCCGAACCAACTGCAGAGGTGAGGGCCTTCATTTGTTCCTTATTATATTTATTTGTGGAGTAGTTTGGTGATTTTTTTGTATTAATTTGTGATAATCTGAAATATAATCTGTAGTAATATGATAGTAATATGAAAAAGTGGATGTAGTTATTTTCATTATATCATCAAAATATAATTGGGACAAGACAGAAAAAATGAACTGAATTTACTTCTAGGAATGGTTGAAAATTAATAAATAACCCAGACTTCCGGATATTTAAATATTCCTGGCCTTAGGAGTGTATAGAAAATATATCAGTATATATATATATATCTGTTACATGCTACTGTGTTAATAACAATTTTTAAAAATTCCAAACAAATTATATATTATGTATATAAGAATATAACAAATTATATTCTACGACCATTTTAATAAAAAATCCGTTTGAAGGCCTGAAATATCTCAATTAGACTGAGGAATAATTTAAAAATTAACCTAGGATCTCTTGATAGAGAAACTCACTAAAACCCGGGGACATTTACCCTTAAATCATTTCCGAGTAGACCTCAATTAGCCAACCCCTGTGCACAATTGACCAAATTGCACTCGATGATTGAGAAGAAAACGGTATAATTGTTTAAGATTGGGAATGAAAGATTTTCGTATGGATTTTTAGGAAAATTAAAACCAAATAAGCAAACTTAAAAAAAAACTGATAGATTAAAATGTTTGATGCCCTCCTAAAAAATAGATCTTAATTTAACTTACATTTCTAAACGTGTGATCTGTATTGTAAGGGACTACTAACGCTAAAATTGCTTCCGTTTGGAGGGAAATTCATATTTTTGAAAGTTTATATTCAAACAGTTTTAAACGTTCGTAGATATGCTATTAAAAAACAAAAACAAAAACAGAACTACTAATCTAGGAGGGACATCTTGAGTGATTAGAGAGCATGTTGCCTATATATTGTAGTGCATATGATTTATGTTATCTTTTCTATTTGTGAAGTACATGAACTTGGTTTTTGATGACCTTTAACTGAGAGATATTTTGCTAAAAATAATTGTTTCTTGTTATTTACAGCCCAGTTTAAATTATTACCTAAATTATACATCGGGAAACCGTTCATTCACCGCTTTTTCTTGACATTATAAGATACCCGTTAGCAGCTCATTACCTTTTTTTTTTTCATTAGAAAAAAAAGCGTATGTATTGAAACATATATTGAAAATATTCAGTGATATGTATACATCAACCAACATTTACAATGTAAAATTAATTCAAATTTTCGAAGATTTTCGAGTCATTTAGTTCCCAATGTAGTTTTTCTCGATTTATAACAAGATCCATTTTTTTCAAAAGGTTAAATTTATGGAAAGGTACTTGAAGAAATAAATCTGAATTCCTTGATTACATCTTTCTAAGTACGTCCAAAACTATAGCTTACTTAACTATAGCGTCTGGTTTGTGTAGCTTGCTTTTAAAACTACGATCTAGGCATGGCTGGGTGGTAGGGTTTACCCTCAGGATAAACTTACAAACTATATCTTAAATTAGGTTTCATCGTCCCTTTTTTCCGTTAACAAGGAGTAGTCTTGTACTCAACACTTAGTGTCATCTAGTTAGGGGAATTGAACAGTTATGACCTCACTATAATTTTTACCTCAGTTGATTGAGTGTAGAGTTAACTGCTTCTCGGTGGTAAGGATAGTCTCCGACCTCATCAAAGTTGAAATTTAACTCAGCACCGATTTTTAATTCCATTTTAATCTTGATTGCTTGTATGACCTAAAGCTCACTATGATTGCAATTAACATGTTAAGTTAATTAAGTTCAGTTTAATTTATGTGTTTGTCATTAGATATTCCCGTCAGTTTATTGCCAGTTTGAAGACGAGTGTCCCATATACTAAAATACCTATGTTTAATGAAGTATGGCCAAAACAACACCATTTATAGCACGCCCTCCATGCCCATATTTGCCCGATGCCTCTAGGACCGGTGTTTGTCGGTTAGAGTTTGTGGTACTTGCCGGTGGTATATTACCGCGGCCGAGAGCATTGCCTTGTTCGCCCGGGTATTCCGGATACCCTCTCACTCCAATGGGCGTATTAATAAATCTTTGGTCTATATAAGCCCCAACTCTAAAAATTGCGCGTTTGAGTTGGGCTTTTGGGGTTATAATAAAGATTTATACAGCAGTATTTTATGTAAAAACCATCGAATATTCTGCAGCATGGATCTTCCACCAGTAAAGGATTATAATAAGAACAATTTATAAATACATTCGCTTCTTACAATCTCGATAGATGAAGACGTATGACGGGACAAGTCCAATAAAACAAAATAGTACATTCTTGTACAAGTAGTCCTTAAGACAGGGCACATTGATTTATTGGGATCGTTAGTACAAGCCATAAGTATGTATATAAAATTCATCTTACAATAACAAAAGTATGACTATTGAAATGATGATGATAGCTTTGAATGATCATTAACAGTAAAACGTAACTAATCAATAGCAAATTAGTCATTCTCTAATTCAATAAATAATAAGTATAATAATTTCGTGCCAAATGATTCAGACTACTATCATCATGTAATAATTATATTGCATGCTATTACTGGAATCAATTTTTGAATAGGTGTGAGTTGATTTTTCAACTGACAGCTGCATTACTAAGTTTTAAAATTATTATAATGCTTTTTATGAAAGCTGGGAGACAGTACTTTTTTCATTTTAACATTCTTCCACATCAGTTTTTTTTTTTAGCTTTAACATTTCTTTTTATAATAATGAAAGTGAGATACATCCCAGATTATCTAAGTTTACTTTTTTAGAATTTGATAATTTATAAGGGCATTCTTCAGTATTGTTACAAAAGTTCTCCTGAAGAAGATGAACGCAGTAGGTGACCAATAGCCCTCCTGATAAGATTCAAACACCGGAAATAAAAAGAAAGAAAACAATGTAGAAACAAGTACTAGCGAGTGGTACTAGTTGGTCAACAGTAGAGACCACAGAGAATCGAAATGAACCGTGATTGATACCATTCCCCTTTGAGCAGTAATTCAACCCCCTTCCGAGTGGCCTTTATTCCTCAGCTACACTTTGCAAAAACTCTGATTGAATCAGCAAGACCATTACCATTAATTCTTATTGGATGAAAGATGTTCTGGAAACAGTAGGCTAGAATGCCTTGGCGCTGCAGGCAATACCGACATCCCTTCCCCCACCTCCTACTAGTTTAATCAGCGTAACTAGAAGGTAAACCTCTCTTAATCAATTCTCTATTACCTTCCATTTCACCTTTTTCCTTGATACTTCTTTTTTCCTTAAAAAAAATACATTACTTTAGCTTTATCAATATCCCAAACTCCAATGATAAGTCCATTAAATCTATTTACACGAGATTTCGCTCCGAGATCCCCCCCCCCATATGGGGATGTCACAAAGGGTTGCTACTATAAATTATGGAAATCAGTATAGTTCTACATACATGAATCTATTTACAATATGTCCTGTAGCTTGGCTACATTTTATACAATTTTTAATTATTTTACATTGAGATTTGTGTGGAAATCATACATTGATTGTCTAAACATGTTTAAAAGTAATGGGGTTCACTTTATGAATCGTAGATATAAAACTAACTTACCTTTAACAACAAAATCTTAACCCAATTTCCCCAGACAGTCTGTTGCCATCGATGCGGGAATGGTAGTGGGGTCGTAGTTTTAAACATGGGTTCGTTAAGTGCTGCAACGAGTCAAAAACTCCGAGATTCCCAATAATAATAGATAATTATTTAACTAGTGAGAAGCGACCTGACTTAATTTACCATCTTTGGGCTAGCCTGCGGTAAGTGTAGTTGAGCTTAGAGATTGGTTATAGAGGTTCCCTCCAGTGTGTGATCGGTGACCTATACATTATTGCTTAACTTCGCCCTGTTTCTTAGCTCTAGTTTAGATGGAATGATGACTATTGATTGTATTTGGGTTTGAATAGCAGGGATTTAAATTGCATTAACTACAAACTAAAATAAATACTTAATTTTCATTACAAATGTTAACGTTCACATACGCAAAGAAATAAGTGAAAGAAACTAACTGTTTGTTATTTATTTATGCGTTTTTGTTGTAAACAACCGATGATCCTATGTGTTTAGAATTGTCGGAATAATAAAGATAGTCTTTCTCTTGAGCCCAAGTGTGTCAGTTCGTTTCCATCTTTCCCTTTTTATCAAATCTTAACCGCCGGAGATTAACATATATATATATATATAACAAGTATAATTTTTTTAATATTGATTCGTATCCTTTCTTGATATACATTTAAGTAATCCCATTTATTAATCATGACTTCGGTGAATACTAAAGTTAGCAGATAAGTGGCGCGCGGTGATTTCTTGGATTTGGGTGAATGGATGTCTAAATCCCTTCAGTGATCAATGATTAACGAATTGATGTATATGTTTATGATAAAAGAAGTTCTAATTATTTCTTCAGGGAACAAGTATCTAGTGCTTGTATTTTCCAAAACTCACACGATGGTGATAATTTAATTTTTGAATTTAATTCATTTCAGTATCGCTCAATTATTTCCTAATTATGGACCTTTGTGTAGCAAACCGAATGACTTACCGCAACAGTACTGTTGATAACTAATGTTATTACTGGTAGCGCCATTGTGCTGTAAGGCCCGCTGTGATCGTTGCAAGCCCCAAAGCGGTTTTTAGTCATTGAAGATTAATCCACACAAAAGCGGATCATGGACAAACAGTTACAGTACCCTCACAGTGGCGAAGGGCAACAAAGCCCTTTGCACTGCACAGTCGCGGGGGGCACTCTACCGTGCGCTCAACGCAAACGCTACGGCCATACAGCGACAGACATGAATTACACTACAAAGCCTCTCTGCTGGAAACAAATGGAGCGGCTAATAGCCCATGTTCGATTCCCCCTCTGTAATATATCTCTGCAGTTCTGGCAAGGAAGCATACGTGATTCCCGGGCCTTGTTCGGTCTTTGTTATTCTCAAGGGGGTCGAGTCGCAAGGAGTCAAGTTGAAGGTTCCTATCGACAGGGCAATGGAATGTAGAGGTAAAATTCAAATAAAGTTGTGCATCCCATTTTAAACAGTTACTGAAATTTGGGATTACTGGTAACGATTTTTTTTTTTTTTTTTTTATTGGTGCAAATAACATTCCTACTGCAGGTACTATTAGCATGGGTGATGACCATGTGCACTACTTCTGGCTATGTTTTTGTTCTAGCATTATCTGTAAAACCGTTATGTAAACATTTTTTTTATTTAAAGGCTACAATCTATTATTGATTATGATCCTGCTTCTAATTTAATTCAATATTTGTTGGCTTCGTTTCTTTTTAAGTTAGATCTATCAACGTACAATGTGCGTTACCGCAATCAGTCAATGTAGGTCAGGATGTCACGATGATTAGCGAAGTGATTCATCTTGGCCTCAATTTCATACGTGACAAGGAACCCTTACTCAACCGTAAAGAATGGCAGGAACGCTGCAGAGAAGTGATTAAAAGGTTACAGGGGAGCCAAGGTAGAGGAACAGAAGACAAATACCTGGCTTTTATCAGAGAGCAAGTTGGCTTAATGAAGGTTCGGAGCGATCGAAGGCTTACAGAGTGGCCGGTCTTTATCTCTGCTGGCTCAGCTACTGACCTCGCGCCGCGACTGATGCTTGCGGCTTATCGCCATCAGGGTCCGGCGAGCACTCCTGGCGTTTCATCTATGCCTCCCTCCTTAGCGGTCAGCCAGGCACAGTCACCGATAGCTTCGAGATTAGTCGAGGGAGGAAGCAGAAAACTGGCGTGAATGAAACTTTGACCTAGAGAAATACCTTATCAAAATATACCGTACATCACATTCTGTTTCGTTTAGAATAACGAAGTTTCCCTAGATTTATTTCCTGAACGAATAACTTTTCTGAACACGCTATTGTTTTCAGGCCACAGTTTTATAAAGTTATTAGCAGGATCGAACTGAATTTATTTATTAAAAGTAGGTTAATTTAAGGGAGTGAGCTTTATTTTGACATCTGTTTATTGAATCTGAGCGTTTATTGCCTGTCCAGGGAACTTAGGGTGACCTCGAAGACTCCTGAAGCTAGTAGGCATACAATTTGTGCGTCCCCTGTCCTCTGCTACTTTATGTCTAGTTCAGATGTTTCCAGACACCCATCCAAACAAGATGTTGTGTTCTCTTGGCAAAAGTTAAACTTTATTCATCAGAAGCACCCCATTATCCTTTAATACTTCTTGCTCTCTAAATATCTTTCTTTTGGGTGATTACTAGTAAACCTACTTTAAGTAGGAAATTGCGCTATAAAGTCAGATTCTATGCTAACAAAAAGTTTTCGTTGTCATATCGTTTAGTTGCAAAAGTACTCCTCAATTAAGAACTTTAGAACTAGAATTTAGAACAGAGTACTGAAAAAATGTTAAGAGTCTCTAGATAAATGGTTTACTGTCCTCACATATAACCACATCAGTAACTACTATATACCCATGAACATGAATTAAGTATTTTGTTTGCACTGGTAACCTGCTCATCTATCTTCGATGGTTCACTCCCCTGGCTAATGTCATCTGAGTGATAACTATCGCTGGCTAATGACGGCACAAGGTTAGCGGAAAAAATATAGTTAGCATATAATTTTTTAATTACAAAAAAAAGTGGTTATAAAACTACAACATGATAACAAGTGGTTCATTTAGCTTGGCCGATAACTGAAAAATGCCGGTGATTGTTCAGATCATATTCGTACGCGAGGGATGAAGGTGGAGTTGATACAGTACACGCTTCCATATCCGGATTAATGAGGGTGGAGATTTTATGTAGGAAAAAAAAAAATATGTAATAGATTCATTCAAAATAAACTTTTCAATTTCACGACATAATACTTGTTTAAAATGTTTGTTTTTTTGTCAACCTTTCCCGAGCCACGATGTCTTGTCAGTGCCTTATGAGCATGACGTCTATTTAAATTTATAAAATTTTGATTCCCACTATAGTTTTGTCTTATTAGATACATAATTTCTGTTTAAAAAATGACAAAAGTATTTAGCTATTACTATACTACAAATATTATTACTTAAATTGACTAGGATTAGTTAATGGCAGTATGGAATGAAAATATAGAAGTAATAATAAGAGATTGTAATTTATCCAAGTTTAAAAGAAAATCGGCTTTGCGTAAAACGTTTAAGAGGCTTATTAAAAAGTTTCACTGACGCCACAAAGAAGTTTCAAGGAGGATGCTTCAAGTTTATAAAAAAATATTGGCTTGGAACCTGTTAAATAATTCAACCATATTAGCATTAATCCTATTTTGGTTATTTCAAGAAGATCGCAGATAATAATCTAATTTTATAATTATAATTTATAATCTCATTATTGCTAGGCCCTTGAAGTTCTGAATAAATTTAAAATTTTAATAGCTTGACGAGAAATCTCAGTCCATCTTTTGTTTCTATGCGTATTAATTTTCGGTGCATAATCCTATTCGCAGGTAGACAACAGAATTTTTTAAATATTAAATGTGCATATAAAAAACTTCCGTCAATGGTTTATTAAATGGAAAACTGAAAAAGATTTAACGCAATCTATTAAAATGTTATATTCGCTATATTCCATCGATTGTGCTTAATAATTTCTTGGAATTTACACGATTTTCTGACAAAGACCACACTCCTTGTCTAAAAACGTTTTTGAAACAAGCACCTCAAATTACTTTATCACTTAAGTAAAAGACGTTCTAAATTACGGCAGAATCAAAACTGAGGACATCTTCTTTTGAGATTTGTATAGGGAAAATTACAATCAAGAAGTCCTTCGTTATCAATTTAATTCGTTAGGTCCAGCAACCAGATTTTCCACAGAGACTTTGACGAACTATATTTTTAGGCAATTCGCTGATGTTCATGATTAATATAAAATACTGAATTTCATTTAAATATTGGTGATGGCTTACAAGTCATTGGCCACTAAACACAGTTAACTACAGTTCTAGTAGCGTTCAACCGACATTTTCAGTACTTTTGGAAGATAATAACTTAGAAATGTATTCTTTTATATGATTGCAATATTTAGCTTATACTTCGCACTCAGCCTTAACAGACAACACAAAGTCTGAAGAGGAGCTGGAATAGTATTTACAACATTAATTTATAAAGGAGTTAGCTTTTTAATTTTACCACGGGTAGGTATCACCGGGAAAGTTCCTTCGGTTATTCGTATCATGTAATCGAATTTTTAAGGAATTTTTTAAGGACCCTTAAAATTATTTAAATAACAAATTTACTGTTGGCATAGGTGCCATATGAATATCACCAGTCAGCAGTCAAAGCTGCTTGATCTTGAATTAAAAATATAGATATCGTATTATGAAATAATTACTTTTTCTGGTTTTATTTAGTTCGGTTTAGTGAAGTCGCTCAGCTATCGTGACATGAAAAATGATGTTTGAGGTTTTTTTTTTTGGGGGGGGGTTTGATTTCAATATAACTTTATACTATTTATTTTATGCTGGATGTTGTGTAGTTGATAGCTTGAATAAATTTAAATTTCTGACAGATATTCCCGAAAATTTACTATATTTTTTAGGCACACTACCGATAAATCTTCACTTTGCAAAGCAATTCACGATATATACTAGCATTGAAAGAAGAAGAAATATTTTTATTCGAAAAAGAAAGAAATTTATTCTAACACAATACATTTCTAAAGCCCCCCAACTTCAACTTCCCTTTGGATCCGTACCTGCAGGAGGAAATAAGAGACAAAGGGAATCTAACAGGAAAGAACATCTAAGGTACTCCTGTAGACCTTCCATGGCGTAGCCTATATCTTGGCAACGGTTCTTCTGCAACGTTAACCACAAATCCCGTTAAGTTATTTTTATCATTTTTCCTTTTGTTGAATCCTTTAAACAGTCCACTGAATTGATCCCTCAAAAAATCTTTCTAGATATTCGAACCTTCCAAAAGAAGTAAACGATCTTTTCAAGTAAATCATTTTGGAGAAAAAAAAAAGCAGGGAATTCACAACTTATTACAAAATCATAGATTTCTATCTCCAGGCTTTACATTAGAACAACGTTTTAAAATTATTGGAATGTTATCTCATCTGAACAATCTTAAAAAAAAATGCAAACCACCTTGTCAGTATAAATTTTCTAACAAGACCAAATTGAAGATTGCAGGAAGTCATTGTAAAAGATAAAGATGGTCTAAAACGCCTGTCTCCTTGATGGCGTATTATTAAATGCTTTGGCCACTCCTTTGATGACGTATAATTACATTTGACGACTTAATAACATAGCACTGAGGTCGAGAGTAGTGGTTTAAGCATCTGTAAGACACGCTACTGAGACCTACTCAAGCCCCTACCTTTCATCATTGATTGATTGCTTCTACTTCGGTACAGGTTAAGTTATATTTTACAAAGTACACCAGCTCCTGTGATAACATTTTTTAATGAACACAACTTAAAATAGTTTTTCCGTCCTCAGACATTTAAAATTTTATTTTTGAAACAGCTTCTTACACGCATATTTACGTATAATTCTAGGGTTACCTTGCATAGAGATGGAAACATATTTAATCTTCAATGAATTACAGCTGATAGAACAGGATAGGATCAATGTCGCTAGTATACCCACCTAGCTTAAATTGAATAACAAAATTAATAACTATAAGTAGTTTCGAATAAAAAGATATTAAGAAGTAGACTGTAACTCATTGTAGCTCTTCGTTACAATAATCATCTTTCAGTGATCAGGGACACTTTTTTATACATCATATTCAAATGAACGGATATCGTTTTGAATGAGGCAAACTTAAGTCAAATATTAACTGGATTACATTATGCTTTTTTAGGTAGCGTTCGAACTCATATTAATTAATTTAATGTTAATAAAGGCTAAATTATCGGTTTAGAAAGTCGGATTTGACATAAACGCTATTAATTAATTTAATATTATATTAAACTAATTAAAACTTTAATTGATTTTATGTGGATATATATATATATACATATCTGTTATTGTGCCTGGAGGGTTACCTGTTCATGAAATAATAGCAATAAGCCACAAATTTGTTTTCCAGTATAATGCCATATTAGTCTTTTATAGGAATGAATTTTTTATGCAAAATGTTATTGAAATATGCTTAGCAACTAATACATTCACGTAATATAATATAATACTGTAGTTTTATGGTTAAACTAATGAGTTCAAAGTTAGTATTTACCCAAAGTTATAGTGATGATGTCTTAGGCATTTTGAATGTTGATTTGTTGGAAGTATCTTAATAATTGTTGGCAAGAAGGTTTGGTCCAGGATAGAAGTCACTGGCTCCGAGAATAAGGGGTTGTGGAGTTTTTTTTTTTTTTTTTTTTTTTTTTTTTTTTTTTTTTTTTTTTTTTTTTTTTTTTTTTTTTTTAAATTTAAAACCTTATACAAAAAATATGTAATGTACAAAAAATAAATAATACAATAATGGAGATACAATTTTCTCCTCTTCCTGCATTTACATGCATTTGGAGGAGTGCATAATATAATAGATTTGTGTTGTGGTTAAAAGTACTCAGTCTCATAGGTTGTGGAGCTTCAAGGCCTCCGTTCATGTGAAGTCGAAGTTCACCACTCCTTCCTTATTAATAAATTATATATAAATATTTTATGAATTATTTTTATTGATTCAAATTGCTTAAATTTTGTGTAGTCCCTGTTATCTCTAAGTGGGGTAACCTTAATTTATTTATCGCACCTCCTAATTGTCGTACCTGAATCGAAAATAAGTTTTTTTATAAGGTACCAGCTGGTCAGTTCTGTGGGACTCCCATTAGGAAGGTTTTTAGACAAATTGGTACCTTGTATGTTATAACGGCATACTTTCGTGATATGTTTATTCCATCATTTGTCTAATATCGCATTATGAGGGAATACTTGCCACAGTATGTATTTATATTAATACAATATTATTAGTATAAAACTTTCTTACCTTATGGAATCCATTGGAGTGCGATGTTATAAAGGCACACTAAAAAAAGGCATGTTTTTCGTTCTTTAAAGAGCATTTGACAATTAATAAACCTTATATTATTTAATCGGAGATTTTATTGGAAATAATAATTCACGAACTAATTTATAAGCCACCATCACAGAATGTGCATGCCATGAGACAATATTCACCCCGCAGTGACTCACGCTCATTATGCATAAGTGACTTAGGCATAGTTCGTTAGACATCACAGATATCATCCTCAAGGGAGAATAGCATTCAATCGGTCATTCAATTCGCAGAGCCCTCGTTCATTTTTCATGTCCGATTGACGAGCTGAGTAAGCGGATTTTAGATTTTTGCGGAGTCACAGCCGCGTCATCGAAGTGACAAATAGGGTAGGATAGTCACCGAATCTCTATCAGCCGGTGGTGAATCACGCTAGATAGCCCAATCCAGTGATTCAACAACCTTTATGATACCTTCAGCATTAAGGGTGGTTAGTAGTCAGCTGAGATGTTTTGCTTGGCCTGAAGTAACTAAGGTTTAACTCCAACATCGATTGTTAGGACCCCTGTTGACAGAACAAAGTAAACTCTTGCAACTATAGCCCAGGCCAAAAAAGCGAATCAAAATATGACGATCAGAAAAAATAAAATTATGTAGTTCTGAGTTTCTATACCGTTTTTGAGGGGAATGTCCTCAAAACATATCAAATGTCCCCGAAGTTGGAGGTTAGCAGGAGGGGGGGTTAAAGGTAATTTTTTTTGGTATTTCTGAAATATCTCCCAAACTATTAGTTTTAGCCAAACTTACATTGTATACAAAATTAAAGGCACAAAATTGCCAATAAAAATGTTTCATTATTTTTTTCAGTTGAGTCAAGGGTTGAAAAACAGAAATGTTCACAAATTTTGTTGAAGCGGTTTAATCAACGGAAAAAAAAGACAAAATTAATATTGAACAACAAAAAATATTTTTAATACATACATCAAGTACCGGGTATGGTAAAAACCGTTTTATACCTAAAACACAGGGAAGACTCCAAAACAGAAAGAGTTAAAAAAAGGCGCCGAAAAGAATGCACTCCCTGAGGAACCCCATACTCAAAGAGGATGGCATACATCTGCAGACGAATTTCTAATAATCATGGAACGAATTGAATAAATACGTGAAAATATTAAAAAAATAAAAGAAAAATACAAATAAATAAAAATGTTTCCAAAGAAAAAGAGCTGGAAGCGAGAGACCAAAGCAGGACATTTAATAATTCAATTGAAGAAACAAATGAATTATAGTGCAAATAATTTCCACCAAGTGGAAGAAAATTACTCTCGAAAATTTTGAATATAGAAGGTTTGAGATGGTGGATGAGAAACATGAAAAAAAAAAAAAATAAGAGTCTGAACATATAAGTTACAGTTAAACACATATGAGTAGAGCATATAAACGGTAAATTTCAAGAACTTAAACAGGGTATAGAATTGCCGAGTGCTGAATTTCGTCAAGAAATTAATACACCTCTGACCACTGGTTTAAAAGAAAATTTTGTTGACGAACAAAAGGTAGATGTGAGTAAGGTAATATTAGTGGAGTAGAATATTAGGGATAAGCGAGGAGACCGTTGAAGAAGTTAAATACTTGAAGCAAGTTGTGGTTATAATGAGCGAGAAATCCGTGGATTTGTCTCTCCGTTAAGTTAAGGTAATTAAAAACGAAGTGAAAACAGAAGAAAAATTTACTGAGATAAATTACAAAAGAGTGTTCAGAGGTAAAAAGATCAATAATAGAAGATGACTAAGATATAACCGATATCTGAAAAATAACATATATCGATTAAATGCGGTATACCAATCCGGTGGCAGTGATGAACGGTATTCACGAACTGTAGTATAGAGAAGTAAGATAGGAATCGGAAAAGTATAGGAGAAAAGCTGGAAGCAAGAGAGCAAGGCAGGACATTTAATAATTCCATACAAGAAACATATGAATAACAGTGTAAATAGTTTCCACCAAGTGGAAGAAGATCTTTCTCAAAAATCTTCTAAAAAGTATCTTTGGATTCTTTTGCCAATGCATCTTTTGTATCCTTTTCTGGTGGACTAGTCCAACTAACTATTTTTTTTTTAGAAATTTGAGGGCTCCTAGAGATCCAAAAATTCAATAGTCAGCCATGAGTTTGTAATTAGCTTTGTTTATATATTTTGGTTGAGTTCATTTCTCATATCAGATAATGTTTTTTTTTGTTTTAATATTTGATATCTTTTTTCTGATTTTTAATATATACAGTACACTTGATATTGTTAATAGGTAAAAATTAAGTCATATAAATTATCGTAATTGAATTCTAATAATATCGCAGTTGAGATAACTTTACTTTTTAACTTCTCCAAACACGTTATAAAGGTGAATTGAATAGTATCTAGTAAAACTCATGATTATACAGTTCTTTAGTCAGGCCCTAATGATGTTTTTTTCCCGAGAAGTTGATTTAATTCCCAGGATGCCAATGGGATATCTACAAAACCTTGTCTTATATAAGAAAGATAATTCAAAGCCCAGTTAATGCGTAAGCTTTAAGCTTTTTTGTTTGTTAAGTATATAGTTTGATCAAATTTACGATGTTAAAGTCTAGATAAAATACCATTAAATTATTATTTGAGTAAACTTCCCCTGTTTGTGTAAATATAGGATAACACAATAAAAAATTAAAGAAATGAAAAGTTTAAGTAAATGTAAGATCAATCTTAAAGAAAATTTGTATACTCTTATGTCTATAACAAATGAATCTAGCTCCAGAGGAATCTATGTAAACGTAAGGTGATTGATACAGAAATTCTAAAGTATATTTATAAGTTTTTCCCTGCTAGTAATTAAAAGAATATGTGATATATTGAGGGTGTGTGGTGTAAACATTTAACCAGTACCAAGAATTTTGAATCGTATTCCGCGAATAAAACCGTTTATTTGGAGCTTGAAGAAAAAATATCATTCCTTTTGTCAACACAAATATTATGTATATTTGACTTCTTTAGCTGGCTGACCGTCACCCTGCACTTGGTGACTGGGTATACTGTACCTTTCTGACACACAAGTATTCTTGTATACACAAAGATAAATAAATCAAAACTGAGTTTCAGATCACACATGGGAGGGTTGCGAGAGAAGAACTCAGAAACTAAGATGCACTGAATCACTCAATGTGACATAATGTGTTGAAGAGCATGTGCCTCCTTGGCATAATATACTGTCAGAGTATTTGACGATATTAAAGTTTAGAAAATAAAGCAGCTTCAAAAAAATATTTACTACGAAACTTCATGGCAATTTCAATTCTAAACCAAACATATCTCATTCCACAATCATGGTTATTTTTGATAATGTTATGGATAATATCACGTCTAGTGGCTGGCTACTAGGGCAAGTCATGTTGTATACTAGAGCCCTTCGTTGAGTTGTTAGCGGTTTTACATGCTCTTGGTCGCTTCATCAAGGACTCACGCAACCAGATTCTTACTACGGCTATTCATTACAGGAAAAGACAGCACACCCCTTGATACAGCTTTAAACCACTTGTTTTTCGAAGGTTTGTCAAGGTGGGAGGAGGGTGGAAATACTGAGGGCGCCCAGGTAGGACAGGGGAAATAGGCCAAGAATTTTTCCCAGGGCTACTCACCCGTAAAAGACGATGGTAGTCGAGGATGTATACGGTTCCTTTGGCGATAAATTCCTAGAGAAGGCCGGCCACAATGGCCCTGAATGCATAACGCATCCCTAACGGCTTCATAATGCATAGGGATTACTTGGAGGGGCCATGCAAATCCAACCCTCCTTCCCTCTGCGGCGTCTGCCCAGGTTCCGGGGTCTGGGGGTCGTGGAATGGTCTTTTCCTTATTTATCTTTTCCTGTTGTTTTCATATTTGCTTCGTCTTATCCTCAACTTAACTTAACATACTTGCCACTTATAACCTCAGCTTATTTTAACTTTGACCAAGTTTTGTCCCATTTTAAGACGGGGAATTCGTTTCTTCTAATAACGGATATTTTCCATTCGGTTTTTCTCGTCTATTTGGACTGAAATTGTACTCATCAGCTGGGCATAAGTCTGGGCAAGTCATTTCATTTCTAACCAACCAGGCAGAAAGAAGTAAGCTAAAAACATTCATATTTCAGGGCCAAAATGTTGATATGCTGTTTGTTCTGTCACCTTGTTTAGTTTTTGATTTAATGCAGTAAAAATTGCAAGCATCTTTGATATTAACAACTCATTGCTGGTCCTTGCTTGCACTATTTCCGTGGTCTTTCGTACATCAATGAATTCATTGGAATTCGATATCTATATTAAGGATATTTTCTTAATTTGCTGATTTTTATGAAGTACCTATGCAGTTGTGTAACCCTTATTGCTGGCTATGTCCGAAACGACAACAACCATTAAATAGGATTGTAATTAACTTACTCTAGTGTAATGACAAATCCTATTGAAGGATTTATTGACTTTGTTCTTAATGGTTTAGTTTAGGTTCGTTTCTAGTTCATAAGTACAGTTTTTTTTTAGTATCCATTCTTTTTGAGAGGTAAGAGTTTCTGTTCACCATTATACCGGGTTCCAACGGGGTGTGAATCACGAAAGTGAGTATTATTGATAGACTTCATAACGTTTGAGGAAATTAATTACAATAAAATTAATTTTCTCTTTACGATTCGTGTTAAATGCCAAATCGTAAACGTTCCTTAATCTGTAGTGAGTGTATCAATAATGCTCACTTTGGTGACCCACGTCCCGAGAGAACCCACAGTTGTAGATTTTGAGTCTCGTGTCCTACATTGATAATACGTCATATATTCCTTGTTAAAGATGTTAGGTAGCTCGAAAAAGACAATTATCTAATTTTTGTTTTATTGAGTTATTACCCTGACCAAGCTAATATTATATTAATTACTGAATTCAAATATTTGACAATCCAAAGTAATAAAATCAAGCCGAAGTTTTACTATGTATATATTATTAATGTCAAAAACTGTAATAACTGTAAGTATGAGTGTGTCTTAAGTTAAGGATCGATTCTCACGCCGGGTGCAGCAATTCCGCTTGAACATTTGAGTTGTTATTTATGCCTGATACCGACATTAAAGCATTGTTTTCCTTAAGGGACCCGACTGAGTGCAGTTACTGTCGGTTTTTGGATTATAACTGCCTCACCGGGACTCCAAAATTTACAGCCCCACGACGTTACCGGTGCCTCGAACATTAGATCGCAGATAACGCTCGAGTCACGGGTTTATCGCAATTATCTATCATCTCGCAGAAGAGGGGGGAAACCCGACATAGAAAATATTACGCCGTTAAGACACTGACGGGGACCATCTTTTACCGGCCCTCTTATAATGTTGGTAAAATACACGCAATAGAAACTCTTCCAAGGAAAACAAATATTTTCTTATTTTATCATATTTTTAAATTTTCCACTTGATCTTATTACTTATCTCTATTTTTTCTCAACAGTCCCAGAGTGTTTAAGCAGTTGAGAAATACGTTAGTCATGCATGTATATACAGTGTTGGCTGCAGTAGGTGACTCAAAGGGAGGGAGTTTGATAAAATCTTTTTTTTTTAAATAAGTCGATTTTTTATCCAAACTTCTCGAAATATAACTTGCAGGTTAATGTCTTAACGTACTAATTTTTATGCTGGAAGGTATATTGAAGGTAATCTCATATATTTTCATCCATTCCAGGAGGATAAATTGTATTACCTACTTCGGGCATATTATGGTCATATACTTCCAATCTCTAACGTTCTTTTTTGGCGAATTACGTGCCAACAAGAAAATTCCTCCTCTTCGTATTAATCGTAAATTAGTAATTTTCGAAATAAAGATTGTCACTTTAGTTTTGGAAATAGATAACATCTTAACAGGGAAATGCCTTGAAAGCCCATATAACTTCCCTGTTAAATAAAAAAAAAACCGACATAATCATTAAAGTTGAAAATTATTCCTTTTTTTTTTAGTGACCCATTTGTGTTTCTCTCTTTACAGCCACATATTTAAAATGGTTAATATCTTCCGTTGAAATATATTTCAACCTTTCATAAAATATGTACCATCCTCAAATTTTTGAACGTGAAATTTAAATATTAGTTCAATCTACTAACGAAAAACATGTGAAACGATCAGATTTTCTTCTTGTAGTTTGCATAACAACAAGCAACGTTACACACGTAAGTAACAGTTTATATTCATGGTTTTTTTTTTTTCATTGTACCAAGTGTCTCAATGCTGAACTATAATGGGAGTTGTCTTGGGTTAAGTATGTCGTAAACTTTCAAAAAATAAGTGCCTGTAAATTTATGGGAATAGCTAGGCTTTTATTTATTACGTAATTTACCTTAGCTAATATTTACCGCTCGTAAAAATCCCCTTTAGAAGCTATAGCGTGCTATTTCTTATGCTTAAGACTTCACTGGTAAAAGCCATAATTTTTTATGACATCCATATATTATGACATTTTTCGGTCTGTAAAAAGAGCCTATGACCATTGTTTGCTGACATGTCAAACAAGCTATATCTGTCCAACGATCCTTTCGGACGCAAGAGCTACGCCCACACGAGAAATATACCCGTCAGCCATGAACCTTTGGTTCTAAAAACCAATTTGTATACGAGCCCTTATCCTGCTAATTATAAGGGTAGGCTGGTGACACTCGCGTGCCAGCTATCAAGATCCCCGCTTGGATTTATTCCTCACAGTACCGCGCTTTTCTCCAGGGGCCTGGCAAAAAATAAATAAATGGTAAAAAATACATTGCACTCGTTGGAGGTCCAAGGACTTGCCTCTTATCGGGGAGCCCCTTAACAATAGCACCTCATATTTCTTTAATATCTAACTTCATTATGTCTTCCCTTTTCATTTCAGTTTTTTTTTTTATGCATAGTCTCTGGAGAACATACTACTGGACTCTCTTGAATTTGCTTTGTTCTAATCTTTTTTCACAATTTCCACGTTGAGTCAAAGCATCTATCACAGATCTTTCATTGAATGTTTTTCTCAGAGTGTTTTCTAATCTCACTTCCTCAAAACTAGTTTACTTCAAATCGTGGAATTCAATTTATTAAAATTTTAATTTTCTGGACGTGAATATTTAGTTTATTCATTTAAAACTAAATTGAAAGATTTATAGTAAATATACTAACTGATTACTTTTTAATTTTGTGAATTGATATATCTGCCTCTAATTATAAATTCGGAAAATAACCACTCCTCTAAATATTTTGTCATTGCTTTGTTTAATAGTTTTCGTTATTTTTTAATAGTTCTGCGTCTGAGTTCATAATTCTTGAAGTTAAACTTTTTTTGTCTTTATTTTTTAATTCCTAAAAGATAATCTTACTACTCAAATCTGTGGATATTTATCTAATTTCTTCTTTATTATTCTTCTACGACGAGTTACTGACAGAGAATTTAATCCACAAAACTTATATTTCTTTTTGTAAGCCTGGGATATAATGTTGCTGGTCCTCGCGTACACCTCTTTGAATTAATAATCGTAACTACAAGGTTTTGAAAAAGATATGGCATTGTGAAAATTCAATTCAGCTAAGAACTGATGGAAAATGTCCAGCAGAGGATTTGAGTTGCTTTCCCACTTTTCTTCTTTACAACGAGGTCTATGCATGGCAAGTAGTTCTTACCGCCCAGATTACTTTGGTCACCAAAAATCTATGCTGGGACACAAACCGGATTGCATCCCCCCCCAACATGTTCTTCTATTTTCCCTTCCCTGGACGTACTAGTTGTATATATTACTCTATTTCCTCATAAACTCTATTTTCTTTATTTCTCCATGGGTAACAGTGTTGTTATTGTTTAAGCTATACTGTTTTTCTGTTACATTTTGAACAACCGCTTTCTATATAAATTTTTAATTAAACTTGGCGGTTTGGGACTGGCTTTTTGGTGATTAGATTGAAAATGTTATCAAATAATTTGTATGTATAATAGTATATGTAGCATATAAAATAATAATAATATATAAATTATAATATAATATATAGTAAGATACTTTTTTTTTGACAATTCTTGTCAGTAAAAAATTGGAACTATCAGTATTGGTATCCGTCAATACCTTTTTATTTTATTTGTCTGTCCTTTCTCCCTGCAGTAACACTACAGAGAGGCATTTTATTTCTGCATTTTTTAATACTACATATTTACATATTCTTTTATTTATCTATTTATCTACTTTTTTGAGGCAATTTTCATTTACATGGGAAAAAAACGAATAACAACAAATAAAAAGTAAATGCAATAAGATAGATCGTCAAAAATAAACTCGAACAAGATAAACTGCCATACATATCCTTTTAAGCAACAACTAAACGAGATTCGATATCATATAAATAAAATAATGAATTCCCCTTGTACTTACATCTAATCTTTATTTGTAACCAACTGTTCCCACCATCCGTTTAGCATATATTTTGATAACTATCTAAAAAATATTTATATTATACAGAAATCCGGCTCACCAATACAGGGCTTTAAGATACAATGCCGAGAAGCTCAGTACATGTAGAGAGCCTATGTGCCAACAGTAGACCAACTGCATGTGAACTTAATGTGTTCATGTTCATTTAACACCTTTATATTTCGCAATCATAATTCTAATCGCAATTTGATAGTTTTATCTATCGCTTCCTGGCATCAAATTATGGTTTGTATACTAATAATTTATCTGAGGATCAGATACTATGATTTTTACCATTTAAGAAGATTTTTTTTATATCAATCATTCACTAAACTTTGTTTTTTGAAATATTTATATACAAAAGTAACAAAATTGAATGGAATGAAACAATATTGAGGTAAGTACCAGTTTGAACCCTTCTTAGGCTGAACTCAATGTTAGGTTATTACAGTCTTATTAAAAATCTTTCAAAAACTGTAAGTTATATTTATGCAAACTATTTCCTTCAGCCATCTCGGTCACAGAAAATGCCCTTTTTTTTAACCAATAAAAAAAATTCAGCTGTAATATTGAATTAAAACCCAATATAAACGGGCTTAGAACGCTATTGTTTGCTTTCAAAACTTTATTTTTTGGAATACGTTTTAAATTATGTTTGTAATGTTTTTGATAAGACTTTAAAGCTACTAAACTATTAAAGTTTCTATTTTAAAAACAGTTATACATTTTTGTTAGATTTTTGAACGAAAACTTTAAAAATTACCATATTTTGAGTGTTGTACAATACACATGAAATTTCAAACCGAGTAATCATTTTTATGACACATATTACAGATCATTTTCTCAAATAAATACAAAGTTTAGCTAATTTATTTTACCTCCATCTGAAAGAAAATTAATTCTTTTCGCTGGTCAAAAAACATTGTGTTAAAGATGAGTTGATTGATAGGGAAAGTGAAGGTTTTATTAGGGCAATCCTTTGTACTTTTCTTACAATAGTATGCTATTCGCAAGCTCTATCAAGAGTACCAAGTTAGCCTTTGAGTGGAGGCTTTGCCGTGGCTGACTCAACCGACCGCAGCAGGACAGCAGCCGCAGCAGCATGCTCCTTCCCTCCGGACCACTTCCCCGAAGATTACCCCTAACGAGGTTTACTTTCGATAGCACCGTCCCACCTGCAGATAGACACAATTCCCTCCCTTTGAAGGGCCAATTCAGTTTTGCTACCCCTCCGACCGTGTGTAGTAGCGCTCTTTGATGTTGGCTGCACTCCGAGTGCCCTGCCGTTTACACGGGCTGCTATTTCCCCTCCCCCGCCTTCTATTGTCTGTTGGAAATCTTTAACCCCCCCTCCCCCCATTCCACTAGCTCCACCAGAAGATATTGCTCCTTAAACAAGATCTCGATTTCATGCCAGGCCTCCTCCACATACTATCTCCTGTCACACGACCCAGTAAATATCCAATATGGCCTTTGAATGAAAACATTCAATGCTCCTATCGCATGAATATTGTGCATTGCACACGTCAGCGGTTCCCTTTGGCCCATGCCTTGAATTTTCACGATAATGCACCGAGCCTCCGCCTTTTCTGATGGCTTATGCTTTATATAAAGCGCCTCTATTCCTCCCAACATTCCTGACAAAACGCAAAGAAAATCCTATTTGGCTGAGCGATGACATCGTAGGTTCCCCTATATTGTTATATGGCAAAAATGATACTTGATTGATGAGACCTGTCGCTGGAATAATTCTTACAAATTGAGACTTCATCTTATTATTCTAATTTACAATTACTCTTCTCCAACTTTTTTGAAGTTTAAAAGCGTTAGCTGGTGTGTCATAGGATGATTAAAACACACATTCACTGTGCCAAATTTGCATATGACATTTAAAAAGTCTTTACTGATGTACTGAAGAGCGCCAACTCGTGGTTCCTATCGTGAGACTAAACTGTCGAATATTTTGCTTTATTGTAAAAACATTATAAATCATAGATACAGATGTCAATTATAATCGAAATATTTAGAAGTATTAAGAGATGATGAGGGGGTGATTAAGGAACTTCGCCAGTTTCTGAAGTCACTATGCTCATTGCTTGGTTAAAAATGTATAAACCAGTATTTGTTTCACAATGTGTAATACAATAAAAGCTTCCAGGAATTGAAGACAAGAAAAATAATCAAGAAACAAAAACAGTTTCACTATTAGGTTTAGCAGGATGGAAAAAACGCAGAGAACAGATGGAAAACGAAAAAAAAGGAAGAAAATCATGGAATGGGTGGAAAAGGAAAGAAGCAAGGCTAAATGAGAACATAGAAAAAGAAAAGAAAAAAGTAGAGTGGCTGTAGAAATCTCTTGAAAGAAGAAATAAATAAAAATCTTTAATATACACCAGTAATACCAACCACTTCCTTACCAATAAGTAGTTGTGTAGTATTACCAATAAGTATTGACGAGGTCTTGATGTGACTCTTGGATTTCCGAATTTCCAAGTATAATCCAGAAGTACATTATATGCTGAGTGAAGCAAGTTCAAGCATAAGTACCCTCGGCCGCTCATTCTTCTATTCAAACAATGTGGCTTAAAGTATTATAAATTACAATGTGTTATTGTATAGTATATACATAAAATCCACATACAAAACAAAAACCATTGCCAAAAATATCAAAATAGGCATCAACTCTTGTGCAAGGGTTAAATTACTCGTCTTTTCAATCTAGTATGTGACGGTTTATATATATACATTCTATAAACTACCATATATATAACAAAAGGTATTGAGATGCTGAATATAAATTAAATAAATTGTACTTCATTCAAAGAACCGAAAAAGAATACTACATTGACTGCAAAATGCTTTATGTATATACACACTGATTTGTGAAGATACAAACAATTTGACTTATTATTAACTGAATCATAAACCACAGCGAGCAAGCAATACAAAACTAAAATTTTGTTACAACTATAGTTATCAAATTACAGTGAAACTAGTATTTATTCGTTCAAAGCGCGACTGACTTAATACAAATGGCTATTGCGCAAAATTTCTCGAATGCCTACTTAAATTAGTGGTTTGGCGGATGACGCCTGCCTTGCCGGATACAATAGACTTTGAGCAGAGTCCCCGGAGCGAGACAAATCCGCCGAGGGATAAGCACCTCTGGTTAACCACCATTCAGAGCTGTTAGATAGAATTCAGTTAAAAGTCAGCCAACCGGTTTAACAGTTGCCCCAGGTAATAGTCGAGGTGACAATGGGACAATGCTGCCAGTCGGATTTCAATGACAAAGCCTGCGTCCTGCCTGTATCTGACTCGAAAACAGTCCCCACCCCCTTTATAATTATGTTAAAAATTAATTCCTCTGAATAACTGCGCTGTTGTTTCCGCTTTTTTTTTTTTTCTATTCTCCCTTAACAATTACTGTATTTTGTTTAGAAACTAACATTTTCATTTGCTTTTTCAGCGTCTTGTCACTTTTATGTTAATTTCTGTCACATTTATACTATACCATGAAGCGTATTTTTTTCTTTTTCAAGATTACAAATATTAAGTTTACTACTTTACACTTGAGCAATAGATATAATGTGAATAAAAAAAATTGTAAATATATACATATATGTAAAGCATTAGGTCGATACAAAGAAAAAGAAAGTACACCCCAGCTAAATTTACAATAGAAAAAAAATCAAAGCATGAAAATGTAATATAACTTTTCAACTAGCAAGCGTCTGTCTGGATGGCGAAGAAGTGTTGGAATTGGAGGATTTGACGGTTTCAGGGATGAAGTCTGACGGATATTAGGAGGAAGAGAATTCCAGGGGGTAGTGAAGTGAGCGAGAAAGGAATGGTCATAAGCTGGCGTTAGGTTGACAGGAATATAAAGGTCAGAGAGGTGGGATCTTGTGTTCTGGGTGTAGGGTGAGGATTTTAATTTTAAAATATTGTATATATAAGGAGGGTGAAGAGAATGGATGGTTTGGAAAAGGAATGAGCCAAGAAAATATTGGGCACGGATCCATGAGAATAGCCACCTTAACTTGGCATTGAGGTGGAAGGGAGCGCTGCGGAGTCCCAAAGACAAA
Organism: Acanthosoma haemorrhoidale; assembly: GCA_930367205.1. Lineage (NCBI taxonomy): Eukaryota > Metazoa > Arthropoda > Insecta > Hemiptera > Acanthosomatidae > Acanthosoma > Acanthosoma haemorrhoidale. The sequence goes on from OV884011.1 coordinate 143,785,683, forward strand.
TCTAACAAATCAATTCTTGATTCACTTCAACTTATCTCTGAGTTCTACCGAGAGACCACCATTCACCACTCAGCCATAGGTCAAAGTACAGGAAAATAAGGGAGGATATAAGGAGTTGATGTGTGGGCTGAGGGAACTGATGGCGAGAGCGGCGGAATAGTTTAAGAGTACCTATTGACTGACGGAAAATTGGAATGATATGTGTTCCAGAAGAAGGTTTGTTCAATGGTTAGCCCAAGGTTTTTAATCGAGGTGTGAAAAGTGACATGGGGGTCATTAAGATTCACCACATGAAAATTAAAAGGTAGTGAGTCTAGAAAACAAAGCATAACCACAATCACGGATCAAAGGAGAATTTAAACGGAGGGTTATAATGATACAGCGATTACGGAGGACTCTAATGCAGTACAGTCTGACAACTAAAACGTGCGGGTTTTGCCTACTGACACTTGGAAGAACAGTTACAGATTAACCTTGACATATTTGTCTAATTCTGAAATTTGGTACAGTTGGTGGAGGAGAGTCCTGTAAATACTAAAATTCCCCGAGCGTGAGGGTGTGTGCGAGAGAAATGAGTGGATTGAAGGTCAATTCTTTCGGGTTTTCTACAATATCCCGCAAAATACTGATTTTAGCAAAAAGTTTTAGTATACAAAATTAAATAACATAAAATTGCCTATAAAAATTTTTTAATTTATTTTTACCGTTGAGTCAAAGGTTTAGGAGCTGGCGAGCGTTAAAAGAGCAATTTTCATTGATATTGTTTATTCATAAGAAAAAAAAAAAAGGTAAAACCTTATAGTAAATAAAGCAACAGATTTTTTATAAATCCACCAGCACAAGTAAATTGAAAAATGCTGAATACATTTAACACAAAAACATATAAGCACATCAGTAACTACTATGTACTTTTTGTAGTATTTTGTTTGCACGCCGGTATCCTGCTGTTCACTCTCATGGATAATTTCATCTGAGGAAAACAATTGCTATATATCGCTATTGTTGGAGAGAGGTTGAAGAAAAAAATTAAAAATCATAAGATGGCAAATTTATTGAAGTTTGAAAATAAATGAACAATAATTAAACTGAAACCACTTCATGAATTGTTTATATATTTGTTGATATACATAAGAAGTTAAATCAAAATGTAACTATTAACTAAGTTTAAAAAAAAACTAAAAAACATATAAATAAATGAAAGATTAATTACAATGAAATATAAATTTGTTTAATATATTTTAAGAAAATGTCATTTTTCACTTTTTTCTGTAATCAGCATCGCTAATCCGAAGAACTCAGGAGCTTTATCTTACATTAAATGATTTTCTGTTTCGATCTTTGCAAATGCAATATAATTTAAAATTTAGCTCTTTACATTTGGGTATAGTTTAGACGTGAAACCCGTGTAAATCTCTTTTCTCCCATCTTCGCATCAGTATCCTAGAACGGAGTTCCCCCATGGGTTTCCCCGCATAAGGGGCAAATGGGGTATTTTCGTCTTATCTGGTGTGCGGTTGTATTCCAGTGCTGCTAGAATTGTCTTACTGGTCAACGCAGCTTGATCTACACTCTCAAACCGTCATTAATTTATGAAAGTAGAAATAAAATATAAAACACTAAATAAAACCCACTTATGTTAATTGCAAGTTTCTGCAATTCTCTCTGACCAAATTTATAAACGATGTATATTTGCATGCTTAAATAAAACTTATTTTTGTGGGCAAAGTAAAACACCTTAAACTGGTCAATACTTTCTTTGAAAATAATAAAAAAATAACCATTATGAAATATTCCAAGTACAATGCAGCTATCATTTATATTCTTTGTGCAATCATTTCAGTTTGAAAATGGCCAAATATTTTTTTTGAATTCATGTTCACGCATGCCTTAGCGAAGCGTTCAACAGTTGGGACGAACTGATCAGTGCGTATGCCGAATAGGTCCAGGTAAATACTCGGCTTACACTATATCAGCGACGGCCAGTCGGACACAGACCTGGTCCCTAGAGTGCGCAGGTAGACCGACCTATCTCGGCCCGGGCGTTAATTACAGCCCCGGGCCACCCCACATCCCCTGGGCCTCTCTAACGAGCACATTATCCCTAATCTTCCCCCACCTCCTCCTCCACCTTCTACCCCCCATCCTTATTATTAATGAGTTGTTAAATTTAAGGATAATAGTATTTTCGCTTCCAAGGTTGGTTCGTCGAGGTGTGGGTAAAAAAAAAAAACCAACCTGCATTGTCTTTAATGGGGAATAAAAATTCTAATGGATATTTTTTTATTTATTTTTTTTTTTTTCCAACGGCTAAAGCTATTTTTAAAAGCCATATGAAGTGTTATATGAATTAAGTACTTCCATTGATGAAACTAAGTAAATATCTCAAGTGGTACTAAAACACATTATCCGCTACCAGTGAGGTTATTCCATAACATTATTCTTCAGCACCGATTTTAGCTAGGACCACTTGATACATTATAAAATCAAAAAATCAAAAAAGTTATGCAAGATTTATCTTCTCTATTCCCAGGCATTACCATCAACAAATATTCCTAGTTCCTTAATATGAAGCATATAGTTAAGTTTGAGAGTTAACCAAAATTTAATTATTAAAGGTGTTAAAATAGTTATTCAAGTTATTTTTTTTTCAACTAATGAGCATTAGTTTATATAAAAATAATTCGAAATTTGAATTACGTAATCTGATATGAATAGATCATGTCCAGGTTTGAAAAGATTAAAAATAGCCGGTTGTTGACGGAAAGAAGTGCAAGAGTTTGTTGACTGTTGAGGAAACGTGTGCGATTTTGGGAAGAGGAAGTGAAAGTTTATGAAATTTTCAGTGTAATACTTTGTTGTTGCAAGTAAAATGACGCCCCCTCCCTCGGAAGATACACCCATTTATAAATAATCCTGATTTTTGAGGTTGTAAAACTGATTTGTAGGTTGTCACGTGCGACAAATTTGCGATTTTAAACATTTTTTGCTTATCAATTAAACATTTTGAGATTTTTTATTGTAGTGGCTAGTCATTTTTAATTTAATTCTGGAAAGCCATAGATGGCTGGCTTCAATTTGTGTGGTAATTATGAAACAATGTCTAACATTGACCTATACAGCTCATCAAATAGGAGTTGAGTATTAATACTAAGTTTAAATTTAAATCTTAGCTTTTAATCATGTTATTTATACTTTTTTTCTGTGAAGTTAACGAAAGTACAATATATTGGCACAATTTGCTACTTTAAATAATTTTCAGCGGATTAAAATGACCACTAGTTATTTCTTTTAAAGGGGCTACTAAGCAAAAATATTCAAGGAGTCGTGTTAAGTTAGCATCACTTTATTTTACCTGCTATGTGCAATTTCCAACTTGACTACCCACCTCCATTCGGAAGAAGATATTGTACTTACACAGAGAAGTAAGGGAAAGATGTGAAGAGGGTAGAGGATTATGTGGGAGTGTTGGAGTAAGTGCTACCTGCTTTTCGTCAGCACCTTTCAGTACGGGACCCACTATGTTGGATTAGCCCGTCAAGTCTGCTTAAGATATTTCTTCCAGTGAAGAAATTTTCAAAAAAATGTATTTATTCATTTGCATATTTATATTAAAATGTTTATCTACCCGTGCATAAACAAAAGACAATTCTTTTTCGTTATCGGAAATATCCGGTAACAAAAATTTGAATTTATTGATATCAGTAATTAGTTTGTATCATATTGTGATTTCAATTGTATCATATGTAATATTTAATAGCTAGGATTGGATGCGAATAGTGTAGAACGTAAAGAATGCGGATGAAACTAAAATTAAAAGATTCCTGAACATAGAGTACGTAGAGTGTAATCGACTGAGTGTACAATCACAGTGAGCTGGGGATTCTACAATGTGACGAAATTTGACAGTGCCTTAAGAAATATTCTTAAATACTACAAATAAATCAAATTATCTAGTTATTAAATGTACGTTATCTAGTTATTAATGGACGTTATCTGGTATGTTTTATGCCCATCAGTCACAACTCCTGCTGCAGTTTGATGACTTATCACGATCTATTGATTATGTCCAGTGATTAAAGTTTTCGGTACAATAAAAAATAAAAACAATTTTTTTTATCCTACTGAATTGAAAATTTTAATGGATAGTAATGTGTACATAGAAGAGTACTAAATAGAGCCTGCATGCTCCCGAGAATTCCCGAACGTTTCGCTATGTGAGAAAAACAAAGAAAGCAGGTGAGGGAGCCACAGGCGATCGGGGAAATAATGGGGATGATGCCCATTTTTAACTTAAAATTGTAAATATTAACTTTAGCAGTTTCAAATTAGGGGCCCCTTAAATACGATTTTATTATTGTGCTTAAAAGAACAAAGGGATGAACTGTACCCCGTTGAAAGATTTTTTTGAACGTCAGTCATCTGTTATCGAAAATTCCGTTGTTTTAATCAAGCGGGTTTTTTTTTTTCTGAGCTTGAATATTACACTTGCACAGCTTGAATATCAGTAATGAATTTTCACTGTCTTCTTATATTACATTTTTATATTCGCAAAGCATACAAGCCTACGCAAAGAATGATTGATGTCCTCTATAACAAAGTTTGTAATATATGGCCTTCTGTTTCATTTTGAATGCTTTTAAAGCCAATATTTCTAAAACTGATCACTCCCAAAAAGCGCTTTATTTTCCACTGATTCATTTTCAATATAATAAAAACATAGGTAAGTATCATTTATTGGTGTTCTTTAAAACACTGCATGATTTCAGAGATAATCTTTTTCAAACCTCTCCGGATTTATATTAAAATTCTTCAGTATGAATTATTTAAAGATTCAAATAATAGTGCATCATGGAAGTACAAAAATGTTTGAACAACTATTCTTGCATCTCGCAAGTTCACCTTAATAATAAATCCAGTGTTGTAGCTCCAAACCTTTACAAATAACCTGGTGACAATAGTTTTCGTCTAAGTGCATGCCCCCAGTACCTGTAAGTGACGTTCCTTTATCCTTTTCCGCAATCGAGGATGAGTGGGGTTATTTGAATGAAACTTCGAATTAAATTAATTTGGAATACCACGCAAGAAAAGAATTTGAACATCGTCTTTCACATATGTCGATCTCATCTCTACTGGAATGCTTGGAATCCGAGCTTCTTTTTGGTCCGCTCACAAAAGGTTTCCTTGTCAATCCTTTTCTTTATTTTGTTTCTCCTTTCGTAACACAGAATATATATATATATTAAATTTCTTCGGAAACAAAGAAATGTATTAAGGTATTAACTATAATTTTGTGGAGTTTTAGTATTATTGTCACACATTATTTATTTATTACATAATACTTCGAATGAGAGATTTTTTTAAACGAAAATCCTACATGTCACGTCCTTAAAAATATTATTTCCATTTTTCAATAAATATACATTTTCATGCATTAAAAATCTTATACCAATGATGAAATCAATATGTGGCTTAATTATTTTTTCATTAATATTTTTGTATCTAATAAAACATTAAGTACTTTTTTTTAACCTGGTTAATACACATTGATAAGGAATTCATTACGTATATAGGGTTAATAATTTGTATCAAGATACAGATTGATATATTACCGACTATAGATATAAAGTTTAGTTAGTTTTCGTTACTCATATTGTTTTAAGAAAATCATTTTTATTTAACAAGTAAATTATCATTTAATCTAATGAACGGTAATTTAAGAGGTATGAAATTATACTTTGTAATACAAAGTAATTTATAAATAATATAGAAGAAATATTTTGTACCACTGAATATAACAAATGTGTAAATAAAAATAAATGTTATTTAATTTAACTTTGTTATTGAAATCACGGCTTTATAGATTCAACTTCACAATGGAAACCGTTAGGCATTTAATAGTCGGTAAATGTTTTTTTTTGTAAACTGAAACGCCCTTTTTTCTCCATGAATTCCGCTCCCCCATTGTCATAAAATAACGCAAGCGTTACTTAATGTTGATATATTTTTAATAATATTTACATTTTACCTGTTTTTATTTTTAGGTTGTCTGGTTCCGGGACACTCTGAAGCTAGACACGACCGAACGACGGATCATGGAGGTAAGGGGTAGCAGGCACACCCTTATTATAAGGAAAGTCCAATCCTCGGACTTTGGAAACTATTCTTGCCTTGCAGACAACCAAATTGGAAAAACGAGGCAGTACCTCGAGCTTTCAGGTGAGCTATAGTTCAGGTATAAACGATTATATTTATTTAACGAATTTATAACATTTCAAGATCAATCTAATTTGTTTGAGGAATCAAAACTAATTTCGGTCACTTAATAGCCATTCGCAACTGGTATTCTACATTTACCCAAAAATAAGCCAACTTTGTTATACAACTAATAGTGGTTAAATGTGCTCCATTATTCCAGAGCGTTCCCCTTCCCTTTAGATGGAATTTTCCCTGGGAAAGTGTGTATTAATATAATTTTCCTTACCTTTAGCTTGGTAATAATATCTTAAGTATCAAGTGGCTATGTCTCACATCAAGTGGGATCTTTGTCAGTACCAGTCTCCACTAATATTTGCACTTTGATATGTACGTCTAAAGTTATGTATTTGAATAAATTCGGTGCTTCAATTTCAAGAATTTTAATTATGATTAGTTACTTGTTAATAATATTATATCTTGCTTACTTATTTCGGAATTAGTGCTAGACGTAAAATATTTTCCCCACTTTTTGTACCGGAACTAGATTTTCATCTTTACTTTCACCACGTTTTCTTGCACTTATTGCCTTCTCTTTATATTAATATATACTGCAAACTAATAAAAACGAAATTACCACTCTAAAATGATTTCCAGTGAGCATTTTTTCAGTGTGTTCCAAATTAACAAGCAGAGTTGTAGGTCCTAACGTAGCCTGAGAGTATGGAGTTTATATTATTATACGAGTAAACTGGGATTTTAATGGTATTATTATTTATTAATTATTTTCGTTTTATAATATCAATGATGTAAATTTTTGGTGTAAGAAATATAATAGTACCACCACAACTAGGACTAAATGTTTACCATGGTTTGATTTTTTTTTCTTTATCTTCTCTACAGAAACAATTATGGGTATACCAAATGGTAAAAGAGTAATAACACAGATGGAATTCTGAATTTTAGTCGAATATTACATCTTGAGCCTTCATTTCTAATTCCCTCTGCTTTATGAAGCACATTCGTCTTTGAATATAGGCCTAAAAACATCTGACCGTTTTCTTGAAAGTATTACGCTAGCTATTAAACAATATGATAATCCGACATAATAAGAGTATAACTTCATATGGAAGATCTTTAATTGTAATTTTTTTAAATTTAAGCAGTAAAACACTCCTTTTCCCTTTTTGGAAGGTCTAAGGAAAGGCTTTGTATACGGTCGGCTAGAACGACTAAACGGGAAGATCTATTACAGGCTAAGGTTGGGATCTAGAAGGAATATATTCAGCCAGGACCGTTGAGCAACGCTCACACATTTGAATACAGTTCTCAGGCGCCAATTGAAACTTTCAAAGGTTCTCTCACTCTTATGAATTATTTAGACGATTTCCTGCCACCTTAGAAATACACCTCTGTTTTTCACTAAGAGCCCTTCTGGTCTGCTATACATCGTGTGAGCATTTCCATATCCTTATTTATTTTTTCATATGTCGGAAGTTTCACAGAGTAAAACAATAAGATCGATATTTTAATTGCTGTTGGCTTTTTAGAACTTTCAAATGGATTTTCGTTGATCAATTTTTTAATGTGACTACTTCATGGAACCAATCCCTATACATATGTTTTAATTTAACCTTTTTAGAAAATAGACAGTTGTTTGCACCGCAGTCTTTCATTGGTCAAGGACTAAGCTGCAAAGGGGTTGCCAGGATTGCCATTGCAACTTTTATTTTGTTTTCCAAGATTCCAATCACTATTTTGGGTAGCTACTTTAACCAATTTAAAACCACTGACCATATTTAAACCAGTTTCTGTACAAAAAAATAAGATTCCTGGGAAATCGGATAAAACCCCGGATAAAAGTTTTACTTTTTAGGTGAGCTCAGGGTAAAAGTGCTAGATAGCTAATGCGAAGTCTCACTCTTAATTAAATATTCGGACAACAAAAACGAGAGATTTGCAATAGAATTTCTAGAACTCATCCCTTCCAAGTTTATGAAATCACCCAGTTACTCCAATCATGTCCTGAGCGTCTGTGGGTCTCGCGCTCTTGGTCAGCCTCCACTGGCTAGTATCCGGTGACGCGGCTGACGGTGGAACGTGGGGGACTTCCCAAGACTCCGCTTTCTCTTCGCATGTGGATTTGGGAGGTCTCTGGGCTGTCTGTAAATATTGTATGAATGAGTGAGTGAATGATGAATTGTAAATATGGTATGAATGAGAGCGTTTATCGCAATTACTGATTGCTTTATAAAAGGCAGATTGTAATTATAGCCCAATAAAGAATATAAAATAAATAAAAAAAGAATTTCTCTTCATATTAAAATGTACTATATGTTTATGCAAGTGTCCTCTAACGTACACCTGGAATCCATGTAGCAATCTTCACCAAATACGGTTCACGTAAGGCTAAATTTGAAGAGAAATGCTATGGGGGTAAGACGCATCCAGGTTGGGTGTGGGAAGGGAGTGACATGTAAAAATAATCGGAAACACGAATGTTGATGTCAAATCTATAGTTTTCGGGGTTAGGAAGATTTTTTGTACTCATCAGGTGTAACTTCACTACGCAACCCCTGAAAAAATTAGGTAGATGATACATATCCCATACGTCAACAGATAGTCAGTTCACAGCTTTGAACTCGCTAATTTATTCTAGCTTTCTCTTGAAGTATTTACATTTCTCTAAAATTATTACTTAGGGACAATTGATCCATTATCTCGCTAAGGCCATTTCATAAATAAATTAAAGGCGACATTGTTAATTGATTTTGTCAACTAGTGAGATCAACCGCTCATGAAATATGCATCTGTTTAATATTTCTTTAGCATAGAAGACTGTTTGTATATTAAAGTTAAATATACAATAGGATTGATTAAATCAATGTTCTTTTGCGGCCACCGCGGGGACCAAATGAAACAGCAGCTGCCCCGTTCTCACATTTATTACCTTTTTTTATCCCCACTCTGCTTGCCATAGTTCTTTCTCCTGTAATTTCCAACCCGCAGGCGCCTCCGACGTAAGTTTCTTATCCATATTTAACCGTCAAAAGCGGAAGGGAGTACCTTCTTTCTTAAAATATCTCCCAGAGACCTTGAGAACCTAATGCATAATTAGGAGGGATTGGTGTTGTTTCTTCTTTAGTTGTTTGCTCCATTCATTGTTATAAATTTATTTTATTTATCACAATGCACAAGAAGAAAAAAACTCAAATAAATAACTATCAAAATTCATCAAAAGAAATTTTCACAGACCAACTTTCTTCTACCGTCTCAAAAAAATCATTGGACGCTTCCATTTCTTTTGTCCAGATAACTTTTGTGATAGATTTCTCAAGTAGCCCATTCAACACTTGTAAATGTATTCCAACACTGATATTCAGTAAAGTTGGAGTCACAACAATTGTTCTGTTTCAAAAATACATATCGACACAAAATTGGTACAAAAAAAGTAGAGAGCAGTTGATGGATAAGAAATTATCACTCGAATTATAATCCTGCTAAATGAAATTAGCTGTTACATAATACACCAGTAGTATGATTTACTGAGAACCTGACATCAAGTAAATTGTAGAGGTGGGTTTGACAGCATTGGGCATTTTTATTATTTAGCGGAAGATCTTTAAAGATCTTAAAGCCGTTTACTTGAAAAACGTAAACCACTCTAGCCCACTATTAAGAAAACTCTTCACACTTAACTTACAATAAATCCACGAGGATTTGAGAGAAGCTGGTGTAGGGATCTGTCAAGATGACCAGCAAACCCTAAGTACAGTTATAGGGAGGTATGCCCTTCATTTCCATGCCATAGCGTAATTCTGGTTTCACACTGACGTAAATTTCTGACTGTAATCCTATATCACTGATGTAAATTAATTAACATTGTCCAAAAATGTGATCTTATTGCGAACACGCATGTTTTTCTCTACAGGCTGGAATTAAAGTTTTTTTTATTTGTCATTTAATAGGGAAGCCAAACCCAGCTGTGTTCAGGAGTCACGCTTTGGGCAGGTCGAAAGACTCCTACAATATCACATGGAGCGTGAACAGCTATACCCCGATTGAGGAATTCAAGCTCTCCTTCAGGAAGGTGCCAGTGCCAAGCCCACCAGGGACACCACAGCAGTCGAGCAGTCAGTCGAAGAGGACAAGCAGGAGGGTGAGTACACGTATTGATATACTAATAATAAATAATAATACAAAAAGGTGTAGTTAATAGTTCGATTTAAATTTGTAGCCAATCGACAGATTAACTAGATAACTGGACAGGCCACCGAGAAAATGTTTGATAGATGTAAAGAAGTAATGTTGGTATTAATGTTATCATTCTTAAAAATATAAAATATAAATATACCTATTTTTACAAGATTAGAAATGTTAATTTTATAAGTGAATAACTGGAGTAAGAATCTATCAATTCATACTAAGAAATGTCCTTTCCGCTATTTTTATTATTTCATTTCATTCTCTGGTTTTAATTGTATATTAAAGTTGTGAATAATATATACATTTAAGTGTGTGTGTGTGTGTGTAAAAGATGTAAAAAATAAATCAAAATCGCCCACTCCCAACTATCCAAATTCGGTAAATAATGTTTCTCGACAACACATAAGAGGCACTTACGTTAAGGTAACTGATCAAAGTCACTAAAATGTGACAAACTTTGAGAGTTGAATGGGATTTGGACTTAACTAACCTAACTCAGCATATTCGTATTTTTATAGTCCTAGAGAAAACAATTCGTTTTTAGTAGTCCAGGTTTTTAAACCCGGTTACTGTCTGTTATCGTGAAGTCCGCCATATGACATGGACTTTAAATTTAAGCTCCACTTGTTGAACCTGCATAATGAAAGGGCTACAAACTTTGACGAATACAATTATGAGTGGGAAACTAACGTGTTAGGTAGTATCACGACGGATATACAACTCCGACAACATTTCTGGTAGGTTTTCATTTAAGTTATATATTATAAAATGCACCACTGTAATAAATATCACTTTTGTACTTGATAGCAGTTTTCGTGAGGAATGTAAGATTGTGAAGTATTTTTACTTGTGATACACATGACGCATTTAATCCTTCCCATGATGGTTTTAAAATGAAATTTAAATAAATTCTAAGAAAATGTTTTTTGAAGCAACAATACAACAAAAAAACAATATAAATAGCGAATTTATTGTTCAATGTTTTAGCTCAAAAACTGTGTTTTGTTTTCGCAAAACTTAAAAAAAAACTCCTGGCGCCTGTACCCGAACTTTTCTCTATTGTGTTGCTTTAAACCCATGTTACATTTTGATTTCCAAACCCGACGGGAGAGGCTCTTTTCATTCATTCAGATTTGTATGTTCTCTGGTAGTAGTATAAATATGCCAAAAAAATATCCTAGACTACTGATCCATGAATAGATAAGTATACGTATTAGAAACACTATTTGTAGATCATTTGTCCGTTGACAATTTTTTTTTTTATGTCAATAAAAAATAAAATGTAACCTGTGTTATATTTTTAAAAATGGTGAATTTTGAGTTTGCTAGGTTAGTTCATGTTAAACAGTATTTCTCCTGGTTGCTTATGGTAAAGCTTCTGTTTATTCCCATATTGCGGCCCCTAAACCCCAAACGCTCCCTCCCCCTGAAATATTTGCCGCGCGGTAATTGGCTAGAGACATCTGCGAAGTGAGCCACCAGAGAGTGGATAAACAGGGCTGACTAATGTGCCCTGTCGAAGGTATAGGCTCCGGGTAATATAGGGCGGATGATTAGGACACCGCTGTGGCTACATATGCATACCCTCCCCTCTAATTTATATCCTCGGTCCATCTGAGCGCATTGACTGATGGCGGTGTACTTGGGATTGTGGAGTACCACTTTGTCATCGTGGGAGCCAACCCGAATAGTATTCCGTTTATTATTATGGAGCTTCAACTGAGATTAGAAAAATTCACTGCCGAGCCTGAAAGCTAGATGCTTTGTACTGTCTGGAAGTTCATTGTTACCCGTGACTATATAAATGAGTAGAAGAGTTTTTTCAAGGAAATCGGCTATACCAAAGACGAGAATGGAAGCTGAATGAGACTTTTCATTTTTGACATGAGAAACCTTGTAAGCTTGAGAACGACATTAACTTTTCACGTTTCGTTATCACATTTCAACCACTTTTTATTGGTGTCATTTTTGAATATATATTAAACGTCATACTTACGATGGCTATCGTAGAATAAACAGACGATTAGTGGTTGCTGCTTATCCGTTCCAAAGAAAATCATATGTCTACTTGTGTAGAAAAGACTGTTTAGATATCAGCTTTTTGGTGGCCGAATATTTGATTTCAATGTTGCCTACAAACATATATTCACTACAGATTTATCTAAGTTAATATATATTGTCGGGATCAGTTTAATTGAGTATCCCCAAAGTAGGGAGGAGACGCCCGCCACGGGCTAGGGTCACAACAACCTCTTAGCCACCGTCCGGCGAGCGCCCAGAAAGAGATAAGGCGGGCGGACCTGTGGTCTTTCACCCTGGCTGCCGACCTAGTCGGCGGGGAGCTTTAATTCGCTTTGATCTGACTCCATAACATCTTTAGAAGATGTGTGTCCCAACAAAGCACTATGTTCAGGAGAAGAGGTACAGGGTAGGTTTATAGGTAGTTTATGTGGTCTTGAAATGACCACGAATTCACACTCGGTATCTGAGGGTAGGCTAAATCCGTCCGGATCCCAAAGACGAGTGTGAAACGGAGAGAGGCAGACTGAATCGCCGTGGGGAACACTGCTTGGTAAGCTTGCAGGGCCACGACGACCGTTGTCCACTAGGGAGTGGTCTCTCCCAAGGAGGTGCTAGTTTTAGTGAGACGAAGGCAGAGATTCCCACTAGGAAGGTGTGGGATCTGACAACGCCGGACTAAAACATAGCGAGGTTAGGAGAGAGAGATGCAGAGGTTGTTGAATGAGAAGACCATGGTTTCAGTAGAGCAGCAAACGCCAGTGCAGAGAGAGGGAAGAGAGTAGTGTTCCAAGTGACGGTCCGGTTCGTTATGGTAATTTTGTCCTGTGCCGTTTCTTATATAGCCGGTCCGGAGGGGATGTGCCCCCACCAGGTGGCCCGGGGAAGTGGGGATGGCTGTTCTCCCCACCAACTTCTCCCCCCACTCTCCGACTGGCGTCTTAAGCTTTATTTATTAAACATATGGAAACAGTGATAGATATGATCTGATCGAGAAGAGAGTGACTTATAATTATTTGTAATTAAGAAGTGGCCACAACATATATTTTAAGATTTTTATTGGCTAGTGAAATTGTATTATAATTCAAAATATTTACGTTCATAATGACAATCATATGCGCTTCTGAGTTGTATTTTGTTTGTTTTTCTAGCTTATGGTAATAGCAGCGTAACTTTTTAATATAAATACGCATTTTGGGTAGATAATGTTTTGATATGTATTCGAATTTATTTATGACTGACGTCCCAACATCAACATACAGTTCACCAGATTGTGGGCTCACTGTTATACGGATCACATCTCGGTTCCATGCTCATACCCTCATGAAGACCTGATTCAGCCGTACAAGCACGCACGTAAAGCACCTAAGAATAAATAAAAATTAATGATTTACAAATAAGTATACTCAATTTTAATTTCATTGGTCTCGCTTTAAAAATTATAGTTGAGTGGCTCCATAGTTCCGTATCTTGAGCTTAGTTTGTTATGTTATCATCATGGTTTTCTTGCCCTGGTTTTGAGTTGCTGTTGAAAATTCTGGCAGTGTGACCCATTGTACCCTCATATTGGAATAAAAAATGAAAATTTTCTAACGCAATCTTTTACAAATGTAACACTTGTAATAGTAATAAGGTATATTTTTACACATGCGTACAACATAAATAGGCATAAAAAGTAAGGTATATGAGAGACGGATTCACAAAAGGGGCAGAACTAACAACCATTTCCAAGGAAAGATCGACTTTGTATAAATAAATGCTCGCACAACTTTATTTATTTATTCCTATTTACTCTGGCTTTAGAACCACGAATCGTAAAGAAAGATACGGCGTTTGTGATAGATACAACTAGCTGTTATTAAAAAAGATCAAAGGATTTTACTTTATTTTATTTCGTTTCATCAGATTTTCCACATCTCCTACCACAAGTGTGGATGCGCAACGCTCAATCGAACGAACTCTCTTTCTCACTCCATTCGAGGAAATATATTGGGCTGATAGAAAGGTAATAGAAAATATCAGATATTCTGCTTCCGTTTGATGAGAAATAGACCAATGTGGAAAATTGATCTTGAGCACTTAGTTTCAAAAGTATGTTTCCAGATAGGTTGGGTACCGAAAGATTGGTTTTTAGCTGAATTCCAATAATGCAAGTGAGATCATACAGTTGTAATTCGTAAAACTAGAACGAAACGATTTCCTCACAGATGAGGGGACCACCCGAGGAGAAAATATACCCACAAAATTGTGTACAATGTTTTTCCCTCGGAAATAATTTAAATCAACTAATGTTTTTCAGAAAGTAAATTATCATTAAATGTCATTAATCGAAGAGTGAGCTTACCTGAAGCGCTTGAGATGAAAACTGTTCGAGTCGCTGACATACCCGCTGTTCAATATCCTGACACTTCTGTTTGGCAATTGACCAAAATGCTATTATAATCCTATAGTGAGTCCTACCTTGGGTAAAGTTATTTAAATTCATTAATTGCTTTCATTAGTATGTACTAACCTAAAAAGAGAATTGTTTTCATTTTATCAAAGAGACAAGTATTATAAAATAAATAAATTTATTTGAAATCTATAAAATATAAATCTCTACCAAAGCTCCTATGCCATGAAATCATTACTATAACATAACGGTGTGCCCCCCCCCACAAAAAAACGAATAGGCAATTTATACAACGCACCTAGGTTATAGTTAGCGTTATGGATCGATCTGAGAATAAATATATTGAAAATATTTTACCCTGAGGGGACCAATGCAAAACAGCTATGGATTGATTTTTGGGGTAGAGATTGAAGAGGGGCGTGTTTGCACTATTGCTGTTTGTGTGTACACCTTATACGGGGCGTTTGTTTACCTAGTCGATTAAAACGCTTTTCAGGCACCCAATTTTCCGAGTCGAAACTATTGTTAGCTAATCGTTTGGTTAATTTGAAATAGTGAGTAAATATTTACTTTCTTATGTTTTTAGAAAATTTAATATAATGAAAAATTGAATATCTAAACTGAAAATTGGGTGATTTACGCATTTGTATTTGTGTTTTAAGCAGTTTGAAGGTCAAACATACTAATGGACAAAATTAACCCACCACCTAATTTTATTTAGTTAAAATTAAATGGATAATCTTCCACTTTTATTATAATTAACTACTGGTATTTGGTTATATCAGCGTAAATATAAACAATGGTTCCGTTGGCGTATTCCCTTAAGTGAATACGTTTGCGTTAGGGCTTTGAAATTGATAGACTATGGATACAGCCAGCGTGAAGTCGCTAGAAGACTGGGTATACATTACTCGTCCATAGTCAGAGCACTAAAACAATTTAGGGAAATTTAGCGTCTCCCAAGAAGAAACGGGCAGGGTCGACCTAGATGTACAGCAGAAAGAGGTACTCTGGCACCTTGATTTGCGAAACCGGATTCACCGGAAATGAGATATGAGTCTCCTAAGGCAAGTCCGAAATGTTTCCATTTCCAGCAGGACTGTAAGAAAAAGGTTTATTGAAAATAACCTTAGGGTTCGACATCCTGCTCGTGGAACTCTCCATTCCACAGCTCACGAAATGGCCAGGCTTCGGCTTGCAAATGAACATGTGAATTGGATTTAAGAAAACTGGAAGAGAGTTCTTTTAACAGATGAGGTAATAGTTGGCCTCACGTCTTCAGATGCCCGTAATTGTACATGGAGATGGCCAGGAGAGAGATACGCCCTATGCTGTATGGTTCCCTAGGTGGTATTTAATGGTGGCACAAAGATATTCCGGAGTGGCATTTCCTTCGACGCTAATTCGACTATTCCAGTCAATCCCAAGGCGTTTATGAAACCTGATTCGTGCTAGATGTGGAAATACCTGTTATTGAGTGGATTTTATTAAATTTTTTTTTTGGCATAAAGTTTATGTTTTTTTTGCAATATTGTTTTCTTTTACTCATAATGTACCGTCGACTATCTGTGAAAAATACAATTTCGTTTTCAAATGACTTATTTTTTCAACCAAAAAGATTTGTTAAGTCTAAAATTTGCACAAGTTGGAAATCGTTCAAAAAATAAGGGTAGCGCGTTAATTTTGTCCGTCAGTGTAACTGAAATAAGTAGAACAGCTCTTAGAAATGTGTGTTACCGCTGTCCAAGAAAACTCCAAGTCGCCGATGTGCCAATATATAGGCTTGTATGGTATTACCTATTTTTTAAAAATTAACATAATATTTAGATCTAAACTGTCAGCCTTGAATTCAGGTAAGAAGGGAACGCTTGTGTGGATATAGGCCAAGATTGTTGAATGAAAGATGACAAATTCTCATCAGTTTTAGAAAAATAAATTTGATGAAAATCTATCGTGTTTCTTAAACAATGATCTATATGTGATATTAAACAACGATCTGATATATTTAAACCTTTGATTCATATCTAACCATTTCTTTAATTTCTTTCTCTTAAAATGTTTTAATTAAGAGCGAAGTCCTCGACAATAAAATATCATTATTTTTTCCCTTGTTGATTGGTCGTTAGGTGTTAATATTCTAATCATTATACATTTGTATTATCCTAACTATAAGAAATGAAAAATCTTTATAGTTTTTGTAGTAACATTTCCTAGTCAAAATATTCCTTTACCAAGTCCTTTCAACTACGTTGGACACAACTCAGTTATAGCATTTCAATAAAGTTATCCTCAATAATTCTATTATATGCTATAATACTATAAACGATACGTAAACCTTAGATTATGCTAGTGTATGAATTTTATGTTATTAACGTTTTCATCTCTATTTTATTACATTTATGACTTTCAGTTTGCATTTTGCCAATAACAATTTATCTAGAAACAAATTTAAAAATTTTAGAAATATTTTATCACAGATGTTGTTAAGTTAATTCCTTAACTTGCAGTATTTTGTAACGTCATAATGACAAAGTGCGTTTTTTTAAACCACTCTTAAAACATGAAAACTTTGTTGAGGCTAGTAAATACCACTAATTAATTAAATATTAATTCGTCTCTCGCTGATCAGCGCCAAATTATCCGATAAACGTTTTTGTTTAAACTATATAACTGTTCACTTCTTAGCACTACAATTATTGACTAAAAATAAAGGTTCTTTCTCAGCTTTCCAGTGTACAAGTAGATACATTGTGCTGCAAGAAAGTGAGCTACTATTGCGACTGAACAGACCTCATAGAACCAGGCCCGTGGAGTGGAGCTTAACTGCTAAGTCCCCGGCTCTTGCGAATGAGGCTGCGATTAGGCTTGCAAATGATATAGGCCTATTTAAGCACTGCAAGGACTGCTGTAGCCGGTTAGAAGACAGAGCCTGTAGCCTGTTGGAGATGGCTATCTAATTGCCCTGTCCTGGCGCTGGGCCAATTCCCCGGCCAACACCTGTTTCAGGTCGGCAGGTCTACCCTATCGTCTGATTTTATCTCTATTAAAAGACGTGAATTCCCTTTTTTTATATTTTCAATTTTACTGAGTAATACCGTTGAAATATCACGTATCTGCTCAAGTGAATATTTCAACAAAATCTGATCCATTTGGATATTCTCACAAGAAAAATATAATTCAGTTTCTATAGACCTTCTTGTCAAATATTGATTTTTTTATGTCTACTAATTTATTCACAACGGTTTCTGACCCATCGCTCGTACCATGAAATCACAAAATCAAACAGCTCAATTAAATAGAAATGACTTGGCAACAGTAAGGCAAAGAACATCCAGTGATACCTCCCCATTATTGTACTCAGAATTGGTCAATTACCTTCGCAGATTACAGCATCTCTCCTAAGGCGTCGTGGAATGTTGTGAGGTATGTCCTGTATAATTATTCGCCAGATAGTTTGTAAAGTGTATAATTTCTTCATTTCAGTTTGTACGCATGAAACTTGTAGTTCTATGTGTACTGTGTGGTTTTCATACCGTGGTGCTGCAGTTATTAAACTAAGTGTTTATGATTAGAACGTCTGTATTGTCAAGATGCAGCATTTTATTTTTCATGTGAGTATAATTGTGCACCACATATTTGAAAGGGCTATTCCAAAAAATATACATTTTTCATGCAAGCACGTAAAAGATAATATAAGAAATCTGCTGGGAGGAAATCTGCTATTTATTTATAACTGAACACATAAGGTTAAGATCAGCGAATGTGAGGGCACAATAACAATTGGCATGAACCATTCTCCAGTTCCTCGGGAGTTTTCTGGTTTCTTGAGTTTTGTGCTGCTAGTTGATGGACATACTTTGTATTCGGGATTAAAGTAGATAGGTACGTGTGGAATCCCTGTTGTTTTTTACCATATTTAATGTGTTCTTAATTATGGGCGAAACCTAGAACTTCAAATCCTCATTAGTTTCTTGCCTATGATTTGAGAATGCTTACAGAAAGAAATAGAAGCGAGTCTGTTCAAAATACTAGGTCGTTTTATTATTTTTTTCCATTAGGCCCTCTTCCTTTGAGCTTTGTATTAATTAGATACTTGATATGTTCAAGTCATAATTAAGTTATGCTTATTTGGGGGAGGGATTGAGGTCTACTGATACGTTTCGTATTCCTGACGCACATCTATCATTGCAATAGTTGAAAAGCTATTGAGGTCCCAGAAAAATCGTAGTCTTAGGGCAATGAGCTTAGATTTTTTCTAATAAAAGGCTCTTATTGAAAAACAATTTAAACTTAACGGATTTATGAAGGAGCAGTAACAGAGTAAGGAAGGTAAAAATTTAACCTCGCACCACCGTAAAATAAGTAATATAAAAAGTTTTCAGTTCGTCTTTTAAGAGTTCATAAACCATATTTATCGCTCTCAAAGCTGTTCTGCTTGAGGTCATCTTCTGACTTTTTTTGTAACTGAAAAATATATATCTTCAGAAATCCAAGTTCTACAACCATTAAGTCTTTGCTAGTACGAATATGCACGTATTTTTATAAAATAGAACTTTTATAAGAAGCAATAGATTGAAATTAAATTAATTTTTTTTAATCTCTTTTGATAAATAGCCAAACGCTGGTTTGAGCCGTACATTAAAATCAATTATGCCATTCAACCATTAATTCATTCATCATCATAAAGAACTTTAAGTAAATATCCATTAATTGGCGTTTTCCACCATTTTACTCCATTTAATAAAATGAATGAATGAAGGACTGTCAAACAATTATTATTTAGACATGGCCCTTCATATTATGATAATATTTCCTTAGTCATTATATAATGAAAAAAAATCACAGCAAATGTAGTGAGATTTTTAGAACCCCAGGAACATACAAAACAAAAGAGAATAAAAGTTAAATAAAATTTAATATTCTACACTTATTGGGATCGATATTAAAAATACATAAATAATGCCTTAGCTGCTTAAATAAACTGCCTTATGATATGTATCAAACAAGCCAATTGACGCTATTATGTATGCAAACTGTATGTAGTACGGAAAATGAATCATGGTTAACTTTGTCCTCTTGTTGGCTTACATAAAAGTCATTTCGCCTCCCAATTAAGCGTAATTAGCCTGTTTAATTCAAGTGACGTATACGCAGTGTCATAAGCTCTCCAGGTGGTGGAACCGTTTGCTCTACTTTGCTTCAAAGTTATAAGTTTAAAGCTAAAGTTTAACTGCTTTAGTTATAACTTATTCCGAGGTATCTCCGCTCCCCAGCTCCCCCAGCCATGCCGAACTTCGGCGAACACTTTGGTTTTGTTCTAGTCCGTCTAGGTTGACTACTGGTTAGTGGTGGGTAGAGTGGAGAGCTCTAAGCACTTAATCGCCGACTAATTTCAATTAAATTAACATAGGTTTGGTATTATTATAAAAGAAGGTAATAATTCTGTAATTTTATATTCACTGTCAAAATAATATCAACATGCTTTATGTTTTAGCTAAACAAAAGGTTCAAATTGCATACCACATTCATTTTCCTTCATTTCATTTCATTTTGCTTCATTTCCTTTCATTTCAGCCTTAATGACAAATTTGTTCATTATTATCTGGCTGTCAAAGTCTAATCCCAATTCATCTTTTGAACTTCAAAGATACATGCGCAAGGCGCGAGGAATCCCTCCCTCGAGGATAATTAATTTGTAATGAAAATTCATTGTTACCTAAGTATTCATGCTTCAGTGGCTTTGCCATGTTCATAGGATGGGTTAAGACAGACACCAAATCTAGGATAAGAAGACAACCACCAAATCTAGTGTAAGAAGAGAGGAGTTGAGGGACTTGACTGGAAGAGAAGAACGGTATTATTAATACCTCCCCGACAGACATAGACTTAGGACATGATAGGACATCAGACTGGAAATCATAACATTAATTTTTAGAGACCTTTCTGTTAGAAGAACCTTTTAAGAGTAAAGAGTATCTTTGCTTAAGTAAGTAAGTAAGCGAGAAACGGTGACTTTGCCAAATTTCCCATAATAATTCACTTACAAGAACGGCTTGGTCTGTTCTTACGATATTATACCTTAGAGGAGACTTGGTCCTTATCAGAAGACAAGAGTTGCGGGTGACCTCGAAGTGGTGGGTTGGTGGATTTTTGATAAGGTTCGCCCCCCCCCCATGTAAAGGGAATAATTTTATTCCTAGCTAAAGCAGGAACCGCTGGCTCACCCTCAGGCCATTGTGGAAAACTTGGCCCATCAATTCTAAACTTGAGGGGCTGGCTTGGCTTAGTGGGAAAATAAAACTCTTCACTCTAATCGTTCGTGTCCAACTTATTTCCTCCGCTGTCTGTGGGTGTTTAGTCTTGGAAATAAACTGTCTTATCTTGAGCACCCCTTCTCTTAGTGATTGTTTATCCTTTAATTCTATTCCTTGTATTTACCATAACTTTATTATATGTGCTAAGAATTAAACTAACAGAAGGTAATTGTAGATCAACACATTCAAAAACAATATCGAGGTGGAAAAAAACATAGCTGTTGGGAAAACATCTAATAGCCCTCTAGTCTTTGGTAGTAGGCCCTAGACTTATTGTTTCGCAATAACTATTCGATTTTATATTATAAGTTTGTTCCCTTTAATGATAGAAAAATAAAAAAGTAATAAAGGATAAAAAAAAGACATCAGATCACAAAGATTTTGTACAACTTTATTTTTAGTATTTCACAAAATTTTTGAACCTCACATAAGATATATTGTGTCTATAACTCAGATAAATTTATCAAGCAGTTTCGTGGCCAATTGTCAAAGCAGTTTTTTTATGATTTGTTGGTTTATTATATAATTATTATATAAAGCGCGAAGCCTGAAGGGAGCAGGCAGGCTGTGGAACAAAGCGTAGACACATTTTTTAGGCGATTAAATCTTTTGTAGTATTACAGATGACGTTAATGAAATATTTAAACTCAGCTAATTTCAATTTCCAAGGCACTTTATACCTAGTACGGAGCAATCGCCATTCTTGTCTTATCTTCTACATACGTCTTGTCTATCCGCATGTCCGATCGTAGTGATCTTAAAATATATATATATACAAATGGTATATTTCTTGCCATTCTAAACTATTAAAAATACAGTAACAATAATTAGGTATATACAACTTTTTTTTTAAGTCAGTATTTTAGCTAAATACAATTAACTAACGGTGCTAAAAAATTTTTTTTATTAGTTTTCGTTTGCTTATTTTAGGGCAACCACAAGGTTCATTGATGCCCAAATATATACGATAGTTTTCTTTATGTTTTTGCTAACATTAAGTTCCCTGTTTTAGGAAATAATTTAAGTTTTTTGCCTTTCCACAAACCAATGCATAAATATCCCTTTAAGAGGGTGACACTCCCAGAAAGCACAGAATAAAGATGTTCAGAAATTAACTTATATACACTAATGACTGTAATAAATTCGTTATAATACCTTTTATAACTACTAAAGTGAAATATTACTAACTATAAACTAAAAGAAAGTTTTTCAGCAGTCAAAAGGTAAAGCCAATGGGTTGTTTGAGGAAAAATTTATAGTATAAAATGCCAATAATTTATACAAAAAGAAGAAAACGAAAATAATCGTACTAGCTAGGCAATACATTAATTGCTGTAAACTCATCCAAACTTAGAATATTTATATAAACAACGTTCTATGAACTAATAAATTAATAGATTCAAACACTACATAAATGTTTTACTAAAATAAGAAATAAATCTTTTAAAACATATACATAAAATAGACAATTCATGTTATTCAGAGAGAAAGCAATTAATAGAATGCAATAGTTAGTGATTAAATACATTGCTTTGTCGGATGACACACAGAGTAATTATTTACTCATTAAAAGTCCACAGCGAGCAATAGACGTTTCAAAAAAATGTTCTTGTTTCTTCGATGACCTAACTAATACAACATGTTGTAACAAGCTGCTGGCCCTTTTATAAAATCCGTCCGTCCGTTGCAATATTCCCCTGATAAGGCCGTTGGTTAGACAGGCTGGGGCTAAGACTGAGGTTCCGTCGGCCATCCATCAAGTCCCAGGCCAGGGCAATTTACACCAACCCCTATCTTGGATAATTGTTCACTAAATCCTCAGACTTATTGCTCCCGGGGGCACCGCTTCACCGCGGCTGCTGCATGTGTTCTATCGTCTGTGAATATCGTGATTTTATAGTTAATACCAACAAAAATGAATATTGAGAACTACTTCGAGACTTGTTAATGTTACTTTATGAGGACATATTTTTGAAAAGAAAAATACCTTATTTTACTTTGTAATCTACCTCATTATTTACTGAAAGCTATCTTTAAAAAAACAAAACCAGATACCCTATTGAAACCGACTAGAACGACGTTATAACCGCGATTTGTATAAAAAAGGCTTCACCTTTAATTTTTTTAAGTACTCGGCGTTTTTTTAACCAACTCGTAATCTTCATACTTAAAGATATTGTGGAATATTCCTTATAATTCAAGATAGGTTAAATCATTTTTACGACCGCATTTGTGAAATATACATAAGACAAATGACAATGCCCTCTTATTACACAAACATATATATATAGACAGTGCTCATTCGGCCAGTTATTTAAACAAAGAAATAAACGGAAACGAATATTGTGAGGGCTATAACTATCCAAAGCTGATAGCGTCTAGTTTAGGATTTGTCCACCAAACACTACTTCTATGTTTTTCTGGCTCCCTTATTAGAGGATCTGTCTTCACACTACAGAAAGCCACAAATAGTGGATAAAAGGGTTGCGCTAGAAGAACTTACCATGTGTATTTAGAAAACCAAATAAATTTTACATGTTAATGAAACCAGTCCAATGCCTACGAACATTCCCATAATTTTCAGCAGATTCTTACTTTGTTTTTGAACATTTTAAGAATAGTTGTTTATTTGTAGCTGACATTTCTTCAGTAAAGATATATACTCCCCAACTCTGCTCGAGAAATATAAACTGTTTTATTACATAGATTCCTGCTGGAGTTATCCTTGATAAGGAACAGTACATCATTTTCCAACGTTTTATGAGGAGGGAATTCCTTTCATTTTCTGATATAATATTAGATCATTTAAATTTCTATTTTGAAGGAAAGCCACTCATGTTTTCTGAGCCACTTAGTTTTGAACTACGCTTGTATTTATCAACCATCTATTTGCAGAGGTTTTTTCTGGAGCATGAGGATTCTGTTTTCAGTACAACACATGTGTGTAGTTCTTTCTTTATCTTGTAGCTTATCCGAATCGACTAACGCCTAATTTGCAATAGCTTAAATTAAGAAATCAATGTTAACATGACAAAATTCCGGCCTGTACTGCAATGCAATTATATTGAACAATATATTACCTCTCTTTACTGAGCGTATTGGCTGAGCTGGAGGCTTTATATGAAGATTTTAATTCAATGCCACAACTTAAATAAATGGCACTATTCTCGTAATGGACCGTTGACCAACCTAATGAGGATTAGTAGAGAGTGGAGACCTAACAAGTTTACAGTGCAATAGGGTTGACAATTATCGGAGGTCACTGTAGATTCGGCTAATCTCACAAAGGGTCGCAGGTCAGGGGGCTAAATGAACCATGAAGCCATACCAACCCGACGTCTGCTGACCGTTAACCACACTGCCCCGGCTTCTGGCTCTTGATTAAATTCCCAAATTGATTTGATCAGTACAGTTGGTTCTCCAGCCTTCAAAATTGCAAATAATTTTTAATTAATAAATATACAATAAATGTTGTACAGCCGTGAAACCCAAGATTAAAACCTAACATTGCCACTACAGTCTACCTATATTTAATCAGTCTGGTGATGGAATCTCTGGATTTTGTTTTATTATTCACACAGAATTTTTAAATTTGTTTAAAAAAATTTTTAAATACTTTTTTTTTCAATAGAGTGAGAGAAAGCTGGAATCTTGAAAATTATATTTTCTCATTTGCAAGATCTTAAAATCTGTTACGATTTACTGTACTTGTCAGGAGGTTTATTGTCATTATGTATATTTATTAATATATATTTTTCTGTAACTTAATTTAAGTAACACATTTCATTTTTATATCTTAGGGCCATTAAAGTCATTATGCCAGTTTTATTATATTTCCGTGAATAGGCAAAATAAATTATTGTTATATATAGTCGATTATGATTAAACTGTAGTATAATATGATAAAATTGAAATTGGTTCACTTACTTAACTTTTAATAAATTTACTTCGGGCTTCGCGGTTGTTTAATAACAATGTCGGTTGTGTAATAACCTGCTTTCTTGAAAGATTTTCTCCAAATGAGAAGTAAGAGTGTAATAAAGAACCTTTTAGCGCGACCATTACGTCGAAAAAGAAAGGTAATTTACCCGTTGACGTGAAATTGTTTTGTGTGCTAAAAAAAAGAAGGGTACTGTGTCTAAAAAATCCACCGTGTTTCAGTTATTTGAGTTTATCCGGACCTTAAAATAATGACTATTTATTATTTTATTTTTGTTCTTCTCTGTTAGCATGATGAGAAACTTCTGGATGGAGGGGGGGGGTATTTCGGATAAACTGCTATTGCTGAAACTTCTATAACAACTGTTCCCACCCTGCTCTACTATCCTGTGTGACCAACACCTCGGAACTATCAACTAATTGATATAATAATGGACATATCCTCGTTCTTTAACTCCTTTCATCACACACTACGAAATCACACTGATTAAAATTAAAAACACTACACTCGGAGAAGGCATAATTTAAAGAATGGCAGGGAAAATATTAAGTAATTTTTTCTGTTTAGTTGGTCACACTGGATAGTAGAGCGGTTGTATCATTTCCAGCAGTAGCAATTCATAGCGGTTGTTATAAAACAGATGAGTACCCTAATTTGTTATCTTTTAACGCTTCTTGAACGACTCCAGCCTGCATTAGGCAGCACAGCAGAAAGATAACACGAATGCGACGTGAGATTTCTCGTAAACAACTTGAGGGTTTTCATTATATTTCACTCTCTGCATCTAAGTTTCTGAACGAGTCCGCTATATTATTAATGTTGAATCTTCATGGTCAAAAGCATCAAGTTTGTCTCACAACTGGTTTTCTTTGTTGAGTTTTTTATACCTCTACTTTATTAATAACTTCACTTCTTCTCCCTTGGTGCAGTGTGAGGTTCTGCTTCTATATATATATATCCGTAGCTAACTAATATATGCTATACCTTGTCTATCAAAAGCATCTCCTAAAACCTCAACCCAAGGATTTCATTTCTTCTGGGTACACTCTCCTTATCTAATATTCTGCGAGTTCAAATCATCTCAGATGATTCCTATCAATAATATTGAGTGCTGCTCTGGTTCTAGTATTTTATACAAGATTTCTTTTCGTTTCGACACTATTATTTTGAAATTGTTCATCTTGAGAAGATGATTACTGCGTATCTTAGTTTCAAACTGATGATTTATAAATGTTTCCTCTGGCCAGCTCTCCTGTCTATTAATGCCAAAAGTCTCTAGCAATTGCAAAATGGGATCATGATATGATGACATACCTCTCTCGAGATACTTAACCACTTGTAGCCGCTACGTAACCCTCTTCCCGCTTCAAAGGAAACAGACTTTCAGGGAAAATTAGGTTCAGATTTTGTTGTTAGATGTAAGACTTTTCATTAGTTTAAAGTCTATTATTCATAAGGTGAGCCCCATCACTTTTAAACATGTTTAGACAATGAATGTATAATGTGCATTATACATTTGTAACAATCACAAATCCCAATGTAAAATTATTAAAAATTGTATAAATGCAGCCAAGCTACATAAAAGGACTTAAATGACTTTAAATAAATAGATTCATTAATATAGAATGCGCTTCTAAATCCAATAGAAACTAAGATATTGTTTTAATATCATTGAAAATTATGATATCTACTCATTATTTTTATTTACTTGCTTCTATTTAACTATAAAAAAGTTTTTTTCATAAACTTTTGAATTAGTATGTAAGTTAGTTTTAAGGTTGATCAAAAAGGTGAGCCCCATCACCTTATTAGTCAGTTTCGTCAAGTCACGTATAATTTATGTCATTATACTTGTTTATACATTATATAATTTCTATAAAATAACAAAACCTGTATATAATGTAGTGATGCTACAGGAAATACAAAATAATTTGTAAATAGATTCGCCTGAGGATCTATAATTATATATAATTATCTGTAAATTTAAAGGGGTTATGAAGAAAAAAAAAAAAAAAAAAAAAAAAAAATCATAAACTTTTAAGACACATCAAATTTTTCGACTCACTCCGACACAGCCACAACCCACTATTCTCCGAACCTCAACCACCACCAATGCCCGTCAGATGGAAGCACTGCTGGACCGCCGAAGCCTGGAGACAGATGGACGTGATCGAACCCTAGCCCCCTGACGGAGACTGAAGATCTACACCCAGCCGAGAGATCGAGGCCGATCTCCGAAGCTACAAGACCCCATCTACCTGTTTAAGCAGGGTCGACCTTCCGGCCGAGAGGCCGACTTATTTCAGGCCCCTGCCCGACTACAAACCCTTGCCTAGGTACCCCTAGGCTCCACCCTCGGTAGACTCTCACTACCTTCCTGATTCCACCCGCCTCCTTTAGGCATACCCCACCCTATATCATTCTCATACATCCTTCAAATGGGGGACTCCCCTTAGTGAAAGGCACTCATTTGCCCAAAGTAATTTTCCCACATCCTATTTTATAAGTTTGAGAGCTAAGGGGGGGGGGGAAAAAAAAAAAAAAAAAAAAACATAAACTTTTACCGAAACAACCAACCTCCACCGAGGCTTCCCACACCCCTTAATCCTCTCACGCCACCTTCAAGCAGGTACTCCTAGTATAAGGATCCGATTAACTTAAATATTCTATATTTTTCCCTCATCCTGGATTTCTAACTAGAGATCCATATAATCATAAACTTTTATATTATTTACTGCTTGGTAAAGGCCAACTTCTAGCAAGATGATGCAATCATATCTTAACTCAATAATGTCATTACTATCACTTGACGCAATAAATAGTAACTTGTATCTAGTGTGTGAAAGATAGATATTTTATGATCGCAGGAGAACGAGACGAGCTACCCCATTCACCGAGGGGGTGGAGACTGGAGTGACGTGATCCTGCCAGCGATCCCGAGCGAGCAATTCACCCAGAGCATGTTCTACCTGATCAAGAACCTCGAACCGGCCAGTCAATACGAGGCCAAGGTACAGGCCAAAAACAGGTTTGGCTGGAACGAGATATCTGAGCCGTTTGTCTTCACCACTAAAGGAGCAGGTGAGTCCTACATGCCTAACAGTGTCATACATATATACTAAGTATGTATCTCTTGGTATACTTATGCGCCTAGAGCTCGTTTAATATGCGCCTTAGCCTAGGTGACCAAGGTAAGAGGAAGTCTCCTGTCAAGGATTCTATACCTGACAGTCTCATAAGTGAGAGTAACACCTCAAATGAGCATGACTCCATTTACCCCACCACCTACCACCTAGGCTGACCGAGATCTCAGTCACCTTGAATGATATTCGAGGTGTCACTGCTGCAAGGGTAAACTATACCCCACGGTATTGGTCACATCCATCGTTCCATATAAGTAGATAGCTATTAATGAAAATACTTAAACAGTTACACAAACATACTCAATATTAATTTGCAACTTAATTTACATTAAGGTTTTTTTTTCTTCGAAACTACATGTTCGGTTGAATGTAAGTCACCAATTAGTAATTAGTAACGTTCCAACAGGGCTACTAATAAAAACTGTGAAAATGATTGAGGGTTGCTTATCAATTAATTAATTGTAATTTTTAAATATTTAACTTTATGGATGGATCCCTAATTAGTGGCCACGTAACACTTGATTTAATGTTTCTTAATAATTATTAAGTAAGTAGATGGTTATTGAAATTTTTTTGATGTTTCAATTTACTTTTTGAACTAGAAATGGACATGCCCCTAAGTCTTTGGTTTTTCAAAGGATAGTACTATTTTTTATGTGAGTCATTATTGTTTCTATATCTCAAATCCTTAAGTATTTCCATCCTGATTTTTAAAAGTTATTTGAGTAAATACCGGTAGGTATTGCTTACGGTAATAATAAAATGTCAGTATTTTTTAATGGAATTAAAGTGTAAGGGATTTAAATCCTCTAGGTAATATCTTAGACGAATGTAATTTATTTCAATGTTTCTTCAGTGCTTAAAAATAAAAGAATGTTAAAATTGACGAACTCGTGAATATCAAACAGTGCAACTCTTTAGCGGCGCTGAGTATAAACTTGCACGCTCTGGACGGTTTAACTTCAAGCCTGCTTTGTAAGTAGTGATTGCGGTCGATCTAGTGCTTAAAATTGTTCAAAACTTCTGGGAGGTATAAAATAAACTGTCTGCAACAGTCCGTATGAAACAAAGGATTTGAACTGTTCAAAAATATATTCTTCCGATTTAGTCTAATTATATATTCCCGCCTATAATTGTCAGCCCCGAATCAAAATATATAATAAAACACTATTCTTTGGTATGATTAGAAAACATTGAAATTGATTATTGATCTGAAATTGATTTATCTACGATATAGTGCAGAATTTCCATTTTGTTTTTTACGTATTCCAACACTTCATAATGACATTCGAAAACAAACTAATGATGTCATTATGGATATATTCTAGTTTAAGTTTTTTTTTTTAAATGATTAAGAAGGATAAGTTATTTATAAGAATATTGAGTAACACTTAAAAAGTGACACTTAGGGCTTTTAAATTGTATTGAGTTAAAAAAATAAAACTTTAAAGCACAAAATTCAAACTGTGAAGCATTTTGTATTGGAACCATTATTAGACATCGCATGATTGTTTTCATGTTACCTCATCCCTGCAAGATCCTATGATAATTCATAGTTATAATTTATTTTAATGTTCTTCCATGTTTATAGTTACGATTATTTATTTAAATGAGTACTTTATTTCACGATTACTCAATTTATGCATTGAACTAGTCAATATTGCGTATTATTTATTTGTATATGTTACTATTACTATGTGCTTGCTTCTGAATGTAATTAATTTGCATTTACTCTTGCACTGTCTTATTATTTTTATTTTATTTTTATATTCAAAAATCCTGGCTTTTACGTAAATGTTGTCCCAAAATATCTTATAGAAAATAGAAGGCATGAACGTCCCGCAGAAAAGCTGAGGAAATAACCTCATTTTTATAAATGTATATTTTTCTATAACTCAAGCATGAATTTACTGTTGTAAAAAAATCTTATATGGGTTCTTTAATTTTTTTTTATTGACATCATTTTGAATTAATTTGTGAAACTCTGGTACTAAATGATAGTGAATAAAGCAGTGGAAATGTTAAAACCTATCTCCCACTCAATAATTAGCTTTAATTCAGGTAATTAGCATTGAGTGGGTATTAATTAATGTTATTTCGATGAAATTTATGGGACCTCCTTTTACATTTCAATTCAATTCTTTTTGGTAAAATGAAATCCTCCAATGGAAATGAAGCCTTCAGGGAAAACACGTGTTCATTATCATTTTACATTTTATTGATTCCTCCAATACTTTATGGCCACAACATGTGATTGAATAAGCACACTGTTTATTTTTTTTAATACTAGTAATTTTTTCCATTTGATTAAATAATATACTACATTAGAAAATAAATGTAGCCACAATTTATATATCCATATAGGCAATATAGGCACAATTTAATATCCCATTTAACATTTAATGTAAATAGCACTGCATAATATTACATACTATAATATTCAGTTAAAAAAAATTAAAGAGCGCTTCTGGATTAGTAAATCCAAAAACAGAATAAAAAAAACTTGAACGTGAGTGTGTGTGTGAGCGTATGATGAAATCTATGTTTCAAAGCAAGAGTGCGCTGAAGTCAGAAGTAAGCTCACTAGAATTTTGAACACTAGAACAAAAGTTTGACAGTTTTGAAAAAATAAATAATCTCGCTTTTTTAGCTTAGTAATACCGTATTTTTATTGATTTTCACAAATCTTGTCTTTTTTTTTGTTTGTAAAGCTGATAATATATGTTACGAAGTATTTGTCTTACATCTAACCAACTTCAGCTTAAACTCTTTGAAATGCTTTGAGAACCTAACAATTTACATTTGCTACTTTGTGTACATTAACTTTTCACAGCCTTTGCTTACAACCAGATGATTATTTTAAATAATATTGGGTATATTCCATTTTGTCTATAAAAAAAAAATGATAAAATTCTGAAAAACTCTGATTTTCTATTACAGCACTCCATCAGGTTTGAGCGAAATGAGCCGCGTGGTATATTTAAAGCACGTGCTTAGAAATGATCAAACAAAGGCTTACCAGTTGCCTCTCGCGTGTTCCATTGTTCTTATGAAGCCACTCGAAAGGGAAAACGTTTCTCCCCAACAAACACTTTCATTATTATCAGGCCTAAAACGATTTGCTGAGGGCTTATTGTATCCAAACCTGTGTAAGTTTATGAACAAAGTAATGGATTAGCGATGGCGCACTTGTACATACATACTTCACCCCTGCAAATGGAAATTTATTCGTTGCGTAAGCCCAAAGTTAGTACATTGGTTATGTCTCACCCTAAAAAGCTCAGAAGAGCTAAATTCCTAATAGCCTTACTATTAGTTAGCAATCTAAAGCATATCAAGACAGGACCGCTTATTGCTAAACTCCGAATTTCTTCGGAAGAATTACTTCTTGCGATGTAGCCTTCAGCAGCGTAACTTCACCACTGAATGAGGCGTAATTACGCTAATGTAAATCCGGGGAAATATTAGATACGTCAGTGGTATGATGTGTGGTGAGAACATTCATGATTCATCTCGTTAGCAAACAGATTCTCACTTGATCGAGGTGCATTGGCATCAATGTAAAACGAGTTATAAAGAATGTCCATCCTCTCCGAGTGACTATTGACATTGTCAGTAACGACGAAAGCTCGGTCAGTTAAAATCATAAAAATCCAATTTGATGACAAGAACACAGTAGAAAAAATTACAAAGAACCCATATAAAATTCAATTGATTTTATACTTCTCTTCGTTGATATAAGAGGGTATATTGTTTTGTTTTTTTGGCGGGGACAACATTTACCCAAAGGCCGACTAGGATGTCTGTGAATGTAACATGTAAATGTTTTTCCTAGGTGGCTATGAACCTCCTTCTCAACCCGCTGTTCTCTCAGGTTAGTTTCCCTGCCATCTATTCATCTTATCACGAGCAATTTACTTCATTTCATCTGCATGAGAATCTTTTTGAGCAGGGATGCACGAAACCATTTAATTATGTGTCAATATTTCCCAAGAATGCAACCCAGCTTCATAATCTTAAACATAAATGTTGTATATATATACACATGTGTATATAAGTTAATGTTTATCGGCATTCGAATTAAAAAGGAAAAAAGGTTCAAAGAAGCAACACGCCTAAAAGTTAGAACTAGATTGTTTATTTCAAGTCTATAACCCTCTATATTTACATTCGGGATGTTTACATCTCCACACGGGGATTAAGGTTGAATACTGATGCTGCCTGGAGCTTAACTTATATTCACATATATACATATGCAGATATACATTTGGTCTATATTATGCACACACTATACAAAACAGGTAAATCCTTATCATGGATATGTATACACATATTAAGTAAGGGCAAGTTATGTAGTTGATGGATGAAAAATATTTTTATGTGCATGTATATATGTACACATGAGGGTGTCAGTTTCAATTTCAGCAATGTTCACTTTCTCAAATTAATAGGTCAGATACATGGATGGATGGTATGACAACCTGCTACAAATCCTAAAATACTTTTTTTACTTTTCAAAATGATATTGATGTTTTTATTTGTATTTGAACCGAAAACAGTTTCACTAACAAAAGTAAAGATCACAAATTTTGATAATGGCACCCTCTCATACATGTGAAAGATAAAATGTAAAATGCTTCATAGCTGCATTCATTTCACCAAATATTATGTGTTGATTTGTAAATTTGAAATCCAACTTGATCCACAATATATTTGTTCAATGAATTTTTCATACTTAAATGGTGGTGTTAGTTCTTTTGGGTGTAAATGGATAAAATCCATTCTCATATATAAGGTCTTCCAACTTGAATATTCGAATTTTCATTCCTTTTTTCTAACTTCTTTTATATTGGACATACTTTCACCTTCATATTATTATTAAAATATTGCCTGCCTATCATAAGCTTTTTAAAATACAATGAATTATAATAAACAAAATAAAATCAACCTTTGTCTCTAAAATTCCTCCGACCCCTATTTTCCTAGTCCGACATTTTTATTTTATTTTTAAACTTATAGAACTGCTACTAGTTTGTTTTATTCCTGGGATGAACTGCTACTACTTAAAATGTTCACTCTGCTAATCCCACATTGACCTACCATCCAGGGTTACCAACAGTCACACCTCAGAAAGAATATAACCAACTTTTTTTTTTTTTATTAATGGCTTATTATTACACCACTTCATTCATTAGAAGAAATGACTTTGAGCCAAGACATCTATGAAAATTGTTTAATAATAGTCATTTATTCTTTTTTTATTAACCATTCATTTTTAAAAAAAAATACTTTCAGTCTGGTTAAATATATAAATTGATGAAGTATAGATATAGAGCTGACAAAAACTACTTGTGAGGCATTTACTTACTATACAAGATTAAGCAACAGGGCACAAGTGTAAACAGTGTCATGCTTGAAGTATATTAAGTGGTCATATCCTCTGTTTTGTGGCGTAGTTGCATGGTAGCGCAGGGTGTGGATAGCAGTTGGAGCTGTTTAATAAATACCAGTACATACCGGGTATAATGCTACCTAGTGTCTAATAATGAGAGTTTGAAATAAAGAATTCCATTGTATAATACTTAAATACTATTGTACTTTTCTTAAGAATAAAAACGAAAAATGTTTGAAAAGAAAGAATTGTTGGCTCACTGATTCCTTAAGAGAATAGATGCTTATAATCTATTTTATAAAAATCAAAGTTAACTTTTGAAAAATCTAAATAATGAAATCAATTTTACTGTCCCTTCTGTCAATTGGTTAGCTTGAAGGATAGCTGTCACATGATGAATGGAAATTCATTAAGACGTGTTGTCTAATATATCTTTTTCATGATGAGCTTTATTTAATTTTACACAAATGTTAAAAATAAGACAATTTAATAAAATATTGTTGATTTTTTTTCTTCTTTAGCCGATCCAGAGTTTAGAGATCTTGGTGTTAGGTCACCTAATGGAAGTGCCAAAGCTACATTCTCAGCAATACTTACAGTCGTCTTGGCAATATGTGGACTCATCAGGATATAAGCTTCTGACTGGTAATCAGGATTTATTATATTCCATAATGTTTATATTTTTACTGACAGTTGTATTTCATTTTTAAATTAGATTACTTCAAGGGCATGGTGTATTTTTGCTGTAAATGAAGTTATAATTTCAGACTTGCATGAAAAATTGTACCGCAAGATTCAAAATTTGTTATTACTTTAGATAGTTTTTATCCTGTCATTTTGCACACTTAAAGTGAGATTCAGAGTAAACAACAGTTTGCATTTCAAAACCCATTTAAACCTTATCAGCTTTTCCAAATATTTTAGCCCTGCTGTCTTTCAGTGTTTAAAAAAAGATTGAATTCAGTTATAAAATCAACACACTGTTGAAGAAGTGAAAATTCGGGTCACAACTCGGTTTTGTAGCTTCAGCTCTGTGTTTCAAAATTTTAGCCTAGTCTCAAATTGACAACGCCACTCACACACACAAACTGTACAAGCCCATTAGGAAAGTTTGAATTTCTAGTAACATTTTATGTGAGTAGAAATTGTGTGTCATGTTTGTAGTATTATTTTATTAAAATATCAATCACATGAAATGTGTGTATATTTACTTGTTTCAGGCATTATCATGGAGCATAAAAGATTCCTCTAGAAAGTCTGTTACATCATGGTGCTCCACTGCTGAGACTGAAGCTCATTTTCATGTTGCTTTCCTCTTCTTCAGACAAAACAAGATAAAATATATTCTTTGTGCCATCTCTTCTAACCGTAGTACTCAAGCTATTCTGTCAGACCTGAAGATATACTGTATGTGAGTGGAACTAACAAAAAAAACTGAAATTTATCATTGAATTGGGCATTCTAAGAACTGTGTATATGTGTACAGAACTATTCTACAAAATAAAACCTGCTTTATTTAAAATTTTGTTTACTTAGATTTAGGAGAAAAGGATAGGTGAGAATTGTTTATTGGGACCTTCTCAACCAGTCAAGGACCCTATATTTTTGTTAATTCAAAAATATTATATTATATAACTCCTTCTCTCTTTATTCTTTTTTTTTTTTAATTCATCTAATGTTAAGTGAAATGTGTGATTGGTGTTTATAACGTTCTATGTAAATAGCATTTTCCTATGGTGAACACATTAGTCATGTTTGCCTGTTAATTGTAGGTTAATTTAAGATTTTTAGCAAAGATGTAATTAATTTTTATAAAAATTTCCTATATCTTCTGCTAGATATAAATATTTCTTAGTTTTGTTATCCATCCTATAAAGCTGTTTGTATTATTTAAAAAAAAAAGTAAAAATGTAAGCTAGATATTGAAGTGTTTATGTACTATACAACCTTTCTAGGGTATTGTTGGATTTTTAAAGCCAGAAACCCTTGTTTTTCTTAATTATTTTTACATTCCCGAACAAAAGTGTTAAATAAGCACTCATAGGAGGGAATGACCAACTACTATAACATTCCGAAAAATTAGACAGAAATGAAAAAAATTAAATACTTAATATTTTTATTAGGTATTTTAATACATTAAAAAAATATACAACATGTAAAATTTCTTTTCATGGAAAAAAATTATATTTAACAAACCTTATGTCATACACTTTAAATACATTTATACAGAGAGTGTTGATTTTGTTTTGAAACATCAATGTGATTCATAACTTTTAAAAATATATGTATGCTGCTAAATATGTCATTACATGTAGCAGTTCATGTCATAATTTATAGTATTAAGTGTAAATAAGTAATTTTATATCCATCATTATACCTTAAGAATTATATAGAAATAAAACAAACCAAAAACTATATTTTTAAGAGAACAAGTGTTTTAAATAACTTAATGTTTAATAATGTATAGATTTGTTTGCCACTATTTCTGAAAAAAAGTATAGTATGTCACTGTGTATAGAATTTCATTGGATATTTTATGCTTTGTGTGTGTTCTCCTTTAAAAAAATAAAAATGAAAAAAAAACTTTGCAAGCCGAGCTTCAGATCTACCTTAAGTTTTGATGTCTATTTGGTATATGTAATGTGTGTTAAATATAACATTATTTACAATATTAGAAGTGGTCAATAGTGAATATTTTCCATCTGCTAAATTAAACAAACACCTATTTATATGTGATTTATTTTGTAAATGTATGAAGAATAATAAAGTAAATGTCTATTAGGTAATTATTATAAGCTATCTTAATTCCCTGCATGTTAATTTTACAGTTAATTTCCCCCTGGAACAGTACACCTAAGTGGAGGTTGTTATTTCTGTATGCCCCAAAATTGATACCTCTTGAATGTCATTAGCCAAATACTTTTCATATATTTCTAAATATAATTATTTCTGTAACCATAATTAAACTCAGGATCACTGCAATACCTATATAACACAAATACAATTTTTCAAACAGACTTGGTAATTCTGCATGTACCTACTCTCTGTCCAGAAACCCCATCAATAATTACTCAGAGACTCGAATTCTTAAATACTGAAATGGTGAATGGAGTGATCAGATACCTGAGGGGGATGCATTACTGGATGGTGTCATGCTTGCCAGTCATGTTAACTGCTCTAGTTATTTACGTACATTTCTGAATAACTAAGAACTAAAAAAAAAGTTGAAGTGTGTTTGAAATAGGGATTAGATTCGGTTGTGAAAGTGATTTTAATGACATGTTTAATATAAGCTTTTTTTGTAATTATAGTTTAAAAAAACAAAATACATACAAATTACATATTCTTTACCAATGTTGGTGTTGTGATAGTGAAGCTTGAATTGGAAAGTGTCGAGGGTGGAACACAAAACTAACTATTTCCATATTCGCACCAAATGTGACACAACTGCTCTTCCACTTTTCCACGCTCCATTTGAAAATCATGGGCAGCACCCAATAACAAATGCTATTAACATCTAATAATATATTGTAGAGTTAAACAAAAATTAAACTTCCCTTTCCATTTTCTCATCAAAATAATAATTACTGATCCTGAAGAGAGAGGCTCTACTTTCATTTCATTCTTAGCAAAATTCAGTGATATAATCTAAAAAAATATTCCACACCACTTGAAATATGCTGATTATGTTTTTATTAAAATAAAATATATTGTGATATCAAATGTAAAACATGACGAGCCTATTTTTCCCACTTTTAAGATTATCAAACATTTTATAGATATTCGTAAAACAAAAAGTTTTGAAGGCTAAAAACAGAAGTCACTTATTTAACTTTTTATTTACACTAATAGTTCAGTCATTTTTAATGCTTTCATTTGTTGTAAACTATATATTGAAAAATATTTAAATATCAATATTGTTTATTGAAATGAATTATTTTTGAATAAAAATACCTTTATGAAGATTAATTAGTTAGTTTTTTAAGAAGCTCACGCCAAGACCCGCAAGTATTTCTCAATATTGTTGATTCACTTTCTATTTATTTCCTGCACATATAACAATAAAGTATACAATTTTGTTCATAATTCAGTCACTGCCTGAGAGCCGTTGAGAGCAGTCCTCGTTTCTGCGTCCACTCCATCCATAAAACCAGTCTCCATCTGTCTAGTGTCTGCAATGGGGTAATGGTCAGATCAGGTGAAGCGTATATCAACAAAAATAAGGTCTGTCGATATACAGACAGGCACCAGCTTCCCGGAAAACCCAATCCCCTTAAATCGGGGAATTGAGAAATCCCCTGTGGTTGAAGA
Organism: Acanthosoma haemorrhoidale; assembly: GCA_930367205.1. Classification (NCBI taxonomy): domain Eukaryota; kingdom Metazoa; phylum Arthropoda; class Insecta; order Hemiptera; family Acanthosomatidae; genus Acanthosoma; species Acanthosoma haemorrhoidale. The sequence goes on from OV884011.1 coordinate 143,823,592, forward strand.
ACTGAAACCAGCTCGGATTACGAAGGAAGTGACTCATAGGAGTACCGGTGTGTCACCTAACGCCGAAAACTCCAGGGAGTTAATTACTGGCCAAAAACGTTATAAGTCAATCGTGTACCACTAAGCAAGCAGGTACTATAGCGCCTTCCAATAGGGAGTGCCGAACTTTGACAGTTGATAGCGGCCATGTTGTTGAAGCTGCATCTGTAGAATTGGCTGTAATTTATTTAGTTTTGCCAAATTACCATGGATGGGTATAGCGTTAAACAACATGTGCAAATGATAAAATTGTTTTATTAATATGGGTGTTCTGTTCGGGCAACGTTCCGCGGTTGCCATAACTGTCCTACCGAGAGGACTATTCGCAGTGTGGTGGATAAATATGAGTCCACTGGTTTAGTAAACAATCAACCAACACCCGTACATCGACATGATATGCTAAAAACATCGCAGCTGTCCGTGCATGAGAATCCAAGGCAGTCTATTTCGCGTCGCTCTCAAAAACTTGGTCTTTTGCAGACCACAACTTGGCGAATTTCGCGTCGTGACTTGGGCCTGTACCCGTACAAAATTCAACTGACCCAGGAGCTGAAGGTAAACGACCATAGACAACGGCGGGTGGTTACCTCACGTGGAGGTGATGTGAACTGGCCATCGAGATCGAGCGATTTGACCCCGTTAGACTTTTTCTTGTGGGGTTTTCTTAAGTCGCAGGTCTATGCGAATAAGCCACAAATCACAGCGGTCCTCAAAGCTAACATAGCCCATGCCATCGGTCAAATTCAGCCTGATTTATGCGCCAGAGTCATGGAAAATTGGACATTTTGGATGCGCGCAACCCAGAGAAGCTGTGGTGGACATTTGCACGATGTTATATTCCATACATAATGGCAACGATAGGCCTTTCAAACGAATACAAATTTTTGATGATATCTCACACATACTTTGTTTTATTTAAATTTAAAGATAGAAAGCGATTAATGAATGACCCTCTTGAAGAATTTAATAACGGGCCTAGCTGTTCTTATGAAACTCGAAAAATAGTAAAACCCCCGTCTAATATATTGAATAATATGACAAACATTAGTTAAGAACAACAATGGTTGTGATTATAGACCTAAATCACTCCTAAAAGTTTATTGTTCATGATTCACAGACGAAACCTTCATTACTTCAACACCGTCCTTCAAAACACCCATACGGTTTCGGTTAGCAGCATTTTGTCATTCAATAATTCCTACGATTAATAGAGTATACGTTTCACCTTTAGAAAGGAAGTCGTATGTTGCAGGTGCATTTCTCGATGTTTAACACGCCTTCGGCAGATATAGGCATACAGGATGTACTCCTAACTTAGAAAATTACCAGCACACACGTCCTATATAATCTTGAAATCATATTTGGATGATTAATAATTCTATATTCGACGAAATTTCATCGATATCTATCTATTACCTATTATGTAAAAGTAGGTATTCCGCAGGGGTCAATATTTGCGATCCTTTTTTACATTTACCCCCACGATATACCTCCCTACACTCCCAAAACACTTACCAACAGTTACGCAGACAACACAACCATTCTCCCCTCCCTAATTTATCAATATCTTATAAAAAATTCAGCGAACGTAGAACCAAAACATAAAAAACGGTAACATCCCCTATGTACAGAAATTGACATTGGTGGAGAGGTCATACTAAAAATTACTGAAATTTCAAGCCATGATGAGTAAAATGTAAATAAAGTCACCTTGTTGGGGGACGCCCACCGGGGGAAGGTCTCGTCGACCCGGCCACTGCCCTGCGGGCGCCAGGAAGAGATAATGTGAATAATCATTCGGTATTTGACCTTTGCAAGCTGCCTAGTCGGCAGGCAGCATCATTTGTATTTTTTTTATTGATCTGACTCCATAACCTCTTAGAAGGTGTACCCCAACAGTGCACTACGTTTGTTCAGGAGAAGCGTTGAAGGCTAGGTTTTATAGGTAATTTACGTGGTCCTTGTAATAACCACGAGATCACACTCGCTATCTGAGGGTAGGTGAAAACCGTCCAGATCCCAAAGACGAGTGAGTACCTGAAAGAGGCAGACTAAATCGCTTGGTGAGACCCTTTTGTCTGCATGGAAATATGCTAGTTTTAGTGAGACGTAGCCAGAGAATCCCATTAGAAAGGTGTAGGATCTGACAACGTGGGACTAAAACATAGCAAAGTTAGGAAAGAGAGGTGCAGAGGTAGTTTAGCTAGAAATCCATGGCTTGAGTAGAGGAACAAGCGCCAGTGCAGAGAAAGAGAGAGTGTTTAGTTCCGACTATCTGAAAAAGCTCAGAATTTCTGCTTTATATGGACAGGTCAGAGCCAGAGGCCGGGCTATGTCCACACCCCTAGTGAGCTCCGGTCGTGTCGGTATCATGAACTAGTCCACCCTCTCTCTAAACGGACGCCGAATATTGATAAAATATGGAAAGGTAGGTGGGTTGTAGCGACCACTAACCACATGAGATAAATCACTCTTAGCGACCTCTAACTACATAAGATAAATCACCCTATACTCTATTGTATATATATTGTAAATTGGTTATAACATGTTGTGAATTAATTTAAACAAATGTAAAAAACATTACCAAACCATAAGTCATTGTAAATGTTGTAAACAATAAAAGACGCAGCTGCAAAAAACTAGTTAGAGGCAAAAAGGGTAGAGCAGGTAGCAGGCCGAGGCCTGGGTCACTGCCGAGAACAAAACGCCACCGCAACTGCGATATCTTTGGCCACAATAACGCCTTACATCATTGGCTGCTAACGAAGGCTGAGTATAAGTAGGGCCAGGTTTTGGCCTTTAAATCATTCTAACAACGGCTCTCTAACTGGTGAACTTGCAGCTGCACTGATGTTTCAAGACTTGGCCTTCTCATTTATAAAAACCTCTTGACCTCTCTTCCTAACCTCGCTATGTTTTAGTCCGGCCTTGTCAGACCCCACACTCTCCTAGTGGGATTCTCTGCCTTTGTCTCGCTAAAACTAGTAGCTCCTTGGGAGAGACCTCTCCCTCGCGGATAACGGTTGCGGTGGCCCTACAAAATTTACCTAGTAGTGTCTCCCACGGCAATTCAGTCTGCCTCTGTCCGCTTCACACTCGCCTTTGGGATCCGGACGGTTTTCGCCTACCCTCAGATACCGAGTGTGAATTCGTGGTCATTCCAAGACCACATAAACTACCTACACTACCTACCCTATAACTCTTCTGAACATAGTGCATTGTCGGGGCACATACCTATCAAATATGGAGTCAGGTAGTAAGACCCATCATGAAGCAATCGTCCAGGTCATAGCTTAATCAACCCTCACTTCGTCACCAGGTCTAGGGTAATTAGGCACCCTCCTCGTTACGACCCAGGTGTTTTCTGGTTCGAGAAGAGATGAACTTCTATTTATTCGTGGTGAAAAAGTTGGTACAACAGTGTTATTTCTCTCCTATTTCATATGGTAATTGGAACTCAACTCCTCACTTATGAACAGTTGAATATTGTCTTGGTTCAGATTGAAGCTATACTGAATTCAAGACCGCTTTGCATACTTATATATGAACCGGCTGCCTTACCTTTTAACTTGTATCGCTTCAAGCTACTGTACCAAATCCTTAACATACTATGTAAAGTAGTTAACATACTGTGAAATAATTACAGACTTCATTGAACCAAGAACCTTTAAATTGTGAAGCACTAATTATAATTGCCCATTTTTATCTTATAGGACTATAGCATCTTAACCTAGTAATTAGACAGGCAATTAACATAAACTACCGATATCTGGCATACAAAAATTTAAAAAAAAAACACGTTTTTGTATTGATTTTTCCCGCGGTAGATTACGGCAAAAAAAACGCTGTAACAACTTAATCTACATTAAGTTGCAGACAACTGCTGTCAACGAGGTCATCAAATAATTTAACCTCATCAAGATTATTTGACTAAACCCACCTCCCAAGCAGATTATTAACGATTTTGTTAACTTATGCCTTGGTCCATCTAGTAATACGAGTGTGATGCATAACACAAGCAAGGGTTTCGTTTGCGAAAAATCTTTTATTCACAGTTTTAATGACTTTGTATTAATAGACCTCTAAAACCCCAGAAAAGAAAGATTATATTAATCAGAATATCGAAACCTTTAGTTTGATGCTCACCTTAATAAAATACTATTTATTATTTTTCCTTATGTCGCTTTTATTTTGAACATGCCTGAAGCACAAATCAAAACTTTAATGCAAAATACCAAAATCCTAAATGAAACTGAGGCTTCAAAAAAGAAAATGCAAACACCATTTTTACGACTCTTAATGAGTTTACACAATTATAGTTCACTAAACACAAACACATAATACATATTTTTAATCACGGCATAGAAAGTTTGTAATCGATTCTTCAAAGAAATCTGAAGCTAGTTCTAAATATTAATATTAAATTAAAGAAATATAAAATATCAAATAAAAAAAAAATGAGTTAAATCTTCAATTTTTTTATCAATAAAATTAACATGGACAAAAATATCATGCGATTATAAAATAAAGGACTAGGTTCATTCGATGCTTATAAATTCCTTTTAATTTATACGACAGGTCACCAGATGTAGATTAACAAAAAATCTGGAAACGGTTTCCAGACGACATTCTCTTTGAACCACCTCTTACTGAATGTCTCCCTGATTGAAAATGAGATTTTAGATATTTTTCGGTACTTCCATTATCCTGGATGTTTTCCACGATTATTCTCGTTCCCTTTATTTCTTAAGTCATGTTCCCGAGAAAGAGAGAAGGATCAGATAGGATCGGAAGAAGATAAATGGGAACGGAGGTAAAAATGAGACGGCAGATGTATGGCAGGGAAACGGTTGAAGAGAAGTTGATTGTAATCCGATGGAAATGTATGCGACAGTTTGTCAAGAAACCGCCTTAACCACGACGCCCTTCGCTCAATATCTTAAGGCCCAAGGGAAAACATCTGGAAAAATATATTCCACATTCTCTTAAAATCAAATTCCGGCCCGGTTTAAGGGAGCGTTTTCCCTATTTCAATCTTTCTATCTGGCGGCATACATAAATAAATAAAAAGATCTTGCTTCCCCGCACTGCTTCTTCAACATACATAAAACTGAATACCCATATTAGGTATTTGCATATGTCGGTTGGTCTCCTTCGACGTTTTAAATTTTGATATGTTATAATGCTACGATGTTGTCAATTTTTAATTAAAGACGATTGACGATTGATGATGAATTCGACGATCAAATGAATCAACACTATTATCAATTTGTCATATATTAATATATATTATTATATATAAGAACCCTTGTAACGGGTCAGCTCTTTACCCCGATTTGATGCAGCCTTGCGGTATACGGTGGTCCCAATTGTAACGGGACCTTCTATGGGTTTGACGCTTACCCTCCTCTATATTCTAGAAAAAAATAATTTTTTCCCAATTAATTATTCAATTTCTATTCTATTCCTATTGTCGGGTCATCACTAAGGGGGTGCCTGGTCACCCTAGCCCTGGTGACAAGTGAGGATTGTTTGAGTTTATAACCTGGACAATCGTTTCAAGACCGCGTTACTATCTGACTCCATTGTTGATAGCTATGTGCTCCGACAATGCACTATGTTCAAGAGAAGAGGTACAGAGGTTTTTCATAAAGAATAAGTCAAGCTTTCAGAAGTCGAGCGGAAACCAAGCGTCACCGAGTAAAGGTCGCGAGAGACTAATTTTCAGGGCCAGGAGCCCTGGCTTAAGTACACTTTCCCCTTGCCTACCGGGAGGCTGCAAGATTGCCTAGGCCGGTAGTTGGTTTTACACATGTGGTGATGCCGCGACCGATGCCTAATTACCCGGCCAGGGGACAAGCCCTGGAGGTAGAGAGGCCCCAAAAGGGTTGTTATGTTTATGACTGTGGTACCCTCGCCCATCTGGTTCTTAGGCCCCTGAGGGTACCCAACTGACAGCTGTCGACCTTTCTCGTGTGACTTAGTAGTCTTCCGCCTTTTATTGCTTAACACATTTACAATGATTTATATTTTTTCATGTTATTTACATTTGTCTATAATAATTTAGTTCATGTTATTTTACTTTTGCTTAAGATATATATGCAATAGAGTATAGGGTGACTTATCTTATGTAGTTAGCGGTCGCTACATATGCCATCACCGCTAGCGGCATAACCTCAGCCGGCTCAAGCCCCTTATTAGACATGATAGACACGGAGAGATAATAGATCCCCCAGGGTACTGTGGAGACGCTCAATTCCGCCCCTGCTCTTTGGGTGTCCCGGGGTGTTGACATGCCTTCTGACCACATCTGTTCTCTTATGTAGGCGTTGTCAAAATCCCTGCCACCATCTGATGCTATTCGATTGGGGACCCCGTAAAATTGAAACCACCTGCGCAGTGCTCCTAATACGGCCTCTAACGACTTTTCGTGGACGGGGGTATGTCATGACCACCTTACTGAATATCAACAACGGTGACCCACTTGTGGTCCTTCCAAGTAAAAGTATCCGTTTGCAGGTCGGCCAGGGGTGTCTGTGCCATGAGGGTCTCTTGTTGCCATGCCGTACTTAGTATGCGATGACAGATCTCGCACGCTCCTATCGTCTCCTAGATGGTTTTGCGAATTCCCCACCAGAAATACCTGTGCTTCAATACAAGTGCTGTTTCCTGTTCCCCCCGATGATTAGTTCTTTTTTCATTCTCTCATCCGTGACTGTCTCCACCATCATGGTGCATCGCACGAACGTCCGGTCAATCCCAATCCACACCACTTGCCATAAACTCTTGATTTTCTTCCAAATTATCCCGTTCCCTACATAGATATACTCCGTCTTCCCCGGCTTGGAAGCGTCGGTGAATAAGTGGCAGACCTGGTCCTGTTTTACTTCCGGCTGCAACCAGATGGTAGTTGTTGTGGATCAGTTGTAACCACCGTAAGCAATCATCGTCGGTCCTGCTGTTCGCGTCATCCAGATTATCTGGTGACGTTTATCGTTGACTAATGAGATCTGTCACCTCCCGAGTTCCCACTTCTGTCGACTGCCCCTCCTCCACGGAACCAGATTCTTTTTGGCCATCCTTCCCCTCTGGCGTCCATTCCCGAAAGAAATGCCGGTCACCCCTGGATGATTCTCCTTGTTTTGGTTCTATGGCTTTGATTGTCATCACCCGTGACAGCCAGTCTGCCACGACGTTTTCCTTGCTTATGTACAATATACTGGTTAAGGTATTCCTTCCACCTCGTGACCCTCGCCGATGACTCCTTCAGTTTTCCTCCCCATTGTAATGGTCGGTGATCCGTGTGGACTCGGAATCTTCTCACAAACATATAGGGCCGAAAATGGTCTCGCCTAGACGGTCCCCAGCAACTCCCGTTCTAGTATCCTATATTTGCTTTCTGCCTCCGTTAGGTGTCTACTGGCGTATGAGCGAGATTTCATGCACTGCTCTACCCGTGACCCCCAATCTCTCGCCTTCTCTAAAGAATATATCCGCATATTCCCTTCGGTGCTCATCTGTCTAGTCCTGTGTTCACCTAATTGCGCTCCGCCGTCTTTCCCTACGCTACTACCTCGTCTCAAGTACCTATATCTCTTCCCTCCTATACGAATGTCCCATCGTCCCTTTTTATTCCTCCCCCTTGCTCCTACCTTCGCTAGCAGTTCACATCCGATGATCACCCCGTATTCCCTTGGTATCTTTTCCACTATATGAACTCTCCTCCCCGTTTGACGTTGAGTTCCTCCCCGCCACTACCCCATCTTTCTAGACATATTGCCATTCGCCCTTCTACTTTACAGGGGCCCCCCAGAGTAACCAAGCTACAAGAACATACCTGTATTTGGGGTATCCTTACTCTCACACACATCCTTTCCAGGGTCTCCCGACACATTATTGTGTTGGTACTCCCGGTATCCGAATAATTGGCAGACCGCTGTATGTACCGCTCACGCAATTACTTATTAGTGCGCGGTCGCCTCTCCTCTGCTACTCTTCTCAGATCTCTCGTTCGTTCCTCTCTTCAGCCGCCTGTCGTCGACCGCTTATTTTAACACTGCTGCTCCCCCAGCCCGCTCCGCTTCCTGGTTCCTCCCTCTCATTGTTGGTATCGGATATTTCAGAGGTTTCTGACGCCTCCGACTGCGGCCCCTCGCTCCTCCGCACGCTCTGAGCGCTTACCTCCATTGGCTCTGGTCGATTTGATTTCTTCGACGGCTCATGTACGGGCAATGCTTGGATACGTGCCTCTCCGTGCTACACTCGAAACACCTGGTGTGTGGGCACTGTGCTGCAAAGTGTCCTATTTTCCCGCACTCGTAGCATTTTCTATCCTCGCGTCTCCTGGGACGGCCTGCATTTGCTCGGTTCCTGTCTCCAACCGCCGTTGCCTTTCTTCCGCCGTACCCCGTTTCCTTTCTCCTCCAGGCGACCGGTGTGGTTTTGGGCCTTCTGTAAGATACCCTCTTCCAGCCTACCTCTTCTTCATAGCCTGTAACTTCCTCTTCTCTGGCACTAGTTTCCACCATCTCCTAGGCACATTCTAGGAACGTGCGCTCTATAGGAAGTCCCTCTTTTCTTCCTGTTTCCTTCGCCAACTGCACTTTTAAAATCGTTGACAGGAACGCCATCCTTGCTTTAACCTCGGCCGCGCTCACGGACTCCCTCATCTTCTCGGTGATACTATTGTATTTCGCTAAGAGTGTTCCCGCATACTGGCCGTTCGTTTAATGGGGCTTCTTTATCTCCTGGAACATCTTGAAGATATCCTCATCGGGTGTCCTCCGAACGCTTTCTTTAACCGTTCTTTTACGGTACTCCATAGGGTCTCTTCATCGGCCTGAATCATATTCAAGATGCTTCGCTTCACCCTACACACGAGCGCTGCTCTCAGCGTCTCCTTCGGTGATAAGGTCTTCCACTCGTTTTCCTTCTATTCGCGTCATCAGCCTGTCACCTCCCTTTAAGAAGTGGTTCAGTTCCCTTATCTCTCCTGCAAATCTCTCCAGATCGGAGCTGGATTTTCTCACATCTTGAGCCGTAATTGCCTGAATTTTCATCCAGTATTTGCATGAGCGGCTGCCATAGTTGTCTGGGGGAGCTGTGGTATATCCGCTGTTGCCTTGAGCACCCCTGGTCTTAGTACTCCCTCCGGCATTTCCGTAATAGAAGAGAACAAAAAAAAGGAGAGAAAAAAAAACCGAGAGACGAAATAAGAGAGAGAAAAAAAACGATAGCTTCCCGGGTTTCGGGACCAGTTATTCGGCACCGGGTAAAATGTGATAAAAAGAAGGAAAACGGGAACGAAAGACTAACTCCAGTTCTCGAAATAGACTGCCTTTATTTCTCTCTGTAATCCGACATATATGGGATCATGGGATGTTTACGTATATTTTCGTATTTACGTATATTGCGTATTTACGTATAAGTTAAGGTTCGGACGTCGTAGGCAGCCAGCCTAATCCTTAAGTCATCGGGATGTAAACATCCCGAATGTATTTAGAGAGGCTTTAAAAGGCTCAAATAAAAACAGTCTTGTGACAACTCTCGTTCAGTAACTACATTCAACCTCTTTCCTTTTTCTTCTCGTTTTTCGTTGACGATCGTTAACTGGTGCCGAAACCCGGGAGCGGAGTGGGTTCGAGTCATTAACGTGCGAGTTGGTTTTTGTTTTTTTTCCCTTCTCATTCACTTTCGTGTGATTTAATTAAAGTAGGTAATGGTGGAATTGCGGCCAGCAGCGTTTGAAGTTCCACAGTTACCTAAAGAAACCATGGCTGAAGCCCATGCGAACTCACTGGCATGGATGAAGGTGCGGGCAGTGACGTCACAGGACATGAGGAAAATGATCTCAGACCTCGAAAAATTTTCTGGGGAAATAGGTGAGTTAAATCATTTGCTCAAAGGTGGAGATAGGATTATGGAGAGGATACAAGCCAAGATGGACGAAGGGTTACTCGACCCAGGTGACGCTAAGTCAATAAAGGCAGACCTGGTGTGCAGGGTGAAAAGGAAGGTGCTGAACCTGATACAGGCGGACGAGGAAACCCCATGGGAGATAGTAAAGACGAGACTGAAAAAAGCATATGGGGGGGGGACGATGGACCCCAGAGGAGGATATATTCCAAATGTTTCGAGAAATGAAATCTCCGAGACAGAATAGTGGACAGTATGCTGCAGTCCTGGTTGTCCGCTACAATAAAATAAATGAGAAAATGAGGGAGACAACTAGCGCCGATGAAGTGGAGGGCAGGATGGGATTCCTGTCAACAATCTTAAAGGTACAATTAGCGAAGGAGACGGGAAGGAAGGAAGGGTTCCCTAATGAGCGATCGTTCCTCGAATGCGCCCAGGCGATGATAGATGCTAGCGCAAGGGAAGAAGAAGTAAAAATGAACGAAGATGACAACGATTGGAGCCAGATCCCATATAGGAGAAACAGGACCCCAAAAGTAGTGTGGAGGAGACAGGAAACGCTGTTTGCCGGTAGAGACAGGGGAGTGACGAGGCCTAGGTACGCACCTCGGAAAGAAGAAAGGAAATGTCATGGTTGTGGAAAGACGGGCCATCTGGTAGCTCAGTGCCCTCGCACTAAGTGCTTTGAGTGTGGGGAAGAAGGACACATAGCAAGACAATGTCCATACTTGTTTCGTAGAAGGGAATTTCACAAAGCAGAACCAATGGAGGTGAATAACCAGGAAATCCGGGAGAGGCGGAGCGCGACACCAAGAGAAATTGGATCATCGGGCGACGAGTCATCAGGGGCGTCGGAGACAGACGGAGAGGAGTCGAAGCGCAGCGGGAGCAGACGACGAGAGTGGCAGAAGAATCCCTCGCGCAGATGGGAGCGGCGTACGGAGGCCTGAGGAGAGTGGCAGCAGAGAGGCGACCGCATCCTAAGGTGCAATACAGTGCGGGAAAGGATGTGTGGTTTGCCAATTATCGAGTACGGGAAGGGGGAGAGGTGCCTCATTGATACTGGCAGCACCAATACAATAATATCTCGTGGTGCGTTAGAGAGGTTGCGTGGAGGAGAGAGGGCACACCAGATCAAGGTATGTAAGTGTAAATTACTTACTCTTGGGGGACCCTGCGAAGTAATGGGAGAAGCGGTCGTGGGGCTGGAAGAATGGGCGAAAGTAATGGGTGACATAAAAGTACACGTCGTGGAAGACATGCCACGGGAATACCAGATAATAGTGGGGTGTGATTTACTGGGAAAAGTAGGCGCGCGCATCGAAAACGAGGGTAAGAACTGGAGGATCAAAATAGGGAAGCGAACCTATCGAAGCCGGGGGGGCGTAAGGGGCGAAACGGAGCAAATAGGAGCGGTTAAGAGAGTGGAGGATTGGAGGGAGAGTCTGAGGAGCGAGTTTAGGGATATTTTTTTCGCTGAAGGGGACAAGCTAGGAGCAACGGGGAAAACGCTACATGAGATCCCGTTAAAAGTAGAGTGGGTGACGTATGTGAAGGAGAGGCGGTATCCGCAAGCGCTCAGACAACACATTAGAAAGGAGATCGAGGATCTCAAGCGCCAAGGTATTATCAGAGATAGCACGTCTCCGTATAATAGCCCTTTGTGGGCAGTGAAAAAGAAAAGTCGACCGGGAGAATGTGAGGAAAAATACCGAGTCGTGGTGGATTTTCGGAAACTTAACGATAATACCCTGGACGAAAAGTATCCGATCCCGCGGTTCGAAGACATCCTAGACAGACTAAACGGTGCAAAAATTTTTAGCACATTGGACCTAAAAGCAGGGTACCATCAGATCAAACTAGCTGCGCATGACCAACATAAAACGGCGTTTTCGTTTGAAAGAGGGCATTTTGAGTTCACGAGAATGCCGTTCGGTCTCAAAAATGCTCCAATAACCTTTCAGCGTCTCATGGACGAACTTCTGAGAGGAATGGACGAAACTATGTGCCAAATTTACATGGATGACCTGCTGATCTTCAGCCGAACGGAATCGGAACATATTCAACATTTCCGGAACGTATTTGAGAGATTAAGGGATTTCGGGTTGAAACTGTCAATAGACAAATTGTCACTGGGGCAGGAGCAGATTAGTTTTTTAGGGCACACAATCTCACAGGAAGGGGTTCAACAAGACTCGACGAAAGTAGAAGCGATCCAGAGAATGGAGGTGCCAAAAGATGTAAAAGGGATTCGGAGATTACTGGGCACGCTCAATTACTACCGCCGTTTCGTGCCGGACATGGCAGAATATATGGTACCCATTAACAATTTACTACGGAAAGGAGCACGGATAATGATCACGCCGCTGATAGAGCAGAATATCCACAAATGCTTGGCACGTTTGCAGGAGGCGCCGATTTTGGCTTTCCCTAACTTTGAGAGGGATTTCACGATCACCACCGACGCAAGCGACTATGCCTTGGGGGCAGTATTGTCACAGGAAGGCGAAGACGAGGAAAGACCGGTGGCTTACGCGAGCAGACGCCTGACGGACACGGAGGCGCGGTACAGCGCTCTGGAACGAGAACTCCTCGGGATAGTGTGGGCCATTGGGCACTTCCGTCCGTATGTATTTGGCAGAAGGTTTCGAATACATACGGATCACCGACCTCTTCAATGGGTCGGAAAACTCAAAGAATCCTCCTCAAGGGTAACAAGGTGGAAGGAATTCTTAGCTCAATACAATCTGGATATTGTATATAAGCCAGGCAAAGACAACGTCGTGGCAGATTGGCTGTCGCGCGCTATTATGGTGAACGCCATAGAAGAAGGGGAAACATCGAGCGGTATGAGGCAGTTCATTGAGGAATGGACGCCTGGAGAAGCGGGCAGGAGCAGCACGCGGAAAGATAGTGACAGGAGTGCGGACACACCATCAGACGAGTCTATAAGAGAGAGACCGCGTGATATGGAGACGACGGACGAAATTATCAATGATAAGCGGAGGCAGATCATTTGGAAAACTCAAACATCGGGTGCTCTGAAAATACTCCATAGTACGTACGGTAGGAGTCAGATCGCGACGATTTGGTCACCACCAGGAGTTCGAGGAGATCAAATTTGTCAGGCTCTCAAGGACGTGTCCAAACCCGGCAAAACACACCATTTATTCGTGGGCAACGAGACTGTGTGGGACAAAATTAAAAATCTGTGGCAGAAAGAGCTGTTGGGGGTGGATCGCTCGTTCATTCGGTGTCTTTCTGTGGTCCAAACCCTGCGGGACGAGGAGCAGCAACGCGAGGTAACACTGGCGTATCACCAAGGAAAAACCAACCACCGCGGTGGGCAGGAGACGGCACAAGCACTACGAAGGCGCTATTTTTGGTGGGGGATGCAGCGGACTATTCAGGAGGTAATCGGAGCATGCGAAGTTTGTCAGAAGACGAAATATGATAGACATCCCCCGCAGGGACTCCAGGAGGAATCACCCACGGCAGAAGCACCACTGACGGAGATTCAAGTGGACACCTTCACGTGGCGGGGTTTTAAGTGGGTCACTATCATCGACCCATTTAGCAAAGTGGCTATGGCCTACGCGGTGGGAGACAAGTCATCAGATTCCATATTACAAGCCCTCAACACATGGTTTCAATTCTACGGCATATCAGAGAGGATCTCGTCGGACGGGGGACGGGAGTTTGACAATGCAACCGTGAGAGCCGAAATGCAAAAACGGGATGTGGTATGGCATTTTAATACCCCCGGGCATCCCAAGAGCAGGGGAACCATCGAAAGGTTACACAGCACCCTCAGCGACCACTTACGCGTGTACCAGGTGGATAAAGGCCTGTCGGCGAACGTAGCGATGCCAATGGCGGTGGCGGCATACAACCACTCGATACATGCCACGACGGGGTTAGCACCCTTCGAAATTTTGTTCGGATTACGAGTGAGACCGAGGAACTGGCCAGAGACGTTGGCGGATGAGGGAATGGTGGCACAGCTCCATAACACCCACATACAGCTCGGAAAGATGTGGTACAAAGTACGCGATAAGATTATGCGCGAAAAATCCAAGCGCGTGGCACGGGCAAATTTGAAGGTGCGGGATCGCATAGGAGCAATATCGATTGGGACCGTTGTGTACAGAAAAGTCGTGTCAAATCGTAGTAAGGAACTTGTTCGGTATGAGGGGCCCTTTAAGGTCATCATAATTCGGGAACATAATCTCGTGACCATCGAGAGTATGACCACCCCAATGAAGAGGCGAACCGTTCACATTGAACAGTTGAAACTCCCAACACAGGGGGGAGGGTGTTGAATGTGCGTAAGATGGTGTGCCCTCGATCCGATACGGAGCAACTGATCCGGAATCATATACTTCACATGTGCTGCTCAGAGAGAGTTTTTGTTTTCATTATTTATATTGTGGATGTTTTTTTTTTTACCTGGCAGCCACCGGGTCCAGGGCGAATGTATTTTTTGTTATTATTATTTTTGTTTTATTTCTGTATTATCTCTTTTCTTTGTGTCCTGGTTTTTTGTGTGGACTATGAATATATTAGACCGTAAACGTGATGTAAGGGATTACAGGCTGTGTGCTGCGTGCGGCGGACCTTGGAGTTTACGAAGAGATATGCGTAAACTGGCAGGGGGGAGTTAAGGTTCGGACGTCGTAGGCAGCCAGCCTAATCCTTAAGTCATCGGGATGTAAACATCCCGAATGTATTTAGAGAGGCTTTAAAAGGCTCAAATAAAAACAGTCTTGTGACAACTCTCGTTCAGTAACTACATTCATCCTCTTTCCTTTTTCTTCTCGTTTTTCGTTGACGATCGTTAACTTATATATATAGTTAAATATCTTCAAAGCACACAAGACTTTTTAAAAAGATTTTTTTTGAATAACAAACATAAATGACGTGGTAATATACAGATCTAATCTAGCATAGTGACGGGCTAATGAGATACAATAGACTGACCTCCTTCTCTGATTCTCACGGGGTTTAAATAAGAGTCAGCAAAGGGGTGATTCATAGTTCTTAGAATGTTAGCACGGGTGCACTATAACTCCCCGCAGCCTTAAGTTTTGAACTCTGGTCAAAACAAACATTTAATTTTTACATTTTAAAAACTTGATTTATACAATTTACTTAAAATTACTTTATGATCATCAATAGTAATAGGTGTTGTTGAAACCTTTACATTATTTAAAGGTAAATTTGAATTTTGGATCTTTTTACAATTTCTTTTATAAATAAAAATGTTAATTAGTACAATGATTAGAATAATACATAATACAAAAGAATAATGATAAATATTAGCGTTGTCTACAAAGGACAATATTTCTAATTCTGGTATAGTATAATTATTTGTTTCTAACATAGTTGTATTTAATATTACATTTTCATAAAATGGTTGTAAAATAGTGTTAAAATCATGAGTATAAATTTTATTAAATTCTGGAAAGCAATCCTCCTTACTAATATTAATTAATCCTACATTTGGTAAAAATACAGTGTTATTATGACAATCTGTTATTTTTTTAATATTTACAGTGATATATTGCTTAATATGATCTAAATATCTTATATTATTTTGATTACTTAATACTAGTTTACATTCTTTTAAATTTCCGTTATGTACAATAGATGAAACACATTTTGATTCTGTTTTATTAAGATTTATACAGTAATAATTGTCAATAAAAATACAACTTCCTTGATAGAGAGTGGCTCCTTTTTGTAAGTAAAGATCAGTTTTTAAATCAATTTCGTAAATTGTCTGGTTTATAATTCTTGGTACTGATATCACAAAATATCCTTTATAGGATTCATCATGAATTGGTAATTTGATAAAAGTATGGATTATATTGTGATGAGTTGAACAAAAGATTTTACTATTTGTCCATAGAATTTCAGTATTATCTGAGATTAGTTTTATGTTACTTGGTAGATTTTTTATTACATCAATCATTAAATTGGTGTGAACAATGCCAAGCTTACAAAATTCTAAAGATAAAGTTAAATCTTTAATTTTATTTAATAAATGCATGATGTGAATATATAAGTCATAAGCTTTTTCATTTTGTCCTAGCGATTCGAAATTTTGTCTATTAATTATGAAATTTTTATTAATTGTTTTGATTTCATTCTGGTAATCCTCAATCAGACGTTTATTAATATTGACAGAATTTTCGATGTTATGTTCAATCTTATAATTATTTTGTTCTACATTTGAAATTATTTTATCGTAGTATTCCTTGTCGTCATTATTCATATTACCTGTTATCCAACTAATAACATTACCTAGACCATTTATCAAGCCTCGTCTATGACGATTTTTAATATCTCTTTGTTGCATTAATTGAAATTGTTCAAAAACTTCGTTTGTTAAATCTTTTAGCAAATGATACATTTTATGTGATCTAAAGTTAGTAACATGATCTTCAATATTTATTATTTCTACTTCTAATAAACTTAAATTATAAAAATGATAAGTTTCATAATATTGATTAACTACTCTAATATTATTTACAGAATAATGGAGAATTCCTGGAGAGTTAGTGAGATCTACTACTTTTATCGTCAGAATCTTCTGAAGATGAAGTATCAGAATTATTGACATGTAGTGAATCTTCATCTGAAACAAAATGTTTCCTCTTTTTACGTTTGTTGGGTCTCCTAACGTTATCAACATGTGTTGTTAATTGCCTAGCGCCTTGGATTAACACATTTACTTTTCTGAATTTGTCTCTACTTTTAATCTTCGATTGAGTATCTTTGATAAATTCTTGATTTATTAATTCAGGTGGATCTTCCCGATTTTTATTTAATTTTTCTGTACGCTTTATCTTTTCTTCATTAATTTTTGTGTGAGCTAATTCATGCAAAAGTTGTAAATCTTTATGATACTTTTGTACGTATAGTTCTGTTATACTAATATTTTTGTTGTTGTTATTTTCTTTTATAAATCCGAAAGTGATTTCATTGGGTGTTAATTTTAGATTGTTATTTAAGGTATTATTGTACGCAATAATTGCAAGTTTTAATTTTTGTTCAAATGAATAAGATTTTCTCTCATGCGAGATAAGTCTTAGTAATTCGCTTAGTGTTAAATGAACTCTATTTAATAATCCCAAAGAATTTGAGTGATTAGTGGATGTATAATGTAATAAAATATCATTGTGGTCACAAAATTGTTTAACTAAATTGTTTTTCATTTCTGTGCCTTGATCTAATGAGATCTGTACTGGCGTAGGATAATGAGATAAATAATTTTGTAAACAATCACAAATATTGATTGCATTGTGTGTTGGAATAACTTGTGCGAACAATCTTTTTGAGAAAGTATCAACAGCAGTAAATATTATTTTCCTTTCATACTTCAAAATGTCAATCATTAATTCTCGAAAAGGTTTTTCTGGTGTTGGGGTTTGTTGAAATTTAGTTTTGATAGGTTTTCTATCATACTTTGATTTTTTACAAATTTCACATTTATTAATGTATTCTGTAATTTTGTCTTTCATATTGGGGAAATAAACTTGTTTTTTTAATTTTTCAAAAGTTTCTAATATTCCACGATGTTTAGTTTTTCCTAAATGATAGTTTTCAATAGTTTCGCGTTGTTCATTTACATTTTCTACGTCATTGATAAAGTTAAAATAACGTTTTATTCTTACAGAAGGGAATTCGTTTTCTATTATATTTTGAATCTCTTTAAAGTATTCATCGTAAGTTTTTTCTAAAGTTTTTATGTTCGGTGAACAGAAAATTCCGTAAGTCTTGTCCGGTTCTACGATCTGGTAGAGTAGAGTTTGCAAGTCATCTTTCCTGTTAATGATGAGTTCGTATCTTCTCTTGTTTCCAAATGGCTTAGAGAACTTCATGTCTTCTTTGTTTCCTCTAATGATAATAATTTGATTTTTTTCTACATTTATACATTTATCTGGTTCACATATCCAAGTTTGTTCATTGCTGGATTCTTGTGAATGAATAGTTTCTAGATCTGATTGATTTTCTGCATTTTCCGCTGTAGATGGAATATTTATTAATTCCTCCATAATTGCTTCATATTCTGTTGTTTTTTCAGCAGCTTCTTCTTGATTTTGTAATATGTCATCAATAAATACATCAATATCAATATTTACATCATCAATATCCATATCCTCTGGTTCCGTGTGGTTTACTTCATTTATATTTCTTGATAAAGCATCTGCTACATAATTTGTTTTACCATTAACATGTTTTATGTCAAATTCGAACTCCTGCAACTTCCAAATCCATTTCATGATTCGGGTGTTACCGTTCTTCATAGAAAATATCCAAGTTAGTGGTTTATGATCGGTTTGAAGTAAAAATTTAGTTCCGTATAAGTAAGGCTTAAAGTGTTGAGTCGCCCATACAACTGCTAATAATTCTTTTTCGATAGTGCTATAATTATTTTCCGCATTTTGTAGTACTCGTGAAGCGAATGCTACAGGATGTTCAATATCATCATCGTCTTTTTGGGACAATACTGCTCCAATTGCTTTATTACTAGCATCTGTAGTTAATATGAATGATTTATTCCAATCGGGGTATTTTAAAATTGGTGCATTTGCCATTAAATCTATTAATGTCTTACAAGCCCTTTTTATCTCTTCGGTTTTATAAATTTTTGTTTTAATCGAATCTGAAATAGGTTTAGTTATTTTTGCATATCCTTTAATGAATTTCCTATAGTATCCTGTCATACCTAAGAACTGTCTTGTCGACTTTTCGTCATGAGGTACTGGAAAGTTTACTATAGTTTCTATCTTTTTCGGATCTGTTTTTAAACCTTCTTCAGTTACAATATAGCCGAGAAATTTTAATTCTTTTTTGAAAAATTCAGTTTTATCTAATTGAATTGATAACTGATGTTCTTTTAATGCTTTGAAAACTTTTTCCAAATCTCTTAAATGTTCGTTTTCATTTTTTGAATAAATAATAATATCGTCAACGTAAACCATTGCATTAGGAATATTTGATATCATCATTGTCATTGCTCTCTGAAAAGTCGGCGGTCCATTACTTATTCCGAATGGCATTCGAACAAATTCGTAATGACCATTTTCAGTAGAGAATGCTGTTTTTGGAATAGATTCTTCATCCATTTCTATTTGATGAAATCCCGATGTTAAATCAATAGTCGAAAATATTTTTGCACCTCTTAATCGATTCAGCAAATCTTCGATATTGGGTAACGGGAATTTATCTTTTATGGTAGCCTGAGTTAATTTTCTATAATCGATTACCATGCGAACTTTTTTTATACCCGATGCGTCCATTTTTTTTGGAACAATCCACAAAGGGGAATTATACGGCGACTTACTTGGTCTAATTATTCCGTTTTTTAATAATTTTCCAACTTCTTCGTTAATTTGTTCTTTAAATTGTTCCGGATATCTATAATTTCGTGTATAAATCGGATTTTCATTCGTAGTTATTATTCTATGTTTTAATAATTTAGTCGGTTTTAATTTTTCATTTTCTGTTTTTAATATTTCACCGTTTTCACTTAATATTTTTGTGAGTTTTTCCGTTATCTCCGAATTTATGTGTTCGTGTCTTATAACATTTTTAATTTCATTAGCATCTTCGATATGAAACATTTCGTCTCTTTCAAGTTTGTATTTTATTCCCATTATTTTTATTTCCATGTCTTCTAAATTTATATTAGTTTTTAACATTTTCATTGTTTCGTACCCAAGTAAAATATCAAACCGTGAACTAATAGGATAAACTAAGAACTTTACTTCTTGATTAATTCCTATCAGATTTTGCAGGTTGAGGTTTACACTTTGTGTTCCTTCTGCTCGTCCTGTAGGGGTTTTTATCGCGAAGTTTTCTATGTTTATTTTAGCATCTTTCGGAATTGCTTGGGGACAAATATAATTTTTTGTTGCTCCTGTGTCAATTAACCATTTATTATTTTCTTTATCCAAGAGCTGTGGTAAATTATTTAAAAAATTAACTTCGTCACTTATTTTAATTACATTCGATCCGGTGGTTCTCCTTTGTTCGGACCTTGGTCTAAAAAATTATCTTTATTAGTTTCAAGTTGTTTTACTCTTTCAGTTAATATTCTAATTTGTTCATCTCTCTCATCCTCGGCGTAATGTACGCGATTAGAAACAGTTCTCATCGAAACCGTATTTGAATCATTTTGTTGTGGTGGATCTACTTTTTGTTGATTATTTCTCCAATTTCCGGATGGAGGTTTATTAAAGAATCTATGTTGAGATTTTGGATCCCATGATTGATTATGAATAGGTTTTTGATAATTTTGTTGATTATTTGGGTAATTGTGATAATTTGGTTGTGCATTTTGATAACTTTTATAATTTTGGTTTTGTTGATGTTGATAATCTTGTTTTTGTTCATGAGGTTGTTTTTGAAATTGTTTTTCATATTTATGTTTGTAATTTGGATCGAAATTTTTGCCTTTATAATTCGATTGGTGTGGTTGGTGGTGTTTGTCTTTTCGACTACCCGGACCGTACACCCGATGCACAATGTGCGCAGCGTTATTTCTTAAGATTTCGTCAATATCTTCGATTGTCTCGAATTTAATATGATAAATAAAATCAGTAAGCGAGGGATGTAAATTATGAACGGTGTGATGTGATATCTGTTTGTCGTATCTTTCCATTTCCGACTGTTTATTCACTATTTCCGAGTCGGCATACACGCGAGCATATAAATCGCATCTTTTCTTACCTAATCTTTCTAAGTAATCATGTGGGTTTTCGTTATGGTACGATTTAGTATTGAGTATTTCTGATATTAATTGCTCTCTCGTTCGCGTATCTTGATATTTACGTTTAAGGAATGTTAAAATTTCTGTCACACTAGTGAATTCCTTATCATAGGTTGCAATTTTTGCTTTTCCTTTTAGCTTAGTTAATAAAGTTAATACTAATTTTGAATGGTTTATATCTTTATATTGGTTATTATCTTTACAATATAAGTCATACACAAATTTTGTATTTCTAATAAAATCTACTAATTGTAAAGGACCACCATCATATTCCGGAATTAATTTAAAATCATGATCTTTTATTTCCATAGCCATCTCTGAATTTGTATTTTCTAATAGTAATTGATCAATATTATCTAGATTAAAAGTTGTATATACTTGTCTTAATTGGTTTAATCTATCCTGTAAATTTGACATACAATAAACTTATAATTACTTATAATTACCATCAAGTATGTTGTCTTCAGTGGAAAAATCTTCTTCCTTGGTGCTGCGAAGTCTCAACAAATAGTTTTGAAACTCGGGTGATAAGATTTGAAAATCTTCAGAAAGTTGAAAGATACCTCTGTAGTCGTGGAGAATGCTTGCTATACTTGTATACGCAGTGGCAATCTTCCTCAAGACGGAGAGAAGTAGTTATGCTGCTTGATTTCGGTATTACACACGATTCTAAGCTCCGCAAAGTTACTTTAAATACCTTCAAAATTCCTCCCAAGTCCCACGTTCGGACGCCAGTTAAATATCTTCAAAGCACACAAGACTTTTTAAAAAGATTTATTTTGAATAACAAACATAAATGACGTGGTAATATACAGATCTAATCTAGCATAGTGACGGGCTAATGAGATACAATAGACTGACCTCCTTCTCTGATTCTCACGGGGTTTAAATAAGAGTCAGCAAAGGGGTGATTCATAGTTCTTAGAATGTTAGCACGGGTGCACTATAACTATATATATATATATATATATATATATATATATATATATGTGTGTGTGTGTGTGTGTGTGTGTGTGTGTGTGTGTGTGGGGGATTGGCAGACTGGGCCAATCAGCAGATCAGGAAATGCAAGAATACGGCTCAAGAGCGTCATCTAGCAGCACCTTGAAACTAGATGTACTGTCAGTGCCCAGTGGATTCATTCTGTTGTGGTCTCTGGTACTATTCATATTGCGTTGATAGATGTAACTTTCTTGCTATCGTACTCTACTTTTTATAATTCATTAAACATTGTGTTTCTTTCATGAATCCCGATCCGGCTATTCCTGATACCCCATCTTCTAGATATACATATTGATATATTGAGTCGAGCGATCCCTCGTGATGAGATATTAAACAATATCAAATGATCTTCCTTATAAAAAATGTTTTTTCTTTATTGAGTTACAACAGTTAGGGAGTGGAGCCTTTAACGACTTCGACAACAGCTTAACGTTAAACAATTATAAAGAATTAATTTAATCTTTTGAACTGCCCGTTAAGCGGCTAAGCGAAGAAGAGGCTAAGCGAAATATGCCAGAACTCTTGTCCCGAACGAAGACTATTTGATTAAAAGAAGAACTAAAAAAATTTGCTCCAATATACCAATATATTATGTTCTGTGAAATTATGTTTTTTTATTTATTCTTATCTCTTCTGGATTGAATAGTTTGTAGTAAAACACACTAATATATCTGATATATTGACTTTATTCGAATATCTAACTGTAAGGTAGAATATATCATTTCTAAGGATACATATATTCACCTGATTTACCCTCAACACCTCTCTGTTAAGTTCTAGTTGAATAATTAGAATATTTAGTTAAAAAGAGGCGCCATCTAACTATTCAACTACTAACAGATTTGATTCCTTTATTAAATCCTGAGCGTATTGCATTAGCGTGAATGTATACCAAATTACAATTTATTGCTCAAAGTATTCAATTAATTTATAATTTAGCTCAATTGTCTCAGAACCCAAATTAATTTACCTTAATTAATTAACGTGGTGATTAAAATGGAAGAATTTCAATTACATCAAATCGAATTGTATACACAATATATTTTATTAAGAATGTTTTAATAAATATTAACAATAGCATGAATAAAAATTATGAAAAGATTATATACTCTATTATATTACTAGTCGACAATAACAACTATTTCTAACATAATACAACGATGGCTTCAAGTCAGTTCTGTTTGAAATGAAATAAGTCCAGATCAAGACCTCAGCGTCTCAGAGGCTCTTTTTTTTATGACCAATTTGTGTTAATGAATATGTTTTCACAGCAAGTTGAGACCAGGTTATAACGTGCCTTGGTCACCCTGGCTGCGAAGTCCCCGATCCGGTCTGGGACTCCCTCTAAGGGATAAAGAAGGAATCCTGTTCTCCAATTACTCTTTATGAGGGACCATAAAAGAATCATCTGTATTCATTTGGGCCCTACCATCTGCGACCATTTCTATACCGATAGCCGCCCCATAGTACATTTTAGCATTCACCTCGCAAATTTTATCTCTAATTCTAGTTTCGCGCATGCGCTATTATCAAAAAACACCTTATACGACCGTTTGTAGGCCGACTTCAGCTCTAAAATTGTCTCAGCAGGCAACTTACGTGAGCTGGTCACGCGGGAGCCCTCAAGAAGTGAGTTAATCACTTTATATTTGTTTAGGAGTGTAATAGGTGATATCAAACCGAGATAGGCCATATTGGACGACCGAAGCACTTGCCTCTGCCGGATCACAGATGACCTCTAGCAATAGACCTCGGAAGCAAGACGGCTCTAGTAGCCGAGATACACGACCAGTGACACCCTAGGAATTCGTGAGTTCGAAACCCAACGGCACAACCTATTTTTAATTAATAATAAAATTAATTTAAATATTAATATATATTCGTGATATGATAATATGCAAGGTCTCTAGGGCTCCGACCCATTACCTGTAAAGTGAAAAAACCGAAACGCTCAAATAAGAACGTACAAATAACCTCCTCCGCAGCCAGCTCCATGGGAGAGATACCGCCACAAGCCAACACATCCAAAAAAGAAACCGCGATGATAGTCCCCTTTTTTCATGCCTAACACCTTTGAGGCGTTGAAAAATATTCAAGCAGATAAAATGGAAGTTATCAAAACACCTACCCAGCCCAAGCCGCCTGCTATATTCGTGCGTAATATAAGCAACTTTAAATAACTATGCTCACAAATAAGAAAAATATACGTGCCTCATTAGGTCACGGGACACTAAAATCTCTCCGGACACTCCCGATACTTATCGGGCCATTATAAAATATTTGGAAGAAACAAATGCCGACTTCCATACTTACCAACGAAAAAAAGAACGATCGCTCCGAGTAGCGAGCAGAAATTTGCATCTGACCACTCCAGCTCATGAAATATCATAGAAGACGAACTCTCAGCTCTCGGATTCAAAGTTTGCCAAATAACGAACGTGTTACGCGAGGATAGGCAACAAGATTAATCAATCAAAACGGCAATACCATTGTTCTTTGTCGATCTCGAGCGAACACCTGGAGTGGAGAAGATATGCGATCTAACACACCTGTATTACACTAGAATCGTCCAGTGCCATGAGTGTCAGGCATATGAGCACACAAAATCGTACTGCCTCCACCCTCCCAGTGCAGTGGGCAGCACAAAAGTGAATTGTGCAAGATGCCCCTAAAACCGCCTGCAGTATGCGTGCTGTGCCAGCAAGGCCATCCTCAAGTCCAAGGACGTCGTTGGCCAGAGAAAGAGAAGCCAGCTACAGTTAGCTCAAGAAGTGTCCCAGCCAGAAATTTAAGGCCATCTGTCACTTTTGCCGATGCCGTTCGCAACTGAGAGCAGTCACAGGCAGCACCCAGTCCTTGTCCGCAAGCTCATCTTCCTCAGCATTCCGTTCATCCCGTCAACCCACAAACTCAATCCCATCCTCACCCACACAACTCACATATTCCTCCACCTTTAAGTTCTTCGGACCTCACCAGCCTTTTAACCTCATTTCTTACAGAGTTCTAATAACCCCTCTCATATCCCTCCTAACAAATCTTGTCTCTTACCTTATCCCTGTTAAACAAAATCCATAAGTGAATTCTTCCGACTCCTTATCCATTCTCCTTTGGAATGCGAATGGTGTTCACACCCACACTGACGAATTAACAGCACTACTCCACGACAAGGACATCGAAGTAGCTCTCATTACTAAAACAAGACTTACAAGGAAACAACCATTTACTGTTCAACAGTACCAGACTTATCGAACTGATCACCCAGATGGAAGAGCTCATGCAGGTAACGCTGTCATCGTTCATAACTCACATAGTTTCTTTGGTAGCACATGATTTCCTTCAGTCCACAGCAGTGTCAATGAAATGCACTTTCCCCCTTACTCTAGCATTAGTGTACTACCCTTCCAATAAATCCATTTCTGGTTCCCAATTCATCTCCTTTCTAGACTCCATCGGACATCGTTTCCTTGTGGGTGGGAACTTTAATACGAAGTCAGATCATTGGGGGTCAAGATCTTGAGGACTTCTTTGCTGTCTGCACTCACATGGACACATTGCTCCACGATCTCTCCTGACACAGCCACCTATTGGCCATCAGATCCCAACCCAAATCCAGATCTCCTTGACTTCTTCTTCTACAATAGTTTAGAAACACTAAACTATTCATTCACGCGACTCGATGACCTCTCCTCCAATCATAGTGCTTTATTATTAACCATTACTCAAAGACCAATTCACAAATTGCCTTCTCCTTCATTTATTAGGGGCCCAGTTGACTGGTACCACTTCTGGTACCTCCTTATTAATTCCGCAGACCTAGACAATGCAGTGCATTCTTTCACTACTCTGGTCTAGAGCTCGGCTTGGAAGGCATCGTCACCCCAAAAATTCACAATCAAAATCGTTTACCTCAGCATCTCAAAGACGTAATCCAATCCAAACGCCACTCCGCAACAGTGTGATTAACATCCCGACATCCTCCTGATCGTCGCTCATACAATCAGTACTGCATATTGGTAGAGTGGCAATTGGCATCCTTCCGTCCCGATTCTTTCAATTCCCACCTACCTCTCTGTCTGCCAGGGATAACTCTCTGTGGAATGTAACTAAAAAAATCTTAAAGTATCATCCTGTTTTACACCCACTCCGTCGTGATGATGGGTCCTGGGTGGCTTCGGATAGGGATAGGTCGGAAGAATTCACTCTGCATCTTTCCCATACTTCAAGATCTTTTGAAGGTGTGTGCCCCGGCCAGAAGTGACACAGATTTGCATTTCTATTATAATACATTATGAACCAGAGTGTAGGGTAATTTACATATTTTTAGCGCTTCGCTATATATCGCTACAAACATATTGAAACAGTGATAGATATGATCTGATCGAGAAGAGGGTGTCTTATAATTGAGAGGTGGCCACAACATGCCCAATGAGATAAATGTTGTCATTCATACCATATTTACAATTCATCATTCACTCGCTCATTCATAAAATATTTATAAACAGCCCAGAGGCCTCCAAAATCTACATCGTTGTCACCTCCCTCGCATTCGAAAGAGGAAGCGGAGTCTTGGGAAGTCCCCCACGCTCCTCGGTCAGCCGCAGCAACGGATAGTGTATAATAGGGATGAGTGGTGCAGTACAATGACTGTGCTGCACGATTAGGGTGGTTAGATAGGTTACTATGGAATTTCATGAACTTGGAAGAGATAAGTTCAATAATGTATATTAAGATCGGTATGAAGGGTTTTGTTTCTGGCGTAATAAAGGGCACTTACTATTGTTCTCAGGACTTTTGATTGAAAGGATTGGATAGCTTGATGTTCGACGTTTTTGCTGTACCCCCATAACTCTATTTGTTTGGCATACTAGTATAATTTGATGTCCCAATGAACATGACAAATACAAGAAATCCCATGTAATAAAATGATGGATTACTATTTGTTCAATTCAACTCGGTATGAAACAAAAAACTTCCCTATCATATTCAATAGAATATTAAATTAAATATATCAACGACTTGATTAAATACAATATAATTGATTCCAACTTAAATGGACGTTAATCAAAACCGTCATTAAATCATTTAGTAAAAACGTAACCCATAATTGTATGATTACCATACCTACGGACTTTTGACCTTTGAATAGCCTGCCATTTGTTTTTATTGGCAAACGATTCAATGATTTTATAGTTTGCATGGACGTAAATACTGTTTCAAAAGGTAAATTACTACCATTGCAAATGTACTTACTCTCAACACATCTTGTAATGGTCAGGTGTTTTGTATACACTAATCGTAAAATATTTATTTATTTTGATGAGTTTAAATTAATTTCACGCATTAGAAGTGATTTGAAAATTCGTATGATACGGCAATTAATATTTTAAACAACTGTTCAATGGACTAGGTATCAATTTTAGGGTGGCCGTCTTTGAGAGGACCAGATCATTACAGCTCAGGAGAACATTGGCACCTGGAGATTATCTTTCCACGTGAATGGATACATTCTTGTGGATTTCGGAATGCAACAATACATTTCGGGTGGAAGCCATTTCCAGTATGTCTGAATAAAAGGTCGTGGGGTCAATCGACTGAAGTCCCTTTCCGTGGTGTAATAGCCTTTCGAGCTCACCACTGGCTCCCACTTATCAATTGCCCACTATCAAACCTACCGAAATACTCAAAGAAAGAGATTTTTTTTATTTCAAAATCAAAATCGACTTGACGAATCGTTTGAAAACTTGCTTGATGTTCTATCATTCTTAACTGAGAATTTCAAGTATGTATAATCTGCTAAAAAGATCTTAGATATCATCGTTTCGTGAACTGACTACAATTTCGTTGAGATGTAATAAGTTTTAAATAGGAATAAATTTATTGCATATAAATATGTTCATATGGGAGATTTTCAAAGTAATGGAAGCAGCTGCAGTGATACGTAGCTGTTGGAAAGTAAAATGATATTTCAAAGACAAAATCATTATTCAAGGACATGATCTTCTAAAAATGTATAATAGCCTTTCGAGCTCACCACTGGCTCCCACTTATCAATTGCCCACTATCAAACCTACCGAAATACTCAAAGAAAGAGATTTTTTTTATTTCAAAATCAAAATCGACTTGACGAATCGTTTGAAAACTTGCTTGATGTTCTATCATTCTTAACTGAGAATTTCAAGTATGTATAATCTGCTAAAAAGATCTTAGATATCATCGTTTCGTGAACTGACTACAATTTCGTTGAGATGTAATAAGTTTTAAATAGGAATAAATTTATTGCATATAAATATGTTCATATGGGAGATTTTCAAAGTAATGGAAGCAGCTGCAGTGATACGTAGCTGTTGGAAAGTGAAATGATATTTCAAAGACAAAATCATTATTCAAGGACATGATCTTCTAAAAATGTATCCATTTTAAATTTAGTCTAACCAAAAAAAAAAAAAATGTAATCCAGTGCGCCCATGTCTGTTCCCCGTTTTAAAACTCTCTTGTCCTTCTAAACACAAAAAAAAAGTTTTAAAACTTCGCAGATCAAATCCTTAGAATTTAACATCTCTCAAGCTTCGATTTTAGCAAGATCATCTGACTATAATAGTTCTCGTATTGTCCGTAAATCTAATATTTTTTCATCGCATTCCGGTAATTTCTGCGCAGGGTATTTTTGGTTTAAATCTACTTTGAGAGGTTTAACTATGAGCCAACTAAGCAAACATATCAGGTTAATTGGCAATGGAAGTTTGGATTAGGTGTTGATGAATGTCAACTGTTTGACATAATATGAATTAAATTCTTCATTTTTGGTCTTCTAGAGGGGCCACAACTAATAAAATTGCCTTTTGTCAACTACGTGGTAGAGATTTATTTATTTTTCATAAAGTTTCCTTCTAATTCTATCTATTCCCAACTAAATTTATTATTACTATCTTGTTGATTTAATAGTAATCTTACATATTTGTATCTTAGTTATAGGTATCTACATTAGCATTTCGTTAACAAAATCATTCTTAGTGATAAAAATCGTTTTTTAGTTTGTGAATTATCACAATAAATAATTATTACTACTTTGTATGTTACTAATTTTGTGATCTAGGAAGTATTCTAGACCTGTGACCACATCCGAAACACAATAATGGGCTTACAGTTTTTTAAAACATTTTAATTTATTTAATTAAGCTATTTTTAGATTTAAAGTGTTCTTTGATGAAATTCACTAAAATATCTTATACAGAAACCACAAATTAAACGTCATTTTAGCCACTATAAATAGCTTTTTCTGTTAATATCTTAGCTATTTACAATTTGTTCAAAAATACTGAGTAGTTTTTCAAAATCTCTTTATGTTAAATGTCCTCAGTTTAAAAGTTGACCATGACCACAAGCATTAATATCACTCAACGTTCTCGCCTTTTTTCTTTCATACTTATTTCAAAGATGCAATTTAGTTTATGGTTAATCTAATAAAAATTTCAGGTGATATAAAAATCTTTTGAATAATTAAATAAAAATGGTGAGGCTACTGAACTTGAATTAAAAGCATCATCTCATCAAACAATCTCACGCCATGTCTGGCCAATATAGCTTAGAACACAATTCTTCAAGAATTAACAATATCAACAACCCTCATATTAGATAAGAGATATTGATAGTTTCATTGTCGGATATCTACCCAGTAGATTGCAACCGCTGCTTATAAATTTAAATGCAAATACAGCTACACATAAATAGTAGAATCGTTTCTTACAGATGTTGCAAGGAGCACAATGGCAATTACGCAATGCAGTCATGCAACCGCAGGTTTGCCTAACTAACCTTCATTAGGCTCCTCCTAAGTCGTGATATTCTGTCATTAAATCCTGAATTCAATGCATCCTTAGATAGTTAGCCTATTTGAAATATCACTTAAAAAATGATTAGCTTCCCTCGGCTTATTGGATGTGTCAGACTTCTTAAGCTTATTCTCTGATCTCGTATATAATCCAACCATACTCTACAAGCCCAAATACTCCATAAGTTTTGCCAAATGGCCAAAAGCGAATTGTTTAATTTATCAATAGTTTGGTTTAAATATCTGATAATTTTGATTTCCGTAGGTTAGTTTCATTAACTAGATATATACTTTGACAAAAAAACTTTTTATAATAGATTGGGTAAGAATGAGTCAGTTACATTTTCACAAAGTGTACATGATGGTCTAAGGGATAATTTGTTTCTGAGATTTTGTCGATTACTTAATGAGACCCTTTTTCTAGAAGCCATAATCAATATATTAGCAACCGAAAGCTATTATAGAAGCTTTCGAAATTTATAGCTCACAACATTTCGCATAATATGTTGTCCGCTACCTGCTCTAAAAGTAAAATATGTCTTGTATACCTTCTTATTTACTATAGCGAACCTTAAAATCAGGAGCTGGTACATTGATTTACCATCAAAAAATGGGTGTGCGTGCCAGAAGTTGTGGAATGCCAAGCAACCTCAGAAAAAAAAACTTGCGAAAAGCCAACACGAACCCCTGCAGTGTCCAATATATATTTATACGGGAGGAGTGGAGGAGGATTTGTGGAGAAAATGGCCGGTACTTCGTATTCATTTGCCGGACGTGGGACAGTCTTCATGAGCTATAATGCGCCTACAAATAGCCACATTTGCTCGCCTGAGAACGACTCCTTATTGACTCCTCCTATCGCGGATCACGGTTCCCTCCTCTAGGATTATCTAAGGGGAACCACCCACCCGTGTGAGACAATTTACACGGGACAATTTCCTGAGGCCCGGCCCAATCTTGATGCTTGCTCGCTCCTAGACCTTCCGGATTACAGGATTTAGTTGCCATTTGGGAGCTTTAAGGAGCCGAGATAATGGCATCCAACTGGTTTCCGGCAGATGTTTCCCTGCATACCTATTAACTAAAGACCATTGGCTAGGTAGTATTCATTAGTAAGGCTAATTCTACATTTTCATGGCAGAGGGCAAAGTGATTATTAATTACCAAGTATTTTAATAATATCCTGGGCCTTCAACACTTTTAAACAAATATTTATTTAACACATAGTGGGATATCACTAATTACTGCTAATATATTAAAACAGATATAAAATAACGAAACAAAATAAGAAATTAATTTTTTTGTTTTATATCCCCTTTATTAATTTTATTTACATTTAAAAAAAATATAGATTCTACATTGAATCTATTTACAAAATTGTACTTCGTGCTTACTACTACATAGTATTCTACACTATACTATGTAGCGTAACGACATTTTTTGTTTTCGAAAATTTAAAAGGTGATACGGCCTTTAACCATGTCTTATATCACTGTAAGAATTATATTAGACAATATAAAATAAAAATGCGCATATTCTACAAAAAAGAGATATATTCTTGAATAATAATATAAATTGAAATAAATACAAACATACAATATATAAAGATAATACAACAAGAACTAAAATTTCTGCACAAATACACATGCACACACTAA
Source organism: Acanthosoma haemorrhoidale (assembly GCA_930367205.1). NCBI lineage: Eukaryota > Metazoa > Arthropoda > Insecta > Hemiptera > Acanthosomatidae > Acanthosoma > Acanthosoma haemorrhoidale. The sequence goes on from OV884011.1 coordinate 143,854,814, forward strand.
TTCACAATTGGGCAATTATGTTAATACATATGTACCTAGAATTACACGCTAAAATAGAAAAAAAAAATAAAAATGTTATTTACTTATTATTATAAGAGACACTTCAGACAGCTGTTCTGTAAATGCTGGATCCTTGGCCTATTTTAGGTCGGACTACTCGCAGACACGTTTAGGAAACAATGCACCTATCTGTCCACAAAATTCTATTGATTTAATTTTTGAGCTAGTAGGACTATACTCTACGTGTTCAAATTATACGTATTCGTTTATACGTATTCAAGTACGAAATACATTGATGCAAACGGTTCATGAGCTTCCTTGAAGTTAATAATATATTGCTTATGGCTTTGAGGAAATACTTTGTTTTTCATGCACATTGGATGTATACTCTTAAAATATAAATTTAATTATAGAAACAAATATAAGTCAATTTAGGTGAAAATTGAAAAAAAAATTTTTGCCTATCATAACAGTGACTTTTTGCAAAATTTTTAATTTATTAAGGAAGTAAATTTGTTCTTCGATTATCTACTCCATAATTATGATTAAGTAGCTGTATGTTGGCTCAAAGAGTTTTTAATTTTTTTGTTCAGCAATTATTTGTGACTACTTCTTTTTGAAGTTACAATTTTAATTGAATAAATACTAATCCTAAATAGTTCAATGGATTTTATTCAGATAATAAGTTTTATTTCTCCAATAGGCCAAATGTACCTCACAAACACCGGCAGCATTATCATTAAGCCTTCATTCAAATAACCCACAAACAGTTCCAGTCTGAAATATATTCTACAGCTAGGCTATGTCTAATTAAATAACATTTAATTATGTATAAAAGATAATATAATTTATTTTCTGATTTTTGACGGTAAAAAATGAAACAGTGAGGTGATGCCTGGTGAATTTTATCATCTTTGTATCATGGATCAATTCTATAAATAAGATATATTTTTTATATATTGATACATTTTTTGTATATTCAAAGTTTAAAAATTTGTCATGCCATCGATCACCAGACATGGTGACAGGTTACACTGTGGTGACAGGGTATCATAAAATGCAGATAAAGAAATCAAAGATAAAGTTTTGCAAAGGTTTGACCCACAAAAATGGGATGTGCCTCGTTAAACACCGGAGTCAACGTAGTCCAAAGCTTTAGATAGCTCAGTTATCCCACTCCTATGGATTCAGATTTTCATAAACTGAAAAAAATTCCGTAACACGCGTAAACTCTAGGAGCTAAATTTATGATTCATTTACCATAGAAACTTGGTGTATTTTTTTGACCACATTACCTGGTTGTATTCAAATGCATGAGCTTTGAGCGAGTAATGACCGGAATGCCCGCGCTTTATGATTCAGAGGTATATGTGATGAATGAGATCAATAATCACTGTTGCTTATTGTAATTTTATTTCAATAAAAAGAGTTTCTCATAAATAATCAATTGAGACCTGATGCAGTATTGTGTAGTTTTAAAAGTTGAAGAGAACGATGGAATATTAAAATAGTACTTTTTCAATTTTCAACTTCAAACATTTATGATTGAAAACATACATATAAATTAATACACGATCCTTATATAAATAACTATTATGCCGAGTTACATTTTAAGAAGGTAGTGACTGATTCTTGTTGCTTGTATACTTACTTATCTCAATTAAATGACTGGTGTTACAGACCCAGTTAGAGAGAATTGAATAGATAGAAACTTTGCAAAAATTAATATACAACAAAAATATCTAAATTTTAATTTTAAGTTCATTGTCAGCCGTGAATACACAAAAGTGTAGGGCAATTTGTTGGGAAATCGGTTGCTATATTTGTAAAGTAAGTTGTTATATTTTTAACATATTTATTAATTAACGAATTGCATACATGCCCAGTGATATGCCCTTGGATCTAAGACGTCAGTATTCAAACAAGACAATCAAAGAGAGCACATTCAAAAAATATATGTTGTTGTTGTAAAGAATTATATTTATAATTTTTAAAACGTCATACTATTTAGATCGTCTTTTTAAAACTTTTTAAAAGTTGTATTTTACTGATTTTTAAAAAAAAAATTGATCGATATCGAAACAAAGCAAAACTAAATAACATGTAACATTTATGTAAAAGCAAAACACAGATTTAGAAATGGCAAAATAACAACTAAAAGTAAAATAGGTATTTATTATTTTTGCTTCTTGCTTTCCCTGTATAAATTAGCGGCTCGGCCAACTTTCCAAATTACTTTCAAATTACTTTAGAAGCCTTCTAGGTTTTTTTCAAGGATTCTTATTAATTCGTTAAAAATTCCACCAACAAGGTACTGAAAAATTCTGAGCCCCTACTGACTCGGCACATACTTAAATCGTACGTATAAGCAAAATAAATTGTTTAAGCTTATACATTTTATTAAAGTGAAGTTAACATGTTTTTAGCTTTCCGTTTCCATTTTACTACAGTTTTTGGAGCTTCAATTCTGCTTATATTACACACTTATATATATCATTATCACATTCTCTTGTTTATGGATCATAAACTTTTACCGAATACTTATTATTAACGTGTCTTCAAGAACTATTAGCTTTGCCTACAGAGTTTACTTTTAATTCACTATAGTTAAATTGCCCAGAAGATTGACATAGATCGTCCCCCTCTACTCTGCCACTCTAGAAAGCCACGCCTCCTCGCCCCTTTCACAAGGGTTGTTGCCTTGTTACTTGATGTCAATCCCTAGTATCTAAACGCATCTCATTCCAGTGTTAGCTGCCTTCGAACCATTTAATATGAATGTTATTTTGCACTGAGTAGTGCCCACGTGGATGGTTTAAAAAAACATCCAGATCACAGGGGTGTCTCATGTCAGCATATATGGGAATTTAAATAATATAATCTGTTATTGTACATTATCTTTAACTGAAGGCCAATGAATGATGAAACTCTGGAATTCTCTTCATAGAATCAATTCTTTACTAAACAATGATTCTTAAAAGTATTCTCATGGCTGTTTGTGACATATTTACTATTTCGCATCATTTCATTTTAATTAAACCTTAATTTTTTTTATTACGCTGGCATCATTATATGAGCCGCCAATAATATATATTCGGCCGTCCTTGGAATATTGCACACGATGAGCATATTGCCTTCATTATCTCGAACGAGTGACTTCAATGCCCTTTATAAATTCACTATTAATTAAATTGAAATATTTGTGTGGATGAATTGTAAACGTTGATTAGTCCAGTAGTCACAATATCACATGTGCCAAGGCCTAAAATTTTAAACGTACAACACATCGAATTTTGTGGTCCTTTTGATAAGGAATCATTAAAAATCTCTGAAAATGAGCCATTATCAGAATAGTATTGCATATATATACATTAGGATATTTTGCCCACTTGTAAATAACAAATGTTCATTGTGGGTAGCCCAGGTTTTTTAAATGGGTCCACTAGGGACGTGACCAGGGTGCAACTCTGTCAAATTCCATTGTTTTGGTGACTAATTAATTAGAGTTAATGCAATTTCGAAAATTACACAATTTCTTGTCTTTCTTGTGTAACATTGAATTAAGTCTGTCAGAGTGGTAAAATTTGGAAGCAAAGTAGCAATTTATCCAACAATGTAGCAACTTAAATATATATTTTTGCGAAGTTAATAAGTAAAATATCCCTTTAATTAACAATCGGCTGGAAAAAAAAATCGTTTCCTGTCCCCGATACAACTTCAACAATCGCCTGATCAATGCTAAGCTACAATTATAGAATTTCCAAGAAATCGTTGCTCAAACTGGAGTAGCAGTTTTGAATTAAATGCCCAATCAAAATTTAATATTTACATCAATTGAACTGCTCAAGCTGAATACCAATCGTATTGAAACGAATTTGTGTTTCAAAATGATAACTTGAATAGGCACGTGCTGTTTTTGGTGGCATAACCATTTCACTATCAGTAAAGATAATTAGAACTGATATTACGGTGAAATCTCCTAAACCTAATATGCACAGCCGAAATATCTGACCCCTTAGGAATAAATTAGCTACAATCAATACACTTAATTATATAAACAGATATCGTCCGGCTATCATCGGATTGGATAACTCTAAAGACATTTTCGCATTTAACATTTTTCATTTTTCTTTATATCCCCTTGCTATTATAGGTTATGGAATTCAATATAGATCCTAGATAAATGAATCTATTTACAATAAGTAAATATTATATGTCCTGTAGCTTGGAAATGTATACAATTTTACACTGAAATTTGCGGTTGTTACAAAATATAATGTGCATTATACATTCATTTTCCGTACATGTAACATTTTTCATACGTAAACAACACATGTAAATAAACATTCCATTTACTGTATTAAAATAAAGTAAACGAATTAAGGGGTGTTGCCGTCTGCATGATAGAACTCGTATTAGTGGCCAAAATTACTTGGTTTTATTTGTTAAACCGATTATATATATCTGTACCTCGGAGGGATACAACACGAGCTCCTTTGGATTCGTCCCACATAATACAATGGACTGACGAATCAGAAGAATCAAAAAGGGTGTAATTCAACGTCCAAAGTTTTCTCTTGTAAAAGCTTATGAAATTTGTTATAAGGGGTGACGGCAAACATTTTTGAAGATCACCCGTTAATACCTTAAGTGTTGTATCCCTCCGAGGTACAGATATATTACCTGCATACGTATGTAGATGCGTCCACTAGTGCAAAATTCAAGGTTTGTTACCAATAGTCACTAATTCAGGAGTCAACGAATGTGGTCTTCGGAAAGAAAAACCCGAGTTTACTACACATTCCATTTATAAATAACCAATTTTATTATATCCATTTATTGTCAATCAAAAAAATGTACATACGATCTTTCTGAAAAAATAGTAACGATATTAATTCTTTAACTAATTAAATCTATATATTATTATTAGTGATTTCCCTGTTTCTGTTAGGTTGGTAACTTCAATCAGCTGTGTGTTATTGAAGCCAGTGATCTCATTGATCTCTACTGTCCCTTTCGCATTTTTTTGTTATGTGTCTCCAATAACAGCTGTTCTGTTTTGTTTTTTTTCTAATTCGACCAGTCATTTGTCTTATTGAAGTTAAGTCTCTTGTTGATCAGTCATTTCTTTGTGTAGGATTTTGTTACCATCTTCTTTAATAACTCATTATCTGAGACGCGTTGTTCTCACACTAACCTTTTACTGCATGATAAATACCCTACAGCGGTTATTTGTTCTACAATTAAAAGCCGGTGGGAAGGTATTTGCCCCAGTTGGTTGAGGAAAAGCAGCGGCGGAACCGACCCACGGTTGGTTTATACCTGGATACAGCGGGGAGTGTCCACAAAGGAAACCGTTGTAAAAAACAATACTGACTCTTCAAAGCCATATGCAAATAATACCTGGAGAAGCAGAAGTAAGCGAATGAGGTCCCACTAACAAGTGGGGACAACTTAACTGACCATGTATGCATCAATATCTCAATTTCCAGTTTAGCCTTGATCAGTCATCAGCCTTCTTTGACGATGCCAGCAGGATAACCTTTTCAGGTGCCGGCCTCAAGAGTGTGGTTAACGGTGACCATTAGCAATCATTAGCTAAATAATGTTTTAAGTTCAAAGAAACAATTAATAACACGATTACAGCAGTTTATTATTGTAGGGCATCAATTGTTAATTCCTGGTCAACTTAAGACGTAAAATATATGTTAGGGGGCTAATAGATTCTTTTATTACAATACATTTATCTTATTATTCAATACGAATAGGTTTTAATAAATATGGATGCCATGTTTAAAGCCAGTTATATATTGCCTCTATATAATATGTAATATGTGTATATAGTATGTAAATATATAACATGTATATTGCCTGTAAACCTGGAAAACAAAACCTTGCGCAGCTCTTAATAAATAAATTGAATTATTTTTTTTTAAACCTATAGTGGCACCTTCATTTCTAGGGTGCTGGGCTCTGTCGCATATTTTTATTACTTCTAGACCTAAATAATGTAGATTTTTTTTAAACTTGACAAGTCAGCCTCGATCCAAGTGACCATACTTTTCACCTTTCATAATTGAAGCTGTTGGTCGATAATAAAAACAAAACAGTACATATTTCGTAGACAAGTTATTACAATCATCCAAGTTGCTAATAGCATCTCATACAACTAACGTCATTATAATATCTAAAGACATAATTTTAATAACATAAATATAAACAAAAAATATATATATTTGTATTAAAGTGTTATTTTAATTAAGAGGCAGGAACTGTTATTCATGTTTTCCCATTTCAATGAATAACGGTTCCTGCGGTTTGCTATATACAGGTTGCTACACATTTTAATCACTTATGGTACTAGGAGGTATTTTTATCGACAAGTGAAATTACTTCCCACCGAAGGATCCTAACCCGCGATGCTGGATTGAGTTGTCTATTTAGAAGGAGTAGTTGTCAGTTAAATAATCTTGTAGAGGAGAGTCTTTTAAAAAACTTTATTATGAATAAGAATCAAATAACTGGTGTATATACAAATATTAATCAGTTACAGCGTTAGAACATACTCTGTTGAATGCTTAGACACAAGTGAGGGTGTCTTTCTTGGCCCTAAGCAGGTAGGAAAGGGTTAGGATTTTAGGGGAGTAAATGGTTTCTTACAAAAAACAAGGCGACCATAAGTCTCAACTGAGGTACATGTTTCTACTAAAAATTTAAGATATAATGAGTATTATATAACTCCTCCATTATTTAATATTCTTGTTCCATCCAGAATTAGGAGCACAGGGAACGTTCAAGTCAAGCTTGAGTGTAGTAAAATCTGCTAGGGGAAGATATTTGTGTTGATGCTAAGGTAGGAAGATATTTGTGTTTTTTATATGATACAATGAGGTTCTTACATTTGGTTCTGCTAGTGGCAGGTCTACAAATACATGGACTATTGCCTCATGTGTAATACAATGTATTTTGCTCATAAGCCATAATATTACTGATTTTCTTGGAGTTAATATTACATTTTAGTGTATGTATTAGCTTTGAGTCATTTAGTTTGTTATATAAGTGTGTTAAAGTTATATAAATATCATGAAAAGCTGCTTCTTTGCCAATGCTTATCATATTGCCTCTACCCTTATTAAAATTGTCATTTATTAATTTAATATCCGTCTTAAATTTCTCTATAATTTGTTTATTCATATTTACTGTCTGTTCAATTTTACCTTCGGTATTATAGTTGTTACGTTCAACTTCGCTTATGACATTGTCATAATGTTCTTTGTCCGTAGCGTCCATAGTACCAGTTAGTCAGCTAATAGCCGTTCCTAGTCCATTTATCAATCCACGACTTTGTCTTCTATTATTATTTCTCAGTAAGTCAATTTTATTCTTGGTTTCATGTTTCAATCTACTATCAAAGGTTGTTAAGTTGTTAAGTTATTATTGAGTAGAGTATGTTTTTGTATATTGGTTAGTTCTGAATCTAATAGGCTTATGTTATAAAAGGGGTATGTTTTGAAGTACTTTTCAATTACTTTTGCGTTGTTTAATGTGTAGTGTAACATTCCGTTAATGTTAGTCAGGTCAGTTACTTTACAGAGAAGTTATTGCAATTCATAGATAGCATTGTCTAAATCAGCAGAAGTGTCTTTATTGTTATGTGAAACATATTTCCGGGGTGTCAGATGTTTCTCGCGAGGTTGTTTAATATTAAACAATTTAATTACAGCAATGAAAATTATCATGCTTTCGATGGGTAGTAGTTTTTATGTTTAATTGTTCATCAGAAATTGTCGGAAGGTCTTCCCGACTTTGGTTTAGGTTTTCTGCTCGATCAGCCTTTTATTATTTTTGTCTTTACTAAGTCATTTATTAGGCTTTTATCATCATGATATTTTTGAACATATTGTTATTTCATTGATTTCTTTTGTTGGTTATTTTGTTTAGTTATTCCAAACGTTTTACTTAGTTTTCCATTTAAGGTATTGTTGTATGCAATAGTTGCTAAAGAAAGTTTGTTAGTTAGCATCTTATTGGTTATTTTTTGATTATTTAATGTCCTTAATAATTCGATTAATGTGTTGTGGCCACGATTCAAAAGTCCTAAAGAAACTCAGTTATTAGGTGTTATATACATTGGTTGTATTCGATTGGTTTCAAGGAAGTTAGTAACTAAGTTATTTTTATACTCTTTTCCGTTGTCCATTCGTATAGAATTTGGTGTCAGGTAATGTTCTAAGTATTGTTTTATTACGTCACATATATTAATTAGTACTTGTTATAGTTTTCACGGTTCTTGTGAATATTCTTTTTGAAAAAGTATCAATTATAGTGATTATGTATTGTCTTTCGTAGTGTAAAGTATCAATCATTAAATCTTCAAAAGGTTTTTCTGGTGTAGGTGTTAACATAAATTTAGGTTTAATTGGTTTCCGTTCATACTTAGTTTTTCTACTTATGCATTTATTAATGTAATCAGTAATAATTTCTTTCATAGAGGGGAAATAATATTGTTTTCTTAATTTGTCATAAGTCTCACTTGTTCCTCTGTGTGAGGTCCTTCCTGTTTGATAATTGGAAATAATCTCGTTTTGTTCGTCCTGTTACATTTAGTACATGATTTTTGTATCTTTTTATCTTAACAGTAGGATATTTTTTCTGCATCATTCTTGAAAAAGTATTGAATTGTTCATCATACCAAACAGTCATTACACTGAGTTTTGGTTCACAATAAATTCCATAAACATGTTTCGGGTGTATAATTTGTTCTAATATTTGCTCTAATTCTTCTTCATTAATGAAATAAATGTCATATCTTCTTTTATTAAACGTTTTGGTAAATTGTACGTTTTTATGTTGCAAATCGTAAGTTATTATAATTTGGTGTTTTTCAACGTTTACATTTCTGTCATTGTCTACAATCCATATTTGCTTATTAGAAGAGCGGTGGGAGTGTTCAGTCGCTTCATTAGAACTTACGTTGTCTTTTATTATCTGTTCATCTATTTGTTGGGGAATAAGTTCTTCTAAATCTGAAGTTAATGCGTCATATTCTGGACTATCTTCCACTGGAAGTAATTCTATTTCTTCAAAGTCCATGTCATCATCACTGTCTACATTATTCAATTCTTGTGGTAAATTTTCATTTGTTTTAAATATTTCTCCATTTTTACTTTGGAGTACCACAAGTTCATCCAAAATCTTGTTTTCAATGCGGTCAGAAATTATTAATTGTTTTATGGTATTTATGGTATGGTTCATCTATATAGTAGATTTCATGTTCGAGCTTATGATTTATACCGTTTATTATTATTTCGTCATTATGACATTATATTTCGGCTCTTAATTCCTTCATTGTCTCGTATCATAACATAATGTCGAAACGGTTGCTGAATGGATATATTAACGTTTTTACCTTTGGACTAATACCTAACAGCGGGTATAAGTCTATTGTTGCACTGTGTGTACCTTCAGCTTTTTCCGTCAGAGTTTTAATGACAAAGTCTTCGCGATTAATTTTTGTTCCCTCGGGTAATGCATTTGGATTAATATAATTTTTGGAAGCTCCAGTGTCAATTAGCCAAGTTTTGCCTTTTTTATCTTTAATTTTCAATAACGAGCCCGTGTAATTTAAATAATATTCTGGTTTAAAGAGGCGGATCGTTGTTGTTCGTGCTGTAGTTTAAAAAAATCATTTTGTTTAGCTTCTAAGTAATTTAAACGTTCAGTATTATGAACTCTGTTACTCACGGTTCTCTTGGAGACAGTTTGGTTCTCTCTTTGTTGTTCGTTTTGACTAATATCTTGAGGTGGTTTATAGAAGTATTTTCTTTGTTTATGTCGTTTCCGTGATTGGTTATGTCTTTCGGTATTGTCTCGGTTATAAAGTAGTTTGGTGTATACCGTTGGTAATTTTGTCGCGGTCTTTGTTGATAATTTTGTTTTTGTATTTGGTCTTGTCTTGCTTCTCATGGTTTTTTAAAATTAGTATCATAATTTTTTCCTAGGTAATTGGGGTTTCTCTGTTGTTTGTTATAATATTGTTGTCTAGGTTTTTGTCTGCCAGTTTTGTCATAAGTTTCTTCCATTATTTCGATTGCGGAAGTGGTTAATGTTCTTTGTAAGTCGCGAAGGTTATTATTGTTAGTAGTACATCGTAAAAAGTTTCTCAGTTCTGGTACGAATTGTTTTATGCAATGGTTTGTTATCAGTTCGTCGTATGCATTCATTTCGTATGTTTTCTGTAAATATTCTTTTAAATCGTCCAGTAGGGCAGTTGTAGGGTTATTAGTTTAATTGTAAATGTTATTGGATGTTCGTTTCTATGCATTGTCATTTCTAATATTTCCGTTATTGAACGTTTGATAGTAAGTGACAGTTTGATAGAAGATAGAGATAGTCCCGGAAATATCTCAAAATTTTGCTTGGTCTGTTAGTTTGATCGATTTGGTGTAGGTAAGTAATTGTCGTAAATTGTATTCTCTATGTGAGTTGTCTAATGATCCTACTGTAGAGGCAACATATAATAATTGGTTTAAAAAGGTGACTAAGTCGCTTGGGTTTCCATTAAATTCGGGGATTTGTTAAAATTCAGTGGCTTTAATTAGTTCCTTCCGTTTCTGTTGTGTAATTTTTCTTAAAATGTTAAGTCTGTCGGTTACTGATGTCATAAAGTCAGAATGTGTATAATAATTGTATTTACCAAGTGAATGATGTCTTCAGTAAAGTCGAGTTTTCATTCTTCCTTCAACTCCTCAGATATATAACAAAATTCTTGAGGTGAAAATCTATTGAAATAGATCAGTACCCAATATCGGCGAAGATCTGTCCTGTGGGGTATCTTTCCAGAGGTATTTGCATCGGCCTTCTCACGCTATTGGAGTGATCTCACTGTCCGTTGCCAAATGAGTTATCTCTAGATGGTGGACTACCGTGATGGAGCCCGCCTTAAGTACCCTATCCAGCCTTGTCCTCCCCCAGTAGGGAGGGCTGGCAAGGGTTGCTTAGGCCTGCAGTTGGTTCCCACACATGTGGTAAGGTACCCGCGGCCGACGCCTAATTACCCGTCCAGCCCTGTCACCTGGGAGAGGCTGCAAAAGGGTTGCTTAGAACCTGCTGGTTCCCTTACTCATATGGTGAGGTACCTGACTGACAGCTGGTGACCCATCTCGTGTGACTTACTTGGCCCCCTTTTTATTGCTTACCACATTTACAATGATTTATATTTGTTCATGTTATTTACATTTGTCTATAATACATTTAGTTCATGTTATTTACGTTTGCTTACAATATATATACAATAGAGTATAGGGTGATTTATCTTTATGTAGTTAGCGGTCGCTACACCTATTCTATAATTTCTATTCCTTATTTTTCAATGAGCTGCTTTTATAGTAAGCATCCTTGGGCATGAAATAATACTACCACACAAAATGTTCCCATGAGTTAAATAATCTTTGTAGAGGAGAGTCCTTAAAAGAATCGAAAGAAAAGCTTTATTATGAAGTACAATCAAAACATTGGTATATACAAATATTAAGAGATCAGTTAGGACATACTGGGTGGAATTTCTCTAAAGCTGAGATATATATGTATCAGAAAAAAATCTGGGAAGTGGGGAGGTCTTGGAGGGATACGGTTGCTTACTTAAAAATAAAAGGGAATCATCAGTGATTTCCATGAAGTCACGAGGCAGGTATACAGTTCTGTTCAAGCCCCTTCTACTTGTTCTTAGTATTATAAAACTTATAGATAAACTTAGTTTCGTAAAAGTGGCCGCTTTAATTGGCCGGTTTCATATAACTATATTCCAGTTATGTCCTACATATTTATTTTATTATATATTATACATCAAAATTTTTAATTTTTACATCCTACTAAAAGTTTTAGAATAATTTTTTTAACATCAAGTAATTAATTAATAATGAGTTTTCTAATGATGTATGTACAATTATGTCTTCCCAACGTCTGCGTTTTACGGAAAAAAACTAACCGAGTCCATACTAAAGAGAATCGGACCTACATTTTTCACGTAATTTTTTTTCTCTCCTATGATTGTCTAGTAGCCGACACATCACTAAAATAATCTGAGGACCGACATTGCATGTGAATAAACACACAGATACAGTCAAAACAATCAAGATTTTTCATTTCGATCACTGCACTTCCTGGATAAAATAATGGAATAAAATTACTTTTCTGTTGTGATCATGAAAATATCATTGTCTCAAGAGCACGTTAGTGAAATTCAACGAAAAAAATTAAGCAGGCTTAAAATTCGTAATTCTTCATCGTGCAACTGGGCCAGACAACCAAATTTACATGATTAATCACAAACAATGATACCTGTAAGTGCGGTTAACTGATTTTTCAGAAAACTCGAAATAACTAATTTTTCAAGACTGCCACAGATATATTCAGTTCCCTGTTTTCTAAACGTATTACAACAGATACGCTATAAATTTCGTGCGCTTTGAACCTATTCTGATATCGATATGATAATGTGCCTCAATAACAGTCACATTAACCCCCGATTAATTGCGTTGTTGACAACATTCCTTGGATATGTTTACCAGCTTGGATCCCAAATAATTAAGCATTTATCTGTAACTTATCTGCAGTTAGTAGATCCAATAAAATACTACCTTCCTGACTCCATCCGCCTTTCTAGGCATTCCACACCCCATATCCTTCTCATACATCCTTCGAATGGGGGTCTCCCCTTAGTGAAAGGCACTTTCCAGCCAAATATAGTTTTCCTTATTTTTCCCACATTCCTATTTTTATAAGTTTAAAAGCTTAGAAAAAAAAAATAAAATACTACTGTAAGAATGCATTAGTTTGAAATAGAACATCCCTTAAATTTTTTGTTTGGAAATATGTGTCAGTAATAATAATAAGAAGAAGCCTACTATGTAAATTATAAAAAAATCAATCAATCATAACTTAATTTTCTTAGAAATAAACTCCTAGCATCTATTGTGCAAAGGGCGGATTATTCAAGTTTATAACCTGGACAATCGTTTCATGACGGCGTTACTATCTGACTCCATTTTTGATAGGTATGTGCCCCGACAATGCACTATGTTCAAGAGAAGAGGTACAGAGGTTTTTCATAAAGAATTAGTCAAGTTTTCAGAGTTCAAGCGGAAACCAAGCATCAACGAGTAAAGGTCACGAGAGACTAATTAACAGGGCCAGGAGCCCTGGCTTAATTACCCTCTCTGGGAGGGCTGCAAGGGCCTAGGCCGGCGGTTGGGTTTCCACACATGTGGTGATCAACCGCGACCGCCACCTGATTACCCGACCCCTGGAGGGTAAAGGCTGCAGAAGGGTTGTTTATGTTTATGACTGGCAGCTGGTGACCCTTTGCGTGTTACTTGCATGGCCCCCATCTTTTATTGCTTAAACATTTACAACGATTTATATTTGTTCATGTTATTTATATTTTGCCTGCAATACATTTAGTTCATGTTATTTACTTTTGCTTACAATATATATGCAATAGAGTATAGGGTGATTTATCCTATGTAGTTAGCGGTCGCTACACATAGTGTTTTCTTCTTTTCAGTTATTAACCGCAATAATGTCGATTGCGAAAGTCGGGCCGCCGGTTTAAGCATCCATTTTTATTAAAACGCATAAATATTATAACCATAAATTCTGTTCATTACAACATTACTAAATTGTTTATTTCTATATAATTCAACTAAAAAATAAGCCTCATCCGGGCTGAACCACCCATCCTTGCTACACTATTTCATCATTGTAAAATTTCATGTGACTATCTCAAAGGCCGTGCAGGCAGACTTTTTTTAGAGAAAACTTCTCGAGACTACAAAAATATAAATGAGTGAATGAAATCGAAAACACTTTTACCGAAATCACTTAAAACATTTTTCTATGCCAAAAGAACCATTTTTCTATGCCGGGTATATCAAACAATCTGCAGTGATGGACTGTATATGAATATAATTCTGAGCTTGTTTGTATCCTACTCGTATTTTGGTTGTCAATAGGAACACATTACTCCATACACTAGATTCTGGAAATTGTATATTTATGTAGGATAGTTACTGAGTTAAATTCATTAACTACAAAAGTGCACATAAGAAGTATATATATATTTTTTTTTTATTTCAAAACCCATTAATTGATCAAAAGTTTTACAATTTACAAATTTTCGATTTACAAATTTCTCCTCTTCCTGCATACGCAGATGCATTCGAAGGAGGGTAGAATTACAATAACAATGTTCTATTTGAAGTTAAAATTACAAATCACTGGGTACAGGACTAGATGATGGGGCTCACCTTCAGGTTACAATGAGATAAGAAGTAATTCGTTTTATATATCAGCCATCCCCACTACTTAGTGATGACTAAAATGACAGGGTCGGAATGTGTTAGGCGTGCCAAGTGCCTGATCGCTGATTAACCATCACACACAGACCCTCAGGCCTGACCTCACAGTTGAGTCATGTTCCTCAGACATGTCTAGAAGGATATTGACGTTATGTCGAGTAACAATTTTCACGAGCAGAATAAACATTTAATACAATCTGCCATAACCAACTTTGTCTAAAATTAAAATAAAATATAGCTATATTCTTAAGCTTGTAAGCAGTCTCACATTTAGCTCGTGCAGCACTAGTAATTTGAACATAGGAACTGATTCATACTATTTTCAATATGTATGTACACATTATCTCTATAATCCTCCCCTACGTATAAAGGAACGCCACCTCTGAGCGAGCTTAAGGTAGGGTCTGGAGCAGTGGGAATCACCCTAACTCCCTTTCCAATCGTGTCGCAAAGAGAGCCTCAGTCGAGTAATAGCCACTGGCATACTTGATACGTGATGGCACTACTGTTTTAGGCGACGAGGAAGATTGTAAAGTTGAAATTTACTGGAAAAAGAATTGACAAGATGATTGGGATTAACACAATAGATGAAAGTTTTCTTGGAATTTTAAACGTCTTGAGGATTTGAGGTCAAGGACTGTAGGTTTAGAAAGGCAGCAGTGCAATACCGTTTGGGTTCAAGGGCTGAGGACATGTGATCAACAATCCGAAGGCCTTGTTGAGCAGTGGAATGTCGTTGACGGAAACCAAACTGGTGAGTAGGAAAAAGGTTTTTGGATTCAACAATTGGAAGTAGACGTTTTAATAGGAGTTCTTCCAATATTTTTGAGAGGATAGAGAGTAGGCTAATTGGGCGGCAAGATGTGATGAGGTGTCATTGGGTGGTTTACAGGGCTTGAGGAAAATGGACAATAATGGAATGTTTCCAGAGGAGAGGAAAGTGCGTCGTTTGGATAATGCAATCATAAATGTAGGTTAGGACGATTAGGCTTTACGATGATGTTCTTGGAGAATAATTCGATAATGAAAATGTTTTTGTTAAAACTCAAGTTTCATATACCCTTTAATACTTTACCGTTACATAATTATAAATAAAAAGTTATGCTTCCCAAGCTCTCAGGATGAAACTTTGAAAAGAAAAAACGAAAAAAATCGTTCTTCTAATTTCAAGAAAGCAATTAAAACAAACGGAGCATAAAATGGACCAGTAACAACAAAAGGAGGGAAATTATATGAATGCATTTATACCAATTTATTTTTTATAACTAATGGTTGGTGGCACAGTTTTCCCTGCAGATTAAACCATCACGTTTAGAAATCTTTTGACCTATCTGATTCTAGCGATTAGAGAATCATTTGAAATAATTAAATACATACAATGGAAACCAAATGGAGGCCAATTATATAATTATGTTATTTTTTATTATTATTTACCAATTTTTACGGAACTGCTTCTCCTTAATATTCAAAAACTATTCAAATATTTTATTTTGATAATTGTAAAGTATTCCTTTTACAAATACCAGTGTTTTGAAAACCAAATCATGATTAATTGCTCCTACGTACAATATATTTTATTTATACTGGACATGAACTTTTTGTGCCTAGGTCAAATTCTTGTCTCCCTCCAATTATATGAGTATGTTAGGTTATGGGAGATTTCTTTATCTACAATTTTTCAGACACAGAATATTGTTACATTTTGTTTGGAAAAACAAATTCGATTTATCCCGAGCTACAGACAGGTGACGTATTACTTTTTCAGTAGATTTTTTCCTAGGTTGTCTGTTGTTTTTTTAGATATAAAATGTTACATGAGAATTTTTCCAAGGTGGCTGCTGTAAGAAGTTCTATGGAATAGTGGAGAAAAGCATAACAAGAACAGTTGGGGACCCATTGTACTTTCATTGGGTATAGATGATTACTATATCTAATTATGAACTCAACATATTCTAAAGTGAACTGGTAATTATTTTCAAATATATCATTTATGCAGATATTATATATTTATGTAGACATTATTTCTAATAAGTAATTTTCCAAATTTTGAGATTAAAATTAAATATCCATTTCAATTCAAATCGGATAATTATAAATAACCTTATTAAAATAGCTTGAATTTCATTAGAAAAAGGTTAAATTTTGAGTACGAAACTCTTAATGTGGTGTGCCAATAAAAAAAAGGCAGGAGCTAGCCAATGGCAATCCTACATTTTGTCGCCAGTGATATCTACGACCCACAGCTATCGTCTGTATCTGTAGTCCTTATCATCTCATTACCCTTCCTTTGTTTTTGCTATAAATGTCAAATTAATTAGAAACTATAATTGATATGTTACAGTAATTGAGAACGTGATTTCAATCATTATCAATTAGTCCTCTTTATTAGTCATCGTTATATTTTAGAACATGCATTAATTTAAAAGTGACAGTTTTAGTTACGTGCGGAAAAATTCCCCACATCAAACTGTGGCATTCCACTGCAAACAATACACGGGATGTCATTGGTAGAACAAATTAGTAGAAAGGATTTCCAAATGAAATGTAAATGATTGGATGACACCAGCGGGCAAATATGTCAGGATCAGCAGATAGGTGGATATGAGAGGTCAATCATAAGGCTCATAATTTACTGCTCCGTAATTGTTATAATATTATGCGATTGTCCTTTCTTTGTTACAATTACAAGTTACTAAAGCGTAAATTATAACTACAATAGCAAATAAAAGACATGAACTAAAATAAAACAATTTTTATTATTGGGACAGCGTTTCAGCAGCTCACCCTTCCACATTTAATGAATCAGGGTGCTTCTATCCACGTAGTATGCCCCCTCCATGCATACTCTTGGGTGATAAGGTAACTCACTCATGTTCAAAAATATAACCTGGATTCAAGTATTAAACTACTGTGAACCGTGATCTTTTATTATAAAAAACGCAAATATATTTAATTTAATTTTTATTTTTATTCTTCCCCTATCAAAGCTTGCTGGCCAAAACATTGTGTGGGAACTTCCTCACAACCTCATACACTACCATGTACCAGAGGTCTATAAAAGCTCTGAACAATTTGTCCTCCACCACAGTCAACTTCTTACTACGTGCGCTGCATTCCTATGACTCTTGGGGTGACATCTAATATCCTGGATATGTTAAAATTACCAGTCCCTATTGCATCTTCTATTCGTGAACAAAGGGGAGGAATGCCCGGTAATTGTCTGCGTTGTTTGTCAACGCAAACTGGTCAGATTTCGAAAGAGTCCTGTTTTACACCTGAGGTTTGCTGAGGCATGTTTCAAGGTAAAATATGTTAACACGAGGTGCTTCGTACTCTGTCTTCGTTTCCACAGCGAGCACTTTTTCCCTTTTAGGCCAGTAAAATAGGTCCTAGAGGTGGAATTTTTTTTGTGATTATCACGTGAAGTTTGTTCTAATTAGTTAATGTTCTGCATAACATAAGATAAACAGGTAGGTAGATAATCTAAAAATGGTAAAATGAAAAATCTAGAGGTTCAATGAATCCTTTTTATTATATTATCAGTTGAGATAGAAACAGGGAGGGAGTGACTTCGACGGGACATTTGATATAGACAGGACCTCAGGCCTTTGGCCTCAGCAATTTTTTATTTTTTTTAGCAGCGGTTAGAGTATGAGAGTCAGGCAACTCTCTCAACCAATTTCAAATTAATTAAAATTCATAAAAAAAAAATGATTGATAATGTAGGGATCATCGTTCTCTGACCACAAGCCAGTTGGCACAAATTGTTTTTGTCGGTGAGATAAATTATTAAAATGTTACATAATTTGACAATATCTTTTAAAATTGTTTTCCCCTCTAAATTTGAAAAGTTTAAACTAAAAAGACAATTATGTCATTTTCTAATTATAACTATTACTGAAAAGTTATAAGAATCTCCACCCCTGTGTAGTTTATTACGCGGCAGGTTAATTACTCTAATAAGTATTATTAAATAAGGCATAAAATAAATTAAAAACAAATTTATATTTCATATTATCTGAATTGGTATGTGTCATTTCTAAATAACTACGTAAGCATTCTAGTATCTCGTAAAAACATTCGTAAAACTAGAAAAACAGGGAGGAATTTCATGAAAGATATAATTCACATATGTGCTTGTCTGTACAAGAATACATTCCAAACGATAATCCAACTGCATTCCTAAGGATTGCTGTCGTTGCTAATCACTCTTGTATTTAAATGAAAAAAATACTTTTTTTAAACGCAAAGTTAACGAAAGCTAATATCAACAGTTTTGTTGTCGGGTCGTCACGAGGGGGTGCCTAGCTACCCTAGCCCTGGTGACGAAGTGAGGGTTCATTAAGTTTATGACCTGGACTATCGTTTCATAAGGGTGTTACTACCTGACTCCATTTTTGATTGGTATGTGCCCCGACAATGCACTATGTTCAGGAGAAGAGGCACAGAGCTTTCATAAATAATCAGTCAAGTTTTCAGAGTTTGAGTGGAAACCAAGCAAGCGTCACGAGTATAGGCCACGGGAGAGTCGCAAGAGAGACTAACTAACAGGGCCAGTAGCCCTGCCTTAAGTACAAGTGTGAACCCAAAGGCAAGTGTGAACCGGAGAGAGGCAGACTGGATTGCCATGGGAGACACTGCTTGGTAAGCTTGCAGGGCCACGACAACCGTTGTCCATTCTCTCCCAAGGAGGTGCTAGATTCAGCGAGACGAAGGTAGAGATTCCCACTAGGAAGGTGTGGGGTCTGACAACGCCGGACTAAAACGTAGCAAGGTGAGGAGAGAGAGGTGCAGAGGTTTTCATAGTGAAGAAGCCAAGTATCAGAGTTTAAAGCAGAGCAGCCACGAGCCAGTTTGTTCCCAGGAGAATGATATATAGGCCCCAAACCACCGGTCTTAAATACCCAGCTGGCTTCGTCAGTAGCCAATCAGCACTGTTTTTGTGGTACCTAATGAGGGTTGAGTATGAGGTTTTCTTTGTCCACTGACAAAGAGACGTGAGCCGGCAAGGGTCTCTCGGCGGCTTGGGTCTAGTACCTGCTTCTGGTAGCTGGTGCCCCGGCTCATATAACTAATTGGCTCTTAGCTGCATGTTTTATTGTTTACCATATTTACAATGATTTATATTTTGGTTATGTTATTTACATTTGTTTACATTATATATACAATAGAGTATAGGGTTATTTATCTTATGTAGTTAGCGGTCGCTACAAAAGTTGTTGTGAATCAAAAGATACAAAAGGAAATTATTTATAACCAAATTGAGAAAAATGTATTTAGAAACTAATGTAACATTAGTAGTATGCAGGGCCATGACAACCGTTGTCCACTAGGTAGAGGTCTCTCCCAAGGAGGTGCTAGTTTTAGCGAGGCGAAGGCCGAGATTCCCACTAGGAAGGTGTGGGGTCTGACGACGCCCGACTAAAACGTAGCGAGGTTAGGAGAGAAGAGATGTAGAGGTTTTACATAAAGAAGCAGTCAGGTTTTCAGAGTTTCAAGCAGGGTAGCCACGAGCCAGTGAGTAGTTGCCAGGAGAGAATGATTTACATACTATTACATACTATTACTATTACAAAGGACTACGTATTAGTAGAAATAAGAGATACTAAACACTATATATTTATTACTGGACAAGTTTTTGGGCTTATGTTCTGCTTAATCCTAATATTTTATTACCCTAGTATAGAAAACTTTTTACATCCTTAAACAATAGAGGGACACCGAACAAATCTATAATAGGTACGAACACCACATACCCATTAAATAAACAAACCAGCTAATTACAGTGGATACTCCTTGTCGGTATAGTGGTGAACAATTGTCGGAGGTCATCAATTGTCGGGGAGCGTCACTAGGGGAGTGCCTGATCACTCTAGCCCTGGTGACAAGTGCGGATTGTTGTAGTTAATAACATGGACCATGTTCCATGTAGGCGTTAATATCTGACTCCATTTATTGATAGGAATGTGTCCCGACAAGACCCTGTGTTCAGGATGAGGTTCAGAGGTTCATAAAGAATAAGACCAGTTTTCAGAGTTCGAGCGAGAGATCGGCAGCGTAATAGGTACAAGTCGTCAGAAGTCTGCTAGAGGCTGTGAGGCAAAGTGCCGTCGTAGAGGTGTGGTATAGAGAGAGTAGACTAGCGGAAGGCTGAGTGGGCTTACTCCCAGGGCCCCGAGGCCCTAGTCGTATCGCGAGGTCATGCGGCTGTGGAGACTAAGAAACAGAGTGCTTCTTCAGGGCGAAACTTACCGATATAAATATTGTACCCCCCTCCCTCGTGGAAGGCGGAGTCTGTCTGCAGGTGGTCTGTTTTATTATCCCATTGGTCCAAAAGGGTGTGCTTTATGATGTCCCGCCTCCCGAGTTAAGTGACTAAACTGTTCCTAGCATGATTTTATGACCACGGGAACGTGACTGAAGGTCTATTCTAAGGGGCGGTGTGACCTACCCTAGGTTTTATTGCCGTACCCTCGATGTTACTTGTTTATCTCTGCCGATCCCTCTATGATTTATTACCAGAAGTTACACAGATTTGCATTTCTATTATAATACATTATGAACCAGAGTGTAGGGTAATTTACATATATTTAGCTCTTCGCTACACTCCTTCTTCAATAAATGTAATTAACTATATACATAATATTTACAATTTCATATATTGAATATATACAGCTGAGAACCTCACTAAACAACCCATGCTTGTTTCAAGCTCTTTAAACATATTCTGCCACCAGGCAGGTTCCTCAGGACAAATATTGTACTAAATATATACATATATGATGCTGCTGCTGTGTAGATTAAAATATATGTATTGCTCAACCCATATTTGTTTTGTATAATACTAACTAAAAATGAAACAGATGCTATTAAAAACACGGTTTTATAATAGCTCTAAAGATTGATGAAAATATTCTTAATGAATATTTGTACAGAATAAAGCAGATATTTATTTTATTAATACAGAAAAATATTTGTACAGAAGATTTGCACAGAATGTTTTTTTCCAAGAATTTCCATTGGAAGATTTATTACATTGCCGATCTCTTGAGCTATTGAACCAAGGAAATGTTCAGTTAAAATACCGAATCAGACAATTAGAAAATCAATTAAAACTGAATTCAACTAAAGACAAAAATACTACAAAACTTCTAACTAAAACTGGAATACCGATTGTTTTTACGTGCCTTGATCACCTCGAATCTAATTGGCTTAGCGAGAGGTTGAATCAGACTTGGACGCAAAATGAACGATAAGTACACAAAAGCCTAGCGGACCCTTACACGAGATTTTTTTGACAAATATGTGTCGACGGTACACAGTTTAACACACTTCACACCATCATACCTCTTGCTTGGTACTGAACCATGTATTGTAGCCTGTTCCAGAAGAGAACAAA
This sequence comes from Acanthosoma haemorrhoidale, assembly GCA_930367205.1. Classification (NCBI taxonomy): domain Eukaryota; kingdom Metazoa; phylum Arthropoda; class Insecta; order Hemiptera; family Acanthosomatidae; genus Acanthosoma; species Acanthosoma haemorrhoidale. The sequence continues at coordinate 143,876,570 of OV884011.1, forward strand.
CCATCTCTTGAAGAAGACCGAAAACTAGTGTTCTAGAATTCGATGAAGAGTTTTCAATTATATAAGAATTGACATTAATTTATTTTCAACGTCGGTGATTTGGTCTACATTGAAAATTGAAATAAACTCGTTCTTAAAGTTAGATCAAAGTTCGAATTGGTCCTTTTCCAATCGTCCAACGAATCTCCTAGTGGTTTTACAAAGTGACTTGTGGAATGTAAAAGAAGATTTCCACTCCAGTAAGCTACTCCCCTTCTTCCCGCACGAAGCGTCTTCGGAGGGAAGAGGGGATCTAAGGTTGGGTACATTGCTCAACCCATATGTGTTTTTTTTTTGTTTTGTTTATTATATAAATGTCAATTTTATTAAAAGGACGTGTAATTTAATTGAGACTTGAATCATAATTCATTTACACTTTATATCTGTTTGTTCGTCAATTCTTTGCGCTCATGTTTTTTTGTGTGTGTGTCATGTGAGATTTCCTAATTGATTTCAAAAACAAAAACTTAGGAAAAATTGTCTTTTGAAATTAAGGAACAATAATTGCGAGGATGGTAAACCATGTATATACTAGTTACTACCATTAAATAAACCGTTTAACGCATACAACCTCAATAGTCTTCACATACGTCACAGACTTAGAAGACTCGGCCGGTAGGAAATGGGCAAACTCCACTCACTCCCTGCGTCGGAGCCTACATTTCCTACCTGGCGTTGATTGCCGCAGAGCCCTTCCATCCAATATCCGACCCACTAGATAGCTTATTACTAAGCCAGCCTGGTAAGAATATTGGGTTAAAATGCGCTGAACTTCTATTCCAGGCAGGGTGAAATTGTATTGAGGAGTTCATCATCGGATTAGTGGACGATAAACTAAACGTCTTCTCGACAACAGGGCTTAGCGACTGGTGCGATGAAGGCATTAGCAAGCTCTTTCCCACACGCTATCAGCTCAAATCATTATTGAAAGTGGCTAAAATTCTACAATTTGTTTTATTATAATAGGTTCATTCAATTCATGATTGACACATTAAACGATCATATTAGTAACGGAATTTTTCTTTCGTTTAAAAAGTTATTTTTTAGAAAATGTGCTGTATTACACATTAATGGATTCGGTTGAACTTACGGTACCTAGAAGTTGGTAACAGATAACAAAATCCATATCACCGGACCAACTTCTATTAATATTTATCTTTAAAAAAATCCAAATTAGCACTTATTACTTCCCCGTATCTTAATTATACTACCCCCCAAGCGAATCGATTTCCTATTCCCGTTTTCTTCTCTAGCCAAATCATTGTCTTATAGATGGAGACTAGAACGCCATGAAAAACTGTTGGATATTAATTATTATTTACTATTTGTGATTAATTGTTTAGTGACTTTGATGTTTATCGTTTCTTGGCAACACTGTCTAGCTGCCGCCTTATGTTTTTTCTGTGTAACCTTCCAGATTGTATTTTGTTTATTGTTCAATACAGTTAGTTGTTTAAATTGGCCTTTTTAGTTTTGTTAAATAACCCGATTTTCAACAGGTTATGGGCCCAGGCCGTTTCTAACTGTATTTGTGGACATTAGCCGTCGTGTCAAGTTTGTGAACCGTGTCGGTGTGATCGCGTTTTTTTTTTCGGACTTCTTGCTTGTTATTTTATTCAAGGACTTTTCGCCTGTTACCTTTCGAGATGGAAACACAACTTATGTTGAGAGGTGCCTCAAATTGGGAAGTTTGGAGGTTCCGAACTGTGATTATATTGAAGGCTAAAGGCACCTACGAAGTATGCATCGATGAAACGAAGCCGACGGATGAGAAGCTTTTAAAAGAATGGACTCTAAAAGATCGTTCGGCTCAAGAAATTATAACATCGAGAGTGGATGAGAGTCAACTGAGGTATTTACTTTCATGTGAGACGGCATTCGCAATTTGGAAAAAGCTTTTAACTGTATTTGATAAAAAGTCAGAGGTTAGTTTGCATCTTTTACAACAGCAATTTTTTGCGTACAAATACGAAAATCAGGGAATTTCGCATCACATATCTAGACTGGAGGATATGGTTTCAAAAATTAAAATATTAGGGGAGGAAATTTCTGAAAAAATGTTAATGACTAAAATTCTTATATCATTACCCCCTGAGTTTGATCATTTTATTCCTGCCTGGGAATCGTCAGATAACAAAAATTTAAATGAGCTTATGTCACGTCTTTTAATAGAAGAGGAAAGATTAACTTCTCATAGCAGTGATAAAACAGATAGTGATGCTGCATTCTCTTCAAGATCAAAGCACTTAAGGTGTACCATCTGTTATAAACTTGGTCATGATAAATCAAAATGTTTTAAGAATAAGTCAAACTCTAATACTAACAATTCTGTAAAACCTAAAGCTTGCTTTTATTGTAAAAAGGCAGGGCACTTTATGAAGGACTGCCAAGCTCTAAATAAAAAGGAAGGGAAAAATGTTGAAAGGCATGCGTATATGGCATTAGGCAATGAGAATATAAAATCTAGTCATTTTTGGATTGTTGACAGTGGTTCGACTGAACATATGACTCCTGAATGTCATGATTTTGATTTTATTAACCCAGTGTCAAGAACAGTAAAAATCAGTGACGGATCTTGTCTGGAGGCTGCAGGTATAGGTGATATTTCAGTTCAGATGTTCGATGGAACAGAATGGGTCCCCGGAATTTTGAAAAACGTTCTTTTTGTTCCCAAATTAAAAGTGAGTTTATTTTCTGTAAGTTCCACTGTTGATAAGGGCCATACATTTGAAATTGTTGGTAAATCCTGCAGAATACTCGATAGAAACAATAAATGTTGGGCTGTGGGCACTAGGGACGGAATGATATATAAAATGCAAGTAAAGCATGATAACATGTCCTCTGCTCATTTAAATAATACTGTCTCCACACTGTTCGACTGGCACATCAAAAGGCCATCTCGTTTTCAGGATTATGACGCTGCAGCTAATTTCTGTGACTCTGAAGACATTACTCTTGCTGAGGCTGTTAGCGATCCAGGATGGAAAAGTGCAATGCAGGAGGAAATGGATGCATTGCGGAAAAACGCTACTTGGACCGTAGTGGATTTACCTATGGAAAAGAAACCTCTTACATGCAAGTGGGTTTTTAGGAAGAAATGTTCTGACAATAAAGAAAAGAAGAAAGCCAGGCTCGTGGTGAGAGGTTTTGAACAAAAACAAGGCGTTGACTTTACTGAGACATTCAGCCCTGTAGCCAGCTATGAAAGCATACGTTTTTTATTGGCTTTGGCAGTAAAGCAGAGTTACTTGCTTTATCAGTTTGACGTTAAAACCGCGTTTTTAAATGGAGAGTTGAATGAAGAGCTGTATATGCTGCAACCCGAAGGTTTTCAAGATGGAACAGAAAAGGTATGCAAACTACAGAAGAGTCTCTACGGTTTAAAGCAAGCCCCTCGAAATTGGAACTCAACATTCTCAAAGTTTTTATCAAGCGAAGGATTTGTTTCTTCAGCTGCCGACGAGTGTGTATATGTTAACCCTGGTGAAGACACAACTATTCTTTGTTTATATGTGGATGATGGACTAATTCTCGGAGAGTCAAAAACAGAAATTATGAAACTATTAGAAAAATTGAATAAAAGGTTCGACATTACCTTTGGTGAAGCCAAAAGTTATTTAGGAATGCAGATTCTACGTGGAAGCGACTCAATTTTTGTAATTCAACCTGCTTATGCCTGGAAGATACTATCAAGATTTAAGATGGAACAATGTGACCCCGTGACGACCCCTATGGAACCCCATCAAGAAGAAACAAATCAAGATTGTGCGAAAAATAAGCCATATCGAGAGGCAATAGGAAGTCTACTGTACTTATCGAATGTTACTCGACCTGACCTTGCTTATTCGGTTAACTATCTTAGTAGATTCATGGAGAACCCGACAATTGATCATTGGAAGCAACTGAAAAGAATATTCAAGTACTTAAAAGGGACCTCGGATTATGGTTTGCTTTATGAAAAAGGAAGCGACCTACAGATGACCTCGGATGCTGATTTTGCTGGTGATCTCAGTACAAGAAAATCTACTAGCGGCTACCTAATTATGATGTCGGGAGGAGCTGTTGCTTGGGCATCAAGAAAACAAAATTGCACTGCTCTTTCCACGGCTGAAGCGGAGTTCATTGCAGCGTGTGAAGCCTTAAAGGAGCTTGTATGGATCGTTCATCTTTATCAGGAGATTGGTATTTATAAGGAGTTGACACCATTTTTCATTGACAATAAAAGTGCTTTATTTATGATTGAAAAGAGTGATGCAAAAGCGTTAAGGCGTACAAAACATGTTAGAGTCAGGTATCATTATTTGTTAGAACAGTTTAACAAAATGTTTTGTTTTAATCATATTAGCTCAGACAAACAAATTAGTGACATTTTAACAAAACCTTTGTGTAAAATTAAATTTGAAACTTTTCGCTCTCTCCTAGGTGTTAAGTGTTTAAAGGACAATAATAATTAAGGAGGAGTGTTGGATATTAATTATTATTTACTATTTGTGATTAATTGTTTAGTGACTTTGATGTTTATCGTTTCTTGGCAACACTGTCAAGTTGCCGCCATATGTTTTTTCTGTGTAACCTTCCAGATTGTATTTTGTTTATTGCTCAATACAGTTAGTTGTTTAAATTGGCCTTTTTAGTTTTGTTAAATAACCCGATTTTCAACAACAACGCTGGTTCCTGCTCCCTCGTCCATCAAAAGCCTCATTAATTAATTAGTCACAGTGTGAACATTTACATGAAGTTCTACCTGATTGACCTCAGAAGCTCCCTTAAAACTCCTCATTAACTGGTTAATGCAGTACATTCATTCGCCACCCCAATTCAGCAGTACAACTGGCAGGGCTATTCTAAACCAAATATTCTAAACCAAATCTACCTCATACCAGCAATCAAACCGCAACTATCCTAGATCTCGTCCGTTCCTATTTTCAATCATGAGATGTTTAACAAACTAGCCCTACATCTTGAAGATTGTTGGAATTTACAACCAACTGTGTACAGCCTGGTATAGAGTGCCTCATAGTCGAAGGTTCCGATTCTATCAACGATAAATCGATTAACAGCTTGAAGATATCAATACTCCATTACGAGAATCTTAATTGCAAACTGCTACAAAATATTGCTGCTCACTTCACCATATTTGGGCTAAAACAGAAAACCTTTATTTTTCCATTCTGAAAAAAAAAAACCGAAATTCATACAGAAGTTATATATAGGTAAGAAAGTAGAAATATCCAAAAGTAAGTAATCGAAACCATTCCACTCCAGTAACCATTCTACCCCAAACCAACTTCTTTATCCGACGTTTTAGCTATCTAACCGCTGTTCCCAAGTCCGATACAGCCTATAAGAATACACACACAATTTACATTCCAGTTCAGCAGTATTGTATGTATGGTATGAATGAGAACATTTATCATAATTACTCATTGCCCTATTAAGGTAGATAGTATTTTTTTTTCAGATAAACACTTTCCCCCAAAAAAATAATAAAATTTAGCAAAGTCAAAATTCGACATAGGAAAAATAAAAGGTTATGAAGCAACAATAAAATTAATAGAAAATAGATATATTTCGAAGAAACCATACAGATGCTCATTTCAAGACAAAATTGAAATTGAAAAGCAAGTTTAGGAATTATTAAAAGCTGGTCTAATTGAAGAATCAACCAGCCCTTATGCAGCTCCTGTCACTACGGTATTTAAGAATGAAGAAGGAAAAAGATCACACTTTTTTATTGACTTTAAGGAACTAAATAAAATAATTGTGCCAGAAAGTCAACCGTTTCCTAGGATTGATGATCTGACAGTACGCGCCAGAAACTGTAAAAAAATTTCAAAATTGGATGTAAATTCGGCGTTTTGGTCGATACCAGTGTGTGAAAAGGATAAATATAAACTGGCTTTCGTAACCCATCATGGTCATTGGCAATGGAATTGCTTGCCATATGGTTTGAAGTCTGCTCCGGCTATATTCCAATGAGTCTTGTCAGGTGTGATTAGAAGAAATAACCTAGATAAGTTTGCTGTAAACTACATAGATGATGTATTGATTTATTCGAAGAGTTATGAGGACCATGTAAAACACGTAGAATTAGTGTTAAAAGCACTACAGGAACAAGGATTTAAATTAAATGAATCAAAGTGTCAGTTTGCACAAAACAAGATAACTTATCTGGGTCATGAAACAGGAAATAATTATATAAAACCAATGAATGACAATCTCACAGCAATTAAAAAGTTTCCTGTACCTCAAACAAAGTAACAGGTTGGACAATTTTTAGGTAAAATAAACTTCTATTTGGAGTATATACCAAAACATACTATATTGCTAGATCCCTTAAGAAATTTATTAAGAAAAAATTTAGATTTTCATTTCGAGACAACAAAAAAATACTTATGCTCAGCTCCTGCGCTAGAAATATTTGATCCAGAAGCTCCAACATACATATTCACTGATGCAAGTACTGAAGGAGTTGGAGAAATTCTAAAACAACCACAAGAAGACAAATCTTAAAGTCAAAAGCAAAATAGGAGGATTTAAAGGGAATAAAAGTACAACAAAATAACTACACTTGGTAGTAGATCATTTCACAAGATACGCATATATCAGCACATCGAAAACACAAACAGCAAAAGATTTTATTAATCTAATCAAGAAAGTAGAAAAAGATGGAAATATAAAAACATTATTAACAGATCAATATCCTGGTATAAATTCAGCACAATTTAAACAATATGTAAATAAACAAAAGATAACATTAATTTTTACAGCAGTAGATTGCGCATTTTCTAATGGATTAAATGAAAGGACAAATCGAACACTAGTTAACAGAATAAGGTGCAAAATTCATAAAATTGAGATAAATCATGGCCAATAGTAGCAGAAAAGTGTATCAAGGAATACAATAACACGATACATAGTTCTACTGGGTTTACCACTAATTAATTATTAACTGGAATAGATGCATCATTTTTACCTGACGAACTAAATAAAAATAAAATTACAAATTTAGAAAATAATAGGGAAATAGCTTATAAAAACTCAGAAAAGACACATAACCAAAATAAAAAGTACTATGATAAAAATGCTAAAAGTTTGAATATGAAGTTGGAGACCTTGTATATATACAAAACAGCAACAAATTTAATAGAGATAAATTAGATGCGATCAGAGTAGGACTAAACAAAATAAAAGAGAATATCTCAGAGGTAATATTTTTAATAGATAGTAGATTTCGTAAAAAGGAGTCAAACTTATTTCATGCTAGTAAGCTCGTGCCTTATTTGAAAGGGCTTTAACCTCTGTCTCAAAAAGGGGGATGTAAGTTTGAACGTTACCGCCAAACTTCGGGACATATGTTAGATGTCCCTACAGAGCTCGCTAGTATCAAATGACGCTCCAAGCTGTGTAACCTGCCATATAAGAGCTGTACAATGTTTAGACAATGATCAACGCTTATTATTGGCAATTGTATTGATTCAGGTTAGTTTTAAGTTTTATTTGTTTATTGTAATATTTGTAGCGCGAGCTAATGTGTACATATGTTTAATATTACAGTTCTAAACTACATCTGCAAGTGTCCGATTTATAACCTGACAACCTCCACCGCCTTTAAGTTTCTGAATTCGAAACTTACATATATATAAAATATTATAAGTTATTCGCCACCGGGTACAATGTGATAAAGAGAAGGAAAACGGGAACGTAAGACTAACCAGTTCTCGAAATAGACTGTCTTTATTTCTCTTTGTAATCCAACATATACGGGATCATGGGATGTTTACGTCCCATGATTGCATTAGTTTACAATACAGAGCTACCTCTGACTTTAACTCCCCCCTGCCAGTTCCCAACTGGGTTTATTATTGTTAATATGGGGGTTTATTGTTAAACAATGTTTAGTTCTTTAGAACTCTTTATCGTGCTATAATTACAATCTGCCTTATTAGGCAATAAATAATTGATATACATCCTCTCATTCATACAATAATTACAGACAGCCCAGAGGCCCCCCAAATCCACATGTTTGTCACCTCCCTCGCATACGAAAGAGAAAGTGGAGTCTTGGGTTCCCAAAGTTCCCTTGCTTCCTGCTACCAATCACGGCAGGTCTGCTCAAACTGTTTTTCATTGAAACAGGCCTGAGCAAGTCACTAGGAGAAAGGCAGCGTACAGTCTTTATAAACATGGTTCATATAAGCTTTAGTTCTTTATAACTTCTTTATCGTGCTATAATTACAATCTGCCTTATTAGGCAGATTCCCTCGGGAACTTAACAGCGGACTATGTAACATTGATAGAGTATCGTACCTCGATACTCTTAGTGGACAATACAATATTGCCTTACATCATAAAATAAAAAAAACAGAAACCTTATCACTTCATACACAGACTAAAAATAGTAAAAACTAGAACAAACAAAAAGAAAAATACATTTGCTGATACAGATTTATGATCTGGAGTGAGGAGTGTATGGGGGTGAGGGCGTTACCCGAGACTCTCGCTGGGAGGATGTCCCCGCTGGTATCTTCAGCTACACTACATGCACGTTCCTGCGCTTCCGCGGTTCGCGAACACTCTGTTTGGTTACGATATTGTGTTCGCGAATCGCGACCACCCTAACGGTCAAAGTTCGCGACACTTTGCTACGATTAGATCAAAGTTTGCGATATACAATGGTCCCACTTTTAAGTTCCCCCTTTTTGATTTGATCCCGGACTTTGATGTTTACCCGTGCTACTCTCATGCCCTTTTCACTCGCTATCCATTCACGACCTTTGCCCCAAAGTTGCCTAGTTTTAGGTAAGGATTTAACATATGCTCCGCCATTCCCTCGTCCACCACCTTCTCTGTTTCGTTTCTTCGCCTCGCGCGAAGCCCGAATATAATCTTGAACGGTTCAAAACCCATCCTGGTGTGGACTGAATGGTTGTATGCCACTACCGCCTGGTTTGCCTCAATCCCTTGTCCACCTGATAAACTCGGAAATCTCACTGAAGGTACTGAGCAGCCTCCTCTACTTTTGGGATGTCCTGGGGTGTTTAGAAGTTAAAGTCAGAGACAACTCTGTATTTCTAAATTAATACGATGATGGGATGTGAACATCCCATGATCCCACATATGTCAAATTACTGATAGAAATAAAGCAGTCTATTTTGAGAAATTATTATTACTATTATTATTATCTACTAAATTTTTGTTTTCTAATTTAAATTTTATTTTATTTATTATTAATTCATTATTTTGACAGTTAATTTTTATGTTTAAATTTTGCATTGTCTCGTATCCTAATAAAATGTCGAATTTATTACTAAACGGGTAAACTACAAATTTTGCCTTCGCAGAAATTCCTATCAGGGGATTGAGATCTATTAGAGCACTCTGAGTTCCCTCGGCTCTCCCTGTAGGGGTTTTCATCACGATGTCTTCCGAAAGGATTTTAGTTCCTTTGGGTAAAGAACGTGGGTGAATATCATTTTTCGATGCTCCCGTATCAATTAGCCATGTCTTGCCAGTAAAATCTTTTAGTTTCGGTAAATTGTCCGTATGGTTTAATTGGTATTCTGGTCGGGTGGTTTGTGATCGTTTGGTCCTGGTTCTAAAAAATGGTCATATCTTGTTTCGAGTGATTGTAATCGGTCCTGTAATTCTTGTATATGTAAGTCTTTGTCTTCTGTTTCGGTATGGTGTACGCGGTTACTAACTGTCCGCATTGAAACAGTTTGGTTGCTTTGTTGTTGTGGTATTCCAGGTAATGCTAATTGTTTATTATTATTAAAGTACTGGTTTTGTTCACGTGGTTGCCATGGTTGATTGTATCTTGCATTAGGCTCGCGAGAATAGTTAGAATTGTTGGGTCTGTCTCAATTAAATTGGGGTTTGTTGTAATGGCGTTCGTTATTGGGAAAGTTTTGTTGTTGTTTGTACTGATTTAATTGTTTGCGTTTTCGTTCGTAATAATAAGGGTCAAAATTTTTACCTTTATAACCGATGCTAGGTGGTGTTTGTGTTTGTCTTGAGGCATATTGTTGTTATTTCGAGTTGTGTTGTTGTGGTCTGCTGTGAGAGCGTTCTCCGTAAGAACGTTCTATTATTCTCACAGCGACTGTTTTAAGTGCCTTTTTTAAGTCCCTTAAGTTTGTGTAGTCCGCGTGGTTTAGGAAAAATTCTAAATCTTTGTCAAATTGTTTCGTACAGTGATGCGTTATTTGTCTGTCGTATATTTTTAGTTCAGTTATTTTTTGTTCGTCATTTAATCTATCGTCCGTAAATACTCGTCCTTCTAGTTCGTCTTGAAGGAGCAATACTCTGTCTACATAGTTTACGGGGTGTTCATTTTTGTAAGGTCTAGTTTGTAGTATTTCGTCCATTGACTGTAGTGTTGATTTGTCATCGCGGAATTGATTTTTTAATTATTGTATTAATTCTTGTAACGTGTTATAATTTCGAAATCCGTAATGTTCTGCCGGTCCTACAAGTTTGTTAGTGGCGTGTCCAATTAATTGTTTAGTATTGTATTCACAGTGTGGGTTGTCTATTGTGCATATGTTGTTGGCCACGAATTTAATCAAGTGGCTTGGGTTTCCGTCAAATTTTGGTATTAGTTTTAAGTCTGTGGTTGAAATAATGTGGTTGTTAGTAGCCATATTTTCGTCTTCTAATTCGGGGATGTTTCGGTTAATGTTTAGTCTGTCTGTTAATGGCATGTAAAAATGTGTACAAAGTTATATTACCAGTTGATGTCTTCTGTTGTGTGAAGTTCGTTTCTCTTCTCCTCTGGCTAGATAGTAACAAATGAGTGGTCAGAGCCTCGGTGAAAGTGTATTAAAATACACCAGCGGATGTCTTGGGTCTTGCCTAGCCAGACTGCGGTGATCGCGGAATGGGGAGATTCTTCCAATGTCTCAAAGTCGCTGTCAAGGTCCCTGTTCGGGCGCCAGTTAAATCTTGATAAGACCAGAGAGAGTTTTTAAAAAGATTTATTTAAACTTTACAAACATAAACTATAAATGATAATAAATGTCAGTGTAACGGGCCTAGTAACAGTACAGAAAGGAAGTGGACGTGAGAGGAAAAGAGGAATGATATATAGGATGCTGAGACTGATAAGGATTGCTGGCGAAGCGCTGATCTTGCAATGTTGCAACCGGCAGGTGGCCTCTTTATCTGTCGGCTCATATATGGGCACTGTCTCGCTACGTGACCCTCCGTGCCACACTCGAAGCACCTAGTGCGTGGGCACTTTGCTACCAGGGGTCCTGTCTTCCCACACTCACAACACTTCCTGTCTTCCCACACTCACATCACTTCCTGTCTTCCCCTTTCCTGGGGCGTCCCGCGTTTCCTCGGCTCCTTTCTCCCACTGCTGCTTTCTCTCTTCCACTGTACTCCACCTCCTTCTTCCTCCATGTGACCAGCCTTCTATATACTACTTTCCTCCAGCCGATTTCTTCCTTGTCAGCTGTAATATACTCCTCTCTGGCACTGGTGTCCACCATTTCTTAAGCGCTCTCTAGGTAACGCCTCCTTTCTTACTGTCTCCTTCGCTAGCTGCACCTTCAGTATTGTTGACAAAAACGCCATCCTGCCCTCTACTTCTGCCGTGCTCACTGTCTTCCGCATATTCTCCGTGATGCCATTATATTGAGCCAGCAGTGTTCCGGCGTACTGCCCGTTTGTTTGTCGGTGCCTCTTTGTCTCCCGGAACATTTTAACAATATCATCTTCCGGGGTCCATCTTCCCCTGCCGAATGCTTTCTTCAGCCGCTTCTTCACTATGGTCCATGAGGTCTCCTCGTCAGCCTGGATCATATTCAGAATACTCCGCTTAACTCTGCACACCAGAGCTTCTCTCAGGGTCGTAACACTCCCTCTGGCATGTTATTATAAAAAAAAATCGTATAAAGAGAGGAGACGATAAAGACAAAAAAATTAGAGAGAAAAAACAAAACAATATTTTCTACGCCACCGTACGAGGTTCCCGTAATTTCCCGGGTTTCGGCACCAGTTAATCGCCGGCGGTTGATTGATAAAAAGATAGTAACGAAAGAGGAAAATGCACTGACACAGTCTGACTCCAGTAAAAGACTTTATTGTGGAAGATAATCAGACATACATAGGATCATGGGTTGTTTATATTCCATGATCGTATTAGTATTCGACATAGTCAGGCCTCTGGCTTTAACTATATATATATATTAGTTGAGTCCGAGCTCCACTAGTATCCAGCCTTAATCTCCAAACTTCGGAATCCCGAACATATATGTAGATGACTATCAGATTGAATAAAGCAGTCTAGTAACAAGGTTCTAACTTGTTCCTATTACACCCTTTTTCCTTCTTTTTTTTTTGTTGAGTTTTCCGTTCGATAAACATTAACTGGTGTTGAAACCCGGGAACCGTGGAGAGTGAGAGTTATAGAGTGCGGGAATATAATTTTTGTTTTTTTAGTTTTTTTCTTCTATACACAAAAGAGAGAGATGGCTGAAGAAGAAGTGTTGAGACAGCCCATCTTGAATCTCGTAGAAGAGCCAGATATTAAAAGAGTGGGAAGTATGCCAGAAGCTCATGCCAAGACGCTCGCGCTGATGAGGCAAATGAGAAAAGCGATGAATAACCAGGATCTGAGGAAGGTGGTTCGGAGCTGGAGAGTTTCACTTGGAAACTGGGTGAACTGTGCAATTTTCTGAAAGGAGGAGACCGCCTCACAGCTTTAATTGTAGCTTAAGTGGAAGAAAATTTTATAAAGAGACGCGGAATCGTTGAAGGCGGCCCTTATATGTTGGGTCAAGAGGAGTATACTCAATCAAATTCAGGCAAACGAAGAAACGCCGTAAGAAGTTGTAAATATGAGATTGAAGAAGGGGTACGGAGGAGGACATGTACCAGAAGTTTAGGGAGACGAAGTCCTCAACACAACGTAACGGACAATATGCTTCGGGCTTGGTAGTCCGTTTCAATAAGATAACAATGAAGATGAGAGAGTCGATTAGTGCAGAAGAAGTGGGGAGTAGAATGGGATTTTTATCCACAACTCTAAAGGTCCAACTGGCTAAGTAGACAGGAAGAAAAGAAGGGTTCTCTGATGAGCTCTAGTTCTCGGAGTGTGCACAAACAATTATTGACGCTAGTGCCACGGAGGAAGACGTGAGGGTGCAAGACGTCGACAATGAGTGGAGCCGAGCGTCGACCACGTCGACCAGCGTGGAGGAGACCAGAAATGTTGTTTGTCAGCAGAGACAGGGGAACGACAGGAGAAAGGAGATTCAGAGGAACGAGACCAAGGTATGCCCCACGAAGGGAATGTGGGGAGGATGTGGGGAGGCAGGACATTCAGTTGCACAGTGCCCTCGCACGAAATATTTTGAGTGTGGGGAGAAAGGGCACATCGAGAGGCATTGCCCGTATATTTTCCAGAGGAGAGAATACCAACGAACAGAACCGATGGAGGTAAACACTCGAGAAGTAAGAGAGAGACGGAGCATGACACCTGGGGAGAGTTGATCATCAGGAGATGAGTCATCAGGGATGTTGTAAACTGAAGGAGAAGAAGCGAGGCTCAGCAGAAACAAGAGACAGACGGGTCAGAAGGACACATCACACAGATGGGAGCAACGTACTGAAGCCTGAGGAGCGCTGGAAAGGCTGTATGGCGGAGAGAGGGCCGAGAGGGGAATGTAATTGTAGTTTAATCACCCTGGGAGGCCCCTGCGAGGTAGTAAGAGAGGTAGTCATAGGGCTAAATAGGTGGGCGAAGAAAGGGAGAGATCTAAAGATACATATCGTAAGAAACATGCAGCGGGAGTACCAGGTGAGAGTTGGGTGCGACATGTTGGGGAAGGTAGCGTGTGGAGAATATTGGGGAAAAATGAAACATTAAGTTAGGGGAGTACTGCGCCTGTGCTAACTATAGAAGTCGTTTTCATATCACAACAAACCGTTTTTGTTACCGTTCGTAGGAAGTGCCTAGTTCGTAAAACTGTTCCAACCGACCCTTGGGTGCACCGTTCGCGGTGGACTGTCTACAGGTGAGTGGAAAGAGGAACAGTGGGCATTACTGCCAACGTAAGTTTTTCATCTCACAATTCATACAGAGGGCGGCCATATTGCGACGGTAGTAGCTGTGGTGAGAGTGGGGAGTCCAGCTGGCCCTCAGTACACTCTATTCAGGCCCCTTGCAACGTCGCAAGCTCTTAACACAAATACCTGCGTTCGAGGCTACATTATATTGAATTTTTTTATTCAATTAAACATTATTTACTATTATGAAAAGTACTGCTGAATATGAAGCATGCGTTTCTATCAACAGGTTATATCAGAAAATAAGAAAAAACGCTCAAGATCATTGGGACCTACGCCCACTATGTCACCAGTCGAACGTAAGCCGCGGCGATCTAATCGAAATATCCCAGTAAATTCTTCAGCTCCCAGCAGCTCTATGGAAGAGATACCATCACAACCAAGCACATCAAAACAAACAACAATAACTCATGAGTCTCCCTTTTTCACACCCAATAGTTACGATTATTCATTGTGGATCTAGAGCGAACAGCTGGAGTGGAGAAAATCTACGGGCTTACCCACTTATACTACACAAGGGTACAGGTCGAAAAGCCTTACCCGACATCGTGCAATGCCATAATTGCCAAGCATTGGGAACACAAAATCTTACTGCTACCACCCTCCCAGGTGTGTAAAGTGCAGTGGGCAGCACAAAAGTGAATTGTGCAAGAAGCCCCTAAAATCAGCTGCTGTATGCGTGCTCTGTCAGCAAGGCCGCCCGGCAAACTATAAAGGCTGTGAGGCTTATAGACTTCTGAAGTCCAGAAGTGAACAACGTCGTCGTTCAGAAGAAGAAACGCCAGCCACAGGTAGCCCAAGAAGTGCCCCTGCCAGAAGATTGAGGCCTTCAGTCTCTTTTGCTGACGCAGTTCGGAACAGAGAGCAGTCACAGGCATTGCACACTCCTCCTCCGCAAGTTCTTCTTTACTTTGATCCAGGGGTCGGCTTGGGAGGCATCGTCACCCAAAAATCCACAATCATAATCGTTTACCTCAGCATCTCAAAGATCAAATCAAATCCAAACGCCGCTCTAGAACAGTGTGGCAAAGATCCCGGCATCCTGCTGATCGCCGCTCGTACAATCAGTACTGCCGATTGGTAAAGCGGCGATTGGCATCCTTCCGTTCTGATTCTTTCAACTCCTACCTCTACTCTCTGTCTACCAGGGATAACTCCTTATGGAATGTAACCAAAAAAATCCTAAAGTATCAACCTGTTTCACATCCACTCCGCCGTGAGCATCCGTCCTGGGCGGCTTCGGATGGGGATAGGTCGGAGGAGTTTGCTCTGCATCTTACCCATACTTTCACACCACACCTTTCTCATCAAAGCCATAGTCACAGCACAACTGTGGAAGATTTCCTCGCTTCACCTATTCCTCTCTCTCTTCCACCAAAAGCCGCTAATCCCTCTGAGGTGAAATACCTTCTGAAAAACTTACCTTACAGAAAATCCCCTGGATATAATCTCCTAACTCCTCAAATTCTCAAACAACTTCCTCCTAAAGCCAAAATCTTCCTAACCTATATTTATAATTGCATTATCCGAACGACGCACTTTCCTCTCCTCTGGAAACATTCCATTATTGTCCTATTCGCCAAACCCGGGAAACCACCCAATGACGCCTCATCTTACCGTCCAATTAGCCTATTCCCTATCCTCTCAAAAATATTTGAGAAACTCCTACTAAAACGTCTACTTCCAATTGTTGAATCCAAAAACCTTTTTCCCACACACCAGTTTGGCTTCCACCAACGACATTCCAAGGCCTTCGTGTTGTTGATCACATCTCCTCAGCCCTTGAAACCAAAAAGTATTGCACTGCTGCCTTTCTTGATATAGCTCAAGCTTTTGATAGGGTTTGGCACGCAGGCTTGCTCTACAAGCTCAAAAGACATTTACCACAGACTCTTTTCCTAATCCTACAGTCCTACCTTTCAAACGGCTTCTTCCAAGTCCGCTGTGGTTTAAAATTCCCTAACTACTATCCCATAAATGCAGGAGTTCCACAGGGCAGTGTCCTAGGCCCCATCCTCTATAACCTATACACCGCTGATGTCCCCTCTACTTCCAATACCTTCTTGGCCACATTTGCAGATGACACTGCAGTCTTGTCATCCCACCCAGACCCCGACATAGCATTCCATAACCTTCAAAAATACCTTGACGAGATCGAGTATTGGTGCAATCAATGGCGGATCAAAGTTAATGAAGCAAAATGCTCCCACATTACCTTCACCGTTTGTCGCAAGACTTGTCCACTAACTTATTTTAATTCTATTCCTCTCCCTGTAACCGAGACATTACGGTACTTAGGCTTCCATCTCGACGAACGACTGACCTGGAACCCACATACGAGATTAAAAAGACAAGAACTAAACAGACGCTTTGGACAACTGTACAGACTACTTCAAAGGACATCCCATCTCTCAATAGAAAATAAACTACTAATCTACAAAGTTATACTTAAACCAATCTGGACGTACGGAATAGAGCTATGGGGGACAGCAAAAAAGTCGAACATCAAGCGTATCCAATCCTTTCAATCCAAAGTCCTGAGAACAATAGTAAATACCCCTTATTATGTCAGCAACAAAACCCTTCATAACGACCTTAATATACCCTACATTCTAGAACTCATCCCTTCCAAGTTTATGAAATTCCACAGTAGCCTTTCGAACCACCCTAATCCTGTAGCACATTTATTGCACTGCGCCACTCATCCCTATAATCCTCCTCGGAGACTGAAATGGCAGTGGCCTCGTGACCTGCTATAATCGTGTGACAGTGGGAGTCCTGGCAATGGCCAGTTTCTCCAATCATGTCGCTTTGTATGAATGAGCGAGTGAGATGAACAGTAAATATGGTATGAATGAGATCATTTATCTGTATTATTATTGCCTTATAAAAGGCAGATTGTAATTATTGCACAATAAAGAATTTCTACATATAAAGTTAGGGAAAGTGGAGGAGAAATGTCAAGGAACCATACGGGACGGAAGTGCGCAATTTGGGGCGCTTAATAAAACGTAGGGCTGAAGGGAAGGCCTACAGTGGGAGTTTGAGGATATTTTCTACATAGCGGGAGACACAGGGAGAGACAGGAGTGGCTGGGGGGACTGTCCACGATATACAGTTAAAGCAAAAACACGTGACATACGTGAAAGAGAGACGATATCCACAGGTGCTCCGTAAGCATATTAGAGAGGAGCTAGAGAGTCTCAAACGGCAAGGGATTAGATTTAACAGTACTTACTTTAGCACCTAATAAGTGTATTTCAAAGAGTCCGCGAATTCGGATTAAAACTGTCCATGAAGAAGTCTATTTTGAAAAGGAAAGAATCATTTTTTTGCGTCACACGGTCTCACGGGAGGAAGTTGAGCCAGACTCTACGAAGGTTGAGTCTATTAGAAGGATGGTGGTGCACACAGATGTATAGGGGATCCGGCGACTTCTGGGGACGCTCAATTATTACAGAAGATTTGCGCCGGACATGGCAGCATACCAGGTGCCTAATAATAATTTACTGCGAAAGGGGGTGAGGGTGGTAATTACCCCAACTATGGAACAGACCATCTGGAAATGTATGACTGTAGAACAGAAACGGAGGAACCAATATTAGCATTCCCTGATTTCCGCCAAGCCTTCACAATCACCACTGATGCACTGGGGGCAGTTTTGTCGCAGGAGCGAGACCATGGAGAGCGCCCGGTGGCGTACGCTCAACGGTTCACCGAAATGGAAGCGCGGTAAAGAGCCCTCGAGAGGGAGCTCCTAGGTATCGTCTGGGCCATAGACCATTTCCACCTATATGTCTTGGGCAGAAAATTCCGTGTTCACACCGACCACAGACCACTACAATGGGAAGGAAAGTTAAATAAGTCCTCGGCACGGGTCACGAAGTGGAAAGAGTTTTTGACCCAGTACAATATGAAGATCTTATATAAACCCGGTAAAGAAAACGTAGTGGCAGACTGTCCAGAACCATTACAGTGAATGCGCTGGAAGAAGGGGAACCATCCGGGGTAAGCCGCGGTACGCGAGGAGATTGTGAGGGCGAGGAAACCCTTGAAGAGAAAGGTTCTGCAGAAAGACCGGTCGACATGGAAGTAATAGAGGGGATCGTGAACTACAAAACACGGCAGATAATTTGGAAATCCTTAGGCCTAAAAGACCTCAGGGCTGCTGCATATGACAACTACGGGAGAAGTGAAATTGCGACGATTAGGTCGCCACCAGGGGTTACGAATGACCAAATTGCATTGAATATGACTAAGAACCAGGAAAAACCCATCATTTATTATTTTTACGGAACGCCACTATTTGGGAGATGATTAAAAGACTCTGGAGAATGGAACAACTTGGGGTGGATAGGTCATTTATTCGGTGTACTTCGAAGTAGGAGACTTTCAAAGACAGAGAACAGCAGTGGGAAGTGACGTTTGCCTATCACCAAGGAAAAACGAACCAATGTGGAGTACAGGAAACGTACGGAGGTACTTTTGGTGGGGAATGAAAAGGGGCATACAGGAAATGATAGGGGCGTGTACAGTTTGTCTCATTACCAAGTATGAGAGACAAGAAGGAACGCGCATCGCCGCATAACCGTTGAGTGAGTTACGAGCGAATACCTTCACTTTGAGGTGGTATGAGTGGGTTACCACGATCGACATCTTTAGCAAGGTTGCCATGGCGCACTCGGTGCAAGAACCGGTCATTAGACGTGGTAATGCTGGCATTGAATACCTGGTTCCAGTTTTACGGAGTACCAGACCGGATCTCGTCGGATGGGGGAAGAGAATTCGACAATGCCAACGTCCGTAAAGAAATGATGGCTCTCGATGTCTCTGGGCATCTTAATACGCCAGAGCACCCTAAGAGTAGAGGAGGGATATAAAGATTACACAGCACCCTAAGGAGAAAAGGGTCTGCCGGCGAATGAGGCGATGCTGAAGGCGGTTGCCACCTGCAATCATTCGATCCACGCATCGACGGGGTTCTCGCGTTTCAAGATCCTCTTTGGGCTGCGCGGAAGACGAAGAACTGGAGCAGATACGGTGGCAGATGAAGGAATGGTGGAGAAAATGGCGAGCAATTGCGTCGGTCTAGGGAAAATGTGGGACAAAGTCCGAGGAAGGTTAACGAGGGAAAAAACGAGAACAGTGGAACGGGAAAACCTCAAATTCCGGAAACGAATGGGGGAACTTAAAATCGGGTCTATCGTCTATAAAACACTAGGGTCTAATAGGAGCAAAGAGCCGGCGCGATATGAGGGCCCATTTAAAGTGGCCGTGATTAGGGAACACAACGTCGTGACAAATGAGAATCTGCGTGTCCCTATTTCAATCCATGCCCCTATTTTCAAATCTTCTATTTCATCCCTCTGTGGATGTACATTGTGGGTGCTATACAGATCCAGCACATTCGACGTCATACGTGAAAGGCGTATTCGGTTTTCATCAAAATGGGTGGCTAGGAGGCCCAAAGCCGGCTCTTTAACGATACTACCAGAGAAATGGGTAAACTAAGGTTTTTCGATCATGGTTAGTTTTTTTAATCTTATTTTTTTTGCTTCTTCCCTGGATTGCCGTTATTTTATTCATATATCTTATTCTCCAAGGGAATCCAAGTTTTCCAATGA
This sequence comes from Acanthosoma haemorrhoidale, assembly GCA_930367205.1. NCBI lineage: Eukaryota > Metazoa > Arthropoda > Insecta > Hemiptera > Acanthosomatidae > Acanthosoma > Acanthosoma haemorrhoidale. Next base: position 143,896,312 of record OV884011.1, read on the forward strand.
AGAGAAATTTTACACACATAGACTAGAAGCAATATAAAAAGCCATAATTCAAAAATTATGGTAAGAAATGATCGATTAGCGTTTGAACTGATAGTGCAGCCACTGCTGTGACCGAAAAATTTTGGTATTTACCGTTGAGGTGTGTAAAATTATCTTTGTCATGCTTTTAGGTACTTTTAGAACCCAGAAGCCCTTTTACCGATGCTTCTATATTTTGTCGAAATATAGATGGATAAGTACCCGGCATGACCTGAAATTTTGAATGAAGGTTTCGTGACATGATATTTTTAACTAAAAATATGATTAAGGGTCATAAATCAAATAATCTTCAATCGATATAAAATTAAAGGTCTCAAGGTTCTGAATAATAATTTGCAATTTTAGTTTTGTTTTCATAAACTCTAATTACAGAAAGTAGTTCAAAAAAATATAATACATACTATTATGAACCGTAATTTGTGATATTTCTCTATAGTTATCTATCTATCCTGATAAATAGAAACGACATTCGACAGTAATTGAAATTGCATTCTTTTCAAACTTCATGTATGTCGTCTTGAAACCATTTTTTAGATTGATGAAAAAGCATATCTTTTCTTTCTTTATTTTTATCTTTAAACTGACCGATCCTAGAACAAGCCTAGAAAAATAGAGTCTTCAGATGTACTACAAAAATTACTTTCCAATATTTTATTAGCATTTTACAAGAGGCTTGGAGACCTATATCAAACGCAGTAGACCCGAGTTGAGTGGGTCAATGTCGTTTCAATTTATCAGCGTAGATAACTATAGTGAAAAATTATAAAATACTGTGCGTAATTCTGTGTATTATATTTCCGTCGATGGCAATATATTGTTACTCTCCATCAGCGGAGAGACCTACTAAGCTTCTTTTTTTTTTGTTATCAAATAGTTAATTAATTAAAAATCAACTTTAATTAAATGAAAAAATCATTATTAATTATTTTATTTAGATATAATTACAATGTTTCAATGGGCAGGATAAAGAGTACCATTGATTCAAAACTTTATTTTCTTTTGTTTAATGTTTATACCGATGCAATAGATCGACTTCCTGTGCCTAATCACCTTGCCCTCAAACCCTTTGATTTTTTCCACCCCTATATGAAGGGGGACTCCCTCGCTCTATCCCAATCCCATCCAAACTGATTTTATCCTTACCGTCCCTACATAAGCTCATGCAGCCATTAGGGCCTAAGGAAGCACATTATCCATTTAACAACGACTATTTTATTTGGACAACTTGTAGTGGAGCACAATTTCTATAGTCAGATAGCGGACTTCTTATTTTGATACAGAATACCAAATCGACTGGCAATGTTTGGTCTAGGCTAATAGTGTGTCACTGAAAGTCACAAACGAGGAAGCTAAATCATAACAAGTTTTGACTGGATAAGTTAAAGGGTTGCATAATTGGTATACATCAAAAGTTAACAATACTTGCTACTTTTCTATATTTTTTTGTCATTTTTTTTGGCTCATAGAGGAACGTTTTCTGCTAGCCTCATAGGCTCACCTCATAGCCTGTGTCTTCCCTTGGCCATGCAGATCCCTCTCCAAAGTTTTTATCCAAGACATTCTGCGCTTCCTAACTCTTTTCTTACCGTGAGATCTGCTAACTTAGGTCGTACTTAAACTTTCTGTAGGAATCGCAAAGGTTTCCACAACTTCCCAATAGCCAGCCTAATCAATACAATCAGTCTTTTCTTAAATCCTATAATCACTAAGCTAACTGTACCTAGGGTTAGCTACGTATATTGCATTATATAAATGATATAGTTAACAGTTGTAGCTTAGAAATGCAAAAGGGTGTAAGTGTCAAAAAAAATTTATTTTGCCGATTACGGGTATATGCACCGATGCCAATGAAATGAAATTGGCAAAAGTCCCATTCAGAACCGTTATATCGTTCTTACAACAAATCAAAGAATGCGGTGCTCACAAGTTCCGTGTTCATTTCACCGTTGAGGTCTGCTTTGGTTCCGGGTTGCTTCCAGCCTTTTGTTCCCTTCCTAGAAGGTAAAATATAGATATAGATATAATATAGTATAGGTGGCCAAGAAAGTAGGATTGTAGATAGTTATCTGAAATACGTCTTATGGAGTTTTTTTGTGTTCTATTCGTGAAGGTTATAACTTGCATTATTCATATTATGTTTGCGGTAGTAATATAGCTTTCTTATTTATTGAAATGAGGTTTTGTTTTATAATCAATTAATTAAATTTTGATTCAAACTGTAGTTACTTAAAATACCTTTCTTTGATTTCCCTGAGAAAAAAAATCTGGCACTTATGTATTCATGGGTGGCGGCATGTACATACATTTTTGTTCCACCCACGAAAAGAGACTTATAACACTTTTGCTTTTCAAAATGTTGCATTTATATAAACTTTTCTGTACAAGTTACATACTATTATAATGGTGAGTTTATTTGTATAAGCAATAACCATCACGGGTGATTGGAGAAAAATGTTCCTTTTTAATTGTCTTATTCCTTTAATATTATTCAGGTTGAAACTTGTAAATTTGAATTCTGAAAAAGTTTGATGGAGGCACTTAGACCTTTTTTTAATTTCTACGCTTCAGTTCCTTACCACACACTAAATATAATATAAAATAAATATTTTAATAGAATAAAAGTAATAATTATATAATAAACCTATGATTCATAAGGTGAGCACCATTACTCTTAAAAATGTTTACAATTTTGTTAACAACTTTATTATGATGAAATTACAATCTGCCTTTACTTAATAGGCAATAAATAATTGAGATAAGTGTTTTCATTCATACCATATTTACAATTCATCATTCGCTCGCACATTCATACAATATTTACAAACAGCCCAGGGGCCCCCAAGTCCACACGGTTGTTGTCTCCCTCGCAAGCGAAAGAGGAAGCGGAGTCTTGGGAAGTCCCCCACGCTCCCCCACCAGCCACGTCACCGGATACGAGCCAGTTAAAAATGTTTAGACAATGAATGTGTAATAAGCATTATAGCTTTGAAACAATCACAAATCGCAATGTAAAATTATTCAAAATTGTATAAAATGTAGCCAAGCTACAGGGCCTACTGTAAATAGATTCATTTATGTAGAATCTATACTGATTCTCATAATTTATTATAACAAGGGGATATGAAGACAAAAAAAAATCAATTTAATAAAATCCAATTCTGCTTTTATATAAGTAACAGTAGATGTTTCTTGAGGGTTACGTTTGATTCTTGTTTTTCACTAGGCTTACTTTTGCAATATGTACTCCATACTCATTCAGTACCTATAATTAGCCGATGGCATTCCCTCCATGGCTGAGAGCCGAAGTGTCTTACATGAAGCAATAGTAACATAGGAAGAACTACTTACCAGAAGAGCTGCAACGATGGACCCACTTAAAAAGAAGTACATTAAGGTCTGTAGAGAAATGGTTCAGTTCAAAATGTGGGAACATATTTGCAACAACCGAAGAGTTTATATCATCAAATCCGGAGCTTTTTTATAAGCAAGGTGGAGCTGCGGATGGAAACTAATATGGCTACATATTTATAAGTGAGTAAATCTAACAGCTCTTACTTTCGGCGAGGAAAGTTGGATAAGAGCAGGACTCAGTTCTTAGAATTGAGATTCACGAGAAAAACTATTGCAAAAACAAGACTTGGTAGGCAGAGACAGCTCAAGACTATATAATGTAATGTTTGATCCATGCAAAAACGAGTTAACCCCGGACATGTCCATAGAAAGACAGTAAATATATTGCTAAAGAATGTTTAGGAAGCGAATACAGGTGGAACAAATTTACGTGGGAGACCAAGAAAAAAGGATCTTTATGTGAATGATAGAGACTTCACTAACACTTTGAGGCACAAAGGAACTGAAAAAACCGGCCAACAGGAAGTAGATTTTGAAACATGTACCATCATGGTATCACGTGTGATTTTTTTATAATATTACACATATCATCGAGTTATTTCATAAATACTAAATGATTCACAATTTATAAATAGTTTTACGGTATTTTGGACCGTTGACATGGACACGATATTGCCTGGTGGCCCGCTATCAACAAACATCTTACTAAAAGTAAACTAAAGAATGAATAGGACGGGTGGTAAATACTTATAGATTTAATATCTTCAAAAATATGTAATCCAACCAAATTTATAATTTTATACTCTACATTAAGTAATCATGTTATCGCCTCTACCCCTATAATTTATTTGTCGCACCCCCCAGGGGATGCATTCAAGGCTAAAAATGTCTTACTCGACAATGATTGTTCTAGTCAGAACATCTAGTTCTATGTGTGTTTTGGTTAACCGTGTGCCTGCTATGCTCGTGGTATAACATAATCTGGTAGATGTGTGATAATCACATCGCACCCTCCTCACTTACATGAGTAAACTGATGTCATATGCGATAGCTTGATGAATGACTCTAATCTTTCACTTATCTCGTGATCGCTTCAAGACCAGCGTATAAATCCAATGTTACAAACATTTCATAATTCAGCTAATACTACCTTATCTGATATATAAACTGCAGATAGTGAATGAAATGTGATAAACGAGTGAAAATTCCGATTAGATTTTTTTTAAATTGTTCGAAAGGTACGATTTAGCCTGTCATTGGAAATATGTCTTACTATGTAAAATGTATACGTATTTCTTTTTTAATTTATAATTTGCGTTACTTAAATGTGATTGTACATTAACTACTGATTTCATCTAAATGATATGACTTGTGCAAGGTAAAACTAATGTAAGAATGATTCGAGAAAACGAGGGTATGTTTACGATTGCGTTTGAGCAAAGGCAAATGGAAATCGATAGGAAAACCTACACAGAACATGAAATTTGAGGACGAAAAGCTACTTATACTCATTTGAACTTAGGAACAACAATACTTTTATGTGTGTCGGGCTCAGATAACTGAGTATCCCCGAGGTGGGGTGAAGACACCCACCGCGGACTAGGGTAGCTAAAACCTCTAAAACCTAAAGCCAAGAAAGAAATAAGGTGGGTGGACCTGTTGTCTTTCACCCTGGCTGCCGGCCTAGTCAGCGGGTTGCCTAATTCGTTTTGATCTGACCTCATAAGATCTTTAGAAGGTGTGTGCCCCGACAAAGCACTATGTTTAGAAGAGGTACAGGATAGGTTTATAGGTAGTTTATGTGGTCCTGGAATGACCACGAATTCACACTCGGTGTCTAAGGGTAGGCGAAAACCGTCCGGATCCCAAAGACGAGTGTGAACCAGAGAGAAGCAGAATGGATTGCCGTGGGAGGCGCTTGTAGGGTTTGTAGGGCCACGGCAACCGTCGTCCGCGAGGGAGAGGTCTCTCCCAAGGAGGTGCTAGATTTAGCGAGACGAAGGCAGAGATTCCCACTAGGAGAGTGTGGGGTCTGACAATGCTAGACTAAAACATAGCGAGGTTAGGAGAGAGAGGTCCAGAGATAATTGAATGAGAAGACCATGGTTTTGAGTAGAGCAGCAAGCGCCAGTGCAGAGAGAGAGAGAGAGAGAGAGAGAGAGAGAGAGAGAGAGAGAGAGAGAGAGAGAGAGAGAGAGAGAGAGAGAGAGAGAGAGAGAGAGAGAGAGAGAGAGAGAGAGAGAAGGTGCCGGTTTGTTTCTTTATGTTTTTCACCCTAGGGGCGCTTCTTATATAGGCAGGCTAGCCGTAGTGGGGAGCCATCCCCACCAGCGGCTGATCCCCCATGCAGCTTCTCCCCCACTTCGACTGACGTCATAATCTTTATTAAACATATGGAAAGAGCGATAGATATAATCTGTTCGAGAAGAGGGGAACTTATAATTATTCATAATTAAGAGGTGGCCACAACAATGTGCAATATCTCGATTTATTTGATTATGTAGCATTCTATTGTAAACGACTAGACGGACCGAGCCTTAAATTTATGAAAACAACAATGTTAAAAGTTGTGTGCACCTTCAGGCAGTCTCATGTATTTTCTACGAGTTACTATACTGAACTCTTGTATGAAACTGAGTTGTATGGGGAATTACTTTTTCTAATAATGTTATTATATAATAAATTCGCGACTTCTTCGTTTATTTACTTTTTGAATTGCACGGGGCACCGATAGTTCCTAGTGTAGCAAGGGTTTTCGTTTTTTGTGTTTATTTTATGTTTAATTAAATTTGTCGCGCATAATTTTTCTTCATTTGTTTTTATTATTTCTCCGTATTTACCAATCAGTACCACAAGTTCGTCCAAAAGCTTGTTATCAATGTGGTCTGTCCTAATTAGCTGTTTTATTGTCTGTAAGTCATTTATATAGTAAATTTCATTTTCCAGGTTATGTTTGGTTCCGTTTATTACTATTTCGTCATTGTGACATTTTATTTCTGTTTTTAGTTCTTTCATCGTTTCCTATCCTAAAAGAATATCGAAACGATTGCTAAAGGGGTATATTAACATTTTTACCTTTGCTTGAATTCCTAACAGGTGATAGAGATCGATTATGGCGCTTTGAGTGCCTTCGGCTCTGCCTGTAGGAGTTTTCATCACAAAGTCTTCCGAGTTAATTGTTGTTAAGGAATGGGGATTGATATAATTTTTAGAAGATCCAGTGTCGATTAGCCATGTCTTGCCTTTTCTGTCTTTTATTTTTGGGAGACTGTCCGTGTAATTTAATTGGTATTCGGGTCTGGAGGTTCGTTGTTGTTGGGACCTACGTCTAAAAAAGCCTCATAACGAGATTCTAATTGTTGTAGTCTGTCTTGTAATTCATTTATTTGTTGGTCTTTGTCATTTTCCGTGTGGTGTACGCGATTGCTGACTGTGCGCATTGATACAGTCTGATTTTCTCTTTGTTCCGGTCTGGGGTTTGGTTTGTTAAAGTATTGTCTTTGTTCATGGGGTTTCCATGATTGATTATGTCTTTCGTTTTCGTCTCGGGGGTAGTTATTGTTAAAACGTGGTTGTTCTTGATTGTACTGTCTTGGTTGTTGGGATTGCTGTCTATTATTGTCATAAAATTCACGTTTTTTCTCGTGATAATGTGGGTCGTAATTCCTCCCTTTATAATTGCTAGTGGGGGGCGGTTGGTTTTGACTGCGTCTTTGTGTGGATTCGTTGTGTGTTAGTTTGTTACCGTATGCTCTTTCGACTACTCGTACTGCTGTGGTTTTTAATGCCTTTTTCAAATCCCTCAAATTTTTTATTCGTATGTGTTGGAGGAAATTGTCAACTGAAGTTTCAAGTTGTCTTTGGCAATGGTCAACTATTTGTTCATCAAATACGTTCATTTTTGTGTGTTTTTGTAAGTCTGTTTTTGTGTCGTCCGTATATAATCTACCTTCAAGGTCGTCTCGTAATAATATCAGCCTTTCTACATAGCTTGTGGGATGTTCGTTTCTTACGGGTTTAGTTTGATATATTTCTGCTATGGATTGGGGTATTGTTTTGTCGTCACGAAAGTTAAGTTTGAGTTCTTGGATCAGTTCTAGTAAAGAGTTATAGTTACGTCTTCCGCAATATTCGGCATGTGCTACTAATTTGTTTGTTGTATGTCCTATCAATTGTTTTGCGTTATATTCTAGATGCGGATTGTCGGTTGTGCAGACATTATTAGCTACAAAATTTATTTTATTAATAAATCGCACTAGATGGCTGGGATTCCCGTCAAATTCTGGGATTAGTTTAAGGTCTGTAGTAGAAATTTTGTAATCGTTAGAAGTCATGTTTACGTTTTCTTCTAAGTTACGGTTTATATTAAGTCTGTCAGTAATGGGCATGTAAATGTGTACAATAAAATATATTTACCAATACAAGTGATGTCTTCTTCTAGATAATGTTTCTTTCTTTCAGCTTCCTCTGGTCGCTAGATAACAGATTTTGTGGTTCTTGGAGCCTCGGTGGATGTATATTAAAATATACCAGTGCTCGATCAGTCCTGAAGTCTTGTTCAATATTCCGTCGGCCTTCTCATGGAAAGAATCGATAAGTTCTCAGGTCTAGCCTAGCCAAACGCGGGATCGCTGAATGGGGAGATTCTTCTGAATTTATATAAACACTGCCAATGTCCCTGTTCGAGCGCCAGTTAAATAATTACTAACCAAAGGGGCCTTTTTAAAAAGTGGTTTATTAACTAGACAGAACAATACAACTTATATGATAAAGTGATTAAGTAATACGTCAGGGGTACAGTAGCGAGATGAATGAGAGCTGGTGAGAGGAAGAGGAGAATTATATAAGGACAGATTAGATTAAGGAGTGCTGATATTTCTGCTGACTTAGGCGATGTGCAGGTGTCAGCTGTGTTTTGACAGTCGGTGTGCATGTGTCAGCTGCTTCCATAACTGTCGTACCACGGGAAGAACACACGTCGCTACGCTCTCCGTGATATCAAGCATACCACCCGACAACAAATACGCCGGCCTCTTACGGCGGTACTCTCAGCTCACACGACCGCAACAACCTATGAGCTCAATTCCGCCGACAAAGGTAGAGCACTACATAGACACTCGTGGACCACCCGTGTGCAGCAAGGCTCTTCGATTAGCGCCAGCAAAATATCAAGCCACCAAGGAAGAGTTCCGACGTAGATGGACGAAAGTATTTGTCGGCCCACCGACAGCCCTTGGGCAACTCTTCTTCACATTGTTACGAAGAAGGATGTAACAATATGCCCCTGTGGAGACTACCGACAACTGAACAACAAAACCATCCCAGACCGTTATGGTGTGCCCAACATTCAGACTTTAATAACCAGTTGTTTGGCACTACCATATTTCCAACACTTGATATCAAAAGAGCTTACCATCGCATTCCGGTAAACTCTCAGGACATCCCCAAAACGGCTATTATCACCCCCTTTGGACTTTTTGAATTTCTCCTCTCTGCCTTCGTCTCACTAAATCTAGCATATCCTTGGGAGAGACCTCTCCCTAGTAAACAACGGTTGTGGTTGCTCTGCAAACTTACCAAGCAGTGTTCCCTACGGCGATTCAGTCTGCCTCTCTCCGATTCACACTCGCTTTTGGGATCCGGACCGATTTCGCCTACCCTCAGATACTGAGTGTGAATTTGTAGTCATTCCAAGACCACACAAACTACCTACACTACCTACCCTATACTCTTCTCCTGAACATAGTGCATTTTCGGGGCACATACCTATCAAAAAATGGAGTCAGATAGTAAAGCCGTCATGAAACGATTGTCCAGGTTATGAACTCAATCAACCCTCCTTTCGTCCCAGGGCTAGGGTAACTAGGCACCCCTCTTGTGACGAACCGACAAGGTGGAATCAGAAAGATCACCCTGATCTCTGTTTTCTTCCCTCCATCTGGGTAATGGAGATTTTTATGTTTAAACTGTTCGCCTTTAAACTGTAAACAAAGAACAGCACAACGATTTTGCACATATTGTATAAAAGAGGAATTTTATCACTTTCATCTATTTATCTATGAGGATAGATTATATGTATTTTGTGAAATAAAGGTAAGCTATAAAGAAAATTACCTCTTTAAAATTTCTAAACAAGCCATTAGCCAAATCATACCTCAAACGTGTCAAGCCATCGTACCTGCTTAAAGGATTATGTGAAGGTAAGTAAATTAATTATTTAAGTGAATAAGTATTGTATTGTATAAAATAAAATACCATTCAAAAAGTAGTAATGAAATTAAAATACATATTAATTTTTCCTGTTTCCTCATAATCTTGATTCTGTAAATTATAAATAACAAAATTTATAATATAGTCACGTAATAATAATAAACTTGACTTTTTTTTAAGTTGCCATCAGCTACCGAAGAATGTTTAAAAATCTTTCTTTTTTAAATTACTATGGTAAAATTCCTTGGAGTTCCACAGTGCGGGATAATTTTGGCAGTGCCCCAAAAGGTTAAGAGAATCAGCCCAAGATAATTCCATTTTAATTTAAAAGGAAAATAATATTAAGAATAATCACTAAAAGAGACACATAAGATTCAATAGGAGGAGGTTGAAGGAATGGAGAGGAGGCAGTCCGGCTCATATTATTCGGGTTTACCACAGTCGTTCCCCCACCACCGTACCAACTGATCACGCACAGATTTTGATTAAGTTTTTTATGCAAGTATTATTTAATTATAATATAAAACACCAAACACAAATTATATATGCTCATTTAGTGAAACAAGGGCTTAGCTGTAAATACCATCATTTTAGAGGAGAGACAAAAGCAGTCGGAAAAGAAAGAGAGGGTTGGTATCCTCCTCACCTTTTCGACCACGGCATTACTTCAATTCAATTATTCAAAGTATTTATTCCCTGACATGATGAGGAATATTCAATTGAGGGAGTATTTTTCAATTGGTCTCTAAGCAAAGCAGGGGCTCACAATGACCTGAAAATAAAATAGAAAATATTCTGGCTCTACTCAGTTAGTGATGATTCGATACATTCAATATGAGTAAACTATCGATAATTGGCTCGGTACCAAGGTGCTAGGGGTAGCACAGTCGTACAGTATTACACTGTGCAACACATCCCTATAATTCTCCTCAGAGACAAAATCGGCAAAGACCTTGTTACCTGCAATAAATACGTGAGACTTGGAGTCCTGTCAATGGCCAGTTTCTCCAATCATGTCCTGAGCGTATGGCTCTCGCAATCTTTGTCAGCCACCAGTGTCTCGTATTCGTTGACGCGGCTGTTGGGGGAGCGGACTTCCCAAGACTCTTGCATTCGAGGTAGATGACAACCATGTAGATTTGGTAGTTCTCTGGGCTGTTTGTAAATATTTTACGAGTGAAAACACTAATTGCAATTATTTATTGCTTAATAAGGAAGATTGTAATTTTATGACAATAAAGTATTATGTTAGAGTAAATGGTACCAAGTAGGTATCGTTAGAAAAGTACTCAGTGTTAAAAACATTATGGGTTGTGAACTTTATAATACAACTGCGAAACCCCCGAAGGCAAGGAAGCGGTGAAATCAATTTTAATGAAATAGAGTTTCAGTTGAACCCAAAATTTTCTAAATGTATTTTTTTGTATTAACGAGTAAAAAATTAAAACAGGTGTGTTATGAAACCTTAAAGCTGTTTACAATACATGTCTGACACCTGCCCAACAAGAGTTGCGACACTTATTGTGTTTTCAAGGCACATTAATGAAAAGAGTACATTAATTTAATCGAAAAAAGTAATGTAAGTATTTAATGTGTCAAGTAACTTTTAAACTATTTTGAGGGGGGTATCGATATTTTTTAACGATCCCGCGGGGGAGCACAAACATTACAACACGACCTCAAAAAGTATTCGACCTTTGAATAGCGATAAATTGTTAAAGGCTGGCCGATAAGGATATTTCCTTGAACATGCTTTATCAATTCACCTTTTTAAATGGCGAGTTCTGTTCTCAACAGCATTTCTAGTAGTGCAGCTTCAGTATTTATCATTAAAAGAGCTTCTTTGATTTACAGAATAAAAATAAAATAGCTATATGTATTAGCTAAATATGTATTTTTCATTACAAAACTTCTTAAAATAAAATGCGGTATACGTGGTAAGTACACGCCAAAACACCGAACAACAGGGTATTTAGAAGGTACAAATGGACTGTATAATATGAAATTGCCACACTGGGGTGATAGAGAAAGAAATTTTGCTTACCTCGGTCTATCACCTCTGCCAACAATGTTCCCAATGTTCCTCGTTGTTACAGCGAACACACCACCGCTAGACACCAACTTCAAGTTCTGTGATATCAATGTAACACAACGGGTAAAACAATGCCTCGATTTAAGGCCCCGATATTTATCACTAATGAAAACTTATTACGCCGACAAGATGGCTAAAAACATAGGTGACTCGACCTCAACTGTCCTTTGTCTTCGCTCTGCACTCCACCAGCTGGCATGTGACCTTAAACCAAACATTTCTCACACTGGCGTGTACATTCCGGATTTTTTCCCTCCGAGATATCAAAATATCCAACCTTTCCTTCTGGACCGTTTTTATCGGCATTTTTAAGAGGACAACACAACTGAAATGAAAATTAATAGAAAACAAACCAAGCGACTATCAAGTATTCGAGACAATATTCGTAAACTGCCACAGAGGATACAGCAGATACCTGATACAGGCAAAAGTGAATGGCCAGCGACCACTCTATCGGAAGCGTCTAGAATCTTCTAGACGAGTGCGACTCGTTAGACGCCGGCTTGGACGCCGTCGGCCCGAACTAACCAAATCACTTTTAAGTGGCCTCACATTGGCCGTAGGCTTGGGAATGATCCTGAGATTGAATAGGGGTTCTTGATAACTCATTGGGAATTTTTGAAAATGAAAAAAAAATAATTCATCGAATGCCAATGAGTTAGATCTTGTATCAACCCAATCATCTTTCCCTAAAGAGGCACATAATGTGTCAATATCTTCTAAAACCACATCAAATGTGTTATACAAGTCTTGATCCTCGAGGGCATGGTATCAAACCTTAAAAATGGAAAAATTATCTTTTGAAAGGGTCTTCGAAATGTCATATAACACCTGTATTTTTGAAAAGAGTTTTTTCCTCCAAGATATCGAAACATACAACCTTTCCTTCTGAACCGTTGTTATCGGCTTTTTTAAGAGGACAACACATCTGAAATGAAAATTAATAGAAAACAAACAAAGGGAAGCGACTATCAAATATTCGAGACAATATTCGTAAACTGCCTCAGAGGATACAGCAGATACCTGATACAGGCAAATGTGAATGGCCAGTTCGGGCTGGATTGGATTTTTGTGGGTTGGACGGCGTCCAAGCCGGCGTCTAACTAGTCGCACTCATCTAGAAGATTCTAGTACTCACATTCCGTCTGTGGAATGAAGCGAAAGCAAAAAGATTTTTGTACACCCTGATATTTTCACAAAAAGGACGGTTAATTTCCTCGTTTCGGAATATGAGCTGTTTTGTTTTTTCGGAATAATGATCACTCATTGGTAATAATAGTTTACCTGGAAAGCAACAACTGTGCTTGAATCTTGAAACATCGGATGCAAATGTCAAGGTATTATTAAAACTGCATTTCTTTTCCAAATCACCAAAATCTCAATACTCGATTTCTTGTATCGAAGTAAAGACACCAAAATTTTTTTTTATAGCTATTTTCATTTTCTTGTTTTTTTTTGTTCTTTGATCCACAATTTTCTTTCTCTGTTTGTTTTCTTTCAAGTTTTATTCATGGAAACATTTATAAGTCCAATGCTATTCCTTTTTTGTATATCGCTTTATCCAATTTCACCAGTCTAGTGCATATACAATTTAGAGACATTTTTTTTTTAATTTAAATTATCTAAATATAAATAAGTGATTATGAATTATTTTATTTGTAGTTTATTAATTAGAATCAGTGACTGAAAGTAAATATGTGTTTGAATGTCCTTATTTGGGATTTCACTTATTGTTAGTGCTAAATTGCGCTTACGTATTGCTTGCTACATTTCCTAATATTACTGATTTCTCAATCTTGGGCTAAAGTTCTACTTTTTGAAGTGCGCTGTTGATGGGCTTTTTCAATAAAATGTTGGATTGCCTATGCACATTACTCCATTTTTCACTCTTACTGATTTTGTTAATGTTAGCATGGATTTATGTTTTTTGAAAGGTGATTAATTTGGGCTTTCGTTCAGTATAATGTAAAATTCGGTATAGCTAGCACTAAATAGTTTATTAAAAATCTAACTGAAAACCTATTATAAACCTTCAAACAGTATTAATCAATCCAAGATTGGCAAAATCATCATATAGTTTCATAAATAACAGATGCATTGTTTCAATAATGCATTGAGAGGAAACGTATAAAACAACCAAACAATACAAAATAATTTAATATAAAATACTCCCAATTCATCTCCTTTCTAGACTCCATCGGACATCGTTTCCTTGTGGGTGGGGACTTTAATGCGAAGCACCAACACTGGGGGTCAAGATCCACAAATACACGAGGACGTGCTTTGCTGTCTGCACTCACACGGAAACATTGCTCCACTATCACTCCTGACACAGCCACCTATTGGCCATCTGATCCCAACCGAATTCCTGATATCCTTGACTTATTTTTTTACAATAGTTTAGGAACACTAAACTATTCACTCACGCGCCTTGATGATCTCTCCTCTGACCATCAATGATGACCTCAGCCCTTAAAACCAAACAGTATTGCACTGCTGCCTTTCTTGATATAGCTCAAGCTTTTGACAGGGTTTGGCACGCAGGTTTGCTCTACAAGCTCAAAAGATATTTACCACAGACTCTTTTCCTAATCCTACAGTCCTACCTTTCAAACCGCTTCTTCCAAGTCCGCTGTGGTTTAGAATACTCTAACTACTATCCCGTAAATGCAGGAGTTCCACAGGGCAGTGTCCTGGGCCCCATCCTCTATAACCTATACACCGCTGATGTCCCCTCTACTCCCAATACCTTCTTGGCCACATTTGCAGACGACACTGCAGTCTTGTCATCCCACGCAGACCCCGACATAACATCCCATAACCTTCAAAAACACCTCGAAGAGATCGAGTATTGGTGCAATCAATGGCGGATTAAAGTTAATGAAGCAAAATGCTCCCACATTACCTTCACCCTTTGTCGCAAGACTTGTCCACTAGTTTATTTTAATTCTATTCCTCTCCCTGTATCCGAGACAGTACGGTACTTAGGCTTCCATCTTGACAAACGACTGACCTGAAACCCACATAGGAGACTAAAAAGACAAGAACTAAACAGACGCTTTGGACAACTGTACAGACTACTTCAAAGGACATCCCATCTCTCAATAGAAAATAAACTACTAATCTACAAAGTTATACTTGAACCAATCTGGACATACGGAATAGAGCTATGGGGGACAGCAAAAAAGTTGAACATCAAGCGTATCCAATCCTTTCAATCCAAAGTCCTAAGAACAATAGTAAATGCCCCTTATTATATCAGCAATAAAACACTTCATAACGATCTTAATATACCCTACATTCTAGAACTCATCCCTTCCAAGTTTATGAAATTCCACAGTAGCCTTTCCAACCACCCTAATCCTGTGCTGCACCACTCATCCCTATAATCCTCCTCGGAGACTGAAACGGCAGTGGCCTCGTGACCTACTATAAACGCGTGACAGTGGGAGTCCTGGCAATGGCCAGTTTCTCCAATTATGTCCTATTGTATGAATGAGCGAGTGAATGATGCTGTAAATATGGTATGAATGAGATCATTTATCTGTATTATTATTGCCTTATAAAAGGCAGATTGTAATTATTGCACAATAAAGATTGTTATTAATATTGAATATAAAATAACGAGGCATAACAAGCCCCATGTTTATTGCAGACAAATTCGAGCTAGTATGCCGATCACACAATGCTGCTAAATATCTTCATATCACAGGCGAGAAGAAATATTATGGTTTTACAGTAAATCGTGAAGGTTTGTCTTGAAATATTGTGTACTATCATGCTGAACGACTTCTGTACACTTGGCATCTAAACCTTCTCAACCTGTTAGTTTATTTGTTGAGAGTAGAGATCCTAATCGAGCTCTGAGAAGAGAATATAACATAGCATATTATAATCAAGTCTTTCCTATGCGGTGAAGGTAAAAGTTTATATATATGATTTATTTTTAATTCAGCCGAGTCATATGTAGCGATCGCCATAGTATATAAAAATATTACATAGATTATAGTACTTATTAATTAATTGCGAGGTCGAGTATGTTTTGTTACCATGGATTTAACACAATGTCGTTATATCGTCAAGCCTTTTTTGATTTAGATCTAAACAGTTCGAATTATTACGAATTAGTGAACGTTGAATTATAATATTCCGGCACCCAGTAGGTTTCTCCCCCGTTTCCCACTTGGTCATCACTCTGTTACCTTCTTCCGCAACCTCATCCTAATTAATATTAAAAAACTTCATTATGATAAAATTACAACTAGCCTTAATGGGCAATAAGTAATTGTGATAAATGTTCTCATTCATACCATATTTACAATTTCGATACAGTATTTACAAAATGCCCAGACAACTCCCAAATCCACATGGTTGTCACCTTCTGCGCATGCGAAAGAGGAAGCAGAGTCTTGGTAAGTCCTCAACGCTCATCCGTCAACACCGTCACCGGATGCGATCCAGTGGAGCCTGACCAAGACCGTGAGACCCACATACGCTCAGGACATGATTGAAGAAACTGGCCATTGCCTGGACTCCCACTGTCATGTATTTATAGCAGGTCACGAGACCACTGCCGCTTTAGTCTCCGAAGAGAATTATAGGTATGAGTGCCAAAGTGTAATGGCTGCGCTAGGGGATTAGGATGGTTGGGTAAGTTACTTACTATGGAATTTCATAAACTTGGAAGCGATGAGTATAAGAATGTAGGGCCTTTTAAGATCGTTATGGTTGTACCTATACTCGATCTCATCAAAGTCATCCTAATTATTTTAATACATAATTTTCGTAAGATATAATTTATTAAAGGTGTAATTGGATTTAAATCCAAAATGTACATTACTTGAGATTCTTTTTTCTTTTTTTTTTTTCCTTGTTATTTAAATTGTCCGAGTAGATCCACGAATAATTTAAAGGCAGGAGTAGAGACTATAATTCATCGAAAAGTGGTTGAATGGCCAAATGTTTGGAAATAAAATCCCTTCATGTCCACAAATCAGAAGACAGTGTTATTTGACTTGCCATTGGCTGAACTTGAAAAAGGATCACTCTGTCATTGAAATAACCCAATATAAAACTATCCGAAAGCAATTTTAAAAAAAACTAAATTTTATATACAGTTTAGCACTGAAGCTTTAAAAAAAACAATAATAATGTAGGTCGTACATGTGTTAAAGGAGGAAATTCTAAAATATATAGATGAAATGAATCCAGTTCTGTAATAGTAGATACATTTGCTTTGTTAAAAGCACTAGAGTCATCAGCCAATGGTTGAACGAGTGTTAAATTATTTCAGACTCTCTTAGTTTCTTCTTTTCTAAGTGCTGTACCAAAGAGCAAAACAGTAGGTACGAGATCAATGAGTTCAGGCAAGAAGGAATGGGCAATACCTTTTTATGAACTAGTTAAAATCCATCCAAGTAGAAACGAACAAGCAGACAGGGAAATGAAACCAACTTGCTCAGAGGCTAAAGGTGAGATACAATTTTAGAAAGACAGCGTGAAAGAAGATTGGGAGAAGTGTGTGTGTGATTCTAAGGAAACTGGCGAGAAAGAACACGGCATGCTTTTTAAGAAATGTCACAGCTGTCATGAAATAATGGTCGTCTATAAAAAAGAAGAAGTGTTGTGTCGACCACGGTTAGACAACTGTGCTTTCTTCCACGAGTACTTGCTGTTAGAACTGGATCAAACTATAATACTTGCACCATCGATATTGGAAATGCCTGATTCAATGTTACTTATAACAAAACGACATACAAGCAATAATTCAACAGAATGATCTACAAGGAACTCAAACGTCAATTACTTCGCAACGAAATATACAAGTGCTTAGGAATTAAAAATAAAAGTGTAAAAAAAATCGTATTTTATATGTATGGATTTTTGAGATTTGTTTTAGCTGATATGTCTTTTTTTGCTGTTGCGCATAACCAAGTGTAACCTTTTCGTTAAAACATTCTATGGCAGT
Organism: Acanthosoma haemorrhoidale; assembly: GCA_930367205.1. Classification (NCBI taxonomy): domain Eukaryota; kingdom Metazoa; phylum Arthropoda; class Insecta; order Hemiptera; family Acanthosomatidae; genus Acanthosoma; species Acanthosoma haemorrhoidale. Next base: position 143,913,972 of record OV884011.1, read on the forward strand.
ATAATATCTCTAACAGACCAGAACAAAATAAAAAATTTTTTTATTCTTCACCAACTATGTTTTGATTAGAACTTATTTCTAAAACTACCCGACATCGTTTATTTGAATAATATTTTAGTTCAAATAGATCTATTAAAAAACAAAAGTTAGTTGGTAAATAACAGATAACTCGTTTTTGATCCATAACTCGGTTTTCGCATAACTTTTGGCTTCTTCTTCTGGCCACTATTCACTTAATCCTATCACATTTCTATACTAATCATCAAATGGCTTCAATATTCAAAATGAAATCTTTCAAACTGCTTCATACCAGTTATATTACTTTCCGGCAAATGACGAAGGAATTTTGTAAGATGCAATTAAAGGATTTGGTGACAATTCATCTGTATTTTAAAACTGTTAACTGTTGATGGTAGGTTAACTCTCTATCAACTAATTGATTCGTAACAGCTGTTAGTCCAATAATTGAAACGAAAGTAACCTTTGGACTAATTGGATGAAAGCCCACTTGACATCGAAAGTTATCTGAAGCTATATTTAATGAAACCTTTTAATCCCAAATTATTGATCATTAGATAGACCATCGGTCAAAATTTAAGTGTACTTAGAAAGTGTTAAAATTTTCCTGAGACGCGTGTATCAAAGTTCGGTCTAAAGAAACACCTTAATGTTTGCGATAGTTGAGTGGGACACAAACACGCATTCATTCAAACAACAATCGACCTATGGTCAAGTGTTTTTTCACTGATTGAGTATGTCTAAAAAATAGTGAATTATTTTTATAGACAGATTTGTGAAGTACATTCAGCCACAACACTACTTTTGACAGTGAGCGAACCATTCTGTCGTTGCACTAACATTTTTTAACACGTGCATGAACTTTCTGTAATCACAATAACTCATTTGAGTCAGAAATGTTTTTTTTCATTAATAACGGAATTTGTTATTATATTCTAATCACGCAACAGTAGCATGTACATTTTAAATCACAACCATCCACATCAAATAACAGTGCTTCAATAGCATATAACCAAACTACTATCACTCGAAAGAATCATTGACCCGTGCTGTAATATTTTAGCATTCACTCAAAATTCTATTTCAATCTACCATTTCCTCCAAACTTTACAATTAAAGTAAACAAAAAAACAAAACCTATATGTTAGTAAAAACCTTTGAACATACTAACCCATTTTCATGTTCTTGTATATCAGTTCAATAAAGCACGGTTTTCGGATTACTTATTTTAATCTTCTCCCCACGTCTTGAAGTTTTATTTATAGATGTTCACTACATATTTGATCCTTAAATACATCAACAACAGGAAAGTTTATGGTTACTATAACAATTTTTTTAAGATTAACTACTGCAGTATTCCTTAATTAATGTGACATAAGTGATTAGGAAATTAGTTGACGATGCAACACCAAACAGATTACAACGGAATTATAATGTTTTATTTTTAATGAGAAAGATGAGTAATCCGTTTTTCTCCACTGAACTTGTCTCAAATATTTCTTATCCTATCTCTTGTAAGACCTAGATTGGATGATATTAACGTCTAGCTTCAATCAATTATGTGATAAATTAATTATACGAGTAATTAATAATTAAAATGGTTGATTAAGTGAATATTTATTAATTCCATTAACTTAGGGGTAGTTTTTATGGATGTAATGCACACCAATAGAACACTGCGGTAATATTTGTTTAGTTATAAGTAAAAGTCAAATCAGGAAGTACACTATCATTGATAATGAAGTATGTGACAATGAGGGGTTTAACGTCAATGACAAAATGCAAAAAAAATTCGTTCTACCCATGTCCTTCAGCTTTTCTCATTTTACGAAATCTTTTTGCGTGAATATTTATTTCTTTATGAACAGTTATCTTATTATACTACTTTGCAACATAATCGTACTATATAATCGTATTTTTAGTGGATCATTCAATTTGACAGGATATCCTAGGACAGCGATACGATGACCTTTGGCGGTTGGATGTTTATTTGGAGTGTTGGTACGGCCTTCGAATCAAAATAGTATGTGGGACGTCTTGATAAGGGATAAATATATGGCTTTGTTTTTGTCATTTTTTTTAATTTAAATACAACAACAAATATTTCATTTTGCGTTTTTTGCTTGTGACAAAAACTTGGAGGGAATTGTTAGGCATTTATGAATTTTCAAAAATAGTTTATTAGGCCTTGTAAAACTAAATTCCATTGTAGGGATAAAGGTAATGCAACAGTTTACACTGATATGATTAGTCATGTGAGTAAAATTATTTTCAAAATTTCTATACTGTTATACCTCAAACTGGTAGTTACTTTGTGCAACTTTTCCATTACACGAAGTAGATAGGTCTAATCAAACATCCTGCAGATATTGTATACATAACCTTTTATTTGTCTAATAATCGTAAAAATAACGAAATAAAATGTCTAAAGTTCTCTTTATTATACATTAACCTAAAATTAATTTTAAAAATATGAAACCAAGTATATGAATGATAGGAAGTCAAACAATCAGAACATAGAAGGGATAAATAAACTACCAAGAAAATATGGTGTTTGAAATATATTGAAATGAAAAAAAAAGCAGACAACTAGAAAACACAGGAGGTTAATCGGTAAAATGTGAGTCGTCTACGAAGATAAACAATAAACAGGGTACTGGAGCTAATTAAGAGTCATAAAAACACGTCCAAGCAAGATTGAGACAATTAAAATTACTGGCTCGAGATCAAGGAAAAGCATTTCTTCTCAAATAATATGATGAATTTCTTGCCTTTAAGTGTAAAATTTAAAATTTTCCGTTAATTTTGTAAATAGATTCGCCAGAGGATCTATAATTATCTAATGTAAATTAAAAGGGGCTATGAAGGAGGAAAAAAAAAAATCCGTTAATTATCGTTGTTGTGGCCACCTCTTAATTATGAATAATTATAAGTTCCCCTCTTCTCGTATCAGACCTCGTATCTATAAAATCAAATGAATATCAGAAAATATGTATCTATGTTTCAATATATTTAATAAAGTTTATGGCGTCAGTGAGAGTGGGGGGGGGTGGAGCTAGTTTGGGGAGCAGCCGCTGGTGGGAACCCATCCCCCCCCACTGCTAGCCGGCTATATAAGAAGCGGCACTTGACAAAATTAACATAACGAACAGGACCGTCACTTGGAAAACTACTCTCTGCACTGGCGCTTGCTGCTCTACTGATACCATAGTCTTCTCATTCAACTACCTCTGCATCTCTCTCTCTCCTAACCTCACTATGTTTTAGTCCGACGTTGTCAGACCCCACACCTTCCTAGTGGGAATCTCTGCCTTCGTCTCGCTAAATCTAGCACCTCCTTAGGAGAGACTCTCCCTAGTGGACAATGGTTGTCGTGGCCCTGCAAGCTTACCTAGCAGTGTTCCCCACGGCAATTCAGTCTGCCTCTCTCCGGTTCACACTCACCTATGGGATCCGGGCGGATTTCGCCTACCCCAAGATACCGAGTGTGGATTCGTGGTCATTCCAATACCACACAAACTACCTACATCACCCACCCTATACCTCTTCTCCTGAACATAGTGCTTTGTCGGGGCACACACCTTCTAAACATCTTATGGAGTCAGATCACAGCGAATTAAAGCTGCCCGCCGACTAGGTCGGCAGCCAGGGTGAAAGACCACAGGTCCGCCGCCTTATCACTTTCTGGGCGCTCGCCGGACGGTGGCTTGATGTTGTAGCGACCCTAGCCCGCGGCGGGTGAGGACTCTACCTCTCCACTACTCTCATCTACTCCTCCACGACTCTACTACACCCAAAGTAAGTTCTGAGGAGAAACCTCGGTGACATATACTTTTTGGGTATTATTGCTAATGTATTGTAGTGTGGAGATTTTACTGGTTATCATGAGTTTATTAGGATGAACTTTTTTGGTTTTGGTCAATCCAAAAATAGGTACTAAATGTGTATTTTTAGGTTAATTATCTTCGAGGGAGAAGCAACATTCGATTAAAAAGATTCAGAGGCAGTTGACTCAGAAAGTTCATAATGTTTGGTGGTTTATCTGAGGAGTAATCCTTCTTTCCTAATTTGGACTAGGAGCCAATGCCATATTTATTCAACGGACGAACCTTAAGATCCGATATCCTTAATCAATAGCCCTTATTGGGTACAACTAGGCTCAACTCTAGCTGTCCAAACCAGGTAAATTTCCTGTGAAAGTTTGACTCAATGTTGTCAAATTTTGAAGATCCACTGAAAGATAAACACCTGCTACATAAACACCAATTTAATCACAAGTTGAATTGTACCCATTAATTGTATAAGCCTCAGCGGAACCTGGCGTAATCGGGTTCGTTTCCAAAACTGGCGCAAAATAAACTAATTTTAAAATAAAGATTTATTTTAAATGAATAATAATTTGCCAATAATTATGTAATGTGCAGTTTTTAAATGAAAACTATTTATCGCTCATTTTGAGTGTGGTATACAATTAAAACAACCATTGATGCTGTGTTCGCAATTTTAACTCACGTAGATGGCAAGGATTACAACTTGGTTACGTGTTTCTCGGTAACAAAAAGTATTACCAATCCTCATTATCAGTTTCAGTAAGGTTTGAATTAAAGATTTCAATTACCTAATCTTGATATTATTCATATAAGCAGTTTTTCACAGAAAGTTTAGTACTGTAATCACACAAAGTCGCTCAAACTATAATTAAAATCTTGTTTTCAATTTTAAATCAATCAGTGTTAAACATAGTGACATGATATTACACATGGTAGTTCCATTCGATAGTCCTATAACACTAGCAATAAAATAATAATAATAATGATGATAAAAAATGTTTAAACAAGTTTAGTCACAAATTTGGAAAACAAACACAGTATTTTCGTAAAAAGGTTAGGTCATGGTGACTAAATCACACATAAAGTATTAATGAATGGATGTGTCAGGGAGACTTCCTTTGAATATGAATGTTTATACGAGTGATCCAATAAAAATTAGCAGATCAGTTAAAGAGAGTTTTTTGCCAGATCACGAAAATTCTGTGATAATGCACTTTTTTTTTATGTATGTTGGGTTAACCCTTCATTCTTTAGTTCTCATACCTTCGTTTTTTATTTCGTTGCACTTATTTTTTTTTTCTTTTGTCACACGCCATCAGCACAGGTAACACTCTAAACGTTCCTTCAAACAGCACAAAAATAAATTAAACTGTTCATCAACTATAGAAAGTTAAAAGTATAATGTTATGTGGTCTTAAAATTAAAAAATCTTTCTATTTTTAAAAATCAATATTGACGTTTGAAAACCATTTTAATTTTAAACCAAATTAGTTGTTAAACTTAAAAGTAAAAGTTATACTGCATTCCTAGTCCAATGCTTTTAAAATACTGTGATATATGTTCTAGTTTATGAAGAAAGTAAATAGGAGAAATAATAAAACTTTAATAATTCAACCGAGGGTTCCATCTCCCCAACCCTGCCGCCAATTCTACTGTTTAAGCAATACCTATTAAATTTTTCATCATACGGCAACTAATAATTCTGATTTATTGTAGCTCAAAGCGTCTGACACTCTATGATGATCGATTATATACTTGAGTAAACTTATAATGACTACTTATAATTCTTGGATAAACAATATTACTGACTGATAACTGATTATATTTCATGGCATTCGTTGATGCAATCCAAGTACACAGCTCAAAAACTATTATATTTTGAATAAGACAAGTGATGAAAAAATAAATAATGTTTATTCCACAAGAATGGCACGTTACTCCTTAATGTAGTTATGACTTGTTTATTTTTTTACATGTGACTATTACTACGATAGCGTAATCATATTTTAGTGATCATAGGATCGCTGTGCATGAACATGTTTCCAGCTATTTGTGCATAATTCCAACTTATAAACTAAGGGAATGTCATTTGTTGTGAGTTTATCATGATATGAATTGCAACAGTGCACATCCCATTGTAAAACAGCATTATAGTGCCCCCCCCCCCATGAGCTAAATAGTATATTTTTGGAATAGTGCTGAAATGATTATTAGCTAAAAAAAATATAATGACAATGACTCTCCCATGACCAAAAAGAGCTGTACCACAGTAAACTTTACAATATAGAATACTTATAGCACTGCAAGATGTGTCAGACTTAACTGGCGTAAAATATTGTTTTATATTAGAAATACTATTTAATGGCTAAGTATAGATGTTTAATTATATTTTATTTGTTTGTTTTTTTAACTTATCTACCATAAGAAATACTCTTATCCCGCCGTAACCGAAAATCCTTTCCCCAAACCAATTTCTTGCAACATCTTTACTGCACGATTTCACCCCGAATCCACGAGATCCCAGCGGACTTGGTGGTATGTTTTAAGTGCTAGATCGCGACGACTGTGCTTTATGAACCGGATTGTCTTGATCTCCCTAGTGAGGATTAACCTACCTCAGACATCTTACTACCTTGCCGTGCGAGCTCTTGATTTCCTCACCTCCTAAATTATTGGGGAATATTGTCCTTGCCATTTTAAAGGTTAGCCTATTTTGCTATATTTACGACGGTAAAACCACCAATGGTCCGGCCAGGGGTAGTATATATTTATTAACCATACAATCGCTCATATTAATCTAAGAAAGGAAACTGACATTGTGAAACTAGCAGAATGTTGGGCAAATTGGCAAACCTGTCAGTAGAATCTTTTGCGAAGAGACAAATACTACTTACACCAGGTAATAGGGACAACTAAAATATTTCACGTAAGAAATGAAATGAAAGAATCCGAGAAGAAGTGTATGCGCAATGAGGACCTGTATAGAGAAGTGAAAATTCACACGTGTTATGTCATATAAACTCTACCTACTCAGGTAGAAATGGATCAACCGTCAAGTGTTTATCTAGAAGATTGCAAGAAGTAAGTTAGCTACGTCGGTCCTTGTTCCACGATAGAAAAAACATGAAAAAGATCAGACTTGGGGTAACCTCCAATAAATCAAGAGTTGAAAGCCTTTGCTTATTTCAAGAAGGCGTCCAATAACATTTTTTCTCTCTTGGGTTCATATTACCCACTTTTTTTTAAGAACATCAGATCTGCTAGCTCTATTTTTCCCAGAAAATATGTTTAGTTAAGGCATACATTATGTCATGAAAGTAGAACGTCTAACAATTATACTAGATTATTAGATGACATCTTCGGTATCATGCTCCAGTCTTCAAGACTTTTCCCAACCCAGTGAAGACCAGGTACCCGCGAACTCCCTAGACCCATCAGGATATAAATCCTTTTCAACATTATTAATACAAACAAGATTTTACTACAGCTACCTGTATTTAATTTGATAGGAATACTTAGAAAAAATAAAAGAGACAATAATAAACCAATACTATATACCTAATAAATTAAAATATATAACCAGATAACCACTCTATTTAGCTGAGGCACAGCTGAAGTCAACGGTACTTACTTGCTCTTCGGTTCTTAAGTCCAATTAGGACCCTGACCTCCATCATTGAGTACCACCATGCAACTCTGCCCTGCACAGTTCGCCTCCATCTGCCGGGCCCTATCCCAGCCAAATCCTCCTTCACCTTCTATATCCATGCTTCTAGGTTGTCTTTCGTAAACCTGCCTTAGTTCTCTCCTTGTACCCATGCCGTGAAATGTTACCAAAACAGGGGGTTACTCGTTTTTGTCTACATTCAAGTATGTTTCTCCAGCGTTGCTTATGTAATTGTAGTGAATAAAGTCATTACGTGCATCATAAATCCTTTACTGTTTTACCATATTCATAGTTAACAGTATGCACACAACCTGAGGCAAATTCAGCACTCGGAAATGTGCGAGTGTCCGAAAGCGTTTGTGTTAAATACATGTAATTTGTGGTAGACTCCAAAAAGAATTTTTTTTTCAACGCAAAATTAGCTAGGCAGCAATCGATATCGGTATCCTAATTATAAAATGCCAAAATCAGATTTAGAATATTTTACAATAACTGCAAAACATGAGGCAGACTAGAATATGAAAATAATTGAGAAATCTTGATACTAATAAAGGGGTGGCTTTAAGTGTGAACTTCCTGAGGGATGGTACACTTTAAAAACATTTTTACAATAAGAAATTTAATGAAAAAAATCGACGAAAGCACTCTGGATCACCACTAGTTGTACGTTGTACGACTTCAAGATTCAATATCTTTACCAAATTTCCCGTAAATACCTTATTTTATTTTTGAAATTTCATGATGAAGTTAATCTGTCGATATCTGATAGGAATGAAAATAGTATAATTACTTAAATTTATTAAAAAATATGGATTTTTTAGTGTACAAAATTGTGTGTATGTTTTTTTGTTTAAACATGGTATATTTTTTTAAGCTAATTTTTGAATACAAAGAAACATTATGAACAGCTTGGGATTCTTAATTATTTAATAGACAGCCTCAAATATTTGTCTACCGGGTGTGAATGTTAATTGAAAAACTGGTGCTGAAGAGAATAATACAGTTGATAGAGGGTTAGCTAAGCTTATTCCTTGATGATAATAAACAAAGTATTTAGTTATAATTAATTAAATTGTATCTAAGGAATGATAACCAGATTAAAATATTGGCTCATGGAGTACAATCATCACCTTTTTTTAGATTATGGATTATTAAATATTCTCCTTTATATACAACGAATAATTAATTAAATGTTATATTCATACCATCTCGTAAAACAGTCCCCTCACAAGGATTTACACATTTTTATGAAAATACAAATAATAACAAGTTGGAATTGAGATCACCAATCCTAAGTACAACTAAATAATCAAATAAACGGAATTGGATCACTCGCTTAGCGAATTGTCAACCGGGACAACCCCCTATTGGAAACATTTTTGGAGAGGGGACATGCGCCACGTCACGATTCGCACGTGATAGTCTTTTGTCCCACTCCTATGTATATAAGGGTGGGAGGGGACAGACTGGTAATTATTGGTGTGCTGACTATCGGAGTGAGTGATTTGTGTGCCTACATAATTGGAATCAACATGACGTCACAAGCTGTCGTGAGTATCTCCAACGCGTTGTTTGTTTATGTTTACTTTCCGTATTCTTCTGCTTTTACCTCTTTGGTTATTCTTTCACTAAAACGATTATTAAAAGTTAAATTTTTTTTAATTATTAGATCTCATTCATTTAACATTAAAAATAAGCTATTACTTTCTCTATGTATATGCATTGATTATCGGTCAATAGAATAATCTTTAGTGGGTGTCACTGGTTTCTTCCCTGTGACTTATGGTATGGCAAGTTCCTACTTTGGTTTTTGAGGAAATGGCATTTCCTCTAGTTCAAACCGAATTATCTTGTTAATCACTCTATAATATGCCTAATATTTTATTATATGTTCCAAAAAGAGTGACAATTAATATGACTATCAAGCGCAATAAAATGTTGTTAATTACGAGAAAATTACCATTAATTCATACATATATATGAATATTTCTTTTATTGTATACTAATTTCTAGAATGGATAATGAATAAAAATAAAACACACCTGAGTATTTAATTTTTTTTATTTTTGTTACTTCTGTGGGAGATGTATTAAAAACATACAAATAATTAAGCTAGCTAACATAAGTAACAGTATTAATTTTTAATCACATTTAATTAACAAACCCCAATCAGCTTAATTACTTTTGGAAGTCTGATGTGTCGGATTAATATATCATAGTTTTCTAATATGAGTATTCAATGTATGATTGTTTCTTTTTCTGTACAATATTCAATCAAGATCAATATACCAATATATTTCCAAGCATTTCTAATAATATCATAATACACATTTACTTTAAAATATACAAATTTAGTAAAACTACCTAGTTACAATACTAATAGGTCAGTTTCATGGAAATATTAGCTCTTAAATTGTGATTTCTTATTTTAACCAAAAAAGTAATTAAATGATTCAAGTGATTATTTTCTTGACAAATCCTATGTTTAAATATATGTTTGGGTTAGGCATTACTTCAAATATTAAGTTGAATAAAGCACAACTACTTTTGTTCTCAAAGTTACATGAAACTGTTACTCATGATTTTACTAACCAAAATTGTGAAGTAATCTGTAAAATTTTTTTTTTTATGAAAGTATAAATATTTTACAGGTATCTGCGCTTGCAGTAATATTCGTCACCATGCTATCCCTTGTGTACACCTACCCACATGGAGAGGTGTGGCCTCCAGATTACACAAGGATTGAACAATCGACAAATGAATGTAGATCAAGGGTGAATATATTTTTCTATTTAAAATAATATAATTAATATTTTTACTCAAAATCTTCCTTATAGCTTTATTTATATGAGAATCTATTTTACTCCTGTTATGTATATTGTAATACTAATGTACTCTTATATCTTCATAGTAACAAAATAAGATAAGCAACTCATTATATTTTGTAATAAACTCCATTGGTATAAAGTTCATAGGATAATGGTATATCTGGCAAGTTAATTTTGTTTAATTGGTTATATGATGAAGGAATGTTTTTCATCGTTCTAATTACAATTAATTGGTGATATGCTTATCATATCTCATTGCCAGCCTAGACATAATTCCTTATGGCATATTTCAAACACAACAAATTCCACTATGAAGAAATCAAAATCAATAGAAGGCTAAAAGTGCAATGGGTCATGGGATAACTTCTCTGATAACCCTGATAAGCCTTAAAAACTAAAGACAAAATAAAATTAAAAATCATTTCCAAATTTCTTGTCATATAGACGTAAAATGTTTATAGTCGCTAAATGAAAAAAAGAGACAAAAAATATTACTGTATTGTTCATTTTTTTTTTATACAGAGCTATGCTATATAAAACATGCTACAAAGTTAATAAAATTAAGCAAAAATAATTAGTAGGCAGAAGTGAACTCTACATAAAAAATCCTATAAAAGAGAGTACATAGTTTCAAGTATAGTTTTTATTATTTTCAAGTTTATTTTTTTTTGTATATTTTTTACTTCATGAATTTAAATGTATAATTGATTTGTTGCAGGAGGACGTGGAAACGTTATGCCAAACATGTGCAAAGCAAACAAGAAGCAACATTGTCTACCCAATGTGCTGTGAGGGAAAGGAAGAAGCCAGGCCATGGTGTGAAAGGTATATAGCTTATGGACAGCAGAAAAACTCCTGATTCATTGTGCGAAACTGCTTTAAGATATATATATACCATTAAGACTTGTGATAGTTATCAACTTCATTACAAATCAACACAAATAATGAAGTTTTTTCCTCCTTTAAGACTGTCGTTGCTCTAGGAAATGTTGCTGTAGTTCTGCTCATGTGATATTGAAAAACTATTCGGTTTTTTACTTTGTAAAATCATTTTTTTTTTTTTATGAAGATTATCTTGTGTTAGGTATGCTAGATGTGATATTTTTTGTACTTTGTATTATGTATACTTAAATCATTTTAGCATTTGCCTAGAAATACAGAATTATTTTTTAAGTTTGTGCATAGTAACAATAGTTTTTATTTGAGTTAATTTAACAAGTATTGCTCTATTTTATATAGCTGAATTGCTGTAAAACCAGATTTTAAACTTGCTAGGCACAATGCTTTAAAAATCTTTAAGTATTACTAAAAACATTATTAATCATTAATGTCAGTTTTTATAATGTTCAATTGGAAACCAATATTAGTATAAGACCTGGGCTCACGGCATAATGCCCACCCCAGTCAAATAATAACATTTCATATATTCTATGATTTATTGAAGTAATTTGTATGTATTTGTGTACAAATGGAATTTGTGATATAGTGTATAGATAATTATTTCTATTTATGCAAGTCGATTCTTTCAGTCATTTTATTTGTGATAGCTATTCTATTTATTATAATTTATTCTAGTCATAGTATTTATGAGTACTACAATAAGAAATGTTAATATGTCTAAAGTCATTATCTGGAATGAAATAAAATATCATTATTATACATCCATTTCTTACCAAAAAAAGTTGATTTCATATTTGCTAAGCATATTTTTTTGTGCGAAGTAATATAACCTTATCAGTTTTACCTAGTTAATAAAAGCAAAAAAGAAGTTGCATAAACATTAATAATCTATGTAACCATTAGGTTACTTGCTTATCAGACAACAGAAGCCGAGGATAAAGAGAAGCCGAAGAGGAAGAATTTGGAGACAGCTGCAACAGATAGATTGGCAATTTTCCGACTTGGTTAAAAACCCACACAAATATGTAGATATTTTTAGCTAAGCATATCAATAATATTCTCAACCTTGTAATTCATTAAACAGTTTGTTTTAAGGCTGTGAATATGTTTTTTATCTTTATTATATATAATAATATAAATATATATTGTGGAACTCTCTGTGTATTGATTTGTCCTTAATTCAAAAAATAAAATAGTACCTAAGCAGATTAGCATCCTCTCCATTTGATAATTAGCAGCTTCATTGCTTATTTTACTTCCTTTTACGGTATTCATTCCATGGAAGAGCTTTAAGCCAGTCAAAAGTCATTTCTGTATCTAAGTATCTACAGTTATTTGATGATGCTTAATCTGAGCATGCCGAAGCCTTTCAAAGCTTATAGGAAATGAGTCATTTATTGCATTGACAGAGCCATGAATCTAAGGGATATTTAAAAAAGGTACCTGTAATATTTCCCTCAGGTCAAACTCATTCTTATCCTCTATTTGCAGTAGATCACCCATGAATCCTGTTTTGTTCATTAAATCCTGAGGTAATTTTGCTTTTCTAATCATAATAGGTTCAGATAAGTGATATCATTTGTAAACTGAGGGCCTAACTTAGCATTATAATAATAAGTACATACATATTATAGTCATATTTAAATAATAAAAGGGAATATTAAAAAATGTATACTTTTTTTAAAAGAAGGTTATATATTTTTTTTTACTAAACACAAATAATACATAACATTTTATTTTTATCAATTATTATTAAAAGCTTTCTAGGTCCATTCTGTGTATGTACTTTGAAATTGTCTTTTAATAGATATAATTTATTTACTGACTTTTCAGCAGCGATTAATTTTAATCCATTAAAAGCATTTCAACTTTCACAATTCACAATCTTTCATTGCTGTTCCTAGTTCTTATAAATGAAATACATGGGCTAGCTGGATTCTACATAAATATCTCCAGAACATGTTATTCTACATTTCTTTATATGACAACTATTTCAGGAAAAATTCTTTCCGCCAATTGAATTCAATTGATAATCTTATCAAAATGTGATAATCGCTTTATATTTTCTGCTGAACAGACAAGCTGCTCCACAAGACGATGATCTCAATGACACACTGCCGAAATAAGAACATCAGTCTCTATGGACTAGAAAACTAAGTCTCACAACATCTACAGGAATACTAATATTTTGTTGTATGACACTTTTGTGGTCAACCCTCATATATGCCTCAGAAACTTAACCAATAGGAAAACAGTATACACCCTTGTTTTTGAGAGGTAAGTGCGGTATAGAATATTTGTGACCAGCAAGGAAGGAAGAGCCTGTTTGATAAAAGAGAGCTCTAAAAGTTGTACAATAATACAGATGTTGCATGAGATATACCATAAGAATTGTAAGACTGCACTGGACTGGTCACTTGGAAGGAGAAAGAGGAGACCAAAGAAAACCTGGTATGAATTCGTCTGGCAAGAGCTGGAGAAGAGTCACTGGGTATTCCTTATAGAGTTGCTATGGCCAGAAGTGGCCAGCAAAGACCCAGGCAGTGCTGAGAAGAGGGGGCCGCTAGCCATGTCCCCTGATGAAGTTGCCAAAACATACCTCATAAAAAAGTACCCCAGAGATGGTACAGTGAATGAATTGCTTGAGGATTCCATCATAAGGAGTCTAGCCCCCCCCCCCAGGTACAGACCTGTATCCACCATTGGATATTTAGCCTTACAAGTCCATGGCATGGATAGGCTTGTTGTCGCTGTTGTTACAGTCTCATGCCCCCTCATTGAAGAGAAGCTTCTTACCATTGTTTACGAGTGCCAGGACCACAGCTATTAACCAAAGGCCAGGAGCAAGGAAGTAGTGCACCTGATCACTAAGGTCACAGACTGTGTTCTCTCAGTTACCAAGAACTACAGCCCCATCAGTCTACTTCCAGTTACAGGACCTGGAAACACCTAGCAACCCCTATAGACAAGTGGGTAGCTACCTGAACCAATAGAGAAATAGAGAAAGGATGGTCATCAGATGAGTCATACAAGGTGGAGGTACCCATGAAGCAAGGATGTCCACATGGGTCAGTCATAGGCCCTGCCTTATGGTGATAATTGACTATGGGACCCCTGTGGTAGCCTATGGGGTTGATTTAGCAACAACTGTTGTGGCGGACTTCCAAGCTGAGGTCGCTAGAAGAACTTGCGCTTGTCCTACCCTTGTAGAAGAATTTCTGCCCTACACCATTATTCCTTGGATCCCTCCTCCTCAATAATATCATGACTAAAATCCTCCTTACCTTCCAGACCTCTTCCAATTCAAATCAGTGATCAAATCCCATAATACGACATCCTGCCCTTCTTACCTGTATTTCCCATCTCACAAATCTGTATTTCCTTTAACCATTCTTGTGTGCACTGCTTAAACATTTAGACATTTTTTTTCTTATTTTTTTAATATTAATTATTGTTTCTACTAATTTTTTAGTTAAGTTAATTTTAAAAAGTACAACAACAATAAATACTAAAATAAAAATATAAATCAATAAAATTTTAGAAGTTAAAATGAAATTTAAAAATTTTTCTACAGTGTTAAATATAAACATGTTAACCAATAAAATTAATTGAAGACAAAATACCAATGGTTTGTGTGGAAACCATGGCCCATCCTTGAACCTGGGTTATTTTCTGAAACATTAATTAATTGAGAACAATAGATAAAGAATAAAATTTAATAAATGGCTAATGTATGGGGAGGAAAGATGAAGGAAGGCAGGTTAAATCTATTTTTATGGCTAAGCAATGAAAAAAATATATAATTTTTATTTACACTGACTAAATTCAACAAGGCATCATATTCACATAAATTAGTAGACATAATTATGAATAATTAAAATATAAGAAATAAAATCACAATAATTCACAAATTATAAACAAAAACTAATTATTGTATCAATAAAATATAGCCAACTATTTTGGTTGTAATTATCACTTACCATTGGCTCTTAAGCATTACAAATTATCAAGAAATAAAACAGAAATATGTTACATTTACGTATTTGGTTTCATAAACCTTCCAGCAAATAAAATAACATCTCTTTTCATCAGCATAAAAATAAACGGGTGGTCACAAATAAATTGAAGAGGCATTGCTTTTGCAGTTATAACAAGACCTAAAAAAAAGATAAAATACAACACATATGTAATAAATAATTTATAAATAAAACCAAGAACTATCAAATAACCACTAAAAACATTAAAAAACTGTCAACAAGCTGTCAAAAAATTATTAAAAACAAAACCATATATCAATTTCGACTTTCTACATTTTAACAAACTGAAATCCGTGACACTCAACCACATTATAGCTAAGAATAGAAATAATTGCATGTGTTTTCCTAGATCAGTTAACCTATCTAATGTATGATATGCACCAATGAAAATGAATTATGGCAAAAGGGTTTAATTTATACTCCGCATAGACAATGTATAACCAACGATGTTCTTATTCTTATGGCTATCGTAGAATGCACTACTACTCAATATAAAGTATTAAAGGAATGTAGCGTAGCAATAGACAAATATATAGACTATAATCTAGTCAGAAAATACAAGACAAACTTAGAAATCTCCCACATAAAAACCATAAAAAACAAATAAGGATAATAATTTTTATGTTTAATCAAATTTCTTCTAAACTAACAAAATTAAATAACTTTAATTAAATAAACTATTAAAATCTGATCTTAAAAATAATATTACAACGTATTATTTACCCGATGCTGCAGCTCCTTCACTGCCTTTTTCATTTACAGCAAAATAGGCTTTGTGCACCACATTGCTGATTAAAAGTGATGAGTTTGAAATTCCTGAAAAGTCACCCGCTTCACTGAATGCTGTTGGCATTCCCATCTGGAACATCATATGAAGAAATCATTATTTGATAATTATTGTGTAATGTTACTTTGCAGGACACATAAAAGTTGTTATATAATTGCCATGTGCTGGAATAACCATGACGTAGATGGGCGTGCCCCTAGCTGTAGAAAAACAAAGGATGGCGCTATGAGAGAAGAGGGGGAACACCTTTATTAGAAGTAATTGGATACGACTCTAGGACTGCCCCTACAGACAAAAGCTGCTGAAAAAACGAGCACCCCAGGGAACCAACCAGAAAGCAGAAGAGCTGCAACTGGTACCCAGCATTGACTGAAGGAGGACTCTGTCAAGAAAACGCCATCCACCCGAACAGCCCCTAACGCTTGGGCACAAAGGACACAAGACTCGAGGCTTGATCCCAGCATCTCATTGTGCCTGCTGAGCGCACCCATCTCAAAATAGCTCCAGCCTGGATGGAGCTCTTTATGACTGTCTTAGGCCTCCATCACAATGTTGGTTGAAAGGATACCAGCCCAGTCTGTCTACTTGCAGATACCAATACGCCTCCCAGGCAGCCTAGTTTATAATTAGTTTGTAGGTTAGTTTTAGTCCCCACTTTGTAAATATAAGGTGAGCCCCATCACCTGGCCTGTTTCAGTTTGTATAATTGTCGAACTGGTTGTTAGCTTTAAGTGCCTCCTTAAAATCCATTTGTTGCAGTACAAGGAGCCTATTTCATTGTACATATTTTAGTTTCAATATAATTTTAAGGAATTTAGGGGAAAAAAATAAAAGACTTGTTCTCTATCTTCTTGTGGATGTGAGTGAGTAAGGCAGACTGTGAAGAGTTCTGTACCAGCAGCCAGAGATAGGAGAGCACACCAAGGCGAGAACAACGTCAAAACAGTAAATGTATCTGAGTACTAAAAGTAATTTCATTTCCCGAGGATATAAACAATAATGACTACTACCAGTGGTCCAGTGTAGTTATAGATTATAAAGTTTATTAATATGTAAAGATAGTTAAAGTAAAGTAAGTATGAAGGTATGAGTGTTTAGCATGTCTGATATCCAACCTGAGATTTTTACATCCATAGATGAATTAAAATCAATTTATAATAAAATTAAATTCACCACAAGCTGTTTTAATAATAATTATAAAACCTGACATTAGATGTTGCGTGTAACAAGGACGTTACAAATTGTCCCCATGTGGAGACACTTTTTATTAACTGTGCAATCCATCACTCACATGGGGTAACGTAACGTGTTAATTTTTCATAATTTTGTAATTGATAACGGGTTAGTTTTTCTACTAATAAACCCTCCAATATTTGTCGGTACACAACTAATAGTGTAGACCCACAGTAATAGTTCTGGTGCTTTTTTTATGAAAATAAGGAAGGTTCTTAATAAACATAACATTAAATAACATAGAAGGATACATTAGAGATTTAGTTACCATTGATAGAAACATAAAACATAGAGTTCAAATCAGTTGGGACTGTCAGTCTGAAGGAAGTTTCACATTAGGGGACCATAAATCTACTCTTCTGATGGGTTTCCAAACTAAATATGGATTAAAATCAACATGTTGAGAGCTTAAAGACAAAGAACAGTAACTTTATTCTTTTTTACTTAGTGATATCTTGCTTTCCCAGGAAAGAATCATACTCATGTCATTCCAATCCCCACAAAATACCAGCACCCATTGTTCCATATAATATTATTATATGGAATAATTATCATATATATATATATATTATGTGACTATCCTTATTTATAATTAACTATACATATACATACCTGCCCAATTAAGGTCAGACCACCTGCAGGTTACAGGGGAACCATCTAGCAATGATCTGATCCACAAACTTTATAATTTGAATTACTCTGTTAATTAATAATTGATTATTTTGGATTTAAAGATGAAAAAAATGTAAAAGAATTTCACAATGCACATAGGTTTAACCAATAGAATAGACTAGAATACAATAGAAAAAAATTATATTCTGTGATGAAGTCACTGATAAAAAACAATAATGTTAAATTCACATCTGGCAATAAAAATAAACTGCTCACAAACTGAAGTGGAAAATTTAGATATTATTTATTTTATTTTACTAGAATAATTTGAATTTTTTTCTAGTTTAAATAAAATTTTTTATTTACGATTTTTATCTTTTAATCTCTATGAGAATTAATGAAAAATAAACAAAAAAAAATTCATCTTGTTTACACAATTGGGATTTAATTATTGAAAGAAATCAATATTCTTCTTTCACCGTCAGTACTCCTTTAGCAAGTGCAATGGACAGCTTTGTAAAATGCCTTTACGAAGACTTACTCTTGAAGAATCTAACAGAGTTAGACCATTCCCAGCATGATATTGGCCGTAGACTTGGTTTGTCTCACACAGTTAACGGAAGAGCTTGGTCACAAGCTTGGCCCGAGTTCCCTTCAGCAGGACTGATATTCCTGGTCAATGTCAGAAGTTCTGTTATTTTCTGTTTATCACAAGAAATCAGGGAAAACTTCATCTTGTTGATGATAATGCTTGACCTCATAGAGCAAGGGTTAAGACCATTATTTAGAGGAATAAGAAATCACACTTGTTCACCCAACATTGGCCTGATTGAGCATGTATTGGATGAATTGGCCGCTTACACATGCGTACACCTTGTCCAAATAACTTTGATGAATTTGCAGATGCATTAATTGAGGAATGGGCTTCTTTGCCCCAAAATTACATTTTGAGCCTTTTAAGGAGTATGGAACAATGATGTGAATCTTTAATTCGAAACAGAGGTCCATCACTCTACTAAAGACGTTTAAAAATGAATATAAACCAATGCTTTTTTTAAAAAAAGTTGTGAAAATTTTAATTTGATTTGTTTCTTAGTTATCATAAGAATCAATCGTCTCCTTCAATACTCATTCAGGTTGTTTTTTTTTAAACCTAATAAGTAATCTGTTGAATAAATAAGTTTTTATAGACAAATAATTAACAGCTAAATTAATAGTTTTAAAAAAAATGTTTAAAAATTAGTCATATCTGAATTTTTATAAGTGGTCCACTTCAATTTGTGAACAGTTTATTTCCCTGCATTAGCAAATAAAGAATAGATGGATTAACATATAAGCTTCTTATATCAATTAAAATAGAAAAGAATGAGATAAAAATAACAATGCAAAAATCAAAGTAGGAAAATATAATATAACAAAAGCTTTCCAAACTAGGAAGTTACTGTCTGCATAGTGAGGAAGTGTTGGAATAGGAGGGTTTTGAAGGTTATTAAGGGTGAAGCATAGGGAATATGAGGAGATAGAGTTCCAGAGGATAGTGAAGCGAGCGAGGGAGGAACGATCATATGCTGTCATGTTGTGGGCAGGAGTTTAAAGGTCAGAGAGACGGGATCTTGTGTACCGGAAGTAGACTGAGAATTTCAACTGTATCATATTTTATATAAGGAGGGTGATGAGAATTCAAGGTTTGGAAAAGAATGAACTAAGGAAATATTTTGCATGGAATGAGGGGAAGAGTAACCCTAACTCGTGGTAGAGGTGGGATACCTGGGACCCTACAGAGTCCCAAAGAGAAATCTAAAGAAGCAGTTCATGATTCGCTTCAACTTCTCTGAGGCCTACCGAGAGACCCAAATGCACCAGTCATAGTCAAAATGAGGGAGGATACAAGGAGTTGGCATGTAGGCTAAGGGAGCAGATAGTGAGAGCGATGGAATAGTTTAAGGGTACCTATTGACCAACGGGAGATTTGGGAGATATGTTGATTCCAGGAGAGAGTTTGTTCAATGACTATCCCTAGGTTTTTAACAGTGGAACAGAATGTAATAGGAAAGTCATGAAGTCATGTTATAACAGGAAAATCGACAAAGGATATAAGGAAACTAGAACCGATAACAAGTTGACTGAGTTTTGGCCGAGTTTAACCTTAATTTATGCAGCTTTGCTAAACCTCTGATCTGATCTTGTTCCCCCTGAATCTTAGCCAACACAGAAAATAAATCGGAGGAGAGGGAGGATAAATAGATTTGGAAGTCATCAGGGTAAAGGTGATGGGATCAATAATGAATAGATTTAAGGAAATCACTTATGTAACAACTAAAAAGAAGCAGAAAAATACTTGATCCCTGGGCTACACCCAAAGAAAGAGTGAGGGAAGGAGATAGGGGTTGATTAGGGACAGTAACTACTTGTCAATGGTTGAAGAGAAATGATCGAATCCAAAGGATAAAGCTATTGGAGAAGGTTAATGATTTTAACTTGGAAAGAAGGAGTACATGGTTTATGGTGTCAAATGCTTTAGGGAAATATGGATTAATTCCTGGAAAACTTCAATATAAATGATAAAATATAAAATAGTAATGCATACCTTTGAAAGAATGTCATTCATTTCTAAATTTTTTCTAAGCTTGAATTTTGGCAAATAAACATCTACAGATTGTTCGTTTAGCGATGACACCAACTGGATTAGATCTAATGATGCTAATTTCGATTCTACTTCAACCAAACCATCAAGATTATTAGGTAGTATTATTACCATTTTAAATGTATCTTCCTGTAGTAAAAAATGAAAATTTAATGAATAGTTCCTTTTTTTTTCATTCTTTGCAATAAATGTTTCTCATTATCATTCTCTTAAATATTAATATTGAACAACTTCAAAAATACTAGGGTAAATATTACAAACCTTAATTGTAATTAAAGTTAAATATAATAGAAAAATTATAAATGCTTCAAAACATGACAGTAAATAACTAATCATTCTAAAATAAAATTTAGTAGCCATAATTTGTTACTTGGATACACTGTTTGATAAAGCATAGAAATTTCTATATCTATAACTTGACAGTGAGAATGTAAAACATAGTTATTTCAGTGGGAATGTTGGCTCAAATTAGCCGGCTAGTTATTTGGGATAATTTAAAGCATTCTTGAATTATATAATTATTTTGATTATTAAGTAACATGTGGTATTAAATCCCCTATCTAATATAAATCACCTAACATACCTTAATTTATTTTTGCTTGATGATAAAAGTCTACATAATTTAATATTATGTTATCTAGTAAAACAATCAAATAATCAGAACATTAGTAACTACTTACTGCATAAGGTAATTCAATAATCTGAGCTCCAAGATCATTGTCCCATGAGACACGAAAACTACTACCAGCTAACCTCATCATATCAACCTTAACTTTGACATCTGGCTTAATATAAAAGTCATCTAGTTTGGTATACTTTTTATTGAACTTTTTCTTCCAATTAGCTTTGAAATGTATAGCACTGGCCAGTATTAACTTAGTATCAGTGGTCAAGAGATCTAAGATCAGTGAGATAAGTGAATGATACATTGTTTAATTATAAATTATTATACAATAATAAATTAATCATTTGAACTCATTGTTCATTTCATTGTCATATATATTACAAATTGTCCCATTTAATTTAATAAATACTAATATTAGCTAATATTTTGAAACAAAGACAAATAAAAGAAGTGAATGTCAAGTGCCCAATTCCTCTGTCGCGAATGTCACTAAAATGTAATAGATTACCTAATAATAATTGTTTTTTAATGATGACAACATAAATTATTTTAGATTTGATTTAGTACATCAGATTGTGGCAAAATTTTAGTTCAATCTTTCCTTATAAACTACTTTTATATACTACTAGTTTTTTTTTAAAATTATAAACAAAAGATTCTCTTCACATATTCCCAATATGAAATAGGAAATTTAATTCTTCCATCAGCAAGGAATTTTAGACAGATGTTTTGAAATATTGTATTTATTAATCTTAATATCTTTAAGAGATGAGTAGTATATTATGATAGTATATTAAATAATTTTATGTCTTATTAGAATTTTAACCCTGAGTGAAACTCCATGACTTAATGTACTTTCAATCAGGGCAGGAGAGACAAAAAAATTCATTGTTCACCTTGTTATTTGAACCGTAATCATTCATGAGTGTTTTCCGTGTAACTTGAGGAATATTCTAAATTAAGTAAAAGGAAATAAAATGTTTACATAAACAGTCTACAGATAAAGGAACGTTATAATGTTAACATAGCAATAAATAGTATCACAATGTCTCGTCTTTGCTAAAATGTTACTTCTTTATTTATAAGGAATTTAAAAGGAAATTTAAAGAAAGTTCATAAATAATAATAGTTTATTTAATGCATCTCATTTCATCGTATCCTAGTGCATACTTTTGTCTATTTTTTTAAATATTTCATATTAATATGATTAGCTATACAATTATATATATAATTGAAATAATATTTACCTGACACCAATAATGATATATAATAACAAGTATGGATTCTTTGTTTTTTGAGAATGTGTGGTCTCTTTGACTGGATCCATGCTTCTATACTGCTTAACCCACTCTGGCCTAACATATGGCTGATCTCGTCCTCTCAGTTTCTCGTAACTATCCTCCAGCAACCCACTCTTTACTCTTAGAAAGTCTAATAACAACTGAACTTCCACCACCAGAACAAAACTGCTACCTCTTCTGATCACACATCTACCCTAATTATGCTTGGTTTTTCCAGGCAATTGAGCCTTTGGCTACCTGTTTTCACACTTAAGGTTCGAAACACTATCTATATGCACATTTTGAAATAAAATTCAATTGATCATAAAAATATCATTACAATATATATCCAATTGATTTATTGCATTCTCCACACTCTATTCTATATAATCCCAATCTATATTTTAACTGAATTAGATCTTTAGTAAGGGAAATTTAGTAGTGTAAAGTGACTTTACTGTTAAAGGCTAAACCTGTTTCTTAAAAAATATTGTCGGAAATATTTCCTAAATGTCTCTCCTACCCTAAATGAAAGTTTATTAAGGCATAAGAAAAAATGGAGATTCACTCAAGCTACACAAGCATATTGTTCAGTACCTGTTAAATAACACTGTAGATACACTGTCATAAAAATTCTATTCCACAAACAAAATATAACTAAGTGAAAACTTAGAAAACTATACCACAATCTTTTTACTACAAAATATAATGTGGAAAAAGAAATGAAAATACCAGGGCTAAGAAGTTCTTTGATTTTGTTTTCAGTCTTTTTCTGAACCCAGGAATTTATTTCTTTTGTTGATTCTTCTGGATCTTGCATGAAGTTGGATTTATGAATTTCTGATAAAAAATATTTGCTTAATGTTTCATAGTAATGAGGGTTAATATTACAAGTCTTCTCAATGAATATTTTTGCTGCCACCTTAAGTACTGGATCCTGAAAGGTGTTAATACAAGTAGTTGTAATTTTATCAGTACTTTACACAAAGTATGTAACTAGAGGAAGTAAGGTAGGATTTAAGAGTTAACATGTAAAATAAATTTTACATAATCTAAAAATATTATTTTTTGCAGACCTTGCTTTCTTAAGCAACAACTCAGTTATTCATCATTGCAATAAATTTTGGTTCTCTGACCCAGTTAATCATGCAGGAGAAAGGAATGTCCCAAATTCATTTTTTGTACTTTTAACAGCAATAATGGAAAATTTTAATTGTATAACTGTTCGTATTGTACATTTCAAATACTTTTTTTAATTTAATTTATTAAGTAAAACCAATAATTAATAACTGGTTTAATTTTTAATTGTTCTTCACCCTTGTAAAAAATCAATAATGTTTTCAAATTGATAATAATTAAATATATATACCTTCTGGAAGTTGAAATTATCCTTAGCCTTAAAATTTGAGTAGTCTTTTTTTTACTCACTTGCAAGTTAGCAATGAAGTTTTTGTAGCCTTCAAGAACCATTTCTTTATTTTCTGTAGAAACATTCAAAACCTTGCCAATTTCTAGTTCTGTAGCACCATTGGCTCCTTGCATTGCCATAGCTAACACCATGTGAAGGCTGATTGGGGATACAATAATATTTCTAGATGAATTTCCAATTGCCTAAAACAAAACGAGTCAGTAATTGTATGATATACAGTCAAAAAATTGATATTTCTTGTTTATTTTCTATTGTACCTCATACAAATCCAATGTAAATTTATTAGTCATTTTTGTAAATATGTCATTCGATGCAGTTCCAGTTGTTAGCAACACCATAAATAAAACTGGAAAAAAATGTTTAAAATGTATACAATCCTACTCAATTTTGTACATATTTATTTATTATTTATTATATGTAATAATAATGACAAGTTAACAATGAGAGTAATTATCTTTTGTTATTCTTCTAAGTGACAGTTGCAGAGGAGCCGGTCATTGTTCCTAAGTATTACATAATTCATACTTTTGTATGTTATATATATATAATTTGAATGTGCTATTATTATTTCAAGATGGAAATTTATCTTTTTTCAATACTCCAATTCTATTTGATGAATTGAAACAGAAATAAATAAAAAATCACCTTCTGCCAAGAAAGTTGAGCTCATTATATCTATAAATGCCATAAAACCACACCAGCCGCTGTACCATATGATAATCATTTAGTTGTCAAATTTAAATTTATAAATAGATGTGAAAGGGACCTAACAACTACACAGGTGGTCTGAAAAGTTTCCGACCTCAACATGAAGATGATAATAAAATAAATAAAAGCTAGTGAATTAAATGCTAAAATAAAAGCTTTGTTAGGTCGGAAACTTTTTAGACCACCCTCGTATTAAGCTAATAACTATATTAGGAGCAGCTAACTCACTCTCAAGGAATATAGCTTTCCATTAACTCTATAATTGCATTGATTGAGAAGATGTGATAAGTCAATTGTGCTTTTATCCTATAATGGTACTGACCTAAGCCATTTGATCAGGCATAACAGCCAATTTCGAGGTTATTCTCAGTTAATTATCTCGCATCTATTTGCAGACGTTCAAGTGAGGGGCAGTAATTTTTTCTAGACTGCATAATTTGAGCATAGGGAAATCGATTACACTAATTTTATGTAAATTAATCTGCAGATAGTCTATGCTGGGTCTTGAATGCTTCTCTTCTGGTTATGGCCAATATTAAGTCCTCCAGCTGTAACAGACTGGCCAAAAATTCACCTTCTGCCTTTTTGTTCCTTTTTCAGTCTTTTAATCAAGGGACATACAAAACACTGAAAGTGGTGAATGTTCCCCAGAAACTTATTAGTGTGATAATGCTGACCATGTCCAAAGTGGCAAAAAGTCCGAGTCCTTCAGATCCAGAAAAGGTAAATGGCAAGTCGATGTTTAAATGGCATGTTCCTTGTTTAATCTAGCCTTTGATAAAGCTATCTGTGTTTCAAGAATACAGACTATAGCTACAATCTCTAATAGGCGCCAATTCCTCACATACCATGATGACATTAATGTTGTGGGATGCTCACAGCATGGAGTTTTATAGGTGTTTCTGCTGATGGGTGATTGGGAATAGCTATTTTCATTGCTTTCAGTTTTCAAGTATATTGTATCAGAACAAAAACCCAGGAGACTTTAGGTTAGTATCAATTTAAACAGACATCTGAGTTCACAAAACTTGGAAAAAAGAGAAAGAAGGATTATGTCATTATTAGCTGCTGCTTCGGGCTTTTGTTTTTATCAGTTTAGTATTTCGGCGTAATAAGATTGTTTTAAGTCCACAGTGACCTCAGACAAATGGAAGCACCATTATCCTCCAATGAAGCACAACCTACTTAACCTAATTCCTTGCATCTACAAAATTCTAGTAATGTGTTTTTCTCCAACCCTGTGACTAACTGTATATTTGAACAATAGAAAATATTAAACAATGCATGTGTGCTTGTCACAGAAACTTAATGGCATTATTTGGCACAGAATTCTGTGGAGGACTTTTGGGGTTTTACAACAGCAATGTCCATAAGAATATGACTTATCAACTTTAAAGTAATACTGTTGAAATTTCAAACTTGTATTCTTTTTTAAACTTATAAACTAAAAATTGCAGGGTGAGTAATTATTAATTTAATTTTTTTTCTCTTCAGCTAGGGATCTGGGTTTTCCCCGGTAAACACACAAAAAAACATCTTGTCGATGATGACGTAATCCCGTTTGTCCACGGAAACTAAATGTAGTTTATTTGTTTACTATTTATTTTTATTATTTAAATTGAATGGTATTATTATAGTTGTCTGCTGCTGTACCCAACAAGTACATTGCGTAGCGTCTTTGCGAGAGTTTGGCTGAAGAGAATACATTTTGGGAGGGTTGACAGTCGATAGCTCAGTTAGTAGAGCCCCCTACTACACAGATCTGGTCTGAAAAGTTTCCAACCTCAACATGAAGATGATAATAAAATAAATAAAAGCTTTGTTAGGTCGGAAACTTTTCAGACCACCCGTAGGTATCTGGGAGGTCCTTGATTTGTGTCCCGCGATTTTGCCAATATTTTTTTTCTTGGGGTGTTAATTACAAATAAGGAATTTTTTGTTTTCTGCATGGTTCACCACGTCTAGAGATATCATCTAATGATTCACAATGTTCTTTCTGGAATCATTTACTCATAATAATTTGAGAAAATAATTAATAAAAACGTGGGTTAACAATAAGCCTGATAAACTAAGAATATTGTTCACAATATCTTCACCAACACCCAATGTTTATCATTTTTTAATATTATGTTTTATTATCGTTTTTTGAAACGAAATAAACAAACAAAAATGTATTTTCAAAATTGTTTTATTAGGAATAAAATAGGAGATCGCCATTAATACTATATTTTCTTGAGCATGTCATGCCTTTGCTTGTTAGTGTAAGATAACATCGATGTGGGTCAATTGATTAGGGATCAGTTGTATAATAATAGTAACTATTTAATGTATCATGACTGAACAAAGGGGAATGGTGGTGAAAACGTATTGAAAAATATGATTAGCAAAAATATAAATGTCATGCATAGACGGCATTCAAATAATTAATCAATACTAAGTACTTATTAAGCTTTACCCGTTCGATAAAAATAGATTTGGTTTATTTATAACTTTTCTGTGAACCCAAAAGAACTTAATAAGGTTTTGTCCAACCTTGGACAGCTAAGCAGCTTAGTAGGCTCACCTAAATACCAGATTGGCATCTCAATTATTCATATTGAAGAGCAAATTTTATTTTGTAGCTGGCCCTCGGTAACAACTTAGCATTAATTAATTCTAGTAAGAAAAGAATATAACCTAGGATGTTGCATCCTGTATCAAGTTATGGTCCGTAAGCCCACTGAATGGAAATTGACAGGCAATAAAGTAAAATGTTTAACTATAAACTATAAAAGATAAAACAGGGCTGCAAAACAACAGTTCATCATTTAAGTAAAAAATACGTATAACTGAATTATTACAAGTCATAGTTCTAAGTATTTCTCTTTTCTCAAATCTTCTTTCCTGTAGTAAACTTGCCGAGGATCATCCCTTTGCAGCAATAGTCCATTATCTTCTGTCATACCTCTTTCCATTTCCTTTATATCTTCTTGAAACATTTTACTTGCTGTAATACTTTCAGGAAAGTACTCAAGATCTAAATAAAGAAACTTTTTTTTAACAATACACTAGTAAATTAGCTTCCTTTAGTTCCAAGTTTAAAAAATCGGCCCATTCATTTTAATTTGTTTATATTTGGTATACAAAATGATCATCCTTCATAAGTTTTTTTGATGTCAGATCCAACAAATAGTCCTTCCTTTAGCTTTGCATCAAATAGCCACTGAAATCGATAGCAAAATGTTCTTTCTGTAAAGCTTTGACAAATGGTTTTATTAGATCTAATTCGATATGAAGCAACACCTTTTTGGTTCCAACATACTCTGTCTGTTTCTCATTTGACATTCTTTTTTTGCACAGTATTGTTTTCAATCTTAATCTTCACTTATCCGCACAATAAACATTGGAACTGTATACGAGGGTGGTCTGAAAAGTTCCCGACCTAACAAAGCTTTTATTTATTTTATTATCATCTTCATGTTGAGGTCGGAAACTTTTCAAACCACCTGTGTAACTCTTATTGTGCAGTAACACTATAGAACAAATAACATAGTAATCACCTTACAATCAAATCAAATTGTCTATTTGTGAGCTTTATTTGACAGTTTATTAAATATTTCAAGATTTTCTTAATATTAAATCAAATGAATGTGTGGGTACTATGCTATTAGTAGTTACATTACATAACAATACTCCTTTCGAGGTTTGTTTATTAATCATTAAAAAGTCTCAAATGTTCAGATTTCTTTAGATGTTCATTTAAGTTTACTTTTTTTTCAATTCAAATTACCAGTTTGAAGATATATCCTTAAAATTTCATTTTACACCTTCATAATGACAATTTGAGGTGTTTGAATTAGGGTTTAAAACAGTTTAAAAGAAGCTTTATGCTTTACTTTCAAAAACTAAGTGATTATATCGGTGATTTGTGATAAAACCTTCCGTCATGTTTTTTTTGGCTTTTCAAGCAATCAGCTCTCAAAAAATTATAAAAATCCCTAAATACACTTAATTTTTTCAGCTTACAGACTATTCTTTCAAGGCGGAACTTAGTAAATTTATTTGTTGGGGATTCACTTAGATTGATGATGAAAGAAATATGTATCTAGATTATAGAAATATATGAATCATGATCCCATTTGTAAATCCTGTATTCACTCAAATCTAAATTCACTACTAATCATAAGCCTACGGCTTAGTAAGAGGTATCAGTGAATTCCATTTCAGAGTATATTAAAATATTGCAAGTAACATATGAAATAAACTCAACTTAGCTCCATATATGCAAAAAATCATCACCTGAAAGACAAGATAAATTGAAGGGCACCATCTTGCCGTAAATTGCCGTCAACTGACGCATCCGTTCCTCTA
Organism: Acanthosoma haemorrhoidale; assembly: GCA_930367205.1. Classification (NCBI taxonomy): domain Eukaryota; kingdom Metazoa; phylum Arthropoda; class Insecta; order Hemiptera; family Acanthosomatidae; genus Acanthosoma; species Acanthosoma haemorrhoidale. Next base: position 143,942,920 of record OV884011.1, read on the forward strand.
GCACATCAAATCAGAGACTCGTGTTTTATCTGTACCTCGTCTCCTCCCAGTCCCCCACCTCTAGTTTTCTTATTATTAAATTTTGAAATAAGAAATTAGTTATCCATTACTAGTAAAAATAATTCACCCAATCAGATGGCAGATATGAATTATTTCCACCTCAGTGGTTTATGATTGTAAACTTTGTCAGAATAATAATGTTGCACTTTCAGTTTCAGATGAATGCAAGGCTGATAAGGAAAACGTATCAAAACCCTGACCGATAAATAAGAATATTGTATACACTCGATATCGAGAGTTATATAATAGTAATTGTTAGCTGAAATGTGTACTTCAGTTGAGACATATGGTCTCCCTTCTCTTTGTCTGTTAACCCCCTCCTAACCCTTCGCTACCTGCTAGGGCCAAGACACACACACTTGTGGTGTAGCCTTCCTAAAAGAATGTTGTAACGCTTTAACTGACTAATATTTGTGTATATATACCAGTGTTTGTGTTATTCATAATAAAGCTTTTTAAAAAGACTTTCCTCTATTGAGAATATTTAACTGGCGCTCGAACTTGGAACCTGGCAGTATACTCAGTAAATTCACGGGAGTCCACCATCTAGAGATCCCTCACTTGGCAACGGACAGTGAGACCACTCCGATAGCGTGAGAAGACCGATGCAAATCCCTCTGGAAAGAAACCCCACAGGACAGGACTTCACCGATATTGGGTACTGATCTATTTCAATAGATTTTCACCAGGTTATACCCTAAAGAAATTTGTTACATATCTGAGGAAGTTGAAGGAAGAAAGAAAACTGGGCTTCACTGAAGACATCATTCACTTGGTAAATACAATTATTATACACATACTGACTTTATGACATCAGTAACTGACAGACTTAACCTTTTAAGAAACATTACAGAAACAGAAGAAATGGACGGAACTAATTACATAATTAAAGATTCAGATTTTCATTTGATCCCAACTTTCGATGGGTCATCAGACACTTTAGTAGATTTTATAGATAGTATAAACTTAGTATTCGAATATTCATGCAATGCTAATAATTCAAATAAAATAGGAAACTATCAAAGATTATTAGCACACGTCCGTAATAAACTTGTAGGAAAAGCAAGATCATGTAAAAAATTTTATACTAACATAGACCAATTACTAACCGACATTAAAAAGAAATTTAGAGACACTAAAACCATCCAGAAAAGCATTTGTGAAATCTATGAAACCAAACCCCATTACAATGAACATCCTTTAACATATATTGACAGACTAATGATCCTACGAGAGGATTTAAGTGCTAGAATCAGAACTAATGACGAATTTACTTTAGAACAAAAAGATGCAAAAATGGTTGAATACGATTTACAAATAGCTACCCATTGTAAGCGACATTTACACCCAGAATTAAACGCGCAACTTATCCATGTAAAATACGAAACGCTTGAAGATATCGAACAATTTCTAAAAAGAGAAACCGATGAAATTATAGAAAGAATTTACGATAAACCTCAAAAACGCGCACCCCAACAATCAAATTATAAAGGTAGAAACTTTGACCCTCATAAACATTACGAAAGAAGAGAACAATATGAGATAAGAAACAAATACCAACCAAGTTATCATAGGGAAATATATGAACCAAGACAACAATATCATAACCAACGACAAACAAATCCCAACTACCTAGGAAAAAATTATGATCCCAATTTTAAAAGAACATGGGAACAAAGACAAGACCAAATACAACAAAATTACCGACAATATACCCCAAACTATAACCGAGACAATAACGAGAGACACGACCAATCATGGAAACCTCATGAACAAAGAAAATATTTCAATCCCCAACCAAGACAAGAACAACAAAGAGAGAATCAAACAGTTTCTATGAGAACAGCTAGCAATCGCGTTCACTATACAGAAAACGATAAGGACAAAGAAATCAAACAATTAAAAGAACAAATTAATAAGATATCCCAAAAAATTGAACATTTTTTAGACTTCGGTCGCAATGACAAAGAACCAACCCCCCGAACAGAATATGCACTAAATCATACTGATTCCTTACCCAAACTTAAGGATAAAACAGAAAAAACTAACGAAGTAGCCGAAATAAAATGTCATAATGACGAAATAATAATAAACGGTATTAAATTAAAAGAAAAAAGAGACCACAAATACTCGGAAAATAGGACAACAGAAAAAGGAAAAAACAAGTACACTCAAAATAAGGAAGACGAAACTAACTATAGTAATGATGGCATGGACATTGAAGAAATTGAATCACTCTCAGTAAAAGATAGTCCAGAATATGACACAATAACTATAGATTTAGAGCAACTTATTCCCCAACAAACAGACGAACAGATAATACAAGACGACTTATGTTCTAATGAAGCGACTGCACATTCCCAACGCTCTTCTAATAAGCAAATTTGTGTAGTAAATGACGACAAAACAGTTAATGAAGAAAAACACCAAATAATCATAAAAAAGGAAAAAAGGACTATTCACTTTTCAAAACCGCTTGGAATAACTAGACAAAATAACCAACAAAATAAATCAATAAAAGAGCAATATGTTCAAAAATATCATGATAAGGATATAAAAAAAAGCCTAATAAATGACTTAGTAAAGACAAAAATAATAAAAGATAAGACTGATCGAATAGAAAAACTAAACCAAAATCGGAAAGACATTCCAACAATTTATAATGAACAATTAATGATAAAAACTACTACCCGTGGAAAGCATGATAATTCTTATAAACCAGTAGTAAAATATAGAGATAAAAATGAAATAAAGAAATCGCATGTTAACAAAATTAAACAACCTCGCAAGAAATATCTGATACATCGAAAATTTGTTTCACATAGCAATAAAGACACTTGCACTGATTCGGACAATTCTATGGACTGCAAAAACTACTCTGAAAGTAAATGACCTGACTAACATTAACGGAATGTTACACTACACATTAAACAATGTAAAAGTAATTGAAAAATATATTTAAAATATACCACTTTTATAACATATGCCTATTATAGTAAGAAATAACCAATATACAAAAAACATACTCTACTCTATAATAACTTACATTTATTAACAAACCTACCCTCTGATAGTAGATATGATACATGGAACCAAGAGTAAAATTGACCTACTGAGAAATCATAATAGAAGACAAAGACGTGGATTGATGAATGGACTAGGAACGGCTATTAGCTGACTAACTGGTACTATGGACGCTACGGACAAACAACATTATGACAATGTCATTAGTAAAGTAAAACGTAACAACTTTAATACCGAACATAATATTGAACAGATAGTAAACATGAATAAACAAATTATAGAGACTTTTAAGACGGATATTAAATTAATAAATGAAAATTTTAATAAGGGTATAGGCAATATGATAAGCATTGGCAAAGAAGTAGCTTTTCAAGATATTTATATAACTTTAACCAACTTATATAACAAACTAAATGACTCAACGCTAAGACATACACAAAAAATGTAATATTAACTCCAAGTAAATCAGAAATATTATGGCTTATGAGCAAAATACATTGTATTATACATGAGGAAATACTCCATGTTTTTATAGACCTGCCACTAGCAGAACTAAATGTAAGAACCTCTTTGCTCATACCAATTCCTGTAAATAAAACTAATCTTTATTATTCTATTGATTTACAAAAAACACTAGTACTAAGAAAAAAATGATAATCTTTATAACATTAATTGTAACTATTTTATGAATAACTATTATTTTACTAACCCTACTTTACTGCTTAATGAATGTATAAACAAAATATTATATTATTAGATTCTACAGTTCAATGTAATTATACTCAACATAAGCTATCCAATATTAATTATATTGACGATATAAATTCATATATTATTATTAACAATCGTAAGTTAGACAATTGCAACAAAAATAATACTATTTACTTACCTCTAATATCCTTTATAATGGTAAAATATCTCAATGTAATTTTAATAAATATACTAACCCTAATGTTAACATATATTGATAAACTAAATGTATACCTAGCTATAAGAACACCTAAATTTGATAATTGTTATAATAACGACACTATTTTTCTTCCAGACACTGCTCTGATTAATGTATCTAATGTAGATTGATATAAGAAATTCCTCCCATTCATAATCATATTATTGCTCATAAATATCACCAATTATATGATAACTCCTTTAAAATCCAAATCGATAATGTAACAACTATACCTCAATTGAATGTAACTTAAGTATAATTAATGTCTTTAATTACCAATGAATATAATTATATGTATTCTATATTATCCATTATTATTGTAATCATTGTAACAATCTTGTTTTATATATATGTCACAAATATTGTAAAGGCTGTTGTTCAAAAACTATCCCAATAGATATCCCCAGAGTTGTTTACCAAGCTCCTCCACCAATGACCATAAATCCTATTATCCTGCTCAGGTGTTCAGGACCTAAAAAAGGGAAGAGTTATATAATAGTAATTGTTAGCTGAAATGTGTACTTCAGTTGAGACATATGGTCTCCCTTCTCTTTGTCTGTTAACCCCCTCCTAACCCTTCGCTACCTGCTAGGGCCAAGACACACACACTTGTGGTGTAGCCTTCCTAAAAGAATGTTGTAACGCTTTAACTGACTAATATTTGTGTATATATACCAGTGTTTGTGTTATTCATAATAAAGCTTTTTAAAAAGACTTTCCTCTATTGAGATTATTTAACTGAGGCTCATACATCGATAAGCAAAACTCGGCCATCGTTGTAGCTAATACCTTAAGCCAAGAACTAACTGATATTTATTCATAGCCAAATTAGAAGGTAATGGGGGATCACTAGACCTAACTATTAGGCAAGACTAATCCAGGCGAGGTTGAATATTTTTAATTTTTGAATAATTTATAATTCTGGTACCCTACTACCGTAGGCAGCACGGACTAAATATCAATATTCATTGAGGCTATGACGGTCTTGCAATCGAAAGACGAAGATCGCTATTGATCGGCTGGTACTGTTCTGCGTTATTCATATCCATTCGCAGTGAAATATTTCCCGCTATCTGCTGCTTGTGATCGTTACGGCAGCATTTGATTAAGAACACATTGTAGACTGCACCTACACACCATCATAAGATAAGGGCGTTGTGTGGTAGTCACGAGGGGGGTGTATAGTTACCCTAGCCCTGGTGACGAAGTGAGGGTTGATTAAGTTTATGACCTGGACAATCGTTTCATGATGGTCTTACTATCTGACTACATTTTTGATAGGTATGTGCCCCGACAATGCACTATGCTCAGAAGAGGTATAGGGTAGGTAGTGTAGGTAGTTTGTGTGGTCTTGGAATGACCACGAATTCACACTCGGTATCTGAGGGTAGGCGAAATCCGTCCGGATCCCAAGACGAGTGTGAACCGAAGAGAGGCAGACTTAATCGCCGTGGGGAACACTGCTTGGTAAGTTTGGAGGGCCACGACAACCGTTGTCCACTAGGGAGAGGTCTCTCCTAAGGAGGTGCTAGATTTAGCGAGACGAAGGCAGAGATTCCTACTACAAAGGTGTGGGGTCTGACAATCCCCGGACTAAACCGTAGCGAGGTGAGGATAGAGAGTTGCAGAGGTTTTCATAAATGAGGAAGTCAAGTATTTGAACATCAGAGCAGCCACAAGCCATCAGTCAGCCAGTTGTCAGGAGAATGAATTACAGGCCCAAACCGCCGGTCTTAAATACCCAGCTGGCTACGTTAGTAGCCAATCAGCTTCGGTTTTACTGTACCCAATGCCAGTTGAGTATTGTGATGGCCTTTGTCCTCTGAAAGTTGGTGGCTTTAGCGTTCCTGATACCTGGTAAGGGTCTCCGGGCCTCTCGGTGGTTTGGGTCGCTTAGTACCTGGTATGGGTAGCGGGTGCCCCAGCTCATATAACTAATTGGCTCGCAGGTGCATCTTTATTGTTTACAACATTTACAATAACTTATGGTTTGGTAATGTTATTTACATTTGTTTAATTTACAATATATATTATTATAATATATATTAATTTACAATATATATACAATAAAGTATAGGGTGATTTATCTTATGTAGTTAGTGGTCGCTACAGGCTTATTACTGCTTGCTTTAATAAAAATACCGCTATGAAAACTCAATACATCTCATCATGGCGCTTAAATTCTTCGGCCGAGATGAGTGGAACTATTTCTGTAAGAAGTCACCCAGTATGTAGTAACGTAACTCTTAATATCTGTATATACCAGTGTTTCGCTTGTACTTCATTAACCCTACTAAATAGTAACGGGTATGTAAGTCCCATGCCATATATACCAAGTTGAATTTCTGTTACTGTTTCAATAGGCTAAAAGATATCTTGTTTGGGTTCAGTTTGGCCACCAGCGTGCCCCAAAATCATTGAGCCTTAAAATTGTATTACTTCTTCGGATTTTATTGACTTTTTGTCGTCTCCATTATTCAGAGAATGCCTTGTTCATTCTGAATATCACCAATTCAGAAAATATCCAGACATTCAGAACAGAACCTACACATTCTACTTTGGTAATATCCCTTTATTCTTCTAATAAATTAAATTTGTCTCTCGTGGTCTTATAAAAGTAGGTTTTGAATTTTCTCGTAGCTTGAAGAATTAGAAAATTAGGAATACAGCCTATCTCGGTTTCAAGAATATCTTAGTATTCTAATAGTATCTGTTAGGTTGGTAACATTTGTAAGTTATAACCTGAACCTGGTTGTTACCTCCAGAGCTTTGTATGTATATAAACCGATTGCTAATGTTGTGATGCGTCTGTGAACTGATTAATAAACTTGGTTCTTTTGTTAACTTGTGTTGTTACTTATTACATCCAAACATGGCGCAGTCGTTTTAGTTTAAACTGAACAAACGGACGTGATATTAGCCATGGAGTTCAACAAACCCTCAGAATTCGACGTCAACGTGGATAACCTCTCCGAGAGCTTTAGAAGATTCCGGACTGAAATAGAAGTTTATTTTGTAGCCACAGAGACTGATAAGAAATCGCGAGAGGTCCAAGTAGCAAGACTGAAAAACTTATTGGGATCCGATGGTTTAAAACTTTACTCCACAATCACGACGTTAAAACCAGGTAATGAAACAGTAATTTCTATTTTAGACGTCCTAGAAAAGCATTGCACCCCACGGAAAAATGAGACAATGGTGATTTATAAATTTTTTAGCAGAAAGCAAGCAGCAAATGAACCATTTGAACGGTATTTTACTGATCTAAAATCACTAGTAGCGCCTTGTGAATTCGGTGAACAAGAAGAAAAATTGCTAAAATCCCAAATAATTCTTGGACTTTATGACAAAAGTACTCAAGAAAGACTTTTGAGAGAGGACCCTTTATTGGAAAAAACAGTTAATTTTTGTAAAACAGTCGAGATGGCAGAGCTCAACATGAAAATTTTAAAAGCACCACCTCCAGTGAAAACATCGATTGATACGTCGACGGAGATACTCGAAGTAAATCGGAAGCCACAAATGAAAAGACCGCCAGAGCTCCGGGACCGTCAGGATAGTTTATATGCTTGTGATCGCTGTGGCTTCAACCACGCTAAAGGACGGTGCCCAGCATTTGGTAAGCAGTGTTCCTACTGTAAAAAATTCAATCATTTTGCAAAACAATGCATCGGAAATAAGCGTAATAATCGCATTCGACAGGCTCATGAAGTGGTGGAGTCGAGTAATGATGTTTTTAAGTTGGATTCTTTAAACCTGTGTGCCTGTGATGCTATCACTCAGGGGAAAGATGAATGGCTGGCCTTGCTTAAAATTAACGATCAACCGATTGAATTTAAACTCGATACTGGATCCCAAGTTAATGTTATAACAACTACTGCTCTTCAGAAACTTGATGCTGGCTTAAATATAAGAAAAACTGATGTACTTCTTGAATCCTTTGGTGGATTTGTTGTTCGACCGATCGGCTCTGTTGATCTTGATCTTCAAAAAGACAGTGTGAAAATAAACGCCCCGTTCATGATTGTGAATGATGACAGAACACCACTTCTGGGACTACGTTCGTGTGTTGAGCTTGGACTTCTTCGTCGGATAGACAAGGTTACTGTCCCAGTCGATGATTTTCTCAAACAGAATCAGGATGTCTTCAGTGGACTAGGATGCTTCCCAGACATATGCAAGTTAAAACTCAGTAAAGTTGCTACTCCTAAGGCAAATCCAGGTCGTAGAGTTCCTTATAAAATAAAGAATAAATTAAAAACTTGCTTAGATGATTTATTGCATGCAAACATAATAGAGCGAGTGGATGAGCCTTGTGAGTGGATTAATAATCTTGTGATTGTAGAAAAACCTAACCTAGGTTCTAATATTTTTTCTAATATATATATTCTAATAAGTATTTTTTTTTATTATTCTTTATTTTATTGTAATTACTTCCAAATAATTTGTTACAAATTAGATCATAAGTTACATACTATATGAACATGATTGTAATGTATACTATATTTTTATTTTTGTATTTAAAACTTAAGGAGGGGGATGTTAGGTTGGTAACATTTGTAAGTTATAACCTGAACCTGGTTGTTACCTCCAGAGCTTTGTATGTATATAAACCGATTGCTAATGTTGTGATGCGTCTGTGTACTGATTAATAAACTTGGTTCTTTTGTTAACTTGTGTTGTTACTTATTACATCCAAACAGTATCTATTTTATCAACAGTAGGAGCAAGCATATTTAGAATTAATATTGGTCTCATGGCTGTCAAGTTCTTGTAAAACAATATTAAGGTGACTAATCCATGTTTTCCCAAGGAGAGGGGTGCATTCATTTCCAACAATAGAAAGAAGTTCAGATAAATGGTTGCCTTGGTACTCTACATTTACTTGAGCAATTCCGAGGGGGCGAAAATTGATCGGGGTGGAATTGAATTCCAGTAGATTTGAGCGAATATTTAGCCGTTGAAAACATTGTTCAGAGACATACAGGGCATAACCTGCCACTGGATATATTTTAAATATTGGACATTGGCATCGATTTTTAATGTAACAAAATATTTTTCAGTTTTTAGAACGTTGAGGTTTTCTACCTAAGTAGATATCGACTACGGAGTTAATACAAAAATTATCTTGAGCAATGCAATTTTTTGAGTACTCGTACAATTCAGTTTTAGAATCACTGTGATCTTTGAGGTGGATTGATTTTGTTACGTTTCTGTTGCATGAGAGTGGTGATGCTAAATATTCGGGGTTCCAAATTGTTTTGTAATTTTTCTTATTTGCTGTCAAAGCTTTCGAATGATGGTATATTGAATGTTAAAGTTTGTCGTCATAACTTAAGACAAAGGATTGATAATGAACTCATAATAAGTAAGAATTGTGTAATTAAAATTAACCCTAATCATAAATGAATCCCGAAAAGGGAAAAAACAACCTTCTCACTAAATGAAAATTGTAAACTAAACAGGAGGCACCAAACAAGGTTGGCAATATCATAGCAATATGTAGTCTCTGAAGTCCGGGCTTCTGACCGATCAATAGGTCCAGTGAAAAGGTTGTTGGTATGGATAGTTATATAATGCTAATATTATATATAATGCTAAAAGTAGAAGCAATCTGTATACTTACTGTATACCTGCCTCGTGACTTCATGGAAGTCACTGGTGTTTCCTGTTATTTTTTAAGTAAGCGACTGCCTCCTTCCAAGACCTCCTTCCCATTTCCCAGAACTACCCGTTTCTTATACATATATGTCTCAGCTTTAGCACCAGACCTCACTTGTTCCCACACATTCCACCCTGTATGTAGTAACTAACTCTTAATATTTGTATATGCCAGTGTTTCGCTTGTACTTCATAATAAAGCTTTTCTTTCTTTTCTTTTAAAATACTCTCCTCTACAAAGATTATTTAACTGGCACCCCGAACAGGCACCTGGCAGTATACTCGGTAAATTCACGGTAGTCCACCATCTAGAGATCCCTCATTTGGCAACGGACAGTGAGATCATTCCAAAATGGTCAGAAGCCCGGTACTGATCTATTTCAATAGATTTTCACCAGGTAATCACCTGAAGAAATGTATTGTATATCTGAGGAAGTTGAAGGAAGAAAGAAAGAGGGCTTCATCGAAGACATCATTCACTCGGAACCTGCGAACTTCAAGTCAGAAGAGAAGACGGTTCATCATCAAGCCAGAAGATCCGAAGAAATATTCTCTGAATCTGTGAGTAATTCCTGAATTATAAGATTGCTTAGATAACAGGTTTGTTATGTTGATTGTTTGCCTACCACTCTGACGGACAGGCTAAGAAGGCTCGAGGAAATATTAACAGAGCCTGGGACTGACTGTTCACTTAAAGGTACGTTTCAACGCTTTATGCTGGTTATACAGATACAATAAATTTAACACAGACACACCGTCAACATCAATAAAAAAGACTTTCAGGTATCATTTTTGCATACAGTGTAATTTTATGTATAAGTTATTCACCACCGGGTAAAATATGGTAAAGAGAAGGAAAACGGGAACGAAAGACTAACTCCAGTTCTCGAAATAGACTGCCTTTATTCCTCCCTGTAATCCGACATATATGGGATCATGGGATGTTTACGTCCCATGATCGCATTAGTTTCCAATACAGAGCTACCTCTGACTTTAACTCCCCCCTGCCAGTTCCCGACCATTCGTCGGGAACTTAACAGCGGGTTATGTACAATCGATAGAGTATCGTACCCCGATACTCTTGGCGGACAATGCAATATTGCCTTACATCATAAAATATCCTTCATACTTATCCTTCAAACTTTATCACTTCATACACAGACTAAAAATAGTAAAAACTAAAACAAACAAACAAAAAGAAAAATACATTCGCTGATACAGATTTATGATCTGGAGTGAGGAGTGTATGGTGGTGAGGGCGTTACCCGAGACTCTCGCTGGGAGGATGTCCCCGCTGGTATCTTCAGCTGCTCTACATGTACGTTCCTGCGCTTCCGCGGTTCGCGAACACTCTGTATGGTTTCGATATTGTGTTCACGAATCGCGACCACCCTAAAGGGGCCCTCGTAACGGATCAGCTCTTTACCCCGGTTCGATGGAATCATGTGCTATACGGTGGTCCATATTGTGACGCGACCCTCGATGGGTGTGACGCCCACGTTCTCCCTCGCCACTCTCCTACGTTTTTGGGCCCTAATCCTCGCGTAGGCTTTTCCACAGAGTTTCCCCAACTCCGCGCGGTTGTTGACGAGGAGTGTGGCCGTCTTGTCTCCCTCCCCCGTTCCTCTGGTGTCTCGGCGACGTCCCCGCAGGCCAAAAAGAATCTCGAACGGTGAGAACCCCGTAGCAGTGTGTACGGAGTGATTATAAGCTATCACCGCTAGTAGCATAGCCTCAGCCGGCTCCAACCCCTCTTCGGTATGACAGACGCGGAGATGATCTCCACGGGTATTGTGGAGACGCTCAATTCCGCCTCAGCTCTTTGGGTGTCCCGGGGTGTTGACATGCCATCTGACATCCAGCAACTTCATCTGCTCTCATATGTTGGCGTTGTCGAATTCCCTGCCACCATATGATGCTATTCGATCGGGGACACAATAAAATTGAAGCCACCCGCGCACCTAACCCATCCTAGCCACCCGCGCCACAGTGCTCGTAATACGGCCTCTGACGACTTTTCGCGGCATACCCCCCATGGTCACCTTACTGAATAGATCAACGACCGTTACCTACTTGTGGCCCTTCCAAGTAAAAATATCCGTTTGCAGGTCGGTCAGGGGTGTCTGTGCCGTGGGAGTCTCTTCATGCAGTTCCATCGGGGGGTGTCGATCGTACTTCGTGCGATGACAGATCTCGCACGCTCCTATCGTCTCCTGGATGGTTTTGCGCATTCCCTACTAGAAATACCTGCGTTTCAATGCCTGCGCTGTTTCCTGTTCCCCCCGATGATTTGTTTTGCCTCGGACGTATGAAAGCGTAATTTCTTTTTTCATGGTATGATCCGTGACCGTTTCCACCATCACCGTGCATCGCACGAACGTCCGGTCAATCCCGATCCGCTCCGCTCGCCATAACCTCTTAATTTTCTCCCAAATGGTCCCGTTCCCTACATTGATATAGCGCGTTTTTCCCGGCTTGGAACCTTCATTGAGTAGGTGGCAGATCTGGTCCAGTTTTACTCCCGGCTGCGACCAGATGATCGTTGTTGTGGATCTGTTGTAATCGCTGCAAGCAATCTTCGTCAGTCCCACTGTTCGCGTCTTCCAGATTATCTGACGACGTTTATCGTTGACTATTTCCCGGAGCTCTTCCATCTCCGAGTATCTGTCACCTCCCGAGATCCCTCCTCCTGCCGACTGCCCATCCTCCGTGGAACCAGATTCTCTTTGGTCACCCTCACCCTCTGGCGTCCATTCCCGGAGGAACTGCCGGTCATCTCTGGATGATTCCCCTTGTTCAAGTTCTATGGCGTTGACTGTTATCTTTTCCTTGCCGGGCTTATATACAATATCCATGTTGTACTGCCTAAGGAATTCCTTCCACCTCGTGACCCTTGCCGATGACTCCTTCAGTTTCCCTACCCATTGTAACGGACGGTGATCCGTGTGGACTCGGAATCTTCTCCCAAATACATAGGGCCGAAAATGGTCAATCGCCCAGACGATCCCTAGCAACTCCCGCTCTAGTGCGCTGTATCGGCTTTTTGCCTCCGTTAGGCATACGCTACTGGTTGGTCTCCTTTGTCTCCCGCTTGCGAAAGGACCGCTCACAACGCGTATTCGCTAGCATCCGTCGTCATTGCGAACTTCTTATTAAAATCGGGAAATGCCAACATCGGGTGTTCCTGCAACCGGCTCGTGCACTTTCGCGTGTTTGCCTCTGTATCGGGGGTGATGATCACCTTCCGTCTCTTTTTCAGGAGGTCATTGAGAGGGACTAGATACGCCGCCATTTCGTGGACGAATCTTCTATAGAAATTTAGCGTTCCTAGAAAGCGTCGTACTCCCTTGACATCGGACGGAACCGCCATCTTTTGGATGGCTGCTGTCTTCCCAGCATCTGGTCGCACTCCCTCCTTGGAGATGGTGTGTACCAAGAAGGTAATAACTTCCTGGCCTAACCGGGACTTTTCCTCTGACAATTTTAATCCGAATTGCCTCACTCGGTTGAAAACAGTTTTCAGATGCACTTCGTGTTGGGCCTCATCCGCGCTAAATCAGACTCTTCTCACATCAGATCTTTAGCTAAGATCTAATTCTCTGAAGCTGTGCCACCGACCTGTAGAGTCCCACAAGCATAGGTGCTGTCCCCAATACTTTTCAAGGTGTATACGTCTGAAATTGTCGGAGCCCGGTACAAAAACACAACAATTGTTGCTTTCGCTGACGATATCGTGGTGTACAGTAGCCGCATGCTGAGCCAAGCTAGCTCTTAAACAGGCTGAAATAGCCTGTAATCAGTGAGAAATTGGGGATACTCAATATCTCTGTAAATTCGAGTAAGACTGACTTCATAATTTTCTCATTTCAAAAGGGAAACAGTCCACTGCTTACTCTACATACACTATAGGAACGCAGAAAAACTCCCCAGCAACCGGCCTCGTATATCTAAGCATTTATATGGACCGTCACCTCCGTTTTTGTGGCCATTTTACTAGGAAGTTAAAACAATCACGCATGAAGTCTTACCGGCTTACATTACACATTTACTGACTTCCCACAATTTATCATTGTGCCTTAAGCTCATGATATATAGGAGTACTCAAGCCTACTCTTCTGCACGGTGCAGCGCTTTTTAGTCATTTGACTGAAGCTATATTGAGGTGACTCCAACCATTTCAAAACGTTATACTGATGAAGGTGGTTAGACATACTACATTCAAGCAGCGGAGAAACAGTGAACTTCACGAGGATTTTAAGCTGCCTATGTTGGACGAATTCATTTGCCGTAGACATATAACATTCTTCGATTCACTACAGTACATGACAAACCCCGTGTTCTACATGATTACCCCCGCCCCGTTCACCCATTGATGGCAGAAAGCGGTCGAGGCAGGAAAGTTATAGTTTGTAAGTTAGTTTGTAAGTTAGTTTGTATGTTAGTATGTAAGTTTTGTTTTAGTCCCTTTTTTTGTAACCCAAAGGTGAGCCCTATCACCTAGTCCCTTTACATTGTATAGTGCAGTGGGTAGCACAAAAGTAATTCTTCAAGAAGCCCTGAAATCGCCTGCAGTATGTGTGTTTTGCCATCAAGGCCAGCGAACAACTCCGTCGGCCAGAAGAGAAGAAACTACCAACAAGAAGCAGCCCAGCGCGAAATTTAAGGCCTTCAGTCTTGCTGATGCCGTTCGGAACAGAGAGCAATCACATGCACAGCCACTCCTCATCCGCAAGTTTCTCTTCCCCAGCATTTCGTTCATCCCGTCAACCAGCAAACCCAATCCCATCCTCAACCACATATCTCGCATATTCCTCCACCTTCAAGCTCTTCAGATCTCACTAGCCTATTAACATCATTTCTTACAGAGTTCATAATCCTAATTACCCCTCTTACAAATCCTGTCTCCTACCTTATCCCCGTTAAACAAAATCCATAAGTGGATCCTTACTACTACTTATCCATCCTCCTTTGGAATGCAAATGGTGTTCGCACCCACACTAACGAATTAACAGCACTACTCCACGACAAGGACATCGAAGTAGCTCTCATTACTGAAACAAGACTTACAAGTAAACAACCATTTACTGTTCGACAGTACCAGACTTATCGAACTGATCACCCAGATGGAAGAGCTCATGCAGGTACCGCTGTCATTTTTCATAACTCTATTTCTCATCACATAGTTCCTTTGGTAGCACATGGTTTCCTTCAGTCCACTGCAATGTCAATGCAAGTACTGCACTTTCCCCCTTACTTTAGCATCAGTGTACTGCCCTCCCAATAAATTCATTTCTGATTCCGAATTCATCTCCTTTCTAGACTCCATGGGACATCGTTTCCTTGTGGGTGGGGACTATGCGAAGTACCAACACTAGGGGGTCAAGATCCACGAATACACGAGGACGTTCTTTACTGTCTGCACTCGCACGTAAGCATTGCTCCACTATCTCTCCTGACACAGCCACCTATTGGCCATCAGACCCCAACCAAAATCCTGATCTCCTTGACTTCTTCTTCTACAATAGTTTAGGGACACTAAACTATTCACTCACGCGCCTTAATGACCTCTCCTCCGATCATAGCTATTTCCCTAAGACCAATTCACAAACTGCCTTCTCCTTCATTCATCATTTAAGGGCCCAGTTGAATGGGACCACTACCGCCAGCTTCTTACAGATTCCATAGACCTCAAAGTGTCCCTGAAAATATGCCAAGACCTAGATGATGCAATGCATTCTTTCACTACTCTGATCCAGGGGTCGGCTTGGGAGGCATCGTCACCCCACCTTCATCCAAAAATTCAGAATCATAATCGTTTACCTCAGTATCTGAAAGACCTAATCCAATCCAAACGCCGCTCCAGAACAGTGTGGAAAAGATCCCGACATCCCGCTGATCGTACAATCTGCAGATTGGTAAAGCGGCAATTGGCATCCTTCCATTCCGATTCTTTCAATTCCTCTCTGTCTACCAGGTATAACTTCCTGTGGAATGTAACTAAAAAAATCCAAAAGTATCTACCTGTTTCAAACCCACGCCGTCGTGATCATGGGTCCTGGACGGCTTTGGATGTGGATAGGTCGGAAGAATTCGCTCTGCATCTTACCCATACTTTCGCACTCACCTTGCTCATCAAAACCATACTCACAGCACAACTGTTGAAGATTTCCTCACTTCACCTATACCTTTCTCACTAATGTGGATTTGGGAGGTCTCTGGGCTGTCTGTAAGTATTGTATGAATGTGGTGAGTGAATGATGAACTGTAAATATGGTATGAATGAGAGCATTTATCTAAATTATTATTGCCTATAAAAGGCAGATTGTAATTATAGCACAATAAAGACTTATCATCAACCTTTCTGAAAACATTCCATTATTTTCCTATTCGCCAAACCCGATAAACCACCATATGAAGCCTTATCTTACCACCCAATTAGCCTACTCCCTATCCTCTCAAGTCGTTAGTGGTATGAACTGGACGGAAGTTTGTGTGGGGTAGTGGGGATGGAAGTCAGACTGGAAATGGAAAAGACTGAGATGTTTCGACTCCTCAAGGGCATTTCAAGAAGTTTGAAAGGTTATAAACTACGCGATAGTCTTTCGATGATTTAAAAATTTTTTTTAGGTAGGGTTGAAGGGAATTGTGGAGAGGACATGTGTATATATAGAAAGGGACAGGCAGGAAAATAAAATTAAATGTAATCCTTTAAACTAAGAGAAAAGTGTGATTTATAAATGACAATATCTTTCAACTTTTTTTATTAAAATATATTCTATTCAACCCAAGCGTAAAACATGACACAAGTTTTTACCAGTGAGAGTTTATTTAGAACTGTGATATTATCCGAGTTGACAGCTGGAATGGAAGTTGATGACAGTGGGAGATTCGGGAGCAAATGTTTAGTAAGAGCTTATCTAAAAGGTCAGATGAGGACTTAAGTCTGAAGAATGTATGTCTAAGTAGTACTGATATATGTATAATGTATTTAACTAAACATTTAATAAAAGTTCATTTTTGTTTGACTTCCGACAGCCCCAATTTAGGAAATATATTTTTATCTCAAATCTAAGTAGTTTTTATTTAGTGATGCAATTCACCTGAAGCTTAAGAAGAATTCCTAACCTTTCGTAATAATTTATAGCCAGGAATACATAGTTGGTTTTTATGTTATTTAAGACCGTTTAGACTATGCTTACCCGACTAATCTGTTTGTCTCAATGAATACCCTATTTTAATTTCTTGATGGCAGAATTATGTAAGCTCATAATATGCCATTACAACATATAAAATTTAACTATACAGCATTAATTGTTTTGTTTTTAACTGACCTATCACAATGTGTTTACAAAAAAAATTATTGGAGTGAACATTTCAGGTTACTGTAATGTTGCTGCCTTATTTAAAGATTTATGTGATCGTTTACAACAACTATTCAGTAGTAAATAATATTGATGTAGAAATGTTTAAAGTGAATTGAAGAACTCATTGTGACACGAGTTGAGAGAGAAATATGGATGTTTCTGTTCTGCTGGCTTCTTTTATGTCTCTCATAGTCACATTGTTATCTATAACAATAAATTGTATATCTTATCCATGCGAATTATAGACAATTTTACCTGGGCCCCAGCACCATTTTTATAAATTAAAGTAAAAATCAAATAAATATACAATGTAACTATGTAAAATACACAATACATAGTTCTTACTGAGCTCATGTTTCAATTTTGCCTCTGCCTCTCCAATTGATGAAGGTTACCTCACATGCGAAGCTCAAAATGAGGTACCATGAAGAAAGATTAACCTTGAATATGGATGGGTATATTACCCACCTCACAATGGACAGGTGAAACTACGTATACCCATTGTGATTGAACTGTTGTGTTTAGGAAATAACACATATATTAAAATATTATGTGTATTTTATTTAAAATATTATATTTCCAGTTTTTAATACTTCTACAGTAAGTTTAGGCGACTAAAGCAAATTCTGGACTAGAAATGAATTAAAGCAGTAGTAGTCACAAAATCATAAATATTACACAAAATCAAGCCCAGATAAATTGGCAACTTAATATAAAATATCTATAACAAAAACCGTAACATTATTGAAATAGCCACTCACATTGGCTATAAAGATTATAAGATAATTAGGAACATTAACTGTCAAACCAAGGACACAGATTTCAATGTACACAAAGTACCATTTTACCAAAAGTCCTTGACAAGCCTTCCTTGAAATATGATGGTGTCATTTTTCAAAATTGCAAATATAAACGGGTGGTCACAATACATTCCTGGGTCTGGACTCGCTGAACGAGGGTTTCCATGAGCTATAGAAAATTAAAAAAAAACATTAAGAACAAAGTAAATCCATTCACAACTTTATTTATTATTATTCATAATTCAAATTAGGCAATGATTAATAACCATCAATTGAATTGATGATAATCAAACATTAAACAAGTGAACTGAAATAAAAGATTTTTTAGTATTAGTTAATTTAAATTTAACTAATATAATAAATGACAATAAATAAATAAAATAGATGATAAAATATATTGAAACAAAAATCCTTTAATGAGATGATGGTCTTTGTATGTTAGGGTTTTATGAATTCAGTTTTATAATGAATGAAGCAAGGTTTTCTCTTCCTACATTTTCACCAAGATAATATCCTCGTTGGATTAGATTTTAAGCCCACTTACAGAATGGTTTTAAACCAGAGCATATTGTGCCCATTGTGAGCACTATCTGAATAACGAAAAACAGATAGTAAATGTCATATGTAATAGAAGTGTTAGTGTCTGAAGGAAAGTGGATTTATATATCATCTTTGGACATACAACTCTATGAACAGTACCACATCACAAGTTATAATAAACAACAAACATCATTATAGTTTTTTCCCCCATATCCCCTAGTTATAAAATTATACAATTTAAAAATAGATTCTGTGAATGAATCTAATTACATTATACAGCTAAGTACTGTAGTTGCCTAAATTTCATATAATTTTTATTACTGAACAATAATATTTTGCAATGCAATACTCATTAAACATGTTCTGGCATTATACAAAGATAGAAAGGTGATGGGGCTCACTTTATGAATCATAAAAACTTAAAACTAACACATCTAACAGAAAAAATCTTAACCTACTTTTCACCAGCAGTTTGTCGCCATCGATGCGGGAAGGGTGTTGGCGTCATATTGTTAAACACAGGGTTTGCTAGGTTCTGCAACGAGTAAAAAAACTTGATGTGTCTCCGGTATATGAACTCACCCATTGATTGCACATCAAGAAACGAGTGCAGGTCAGCATTCTTTAACTTCTGGAGAGAAGTATGTCTTACCACTTTTCTCATGGTCCCATTCTGAAATTGCTGGAAACTTGTGTGAGGAGTAATGTCAATTAAGTGAGTTTATGGCGGGGCATCATACAGCAGAGCTGGCAGGAGTATATATTTATATATCAACAGTTTGAGGCGCAACAAGTTGGGTGAAGTGAAGCAAGTGCGAACGCCGGTAAGACCTGTGTCGTACTTGTCCTATTTTGTTTCTAAAATGGGTAGAGAAATAGAGATGTCTATCCATTTTTACTCCCAGATATTACATTGAGAAACCTGGTGAGTTCTTTTGCCATCCTTTGTAGTACTGTAGTAGGACATTGGCAAGGCTTTTTTTTCCCTTTTGGAAGAAGAAGATTACGCAGTCGGTCTTCCAGGCGTTACATAGATGTTTAACAGACCCAGTCACTGATTATGTTACAAACTGACTTGGCCTTTGTGAGGGTTCTTTTTCTTATTATAGTATCAAAAAGCCGCTCGTGGTACATCGCCGTCTTCCACTTCCTCGTCCAGCCACGTATTTGTGTTGTGAGAGTGTTAACTACTTTGTTGGCTTGACGATTTCTTGGAAGTGGAGGATATGTTAAATGAAAAGCAAACTCGATTTAGTAAAAAAAACTTCAAATTCCTAACGGTTTTTCATAATATAAGGGGGAAATGGTGTAAAATGGAGTTATTTATGGTATATATTTTTATTTTGATGAGCTTTATTCTTCTTTTTTTTATTCATAAACTAATTGTTAAGTTCTTCTCTCTTGAACCATTTTAAGATTACATATTTCAAAAATACTCTTTCTTTGATTTCCTCTTTTCTTCAGGGATTCTGACATAAACTCTATTTCTATACATGTTCTTTAAATAAGCAGCAGCTATTATTACTTCTAGCCTAAAACGGCTCTAAACCCTTGCTTTGGTTAAGAGTCATGTTGACATGTCAATCAATGATTAATTATCTTTCTGCAGTGCCGTTCAATTATGTGCATAAGCCGGGTATGGTTTTATACTTATTCCCTTTTCTCTTACATATTGATAGGTCTTATTTTACATTTGCAGTATATTTTACCAGTTAAGTTTTTCACTTTATTCATATATTCTACAAAAAAATTATACGTTTGATCTTTTCACTGGATACAAAATAGTTTTACCAACTTGCTACTGTCATAAATAAAAATTAAAAAAGATTTTTCACCACAATATCCAGCAGTTGGGTAGAGCCCAATTAATAGAGTAAAACATCACAATAGATTAGTCCGGCGGAAAGACACATTGATTGAAGATAACCTCACAAATAAATTTAAGTCAATCTCTTTTTAATGGATCCATAATAAAAAAAAATATCTATATCACCCAATCGATGATATCCGTGTAACCTTCTTCTTCTTCTTCTTCCTTTTCTTCTTCTTCTCCTCTGCTTGTGTTGATGACCGTCAACGGAACGGGAGCTTGCTCTGCTTTGCTCTCTGGCTCTTGGCTAAGACTGACTTTATCTCATCCCCACTCCTAAGAGCATAAGGGCTGATGCTGGACAAAGTGGGAGGGTGGCTGGTCATGATATTCTCAAATATCATGAATGTTACAATTGATAGGTCTTATTTTACATTTGCAGTATATTTTACCAGTTAAGTTTTTCACTTTATTCATATATTCTACAAAAAAATTATACGTTTGATCTTTTCACTGGATACAAAATAGTTTTACCAACTTGCTACTGTCATAAATAAAAATTAAAAAAGATTTTTCACCACAATATCCAGCAGTTGGGTAGAGCCCAATTAATAGAGTAAAACATCACAATAGATTAGTCCGGCGGAAAGACACATTGATTGAAGATAACCTCACAAATAAATTTTGGTTGGAAGCAGTCTGACTGCAGTATATTGTTGTGATATTTTGATGTGACTTTTGATGGTGTTTCTGATATAAACTCAAAATTAGCGGGCATGAGTGAACGGTGTACGACTCCTGGATTACGGTTCATTTATGTTTTGAACACTATTCGTTGCGTTATGTCCAAGAGTAATAGTTAACAAATAAAAAATATCAGGAATTAAATATAAATGATTTAATATTGTATTTGTTAATTTTAAATCAAGAACAGTTAATCATATATGAGACAAAGGACATTGGAGAACAAAAGATGTCCAATATGGCGGAAGAGCGTATAAAGGCTGGGTTCGATCCAGAATCAGCTCATTCATCTTTGACCCGGCAGGAGATAGAGGAAGCACCCGGAGGGACGCTAGCCCAGGTACGCGTACTGCCTCGTGGTGCACAAGAGAAGACCGGCCTCAGATATACACCATAGTAGAGGCTACCCACCCGGACGAGGACCACGCTCAGCAACCCACCCATAGAACCGCAACGAGGTACGCATCGTGGAACCAAGAACACAAAGAATAATGAAAAAGAAGCACAACAAAGAAAAACTGGCCAGTCGCGCGTAGTAATAAGGTACAATTTTAATTTAGTTTTAACAGTGTTATTTTATTACGTACGCACTTATTTGTATATTCAATTTTTAAATCAATTTTTAAATAAACAATTTTTCCTTTTTCCAGAATTATCCTATTTTTATTAACAGAACCTTAAGATAAAGATAAAGTTAAATAAAATAAATTATATAAAATATAATAATAACGTAATAATATTTAATGAATACTCCTAACTCCTAAATGAATAACTGAATGAAATGTGGTTAAGTAGGAAAGAAATATGAGCCTATGCACTCATTAGGAATCAACGCCAAAGAAAGTTGGACCCTAAGTAAAGACCATGCTTTTTGTTGGCATACAGTTTCCTATCCAAGGCTTACAACTCTAATAACCTCCAAAAAATGTTGTTGTTTTTTTTTATCAAGTATTTTATATTGAGAAGAGAATCTGTAAAGATAGTAAATGAAATGCACTCAACAAGATTGTTACACTGTAATTAACAACCGGCACACGCTGGATATTTACAGACACACATACTACACGTGGGAGAGACATGGTATGGACACCCATGCCCACAACAGCTTCCAACCCCCTAGACCAAAGCAGCCCTCTAGAGAAAGGGCCCATGGAGGTCCACTGTCCTCCTCACATTTTTGATATTTTACCCAACAGTATTTTACATTATTAATTACATAAAACTTATTACTAACACTTTGTTTAATATTTTGAATTTAACTTGTTCAACTTTAATCATAGTCACTATGGCTAAAATGTCTGGGCGGGCCTATCGCTCTTCTTTCCCTGGGCTGTCTTATGCCAGCCTCACTAGCCCTATCTTTACTGACCCTCATATCTTGCCTTTCCCTCCCAATAATGCACGGAACCAGATCAACATCCTCCTGAACCGAGACTCCAATAGATGAAATTTTTCATCTAAATGACTGGTTCCAATCGGATTAACATGAACTTTATAGACTCTATCTGACATGACTTTTACCAAAAATATATTGACTTAATTTCAAACAAACTGTAGATGGTCCCCAAGACTTTTTTTACCCCTCAGGGCTACAATGACTAAATCATTCACATTAAAGCTCTTACCAAACATAGCATTTGACTCTATCGTTTTATTTTGGATAACATCCATTTTTGCATTTAAAATAGATAAGGGAATTGTGAGTTTATAGCCCAGCATAAACAACATGGGAGAACATTCCGTAAATGACGATGGCGTAGACCGATATGCATATAATCTAGACAATATTTCCGATCCTACTTGATGCGACCCAGAATAATGTTTTATCAAAAACTTTTTAAATGTTTGAACCGCTCTTTCGGCTAACCCATTTGACTCAGTGTTATACGGTAGACTATGCAACAGTTTAATCTGACTAGATAGACAATACTTTTTAAGTTCTTCGGAACTATACAGCGGACTATTATCACTGATTATAATTGTTGGTAAAGATAATCAGGCGAATAACTCATCCAACTGTGCAATGACATCTCCTGCCTTTGTTGATTTCATTTGGAAACACTCAACCACAATCAAGAAATTTTTATTTTGAAAATAAAAAAAAACCAAATGAACTCGTTCCCACGGCCTAATGGCTGAAGGCCTTTTTAATTTTATTTTTAGTATCGCTAAGATTATTTAGACAATTATAATATGATTTGACATTCTTCTCTACATTAAAATCCAAACCTTTCCACCATACATACGACTTAGCAAACATTTTTGACTATTCCTGGATGACCCTGCTGTATTGAATTTAAAATTTATTTTTTAATTCTCCTGGTATTACAATTTTGCCCCCTAAATAAACCAACTATAACCAACAACTAAATACAATATAATAAATAACCTTTGTGGACCGAAAATTCTTCTCGGTTGTAAAAACAAAATTTTAATTCAGGGCTTTTCTCAAATTTCCAGTTCTGACTTAATTCTTCAATTACTTTTGATAAAACTTTATCCGATTAACTTTCCCTACCCTGTCTTGCGAAATTATAGGGATGGTATGGAAGCGTGGGGGTATGGAACACTCCTGATCTGCTAAAACATTTTGACTTGGTAGACGTGACAACACATCTGCTTGAGGAATGGACCCCCCTTTTTATAAAGTATTTCATAATCATAATTTGACAAAATAATTGCCCACCTTATCAACCGGGATAGTTTTTGCGCGCGGCATTCAACGTATCCGATTGAAACACTATGGGGCGACCCTCCCCATTCCAACATGAATCAAGACCAGCCGACGCCCTACTGTGACGCGTCCATAGTCAAATTTAATTGTTTTGCTGGATCATAAAAAAAAAAAAAAACCAGTAACGACTTTCCCGACAAGATATTTTACTTTTTTTTAACCCTAACTCACATCCAGCTGACCAAATGAAAGTTTCACGTTTTCTCAGCAACTTATACAGTGGTTCTAAAATCTTAGGACACATTTTAGTAAAATTTCTATCAAACGATAACAAAGATAAACAAGACTTGGCTTGGGCAACTACTGGACAATTTGCAATTTTTTTTTAAACACTCATAGGTTTTTAAGCCCCCGCAATCAAGATATCCAAATAAACTGAACAATTTGGAATACCAACGAGAATGTTGTCTAAAACCATTTGAAAAATCGCTGGACTTGAGGCTAAATCAAAAACTATTTGTTGTAAAGACGTAAGTTTACCGTTCTCTCTCTCCGTCAACTTACAGTTGTAAATAAGCATTGGTAAATCTAACCAACAAAAAAATTTACAAAGCAAAACTTTGTCGAAGAATTCATCGATTCTAGGTAAGGGATATGTCTTCAAGATTGCCACCTCGAAAACTAAGGTCCAATTATTTTTACTTTTCACCCCCTACAACACACCCTCCCTCCCCACTGGTGATGGTAGGGGTATTTTACGCCCTCAGATTTTTTTCCAGATTATAAGTCATACGAGTACCAAGTAAGATGTAAATTGCTAGAGGCATTCCAGAGTTATACACACACTATATCTATTTTTATATCTGTAAATTACATACTATGACATTGTAAGTAAAACATATATAATAATATCAAATGTTAATGAAAGTCAGCTTCTTTTGTTGACATCCATTTCTAGTAGAGTTTTATCTGTAACTGAACAATGGCATTCATATCATAAAAGTTCGGATCGAATTTCCAGAATGATTTACAGCCAATAATAACAATACTCTCAATTTTTTTTTTTTTTTTTTTTTTTTTTTTTTAGTCCTAGGTCCTTCTTAATAGCTTTAGTTTTAGGCTCCCGTTAAGGTCCAAAGTATTCCGTAGAACATTGGAACATTTTCTGGAGTCCATAAATCCCATGTCACAAGGTGACTGTTTCTGTCTTTCCACAGATATATCGTCTAAAAGAACTCCTACCACCAATCCTGATAGTAAATCTACCATATACCTCTGAATCTTAACAGGAATCGACATACCCAACGGGAGCCGCTCGTATCGAAACATTGGTTGCAATTACTAAACATTGATGGCGCGAGGATTCAATTTTCGTCTGCAATAAATATAATCCGGGAGTTCTATGACCGAAAATAGTTCCTCATTTGCTAGCCTGGAAGTAATATCTTCAAAAGTCGGCATTAAGAGACTCTGTAACTACTTTTGGTTCACGTGAAACTAATGTCTTCACAAATTCTGAACACTCTTTTATTTTTATCAACATTTATATTGATTCTACTATGCCTTCATTGACTAGCCTTAACAGCTAATCAAGCACTTTCTTCATTGAGGGTCACACCGTTTTCAAATTATGTGAAACTGGTTTAAATATCTTCTCGCTTCAACCCCTGGAAAATTCATCAAGAACTTCAGGGTCATGTTTACCTCACTTGAGTTGGAAGGCACTGGAACTGGGCACTTCAAATAACAAACGGAAGGTCTTCCAGTCAAAACCACCATGGAGGAGGGGGTTAATAATTCTTTCTTAAGCGCACGCAGTCGTAACTCCCGACTACTTCAAGTTTGACATCAACATTGTTTGTAATTGTTGTTGTAAAAATGATTTGTGTGCAGGTTTAATGTTATCTCAAAGAGAACGAATAATATATGACCTAGACTGGTTGACAACGAGAATCGAATTCTATAGATTGATTGACTAGTTTGGCAGACCATCTAGCACTAAATCTATAGAAGCCCTCAGTATTTTAGCCTTGACACTCCTTACCAAACCATTCGTTACTCCCGTCATCTGGGTCCAAACTTAAAAACTGCATGTGGAAGTTTCTTTAGCTGAAACAAACCCTAACATGCTGGTCAACTGTGGCGCACTTACGGCAAACAGCTTATTACCCATAGCGGGCCCTTTAGGTTAAAATGGGTGTGTGCACTACATCTTGGACACCTACTGTTTAGTTAGGGCAAAATTAATACCAATTCTTGAAACCTCATCAACTGCTTTCAACATGCCTCTTTTCTTTCAGCTTTCAACTCTCACAAAGCTCCCTAGCTAAGGCGGCCAAATCTAATAACTCTTCTGATATAACAGGTTTTTCTCCATCATTCAGGCCATTTCTGTCAAACTCCAATTCTAATGGAGTACATCAAACCCCTACAACAAAACGGCTTGGGAGTCATGCATATAACCCATGGTCATAATCGCAGCGATGGGCAAAAGCCTTATGTTTATTATAAAATAGTATAAAATACTCACCCTCCTTCATGATGGATGTTTCGAGCTCAAATGCCTCCGTAAAGAAGGTTACAGCTTACCAGAAAAGCTGATCAGATGTCCTCTCATCAGCATTTCTCCCAAGCACGGGAATCCGCCAGCACCCTGTGGTTTTTCTCCCTAATACTTGACAAAAGAAGATCCTGAAGTAACACTTTTACCAGCTCGCCACCACCACCAAGCCAATTTGACTCAGCTGGTCAGCATGAAATATCCTAGGTAATCCTCCCAAAGATAGTCTTGGCTAAATTATGTGAAAGAGAATCAAGCCATCCGCTCCAATAGCAACATCTGTCTGTTCTTAACGTGATTTTTGTTGATTTTAGTCTCATCACCAATGTAATATTTAAGAATTGCTAGTCATCATTCCCTTATATCCGATTATTTATTCATAAGTCATAAGTTATTTCATAAGTGACATAAGATTTTTTAAACAAAACAATATCACAATAATTGCTCTTATCCCTATTCATTCTTTAAAGATCCTTCTCGGTAGCTAATAGATGTAGTATATATTTTTCTCCTTTAGATATGATGGCCTGGAATTGGCTTCTTAGGATTAGAGATTAGGTTTATTTCAGTGTAAAACCCACCATCATTTGTAGGCTTACACTTGTTTAGGGCTGATACGAGTCCGAGAGTACTGAGACAAGAGCCAAGAGGAGACACAGTCCCACAGGTCCGGCGGTTATAGATAGTGTTTTATAGGACACAATGTCTGATTAGGTGATGTAAGTAAAAACAATGTTAGCCGCCTAACTTAGATACACCAACTTAATGTTTACATTTTCATGCATATCGAAAATTCCAAATCATCCAGGTACCTCAAAGCTAACACTGTCTTCAAGGCCAGTGATGCCCCGATAGGACCAGGACAGGATGTCCAAGGCAACCATTCTACAACCACAACAGCAGCAGATAGTGTAGCCTAGTATTCCCACATGGGTTTCTCTACACAAGCTACGTCTGACTATTTAAAAAACAAAGCAAGAGACTATTTATCTTACATTTTTGACAATTTGGAGGTGCTTTTTGGTTGATAAGGCAATCATGTATGAGTCTACAATGCTCTATCCTCAAGTGAGTAAGCACTATTTTTTCTTGACGGTTCATATATGAGATGCACACCATAGTTTAACCGCTCTTTTAATGTACTTCAGCTTACTGGGTTGGCTCTCAAATAATATTGTCGGCCACTGTTTAGCTATTACTTCTTCCAATGGGTTTCAAACTTCTGACAAATTATACTATATATTTGTCCGGGGAGAGAGAATTAATATTTCTCTAGCAGCTCTATCAGCCATTTCATTTCCTGTGTCTATTTGAAATGGATTGACTTATTTATTTCGGCCAACAATGTTACGTACTCTTGAATTTGCTAAACTTAAGGGTAGTTGGAATACATGCAGCCTGGTCCCTTCAGTGCATTTGGAATCTGAGGCCATCACTATTTTAACTATTGGCCATACCATAAAGTAGTGGACATCTGACACCATTGCATTCACTTGAGATAAATAAATAATGCAGAGTTCATGGAGTTTACTTTTGTGCACAGAGTTTGGAGTGAAGAAGGCTGAGGCTGTTGAGGTCTCTGATTTAGGCCCATCTGTATAAATTAGAAGATGTTCTGGTATAAAAGTATGAATTAATTGTTAAGTCTTGCTTTATACTATTGAATAGATAATAGGAAATAGATAATAGAAGCATTATTTAACTCCACAAATTCGATGCTGAATTAAAATAGGTTATTTGAAAAAAGGAAATGGATACAATTTAAAACTACTAAATTAAATCGTACAGATGAATATATTTATAAGTATTTATTTCATAAATATAGCAATAAATATAAAATTACAAAAACAATAGTTTCCCATTATTACAACTAAGCCTATGTGTTATAACTAAGCTATGTGTTAAAATAACAAGTAAATGAGTATTCTTATCGAGTATGACGCATGTTACAGTTAAAATACACAAAATATAATGAGTAATTAACATAATTCAGAAATAATTAACAACAAACTAAGTGCACAACATAATACTCATCAGTTTTTAGAAGACCTAATAAATGTCTAATGTACAGAAGAAATCACATGGCATTTTTTTTTGTTTTTTTGGACCGTTCGCAGAGTACTTAAAAAAACTAATTGTCATTTCCAAAGGCCAAAGACCATGGACCATTTGACATAGGCTGGTTGTCAACTAAATTATATCCCTACAGATTGTAAATATGAAATTAAAACCACATAGCCCATCCAGTAAGCAAGATGATAATAAACATAATAGTAATAAGTACAACATTTTTGAGGTGACTTAAAGTGCTGTAAACTAATATAAAACATTAAACACTTCACTCATCTGATTTTCCAAACAAAAAAAGAATAATGAAGACAATAATTCAAATGAGTTTCAGATAGCTTTCACAAAATAGGATTTAACACATTAACCTGGCTTCCTTCTACCTAGTATAAGCGATAAGAACATTTCATATTATACCAATGGCTCAATCTATAATAAATTTAACTGTCATTGCAAATTTACACGACCTGATGAAAATGGCTTCAAAACTGCATACTTGAGTTTCTCAAGATCTAAAGAAAATTGCTTCAAATTGTGCAAAATTTACCAAATCAAAATGTTATAAGTTACTTATCGTTATATTAAAAAAATTCTAAAGAAGTGGAAATCACCACAAATGCAACACAACTACACAAAAACAGCACCACT
Source organism: Acanthosoma haemorrhoidale (assembly GCA_930367205.1). Classification (NCBI taxonomy): domain Eukaryota; kingdom Metazoa; phylum Arthropoda; class Insecta; order Hemiptera; family Acanthosomatidae; genus Acanthosoma; species Acanthosoma haemorrhoidale. The sequence continues at coordinate 143,971,821 of OV884011.1, forward strand.
AATATTAACATTACCAACACTTTTTGGAAAGTGTGTGGAGCACATAAATTCTAACAGTGAATATGATTAAACGAATTAGAAATTAGTATCAATATGAAATATATAACAATAAACCTTACAAGATATAACAATAGTTGCTTAGTAGACAAAAAGTAGGATCACTGTCAAGTACAATATATTTTCAATGTTTTTAAACAATTTGTGTAGCCCTAATCCATATTTATTAATGTAACTACAATTAACTTCTGTGATTCAAACTAATGGGTTTATACCAACTCATACCACCAATTTATAACAAAATATTCTTTAGAATTATAATACTATGATAATAATCAATAAATAAAAAATGAAAAAATAAATAAGCAGTGAATGAGTGGAAGAGTTTGTTGGAAAATCAGCTTAGAATGATGAAAGAGAGTAAAACCTGCCTAATCAGGCAAGGCATCAAATTTATTAATGGACAACTTTTCAATATACTTGAATGTCTGCATCAGGCAGATCTTCCAACAAAAACTTAAAATTATATATACACTCACAGCTAACCATGAACTTACGCTATAAATAAGTAGTGATTTCCTTATTGAAGCACTAAAGTTGCCAAAGCCATAGTTTGAATGAATTAAAGTAGATTTTCATAAAATAATACTAGACTGACTAGATTAAATGAGAATTTTGATTATAATTATATTTAAATTTTTTTTATGCTAAATCAACCTATCTATTCTTTTAGATATGCAATCATAATTTATTAACATCTGTAAAGTACATGAATGTGCTAGATATTAAATCTAACTAAGTTTTAACCACTTTTTAATGACATAGCAATTATACTAAGTATTTCAAATAAAAAGTTTATTAATTCATTTCAATAATAAAATACATCAGTCATTACTTCAAAAATGACTGACAGGACCCTGTTTTATTATTCTTATTATTGATTATTTTTAACAAAAACTCCTTGGTTTTATCTGTAAACAATTTGTCCACAAAAACTGCTACGAAAATACAAAACAAATCAATAGTAAAATGTAAACTGAAAAGAAAAACCCAATTAAATTCACTACGATGAGCGGACGGACTTTGCATTATTATTGATTTGTTGATCGTGGAGTTAAAAAAACTTAAAAATTAGAGAAGTGAGACCGTTTTTTTAATAATGTTTAGTTTTGAAGCATTAACCAAGGTATAAAAATAAACATGGTTCAAAATAACACCCAGGTCTGCACTAACCTATTAATCAGGGTACTTTGAAATATATGACCATAATTTCATATCAACCATTTTTATGATGCCCTTTAGCATATATGTGATTGAGTTCATAAAACTGAAATAAAATAATTATATTACAACGTGTTGGTAATAGCCATAGACATACAGAAAAAAAAGTGACTTTTTTCCCTACTTTGTTTTGTTTTTCATTGCATCATAACTAATTGTTACTCTGTGCAACCTTAAGTGGGTTTTTATGGAATATACGTTTAAAAATTCAGATTGACTGGATAATTTTTAAAACCACTATCATAGAACTCACACACATACAGACCCTTACCAAACTACCCCTCTAGCATATATTAAACTATTAGAGGCATGTGTTCTAAAACAAGTATGCTTTTAGAGTTGCTAGGTTTGCATGTGAACAAAAAAAAAAATTATTTCATAACAATCACAATATAACAGCTATTATCTAACACTTTTGTAGATCACCAACACTTTTTTAGAGGTGGAACTAAAAAACATAATATGTTATGGTTTATAACTCTGCATGAACTTTTGCATGATCTTCTGATGATAGGCTTGTGATACGAGACTCAAAAAGCACAGATCCAGTAGAAGAATGAATGATAATAAAGCCAAAGGGGTGGTCGCATTTCACCTCTGGCGGGCTAATTATTGCTCTCCTCTTTCTCAACACACCAGCTGTAACACTTCTCACTCAGATCTCTACTTATAAAAATATATTTCACTTATATAAGATTAAAATAAAAAAACAATCATTAATTTCCGGACATGTTTTTGTACTGTATGTTTTCTCCTAGTATAGTCCCCAGTTCTAGCTACAAATATAAATTTCTACATGGATGTCTTATTTGACATAAAGAAGACATGCAAATATTTCCATAAAACATGGGCAAGTTTCATTTATTAATTAGTTGGTATTAAAATAAAATAAAATTGTCTATAATTTTGAGTACGGCATCAAACTAGAGAACTAAGCATCCTTATTAGCTATTTGTAATTTGTGATTTATTTTTTCAAACTATAATTTTAAGGGCCTGAACTTGTCAATATATGTTTTTTCTATGGCTAATAATTACTAAGCATAGTGAGAACTATACTACAACTAAAATTAATAATATAATTACAAAAGTCGTTAGCATTGTGCTGTTCGCCATATTGTGGGGGTATCTAATTAAAGATCTTGATCTCCAGGTTAACAATGTGGGATATATAATTACATAAAGTCATTAAAACTGCCAACAAAAGTGTTTTCGCAACCCGTTTTTCATGTAAAGGAATGATATTTTGAATAAAAGTTTTAAAATAACATCGACCTTATGAAAAAACATAAAGGAATTAATCATTAATCAATCACTTATAATTTTAAAAAATAAGTATTTTAATTATATTAAATAGGGTATCAAATTAATGGTCTTAACTTCTTGATTAATAACACAGGCCTACAAGAAAAAAAAAATTATTTTTGGTACCTAGGATTTTAGCTATATTTGGGAAGCTGAATCTAGATATGAAATCGGTTTTTCTCTATCTGCTCTACTTTTTTAGATCATTTTTTTTTTTTAATGCGCAGTTCTACATGAAATGGGCAGTTCTATCTCCCTTTGGTGCAGGTCTAAATCACATATACAAGGATTGGTTTAATACCATAATACCATTTATTATTCTCCCTTCTTCTCTCAAGAAGACAATCTTTTATTTGGTCATGAAATACGACGACTCCTGAAAAAAATGCCTGACTATTTTCCAGATGATTGGTGCCTATTTACTGACAATTCAAAGCGAGGTTTGAAATGTGTCCTTCTACACAATGGGAATAAATAGGATTCAATATCTCTGCTCAATCAACGAAAATGAAAGAAGAATATAACACCAAAGCTTTGGTCTTGGAGAAGATAAAATTTTATGAACATCAATGGGTGATTTGTCTTTACTTAAAAATGGTAAACTTTCTCCTTTGACAGTAAAGTGGCCAAACCAAAAATCCTTGCATTTTTGTGCCTCTGGGATAGCAGAGACAAAACTCACCACTGGGTTAGAAAACAGTGCATGACCTAAGAGACAAAACCTGGATGTTAAGAAAATAATACCAATTAACAACCCCTTAGTTGAATGAGAGAAAATCATCTTTCCTTCACTGTATATAAACCTGGGTCTTATGAAGCAGTTTGTAAAGGCTCTTGATAAGAACGGATCATGCTTTGGATATATAGGGGAAAAAATGGCTCAGTTGAGTACAGAAAAAATTAAAGCAGGAATCTTTTACATCCCCTAAATAAGACAACTCATTAAAGAACCTGCCTTCGTAAATTCGATGAATGAGGCCGAGCGAAAAGCCTGGACTTCATTTTTTGCAGTAGTTGGAAATTTTCTAGGTAAACGTAAGGTTGAAAGCTGTGTTTAACTGATAAACAAGATGCTTAACAGTTTCAAATCACTTGGGTGTAACATGAATATTAAAGTGCACTATTTACAAAGCCACTTAGACCTTTGCCTGAAAATTTAGGTGACACTAGTGAGGAAAAAGGTGAAAGTTTCATCTGGATATTAAAACTATGGAGGCCCGCTACCAAGAAAGATGGGATACACACATGATGGCAGATGACTGGTAGAGCTTAGAAAGGGACTGTTCAAAATGCATTCAAGAATATCACAGAAAAGAAGATTCCGAAGTGTTGTGACTAGTTGGTTTCGTCTATGACTTTTTCCTCTATCTTTGCACATAATATTTATATAATATAACAATTAAAATACCCTGTTTAGATTTTTTTTATTTGATCCACGGATTTAACTTAAAATAGTGTAGTACATATTTCACTAAAATGCTACATCTTAGAATTTAGAGCTCCTAGACAAAAACTAATGTCATTCATTTTTTAATTCAGGGCATCAAAATCAAATGAAATAAGCTCCAAATACTCTGGCACCAAAAAACCTGTAGGCCTGTGTAATATGAATTAAGTGATGGGGCTTTAGTAGACTATTATTAGAAAAAGTCAATACTTCAAAACTGTGAAATGGTATCACAACCTGTGAATGTCAGCAGCACAGTAAAATAGAAATGACATGATGACATAAATGTGAAAGACATCATGTGATACCTACCTATAATTGTATTAGGAATCGGTCAGTCATTTTAGCAGATCCCTATTCCAGCTTCTTTTGTATTGTCATAGAGTGTTGTGAGGTAAGTCAGGTATAAAGTTCTTGTATCAGTGGGTTTAAACGGCCTGAAACTATATGGGCTAACAAGTCATGAAATCATCAGTATAATTTCTTCATGTCAGTCCAAGGTTTGGAACTAGAAGGTCTCTGTGCAGTTGGTGCTACAATTATTAGCCCGAGTACTTTGGATTGACATCCCTGTATTGTCAAGATGTGGCATTTTTATCTCTGGCTGATAATTATTTAAAACACTGAGAACAATACCACTAAAAATTAATAATATAATTACCAAAGTCACTAAACAGTCATTAGCATTGTGCTGTTCATCATATTGTGGGGTATCAAAATACAGATTAATATTATTAATTAATGATCTACATCCGAAAAACTGTGCTCTACATGGCCAAATGGGTTTCTGCTTTTGACAGTTATGAGCATCGTTGAAATGTTACAGCAGTTGGAGGAAATGAATACCCTTGACTTAAATGGTATTTGGTTTGAACCAATATAGATACTGACCAACTTTATGAATGCTAAGGAATTATCAAATATTTTCATGGCGAACTGCATTGAAAGTACAGTGTACATAGCCTGAAGCTATAAGATAACAGACCCCTCAGGTAAATTTATTCATTACAATAATATTTAACTTAGCTCAGCAGTTTATTAATACACCCCAAGCTCAAAGGGAGCCAGCACCGGTGTCAGGATCAAAATAGTGGCCTATTTCTACCAATGTATCAACCTATTAAGGAGAAATTTTTTTATTGCAATACTCACCAGTGGCTGCAACTGCTTCAGTTCCTTCTTCGTTTACTTCAATGAAAGCTTTTTGAATAACTTGGTCGATAGCAAGTGGGATATTTGATATTCCAGAAAAGTCAGCTTTTGCCTCTACAAAGGCAGACGCCATTCCCATCTAATGGAAAACAGTAGAAAACTGTAATAAGGGATTATAAGAAATTAAGTTCCAAGGTCAGGAACTATTATTAAACTATAATTTATTTTAAGGATGACAGAAAGTTATTTTTATCATTCCACAATTTAAAAAAAAAAAATTGGATTTGCGAAATGATGCCAAGACTTTCATGGTGAGGCTTTCTGACGTTTGGCTTTCATTATCTAGGGTAAATTGTATTGTTGTACCTGCTACTGTTTTCATTTGAAAATAATAAATTTTTAACAAGCAACCAGTGAATGCATGAAGCACTTTCAATCTTTTATTATTTAACTAAGATAAGTTTATCTTTCTCAGTCGGGTTAATTTATTATACAACCTGCTAAAGCCTCAAGTTATTTTTAGTATAACATCAGAAGCCAAATCCCCCATGCCTCTTCTTTATAACATCCCTAGCAACTGATTATAAAACAAAAAAAAGTATTTTTTATAAATACACTAGGTGACCTAACCACCTTGATTGAGCAATCTTTCCATTACTTTTTGGTTCCAAGGCTTAATCAAGACATGTTACTTAGCTGCTCAGGAATCACCCTTAGGTAATAAGATGTTAGGTCTCGCTAAGTTTAAAATACCCCAAAAGTTAGTTTAAACAAAAATGAATTATTTTTTCTCATTGTTTTCTGTTAAAAAAATGAAATACATATGTATATATTTACTCCAACAGGCGGTTTGTGTCAGTTGGGAGATCCAGCCCATTCACTGTCTCAGTGGGTCTCCCATAGATCCATCACCTACAGTAGTATCTTTCTTTCTGGTTCATTAACAAGTTTGTGTGGCAGTTTTAAACTTGAAATAACTTGCAATAAATAATATAATAATAATATTGGTATATTAATCAATAAATATTGATTCTCACTTTGATAAATTTTTCAATATATATTATAAATAAGAAGTTTGGAAAAAGCCTATTTTTTTTATTTATATTAAATCACTTGCTGGTACTACTTGCTTATCCATTATTCCCTTTGAAATGAAGAAAATTTCACTAAATAAGATCAGCATATAGCATAAGATATAACAAGTGGGACAATCCTACTGGTTACTTATTGATAAATAATTTATGAAAACTAAACATGTAAGATAACATTGCGAATTTATGTCAAGAATCTATTTCATAAAAAAATCCATGCTAAAAGATACTATAGATCATTATTAATAATGTGCCATAAAAGTAATATTTTAATATTTTCCAAATGATCAGCTCCTCCTCAAACAGTAGTGCTCTTATCATGATAATCTGTTCTGAATTTTTACACTAGTTTAATTTATTTGGCTATATCTTTAGTAAGATCAGATTTAGGTATAATGTAGAGTAGTAATAAAGTCATGCATAGCCTGCTAATAATCACTGACAACCAGTTAAGCTAGAGTGGCACCCACCATGAAAATGTTAAAATGAATAATCAGAGTTTTTTCTTTAATGCAATGGAATGTTTATATATGTATGGAATGTATATAACAAAATATATTATGTACAACATAATTGTAAATATATATTATATATGTATATAATAGCATTAAAATAATAATTGTATTACAATAATCTGTTCATAATCAATACAACATTTACCTTCTCAAGAGCTTTATTGAGTTCCAAAGATTGTTCAATTTTAAACTTTGGCAGGTACAAATTTAATGATGTTTCATGGAGTGACAACAATTCCTCTGAGAGATCCAAATTCAGTAAATTATCCTCTACCTCACGTAAACCATCAAGCTTATTTGGCAATATTATGACCATACTGAAGGCATTTTCCTGAAATGGTAATATTCTAATCAAGTATATAGGTATATGACAGAGCAGTATTAAACACTAATTATACCTTATCTTAAAATTCAGAAATTTAATGATTTATCATAATTAACTACTTTAAAATTGGTTACACATTTTGGAATTTAGTCATGAAATTTATTAATTGTCACTTACTGAATAAGGTATTTCAACAATCTGAGCACCTAATTGCTTACTGTGGATGTAACGAAATTTCTGATCTCTTAGAACCATCATTTTGACATTGGTGATGTTTTCAGGAGTGATATAAAAAGGCATTAATTCGGTGAGGTCCTTATCAAACTTAATTTTCCAGTCACTTTTAAAATAAACGGCATTGACCAAAACTAATTTAGTCAGTGAATGTATTAATCCTGGAAAAAAAATCAAAATGACGTTTATTTTATTTGTAAAAATAATTAAAATTTTTTATATCGCAGGTCCCTTAAGAGGCTTTACTTTCAAACAGCTAACAGGAAATTATCTTAACAGTTATAGATATGATCTGATCGATTTGAAACATTGAAGCTATATCCCACTCCTAGGATTATGCTGTGTATATAAAGGTTCAGATACAATAATGGGAATTAAGAGGAATTCTATTCATTTTCTATTCAGAATATTATTTAAAATTGTTTCCCAATTGTTAAAACAAATTAAAAATAAACCCAAACAGAAACACAAATTTAGTCCGACAAATAAAATTTTGAATCAGTAAAAACTAGTCCAGGGCCGATTTTTTCAATATTTTTGCAGTTTACCATTATCTGAAGGTTTTTTGAAGTTATTTTCATGAACTGGAGATCCTTCTTTACTTACTAAGTTAAGTTTAAAATAAATCTTTCGTTTAAGAGCCACTTATGTTTTATACATTGTCTAAGACAGTGATAACTCCCACTTAGAACAGTCTAATTTGTCTATTTTTTAATAAATTTGTCATATTACAGCTAGAGCCTATTCTTGTAGCATCCTTACCAGATCACCCCTGGACAGAATACCAGGAGTCCCTTTTCTCCTTGTTTGTTCACCAACTACACAATGTATTCAGATATGTATAACCTTTTAATGGTTACCATCATCATTAACTGGGTTGCTCGACTTTGCAGGGCCACTCATGTAGGCGAGAGCAAAGTTGGGGAGGAGAGGTTATGTGGCTGGTATCATAATGTAAGACTCATCACACAACTAATTATCATCAATAAAAAATATAATGCTCTCAATAAAATTGGATTTATTTTTTGAATTTAGTGTTTCATGATTATTTATTGTAGTACTGAACTCATTTAATTGTTTTTTTCTTAATGTAGATAATTTTTTTTATGAATCTGTTACCTTGAGAGTCATTCCATATCAAATGAACCTACCTGCTAGTCAACCTTACTATTTCAAATTTTTATGAATGTTTCAGGGATCACTCTCATAAATGTTGCAAATGAGAAACATATTTTTAGTAATTTTTTTTATTTGGATGGGGTGGTCTAATTGATTTTTAAATTTTGAACTATAAAATTTTAAAATCGCGTTATTTACCCCCAGCACAGTCAAGTAGCATATCAAATTAAATCTTGTGAAATTCTTCTTAATTAAAAGAGGAATCTATTTAAAGATCTATATATCTATATAACAGTCTTGTTACTTTTTCTGACTGCCACTGTTCTGAGTAACATTGGACAAGTAGAAAGAAGTATTCGGGTGGTAAGAAAAAGCTTTGGAATATTTAGATAGAGCTGATTATCCCTAGATTATCTGTTATAATCCCATAGGTCAGGCCCATAAATATAAAAAAATTTTTTATTATTATGATAATAAATGCAGGTAATAGTAAATACAAATTTCTTATGTACATGTTTAAAACTAATTAATTTATCATTTTATATTTTTCTGTTAAATAATAATAAATGAAATACATTCGAGCATATTTATTTATCTATAAGCTTTATAGGAATTAGATCAAGTGATGAGGACAGTCAGCGTTAACATTAAACAGGAACTCTAACAATATCCATGAATCAGAAAACTTTCAGAAGTTCACTTAATTAAATAAAATTGTTTTAAACTTCAAAATCTATTGTCCACATATTATTCAACCCTAATAACCACAATCAAGAATCCACAGTACATGCGTTATTTAATTATTGTATATTCAAAAAGCGAATTAATTTCATACATGTAAATAGACCTGATTGGGATTACAAAGTACCCAGTAAAATAGATAGCTATACGTTTCATTTATAGAAATTTTAGAGTGATTTTTTTTATTTAATAGCTGTAGAATTTCTCAACTTTTAATAATCCAAGTTATTCTAATGAGTTTTTTAATAATTCAAGTCAACACTTTAAATATCAACTTGGATTATCAAGCCCCAACTATAATTCCAAGAATATAATATACACATATCTACCTATTTCAAGGAGTTCATTAATTTTGTTATTTGTCTTTTCAGCAGCCCAGGCATTTATTTTAATTCTAGCCTTTTCAGGATTGTTTTTGAAGTCTTCATTTTCAACTTCGGATAAGAAATATTCTTTCGAAAGTGTTTGGTAGTCGGGAAATACTTCCATAGATTTTTCAATAAAAATTTTTGTAGCAATTTTCAATTGGGGGTTCTAAAATATTGGTCATTAATAATTAATTAATGTTAGAAATTTATGAAAATAATTACAGATGTATCCTGTCAGACATCAAATTTTACTTACTTCTAACCCAGTAATCAAGGCTTTATGACTTTCCAACACTTTTCCATTATCTTCAGGAAGATGCAAAACTTTGGCCAGTTCAGTCGCTGTATGTTTTTTAGCCCCTTGCTGTGCTAGAGCTAATAAAATCTGAATACTGATAGGTGAGACAATTATATTGCCATACTCAGCTCGTAATTCCTGCTTAGAAAATGTGGCATTAGTTACGGGAAATAAATGTGTGTTTAATATTTATCAGAATGAACAACATGCCTGGTATAGATTTGAAGCAAACTTATTGGTTCCTTCAATGAATTCTCTCTGTAATTCTGAACTCATGTTGGAGTCCGGTATTATAAAGAATCCAATTAATATAACTGTGAAAAAGAAAGCAGTCGTTAAATTTGGAATGATGACTTATTTACAATCGATGAAATTGGCAAAAATATAATGCTTTGCAATTCTAAAATAATTTACATACCAGCCAAGTAATGAATAAGTCTCATAAAAGCGACTATTTTTTCAAGTTAATCAGACTTTTATTCGACATTGACTAGTTACTGATTTTGTGAATAAAAGTAATATCGGCAACAATTGACCTTTGAAAATAATGACATATGATTAAATGTCAAACTGGCCAACCCTTGCCTCCATGACAGTTTATCGATACAAGAGTGAGGTTCCTAATCGATTCAAAATGCTAATCAAGTGCATAGAGTATATAAAATCGAGCACTTCCATTTAATATAAATCTCATAGTATTGTTCGTAGTGAATCATTGCTTTCTGATAACATATTAACAATATTATCGCTTTTTTTTTTAAATTTTCTATTTGAATATGCATGAAAAATAAGCAGATAAAAGAACTTATTATTGAAATCGGGAGTTAAAAATTAACTTAAAAAAAAAGTTTCTATCAGTCTGTAGACAAAGTGTGAAACATTCTTCACTGCAGATGAATACATGTGAATGACATCAACCGTGGGACTGCTACTGTATAGATTAATGAATAAGTCTCAAAGACACACAAAATCAATTCCATCGGTCTTGCGGACTGGAGGGTCGTTCACGGGCAGGTATAAGACTCGGAAACAATAATCAATTGACACTAACAAAATTCAAGTATAACTATAAAACAATGACTAAGTTGCACAGAAGATTACCACATGATTAGCCATATGCAGAATGCAAGGCAGTATTGCTTAAACACAAATTTCAAATCTTATAACAGGATCATCACAAACGTGATTGATCATGTTCTTATCAGTGCTCGATATACATTATTCCCTATAACATTAAGTATATTTAGAAGCGTAAATATAGACTCTGGAGCTCAAATATATTTCAGAAGACTGGCTCTGAGATAATCTGAATGAGTAGTAAAGGGTGTTAAATATACAAATAACAGGAAAATTGATCGCGGGAGTATATTGATAATCTGAATGGTTTGACCTCAAACGATTACACCATCACCCTATCCATGGAAGGAAAGTATTTCCTTACGATACTTCCTTTCACTTACCTTGGTAGTGAAGTCCACAAGATTGACTTTACTCCTCTTTGGCTTTTGGTCAATTCTTTTACCCAAAGGGGCCTCGCGATCCTGACTAAGCTATCCACTGCATCTGTGATAGTTTTTCACTCACTTAAGATGTTCTCAACATGACTGTGAAGCATATTCTATGATGCACAGAATGACTCCTCAATAAGAGTAATATAGATATGCCATCTTGTGTACCCCTGGCAAACTTGTTAATTTTATTCGTGGTTCTAAATGACGGATCAGACTCAATGAAGGGTGCAATATCTAATCTCCTTCCCGTTCATCCTGGATATGTTATTTGTGTACACCTTTCTATCCTGCTCCCTCTAATATTGAGTTGAATAGGGTGAGAACTATCTATTTTTGCTGTTGTTTTCTCGACAGCCAAGATCATTTTCATGTTCTTGCACCTACCCTTCATTTAGGTGTAACGGATGGAGGCTCTTCGTATGGCCTCTGCTAAGTTATCGACAGGAGAATCCATGACAAGCAAGGAACCACCTCACCAGCTTTCATATGGCGAAACATAAGAATAACGCTGGGGGGGAATGGCTTGTAAAATGGAGCCTTGCTTTGTATGAATCCCCCTGTGCTTACTCAGTGAGAGGTATCGTTGACACGGCCACTGCCATGCGGGCGTCAGAAAGAGATAAATAATAAACCTCTGATCTATGACCTATGCATGGGGCCTAGTCGGCAGGTAGCTTAAGTCTTATAGTACTCCATAAGTTGCCAGAGATCTTAGAAGGCGTGCCCTGACAGTGCACTATGTTCAGGAGAAGAGGTACATGATAGATATTATAGGTAGTTTACGTGGTCTTGGAATGACCACGAGTTCACACTTGGTATCTGAGGGTAGGTGAAATCCATCCAGATCCAAAAGACGAGTGTGAAACGGAAAGAAGCAGACTGGACCGCTGAGTGAGACGCAACTAGGTATATTTTGTAGGGCACCAGAAATCTACGTCTGCACGGAAGAGATCCGTTCCAAGGATGTGCTAGTTTTAGCAAGACATAGCCTTAAAATCCCACTAGAATGATGTGGGGTCTGACAACGCCGGACTAAATCTTCAAGGATAAGAATGAGTAATTATATAAGAAAGCCACGGTTTGACCTAAGCAACAAGTAGTGCAGAGAGAAAGAGGGGGTGGGAGAGAGAGAGAGAGAGAGAGAGAGAGAGAGAGAGAGAGAGAGAGAGATGTGTTCAATTCAAGTATCTGATTCCTGCCTGATCAGGTCATTCCTGCCTACAGCGATTGAGAGAGCGTTTTATTTTGGCCAATCCTAACAGTTTATTTTGGCCTATCAGAGGCCGGACTAAACCCGCGCCCCTAGTGAGCTCCGGCCGTTTCGGGATCGTGAACTAGTCCCCTCTCTCTATACAGACGCCGAACATTTATTGATAAAATATGGAAAGGTAGGTGGGTGTTTTCTGGTCCGAGAAGAAGGCAACTTCTATTTATTCGTGGTGAAGTAGTTGCCACAACAGTACTTAAAACTTGAATAATTATTTTGGACTCTGCATGTGGTATTCATCATAGTACAGAATGTGTACTCGTACACATTTGCCAGTATCTATTTCAACAATTTATAATATTTCTTCTTGGTCCAGCGAAACCACATCATTCCTATCATCCACTGCCAGAGTTGCACTTGCTTTAGCAAAAGAGCTGTCAAGCCAATGGCGACTTTACCCATGGGTAATTAATTTTAACAGGACGACCTATATTGTCTGATGTGGATGATGTACTAAGCTCAGTCAGAACAACATAATTAGTATCCTGAAAAAGGATTTACCTCTGGACGAGGTATGGGCTACACTGCCTTGGGTTGACCCTGCCCTGGCGAGCCTGCCCCCGTACCAGAGGACCGGGGCTCTGAAATTGATCTTCAGTATGGGGGCCGCCAGGGATCCGATGTACGTGAGTTGGACAGCCGAAATTTCCCCCCACGCTTCTAGGAGTGGAAGAAATATGGATAGGGGGTGGCACAACTCAGTGGTTAAAGACTACCTTGATGAACCCCGCTGCTTCACTTCCCCGGAGTACGGGCATTCCAAAGCCACCTGCTCTAAAGAAGAGAAGACTTGCAGATGGTGTGCTCAGGAGGGAAGATAGTGGTATCCTCCCTCTACCCTTGCCAATGACAAGGATCCGTCGGAGCTGTTTAGGGTACTTGATGAGGATGAGGGATGAACCCCTCGAAGGGGAGAGCATCAATGGAAAGGAAGCGTTCTTTACCGCGCCCACGGAGGGTCCGTGAGGCCCTCGGGGCCTGACCCCATTCCTTCCGGAAGGAGTATGCGAAGAACATCGAGGCGACCCGGAGGGAAACCTGGGATGAGTTTCTCCAGCATGAGTCGAACAAGAACCCCTGGGGTATCCCCAGCCCTTACCGAGTTGCGATGGCCAGAGGTGATCAGCCCAAGTCCCTCACCGCGTTGAAGAGTGGTGATTGGCAGGCCACCTCCCCAGAAGAGGCGCCTTCTACATGGAAGAATCATATCCCAGGGATGACTGGAACAGCAACTCACCTGAAGACTCCCGGGTAGGATCTTCGACCCAAGCCCCCCCCTCCTCTGGCACGGACCTGTACCCAGCATGAGACTTTTGGGATCTGCGCCTCGCCATGCACAAGCAGAAGACTGGGATAGCTCTAGGACTGGATGAGATCGATACCGCGATCATCAAGGCATCGTGCCCACTCATCGAGAGGAGGCTGCTAGTGATCATAAAAGAGTGCCTCAACCACGGGCATTTCCCGAACCAATGGAAGAGAGAGGAGCTCCGGCTGATTCCAAATGAAGTGGATCGGGACCTGACAGCTATCAAGAGCTACAAGCCCATCAGCCTCCTCCCAGTCTTGAGTAAAGTCCTGGAGCGACTAATCACACGCAGTTGAGGCGGGCATTTGAAAAGGCGGACCACCCTAGGCAGTACGGCTCCTGTAAGGATAGGAGCACAGCTGACGCCTTAGACAAGATAAGAGAAGATATGGTGACTTGCTCCAAATACACGGTGCTGCTTACCTTCGACATCTCCTCTGCTTTTGACAGTGTGTGGCCAAATGTTTTTGGCCGTGTCGTTCATGCGCCATGTCGTACCATTTATTCTGATTCTGAGACAAACTTTCTGGGAGCAGTTGGCACAATTATCCTATTGAACTCAGCTAAAGTAGGAGGATGTGTTGATCAACTTGCCACCAGCAGCTTTTGGATATCGTCAATGAATTGCTGAACGAAGTAACCAACAGTCCAGAGTTTGTTAAATGCATCATAACAGGTAACGAAACATGGGTATATGGCTATAACCTGGAAACCAAGGCGCAATCTTCACAATGGAAGTGACCTGAACAGGCAAGACCAAAGAAAAAAATCGACAAGCTTGATCAAAAGTGAATGTTCTTCTCACTGTTTTTTTTTTTTTTTCGATTTCAATGACGTAGTGCATCATGAGTTCCTGCCAGAAGGTCGTACGTTCAATATGGTATGTTACTTGGAAGTAATGTGCCGTTACGTGAAGCGATCCGACGAAAACGACCGGAATTGTTGCAAAACAATTCGTGGAAATTGCATCACAATAACGCTCCCTCCCGATGAGATAAAAGAAGAATCGCTGAAGGAGCTAAAAGCTATATCGAAAAGTGAGTTTCAAAGAGCTTGGAAGATTGGTAAAAGCGCTGGCACAAGTTTAAAGAATGTTCTAGGTTTTAGAGGTTCTCAAGAGCTCAAAGGTAACTATGAACTTAACTTTTTATCCTTAGTACAAGTGCTGGCTATGTGTAGCACTGTTTTGGCCCAATTTATAACCATATCAAAGGGTCACACTAGTCATGATCTACAAGATAAGGTTATTTGCTGCATGGCTTCTACATTAAGAGGTCAACATCAGGGAAAAATCAACAAGCCAAGTTGTTCTGACTGATTGTTGATACAACTCTAGACCTTGGCAAGGAAGACCAATTGTGTTTTGTGGTGTGCTATACAGACTTCTCTGCAAGGATGATTGATGTTGAAGATGGCAACTGTGAAGATACGAAATTAAGGTTAACAATAAAGAATAAGAGTTTCTAGAATTATCTGTCTACGTTTCTATCAACCAATACGTTGTTTGTTTTACTGTCTTCATCTAAATCTCAAAGTTAAAGTGACATTGAGTAATCTTCAAGTATAATATGACATACTGAAACAAAGGAAAGACTTACTTTTAAGTTTTTTCTAGATTTTAAGTCCCAGGGTAGTGTCAAATGTAAATTCTAAGCGTTTAGTTTAAACATTTCCCCTCAGAACCCCCGATAGTTCGAAGATCCTTTAGTGAAGCTTAGCAGGGGGGCCCAAAATTGGTAGATCTGGCATTGTTTGAAGCTGCTTCATCAGATATGCGAAGAATACAAGGAGCTGCAATATATATGTGCTACATATGGAATGATGGACAAATCGCTAAACCCATAGCACCAACTACAGCGAAACATGACTAGAAGTCGGAGAATGAACAACATAAGTTTGATTGGATTAAAGAGAATCCAATGCCACACGAACTAACCGATGTTTTGGAAAGTTTTAATCCAGATGAGTTTGAGAATGAAGATGAGCCAGAACTAGTTAGCAATTACAGATAATCTGAGTACAAATGCTCCTCATTTAGTTATGAGATTTAAATTTAGAATTTTCATTATTATAACTTGGATATTTTCTGTTGTACCCATACAATAAGAATTGTTAAGGTTCATATTGTTAATAAAAAAATGGAAGAATATGTAATTAATAATTTCATTTTTCAGCTATTTTAATAGAAATCAAGGAAAGCTTGAAGAAGACCATCTTCACAAAATATTGGTAAATATATTTATATATCATAAATATTTGAATGAAATGGGAATGAATTAAAAAAAAAGTCATTTTCTCCGTATTTCTCTGGTTTTCTGGGGATAAGCTTTTATTGATAAGGGACAAACAACTAAAACCTTAAACTAGATTGCAATACCAACAAAAAAATATATGAGCCAGAAATTCTAAGGGGGGAGGGGCATGGGGGTATGCACTAGCCTACGCTCTGTTAGGGCTGGAATGAGGTTTCTCTGGTCATATGCATCAAAAAGAGAGGAACATTGAGAATTAAAGCGAGAAGGCAAGACTGGATGAAAAAGAGTTCCCAATATGCGAACGCATTTTAACTATTCCTATGTGGGTAAGGCAGAATTCCACTAGGTTCATTTGAAGAGACCTTGGAAAATCATACTATGCCTTAAGGAAAGACACAGATTTCATATAGAATAAAGTTGGTGTATTTAAAGAAATTACTTCACAAAATTTTTCCCAACAAGGAAGCTGCTGAAAGCATCTTTAATATCAAATCTTGAAAATAATTACATCAAGTACACATTACCGTTAAAGCTAACGAAAATGTTCGAAGTTAATGGACACATTGGTGGTCACAAGGCAATGGAATACATAACAATATGGGAGGTAACATCAAGGGTCCCCGTCGGGTTATACATCGGGGTATACATAACATCAAAGAATGAAGGCATTCTCTGCATGATGATGGTAGTATCTCATCCACCAGTTAAATACCCTTGGTTGAGGAAAGTCTTTTTAAAAAACGCTTTTATGAATTACAAGCAAAACACTGGTATATACAAATATTAAGAGATCAGAGTTACAACATACTGGTTTAAATGACTATGAGCAAATGGAATGTCTGGGGCTAAAGCTGAGACATATGTGAATAACAAAATGATAAGATTCTGGGAAGCAGGGAGGTCTGGGAAGGAAGCGGTTGTTTACTTAAAAATATTGGATAAATATAATAAAATATTTGGATGTTGTTGATGACGTTGGTAGAGGAGCTGTTGGGAGCACAGCTTGGTAAACAACTGTTGGTGTACGTATTGGGGTGGCTTTTAAATACCAAGTTTTACAATATTTGTGGTTAATATAAAATAAGATCATTAAAATGATTACAATAATAATGGGTAATATAAAATACATATAAGGACATTCATTGGTTAGAAAAGGTCTTAATTCTATTTGAGTTATATTACGTTGTGATATAGTTGTAATATTATGAATTTAAATTTTACAAGAGTTATCATATAGCTGGTGATATTTTAAGAAACAACATGTTTTTCAGATAATACATTAGTTTATAAATATATTTTCTTAGTTTGGTTATAAATAATTTCCTTAGAATCTAACTTAATAATAGAAGAGATGGGTAAGTGTATAGGTAAAGTACTATAGCTTACAATGAATACATATGATAAATTAAAAGTTAAAGATACTTCTATAAAATTGTAAAAATGAATGAAAGGAGTAGGAGTTACAACAGTTCTGGTAATACATTCATCAATGTTTTTATGCAATGCGTTAGATGTGCAATCATTGCTAATATTCTTAATATTAATACAAAATGAGTTGATTTTATATAGTTACATGCTGCAACAAAGGTTTCTTGTATATTGTACAGAATTAATTGTTTGGTATTATAGTGGTTATTACATGATTGTCCTTTCGTACAGGTGCAGGTAAAAGATAGATTGAACTTAGTTTTGGTCCTTTCTTTGGTAATTGTATGATGTAATGAATGAGTCCGTTTGGTATAGCACATGAAATTTTACTTGTTAACCAATTGATTTCCAAGTCTTGTGTTATAAGTTGGTCATCAATTAAGTCGGTAAGTTTTATCACGTTAGCATGAGGGATTCCCATTTTTCATGTTTCCTAAGACTGTTATATGTCTAGTATTTGTACAGTTAAGTGATTTAATATTTCGTATAATTCGGTTAGGTGCATAGCATATTGGATCCTGTCTATACTGTTGATTACTTTAATGATTTTATTATTCTTTTTCTTCAATATTGCTATGCCGTTTTCAAAAGTTCCTGTCAGTTTTTTGTTCAGTGAAACCTCAGTTGCTATGTTATGTTCCATGTAATAGTTATTTTTCTCTAAAGTTTTAATAATATTATCGTAGTGTTGTTTATCGTCGGCGTCAATGTTGCCAGTGAGCCAGTTAATCGCTTTTCCGAGTCCGTTTATAATACCTCTTTTCGTTTTTTTTTGGACACGCTTTGGCTGATATTAGTGTCAGTGGTTTTAGGATCAAAATTTGTGTTGTGGAGTGTTGCAAATCAACTATGGAGGATCTTAGTTCATCTAACTCGTCTATCAGTCTGGTTATATAACAACTTTATTATGATAAAATTACAATCTGCCTGATTGGGCTATAAGTGATTGTGCTATATGATCTCGTTCATACCAATTTACAATTTTCATTCACTCGCTCATTCATACTATATATACAAACATCCCAGAGGCCCCCCAAGTCCACATGGTTGTCACCTCCCTCGCGTGCGAAGAAGGAAGCGGAGTCTTGTAAAGTCCCCACGCTCCTACGTCAGCCACGTTACTGGATAAGAGCCAGCGGAGGTTGACCGAGAGCGCGAAACTGGCCATTGCCAGGACTCCCACTGTCACTTATTTATAGCAGGTCACGAGGCCACTGCCGTTTTAGTCTCCGAGGAGGATTATAGGGATGAGTGGTGCAGTGCAATGACTGTGCTAGGGAATTAGGGTGGTTATAGAGGTTACTATGGAATTTTATGAACTTGTAAGGGATGAGTTCAAGAATGTAGGGTATATTCAGATCATTATGAAGGGTTTTGTTGCTGACGTAATAAGGGGCATTTACTATTGTTTTGACTGAAAGGATTGGATGCGCTTGATGTTTGACTTTTTTGCTGTCCCCCACAGCTCTATTCCGTATGTCCAGATTGGCTTAAGTATAACTTTGTAAATAAGTAGTTTGTTTTCTATTGAGAGATGGGATGTCCTTCGAAGTAGTCTGTACAGTTGTCCAAAGGGTCTGTTTAGATCTTGTCTTTTTAGCCTCGTGTGTGGGTTCCATGTCAGTCTTTTGTCAAGATGGAAGCCTAAGTACCGTACTGTCTCAGACACAGGGAGAGGAATTGAATTTAAAAAGACTGGTGGACATTTATTTATTATATGGGAAAATTTTCCTTCATTGACTTTGATTCGCCATTGGTTGCACCAATACTCGATCTCGTCAAGGTGTTTTTGAAGGTTTTGGGATGCTATATCAGGGTCTGGATAGGTTGACAGGACTGCAGTATCATCTGTGAATGTTGCCAAGAAGGTATTGGTGGTAGAGGAGACATCAGCGGTGTATAGATTATAGAGGGTTGGACTCAGGACGCTGCCCTGTGGAACTCCTACTTTAATGGGGTAGTAGTTAGAATATTCTAAACCACAGCGGACTTGGTAGAAGCGGTTTGAAAGGCAGGACTGTAGGATTAGGAATAGCGTCTGCGGTAAATATCCTTTGAGCTTGTAAAGCAAACCTGCGTGCCAGGCCCTGTCAAAAGCTTCAGCTATATCAAGAAAGGCCGCTGTGCAATACTGTTTGGTTTCAAGGGCTGAGGATATGTGATCAACAACGCGAAGGCCTTGTTGAGCAGTGGAATGTCGTTGGCGGAAACCAAATTGGTGAGTAGGATAAAGGTTTTTAGATTCAACAATTGGAAGTAGGCGTTTTAATAGGAGTTTTTTAAATATTTTTGAGAGGATAGTGAGTAGGCTAATTGGACGGTAAGATGAGGCGTCATTGGGCGGTTTACCGGGCTTGGCGAATAGGACTATAATGGAGTGTTTCCAGAGGAGAGGAAAGTGCGTAGTTTGGATAATGCTATTATAAATGTAGGTTAGGAAGATTATGGCTTTAGGAGGAAGTTGTTGGAGGATTTGAGGAGTAAGGAGATCATATCCGGGAGATTTTCGATAAGGTAATTTTTTTAGAAGATATTTGACCTCAGAGGGGTCTATCGGTAAGGTAAGATTTAGTAAATGTACAATGGTTTTGTAAGAGGCAATCATTTTTGCGTCAGGAAGTTTAAAGGTTACAAGTCCTGAAGAGTGTTTTAAGTGTGTTATTTTATATGCTGCAGCAATTGTGAGTGCCACTGTAAGTATTACTGTCAGTTTTCCATCTGAAACATTTTGTTCTTGTGGTATAAATTGTCTCTTTTTGCTTTTTCTTTTTCAAGCTACATTATCTGTGTGTACTTTTATTATTTTGTTTCTCTTGTCAATAAAAGGTATAACAGGTTTGTATCTGTGTTCGTCTTTTGTTCTTGTTATGCGTTTAACGTAGGGTTTGTCTTTTTCTATTTTGGGGTCTTCTCGATTTTTATTCAATTTGTCTGTTCTATGTTCTTTTTCGTTAGTAATGCTTTTACTAATGTTATTTTACTATTTTATTTATTATAATTTATTTTTTTTATTATAATTTATTTTAATTATTATAATTGCTAACAAGTTGTTCTGTTAATAATGCCTCTTCTTTACTAGGATCTTTTATTATACCAAAAGTAATCTCATTGGGACACGTTTTTAAATTTTGATTAAAGAATTATTAAATGTGATTAATGCTAGTTTTAAATTTGTTTCTTTGTTTTTAGTCAACAACAATTTATTAGGATAAAATTACAATCTGCCTTCTTTATTAGGCAATAAGTAATTGAGATAAATGTTATCATACATACCATATTTACAAACAGCCCAGAGGCCCCCCAAGTCCACATGATTGTCACCTCCCTCGCATGCGAACCCCCCGGGATGGCCGAGTGACCTAAACTATGGTCCTCCGGCTTGTATATAAAAATTTGTTTCTAGAGATTTTTCTTCCCCGATGGTTCGTAAAATTCCTATCAAAGTGGATTGGGCTTTATTAAGGAGTGCTAGTGAATTAGGTTGATTGTGTGTTACGTAGTATGGTTCGATCCCTAGGGATGTCAGTATGTTCTTTATAAGGTTGTTATTGTATTCTAATCCGTTCTCCATTTGTATACGAATAGGGCTGGGGAAATGAGCCAAGTACTTCGTCAAAACTTCACAATACATTGATAGTGTTACAGGCTTTTCCAGTTCTGGTGAACATTCTTTTTGAAAAGGTGTCTCCTATTGTGAAAATTGTTTTTCTTCGTACCTAAGGGTGTCCGTCATCAGCTCTTCGAATTGTCTGACTGTCGTTGGGGCAACTTGATATTTTGTTTTGATAGGTTTTCGTTCATATTTCACTATTCTACATACAGGGCAGTTCTTGATAAAGTCTGAAATGTGGTATCTCATGTTAGGCCAATAGTAAGTCCGTTTTAGATTTTCGTACGTTTCAATTATTCCTCTGTGAAATGATTTACCAGTATGATAAATTTCAATCATTTCGCTTTGTTCGTTTGCGTCAAGTACGTCTAAAAGTTTTTAATTGTAACGTTTTATCTTTACAGTCGGAATTTTTCTTTTATTGATTCTTGTATTTTGTTATAAATTCCTTCAAATTCACTTCTGATGGTTTTAACATTTGGTTCACAATAGATTCCGTAATTAGTAAGTATTTGGTCATGATTTCGTCCATAGTCCAGGTTTGTGGTAACAATATTCTTTCCTCCTCGTTGTATAAATATTTGATTTTTCAACATTTATTGCTTTGTCATCAGGGGCTATAAAGAATTGTTCGTTACTAGAGTTTTGGTCTTGGGCGTCTTGCTGTGTAGCTACTACACTAATTTCGTCTTCCATGGCTTCTGGGTTGAGTTCTTGTAAATTTGGTTGTATTCTTCTGAGTCATTAGGTGTTGCTTCTATTAATCTGTCCATGTCTTCTTCTGTTTCCATATCGTCAAGTTATAGAAAGGTTAAATCATGCGATGATTTTATTTTATTCTCTTTATTTATATGTTTATGTCTTACAAGAGTTTCTAGTTCTTTTTCATTCTTTATTAAATATAATTCATTATATATTATTTGACCATTATTAATTGTTACGTTTATCTTATTCATTTTAATTTCATTATTCGCTCCCAATTAAATGTCTGTTTCTAGCGTTTGCATTGTTCCCATCCCTAATAATTTTTCGTATTTGTCACTAAAGTTGTAAATTTTAAACTTAACTAATAGATCACGGATCAAACCCAATCTTGGTGCCAAATTTAGAATGACTGAGCCATTGCCTTTCTCGCTACCAGCTGGTCTTACGAAATCTTCCTACTTAATTTCAGTTTCGACGGGTACGGAACATGGGTGTTGTAGTTAATTGCTGGTCCTGTGTCTATTAACCAATTGTCTCCGAGTAAGTCAGTAAATGATGGAGTGTCTTTCACTAGTTTTAGTTGATGTTGGGGGACGGTTGTGGTTCGCCTAGTCCTAAAAAAATGTTGAAGTTTGTCCTCCAAGTCTTTAAGTTTCTGTTTCAATGTTTCGTTCTCTTGTTCTAGTGGACGAGGTTCGTATTCTAAGTGATGCACTTCATTACATCGAACAGCTCGAATTGACACGGTGGATTTTGTGAATGTGGATTGAATGAAGGGTTGTGATAGGAATGAAGTTTGTTGAGGTCTTTGAAAGTTACAGCGTTGCAGATTATTTCGAAAGTTCTGTCGGGGTTCATAACGTTGCTGATAGTTGCTGAAAGTTATTATTGCGATATTGAAAGTATTTATTTTGTTGAAAATTATGTCTATAGTTATTTTGGTACTGTCGGGGTTGAAATCGTTGCCCATTATAGTCATTTTTCCTATAACTGTTTCCTAGGTCGGTATTTTTGTTGACTTCGGTCCTTGAGGATACAATATTTCATTATAATCCTACATTTATTATACAAAACGCTTCGGATATTCTTGGCTTGATGACGAACCGTCTTCTCTTCTGACTTGAAGTTCGCAGGTCCCAAGTAAATGATATATAACAAATTTCTAGAGGTTTCCTGGTGAAAATCTATTGAAATGGATCAGTACCCAATTTCGGTGGTCTTGTCCTGTGGGGTATCTTTCCAGAGGTATTTGCATCGGCCTTCTCACGCTATTGCACTGTCTGTTGCCAAATGAGGTATCTCTAGATGGTGGACTATGGTGAAATTACTAAGTACACTGCCAGGAGCCTGTTCGGGGTGCCAGGGAAAGTCTGGGAAGGAAGCGGTCGCTTACTTGAAAATAACAGGGAACCATCAGTGACTTACTTGAAGTCACAAGCCAGGTGTACAGTTCTGCTCAAGACACTTCCACTGTTCACAGTATTACAAAACTCACCGATAATCTTAGGCCGTTACCAAAGCAAGTAACATTTGGTGATGAGCGAAGAGGCTTTAGAGTTGATTTCTAATAAATAGTTTTAATAAACTATTTTTAACGAATGATAAACGTCCCAACATATTACATTATTGATGAGAACGATACGCTCTTTAATTCCATACCCTGCTCAATATGATTGGATGTTTTTAATTGCTCGGTAATCAAAGAATTAATGACACTTATTGTTTGGCAAGCGATTCGTTTTATTTTTACCATTGTCAGTGCATTAAATGGAAATACCTTGCCAATAAGTAATCCACTTGTTAAATTTGCAAACACGGTATTAACGCCAGTTTTGATGATTTTGCATGATGATAATAACACATGATATAACTAATAGGAATCATATTTTATTAGTGAAGACCTCGCAACCTTTAATTTTACTTTCATTCTTGTTAATGTAAAAAAAAAAATGATTCTACTTCTTAATTAATTATTAAATTTATAGCTTATTTACGGAGCTAAAAAACATATAAAATATTTTATATATTGTCAGGAAATCAAACATAAATCGTCGTTGGGGGAGATATTGGGGGGACAATAAATCGTTTATTGGGGGACTCCCAATTTCTAGGACTAATTGACAGACAGACGGGCGGGCACGGTGGTGAAAACATAACGAAGCCTTAAAATGATACTGTTCTACTACGTTGACTTCAATAATTTCGTGAGTCCTTCTGTATACTAATGCATTACCAAATAAAAATAAAATTATGTTTGGAAACTAAAGACAACTGATTGAGGGGCCTTCGAAGTTACTGAATCCGAAAATACAAGCTTCTTTGGATTGCCTCTTATCTTTAAGTTACAGATCAAACGGATACATCTTATTCGTTATCAACTTAAAATATGCCCTGTTAACATTCATGCATTGTATTTCCAAACTCAGTCATAGCTCATCATCATAATTCAATAAACGTGTTTTGGGGTGCTGATTCCCTAATCAGCTTGGATTTTGGCTGCTCGGTGGTGAATGAGGTTCAGTAAAACTTTTAAAAAGCCTAAAAACTATATTTTTTCAATCAATTAAAATAGTTACCCTTGAAAAGAAAGAACTGTGAATAACTCCTTGTTCATATTTGGATTCGCAAAAAAAAAAAATCCTGTAAAGTATACCCCCTTTCTCTCCTTGAGGCCATACAAAAAGATGGGAGGTTTGGAAACATCTTTTTAAATTCAGATTAATCAGATCGCAAATTCAGAATGTTTATTCAAGAGTTCATACTTCAAACAAGTCAGCCTAGAGAGGTGATAATTTGTTCGTTTGTTTACTTATAAATAAATTTATTTAATTTCAATTAACAAACAATTAATTCTTCACCAGCAAATAAAGTTTTCTATAGATGTTACTTGCTCTGTGTTTTTTAATAAGAGAGGGCTATTTTTTCAAGTTGTGCGCAATTAGTGAACTATTTCCTTGACCTTGACTTGTGAATGAAGGATTGAAAACTTTGGGAATCCAGGGTAAACTGGATAACTGGATACCAAAGTAACATTTTTTCAGACAAGAGAATATGAATTTCGTACATACTTCACAATATGCAAGAAAATAATTCTTTGCAAAGAAGGTAATCCTTTGCAGCGAAATGAAGTTAATGAATAAACCATCGTCGTAACTAGGCACAGGTTTTTTTTTCTGAAGAAATCAGGGTACACCTGACTTCTTCTCTTATTATTATTGAAACATTTTACGTACATTAACGTTTTTAACGTCGCCGTAATTAACTGATTTTGCTCATATCATAGGTGCAGTAAAGGGCTAACTTCTTTTCTCTACTAGACTTGTAAAGGAAAAAATACTCACAGTGCAAAAGTATATTTTGATGTACATGTAACCCGAAATTCAGCAAAGTATGCATTTTCCACAGTCGTTACACAGCTAGTGTATACTAGCGACATTTGTAGCAAAACGAATCAGTGTAATTTGGTAACGGATGTTCTTTGGGTTTATTTGAAGCCCAAAAATTAACGTGATTTTTTTTCTCTTTGTTTCAAAGAAAAAATTGCAATAAAAAAAAAACTGCTATAAAAAATGGAAAATAGTAGTTTTAGAGATTTAAAAAAAAATTACAACCGATTCTCAAACATATTTTCAGTCTGTACGGTGCTACATAACATGTAATTAAGTGGTGGGAGTGGAAACACAAAACATAAATGTTAAAATGTTTAATTTTAAGGTGATCATAATTACATGAAAAATATGATTAAAAAAAACTGCTACGAAAACTCCTAAATCAGCTGTATTTTTTTTTCCTTTACCGAATATAACTTCATTTTTGTTCCCCAGTGTTATTAGACCTAGCTATATTCCCCTGCTAACTGTATGCATCATTAATTTCTATAACAAAAGCGAGTTTATTGAATTCAAATGAAAAAAAATGAACAATATTATTGTGGGACAAAACATAAAATAAAATAAAATAGCCAATATACATAACATTACTTAACAACCTCGTGCGATGTCACGTTTGAATTGTGCTATAAAAAGGACGGAGGACAGTTTTTTATTTCGCTTATTATGTACTTCTGAAATAGAGGACACTTACTATTTCCATTAGTGTAAGCCCGTCTATTGAGTTGAATAACTTTTTAAGAGACCTTGAAGAACTTTTTCAGTTAAATTATAGAATTAATTGGGGTTCCTAGAATAGAGGATTAAAAAAAAAATTGGTATCACCTATTCAAGTGTTCCACAATACAAAACTTTTTATAATCAAACATAATAATTAGTGTAACAACACTCTATATTTAGTGAAGCAAATGTTTTTATATATATATATATATATAATGCAAGTAAACAGTTATAAATATACATAAACAGTTAGACCCGCTGGAGATCTTCGCATTAATCACTACTAATGAGTGCATCTATCTCCGATTATTTCGATGTATGTTCATAAACTGAGTTTGTGCAAAGAATTATGTTGTATACCATTTAGGTTTTATATAATAACATTTTGGTATATATGTTTTTTTTCCTTGAAATAATCTCTCTGTATAAAATACAATAATTAGTATTTTTGGTAGCCTTTCTCATCTGTTTAAAAATTAATTCGTCTGGTAAGAAGTTTCACTTTAGCGTAATAGTTATTAATTTTGTGAAACTGATTAAAACTAGTGATACTGCTTACAAAGACTGTGTTTTATTTATATGGCTCCAAAGGTTTTACAATAGGCTAATTAGTGAGTTCATTGAACTACCTGTCAGCAATGATTTGATTTTTCCCATCATAACTGGAGTTTGTCACGTCTTCTTGTAACAGGGATCTTCAGGGACTGACGTCAAGAATAAATGTCTTGCTTTTATCAACATCCCCACCTCTAGCCTCTCCCACCCCACTTTCGAAAGGAATTACTTTATTTTATGAATGGTCTTGGTGAATCTTTTATGGTTATGAAAAAATATACATATCTTATACATTTTAATAGTTTCAAAAATCTATGTTTAAAAGCAAAAAAGAAAAAGATAGCAATTTATTCTCAAATCCATTATAATAGAATAAATAAGCAGCTCAGAATATCATTAGAAAATTTATATACGCCCTTTAGCTATATTAAAACAATAACTAGGAAATAATATTAAATTTTAGATACATTTATAAACACCGATCCAGTATTTTTTTTTTTTTTTTGGATTTGAATCACACAAAAAATATCACTAATAAATATATATATAAACAAGTGAAGAACCGAAGCTGCTAACTCAATGTTACTATGTGCGTTTCACATGCCAGTAGTTCCGAATGGAATGCGACAATCGTAGAATCATCTCCTTCCATCATGCTAAAATTAAAAATTCGACACTGGATAATTTAACATTTCCTTATTATTTTATCTAGTTACATTACCATAGTGGTTCTATTTTTCCTATTAATATAACAGTTGACCATTTCTTAAGCCAATAATTGTACATTTTGGCCTGACATAATTTAGTATCAAAACAACTAGTAACTCAAATATTAATAAGAAATCTTCAGGCATATAATTGCTCATGACGCAATATCTTTTGTCAGTTTCCCAAGACGTCCTTCAAATAGTACAACAATGCCCTTTACAATCAGGAATACAAAAGGGTGGTCACAGTTCATCAATATAGTTGGACTCTTCAGATGATTCATAGCCATTCCTAGAATGCAATAATAACAAACAAAGTTTATTGTAATATAAGAGAAGAAATTGTAATGTAACATAAGAAATTTTAAAAAATGTGGCATGAAGGAGGAATTAAGGTTCAGAACGAAATAAGGGTGTGCTGTTTTTGAAACAACACTCAGTGATTTAGTCATTATTAGGCAATTGCTATAAATCCTGCCCGCTTCTGATTTGGTGACCCCCAAATTTGGCGAATCCCTGAAATTTGCTTTGGTGACCGGTTACTTTGATTTACCAGGTAATAGTTGATAAAACTATATTTTAAATTATTTGTATGTGACAAGGTAGCCCAGGCAACCAAGGAAAATTACTTGAAATAAATGGCGTAGTTCTGAAATTTGGTACAGTTGGGCAGGAAGCTGTCCTAAATAACATACTAAAAGTGCCTGAGGGTGAGCATAGGAAGGAGCGCGCTGTTTTTACATCACAATAGGTGACTTTTTCTGTTTTATCCCGTATAACACGAAAAAAATTGGTCATAGGTAAAAGGTAGTTATATAAAACATTAAAACTCAACAAATTTCCTACAATAATAGTTGTTTTTTTTCGTATCTTTATTTGTTTCCGTGAAAATAGACAACCTAAATTGACTTTTTTCCAGATCCGTTAAATGACTCCAGTGAACTGCTGACAAGATTCTCTTGATGCCTAATTAATTTTAACAAAAATGGCTGATTGTTGCAACAACATGAACTGTTGTAAATCTGATGTAGTGAGTGATGAGCGCCTTGTCAGTGAAAAAGGGATAAAAACGTTAATTGATGCCAGTATGTCAAGAAGAGACAGCAAAGATGGAAATTTTAGAGTTAAGAAAAATATTTTAGTACATAGTAATTGTAGAAATCGCAACACTAGGCCTGAAACTATTGCCAGTGATTTGGATAAAGGACAATCCCCAAACCTACCTTTGAGATCAGCTTTCACTCCTTGTTCAAAATTGTCACAAACTCAGTTCGATTTATAAAGTAAATATTTACTTTGGGCTGAAGCTATAGAGAAAAGTTTTAGGCAAAAGCAGGCAAAAAAAAAACCGTTAGTAAGCGTCGAAATGTATTCACAGTTCGATTAATTGAACTTGACAAGTTCAATTATGAAGTAACTGTTTGAGGAAAAAAGGGCCACCCTGAGGATGAGTTAGTTTCTAAAGCAATGGAGGAGTGTAGCGATCGATAACTACATAAGATAAATCACCCTATACTCTATTGTAAATTGGTTATAATATGTTGTAAATTAATTTAAACAATTGTAAATAATATTACCAAACCATAAGTCATATCAGTGTAAATATTGTAAACAATAAAAGACGCAGCTGCAAAAAAACTAACTCAGAGGCCCCTGCGGAAGTCATTCTAACTACGGCTCTCTGGACTGGTACTTGCAGCTGCGCTGACGTTTCTAGATTTGGCCTTCTCATTTATTAAAACCTCTGCATCCCCCTTTTCTAACCTCTCGCCAAAATATTTGGATCACAAAGATGTCAGGGCTGGTTAAGACCGAGTATGGCAAGTACGGCCGTTGTAACCTCGTGAAGATATGGTCCTCGCCAGGAATTACGAACGTCCTTGATCTGTCAAGCCCTGAAGGATGCGTCCACGCCAGGAAAGACTCACCACCTTTATGTGGGCAATGCGACTATTTGGACCGCATTAAACGTCTATGGCGAACGGAGAGGATTGGGGTCGACCGTCCGTTCATTTGGTGTATGTACCCTGGAGGTGGAAACCATCAGGAAAGAAGAGCGTCTACGGGAGATTACCCTTGCCTTTCACCAGGGCCAAACGAACCACCGCGGGATCAAAGCAACCCTGCAGGCTCTCAAGTGCAGCTATTTCTGGTAGGGCACGAAGAACACAATCGCGAGCGTGCATGTCTCGCCACAAAATATGACAAACACCCGCCTAGAGCAATGACATGAGACATGACATGACGGGCCAAGAGACATAACCCCGATAGCAGACAGGTCACTGGAAGATCTGCAAGTGGATACATTCACCTGGAGGGGGTACAAGTTGGTTATCGTCATAGACAGGTTTAGCAAAATAGCAACGGCCCAAGTCATAGCAGACCGATCGGTGAAAACAGTTGTGTAGGCATTACGCTCATGGTGCCAATTCTATGGCGTTCCGGAAACTATCGCTTCCGACGAAAGACGGGAGTTTGATAATGCAGAGATGCGGGCCAAGGCGGCGGCCTTAGAGATCCGTTGGCATCTCAACACCCCAGGACACCCGAAGAGTCGGGAGACATAGAAAGGCTACATAGTACGCTCAGTGACCACCTGCGTATCTGCCACGGGGAAAGGGTTAGAACTGGGAATGACGATGGAGAAGGCCGTCATACAACCACTCGGTACGTTCTCCCCGGTCGAGACGCTGTTCGGACTCGGAGGATATCTGAGAGACAGGAGCACGTTCGTAGATGACGACATGGCAGCGTGCGTACGACGCTGACCGTACGGAGCAAACATAAAGAGCAGAAACGCCGACGGGTGGCGCGAGACAACCTCCAGGTCCGTGATATCACGGGGAAACTCAAACTCGGCGCAATCGTATATCGCCGAAAGAGCTCCAACAGAGGGAAAGTACTAGCACGATACGAGGGGCCTCTCCGGGTGATCCCCCTCCGCGGACATAATGTGATCACCGTCGAGAGCATCACACCCCCGATAAAACGATGGACGGTGCATTTGGAACAGCTGTAGTTTCGAGCGGTTGAGCAGGAGTGTCCCAGTGTTGCAACCTAATTCCGGTCTGAGCTTGGGAGTGAAGGGTCCAAAATTCCGATACACCTAGTCGGCGTATCACGCACAAGCCGACTATTGGTTGTGCTTGTCGGGTATTTTTGGTGTTGTATTTCTATGTTTATTTTGACGGTAGTGTCGTTTTTTTTCTCTGTCTCTTCGTGTGCGTTTATAATTCTTTTGTGTACAATGAAAGAACGTTTTTGTTTTGCTTGTCTTTTTATTGTACCAGTGTCCAAATTTCATTTCTCTTGCAAACATTATTTATTTTTATTTATTATGTATGTATAAGCTTACGGAGAATTCCCGTAAACTGGTAGGGGGTGTTATGGATAGTAGCAAGACAATGTTAAGCCTAATACCACAGGACCTAATGTAAACAAAGCCTGTTTATAGATAGGGGATGAGAAGATAATAAAGCCAGTTAACAATCGATCCTGTGTGTATTATTACCATCCTTATTCTCTCTTTTTTGATCGCCAGGAGACAATAACTTATACTCATTATAATATATATAATTTATAATAAGATTATTTGATTCAATATTAAATTAATATGTTTGAAATTATATTACTTTTTCAAAAATGAAAACGACCACAGGTAATTCAATGATGGTTAAAGGACACTGTGTTGGGAAGGTATTCCTCAATAGTTATAAACTGGTTTGATGCCTATCGATGAAAAGAATGGCAATCAGCATGGAGTATTTCGAATCCACAAATTTAAAAATACTGAAAACACAAAGTTTAAGTTTAGAAAAGTTGACTCTTTTAGCAATATCAATCCCGTTTATCCAAAATAAACTTATGAAACTCTTTTTTTCTGCACGGTAGGTAATTGTCTCATGGTCAAATCCAGGGATCTTACCTGGAACCTAAAAGTGATCGAACTTCTTGTAAATCTTGCATCTGAGCATGCTTAGCTCGTTTGTTTCGGGCGTATCTCTATTGCCTTGATATGACGCTCTGTCTGCTCACATAGATGAAGTGATTCAGGCCCTTTGGAAACTATTAGCTTTTTCGATTCCCTTATTATTTAGGTAGATATTAATCAAAGTAGAAGGAATAAGGGATCGATAATTTAATAAAAATAAGCTCATACACAATAAGTTTGTAATGTTGTAAGGTTGCTTGAGGGTGAATTGGAAAAATGTAAATTTATTTCCAGAAAGAGAATGCCAAGTTAAGGAAAAGTTAATATAGGACATGATGGGTAACGCAGGATATAACTTTATTCCAATAAAAAAATATTAGAAGCTTTGACTGAGAAGATCACATTTGCAATATACACTTATGTATTGAAGAAACATAAATTATATTACATAACATTACAGATGACATAACACACGTTTAACATATACATTTAACAATATAATATTATTAAATTTTGATGAACACAACCAAGAGTTGTATTCGATCATTTCTTAAGATTATAATTATTTCATATTAAAAATTCTTGAAACAAACACAACAGCACCAGTTGATTCATGGACGATCAGTGAAATAAATGGAGTGTTACAGATAATTAAAGGATGAGCACTATCTACCATAATTAGATCTGTAAAAAACAAAATAAATAAAGAGATCTTTAAAGTTTTGAAAATGAATAACAAGAAATTCTTTACTTGGATTTAAAAACTAAACAATGAGAATAATGGGATATGTTTTGTTTTTTTCTTCATAACCCCTTAATTTTTTATATAATATGTGAACAAAATGAACAAAATCAGAGAACAAATATTTACAGATTTCTTCTCGTACTGCATGCGCAGATGCATTCGAAGGAGGGTAGAATTGCAACTATCTTTTTGAAGTTAAAAGGTCAACTAACTAATATATAAATGACTAGGTGATGGGGCTCGCCATCTTATATGCTTTTGAAATAGTTTTAACTTATACAATCAGTAGTTTTTCTGTTGCTATTGCTGCCGAGCCCAAAGGGATCAGCTTAAATGTGTACAAGTAAACGTCTCGCGTCTCTGTGTGCTCTATGAAATCTATCGTAAATAGTCCAGGCCGAGGTGGAAAAAAAAAGTTATGTTATGATTTTTGGTACGATTGTTTAGGGAATGCCCAGTACAATAAACTAAACGTCCCCGAGGGAGAGAAGTGAGCGTGAGGGGGGGGGGGGCGGGAGGGTAAAGGTATTTTTTCCGGGTTTTCTCAAATTCACTGCCCCACAAAAACAAATTTGTTATAAAAGATATTAAAAAATAAGCGCACATAAAAACTTCATTCTTTAATATAAAGAATATTCAAAATTAGTTTTTGAACGGAAGTGACTTGTTTTCTTTTCAATAATACCAATACCACGAAAGGGAGTACACTAAAGAGTCCTTGGCCAAGGACAGGCTGAGGGCAAAGTGGGTCTCCCCTTTGGATGGAGTTTCCAGTGCTATTAGAATATAGCGGATTCGCTCCATGATCTACGAGCATAAAAGAGCTGCGGACCCCAACCGCCCACATTACGGGGATGGAGATACCACTGAGCATGTCGTATTCACCTGTCCAGCCTAGGAACAAGCAAGAGCAATGATCCTCCACTCGATTAGCCATATAAATTGAAAGAATCAGATATGCCGTTGTGACGATCCGATTTGTATGTGATGGAAATCATCCAGGTGTACATTTCAGTAAACATTTTGATGCAGGATGATGCGCAACCTCACGTAGTAAGGTTTGTTTTGCAATACCTCAATGATGAGGGTATATAGATTGTCCTATCCTTTTAAATCCTATAGAACACATGTGGGACTAGCTTGGCAGACGTAAGAAGGCAGGTCCACACCCCCTTAACTTACTTGAGTTCATTCTTTATTCATCAAGAAATTCTTTATTAGAGGCGCGGGAGAAAAAGAATGAAGACGTTACAGTAAAAAGAGAAGGAATTATCCGGTGCTAAAATTAGCTAGTAGGGTTAATATGGAAGGAGGGTATAAAGGAGGGTTAACATGGAAGATGAAGACACAGGGGTAGGATACCTACCGGCTTATCATGACAAAACTCCTGTTACTGATGTTATTATATCCTTCTATGTTTTATGGACACTTCCTTTTAATTTACTAATATTGGTGTATTTATTAAAAATATTTTGCTTCGTTCATTTTTTTTTCTCCTGAATAAACAGCTTTAACAAAAACTGTGAAACCATTTTTAACGGAAGAAATAAATAAGAACATTTATATAGGCAATTTTGTGTTTATATATTATTATATTATTTATAGAGTACTTTTAGCTAAAATCATGTCTGGTTTGCAAGATATTTGAGAAAAATGAGTTTTAGATCTCCCCCCCCCCATCCCTCGCGTTTTTCGGTCAATATCAGCTATTTACAGGTTGTACACTGCTTAGTA
Source organism: Acanthosoma haemorrhoidale (assembly GCA_930367205.1). Taxonomy (NCBI): domain Eukaryota; kingdom Metazoa; phylum Arthropoda; class Insecta; order Hemiptera; family Acanthosomatidae; genus Acanthosoma; species Acanthosoma haemorrhoidale. Next base: position 144,005,559 of record OV884011.1, read on the forward strand.
GAAACTGTAATCTCACACTTGAAGACAAATTGGGACAGGGGGAAAATGATGAATGCCCATTTTTTGTTAGTTTTGAATTAAAGGTGTTATATGTTAGCTTGTCAGGTGTACTGGCACCGTGTGAAATGTCAAGTGAGATGTCATGTTAGAATCTCCCGAAAACGGCCTTGAAAATAACGGAACAAGGGGGAAGTTCCGGTGTATCTATAATGTTTGCTGTTTTTATTATTACCTTTCGTTTACCGGATTAGTTGCCTTATTAGTATGAATACTGATCCGTCTGAAAGTGATGAAGACCGTGATAATGGCCTTACGAAGTCGATAAAGAAAAGGAAAAGCGATGGGAGGATGAAGGATATCGTGAAGAAACTGCGGTTCCCTTAAAACAGGTAAACGCTATTCTTAAAAAAGGTTTAAATTCTTTGATAAAATTATTAGAAAAGAAGACTGATTAGTCTGGAATTGAAGAGTAACAAAACGTAAGACAGACAAACCCAGAATCTTACTGGTCTCATCACTGTTATTAAGATTGATGTTACCATGAAAGATGCCGAGGTGTGTTAGAACGCATCTATAGCTCTGCAAGGCGTTGCTTCACGCAGGATTTATAATATTAAAAAATCTCTAACATTTGTTGGCGTCAGACCTAAAGATAACTGTGGAAAACATAAGGACATACCTATAGAGATGTCTGGTGAGCAAGGGTGAAGCATAAACAATGGCCTGTATAATCTGACTCTTATTGTAGCGACCGCTAACTACATAAGATAAATCATCCTATACTCTATTGCATATATATTGTAAGCAAAAGTAAATAACATGAACTAAATGTACTATAGACAAATGTAAATAAACAAATATAAATCATTGTAAATGTGTTAAGCAATAAAAGACGGGGACCAAGCAAGTAACACGAGAAGGGTCAACAGCTGTCAGTCATAAACATAACAATCCTTTTGGGGCCTCTCTACCTCCAGGGGGCAAGGGGTCGGGTAACTAAGCGTCGGCCGTGGGTACATCACCGCATGTGTGGGCATCCCCCAACCGCAGGCCTAGCACCCTTGCAGCCCCCAGTAGAGAGGATACTTAAGGCAGGCTCCTGGCCCTGTTAATTAGTCTCTCACGACCTTTACTCGTGACGCTTGGTTTCCGCTCGACTTCTGAAAACTTGACTAATTCTTTATGAAAAACCTCTGTACCTCTACTCTTGAACATAGTGCATTGTCACGCACGAATTTTCGAAGCAAAGAGTTCTTCATTTGCACTACAAGCGAAACAAAAATATCGTCCATATCTCAGTAAATACTGGGTCATGGGAACGACGGGTGAAAACCTAGAACAAGGGTTTGTCTGATAAAACAGTAAAAGATACAACAGTCAAAATGTCTTTGAATATAACCAACTAGCAAGTCGAAGATGTTAAATTGGGTTCAGCTTTGCTGATATAGAAATATTGGAGAAAAGCAAATGGGAACTTAATTCACAGCATAATTGGTCTGCTTTGAAAGCACCTGAAGAAGGAAGATACATTGATTTTTAACACCTGAAATAGTATTCCTGACTCATATAATCAGATGATAAAACTAGCGTTTCCTGTTATTTTCTAATTAGGTCTACTTATTCATGTGAATAAACATTTTCAAGTCTTAACCTTATCAAGAGTAAATCGAGAAGTCGTCTTATTGATGAGAACCTGGAATCATGCCTAAAAGTAAAAACAACAACATACAACCTGACCTTCCCAAGCTTTCGAATGAGATGCGAGGCCATTGTTCACACTCTCAGTCATGGTCCTGATTTAATTTTATTAATGAATAATATTGTTATTAAGTATGATATTAAGTTTTATTAAACATGCCTATAGTTTAACTAAGACTTAAAACTTTAAGTAATGTTTATTGAGTTAATTTAAGGGAGTGTTGTGGGGTGAAAGAAGATGTAGCACCGGCGATTGAGAATTGTCTGTTGAGATGGTTTGGACATATATATAGGATGAATGAAAGGAGACAGACGAAACTAGTATACAAGATGAGAGTAGCTGGAGAGTTGGAAGGGGTCGACCTCAACAAATGTACCTAAATCAGATTAAATACGTTTTTAACAAAGACCAGATTAGGAGTACCCTAATAAAGTTAATAACAACGTACCTACCCACACAGTTTAAGTGTAAAAAATTTGGCTGTATAAAGAATTTTCAATCATTGTACTGTTTATATTTGGCTCTGTTGACTGAGTTTGCTGACCATTGGCCTAGAAGGTCCTAACCAAAATCATAAAGTCCTGGTTTTTCCAACTAATTTTTCTCTTTAACCAATAATTATTAAAAAATATTAAAAAAGTGGGATACAAAGAAAAATTGATAATCATTAGTTAAAATGAGTACATACATAAAAAGTTTGTGAACAAAATTATTACCATTTATTCACTAAGGTAACAGACAGCAGCCAGATAGAATACAAAAAAAAATTAACATGTATATGTATAAGAATTGTGGTTGATTGATGGTGGTTACGAGAATCCCAAAAATAGTTCCAAAAGGAAGATAACAAGAGCTATAGATTACAGTTTTTTTAAAAGACGCTATGAGGTGAGGCTGCTTTCTGTTACCTTAGTGAATAAATTGTAATAATTTTGTTCACAAACTTGTTATGTATGTAACTAGTTAATACACTAAGGAGTGAAGAATTATTAACCAATAAAATGTTTATTGATACTATTTAAACAAGATTTATAAACTTATTTATAAGATTATAATTATTTAAAATTGAATATTCTTGTCATAAAAACAACAGCGCCAGTTGTTTTGTGGATGATTAAAGCAATAAATGGCCTGTCACAGATAATTGGCTGTAAACTATTTGGAGACAAGGAATAAGTCACAAAATGTAAAACTGTAACATAAAAAAATAATTAATAATTAGAAAGACATCAACAGTAAAATGTAATAAAAATGGGCCATCAAAGTTCTGAAAAATTCAATTTTTTTATCTATATAAAAGAACCTGAAATAATAGGCAGGGGGTACAACCATACATTAGATAAATAATTTCAGATGTAGATGGGCACGTGCCTTGGGTAAGCTCTCTGGATATTATCACTATCCTTCACTCCCCACAGTCAGAAGATAAAACCAAGATGAGATGGTTATGGGTTAGACAGTATAGAACATGGTTCCTACACTGTACTTTTTGAAATCTAGACTATTAATTGGGTGAGTCGTAAGATTGAATTGTGTTATAGTCACTATTGTATTTATTTATTTTACTAACCATCAAATAGATAGTCCATTTAAATTGTATATGTAGTTCAGCACGTTTGAATTTGCATATGAGTTTTATTTATTGTTGTTCTTGCTGGTTGCTTTTTTCAAGTGATTTTTTATTACAGCAACTTAGGATGACTGCTAGACCTATAAAGTTATAGTGTTATAAACTATAATGCAGAGAGAGCGACGAGAATTAATGGTGGAGACTAATTAAGCGAGAGAATTAAGCGTGGAGAATAAACGGTTCCTATAACTCTCACCCACACACTGTATTTCCCTATGATGATGATCTTGAGGTATTTTAAAATTGGCTGAGATCTTCAACTTGTGTTCAATCTGTGTTTGAACTTGCTAGCCCTTCAAAATAATTTAAAAATATAAAACTAAAATTATAAATGTGGAAAATATGAAGTTGTTCATAATTGGAAAGGGGAGGGAAAGAAATTCACGAATGGTGTAATTTAATGAAAAAGGAAAAGAGTTTTCAAAAGATTTTATACACCTTGGTGCTCATCTAACTGAAAATGGATCAAGAAATACTTGTTAGGGGTTCTACTGGATGATACATTATCTTATAAATTGCTTTATTACAAACATAAAAAACAAAACTTGCAATGACATCTGTACCACAACATACACACTACAATTCACAAATCAAGTTTACACAACCAGTAGGGTGCATCAAAAGAGATAAGAATAGTATACTAACTCTCCCTAGCAATGCTTATCTCTTTAGAGGAAACAAAATAATACACTTAACAATAAAAGCATTAAAAAACACATAGAAAAACTCACATAGAAGAAATAAATAATACAGTGAATGAAACTGAATTAACTGACCTATTAATTTTATTGCTTATTTTCTCAAATTAATCATAATTCTTTCCTTAGCTCCTAAACCATTATACTTTTGATACACTAATAATTTTAAATTGGAACAACTAACGCTAATTTTATGACCATTATTGCTTCTATGTATGACTTCTTTTTCATAATGGGTGTATTGGTTAATTCACATGTTACCTCCCCCTGATGGTTTCCAGGCCCAACTATTTTCTTCTTAAAACCTTCAGGTGACATCTGAGAATCTGTTAATTTGGAGCAAATCGTATTATGAACTAATTCACAAAATTCTAATGTGACGTCCTTTCTTCTTTCCTAACAGAAGTTTCACAAGTTCAACAACTTTTTCTCTACTAGAAATTTTAATATTATAATTTGCATCTGATGTTAGTGAAACAGAAAATCAGTGGATAACTTCTTCATCAAAGACCTCTTCCCAATCTCAGATTTAAATTATATACTTACTTCAAAAGCTTTGAAATTATATATTCAAACGAGTTCAGATCTGGGTGCTATGGAGTCAGTCCCTGTTGAAAAATACCGTCTTTGTGTAGTGTTTCCTATCATTAACACTCCAAGCCCTCCAACCAAGCACTAATTTAGGACATTCTTACTTCTTGTTTCCTCTGTCCCCACAACATAAGGATGCAAACCTGATTGATGATTTACTGCATCTGATTATAACTATAATTTTTATATTTATTGTAAGGGACATTATTCTTACTGAGTAACTGATATTTAATATATAAACCAGATTTTAACATATTATTTTCACTTTCAGGCTGCAATCTCAACTCTTCTGACAAAAATTGATTCTTTACATATTCCAGTAAAATGGAATCTGGGTCTGATGAAATAACCTATGTTCTTAGAATGATAAAGCTGTCTCTGATGACATTGCAGCTAACAAAGTAATCACAATGTCTTCATTTTCAAAAAATCCTCGAGCAGTATTTAAGGCCTCATGTGAATAAATTGAATTAGTTTAAAAATATAAGAATACTGCAATTATCATTCAACTGCGTACTTCTTTCTTCAATCTTTCTCACTAATATTAAGCTTTGAGTAGGCTCTCTTCAAGGTGTTGTTCATACTTTTTGTGGTAGGAAGCCGCTTCAGGGAAGAAAGAATTGCATCCGAGACATGATGAATTTTGCCGCATCATTTTTCATTAACTAACTCCTTTCACTGTCCATGGGCATTTTATAACCCATTTAGTTCTAAGTGGTTCTAATCAGTATTCCCAATTAGAAAAACTTCTAACATAAAATAGTTTCAATGTCGCAATGGTTTACTATCACAAAAATGAAAGACTCTTCTTTACACTTTCTAACAAAAAAAACTGACAATATACATAACTGGGTCATATAACCTGACGGAGGTTCCAGAGGTTGAATTAACACAGTGTGTTGCAACACGACAACAAACAACACTTTATTAACAAGCATAAGAGAATAACAACCAACTGTACACACATAACACAAAGCAAAGTTACACTAGCAGTAGGGTACATCTAAAGAGCTGACTGAACAGTACAGAGGTCAGGTAACCATTTCAGGAAGTGGATAGACACTCAAACTACATCAGTGAACTGCAAGGAATGATAAAACTGTAGAAAACATAGAAAGATACAAAGGAAGGTGTTGGGGGAGGGGTGAATTGCAATTAATAAACAATTCTCCAATCCCTTACCGAATTGCCGGACTGTGATCATTCTAGAAAAAACAGAAATCCTTCAGAGCAAGTGAAGTACTTGAAATTATATAGCAGAAAAAAATGTTATTATTAATAAATGAAAAGTTCTGAAAGAAAAAAAACAATGGTAAACAGCATTATAAATATATTTAAACAGAAGAGATATGAGTTATACGCTTAAACAAAAAAATAAAAAAAATTCTTTGTCTAAAAAAAGAAGGAAAACAATCTTAAAATTAATGATTTCAAGTTGAAATATTAACAAGTGCTCTGGAACAACTCCTGGTTGATACTTCGCTGCTCATAGAGTGGTGCGAGAAGTGAGTGAACGAAACGAACTCTATGAACTGCAAGAGAAGCAGCTTCCCTAATAATTAATAGCTAACAATTGAAGACCTCTAATGGGCTTACTGGCCAGGTGTGCTTTTTAATTTGTAGTTCGTACAACAATTCTATCTGATGTCAATAACAACACTTATCAACTTAGGACAACGCAACCTTGGAAGTTTGGAAACATGGCAAACAAATAAAATTAATAAAAAATCAAATTGCGGTACTTACAAAAACACTCTCACGGTACAGCTTTTTTCCCCAAAAATTCTCTTTTGTGATGACTGAGGACGATTATCATGTAAGCACAACTAAACCGAAGCCCGGTCTCCTCACAAACCTTGCTTCAGAAATACCAGTGATTTACTTCAAACAAGAGAGAAAATCTAACATTCTGAGTTCTCCCGGGTTAATATATATGTACCGTGTTACTAATCTACATGTAGGATTACATTAGAGAAAAATAGCCTAAAAATTTTTAAAAAGAATCTGCCATAAGCATTGTTTGAGATGTGTCGGCCAAGTGTACTTTTTTAATACTGTTTGACATTTTATTTATTTATGGTTGTTATAAAGAGCTTTACAACAAAATACTATAATTAGATGAGTATTTATTTATGCTAGGATTTTATCGATTTGGAAAAGAGGATAGTTAAAGTATAAGTATAAATTAGGTATTTTTTTATTCCCTACCAAGCTTCATGCAAATGCTTTCCACATCTCCACTAACAACATTCTCGGGGACATAATATCAAAACAAATGTGACCTTATACTTTAAATTATCAGGCTATATGCCCTAGGATCTATTAATGTATTAATAAAAAGTACCACAATAAAAAAAATAAATAGCTATAAACATTTATTTTTTTAATTCATTAGTTTTCTTAGGAGTCCGTAGAATAATATCTTCCATGTTAATTGATCATAGTGTATGATAAGGAACATGAATGGGTGATTAGCCAAAAGACGAGGATTATCAAGACTTCCGTCAATGGTTACTGCTGGATAAATTTAAAAAAAAATGAGAACGGTAAAAAATAAATAATTAATATTAAATTATTAAACAAATACAAATAATTACTTTTATGTTTTTAAAGTACATAATCTAGTCAACCATTTATTTCCAGAAGAGAAAAAGTACTCTAGTTATATCACCTCTAGCTAGCTTTAACTATGCAAAATTTATTACTAAAAGGAAAAAAAGTGTCAAACACTAGGGAAGAAAAAAAATCATGGTTCTTGCCATAGTGGGTGGGAGGAGCTGAGGAGTTAGTCTAGAGTGGTTGGTATTATTTTAATAAATCTTTGTATAAAAAATATTACAATCTTCCCTTGAAGGACAATAGATAATTGTGATTAGAGACCGCAATCATTTACATTTACTCTCTCATTCATTTTGTATTTACAATATTCGTTTATATAATACAGGCATGCATACATAGCACATCCCCAATTGGTCTGCAGTACCACCTTATGTTACCTTTCAACAATTTAGGTTTTCTTAGGCGGATTCACTACTTATTCATGCCGAGGAGGATTTTTGAGGGAGGTGTAAAATGAACCCTGTATTCACAGTTAGGCACATTATGCTCATCATAGGCATAACCACTCAGCTATGGAGGCGACTTATCAACAACAAAACAATATTCAATAATATGAATTTAATTAATGCATGTAATTGTAGGGTGTGAATTTAATAATCATATTATAAAATGCGGCAACCCTCATGGTACAAACAATAAATAAATACTAACTAATAAAATAAAAAAAAATTATTTCGGGTGGTCATATTGAAATGGGTGGACATATTCGGGTCACATAAAACATGTATTTAGACCATTCTATGTTGACAATGAATACCTTACTCCCAAAAAAAACTTAGATAGTGTGCAAATATGCATATTTATTTCTTTTGCATAACAACTTATGGCAAAACAAATCATTCTACTGATGATATTATCAAAGTAGATCAAATCTGGTTCATAGAAGAGGTAGTAAATTTTAGTTTAATGCAATTCTGAAACTGTATTGGGAATAGCCCTTCTATTCAATTGATTTGTTTACTGTGAATCCAACATACAAAATTGAGAAGGGCTGTAGGGTGTAAAACGCACCAAATGACTAAATACTTGGAAAAGATTTGGCTTATAAAAATAAAAATAAAAAGTGAAGAAATGAATCTCTCCATGATCAGGTTAATAGGAAGTAAGAGGTTTGGCAGATGTCTGAAACCTTTTGGTTTCAAGAAACAACAAAAAGGAAACTGTGATGACACTAGCTCAACTTGCTCAATGATATCATATTAAGTAGGTTTCACTGCTACCGAGCTAGCAAGTTTTTTTTAATTTGAGTACTTAATTAATTCTAGTAATTATAATTCGAAAATCTGAACACACATTTTAAGCTTTTATTCACTGCTTGCCAAATTGTTTGAAACTTGTACAATTGGCACGTCAAGGTCCCAAGTAATGATGATGTTACCCTCCCATAACATGCGTTGGATGTGATCACATAGATTTCACAACAAAATCACTCAAGTAAACTTATTTTTGTCGAAGGGCACAATGTGGGAAAGGAAGTTTGTGAACTAGTTATTCACAAATCTAAATACAGAAGGCACTTGCACAGCAAGAAACTTTGAATCCTTGTAATGTAATGGACAAATGTAACACTTGAACACAGGTTAATATATGACAGCAATTGAGACAAATAAAGAAATAGAGTTCCACCATGAGATATAGCATCAGATAACAACAAAAGTTATCATAAGACAGAGAAGGACAAGCTAGGATATCAAGTGTTTCACAATTAAACAAATTAGGTAAATAAAATAAACTGAGATGTAATGCTCACCTAAATTGTGAAACATGTTTTATTGAAAAAATTCACATTATAATACAAAACATACACAACACTAATCTAAACACAACTAAAGTAACAATTTATGTAAGGTTATTATAATTATTTCACATGATGAACTCTTGAAACAAACACAACAGCACCTGTTGGTTTGTGGATGATTAAAGAAATAAATGGCTTGTCGCAGAGAATTACAGTCTTTTGAAAAGGAGGCCCAGCAGAGGTAATAGCAATTACTACAGCTGCAATATAAAACAATCAATAAATAGATAACATTGAAATAAAATTAAAAAAAGTGGTAGGAAATTTAGCATGTCTCTTTTGGAATAAAAATAAAACACAATGTGCTGTTTGGGACATCTGAAATTTTTTTATAAAAATTCCAATCAATACTTTATTTAGCAACGTTCTTGAACTGAGAGTAATCGCAAAATTAGATATTTCTGAACTTTTATTTTAAGTGTTTGGTCATTGCTTGCCAAAATTTCTGAAACTTGTTTGGTTGGCGAACTATGCATTTGAATCTCACATCAACTTTTGCAGCTTCTGTCACTTAAGAAAAGTTCTACTTCTGATGTTTCTCTATGCGCTCAAAGGGAAGATTTGTGGTGGGCCATTTTCATTGCCAATGAACTTGTTTGTGCCCAGCATCCAATGACATAATGATTCTTTTGTTTTCATTCTTTGTGCATTTTGTATTTATCATAGGCTTGAGCTTTCTTTAAATTGAAAATTTTCGGAAATGTTCACAAGGTTATAAACTACTTTCAATATTTCACACATAGCTAATCAAGTTGTATCGCAAAGGTGTCAACAGATCTCTGTTAGATGAAACGAATTACAAATGATGATGTGTACTTGCACGTCCAGATTCCTGGGTAATAATAATGTTTTTTTTTGCACCCAGAGCATCGATTTCACTACAATCATCAAAGTACACTTCGCTTATACTGATTTTGGAATGGTAACTGATTGTGTCCAGTTTGAGAAGAAAATTTGAGAATCAATTACTCACCATAATAAATAAAGAAGGCACATGTACAGCAGGAAACTTTGAAGGTATGCAGTAGAAGAGAAAAATGCAAAACTGTGGCATGATGGTATTAGGGTCGAATGAAGATAGAAGTTTGGGAGGATCAAGACAGAAATGAGGGAGATTAGATAACAACAAAAGTTGTCATAAGAAATAGAAGGACAGAGAGGGATATAATTTGTTTCTCAATTTAACAAATTAGGTATTATAAACTGAGATGTTCTAAACATCCAACTTGTGAAACATATTTTATTGAAAAAATTCATGTTATAATAGAAATCATAAGGTGACACAACATTAATCTTAACACAGCTTAAGTAACACATTTTGTAAGGTCATTATAATTTTTTCATATTAAAAATTCTTGAAACAAACACAACAACACCCGTTGGATTGTGGATGATAAAAGAAATAAATGGCCTGTCACAGATAATTATAGTCTTTCGAACCGATCCAGACCCAATAGAGGTAATAGAACCAATAATAGCTGCAATATAAAACAATCAATCAATATATCAAAATCTTGAAAATTTAAAAATTGTGGTAGGAAATTTAGTATGAATCTGTTGGATCAAAATCAGGGTGCTTGGGGCATCTAAAATTTCAAAAATATTTTCAATCAATACTTATAACATGTTCTCCAATTGTTTTATTAATTTTTGAGGTGGCTATTTATTTTTTTTATAGAAAACTAATATTTAAAAACACTGCTTATGAAATACATTTTAGGTGTATAAAACGTAAACAGTTTTATTAAATATTACTTAAATTATAAATTAAATATTAAATAGTACCTTATTAAATATAAGGTTATATCTGGAACTTCAAGGTGTTACAATGGATAGGAATTTGATTCAGTAGTTTATAACTTCTTATTATTATTATTATAACTTGGTTTGTATGGAACTAATAGTTCACTTAATTTAAAAAAAAAAAAGCATTTTACGATTATTTCCAATCACAAATATCTATGTTTAATGTTATAAATTATTTAATATTACATTTAGGACATTAGCGTAAGTTATGGTGTTCAATTATTAATTAAATCACATTACTCCAAATCTATTCCATTTTCATTTCTTTTGACAGGATACAATCATCTCCTGATGTCATAGATATTAAGAAAAAAAGGTTGTCACCCATATATAGATAACCAAGGTGTGGTTTACCAATTAATTTGGTTAATTGGTTTACCAATTTAAAGTTAGGAAAGAAGTTTTAAAATTAAATCACTCATATCTATTACATCACTCACAAAATCACAGGAAACTTGAAAGACTGGGTAACAAAGTAGGAAAATGCAGGATTGGAAGAGTAATTGCTTGACAGAAATACTACAGTGGTTCAAAAGGATATCCACATAAGAAAGATTTGTCAAAGGACAGACTAGAATAAAATGTAATATAATTTGTATCCAGTCATAAATATGAGGTTACATAAACTGTGATGAACTTAAAACATGTAAAATATTTTTTATTGGGAAGATCAAATCACACAACAAAACATTGAATGTGATATAATATATAGTTAGCATTTAAATACGATAAACACTAGTACAACTCTTTGATCAACTCTAAACAAGGTTAAATAAATACATATTATGTATATTTAAAAAAAAAAAACTTTTTTTTTAAGTATCTATAGTTATTTTAGATTAGTAATTCTTGAAACAAACGAAACAACACTAGTTGGTTTATGGAGAATTAAAGAAATAAATGGTCTGTTACAGACAATTTTAGGCTGATGAAAACCTTCTGAAAAAGCTGCAAACACCACAAGCACGGCTGCAACATAAATCAACCATATCTATACGCTTTTCAGATGTTTTGAAAATCATGGAAAGAAATTCATCATGTCTTACTTAAATAAAATAATGAAAATTTAGGAAAGTTTTTGAAATCCCACTTCTATAGTGGAGCTGCTGGTATATAAAGATGTACAGAAATAACATACAAGATGTATACATGCAACTAAATAGTATAATTGGCAACTGAATATAGAACAAGACAATTGAAACTATTTGCTATACAGTTTGTGTGAGTACCTATACTTATGGCACATACATTGTGTGAAATTATAAGACTATATTAATAACTGCATTGCACTGTTAATGAAGTTAAAGTCAGATATGTTTTATTTCACTGAATTAAAACAAAAATATTAATATATTTTCTTATATATAATAATAAATAATAATAAAAAGGTACCTTTCTGTCTATAGGATGCAACTCTTTTATAATTTATTCCATATGAAATGGATTTCACCCAATCAAACATCGACACCCCTCTGTACTCCAATCCCATTTAATTTATTTGAAAAAGCAAGTTTGTTAGATATCTACATGAGCAGGACAAAGTACTGTGAGACTATGTGTCCGCATTATACAACAAAGTTATTAAGGACTGTGATATATGTAAATATAAAAACTCTGAAAAAAAGCTCGTATAGGTATAGGTTTAATGAATAATGACATACTGTGCAGAGTATTACTACTAAAATAAGTTGTATCCCATTAACAGAAAAGTACCAAACAAAATCTTGATTGAGATTTAAAAATGAAATAATAATTAAATGCTAAAACTTTTGAACTCTTGAGTAAAACATGACTGTATCAGTAGGTAAATGAATTATTATATTAATAAATGGATGGTCGCATTTTAAAAGTGTTTTCGGATCATGTATTAAGCTCACTTTTTCAAGAACAATGCCTGCAACACAGATACTCGTATTTTATTTTTTTATTATTATCCTATACCAAAATTTTGTAAACTGCCACCTTTTTCCTCGCATCCCAGCACTGTTTCGATCTGATTTATTATAGATCGATACCCACGGAATATTTTTATGAAAGCTTAAACTATCAGCATAATATAAAAATGACATCACATAACACAAACAAAACTTAAAAACTTAGTATCATGCTACTCAAGTAATTAATTATGAAAGAGCTATTTTGAGTACTGCATATTAAAAAAAAATATATATAAGCTTCACTGATATTTCCATTTATATTCTAATAATTACTTGAGAATCAGTGTGTATACTCTCTAATCTATCTTCTATGCCTACTAGCACAATAGACTTTAATTATAAATTTTTAGAATATTGGAAACATTGGGGATTGCACAGTGTAAACATTTAACCACTACCAAAACTTATGAAAAGTATTTAGAGAGGAAAATAGTATATTTTCTTTTAACAAAAAATATCCAATTTTTGAAAAAAATACACAATTATTGCTGTTTATAAACAATGTTTTTCCTTTTGCAGGAAACAGCTGATAATTTTTTTTTATTGTTTTCTAAATAGTATTGAAAGTTTGTCTTTTTATTATAGATTTCAAGGTATACTGTGCAGGCCGACATGTACTCTCCATGTGAGAGAGTGTATTGTGGAACACAGACTTGAAAGTTATAGTTTATTATCACATTGTCTTGTTTATGCACAAAGAAATGAAACATGAGCGAGTGTTTGATTACCCCTGGGATGGTTTGGAGGGAAAGTACTCAGAACCTGTGATATACAGAATAGTTCTATGGGGTAAAATATGTGAAGAGCTAACTGTACAGTGCACAGAGAGTTTAACAATTTTGACTAGAATCTGGGACTGAAATTCAAAGCAAAAACAAGAATAGCCGGGCAGATTTCTTTTTTTTGGGGGGGGGGGTGAATTATTAATTGGATTTTTGTATTCCCAGTAAAGAATAATAATGCTAAAATAGAAATTTAAAGGGAATAAATAACACAAATTTCAAGCTACTACTGGAAGAGAAACGGTGCATCTATAACCATTACTGAATCTTTTGTCTTCCATGGAATCCAATGATTTATAATTTAAAAAGTTTCCAAATTTTTCCTTGAATTACGATATTATGCTTCATACCGATGTTTTTTACTGCAATTAGTAATGGCTAATTGTATTCACTTTAGTCATGTATTTCGATCATGAGTAACATTACCACCATAATTCTAGGATCTGAATTATTCTATATTACCCATTAATAATTACTTGAGTAGCATTGGTTACAATACTTGTTAAAACTATTAATTGTTAATACTACCTAAAACAACTGTCACTCGCATGCAGTTAATCATAATACACAACATATTTGAGCAATGGATGGTTAAAACTTGATTAAGATTTAAAAATGAAATTGTAGTTTAATGCTAAGCGTTCTGAATTCTTGAGAAAAATATGGCTGTATCAGTAGGCAAATGAATTATGAAATAAATAAAAGGATGGTCACAATTAAAAAGTGGAGGTGGCTCAACAAGCCCACTGCTTTCAACAATAGCAACCAAGCCTGCAACATAGACGCCATGCACACTTTTTTGAAATAGCATAAAAAAACCTGCATAATAGCTGTAATAACTGGTATTACATAACAAAAAGACATCACAAGTGAATGTTACTAAAGTAATTTTTAAGACTAATTTTTAAAGGGATTCATATTGAGTATTGATCACCAATGCTTAAATAAAGGTAATGCAAATATAAAAAAAAGTACAGTAATGGTCCTCTGTAAGTATGTTATGATCACTTTAGGTCAAGAATATTACTAGATTATGTTGCTATGTATTCCTATCAGTTTCTAAAATATGTTATCGTTTTGATAATCGACTCTATACATGGTAAGTTTGACAAAATTTAATGATATTTCCAATTTATTGATCTTTATAAACCCTTACCAGAGTTGTAGAAAGAGAAATTCAAAGAGTACAGCAATCGAGGTAAGAAGTTTGTTAAACTTGCTTGACTGTGTAAGGGGCCTTAAGACATTAACTTTATTGCCACATTTAACCAATATTTGTCTTAAATCATATTCTCGAGATTCAATAGCTTTTCATGTTTTTAAATTTGTCTTTCATTGGCGTAAGCTGCAGCAAATCTCAACCAACAGGTGTGAGCATTTGTTGGTTGAATCGTAGTTGATTGAAATTATTGATAATATTGAAATGTTTGTTCATAGATAGTTGTATTTATGGAGGCAAACCAGAGAGACTTATGAGTTAAAGTCTCCATCTTTTATGCATTCCCAAACAAAAATGACTGTTGCCATTCTTTTAATCCCAGTCCTTTTATCTACTTTCTCATCTAGAAGGGCATAGGTTCATGAAGATTAAGTTTGTTTATTAAAAAGTTATCAATGTAAGGACTGCTTTTGTTCTTGTGCGCCATATCTTATCACTTTAAGGCCAAAGATGATATAATACATTTTTTTACTGCAGATATCAGAGTATTGTTGTACAATTTGCTGCAAAGAGTAAAATTTAAAAAAAGAACTCATCTTATTCGTGGTTTCAATGGATATATTTTTTTTCTACCCTTCTAGATTGAATAAAGCACTTTTATATCTTATAAATGCAATCCATTGATCTGAATAAATGACAGTATTTATCTGTTCTATATGTATTTTTTTTCAAATTGATGTATTAAATGATTTTTTTGGTTAGAATACCTTAGTTGTTTTATGATTTGGTTTAACCCATATTTTTTTTAATTACCTGTCATGAATGGAACTACCTCGGAAATGTAATGTACAGTAGAAGTGGTGTTGTTTCCATTGACTTGTTTTCAATTGGACTGGACAGTGTTGATATTTGTGGTGTTAAGGTTTTATGTATTTGCCATATCATTGTTCTGTTCATAATGGTAAGTTAAGATATTCCTCTAAAATGTTATTGTCACAGTTCACTATAATTTGTATTAGTTATTTGTCAAGCATAAGTATTCAAACTAATAAAGCCTAAAAGGTTTGATTCCTAATTGTGAATATTTATTTCCTACTTTTTTATCTATCTGACACGAATTACCTTTGGTGAATGAAGGTGGACTAAATTATCAACCCAAGACATAGTCCAAGACTTAATTTCTAATCTGTTATCAAATTATATTAAGGGCTGAATGCATCATAGTGCTGGTGGCTAATTTGATGCCCTTCGAAGCGTAGGTACCTTTACGACAGTAGACCCTAGGTCTCAAAGTTACATATTGCATACCTGACTTCAAGAACTATTAAAAAAACAAGTACGTTTTGTACAGTAAAAGTTTTATAAAGTTCACAATAATAAGAATATCATTTAATGATGTACTTACCAGTGGCTGCAGCTGCTTCAGTGCCTTCTTCGTTTACCTCAATAAAAGCTTTTTGCAGGACTGCACTAATTTGAAGACTTTCATTGGAAATGCCAGTAAAGTTGGCTTGACCAGAAAACGCAGTCGGCATTCCCATCTAACAACAGATGAACACATATAATCTATTGTAGTGACCGCTAACTACCTAAGATAAATCACCCTCTACTCTATTGTATAGATTGTAAATTAATTTAAACTAATGTAAATAATATTACCAAACCACAAGTCAAATCAGTGTAAATATTGTAAACAATAAAAGACGTAGCTGCATATGAGCTCAGAGGCAGGCCCAGCAGGGGTAGCCAGTCAAGAGCCCCATCCGGGACTAAGGTTAGATTGGTGTTGTACCATCTTCTTCACCACGAATAAATAGAAATTACCCTCTTCTCGTACCCGCATATGTTTTCATATTTTAAAAATAAAACTTTAGGCGTCAATGAGAGAGGGGGAACTGGTTCACGGCACTGGAGCTCTGTAGAGGACGCGGATATAACTCAGCCTCTGACCTGCCTATATAAGGCCGAAATTCAAAGCTATTTCCATTCATTCGGAACCCGGCACCTGAAATGAACACTGCTACTGCTCTCTCTTTCTGCACTGGTGATTGCTGCTCTACTCAAACCATGGCTTTCCTATTCTCTGCACCTCTCTTTCCTAACCTTGCTATGTTTTAGTCTGGCGTTGTCAGACCCCACACCTTCCTAGTGGGATTCTCTGCCTTTGTCTCACTAAAGCTGGCACATCCTTGGAAGAGTCTCTTCCTTCCGGGGGACGGTCTCCTGGGGCCCTACAAACCTAGTAGCGTCTGCCCCAGTGATCCAGTCTGCCTCTCTCTGGTTCACACTCGCCTTTGGGATCCGGATGGTTTTCGCCTACCCTTAGCCTACCGAGTGTGAATTCATGGTCATTCCAAGACCACATAAACTACCTACAATACTTACCCTATACCTATTCTCCTGAACATGGTGCACTGTTAGGGCACATACCTATCAGGATGGAGTCAGATAATTCACCCCCTGAATAAGACCCGTCATGAAGCAATTGTCCAGGTCATACCCTATTCAACCCTCACTACGTCATTAGGGCTAGGGCAACTAGGCCCCCCTCGTGAAGACCCAACATCTATATTTATTAAGATATAATCTTAATTCATTAAGATATAATATATATTATTACGTTCTTCTAAAAATATCTTAATTTTATTTTTTAACTTTAAATTTTTTTTATTTTTATTATTTATTATTAGGTTCTATTAACAAAAATAATTCTGGCAAAAAGATGAATTTAATTTTACAAACATAAAAAAATAAACTTATATTAATTATATAAATACTTGTCTATAAATTCGATTTCTTTTCTTCTTTAATTCTCTTCATTATTTAAACAAAATTAATACTTCTTCTTCCGTTCTGCTTCAAGTCAACAACCACTAACCAACAAAGTTTTTAAGTTTTTCTTACTCACAATCTCAAGCTAATAATATGTATTACGGGCTGATCCCAAAACTAGAGTATGCAATGCTCAGTGTGTTTTCATTATCACAACCACAACTATACTCTGTTTTGTTTTTTCCTCCACTCTCAATTGTTTTTGTTTGCCTTCTTGATTCAAGGTTGGATTAAATATTTATATACAAACTCCACAATATCTAATATCACAACAATATATTGATTAAGATATAAAGTTGACCTTGATCTTCTTCCCTGATTTGCTACATAATCTTTTATATTGCTTTCTCCCAGTTATCAAGGAAAAAATCCACAAAAAAGATTAAACATAAGTTGACCTAAATTGTTTTCATAAAAATGTAAAAGCTTGACATTAATAATGTTAAATGACTGAATAAAAGATATTGTATTTAATCAAGAAGTTTTAACCCTTTGACAATATAGAGGGGTGTGGAGTACCCTAGGATTTTTTCCATTTCTGTAATTCCCAGCTGAATCCTGTTATTCCTGGCCATAGGAATCAATCTTTTCTATATTTTCCAGTCCTAGGGAGTAGCTCCTCAGGGTTTTTACATCAGATTTTAGCTATTTTTATCTTTTCTATTATCTGTTGTTTGAGGTACCCTAGTTTCTTATGAAACCATTTAAAAAGAAAAATAGCAAAACTCATTATTTCCCCCCCCCCCCAAAAAAAACGTTCATTTTTTAATGTGGTGCCCTAATATCACTTTGTATGGCAAGTTACATTTTAATTATTATTGTACATTACATTATTGTACATTATAATGATGCGTACCATTCCACACAAATTGAATATGCTTATAGTGTATAGCTAAAAGTTCTATCAAACTGACATTAATGCATATCAGTAAATAATTAATTAATGAAATGAAAATAAGAAGAAAAATCTAATAACTTAATTTTATAAATTTTAATGTTATATAAATCTGAAAAGAAGCTATTAAACTCATATTATTACTTTAATTAGAATTTCATTCAGTGGCATAGTTTTTTCGATCTTAAATCGTGGCATATACAAATCGACAGTTGTTTCATAAAGACTTGATAATTCTTCAGTCAAATCCAAGTTTGCCAAGTTATTCTCTACCTCTTGTAAGCCATCAATTTTATTTGGCAATATTATCATCATACTGAACTCATTCCCCTGTAATAACAGTAAGTAATATAGTTAATAACAATGAAATGATATTATAGTATTAGGCCTTCATTAATAGAACAACTTAAAGAATAGTTATATGAAAAAATAAAATAGTGACGGTCATTTCCTAGCAATTCAGAAATTAATGAGCTATAATAATTGTGAATTAAATAATGGATGTTAATGTGTTTAACCATTAATGTATGAAATATTTCAGCAGTGATACAGATTAAAATGGATTTTTATTAAAAAATGTATTATTTTGACTATTAAAAAGAAAAGTCTAGTATTCTCTTACATTATTATAACTATGTACTTTGAATATTAAATAAACTGTTATGTCTCTGCATTTAGTTCTTTGATCATTACATTAACTTTCATCTTCAGGTACTTGGGTGAACTAAATTTAGGATAAAATATAAAAACCCTTGAGAAAATTTATGAAATATATGTTACCATTACTGATTTTGAGTAATGACTCCTATATTATCTTGATTTTTAATCAAAAACCAGAGCAAAATAAATTATTGATAATGTACGTATGAGCCTGGTATATGTTATTGTGGGGTTTATTATTATTTAAGTATGTAAGTTCTAGTTCTAAAGTAAGTATCAGCTTTATTGATAAGAGCTGAAAGACCTCGGGATTTTTGGACTGATCCAACTTGTCATTGTATATAAGTTTTTTCTTTTCATTCATAGAGGTATGTAGGAGAGGTTTCATAATTTTATGTAAATTGCTTGTAAATAGTTTTGATGAAAATCCCCTAATTTATTTAAAAGTCCACTTATTAAACATCGTTACAAGCAATTAAGAAACAAAATGTTTTTTAAATGTTATTTTTTTTATTTACAAAGGATATAGGCAAAATCAATGTTATAAAATCTGTGATCCACATCTACTGGTTTTCATTTTGTACCAATGGCAGCTAGAGTTGATGTCAATTAGAGCCCCTACCCTTCTGTCATGGCCACTGTAGCGTTTGCCAACCATATATGTAAATTACCCTATACTCTGGTGCAAATAATGTATTATAATTAGATGTAAAACAGGCTTTTCTGGCAATAAATCATAGAGAGGTCGGTAGTCGTGAAACAAGTAACAGAGGGTCGAAGGTCCTGCAATAAAACCTGAGAGGATAAGCCACCTGCCCCTAATAAAACACACCCTTTTAGGCCAACAGTCATAAACTTAAGGGGTATTGGCCACCTGGGCATAATAAAAAACACCCTTTCAGCCGGCTCCGCCTTCCACTAGGAAGGGGAGATTATATTTAAATCAAGGAGTTTCGCCCTGTAGAGACACTCATCTCCAGTCTCTGCATCTAGACAGTCGCGATACTCCAGGGCCCCGGGGCCCTGAAATCTTCTACTAGTCTACTCTCTCTCTGCCACACCTCTGGGCAGTCATCCTGTCTCACAGCCTCTAGCCGACCTTCTGACGACTTGTACTATTACGCTGCCGATCTCCCGCCCGAACTCTGAAAACTGGTCTTATTCTTTATGAAACCTCTGAACCTCTCTCCTGAACACAGTGTATTGTCGGGACACATCCCTATCAATAAAATGGAGTCAGATATTAACGCCTACATGGAACATGGTCCATGTTATAAACTACAACAATCCACACTTGTCACCAGGGCTAGAGTGATTAGGCACTCCCCTAGTGACACCCCCCGACAGCCACGATCATTAGTATCTGTAGCTACTTCATTTTGAGTGGATCAACTCCAGATTCACCCTCACAAACAAGAAGAAAGAGAATCAATCACAGAATATGTTGCTCAACTGAGAAATTTAGCTGCTCTATGCAAATATAGTGGCGAGATGATCTTTGAAATATTGAGACATGTTTTTGTTGGGAGATTAATTAGTCAAAGCTTATTTTAAATTGATTATTTAAGGAACATAACTCCTCATACAATACAGTTGAGATTTCATTGGCCATATAAAAAAATGATCGATAATAAAGGAGATATTCTCGGTTTTGATATTGATAAATTAGGCGAAAGCAGTAAATTATCTTCAAATGTAAGGAATAATACTATTAAATTTCAGGGAAACATAAAAAGAGGCAAAAGAAATTTTAATTTCATGTCCAAATCTAATTTTACCCAGAGCATTGTTAGTGTTAATCTTATATTAATTAATCTCTCTTTAATTGAATGTCAATCTGTCTAGAAGTAAATACTGGCTCCCCAGTTAAAATGATTGAAAATAGTATATTTAATAATATTAAAATTCTCAAACTTAAACCTAATTGGGTTGAGATTGCATTGAAGCCTTAGTTGTTCTTCATATTATAGAAATTAATTCAGTAAAGTATTATAATGAATTAGCAAATATTCTCAATAGATAATAGATGATCAGGTATTTCAAAATAATACCGAACCTGTCGCAGGTGTAAATGGTCTACTTAAACCTGAAGTTAAACCAGTTTTTTTTTCAAATGCAAGAGCTGTACCAATCACTTTAAAAACAAAAATTGAAGAAGTAATTAAATGAAAGGAAGGTGAAGCTATTCCCTCTAGGCATCAAACTTCCCCCATTGTGCCTATATTAAAACCTGGTGATGACACGATTGAAACTATTATAGACATAAAAGACCTACCTACAAATACTACTGTAGTCAAAGCATTTATGGGCTTTATAACTTTCTACACTAGATTTGCACTAAACCTTGTCACACTTGCTGAGCCTCACATAAACTTACACCTAAACAAATCTATAAACTAAACAGAATTAGTGTAGACTAAACAACATGTAACAGTTTTAACTTAATTAAAAAGTAACTTACATCTGAAATAGTTCTAGTCAACTATAACCCAAATACCTTTGATACTGTAGATGCACCTCAAACTGATTTGGGTGCAAGCTTAGCACGCAACATAAATAAGAAGAAAAGACCAATCTAGTTTGGTTCAAGAATGCTTTTGAAAAGTGAGAAAAACTATTCTCAAATATGCAATAACCCAAGCAATAAAATAGGGAATTGGGAAATTTTATCATTATCTGTTTGGACAACACTTCAATTTAACTACTGAATCATCAACTACTAGTAAAAATCCTAGTAGCAAAGAGTTCAAAATTATTGTGACCTATTTGCTACGCTACCTCATTTTTCTTAAAATGCTTAACATTAAATACAGAAAATCTAAATAGAACTCCATAAATTACATCAATGAGGTAGTCTTTGCTGATGAAGTTGAACTATTCCTGATACAGCAATTTGAAACATTGCCTATCACATTTGCATACCAGAGAAATCTTAAGAGAACTGTATCCAAGACACTTATTAGAGGCGTTAAACAATAGAATATCCACTGTAGTTGACTATAACCAGCCGATACTACAAAATAATTGTACATTTTTTGGAATCAGAGTTTACATGCCAAACAAGTACTGTACTCAGATTGTACAGGAGTTACATATGGGCTAAGTAGGCATGTTAAGAATGAAGCCATTAGGTAGTTCAAACGCTAATTTCCTGGAATTGAAGAGTACATGTTAGGAATTGTACTTCTGCCTCATGGTCTCAAAAGGGTAGATGAAAAATTGATAAATAGAGAGCTATGTCATCACAGTCACTACTTTAGGCTGTAAAGCATGGGGAAGAGAAGGACATTGTTCCTGACAGCAAAGCCTGGACATTCCTAATAGTAATACATTCCTATTTTCTTTCCGGTAAGCACAAACTATCTAGTAAAAGACCTGCCAATTTATTTATTAGTAGGGACCAATATTCAGCCCTCACATGGTTACTCAAAGGAGGGAAGAATCAGGCGCTTGCATTCCTAGATTTGCGGATTCGCAAAACTTCCAAGAAAGAGATAAGGTAGCTGTAATAAATTACTCCTCTCCAAACGATAGTAATTGGCACTACTGTTAACAAAGCTAAGGCATACTATACCATTAATCTTGATGGACAATAATGGAGAAGACATACTTATGCAATTTGAGATGCAGAACGTGGGTCAGATCGCTACCACACCAGTTCCAACCTAAAGACATACAGTTGCTAATCGACTTACAATTATGCCTTCCCATAAAGACTCCACAGAGCCTACCACGATATCATCACACACATATCCCCTCCTAAACCCTTTATCAATGAACATTTACATCTGGCCCTTCCGATACATCAATGCCAACAAATCCACCTACATCTAGAAGCACAGATATTACAAACTCTTCACATACACAACTATATACTCCTAACACAACTTCTTTATTTTATATAACCACTCCTACATATCCATAAGCCCCTGAAGATCTCATAGGCTTCCTAAGGAGTTCCCATTGAAAGGCTAAATTTTTGACAGTTCTGTGGTGACTTTACCTCAATTTAAATTCAAATTTAAGGACTTAAGTTATTAAAAAACAATTTTTTGACTATTTGTCCCTGATTTTTGTAAACTTAGTAGTACCGCTTAGTTGTGTATCATACTGAGGTCAGTTATATTTTAAAATGAGTATGATGCATTGACACAACAGAGTGATGTAGAATTATTGTCTCTAGCGGTTAGAAAACCTGACTATAGGTTTTTGATTTCTTTCCCGCTTTTAATTACTAATAAAAGGTTTCTTCTTAGGGGGTTAACTTGGCCTTATGAGGTTATATGGGTAGCTGCTTGAATGTGAATGTGAAAACACCAACTTTGCTAGCTCCTCAGCAGGGTTGGCGAGAACAGTCATGGGCCCCCTACATGTACTTGGGACAGAAGTTAACTGGAAATAAGCATTATGATTCACTTCTATGAATCTATGAATTCTATATTAGACCTTTAATGCGTTAAATTCACATGTTATTAAAAAGTGCATAGCTACAAATACAACTAAAAATCATGTGAATAATATGAAATTGTCTGAATCTAGTCTAGTTGAAGTATTGTAGAGAACAAAAAACAACTCAATTTCTCATTAACTCACTGTTTATAATTTGTTTAAACCTTACCTCATTGTGTTTGAAAGCTACTTTATTAAATAATACCTACCATTATTATTATTATTATTATTTGTTCCGGCATTTGTGCACCGCGGCCTCACTGAGACCTATTGTGCGCCGTCCATGTCCCTGTCCTATGTATGTGACAGGCCCACGGCCTTTGCAAATCTGAGGATACTGAATGGATCGATCAGTTCACCAAAGTGAAGTATTGAATCAATACCTACCATAATACAGTAAAAAACAACATTTTTTGAAAAGAAATTAAGTTTTGTTAGGGTTAGAACTTAGTGGAATTTAAAAAAAAGTAATGAACTGTTAAGAAAATACACATAGAATATATTAATTAGTCAATAAAAATTAATAATTGTTAAATTGTAATGTTATTCTTAATATTAAGAAATATTAAAGTTATTATTATTAAAGAATATAATAAGAAATATTCAAGATAGATATATAAAATTAGATTACATTTGCTATTAGGGATTAGATTCCGCATGAGGGAAGGTAAGATTTAAAAAGTGACAAGTGCATGCAGGGTAAAAAGCTACACTGTCGGCTGAGAGTTTATCTGCCTGGGCTCCTTTATATGCTCATTTCATGTTGCTCCCATTGTGGTAAACTTGGCCTTTACAGCCTTCCAATGGGATTTCCAACTGTTTTAGCTTATTAAAAATAAGCTCAGCAATGGCTTCTACACTGTTTTTTGAACAATCCGTGAAGAATAGCAGTCTTTCTTCATCTTGGTAAGGTTGGTTTTCATTTTCAGTCAAATTAATATATCTTATAAGAAATGCAGTCTTCGATTTGCGAGAAGTAAGGTGTTGCATCAACTATTAGAGTATAGTACCTAATGCCTTCAGGGAGTGCCGACGAAGAATGCTGTGCCTGAGGCAGTGTGTTAATTAACATGTAGGATATTAATCCTACAAGGTAAACAGTAAAATTCTTTTTAACTTGGCTTTGAACAAGCCAATCTCATATAATTATTTCGCCACAGGTAAATTTATTTTTAAATACTGAAATTGGCATGGAAAACCCTGAAGAGTCTTAGAGGAAATGTTCTGGCAATGGAAAAAGGGGATATTTTAATTCTCGACTAGCATCAAAACTAGGGTTGCTAATATTAAAGTGTCTGCATGGCCATGGCATGCGTGGGATGCCGCAGACAAAATATGGTCTGCCAGCATCATTATCAGTACCAGCTTTATTATAAATGACAGCTTTGTTTAGTTTATTTTCATTTTTTACAGTTTATTTTTAGTTTATTTACAGTAGGAGGTAAATATACTGTAAAATTACTGGTACTGTTACTTTCTATTTCGACTGAAGCCTCAAATGATGGTAAAGGTAATTTAAAAATCTTCAAGAGACAGCTGATCTTTCTTTGACTCCTTTTCTTTCAACTCTCTGTCATCTTTCTCTTTTCTCTTCTGCGCACTGGATTTGTGCTTGTAGCTCATTGTCACTCATTTGAGTTGAATGAGCACACACTAATTTCTGCAAACCATAAATTATGGACACATTACACAAGGCATACTTAAATGCCCAGCAAAATTTCACAGCTAAAACTGCAACGACTCGCGAACACTAAAGCTCCGACTAGTACTAACAGGCAAAGACAACTAAAATAAAACCTCCGCACTCAGTGCACATTTAACTAGTCAGTTCATCAGTTGTTTGCAGTGTTGCACGTTCAGGGATATTAGAAAAAATCATATTAACCGAGTTCAAAGTAAACAAACCAAGATAAATAAACAATAAGTCAATTCCAGAGTGAACAACTTATAAGTTTAACATAAAATATGGATTCTTACTCTATAGGTAAGCCTTTCTAAGATATTTGAACTAAATTCATACAAAGTTCTAGTCAATTTTTAAATAATTTTTTTGCAATTGAGTAGAAATTGAAATAATGATCACTAAAAAATCAAAATCTTAAAAAGCTATAACGTTCTTGGAACTTCTGAGAACTTCAGAAAATATATATTTCCTTTTTATACAAGGCATGTATTTTATATATAGGTATACCAAATTCAATCACATAATTTCGCATAGTAATCACTCATATATTGTTCATTTTGGCTGCAAAATATATAAAGGAATGGCCTCTGTATTTATTTAAGGGACCAAAAAGTAATTAATAGACCAAATCAGGATTGCTGTGATATCTTGTATGAATATGTATTAAAAGAAATTCAACCTTTAGGACCCTCCTAAATGTCTAAGAGAAGAACTACTTCAATCCTTACATTTTTCAAAGGTTTAAAGCCACACTGGATTTAGTACAATCGTAGCTTAAAGCTTGTAGGTTAAAACTTGAAATAAAAAAGTGGCATGACCTGCCAGTTGCCAAAACAAACAAATTGCTTCTAGAAAAAAACAAATTAATGACAGGTATCGTTCAGAAACCAGGCTGCTGAAGTTGTCACAAGGAATTTAAAAAGTATCACCAGGAATTTTCTAGAAAAATATCAAGATCACATACAAATTACCTCCAACAAATTTTTGCTGTTCTAAAGAAGTATTGGAACTTATTCATATATCGAAGATCCAAGACTTGGACATATTAAATTATATGCCATTATAATTTATAATAAAAGTACAAATAATTTTGACCTATAAAGCATTTAATTAATTAACATTGACTTTTGTCCTGCTAGATTGTGTTTACAGCCCTCTGTGAACCGGGCGGGCCCTGGATTCTGGCCCCAGTACCCCCCCCCCCTCTTACTGGCCCTGCTCCATACCCTGCACACATTATCTACCAACTATGGCAGCATCCTTGGTTGGCCTTATATCTCAGTGAGTTATTTTTATAGCTATAATACTCTGTAAAAATAAATATATATTTATGTTTAGGTGATTCATATAGTGTAAATTATGCTTGTAAAGTATAATTTTACCATAATTATTATAAGAACATTTTATTTAAGTAATGGTGCATACATATTCACTTACCGAGTAAGGTACTTCAACAATCTGGGCATTTAGTTTTGGACTATTTTTGTAACGCAACTTTTTATCAGTCATCGACATCATTTTGACGTTGACTGGTGTCTTAGGAGTAACATAAAAAGGCATGTCAGTGGTCAGATTCTTATTAAACTGGGTTTTCCAGTTAGCCTTAAAGTGAACAGCATTGACCAAAACTAATCTAGTCAACGAATCGATCAAACCTATTGGAAACAAACAAAACATACCCATGTCTTAATTTAATCTGGAAATAAATTTTACCAATTATATCCACTGTTGAATGGTTTCCCATAATAAACTTATAATTTAAAAATAAAGAAGTCTTAAACATAATAGCACATTGTATCATATTAATAATAACTTACAATTAATGTTATAGAATTGGTGAGAGGGAGAGTAAGTGAGAGAGAGAGAGAGAGAGAGAGAGAGAGAGAGAGAGAGAGAGAGAGAGGGAGTGAGAGGGAGAGGGAGAGGGAGAGGGAGAGAGGGAGAGAGAGGGAGAGGGAGAGAGAGGGAGAGAGGGAGAGAGAGAAAGAGAGGGAGAGAGGGAGAAAGAGGGAGAGGGGGAGAGAGAGAGCGAGAGGGAGAAGGAGGGAGAGGGGGAGAGAGAGAGAGAGAGAGAGAGAGAGAGAGAGAGAGAGAGAGAGAGGTGAGGGAGAGGGAGAGAGAGGGAGAGAGAGGGAGAGAGAAACATAATATGTGTCCATGCCTGCTTATCACTACAAAGATGAATTGTTAATGTGCCCTTTGGTACTTAATTAAGCACGCTGTTAGGTATCGGTAAAATATTGTACTGTAATGATAATTTTAATTAATATTTATTAAAAAGATAGTTAAGTTTATTTTATTATTACCATTCAAGTTGTTACTAAATGGTTATTACATGTTCCAGAATCCTTCCCAACCTTATTTACAAATTTTAATATTAATGTTTCCAAGTTAAATAAGACACTTTACCACACAATAAAATATTAGCAAATTAAAATCAGATAACTTTCAAGGTAATCATAATAAAGATTTTTATTTACACATCAAAAGTTATTTTTATTTATTTATTTGTGCAAACCTTACTCTAATTGCAACAGAAATTTTTAATTTAACAACAGATGTTTAGTTCTTTTATGAATGTTTCTTTTGAGAGAAATATTTGCTCCTGAATTGAGTTGATTTTATCTGCTATCGTTTTATTGAAATGTTTCAAAATTCTTCGTAAATCATTGAGCATTGTCGCTCAATGTAATATTTGTTTGTCGTAAATATTTAAAATGAAAAATATCGATGAATATTCCCTATTACTGTTTTATATATTTGATATAATAAAAGTTTTAAGATTTAATGTATATATATATACCTGCAGGGATCAGGTCTTTAATTTTGTGATTGGTATTTTCTTCAGCCCAAGAATTTATTTCGGTCCTCGACTTATCAGGGTTCCTTAGGAAGTCTTTTACTTCGACATCTGACTTAAAGTAATTGTGGGTTAGTGCTTGAAAATTAGGGCACAGTTTGAAACTTTTTTCAATAAACATTTTTGTTGCCAGTTTCATTACTGAACTCTAAAAAATTAAAAAACATATAATTGGCAAAGATAATACTTTTCTATAATCAAATTTTAAAACATGCTCCTTTTATTTGCATTGTTCTAATAAATCATTAAACATACATTATTTCCCTTTTACTGCTGTTGCTTATATAATTTGATGGTTTATGAAATATCATAAAAAATAAAACTGGGTGGTAAAGAATATAATTCAGTGTAAGGAAATATAGTTTGTTAGAAAGAGTGTTATTTATATTTACTAACCTCTAGTCCCGTAATCAAGGCTTTTTGACCTTCTAGTGCTTTTTCATTGTTTTCAGGGATATAAAAAACCTTAGCTATTTCAGAAGCTGTATTTCCCTTTGCACCAAAGTATACCATTTGCATTACTATTTGAACACTAATCGGTGATACTATTATATTTTCAGAGCTACTTCGCAAGGCCTTTAAAGAAAAAATTAACTTTAGTGTTTTCAGTAGTTGAATCGATAGATTTCCATTGTTTAGTTTGATAAAAATACCTGATACAAATTTAAAGCAAATTTATTTGCTGCTGCCGTAACTTCTTTTAGTTCACTTGAGCTCATACTGGAATCGGCCATAAGCAAAGCCATTGATAACACTGTAAACAAAAATGATTCATTAATTTAGAATTGATTCCTTATATGTTTTAAATGAATGTTATAATACAATGAAGAATAAACACAGTAAGCATAAATAAAAATTGACAAATTAGAAATAATCTCATAAGTGCTAATATTTTTCAAAGGCAAGACTAAAAATTGTGTTAAAATGGGTGGTAGATTGTGTATTATTAACAATGCTTAACTCCCGTTTCTCTAAATACTGAAAATTACAAAATTCATTATTTTCATTGGACACATGCACCACAAATGAGTAGGGGGAAACAGTTGCAATCGGAATTTAGATTGAGTTAACAATTTAGTTAGAACAATTTAGAGCTAAAAGGTAGTAAATCAATATTGAATTAATTTTGTTGAACTTTGATACATGCTGCTGTACAAACTGTGAAATCAAACAAATTTTTATAAGTAAGAAATGGTTTAAAACACAATGTTATTATCATCTATAACTTTTATTCCATAGGTAGAGCTTTAAATTAAAATAATTTAATTTTATCAACGGTTGCTTTGTTGTTTTGAATTTCATATAGTTTGTAGTTCATAAGTACAATAATTTATTTAGTCATTTATCAAAAGGTCCATTTCAGAGTTTTCCTATTATGCTGTATGACAGCTAAGCTTTGAATTTATTCATAGCATTAATTCAGGCCAAGATAAAACTAAAAACAGATTCTCTACAATTTTTAGTGCTAAACCACTCCAGGAATATTTAGTCATTGGCAATTGATTTTGATTCCATAGTCAAGTGGTTAGTTAGCATGCTGACAAACTTTGGAGAAACAGATATGATCTCTGGCTTGGGCTGAAGGGTCTGGTTAGGATTAATTCAAGAAGATAAATGAATATCTGTGCTAATAAAAATGTACCAAATCTGATTAATTTAAGATTGATATGTAACATCTAGTACTGATCATAGTAGCACCACCTACCAACTGTGGTGAAAACCTTCGGTTGGCCCCTACATCTTCATACCTAGTTTGCCATGGATTTTTTTTGTGACCTTGAAATATTATGAAATATAGAATTTTTTGGAACTCATGTGCACCATGGAATCTGACATTGAAATAATATTCACAGGGTGAAAAAATTTAGACGAAAAATCAAAGGGTGACAAGATGTAGTATACTACTTGGTAGGATAAAAGATGTACATTAGCAAAGTAGAAAGTTAGTTAAGTATATAGAATTTCTATAGCAAAAATAAATAATTTTGAAAAATCAAGAAGAAAATTATTCATCTAAGGAAAATATACTTTAATTCATTAATTAAAATTAATAAAATTAAATAAACTTGGTAATATAAATAAAATTGAAATTTCGGTACAAGGTTTGCGTGCAGAAAGGTTCAAGATGAACTCCCAAGATGAAGGTGGAAGGCCCCACCTTTCAAATTAGAAGCTTGAGGTGAGAAAAGCCAGATGGACCAACCCACTCCTAAGAGGAACACTCAGAGCATAATTTCCGCCAATCTAGCATAGGTACGAGATGGCACTACTGCTTAGAATCCAGATAAACTTATATGATAGATCAGATGATCGATGCTCTATTGTGAGGATGAGGGTACTGCAGAGAATAGCATTACCATAAGCAATATTATTGATATGTATAGTCATAACATTGACACAATCATCGTCATCGGCACCATCAGGACATGTCAGAAGGACAAAAAACCTATTAAAATCGGATCAGACTTGCAGACAAAGCTATTCCTATTTCTGAAGGTTACAGTACAGAGATGGATTAAATTATGTAAACTGTAACTTGTAAAACAAACTTTGAAAATAATGGTTAATGAAAATAAAGAATGACCTGTGGCTAGCTCCTAGCTACTAGGAGCCCTTGGCCAGACTGTAGCAAGTGAAGCCAGTTTTTATTGGCCAAAACAAATTCTGAAAAGCAAGTTTTGATTGGCTGCCGCCTGGCTATATAGCCCTGATTCTGGGCTGAATGGCACTTTAAGTAAGCGTGGGTCTCACCGGATTTCGCACTTGCTAACTTGTAGCTGTGTCTCAAACTGGTGATATACAAATGTGTCCTCCGTCCAGCTCTGATGGTTTCCCGCTAGATACTCACTTAACTGACAATACAGCTAAATGTCTCCAGCAATCTCAGAATGGTATCATGAGAAAAGTGGTCAGACATACATCTCTCGAGAGGTTAAAGAAAGCTGACCTGGATTTCGTTTGTTAGTTTTAAGTTTTTATAAAGCATAAAGTGAACCCCTTCGACTTTTTTAAATGTATAGAGGCAGTGTATAATGTACACATCATTTAATCAATCACAATGTAGACATATTTCAAATTTCATAAAATGAAGGCAAGCTACAGTACATATAACCTACAGGATCTATTGTACATAGATTCATGAATAAAGAATCTATATTTGAATTGTATAATTTTATAACAAGGGGATATGGTAAAAAAAATTTAACCTCTGCACCTCTCCTTCCTAACCTTGCTAGCTTTAGTGCGCCGCTCTCAGGCTCCACACTTTTCCAGTGGAATTCCCTGGCTTTGCCTCGCTTAAACTAGCACTCCCTTGGACAAAGGATTTTCTAGGGCACCACCACTTCCAAGTGGCACTCCACCAATGGTTCAGTCCGTCTCTTTCCGGTCCACATTTGACCTTTGGGACGGCTTTCGCCTAAGCTAAGATTCCGAATGTGAGCTCCTGGCACTCCAAGACCGCGTTAAAATATCCCCAATAACCTAGCCTATATCTACCTCTTCTCCTGGACACAGTGCACTGTCGGGGCACACGCACCTGTCAAAAGAAACTGGAGTCAGATAGATCAAATATGTTACCCATCACCAAGCCATTGTCAAGGTCATAGACCATCTATCTCCTTCTCAGCCAACAAGGAGTTTAAGTCTTACGTCGTGACATATCAACAACGGTCGGTAACGGACCAACCAATACGATTTCAAAACGTCCATTAATAAATTTGATGAAAATGTAACAATTGAATATGTAACATTTGATTATAACAAGATACGTAACATTTGAAGATAACAATTGAAAAATGTAAAATTGATCGGCATAAGCTGATATTCTACAAATCAATCCACTCATTAATAAATTCACGGCTGCAAAGAACTCCAAATATTTTTTTATAGTTCTCTTTATTGTATTTTCACTGTAAACTAATGTGGAATATACCTTTAATGGTTTGACACCGTAATGTAATTAATTCACATTGTTGGATCTCTGGATGGAAAGATTCATTCATGAAATTTTTATTGCTTTGCACTCTTAAAAGTGTTCTTAACCATAGAGGGAACATATAACTTTAAATATTTAATAGCCTTTGGGTTGGCTGACATTTACATTCCACTTTTTGACGTGAAAACGCATTTAAAATTGTTGGAGTACTAGTGCCACCAAAGTTGTGACGAAATGAAGCTGTCTTCCTTTTCGCTGTAAATTTTGTATTGTGTATTGTATTGTCATGTTGCATTTATGTTCTAAAAATTAAAAGAGGGTGCTTTTCTCCACGTGGGTCTGGGGATGACTCGATACCACAAGGTATCGATCGATATTTTTACTTGAGTGTAGTCGTTTTTTACTTGAGCCTAAAAATTCTGAAAAGGTTACACCTATGTACTTTTTTTTTAAACGAGTACTTTTCTAACGATACCTACCATTATGAAAAGTATTGATGCCAAAAAGCACGAACAAAAGTATTGATACTTTAATCGTATCGAATCATCCCCCGTGTGCCAGAGCCCATGCGTTTTCTATCGTTGAGGGGGAAGGCTCGCTTTGTTCGCGCTCCAGGCGAACAAAGAATCAGCCATAGCTCGATAACAGAACGAGATAGACGTATTGCATGTTATGCTATGCAGGAAAAGGAGCCATATATCTGTAAATTTGTTCATATTATTGTTCATTTGTTTGTAAAAAAGTGGTTTTGAAAAAAAAGAAAAGAAAAGATAGGTGTATACTTTCAATATATTCGTGCCGAATTATGTTATAATAATAGTAATAATAATAATAAATCCTTTAAAATTGTTTCGGCACTGTTCCCTAAAAAATATAGAGCCATAGAAAACGAAAAGTTGTCAAAAATCACAATAATTCGAGCAGTGGAGCTAAAATACAGGTGAAAGATGTGTCTTAAGAAACAGGAACGGTCCGCATTAACTAAACCATAGTCGAGGAAATCGAACGGGGTCAAGACAGCGTAAGCGCATGGGAGTAATGAATTATAACAGGGCGAATACGACTGAGTTCAAATTCTATAAGGAGGATAGGACCTCGCTGATGATCAGAAACAATGGATATACGTAACCCCTGAAGTTACTACACATTTGCCAAAAGCAGATGACATTTTTTCCTGAGTGGCTCATCTCACCACGAATACGATATATGCAAGAAAATTCATGCGTGGATAGCTACGGAATCATTGGAGAAATTATTAACATGCCCTATTTATCGCCTTGTATCTCACGTAATCACTCTTTTATCTTTGAAATAAATGTGTTTAAATAAATCTATCACTGTCAATACGCAACCAAAACCCATTATCACCAACAAAAACTAAAAAAGGCTGCGGTAGTAATCTAATACAGCCCCCCATCCGATATTTTTAGACACATAAGGTTATTACATTCTAATAAATTATCTGAATTCTTGTATCTTTAAGGCTCGGATCACTTTTACGAACACAGGCTCTGCTGTGTAACCTCTGGCAGACGAATGTTATTGCTCCCTACCTCATTCAAAGTAAATTTTGTCTACTGGGTTTCGGAAATTGTTTATGGCACCCAACATATCAAATATTTCACAATAAGGTTTTTTTTTGGGGGGGGGGGCAATGGAGTTACATAGATAACGCTCTCCCACACCATTAAACCGGGCCAAATTATATGGGCAACAATAATTATGAAGTTTGTGGCTGCAGCTAAGCGCCGGCAGGGCGGAAGATGGCTGGATGTCAATGATGAGAGCGTTAAGATACACCAAGGGTATCATGATTTTGTAACTTGTTTCTAAAACTGTGGCGATACTTTTTTTAACAATTTGGACGTCCCCACAGAAACAAAATGAGTTGCTTGCGTATTATTTTTTAAATAGTATCCTGTTTAATTTGAGAAACATAGTCACATTTATTGGTTCTCCAACCACTTTTCTCCACTTATATGGTATCGCATTTTCGTATCAAGGTAGATTAAATAATGTATTTGAATATATTAAAATTAAATTATAAACAACAGATGTTATAAAAAGAAATTACCAAAAAGCTGGCTAAAACAGTGATAATAAACAAATATTTCTATTTTCGATTTTTTAGCGATTAATTTAAACCATAAGTATATAACCTGCCTGATAGAAATAAGGTGAGCTTAGCCATCTTGTCCTAGGTTGGCACCTCACTAATGTGTACTGAGGAAACTTATTCTGTAATCCACTATGCTTCTGGGAAGTATATTACAGTAATCCCCTCCCCTCACTCCCCACCACCTCCCTCCCACTATCCTATGCTTGATTGAAACTTGTTCTCCTATAGCATATTCAGGGAAATGACCTTGGAATTCTGTCTTCTAAAAGATCGAAGAAGCTTTCTGGTTAGTTCAAACAGAAGCACCAGGACTATGGGATGTTTATTTATTTTCTCTCTTATATTATCAAATTCAACTAAAAGGGTCGGGGGTTCCAGACCCTCAAGACACCCTGAATAAAATGACATTGCAAAAATTCAAGTAAGGTGTAATGAATGACACAATTAAGACTTTATCGCGTCTATAAAAACAATTTTAATTAATTTTTCTAATTATTATCCACTAAAGCCCCCAACACTTATTATTAGGAACCCGATATATTTAATCATACGTCATTCTCGACATGATTGTAAACTTTTTATTTTATTTTTTTCAAGTAATTACTTAATAAATGAACCTTGGCAGTTTCCAATAAGGTTGATTTAATTTTTGAATCTCTGGGGTGTCAAGTAAAAGTTTCATATAGAATATAGTATCCTTTTTATGAAACTGGATTTGCCAAAAAAAAAATGTGAAAACTCTTTCGATCAGTTTTAATGTCTTTACGTTATTGAAGTCCATTCAAACCCAACTTATAGCAAATTACTTGTCTGGAAGGCATGATCTTTGATTTCATACCCTGCACAATTCGATAGAAATATATTAAATTTTTTATTAGTAATAAACTTATTAATGACTATACGCTTTTTTTTATGAGTTTGGTTTTGTATCTATAAATAGATCTAACATCTAAAACTTTATGTCTCTAAAGAAAAGCACTGGCTGAGTTAAAATTGCAAATACGATGCTAATGACAGTTTTAATGACTTTTTGTAACAAGTCAAACAAAATGAAACAAAAACTACACACAGAAGGAGTCGTTTTTTTTTTTTACGAAACGTTTTTGTATATTAATTAATAAAGACCAAATACGATTTATACGTGGGGGTCTCCCGAAACCAAATTATGTGAATAATTAAATGTTTATTTTCATTATAAATAAAAAACAAAGCAAGTATGTTTTATTTATTAGTTAAATTGTTAAGTTAAAAGATTAATTTAAAAACTACTTTACGACAATTTTAAAGTATAATTCGTTAGGTAAAATATATATCCAACGAAATAAAGGGCATACAAAGTTGAAAAACAATTTTCAGAGATAGTCCAGGTGACGGCAGGGTCCGTTTTAGCTTCTACAATATTGAACTAATTATTGTGAATGGCTGTAAGGAAATCATCACAAGAAACATTTCAATTTTGTGAAACCACATCAGTAGTTGAAAAGTACATTGCAATAAATAAAAAACAAAATACAATAAAACCAGTGATTTCCTACTGTTAAGCTATCAGAATTTTACTTTTTTTGAAATTATATCACGTTAAAACCTTAGGGCAAAATATGAACTTTAAATCTTCTTAGCCATTACATGAAAAATGACCGGCAAGTTAGTTGATTTTCTTCATGATGCCCGTTATTGTATTATATGCCATATTTGTTTCGTAGAATTAGAAGTGTATTGAAATATACATTGAAAATTTTAGTTCGATCGTATAATTTTTACGAGCACCAGCTTTAAGAAAACCTTAACCTTGATAGATATTATTTCTTCGCTGTTTTAGTTTTTTTTTATTCCGCAAAAGGTTATAACTGGAGATAGCATCTGACCTTAGAAGGAAACGATTATACCATTTGGGAAAGATGTCTAGTTTGGTACTTGGCACGACATGATAACAAAAGAGTCGTCAATCAACTGGAAAACAGTGAACTTCGTTACAAATCATAAAAAAATGACTGCTATAAAAGTATAAGTCGAGTGCTGTACACATACTAATTAATTTTTTATTGGTTACTTGAAAAATACATTATTGTCTTCTGATTTATTGGGTCAACTTGAATTCTGATAAGTATTTTTTTTGACGCGTCGATCAAACTCATGGTACAAATTATTAAACTATTACCTGATTGTAAAAGATAGATCTGATTATTTTTAAATGAAGTCAAAACTAATCGTTTTTATTTCATTAATGAAATAGTAAAATTCCGCGGTGCAATGAGGGAAACGTAGCAACTGTGACTGTATATAGTTGAATAAATGAGCAGATCGACAGTAGACCCGATCCATTCCAATGGCCCTTGCTACTTACTTGCAAGATATAGAAATTAATATTTTAGAAAAAAACCTTTTAAGTCCCATAAAATCAAGCTGCTAACGTTAGTTATGCTTTATAAACTGCATTTTAGAGAAGAATATAATTATGTTATCACTCGTATAGAAAAGATTTAAATACAAAGAGCTGAAAATGGTTGGACATAATGATCATACATATATAGCAAGCCTTATCAATCAAATGATTATCATCTCTTGTTGCTATTAATACCTTATTTAGCAACCGGAGCTAGTGGCTGGAATATAAAACTTGAACTCGATGAGTAAATCTTACAGGCATGTGTTAAACTGAGTGTATTCATTGTTGCCTTGAGTCTCTCTTGAAGGAAGCATTATCTCTCAGATTACTCATTTCACTGAAGGAGATCTTATCAAATGTCAACACCCGCGCCATCACCGAACCATTCGCAAATTTATCGAAAAATTATTGCCCGATTGATTGTTACTGTACAACCCGGTTCATTATTGTGAATTTCCATTGTTAAAAAGCATGTGTGAATTTCTAGTTATCATAATTGTATATTATTGTGAACATATTTTTCTTAGGGTCTCAGCCCAGGGCCATCATATTGTAAACCTGCATAGATGAAAGATCTATTGTGAGCCATTCCAAGGTCTCACTAATGTTTGAATACTGTTTCCTTGCTATTAAAAGCTACGTTAAGTGTACATGGACTGGTCCTAGAATAGTTTAAACATCATATCGCTCATGAATATTGGTCATAACTCCGCTGCCATTGATATCAGGTCGGTCTTCTTTACATAACATGTTTTTCTAAAGACTATTACTGCATATTAAATATTCACAGGCTTGAATGATGAAGATGGGATTTTGATAGCTTTCCATTTTTGTCAGATGGGCTACGGGGCCTTTGGGGAATAGGGGCCCAGTGATATCTAGCATTGTTTTGGTTATTTTGCCACCTTTGACCTTTCCTGTAATGTTTTTATCTATATTTATGTTTACTTTGACCCGTCTTAGCGAATCTTGGTACCTGATAATATTTCAGTTTAGTTTGGCGATCCTGAAGGGAAACATCATGCCGTTATTTTATTTAGCTGCTGAAGTAAAAAGCAAAAAAAAAAAAGTAAAAAGTTATGAAGGAAAAAGCTGTTTTGTTTCTTCAATCTAAGGGGGTATTGCATAATGAAACAAATGTGTTCTAATGGTCATCAAATGAAACTAAAAATTATCTAGGCGAAAAGGATAGATGGAGATGCAACGTGAGAAGCTGCAAAGAAACATTTGGATTGAAATAAGGAACATTTTTGGAAAACAGTTATGATTTTATCTTTAGAGAATGGATACGGTGGAGGCCCACTTGATGAAAGATGTGTAGCTAACGTAATAGTTAATCCGGTTTAGAATGGCAAATGTTGAGAGGTTATAATGATTAAGATTGGCCACAGTCATCTTTCACCCCTTTCTGATCTTTTGATTTGATCAGTCCAATGGCACCCACTGCAAGATACTGCTATACTGACTGTACGGATATCCATACCATGGAATACCCAGCCTACAAGTAGCGAGGTCAAGTATTTGTTCTTAGTGCTTACAAAATGAAGAAGAAAAAGTGGACAAAGTATTGAATTTTTTAATAGATACTGAATTAGATGTAGAGATTTTTAAGGTGAGCTAGAAATAAGAAGTGATCCTCTGCTGTCATATTCTGCCCGTCTTCTGTCCCCCCTGGATTAGTCTGATTGCACTCCCGGCCAGGGAAATACTATACTAAATGTGTACGTTACAAAATATTCTTAGAAGGGCTTCAGCTATGGTATGAATGGTTATGATGAACATTGAACACACTTACTTAATGCCTGTCGGGTTGCCACTAGGGGAGTGCCTAATCACTCTAGCCCTGGTGGCAAGTGCGGATTGTTGTAGTTTATAACATGGACCATTGTTCCATGTCGGCGTTAATATCTGACTCCATTTATGATAGGTATGTTTCCCGACAATACACTATGTTCAAGAGAAGAGGTACAGAGGTTTCATAAAGAATAAGACCAGTTTTCAGAGTTCAGGCGGGAGACCAGCAGCGTCACAAGTACGAGTCGTCAGAGGGTCTGCCAGGAAACTAAAAGCCGGAGTGAGAGACTCAGAGGCGGATAAGGAGAGACTGGGCTGACGAGGAGTCTAAGAGACTGACTCACCGGGCCAGGCGGGTGGATTCGGAAGGTAGTGAGAGTCTACCTATAGTGCAGCCCCTAGGGGCCGAGGCCAGGTGTGACCTGGCCGACTTCAAACCCAAGGCCTAGTACTCCTAGGCTCCACTATAGGTAGACTCTCCCTACCTTCCGAATCCACCCGCCTCTTTTAGGCATCCCACACACCACATTCTTCTCATACATCCTTCAAATGGGACTCCTCCCAATGAAAGGCCCCCATCACCCAAATAATTTTCCTTTTATTATTCTTTCCTTTTAAGTTTTAAGTTTGAGAGCTAAAAAAAACAAACCGGAACCTGAAGTGAACGCAGTGTTCACTTACTAGAGTAGCAGTTACTGCTCTCTCTCTATGCACTGGTGCTTGCTACTCTACTCGAACCATGGTTTTCTAATTCAACTACCTCTGCACCTCTCTTTCCTAACCTCGCTATGTTTTAGTCCTGCGTTGTTAGACCCCACACCTTCCTAGTGGGATTTACTGCGTTCGTCTCGCTAAAGCTGGCACATTCTTGGAAGAGATCTCTTCCTTGCGGACGACGGTCTCTGGTGCCCCACAAACTTTACCTAGTAGCCTCTCCCCCAGTGATCCAGTCTGCATCCCTCTGGTTCACATTCGCCTTTGGGATCCGGACGGTTTTCACCTTAGAGACCGAGTGTGATTTTGTGGTCATTCCAAGACCACAAAAACTACCTATAATATATAATAATACCTACCCTGTACCTCTTTTCCTGAACATAGTGGACTGTCGGGGTAAACCTTTTAAGATCTTATGGAGTCAGATCAATACGAATAAGGTGCTCGCCGACTAGACCGACAGCAAATGTCAAATACCACAGGTTTGCCCATTTTATCTCTTACTTGACGCCCATCGGGCAGCGGCCGGGTCGTAGAGACCTTAGCCCGCGGCGGGGGTCTTCCTCACAACCCGACAACGGACATTTCCAATGACGTCCAGCAGGTGCTAGTTGGGTTCTATCGTTGCAAACCAAATGTTTTAAAATAGATTTCTTCAAATAGTTGTAACAACAACAATTTTGAACAAAATATTGATTTTTTTTTATGATATTTATATTATATAGGGAAAGAGCTACTGGAATAGATGTTTAGACGTTAGAGTGTTGTTAAATATACTGTTTTTGGAAACCTTTACCGTGCCCAATAAATATTAATTATAACTGGGTTACAATTGGTAGAGGATATAATCAAATATATAGATAAATATGGATACTCCAAAGCAATTTTCTAGAAATTTGTCTGTTTCCATAAGAGGTAATGACGTCGCCGAGGACTGTAGTTGCCGAATAACTTCTATGGTGCATTGAGATAACAAATATTACACACTTCCTCAAGGCCTTACTTCTTATCAACATCTACTGTAATCTACTGTTGATGCAGGAGCTAGTAGTGTAGGAAGGAGAGTAGTGTCGAGAAGAAAAGGAAGATTCGCTCATCATAAGTATAAGTTTGGGGATGGTGACTACTTTAGTTTGTCTTAAGTTTGGGTTTTCTTTGTGTTAAAATTTTGACCTTTTTTTATTTCATTTGTAATGACATAAGTTGTTGATAAAACGAATCTTGCATGATAATCAATGCAATTAATAATTAAATAATAATAGTTAAAAAAAAATAGGTCGCAGCGATGAGCATTGACGCCTCGCCATGTATGGCGAAGCGCGGGTCTAGACCCCTTGGCCAGCAATTCGGTTGTCATCTATCGACTTTTACCAACTCTTATTACTGAAGCCCCGCTAGAATCTGGGTGTGGTTTGGCTAATATGGCTGCTTCTATACAAGCTGTGTAAGCAATGTGCCTAGAACAGTCAATGTATTTTTAAACTCATGCAATTGCACTCACGTGAAGAAGTGTCTCTCGTGTGAAGCTACACGTGATGGCAGTTTTCAACAGAAAAAAGTTTCTTCGACAAGACAAAAGTAATGTTGAAATGACGGAACGATATGGAGACGTTGTTACTGGAAACTAGCGCCTGCGCACGCTAATAATATGCGCTGAAACTCCGCATAGCTTGAGCCTCTTTACTATTACTTTATACTTTTATTAAAAATTATATCAATCATTGAAAATTTACTCGTGTAAATGGCTTATATCAAACACGAACATCCCGGTAAATAATATTAAAACTAAGATTAGAGTATATTTATGTATTTTGTCTTGTGTAGCTTTAATATAAATTTTTAATCTTAACAAGAAAAGAATGCTTTTTGGTTTTTGAATTTGATTGCAATAAATAAATTTAATCGCCAATGAATCAAGAATAGAAAAAAAAGATACTATCTTACCACGATATACGTTTTCTGATTACTTTACGTTTAAGACCATAACAATACTTCAGGTTTTTTTTTTCATGTTATCATATATTTCCTCTTAGCCTCTACATTTAATTTTGCTACATCACAATAATCCGATGTGTCGCTATTTTATAGTAAAATATAATTAAATGCAAATGCGTTTCATGATAGCTTGGAGTTTGGATTTATTTTTGGATGGAAAAGCAAGAGATGTATTTTTAAATTAACTGTTGCTCAATTTTCCTTGCAATCATACAGCACTTGTTAGTTGATAAATATCCATTGGTAAATATTAGAGGAATACATGCCTGATAATGAACTAAAATCGCAATCTCTTGCGGTAAGAAAAGTCGTGAACATCTTTTTATACTGAAGGTCAAATAATAGAGTGGTGAATTATTTGTTTTCAGTTTTACGTGACATATCGTATTCAGGTAAATTATGGAAACTCTTTACACAGAGTAGACGAATATGTGGGAATTACTGGAAGTATAATAAAATACAATAAATATAATAAATGTGGAAGTCTTCTAGCTCTGCCGAAATATTTGTACCAAATTTAGCTCTAATAAAGTTCATTACTTTTACAACATTTTTTGTCGTCGATCATGGTCAATATATTTGACCTTTTCAGTCTCAATCTTGTTTCATGTTTCATTGACACGGCAATGGTCAACATACTGCAAGTAAATAAAACATACCAAACCGTAAATATATCTGCTATTCACAAAGTAGATTTTTTTTCTTCTTTCAGCTATTAAATGCAAGATCGCATCCAACTTTGTTACTTGGACATCCAATACAGATTGAAGCTCGATAAACTCAATTACTAAAATGCTGACTTGTAATATATAACTTAGTCTTGGAGAATTTATAATATAAGATAACCTAATTTATAATAAAAGGTAAACTTTGGCAAGGGTTGACTCTTAAATGGTAAAACTTCAGTCTTAAGCGTTCACCAATCGAACACCGACATAAATACAACAGCACATGAAAAATGGGCCGGTTTCATTTGTTGTTATTTTTTTTTTTCAACTTTTACTCTCTTGATTTATCTAAACCATAAGTTAATAAACGACTGGAATGAATGTATGTGAGAATGTGAAATACATGCTTTTAGATATTTCAAAAATATATTTAAGAATATCAGATATCGTCTGCAGCTGCGGTAGGACTTCTGGGGGTTAGAAGAGACTTCAGCATACACATCATGTATTTGTTTATTTTTATATATTGTAAATATATAGATTTTTTTTATTTATATAAACTAGACAATAATCATTATTTTGAAAATAGATGCAAACAACAAAATAGATATTAATTTATCATTATTTTCAAAATTAATATACATTTAATTTATTGCTTCGTACAAAAAACGGTCGTAATAACGAAAATAGGAGCCCACCTCTCTTCTTTGGCAATAAAAATATTTTAATAATACGCTGGTGGCTATGAAGACCAGTCATCCCCCCTTAGGTGTCCCACGGACAGTTAGTTATTCATCCTGCCCATGGCCATCCTGCAGGCTAAACTAATATTTGAAAATTCTCTACCAGCAATCATGAATGGATTAAAATCCAAAAATATTCTATATTATATCTATATAACTCTGATAAGAACTAAATATGAAAAACGGAAGGAGTTAAATGCCTCAAAATAATCGCCACTATAACTTGTATTCAGGTCATAGCTATTCCATTCATACATTAGATTTTGATTCATCAATTCTTACATAACTACACATCCACAAATAACATTCATCTGTTATTACAGACAGGAGTTAGGTCACTAAATTTCACTGATAGTTTACTCTTTGATTATGCGAACAGCTGGTAATTAACTATAAATAGAAGAGATCTACTTTAAAACACTTGGTCTTCAACGATAGAACCCGGAACAGACCTCAGACCTCAGACCGACCAGACCAGCAACTGTTTGACGTCATTGGAAATGCCCATCTAACCTCAGTCAGTTAAAATTACTTGGGGACTGATGCGGGTTAGAGATTACTGTGAAGCACTAGCACTAAACACTGATCACTATGATTTGACCTTGATATGTTAGGCTATTATTTTTCTATACATTCGGATGTCATCATTCCGACGCTGGAGATTGATGGATACATTTTTGAATTACAGAAAATTTATTTTTACAGAATGTTCTTATTTATTTATATATTTGGTTCATAGCATTTAATCGAATGTGACATCGGACAAATCTAAAAGGTAACTTTTGGTTATCTACAATATTCAAAACTTCAAAATTAAAAAAAAAAAAACCCTCAAAAGTCAATAAATTTATCCAGTATCTGTAAAAAAACTCGATATTTCGTTCAATCTTTTTTCTTTGTTTTTGAAAAATTCTAAGTATATTTCGTTCCGGTCACATTCAGCATGGCCAGTCTCTTGCAGGGGGTGTAATCAGACTGACCAACCCCCAAAGATAGAGAAGACACAGTGGTCGATTTTGTGTTCAACACAGTATCTTCTTTTCTAGATGTCTTAAGGGAAGAGGACCATTCACTCTCGTCAGCTTTGGCATTTCTTAAAAAGGTTTTCTTTTTCTTTTTTTGCCCAGCTATCCTGCCATTTCCCATTTCCGCCCATATAACGCGTAAGATAAATTTAACGGTTTCACAAAGTTTCAGATTTTTCGCTTAAAAATGCAAAATAGTTATACATATACACATTTGAAGATATAAGAGAAAAATATTTGTATTAACAATTAACTACCCCAAGTATAAGCAAATAAGTTATAACACCGTCATTTTAATATTGGTCGTTCAGATTCATCGTTTGAATACTGCTTATTGATATCGTTATTTAAAAACAAATCTTTCTACAGATAATAGAAGATTATGGGATCATTAGATTGAAAATATGGGGGCAGACAATTTTCAATTCCCATGAAGTACTCTTTTGAAGGACCTATTTTCATAAAATGTGCTTCTAGTGTTTTGGCAATTTCTACCCTTTATTTATATATTTTTTCATTTCAGTTATTTAAAATGTCTGTTTATTTATTATCTCTTCGCAATTCACTATTGAATATTCTTTCAAATTCTTGGAGCTGCAGCATTTGAATTACATCCAGTTTATTTTTTGTAAAATCACAATTATGCCCCTGAAACACACCTGGGATATCGATTACGCTATCTATCAGCTTCAAGACGTCATCGACTGAGCCCCCGATGCATCGATCGGAGAAGCCCCCTTCTTTGAGGAAACCTCCGGATCACATTCTTCAACTGATTAGACAGCGTAACAATGTCAAGAACGGGTGGTTTAGCACCAAAAACAGGGACTTAAAAACTGGTTTTGAATGCTCTCACAAATCAAGTTAGATCGAGGTCGATCTCCGGTTGACTCAACCGAAGAAATATGACCCCTTCTACCTGCTCAGGGTAGGTCGATCTTCCCGCCGATAGGCCGACTCACTGCAGCCCCCTACAGGGGCCGGGGCCAGGTATGACCCGGCCGACTTCAAACCAATGCCTAGTACCCCTAGGCTCCACCATAGGTAGGCTCTCACTACCTTCCCGAATCCACCAACCTCTTTTAGGCATCCCACACCCCATATCCTTCTCATACTTCCTTCAAATGGGACTCCCCTTAATGTAAGGCACCCATCAATCCAAAATAATTTCCCTATATCCTATTTTTATAATTTTTTCGTCCAGAGATATAAGTTTTCTTCTCAACTTCTAAGGTATTTCTGTTTTTTTCAGTACTCAAGGTTTAAACGAAAACTTTTCTTATAAAAAAATATTATAAAGTATACAATAGTTTTTTTAAATTTATTTTCCTGTAGCTTTTTATTAAAAGAAATTTTATTTGAAACGATTTAATTTACACTAACACTCTATTCGCATTGAAATAATATTTAAAACTGAATCACATCACTCTTACATTATGTGAAAACTGTTAAACTTTAGGGACATGTTTGAACTTGCATAAATTGGTCCGATATTGTATG
Organism: Acanthosoma haemorrhoidale; assembly: GCA_930367205.1. Classification (NCBI taxonomy): domain Eukaryota; kingdom Metazoa; phylum Arthropoda; class Insecta; order Hemiptera; family Acanthosomatidae; genus Acanthosoma; species Acanthosoma haemorrhoidale. The sequence goes on from OV884011.1 coordinate 144,050,539, forward strand.
TTTCCTATAACGTGATTTCCTACTAAGCTCTCTCTCTTGTGAATTATGAAAACATATATCTATGAGTTAGACTATTGGAAATCCAACACCGTCTGTCTGAAGCAGTCACTAACGCAATGAAACCTTGAATACAATCTACACCCAGTCGCGTTATTACAGAGTCCAAAGGGAAAGGCCAAGACAATTATGTTTCGTTTGCCGGTGTCAACTATATTACGTAGTGTATGTTTTAATGAAGCTATAGTAATGAGCAGTACGCAATAAAAATTTAACAAAAAGAAATTTTCTTTATCTCTCCAACTTTTAAACTGTGGTTTGCTTCTGACGGTTAAGGTCACATGACGGTTTAATTAAGATGGTAACCCAAAAAGAATTTCAAAAAAACTCATAAAAAAAATTATTGAGAGCTTACAATAGTGATAGTGATTATTATTTATTATGTAAACATATTTTTTTGGGTCAAATAAAAAAAAGATTTTTATTAAAAAAAAAATTAGGGCAAAGCCACCATAATCAATATGCTGAAATAATGAATCACATTATACTAATAAACTAAATTATTATTTATTCATTACTTTATTATGAATTCAAAACAATTTTTGCATCTTTCACAGCATGAATAACTAAATATTAGTCTAGCGTCTTGCATTGAATCAGTAAAATAATTGCCCGTTGAACACACCACAAGATGCCAAGTGGCGCAAGCTATAATTTTGTATTATTTGTCTTGTTGTATGGGCCTGGAAAGCATCAGCTTATTATCGCTGTGGGTCATCAGCCTTTATTCGAGGTCAAATTAAAAGACTAACGATAAAAAAAACAACTGATAATCTCATATAGTTTTCTTGTTTTACTGCTGTGATAATTGCCGTAGCAGAGGTTTCTTATTAGTAGACCAGACAAACTTTCACTAATTCGAAAACGAATTGATATTTCAAGCCCTAAGTGAGAAATTTTACCTTGAGCCAAGAATGGTATTTTATGAGCCAGTGTTACATGTATTATATTGAGTGCATTTATAAGATCACTACTTATCACGGTGTATGTTGGGTTAAAACACAACTTAAACCATGAGGTATAAGATACCCCTTTCCCAAGGAGGATAATTACTAATGATAAACATCAAATCAAAGAAAGTGCTGTCCAATTTTATCACAATGTTTTAAAATTTTTTTCAAAAAAAGCCATTTTTAAGCCCTTGCTAATAAATGGGTATAGTGTGAATAGAAGGGTAAAGATACAACAATAATAATTAATACATGATAATACATTAATAATTATAAAAAAATATTAATAATAATATTTAAAAAAAATTAATGACCAACCAAAAAGGTTTACAATTAATATAATTGAAACTTATGGTACATAATATGTCATCACTTCCATTTAATCAAAATGGCTAAAACTTAAAATTCAGGAATGAAAAAGTACAATTTGCGTGACACCCTTCGTTATATTTTTTTCACTTTTTGGCGGTATTTTTTTTACAGTGTCCACATAATATTTGGGGCATTCTAGGGATAATCAAATGGCCCTCTCCGTCAAGTCTAACATCATTAGGAACCCTTTTCGCTTTGTTTGTGTGCTGCCTGGGTCGAACTTAAATGCTTGTTTTTTTGCATTGCATAATTAATAAATACAATAACCAATCTATTAATAAATTAGCACAATTTTTCTTGTGAATTGTAGCTGGTCCAAAGGGTTCTACTTTGCAAGTCCATACAACTACCATACATTGTCCACACTCGCATTTATTAAAAAACATACCAACGACCAGTATCATTTTTTGAACCAAATATTGATCCGCAATTTGAGATGTTCTCATCAACTCATAACTATACCCATATATTTGTTCTCTTGTAAAATTACTTTCTTACAACAAAGTGGAATCCGGAGTGGAATCGGTTATAATTTTCTTTTTTTCTGAAGCATTCCATTTTTTGGCCTGTTGTATAGGTTTGACTCCATGCTGAGTTGACGCAACTGTCACAATGTTATTATTGTGGTATCTAACTAATGATATCGATGAATATGGGCCTGTTACTTGGTTACACGACTTTCTATATTTCTATTCATTTTATGAGCATCAATTAGAGGCGCATGTTTAATTCTGTTACTTTTTATTGTGCCAGTGTCATAGTTCCCTTTATCTTTTAGTTCTTCCAACAATTCGATGAAGGTAAAAAAATTGTCGAAATACAAGTCGCATTTTACTGATGTTTCTGACGATAAATCAAGAGTTACAGAACCACCAAGACCTAAATGAGATAGAGTCCACCCCGTTTTGGAACCTTGAACAAGATAACCCAATCGGATTCCACTTTGCTCCCAAATCTTATAGGTTTTTTGTTTGGTCCCATGACGACCAAAATAAGGCACCATTGCTTCATCTCAGCCAAAGCAGGTTCATGGATATAATAACTTAAGGATTCCTTTAGGTGCCTCCAAAGAGTCCTAACTTTACTAAATCCACTGCTTCTTTCCTAGTTATATTATCACATATATGGAAATATCTTATAATATCTGTATTAATATAATCTGTAAAATATCGGGACATACAACCAGAAACAAGTTTGTTGTGGTTATCTTTGCACTCCTTCCAGTACATCCGCCGCCGGCTCACTGATGTAGCCACTAAGCAGTAATATTCCAATGAATCCCTTTATTTTATATGGACTTATCGCAATACCCATGTTTCGTTTTTGTTTTGTATATGTAAAGGGTGTCCCAGAATTAATGCAAGATTTGATTTAAATAGAAAACACAGTTTTTAGTATTTTTGTTGTTATTTTTTAATTGAATTATAAAGTAAATAGGATAGGGTTATTTATGGAATAACACATCGGGCAAATGGCCTCCAAGACTTTGGATTCTTTAGTCGAAATTTTCCATGACCATTTGGCATAAATGTGGTTGAATTTCGTTGATGTAGCGTTGAATTTCCTCTTTTAATGCACGGGTGGATGTGGGGTTGTTGACATATACCTTTGACTTCAAATAACCCCATAAAAAGAAATCTGAACGTGTTAAATCGCACCATCTGATCACCGAAACGAGAGAGTACATGACCTGGAAATGTCTCATGCAGTATTTGAATTGTTTCATGGGCTAGTGGCTAGTGGCACCATCTTGTTGAAATCACATATTGGCCACATCAATATCATCCGATTTCAGCGTAAAAAACTGAAACTATTCCCTCTGTGACTATTTCATTGTCAGTGACATCAGTTATCTTCGGAATAACTGAATGTGCTCTGGAGCTAACAGTCGATTGCCAAATAAGTGATTGATATTGATATATCTGGCCCTCGATGTAAACTGCAGCTTTGAATGCCTTGTCAGACAATGCAGGGAAATTGCTTCTTTAACGCTATACATTCCAAATAAAAAATAATTGTATTGTCGATTGGAGGAAAGATGGTTTTACTGGATAGGTTGTTTTCACTAATTATTACATCAACTTATTTTATTTATTTTTTTCTGGCTACTTTCAAGGCTCTGCATTTTTTTTTTTGAAGAAAAATAGATACATTGTAATTTGATATAATGCCGAAAATTTTTCAAATGATTAAATTAAAAAAAAATCATCAAATTAATAAACAGTGAGAGGTTTGAAATACAAAAATTACAATTTATAGTTATGTGCAGAAATTAATAAAATATTGACTTTTTTTTTTTCAAATATTCCGCAAACTAGCGATTTTAGCAAAAAGTACTTTATATGAAAAATTAAAGTACACTAAATTTGCATACGTGCATACAAAATAGTATTCGAGGTGTTTGAGAATAATCAAGAAAAATTACATTTAAACTGCACCCACCCCGCGCTCGACCACACCCTTGGCGACTTTAAATATGTTGTACAGGACACTCCACCTACCAACTTTCAGAACTACATCATATTGTTTTTTCTAATTTTCACATTTTGGCCTTCGTTACTTGGTCTGTAGTCAAGACTGGAAATTGATGGATGGCAGTCGGTAATTCTATGATATTTCTCCTTCAAACCTGCTGTTAAGAGGTTAATAGTCGAGGTAAACTTTCCCTTCGCCAGAACATGGAAGGTCCATGTGTGGTTCAAGTTCTGTTGATTGTTCCGTTATTCCACAAAGTATAACGTGCGCTAAGGTAGATTATTGCATGTTTGTTAAGTATACGATGAGACTTCCGGGGTAAGATGGCCAAATGGAAAAAGTTAGTAGGAAGACTAATCGGTTTAGATCATTATATTTTGTTGACACATTCTCTAGTCCCTTATTTTTACTTATTACTTTCTCCTTCTTTATTGTATCAGAAGGGCTATTTTGTGGGCTTTACTTTGAAACATCTTTCCGTTTTATAAAGATTCCCTATTTTTAATTGAATAAATCTCAAACAAGCTTCAAGATAAGATACTATTGAACTCTTCTTACAAGTCAATAATTTGCTGTGGACTTAGATGTGGTGAAGTATGTGTCCCCATATTTTATGAAAAATTAAAGAAGATTTCTATTTTATGTTGGTTGTGAATTTGTAGTTTCGTGAATAATGACCTTTTTTAAGTACAAGGGACATTGACACGTCCATTTATGTGTTAGAATACGTTAACGATAAGAGACATTTTACAAGGGAACAGAGAAGTTAAATCCGATTTGCCGTTGTCAACTAATAGTTACTAGGAATCATTCTTTAGGGCAAACGGATTAACTAGTCAAATGGTAAAGGCTTTGCTTCCCTCCTTTCATCTATCTTTATATTATAATTATAATTATGTATGTTACAATATCTTTGCGTTATAATTACATGTAAGTATTTAATAGAAATATTTAAAAGAAATCTGTACGTAAAGTCTGAAAATATGAACACTAAATTTCCTTCATGGAGTTCATTTTTATTTTTATACATCTATGATTAGGGCTGGGAAATGGCAAATTAGTAGGGTCTATGTTTTTCACACTTTCACGGCTTCTTCCCAAGTTGAAAAACATCTCGACACTTGCTGGTTTGACGGGACTGAGATGACATCTCTTGGGCAAATATGCATGGAACTGGACTATTGATGATGGAGCATGCCTAGGAAAGCAATGTTGGAGTTGGTTACTAAAAACCACAGTGAGTTATTAATTAGTAATGTACCATAGACCGTTGACAATTTATGTGAATACCATGCCACTATCAATATTCTAGTTCTGTTAAATATAGTTATGAAGAATGTTCAATAGGTAATACCAAGTGGTCATAAGTAAATTACTTACTCTGGGGGGCCCTGTGAAGTAATGGAAGAAGCAGTCGTGGGGTTAGACGAATGGGCGAAGGTAATGAGTGATGTAGGGTACACATCGTGGAAGACATTCCGCGAGAATACGAGATAATAGTGGGGTGTGATTTACTGGGAAAATTAGGCGCGTGCATAGAAAACGAGGGTGAGAACTGGAGGATTAAGTTAGGGGAGTGAACTTACCGAAGCCGTGAAACGGTGCCAATAGGAGCGGTCAAGATAGTGGTGTTCGAAGACATCCTGGACAACGAGGCGAACATTTTTAACACATTAGTCTTAAACGTGGGGCACCATAAGATCAAGCGAGCTGCGGATGACCAACATAAAACGGCGTTCTCGTTTGAAAAAGGACATTTTGAGTTCACGAGAATGCCGTTTGTTCTCAAAAACGCCCTAATAACGTTTCAACGTTTCATGGAAGAACTCCTAAGAGGAATGGACGAAAATATGAGCCCAATTTACATGGATGACCTGCTGATCTTTAGCCGAACGGAGTCAGAAAACATTCAACACCTCTGGAGCGTATTTAGGAGACTCCGGGAATTCGGGTTGAAACTGTTAATAGCCGCATCATCGCTGGGGCAAGGGCAAATTAGTTTTTTGGGGCATACCATCTCTCAGGAGGGGGGACTCAACAAAAGTCAAAAGGCCTGACAGACACCGAGGCACGGTACAGCGCTCTGGAACGGAAGCTCCTCGGGATAGTATGGGCTATTGGGCACTTCCGTCGAATGTATTTGGTAGAAGGTTTAAAATACATACGGACCACAGACCTCTTCAATGGGTTGGGAAACTTAAAGAATCGTCCGCAAGGGCAACTAGGTGGAAAGAATTCCTCGCACAATATAATCTGGAACTCGTCCATAAACCAGGGAAATACAACGCAGTTGCAGATTGGCTGTCGCGTGCTATTATGGTGAACACCATGGAGGAAGGGGAAACCTCGAACGATTTCTGGCAATTCATCAAGGAGTGTACGCCTGGAGAAGCGGGAAGTAGCAGTACTTGGGGAGAGACTGACAGGAGTATGAACCCAACACCAGACGAGGCTATAGGGGAGAAACCGCGGGATATGGAGACGAAGGACAAAATAATCAACGACAAGCGGAGGGAGATTATCTGGAAAACACAAACGTCAGGTCTACTGAAAATACTGTATAGTACGTACGGTAGGAGTCCGATCGCGACAATTTGGTCACCACCGGGAGTTTTGGGAGATCGAATTTGTTGGGCTCTGAAGGACGCGTCAAAACCTGGAAAAACGCACCATTTATGCGTTGGAAACGTTTAAGACAAAATTAAAAAGCTGCGGCAGAAAGAGCTGTGGGGGGGTGGATTGCTTGTTCATCCGGTGTTCCTCCACGGACCTGACTCTGCACGATGAGGAGCAACAGCGCGAAGTAACATTGATGTATCACTAAGAAAAAACCAACCACCGTGATGTGGCATGGCATTTTAATATCCCCGGTCATCCCAAGAGCAGGGGAACCATCGAAAGGTTACACAGCACCCTCAGCGACCACTTACGCGGGTATCAGGAGGATAAAGGCCGGTCGGCAAACGTAGTGATGGCCATGGCGTTGGCAGTATGCAACCACTCGATACACGCCACGACGGGGTTAGCACCCTTTGGAATTTTATTTGGATTACGAGTGAGACCGAGGAACTGGCATGAGATGGTGGCGAATGAGGAGGTGGCGGAACAGATCCAAAACACTTACATACATTAGTTCGGGAAGTTATGGTACAAAATACGCGATTGGATTATGAATGAGAAATCCTGGAGCGTGGGGCATGCAAGTTTGCATAGGATAGCATAAGGGCAATATCGATTGGGACCGTTGTTTACCGTAAAGTCGTATCGAATCGTTCCGGTTTGGTATGAGGGCCCCTTTAATTAAGTTAATCATAATTCGGGAACATAATCTTGTGACCATCGAGAGCATGACCTCCCCAAAGAAGAGGCGATCCGTTCACATTGAGCATTTGAAACTCCCACTTGAAGCTCAGAGAGAGCTTATTTTCGTAATTTTGTTATTGTGGATAAGCTTGTTTTCAACTGACAGCTGCCAGATCACGGTCGAATGTGTCATACTTTTTTTTTATTATTTCTTATTTCTTCTTTATATTATCTCTTTTTCTTTGTGTTCTGTTCTTTGGTTATATAGTGTCGAGCCATAGAGCTCTGTGGACTATGAATGTTTGAAATTTCACCAGTTGAAATCGCAACCGGCAAACGAGGCGACTGATTCGAGAAACTAATTAGCCTGGGGTAATTAGCTATACGTTTGAGTTTTAAGTGGACTGTAATTATTTGAGAGTCTCGTTAGAGAAATGACAATATCAAATGTAAACACAGTAATGTAAATTCCTACCTGCTGCGATGTGACGACAGCGTGCGAATCTCCCTTCTTGAACTCCGACAACCTAGAGATTTGGGCCCAAACTCCAGATTTATCCAAGTCCCGATTCATCCAATAGCTGTCTGCGTTTAATCTGAAATGTCGCCTCTCCAAGACTGCGTAATAGTGAATTGAATAATGACTAAATAAAGATAATGGCGTTGAGAATACGCTTGAAAAACAGTGTGAAAAAATGACAACTGTTGAAGACAAAAAAGGACGCTATAGTGAACATGAAGTTGCCAGTTGAGAGTCAAAAAGTGGGGGAAAAAACTCTGATCGAACCGGCAGGCAGCGCCAGCGTCTGTGATTCACTGAAATACCAAATAGCAAATTCAAATTAAATGAAATTAATTTTACGCAAATGGCGTAAACATACCGCCCACCAAATTAGAGCAACTAATTTCCGGGTTAAATGAGAGCTAACACAATTGAAATAGCGTGATCTACTTGAGAGTTTATGTACATGATTGAGGAAACAAGGAATAATGAGAATGGAAACGTTAAAGGGGAAAAGGTAAAGAAACAGAGGAAAAAAAAAAAAATGAATAAATGAATGACAACTGTGAAAGTTAGGCCTGAGAGTCAAGGGGCACAAGCCGATTGACGGGCCGAACGAATGAACCAGATGGGTTGCGTATGGTGACAACCCGTGTCACGCCATCAGCGCCGGGGTGAAGGGATTCTACCCGAGCCATGGGCCAATGAAGAGGAGAAGTTGAGATTCCCTTGATGAAAACAACATTGCCAACAGAAATTTCCTTGGAATGACGATTCCATTTATGGCGTTGCATGAGGGTGTTGAGATATTCGTGAGACCAGCGATCCCAAAATTGTCGGGAGATCTGCGTGATAGCTTTCCATCTTTGGGTGAGTGAACATGATGGCGATGGGGGCATTTCTGGACGGGCTAATAAAGGAGCACCGATTAAGAAATGTCCAGGGCTGAGGTAATCGGATGCCTCGAGAGGATCTGATGAAAGAGGGCACAAAGGTCGGCTGTTAAGGATGGCTTCAATACGAGCAAAGAAGGTAAAATATTCTTCGGAAGTGAAGCAAGTATCCGCAGTGATACGGCTTAGAATGGTTTTGAAGGACTTGACACCTGCTTCCCAAATACCGCCGAAGTTTGGAGCAGATGGAGGGTTAAAATGCCACTGAATGCCTTGGGAACTGAGGTGCGAAGTGATTTCGGATGAATGATCGCGCATAAATACTAAAGCTTCATTTAAGACGCGGTTGGCGCCAATAAAATTGGTTCCTCGGTCCGACAAAATGGATTGAGGTAGACCGCGACGTGCTATGAAACGATCTAAGGCCGAGAGAAACGCAAAGGTGGATAGCTCGGAGGAGAACTCCAGATGCAATGCCTTGGTGGTCAGACACACGAAAAGGCATAAATAACCTTTGGTAATGGGGGCCTTACGCAGTCGAGAAGACTTGACGTTGAAAGGGCCAGCATAATCGACGCCCGTGTTGATAAAGGGACGGCCTGGTGTCAGGCGGACCGACGGAAGATCTGACATCAATGGTTGAGGCGAACGTGCTCTGAACAATTTACATGTGCGGCATGATGAAATTACCGAACGAATCAAACTGCGCAAAGATAGGATCCAATATTCGGATCGAATGTGCGCCATACAAGTGGTAGGACCAGCATGAAGGCATGTCAAGTGAGCATGACGTGCTATCAGATATGACAAATGAGCTCGTTTGGGCAGCAATATTGGGTGTTGAGCTGGATAACGCAACTGAGAACGCGAAAGTCTACCGCCCACCCTAAGAACACCGGCTTGATCCAGAAAAGGGGTTAATGTTTGCAATGACTTGGTGTTTTGTTGGGTCTGAATACGAGCTATCTCGGCTGAGAAATGGATGGATTGAGTGGAAGTGACATAATATTGCATGGCAGCTTGTAACTCGGAAACCGTAAGGTCACCCTAAGTTCGATGCGCTGATGCTGCAATGCGAGCGTTGGTTGAGAAACGCAAGATCCAACCCAGGACTCGACGTGCTCTATTTAATGACGAAAATCGGGTAAGCAAATCGTGCAGGAAATTGCTGGATGAGACTGCCACCAATGAGACGGGATTGGTATTGCGTAACTCAGGCAGCTGCTCAGTATGAGCTGAGGATGGTTCAAAGGCGTCAGGCCATGGAATCTGAGGTTGATTGGCGAATTCAGGGCCAGAATACCACAATGTTTGAGAGTCAGGAGTGACAAATTGCTCAGCTGAAAGACCTCTTGAGGCCATGTCAGCAGGGTTCTGGTCGGAAGATACATGCGACCAAGAGCGATTAGAAAATGGAATTTCATTTACGCGGGAAATGCGATGAGCAATAAAGGTTTTTAAAAGATGTGGGGAAGTGTTGATACACGAGAGTACGATCTGAGAATCCGAAAATAGACGGACGGACCCTCTGCAAAGGGGAAGGATAAGAAAATGTCAGCAATGAGCAAATAAGCTCGGACAGCAGCAGAGCTGCACATAACTCCAAACGAGGAATTGACAATGTTTTGAGAGGAGCTACACAAGTTTTGGCCTTCCAGAGAGTACTGACGCGAGAATGAGTGGTTTCTGAACATAAGTACACTACGGCAGCATAGCCGAGTTGAGATGCGTCGGCGAAGCCGATAAGGCCTAATGAAGCGTCATTAGGTTGTACGATATGTCGTGGTATACGAAGGCTACCATGAGTGCTCATGTTGTGAGCGAGACGAGACCACGATTGTTGAAGTGTCTGATTGATGGGTTCATCCTACGTAAGGCCAGACAACCATAATTGTTGTAGCATAGCTTTTAATGCAAATGTAACTGGAGCTACAAACCCATTAGGGTCGAAAATTCGCGCAATGTATGAAAGTAAGGAACGCTTTGTACAGGTTCCATCGAAGGGGGTGATACGGAAAATAAATGAGTCGGACGAAGGCTCCCAATTAAGACCCAGAATTTTGAGAGTCCGATCGGGGTCTGAAAACAGAAGTGGGCATTCCAAATGGTCATGAGGCAAAGTATGCAGAAGCTCAGGATGGCTGGATGACCACTTGCGTAGCTGGAAACCGCCTAAAGCCAATAATTCAGTGAGCTGAGATTGCAAAGAGGCAGCCTCGCTAAGGTTGGAAGCGCCAAAAATAATATCATCCACGTACGAGTTATGCATTATAGCATGAGAAGCCATAGGGAAACGGTGGCCTTCATCGTGGACTAGCTGTTGAAGCACTCGTACAGCCAAAAAGGCTGACGGAGCCATACCGCAAGTGACGGTATTAAGCTGCATTTCTTGAGTAACAGCGCTCTCGCTTGGTTTCCAAAATATGTGCTGATACTGCCGGTGCTCGGGATGGACGAGAACCTGGCGATACATTTGCTTGATATCGCAGCAAAGGGCAACAGAGTTGAGGCGGAAGTACAAAATGACATGGGAGAGATCTTGTTGCAGTTTAGGACCCTTGAGGAGTCGCTCGTTCAGCGATACTCCAGTGGAGTCGGGGACTGAAGCATTAAAGACAACACGAATTTTCGGACCTTGATGGGTCTCTTTGGTTACAATGTGATGGGGAATAACGTACGTTGAAGCAGTGGAGGCAGGTTCCATGTGGCCTGCTGACAGATAGTCAGACATGAACATTTTATATTCAGCAACAATTGAGCCATGTTTGGCTAAGCGGTGCTCGAGTCGGGATACTGATGCTCGAGCTTGAGTGACGTTGCAGCCCAATGGGGTTGCACTAGGGTGAAATGGCAATGCGACGGAATATCTGCCGTCAGCATTGCGTCTAAACGTAGAAATGAAATGTTGTTCAGCAACATCATCCAAGGGATTGGAGATGGAGCCTTGATGGACGGATTCAACGTCCCAAAATGCGGTGAGTTGCTTGTCCACTTCAGTAGTGGATAACAAGGAAATGGTAGAGGGGGTCGGATTCATAATTTGAATCGGGCCTACAATGATGTGTCCAAAAATGGTGCCAATGGAAATGGGACCATGCTGAATAGGCCGAATGCCAATTTGAGTTATCAAGCGGGGAAATACGTCAGCCCCCAATAAAATGTCAATTTTATCGGGACGATGAAAATGAGGATCCGCTAAACGAAGACGGAAGAACCGTTTTAGGTTTTCCTTGGGGATTTCCATGCTAGGAAGTTGGTGTGCAATGGTGTTGATTACGGCAACACAGAGAGAGAGTCGTTTGTTGTTCAAACGGGAAACCAGTTGGATATTGATCAAACCTGTTGACAATGTATCGGAAGAACCTATTCCGGATACAGCCATGTGATTAGGAGAAGTAGGCAAACGCAAGTTTTGCACTATACACTTGTTAATGAAGGACACTTGAGAACCGGGGTCAATGACACCACGGATGGGATAAATAGAACCAGTACAGTCGGTTATGAAAGCACGAAATGTGCCTAAAAGAGAATGAGCAAGTTCCTGAGTGGTTGAACGAGCAGCTGAGCATGAAAGCACTATTGGTGCAACACTGGGATTTTCAATTGATACCGATGGAGCTGGAATGGACATGGCAGACGTTGACGGGGTTGCTATTTGCTGATCCGAATGTAATAACGTGTTATGCCGTTGTGAATGACATTTGCGGCATGATGATGTCGATGTGCATTTGGACCGCAGGTGACCACCAAGGCAATTGAAACAACGCTGATTCTTTTTCAGGAGCTCATATCGAGCTGAAATAGGTAATTGCTGAAACTTGCTGCATTGTGACACATGGTGATTGTGAGAGCAGCAGAAGCAGGAAGCAGGGGCTCTAGCTGAGCGGTTATTAACGCTTGCATGTGACGTCTGAGCAATATACGAATGAGATTTGACAGCAATCCAAGATTTAACGCTGGGTTCACCAATTAACTGGGTAGTTTCGATGGTTTTGATCTGTTGATTGACAAAATCCAATAAGCTTTGGAAAGTAGGTACAGTGGTGGAATCATGTTTTAGTTCAAAAGCATGTCGAGATTTAGAATCCAAATTTTTCAGTGCTAATGACACTAGCAAAAAATCGCTCAAATCATCAAGTGCCAAGGCTTTGAGAGCATTGGCAGAATTTTCGTGAATGGTCATAAAGCCCTTGAGGTCAGACAATGAATTGGATTTGGCAGTGGGAAAGTCGAGTATGCTTTTGAGGTACATGTGACCAATTTGTCTCGGATTATTGTACCGGGCAGTTAGAGCATCGAATGCCGATTGGTAATTATCTTCGGTTAGATGAAATGAAGCAATGACAGAAGCAGCTTCATCGATAGTGGATGTTTTAAGATAGTGTAATTTGGCAATATTACTTAACTGCTGGTCGCGATGAACCATGGAATTAAAAAGTGCAAAAAAATTAGGCCAATCGGACAATTTGCCATTGAATTTAGGAATCTGAATTTTTGGCAGATGTGGATTTGCTACAGATGGAACATTTGCAACTTCAGGGATTGATTTCAGCTTTCAATACTGAAGGTTCAGTTTTTTTGAGCTGAAAATATTTAGCTCGGATTGTGTCGATTAATTGCACAAAGGCTACGTAAGGTTGTGTAGTTTCAACTTGATCAGTAGCTGGCAAATGCAAATTGAATTTTTTTATGAGAAAATTAAATTTCTTGAATTCCTGTTCAATTTCAGGTAAGCGTTCATAGTTGGCCTTAAGCCGAGGTAAATCGGCTATAGTCATTGTCTTAGCAGAGTCTGATAAAGCAGTTGCAACTGCAAAACTATCATTTCGCTGACTAATAGCTAAATCGATTTGTTGTTGTATTTCTTGGGAAGTTGGTGGAGCCATTTTAATGCTATTACTATCAGGAATAAATGGAATTAGTGGATATTTACAGGAAAATATAAAGGAAATTATGTACAATGAAACAGAAATTCTGAAATTCAAAGATAATAAATGATAAATGTTGAACTTTTGTTCAAATAAATAAATAAATGTGAATATTGAAAATTAAATTGAGTATTAATAAAATTAATAGTTGGACAGAATAATCCGGAATACGGAGCACCAATAAATTTGTTTGAAATTTCACCAGTTGAAATCGCAACCGGCAAACGAGGCGACTGATTCGAGAAACTAATTAGCCTGGGGATAATTAGCTATACGTTTGAGTTTTAAGTGGACTGTAATTATTTGAGAGTCTCGTTAGAGAAATGACAATATCAAATGTAAACACAGTAATGTAAATTCCTACCTGCTGCGATGTGACGACAGCGTGCGAATCTCCCTTCTTGAACTCCGACAACCTAGAGATTTGGGCCCAAACTCCAGATTTATCCAAGTCCCGATTCATCCAATAGCTGTCTGCGTTTAATCTGAAATGTCGCCTCTCCAAGACTGCGTAATAGTGAATTGAATAATGACTAAATAAAGATAATGGCGTTGAGAATACGCTTGAAAAACAGTGTGAAAAAATGACAACTGTTGAAGACAAAAAAGGACGCTATAGTGAACATGAAGTTGCCAGTTGAGAGTCAAAAAGTGGGGGGAAAAACTCTGATCGAGCCGGCAGGCAGCGCCAGCGTCTGTGATTCACTGAAATACCGAATGGTTTCGGGTAATTACTTATTGAATAGCAAATTCAAATTAAATGAAATTAATTTTACGCAAATGGCGTAAACAATGACTATATTAGACCGTAAGCGATGTGAAGGATTACAGGCTGTGTGCTGGTGCGCCGGACCTTGGAGTTTACAAAGAGATATGCGTAAACTGGCATGGGGGATTTAAGGTTCGGGCTTCGTCAGTATCCAGCCTTAATCCTCAAGTCGTCGGGATGTAAATTATTAAATTTATTAAAATTAATTATTAAAATTTATTCAATAAAATAATTCTGTTCATGGTTCTTCACATTTTGTGATGTGTATTTCACTAGCACATTTATTCGTATTTAAGTTCTATCATGCCATTAGCCTAACCTAATAAGATGTATCATTTTAATTAAGGATATTAAATAAATGTTTTTTTTTTTAATCTACCTGCCACATTATACCTTTGGAGAATGAAAGATGGACAAAATAATTGATCACGATCAAAGATATTTTCTTTTTATTCATTTCTAAAATATTACAAATATTAAAAGGGCTTAATGTATTTTGACGTGGGTGGCCACATAATGGTCGGCGTCATAACGCCATGTGGAGCGCGAGTTATCTAAGTGAGTAGTGGTTATTTATATAGTTTAATTAATTTAGTAGTAATATTATCATACAACCTTGTGGACTTGGGGGGCCTCTGGGCTGTTTGTAAATATTGTATGAATGTGCTAGTGAATGATGAATTGTAAATATGGTATGAATGATAACATTTATCTCAATTACTCATTGCCTAATAAAAGGCAGATTGTAATTTTATCTTAATAAAATTGATTGAAACCGGAATATTATCATTAATTTACCCCTTAGTTTTACAACTGTACAGTCTAGGTAGGCACCAAATAAATAACGCAGGACATTACATATGATGTGGGATTTTTTCACCAAGCAAGAAGTTTTCAATGTTTAACACATTACTGCTTTTTGAAAAAGCTTTATATTTCAGTAAAACGTTTCCATCGCTAAAGAAGAAAAATACTACATAAGAGGAGATGAGAACCGTAAGAGGATAAAGTTTCAAAAGACGGCTATACTGCAGTAACAGGAAGCTCCTCACAAATAGAGGAGAGCTGGTCTAAGGGCGAATGAAGAGAGGGTTAGCAATGATTTGTACTAGAGCTGAACATTTTAATGAAAAACAAACGCAGTTGAAATGATGAGGTTCAATGTCAGATACTTAAGTAATTAAATATCAGATAGTTAAGGTCAAAATTTAAATCTTGTAATTTCATTTATATCCATAAAATTTATATTAGCCCATATATGCTTTAAGTAACAAAAATCTACATAAACTCATTATTTAAAACGTTAGTTGCTCAACCAGAAACATACAAACAGGAGTAGATATCGAATAAGGAATAAATTTGGCCAAAAATGGTGTGGTGGTTCGGGGTTCAAATTCCCAGATGCAAAGTAAATTTATTTCATGTCCTTAATTAAAAAACAAAGTTGGTGTCTACCAATAAAAGGCATAAACGGGCTGTCTTTTAAGCAATAAACGGGAAAGTACGGCCTAAATAATTATCTATTTATTGGAATGAAATAAATGTATTTTACTTCAGAAGGGATTTTCATCTCGAATCAGTTAAACGTACGACTATACAATGTGAGGCCCACCTGAATTATTAAACAATCAAAAATTGTAAGTTATATATAGTACGGTTATTTAAATTGTTTTCCATGCTTGAGTAAGTTCTTGAATATAATTATTTTTGGGTTATAACAGGTTTCATAATTCAAATTATAAAAATATATGAATGTACATACAATGTAATTAGGTTATCATTTTATTATTATGTTATACATTTAAATGAGATCATTTTCTTTCTTAAATAATGCGGAGACAATAGTTTTATAGAATTAAAATACAATTCAAGCCAACATGGTCATTTTCCAAATTATAATAACATAAACCAACAAAAATTAATCATAAATAAAAAAAATACATATTGAATGATTTGTGGATGAAAAAATAAAATTATGATAATAATAAAATCAATATTATAAATAAAGGAAAAGAATAAAGTAAATGGTACAAAATAAAAAAATATCGGCGTTCGGATGTTCTCGTCTGACTCCACTAACTCAGGCATTGCCAAAACATCATTTCCTACTTTCTCTACAGATTGTACCTTTCCATTGGCATTATTTAATAATGTTCTTTTTTTTTCGGTAGAGAGTAGCCTTTGTTTTTTATCCGTAAACCATAACAAAATGGCTGTAGTATATCTTGCCATGTATAGTTCTATGAAAGCTTGAGGCTGGCTTTATAATAAAAAAACACGTTAAACGTGAGCTTGAAAAACGCTTTACTAATCAACCATGTATGTCAACTGTCACGATTAACCCCACGGTCCATTATGCGGAGATAATTCGACCTGCAACTGTCAAGAACCACTCGCGGCTATAAGTAGCAAAGCCTCGAGACCTGCGCGTTAGAATTTATCCATGACAGCAAAAACTATTTTATGACACTAAAAACTTTCAAAGTGTCTAGGTTTTCCACATAATTTTCCGTTTTCACGAACACTTTCACTTGTTTTTTAAATTACCAAGTTGTGGAATAATGAAGAACCCTTAATCTGTTGATATGGGATTGTAATTGTTTTTCACTGGCCTCAACTGGGATATTTATCGATGGAAATAATCTCACTTTTGTAGGCCAACCAGAGGCTCTTTAAATGTGGGTGCATTGAAATTTATTTAAAGCATTTTAGATTTATATTGCGCTGAAACCCGAATAAAAAATAAAGAACTTTTATGAAAGAAGAAAAAGAAAGGAAAATATTCAATGCAAAATGTTATTTGATTGGGTTCAGGGGACATAATGTATAAGAATATATTTATTATTATAAAAAATTCAATGAATGAACTTATATCTCATTGAATTTCAAATAATTCTATACAGCTGAATCACTTTTTTTATTATATAACAAGAAGAAAGGTCTTATGCCATTGTCATCACATGTTTTTTACTGTGCTTCAAAGACTTCTTTAGGCTCACTGAATTAAAAATATGAAATTGAAGGTCAAAAAGGCTAAAGGTGCTGTACCACTTGCTAACAGACGATCTAAGACCCATTTAGGCAAATGGAGGACAGCCAAACAAAATACACCTACCGATAGTAGAAAGACTTATCACTTAGTATGTCAGAAATAACTCTTTTTCCTAAGACTTAAGAATTCCAAACGTACCAGTAATGTACGTAGTAAAGTAAAATTTATTTTATGTAATCAGTTGTGGAGAATAAATATTTGTGAAAAAATTTAGCTCCACATTTATAATTGATGAAGGATGAAGATTTCAATTGATCTAAGCCTGCTAAACTTTTAATATAATAACTAAAATCTATCATAAGGATCTGTTCATCCTAGGAATAATTAACTGCTCTACCGTAACAGCTCCATATTTAGTTCGCGTTGTGTTCATGCTCAATGCATCTATCGTTTGATCACCACTTCATCATTAGTTCTATATAATCTTTTAAGTGGTGCTTAGATTTATTCAGCGTTTGTCTGTACCCGCCTTTTCTGTTAACAAATGGTACCTTCCTCCTACTCTAACCCATCACTTAATGCAGATAAAGCTGTTCAGCACGCACTCACGCACTTGGTACGGGGAATGATACCAAAGGCAGGGTTATAAATCTCTTCTCACAAATATTAGAGTTCACAATCCAATAGTAATAATAATCTTTAATTAAAACAACAAATCGTACTGCTTATCTTTAGGGTTTCGATGTTCAAAAGAGACCCTTATGTTTTCCCCCATGGGGTTGTCTTTTCTGCCCGAATACTCTACTTGACGTAGGAAAACATTTTAAGCTGTGGTTTTATTTGATGAACCGACGGCATAAATAAATAAAAATGCTTTCAACTTCATAAAAACTATTCAAGTTTCTGTCTAAGTAAGGTACCAACAAATGAATGATTCAACGCATCGATTAATAATAACTGGAGTGACCGATGTGAACTGAAGTAACCAAGTATTATCAAACATTAATTAAACGGCCGATTAAAATACTTAATATTTGCAATCAAATGCTCCTCCATTTCATTATTTTGATGGCCAAAATAATGAAAAAAATGTCACATTTATTCGCCTCTTAAAGCTATGTTTTGTATTATTTTAAATTTGATAAAAAGCTGTGACTTAAAAACGTTTAAAGGTTGGAAATGGATTATCTTCGGGATAATAAAATAGAATTGTTTCAAATGATGCTTCACAACTTGAGGTCTGGTATTAAAAATGTGATCCCTTCTATGTCTCAGTATTTGCAAACAATTACTTTTGTAAGATGACAGACATTAAAAGGAATTAACAGCTAGTTTATCTGATAATGGATGACTCTAAAATTGTCGTAAATATAAATCCCTGAGTCATAAAAATAAATAAAAGTCATAAAAAACATAGCGCGGGAATGCGTGGGATGGTTGATAGGCTGACATGGACAAGATGCTAAAAATACAAGAACTAAACTGACGCTTTGGACAACTGTACAGACTACTTCGAAGGAATCACATCACATCTCTCAATAAAAAATAAATTACTATTCTAGAAAGTTATACCTAAGCTAATCTGGACATACGGAATAGAGCTACAGGGGACAGCAAAAAAGTCGAACACTAAGCGCATCCGATCCTTTCAATTAAAAGTCCTGAGAACCATAGTTAATACCCCTTATTACGTCAGCAACAAAACTGTTCATAACGATCTTAATATGCCCTACGTTCTTGAAATCATCCCTTCCAAGTTTATGAAATTCCATCGAAAGCTATCCAACCACCCTAATCCCTTAGCTCCTTAATAACTAAGTCTTCCTAGCTTAGTCATTAAACTCCTCCACACATAAACACCCTATCATCCCCTCGGAGACTAGCGCGGGAGTGGCCTCATTACCGGCTATAAATATGTGCTAGCGGGAGTCCTGGCAATATTTCTTCAACCATGTCCTGAGTGAATGTGGCTCTCGCGTTCCTGGTCAGCCCCACTGGCTCATATCTCGTGACGCGGCTGATGGAGAAGAGTGGAGGACTTCCCAAGACTCCGTTTCCTGTTTCACATGCGAGCGTGATTAACGTCTCTGGGCTGTTTGTAAATACTGTATAAATGAGCGATTGAATGAAGAATTGTAATTGTAAGGGCAGATTGTAATTTGATCATAATAATGATTTTCGATTGACTAAATATATAAACAATAGCGTTGATGAACAGAGGGGTTTACACCGAAATAAAGCCAAAAAACAAACAAACAATGCATGCCCTTGTAAATATGATGTGTACAGCAGAGATGATGTAAATGTCCCTAATCCGGCTGTAGCGGGCTTATCATAGGCTACAGTATATAATTAACTAATTTACATTGTGATTGGAACGGCCCTAAAAAACGAACAGGATATACTTAAATACTTTTCACCCCTCCGTCTATACAAGAAATACTGGGTTGACGGTATAAAATTTAGTGAGACTCATCTCAGCCCGCAGTGTGTCAAAAGACAAATACCCCAGCCCAAACTTTTGCAGCGACTCCTTCGAACATCTGCCCCTATTATTTGATTTAGCCGAGTTGACCAACTACTGTTAAATATTTAACTTGATGTTCCAGGTCTGTCCGGCATCCGACCTCTCCATAGCCCTTCGTTTAAAAGCGAGCAGTCTTACCGTAATGGTATTAGTTAGAAAAGTATTTGTTATATTCACACAATACTTCCGTCTGTAAGTACAATTTGAATTGAAATATCCAACCCATCTTTTAATTAAAACTGTTCAAACTCATCATTAATTAATCTTTATATATTAATAATATAGTAGCTTCATTCAAGGTCCTTCTATTTGAAAATTTTATTTTCTTATCAGTGGAAACCTCCACAATCAACTTTTGTAACGACCTTGAAATCACTTCTGCTATCAATAAATAGATAACTTTTTGTTTTTCTATTTATTATCTTTTAAACGTGTCATTTGATTGCAATTCCTATCAGCATGCTTGAACATGAATAAATACATAATTTCTATTTGTTAAACGTTAATATTGTACATTTCAGGTTATATTCAAATGAGAAAGTTATATAAGAAATCCAAAATATAATATTTTTAGCAAAATAATATGTAGTAATATAGGTAATGCTTTTTGAATCAGAAACTGGAGGCTGGGAGCCAATGGCACATTTATCGGATGAGCATAAAGCTACCAAAACCCCTAATCCATAGTCATTATTATATACTAGGATCGTAAAGTCTTGCTGAACAAATCGGGTGCATTTCTCGGGAAATTTGGTATCAAAGTGGTAAAATTTTGTGTTTCCATTCAACCGAAAGACAAACACCTGGAATTCATACAAAAGTTAAATTACACCCAATAAGGTTATAAGCCTTAGCAGAAAATAACGTAACGGGTCTGTTTTTGAAATTTACGTGCTTTTGCAGGACTCATTTTTGAGTTCTATTCAACCAAACGGCAAACAGGTGCGATCCGTTCTAAAATATTCAACACGGCAAGGCGAGTAAAAAACAATCGCGTAAAACGACCCGAGAATATTGTTCCCAAACCTGATGCCAAAAACAAATTTTAGTTGAATCGATTTATATGGAGATTTTAAGTATTGCTAACATTTGAAAATACAATTATTTAAAAGATTTTAATATCTGTTCAAATTCCCGTAAAGAATTGACTTGCATTTCGGGTGCTCAGGATTGGTTTGTAAACTATTACAGTAAACTGCCCATGATTGAGCTACGTTAACATTGAGGGATTTCGTTTACGATTCGGTTATTTTTTCAAACAAACCAATATTTTTAACAGAATTGCTAATTATTTATAAACATGCGTACGTAACCATGTTGAGATGACCATGCAAAATTTAAGGAAGTGTTTCCAAATGAAATGAATATCTCAAAATTAAGTAATAAGATGAATGTATAGATGAATGTTGACTCGCACACAAATAAAATTTATTAGACAGTGGTTCTCTAAATGGTTTTATCGGAGTCAAAGATTTGATCGCTTGATCTGAGATTGGGGAGATCTCTGATTGATGTCCTGGCTGCGTGAAGTTATTATTTTTTTGGCTAATAATTATAATAATTTTAATTTTTGAAACCTAACTGATTCTATGTTGGTTAAACTCCAGTACCAAGTTGGAATAGATAAATGTAAATTAAAATTTGGACCAAATTCTCTAGTTTTTTCAACTATTAGTTTATATATGACAAAACAAAAGTTCAAATCAAACTCAATATTTAATCTACTTGTTTAAATATACGGTGTCTAATCCACTTGTGTATAAATAGAAAGAAACTTTTTAACTTTAATAACGCCTTAGAAAGCACACGTAAGTTGACCCGCATTTCAGAGAAGTGGTGCCGGACGCCAAGAAGGGGCTGTACTTGGTATATTTAATTATTTTAAGTACAATAATTTTCGGACTTTTTAGCAATAATTTGTTTTAACAATTGTCAGCTAAATAAAATGCTATTGACATATTTGGTGCTTGGACCATAAACTTTCTGATCTGCGTTAATTAACGAGTCCAATTAAAAATAAAGAAACCCGATAAAATAAAAATAGAACCAATATAACTTTTTAGACCACCCTCGTTTATAATATTAATATATATATAACATATATATATATATATAAGTTAACGTTCGTCGGTTTTAGGACTCGAAAAAAAAGGAAAAGGGTCATAGAATAGATACGCATGGAAGTTAGTACAATACTGTTTATTCTGAGTTCTTAATGCTGTATCTATACATTCGGGATGTTTACATCCCGATGTTTAGGGATGAAGGCTGGCCACTACAGGTGCCCGGAACTTAACTCCCCCCTGCCAGTTTACGCACACGTCCTCGTAAAGTCCGATCTGATTGTGATCAAAACAGGCCATGTCTGCCTCACTAAATCTCGCTAGGACAAAAGGCCAACGCACCCAGTACAGTATCCTTTACATGTGTTCTTAAACCTACGATAATTAAAAGTCAAAAAAAAAAAACTCTATGCCACAAAACTGCCACTGCGGTGGGGATATAATCCATAAAACAATATAAATTACCCACGTCAATGACCCGGCGACTGCCTGGAAACAAAACAATGATGTTTGTACATACTAACAATAATAACAAAAGAGAGAAGAAAAAAAAAACATGTCTGCGATACTGCTACAGAAACTATAAATGGGGTCTATGTGTAGAATCCTAAAGTGCAAAGAGGACACACCGTCTTAATCACGATCGTTAACCCCTCCCCCCTTCCATGGTTGGAGTTTGTTCAATATGATCGGTTCTCCAGAGGGTTCGTACTCTCTATGGTCACAAGATTGTGTTCCCTAATCACCACTACCCTAACGGGATCTTCGTAGCGAACTGGATCCTTACTTCTATCCAGTACTCTAAGATTTGCCCGTGCTACGCGCTTGGCCTTTTCCCCCGTAATCCGGTCACGAACTTTCCGCCACATTTTTCCCAGATGTAGGTGGGTGTTTATTAGTTGTTCCACCCTCTCTTTTTCTGCAGCTGTCTCCGCCCAGTTTCTTGGTCTCGCACGCAGTCCAAAAAGGATTTCGAATGGGAAAAATCCCGTCCTAGTGTGTATAGAATAATTATATGCCGCCACCACCTTCGGCATTACCTCATTCACCAGCAATCCTTTGTCAAACTGATATACGCGCAGATGATCGCTCAGGGTGCTATGCAATCGTTCGATGTTCCCTCTTCTCTTGGGGTGCTAAGGGGTGTTAAAAGACCACACAGAATCGCGGTTATTCATTTCAGCATGAACGTTCACTTTGTCGAGCTCCCTCCCCCCGCCCGACAAGATCCGCTACGGTATGCTATAAAACAGAAACTACGTATTTATTGCTTGAAGTATATCAGGAGATGATTCCTGCACAGCATGTGCCATAGACACTTTGCTGAATAAATCTATGGTGGTGACGTATTTAAATCCCCTTCAAGTTAGAGTGTCTACCTGGAGATCACGCAGTGGCGCCTCAGCCGTGGGTGTCTCCTCTTGACGGGCCTGTGGTGGATGTCAATCGTATTTCGTTTTAAGGCAAATATCGCAGGTCCCTATAACCTCATGGATCGTCTTTCTCACCCCCCACCAGAAGTATCGCCGCTGTAGTGCTCTTGCACGCCGCGGTGATTCGTCTTCACCTAGTGGAAAGCGAGTGTAACTTACCTTTGCTGCTCCACATCGCGCAATGTTTGGGCCATGGACAAACATTGGATAAAGAAGCGATCAATGCCCAGCTGATCTCTTTGACACATTTGTCTAATCTACTCCTACAACGTAGCATTGCCAACGAATAAATATTAAGTCTTCCCTGGTTTGGATGCGTCGTTAAGCCCGGTAAATTTGCTCGCACTTAACTCCAGGTTGCGACCAGATCGTTGTGATAGCACTCCTGCCATATTTTCCGTACGTAGACCACATGAGACCGGACGTTTGCGTCTTCCAAATGATTTGGCGGCGTTTATCATTAATTATTTCTTCAGTCGTTTCCATTTCCCTTGGTCTCTCCTCGACAGACTCTTCCGATGCTGGTTTCTCATTCTTGTCACTGTCTTCTCACGTACCGTGACTTCCGGCGCCCCCGGGCATCACTTTCTCGCTAAATATCCGGATATCTCCAGATATTTCCCCCTCCTCTATGGCATTGACGGTAATGGTGCGCGATAACCAGTCCGACTGTACATTATCTTTTCCTGGTTTATTAATAATTTCAAGATTATATTGTGACAAGAACTCCTTTCACCTTGTCACTCTTGTGGAAGATTGCTTGCTTTGTGGTTTGTGGTCCGTTGTACCCGAAATTTCCTACCGAAGACATCTGGGCGGAAATGACTGATCGCCCATATGATACCGAGGAGTTCCCGTTCGATGGCACTATTCCGCGCCTTTGTGTCGGTCAGTCATCCGCACGTCGCCACCGGGAAATCCCTGCCGGCTCCTTCTTGTGACAACACTGCCCCCAACGCATATTTACTTGCGTCAGTGGTGATCGTAAAAGTTTTGTCAAACTCGGGAAATGCCAAGATAGGTGCCTTTTATAGACGGGCCAGGCATTTGCGAATGTTTTGGTTGATGATCTATGTGATCATCACCCGCGCCCCCTTCCTCAGCAAATTACTGATTGGCACCACGTTCGTCGTCACCACCATCCTTCGAATTACGTCTACCTTCGCCGAGTCCGGCTGTACTCCCTCCCGAGAGATCGTGTGCCCCAAAAACCTAATCTGGTCCTCCCCTAATAAAGATTTCTCCATGGACAATTTTAGCCAGAATTCCCGTTGTCTTCTTAATACGCTTTGGATGTGTTCGATATGTTCGGATTCACTCCTACTGAAAATTAATGAATCGTCCATGTATATTTGACATATCGCCTTATCAAGTCCTCTCACAAGCTCATCCATCAAACGCTGGAAGGTGATCGGCGCGTTCTTTAACCTGAATGGCATCCGAGAAAATTCTCAATGTCCCCTCTCGAAAAAAAAAAAGCCGTCTTGTGCTGATCTTTGTCACTCATTCTGATTTGATGGTACCCAACTTTTAAGTCCAAAGTACTAAACATCGTGGCTCCGTTCAACCTATCAAGAATGTCTTCGAACCGGGGAATCGGGTATTTTTTATCCAACGTGTTATCGTTTAATTTCCTGAAATCAACTACGTTTATTTCATACCTTCTACGTTTCTTCTATACCTTTCCTCTTCTTCTCCCGGCCTGTTCTTCTTTTTATCGGAGGCTATTATATGGCAACGTAATATCTCTGATTATACCTTGTCGCTTTAAGTCTTCGATTTGATTCCAAATGTATTGGCGAAGCGCCTGCGGATAACGTATTGCGTCTTAGGGTGCGGTCCCCTCTTTGCTGCCACTCTCCTCAGGCTTCCTGCCTCTCCTCAGGAGTTTTCTCTCTTCCCTGCGAGGTTTCGCATAGCTGGGATTCACCCCTCTGGGCCTCTTTCCTCCTGTTCCTCCCCTGTCCTTACCGGTAGTCAATGTTTCTTGCTTCCTCCAACCTGCTTTAAAGGTCCTGGTTCTCTATACGCAACCCGACTCCAGTCATAGTCATTATCATCTTCTTGCATCCTTGATTTCTCCTTCCTGGCGCTAGGGTCTATCATTGCTATTGCAGATTCGAGAAACGAACGCTTGTTAGGGAACCCTTCCTTCCTCCCTGCCTCTTTTTTCCGCTACACTTTCAGTACGGTGGACATAAATCCCATCCTACATTATACCTTTTCAGCGCTGATCATCTTTCTCATATTTTCTGTTATTCCCTTATATCGCACTACAAGGTCTACCACATACTGGTCACTGCTTTGCCTTGGGGACCTCGTTTTCCTAAACATCGCCCTCCTCCATATGCTTTCTTTAATCTCGTCTTTACCGTTCCCCACGGGGATTCTTCTTCCGCTTGGATCTGATTGAGGATACTCCTCTTGACTCGACATATCAGTGACTCCGCGTCCATGGGTTCCAGTAGATTTTCCTCCACTTTTGCCACGATTAGTGCCGTGAGGCGGTCTCCTCTCCATAAGAAACGGTTCAGCTCTCCTAACTCACTAGAGAACCTTTCCAGTTCCAAAATCGCCTTCCTCAAATTTTGTGTGTTCAATGCCTTCACCATCAGCAAGGCAAGTGCGTTAGCGAGCGCTTCCGGTAAAAAGCCTACTCTTCTTGTTGTTAGTGCTGTTACTAGAATAGAATACATAGAATACATTTATGTATTCTCAATACACCTCCTTCGGCCATTCCTCCTGCCTACTAATCAATCAAGGCAAAAAACGAAATTCCGACAATCGTCACTTTTAAGTTCTCTACCCACTCCACGACTTCCGGGTTTCGGCACCAGTTAACGTTTGTCGGTTTTAAGACTTGAAGAAAAAGGAGAAGGGTAATAGAATAGATACACATAGAAGTTAGTACAATACTGTTTATTCTAAGTTCCTAATGCTGTATATATACATTCGGGATGTTTACATCCCGAAGTTTAGGGATTAAGGCTGGCCACTGTCGGTGCTCGAAACTTAACTCCTCCCTGCCTGTTTACGCACACCTCCTATGAACGTAAACTATGAAGTCCGATCTGAGTGTGATCAAAACACAAGACATGTCCCCGTCTGCTTCACTAAATCTCGCTAGGACAAAAAACCAGCACACCCAGTACACAGCCTTTAATCCTTTACATGTGGTCTTAAACTTACGATAGTTAAAAGTCCAAAAAAAAGAAAACTCTCTGCCTCTCAACGGCCACTGCATTGGGGATGTAATCCATTAAACCAACAAAACCAACAACGGAAGTGGTTACCGTTGCCCGGACCTTAACTTATACTGTCTATATATATACATATGCATAAGTTATCGTCTCCCGGCTGTAGACGATCAAGAAAAAAGAATGAATAAGAAGGTAGATGATATAACATGATGGTTTGGTTTTATAAAACTGGCTTTATTTTCCTCCTGATCCTGTATACACACGTCACGGGTTTGTTTGCCTTAGGTTATGTGGTATTAGGCTGAACATTGCCGTACCACTAGCCATAATTTATATATGGATTATATATATATATATATATATATACAGTATAAGTTAAAATCCAGATGGCACCAATATACAGCCTTAACCCCCAATTAACGGGATGTAAACATCCCGATTGTATATATAGAGGATTAGTATTGAGAATAAAACAGTATTATGACAACTTTCCATCAGATCGGTTGTTTACCGCAGGCGAGAATCTAATCGATCCAAGGAACCAATTCGGTACGAGGGTCCCTTCAAGGTGACGTTCATTCGTGAACACAATGTGGTGATGTAAGCTTCACTTTTGTCTCAAATATTCCGAAGCGAATGTTTAATATAATTAATGGTTGACAATTTTTAATAAAACGTGGAAAGCCCTAGAAGAAAATAATGCTCACTCCGAATGCCCTCGACCAGCCTCTAGAAAATGCTCCTATTTTATTTTCTAATTTTCTTAATTTAATTCAGTGACTTGAATTTTGGCTTTGAGGCCTCTGGGTTCTTGGGGGGGGGGCATTTGTTGAGAAACATTTATAACTGTGGCATATCTTGTGATTGACTCTGATGGGGAAGTGGGCTAGTCGATGATCACATAACATAATCACTTATTAATTATTTTTGTTTATTTATTGATGTTATTTTTCAGATGTGTAGATTTACTAGAGAACAGTACAGACACACGACCTAGGATTAGAAGCTTGGAAGTAGAGTTCACTTGGGACTTGCCATCGACCAATTATTTGCCGCCCCGATTGCTCTCATCAGAGCTGAAGGATATGATTGGGGGAAGGACTTGTGGCCTACTGACCCATCCCTCTTACAACATTCGATTATCCTTAAATAAGATTGGGGTTCCAGTTTGTTCTAATTCCTAATTACAAGTTAAACAACTACTGTACAGCTAGAACATTAGATTAATTTCTATTGGGTCATTTTTGTAAGTTATGTTGTAAGTCGATTAATGAAAATCATAATCATATAAGCCGTGGTAGGGAAGATGCAGCTGAAATAAAAGAGGCCAGTAAATTTATTTTAAATTAAGACGATTCTAAACAAGGCTGTCATTCACTAATTCACTAACATTCAACATCAGCTGAGGAGACGTAGGAATAAAGATCTCCTAAATTAATAACAATTTGATCTTTTCAAAGTTAGCTTCAACAATCTTGGGTAGTTATCGCCCTTTCTGCCAGACATACCATTTTATATTTGAAATTTTTGCTAAATCATCAGACACTTTTCACAGGACAGGGAAAATATCAGTACCCAAAAAAATCTACGAAGTGTCTAAATATGAAAAATGTATAAATAAACATAAAATACCAATATTTATTACGAAATAGAAATAAAAAAATGTAAAAAAAACAATATGAAGAAAATAAAACAAGAAACGTGCTTGAAAAATCAAAATAAAATACAAAGAAATAATAAAATACTCTAAGGAGGAGCATTACTTATTAACGCATAATAATAACCTGGATAATATAATAAGAATGAAATTAGTAGTATATGCGATTACTCATTGCTTTGTGAAAGCAAATAATAAATAATCTTGTTTTGAACACGTTTAATGAAGGAGAGTGGCAAATGGAGGAAGTGAAGAGAGTTATTATAATTATATTAAGGTGAATGAATTGTAGTTAAAAGGGGTTAAAGGCGTAGGATGGATTGTCGGCAGCGGGTTTGGAGTAAATGAACACGTCTGCTTTCCTCTTAAATATAGATAAGAGAGATGAAGCTTGTTGGGTAAGGAAAAAATTGGCGTCATTTAAACATAAATGTTACATTAGGTTCTCCAAGAAAGGGTTATTATTTTACCGTGTGAAAATAAGCCATTTATAGAATTATACTTGTACATCGTCCTTTATTAATTGTCTTCCATGGTACTAACACCAGAGGTTTATCGGAAGACACGTGCGGCGGAGCTACAAAGGAGCAGTGGTGGTGATTTGTCATGAGTCACAGCTCTTATCAGGACACGTCGCCTTATCAGAGTGTATCACCGTCGAACAACTCCGACAGCTCCACCACGCTTTGGTGGTTTGGCGCTGAATTACAGCCTGCCTTTCTAAATAAACAAAAAGTTGGAGATCTTCCGCGGATCAAAGACGTAGATACGCTCCATCTGGCTTGTACAAACTACAGACTGCTGCTCGAAGAACGTGCAGGAATTTTTTTAATCTTTTCTTGAGGAATCCGGCGAATCATGTGTTGAACTGTGAGAAGCAGTTCCGGAAATGTATATCTATCATTATGCACTGTTAAAAATGATCCAACCCCAATAAAGTCTAAAGTGTAAACAGTTTTGTATTTTATTATGATGAGACTACAATTAAAAAATCGGATCTCGAAAACATGTTTTATTTTTTTAACGAAATGAAAATCTGAGAAATTCCTTTTTAGAGATTTATATTAGCTGATACTGTATGAATTGGTCATAGTTCCTTAGTCACCAGGTTTTGAAGTGTGTTCGAGATTTCTTGATAATAAATCAGCTATGTTCTAATACTTTCCTTGGAGGAATTTCAAGTCAAAGTGAGGCAAAAGTTTTAATCATAGTCTTTTTAGCAGATGATTTTTTCTTCCAACAACCTCTCCCTTGATGCCGCTGATTTTATTCCAAGGATCAGCTGCACTTTTAGGAGCATGTTTTCCTGATCTTTGAAGCCACAGGCCGCAATTAGGCTTTGCAAACTCCACAGAATATCGGTCAAAAGGCTTGTCAAGTCCTTGTTGCATGTTATACAATTTGAACACTTTTATTGCTTTATTTTTTATAGGGATGAAAGCGCCTTCAAAATCATAAAGGATAGGCAGGACCGTTATCTTCACCATCGGTCGGATAGTACGATGAAGTTTCAGTGCCTCGGATCCCATCAAGTTTTCAAGCCTTGGTAACTGGACATCATTTAGTTTTTTCACAGTTTCTAGCGACCATGCAGATGTTTATTTCATATTTGAAAACCCTAAAGTTTTCTTCAACGTGTTCACGGAAACTACATTGCATTACATGCCTGCTTGTTGAAATCCATTTCGCGACTGATCTTAAAATAACGAAACAAATTCAGTTTACATAATCACGTTCACTGTCTTAAAACTTCATACAAATACCTACTGCCCGATGTGCTGTATTTTATTAGGATTAAAATGTAATTATGAAATGGGATACTCAAGAACACGTTTTATTTTTAAAAGTAGCTTATGCACTAGGGTTATACAACAAAATCATTATAGAGAGGGACCAGACAAGGACAGATTTTTTTGTTTCTAATTTTATAATCAAACCATGTTAAGCGTGGAACAAAAATATTTAATTACAAATTAAAAAAAAAGAAATATTTACTAACAAACCCGAAGACTACTCTAAGATAATGGAGTTAAAAACCTCAGTGTGATAGTGTGGGATTTGTAGGATCTAAACACATGGCTTCAGATTTTTTTTTAGCCCTCCTTTACATTCATTCGATATGACCATGTGAACAGGTGAAGGTGTCCATACAAAACTACGTAATGTTATATTTATTAATACTTAGAAGGTAGGACCAAGTACAAGAGCTGTTAGATGATGAATATATTTGCAAGGAGAAGGCGTGAGCTCTGTACAGGAGAGATAGTCTTCAGATGGTATCGGCCTTACAAATGCTGGCAAATGCGATACTGAGGCGGATCCCCACTAATAAATCCTTGTATCGTGGGGAGGAATCAAAAAAATTCTGTCTTGTTGGTTAGGTGCAATAAATGGCAGGACAACTCCCTGCGACGTTTGTTTATAGTACAAACAACCCATTATATCAACGGAATGGTTTTAGCCTTACACGCTTCCGCTATTTCCAAGAGTGTATGATTTCTTCGCCTGTTACTTTCTCAGCATAGCTTTTTGATTTTTGAAGTCGCCAAACCCCAAAGCAATCTGTTTTTATTGAGTGAGCCTTACTTACTTGCTAAACACATTAAAAAAACTATTTTTTTCTAGGAACTACTCGAAGTCAACGCTCCATACAATCAACAGAGAAATACATGAGCAGTTTCAGTTACCACCTTTAAAAATTATTCATTGTATTTACAAAAATATTTGAGAATGTTTTCTTAGTAACTCTGCCAAGCACATGGCTCAGCTGATTAATATAAAGGTTCAAATCATTATGTATATAGAGAAAATTAAATTATTGACTTTTGATCAGTGAAGTTCCATTTTTCGTAATAAATAGGTTTTAAAATATTTAAGATAACTTAAGGTACGTTTTAGGCGCTCAAAATGGATTAATCAGGCTTTTTATGTAATAATAGTTTCAAGGCATCTGCTATGATCTGCAATTTCGTTTCTGGCTGTCATTGGGTGGTCATGTAAATTTTCATAGCTATAGGTTCAGCAAAATAACCATAAATACGATAACAGGCAGATCCATATGAAAAAACATTAGAGCTTCTATAAAAAACCAATAAAACTTTAAAAATCACGTCAGATCTTAAAGTTTATGCAAATGTTTACTTAAATTTAGGTAATACTGTGTCAATTTGTTCACCGTGGACAAATAGAGGTTGCCCTCTTCACGGACCAGAAAAAACCCTCCTACTTTTATATAATTTAGCAATAAATTTCGGCGTCAGTATAGAGAGAGGGGACAATCCTGACGCCTCAGGAGCTTACTGGGGCACGGGCGTAGTAGCTCCTGATTGTTTGAAATAAATGGTTCTTTCATTAGCTGGTGCAGGAATGACCTGCCTGTATAAGGCAGAAATTCTTAAGACGGTCGGAACCAGACAAAGAAGTTAACAATGCGCTCTCTCTCTCTCTCTCTCTCTCTCTCTCTCTCTCTCTCTCTCTCTCTCTCTCTCTCTCTCTCTCTCTCTCTCTCTCTCTCTCTCTCTATCTCTCCCTCACTCACTCTCTCTCTCTCTCTCTGCACTAGCGCTTGTCCCTCTACTCGAACCATGGATTTCTTATTATTTGTTATAACTACCTCTGCACCTCTCTTTCTTAACCATTCTATGTTTTAGTGCGGGGCTGTCAGTCCCCACACTTTCCTAGTGGGATTCTCTGCCATCGTCTCGCTGAAACCAGCACCTCCTTGGAAAGGATCCTTCCATGAAGACGACGGTCTCTGGGGCCCTACAAATTTACCTATTAGCATCTCCCTCAGCGGTCCAGTCTGCCACTTTCCAGTTTGGATCCAGACGGTTTTCGCTTACCCTTAGAAATTAAGTGTGAACTCGTGGTCATTCCAAGATCACGTAAACTACCTATAATACGTAGTCTGTACCTCTTCTCCTGAACAAAGTGCTCAACAGTGCAACACACGTTCTAAGACCTTATGGACTCATAAAAAAAACAAATACGAATTAAGTTGCCCACCGACTAGGCCTAAGCCAGCAAAGGTCAAAGAACATAGGCTTATTTATCTCTCTTTTCAATGCCCGCCGGAAAGTCGCTAGGTCGCCGAGTATTGATCTTGATATCAGTAAATGATTTTCTTATGAACTCCGTTTAGATAAGATATTAGGTTTTTAACAAACTTAATTATTAATGTGCAACATTTCTTGTGTGGATGAAATAAGATAAATCTTGAGTTTTTTCTGAAGTATCCATGTGGAATTACATGTATTTACATGAGTCGGTAAACCTTTTCATGTTTTCTTGTATGGCTATGATAATATATTTATATTTTTTTCTAAAAATTCAATAAAAATACTTGAATTAAAAATAAATGAAAATTAAATTAATCTTAAATGTTATCATAACTGATGATTTTTATTTACCTATATATACATGTTCAGGATAACCTTCACATGATTTAAATTTTTTTTTGGGTTTGGAAAATATTTTTAACTTATTTCATTGTAAGACAAGAACTAAAAAGACGATATGGGCAACTGTACATACTACTTCAAAGGACATCCCATATCTCAATAGAAAATAAATTACTAATCTACAATATACTTAAGCCAATCTGGACATACGGAATAGAGCTATGGGGGACAGCAAAAAAGTCGAACATCAAGCGTATCCAATCCTTTCCATCAAAAGTCCTGGGAACAATAGTAAATGCTCCTTATTACGTCAGAAACAAAACCCTTCACAACGATCTTAATATACCCTACATTCTTGAACTCATCCCTTCTAAGTTTAGGAAATTCCACAGTAGCCTTTCCAACCACCCTAATCCTGCAGCACAGTCCTCGGAGACTGAAACGGCAGTGGCCTCGTGACCTGCTATAAACGCGTGACAGTTGGAGTCCTGGCAATGGCCAGTTTCTCCAATCATGTTCTGAGCGTCTGTGGCTCTCGCGCTCTTGGTCAGCCTCCACTGGCTCGTATCCGGTGACGCGGCTTACGGAGGAGCGTGGGGGACTCCGCTTTCTCTTTCGCATGTGGATTTGGGAGGTCTCTGGGCTGTCTGTAAATATTGTATGAATGAGCGAGTGAATGATGAATTGTAAATATGGTACGAATGAGGGCATTTATCCTAATTAATTATTGCATAATAAAAAAAGGCAGATTGTAATTTTAGCACAATAAAGGATTAAAAAAAAAAAACTTATTTCATTACTTAGAATTTGGAATCCCTACTCTAATAAAAAAAAAAATTAACAACACGTTTTTTGTTATTTTACTTAAGAGAAGTTTAACAGTTATTACCAATTTCCCATATTAATAGATTTTCCAAAGCAACTGTTTTGTAAAAACCACTCAGTTTGAGATAAGACAATATCTTGTTACATTGTGGCTAGCTGCAAGTCTTATAATGATTTGCATTTCTAAGTTGTAGACCCTTTCAAGTTTTCTATTACGTAGTACTTAATAAAACTTCACGACTCTATTTGATCAACCTAAGCTGATCCCCCCCCCCCTAAAAAAATTAGATCAAGAGTATTATTTAGATAATCATGGGTGAACTAACAGTATCGATGTTGAAGAATAGATGAATTTTAAAAATAATTTTATTAGGCACTAAGCATTGATATAACGGGTAGATAGCGTGGGAGGTACGAAGCTGCAATCCCTTCTAGTCTGATATTGTCCGTTTTATTGGCTAAGTTCCCAGGGGTTGTTCCAATCTAAGGGACGGCAAGGAATGAAAATACATTTTTGCTTCAGTTGTCTGGGGCTGACTCCTAACGCCGCCCTAACCTCAATCTCTTTGATGTGCTCCGAAGCCATATATCGAGTTGCGAACTTGAAGGAAACACCTCGAAAGGAATACTAAGCAGAAGCCTAAAAGTGAAAGGGCAGGAGACGGAGAGATCCACCGGAGGACTAAACCTCAAAGATTGATGGATCTTGGAATTAGAACCCACTATTGATCCATCCCTCTAAGCTCTACTAATTCTATTAATTACTCTTTCTACCTCGGCACAGGAATTAGCAGGCTCCGGAGACTCTAGGCCTCTCATTACGGTGGCTTGACGATGTCTGTCTGCCGACTACACCTCTTGGACTGAAGTGAATATACTGGCTGCATAAGAGTGCATTAGATAGAACACTGTGGCTACTAAAAACAGATGGATTAAAGACGATTTACTGTAGTGAATAAATAAATATAAGACATGTAAACAGAAATAAATAATTCACTGTCGACCACTCCTTAGTCCTCAGCCATATATACATGTATATTTACATAACGGGGCCATCAGACCCTGTTCACCTTAGGTCATTCTGACCCGGAACTAGTTTTGAACAACAAAAGCGTCTAAATTTCCTTTAAAACTCACCTCCTTGCTCCCTTAACATCCTTCTGTCCAATGATTACCACAGGTAGGATATTAAGCATGAACATCAGATACTAATAATAATATTACATATATACGGTCTTACTATCTGACTCCATATTTGATAGGCATGTGCCCCGACAATGCACTATGTTCAGGAGAAGAGGTATAGGGTAGGTATTGTACGTAGTTTATGTGGTCTTGGAATGACCACGAATTCACACTCGGTATCTGAGGGTAAGTGAAAACCGTCCAGATCCTAAAGACGAGCGTGAACCGGAGAGAGGCAGGATGGATTGCCGTGGGAGACACTACTAGGTAAAGTTTGTAGGGCCACGGCAACCGTTGTCTGCGAGGTAGAGGTCTCTCTCGAGGAGATGCTAGTTTTAGAGAGACGAAGGCAGAGAATCCCACTAGGAAAGTGTGGGGTCTGACGAGGCCGGACTATAACATAGCGAGGTTCGGAAGAGAGAATCTAACTAAAAAAATCCTAAAATATCATCCAGTTTCCCACCCACTCTGTCGTGATGATGGGTTCTAGGCGGCTTCGAATGCTGAAAGGTCGGAAGAATTCGCTCTGCATCTTTTCCGTACTTTTACTACTTGCCTTTCTCTTCAAAACAATACTCATCACATAACTGTTGAAGATTTCCAGACTTACGCTGTCAGGTAAAAAATGGTCGTCGAATATCCCCTAAGTGGGGAGGAGACGCCCGCCGCGGGCTAGGGTCGCTACAACCTCTAGCCGCTGTCCGGCCAGCGCCAAGAAAGCTATAAGGTGGGCGGACCTGTAGTCTTTCACCCTGGCCTCCGGCGAGCAGCTCAATTCGTTTTGATTAGTCTCCATAGGATCTTAGAAGGTGTGCCCCGACAAAGCACTATGTTCAGGAGAAGAGGTACAGGGTAGGTTTATAGGTAGTTTATGTGGCCTTGGAATGACCACGAATTCACACTCGGTGTCTAAAGGTAGGGGAAAACCGTCAGGCACCAAAGCTCACACTCATGTGAACCGGAGAGAAGCAGACTGGATTGAAGCAGGTCTCTCCCAAGGAGGTGCCAGTTTAAGCAAGACGAAGGCAGGGATTCCCTCTATGAAGGTGTGGGGCATGACAACGCCGGACTAAAACATAGCGAGGTTGGAGAGAGAGATGCAGAGGTAGTTGAATGAGAAGACCATGGTTTCAGTAGAGCAGCAAGCGCCAGTGCAGGGAGAGGGGAGAAAGTAGTTTTCCAAGTGACGGTCCTGTTCGTTATCCCAACTCGAGCTAATCCTGCTGATTATATAGGTGGCCAGCCGTGGTGGGGATGGCTCCCCATCTGCGGCTTTTTGCCCCAGTAGCTTCTCTCCCCTCTCCACCTGACATCATAACCTTTATTTGTACAAATATGGAAACAGATATTTTCTTGGCCGAGAAGAGGGGAAATTTTAATTATTCGTAATTAAGAGGCGGACAAAACATCCACCAAAAGCCGTTTAACCCTCTGAGGTGAAATATCTTCCGAAAAAATTACCTTACCAAAAATCTCCCGGATATGATCTCCTTAGTCCTCGAATTCTCCCACAGCTCCTTCCCAAAGCCATAATCTTCCTAACCTACATTTATTATTGCATTATTCGAACGGCACACTTTCCACTCCTCTGCAAACATTCCATTATTGTCCTATTATCCAAACACGGTAAACCACCTACCCTCTCAAAAATATATGAAAAACTGCCATTAATATGTCTAGTTCGAATTGTTGAATCCAAATACCTTTTTCCTACTCGCTAGTTTGGTTTACTTCAACGACCTTCCACTGTTCAACAAGGCCTCCACGTTGTTGATCACATATCCTCAGCTCTTGAAACTAAACATTATTGCACTGCTGTCATTCTGGACATAACTCAAGTTTTTGATAAGTTTTGCCTTACAAGCTCAAAAGATATTTACCACAGACCATATTCCTGTTCCACATAGCAGCGTCCTGGGTCCCATCCTGTATAATGTACAAACCACTAATGTCCCTTCTACCTTCTTAGCAACAGTTGAAAATGACACTGCGGTCCTGTCATCCCATCCTATAATATATAGCATCCCATAACCTTCAAAAACACCTTGATGAGATCGAGGATTGGTGCAACCAATGGCAAATCAAAGTTAATGGAGCAAAGTGTTCACACATTACCTTTACCCTCTGCCGCAAGTCCTGTCCATTAGTTTTTTTTTTAATTCCATTATTTTTCCTCTATCCGAGTTACGAGTCTTAGTTTCGTATTATATTTCTTAGGCTTCCATCTCAACAAACGGCTGACCTGATACTAAAATACGAGGCTAAAAAGACAAGAAATAAACAGATGCTTAGGTGAACTGTACAGACTACTTCAAAGGACATCGCATCTCTGAATAGAACTAAATTACTAATTTATAAAGTTATGCTTAAGCCAATCTAGACATACGGAATGCAGCTATTGGGAACAGCAAAAAAGTTGAACATCAAGCGTATCCAATCCTTTCATCAATCCTTGAATCAAACGTTCTGAGAACAATAGTATTACATCAGCAACAAAACTCTTTATAATGATCTGAATATACCCTACATTCTTGAACTCATCTCTTCCAAGTTCATGAAATTCCATAGGAACCTATCCAACCACCCAGATCCCCTAGCACAGTCATTGCACTGCACCACTTATCTATACAATCCTACTCGGAGACTGAAACGGCAGTGGCCTCGTGACCTGCTATAAATGCGTAACAGTGGGATTCCTGGCAATGGCCAGTTTCTACAATCATGTCCTGAGCGTGGCTCTCACGCTCTTCGTTATCTTTGTCACCGTGACATGGATGACGGATGAACGTGGGGGACTAGTAATATTGGCACTGATGACAAATCTACTTCACTAGAGGAATTGCAGCGTTCGCTGAATTGAGGATTTTAGGTCTATCACAAAAAGGAAGCAGACAAATATATATTTTAATTTATTTTTGTTGAACTAAGTTATTAGTTGCAACGGCTGTAATTTCATTCTGGTTTTTCACCTCTTTGTGTTTGTATTCTTTGATAGCCCAACAAATCACTTAGTCGATCTGCAATTAAAAATCAAAAATATTACCGGCTGTAAGTTTAGAAGGGCTATAGAGGAAAAAAAAAAAAAAGTCTTTGATTTTAACATTTCTTGAGTCACCATTCAACCGAGACAGAACCTTCAGCATTTTCTGGCTCTGCTTTTTCCCATTTTCTTGTCAATGGTAAAGATAAAATTTGTGACTATTTGTGCTATGGGAGACATCAAAAAAGTTGAACATCAAGCGTATCCAATACTTTCAATCAAAAGTCCTGAGAACAATAGTAAATGTCCCTTATTATGTCAGCCACAAAACCCTTCATAACGATCTTAATATACCTTATATCCTCTTGACCTGCTATAAATGCGTAACAGTGGGAGTCCTGACAATGGCTAGTTTCTCCAATCATGTCCTGTGTGTATCTGGCTCTCGCGCTCTTCCTCAGCTGACGGAGGAGCGTGGGGGACTTCCCAAGACATCGCTTCCTATTTTGCGTGCGAGGATGGTGACAACCATGTGGATTTGGGAGATCTCTGGGCTGTTTGTAAATACTGTATGAATGAAAATTGTAAATATAGTATGAATGAGAACATTTGTCATAATTGCTCATTGCCTAACAAGGCAGATTGTAATTTTATCATAATAAAGTTGTTTTTAAACTGAAAAAGTTGTATATCTATGGACATTAGCACTGTTATTAAATTGTGTATGAAATGTATACACACGATTTGCCAAGGAGTGATGTCATCTAGTGAGAAGAATGGCGAGAGAAGGCGTGATGGTGGATTACAATTTTTTTTTACACGGCGTCCTCTTGCTTGTCAAAATTTGTTTAGTTCATAGGTGCACCCCGTTCATATGCATTTTATTTTAATGTTTTTTAGTATATTAATGTTTTGCTGGTTTGTTCTGTTGTGAAACAAACGTACTGTAAGTGGCTCCGGTACAAGTTACTGAAAATAGGGGATGCCATTACTGTATTCCTTACAAGTATTCCTTACATTGGGTGTACAATTTTCTGAAAAACCTGTTTTGAACTAAATACATTGTAGCTATACGTTCCAGAACGATAACCTTGAGCTTTGGTTTGGTTTTCAAGGTTTGTATAAATCTGAATTGAGCTAAGTGAAAAAAATATCAATAATCTGTGAGTAAGAAAACCGTTTCATCCGTCAATAAAACAAAACCCCAAGCTGGTATGTCTCAGAAAATAAATGTATTCTATCCACTAATTAATGTTAATATTGCAGCCTAAATATTAACAATCCTATACCATACTTAATTAAATATTAATTTGTAATTAATATTTAATGCCAATCGACGTATCACCATTAAACTGTAAAGACATTTTTAAGTGTAAACACTTATCGTATTTCCTGTTTGAAAGTTGAATTTATACGTTCTTAAACTAGAATTAACAGCATGTTTTTTAGCAAATAAAGTGGTTAGGTTAAATTTTGGACTGGTAACATTTCGCACGCCCATTTTAGGGCTGCCAACGTTAGTAGTTGACAAAATTGAACGAGTCGATAATTATTTCTCATACCTGTCCCATTATGAACATTTTTCGTTCTGTTTTTGTACACGACAGCCATGGTGAGAAGAAAGAACAGACGTAAATAGTGAAGAAGGGTCTCATTAATCAGGAGGAGGATTTTAATTCTATTTGGGGTTCCTTGCATATGTATGAGACTGTCCAATAAGGGCCAGCGAATCAGCCTTAAAAGTGACTTTTTTTTTTTTTTAATGATCTAGTGCCTCATGTCGGTTTCTTTCTTCTTTCAATGTGATCTTCGTTTTTTATTGTTATTTAGAATACATGAGTTTTATAATAGGCGTTCACATCATTGTATCACATAGCACATTTTGTCAAATGTTTGCATTGTATGTATCACAGCTTATGTCAAATGAATATATGCCTCTATTCGGAAAGACAAATTAATGTAGCATACATGCTTTATTAATTACAAACAATGCATTTAGTCAAATAGTCAGTCAAATTTATGTGGGTTTCTTACTGTATATAAAGACTTCTGTTCAAGTTAGGAATTTTCAGGGATCCTTTATTACGCATTTATAGGTTAAATATGAAACAAATGGCCCACTTTTTCTAACAACTGCAGCTTTGGAAGAGTCACATCAACAAAAAAACGTACAAATGCATATTCGATACTCCGAATGTTATGTGGGATTGTGAATGGGAAATAGAACATGAAAGATGATGTAATTTTAAACTTTCAAACAGGTCTAAGACACTTTTTATTGCACGGTTGTCATGTTTTCGGATAATGCTTGTATTTCAGAACATCACAGGCTTAAAATCGTCTAAAATAAAAAATTACTAATAGCTGTAAAAGCTCCATCATTCGTAAGAAACAAATAACTCCATCCTATATGGATGGACTGTAAAAATAAATAATAGATGAACTCTTAAAAACACAGATTTACCAACTACTATTAAATTTCTAAATTCGTAGATGTATCAATCAAACACAATAATGTTGTTAAAACTTAAAATCTTACCTAAACCGAGTTCATAACAAAATCATTTACTGATATCAACATCAAAACAATTTTAAAAAAGAGTTTATGTAATATACCTAACGGGAACGCCCACCGGAGGAGGTATCGGCGACCTGGCCACTTTCTGGTGGGCATTGGAAAGAGGGATAAATAAACCTATGGTCTTTGAACTTTGCTGGCTTAGGCCTGGTCGGTGGGCAGCTTAATTCGTATTTGGTTATTGATCTGACTCTATAAGATCTTAGATGGTGTGCCCCGACATAGCACTATGTTCAGGAGAAGAGGTATAGGGTAGTATTATAGGTAGTTTATGTGGCCTTGGAATGACCACGAATTCACACTCGGTGTCTAAAGGTAGGGGAAAACCGTCAGGCACCAAAGCTCACACTCATGTGAACCGGAGAGAAGCAGACTGGATTGAAGCAGGTCTCTCCCAAGGAGGTGCCAGTTTAAGCAAGACGAAGGCAGGGATTCCCTCTATGAAGGTGTGGGGCATGACAACGCCGGACTAAAACATAGCGAGGTTGGAGAGAGAGATGCAGAGGTAGTTGAATGAGAAGACCATGGTTTCAGTAGAGCAGCAAGCGCCAGTGCAGGGAGAGGGGAGAAAGTAGTTTTCCAAGTGACGGTCCTGTTCGTTATCCCAACTCGAGCTAATCCTGCTGATTATATAGGTGGCCAGCCGTGGTGGGGATGGCTCCCCATCTGCGGCTTTTTGCCCCAGTAGCTTCTCTCCCCTCTCCACCTGACATCATAACCTTTATTTGTACAAATATGGAAACAGATATTTTCTTGGCCGAGAAGAGGGGAAATTTTAATTATTCGTAATTAAGAGGTGGCCAAAACATCCACCAAAAGCCGTTTAACCCTCTGAGGTGAAATATCTTCCGAAAAAAGTTCTTTACCGAAAATCTCCCGGATATGATCTCCTTAGTCCTGAATTCTCCCACAACTCCTTCCCAAAGCCATAATCTTCCTAACCTACGTTTATTATTGTATTATTCGAACGGCACACTTTCCACTATGAAGGTGTGGGGCCTGACAACGCCGGACTAAAACATAGCGAGGTTAGGAGAGAGAGATGCATTGGTAGTTTCAGTAGAAGAGCAAGCGCCAGTGCAGGGAGAGAGGAGAAAGTAGGGAGAAGATGGGAAAGTTTAATTATTCGTAATTAAGAGGTGGCCAAAACATCCACCAAAAGCCGTATAGTATAGGGTGATTTACCTTATGTGGTTAGCGGTCGCTACATCACCAATAAACGGTGCAAAAGGCACATTAACTGAAATGCCCTTCTGGATAATTTTCATCACAAAAAGTCGAAGAAATTATACCCCATTCCATCACTGAACCACCTTTGAATTGAAATCTCCAATGACATAACACTTGGCGTAGCGCTCACAAGGCCTTCGGTAAACCCTCATCTGGTCATCTGGTGTATAAAGGAAAGGGAAAAGCGTCTCATCTGAAAACAACAAGTTTCTCCATACGTTTTCAGTCCCCCGTCCATGTTCTGAGCAAATTCCAAACTATATCTACGATGTTCTCTGGTCTCTGAGGGTTTAAATTCACGTCAGCAAGTATTCTACTTACAGTTTCTACACACGTGACAACTCCCCGAGTTGTACGAAGAAGTTGAGTAGTCTTAGTAGCAGCTGAAAACCAATCCTGAAGCGTGAGTAGTACAATAAACTACAAAGGTAAAAATAGTGTAATAAACTATCTCGTGGTCACTCGCGGGTCTGCATGTGCACAAATATGTCTTACGGTAGTTCTCTGACCCCCAATGCACGGGATGCATATCTTTGTATTCGACAGTCTTCCACTAAAGTAACAGCACGGGCTACTTTCTCGACCGTCAAAACCATTTTTTAAATTAAAGTTAAACAAAATCATTAGTTTAATTTTTAGAGATCAGTTTCAGAAGATCACAATAGCGAATGAAGATAAATGATGATAAAATCTTTAGTACTTGTTTACCCAATAATATAAAATATGGTATACAAAGCCCTTTATTGAAAACAAATCAAGTCAGTTTATATATACATATAACGTAAATAATTATAACAATATTATCATAGTATTAAAAAGAAGGAATAAGAGGAATACTACTTTTTAAAGAATAGTTAAGTGGTTTTGTTTATTTAATACAAATGAACTGAATACTGTGGATATGTCATTGCCATTTGCAAGCACAGTAATTCACAATTTAATACAAAGGGTACTAGTTAAATATTAAAATGTTATATAAAAAAAAAAACTTCATTTGTTTGGCTTGACGCAACCTTAACTTAGTCTTAGCGGGTAGGTTTTCTTTCTATTCTCAATTTTCTGTGCTAATCGAACACCGGGAAAAAAAAACTTTTTTTGTCTTATTATTAATGGAGATACCCAGTTAGTACATTGGGGCCTAATTAATTCTGTCTTTGAAGCTTTTACCCACACCTGGTAGCAGTCAGCAGTGTTCAAATCTATGCTTTGAATAAAAGTATAACGCGTGTATTTCTAGACAAAAACTATTTTCTCCCTCTCAACCTGTTTTCTGAAACTCAACAGCCGTCGATTAATTACGTTGCCGTGATTACGTTGACGCGGGCCTAACAGTATAAATGTTCCGGCTTCCATTTGAGCAGAGTTTATCCTGGTTTGTGTAAAAATGGGATATCAGATACTTTTGTATCGTAAGCTACTTCCAAAGTGCAGTGGCTCACATAATCCACTTTTAATAATGAAACAATTATAAAAATGAGTCACAAAAAAAGTAACACTTATCCTGCACCCAGACTCCCAACAAACCACTCCTAGCTTGAGATATTTTTTATAAATACTCTATAAATCAATCTAAAAATGTACAAAATGTACATTTGTAAGTCAAACATAATGGGAGTTCATTCCGTATTCTATCAGTCGACATCAAGCTATGCGTGATTGTATTCTAGTCCCTGAAGGCGCCTCAACTGATGATCTCTCTGAACTGTTTTTCAATAAACGTTTGGGTGGGTTTAATTTAGAGGCCCGTTGATTTTATGAAATTTTTCTCTCATATCCACCACAGAAACCACATATCTTCTGTTTCAATCATGCCTTTGGGCTTAGAAATCAAACCCTAAAATTTGATAGAATAGGTAAGAATGGGAAAATAGGGGACGGCATGATTTCGTTACAGCTATAAAAACGATTTTAATGGCAGTTATAAGTAATTATTGTATTCCACAAAAGTACTAGCACATATTACATATATTATTAATAATGTCATTGTCGGGTCGTCACGAGGGGGCTGCCTAGTTACCCTAGCCCTGGTGACGAAGTGAGGGTTGATTAGGTTATGACCTGGACAATCGTTTCACGACGGTCTTACTATCTGACTCCATATTTGATAGGCATGTGTCTCGACAATGCACTATGTTCAGGAGAAGAGGTATAGGGTAGGTAGTGTAGGCAGTTTGTGTGGTCTTGGAATGACCACGAATTTACACTCGGTATCTGAGGGTAGGCGAAATCCGTCCGGGTGCCAAAGGCGAGTGTGAACCGGAGAGAGGCCAGTATGT
This sequence comes from Acanthosoma haemorrhoidale, assembly GCA_930367205.1. Taxonomy (NCBI): domain Eukaryota; kingdom Metazoa; phylum Arthropoda; class Insecta; order Hemiptera; family Acanthosomatidae; genus Acanthosoma; species Acanthosoma haemorrhoidale. The sequence goes on from OV884011.1 coordinate 144,094,134, forward strand.
GGTGGCCTTTGTTCTTGTAGTGACTCAGGCCTTGCCCGGGTTGCTAGCTACCTGGTCTTGGGTGAGGGTTCCCAGCTCCTAACTAATTAATTTGCTGCTGCACTTTTTATTGTTTACAACATTTACAATGACTTATTGTTTGGTAACGTTATTTACATTTGTTTAAATTAATTTACAATATATATAATAGAGTATAGGGTGATTCATCTTATGTAGTTAGTGGTCGCTACAGTCATAAACTAATATTTAGTAAACTATAATAGACTATTCATACTATAATAATATTATTTCAGGGTTCTGGTGGGATTGATGCAAGTGCTGTTTACACCTATGCCGATACGCAGTTGGGGTACGAGGCTCCTACGATGTGAGCGGTGTAGATGTTGAACAGCAGAGGGCCTAGCACTGATCCTTGGGGGACACCGGCAGTGTACTTTCTTCGGGTAGTAGACGTGATGCCTATCCGAACCGAAAAAGTTTTGCCTGTGAGGTATGATGTCATTAGGTTCTGTAGTTGATCCGAGAATTTGTATTCCCTCAGACGTTGGAGTAGGGTGTAGTGGTTCACAGAGTCGAAGGCTTTCGAACAGTCCAGTGAGATCATAGCGGTAGCTCTGTTGCTCCGGATGTTCGATGCGATGTGGTGTTGTCTCACCAAGTTGTTGTTCACACTTTAGCCTCTGCTGAAACCTATCTGCTCTGGTGGGATGACTTCTTGGGGTGCTCAGAGAGATGCAGGTGGATGATTCTCTCGAACAGCTTTGAGAGGTGAGTCAGCATACTGATAGGGCGGTAATAAGAAGGCTCATAACAGCTTTTCGCTGGTTTCAGGAGAGGGACGACCACAGCGTGCTTCCAATTCTAAGGGAAATAATGCAGCCTGAAGCAGGAGTTTAATACGTTGGTGATGTATGAGATTCCTTTCCTCGGCAGCTGCTTGAGTAAGATGTTCTGGAGCCCGTCTTCACCTGGTGTCTTCTTCATGTTCGTCCTTTGAATGAAGGCAGCCACTTGCCTGTGGGAGGTGTAGATTTTGGTAGTGGTGGGGAGGGGGCGGGAGGAGGGGGGGGTCGAGGGCTCCTATTGGCTTGCCTTGGCTCAGGGCCCCGTAATGATCCACCAATATATCCGCCTGTTCGGTGGTGGGGATGACTGCCCGTTCACAGCCAGCCTTATACTGCTCTTTTTAGATCGGCAGGTCTTTACTAGTTTACACATGCGTTTGTGATCACCGTGTAAACTCGTGAGGCGGTCTACTCAAACCGAGTTTTTCCACTGGGCCATCAGGGACTTTACTTGTGTTGTGAGAGCATTGAACACTGGTTTTAAGTACCTGTTTCTTTTTCTATACTACCTGTTCTTGATATTTTGATACCGCGACTTCCATCTTCCTGGATAAATTGTCTGTGATCCCCGGAAGTTTCCCCCTCCTCGACTGCATTTACGGTGATCGCTCGGGATAGCCAGTCCGCCACTACATTGTCCTGGTTTGTATACAATTTCCAGGTTGTATTGGGACAAAAACTCCTTCCAGCGTGTCACCCTGGCGGATGATTCCTTAAGCTTACCCACCCATTTAAGAGGTCTGTGGCCCGTATGTACTCTGAATCTCCACCCGAAGACGTATGGACGAAAATGATCAATACCCCATATGATGCCAAGAAGTTCGCGCTCGAGGGCACTGTACCGCGCCTCCGTGTCGGTCAGTCTTCGACGCGCGTACCACACTGGTCGCTCCCCACCATCTACCCCCTGCGACAGCACCGCTCCCAATGCATACTCACTTTCGTTGGTGGTGATAGTAAATAACTTTTCAAAATCGAGAAACGCCAGGATAGGTTCCTCTTGCGAATCATCCGAATTGCGTCGACTTTAGCAGAATCCGGCTGGACTCCTTCCCTCGAGAGGGTATGCCAAAAAAAGTTAATCCAATCCTCTCCCAGCGATGATTTTTCCATGGAAAAAGCCAAATTCACGCAATCGTTGGAATACCCTCCGGAGATGTTCAATGTGTTCAGATTCTGTTCGGCTGATGATCAACAGATCGAACATATAACTCTGGCATACCACCTCATCAATCCCCCTCAGGATTTTGTCCATCAATCGCTGGAAAGTAATCGGAGCGTTCTTCAAACCAAATACGAGTGAACTCATAGTGCCCCCTCTCGAAAGTAAACGCTGTTATGTGTTGATCGGTAGTGCACATTTTGATTTATTGGTACCCTGTTTTCAAATTCAAGGTGCTAAAAATTGTGGCTCCATTCAGTCTGACGAGAATGTCCGTCATCCGTTGTGTTCTCATTTAATTTTCTAAAATCGACAACGATTCTATAACTCTCCTCCTCCTCTCCCGATTCACTCTTCTTTCGTACTGCCCACAGAGGACTATTATACGGTGTTGTGCTATCCACGATTATACCCTGTCATCTTAAGCTGTCAATTTCTGTGCGAATATGTTGGCGGAGTGCCTGCGGATATTGTCGCTCCTTCACGTACGTTATTCGGTCAGATTTTAATGGGATTTCATGTACTGTCTTTCCCGTTGCCCCTATTATATCACCCTCCACGTAAAAAATATCTCCGAACTCTCTCCGTAAGCTTTCCCTCCAGTCCACCACTTTCTTGACTGCCCCTATCCGCGAACTCTCCCCTCTTACAGGCCCCTGACACTGATAAGTTCCCCCCCCCAACTTGATCCGCCAATCCTTTCCCTCTTTCTCTACAAGCGCGCCTACCCGTCCCAATAAGTCACACCCCACTATTATTTGATACTCGCGCGGCATGTACTCCACAATATGTACGTTAATATCGCCCTTTTTTTTCGCCCATTTCTCTAAATTCACGACCGCCTCTCCCACCACTTTACAGGGCCCACCCAGGGTAATTAACTTGCACTTACATACCTTGACCTGGAGTGCCCTCTCTCTGCCATACAGCCGCTCCAACGCACCGCGTGACATTATGGTATTGGTGCTTCCTGTATCCACCAAGCACCTCTCTCCCCCCTCGACTCTGATTATTGGCAACTCGTACAGTATCCCTCTGACTGTATTACACTTTAGGGTGTGGTCGCCACTCTGCTGCCACCCTTCTCAGGCTGCCACACGCCGCTCCCACCTTCTCGAAGTAGTCTTCTGTCGCTCGTGCTCTAGGCTCCTGTCGCGAACGGCTCTTTTCCTTCTGTTTCCGACGTTCCTGACGCCCCTGAAGATTCCTCAGCTGATGATCCATCCCCCCTGGGTGATATATTCCTTCTTTCCCGCATCGTTTGCGTATTCACTTCCATGGGTTCTGCCCTATGAACATCTCTCCTCCGATACACGTAAGGGCAATGCCTAGCGATATGCCCATCCTCACTGCACTCGAAACATTTTGTGCGGGGGTACTGTGCCACTAAACGACCTGTCTTCCCGCACCCATGGCATTTTATTTTTTCTCTGCGGGGTCCGTATCTGGGTCTTGCCACCCTAAACCTCCTTTCGCCTGCCGCTCCCCTGACCCTACCGGTCGTTGGTGTTTCGATTTTTTTCTAATTTGATTTAGGGACCCTGGTTCTCCTGTACACTATCCAGCTCCATTCTCCCTCATCCTCCTGTATCCTCGATTCCTCCTCCCTGGCGCTGGTGTCAATCATGACTTGGACCCATTCGAGGAATGAGCGCTCATTAGGGAATACCTCTTTTCTCCCTGTTTCCTTCGCCAACTGTACCTTCAGTATGGTAGACAGAAATCCCATTCTGCCCTCTACCTCTTCGATGCTCATTGTCTCTCTCATTTTCTCCGTTATTTGATTATAACGGGTTAGAAGACCTACGGCATATTGGCCTGTCTTGATAATTTTGTCTCCCGGAACATCTGAAAAATATCTTCTTCTGGAGTCCATCGCCCTCCTCCATATGCTTTCTTTAGCCACATCTTCACCGTTTCCCACGACGTTTCCTCATCCGCTTGGATGTGGTTGAGAACACTTCTCTTGACCCGACATATCAGGGCCGCTCTTAGTGACTCTGCATTTCTGGGGTCCAGAAGATTTTCCTCCGATTTTGCTAGGATTAACGCAGTGAGGCGATCTTCTCCCTTCAGAAAGTGGTTGAGTTCTCCTAATTCACCAGTGAACCATTCCAGCTCTGAAATTGCCCATCTCAGATCTTGAGTGTTCATTGCTTTCACTCTCATCAACGCAAGAGCGGTAGCATGAGCTTCTAGCAAAACGCCCACCCTTCTCGTTGCTACATATTCCGCGCCATCCGCTACATTCAGAACAGTTGGTCGTAGCACGCCTCCTTCCACCATTCTTTCTTCTCTATCCACTCTTTGATTGAACACGGCAAAAAGGAGAAGTAAAAAAAATCGAACAGACGTCGCTTAGTTTTCTTCCCACTCCACGAATCCCGGGTTTCGGCACCAGTTAATGCTTATCGGCTTTAGAATTCAAAAACAAAGGGAAAAAAGGTACAGAGAAACAACACGCATGAAAGTTAGAACTAGACTGTTTATTTTAAGTCTATAACCTTGTATATTTACATTCGGGATGTTTACATCCCGACGTTCGGGGATTGAGGTTGAGTACTGATGCTGCCCGGAACTTAACTTATAATTATGCACAGGAGGTCTGAAAAGTTTCCAACCTCAACATGAAGATGATAATAAAATAAATAAAAGCTAGTGAAATAAAAGCTTTGTTAGGTCGGAAACTTTTCATACTACCATATAAACCATAGGTTAATTCATTTTGAAATACAGGCACGTGAGAGGTTCTACGATCATTTAAATTTTACTTGTTCATGCGAAAACTGCAGGGATATATATCTTGCTCATTCTCTCTTTATTGATGGGCCATGAGAGTCAGCTCGGCAATCTGTGATTAAGACAACAGTCTTGAAGTAGAGTGCAGTGACCCGGCCAATAACAGCCAGGACATAAGATTGGAACATGCTTCCTGCAGGAATCTAGGGGTCAAATGGGACGGACACAGGAAGGCCGAAGGGCTGAGAGTGGTCCCTAATGGTGCTTCCGCTCCAGATCAACGTGGGGGCCACGTGGCAATGGTCACCTGGAGTCGCTCTATCCAGGCCTACTGCGTCGCACATACTCGTACATGGTCTCTTGGCATGATTTTTTTCCTCTAGCTTCAGCCTATATTATATTGCAATATAGAAAGAACAGCAGTATAATTACGTAATAAATATAATTTATAAAGAACAATTATCTGTTAAAAACTCAACTATTTTTTCTATTGATAGTCTTGAGCGATTTTCCTATCTATAGTTAACTGATGAGTTTTCTCAAATCGATGATTTTGCAGATCGAAGAAAAGTGTTACTCTACGAACCAAATAGTTATTAGGGTACGTAAATCTCTGCCTACTGGATTTCAACGGTGAACCATTACCAATTTACACGAAAGACAAAAGGGCCTTTTAGTTGAAATTTGTTATTGAAAAATGCAGTGGGTCACACATTAGGACACTCGTTTTATTATCCATGCTAGATTTTTAACTCTTTCGCAATCGACTTTCGTGATCCCAAGAGTATTCCCAAGCTGTTAGTGAAGTCTTTAGTATTTGGAAAACTAGCCCTTAAACAGCATAAAAGTCAAGCAGGATTTTCATAAATTTTTATTCTGGACAAACATCTTTTTAAAGATATATTGGTATTTATATAACCTATTTATAAGCATGAAGTGTTGGAACTTCCACACAACTTTATATTTATGATTTACAAGAGGTCTGTGGACGCTCTCAACAATCTGTCCTCCAGCACAGACTAGTTCTTACTGCGCTCGTTGCCTTCCTCTTCCTCTGGCTCTTGGGATGTTTTCTGCTTTTCTAAAAATGTTGAAATTCTTCCATTCTTGAAAAAAGACAAGAAATGATGTAATTTTCCTCGTTGTCTCCGAACAGAGTCTGGTTAGATTCCGAAATACTTTTGAGTCCTTCTTTACGCTTGAGGTATTTTAATAATTACAAATATAGTTCGTTAAACGCAATATACAAAATGGTAGTCCAATACACAATAAGGAACATTTTTTTTAAATAGATATAAAATACGGAATCCTCTTGAAAAGAAAACTTATGCTACCAAATTCCAAGCATAAACTGCTTGATAGATATTAGTTGATTATTTGCGTATGGTTATATTTTTCTCGTATTGTGATATTTATTTTCTAGTTAAAATCTTACTATTACCAACAAGTTGATAATTAACTTTTCTATGCAATCTTAATGTTTCTCAAGACAACAGATACCAACTGAAGATAGTTACATAACAGATAAGATTAATGGATTGAGTATACATATATGTAACTGGCTGGTAAAATGTTACAGTAAACATTTTTTTTTCGTTGTAAAGGAAAGCTATATCTTAAATTATATGTATTCTATCGATCAAAAACATAAATTCAACAGAAATTAATTCGAAGAGTAAAATAATTTCACTTTTTTAGACTGGCTGCCAATCTTAAGATGATAGACGTCAAGTACGGATTGGAAATTGTTTTCCGTAGGGCTCTAGGCCGTGCCCCCGTTACTGGTCATTATCATAACTCCCCTTATCGAGTTACGATTCTCGTTGAAAAACAACTCCCTTCGAGGAAAGTGTCCTTGGGTGAAGGGTAAAAATAATAAATAAGTGTACATGTGCATCCATCAAAAGTTTAGAAAAAAATATTTATCCTACTTAAAATTTTTAATTTTACATGATGCCACTTCAGGCTAATATTTACTAATTTAATGTTTATTTAAATTTTGAAATATTTTGATTCTAGTCTGCTCAGAAAAAAAGATCAAAATTTGAAACGTCTAGAAAGAGTTAGACCCCCCCATAGGAAAGAGAATTCATATTAGTACTCGTATGAATAGTCTGATGGTAAGGGCATCGCAGCGGTTATCAGGAGGTACTGTATGAATTACAGGGGTCATGATGTTTTTACTTTAACCAATCATTTGTCATGAACGGAACTACGGGAGACTGAAGGGGCAAAAGGACTCGAAGATCTAGAAGAGGCTGGTCCTTCAAGGTCTGAGCCAACGTCAGAGGTCGGAAAAAGCATTCTCAAGTTCCCTCCTTTTCCAGTTATTAGCCGGCCCAGGCCATATTCGCTGGACCAAGGTAATTCTCTCCAGTCTGTTGATGTTAATATGCTAAAGGGTAAATCAATGCTCTCCATTAAGCACCTGATCTGCAAATAAACTGGTCCAGTAAGACAGAAGAAGAGCCACGTAGATTCAATTGTTAAAGACCATATGGTCATAAATTACTTTCAGTTTCGTAATAAATTTCTGTTTGGGGCAACAACATATTTATTGAGAGTCTTTCTCGGTAGAAGGTTAGGATTGTGTTTTTATATATTTGCGGTATCACGATTCTGTTAGTAGGGATATTTCAGTTATATTTAATTATTGTTGTCGTGGTTCACCATCGTTTGTATTAGCTATTTGTCTAGAATAAGTATTCAAACTAATAAAGACTAAAAGATAAGATTAAAGTGTTGATCCCTCATGTGGATATTTACTACCGATTCGTTTATCTATCTGACACGAATTACCTTTGGTAGAACGAAGGAGGACGAAGTTATCAACTCCAGACATATTTCAACTCGATTTAACTTCTAACGTAATACCAAATTTGGCTGAATGGCTAACTAACGGTCAGCCAGCCTTTGGGTGCATAGGTACCTTTACCACAGTAGAGCCTAGGCTCCAAAGTTTTCATATCGCAAATTTTTAATGTTTAAATAATCATAAATAACTACTGTTTTTAAAAAAAATAAAAACCTACTTTGCTAGTAGGTTTCAATGGGAGCATAGCTGTTTTAACACAAGGATTTTCCCTCCTCTTAATCTTTTTTTTTGGTTTTCCATATCACACTCGGTTCGCCACTTCCTTATTGCTCATCATTTTTCTTTGAGTGAACCTACTCCAACGAATTCTCGGAGGAACCAGTAAGGAAATGAAATGAAAATGAAGAAAAAAACTTTATTTTGGGACATTATTATATGGGACATTAGTTAGTAATCGGGCTCCTGGTCTCCGTAGTATGTGGTCAGGAACATTAACCACCCACTCCGCAATTCCTTTGCCTTTGTCTCGAAGTTAAAATTAGAACTTTTAGGTGAGAGGGAATAGACAACACTTCCTCCGTTACTATAAAAAAGTTGCTCTACATGTTGAATTAAGTTATGTCTATAAAGCACAATAAACGTTAACTGACAGAAATTATAGCTGAATGAGTAATACCACCATTTTTACGACCAAAAGCAACTTTTTATTAAATTTATTTTTTAAGTTCGGTAGTACTTAAGGCGTAAGTAGTTCCTCTCCTTTTATAAATAAGGTTATAACACTAGCCCGATAACTACTACATCAGAATTAGTGTATTTAATGTTGTCAGACAACCACCCGCGGTGGGGGGGGGGGATTTATACACAAAGTTTGGTAAATTTGTTTCAAAGAAAATCTTATTACTATACCATTTCTTAAAGACTTGGAAAAATCAAAATAATATTATTTGAAAACAAAACAGGGAAATCGGTAGCGCCTATGCCAATTTACTATTCACAAAAGTAATCTACAGGCTTCCTCAGAGGGACAATTGGAACAAAAAGTGGTCCCCAAAAATACATGTCATGCGACCTGCTGTAATATTTCAACTTTTTTAGGTGTCAACTGCGTACGGTGTGGGCGCATACCCTAACTTATGGCTGAGTTGTGTTCTATTAATAAAGGAAGTTCACTCGTTTTCTAGCCTGAAACTAGTTTAATCCTTCTAAAGCACTACAGAATAAATACTGAAGAAATTTATTAAAACAACTTCAATTCGATTTCAAATAAAAAAAAAAATTCGCATTATATAAATGATCCGAAAAAAATATTTTTGCGCCCTCACTGAATCGATATAGCTTTCATCGAGTAAATGTTTTTGGGTAAGCGTAATATTTTTAGGGAAACCACCCTTAATAGCTTACTATACATCCCAGGAAACTGCTCTATTGCAAGGGAAGAGGAGGAAGGGGGTGAGGGAGAGTTCCAAATTTGGTTGCTGGATGATGTTCAAAGATATAAGGACAATGCTGCTGCACCACTGTGTAGTATAGAAAGCCGATAGAAAAAAAGGCCCGGATTCTTTAACGACTGCAGGTAGTGCACATCAATGAGTAAGTATACACAATCCAAAAGATACACCCCTAATGGGAAAAAATTAAACGTGAACAAATGTAGGCCCGTTTCTTCAAGATTTGACTTATCAATTCACAGATAATTCACAAAATTAGGATAAGGTGAGGTTATCCTCTGTTCAACACCATATCAAGGACAGTGTCAAAAAAATTAAAGTTAATTCAAATATTGACAGCTTACAATTCAAAAATAACCAGTAGTATTTCCACAAATATTCAATAAATATAGTATCCACACCTGAACCATATCTCAATATCGCATCCTCACATTCTGTACCAATAACGTTTTTTTCTTTAAAAAAGGGGTGAGACCGATTAAACTTGGATCAACCAGTATAGTTATTAAAATTTACATCTAATTACAGAACATAAGAAGAAATAATTGAGCAAGATTCTTAAGAAGTTAAACTCTTCTAACTCAGAAGCAATGGAAGTAATGAACGAACATACTCCCAGGGAAAGGTAAGTTTTTACGTTGAGAAATGGCAAAAAGCAAAACTGAAACAGACGATTGAGGGCTTCGAGCTGCCGTTAGAGAAAAGAAATGTCTCTGTAAATCCGGTTTCTTTGACCAGTATTTTTTTTTTGTTAGCCCGTAGGACGAGACGGGATGTCGGTCTTGACGTACTCCTATTCGGGAATGTCATCAGAAAGGGACTGCCGGCGATGCTTCAGAAGAGGATCCGATTCAGGTGCCTTTGCCAGACGCCGCTTTGGAATCGTACATAAGGCGAAGTGTCGGAGATATAACCGACCATCATCTCATCCCCATTCGAACAGGACGGACTTCGCAAGCCAATCACGTGGTGCATATTACAATTCAACAAGCAGAACATCAGTGTAAGGTAGCTTGCATAGTGGTTGTACCTATGCTTGAGTCTTATTCCATTTCTGAGTGCAAAAGAGAATCCTTTACTTTAAAACAACTTGTACGAGGTGTTGCTAATCTCCTGTATCATTCTGACATTTAAACTTGTATTCGAGCTAATGCCATTCTGGTTACAATAACGAAAAGGGCACTCGTACGCTATAGTGGTTAGCAAATCTGCTTCATGGTATGAAGGATCTGTAGCAGGACAATGACTTATTACATTTCAAGAAATATAAGTCGATGGCTCCTAATAGAAAATCCCACTTTTCTGCCAATTTTTTATTATCTTAATGTGTATTTAAAAATTGTTTTGTTACTGCTGAGAAAATGTTACTAATAGGATACTGAAGACATTTTGCAAAAATATTACTCCACTTATTTTTAGTAGAATAAAAGTAACATATGTCATAATAAACATTAATAACTACAAGATCCTTAATATGATATACAATTATTGATCGATCATTATTTTTTTTCCTATGGTTGCCTTAATTTTCAGCAAGTTTGGGGGTCAAGTAAAATATCCATGTCAAATACCATACCTCTACGTAAAACTGGGATTGAAACAAGTTGTAAGCACGTTTTGACTACGAGTTGTGTTTGGTATTGAGATATTTAATTCGACAAACAGCTTTCATGTAGTTGCCTATGATCATGGTTGTCATGTCATCGGTCAATAAATCGCTTCTTTTCTCAAATATTGTAGCTATCCTACAATTAGTGATAGCAACTATTATATATACATATGTACTGATTTTGTCAAAGAAACGATGCCTTAGGGATAATCGTATGCAAAAATTGAAGAAAAAAAAAAAAAGAGCACTAAGGTAGGTAGATAGGTATAAGGCTCCATTATTCACTCATTATCTTAACCGTATGAAATGTAATATTTATGCGATCCGTTACCCGGCCATGTTAAGTGCCTCCTGTCTATAATATTATAATTAATTAGTTCTATAAACATTTTTAACACATTGTTTCCGAACATGTTGCAAATTAATCGTATGATAAATGGTGCACTCGTCCGTCCTGGCTTATAGGATTAAGTCCGCAGCTTGTAAACTGGAACCTGCTTAAACATGCCAGTAGAAGAAATATAATATTGGATAAATTATCCAAATTAAATGAAAGAATAGTTAAATTGATTATGAGACCAGATAATTTGTTATTCAGAAATTATTGGAATAGGTGGGCTGTTGAAGTCTTAAAAATAAATTGGTGTACTTTCTTTTATCATTGTCCAAAAACTCTCAATATATATGGAAAAAAAAATCTACGCTATGAGAGTAAAAGGTTTTGCTTCTACAAATTACATTGGCTTGAAAAATAAGTGGCATAGATGCCCTTAGACACCTTAGGTCATTTATGTTATATGTGTAGAGTTTTAAATGTTTATTTTATAATTATTATTAAATATTTATAGAATATCACATTCAACTATCTAGTCGGAATGACAAATTAAAAAGAAAGAAAAATTGTTTACAAAATAATACGAGTACACAAGGTGGTATATATAACAATAATCATCATTTTTCAAAACATTTTTTACAAAAGTGCTTACAAGTTTTTTGTTTTTTTTCTAAGCTCTCTAGTTAGGATGAGGAAAAAATATAGAATATTTAGGTTAATCGGATCCTTATACTAGGAGTTCCTGCTTGAAGGTGTAGTGAGAGGATGAAAAGTATTTCCAAAGTTACTCATATTTCTAATGACTCAATTTTTTTGATTGAGTAGTATTGGGATTAATTAGAATATCAAGTAAGGATCGCTTTCTACTATTAAAACATTGCTGTAAATATGACAGAGAATATGTAAGGTAATAACAGGATATCATGAAAAGGAAACATGAACATATAATAAGTTTAATCAATGAATCATTTTGGAAATAGATACATATTTTTCATTTTCTCCAATTATTAACTATTTTATAAAATTGACATCAATATTTAGTAATGTGACTAATGTATAACATTGCATTTAACATTTCATTTTTCGAGAAAAATTTAAGCGGTTCTCATTTACATTACCAGTTATAAGAAGAGGAAAAAATAAAAACTAATTAGAAAGAGGTATCTGAATTAATCACAATTTTCGAAATGAAAGACCTTTTAATTAAAAATCTGTCCGTATGTTGTAATTATGTACATATATTTTTTCAGATCTCATACGAATGGAAGCTGGAAAAATACTAGAGCTGTGGATAATCAAAATGATTTATATAGCCTTAGCTAGCCATAAATCTTTTCCCAGGATTTCAGATCTTAATATATTCGTTTGAGCACTACTCGAAAAACATATTATTCCATTCTGAATATATTTAACCTTTTGTCAGGCATATCGTCCTTGATATACTGCCTGAACGGTTTCAATAGCCACAAGATAGCTGGAGATTGATTTATAATTATCTAGAATTATGAAGAGAAGTAACAAATGAAAATATCTAAAACATTTTAATTTGTGGCAGAGATTCTTTCCTATACTCTGTGGGGATACGCATTTCAATAAATAACTCAAACAACTACAATTCGAATACACATAGACAGCTGAATGTTTAAAAATATATTACAAAACAACCACAATTTACACTTATCGATTGTATAAAAATATTTTAAACATTGGTTTTTTTTTTTTTTTTACAAAGAAAGTCAATTACTTCAAATGTTACTATTATTTGATTGAGTAACGGGTTTAACGGTATGAATGAGAGCTATCTAGGTCCTATGTAATGTTATCAATAAACAAATTCAGCTAATTCAAGTTTATACACTCAATCAGTGTAATAGCAGAAATTTATCTACTAATGCCAATTAGTTAATAGGCATTCGTTGTATAGTTTTGGAGACCAAAAGCTACAGCAGAGAACAAAAAAATCATCAGCGAAAAAAGCAGAAACTCATTTCGAGTTAACTCTTAAACTAATGACTCGGTCCACTGTGACTGGTTATTAGCGCGAATTCCGGAGGACAGCTGGCATTAGGCCTTCAGGTGGACAAATGAGCGGGTAGCTGACTCGAAAATAGGCCTGAATTTATTTTCAGAGAGGGTTATACTTTAGGGACGGTAAAAACTGATTGGCTTCTTGTAGATTAACAGCAACACAATCTAAGAGACAGATTTCTTTCTACATATTTATATTAGCGCATATGTGTTGAAAACAATTATATCGAATATTTGTTAATCCAATATTCTATCGAAAAAAATAAATATTAGATACCTCAGACCACAATAATTTTGTCTGATTATTCGACTGACACTATCATAACTATTATATTTTTATATATATATATATATATATTCCTTTATTGTGCTATAATTACAATCTGCCTTATAAGGCAATAAGTAATTAAGTACTATTATATTAATAAACACTATCCTAACTATTATATAAGTATCATTAATTGTTCATAATAAGTCAAATATAGGTTTCTTCCGAGCTATACATAAAAATAGTAATGTTTCATGAAAATTATAGTATTTATTTTTTACTTTCAAACCAATCAAAGGCTCATTTCTTGCATATCATACAAGCTGTTACAATAATTCCTTTAAGTCCTTGAAAATGAAATTAATTAGCTTTTTGAACATATTTTTTCAATGACGTCATCAATATACGTTCTGAATCGTAAATTTTAAATATTTTTGAAGAAGCATTAATAAAATAATACATGTAATTTTTATGATGGTTTTTTTTTTCAAAACCATAAACCACTCTTTTGTTTGTTGCTAGTACCCTCTTTAGCTAAATATAAAAAAAATTACACGGAATTCCCATTTGAAAGTAGGAAATAATGAAAAATACCCCGATCCTCATAAAACATGATTTTCATTAATTACCTAATTACTTGTTCTTTCAAAGAAAATATTTGTCAACGAGTTTGAGTAGTGTATCAAATCAAATTTTATGCCATCTTGGTTAACCATTTGTGATCTGTGTTTTTGGGCTTGGGGTTACTCGGGAGTCCAGAAATTTCAATGGGACAAAAAACTTGAAAATGACGTTATGCTGAATGCGGTCGTGCCCGTGACCGATCTACAAAAAGGTGGCACATCAGATGTAATCAGTTGATGTGTGTTGATCATTTGAAAAATTTATGCGTTTAATGTTTGCAAACAAAATAACTTTCATTAAATTTAATTATTAGGCTATAACTTATTATTATGGGAAAACCAGAACATTTGTTTCTTTCAACAGTTCCGTTTAGTCTGGAAGGATTTCAAACTTTTTTATTGTAATATCGGATTTATAAAATAAATATTAATGTTTTATTTCAGTATATTTGTGAATTTGATTATTCTTGACTTATAAATTCGTTGTCATAACAGTCGAAGAATATGGTGTAATAGCTCATATTCGTACATTATAGGGGGGGGGGGGGTGAATCCCACGCGCGTACCCAAGAATTAAAGGACTTAAATTAAATTTTAAAAATATAGGTCAATATTTAACTTCTGGAGTGGAACCTCATCGTTGGCCTAAAGAATTTAGCCAGTAAAATGTGCTGTCTTTTCTACCCAAATGATCCCTGCATCTATCCTTAAGTTTCCTAAGACTTACTTACGTGGCACCACATTTGATAAGTTGAAGCCACATCATACACTCCAAAGACAATATATCTTTGACACATAAATGTAAAGTCAACCCCAGCCGAAGCGACATAAGTAAATGCAATGTGTTGATCGTTCTTCTCGTAAGCTGGTGTGACACTTTCAAGAAGGACAGCATATACTGAGCTGATAATTAGCCAAGGAGCAGAGGACAGGGGAAAGTATTAATAAATATTGCTCGAGGGGGGGGGGAGGGGCGTGAACAATGAAGCATAAGATGACAAGGAAGTGTTAAAGTGTTAGCCGCTAATTTGGTTCTCGTTGCCCCTCGGCCACGTGCCGCTACCAGCTGGCTATATTTATCCTGTCTTATTTGTGTTTGTTTTTGTTCCTGCCTGTCTTGTATATATGCATTATGTGCACTTAATGACCTGCCTAAAGGTGTAGAATAACCTTTAGATAGCTCAGAGCAGTCATTAGACGTATATTTTTCCTCCTTATATAACTCCTAATGTGGCGTATCGCTTACATATTGATGATTAGGCCTAGGTAATTTTTTTAATGAAAATGTATGTTTTCCGTTTGTAACTTTTTATCATAAAACAAATTTCTTATTTTTTTCCATCATAGCGCAGTTGTCTCGTTGATTACCGTTGATGCCACTTTATATAATAAAAAATACAAGTAGACATGTTTATACATAATGTTTAAACAAAAACACCCCCAAATTTTCGATGGTTCATATGTCAGCGATAGCACGTTTATATTTTCAAATAATGCTCGTCATTTTTTCTATATAAGTACATTACTTAAAAGTAGATACATACTTAATTTAATCGAGTTGTTTCTTATTGGTTTTGATTTTTTATCATTAATTACCCCATTCAGAGCTGGCGATGGACTATATACATATGATATAGCTATGTACACAACCAATGTATATTTTATAGATGCATAAATAATCAGTAAATGTTGTGTGATTTTTATTTTTATGTATGTGAATGTTTAATGACATAAATATTTTAACTTTGAGCACACCACAAAAAGTATAAAAATCAAACATCTGGGACTGTCATGGCTTGGTTAATTGGTTAAAATTGGAATTAACTCAATATGAACGTTAAAGAGGCCAAAAAAATTGCACTTCATATCGTCAAACTATTTTTTTTTTGGCTTGATTCAGACATAAAAAAAAGTAAGATGAACTTGGCTGCTCGATTACATAATTATACTGAATTATTATTATTTATAATTCTATTGACCAATAAAACCCGCCATGCGTATTTACCAACTGCTAATTCAAATGTTAATTTATAGGATTTGGGTTATTTAATGCAATTTTAATCTCTTATCTTCATCATATGTCACAAAAATTATTTTAAAATAAAAACCATGTTGCCATGGAATTAGTTGTGGAAATTTTAATTAGCATATAATAAATGAGCTTTTCCTCTTTACTCATTCCTGAGCATCCCCCCAGCCACATAATTTAATCAAACCAGCCATGCGGGCAACAAGACTTGGTAAGAATAATTGTACCTTCCAACGTTTGTCAGTGATAACCACTTTGAATTCAAATATCATCTACTCACATTATTACCTACTATTTTGTTTTTACTACATTACTTATATATTTACTGTATTACTACATACTACAATAAACAAACAAGTGTAAATTGTCCTCGATAGTCCTAAGTAATATGAATAGTTCATTCGCAAATTAAATGCACCAAAAAGCAAGACACGAAGAACAGGAAAAACATGCTACAGTAGCATTCAATATAGACCTTATTGTTGGTTAATTCAATAGTATTTATCAGTATATAAGGAAGTATAACTATCCATTTGGCAGGATTAGTTGAAAAAGGCCCAACGTAAGATAAAAATCCAATTCGAGGGACATTTTATTTTTATGTATGTGAATGTTTAATGACATAAATATTTTAACTTTGAGCACACCACAAAAAGTATAAAAATCAAACATCTGGGACTGTCATGGCTTGGTTAATTGGTTAAAATTGGAATTAACTCAATATGAACGTTAAAGAGGCCAAAAAAATTGCACTTCATATCGTCAAACTATTTTTTTTTTGGCTTGATTCAGACATAAAAAAAAAGTAAGATGAACTTGGCTGCTCGATTACATAATTATACTGAATTATTATTATTTATAATTCTATTGACCAATAAAACCCGCCATGCGTATTTACCAACTGCTAATTCAAATGTTAATTTATAGGATTTGGGTTATTTAATGCAATTTTAATCTCTTATCTTCATCATATGTCACAAAAATTATTTTAAAATAAAAACCATGTTGCCATGGAATTAGTTGTGGAAATTTTAATTAGCATATAATAAATGAGCTTTTCCTCTTTACTCATTCCTGAGCATCCCCCCAGCCACATAATTTAATCAAACCAGCCATGCGGGCAACAAGACTTGGTAAGAATAATTGTACCTTCCAACGTTTGTCAGTGATAACCACTTTGAATTCAAATATCATCTACTCACATTATTACCTACTATTTTGTTTTTACTACATTACTTATATATTTACTGTATTACTACATACTACAATAAACAAACAAGTGTAAATTGTCCTCGATAGTCCTAAGTAATATGAATAGTTCATTCGCAAATTAAATGCACCAAAAAGCAAGACACGAAGAACAGGAAAAACATGCTACAGTAGCATTCAATATAGACCTTATTGTTGGTTAATTCAATAGTATTTATCAGTATATAAGGAAGTATAACTATCCATTTGGCAGGATTAGTTGAAAAAGGCCCAACGTAAGATAAAAATCCAATTCGAGGGACACGCAACTCTGAAATGATTTCTGGTATTTTTCAGTGTCAAACTAGACATTTCGTCTTAACTGATCGCAGAGTATTTTAGGTCAATGAACTAAAACTTAGCTGTCATGGACAGGTTTATGGTAACGGGTATACAATCAATTTTTAATTATTTTGTTAGATAACCCAGCTTTGACATAATCTAACTCATAGATCCGAAGATTTTTTTAATTCTAAAATAAAGGTTACTCCTTTAGTAACGTGTGGAAGTTAATTAAAATATCGAGTCAGGTCAGTGTAATTTATGATTTTTTAAAACATCACACCGTAGGCAATAAATACCCCAAATGAATTGAAAACGAAACTGAGCCAGACAAAATTATAGTTTATACATTACTGAAATATTATCCATAATTCGTAACTACAACTATTATAACTAGAACGTTTCATAAGTAATATATATATACATATACTATTGGTAGAATAATAAAAAAAAATTCTATAAATGAAATAACATTATAGCAACTACAGGTGTCTGCGCATTATTATGAGATTATTGCTACTTCTATTTAAGTGAGTTATGTCTTATTATATTAAGTGGATTAAAAGCATTTTCTCAATATCATTGCCCCTTAACGAGTTAATTCTCGTACTTTGCATATATGTTGAAGAACGCCAAATAAAAAGCATTTATTTTGATTTATATGGTATTAGATCTGCTTGTCAGTAATTAATCTCATTTTACCCGTACCTACTTTGATTCAAACCTTTTTTTTTTTTCATTTTCATGAAAATATCACAAATATTCCAAAGTATTGTTTTTCATTGTTCAATAGCCAAAGCTCATGGCATTATATTTGTCATACCTTGGATAATCTGTAAAAGATAAATTTAATAGGCCTGATAATCCAAAAAAATAGTAATTACTACACACTGACAGCGATTCACTTAATTCTATGAGTTTTTTTATATTCTACATACTTATTAATGATACAATTTATGAATACATGGTGTTTTTTTGATAAGATTGTTTAAATAACAACGTAGTCATATTGATCCTTCCTATTTAGACGGAACCGAACCGATTAATTGAATTAATTTTTAAGTAACTTATTAAACACATTCACATTCCTCATGTCGTTTAATTTATTTTCAGTACAAAAATATGTTAAATTAATATGTAGTAAAATAAAAATAAATACAACCCGTCGGAGTCATCGATCTTTATATCTGCTAGTAAATGTAAAATTTAACCTGAATTGTTCGTGATAAAAATTCAAGAGCGAGACTATTGAGACAGATTGCCGGCCAGCTAAGTAGTTGAGTATGCAGCTACTGGTTTTAGTTTACATCTCCATGGAGTTCACCTCCTCTCTTTCGGAGACCAACGGACAAGTAGCTGAAACCGGTCCCTAAATAAACTGGTATATTTGTTTTAATAACCTGCATTACAACGAACCCAGTAATGTCACCATGAATTGTAAGTATTTATAACTGGAAGATTTCGCTGCTATATTTCCACTTCACTGATTTATGAACATATTAGTACTATCCACAATCTATTTTTGTGATGAAAGTTAAGTAAACTAGTACTTAATAGAATCTAGTACATATAAAAGCTCTTTACAGGCAAGAAAAACCTCATCAGTATTATTCTGTAGAACATAAAAGTAATTTAATCCTACATTTAATAATGACTGTTTTTTAGTAGAAAATCGCCTGTTTAGTGTTCGTATTAGATACAAAAAGTCTCTTAATTATAGTTCAGAAATACACATATAGTCATCATTGTACCCTCATTATTATCAATGCGAAATAATCGTAATGTAAGTCATAAAAAAAATCACTTGTTTGATATTTTTGAGGTGTTCAAGGAACTGAGAGTTATTTGCTTGGTGAATAGCCCGCCTTTTTTAGATCGAGAATGTTGAATCCAGAATGCGTCTTGGACGCTTTCCACTGTTTCTGTCGGAAAGCAGTTTGGTATCTGAAGTCAGTGACAGAGCTCATTAGGCACGTCTGTGTGATGAGAGCCGAATCCTATCGATACACTGTCGAGGTGACTGTACGTATATTTGTATAAACCTCAAGTTCAAAGTTTTCAGTCTGTCTGTGGTCAGAACACGAATGAGTGATGAACATCAAACCAGTTCTTGTATACCTGAAAGTTGAGGCCCTCCTTTATTATAAAATTTCATATATAGCAGGAACATTATGTAAAAATTCTCATAGAATCAAACTTTTGGTCATCTTGAAAACCTGATGGGCGAGACGAAAGACATAAGGTTTTGGTATAAGACCTACGAGGAGTGCCAGTCAGTGGGCGTTGATTTGTTGATCTGATTCGATATTATCGCTGAAGGTATGCACCGATAGTTCACTATGATCAGGAGATGAGGTAAAGGTTGAGAAACAGTCATTTTGGATACGTAGGAACACTATGAATTCTCATTCGGTATCTTCCAGTTCCACTAGGCAGGTGTGGTGAACACAGGCCATCGTTTACGTGGAAGGGGTCGTTTCCAAGTAGTGCTAGTCTAACGAGCAAAATACAAGAGTATTCACTTGTGCAGTGAGAGCAGTGTTCAATTCAAGGGTCTGAGCGAGAGTATGAAAATGACTTGTGGCTCGGTGATGCTGTTTTCCAAGACTCGATGTGCCCCTGTTGGCCCGATTAGTCCATTAGCTTATGGAACTACAGCCCATGACCGCTTGTGAACTCAGCAACCCATTGAGCTAGTGGGCACTGTTTCGTTAATTATAATTATTTACGAAGAGTGCGTTGCTACAACAACACATACATAAAAATTAGTCACGCTTTTTAGATCTGTTGACAGGTTAAATTATTAGCTTTACACCGTGCTCACTAGATATTTCCCATTTATATATATATATAGTTTGTTTTGTGCTATTTAACTTCGCTCAAACGTTACATTAGCCGAAGCTCTCTATTTATGTTTTTCGTATAAATATTTGTCATAAATATTGAGAGTACCTTACTAAAACGGACATTTTAAAATATTTTGCTTAGTCCTGTGTGTTTGTATCTATCATACTGGCGTTGAAGGTCCTAATCTTTCAATGGAGACTGTTTACATTTTCCAATAAAATTAACTCCTACCGTCATGGCTGTTGGAAAATTGGTGGCAACCTGCAGATTGGACGCTTCTGGTACCTTGGTACACCTAAAAATGAAACAAACTCCCGACTATCTTATAGTCTAACTGCTTAAGTTTTGTAATCAACCATCGGATAATAAAAATTAATCTATGTTTTATAGGAGATGAATCAGATATTTTTTATCTTCATATCTCCTTGTTATTCTAAATTATAGAAATCAGTAGATTCAAAATAAATAAATCTATTTACAGTAGGTAATTATTACATGTTCTGTAGCTTGGCTACATTTTTAATAATTTTACATTGCGATTTGTGATTGTTTTAAAAATATAATGCACATAATACATTCATTTTCTACACATGTTTAAATGTTATGGGACTCATCTTATGTGATGAATCAGGGCAAAATTTATTAATATTTTGAAGAATCTTCTTAGTTTTAACATCACGGACATTAAACCGAAAAAAGAAACATTTTAAAGCTAAATTTGAAAATGATTTTTCTTATCTCAGCTGAAGCCAATTCAAATTTGCTTATAGACTTTAAATATATAGAAGCCTCCTTTGTGTTTTTATTGAGTTTATAAAGGGGTCCATACTTACTTACAGAGCCTATTAGTAACTACGAGAAGCCTTATTCTTTTTTTTCCTTTGGGCGTGTAGCATAGCGAAAATGTAATCTAAACATAATTTTAAGAAGATTTTTCTTACAGTAGGAAGCTAAAGTGTGTAAGTATCCTTGTTGCGACTTTAAACAAGTTTGTTATAAGTAGTATTGTGCCTACCAGGCACACTATAACTAAATAATCAATTTCGATACATTTGTAGAATATTAAATAAGTTGGCAGTGTAACACAAGAGGATATATCTGTACCTCGGAGGGATACAACAATATGTCCATTTTCATAACTTTACAGGAGAGGAGTTTTAAACTTTTTTTCAACAAAAAGTGTTATTGGCACAGCTATTTTTATTGAGATGTTGAAACAATATTTTACCAGAACATTCTATTTATTGTTATTTACATCATGCAGTTGTTATAAAATGAAAAAAAACCTTTTTTACGGTAATAAAGTCAATATGGAAAAAAATGGACATAGTGTTGTATCCCTCCGAGGTACAGATATATTTATGCGTATATATGTATTTCTGTACTGTATATGTTTGCATATACAAAGATACTTGACTGTTGTGTATATTATTTATCACAGACATGGTAGTTCCTAGAAATTTCACACTGTGACTTACACACAGATTAAAGCACAATCGAGGGTCAGATTACATGAGAGAGGGTTAGGGGAAAAGGTACTCAGAACCTGTGTGATGAACAGAATCACTCAATGTGGTAAACTACGAATGACGAACGATAAAATATAATGCAATATTATGGTTCAATACGTTTTATAATCTTAATTCAAATAATTTTAATAGATAAATTAACTGATTAATTTATTTTTATTTATAAAAATAGACTAGCTCTTTGTTACCTCAATTTAGTTAATAAAAAATTAATTACTTAATAACAGTTTAAAGAGTCATAAAAAAACCTATTCTCAAATAGGGGAAGCCTTTTTGTGTTGCAGTCACTAAGCAAGGCCAACAAAAGCCTTTCAAAGGAATGTCTATTAATGACTTTTCTTATTGTTCAATGGACGTCTTTCCGCTATCTCTTTGTGGATTAAAAAAATCATATTCCTACTAAGACTTTAAAGAGACATACAAATATTCTACACAGATAAGAGAAACCCCTTAATTTGTTTTCTAACAGTCATAAGCAAAATATTGATGAATGCTAAAATTAAAAAGGATAAACCTTATTACTATTATATTAATATTATATTATAAATGTAAATATATTTAAGACTATATACGTTAAAGTCAGAGACAGCTCTGTATTCAAAACTAGTACGATCATGGAACGTAAACATCCCATTATCCCATATATGTCGGATTACAGATAGATATAAAGCAGTCTACTTCGAGAACTTGAGTTGGTCTTTTGTTCCTCTTTTCCTTCTCTTTTTTTTATCAGATCTTACCCGGTGGTGAATAACTGGTGCCAAAACCCGGGAAATCGTACGGTGGTGCGGAAAGCGATGGTTTTTTTTTTCTCTTTTATTTCGTGTCCCATTTTTGTCTCTTCTGTTACGGGAATATACCGGAGGGATGCTAAGACTATGGGTGTCCCCAGACAACTATGGCAGCCACTCATGCTAATACTATGGCGTGGATGAAAATTCAAGCAAGACGTGAGAAAATTGATTTTGTTCTGGAGAGATTTGCAGGAGAGACCGGGGAACTGAAGCACTTCCTGAAGGGAGGCGACAGGCTGATGACGCAAATAGAAGGAAAACGACCGGAAATCCTTGTAACCGAAGGAGACGCTAAGTCGCTGAGAGCAGCTCTCGTGCGTAGGGTGAAGCGAAGCATTCTGAATATGATTCAGGCCGACGAAGAGACCCCGTGGAGTACCGTAAAAGAACGGTTAAAGAAACCGTTCGGAGAGGGAAGATGGACACCGGGAGAGGATATCTTCAAGATGTTCCTGGAATTGAAGAAGTGTGGCAAAATATAAGCACTTGGCAGCACAGTGCTTACGCTCCAGGTCCTTCGAGTGTGGCAAGGAGGAGCTCTAGCCAAGCAGTGCCCATACATGAGCCGTCGAAGAAGCGGAAATCGACTAGAGCCAATGGAAGTAACCACTCAGAGGGTGTGGAGGAGGGATAGGCCGCCGTCGGAGGCGTCAGAAACCTCTTAAATGTCCGATGCTAACAATGAGAGGGATAAACCATGGAGCGGATTGGGCTGCGGGAGCAGCAGTGCCTGAAGAAGCGGTTGACGACAGGCGGCTGAAAGAGAGAGAACGTGAGATCTGAGGGGGTTGAAGGTGAGCCCCATCACCTAGATTTGTATTCATGTTATTTTACTATTAACCACAACCTGTATTGTTGAGTAACTCCTTCAAATGCATCTGCGCATAGCTGAATGAGGAGAAATTTTCAAAGCTTCTTGTAATATTTTTCATTGTATAACTTCAGGGGTTTAGGGGGAAAATAAAAAAAAAAAAAAAATCTGAAGGGAGTGGCAGAGGAGAGGCGATCGCACACTAATAAGTAATAGCGTGAGCGGTACATACAGCGGTCTGCCAATTATTCGAGTAGTGAGCGGAGTGCAGTGCCTGGTGGATACCAGGAGTATCAACACGATAATGTGTCGGGAGACCCTGGAGAGGATGTGTGTGGGAGTGAATCATCACTCCATCAGCCCCAATTACATTTTTTTTTTTTAAACCCCTTTATTTAAATATTTACAATTAAATGAACAATAACATAAACAAATTTACAGGTTTATGGCACATTTTCCTGTATAGTATAATATGCATTTGAAGGAGGGTAGAAGTGCAAACATTTTTCGTTTTATAGTTAAAATTACAAAGACAATAGACAGGTGATGGGGCTCACCTTCGGGTTGAAATAAGGGAAAAATGACTAAAAACTAAACTTACAAACTGAACTTACAAACTATAACGTCCCTGCCTCGACTGCTTGCTGCCATCGATGGGGGAACGGGGCGGGAGTGATCGTGTTGAACACGGGGTTTGCCATGTATTGTAAGGAGTTAAAGAATTTGATATGTCTACGGCGAATGAATTCATCCACCGTAGGCAGCTCAAAGTTCTCATGTAATTCACTGTTTCTCCGCTGCTAGTGTGTCTGACCCCTTTCATGAGGATTTCGTTCTGAAATAGTTGGAGTCGCCTCGCTGTCGTCTCCAAATACAGGTATATTCTTGTAGCTTGGTTACCCTGGGGAGAGGGCCCTGTAAAGTAGAAGGGGAAAGGGTGATAGAGGGATGTAGGGAAAGACAGTGGAGCACGGATAGTAGCTATTAGGTGAACACATGGCTGGAGAAATGAGCTCCGAAGGGAATATGCGGATATATTCTTTAGAGAATGCGAAAGATTGGGGTTCACGGGTAGAGCAGTGCATGAAATCCCGCTCAAACGGGTGGTAGTATGTTACGTGAAGGAGCACCGATAGCTTTGAGGCATATCAAAAAAGAGCTGGACGACTTGAAAAGGCAGGGGGTCATTGAGGACAGCACGTCACCAGACAATAGCCCTTTGTGGGCAGTCAAGGAGAAGAGTGTGGAAGATGGGGGACCCAAAAAATATAGAGTTGTCGTAGACTATACACAGGTGGTCTGAAAAGTTTCCGACCTCAACATGAAGATGATAATAAAATAAATAAAAGCTAGTGAAATAAAAGCTTTGTTAGGTCGGAAACGGACTCAACGACAACACAGTGCACGAGAAATACCCGATCCCCAGATTCGATGACATCTTAGACCGGCTAAGTGGAGCGTGGATCTTTAGCACCCTAAACCTCAAAGCGGGGTACCAACAAATACAGATGGATCCGAAGAATCGCCACAAAACACCCTTCACATTTGAACGAAGGCATTATGAATGCACACAGATGCCATTCGGTATTGAAAACGCACCTATCACGTTCCAGAGACTTATGGTTACTCAGGGGTATCGATGAGTCCATGTGCCAAATTTATATGGACGACCTCCTAGTATTTAGCGTGGATGCGGCCCAACACGAATAGCGCCTGAAAACTGTGTTCAACCGAGCGAGGCAATTCGGGTTAAAATTGTTAGAGAAAAAGTCCCGGCTAGGCCAGAAAGTTATTACATTTTTGGGACACACATTGATGATAAACGCCTAATAAATGACTTCGTAAAGACAAAAAATAATAAAAGAAATGATCGAACAGAAAACCTAAACCAAATTCGGGAAGATATTCCAACAATTTCTGATGAAAAATTGACGATAAAAACTACTACCCATCGAATGCATAAAAATTCTTGTAAACCAGTAATAAAATATAGAGATAAAAACGAAATAAAGAAATTACATGCAATAAATAATGGAAGTAATCTACGGTACAGACATGACCCAATATGCTATGCACCTAACCGAACTGTACGAAATATTAAATTATTTAACTGTACAAATACTAGACATAGAACTGTCTTTGGAAACATGTAGAAAGGGAATCGCTCATGCTAACATGATAAAACATACCGACTTAATTGATGCCCAACCAATCACAAGACTTGGAAATCATTTGGTTAACAAGTAAAATTTCATGTGCTATACGAAACGGACTCATTCATTACATCATACAATTACCAAAGAAAGGACCAAAACTAAGTTCAATCTATCTTTTACCTGCGCCTGTTCGTACATTTCGTAATGACAATAATGTAATAACCACTCTAGTACCAAACAATTTAATTCTGTACAATATACAAGAAACCTTTGATGTAACATGTAACTATATAAAATCCAACTCATTCTGTATTAACATTAAGAATATTAGCCACGATTGCATACCTAACGCATTGCATAATATCTTAGATGAATGTATCACCACAACTATTGTAACTCCAACACCTTTCACTCAGTATTAAAATTTTACAGATTTATATTTATCTTTTAATTTATCATATATGTATTCATTGTAAGCAATAGTACCTTACCTATACACTTACCCTTCTCCTCTATTATTAAGTTAGATACTAAGGAAATCATTCATAACCCAAATTGAGAAAATTGTATTTACAAACTAATGTGTTGTCTATACAACATGTTATTTCTTAATATGACCATCCTGCCCAGGAGTTCAGGAATTATAACGGGAGAAGTTATATAATGCTAAGAATATTGTAATTCTAATATTATATATAATGCTAAAATTTGAAGCAAGCCCCTTCTAGTGTATTCCTGCCTCGTGACTTCATGAAGTCACTGGTGTTTTCTGTTATTTTTTGAAGTAAGCGACCGCATCCCTCCTTATCCCTGGAACTACCCTTCTCTTTACACATATATCTCAGCTTTAGCCCCAGTCCCCACTTGTTTCGCAAACACTCGTCCCTATACATCCCAACTAGAATGTTGTAACATAACTCTTAATATTTGTATATACCAGTGTTTTGCTTGTACTTCATAATAAAGCTTTTCTTTCATTTCTTTTAAATGACTCTCCTCTACAAAGATTATTTAACTGTTAGAAACTACAACTGAAAATCACTTACTAACCACGTATTAGAATTCGAATGACATTCCAGAAAATACCCCTAAAAAATAATATTTGACAATATCGGACACCACCAATGCAGGGGATGGAGACAAATAATTTTGCCTATTACATAGGATGTTTAGCATACCCTATTTATCACCGATCACTGATCACTGTAGGGTTCTCTAGGCTACTGATACTTTAGATCAACAAGTTGCGCGTGCTCGCTCGTCTAATCTGCCCCGTCCTAAGTCTGACGGGAGCCCTGATATATGGGGCACTGTATGCCTCCCTTCGTAGAAATAGATAAAAAGCGGACAGTTGGCGGGACTGATGCTTCCACTTAAGCGCCCCGTGAGGAGGGGGCTGGCAGGACTGGGGGGAGGGGGGCCACGGGCCCCGCAGTCACCCCGAGGACGCCGAGAGAAGAGCATAGCTGTGTCGTACCGCTTCTTTTCCGCTCGTATCTCGCGATCTATGTGGATACAGGCCCGTGAGCAGATGGCAAGTAGACTTTGCCATTTAATGTCACAAGTGTGCGCCGAGCATAGATTTCATAAAATGGCATGATGTTTATTAGAAAATGAATAAAAAAATTGTTTAGAGTCGTCTTATGTTATACACATATCATTTTATTTCATAAATAACAATATATATTTTTTATTATAAATCAGTTTTCGATCAGAAGAATCAATATCAAAAAAACTAATTACTCTCGGGTAGAGCTTTTTAAATAAAACCTCACTAAATCGTAAAAACTAGTAAGCGTAATTTTCATGGGATGTTTAACAGAAATTTCGAATACGTCAATGTAATAAAATCGACTGAAATTTCATTTTTCGTACTAACAATACAATTATTCGAGTAGTCTTTAATGAGTTGTTTACCCCACATGAAAAATTCAAAACTTTAAATTTTACGGGCCAGACTTTTTTTGCACTGACTTTCTTGCAAAATTACTATAATAGAGCCCCTCCCTTCTGGATTTACTGTCAATCAATATATATATTTACTGCTAATAAAACATAATTAGCTTTCAACGTTATGCTCAAAAACTACTGAACAGGAATCTCTAAAAATATAATCTCTTATAAATAAATAAACTTTTTTTTATCCCCGCAGCTTGTCTAATAATATGCCAAAAATAATTTTCTTTTCTTAATGTATACTTGCCAACCATGTTTTAAATATTATATTAAATCCTTTGAAATTAATAAACTAAAATTATTTCTTGGCCAGTCATAACGTTATCGAAAAAATACATTTTCTATATAAAATGATAATACAGAAATATAAATTTAAACACTAGATTTAGCGCTTTGGTAAATGATGTCATGACCAAAACGTATTGATCTGTGTAGTTACTGTTATGAAAATCGGATGTATTGAATATAGAACAAAAAATCATGTGTATAAAATCTTAATCCTTTTTAAGAACGAATTCAAAAAAGATAAGCATTAATTTTATGAAACATAACTTTAAGATTAACGATGAAAATTGGCAATAAAGAGAATAGCACTAACAAGTTATTACTGGCATCATTATTAAACAGCTAGAAAGAGGTGATAAAATACATTATACGTTTATATGCTCGTAAATGTCATGTTAAAAAAAAAGCTTGATGATGCTAATAAAATAAAAGATTGTTAATATTTATTTTTTCCTTTGCGTTAAGACACGTATAGAGTGCCAGAAACAGTTCACTGTGTTTTAGAGCTTTGTTATACTGTTCTGTTTTAAATGTCCAAAGTAAAAAACAAAATAGACTTAATCTCAGTCTGTAACTAGGTGCAATAATATATCTCGGCGCACACTTATTTATTTCTGTGCAATAATATTAAAACTGTATTTTTTTCAGCACATTTTTTATTAGGAGAACGATGTATCATGCAATGCAATAAACCTACAACTCAATAATATTATTATATTGAATAATTATAAGAGTCCTTCAATATATATTGTGTGTGCTTTTTTTACTAATATATATGTTTTAATCTTTTATTGTAAATTACCACTATATTGACATTATCGACTATGAGTGACCATTGAGAGAGAAGGATCGTCCTGGGACGGGGTGACATTGTGCTTAACGAAGTCTCCGATGTACCGTTGCCCCTCGCCGGCTCGGACTCGTCCTACTAAAAATGGAAGCTGCTGGCCCTGGCTCCATGATATATTTCTTAGCGTGGTATTTTTGCATCTGGCGGTGTAAGTAGAAATTTTTTTTATCAATTTTTTTGTCACAGATAAAAAATTATACCCGTGACTCATGCGAGCTAAATGCCCTTAATAATAATAATAACAGTTATTAGGTTTAACGAAGGCGGCGATTTATAATATCCAACTAGCGAATGCCGACTACATTCCTTCCGAACAAAGTTAATGACACATTTAAAAATTAAAAAAAAAAAATTTATATATGTATATATCGAATGCCCTTACGCTTCCGTAAAATTAATCGTTAGTGCCAATTAAAAGTTCCCCAACATTTAATTGAAATAATGTCTGAAAAAGAACTTTTAATAATGTTAAAAAGAACTTTTTATGTAAGAGCTTAAGGAATTGAAAAATAAGCCGATCGATTGCCCGGTGTCATTCCGAAGCGTATTCGATGTTTCAACTATTTTGATAAAATGTTTGGACGAGTTCCAAGCAGTCTGTATCACTTTTGACTCCTACGGTCTTCCATGCCCGATATAAGCAAAACATAACTCGCCATTACCTCACATATTTTCTTTATCAAATTCTATATAACCCTACCTTAACTCACATAGAACGGAGCTATAAGGGAAAAAGAATAACATGCATCTTATGCGACTAGAACCTACGACTGAATATTATGAAAAGGTACTTTAACCATTATAAGTACCAGGTTCATTTACTAACGATTACTATGACGCTAAAAACCTATAAGTGTTATGCATGTGAGTGTGATTATTTTTAAGATATCGGTTACGGTTGATTTAAAAAAATACATGTACGTAAGTGCTGACCGACATATTTATGTTACACGTAGAGTTTTTAAAACCACAATGAAGCTAATCTTTAAGATATTAATATTAAAGTTATTTTTTCAGTGGAGGATTGTATGATTCGTGCGACAATATTATACAAAATCTGAAATTCTCTTTATCAAACCGTGCAACTTTTAAAGACGTATAAAATATAGGCCATGAATAGTGGTTGTTATTCTGCTTACCCCCTCCCCCCATCTCAATCTTTAACCTTAATAGTCATAATTAGTATAATTAGTTCCAGGTGAGTATTAAACAGAAGCGAATTACAAAATGCTCTCTAGGAACCGTTATGAGAACATGCACTCTAAATCGGTGTATGTTTTAAGATTTAATTTATAGGACTAAATCAACTTTTAACCATTTTTTCTTGATCTTAAATATTTATTTCCAAGTACATAAGAAGAATAAGTAACGAGCTATTCCAATCCGTTTAATACTCAATTTAAATATGTGCGCCGTAAGTATTTCGCTCAGCATTTCAATTCCTGTTTTACACATAGTAGGCTGAAGATGGATTTACCCGAAACTAAATGCAAATGTGCGGATTTGTATACGCCTAAATACACATTTACCCCCAGGTATGCATATTTTAATAAATGTAATAATTTAAAATCGTATTATTTTTTTCTGCTCATGTGAACTAAATTATGTTATTTAAGCGGTGAAGAGCAGTCGTTTTCTGAGCCGATCTACTTCAAGGTGCGCTTTTCGAGAACCGGTAATTGAATAATAATACAGCTTATATAGCTTCATTACATGGAAAAAATCAAAACGAGGAGGAAGATTTGCGAAGGAAATGCCATTTATATTCTTAGTACAATAATAATTATGAGAAAAAAAAATTCTAAATTCATAAGAAGGCATCAAGTGGAGTGGGCCTGTTGCTGATGCTGCCGACTTCCCACAGATGGAGGTGGGGTCGCCCATCGTTTCTCACCTGTTCCAACCGTCGCATCTAATTATTTATACACTTTCCTAAATATTTAAACGATAGGTATTACATATGACTAGCTGGTCTGTTGTCGTGGCCTTGCCATGTTTTTTAAAATTATTAGCTGATTTTTAATAATTAATCTCCTTGATGAGCCCGATGGTTTGAAAAAACGACATAGTTATCCCAGATTGTAATTACTTTCTCTTTTTTGATATCTATTGTCAGAATTTCAACTCACAAGTCATTTATAAGTACTCACGTGCAGAGAGTAACATCCCGAACTAAATAGGGTTTATTTTTATCCTGATTTATTCAATACTAACCAATCGACAAGATGTGTGGAGACGATAAATCATGATCCAACTATATGGTTCGTACGTTCTATTCCAAATCACTCGTTGATTGGGTTTCGCTTATTTTTAGATTGCAATTTCCACATGCACTTTCGGCGAAATGAGATTTCGCACTCCGGTTCTAACAGAGTATAAACAAAATTTCACAAGGCTTAAAAATATTCCACCTGTTGACCACTGTTTTACGTTCCTAGAATATTTTCATGATGAATCGTAAAAAATAGACGGATAGACAATTAAAGACTCGTTCTGTTCATTATATTGTTCACATTTAAGTAATGTATAATATTTTATGAAACATTGTTAGTCGTACAATTTTATGTTTTAAATAAAGCATGTTGTTAAATGATAAATATATTAATATAATGTATTTTTGAGGAAAACCAAGTGGTTATTACACAGAGACCTGATAATATCAGTTCCAATTCGTCGATCGAAGCATAAATATAATGAAAATTACACATAAAAAAAAAATTAGCTTATGATTTGGCCACCTCTTAATTACGAATAATTACAAGTTCCGTGGCCCTACAAACTTTACCTAGTAGCTTCTCCCACGAAAGTCCAGTCTGCTTCTCTCCGGTTCACTCTCGCCTTTGGGATCCGGACAGTTTTCGCCTACCCTTAGACACCGAGTGTGAATTCGTGGTCATTCCAAGACCACATAAACTACCTATAAACCTACCCTGTACCTCCTCTCCTGAACATAGTGCACTGTCGGGGCACACCTTCTAAGATCTTATGGAGTCAGATCAAAACGAATTAGGCTGCCCGCCGACTAGGTCGGCAGCCAGGGTGAAAGACCACAGGTCCACCCGCTCTATCTCTTTCTAAGCGCTCACCGGACGGCGGCTAGAGGTTGTAGCGACCCTAGCCCGTGGCGGGTGTCTCCTCCCCACCTTGGGGACTCACATATCTGAGCCCGACAGCTTAGTAATAGAGTATCTCGTTTGTTCCTGTAAAGCGTGGACCGGCTTAAAGAAGAAAATGTTTGTGGTTATGATGGGTTTTTGAGAACATCCTGAATGGATTTAGAATGGTATTGGTGCCCATTGACGGCGGCAAATAGTTGGAAACGGTGGTGGAAAAATTATTATCGTCTTTGCTATTAAAAAACAATACAAATCTGTATCTTCTATACAAACGAAGGCATGAAATACTAACCATTTCCACTCCGGATGCCGCCCGGTACCGAGGCGGCATCGCAGCCGGACCTGTTATAATTAAGCTTTTCCAAATAACGTAGTTCTTATTTAGTAGTGATGATACGCGGCCTTATTATGGTAAAGTAAAGTTGCCTACGAATCGAGTCATGCCCATCAACACAATCCACCAGTGTTAAGATAGTTATTGCATTCATGGAAATGACCGAACTAGTCTTTTCACCCAAAACATCGAGTAATGTCATGCCAAAGACCTCTTTCACCATCACGCTCTGAGCTTCACATCCAACAAAATGTTAATGATAATGTACATTAGGTTTGATATAGTTTTTTTATCCATGTAATAATGGAAATGAACCAATCCTTATTGGAAACAGTAAGCCAGAGAAGGCGCCTATTGTTTGCTAATATCCAAAGGTCCCTAAAACCCTTCTCAATTGTCAGTTTTAAATTAAGCTTAAAAAAAAAGATTGCTAAAATAATTAAAAAAAGTTTTAGTGGACTCAATGAGCAAGATATCCATGTATGAATAATATCTTTCATAGTTACATAAAAATTAGGGAACAATATATTATTTTAAAATATATGATTATATATTAACAACAAAAAATACGCCCCAGTAAAACTAGTTCTGCACTTCCTGTTCAATTGTGTCCTAAAGGAAAATGTTTGAATAGAACATAAGTGGAAGGTAAGCCAGTAAATTGTTCCGTTACAATATTCTCTAGCTAAGCAAACACGAGAAATAAAGTCGAGTGCAGGCACGCCTTTGCTTGTACGCCTTACATAAAGGAAACTAATACACACTTCCAATATATATTTTATAACGCTCAAAAGAAACCGGAGCTCCGTCATTCGGTTGAGCAATAGATTGTTTTGCTCTGTACTTGATCCAAAGATCAGTTACCTCGCCATTTTTTCTCCAAGAGTAACATATTTTATAATATGAACAATTTTGGATAACGTGAATAGATAGAAAGTTTTTATGCGGGCACAAAGTCCCCAATGATGAAGTGCAAATTAAAAATTCATTTCTGGCCAACCATTACATTATAAAGAGAAACGAAATCAAATAAAGTGTAAATCTCTATAAGAAAATATATAAAACTGTTTGATTGCATGCAGTAAGGAAAGTCATAGATCTGTCGAGATATTAAAAAAAAAAACACAGTATGAAGAAATTAGTAAACTACAATAGAACATGAAATAAGAAACTTTAAAATAATACATACAGGATAAATAAATGTAAATAAAAAGGCTTTTAGACTTAAAAAGTAGAAAAACACACCCAAAGATACAGGGCTAGTCCAGAGATACATGGGTTTTTTTAAATAATTATTAAATGAGTGTTAAAAAACAACTCTTCATTGTAATCACCATTAAATCAGTTTTTCAACGAATAAAAAAATATTTTATACATAAAATATTGATTTAAAAAACTAATAAACCCTGCGTGGAGGATATTAGATACACAAGTTCTATTGTTGACCCTGCATTATTAGCTATCTGCAATATTTTCGACTTGATTTTTGTGTTGAAGTGTTTAATATATAGGTGGAAGGAATTAGAGGTTTAAATGTTAAATAGCATTTTGTCTGGAACTTGGTAATTCCTCAAAGCGAAAGTAGGCTTACCTTTATAATGTTTATTTATACAGCCAGTAATTGTGTAAACCGGAAAGAGGCAGACTGGACCACTGGGTGAAAGGCTACTAGGTACATTTTGTAGGGCCCCAGAAGCCGTCGTCTCCATGGAAGGTGTCCCTTTCACCAACCAGGGTTGAACACAACAGCACCCTTTGATCGTGGTATTGGGATCGTGAACTAATCTCATCTCTACACTGACCAAAATTTTATTGATATACAGCAATATGGAATATTCCTATAGGAATACGGTAATTAATATATTACCGTGTCAGGAGGCATAGAATCTCTTGATGTGTTTTGTGATACCTGATTCAACTTGCAGACATCTAGTACATACAGGCTCTATTTAGACTATTTATGTAAATATGGACCGTTTTAATGGCGTTTGGAGCCATGTATTAAGTCTTGAAGAGCTATCGTACCTCAATTAGGATACAAGGAAAAAACCGTTCCCTGGATTTTTGTTTGTTTGCTGATCTTATCGTTCCTTCTATAATGGGCTTGGATTCTATCGAATTGGGCGTGTGCTTGGATAGTGCAGACCAATGATGGTACCGTGGCCAAGGGGAAAATATAATTTCCTAGGAAATGATGACAATGATAATATGACGACTAAGGACTCAAACTTTCACGTTTGATGGGGGACACAATATTTTGTAAAACAAGTAAAAGCATCTTGATCCCAGGAAATGCAAGGTACAGAGTGGGCACATCGAAACTAGAGGCCTATCATGACTAAAGGTGGATTTCCCCTCTAGTTGGGGTTATTGTACTATAGAGGTAGAAAACATTGGTTAATCTACCTGCCATTTTACAGTAAAGGAAGAGAGCTTGGATGAAAATGGATTTATTGTGAAACCCGGCCTGAAGAGAGATGCTTGGAGGTGGCCATTGAAAAAAAAGGGCTTTGTTAACCAACACCTTAAGAGTTAGTTATTAAGGGTTAAGTTGACTTTTTGAGTTAAGTAATTTCCCACGATCCCATTAGAGGGATCTGGCACCCGTACTCTTTTAGTTTATTTAGTAGTTATGTTGATTCGATTACCATGGTACATGTTTTTACACTACGTTTAAGTTACTTAAGAGTCGGCACTTGCTGAGCTGCAAGAAATAATAAAGCGTTGCCATGCAGATCTGACACATTTACGCAGTACATAGACAGCTCACAGTCCTCATCAAGAAATTTACCCCCACCCTCAATGTCCTCCATGATAAACATTTATTACAGGGCATTAGCGAAACTAACAGAAGAACTCTTGTACAGGATGAGCTATCGGAGTTGGCGATCTGGTATCTCCCCTCGAGCGACCGCTTGGTATTCTAAGAACTATCCGATAGCGCTGGGATAAGAGCGTAGGAATGAGGCAAGGTGATACTATAGCACTTAATATAGAACATTCTAAAAATCACAGGCCGTCCATCAATTTGAGTAATACAATATCATTTCCAACTACGTAGCTAAAGTTTCAAAGGTCAAATCTTGTCTAGAATGATAGATGTCATTAACAATTCATTTTCTCATACAACGAGAGTGGTGTAAGGAATTCTTTATTCACAGCTCATGTTTCTCCTATCGTAGTTAGAATAGGATACTTAGTTATAAATGCTCAGCTGCCGATTCTTAGTAATAGTTGAACTGACAATAAGTCATCCCAATCCCATCTAGTTTTTTTAAGTGATAGGTTACCAGATTCGTGTGTTAAGAACTGGCTGTTCTTTATAATCAAGTGTTCCAAAGGACATCATTTTCAATTTTCGGCAGGATCTTCCCATATATGAAACAACTTTAGTTATGTAATGTACATAAATAAACCTATCGAAACCTATTTAAATTTTAGGCTCTCAAAACTGAAATTTAGTATGAAATCTTTATTCAGCTAAAAAATCAGGAGTTGAAATCTTAAAAGTTAGCATAACGGACCCGACTTTTTTCAATTTTAATTTTTTCTTTAAATCCTGTTATTTTAGCAATATCTAGTATAATTGGATGTGTTTTGAAATATTTATAAAATTTCAGATCCATTAAATCAAATTTACGACTGCATATACAAAGCATACAAGCAGACAGATGGATTTGTAATATCAAACATTAGTTTTAAAGTTGGCTTTCAGTTTCTGCGCAAGTGCTACTTTTTACAACAGCTCTCTACTTCGCTCGTCCTTCAAATACTGTTTACTACCGTTTAT
Organism: Acanthosoma haemorrhoidale; assembly: GCA_930367205.1. Taxonomy (NCBI): domain Eukaryota; kingdom Metazoa; phylum Arthropoda; class Insecta; order Hemiptera; family Acanthosomatidae; genus Acanthosoma; species Acanthosoma haemorrhoidale. The sequence continues at coordinate 144,130,035 of OV884011.1, forward strand.
AGGCCACAGATCAGACATAGAATTGTTCTAGCAGGCAACTTATGTGACCTGGTCACGAGGGAGCCCACGAGAGGTGACTGAATCGCTTGCAACATTTGTGTTTAGTGCAACAAGTGATATCGGACTGAGAAGTCAACCATTTTGGACGCCATACCTTTAGTCGTTCACGGATCGGAGATAGTGTAATAGGGTCTCTGAGCCAGACGGTCGGGTGGCTCAGAGCCAAGACCCGGTGTCTCACCACTTGAAGTTGTGAGATCAAATCGCACCGGTGCTACGTATTTATTTTACTAACAAAAACTGTTGTTATGATAACATGAGATTTTATCAACAACTAATGTCACAAAATAAAAAAAAAAGATCTAGGTCACTAGGTCCAACCCCGACACCATCGCCTGTAAAGCGAAAACCGAGACGTTCAAATAGGAACGTACAAATAACCTACTATGCAGCTAGTTCCATGGAAGAGATACCTCCACAGGCCAGCACATCTAAAGAAGAGACCGTTGAAGTTTCCCCTTTCTTCACGCCTAACACCTTTGAGGCGTTGAACAATATTCAAACTGATGAAATGGACGTCAACGAAACACCCACACAGCCCAAGCCACCTGCTATATTCGTGCGTAATATTAATAACTTTAAATAAATGTGTACCCAATTGCATAAAATTGTAGGAACAGGCAAATACACGTGCCTCAATCGGTCCTGGGACACAAAAGTTTTTCCGGACACTCCCGACACATACCGAGCAATAGTTAAATACTTGGGAGAAACTAAGGCCGATTTCCATACGTACCAATTAAAGTATCACTCCGAGTGGTGATCCGAAATTGGCACCCAACCACACCAGCTGACGAAATAGAAGAAGAACTCTCAGCTCTCGGATACAAAGTTCGCCAAATAACAAACGTGTTGTGTGAGGATAAGCAACAAGATGAAACAATGTGAGCATTACTACTGTTCTTTGTCGATCGCGAGCGAACACCTGGAGTGGAGAAGATTTACGACCTAACAAACCTGTACTACACAAGGGTGCAGGTTAAAAAACCGTATCCCAAACGCGATATCGTCCAGTGCCATAACTGTCAGGCATAAGGGCACAGAAAATCTTACTGCCACCACCCTCCCAGGTATGTAAAGTGCAGTGGGCAGCACAAAAGCGAATTGTGCAAAAAGCCCCTGAAATCGCATGTGGTAGGCGTGCTTTGCCAGCAAGGACATCCGGCCAACTACAAGGGATGCGAGGCTTACAGAACGCTGAAGTCCAGGACAGAACAACGTCGTCAGCCAGAAGAGGAAAAACTAGTAACAAGAAGTGGCCCAGCCAGAAATTTGAGGCCTTCTGGCTCTTTTGCCGATGCCGTTCGTAACAGTGAGCAGTCATAGGCACCGCCCACTCCCTGTCCACAAGATCATCTTTCCCAGCATTCCAATCATCCTGTTAACCCTCAAGCTCAATCCCATCCTTAACCACACATCTCGCATATTCCTCCACCTTCAAGTTCTTCGGATCTCACCAGCCTATTAACCTCATTCCTTACAGAGTTCAGAACCCTAATTACCCCTCTCATTTCCCTTCTTACAAATCTTGTCTCCTACCTTATCCCCGTTAAACAATATCCATAAGTGGATCCTTCCGACTCCTTAATTATTCTCATTTGGAATGCGAATGGTGTTCGCACCCACACTAACGAACTGACAGCACTACCCCATGACAAGAACATTGACGTAGCTCTCATTACTGAAACAAGACTAACGAGTAAACGACCAGTTATAGTTCGATAGTACCAGACTTATCGAACTGATCACCCAGATGGAAGAGCCCACGCAGGTACCGCTGTCGTTGTTCATAACTCCATTTCTCATCACATAGTTCCTTAGTAGCATAGCACATGATTTCCTTCAGTCCACTGCAGTGTCAATCAGTACCTTCACTTGTTCCCTTACTCTAGCATCAGTGTACTGCCCTCCCAATAAATCCATTTCTGATTTCCAATTCATTTCCTTTCTAGACTCCATCGGACATTGTTTCCTTGTGGGTGGGGACTTTAATGCAAAGCACCAACACATCCACAAATACATCCACAACAGATCCACGAATACACGCGGACGTGCTTTGCTGTCTGCACTCACGCGGAAACATTTATCCGCGATCTCTCCTGACACAGCCACCTATCGGCCATCAGATCCCAACTGAAATCCAGATCTCCTAGACTTCTTCTTCTACATTAGTTTAGGAACACTAAACTATTCACTCACGCGCCTCAATGACCTCTCCTCCGATCATAGCCCTTTATAATTAACCATTTCCCTAAGACCAATTCACAAACAGCCTCCTCCTTCATTTATTAGGGGCCCAGTCGATTGGGACTACTTCCGTCAGCTTCTTACAGATTCCTTAGACCTTAAAGTGTCCCTGAAAACGTCCCAAGACCTTGACGATGCAGTGCATTAATTCACTACTCTGGTCCAGAGGTCGGCTTGGGAGACATCGTCACCCCACTGTCATCCGAAAACTCACAATCAAAATCGTTTACCTCAGCATGCCAAAGACCTAATCCAATCTAAACGCCGCTCCAGAACGGTATGGCAAAGATCCCGACATCCTGCTGATCGCCGCTCATACAATCAGTACTGCAGATTGGTAAAGCGGCAATTGGCGTCCTTCCGTTCCGATTCTTTCAATTCCTATCTCTCTTTTCTGTCTATCAGGGACCACTCCTTATGGAATCTAACTAAGAAAATTCTAAAATACCATCTCCGCCAGTCTTTTTAAATACCATTTCTCTCCCTGTGTCTGAGACAGTGCGGTATTTAGGTTTCCATCTCGACAAAATATTGACATGGAACCCACACACGAGGCTAAAAATACAAGAACTAAACAGACGCTTTGGACAACTGTACAGACTACTTCGAAGGACATCCCATCTCTCAATAAAAAATAAACTACTTATTTACAAAGTTATACTTAAGCCAATCTGGACATACGGAATAGAGCTATGGGGGACAGCAAAAGAGTCGAACATCAAGCGCATCCAATCCTTTCAATCAGAGGTCCTGAGAACAATAGTAAATGCCTCTTATTACGTCATTAACAAAACCCTTCATAATGATCTGAATATACCCTATATTCTTGAACTCATCCCTTCCAAGTACATAAAATTCCATAGTAACCTATCCAACCACCCTAATTCCCTAACACAGTCATTGCCTGAGCCTCTGTGGCTCTCGCGCTCTTGGTCAGCCTCCGCTGGCTCTTATCCAGTGACGCGGCTGACTTAGGAGCGTGGGGGACTTCCCAAGACTCCGCTGCCACCTTCGCACGTGAGGGAGGTGACAATCATGTGGACTACGGGGGCCTCTGGGCTGTTTGTAAATATTGTATAAATGAGCGAGTGAATGATGAATTGTAAATATGGTATGAATGAGAACATTTATCTTAAATACTTATTGCCTATTTATGGCAGATTGTAATTTCCTCCTAATAAAGTTGATATATATATAAAGTTGGCTTTGTTTGGTTTTTTTCATAATCGCAAACTCTCATAATTTCGCTTTGGTGCCCGGTCATGGTTTTGGCGATTTTAACAGCTGTCATGCCTAAAACAAAATTTTTAGTAAAGGTTCCAATTCTGGAACAAATTATAATGCATACTTTGTTTAACGCGCCAGCCAGATCAGCGGTTGTAATAAACTATATATGGCAAAAATTCAAAGAACAAAAGTGTATTTTAAATGACTAATGTTTATTTTTTAATAATGCTAAGCTTCAGGAATGAAAAAAGTCCTTTTTACTCTCAATACCACTACCCCACCTTCTGCTCTAAACGGAACAAAATTTTAACCTTTAATTTAATAGATGGAATCTGACGAGGTTACTGACCCTCATATCTAACATAGCTGAGTCCTTTTTTTCAAGAAAATATTTGAAAAAAGAATATATCCAACGAATATAGAATTTAGCGATAAATTCATCATGTAATGAATGGGACTCAATTCAGCTGACTCCGAGTTAAGATTATGAAAGGGCAATCATTAACCAGCCGACTGGTAGTACTTTGAAATAAAGTCTACTCCCCAAGACGGAAATTGAACCTTCAATGTTTTGGTTTTTCCGTAAGCCTCCCCATATTTCCCGGACCATCTAAATAATAATATGCTAAATCACTCACAGCATATTAACATCACCAGGCATGAATTATTCATTTTTTTCTTCTTTTTTTAATACCTCTTTCTGAATTCTTAATAAGCATATCTTTTATGTTAGTCGTTTTTTAATCTATAGATGAAATTTCCGAAATGTCAAAGCCTGTTTAAATTTACAAATCTTTTTTTTGAGTAGATCTATGAAAGCGGAACTTCAGGATTTGGTGGAATTGCGTAGACAATTTATGTATTTCGGATAATATGGTGTAAGAGAACAAAAATAGCGATTTTATTTAAATTATTCATTCCTCAAATCAACCAAACAAATAAATTTCAACATCAATAAAATTACCAATGGTTAATATTTCTTTTACTTATTATGAATTTAGAATCGGGAATTGAAAAAACAACAACAACCAAAAAACGAAATCAGAGCACTATTTTGAACTCGTAAAACGATCCTATTATAAATTAAACAGGTTCTCCCTCCCATAGATTTTGCATTGGAAATTCTTCCCCAATAAATTTTTCCCCACCAACCTCATAAACACGGAAAGAATTTTATTTCCCTGCTTAAGACATATGTTTAAGTTTTGCTGTTCTCTCAAAATAACAGAAATAACCCTAACATAATTAAAAAACGATATTTTTCGGGCACGGCTATCCGTACTGCGTTGAGAAGTCTTACTTCCCCTATTGAAATCATCGTAATTCACTTTCGAAAAAATCAGATAGAAACATTTATTATTACATTTTTTTTATAATTTTATCATGAAAACCCTATTAACAATAGTCAATTTGTAATTTGTTTTGTCAAACTGTAATAAAAACATACAATAAAACAGTGATTATGAGATTGTGTATGAACTTTAATGCAACTTTAATGTAAGTTTTTTTCTTGGGGACCTGATAGTATATTTCCATACCAGATGATACTAAATATAAGAAAACCCATCAAAAATAATGATAATAGATAAAATAAAACCATTAATAAATAATGTAGTAATTAAAAATTAGTGTTTAGTATGATTAGTATCATTCTGAGAGCGTATTAAGTTTATTTTGAATATATTAGCAACTGATTAATAATATGTACCGCGTGATGGGTATTTAATGGTCTATAACCCTTAATTGCTTGATGCATTACACATGCCTAGAATTTTCTTCATATTCCGTTGACTGCCACAACTCTTGATCGGTGGTTAAGAAAGGCGGAGAAGTTAAAATAGATTTTTTTAATTTATAGGGCCGTTAAGAGAGGAGTTATGCCTTAGAGTGTGTGGGTCAAGGACACTACGGGAGTGTGGAGCCCTGGATTCTTCAGAACTTAAGGGGGAAAAAACTTGCTCGGCCTCTTACCATCTTCCAGCCGGCTGGACCGCAGCATCCAGTCTGGAAGATAGTCCATCTGCACGAGGGAGATTGTGGCGGCAGATAGCCCACAGGACGTATATCCAGCCAGCCGAACCTTTATATGTGAAAATGTCTCTCCGCCAATTAAACGTTGTCGCTTCCAGCCAGCCTCGGGTTCTTTTCCTAGTCACGTATCTGCTGTTGCTGTAGGACAGAAGTCGTTCGACTTTCCAGCCGAGAATTTATGGTCCTCCACGGTAGGACCACGGACCGACTGCGATTTTAATCTAAAATTGTCATTCACCCAAACCGGCTTAACATTTCATGAGCAGCTAACTCCAGAGAATGTTGGAGGTAAATTTAGTTAATCAAAGTTTGGTTTCGTTTATGTGACTGTTGCATTCTTAGGGTAGGTAAAGGAGCTGAAAGCTAGTGGTTGGATGGCTTAGATTTTGTTTTAAGAATATAAAAGTATGGTTGTTTTTTTCTTTTTATGACAATGCAGAGGAAGGATCCAAGGGAACATCGTAGTCGATCACATGAAATGCGAGAACCTCGCTGGATCCCGAGGACCAAGAAAATGAACTATATTTATCATTAACAATATTTACCAAAGAGTCTCAAAATATCAAACAGCCGCATTGAATGATTAAAGAAGGGAGGAGGAGATTCCTTCAGATTGGGAGTCGAATGGTTTCGTTCTCGTGCAGAAATTGCAGCATGATCATCTGAATGACGTCAAAAAAACTAACACGTTTATGCACTTTATAACAGCCAGTGGAAGGCTGTCTCTTAAAAATCAATTTCAAAGATATTCTGGTTATTAATATACATTGATATATATATATTAGAGTAAATTAATAGATAATTAAAATGTTTCTGAGCTTTGAAATTTCTGTGGTTTTGGGGAATAATAATAAACAAAGCCGGGTGAACTATATAGAAACTAGTTATATATATTTTCCCCCACAAAATAAGACAAATATTAGCCCAGCTAATATTGGCACTGATGACAAATCTACTTCACTGGAGGAATCGCAGCGTTCGCTGAATTGAGGATTTTAGGTCTATCACAAAAAGGAAGCAGACAAATATATTTTTAATTTATGTTTGTTGAACTAAGTTATTAGTTGCAACGGCTGTAATTTCACTCGGGTTTTTCACCTCTTTGTGTTTGTATTCTTTGATAGCCCAACCAATCACTTAGTCAATCTGCAATTAAAAATCAAAAATATTACCGGCTATGTTTTTTGTATATAATTGTCTGTAAGTTTAGAAGGGCTATAGAGGAAAAAAAAAAAAAAAAAGTCTTTGATTTTAAACATTTCTTGAGTCACCATTCAACCGAGACAGAACCTTCAGCATTTTCTGGCTCTGCTTTTTCCCATTTTCTTGTCAATGGTAAAGATAAAATTTGTGACTATTTGTGCTATGGGAGACATCAAAAAAGTTGAACATCAAGCGTATCCAATACTTTCAATCAAAAGTCCTGAGAACAATAGTAAATGTCCCTTATTATGTCAGCCACAAAACCCTTCATAACGATCTTAATATACCTTATATCCTCTTGACCTACTATAAATGCGTAACAGTGGGAGTCCTGACAATGGCCAGTTTCTCCAATCATGTCCTGAGTGTATCTGGCTCTCGCGCTCTTCCTCAGCTGACGGAGGAGCGTGGGGGACTTCCCAAGACTCCGCTTCCTCTTCGCATGCGAGGGAGGTGACAGCCATGTGGATTTTGGAGGACTCTGGGCTGTTTATAAATCCTGTATGAATGTGCGAGTGAATGAAAATTGTAAATATGGCATGAATGAGAACATTTACCACAATTACTTATTGCCTAATAAGGCAGATTGTAATTTTAGCACAATAAAGAAGTTTCAAATAATAATTTTTTCGGTAAATATTTTACCACTCATAATATTTCTTTTTTGAAAATGCGATGTTTACTGATGATTTAATCAACAAAATTAATTAATTTTGTGCGTTTAGATTAAGTATTTTAACGAACATTTTATTAATATTTATGAAAAAGAAACTTAAGGTTCTCCTGATAACTAGTTTTAATTTTAGTAACATCGCTACTATCACATAACATAATGCTATAAAGTCCCGGCTTCAATTCCTAAGGGATCTACTATCGAACATGGTTCGGGGAACTAGAAGGGACTATTTCGCATCTTTGACAGAGAGATAGCCCCTTCTCCCATCCCCTATAGGAAGTACAAAAAGGGTGTGAAACTGCAAATAACAAATAAAAAAATTAAGGCCCAAAAGCAGCTAACTGCCCGGAAGATAACTAAACGATAATTGTTTTAACAATCGAAATACTATTACCTCGTAAACATTAAGTGAAAAAAAAAATGAGAGTGAGTAGGAGTAAGACACAATATAAACGGTAAGAATGGATTTATAAGTAACCGATAAAGAACTATAGCTCATAACGGTAGGATATTTAGTAGCGTATGCAAATGTTGGTCTTTAAGCCGATCTATCTTTAGATACCGAGGCAACGACCGTGCAGCGTCCGACCTTCACGGAGATTTACGCCCAGTCGTTTGCGCCCAATGCTTTCCTGGTTCGCTGCATACCGTCCCTGCATGTCGTCGCTCCAATAAGGGGCCGTTTTGCGGCCATTACTTACTTTAAAGACCGATAAAAATTAATTTTTCCTCTGACTCTTTTACGAGTCAGTTGTTCCGATAAACAGATGCCTCGCCATTTTCTCATCGCTGTATCAATGATACAATTCATCAAATCTCACTTTTTTTTATAAATTGTTATACTGCGTCAGTTTCTCATTGTGTAGTGCCAGATTTTCAACACGAGTCTACTCAAAAAGTCCAGGTATTCCCTATTTAATTTGTTAAAGATCTCAGTTACTGAAAAAAACCTTTTAAAAAAAAATTTAAAACCATAGAATTTATTAATTTAGGAGTGAATGGGAACCTTTTACTCGGAGGGACCTATTTGAAGGTTGGGTGAAGGAATTGAGGACTGTGGTAGACCTCGGCTGAGGTATCTTGATACAATGGTGAGAGTCCACTGAAGGTAGGGCATTTCTATTGTTAGTTTAAAAAATTTGATTGTTTATAAGGCCGTTACTTTTTTAGGGAGAGGGGGAACATTAGTTATTCAACTGACAAATCAATTTTTGTACTCAGTATTCATTAACTTAATTATTATTCCTTTACTTATCAAACCTCACACATAAGTTGTAGTAAACATGCGTTTAAATATTGTGCAAAGTAATTAAACTTGCTTAAATATTTATAAAAACATAGACAAATACTTGTTTTCCCTTCATGTACCATTAGTTATTAAAAAGAATGGAATTCAATATAGATTGTATTTAAATAAATCTATTTACAATAGGTCAATATTACACGTTTGTACCTTGGCTACGTTTTATACAATTTTACTCTGTGATTTGCCATTGTACAAAGGTATAATATACATTATACATTCATTGTCTATATATGTTTAAAAAGTGTCATAAAACTAACTTACACGTACTAAACAAAATCTTAACCTAATTTTCTCTGAGTCTGTCGCTATCGAGGTGGGAAGGGTGGTGGAGTCATAGTGTTAAACACTGGGTTTGTCAGGAGCTGCAGTGAGTCAAAAAAATTATGTGTCTCCGCTGGATGACAAATTACTATAAAAAATAATGCTTTTAATTTGATTGAACCTGTACAAATAGAGGTCTCTATATAATTCAACCTATACGAAACCCACTGCCCATATAAAATTGCAAATAATTTTTTTTTGTGGGTTTTTATTTGATACTCATGGAAGAAAATACTACTATTAATCAATTTTAGTCACTGTCAAGTTACACTTGAGAAAGTAGACTTAATTTTTTCAATTTTTTTTTTATTTTAATTTTTGGTATTATATGATCATTGCATATAACCGTGACAATTAGTTGGAAAATATACGTTTATAATCTCATATAGATCGAATCATTTTAACTGCAGCTATCGGCAAACAAACCTAGGCATTAAATATGAACTCTTTTATAGATGAATAAGCTTTAAATTTGTGATACTGCATCAAAATTAGTCCGTTACATGAAGATGTTAAGATGCCACTTTTAAGTGATTTTATAAGCGAAAAGAGGCGATATATTTTCTGCCAATGGAGTACAAATTACCTTATCAGCAGTATTTCAGCGGAAGCTGTATTGATTTTTAACATTCACATATATTTAACGTATTCAAATTGTATACTTTACGTTAGTTACACTAGATTTTAAGTTTAAAGTATGTATAAACTAGCTAGACACAGTGTACGGTTTAATGTAGGTTTTTTTTATATTGTGCAGGTGCTGGGGTGATTTTGGGTTTGTTTTTTCTTAATTACGAGTAAGAGAAGGCTAAGTACAACAAAATTTGGCAGCAGAGATCATATATGACTGTGTTATTAAATAATTTTGCAAAAAAACAAATAATTTTCAGTGGTAAGTATATCTGACAATGTTTGTTTGTTTGTTATTCCACTTGAGTGTCACAACGTGAGTTATTGAAAGCTACCAGATCAACACACCCTGTGATAAATAAGGCGCGTGAGAGCGTTGCAATAATTGAGAAAAAGTAATAAAAAAAAGTTGACCTTACTCTCTAGAAATCTCAAACCTAATAGAAAATCCTGGAGTACCTTATCTGGAGTTAGGTTTGGGTCGGGGCTGAATCATGGGCCACTATATAAATGAGTTTAATCCCGTGCCCACCAGGTGGGGATATATGATAGGCCAATTCCGGGATCTTGTGGGTAGAGCTGGCTGCAGTAGCCACAAATTTCATTAGCTACCCTACAGGATAACTTTCTAAATTGCCACTTTAAAAAAGATTTCTAACGAGCAAGATAACAGGACTAATGAAATTATATTTTGCGTGGGCATTTTTTTTTTTTTTCAGGAAACGTATGAGCATAAGGGGTTGCAATAAATTATCCAGCTGTAATCTTTATAGAACTGTAAATAACACTTGATATGTTTACAACGATTAAGAAAGTTTTACTAGGTGTTGTTGATCAGGTGGAAGGATTTGGAAAATTATTTCCACCTGACTGTGCATAATATTGATCACAGAGCCGTCTCAAGATGAATGTTTGTTAAGAAACATTACTCTCTGCCGAAATAAATATGTAATGACTTTATTGATGATATTTTTCATACATAAGAATATTTTCTATCCGAATTCAATATCAGGCAACTACATACATCTCATTTAATAAGTAAACATTTCTTTAAAACGATATTTATACTTTTCACACGGTTATTTTTATTCTAAATTAATGATGTTTTCAAAGTAATACTATGGCCATCCTAAGGGGGAAGTCGTATAGGACAGAAATATAGGTCCTAAGATACGCCTTTCAGACAAGGGTCTTGACCATGATAGATGAGTGAGACTTGTTGGGCTTCGAAAGGAGGATTCTTCCAAGGATGTTCGGTCCTGTCAGGAAAACAAAATCTGGAGAAGCAGGTAAAATAGGGGAGGGCTTTTGCCAGCCTGAGAAGCATAAGGGCTTATTGGCCAGCTTAGAGAACTGAGCTGAGTAAGTCATATAGCAGGGGGTCATCGGGAGTCATAAGGAGATATCGGACTAGAAATAAGGATGGAGTGACAACTGATGAAAGGAGTCTTCCGGGAGTTGATAATTGCTGAGTGGTTGAGTGGGACAAAACTGAATGACTGAAGCTCATTGAGGAGGCACGGGGTTCACACGTAATGTATTATTAAGATATTAAGATTACTTTTAAGCGTTACTCATCCCTATAATCTTCCACGGAGATTTTTGTGGAACCGGTCCCGTTCCATTTTCTAAATATTGATTGAATGGATATATTTTCGTCCTCTTGTCTTGAGGGTCTCTTAATCTGCTTCACTCTCCACTGGCCCTACGTAGTTTCAATAATGCGGTTGAAGGTGTAGCTAGAAAAGGTCCCCATAGCCGGGAAGGTGACGATCTGCTGGTGAATTGAGGGGCTGAATACTTAATTGGGCTATGAATAAATTTATGCCTATATGATATGAACTTACATTTTAGATACTTTGTGATTGACTTAATGAATTCAATACTATAAATATGGTCGGGATGAGATCATCTGTTGCCTCATCAGAGAAAATGGTATTTAAAAAAAAAAACATAAAAAAATACGTTTTAAATACCTGAGACTTCTTTTTTTGTAAATTTACAAATACACGACCAAAAATTATATTCTGTACTAAATAAAATGCATTATGGTTTTAAGCTTAAATCGTGTAATAAGGTGGTAACTTTTCCCCCTCCGGAGCGACTAACGGTAGCGAAATCTCTTGTTTGGACTGTATTAAACTCATATTTTGTGCAGAGTTGGCGATAAAAGCAACTGGGTGAAACCGCTTTTATTAACCTGCTTTGCACTGCTCATTTGTTTCAATAATTGTAACATACAGCTCTAAGTATTTTTCACACTTTCTGTTACAATTTTTATGGGTAATAATTATTTGTGACAATATAATTCCCCCAAAACAAAATATTGGCACACTTTAAAAATTCAAATATTTCCATCCGAATAGAATTATTTCAGCTTTCCCTTAATTTTTAATGAAAACGTGCTTAAGATATGAAGGAAACACACAATAAATATAAAAAAAAAATATTTAAAAATTGCTATTTTGATTTCTTGTGTCTCTCTTTGATATTCTCTGGTTAACAGTCGCCCTAATGCTGGTCTCTGAGTGTTTTAATTCACTACAGCAAGTCTTCTTCTAACAGTTTCTGCACATTTTGCTACTCCCCTTTGACAAATAAGTTGAGCAGTCACGCTATGCTTATCATGTTTGCTGTTGTTAATTCATATTCTCCCACGTCTCTAATAAAGAAGTTCTTAACTCGTGTTAATTAGGGGAAAGGGTGGACCTGTCGTCTTACGTCTGCCACGGTCGACCCACATGTGCTCTATGGGATTTAAATCCATGCTACGAGCTGTCCACCTCAAGGTACGTACACCCACATCATTGAGGTACTGCAAAACAAGCCTTACCACGTGAGGTCGCGCATTATCCTGCATGACAATGGGTTTTTGCCAATAAATGGTGCAAATGGTACGTTTACTGAAATGTACTCCTAGGTCATTTCCATCACATACTAATCGGCATTAATAGTGTCCTAAACACGTGTGCTCTGTGTTCACCGTCAAAAACATTCCACCCCATAACATCACTGAACCATTTCTGAATTGAACTTTCTCAGAGACAACACTCACCATGCATTCGATAAACTCTTATCCGAATCTCTCAGATAGAAGCAAGTGTATAAAGAAGGCAGCATCTGAGGGAACTAGAAAACACCACGTTGATCCATTCGTTTTTAGTCCACCGTCCATGTTCCTGAGCAAATTCCATACGAGCTGTACGATGTTCTCTGGTTTCCGCGGGCTTAAATGCATTTCAGCAAGCCTTCTTCTAACAGTTTCTGCACATATTACAACTCTACAAAGTTGAGTAGTCTTAGTAGGAGTTGAGAACCTATTCCGAGGCATGTGTAGTACAATACACCAGTCATCTCTTGCCTCTGTCACTCGCGGCCGATCTGATTCGGGTCTGCGATTGACAACCTGGACAAACCTGTCTCGTGTTAACCTGTAATTGCTCTTCAAACAGTAGTTTCAGGTGAACCCAATGTACGTGCTGCCTATCTTTGGCTTTGACATAGCTTTGACTAAAGCAGGAACACGAGCTACTTTCTCTACCTTCAAAACCATTTTCTAAATTAAAATTAAATAAAAAACTTAAATAAAACCTTTTTGCCAAATTTTTAAAGATCAGTTACACAAGAAGTCAAAATAGAAATTAGTGTATGCATTTTTAAAATAATGTTTTTGAATATTTATTAGGCCTTTCTTTCACTAGAAAGCTTCATATCACTAAAAACGGTTTTTTTTTTTTTTTTGTTTTTTTTTTCTTCATAGCCCCTTTAAACTTACAGACAATTATATACAATTATAGATCCACAAGTGAATCCATTTACAAATTATTCTGTATTTCCTGTAGCATCTCTACATTATATACAGGTTTTGTTATTTTATAGAAATTATATAATCGAATAAACAATCATAATGATATACATTATACGTGACTTGACTAAACTGACTAATGAGGTGATGGGGCTCACCTTTTTGATCAACCTTAAAACTAACTTACATACTAATTCTTATCCTAATTTTTCCCCGACAGTCTGTTGCCATCGATGCGTGAGGGGTGGTGGGGTCATAGTGTTAAACACTGGATTTGTCAGGTGCTGCAACGAGTCAAAAAACTTGATGTGTCTCCGGCGGATGAACTCACCCACCGACGGCACACCAAGCAACGGGTGAAGGTCAGCGTTCTTCAACCTCTCGAAAGAGGTATGTCGGACCACTTTTCGCATGATTCCATTCTGGAAGTGTTGGAGACAATTGGCTGTATTGTCAGTCAAGTGGGCAAATAGCGGTGCACCGTACAGCAGAGCTGGCCGGAGGACACATTTATATATCATCAATTTAAGACGAAGCGACAGGTTAGGTGAAGTTAGCAAGTGCGATAGCCGGTAAGACCTTTGTCGTACTTTTTCTATTTTATTACTAAAATGAGTAGAGAAACGGAGATTCCTATCCATTTTTATACCCAAATAGTGCATTGAGAAAGCTGGTGAGCTCTCTTGCCCTTCCACGCAATACGATTTTGGCAAGGATTTTTTCCCCTTTAACGTTTAATATTAATTTAAAAAAAAATAATAGCCGAAATAATTAATTCTATTGGGAAGAAAATTGAATTCTAATGGGTAGTGCACCTTTTTTTCTTTGGGGGGAGTGTATATGTTGCTCAACTTCTTTAGTTGAAAAGCAATTATTGATAGAATCACCATTAGCAGGTTATGTTTAACTGATTTTAACTAGTTGGTGATTATTGCCTGCACTCTAAGTGTTATTTATAGTATTATTTATATTCTCGTTTCCTTCTGTATTTATTACCTGAATAAATATTTGCAAGATTCACTTAATTACCTAAATTATACGAAAAATATACTTAAAAGTAGTCTTATTCAAATCCTTACATTTCTTTTCTACCAGAAAAGTTTTTTTTTGAAGCCAATAATCTTAGTTGTGATGGAAGTACTATAAATGATTTATAAACGTGATAGATTGGATTAGGCTTTATCGGTATACACAAGAAGCGTGTCAAACGTTTCAATGGCAAACATAAACATAAGTTATTAATAGAGGAGAAATTCAATTACTGGCCTTTATTGAACTTTTATCAAGAATTGATATGTTCCAAAAATATTTGAATAACCTGTGCATTAATAAGCATAAAATATAGATGATATAGAATAGATTGTGGGAGGTGCAAATAAAAGAACTAGGGGACTTCAATTTGTGTTACCATTATAAATACGATTTTTAATTAGTATCTTTTACCTGTTTAGCTACATATAATTTTAATTTGTTTTGTAAATTTAAACGCCCACAGATGGTGTCACAGTTGTTATGACAACGATAATTACTTTGCAGCATAAAAACAAAACCCATTCATTCACTGTTTAATTCATTCATCAATTCTTTTGAGCTCATTTATTATGATGACATGAGAAATTCAGCCTCTTATAAAGGTAGAGATTGCAGGTTATAATATCAACCAGTTCGTGTAAAGAGTAAATAAATGAATACATAATTAAAAATACATAAAATTATGAATTCGTGACTTTTAAATATAAATTTCAACACAAAAAGTCACATTTATTAGTTTTTTAACTTTTTCCCTAATCGCTTTTTGGTTGCATAACATTTTTGATACCTGTGAAGAATGCCATTTTCAATCAAAAAAATATGACATTTAAGTTTAATTATTAACATGAGTTTAATTATTTTACTTCAAAATTTCAACTTAAATTAGTTCATCTCCCAGCAGCTTATTGTGAGTACCTTATATAATAATAAATAAATAAATTCATCAAAATGATTAAAAACATGTATTTGCTATCCTCTTTTAAGGATAATCGTCAAAAAATAGCTGAAACAAAATTAAATTAGGTATCATATACTAAAATGATAACACTTAAAGAAATTATTTAATTCGAAACGTCACATTGAATTAAAAATTAAACAAGAAGGATATATTGCATAATTTATTTTTAATAATGTCTTTTGAACGATAATTATAATTAGGAATGATCATCACGCGCCTCGATGACCTCTCCTCTGATCATAGTCCTTTACTATTGAACATTTCCCTAAGACCAATTCACAAACTGCCTCCTACTTCATTTATTAGGGGCCCAGTTGACTGGGACCACTTCCGCCAGCTTCTTACAGAGTCCGTAGACCTCAAATTGTAGCACAGTCATTGCACTGCGCCACTCATCCCTATAATTCTCCTCGGAGACTGAAACGGCAGTGGCCTCGTGACCTGCTATAATTGCGTGACGGTGGGAGTCCTGGCAATGGCCAGTTTCTCCAATCATGTCCTGAGCGTCTGTTGTTCTCGCGCTCTTGGTCAGTCTCTACTGGCTAGTATCCGGTGACGCGGCTGACGGAGGAGCCTGGGGGACTTCCCAAGACTCCACTTTCTCTTTCGCATATGGATTTGGGGGGCCTCTGGGCTGTCTGTAAATATTGTATGAATGAGCGATTGAATGATGAATTTTAAATATGGAATGAATGAGAGCGTATATCTTAATTACTTATTGCCTAATAAGGCAGATTGTAATTTTAGCACAATAAATTGAATTGAATTGAAACCAAAAGAATGATCAGGTTAGTGAAATTGAACTCGAGATTGAATAAATTTCTGTTTTCTGGTAAACATATTTAGTTAAGTTCCTTTTTGAAATTATTGTCTTCTAGCCTACGAAACATTGGGTGATCGCACTTGTGACTGCTATAAGTTCCGATCAACACACTAACCAAGCCAACGTCTTCACACTGGGATGATTTAAAGTTAATTACTTTATCACATTGAAATTTAACTGTGATACGAACATAAACGACTAAATTATACATATATAATGCAAAGAAATTAGAAGCTGGAAAAGTGATTTTCTTCATTTCAATTACAAATCATTCTTATATTAGAAGATCATATTTTTATGTATATTGTTTTATTCAATTTATTTATCATCTAATTACTATATCATACAATAAAAAATCATTACCACATCACTTTAGTTAAAGGTCCAAAACAACAAAATATTCGTCCCAATAACAATTAGATATGAATAAGTTTTGTATATTATTTTATAAATAAATAGTACAAATTAAAAAAAATCAGATATCAAAAATAATATAATAACTAAGATAAATATCAAAGTTCATTCGAAATTCTGTGGATTGCCAGTAGTGTGTATAGTGCTTAAAAGATACGAGTGCTCGACACTAACAGAGAAGGGCCCTCAAGGTTTCTTTGCAAGTGCAAGACATCAACAATAAGATTGATTAGGGTCGATGTGGATGTTTGCACTCGTTTCAAATAATTACCTGAATTCTTTTATTTATCACCTGCACATCGAGGTTGTGACCTTTACGTGGTCTATTGCTTGATTGCTGCCGTATTTTAGAAGTTCAAGGTAACACTCTAAGAAATATGCAGTTGGTTGCTGAATTACTTCAGCGTATCAAATCTTTTCATTCATGCTTCATGGAGAGTGAAAATGTGAAGGATAAAAGTCTTGCTTATAGTAGGTACATAATTAATCCTTAAGGACTCTACTCAAAAATTTAATATTAATTAAATCAATTATAAGAGCAGTAAAATAAATAACACCTTTGTAATCCAACTAACGGATATTTAATATTTTTTAATGTTTCGTTTGGTTTTTAACCGAATCCAGTTGTTTTCTCTGCTGCTCCTGGCCTGGAATTTTTAAGGTACAAAATTTTATGCATTGGTTCCAAAGAGTTTAATAGCTAAATAATAGTACTAGAATTGAATTGCTTATTGAGTTGTCGGTATCTCAAATCCACAATAAAAAAATCCTGACTTGTCTTGTTGGTTCAATATCAACCCAACAAGTATTTATTCATCTATTTTAGTCAATAACGCTAACAGATTTTCTGCTTGGTGTTCTGTACTGTAGTGGTCTTTGCCTCATCGATCCGACCATCTGATCCGCTAAGAAACCCAAGTAGGACCTACAGACGAGGAATACCACTGTAAGATAAATCCTCATTCCCTTTTAGTGTAGGGATAGCTCTTGTAATTCTATTCCTCCATATAAAATGTTATCTTAAAGGCCCTGATTCAGTGGCCCTTTATTCTATATACTATTCCCCCTACTTCTATACCATATAGGGATGTAATTGGATAGGGCGGCAGTGAAGGACACGAGCGGTGAAAGTACATTTATAAATGTATTTCTTTGTTTTCACTTATTGCATTAATAATAAAAACTTCTCGCTTATCTTGTCATCTAACATAATATAACGCAATCATCCTTCAGACAATTTAAAAAAAATATTAACGATAGATAAATTCAGTGTCAAGAACGGGATGATACCCCATGATAGTATGTAACTCCTGATATTTAATTTAAGAATGCTCAATTGTAGGCATTCTGCAAATACAAAAAATACTAACTTAATGTCTATGTACTCTGCACTTTTTTTCTCTCCAATATGCATCGTGTTGACCTATTGAAGTTAAACTATATATAATTATTAATTAATAGTGGGACCAATATTACAATTAACAATTTCCCATTATATCTATATTTCTTCCCAATCAAAACTAAGAGCATTGACGACGCTAGAAGCTTACGACTGCAGTTCTCTGTTCATAAATTAACCAACCCTTATGCCAAACTTTAAAGAAACGAAGAAATAATCCTTTTTTTTAATATATATCTTTATTTTCAGCTTGGCTTGACAGCCATAAATGGATACAACAGATAACATAATAATTTTACTGAACTGAATGGGATCCATTCCACACACACCCCTAACTAAATATAATTTGGTAACAAAATCATTCACGTTGAAAATTTAGTTGACTTATACATTATAAGTATGTTAGGTTATAAAATGATAATTTTTATTTTATAAAAATAATTTAAATAATTCATAATGATGATAATCAGATCAGAAAAAAAATGTATGAATAAAACTAAATTCAATCAAAGATGAATTATAACTTTTTTTTCCAGCAGATGTCTTTTAGGTGTTTTGGTTTCAATTTTACATTTGGTGACGTGATTCATATGTTATAAATGATTGTTCCGTATTGCGATTTGAGGTGGTACTTCATAAATTTAATTTTGATAAAATCTTCTATTAGCTTAATTTGTAAGTTTTGGTGATGTTGTTTGTTTCTGACGAACCAGGGAGCATTCACAGCAGTCCTTAGAACTTAATTCTGCATCGTACCCTTTTCCCCCCTACCGATCATGGGAGGAATATTTGAAAAACGCTTAACTTGACCCTATTATAAAAAATTAGTTTGGGTAGCACTCCTCTATCCACCAATGTAATCACATAATTCACTCAATTTCCTCCTCATTTGTAAAGAAGGAGGATAGCTCTAGTGTATTTATTGATGTCTCTCAGTCCTTTGATCGACTATGGCACCAGGGCCGCTCTGTAAACACGTAGACAATCTTCCTTGCACGTAGTACCTTATTATCCTGTCATACCTAGCCAAAGGACATACCAGCGTATCCTACGTCTCGTCCACATCCGCCTCATTTCTGCGACATTCCGGTGTCCCCTAGGGTGGAGTTATCATTCCCATCCATTTCCGTTGTACTCGTTTGATATGCCTACTCATCCTTCAACTTCCCTCTATGAATTTTCTGACGACACAGCCCTACTCTCCTACTAAGCTTTGCAGAAACAGGTGATTCTTCTTTCTTCTAGAACCATTGATCTCCAAATGGAAACGCATAGTGAATGCTGGCACGACCTGTCATGTCGGTTTCACACTCCGTCGCTTGTCCTGCTCAGTCAAACCATTCCTGCCGAATCCTAGACCACCTATCTACGAGACAAGCGACTCACTTGGGGCCCTCTCATCTACAAGAAACCAACAGACTCAAAAAAATTCAAACTAATTACTTCCCCACCTCATGGACAATCGTTTGAAAATACTACTACTATTTGTCCAATATACTATAAATACTTGTCCAGCCTAAAAAATACTACTAATACTTGTCCGACTTACCTGGTCCTACGGAATTGATGTTTGGGGGAGTTCCAAGCCTTCTAATATCCTTTGTACCCATTCCCCGCAGTCCTGCGCAAGATAGCTAATGCTCCCTTCTATGTCAATTATAATAAAAAAAATTATATCTTGGAAACGCCTTTATTCATCAACTCTCTTATTGAGTGAAATAGTTTGCTGAATGGGTTCCCATCTTTGTGAATTTTAAGGGTTTCCAATTGAGTAATTTGGTTTTATGGTTACTAAACATTATGGTATATTAAATTAGTAACCAAATGGTATAGGCTCTACAATAACAAATACATTGATTAAATATTTATATTCTACTTCAATTTGTAACAAAAACTGTTTAACTAAAATAGAAATAATATTTTACAATACATTCCTAGATAAAGCAGTAAATTATTCAAAACAACTAAATGAATAAATATATCTAGTTTTACTGATACATATTTAGTAAGGGCAGAAATACTGCTGATTGCGTTGCCCTTTCATGTCTTTATTCTAGATGTGATTTGGCGGAACCGAAATAAAAGGGTTACTAAAAAAGATGGAAGATAAAAAAATATATGTTTATTGTGCTACTAATTCAAAACTCTTCTGAAGTTTTCTAGGAATCTCATAAATAGAGAGGGTTTGTTTTGAAGATCCAATGTTTGCGTTCTTCAAGGCTATAAAAGTGTGCACCTCCTAAAATTTACGATAGTTATGGCTACTATGTTATGACGCTCTAGAGGGAATAACTTCATAGAAGATGGTGTAGGTTGGTAACCACCAAGACAAATAATGTTATCATATGAGAGGAAACATAATTTAAAATTTTCAGTCGTAATACTTGAAACTTTATGTTATTGAGGGGCGAGGCAATTTCAATGCAAATAATTAATTTTGAAAAAGCATGATTTACCGGAAAATCTGCAGGAAAGATTGTCTAAGCATAACTATAAACAGTGAATGTATTGTGATAATAAAGCAAAATCCTGGTATAGAAGAAAAAACTTTAATTGAACGTATTAAAATATACAATTAAATATCATTATGCCAAAGTCAATAAGGGGGTATTGAAACAAATCATACTTAGAGTTTTCTATTTCTATTAATGATTTTTACCCAAACACATAAGACAAATAAACTGAGCATGTAGCTAAATGTTTTTAGTAACTATGTAAGTTTTAGGTTCTGGTGAACAAGTTCCATTTAATCTTTTCTAAGCATTCATTAGAAGCTCATTTCAAATTACGGAAAATTCAAACTTATTTCATATTTCCGGATTTTACCTTAAATGTATGATGGTCTAATAAAACTAATGGCCCACTATCATAGTAGTTTGCCCTCTCGTTCTTTTTTTTTCTCAGCTATGTAAAGGCTGCCTATTATGAATGGATATCTAAACTAAGCGGTCGCTGATCAAAGGAAAAGCTGTTTACGGAATCTATTTAGCGAGTTCGGTTAGTGCAAATCAGTTGGCGAACCTGTTTATACATATCACTCTATAACAGATTGGTTTCTCTTTGTACATTCCAAAACTACCGGAACCTTGTGTATTTTTTAATCGGGCCGATTCCAGATCTCTTCTAATCGTCAACAATGATTGTTTTAAATGCTGCTAGATAAAATACTACTGTATCAACAATAATGGGATTCGTCAAACACTTTTTTGTTGTTATTTCCTGATGTGCTATTCTAAATCGTTTTCTTCTCGTAAAAGTGGTTTCTAAGCTATATAATCATGCATAGTTGAGAGGAATGTTTCTTTTTTAACGATCACTCTTCTGACATTACACCTTCTGTCTATTCGAACTATTTAAATTTTCGAGGGCTGTTCACAATAACCTGATTTTGAACTCTTGTAGGTGCATAGGTAACCTAAGTTTTATGTAGTGTCAATTGGACCTGCCTTATGGACTTAGTGTCAATTGTTTAGTTGTATGCATGTTTAATGCTGTTACGAACTCTCTTTTACAATCTATTAGATCAGTAAGATTAGCAATGGAGAATGCGTAGTTTCTCAGTGGATCTTAGAAATCTTCATTGGAAGATTATCACTGTTTAGAGATCATTGACACCTCATCATCATCATCAAGTATCAACATATACACTTCCACCCAACTTTTAAATATACATACTAGTGAAGGGGCCATCTATTTTCCCTTCTTTCTACAGTTTCGAAACGAGAGCTTTGAAAAAAAAATATGTGACAAGTAAAAGACGGTTGGTTAAAGTAATGTTCATTAGCAGTATTTCATAGTATTAAATGATAAACAGTAATTTTATATAGTTATGCAGAATATTAAATAGCAGCCAACAATGCTAAGCAAAATGGGACCTACTTAACACTTGGATGGGTGAACACTGTTTTTAACCTTATATACGAATGTCAGAGAGTTGCAGGTAATATTAGACTAGTCTGTCTAAACGATGCAATAATTCAACGTTGAATGGCGAAAAGGCGCTCATTGACTAAGTATAAGTAAGTACAAGCAATTTAGCTAAAACTGATAAGTAACGATTAAGCATTGCTTAACGTTAGTCGTCAACTTTTGATTGAATCCTAATCTATTTGTCTTATTCCTAAATGCCTAGCACTTGCTTATATCATACATTATACTCAGATATCGGTATTAAAAATTCCTGTTATAAAAAAATAGAAGTGTTCAAGTATAATTCATTAACATCCAAACAATAAAACATGAGCAACGAAACGTATTACATGATAACAACGTCGCATGGGACTCCCATTTAAATCAAATCCAATAAAAATAACCTTAAATAAAAAATGCCGGACAGTGGCGTGACTACAGAGCAATCGCTTACAAAAACGACTCGGATCTTCTTCTTATTTTAAATTATTTTCCATAAATCCGTCACATACGGATTTATCGTGTAGTAAATACAGGTTATGAAGCTTGTATAAAGGGTGGTAACAATAAAGTATATTTATTGGGCCTCTTGAGCGTCGTAATTCTAAAAGGGTTATTCTTTCTTGATTGTATTTTAGTTCTTTTGAAAAATATTATTTTAAATTATATACGCACCTTATAAAGTCTTAAAAACGTATACATTTATTAAAAAAAATCCCAATATGTGGCACCAGGCAATGGTCCGATGTAGATTTACTTTGGTAATAATTTAATTATAATTATAATTTGGTAATAATAAAACGTAACGATAACTCGCCAAGCATCTTAAATTAAATGCCATGCCTATGAAGATTTGATTCCTTGTTAATTGTAATTAAAATAGATAAAATAAATTAACGATCATGAAATGAACCATCAAAATTATAATTTCCTTTTTTTTACAACAGTTAGTTTCAATGGATTAGCTACGATTTGAACAAGCTCCGTAATGTATATTGTAATTTCTAGTTAGTATTAATTATATTTACAAACATTTTACAATTGTAACTAATTATTTTAAGAAACTAACTACCAAAACGTGTGTTTCATTTTATCATAAGTAATTGCTGATGCATTAAAAATCACATATTGCAAAATATTTTTCAATTCGTAACTTAATGTCGTATCTTTTCAATGGAAAATGTAATTGTTGGGCTCAGTTTAACTGAGTATCCCCAAAGTAGGGAGGAGACGTCTTAGTCGCCGTCCGGCGAGCGCCCAGAAAGAGATAGAGTGGGTGGACCTATGGTCTTTCACCCTGGCTGCCGACCTACTCGGCGGGCAGCTTTTATCTGACTCCATAAGATGTTTAGAAGGTGTGTGCCCCGACAAAGCACTATGTTCAGGAGAAGAGGTACAGGGTAGGTTTATAGGTAGTTTATGTGGTCTTGGAATGACCACGAATTCAAACTTGGTATCTGAGGGTAGGCAAAAACCGTCCGGACTTCAAAGGCGAGCGTGAACCGGAGAGAGGCAGACTGGAATGCTGCGGGAGACACTGCTAGGAAAATTTGCAGGGCCACGGCAAGCCTCCCCCGCGAGGGAGAGATCTCTCCCAAGGAGCTGCTAGTTTCAGCGAGACGAAGGCAGAGATTCCCACTAGGATGGTGTGGGGTCTGACAACGCCGGACTGCAGCATAGTGATGTTAGGAAAGAGAGATGCAGAGGTAGTTGAATGAGAAGACCATGGTTTCAGTGGAGCACTAAACACCAGTGCAGAGAGAGAGGAGAGAGTAGTGTTCCAAGTGACGGTCCAGTTCCTAAACCCCTTGAGTTTAATACAATGTAAAAATATAAATAAAAGAATTGACAAACTTTCTCCTCTTTCTGCTATGCGCAGATGCATTTGAAGGAGTTTGGGTTACCTAAATCAGATTGACGTTAATAGGAAATAACATGAATACAAATCTAGGTGATGGGGCTCACCTTCAGTTTAGAATGGTAATTCAGTTTAGTCTGATTTCTTATATAGGTGGACAGCTGCGTGTGGTGGGGATGGGTTCCTACCTGCGGCTGTCCTCCTCCTATAACCTTATTAACGCTATCATGTAAATAACACATTATAAAAATACTTCTAAAGGGTGTCCCAGATTTAACGCAAGTTTCGAATCTGCTGCCATTTGTGCAGTAAAGTAAGTAAGTAAAGTAAGTGGCAACCCTAAAAAAAAATGTCTTTATTGTTGAACATTATCTTAAAAATAATGAAAGTTTGGCAGCCGCAGTTTGAAAATTTAAGACATTTGGCCGGAATAGTGTTCTGACTTCTTCAACCGTGAAGAGATTAATTGAAAAATTTAGGGAGTCTGGGTCAGTTGGAGACACTAAACACACTGGTCGTCCAAAAACAAGCCGTTGAAATGTCAATATTGAAGCAGTTCGTGAGAGTGTTGTTGAAAATCCAAGAACATCAATTCGGCGTCGTATACACAGTTCTTTGTGCCGAAATCGGATAATATTTATGTGGCCAATATGTGGTTTCAACAAAATGGTGCCACATGCCATACAGTCCATGAAATAATTCAAATGCAGCATGAGACATTTTCAGGTCGTGTACTCTCTCGTTTTGGTGATCAGAATTGGCCCCCTAGATCGTGTGATTTAACACCTTTAGATTTCTTTTTATGGGGTTATTCGAAGTCAAAGGTGTATAGCAACAAGCCCACATCCACCCGGTCGTTAAAAGAGGAAATTCAACGCTTCATCAACAAAATTCAACCACATTTATGCCAATTGGTCATGGATAATTTCGACAAAAGAGTGCGTATGTGCCAGCTTTTTAACGATTTTTCGTGGATGCCATTTGCCCAATGTGTTATTCCATAAATAATCCTATCTTATTTACTCTATAATTCAATAAAAAAAAATAACAACAAAAATACTGAAAACTGTGTTTTCTATTTAAATAATTTCTTGCATTAATTCTGGGACACCTTTTATAAGGAATTCCCTCTCAAAAATTGCGATTTTGTTTGTTTTGTTTTTTTTAACATTGGATGAATGAACTCAAACAAAGGGGAATCAGCAGAAGCTCGGTATTGATGTCACAGATGGCCAGGTGACTTCTTTAATGAAATTTGTCAAGTTGGGAAAGACAGCTTAGGCCGGGATCAGGTGTATACCCCAACTCTAATGCAGTCTACCAAACTCATTTCCTAGTTAGTAGAGAGTCCTAAAAGCCGGAAATCACAATATCACCCTTGGAAGGCCTAAAGGACGAAACCTCCACAAGGGTGGTAACAATTACGAAAAAAATAGTTTACGGGATTTTTTATACTGACACTAACGTAATTTCTTGAATCTAGGAGTTTTTCAAATTGGCATATTCTAGTACCATAATTGCATCTGCACATGTTAAACAAATATATTCCATATATTAAAAGAATTATTGCTAAACGGACTTGTTGCTTGACTTATGATTTGCTCACTTCTAGTCTATTAAAAAGTTTCCAGACTAAACATTAAAAGCTATTTTGTAATCAGCAGATAAAATTTTTATAAATTTGTTTTTTTATTTTTGGTTTCGAAGACACTCTAACCACTTGGATACTGCTGTTCAAATTACAATTACACGATGAATAATGATTTACTCTTAGAGCCCTTAAAAAACTCTAGTAGTGTCATTGAAAAAGTGCTGTTTCCGTTTAGCAATTTAACATGTCGGTCGAAAGTCGGTGCTGTTCCATGAGACAATGGTGTCCAAGACATTTAGTGAGGATATGGAAAACGGAATCTTCTTCAGCGAGAGCACCATGCACAGTGGGTGGAAGTCCCTATTTAAGCGGGCAAAACCTTTACGATCGTGACCTGAAATAACCTCATATAGGTTCTATTACTATTTATATAAATCATTTAGATATAAAACAGTAGACAAAATAGTTTTCTTTGCTGCAATGCAGTTCTTTCACTTCACTCACCTATCAAGTTACCATGCATGGTCTCAATTTACAATTCGCTTTTCTTTTTCTCACCCGTCAACACTGCTATAAAGAGAGTAATTAACATGAAATGGATTGGGAACTCAAAACAGATACAGGTGCCAATGATTTATTAATGCTCTGTATTGGAAAAATAAAAAAAACATTTACACCATTAAAGATCAAAACGGTTTATTGGTGATAGCTTTACGTATTAACAAGAGAAAGATATAGAATTGAATCAGATTCAACCTCCTTAGGATTTCGCGTAATTAATACAAAGAAATTAAAACAAAATTGACACAGAAAAAAACGTGTATGTGGTACGAAAGTTAACTATGAAGACTTTATGAGCATTTCAGTGACTAAGAATTCACCGAATCTGAATCAGAATGTAACAATCGTCTGCTTCATCTGATGATGATTCGCTTAATTTTCCTATTAGATATATCATTTTGGATTGCAAAAGGTGGAGTAATTTTGATTTTCAGGTATGTTGTATGTTTTGACCCCTATTTTAAAAAATACATGTTTTCTACTTCCTCCCCCTTGTGCGTTTTGGGCCATCTTGAAAAAAACCGGAAAGAAAAGGAAGTTTTTTTCAGTTTTTCCACAGTTACTTACTTCCAGTGCATTTTGAGCACAACATTGTAATTCTCAATTTTTAATAGCAGTAAATTCCCTGGGGGTTAGTAGGGAAACCTAAAAAGTTAGATATACCAGTGGATTCGCCTTAGTAACTACTTTTTTAAGTGAAAAATGCCTGATAACCAATCTTGAAGACGTCTAAATTGCCCACAAGATTCATAAAAAAAATTTGTAGTTACAAGAAAACAAAGATACCTAGAAATATTGAAATATTAAAAAGCGTTTATTTACAAAATATTTTGACTGAGAATATTCGCAGTTTACAGCCCACATTCACTCAAATTGTTAATGCAACATTTCTGAGCATCTATTGAGAGTAACAATAAATATATTGTATAAATCTAGTAGAAAATTTAATCCTATACAAGATTGGTTATTATGCATTTTGTATTAAACTGTACTAAAAAAAGTTATTAAGGCTAAACCTGCTAGCATTTAAGTTTCTGCGTTTTTTTTTGACATGCCGATTTTCACAACCCCGTCTTATCTCTTCCAACAATTTACGCATAAAACTTGCCGGTAATTTAATGATCTTTAAAATCGAATCGGAAGGTCGACAACTTGGATTTTTCACGAGTAGGGTAATACGTACAACATACTTGAAAATCGAGAATACTTTACCTTTTGCAACACAACCCCCTATTTTTGGACTAGTGTATTAAGCATTCCAGGGTCCTACAAGACTACTTAAACGCAAAAAAACGCATAATATTTCTTAAATGACAAGGGTTTGTCATGGGTACAGCGGACGTCATTAGGTAAAAAAAGAAACAAGATTCATCATGAGATTTTTTGTTGATCGCTGGTTTTGACAAATTTTGTTAGCGAAAAATTTGGGGCTAAAATAAATCATTTTCATTAAGCACCTAATTTTGTATCAATGATATTATGAGAATCAAGCAATGTGCTGAAGGTTTACAATACCTGCAGAAATTACATGAGAGACAGTAACACATAAAGACTGAGACTGATAATACTTATTATCATATTATTATACTTATGAGGCAAGAATTTGTCGGATTCGTAGTTTTCTAAACAACGCTCTTGGATTATTCCTCATTATATTTACAATAAGTGCATTATTAGTCTTTTTGATGACTCCTAAAATGATTATCCAGTACGTAAAATTTATATATTTTGCATTGGTGGAGAGATCCGAGTCATCAGATTGGCGATTCATAGATAAGGTTCGTCAAGTGGGTGTGACGAACCTGCCCTATATTCAGGTGTCTAAAAATCTCTTCCTCTCTTCTGGGCAGGTTGTAATTCTTCCAATTTAGAGTAAACATCGACCTGACGAGCAACATTCCTAATTATTTATACTATAGTAGCTTTTGTTTCAACCTAGTGCATACTTACTTCGTTAAGCTAAGCTACAACCACCTCAAATCAGTGTGCTGAATGCAAACAAATTTTTTGGTGGAATGTTCAACGATGTACGTGTGTACAGGATTTATGGAAGTTTTTTAGTGTTTCTGGAACGTTAAGAACAAAAAAATATATTTTTGGGACAGTTAAGCTAATTTTGAAAGTTTCTGCATCTTAGAAAGCTATAAACTCCCTTAGTTCCCGGAATACATTTTTCCGAGACCATATTTCCTTGGGGTTTATTTAAGCTTAATCTAATCGTGTTTATCTTAACTTACTCAAAATTATTTTTTAACCTTATATAATTCTGAAGTAAAGTAAGTTACCTTAGTACAAGCTCTCATCATAATACTACTTGCTTTGATGTAGAAATAATTGTTTTGCACTAGTTAATGCATTTAGTTGTCTTTTACTTTAGTACTAATGATTCCTGATTTTTTCTAAACCTTAATTTAATAGATTTTTTTAATTTGATCTTTTTAAGAAAGATCAAAGGCTTTATTTTTGAATATTTCCTTTCAAAAAGTCCTAAAGTGGTGTCTATTTGGAGTTTTACTGATCCTAACTATATTTATGTCTGAACGATTAAGTAATAAAACAATAGTAAAAGCATTCCTTCCAAGATATCCTAAGAGAAACGATCACTAAGCACCAGGATATGAATCCATTATTCCCAAACAATAGTAAATCTGCCTTCATGTGCCATTAACTGGATAGTATATGGCCATTTACTGTCACTAATGCCACCTGTTCGAGTTGTTACTCTGAGTCAGTGGTACCAACTTACTTTCAAGTGTAACCAAGCGAAATATGTGACTTTAATTTGCTCCTTACTTAATAGCCCTGGCTCTCTTTTATAGCCATGGTTTTATTGCCGTTGAACCTCCTTAGCGTGCTCCATTTCAAATAGCGTAAATCTTCTCCAGTACACGACCGGCTATTAAATATCCTCTGAGCGAAAGAAATATAATCTGTAAAGCGAATTATTGATAGTTATTTAGCCATTAGTGACTCTTAGTTCCAAGATTGAACTTAATGGCATCCAATAAATATCTATGAATTAAAGACCAATAAGTTATTGCAAGGGTAAGGCAAACATAATTTTTTTGCAATTAGGTCGAAATGAATGAAAGCAGAACATGTAAACTAATTATTTTTTAATAATTTATATGCAAAATATATTGCGATAATTGATTTTTTTATTTAATGATACGTTGGAGAAGCTCTAGTTGGGATTTAGAGATTTCTAAAACGATTTTTATTATAAAAAAAACATTATAAAGGGACTGAAGAGTTATATTTTACTATTATCTGTCCAAATCCGGCAATGTATATATCCTCCGGCAAAACAACTTGAAGACCGCGAAGCTCACTTGAACTAACCAGAAGTCGAGGCTGCGCTAGAATACCTGCCTCGGACTATCTGGTACAATGCCAACGCGAGTTCGTAGAACTCGTAACATTTACGACTCAATAACGTAAACAAATAATAGCAAGTAAATAAAATCGTCTACGATTAAAAACTTATAACCAAGAAGTTACCGGTCGTTTGTAGAAATCAGACCTCCACAACTTTGAGAGTAAACAATTAAGACGGATGTGGCCACTTTGTTATCGTGGATCTTTACAAATGGTGATTTGAATTAATGAGTATCAGACGTAAATATACCGCTCAGTATGTTCTGATGCCCAGTTGTGGCTATTAATTTAGATTCCACGCAATCGTAAAATACACAGATAGCAAATTTAACTTTGTTAAAATTTAGAACAGCTATTTATTATAGGATCTCCGGATCCCTAAAAGTGACAGATCATATTTATGCTGTTTCCACGGTTAATCATTCAAATAGTTTTTGTTTATTTTTTTTCCCAACCCCTGAAATAAATGTATTCAAATTATAATTATTTATTTCTAGTATTTCCTCTGTGTAGACCGATTTATTTTTAAAATTATTCATTTAATAATGTAGATAAACTATATAATTCTTAGATCTAATAGATTACAAAGGAAGATATGAGTATTTCTAAAGGCTTCTATACATTCTAGAAAACTGAATCTGTTAAAGATGCTGTGGATTTACCAACAAAAATACTCAAAGTGCTTTAAGTGAAGTTAATCTGCTCCGGTGTATATATAGATAATGACTACATGAGGCACATAACTAAAGGCCTCTTTTAAATTGATCGTTAAATTAATCTTTTGGTAAAAAAAATTGAGCTGTTTTATATTTACAAACTAGTTAAAAAATGATGTTTTTTCGGTAATAGTTTTAAAATGAACTTGAGAAGTAAACTTACTTATAAATTTGCGAGAAGTTCTTATTACCTGGCGTTGTTGTTTGTGATGGTTGGCCATCGTTAGAAAGTTGTAGATGATAAATAACAACTTAAAAATATTATTGGATACCGTTTCACGTTAACTGCCATTCTCATTGATTTATTGCTACTTCAGAATGCATTTGAAAAACCCTGGGTGAACTGTTCATATGTTTGTAGTATACCCAATAATAAATGAATTTGCCCAATAATGGCAAATTAATAAGTAAGTCTACTTCTCAAGTTCATTTTAAAACTATTACCCAGTATAACCAATTGATCCACTGGCAATCATCATCATCATGCTCACTATCCGATATCTGCCCATACTCTCAGCCTATGGCGAGAGGGAGAGGTACGAAGAAGAGGAGAGGAAGAGGTACGGAGAAGTACCATTTACAATTTTTCCATAAATTAATATGGCATATTTTAAATGCCATTCCTAAACAGCATCCTGTGTTGTCCAATATTATTAACTACTTGCACCCTGAAATTTTAAACTGACCAGTTCAACTTCCTACTAAAACTGTCAGTATTTATTTAAAATACTATTGTATATTAATCAGAAAGAGGGAAAAAGAGATATTTGTTTAAAAAAAACAAGTGCCATAGTAAATTCAAGAGAGCACGTGAGTGCAAGACATGTCCGGTAATAAGGTTCATAAACATTGATATATTTGACCGAGGACTGATAGAACATTACTACTAGAACAATATTATTCCATGCTTTTTCACAGTACACCCATTCCTTGGAGCTAAACGTATTAACTCTCCCTGGTGGTTTTAAAGGATGTCCCAGAATTAACGCAAGATTTGAATTTGCCGCCATTTATGCAGTAAACTTCTGGCAACCCTAAAAAAACAAAACAATTTGACAGCTGACAGTTTAGAGTTAGTAAAAATGGAGCGTTACACGATAGAACAACGTGTCTTTTATTGTTGAAAATTATCTCAAAAATAATGAAAGTTGGGCGGCCGCAGTTCGAAAATTTCATACAAAATATGGTCGGCACATTCTCATCTTGATGGCTTTGTTAATCGACAAAGTTGCCGCATTTGAGGTTCGGAGAACCCACATGTGATTGTCGAAAAACAAATGCATCCACAACGTGTCACTGTTTGGTGTGGATTTCGGGTTGGAGGCTTCATTGGACCATACTTTTTTGAAAATGAGGCTGGTCAAGCAGTGACTATTGCTGGTGCTCGATATCGCGACATGACAACGCAGTTCTTTGTGCCGAAATTGGATGCTATTGATGTGCCAATATGTGGTTTCAAAAAGATAGTGCCACGTGTCATACAGCCCATGAAACAATTCAAATACTGCATGAGACATTTCCAGGTCGTCTACTCTCTCGTTTCGGTGATCAGAATTGGCCTCCTAGATCGTGTGATTTAACACCTTTAGATTTCTTTTTATGACGTTATTTGATGTCAAAGGTGTATGTCAACAAGCCCACATCCACCCGTGCATTGAATGAGGAAATTCAACGCTGCATCAACGAAATTCAACCACATTTATGCCAAATGGTCATGGAAAATTTTGACAAAAGAGTGCGTATGTGCCAGCAAAGTCGTGGAGGCCATTTGCCCGATGTGTTATTCCATAAATAACCCTATCCTATTTACTGTATAAGTAAATAAAAAAATAACAACAAAAATACTAAAAACTGTGTTTTCTATTTCAATCAAATCTTGGATTAATGCTGGGACACCCTTATCAGTAGGATTAAAATGGAAAAATCTTTTCATGATATAATTCAAATGAATATAATCAGAATGAATATGTACTGATCATGTAATAAAGTGAGTGTCACTCAGCGAAATAACATACAGTGTAATTAACTGTGTAATTAATTTATTTTTGAGAGGAAAAATATCATGCCAAGATATGTTTATTTATGAATTTGAGTTGCCTGGTTTCTAAACGACTGGTTCTACGAAGTATGCAAACAAACATGTAGATGTTCTCTTTGTGAGTTTACTAATATGTTTCCTCCGACCTAGGAAACCCTCATCAAAGCGAATCGGCCTAACAAGAGCAGGGTGGCCTTGTCTGTTTTTATCTCCTCTTTACGACTTTAGGCCCCTCGCGAAATGTTTATACCAGCGCCGGCATAAGCTCATTATGTGCGGAGAGTCGGCTTTCCTCTAGATTTATCAATATTATGGCAAGTACTAATGAAAAGTGATGGCCTTATTGAATTTTATATTCGTGCTTAGTATTCCTCAAGGGATTACCAGATTACCAGCGACTCCTCTCTTGTCAGAAAAAACACCACGGATATAGAACTTATTTTCGTCCCTGCGGCCTTAAGAAATTAAATAAAATGAGCAACATTGCACATATTTAAAGAAATTGTAGGAGTCCATGTGGCCAGAGAACATAAGAGTTCTTGCAACAAAGTGCAAAATTAAGTTATAATTAGTTTTTCTGCTCAGGTCTATCTAAAATGTTTATGATCAATTCTGTCTAGTTGGTTGCTTGCTCTAAAGCTAAACTGATGATTTGGGACAATGTCCTGGAAGTTAAAAGTAGCGAGAATTTTAATAATAATTAGTTTTCTAGAATATTTTTAGGATTAGCAGAAGTGCAGTAGGTTTATAAGAATGTGTAAGGTAAAGAGATTTGTTTAGTTTTGAGGCCAATATGACCTTCGCTAATTTAGAAAACGTGGGTTGTTCAGACAGAGCAGAGTATACATGTAAGGAATAAAAGTCTTTGCGGGTAAGGTTTTGAAGAATTTCGGGTGCGATAAGGTCATACCCAGGTTTGTCGCAAAGATGGCACCTTTGTTTGAAGAAAGGTGGTTAATAGAATATTTTCCATCGTTAAGACGTTAAGAAAGTTATTAATAACTGTCCATAGTGAATTATTAGTTTCTTTGTATTCATGTAAGTATGAAATTGCACCGAGGAATTGACCATAAATAATTTTGTTATCACCGTCAAATTTATTTGTGAAATCCATTATAAGAACTAGCTTTTGTTTCTGTTATTTCATTGAGAATTTCATCTCTTTCACATATGTGGTATTTCATTGTTTTGGGTGGATATAGATCTGTTTGGTGAGAATAGGCTCTTCCAGTATCAACTTGTGTTCGTAGGTAGCAGGTAGACTACTCATAAGTTTTTCCTTAGGAACTCGAGGTATAAGGCACATTTTAATTGGGTTGGTTCTCATTCAGAAGATAACAACTTTTTGTAGTCAATTACAACTTCTTCAAAGAGTTCTTGAGTTTCGTTTGGAATTGGGCCTAAAGCGCCAAACCATAGATCCAATTACCTGGTACTTTTGTATTCCATCCCCACTGTAGAACTTTTCTTGGTACAAAATAGTTGTCACACATCCCTTGGACTTTTTTTCAGGATGGATTTAGACATCTGGTTCAAGGTCTTTAGTTCAAAACCTATCTCAGCCTTTTTATTTTTTTATGGCACTTTAACAAGTTTATTTCATTAATTCGCTGTTATTCTTTTTTAAACTCAAGTTTTACAGTTTGTGTTTGGTCCTATCGATAAAGTATTAAATAGTTGTGAAAAAAGGGACGAACTACTCGCAGGCAAGCAAAAACTGAAAGGTTAGAGGTTTAACAATCGTTGAGTGGTGTCTTGACGGCATCTCCAAACGTTGGTAGTTAATGACCACGTAAAACTGGCCTACTCCCCACTTCCAGCAGCGATTAGAGTCGGCTACCTCTCGTGACTAAAATGTGCAATTGTTAAGGTCTTGCTAAATGTTTCAAACTAAATACTACAATTAAACTGCACTGCGGCAATTACGGATCGTTGAACTGAACACAACACACAATCGAATTCTTCTATACGATTATTACTTTATCTAAGCTTGCTAATCCGAAAGTATTATTTGGGCATAAGTGTAGCCATTTGTTAAATCAAAAATAAAACCCTAAAATTTGGGATCTTTTTTGAAGAAATTTTACTGAACACGAATGTACCTGATGTTAATAAGGTTAATTAATAAAAAAAAAAAAAAACTTCATTTGATAATTTTTGATACAAACAAACTCTTTAAAACGAACGTTATAATTTTTAAGGTTTTATTCAGCTCATCCGAGATCAGCTCAGCCCTCTCTTCCACGCAGTGTATTTGTTGAATGCCTTGAATGATCTAAAAAAAAAAATGCCCAACGCCAATGATTTCAAGTAAATTCTGAAATTTTGGCCGTTTACTTTCGTAACACCCTTATTAATATTATGATTGTATTATTTCTAATAACTTTCAGTGTTTGTGGGTATTCAAAAGGTGCCTGATCCAAGTAGGACCTCTCGCTAGAATAGAATAAGCTAAGTTGGATGTAGTGACGGCTGATGGTAGAAACCTTACAGGACTCCAAAGTCATTATTAAAAAGGCGTGGACATGCCTAGAGTTGCAGTCAGTCTCACGGAGAATAAAGGGGACTTTTTTTTTGGAAGGCTGGTTATTAGCTATTATTATCGATAAGTAAATTCCTCTCGCTTGTCGTACCAAAAATTAACTTCATTAATTCACGCTATATTGAAATGATAGTATGAATGATAGAGTAAATGTAAATATGGTATAAATGCCACCTTTTATCAGAACCATCTATTGACACTCCAGTTCCTGTTGTAATTTTCCTCAAATAAATATATATATATATATATATATATATTATTAAACAAGCCCTTTCAGTGGCTGCACAACCGTTTTAATTACCTATTAACTTATAATTAAATACCTTAGGAATTAGTCTCTAAATATGAACTGAAAAATGAAAACACATAGTCAAATGAAGTCTCCTATCATCATTGATAGTATAGTGCAGGTTTGGAGTGTGAACATTATGAAATAAAACACCTTCTGCCTCTTCACTGCAGATTAATACCACAAAGCTCAACGAACTAGGAAGGTAAAAAAAGAAAAACCTGCCAGGTAATTGACCAACTTTATTTAGCATACAGGAGAAATCATTATTGTAAGCTGTAGATTAGATGAGACGTCGTTTGATACCAGCTAATCAGGCTAGTACTATACTTATCATCAGCTTGCACTCGTGGGGATGACTTCTGGTATAAATCAATAGTAATGTGAAGAGACAGAAAGTGATTTATTTCATATATCTCCAATCACATTCATGGCAGATCTCTTACTCAAGTTTAGTAAACGTATTGGAGATTTATAATTTGTT
The DNA here is from genome assembly GCA_930367205.1 of Acanthosoma haemorrhoidale. Lineage (NCBI taxonomy): Eukaryota > Metazoa > Arthropoda > Insecta > Hemiptera > Acanthosomatidae > Acanthosoma > Acanthosoma haemorrhoidale. The sequence continues at coordinate 144,165,533 of OV884011.1, forward strand.
TTTAATTTTTTTACTACGTTATAAAAGTAAATAAAAGTTGTATGAAGAAAATCAATAGGAATTTGTTTATTAGTAGGAATCATATTTATTTTCGGGCTTCAATGTTACAAATCATAAGCTACCTTCTTTGTATTAAATTCATACCATGTAAATAAATCAACTTAAATCTTTATCCTATAGAGTCGCTTTTGATATACGTAAGGTTGAGGTATAAAAGAGCCTATAAATTCTTCGTCCTTTTTTTTTCAGTCAACTAAAAAAAGAAAAATCCCACTAGGCGATGGGGAAAATCAAAAAAAATCCACCTCACTGACGTGGAAAACAGTATTTTTTGTCGTAGCCTTTTCCCACTAATTGGTAAAAGCGAGAGGTTAATATTTTTTCTCCCGAGGGATATTTATAAGGTCCGTTTGAGGCGACAAGTACAGGTCCCATAAGGAGTGGACAAATATAGTCCGTCTCTATTAGGATCCACCGGCATACTAGAACTCTTGGTGGAGATTTTAATTAAGATTATCCACGATGGTAACGTACGGCCGAGCGCCCGGGGACCTTGCCGCCTTGACAACCAACCGGTTTTAAATTGAATATTTACTCCGAGTCTCCACGCCATTAGTCTCCTTAGCCATTGCCGATTTATATCTAGTAGTCGTATCTAGTTTATTTTATTGCCTCGACTCGGTGGTCCACCGAGTGTGAAGTCCCCCCTGCCGGCTTATGCACCCTTTGCTACATTCTTATCCTTTTATCGGCGCATCGTTTGGTTAATTTCTGACGATAGATATCAAAAGAGTATGCTAATTCGTTGGAACTAAAATGGTTAACTTGAGATATGTAGAGATTCACAAATGGGTAACTAATGTTTTCCTCATATTACTGTACAAATTTTTTAAGTGAAGAATCTACCAAGCTACACCCAAGCTAATTATCGACTTCTGCAGGTTGAGATTTTCTAAAGGCCAGGCTAAATGAAATTAATACTTATTGCATTCTGACCCAGAAGCATCAATGAACTCGTACCCGCTAGATCAGTATTTATGTATAATTCCTAAGAGTATACATTCAATTATTTTATATTAGTTTAAATCCCCAGATAGGCTGTTTTCAAGTTACTTGGTCAAGTGATAAATTTTTCGGAATGCTCTTAAAAAACTAAACAAAATGGCAAAAACTCAGATCTCAAAAGTCAAATGTTATTTAAACTGTACCCATAAGAATATTTCCTAACGCTGCAAATATACACTTTTATGCATTATTACATATATTGTTTATATTTCAAAAATATTATTAACTCATAAATGAGATGTTACCAACCTTCACACTAAAAAGCGTTGAATCCACACCTTCCCTCTAACATTATGTGAAAAAAATCCACAGCAGAAAATGCAAGCAGTAGTAGTTGAGCATGAGCCTTCTTACGAGTCCGACTTCTCTCGCATACCTTTCCTCGTTGGTCTCTTGAGTTCCCTTGGCACTTTTGGATTCTTTTTCTTTCCAAGAGTTAAATAATCTCTGTAGAAGAGAGTCTTTTAAAAGAAAAGAAAGAAAAGCTTTATTATGAAATACAAGCAAAACGCAATATTGGTATATACAAATATTAAGAGTTACGTTTCTACATACTGGGTCGAATGACTAGGAACAAGTGTGGTCTGGGGTTAAAGCTGAGAAATACATGTATAAGAAATGAGTAGTTTAGGGTATAGGGAGGGAGGTCTTGAAGGTATGCGGTCGCCTTTTTTAACCTGAATACTTTTTTTACATGTCTTGTATTCTATTCACTATTAACACAAATTATTTTTTGTGATTTGTGGGCTTCGCATAAATGATGACCAGGCTGTATTTCGTTATATTGTGCACAAGTTGCACAGTTAACTTGCGTTATTCTGCTGCTTCCACGTAAATCTCTTATATATATAAGGGAAGAATTTGAAGAATGCTTTAATAGTCTGCTAAAGGAGGGGGGCGAATGAAAAATGAAGACACAGGCAGAGAAAATCCAATAAGCGTCAAATGCGGAGATGGTGGATATAGGAACGTTTGCTGTTATGAATGAGGGAAACCTTAGCAACCGTTGTGATGCTGCCAGATATATGGGCCCTTCATCAAATTCTAAGCAACAAAACTTCGTGAGAGCATTCATATGTTAAAAGCTGCTGTGTTTACTTAAGCAGGCCGTTATTCCTAAGGACATTTTTGCAACACGTACTTCTATCCTTCTCACAATTTTATAACCCCAGCCATTCAGGACCTTGCTAAATGTCTAAGTGAAAAAGTACTTCAATCCTTACTTTCTTTTTTACACCAAATTACCAACGTGCTCCATGAGAAAAGGCAAAAAGACGAAGCAATCACAACACCACTGCCCTTGTTCTTTGTGGATCTAGAGCAAACACCTGGATTAGAAAAAATCTACGAGCTTACCCACTTGTATTACACAAGAGTAAAGGTCAAAAACCTTACCCCTAACGTGACATAGTCCAATGCAATAATTGCCAGGCATATAGTCACACGAAATTATACCGTTACCTCCCTCCCAGGTGTGTAAAGTGAAGTGGGCAAGAAGCCTCTAAAATCGCCTACAGTATGCGTTCTCTGCAATCAAGGCCACTCGGCTAACTATAAAGGCTGCAAGGCTTACAGAACGCTGAAGTCCAGAATCGAACAAAGTCGTCGGCCATAAGAAGAGAAGCTAGCCACCGGTAGCTCAAGAAGCGCCCCCGCCAAAAATTTGAGGCCTTCAGTCTCTTGCTGATGCCGTTCGGAACACAGAGCAGTCACAGGCACTGCCCACTTCGTCCGCAAGTTCTTCTTCCACGGCATTCCGTTCATTCCAGCAAACTCAATCCCACCCTCAACCACACATCTCGCATATTCCTCCACCTTTAAGCTCTTCAGATCTCACTAGCCTATTAACATCATTCCTTACAGAGTTCAGAACCCTAATTACCTCTCTCATTTCCCTTTTTACAAATCTTGTCACCTACCTCATCGCCGTTAAACAAATCCCATTAGTGGATTTTACTCTTTATCCATTCTCCTTTGGAATGCGAATGGTGTTGGCACCCACACTAACGAACTGACAGCACTACTCCACGACAATAACATCGACGTAGCTCTCATTACTGAAACAAGACTTACAAGTAAACGACCATTTACTGTTCGACAGTACCAGACTTATCGAACTAATCACCCAGATGTAAGAGCCCACGCAGGTACCACTGTCATTGTTCATAACTCCATTTCTCATCACATAGTTCCTTTAGTAGCACATGATTTCCTTCAGTCCACTGCAGTGTCAATCAGCACCTTCACTTTTCCCCTTACTCTAGCATTAGTATCATCTCAACAAAAGACTGACATGGAACCCACACACGAGGCTAAAAAGACAAGAACTAAACAGACGCTTTGGACAACTGTACAGGCTACTTTGAAGGACATCCCATCTCTCAATATAAAATAAACTACTAATCTACAAAGTTATACCATACCATCTACAAAGCCAATCTAGACATACGGAATAGAGCTATAGGAGACAGCAAAAAAGTCAAACATCAAGCGTATTCAATCCTTTCAATCAAAAGTCCTGAAAACAATAGTAAATGCCCCTTATTACTTCAGCAACAAAACCCTTCATAATGATCTTAATATACCTTAATTCTTGAACTCATCCCTTCCAAGTTCATAAAATTCCATATTAACCTATCCAACCACACAAATCCCCTAGCACAGTCATTGCACTGTACCACTCATCCCTATAATCCACCTCGGAGGCTAAAACGGCAGTGGCCTTGTGACCTGCTATAAATACGTGACGGTGGGAGTCCTGCCAATGGCCAGTTTCTTCAATCATGTACTCAGCGTCTGTGGCTTCTTGGTCAGCCTCCGCTGGCTCTTATTCAGTGACGTGTCTGAGGCTGTCGAAAGAGCGTGGGGGCTTCCTAAGACTCCGCTTCCTCCTTCGCACGCGAGGGAGTTGACAATTATGTGGACTTGGGGGGTCTCTGGGCTGTTTGTATATATTGTTCTGTTTTTCATCTATATTGTTTATATTTGAATTAATCTGAGGTTTTAAAGGTTCTGTTATTATAAAAAAAGAATTCTGGCAAAAGGAAAATTAGATTTTACAAAACTTTTCATTAATTTATTATATATAAGCACGTATGTTACAAATTACAATGGTTTATTAACTTAACTTTAAATTTTCCTTAATATTACTCGTGACTGGCCAGGTTTACTAAATTGTGCGTCCTTTTCTGTTTGTTCCATCTGGTTTCTTTTTTCTTCCGCGTGGTTCTTCCTTTGTTGCTTTGTTTGTCGTTGTTGTTGCCACGCGATCAGTACACGTCCACTGATATCATCTCTTCAATCCTTCTTCTCTGGATAAAACTATTCTTCCATATGCTTGCCTCAGGGGATGATCAAAAAAGAACAATACTTACCTTGTCTCCTGCGATGATCGAATCGAACAAGGCTCGCTTCCCGCTCTCTCGTCGTTTTTATACTCGTCTTTTGCCTTGCCTTCTTGATTTTTTCATCCTTCTTTCTTCCAATGCTAGTTGTCTCATATATTTTAAGTTTTCTTATTTTAAAGTTAACAAATACTATAATATCATATTTGAGTTTAATCATTGGTATTATTTATGACAAATATTAATATTATACAACGGCAGCAAATAATGTCCATACATTCATAAACATGATTCACGGGTCGTTTACCGCCCTTTTATGCCCGATTCAAATCAAAAGCAACATCATAGAGTTCAAAATATCAAATATCACAACAATAAAGTATGAATGAGCGAGTGAATGAAATTGTAAATTGGTATGAATGAGATCATTTATCAGAATTACTTATAGCCCAATCTGGCAGATTGTAATTTTATCATAATAAAGTTGTTGTTAATCAATCAAACGTTTTAAAGAGAAACTGGATTCAGTGAAATCATAGCTTCATACCGCCTACAAATCTGAAATAAAAAAATAGGAAAGGATAATGTACCTTCTAACAAAAAAAATTAGTGACAGTATCGTTCAGAAACCGGGTTGCAGTTCGATACTCCCAAACAAGGAGAGGGAAACACATGATTGCAACACGGCAAGAAATTAAGAAGATTATTATTTAAACACATCAAAATTGCATACAAGTTCATATGGATAGTATCCTATGCTCGTGACCGTCCACAAAATTCTTATTCATAGTCCAGCAATTGCTAAAACGTTTCTTATTTCTATTGGACAACTGTGTGAGGAAGTCCAAGAAAGTTGTCACAAGGAACTTAAAAAGTATCGCCAGGAATTTTCCAAAGCACCACTATACTAGCGTAATATTATTTGGCCAATTATATAATGCTTATTATAGCTTACATTTATGCTAATAGTTGAAGCTAGTGTATAACTGCCTCGTGACTTCATGGAAGTCACTGATATTTTTAAGCATCCTTCCTAAAACCCCCTATTCACGGAACTAACTTACCCTTCCCATATACATATGTCTCAGCTTTAGCCCCGGACCACACTCGTCCCTAAACCTCCGACCCGGTAGGTAGGAACATAACTCTTAATATTTGTATATACCAGTGCTTTGCTTGTACTTCATAATAAAGCTTTTCTTTTAAAATACTCTCCTCTACAAAGAATATTTAACTGGCCAACAGATATTAGTAAGTCACCATGCACCGATCACCAGCTGCTTCTCTCGAGTCACCTCGCCGAAAGGAAATAAGGTTGATTTGCATTTTTTAAGTATTGAAGGCCTATGACAGAAATCGCCGAAATAAATCAATATTCCAATGAATTTCTGCTCCTGAAATATTATAAATAGTAGTATAGAATGAAGCCAAGCTAAAATTATGTCATATTAATTTCGGAACGAAGGGGGCTTATGATGGTTGTTTATAAAGATCGTAGTTTCTAGGATGTGGCGAGTTCTCGGTCGCCGTTATTTATAGTGGAAAGGCATCTTTTTTTTAGCTGGATCTATTTCAAGAGGTTCAGGTTGTTCTTAATATACACAGTAGGTCTTTATCGAATCACTGGCCCTTTTTTGGTCCAGCCCTTTGTCACCGGATAATTGTATGCGCTTCCCTTTCCTAGAACCAGACGTGGTACCACTTCTGAGAGGAGTGAAGATGCATGTACATTTATCCACGGGAGGATAAAAATAAGATGAAGAATGTATCGGTGAAAGAGAAAAAGTATCAGGCGGATACGGTGCTCTTTTGATTTATCGCCCCAGTCGAAATCGACACGGCTTTATTCTTTAGGCTGGCTAGCTATAAATAACAGCCCCATCAAACTATCTACTCCAAATTGGATTTCGGTCGGCAGATGTCGTGCATTCTCGGATCCGATGTAGATTTTATTGTTTTCTATAGTAATTTATGAAACCACTGACAATTCCCGCATTAACTCATTAGAATCTACAGTAGTGGTCGAATGTTTTTCGGACTGGTCATATATTTCTTAATACTTAGCAGCTATCATGAGTCTGAGGCCCGGTGCACCCATGCCGCTGCGGGGCCGTAGCAATTTAATACGCACTTGTCCGTGAATAGGCGCTAGTACGTACGTACGCATTTGGATGCCGACAATGGCATCATAAATATATTTAAAAACTAAATCTCTTGAGAAAATGGCCACAATGGACGTATGTGTGTGCACTGTCAATCTGAAATTATGGGGGGGGGGTACATAATTATAGTTCCGCAGCGGGGCCGCATGTTTAAACACCGGATGTGTGTATTGGGCTTGAATACGTTTCTGGTGACTACTAACTAACATTACGCACATAAATTAGTAAGTAGTCAATTTTAAAACTGAAAACTATAATCTAGAATATGTTTGTATATACATGGATAAAAGGCTCTATGAATAAATATGACAGATATTAATATATAACATATATTATTATTTTCAATTCCGATAATTTTAAATAACAAATCATAAATACTTTCAAAGCTTCAGACATCTCAAAAAAAACAAAAAAACAAAACAATTCACTAGATTACTTAATTTTTCGAATAATAATTAATTAATTACTAAATAAGTTTAATTTTTCATATTTTATTTGTTCGTTTAATTAGTTAGTGTTAGATAGGTAGTAGCAAAGTTTGTATTCATAGTAGTTTAAGAAACAAAAAAATGACAATTACTGTCTAGGGATATAAAAGCTTCGTATCGATCTATTAACAGTAAAATACTTACAGATTTAGATTGGTTACTTAATATCAACTTGTATCACTTGTTTTGTCTTTGAGTTTTTTCGTTTTTATAAAATACGTACTTATATAAAATATGGGTTAGGTCATTTATACTGTTTTTATATATTTGTGTATATATAACATCATGACTAATCCGCTTTAGGATTGTACTTTATTATAATAAATATACATTCTTTCAGAGAAGTTCGATTGATGTACGCAGTCACTAATAGGTGTTGAACCACTTGCATACGATCTTGTGCAACCCTAGTAATTACAGGTAGTTCTCAGAAAATGAACAAGAGACCATACTTGGCACTAGTCAGTCTACATTCCTTTCTATTTCAACCTCTCAAATCTGTTCACGATGTCTATTGTCCAGGGGCAATAAAGCGCTCTCTCGAGCAATCCAAAGTAACCAACCTCCGATGAAAAGGCACATGTTCCTCCCCGAGTCGACTTAAAGTACGCGTGACAAGGTCCGCGTGACAAGGGACTTCATACAATTAAATCGGGAGGACGTTGTGGTTACCTATTATGTATACTTGATGACTATAACAATATATCAATACTATTGAAACAGAAACAGTCAGAAAAACGAAACAGGCAGCCGGCTGTGAACATTTTTATGAAGAAAAAGCTGAAGATTCCTCTTGATTGCAAACGATTATTTTAACAATATATATAACTCTAAATATATATATATATATATAACAATATATATATTGAAACCTACCTCATTTTTTACCATTTCTTTTTCTAATTTATTTGATCAATTTACCTTAAATAATTTGGTAGGTCCGTCATGAGATCTTTAATTCAAATTGTTTTTATGTCTTCGACATAGGAAATTATCCCGATTGAATCGCCCGATCTCAAGGCTAATGTTATAATTATTAATAATTTGAGAAACTGGGAATTGTGAAATATATACAAGTAAAATGGTTATAACAAATAATTATAATTATAAATAGTGCTGACAAAAATTATATAAAAAAATATTCAATTCCTTTTAAACAAGGATAGTTACTACTAATTAATTATATAAAAAAATGAAAATTGAACTCAATCTCTTTTAATGGATCCATATTAAAAAAACAATATCAATATCACCCAATCGATGATCTCCGTATAATCCAATCAACGTTACTGTTGATCTCTTCTTCTTCTTCTTCTCCTCTTCTTCTGTTGGATACCGCCAAGTCGGGAGCTTGCTCTGGTTCGCTCTCTGGCTGTTAGGCTAAGACTGGCTAAGACTGGCCCTTCATCTCATCCCCACTCCTAAGAGCACAAAGGGACGATGCTGACCAGGTGGAAGGGTTGTAGGACATGATATTCTCAAATATCATGAATGTTACAATATATACAATATATATATAAATTTATTTCCCGGATGGGGTTTCAAGAAGAGAAAACGCAGCATAGTCGTCCCAGAGAACTACTCATCCAAAACCTTAGTGGCTACATGGTTTATAACACATATTGGGCATTATTTACTGCATATGTGATGTTTCTGTTGGATTTAAAACATATATTTTAAGTATGTTGTTCGTTTAAAATAATACCTTTTTATGGAACAAATTCTGTTTGAGAGAAAAAAATAGGATGAAGAGAGTGAAATATCCAACTCCGGATCTGTTAAAGTAATTGTCGAAACATTCTAAAAGAGTTCTCAACAAAAAACCGAAAATATGTTACATAAAAATCCCTAAGTCCTACTTTCTTTCAAGTTTTGACCACGCGAACTGATTCAATTGAAGCGCACTGACGTTTGAGCACCGCCTTGAGTACGTATAAGTGTGTATCATGACAATTAACTCAAACTGGGTGGATTATGTGAAAAATAAATCGTTTTAGTGGTTCTTATTTTTTCATTAACTTACTTTGACGAGAGTAATCTGGTCCATGTCACTGAACTATGTTGTTATAGAAACCTATTGGGAAAAACATGAGACATCTGTAGACAAAGAAGACACCGAAGAGAAACAAGTGGCGGGCCCCATATTAATAGGATGACAAGCACGAAGAGCCCTGACCACCGAATTAGATGGCATTCGGCCGTAGGAGTCGCCTGTCCCTGCTCCGCCCAGATCCTATCCCTCATGGAGCCCACTGTATGTCTGTTTGGGTTCGCAGCAGCAGCCACACTTCATAAGAGTATGCTAATGTATCGCCGGCTATCCTATCACACATACATCAGCTCCACGCCTGTGTCTCTACCCGGGGGATTTATTGCAGGCTCTTACCGCGGTAGCATGATTGATGCGCTGTCTGGTAGTCTCCGTAGAATTTACATATCTACATTGAATTAAAGAGGAGAACAAGATGTTAAGGATCTCTTACAAGAGTAAAATATGTATTAGACTCAATTTGAATGAAGTACATGCAGTATATCTAAGGATCAGCGAGTAAATATCTTATTACTACTACTTATTTTTCTTATAGCAAGAGTAATTCACAAAGACTACCATGGTTGATCCACGATTCGATTGTTTCGCCTCCCTTCCTTAGATAAAATATAAATTAAATTCAACTAAGTAGAAAGTGATGAAACAATACCAAGAGTTGCACAATTTTGGGCCGTAGTGTCTAGGTTGTGGTGAGTCACCAGCCGGTGTCTAGGAGTCTAAACCGAACATGGCGGCTCATTGCTTAAAGTGCTCAGCATAAATAATAAAAATGTGCGTAGGTTGACAATTCATTTAAATTTATGTACCCCGGCATACCATAGAAATAACTGACACTAATGTTATGTAAACGCCCTAGACCAAACCGTTGTCGAGTAGTTGACTACCAGAAGATGGCAGCGAATGGCTGAAAAGCTATTTGCCAATGCTGCTGATTTAAATGTTATTTAGCCAATCCCAATCAGAAATTTAGACGATTCGTTGTCACAATGTAAAATAATGCTACTAGTCTACTGGTTTAATTCATTATTGGAGATACATCTGTTGTAGATTTACGAAAGCTGTGAAAGATTAAGACTGGGCCGTCCTTGTAGTCTAGTAGTTATGTTCGAAATGTTGAGACCCAGAAATTTTTTCTATGAAGGATGGGTCTGGTCAGGGTTAACTCTCTTCGAGAAGTCTCGTGAGGATAGATGAGTACTTACTTAAATAAAAAGTAACGGGTATGACCACGAAAACAGAATTCAACGTTTAGAGGCAGCAGTTATTCATACTATATAAATAATAAGTCCCTATCAGAAATGCAGACGTGATACAATGTCTACAATTCATAATTTCATATTGTGGATACTACGTGTGTTGTACATTCACAAAAGCAGATAAGTCACGCATCTGAAACGACCACCGTGAAATTGTGATGAACGATCTCAGATCAACCATCTATATATCATATCATGATTTCATATTATATCCAGAACTGTGTCACACACAATGCTGTGGGTGAGGAGCATAAAGTGTTGGAGCTATTATATATTCTTCAACAAGCTAAGAGAGAACAAGTTTAGAATGATATAATCACACGTTATCCGAAGATGGTGGTTAGTCCAGCACAGAGGGATAGTTTTGGACACGCCTGACGATATTCCACAAATTACTCACCTGTATCTTATACGTTCATATACTTATAACATAATAATTAATGTTATATGGTACTCTTTTACGATTCAATTTCATACCTTTTAATCGGACATACCTTATTATACATAAATTTCTCGGATACCCGTACCTATTTCAGTCCAGCAATCCCTATAAATACATTGAATAGGTTGGGATCAAGCACCTGGTCCAACAAGGATTCATCTCTCGAGATAGGGGAACAAGACTGAAGGGGTACGTGGCCGTACATAATTTACTGCAAGGACAATAATCTATATCTGACCGTACGACTGCAAACACGCACTATGTACTCACTACTTCTGATCTGTCACGAAGCCAATTTGCATAGCACCTCTCGAGTGGCCCCCTCCTTCGAGTTCACCTTCACGATTCGTATCTATGATCCCTTTTCATTCTCTACTGCTGTCCTGGATGAATAATATTCTTAAGTGTTCAACGACTGTTTATCTTCACATTCACCAACTACTAACCAAAACAAATGCAAATCAATTTATTTAAATTTTACTTGACTAATAATAATATTTTGATACGATGTACTTAATGCATCTGGTCTAAAACGAAGAAAAAAAAAAAACAGTTTCATCCCTCTTGGCGATGAGTTAGAATAATGCTTAATCTGAGCGTAAAGGTCAAGTTAAGAAAAATATTTTCTTTAATAAAACGGAATTCCTTAAGAGTCAACATTTAAACCTTAAATATTAAATTTCTGGAATGTTTTAACATTTATAATAACAAATAACCTTAATGCTTTTTTCTCTAGAAGACCAAAATATGCCCGATTAGTCAAAACATCTTCTTGTGTCAAGTATGTAGTAATTAGTAATGTATGAATTAAAAGGCCTTTTAATTGAAATTATCTTTAATTCTATCTTAGAACATATTATCGTATAATTTATAGTAGACTATTTAGGAATTGAAGAAATAAATAGAATTGATATTACCTAAAATTGCATGGGTCTTCAGCCAACTCAAACTATTTTGATCAAATAAATTATTAAACTAGACACAGTAATACAAAATGAATGGGAAAATAATTATTAATAATGTGTGTTTGAAGAAATACTTTGGTGAATATCAAAGTTGAAGCTTGGGACAGAGGATACAGGAAATTCAAGCAGGTTTAAATGAAGATATAAAACCCAATTAGTATACTCAAAAAAATACTACAACACCAAAAATTGGAAGGAACTACATTACAATTATCGTAGAGATACTTAAATAACAAACACAATTAAAAGATTAAAAAAAAAAAATTGTACTTGTTTAGTTTCAAATAAACTTGTTTTGTTCCAAATATTTATTTGTGTTAATAATTTTAAAATTATTACACTGTAATAAACAAATGCTATTTTGAAGCGATAAATGTTTATTGTGGTATTGGTCCAACTATTATTGACGTTCCCAATATATTGGTTTATTGGTAAATACTGACTAGTCATTTTTTCATTGGCTGTTAATTATTACTTATTCTATTTTTTTTATTTATCACACCAGACACTTGGATCGTAAATTTCCCAAATCGCATAAAGGGCTTAGGCCACCGATAACTAAGACATCGGTATAAAAAGATCAGGCTGGTGTGAAATTCGATCCCTACGCGGACGACGCAATCGGAACCTTGTCGGTGACAAAAAGGCCGTCTTCGGGTAATGATTATATCGTTGGAATCAATGAATCGCTTCTCGAAGATAATTTATTTTCCTTGACTTAAATGTGTTATATGTTTTGTGTCTTTCTCGTTGGCCTGTTTTGTATTTTATGTTTGCAACTATGTTCAGTTTCTTGGAATGAAATAGAAGATTTGCAGCACAATTAGCCACAGAAAACTGAATGGCTGCTGCAAATTCATTAAAAATGAGTCTAGGGTGGTTAAAGGTATCATGTTTAACCCACTTTGGAAATCGACACCTCTTGCTTATTGTTGCATTACTAATTCCTCTTGTTGAACGTAATTAGCGTTCTCCGCCTGGTTCAGTAATCTTAGTTTGCTGGAGTTTGCACAAATCGAGGCTTTCTTTGTTAATCTACATCGTCCTTTTATTTAAATTTAATTTTTTTCATTTACGACTCTTTCTGTCCAAGTTTAGCCTATGCTTCTAGTCTGTTAGCATTGCCATTAAAACTCTTTCGCTATTAATGGTTATGGGAATTTCTACTTGATCTCCGGCATGGTTTTATTTTTATCATTTATCTGTTCAATTTTTCCGGGTTTTTCTCAACAAACTTCCTAGCCATCCATGTCTCACGTTCTTCAGCTGAAAATTCTTTATCACTGCATTATATGTATGTAAGTTTCGAATTCAGAAACTTAAAAGGAGGAGGAGGTTCTCAGGGTATAAATCGAACACTTGCAGATGCAGTTTAGAACTGTAATATTAAACATATGTACACATTAGCTAGCGCTACAAATATAACAATAAACCAATAAAACTTATAACTAACCTGAATCAATACAATTGTCGATACTTAGAGTTGACCATTGTCTTAACAAGTGTACCCATATCAGGAGGTTACAACTAAGCGTCCTTTGATAGTAGCGCTCTCTGTCGGGACATCTCGCATATGTGCCGAAGTTTGGCGGTTACGTTCAAACTTACATCCCCCCTTTTTGAGACAGAGGGTAATAAAGCCCTTTGGAATAAGGCACGAGCTTACTAGCATGAAATAAGTTTGACTCCTTTTTACGAAATCTACTATCAATTAAAAATATTACCTCTGAGATTTTCTGTTTTATTTTGAAAGGTCCTACTCTGATCGCATCTAATTTATCTCTATTCAATTTGTTACTGTTTTGTACATATACAAGGTCTCCAACTTCGTATTCAAACTTTTTAACATTTTTATCATAATACTTTTTATTTTGGTTATGTGTCTTTTCTGAGTTTTTATAAGCTATTTCCCTATTATTTTCTAAATTTGTAATTTTATTTTCATTTAGTTCATCAGGTACAAATGATGCATCTATTCCAGTTAATAAGTAATTGGGGGTAAACCCAGTAGAACTATGTATCGTGTTATTGTATTCCTCGATACACTTTTCTGCTACTATTGGCCACGATTTATCTCTATTTTCATGAATTTTGCACCTTATTCTGTTAACTAGTGTTTGATTTGTCCTTTCATTTAATCCATTAGAAAATGCACAATCTACTGCTGTAAAAATTAATGTTATCTTTTGTTTATTTACATATTGTTTAAATTGTGCTGAATTTATACCAGGATATTGATCTGTTAATAATGTTTTTATATTTCCAGCTTTTTCTACTTTCTTGATTAGATTAATAAAATCTTTTGCTATTTGTGTTTTCGAGGTGCTGATATATGCGTACCTTGTGAAATGATCTACTACCAAGTGTAGATATTTTATTGTACTTTTATTCCCTTTAAATCCTCCTATTGTATCTAAAGATATTATATCTAGTGGTTCTTTTGCTGGACCAAGTTGAGACAAGGGAGCCTTAAAGCAACCTATTCTTGACTTATTTTTGATACATGTTTCACAAGATCTGCAAATCAATCTTATATTTTTATACATATTTTTAAAATAAAATTTTTTTCCTATTGTTAAAATTAATTGTTTCATTCCTATATGACCTTGATCTTTATGTACACTTTCAATAAGTGAAATACCAAATTCTTCTGTTATCCATATTTTCTCACTCTTATTCAGTATTTTGTAAATTATATTATCTTTAATTATGCATTTGTCATCCAATTTTATTAGCTTTTGATTTTCTTTTAAATCTTCCAGTTTTAATAAATTTGATGTTTTAATCGCAGAGTTATCATCTGTTTCTTCATTTGATTCTAAAACTGGATTTCTGGATAGACAATCTGCCTCCAAATTTTCTTTACCTGGATTATATACAATCTCAAAGTCAAATTGTGAGATATAGTTTAAAATTTGTAGTAGTTCTGGATCATTACTTTTCTTCACATTAAAATTTTCTAATGGTCTGTGGTCTGTAAATGCCACAAATTTTTTTCCTATCAGATAATATTGCCAGTAAAGTATAGCTTCTTTAATAGCTAAACATTCTATAAATATTGCTTTTTTTGTTTTCTGAGCGTTTGTCAATTTTTTTGAAAAGAAAAATACTGACTTTAGAGATTTGTCTTCTTGTGGTTGTTTTAGAATTGCTCCAACTCCTTCAATACTTGCATCAGTGAATATGTATGTTGGAGATTCTGGATCAAATATTGCTAGCGCAGGCGCTGAGCATAAGTATTTTTTTGTTGTCTCGAAACAATCTTTACATTGTTTTGACCAGTGAAAATCTACATTTTTTCTTAATAAATTTCTTAAGGGATCTAGCAAAATAGTATGTTTTGGTATATACTCCAAATAGAAGTTTATTTTTCCTAAAAATTGTCTAACCTGTTTCTTTGTTTGAGGTACAGGAAACTTTTTAATTGCTGTGAGATTGTCATTCATTGGTTTTATATAATTATTTCCTATTTCATGGCCCAGATAAGTTATCTTGTTTTGTGCAAACTGACACTTTGATTCATTTAATTTAAATCCTTGTTTCTGTAGTGCTTTTAACACTAATTCTACATGTTTTACATGGTCCTCATAATTCTTCGAATGAATCAATACATCATCTATGTAGTTTACAGCAAACTTATCTAGGTTATTTCTTCTTATCACACTTGACAAGACTCTTTGAAATATAGCCGGAGCAGACTTCAAACCATATGGCAAGCAATTCCATTGCCAATGACCATGATGGGTTACGAAAGCCAATTTATATTTATCCTTTTCACGCACTGGTATCGACCAAAACGCCGAATTTACATCCAATTTTGAAAAAAATTTACAGTTTCTGGCGCGTACTGTCAGATCATCAATCCTAGGAAACGGTTGACTTTCTGGCACAATTATTTTATTTAGTTCCTTAAAGTCAATACAAAAGCGTGATCTTTTTCCTTCTTCATTCTTAAATACCATCGTGACAGGAGCTGCATAGGGACTGCTTGATTCTTCAATTAAACCAGCTTTTAATAATTCATCCACTTGCATTTCAATTTCAATTTTGTCTTGAAATGAGCACCTGTATGGTTTCTTTGAAATATATCTATTTTGTATTAATTTTACTGTTGCTTCATAACCTTTTATTTTTCCTATGTCGAATTTTGACTTAGCAAAAATGTCCTTATTTTTTTGTATAGTATTTTCTATCTTGTTTATATCTGATATTTCAGTCTTATTAATTTGCCGATCTTTTTGTTTTGTTATCTCTTTTTGAGTTATTATTAAGTTTTCATCTTGACATAGTTTGAATTTTTTTATTAAATCTAATCCTAATAGAAAATCATCTTTAAAATTAATACTTTTCACAATAAAAAACTGAAAATTTTCTTCAATATTACCGATTTTAATTCTTAATACAACCGTACCCTCTGTTTTTGCTACTCCTGTTACCCCTTTTATATTATCTCTCCCACCTATTATTTTTTTAATATCTTTATTATTATTTAAAAATTCATAATTTATCAAAGAAATATTAGATCCAGAGTCATAAAGACCAATAGCTGGATTTCGATTAGCGAGAAATTTTATTTTAATAAGTGGGAGGACTACTCGTTTTTTGCCCCTTCAGAGCTTGCTATCATATCTTGAACTTCTCCATTATTTGTAACCTTAATATTCTCATTTTTTATTTTTTTCAATTGTTTATCTTTTAAACGACACAAACTCTCTAAATGAAATCTATTTTGAAAACCTAATTTTTCACATATTGTACATGGTTTTTTCTCGCTTGAACATTTTTGTGTTTCTTTCTCTTTTTTTCTTTCATTTAACTTACCAAATTGTTTTAATTTTGCCATTAAATTTTCCATACTTACAATCGACTTTCTTTCTAATTTATTTTGTATAAAATTTGGTAAGTTAATTACAATCAGATTAATTTGAGTATTTAGTGAGATACTTTCATCTATTTCTAACAATAAACTTCTTTTCTTTAACGCATATTCTAACAGGGAACCATTTAAATATTTAAAATTATATGCATATGTTATATCGGTCCAGGACTGTGCAGAGAAGGTCTCAATAAAGGAATTATTCCAAGCTTCCCAATTAAACATTGAGTTCTGTTTCCAGAATATATTATACCAATCTAATGCAGACTTTTCTAAGAATAATCTTAGAGCTTCTGCATATTTGTCTTGAGTAATCCCCACTCTAGCACACTCCTGAACGAATAAATTTAGCCATACATTAGCATTTAAATTTTCACCATTAAATTTTTCTATAACCATATCTTTAACCCGAGAACACATATGTTTTTCTACGGTACCTGTTATAGCATTGTTTATGTTAGGTATAACCTCTTCTAAATATTCATCATAAAATGTAACATTACCTTCTACATCCAAATAAATGTTGCTGAGCTCTACAGTCATTGTTATCACTATTTTTCGAAATTTGTTTCGAATTCTCAAACTCTTCACCACATTCTTCACTACTGCAGTATCGAAGAGTTGTTTGTGCTGAGTGCTAGACTGTTTATCTTTTGGAAATACAAAAATTTCCGGTTGGCCAACCAGCTGAATCGTCATAACTTTCACGACCGTGGTTCTGGAATCTTCACCAGCTTCTGAGATGAAATGAAATTTCGCCTTTGTCTCCATTGTATTGATTTGTAAGTTTCGAATTCAGAAACTTAAAAGGAGGAGGAGGTTCTCAGGGTATAAATCGAACACTTGCAGATGCAGTTTAGAACTGTAATATTAAACATATGTACACATTAGCTAGCGCTACAAATATAACAATAAACCAATAAAACTTATAACTAACCTGAATCAATACAATTGTCGATACTTAGAGTTGACCATTGTCTTAACAAGTGTACCCATATCAGGAGGTTACAACTAAGCGTCCTTTGATAGTAGCGCTCTCTGTCGGGACATCTCGCATATGTGCCGAAGTTTGGCGGTTACGTTCAAACTTACATGTATGCATACATGATGTATGACCTTTTGGTGAAAAAAATATTTCAATCATAGTAAGCCATCCTGTATTATAAAAAATACGATTTAGGTTCGTTTATTAAATTAACCAAAAACATTAGAATTTAGGTGAATTGTATGTATGCTGAAATCAAACTGGTTATAACATGAAACCATTGTTATATGTTTTGATGAATATGTTTTGAAACAAGGGCCAATTATATATTTTCGTGTCTATTAAAAAGCATATCAGAATCAGTAAAATAAAAAAAAAAACTAATTTTATACTTGCTAGGAGAGAAAAAGTTAAAAACACAAATGTTTATCAAAATAAGATTTAGAAAAATTATACATTTCAATTATTAAGGTTGTGGAAAAGTTTGAACATTTTCCCAAGACATGGTCATTTAACGAGGTTCCTTAAAGGTATTTAAAGGGTGGTTTCCTGGAGATAACTGTTTAAAAGTAAAAATAAAATACATCATTTTTATTTTTGATTCAGGGTTATTCGCTATTATTTCTAGCTTAAGAATTTAAACAAGAGCACTTTTTTTTTAATTAGAAATTATGAACACATACTTTCCAAGATATCGAAAAAACATTTGCCTATAATTGAGATGAGAAATATTAATAATTAAATAGTACTAAATGGCCAATTTCAACCATCATCTATGAACATTGCAAGCAATTTTTTTGAATTCTAGTTTTTCGTAAAGGGTATAAGATATTCAATAATGATGTTTTGGAGTATTTAACCCACATATGATATATGAAAAAAAAAAATGAGAAAAATATGAAAAAAAAGGGTCTCTGGGGAGCATAATCAGCCAGTGAATGAAACTTAAGTGGAATGACCACGAATTCACACTCGGTATCTAAGGGTAGGAAAAAACCGCCCGGCTCCCAAAGACGAGTGTGAACCGGATAGAGGCAGACTGGATTGCTGGGGGAGACGCTACTTGATTAAATTTGAGGCGACCGTCGTCCGCGAGGAAGAAGTCTCTTCCAAGGAGGTGCTACTTTTACCGAGACGAAGGTAGAGAATCCCACGAGGAAGGTGTGGGGTCTGACAACGCCGGACTAAAACATAGTGAGGTTAGGATAGAGAGATGCAGAGGTTGTTGGATGACAACGCCATGGTTCGAGTAGAGCAGCAAGCGCCAGTGCAGAGAGAGAGATAGAGAGATAGATAGAGAGAGAGAGAGAGAGAGAGAGAGAGAGAGAGAGAGAGAGAGAGAGAGAGAGAGAGAGCTAGAGAGATAGATAGATAGATAGAGATAGAGAGAGAGAGAGAGAGAGAGAGAGAGAGAGAGAGAGAGAGAGAGAGAGAGAGAGAGAGAGAGAGAGAGAGAGAGAGAGAGAGAGAGAGAGAGAGAGAGAGAGAGAGAGAGAGAGAGAGAGAGAGAGAGAGAGAGATAGAGAGAGAGAGAGAGAGAGAGAGAGAGAGAGAGAGAGAGAGAGAGAGAGAGAGAGAGAGAGAGAGAGAGAGAGAGAGAGAGAGAGAGAGCAGTGTTCTTCAGGTGCCGGGTACCGAATCTGACAAATGCCCAAAATGGGCTTCAGCTGTTTCATGCACTAGTATCTCTCTTTACTGATGCTTAGTTATTAAAACATAGAAAACATACGTAGATATTTTCTGGGCCGAGAAGAGGGGAACTTCCATTTATTCGTGGTGAAGAAGTTGACACTACAGAGTACAACTCTCTTAGACTTTAATACATTGACATACGCAAATATTAAGGCTGCTTTGGAGCCTAGATTGGGCCAGAAAATATTCTAAATATTAATAAAGCTATCAAATGCATTATTGAAACCATATTTTACCAGCATAAACTGAAATTCTTTGCATTAATTTTAAAACCAAAGAAAGAGGAGAGGGGGCTATGACTGAAATGCTTTATAAATACTCAACAGATGTTTTGGAATGAAGTTTTACTTGATGTCCCGCACATACTAAAAATAAAACGTCATGAGAAACACTACCACAATGTCAGTAATTAATTAAACCATTACTTAGTAATCGTTATATAATTAAGTATGTACTTAAATTTTCGTTTGAACAAACAAAGACCACCTATAACAGTTCTAAATGATCGTATAGGTTTAAGGTAAGAGTGTCAGTTTCATGTTCTGTGTTCAGGAGGAAGAAAAGGGTTTATTTTTGGACACCAACATAATATGCTGATGTTATTTCTCCATTTCCTCTCGATATCACCTGATACACTGAAATTAACATTCGGAAGTGCTGTCGGAGGTTGTTGCCGATTTTGGATGCCACTAAATGTCGTTATCTGCGAAGAATGGCTCCGTGTGGCTTGGTCCCGCTCCCACGGGGCCACGCAAAAAGGACCAGTCTGTACATCTTCCGAAGGGGGGACACAACTCTATGCTAATCAAGACACAAAAGCTTCCAGACGTAAGCAATAAAGGTTTTATCCGAATGTGGCCAATTAGCTTGCTTTTAAGGCACGCACCTACAAAAGGTATATGGAGATAAGAAAGTTGAAGTTGCTTGTGAAAATTTATAGTTATTGTATGTTCGTTGGCTTATTCGGGTTGAATGTACTTATGTAATTCAACGTTGGCCATAAATTGCTATTTATTTAAAAGTCACAGTTCTGCTTTTCTCAGAATATAAATGTTGAGATTATTCCACAATTAGTCAAAATTAAATCTGCCCTTTAAGCGAAAACGGATTAAATCTAATTCACTCCGTTACCATCAAGCAAACTATAGCACTCGCTACTAATGTTCAATTGTAGATATGCACCCCAATTTATTGGTCTTCTACTAAAACCCAAATCAATGATCAATTCATAGGCATAGACCCTTTGAAACCACTGGTTAAAAATAATATTAGGTAGCCTATTTATATTACGTATAAAGGTACGCATTTTGAGTCACAATAAATAAAATTAATGGATAACGTAAAAAAAAATTATTTTCATAATATGGTGCTCATACTAATGTTGAAATATGATTCTTGGAGAATCGCAAGTGCTTAAAAACACCCCTACTCTTCTAGAAAATATTTGTGGGATGGTTCTTATAGCAATTTAACCATTTTCGTCTACTGGGCGTCAGGTGTGCCTCTCTTAGGCTGTAATGATGCCTTATCCCGTGACCCACTTCTACTTACAAATCACCAAGACCTTCCAATAAAAATTAGTGAATCTTTGACCGTTGTTAATACTTTCCGAAAATGTTTTGGCGAAATGTAGGATTTTTATCAATGTCATCTGTGGGAATCTCAACAAGGCAGAACGAGAATCGTCATGACTTAATAACTCAGCAGGTAAATAAATAAATAACAACTATAAGACCTTTTCCCGACAACCAAACAGGTACCGAGTATGTTCAGACAATCATAATATCTATAGGAAACTTGGAAGGTCTGACTGACTTTCTAAATGCACTGATGTCAACCTGTAGTCAAAACAAGTGATTTAGAAGCAATGAAGTGCTCCGGTATTTCTAGTGTCAATATGTTCTAGATCACAAATGGATAGTGGTCATGTTTTTGAATTAATTAATTTTTATTTTTCAGGTTTCACAATAATGTAATTTAGAAGGAGAGGCCATTGCCCTTGAGAATAATTATTAGCCAAATGAAAAATTAACTGGTAGGGCTATGCTCATGTTCAAGTTCATGCTCAAGTTCAGATAATAAATTCAGGAGGGATATTTTGAGGAGTTCCCAAGTTTAAGTCCCTGCCTAAATATTTTTTCTTTGGTTAATAAGTCTTTATTAGGAACTCTTTCTTTCAAAATGATCTCAATGTGCCAACTGTCCTTGATCTTATAACCTTTAGATTAATTTAATCCCATGGTATTGTATCCCCGCTTCCAAATCCTCCTCATGTAGTAACACTCATTTAGAGGACGATTCTCCTAATTCCCTAAAGCAGATGTTGCATTTGGTGATCTATTGTAAATATTCCTGGCACTGACCACGATTTATCAAGTTCCTGGGCAGATTTTGTATTTTAAGTGGAAAGGTGTTTAAAGTATAGAGGAGCTCTTAAATTACAATTATTTATGCTGGATAAGAAAATTGTAATTTAAAAAAATAAAAGATCAACTTAAAAAAAAAAAATAATAAACGAAATGTACAATTATTAAGGGTAATAGTTTGAACAGTAGTACAATTAAAGACAGTTTAGAAGAATTTAACAGTGCCATAATATTAGTGGCAATATTCTTTTGAATGAAAATAACGAATAGAGATTTTTTTATCGTTACTTCATATCAAAACTATATGATACTACACATGAGAAGGTTTGTAAACAGCAGCTGGACGAAGGAGTAAATGGCCTCTTCGCCGGTGAGTGGTGTCATTGCCGAAGCTGAAAGGTTCCTGAGTAGTAGCCGTTCAACGAGAGTGGTTGGGTCATTCTCAAAACGGTCCCTTTCTGGTTTCAATTACTGCAGATAGTAGGGAGAGGAACCTGCCGCCGGCCTGGGAGACTCGCCTCTAAACGGTATTCACGCTGTATAAACTACAATTGTGGCACCGTTTTCAAATGCAAATTACATTGGCTCGAGTACTGGGGGCTCTTGTGCCATGCTGAAGGGATCTCTCTAACAGCGCTTTGATTTATCTCTTAGGGAGCTAGCAGGATACCTGTCTCGTGTCCCGAAGAGATCTTGCAAGTCAACCTTCCTTTATCACCTGCTATATAAGCCTTAGAGGAAAACTAACAATAACAAAACTTGATTTTGCCATTATGTTGCTTTTGCTCCCGAAGCGTCATATTTTAGGGAAATCCTTATGTCAAGAGATTTAAGAGATATGAGATTTGTATCTCAAAGGCTGAGATTGTAACCGGGGAGTAACCTTTTTATTTTAGATGAATACATGAATTATTATTAGCAGATGATTAGTTCTTTTCCTAGCTCTTCCAAGTTATAATTAATAAACTTAGTGGCACGTTATTATTTGATATATAAAAACGGCGGTGGAAAACTTTCAAAGGAGTCTAAAATGCAGCTTTTTACATCTGTGTCCTGTTAAAAAATTTCTAAATCCCTTCAAACTCAACAGATACTCTTCCAAGTTTGCTAAGGGACACCCTTCGTGTCAAATAGAGATTAAGTTCGTATTTTAGCCAGATCAAGTCAGGTGGTTGTTTAAAATCTGGGTTCATGGGAAATGTGGGATATTTGTGAATTGTTGTCTAACAGTCCCATGGATGTATGGTTTGTGTTGGTCGTTTTGTAGAGTTCTGTTCTAAATGAACACGGGTCAGCTATTTGGTGGTAGTATTATTGATTAAGTAGCATGGAACATTGGAAATTCATTTGAAAGTCGAGCCCCACAGCTTAGCTATCGTTCGTATGCATATTTATCTAACAAAACAGCTGTTTATGTCGAACGATTGCTGATTTTATGCATCTAAATCAATTTTTAAGCTTTAATCTGTTCTTGTGTGTGCTCTTCAGACATCCTGTGACAGTGAAAACCCATTGTTTGTCCGTAAAAGCTATCTCTTGTCAGTTATAAACACTGTGCAATCGTTCTTGAGAGGTCCAACAATGATGAAGGTCCAAGCGTTCCAAGAGTTGGAAGTCTTGACCAAAAACAAACCCATGGGATTGCACACTGTTTATTTAACAAACAACAGTCTTGGTATTGTCACTATAGTTGTTTTTTTTGGTGATAGTTATTAACACAGTGGGATTACTGAGTGGGGGACAGAGGTGGATTACTTAGCAAGACTAGTAACTATTTACATATGTGAACTATGAATGCTATTGTGTTCATCCCTGTGTCAGTCAGTCAGCTTCGGTTTTTGTGAATCAACTTTTCGATCTGAAGAGATGGGATATTACTAGGAAGTTCTATTTGATGGCCTGGTGGCTCTAAAAGTTAAAACTTTCCCATGAAACGCTTAGTCATCAAAACTATTATCAACGACATGCAACTTTTTCTCATCAATGACTAAACCTTTAATTGTGTGTTACATCACACTTTATTTGAATTAGGGCTTTTTCACTTACATTCTATCAACCGTTAGAGGTGACTTCATTGAAGGTAAAAACAGTAGTACCCTGATAAAATTAAATTAAATGCTATGGAGAAAATGATATCACAGAAAAAAAAAAATCAAGTCACCAGGAAGAAATAAATGACAAATCTTATTACCATTGATAGATCTGTTAATATATTTATGTGTAATAGGGTACTTAACTAAAAAATCACACCAGCAATTATCGAATACACTCTGGTAAAAAACAATTATGGCAGATTTTCTTGTTGCCACATCAGAGTTGGATTAGATTTGTAAACATTGTTTGGCAAATTATATTAGTTCATTCAGGTGCGTTATCTATATTTGTTTTCTGCTGAATGAAGATACCTGTTAGGTAAAGAATTAACTTCGTTATGCAAAATTCATGAAGCTATGATAGTATTCACCGAATATAGTCATCACTAGTATCTACCATCTAAGTAAGATGGTTAATTTCAGCACTGATTGTACTAGTAACTTAATATGTCTTGTCGTGATGTGACTCCTTTGGTATCCTCATGACTAATATACCATTGGACAACAACAATGTTTATCGGTTGGTCAACTTTCAAAAATTATGTCACTAAATTTATAAGAGTACAACTGAAAATTTCGAATACACATCAAAGATCTATCAACAAAATTCGATGACTTTTAACTAAACAACGTCTAATTTTGTCTTCCCGCAAAATCGTATTTATATTTCTCGAGCACATTCATCCATTACATTATTAAGTGCTTAGAATGTTGTTGTTATTAGTAATGTCAGACTTGATATTCCTGTGCTGAGTAACGAGGTGAACATAGCTAATATTAGCAACATTCTGACCACTTGATAATGGAAGTAAAGTTAACGAAAGCGCTTGTGAAATAGAAGTAGAAAATCATGGGAATACAAACTTAGACGTCGTTTACTTAATCTAAACCCGCAAACTGCAATTAAACCATAAGGTTTTTTTTACTCACTTCGTTACTTAAACTGTGTTCTGCATTATTTTTTGTTGGAAACACAATTGCTTTGCATTTCTGCTTTTATACTCAGGATAAAAAGTTCAATAGTGCACAACTCTCTAGCACATTGCCCTAGGGTATAACCTTTTGTCAGTTTCTTAACTGTAGAGGAACGTCTACTCTTTGTGACTTCCTTGAGTTCCATTTCATAATTTAAAGTCATCCTCGATTAACATTTTGTAATAAAAAAATAAAGATCCCGGACATATCAAATAAATTGAATTTAATTAAATCATAATCCACACTCCATTTATAAGAGCAAAAAACTTTTTTTAGTACCAGACGTGTAAGTTTCCTCTGAGAGAGAAACATTTTCTTTGGTTAAAACTTAATTTTCAATTAATTACCGCTTCCTCGCAGTATTATAACAGCTTTCGTTACATATAAATTTTTTTTGTTACAAGATACACACAAATTTAACGAAAGCTTGAATCAATATTTCCTCAATAATACTTATGTATCGTAAAAAAAAATTGTTTGAAAGGTAGAGAGTGAAAGTGGAAGTTACAACACGTAAGTCAAGTAATTTCACAAAATGAACTTTTCACGATATCATAATTGTCAGTCGTTGTTCTATTTACTATGACAGGAAAATATGCCAGTATTCTACTATTGGCTAGTAGGAACACGGGGCTTTGTTTGCAAACCAAAAATCAGTTGAAAATGTTTATATACATATATTGTATAACTCATTTGACTTAAACCTCTGTCATACCCAATAACTAGTTTCGAAATATGTATTGTATATATGGCAATATATTTTTTGGCTATTACAATTACCCATATTGCTATTCCTTGGAACTTTAAGCCATAAGTCCATATATCATTATTCGGGTTTGAAAGGAGTTTATTGTTTTGTATTTTTTGTGTTGTATGAGTTGTCCGCATCTTCGATAAGGAATCTTCCCTTATGAATCTTGTATATGGGTTCCATTTTAGTATTTGGCCGATAAATAAACCCAGATACAGCTCTGTATTGGATTTAGTATCTGCAAAGAGATAACAGATCATTTTCATAGACCGGTGAGAGATAAGAAAAACAAATAAGTTATAATTAATTTTAAAATAAATTTAATTCCTTGAACATTACTAAGTTGGTTATAGTTTCAAGTTCATAAAAGAGAAAATTAGTCTAGCGGAGCTCCTTGTATAAATAAACTACTAATCGGACCCACTTAGTTTAATTAGGATATTTATAATCACCTACTTAAATAATCTTTCTAACAACTTAATTTAGGATAAAAAAATTAATTATTCTCACGGAGCGTTTTTAATGATTGCTATGTACTACATTTAGAGCAATAAATCACATTAAAAAGTCCTTTCAATCATAACTCATTTTTATACTTATTTTAACGTTTACCAATTAATTCAATTTATATCCCGTTAGCATCTGATTCCATTCCATCCAATGAATAGAAATAGATGGGGTTTCTTTCTGTGTTTTCTCGGCGATGTCTCTGTTCATCATCCCCATGCTTCCCCTTTTCAAACCCATGGACGTTACAGATGATAAATCTCCGGATGAAATTTCTTATCGAGAGAACTTTATCTCAGGATCATACCCTTAGGTTTAGAAAAATCGTACTCTGTTGACTTTAGATAGCAGTATAGCAACACTTCATGGCTTAAGCTTTTTAATCACTCATATTCATTTCCGTACCTATTTTTTTCATTGAACTATAAAAATAATTTCAAGTTTCAGTTAACAGTAATAATCCTTAGTGAAGAATACTGAATGTACATGACTGATTATTATGGATTGGTATGATTAATAAAAAAATAATATTTTCTAGTCCTTGTGGACATATAAACCACATAAATTACTCTATGCTGTATTACTAAATCTAAGAATCAATGCACAGTTGTCTATATAACCTTGAAGAGTATATTTTAATAAACATTTTGTTCAACCTTTTTTTTTCTGTTATAGGTAAGTCGAAAAAATTAAAACGACCAATTGCCCAATGTAGTCCGCATGCTCGAACAGAAAATATTCACAGAATTCGTAACGGTAATTTTAATTACTTACTAAAGTATTTTAAACTCAGTTAATTACACAAAAATATTCTTAAAGTCCTAGAAACTCTTTATATCACCATCAGCCTACTGTTTTTTTTTTAAACTTCTTCATGAGTATAGGGGTTTTGTGCTGTCAGAGGGGCGATAAGTTTTAGATTAAGTCTCCAGGGACAAAAACCAATTATTAATAATTATAATAATGAAGCAATATTTACTATAATACTAATAACAAGACGTAGATTTTATACATATTAATATAGTTTCTTTACTTTGAAATGAATTATTGCTGGTTTTATCCAAAGCTTTTTTTTATCGAGTTCAATGTATTTTATCCCCATAACAAGGAAACAGTTTAGATTGGAACCATTCCAGCTATTATGATTTTTCGAATATTTGGCTTCTTAACCACAGGCAATTTCTTTCCCTTTTCAAGTACCTACTGAGTTTGGAAATGTCAGTATGCTTTTATTTTTTGATCGCCTCTACTTTATGATTTTGTTACTATTTTTCTGGAGTTAATATTATATGTGTACATTGCAAGTTGGTGGAAAATTACGCAAAAATTAAAATTTTCAAATTGGAAATTATCTTGCTACTTATCCGAATTATCTGGAGCTTATCCAAGAGCCTAGCGTATTTTCGTAGTTGGTGCTATGGAATTTCCGTGGTCAATGTCAAATTTCAATTTGGCATTTTAGCCCGTATCCTTTACTTATTTATTTATGTTGCTACTTATTTTTCATTCACTAGAGAGAAAAATTTACCCAGATCACGTTAGTTGGCTACTTTGAATACGCTGTAAAATTTTGATCATAGATTTTAAAACCATAGCTTGAGTAAAATATTAAAATTAATAAAACTCGTAACTCTTTTCAGTTGTCATGGATATAATAATTTCGTATAGTTAGATAATTTATCTTCCCACAGTCGGCATGGAATAATACAGTTGATTTTGCCATACAACAATATATCACGTGTCCTTTTATTAAAAACAGCAAGCACTCTAATAACAACCATACGCTATCAGAATTGACTTATAAATAAAAATAAATATAATATAAAACAATAATCATCAAAAATATCTAATAACTAAATAAAAAAAAAAACTATGAAATATCTAATAATTTTTTTCTCAAAAATTTGATTACAAGCTTTTGAAAGAAGAAGAAAATCCGTATACGGCTGCAGTATGATAACAATCAAAAAGGAGCGTTAGTATCACACAAAACTGGATTTTGAAAATCATGTTCATTAACGTCCAGCCAAGGACACTCATGGACCGTAATCAATGGCACTAATTCACTATCAATTACGTGGGCATCGTTTAGTGGAGGGAAGTTGCAGCTGAGGCTAAACGTTCGGTAAAATAACCTCTTCAGTGCCATTAGTATCTCCCGCGTGGTCCGGACTCCGCGTGTGGCCCATCTATCTAGATGGCACGAGCTCTTTCGATAGTGGCCCAGATGTGACTGTTATCGACACCAGATAGTCTGTTGTATTGTTTTATCATTCAATCACATCGATCATCAATCATCGTTTCAAAATATGTTATACATAAAAATACACCCGAAACCGGTGATAAACAATTTGTTTATCCAGAACCAACCAGTGCATAGACAAAAATACTGTTATGCCTCTTAATTTTATTTGTACATGTGAACTAAATTGTTTATGTTTTAATTAAAATAACCGAAATGATGGACGCAGAAAGTGAAGTAGCCATATCGAGGGGGGCACCCCTCTCCATCCTGAAGAGGTCGCCTGAATGGTGAATTTTTAGCCTCATAATACCCATCTCTTTTTTCTAGGCTCTCCACATTTTTATTTATCTTTTAACTCATTTTCTCTTTATAGTCCTTAATGGGCCCTTAATATTGGAAAAAAACTAAATATTTTATATCTTCCGAGTTGTGAATTGAGAAATTATGAAAGTTAGCTTAACAGGTCAGACTTTTTTTTTTAGGTTGATCGTTTTTCTTACTTTTACACACTCAGAAGGATTAGATACTTACAAAAACATTACTATTAACTAAAAATAGTATACCTACGAGATAAAATGAACTAATTTAAAACAAGAAATTAATTTCCTACTTCAATAGTGCCACAAATGTGAAAGGAATCCGGGATGTTTCCCAATTTTTCTCCTTTCACTGGACATCTGCTGCAACTGTTCTCCACGAACTAACCCCAGGGTAAAGAAGATTTAAGGATACAAAGGATCAAATTTAGTCAATTGTCTGGAAGGCATCAGCGTATTAGGTAAAGCTCTAATTTGTTTTCAGACTTTGATTATCGTACTGCTTGTTTCCAGTACTAAACCAAGACAAACCTTTCTGCGTAATGAACACTCGGCCTAAGCTATGAGAGGTATTCACCCTGTCTGTCTTCAATGAAACGTTACACAAGTCTCTGTCAGTTACAGCATGCCTTAGATACTTGCATTATCTCCAATCTTCTGTAATTCTCGAAGACAAAACGGACGGGACGGCCAATCCTAAGATAAGAAGACGATTAAGGTCTGGCGAAGTGGAGGTATTGGAGAATCAGTGTGTGCTAGATGCCGGGCGCCGATACGTCATTGTACCTTGGGCACCCTCACCGCATACCTAATGCCCAAAGGCCCTCCAGCATCCTAATTTCCTGCTGACCCTTATACTCCAGTACACAGTGTGCTGTCCTAACGGAAAACAGATGCGTTAACTATAAATAATAAAAAAACGTTACCCCAAAGATAAATTTAAAACGAATTCCCCTCGTAGATTCCGAGCTTTTTTTTTTCACGCTAGTTGTTAAATTCGATCGAAAAAACCTACACCTGATTTTTAAATCATTTCTTAAGATCCGTTTCGTTGTAAAATATCAAAATATTCACATTCTACAGGGCCAGTAACATTTGAGGCACTCCGTCCTATTATAAACCCCCACCTTCACCATAATCACGAGCAATAATTGTTCATTTTGGTGATTTTTGTTCTGTTTACTTATCTATTGTTAGTTACATTTCTTCCATGAAATTTTTCATTTTTTATGCGCTGTTTTCGATGACCGAAGTTTTTGTTTTTGATAAATCAAATCGCCCAAGTTGTAAAACAATATTTCATGGAACCAAATTATCTAATACTTGCTTCAATTTGCTCTTTATACTCAGTCGGTTGAGCCCCCGGCTAAATATTGGACAGGACCCGACTTTGAGTTCCGATCCTGCCAGTATATTTTTTCTTCAGCTGCTAATTATTAATGAGTTCATTACCATTTTTAAATACTTTATGCAACTATAGTCCACTTAAGCCCCGACAAATATTAAATATTGTGAATCAAGTCGTTAGGATCTTTAGTTAGGTACGCTAATTAATACGATAGAACAATATTTACTTTTTAATTACCATGAAAATAATTTCTGATCCTCCATTATCTTCCAAACAGTTGTTTTTATTTTCAGCATCATCAATTGAAGTGCCACAAAATATATTAAATTTACTTCCTGATCAAGACTTTATTCAAAATCAAGAGCTATGATGTATTTCGTTTTTAGACTAGATGCATAAGATTATTTTAATTGTATATGCTCTTTATACTCAATAACGCTTTTGGTACGTATAGGTGATAGATAAATTTATAAAAATTAGAATACAAAGAAGCCCGGTAGAACCCATTTCACTACTCAAAGGGCGGAAATGCAGATTTTAGAAGAAAAGCGGGTAGGCTGCGTACAAACTGCTATTGTAAACTGCTGGGAGTCACTAAAGGTAAACTTTGATAACCGACAAACAAAGATGTTTCTACCCAGTAAGTCAAAGAAGGACTGACCTTTCGTTTGCCAGGCCAACCTGGAGACTAGGAGAAAAATCAAATAAACCAGCCAGCCAATAATAACAAATAAAGTGTCTGTTATATACAAAGTTATTTTACAAGCTCCTTCCCTACCGGGGTGGAACATTAAGATTCCTAAATTACCAAAAAACAAAACTTACAAGCTATGGTACTTGACAATAGGTAAATAGGAAGAGCCCAGGCCTTTTCTTCGATCATTTTCTGCCTCATTATATTGTAACTATAAATTTTTTCTTCTTGGAAAAATCCCTGAAAAATAGGCAATGATATTTTGTTTGCCTGTCTGTTAGCAGTATGTCTGAGAGTAGTGCCGCTCAAATGAAAATTTATATCATGCAATCTGAAATTGAGCATGTAGGTTAAAATACAATAAAGGGAGGACGAGTGAAAATCAGTCCCTTTTCGCTAACTTTTCATCTCTTCAACACAAATTCGAAAGCTGTTTGAGGTTCAAGTTCTATTTTCAAACCCCCCCTACCTGAAGGTGCATTCGTTCGTGCAAAAAAATAATTTAAATAATAAAGATATTGCAAAAAAATGAAGTTTTGAAGGATGAAATAGAAATCCTATATTAATTGTAGTAAGAGCTAATGCTAATACTTAATTTTTTAATATTGTAATTAACTTTATTAATATTTTTATAATTTGTTGAAAAGCCGGTTTGGTGATTAAAAGATACCATTATGGGTTCAAGAGCAAAGTTTATCATGTTTAATAAATAATACAACGTAGCTTTTTTAACAAATATTTAAGACCCTTTTTGGTTTCTTCATTTTTAGTCCAGGAAACAAACGAAAAAGGGAAAAAAAATCATTTAGTTGTGATTATTGTTAACTTTGTTCAGGAAAGTGTCCTGCACAACATACTAAACGTCCCCAAAGAGGGGGGGGGGCAGTTTAAAGGTATTTTTGGGGGGTTTCCTCAAATATCTCGCAAACTAGTGACATTAGAAAAAAGCACTTTATATACAAAATTAAAATACATAGCATTGCCTATAAAAAGGTTTTCGTTCATGTTTTCCGTTGCGTTAGTGTATTAATAATTATACTATAATATTTTTTAAAATATAAGGATCGCAAGGGGCACTATAGGCTAATCAAGCATAGATGGAGTTAAGTGGACAATGTGACAATACTTATGATAACGCAGATAGCATGACCCTGATGATACGTTACAACCACAAATAATTAACCTGTAATGCCAGTAATTAAAATGATTCTTCTGTTCTGATTAGCATCTAACGAGCAAAGACATGAATATATAGTTTATGTAAAAATAAAATTAAAATCCGTGATTATTATTATTATTATTTGAGCACATGAAGTTTTTTTTTCAGGCATCGTTTATTTTTTTCAAAAACCATTTGTATAATACATAATTTAAAATAGTTTTTAATCACTGTGTCCTGACTATCGTGAGTCCTCTGTTTGACCGATAAACATGATATTTTACATCGAGATTCCGTTTGATTACACTAGGTAATGAAAAATATTGCAATTACATATTAACGGTTAGTAATTAATTAATTAGCAATGAAAAATTGTCATATTAAGTAGACTAATTAAAGACCTCACTGCCATTATTCATCCTACATTTTTTTAATATAATTATCCTCTTTCAACCATTTTATTGAATACCTCATGGTCGTAGAACTAAACCCAGACATAAAGTAAATTAAAATATGAAATAATTAATTACACAGTAATTTAATTAAAAAAATTGTCTGTCACGTTGTATAGATCGTCAAATAGAATACCTCAATGTTTTGATTAATATAATTTTATTTTTGTTCCATTGATACAAAACAATTATAACTGTGCTCGCAATTTTATTATTATTATTATATAACTTTATTGTGCTATAATTACAATCTGCCTTTTATAAGGCAATAAGTAATTAAGATAAATGCTCTCATTCATACCATATTTACAGTTCATCATTCACTCGCTCATTCATACAATATTTACAAACAGCCCAGAGGCCCCCCAAGTCCACATGATTGTCACCTCCCTCGCATGCGAAGGAGGCAGCGGAGTCTTGGGAAGTCCCCACGCTCCTAAGTCAGCCGCGTCACTGGATGAGAGCCAGCGGAGGCTGACCAAGAGCGCGAGAGCCACAGACGCTCAGGACATGATTAGAGAAACTGGACATTGCCAGGACTCCCACTAACACTTAGTTATAGCAGGTCACGAGGCCACTGCCGTTTTAATCTCCGAGGAGGTTTATAGGGATAAGTGGTGCAGTACAATGATTGTGCTAGGGAACTAGGGTGGTTGGATAGGTTACTATGGAATTTTATGAACTTGGAAGGGATGAGTTCAAGATTATAGGGTATATTCAGATCATTGTGAAGGGTTTTGTTGCTGACGTAATAAGGGGCATTTACTATTGTTCTCAGGACTTTTGATTGAAAGGATTGGATGCGCTTGATGGTCGACTTTTTTGCTGTCCCCCATAGCTCTATTCCGTATGTCCAGATTGACTTAAGTATAACTTTGTAAATAAGTAGTTTATTTTATATTGAGAGATGGGATGTCCTTTGAGGTAATCTGTACAGTTGTCCAAAGCGTCTGTTTAGTTCTTGTCTTTTTAGCCTCATATGTGTGTTCCATGTCAGTATTTTGTCGAGATGGAAGCCTAGATACCTTACTGTCTTAGACACAGGGAGAGGAATCGAATTTAAAAAAACTGGTGGACAGGACTTGCGGCAGAGGGTGGAAGGTTATGTGGGAACATTTTGCTTCATTGACCTTGATTTGCCATTGGTTGCACGTATACTCAATCTCATCAAGGTGTTTTTGAAGGTATTGGGATGTTATATTAGGGTCTGAATGGGTTGGCAGGCCTGCACTGTCATCTGCAAATGTTGGCAAGAAGGTATTGGTGGTGGAGGGAACATCAGCGGTGCATAGATTATAGAGGATGGGACCCAGGACGCTGCCCTGTGGAACTCCTGATTTTATGGGATAGTAGTTAGAATATTCTATACCGCAGCGGACTTGGAAGAAGCGGTTTGAAAGATAGGACTGTAGGATTAGGAATAGGGTCTGCGGTAAATATCCTCTGAGCTTGTAAAGCAAACCTGCGTGCCAAACCCTGTCAAAAGCTTGAGCTATATCAAGAAAGGCTGCAATGCAATACTGTTTGGATTCAAGGACTGAGGAGATGTGATCGACAATGGGAAGGGCTTGCTGAGCAGTGGAATGTCGTTGGCGGAATCCAAACTGGTGAGTAGGCTAAAGGTTTTTGGATTCAATAATTGGAAGTAGGCGTTTTAATAGGAGTTTTTCAAATATTTTTGAGAGTATAGGGAGTAGGCTAATTGGACGGTAAGATGAGGCGTCATTGGGTGGTTTGCCGGGTTTGGTGAATAGGACTATAATGGAGTGTTTCCAGAGGAGAGAAAATGCGTCGTTCGGATAATGCAGTTATAACCGTAGGTTAGGAAGAATATGGCTTTAGGAGGAGGGTTGGAGAATTCGAGGAGTAAGGAGATCATATCCTGGAGATTTTCGGTGAGGTAATTTTTTTCAGAAGATATTTAACCGCAGAGGGGTTAACGGCTTTTGGTGGTAGTGAGAGAGGGATAGGTGAAGTGAGGAAATCTTCAACAGTTGAGCGATGAGTATTGTTTAGAGGAGTAAGGTGAGGAGTGAAAGTACGGGAAAGATGCAGTGCGAATCCTTCCGCCCTCTTGCCATCCGAAGCAGCCCAGGACCCATCGTCACGACAGGTCAGTGTGAAACAGGATGATATTTTAGGATTTTCTTGGTTAGATTCCACAAGGAGTTGTCCCTGGTAGACAGAGAGGAGAGATAGGAATTAAAAGAATGGGAACGGAAGGATGCCAATTGACGCTTTACCAGTCTGCAGTACTGATTGTATGAGCGACGATCAGCAGGATGTCGGGATCATTGCCACACTGCTCACTAGTGGCGTTTGGATTAGATTAGGTCTATGAGATACTGAGGTAAAGGATTTTGATTGTGATTTTTTAGATGACGGTGGGGTGACGATGCCTCCCAGGCCGACCTCTGGATCAGAGTAGTGAAGAAATGCACTGCATCATCTAGGTCTTGGGATGTTTTCAGGGGTACTTTGAGGTCTACAGAGTCTATAAAAATCTGGCGAAAGTGGTCCCAGTCAACTGGGCCCCTGATAAATGAAGGAGGAGGCAGTTTGTGGGTAGGTCTTAGGGAAATGGTAAGGATCACAGGGCTATGATCGGAGGAGAGGTCATCGAGGTGCGTGAGTGAATAGTTTAGTGTTCCTAAGAAGAAGAAGTCTAGGAGATCTGGATTTCGGTTGGGATTTGATGGCCAATAGGTGGCTGTGTCAGGAGAGATAGTGAGCAATGTTTCCGTGTGAGTGCAGATAGCAAAGCACGTCCTCGTGTATTTGTGGATCTTGAGCCCCAATGTTGATGCTTTGCGTTTAAGTCCCCACCCACAAGAAAACAATGTCTGATGGAGTCTAGAAAGGAGATGAGTTGGGAATCGGAAATGGAATTATTGGGAGGGCAGTACACTGATGCTAGTAAGGGGGAAAGGGAAGGTGCTGATTGTCACTGCAGTGGACTGAAGGAAATCATGTGCTACCAAAGGAACTATGTGATGGGAAATGGAGTTATGGACAATGTTTTACTAAGAGAGAAATATTTTAGGTTTCTTTAATACCTTAAATAATATTTAATATGAAATGTCATGAGGGTCTATAACCAACTAATTAATTTCTAATCACAAAATTATAGGTAAAAATAGCATATTGGGTGGTATATAAAATTGAGGATATCGATGCACTGGTTATAAATATGCATATTATGTTGGGGGCTTAGAGGACTACAATTACAAAAACGCATGATATCAGATTAATGGCAATTATTTCTTTATATTTAAATAAAACAGCTCTGGCCGTGGTTACAAATTCCGTTATTCAGTGCCAATCAAAGGGCGTGTGAGAGAAACTTCTGTTGATATCTATATTAATAAAAACAATCAAGAGGGGGGAATTAGTGAAATCATTGACAAGCTACATCGCATTTAACTAACATGTT
Source organism: Acanthosoma haemorrhoidale (assembly GCA_930367205.1). NCBI lineage: Eukaryota > Metazoa > Arthropoda > Insecta > Hemiptera > Acanthosomatidae > Acanthosoma > Acanthosoma haemorrhoidale. The sequence continues at coordinate 144,201,198 of OV884011.1, forward strand.
ATTACTGTTGTTAGTAAAATTTTCAATCATTACATTTTATAGTCGAGAGATTTCATTCAGGTTTATAGTCGTAAATAAATCGCTCCTTATGTAATGACTTCTACGTTACCCAATGCTCCCTTAACGAAAAAATCCCATAATTTAAAAAGTCTAAATATCTTTAACTTTCTCGAAATTAAAGATGACCGTTAGAAATAGTGAGTCCAAGTGCCGTTACAGATGTAACCTGAGAATAGTTGGTAAGGAGCGAGATGAATGGGCACCTCCAAGTAAACCCAAGGCATTAATTATACAAGAATCCAGCTGTTGTGTTCTTGTAGGTAATTCTGCCCACGTACAGATTTAGATCACGTAGGTACCAGCCCGGACATGTTATGTGCAATGCAAAAGCGACTTCGCCCTTTTAATGAGCACTAAGCGCTGATCTATGGGATGAATATATTTCCCATCCGACACGAAGCGGACATTGTGTGTAGAAATCAGAACAAATGGAGTGCAGTGATGCAAAATTCTCAAACTGGATCAATTGATGTTTTATTACGAAGAAACAAAAAAATCCTATTAATTATGTCCGTCTACCCACGAATTAATTATTTCTAACTCACTGTGGCTTTCAGTAGACTATCCTGCCATTCTCAAGTGCTCACAATGCTATTAATGATACCAGTGTCTTAACTTGCTACTCACTAATTACAACATAAAAATGACAGTAAAGGCTGCTGAAAGCGCTTGTGAGTATGAAATAAATAACGTTTGGGAAGAAAAAAATCAGGACGTCAATACTTTGACGATACAGGACAAACTATTCTCTTTTTGGAATTCTGGGGTACCTAATCGAGGCTCAAGTTTCATGTCTAAGGATCGCATGTCCTGCATATCTGAAGTGGGCATGGCCACAAGCCGAACAGCTGGTTATAATTCTAAAAGAAAACAGTAATGGTGAACGTTGCGTTGGGATTGTTTGGAATTAAATGAAATTGGCTCTGGTTAGTATAAAACTTGACACTTTAAAGTAAAAAGAAGTTCTACCAAAAGCGTTAAGCTCCATCTGTTCCTCTTCACTTCGGCAAATACAACTCCACACGAAACACTGTTCTCTAGAACATTAGTAACTAGTAACTTCTCTAGAATCTGGAATCTCGACACCGTTATGGATCATGAAAACCACCCCAGTCCTTATGAGACGACCAATCTAAATACTAACCTCTTGTTGGAGAAAATCCAGAATATTTTCCAAATATAATTCAGAATATAATGGAAAGTTAAGTAAATATGATAAGCTATGTGTAGCAAAGTGATGTCATTCGCCTTATAATATATTTTACCTGGCCATATTCGGAACTGTTACTGACTAAAGATTCGTTTTTATGGAGTCAGTGGGAATTTCAGAGTTTTGCAAAAAATAATATTTTCCTAATACAATAGAATTCTGTTATTTAATGTGTTTACCCCCGTTTAAATAAATGGTTCTGTAAGAATAGATATATAATCCATCTATGGAATAGTCTTGACAGTATTTACGTTTTTTAGTCTAAACATGTCCACAATGTGCCGACAGATCATCGCAGGTAAACGGCCCTGTCAAATGGACTGTAGGCATTAAGCCAGGCAAGGCTTAGCAGATAACTTGGCCAGTAATGATGGATGGCCTCCGGTAGCCATCTCAACTGACTATATTTGGACTTCCTCGTGTCAGTGATTGCCCACTAAACGCACCCTTGGACTAGCGAAAATTCTCGAACCCAAACGGGAAGTTCGGATAATCACACCTGTGGTTAGGAGAGGTATCGTTTAGTTTTGCTAGGCGTCCAAGCTAAATTTTATGGCCGTAAATTATTAGAGTTATGTTTCCTGAGTATAGTTATATAGTCAATTTTTATAATCACTAAATTTTACCTTTGGCTAAAGGGGTTGTCTGTAGACGGCCAAAACCGTGACATAGTGAGAACTAAATATTATATCGAGTTTTTCCATCAAATATAATTTTATCGGACTTACAAAAAAATGGAAAATTTTTCTCAGTAGCATTTACACTTTAATTATTCATAATAATGATTTTTTAAATAAGCAATGGACAAAAAAACGCTAAAATCCACTCCAATAAACGATAATGATCACGACAGAAATACTTTCGACAATTCAAATATTACATTCCAAAAAATATTATCTTTAAAATGACAATAGACAAGGAATTTTTTGTTTTTTTGTTTCATATCGCCTTGTTATTATAAATTATGGAAATCAGTATAGATTCGACATAAATGAATCTATTTAAAGTAGGTCCATTATATATCCTGTACCTTGGCTACATTTTATGCAATTATTAATAATTTTACTTTGCGATTTGTGATTGTCACAAAAGTATTATGCACATCATACCTTCATTGTCTGAACATGTTTAAAAGTGATGCGACTCACCTTATTTATCATAAACTTAATACTAACTTACATCTAACAATAAAAACTTAAACTAAATCTTAAGCGAATTTTCCCCGACAGTCCGTTGCCATCGCTGCAGGAAGAGTGGCGGGGTGATAGTTCTAAATACCTTTTGTTATGTGATGCAATGAGTCAAAAAACTTAATCTGTCTCCGGTGGATGAACTCACCTACCGACGGCACACGGGGGTGCAGGTTGGCGTTCTTTAACCTTTCGATAGAATTATGTCTGACTTTTCATGAAGTCAAACACTTTTCTCATGATCCTATCCTGAAATTGCTGGAGACTTTCAGCTGTATTGTCAGTCAAGTAAGTATATATTCCACTATTGTGGACAGCAAAGCTGGCCGAAGGAAACATTTATGTATCATCAGTTTGAGGGAATTTGAATTTTGGCAGGGCTTTTTCCCCCTTTTGAAGGGAGAAGATTACGCAGTCGGTCTTCCCGGGATTCACACTGATGTTTAACTTACCCAGTGCGTCACTGAGTACGTTACAAATTGACTCGGCCTGTGTAAGAGCTCTTTGTGCACTTATGCTGCTGCTGTGAACTGCAAAGTCGTCGGCAAAAGCGATTACAGTAGCTTTCTTGTAGTTTGCCCCAACAATGTCAGACGTACATGCTTATAAGCACCGGAGACAAAAACGCTCCTTGAGGAACTCCACAAGTTTGAGGGAAATGGGTTCTAGACAATCACCCTTAACTTATTCGTTGGGAAGAAACTAACATTTTTATTAATATTCGATACATATAGACTAATAAGATAAAATTCAGTATATGATAATATCATATAGCTATTTTACAGCTAATTCCGATTAATATGTTTCTTAGGACTTGGCATCAACAAAGGTAATTGATCCCTACCTAAAATATCTTTACATTCATCTTGCGATAACGTCTTTGTGTCGAGGAAAAATAAAAATAGTCTCCGAGGAGGATTATAGGGATGTGTGGCGCAGTGTAATGACTGTGATAGGGGGTTAGGGTGTTTGAATTAGTTTCGATGGAATTTCATGTGCTTGGAAGAGATGTGTTCAAGAATGTAGGGTATATTACCATTGTTATGAAGAGTTTTGTTGTGGAAGCCATAAGGGGCAATGATTATTGGCCTCAGGACTTTTAATTGGAAGGATTTTTGACTTTTTTGATGTCCCCCACAGCTCTAGTCCATATGTCCCACTTTGGCTTTAGTATCACTTTGTACATTAGTAATTTATTTTGTATTTAAAGATGGGATGTCCTTCGAAGTAGTTGTCCAAAGCGTTTGTTTAGTTCTTACGTTTTTAGCGTTCCATGTTAGCCTTTTGTCGAGGTGACAGCCTAAATACCGTACTGTGTCAGTGCAGGAAAAGGAATGGAATTAAAAAAAAACTAGTGGACAGGACTTGCAGCAGAGAGTAAACACTTACTTACTTTTGTGGGATCATTTTGCTTCATTACCTTTGATCCGCCATTGGTTGCACCAATACTCGATATCGGGGTCTGGGTGAGATATGGCGCTTTTCCAATCGGTAGTAATGATTAGCAGGATGTCGGGGTCTTTGCCACACTGTACTCGAGTGACGTTTGGACTGGATTAGGTCTTTGAGATGCTGAGGTAAAGGATTTTTATTTGCGAAATTTTGGGTGTCGGCGGGATGCCTCCCGAGCCGACCTCTAGATAATATTAGTAAAATAATTCACTGCATTGTCTAGGTCTTGGGATGTTTTCAGGGACTTGAGTTATACGGAATCTGTAACATGCTGGCGGATATTTTATATAAAAATAAAGAAAAGAAATGTTTTTTTTCATCCTAATAAAAATCACAGCTTGAGAATATTTTGGTATCTACCAAAATTCTGAACAGTAGCAAAATTGCGAATTCTCCTTTAACTCTCCATCTCGATCTGAGAAGAAAGTAACTAAATCAATCAAATGTCAAAGTTTTTTCATTTCATTGTTATAATGCATACAAAAACTCAGGTTTGTTCAATGATGAAGCCTCTTTGAGCCGTTGAATGTCCCCAATCTCTTAGGACACCATTTTTTTTCCTTTTTTTATGTCTGGTATACATTTTTTTTTCACCGAATCGATAATTCAAAAGATTCCAATCTAGCAGCCAAAACAACGATCGGGAAAAAAATTGAAGATTTCTTTCACCGTATCGTTTTGTAAGCTCCCTTATAAATTATGGAATTGACGCATTGAGATACCATCATTCGATTTACATAAACGAATATATTACAAGGTAGAGAAGGAACACTTCACATACATTTTAACATCAAATCGACCGATCATGTCAATGCTCAATTCCATTATCATCCTCTGTATTTTAATCTGATGCAGCGTTTGCATGTATTCCAGATACGTAGAGAAATAGTTCCATGGAACGATACATTCTAGTTAAATCTAATTAAGGGGAACATGAAATGAACAGTGAATGAATCATAATTTTATTTCGGAAATCCCCTCTCCGCACCCTTAATGATTTTATTACATCGATGTATCGATTTAGATTGCTATATGTTTGACTTTTTATTAATCTTAAAATTTAAGAATGGAAAGCAGGCTGTTGCAAATAATTATGTGCAATTTAATTTTGTCTGTTTTTAAAGAAGTAGATTGAAACTACGCAACAACAGGTTAGTGTACAGTGATATACAGGACACATTCGTGTTTGTGTTTCTTGTATCTTAATAATTCATTTAACGCAATCGTTAGACACTAAATACTAATTTATTAAAGCTTTGTATAATATCCTTACAATCGTTGAGTAATCGCTATCTTAATTTACATCAGCAATTAAAATGGACTGTATCAATCCTTTGAATTTATTATTCTTTTATTCAATACAGTTTTCAACACAGCAATTAACATTCTTGTTTTCTTTTTGCTGGTCACGATCATTAAAATAGCGTTTAATGGATACTGCATGAATATCGTACGATGATTGATTCGCCGTACTCTCTTACATATTGTTCTGTTTAATTATGAACCAACTTTCTAGCCATAAAGTAATTTCATTTGTAATTTCGGTGGTATAAGGACAATTCGAGGCAGAAAAAAATAACTTGTCTGAAGATTTATGACGGCATTAATACTCAATCAAAATACCGCATTAAAACCCTTAAATAGTATCCCATGAAATCTGGTGTGAAATTTTTGATTATTATTTGAAAAAACATTATTCCTTAGACTGATTTATTCTTTACCCTATATAAAAAATAATAAAAAAACCTTGGAGGCAATTTACATTTCCACTATAGACGAAGGATATTTCATAGTTTTAGGACGAATCTATCTTGCTGGATCAATTTACAATAAAAAGGTTTGCATAACCAATTCAACTTGAAACTTTTTATAACTAAACATTATTCTAATGAGAGTGCCACAAACTAATCCACACATGACTGGTTTAGCCACTTGATGAACTCTCTTGAAAACTTGAAAACAAAATAACAATAAAAATACATTTTATGGTTATTGTCGGCCTAACTGGTGTAAAATATTATTAATCCATTCTTAGAGAACACATCGAAAATTTGTGGCTGAACCCTCACTTACGGGTGGCTTTCAATCTGTGGGAAGTGTTAAGAGGTAACGTTTACATAATTTTTTTTTTTCAATGAGGATTTACTTATATACTTACTTATATTTTTTATGTTGCGACCACTCAAAATCAGCACACGCCATGGATTTGGCGGTGTTGGGGTTCATCTAAAATAATCTTTGTAGCGACCGCTAACTACATAAATTAAATCACCCTATACTCTGGTGCACACATATTGTAAGCAAAGTAAAATAACAGGAACTAAGTGTATGTAAATCATTGTAAGTTGTTAGTAATAAACCATGCAAGGGCCGGCAGCCATAAAAAAATCAGGTAACAGCAGGTACACCGGCCTAAAAGCCACCTGGCCGTCATAAAACAGACCCTGTCAGACCAAGGGTCGCCTCCCAGCGGTCATAACCCTAAAAGCCATGCCATAAACAGTCGTAAACTAAGCTACCTTTTTCTCCGGTCACGCGCCTTGTGACAGGTGTACTATCATAAACATACCCCTTTCAGACCGACTCCGCCTTCCGTTAGGAAGGGGAAATAATATTTAAACCAGGGCGTTTTGCCCTGTAAGCCCACTCAGTCTTCTACTCTCTCAGTCTCCTCACCCGCTTTCACTCGGTGACGCTTTAGTCCCGGGCCACTGGCCCGGGAAGTCAGTCTCCCACTCTCTCTTCAGCCCCTCTGAGTCTGTCACCCCGTCTTTCAGCCTCCTTGCAGACATTCTGACGACTTGTAACTGCGACGCTGCCGGGGCCCCACTTGAACTCTGAAAACTGGCCTTATTCTTTATGAAACATTTGCACCTCTTCTCTTGAACACAGTGCATTGTCAGGGCACATACCTTTCACAAAATGGAGTCAGATATTAACGCCGTCCAAGAACGATTGTCCAGGTTATTAACTCGAACAATCCGCACTTGTCACCAGGGCTAGGGTGATTAGGCATTCCCCTAGTGACAACCCGACAACCTTTTTCTAGAAAAGAAATCATCCTTAATTAATCAATATTTATTGAAATCATTTATAAACTTTTCACTTCTAAAGCAGTATTTAAAGGTTTTGTTCCGTATACAGAGTCGTCGCGCCAGCATACAGAGCCATATATTTCTACACATCTCAGATTTTTTGATGTCCTAGTGTACAATTGCAAATGCTGTGAGTTTAACGAATGGAAATGTGTGATTCGTCTACCTATGATTCAGTCATTCGCACTATCTGGTGATTCCTCAGCGAAATTGATGCGTATTATTATGAGAAATAGGAGGAAGTGGTAATGTTATACGGGTGTTTTGGCCCGCCCATCCTAACAGACTAATTACAGGCCTGTAGCTAGAACCTGCATTCGGACCGACTGCCCCAGTGCTGCGGTGTCAACGCTGTATTTATCTGTACCGGCATCCGATAACATTTAAATTGCAAAGCAGCTCGAAACACCGTGTAGATAGTCCGTGAATAAAATCTAAACAGTCACAATACCAATGAAATAATTCAATAGTATCAGAGTGATGAAAGTATTTTTTTGGAATAACTAAATTAGAAAAATAACTAAACATGATTTGTCGAGAAACGACTGCTTTGGTAACATATCTTTAAACGTCTTAATTTTTTTTTTCAGCTTCCAAAATTGCAATTTTGATAGTGAATATGAAGGTGAACTATTGATGGACAACAGATCAAGGCGAAGTGCGCCCAATGATGATACCTCCGCATTCCTCCGACGGCCGGTCATCGAAAATTTCAGCTTCTTTCAAGTCGTCTTGGAATGTTTCTTGATTTTTTCTTGTACAGGTCTTCTATCAGTTGATTTTAATGTCCTCATAGTTTGTCATCAAACAATATCTTCAAAATATACAATACAATATCTTCATACAGTCTCCACGTATGAAATTTATAGGTCCCTTTGCAACATTTACATATTAATATAAAGATGTGTTATAACGATGCCATTAAATATAATTTCATTTACTTGTTATATTCATTCAATTTCAATCGAATACTTAATGTAATATATACTCATGGGGTTGCATACTGTACCATAAATCAAATGAATGTTATAATAGCAATTTTACAGGGCTACTATCCCATAAATATAAACGCAAGAGGGAAAAAAGCTGGGATTTAGAACCTGTCATAATTCGAGGAGTAATTTTGCAAAATGATATTAAGGATACAACATAAAAAGTTATACAATGTAAAATAAATTCGCTTACCTGAACATATATGGATCTATTTTAATCTCCTACATGTGAAATTATTGGATAGAATGATATTTAGATAGCAGGAAGTGATTAAGGATAAGACGCTTCTGAGGTCTGAAAGCCTGAACCCTTATGTTTAACTTGTACAGAGATGACACATATGTTGCCTGGATGAGGTCTGAAGTTTCTCTGGTGAGTTAGACGAGGGTTCGGAAATCTCTTTACATTCATCAATATATACATGATTGTGGCCTTAACAGAACCTATGTATAAATTAGGTAATAAATAAATATAATTTTGCAAAATATACATAAATAAAACGAAGATTGAAAATTATTTAGGAGGACTAGTGATTTTAAAAAATACAGGGAATTTTCGTGCCTGATATTGAACAAATGTAGTTCCAGAGGGATAATGATATAAGTAAAGATCCGTCGATGAGTGCGAAATTCTATTTCACCAGTTTATTATCCCGACAATTTTTATTTAGCAAATATAACCAAGAAACATGTATCATACCTTGAGGAAATGTTTTATATTATTGTGTGTGATTAGTCATAATAAGAACATTCCCTACTCATATAAGGCCGTAGATGTATTTTTAGATTAGAAAAATTCAGACATGACCTCTTTCCACCTCTTGATAACGTGAATACACGAAAATGCAGGTCGAGAGTTTCAATTAAGTACAGTTCATTATTTGATAATGTTGAATAGTTTCGATATAACATTATTTTGGAAGACGTGAGCTTAAACAAACGGCTTGCGATAAGAGAGGACAGATGTTTCAATCAGTTTAAACGGGGATTGCGATCTGCTGTTCATTGAAGACAGTAGCCACTGAACGGAACACGTGTTCTGTATTATAGATCGTATATGATGATTATATTGAGTGAGAGAGAGCTGCGGGTCATTGACTCGGTCCATAAGTCTGGGGCTTACGAGTTATTTCTTCTTCTCTGCCTAACAAATAATACAGCGGTAGCTCGTAAATGTCATTAGTGCAATACTAAAGTGTTCAAATGTACTCATAAGCATGTGAATACCTTAATCAAAGTTGTAATCTTACTTAGAAATAATTTGGGACATTTATAACAAATTGTTTTAAGTGCCCAAACTTAACATTGATTTATTTTTTAAACATTTATTATTGATTAATCAACAAAAAAAAATCTGTTAACTTGCAGGAATACATGATTATTGTGCCACACGCGAAATTGCTACTAAGGAAAATGATCTGCTAAGTGCAGTGCCCGAATTATGGCAAAGCATAACGTAAGAATATACATAGACTGAACCACGCTGAGATAAACACAAACTTTTTTACGAGACTCTGGTTGTGGGAACACTGATTTCAATAAACTCTCTTTGGGTGGTTTCTAGGTCAACACATTTTTTAAAAGTGTTTGAGCTTTCTAGTTAATGATCCCTAGGAGCCGCGAAAGTAATATTTTTTGTTTCAAAAATCCATTTTTTGAACATCCTTTTCTGTTTCTGTTCTGCAGGCTAATTTAAAAAAAAAATAAATGTAGAATAAGTAAGTAATATCACGATCATTTTAAATGAGCATAGATCATTGAAAAGTTACAAAAGTATGAAAACGTTTCAAGTAAATTACTGAATTTGAATGTATTTAAGTGGCTCTAAAAAAATAAACATGTTTTGGATCGATTTGGTTACATTAAATGGTGTTTACACTAAAACTATTGGTCACATATTCAGCTTCGAGGAGTACACAAACCTTCGGGCTAGTGAATACACAATCCGTACAATCATCCTCGTCACCTAAAGCGGCCTGGCGATCTATATTCAGTAAAAAGATAAATATGGCATGGGTCCTAGCTCTGGCTACCATTCCCACTCATGATATGAAGGTCTGTGTCTTACTTTCTTTCGTGTATTTGCCTTGTAACGATACGGTCGGAGATGGAGGTGGAGTAATAATTGTTGCCACCGGTTTCTCCACCAGATTCACTGGGGGAATCCTCCTCGGGGGTATGGTGGTCAGATTTGGTATGTACCTGTTGTAAGAGTGTGAACTGTCCATAATGATGCAGTAGACTGTATAAGGTATAAATGAGCTCTTAATGCAATTAAGTATTTATGGTACGTGCATACATGTAACATACAACTACACCAGTTCGAAAACTTTTCTTATTATTTTTTCGGTGAAATTTTCAAGACAATCTTTGAATGCTACGCTAGGAGGGAAAGGGGACGAGAGCAGAAAGACAATTGGTCAATACATCATTAACACTGCAGTTCGTTCTTTTCTCGTGGGGAATAACCACGGGAACTTTCTATCGCTATAAATAAGACCAATGACTCAGCAATATTTAATGAATCTTCAGCAACACTGCCGCTCAAGTTAGCTCCAGAGACCTACCGCCGGTTGAATTGTTTAAGTTTGGATCAGTGTTGGGCAAAACTAAAACAAGTAGTTTAAGTTACATTAAAACTAAAAATTGGAATATCAAAAAATTAAAAAGGAGATTAAAGGAGATAGCAAGTATAACAAGATTAAAACTAACACTAAAAAAATGGTAATGATAATGGTATAATATATATGTTTATCATCCATTTATTCTGTTTTTCGGTTTGAAAGTCTGAAGAATAAAAAAAACTTTATTTTAACAACAAACAATCTATATGTCCTAAATATAGCTATAAGCATGTTTACATAGTTTTAGAAACCAGTCTAATCAATGGTTTCCAAGTCGAGCCATGAAATATGCAACCATAGTGACCAAAATCAAATTTTAGGAATATAAAAACCGTACTTAAGTAAGAATCGAATAACTTGTCAATAGATACATGTAGTTACATACAAGTTTCATGTATCTAAAATGAAATATTTAAAACATTAATAAAATATTGTTTTGTTTTTCAAAAAAAATATAAAACGTTAAAAAATAATTTTTTTTTTTGAGACTTTTTTTTAAGATACTAAATATGTAGTTTTCATTTTGGGTTTTGACAGGTAGGAGAAATAGGAATAAAGTTTAGTCAGTAAATAGTTAACATAGCAGCAGTAATATAATTAGTGGATATAGTAATTAACAATTTTAAGTACTGTTGTATATTTTAAATAAGGTCCTGACTTTTATTTTTCATCCAGCTAATAGATTGCTTTCCGTTAAAAGCTTTTGATTAATTGTGGCTTGGAATTAGCAGAGGGAGTTTTATTCTTAATCTTTCTCAAGATTAAGACTGAATTGTACCCCCTAATGATTTGTTGCTCATTTTCTATTATATACAAGATATTGTATATAATAGATAAATAACACACAACCAGTCAAACATTTTTTTCAAATACCATATTGCATAATTCCCTTCAAGTACTCCATCCATCCTCCAAATTTGAATAACTTCAAATCTAACCATTATTGTCTATTTAGTTACGTAGCATTATCACCTTAATGAAAACTCAGGTTGTCTCTTTAAAATATATCGGTTAATTTTACAGTTAGAATAAGGTGTACTACCCTGTCAATAGACAACAGTCTTCCATCCACAAGTAAACATTTCAGTACAAATAAAATAACTGTATTCCCCGTTTTCGTCTTTTGCTTTTACTGTTATAAATGTGTATTTTTTGGAAGAAAGAAAAACATTTTTTGATGACAGTTTTGGTGGTGTAGAATGTTTTTAAACCAATATTTATAAAAAGATATCATTACATATTAAGGGAAAACATAGAGAACGGGTATAAAAAGACTTTTACAATGCCATAAATACAATTCTTAGGTCTTTCAGCTTAATCTAGCACAAACCCGCATGAGGAAGAATTAGGGTTTAGGGGAGTTGGAGCTAGCGTGGTATTTGCTGCTTTGTTGGTAAATCCTTTGTTACATTCAGGCAACCAATGTGTAAACAGCACAGCCCCCCCCCCCCGTTCAATCCAGCTTTTACAATAGTTTTCCTCTTTTTTTCATTTATATAAGTCGATACCATAGAAGATTTTCCAGTAAAACGTTATCGGAACCGATAAATCGTTAACTGTGGATGGTGAAGGTGTTTTTGACATCCAAAAGTTACATCTTAACTTTACATTCACAAAAAAGATCCTAGTGTATTGAGTTTAACAAAACATGTAGATTAATGATTACATCAAAATTTATTTAATAAAATATTTATTACCATCATCATATCAATATTAATTTAGAACGGAATCAAATTTTAGTTACGTAGCCGGATGTGGAAATTTTTTATTAAAAAGTACAATTATTTTACTCACCCGTAGTGTTTTATAAATAGCTCTAGCGCCCTCGACAGACTCAAATGGATTGGGTGGTTCATGTTCAAAGTACGATCAAAAAGTTTAAATATTTTCTTAAAAATGGTGCTATATGTCTCTATCGTACCTAAACAACATTATTGACAATTAATATCTGAATTGCATTAGATAATAAAGAAAGTCTTTCGAGGGAACTTTGTGATTTTAATAAAATACTCTGGATTGGCAACTGATTTAATTTAAAAACCTTCAAGAGAGAGCAGCTAGTCAACAAGAAATGCCACTGTTGGAAAGGATCATCAATAATATTTCGAATAGACCTACTTTTCCTGACCAGTTAGATCATATATCTGTACGTTGCCTTGAACGTACGTTGTCTGTTGTCACCTATAGTTTGTACGAATACGCACCGGTCACTTTCCAACAAGATTGTGAAGTAACCAGTCCCATAAATTAGCCAAGAGTTTTCGAAGTTGATATCAGACAATCTTTGACTTCGACAAGAAGAACCACAAATAGGTGCACTAGCATTAGCTTATGTTATCAGCAAGTGGTCAAGATCAGATTTTATTGTTGGATAAATAGATGTAAAGATTTATATTATAGATGTAGATAGTTCAGAAAAGATTTATTTTCAGAAAAAAATATATACAAACAACAAATCATACTCATAATACTGTGTACAGCCAAAATTATATATTGTAAGCATATACATGATAATTGTTTATACCAACTCTACTTTTCAGCCTAAATCGAAATAGATCTATATTACAAAAATAAACAGATAGGCATGGATTAACTCATTTACCTATGTCACCCCTAAGTCTTTCATTTAATTATAAATATCAAATCCAATTCTCAATTATCATCACATTTTACTATTTATGGATATACATACGTGGATGGTACAGAATTATCAATTAATAAAAAAATATTATTAAAAAAAATGTGTTCTCAAACATGAAATAATTGTTCTATTCGTCTTGTTAAAGTTTCTTATATCTATAAGATGCTTTAAATATTTAAAGCAATTAAATAGCTTTTATCATTGTTTTTCTATAAATTCGTTTTTGTTATGCAGTATAATTTAAACAAGCTTACATCAAACGTTTAATTTTAAATTTAATTAAAGCCTTGATTTTGTTTATCAACTAGAGCCTGATAAACTTATTTTTTTATCATCTTTATCTCATTTGAATATTATAGAAATTGAATAACATAAAGCCTTACCGAAACGGATATAGTTCAATGCCATAATTGCCAGGCATATGGGCACACAAAATCATACTGCTACCACCCTCCCAGGTGTGCAAAGTGCAGTAGGCAGTACAAAAGTGAATTGCGCAAGAAGCCCCTAAAATCACCTGCTGTATGCGTGCTCTGTCAGCAAGGCCACCCGGCAAACTATAAAGGCTGTGAGGCTAACAGAATTCTGAAGTCCAGGAGCCAACAACGTCGTCGGCCAGAATAAGAGAAGCCAGGCACAGGTAGCTTAAGAAGTGTCCCAGCCAGAAGTTTAAGGCCTTCAGTCTCTTTTGCTGATGCCGTTCGGAACAGAAAGCAGTCACAGGCATTGCCCACTCCTCCTCCGCAAGTTCTTCTTCCCAGCACTCCCAGCAGCCAGCAAACTTAATCCCATCCTCAACCACACATCTTGCATATCCCGCCACCTTCAAGCTCTTCAGATCTCATCAGCCTCTTAACCTCATTCCTTACAGAGTTCAGAACCCTAATTACCCCTCTCATTTCCCTTCTTACAAATCTTGTCACCTACCTCATCCCCATCAAACAAAACCCATAAGTGGATCCTTCCGACTCCTTATCCATTCTTCTTTGGAATGTAAATGTGTTCGCACCCACACTAACGAACTGACAGCACTACTTCATGACAAGCTCATCCACGTAGCTCCCATTACTAAAACAAGACTTACGAGTAAGCGACCTTTTACAGTTCGACAGCACCAGACTTATCGAACTGATCACCCAGATGGAAGAGCACATGCAGGCACCTCTGTCATTGTCCATAACTCCATTTCCCATCACATAGTTCCTGTGGTAGCACACGATTTCCTTCAGTCCACTGCAGTGTCAATCAGCACCTTCACTTTCCCCCTTACTCAAGCATCAGTGTACTGCCCTCCCAATAAATTCATTTCTAATTCCCAATTCATCTCCTTTCTAGACTCCATCGGTCATCGTTTACTTGTGGGTGGGGACTTCCAATTATTGAATCCAAAAACCTTTTTCCCACACACCAGTTTGGTTCCGCCAGCGACATTCCACTTCTCAACAAGGCCTTTGCGTTGTCGATCACATCTCCTCAGCCCTTGAATCCAAACAGTATTGCACTGCTGCCTTTCTTGATATAGCTCAAGCTTTTGACAGGGTCTGGCACGCAGGTTTGCTTTACAAGCTCAGTTGATATTTACCACAGACTCTTTTCCTAATCCTACAGTTCTACCTTTCAAACCGCTTCTTCCAAGTCCGCTGTGGTTTATAATATTCTAACTACTATCGCGTAAAAGCAGGAGTTCCAAAGGCAGCGTCCTGGGTCCCATCTTCTATAATCTATGCACCGCTGATGTCCCCTCCACCACCAATACCTTCTTGGCAACATTTGCAGATGACATTGCAGTCCTTTCAACCCATTCAAACCCTGATATAGCACCCCAACCACTTCAAAAACACCTTGATGAGATCGAGTATTGGTGCTACCAATGGCAAGGTCAATGAAGCAAAATGCTCCCACATAACCTTCACCCTCTGCCACAAGTCCTGTCCACTAGTTTTTTATCATCTCCCAGTGTCTGAGACAGTAAGGTATTTAGGCTTTCATCTCGACAAAAGACTGACATGGATCCCACACACGAGGCTAAAAAGACAAGAACTAAACAGACGCTTTGGACAACTGTACAGACTACTTCGAAGGACATCTCATCTCTCAATAGAAAATAAACTACTTATTTACAAAGTTATACTTAAGCCAATCTGGACATACGGAATAGAGCTATGAGGGACAGCAAAAAAGTCGAACATCAAGCGCATCCAATTCTTTCAATCAAAAGTCCTGAGAACAATAGTAAATGCCCCTTATTAGGTCAGCAACAAAACCCTTCACAATGATCTGAATATACCCTATATTCTTGAACTCATCCCTTCTAAATTTATAAAATTCCATAGTAGCCTATCCAACCACCCTAATTCCCTAACACAGTCATTGCACTGCACCACTCATCCCTATAATCCTATTTGGAGATTAAAACGGCAGTGGCCTCGTTACCTGCTATAATTAAGTGTTAGTGGAAGTCCTGCCAATGGCCAGTTTCTCTAAGCATGTCCTGAGCGACTGTGGCTCTCGCTTTCTTGGTCAGCCTCAGCTGGCTCTTATCCAGTGAAGCGGCTGACGTAAGAAGGACTTCCCAAGACTCCGCTTCTTCCTTCGCAGACGAGGGAGGTGACAACCATGTGGATTTGGGGGGCCTCTGGGCTGTTTGTAAATATTGTATGAATGAGCGAGTAAATGATGAATTGTAAATATGGTATGAATGATAACATTTATCTCAATTACTTATTGCCTTATAAATTTATTAGGCTTAGGATTGTAATTTTAAACTTAAAAAAAAAAAAGGATAACATAAAAGACATTTAATTTTGGGGTGATTTTGTTGTAATGTCATTTACGTTATTTAGTTAAATTATTTTTGACGTCAATTGATGATGGATTATTCTGTAGATTATTCTGATGGAGAACTCGCTGTCAAACAGGCACCTCTGGTCGATTTTAATCAAACCATTCCTCTAAAAGTTCGTAGAGCCAGAAATAGCTGGCCGCTTCGTTTTCGGAGACAGTTCGTTGGATCGATAGCTGATACTTGTTGGATATTTTCTTTTATAAGTGATCAATCAGTCATTAAAGATAAATGAATATTCGTTTCCTATAGGTTTTATTGATTCAAAAACTTATAAAAAGAAACTTAGCCGAAGCGTGTAATTAAGAGATTAGAGTTGCTGCCAGCTAGCTGAGGATAACAGATCCATCACTGTAATTGCTGATTAATATTCTTTCAGCGAGCCTAAAGCCTCCTAATTGAAAATTAGCTCTATCGCTGAGATTAACTGCAATGAACTGAGTGAATAACTTACCCTTAATTTGACATCTGAGAAAAAGAATCAACGAAAGATACTGCATAACGAATCAGATAAAGAGTCTAACTTTTAACTGTCTGAATAATTTATTTTGTTGTTAGGAATTATCAAATGTCAAAGGATAACTTATTTTTCATAATTTGCTGCTTTACCTCATTTTTTTTAAGTGGGGTGGAATTTATTTTTACTTCTAGAACAAGTTATGATTTTTATGTCATCGCTTTCTTTATTATTACGTAGGAATAGTGTTAATAATTCAATCAAATTAGCTGTTAAATTATAGCATATAGTAAAAACTAAATAAAAAAACTGAATATAACTATTATTGTTTCTACTGTTATTTTAAATATTTTGCACCGCGTTGGGATTTATGATTTTTTCCCCCCCTTTAAAATAGCAGCGTGGGCTGCCGAAAACACTTGTGCGTCACTTTTTTATGGGTAGACGTCTAAAACTGACTTGGGGAACCCTTTGACGTTCTTACAGGACTTCTCCGGTTGGTCTCACTTCTCGACTCTTGTCTTCCCAACAGCTGATATCAGGTACATAATTTCAGTTGATGTAATTCTGTTTTCTAGCTTCATCGAAAACGCCCATCTTTCTCAGAACATTACAAGAGAACATGCATTCTGTTCGCTCAATTTAAGCTCCAAATTAGTGCCGTACTCTAATGCAGTAATAGTGTTAACTTCAATGAGTACCTCCTGGTTTACCCTTCCACCAAGAACACTATGATAAACGGCTGAAAGCTAATTTTATCTGCAGCAATAGGGCAAGGTAACGTGACACCTAATGGCTCTAACTTCCTTCATTACAAGCAAATAGGCTCCGAATTTGTGATAAAAAATTTACAATCTTTTAGTTCTCGTTCAGTAACACTTAAAGATCAAGAATAGCTTTAGTTGTCTCATTGATCTAGTGCCAGATGCAAAAATCTAAACACACCTGTAAATATCGACCACGTTTTGTAAAATATACTTGAAATTAATAAAAACAGATCTTTTTTTTTTGTTCGTTTTCACCATAGATATAAATAACCAAGAAACAGAGGATAAACGATTTAACAGAAAACTTCAGAATTGCCTCTATAAATCTTCCAGTAGTATAGTCACTAAATTCAATTATAAAACACCCTTATCTTTTTAATTTTTGTGACGCTTCACCTAACCCTCTCCCCGCTTGATTTAAGGACAAGGGTTGTGGATAAACGATTTAAAGACTTTAAGGGCGATCCGACCGGGCCTCATCTCCCTTCGGCTCAACACTAATTTATCAAAAGAGGATTTCCCTTCTTTAGTCTTTATTTCTCATTTGGCCATAAGCCCACTCTAGAGTAATTTTCAGATAAGTAACGAACTTCTAAAAATAAATAATTTTCATGAAAGCTGGTGACATATTTTCATACAAGAGACTTTTATTTATTTGTGATCGTAGAAAAAGGAGGTGCTGTAAATATATTTTAAACAGTAATGAGAAGTGGTTTCGATATACCACTCATGCATTGGTTGGAGCACTTGAAACATGGAACAAGTACTTAAAACAGAATATGAACTACTAAGTCATACCTCAAATTCTGATGCACCTCAGGACATAATTTATTGCGCTACCATTATCAAATATTGTTGCTTATGGTGTTTAAAAATGACACCATTCCATCGTTAATCAATTCAATAGAGAACCACTATTAAACCAGATCATAAAATATGTTTGAATACAAAAAGTCATTCATTTAATATCATTTTTATCAGAAGGGTTAATAATAGAGAGAAAAAATATCTCAGGACTGTTCCAGGTCTCTCGTATGAAATAATTAGTCCTTAGTTATGTATCTCAATGGCCTGACCTAATTGGAACACATTAGTTCTAAACCTATGAGAGAGGGCAGTTTTATTTAAGTGGATTTCTTATACATGCATACTTTTAGTAGTAAGTAACTTTTACATTCTTCAGAAATCTTCACTTTCAAGCTAAAGCCTACGTAAAAATGGTTCAAACGATCTGAAATATTTGAGGTAAATTCAATAAGGATAACTCTACATTTCGCTTGTTACGTAATGATAGAAATTATGCAAAAAAAACCGTTTTAATTCAAAGATATTAAGCTTTTATAGCAAAATTTTGCCAGTGATGATTCGAATATGGAAACATGGTCAGTTTTCCTAGTTAAATACATATTGAAGGTTATATAAATCCATGTTGCTTGGAATGGGTCGGGTACTATAGCCCAGAGACAGTTGTAATCTGATCACGCTTGCGTCGTAGGACCTTCTCTGACAGATATTAATCTTGCAGCATCCCTCATAATGATCCTCTCACTTTTCTAACCACATTTGTATAATGTTTCTATTCAAAATGGAAAAAAATGGTATATTTTAAAATAAAAACATAATTAGATCAGAATAAAAATTGGGGGTGGTATGAAACGAAGGTTAAACTTTGCTAAGGGTAGCAGGGTTTATTTTTTTCCTATATGTGACAGGTAAAAAAAGTCAAAAGCCATTCGCTAAACAACAGTACAGGAGCAATATTTACCCCTCCCCCAAATACCAATAATAATAGGTTTAGTTGGTGTATAAATGCATAAAATATAAAGAAAATTGTAAATATAGATCAATAATATAATAGAGTTCCTTGGAAAAATAATAATAAATAAAGGCCATAGGCCTTTTTCATGTATATAAATTTATTAGTCAACGTTTTGAAAAATTCAGACATCACAAAATTAAAAGTAAAAATCCCATTACCAGAGCATTTTTTTTGATTTGGTTGAATAACAAATTATCAGTTGAGTGAAGAAATAATTCCAAAACTAATTCGTTTGGTTTTGAATACATCGCTTCCGTCTTGCTTAGCAATCTCTTAAAAATACAATATAGATTAAATTGAAATTCAGATATAAAGTCCTGTGAATTTTAAATGTCACGAATGAAGCTTCATTGGCCGAAAGCACAAGGCTTAAATATCTGAATTTATAGGTGGCTGAGCCTTCCGAGCGTAAAATCGATAGATTTATGGACTTTGGTGGAGAACGCTTGGGCGAAGTAAGACGGCTTGGAACTAATTTCCTGACAGTTCATAAGTCATAGTGGTCTATTGGTGAGACGGGAGCGATTCTGTTCGTTAAAACACTTTCCTAAAGATTTTAAAATGTGGGAAGGAATCAACGTTGATATACAGTTTAGAGAAAAGTTAGACACAACTTTGTGGTTTAGTCGTGATTTGTTAGTACGGACATGTTTTTTTTTAAAAGGTCTTGGTGCGTCGATTTTAACTTGGCTGTTTCAGAAAGAACACTAAAATATACTAGCGAGAAAATGATAAAAGAAGTTTATTCTCGCTTCTATAAAACTCATTGGATTTATTACAATGTACATTCTAGTATCCAAGTTATTTCTTTAGCAAGGACAGGTTTTCCTTTATTGTTTTCCTTTATTTTTCCCACATCCTATTTTTATAAGTTTAAGAGCTAAGGGAAAAAAACCCAAAAAAAAACCAAGTTATTTCGAAATTGATTGTAGCAACTAAAGTGTGAAACATTCAAAAAGGTTATTTTCTCTTGAGATTAACCTAGCTCTCATTGTGTTAAAACTAAATGCATAGTTTCTGAACAACAAGAGACGCTATCCATCTTCCATTGTGGCAAGAGCTCAAATTTGGTAAAGTTTTGTTATTTTAGTCAGTGGCGCTTTGTTCCCGTGAAGACAGGTGAGTAAGTTTAACTATTATAAGTGAGGCTTTCCCCCTGAACTGACTCTGGGCCCAGCCACCAGTGGACTCTCACCACTGTACCGTAACAATCAACCTCCACCAAGGATTCCCACACTCCTTACTCCTCTCACACCACCTTCAAACAGGTCCTACTAGTACAAGGATCCGATCACCCTAAATATTTTATATTTATCCCTCATCCGAAAATTCTAACTAGAGAGCTTGGAAAAAAAACAAAAAAAACCTGAACTGGACGTGCGTCGCACGGACCCCAGAAAAGTCACACATGACTTACGTGATTCCCCCGAAAGGAATAACCCGACAATGTTGAGGGATTCCACCAGCCCAAAAGACACTGTCGACCCAGAACAGTGCCACAAAGTGTAACCCAGGTTACGAATTCTTTTGAACCCCTAAATACGGTTCAACCCCAAACATCACAAACCGAGCCCATGACCACTAAGCCCAAACCAATACCTTCCCTAGTAATGGGAAAATTAAATAGTTACGACCTAACACGGCTCCTCAACGAACACAAAATCACTGGATACCATGTAGTAAAAGAACAACAGGATACTTAAGTGTTTTGTGCCACGGTACAAGCCCTATTAACAACAGCCGCCGCTCTTAAAGCAGCTAAAATACCTTTCCACACCTACGCCCCGAAGGGAACCAAACTGAACGGCGCCAAAACCGAAACTGAGCCAGTTCTCGTAATAGGGGACGCCACACTTACTGCGGACAAACTCAAACAGATCCGACATGTAAATGATGTGCTATTCCGAGTAAGCACATATAACGAGAAACGTGGCATCCCCATGTGCCAGAATTGTCAAGAATATGGCCATACCAGGCGATATTGCTTTAAGTCCCCGAAATGCGTGAAGTGCAGCCAGCCTCACGAAACAAAGAAATGCCCACGTGACCAGGTGGTGCCCCTACGCTGTGCTAACTGCGGGGAGGGCCATGTTGCTTCATGTCAGCAGTGCCCCTACAGAATAAAACTGATGCAGGCAATGGAGGTTAGACGCCAGGCCAAGCATAAAACGATTGCATTATCTAGGGACACTAGATTCGCTCCGGGACCCACGCCTCCAAGACAAACGACTTCTTACTCTCAGGTGACCACTAGGCAGCACCTGATAACGGAAAAGTTTCCCGCGACCTCGACCCCACCCAATTCAAACATGGATGCCATGTTCAACATGTTAAGCACCATGATCACATCTACGAATCAGCTGATGTCACAGCTGACTAGTCTCATCGATAGAGTTCTTGCAAGAATCGATAGAACAGCAACATAACGATAGCCAAGCTCCTAATAACCCAGATCAACAAAAATAAAAGGCACCTGATCATTGGAGACCTGAATGCCAATCACAGCTGGTGGAGTGGAACAACAGCTAATTCCCTCGGCAGCAACATAATCAAGACGCCGTTCACAGTGATCCACCCAGGCGTACCGACATTTCGGCAATATGGTAACCCAGATAAGCTTCCACACCAGACTTATTTCATACCCAACAACCTCATCGGGTCACCGGCTGCTCGGCGTTCGATTTTAAATCTTCAGACCTTAGACCTATTCTCTATGAGCTTGAAGGCAACATTCCAGAGCCACCTGCTACAAGATATGACAACCGAGAGGCCAATTGGGCGCAATATAAACATCTCATTAGTGCCGAGTTGCCACCAATTGCGCCTCTTAGACATACTTGGGATATTGACAGCGCCATCAATCAGTTGCAGGCCACCATTGTCTGAGCAGCTGATGTCTCCATAACAAAGTTCGCCCCGGTACCGGCTTCCCTGAGGAAGCCACCAGAACACATCATGCAACTGATACGGCAACGTAATAATATTAAAAACAGGTGGTTCCGGACGAAAAACAAAGACATGAGGCCTGTGCTAAACACTCTAACTACTCAAATAACATCTCTAATGATCAAGTGGAAGAGCTCTATGTGGGGTGACCGTCTCCGCAGTTTACACAGTGACTACAAAGCATTTTGGCGGCTGGTTAAAACATCTGTAACCAAGAAAAACACTGTAAGACTGGTAAACAACGGGCAGTTCATGTCTGTTGCAGAACAGGTAGACATACTAGCCGACCACTTGAGAGGGGATAGAGAAAGTGATCCAAACACAGCGCCCGACCGGTGGACCCCTACCCTCACTACTATATATACCTCCTACCAGCAGGTTGTAGCAATCATTCGTCGCACCAGAGGCAACAGAGAACCAGGGGATGATAACATCCATAACATCCTTCTAAAGCAGCTACCACGGAAGGGAATATCTCATATAGTGAACATCCTCAACTCTTCACTTAGACTACACTACTTTCCCCAGACATGGAAGCACGCCGTCGTCGTCCCACTATTGAAACCGGCCAAGAATGGATACGAGCCAGCTCACTACAGGCCCATCAGTCTGCTGACCCAATTATCAAAAATATACGAGAGGATTCTCTACGGCCATCTCACCAGACACTGTGACGCTCAAGACATTATACCACCTCAACAGACCGGCTTCAGTAAAGGACTCAGCTCACACTGCAATCTAGTGAAACAGCAGCGGCACGTTACAACGAACATGCGAAACAACAGAGTCACTGCGATGATCTCCCTTGACTGTAAAAAAGCATTTGACTCTGTAGATTATCGTACACTCCTGTGACGCCTGAACGAGCACAAATTTCCTGCGCAACTCCAGAACATCATGACTTCCTATCTAGCAGGCAGAACCTTTTCTGTGTGGATAGGAGCCATATCAACCACCAGAAGAGATTTCGTCGTCGGACTTCCCCAACGGTCGGTGCTGGGACCCCTACCCTTCAACATCTACACCACGCACATAGTAGGAGCATCATACTCCAATTGTGAGGTAGCAGCATATGCGGACGATATAGGGGTCTACAGCACCAGCCTCAACCCAGCGAAAGCTCTAAAGGCTGCAGAGGGCGCCAGTCAGTTAATCACCGACAGGCTACGAGCTCAAGGGATCGTCTTCTCCTTCCAGCATGGAAAACGGAAGCGTCCAACCAGCTTCGCCATAGACGGGAATGAATGCAAACTTTCCAACAGCATATAATACAGTAAATACATAGAATAACACGCTTAGCAATAATCTGTATATTTTCAAGTTCACCCTCCGGTAAACTTACTTTGTTACGGCTTTTTTCATATTAATAATGAGAGTGACGGGCAATATGTACTTAATCTAGAACAAATATCATAAATAAAATAATGTTGGGTCCCAACTATTTTTTTATTATTTTTTTTCACTCACGTAATTATAACGATTAATTTTATTTTATTTGTTAAAAGAAAAAAAAAAAGACAAGATTGTATTATTTGTTGTATTGATATGCATAATTAGTAATTAAGGTTGTTTACGTCTAAGCAAGTGATAAGGTGACCTCTAATGCGATCGGCAATTGTTTTGGCATGGCGGATCAACTCCGATCGTCATCTAATTACTGGCTCAGTTCCCTGAAAGTTGTGAACGAAGAAGGACGCTTGGAAATTTGTTGATTGATGTTGACCCCAGATTCACCCTACTTCTTCATCGCTGACTGTACACCGGACATCCACCACCCACCCACGCTCCCCATTGTTTGGAGAGTGAACATCGAGAAGAATTTTTCTTCTCCACTTTGGGATCTCCGGTAAGCGGTTATTTTGATAGTACACACACCAATTATCTCCAGATTCAGCTCACATCATCCTTTCACTTGCAAAGAATAGAATATTATTGACTTTTGGTGATTGACACTGTTAAATTTAGTAAATATAGGATTTAATTAATTTTTATTTATACTAAAGCGTAAAGACATTTATATTTTTGTTATCTATGTTTCTTTCATTTTATTTTTAGATTAATAACCCCGTTACTAACATTACTTTTTTTTTGTTTATATATATACGATTATTACATATGTATTGCCAGTTTATAATTTTAGTTTTTTTTTGTATAATCTTTCCTCAATTATATTTTGTGTAAACAATCTTGTTTTTTGTTGTTTTTCTGGGAAAATGCAGGCATCCATTCTTGTACTTTTTTTCTGAATTTCACAGCCGGTAATTTGCAAGGGACAGAAGTTCGGCGACGTAATTTACTAGCCCCTTCTTCCACATCTTTTGGTCCTCCGTGTTCGGATATTGTGATTCAGAAAAAAGTAATTGTATTTACAACTTTCCGTCTTGATCCTTTTATATAATCATCTTCCCACTCACAAGATTTGTTTATTTTAATTGGTATTTTATTTGTTTATTGATAAATTCTGCCATCAACATGCCTCCTAAAGTTAACCAGGATGATTCGGAAGAGCAAATGGATGCTCTTAGCGATGAATTCAAGGACTTAGCTGATGATATTAATGAAACTAAGACCGTTGGGTTATCAATGGGAACTGACTCAACCAAACAAAAAATCTTCGCTGCTCGCATTTCTCGACTAGACAGTGCTTATGAGAAGTTTTCAGCGTGTTATTTGAGCTTGAGAAGGGTAGTAAAAAGGTTAAAGAGGCCCTTAACAGAATACGAACTGGTTTATAAAGAAGTCCGTGCCAGCTATTACGAAGCGATAGCATTGGGTTTTTCTATTGCCCCTAAGGAATCTGAATCCACTGGAAATAGATCACTGGTTGAAAGAGGCGAAGAATATTCGCAATTACGCCTTCCCACAATTAATATTCCTACTTTTTCAGGCAATATTTCAGATTGGCCTTCGTTTAAGGATACCTTTTCTTCCATGATTCATGATAATATGGACTTGAATCCCATTCAAAAATTCCATTATTTGAAGTCCTCCCTAAAAGGTGGAGCGGCTCAAATTATCACGGCTATCAATGTCACTCTCGACGGCTACGATCAAGCTTGGGCAGCTTTAACTAAAAGGTATGACAGCCAACGATTACAGGCCACCCACCATCTGATGAATATATTCAATTTTCCACCACTTCAAAAATGTTCCCTCGCAACTCTTGATCACTTTTCGTCAGTAATTCTTGAAAGCGCTGCAGCCTTTAATAGATTGAACTTAGCTGATCCCGCAGGCTTTATATTGTACACGTTTGCCGTCAGGCTGTTAGATGCCAAAACTCGAGAGCGTTTCGAAAACGAATTTGGTTCCAGATCTGAAACTCCGACTTGGAAGGAATTTTCGGATTTTATCCACCAATTAATCATTCAGCTTCAAGCAAATACTATGACGTCAAACCAAAAGGCCACTCCAGCTAACACTGACTACAAATATACTCACCAGGCAAAAAAGGTGTTGATGTCTTCCGGAGCAGTCACCGAACAATTTAAATGCCCCGTCTGTACGGAGAATCATAAAATTTATGATTGTCCTAAGTTTCGATCACTCGCTCCCAGACAAAGATTTGAAAAAATCAAATTGTTAAACCGTTGCCTCAACTGTTTTGCTTCAGGTCATTCAGCTTCGAAATGCCCCTCTACCCATTGTTGCAAGCAGTGTCATTTATGGCACCATTCTCTTTTACATTTTTCGAAAGGTTCTGACACCCGCTCCATATCAAATCGTAATCAAGGTCATTCCGTTTCTAGTGTACACTCATCACTGCGAACTCATTCGTCTGAAAACTCTACAAGGAAATCTCACAATATACCCACACACTCCGAGTCTTCACAAATAACAACCAATAGTCCCAACCCCCCAGCCGTACAAACATCCGTGTTGTCGTCGGCTTCGACAGAACGAATAAATGTTCTTTTGGGCACGGCTCTATTTAAGATTAAAGACTCCTTTGGTTGTTACCAGTTGGTGCGAGCTCTAATTGATAGTGGGTCTCAACGCTCCTTTATCACCTCACAATGTGCAAGGCGATTACGTTTGCAACTTATTCCAAATGATCATAATTTGGTTGGTTTCGGGAGCCATCCTATTTCTGGTTGTAAGCACCAAGTTTATTGCAGTATTTCTTCCAATAAGGTAGAATCGCCAGCGCATCACACATACGCAATTGTGATTGATTGTATTAGCAACGAGATGCCCTGCGAAATCATCATGGATACGGTAGTCCAACATTATCAACATTTACATCTTGCAGATCCAATGTTCAATCAGCCAGGGCCCATAGAATTTCTTGTTGGTGCTGATCTATTTGGGGAAATCTTGGAAGGAGAGGTAGTAAAATCAGCTCATGGATTTCCCAATGCCATAAAAACCACACTTGGTTGGATTTTATTAGGACCCATTACAACGGCAAATCGATTTCTCTGCAGCACTACCTTGCTCGCTAATTCTACACCTTCATCTGAACTTCAGGAGTTAACTCAGGTGATGACTCGTTTTTGGGAAGTCGAGGAAATAAATGATCTTCCGAGAACCAATCCACTTGATATAAAAAGTGAGGATCATTTTAAAAGGACGCACTCTCGAACACCCTCCGGTAGATACATGGTCCGTTTACCCTTTAAAACGCAACCTCTCAACTTAAAACTCGATTGGGATGACCCGATTCCACCTGCTATTTCCAAGTCCTGGGAAATACTCTTTAAAGATCTGGCGCAATTAGAAGCTATTAAGATTCCCCGTGGTCTTAAACAACACTCCCCAGCAGAGATGTCTGTTGTGGAATTCGCTGACGCATCTTCTTTAGGTTATGCGGCAGTTCTCTATCTTCGTTCTCAGGATCAATTGGAAAGGGTAGACTCCCATCTGAGGATCGCTAAAACCCGATTAGCTCCATTAAAAACCCTCTCAATTCCAAGGCTTGAACTATGCGCTGCTCTACTTCTTGTCAACCTTTTGCGATCTGTTCAACTCATTACACAACGATTAAAACCAACCTCTATTTTCTTGTTGTCTGATTCTTCCACCGTTTTATCGTGGTTAAATACACCTGTCCATCAACTGAAAACATTCATGGCCAATCGAATAGTGAAAATTTTAGATAACTCCTTTCTCCCTAATTGGCATCACATTCGTTCAGAAGATAATGCCGCTGACATTGCGTCTCGGGGAACTTCTCCATCAGACTTGGTCAATCATTCAGTTTGGTGGAAGGGACCTGACTGGATGAAGAAACCATTGTCGGAATGGCCATTAACTAAGCCAACAAAATCATCGAATTGTTCAGACTTACCTGAGACAAAACCAGTTTGTACTATCTTGGCTACCACAACCAATGCATCGTCTTTATTTGAAGTTATTGAAAAATTCTCATCCTATTCCAAATTAATTAGGGTACTTGCATATGTCCAACGCTTTATCGTAAATTCTCACCCTCATTCAACCAAGATAAAAGGTCAATTAAGCTTAGAGGAACTTCGTCAAGCTACTCACACCTTGGTGAAAATAGTTCAAAGACATCATTTCCCCTCTGTAAGCTCCAAACCTTCTCTTATAACATCGCTAAAATCATTATCCGTTTTTATCGATTCTCGTGGAGTGTACAGGGTGGGCGGTCGCCTCAGTAATGCCCCTATAAATTATGATGCCAAACATCCCGTGTTGTTACCCTCTAAATCACATTTTGTGGAACTACTTGTCGACCACTACCATATTGTTTATTTACATGCAGGACATCAGCTCCTCCATTCAATACTACGTCATCATTATTGGATTATTTCAGCAAGACGTCAGATACGCACTCGAATTCACCGATGTTTGAAATGCCATCGCCTAAAAGTAAGACCTTATACACCTTACATGGGAAATTTGCCAATGTCAAGATTCGAGCAAGGCCGACCCTTTATCAATGTCGGGATTGATTTCGCTGGTCCATTCTCAATCCGTGAATCCTCTCGCCGTAAGGCTGCCCTTGGCAAAGCGTATGCCTGCTTATTTGTGTGCATGAGCACAAAGGCGTTGCACATTGAGATCGTGTCGCAATTGACAACAGTAGCCTTCTTAGCCTGTTTAGACAGATTTATAGCTCGACGAGGACTACCCAGCAGAATATTCTCCGATAATGGAACAAATTTTGTAGGAGCGTCACGACATTTAAAAGAGCTATACTCCTGGTGGAATACCTACTCCCTGAAAAAGGACATCGAAAACTACTTCGTCAATCGAGAAATGAAATGGAGTTTTATCCCTCCATTCACACCTCATTTCGGTGGTTTGTGGGAGGCTGGTGTGAAGTCGTTTAAGTATCACCTTAGGAGAGTAATGGATTGCCAACCCCTTACATTTGAAGAACTCTCCACCATCGCAAATCGCATAGAAGCGATTTTGAATTCTCGACCCATGCATCCTATGTCATCATCACCAGAAGACTTGGATGTCTTGACGCCGGGTCATTTCCTGATTGGTGCCCCTCTAGTTGCTCTGCCAGAACCAGAGTCAATCGAGCCATCGCGCCATCCAATCTCGAGATGGAATCTCATTCATCGCTGCATAGGCAATATTTGGAAACAATGGCGACGGGACTACTTACATTGCCTACAACAGCGTAGTAAATGGACTACTGAATCGGCAAATGTAAATATCGGCACACTTGTGCTTCTTATTGACCCTAATGTACCTCCCCTCAGTTGGCCTGTAGGGCGCATTAAAGAAGTTTTTCCTGGACAAGACGGGATTGTCAGGGTAGTAAAGGTGAAAACCTCTACAAACGAGTATACCCGTTCCGTTACGCGCCTAGCTCCATTGTTACCTCCATAGTGTGTTAATCTACCTGGAAATTTTCTACGCAAATTTGGTGGGCGGTATGTTGGGTCCCAACTATTTTTTTATTATTTTTTTTCACTCACGTAATTATAACGATTAATTTTATTTTATTTGTTAAAAGAAAAAAAAAAGGACAAGATTGTATTATTTGTTGTATTGATATGCATAATTAGTAATTAAGGTTGTTTACGTCTAAGCAAGTGATAAGGTGACCTCTAATGCGATCGGCAATTGTTTTGGCATGGCGGATCAACTCCGATCGTCATCTAATTACTGGCTCAGTTCCCTGAAAGTTGTGAACGAAGAAGGACGCTTGGAAATTTGTTGATTGATGTTGACCCCAGATTCACCCTACTTCTTCATCGCTGACTGTACACCGGACATCCACCACCCACCCACGCTCCCCATTGTTTGGAGAGTGAACATCGAGAAGAATTTTTCTTCTCCACTTTGGGATCTCCGGTAAGCGGTTATTTTGATAGTACACACACCAATTATCTCCAGATTCAGCTCACATCATCCTTTCACTTGCAAAGAATAGAATATTATTGACTTTTGGTGATTGACACTGTTAAATTTAGTAAATATAGGATTTAATTAATTTTTATTTATACTAAAGCGTAAAGACATTTATATTTTTGTTATCTATGTTTCTTTCATTTTATTTTTAGATTAATAACCCCGTTACTAACATTACTTTTTTTTTGTTTATATATATACGATTATTACATATGTATTGCCAGTTTATAATTTTAGTTTTTTTTTGTATAATCTTTCCTCAATTATATTTTGTGTAAACAATCTTGTTTTTTGTTGTTTTTCTGGGAAAATGCAGGCATCCATTCTTGTACTTTTTTTCTGAATTTCACAGCCGGTAATTTGCAAGGGACAGAAGTTCGGCGACGTAATTTACTAGCCCCTTCTTCCACACCTACCCTTCAACATCTACACCACGCACATAGTAGGAGCATCATACTCCAATTGTGAGGTAGCAGCATATGCGGACGATATAGGGGTCTACAGCACCAGCCTCAACCCAGCGAAAGCTCTAAAGGCTGCAGAGGGCACCAGTCAGTTAATCACCGACAGGCTACGAGCTCAAGGGATCGTCTTCTCCTTCCAGCATGGAAAACGGAAGCGTCCAACCAGCTTCGCCATAGACGGGAATGAATGCAAACTTTCCAACAGCATATAATACAGTAAATACATAGAATAACACGCTTAGCAATAATCTGTATATTTTCAAGTTCACCCTCCGGTAAACTTACTTTGTTACGGCTTTTTTCATATTAATAATGAGAGTGACGGGCAATATGTACTTAATCTAGAACAAATATCATAAATAAAATATAATATAAATTACAACCAAATCCAATTTCGCTTTATTAAATAAATAAAAAGATCCAATAATAAATATAAATGTAGCCCATCTAAACCCTAATACAACTAAACCTTGACCTGGTATAAAACTTAAAAAAATAAAATAGAATTAATTTCTAGTAAAACACTCAAATATCAGAGGTATGTAAGGGTAAAAAAAATAGGGTAAAATTTAATGTGGGCTATCGATTAAAGGACAGGCTGCTCTGGAATGACAAAGTACTGTCAAATTCTTTTAATTTAAAGCTCATAACTATTATTATTATATTTTTTTTAATATATATTATTATATTATATTCCTTTATTGTGCTATAATTATAAGGCAATAAGTAATTAAGATAAATGCTCTCATTCATACCATATTTACAGTTCATCATTCACTCGCTCATTCATACAATATTTACAGACAGCCCAGAGACCTCCCAAATCCACATGCGAAGAGAAAGCGGAGTCTTGGGAAGTCCCCCACGCTCCTCCGTCAGCCGCGTCACCGGATACTAGCCAGTGGAGGCTGACCAAGAGCGCGAGAGGATAACTATTAATACCAATGAAATAATTTTGCATTTTCAATAATAGGGTATCTAGTTGACAAAAAAATAATTCATATAATCTAATTGACCAAAACTATAAAACCGAAATTCAAAATATTTCACCTAAGAAAAATTAAATTTAAATTCAACAATAAAACTTATAGATACACAATAAAATAATATTAATTTTAACTAATTGGATAAGAGCAGTCGCTGGCACAATTTCGACTAGTCAAAAAATAAATTGACTTTATCCCAAATAATTGAATTTAAAAATATAAAACACTGCTCAATAAATTAAATTTCATACCATTAAAAAATGAATGCAAAGTACGCAAAAACTTACTTGTAAAATCACCAAATAATTAATGTGAAGAAATAGAATCAATTCCAATTACAACTAAACCACAAAGTTGTGTTTAACTTTTCTCTAAACTGTATATCAACGTTGATTCCTTCCCACATTTTAAAATCTTCAGGAAAGTGTTTTAACGAACAGAATCGCTCCCGGCTTACCAATAGACCACTAATAATAAAATAGTTCTCCGGCGCAAGATGAATCCCTCCTCTCCACCCTCCATTCTATCCGACCCTCCCAGTGCCCAGAATCCCGGTAGGATTTCGTAGTATGAAATTATTTGACTAGTTAGGTAGTATAACATTAATATAGATTTACAACTTTTAAATATCAGATAAGTGGATAGATTTATGAACTTTTTTAAATAATGCAAGGAAGCCTAAGTACAAGGTGTGCAAACCTTCCAGGTCGAAGCTAATAGTTAACGACAGCATATGGGTCCTTTCTGGAGTCACGCAAGGTGATATCTTCATTCCTACCCTCTTTAATGTTTTTCACTCACGATATGACTGTTCCTTCCAAAACATTCATGGCCTCATATGCTGATGGTGTCCTCCTAGCAAGCGAGCAAGAAGAGTAACCAGTTGCACTAAACAAACTCCAAGCAAGTGGAAGCTCAATCCAGGCATAATTATTCGTTTTCAGAAGGTTCAAGACGAACTTGAGAGCAGCAATCCTTTGGACGACGAAATACATAATTATCAAATACTAGGACTAGACTTGGATGTTACTCTTACAGTCCACGCTCACATCAACAAAAATTTGTCAGAGGCATTCATTAAACTTGTACGGTTACACATCCGCCAATTAACAGAAAAGATGGAATTCACACGACTTGTACTACATTACTTAATATTTACTATTTATTTAATATATTCTGATACTGATTAATGAATAATTTCAGTGTTTGCTTAGTATATTATACATGTAGGGGTTGAAGAAAAAAATTCAGTGTTCAAATATCCTTAAACTGTATAATGGACTTCGGCTTTTGGTAGTATTGAAGAAATTGGTATAGTAATCCTTGGTGACGGTATGATCCATTTTGTTGGTAATATCTTCGAACTGAATCCAGGATCACCAGGTAAGTTACTGCCGCTCCATGATTCTGTAATTCATTTATGGAAAATCTATTTTTTTTTAACATATTACCAATCTGACTTTGAGGCAGTATGGGTGCTATTTATTTTATTAATTTCATTCATTAATTTTATTCATAATTAATTTTATTTATTTCATTAATTCCAAGAAAAAATGACAACAGCAGCCAGTACTACTGGTGAGTAGAGCAATTTTGGAAATAAGCT
This sequence comes from Acanthosoma haemorrhoidale, assembly GCA_930367205.1. Lineage (NCBI taxonomy): Eukaryota > Metazoa > Arthropoda > Insecta > Hemiptera > Acanthosomatidae > Acanthosoma > Acanthosoma haemorrhoidale. The sequence goes on from OV884011.1 coordinate 144,233,687, forward strand.
TCAGATTACTTTGATACTGTGACTGGTAAAGATATGGCAAATCAGACTCGTCGGAAAGAGTAGAGAGCGAAATATACGAAAAAAACAAGCCATAGCCACTTATGCCTCTCCTGTTTGAATTGTAAATAGCAGTAGGTAAAAACTCCAGTTTGCAGTAACTAAGTGGAAATTTTGAATGGTCAAGCCTGGAGCAGTCAGTTATCACTCATTGAACGGATTTTCACCAGCCCGAAGGTTGGGGCTCTACTTTCGAATAGGGATAATCGTATTTCGGCCATCTGTATGAACTAAGATACCAATCCTTAAATGATTTTATTGAACTGAAATTTAGAAAAAAAATGAATGAGTGGTCGTGTTAGTTGGAAAATTGAGTTAGGTTGATGAAAGAAAGATGTTTCATTTCTATTAAATTTATGAAGGAACAGCTTTTCTAAATACTACGCAAGTCATGGCATCAGTCCTAGATTCCTCCATTATGGTTAGAGCAGCCATGTGCTAGCAGATATGTTGATTTCTATAACCACCTGTCGCTGGGCCCCTATGTAGACATACACTTGTTATCTCGTAATACATTTAAACCACTAGTTTGCAGTAAACAATACACTAAAGAGATTTCAGAACGAAGCCCTCACTATAGCCTCCAAAGGTGAATGTTTCTTAAGGAAAAATCAAATCCGTCGACAATAGGAAATGTAATAAATAAAAGAGTGCATGCAGACTACAAAATATTATCCCCAATATGAACTCTCATTTGATAAATAATTCGAGGGAGGTGACAACCATGTGGACTTGGGAGGTCTCTGGGCTGTTTATAAATATGGGTGAGTGAGTGAATGAAAATTGTAAATATGGTATGAATGAAATCATTTATCACAATTGCTTTTGCCCAATGAGGCAGATTCTAATGTTATCATAATAAAGTTGTTGTTGTCAATGATGATAAATAATTATTAATAATAGTTCTAATAACACTACTCTTATATTTAACTTCTAATGGTACCTATTATAGGCACGCTCTTTTTAACTATGTTTATACTTGGTTCACACCTCAACCTATTTTGAAATAACAGTAAGGACCTCCAAAGCTGTCTTGTAGGCTGTACCAAAATTTTCAAAAACCCTAACGACGCACTTTCTCCCAAGGCAGACCCGGCCCTGAATAGACCCTGTAGACTGACGCTGACGACTTTGACCCGACAAAGAACCGCCGTTCACACATCACAGCTCCAATATGGCATGTGGACAATTAACGCTCTGTCCCTGCCATATGTGGGGACAATGTGCTGTCATTAGACCGCCGAATGCACTGCGCAGCTTCCTCTTTCATTCTCCCTCATGAGATAATTATTTATTTTATTTTTTCAATGAATAGATATTTGTGTAAAATATCTTAATAATATAAACATGAGTGTTCCTTATACGGAACCTCAGCATACCACTTAAAAAAACAAATGTGGTCGTTTTATTACTATAGCTTAAAATCGACAATTTGACCTTAAACTTAAACTGATTTTGCATAAAATTTGCTTTTAGGCTGAATAAATTGTAAAGCGGTCTAAACCATCGAAAGATACATCGGATATCATTATTGCATTTATCAATATAATATAAATACATCAGTATTTTTAGACAATGGAAACTTGGCAATGTACCTACAAATACATACAAAAGTATATCGTCCGTATATTTAGTTTTTAAACAGCTGGAACCCGTATGTTTTCACCCATATGTCCATCTATACTGGTCCTTGTTAGTTCCCTATTTAAGCTAAATTTATGAAACTTTTATAGAATGGTTTTTGTGATTAATTTAATTACTTCGTATTATAAAAATATATTATGATAAAATTTTCCGTAAAGTTTCGAATTAATAATGGTTGTGTTTTTCAAGCTATAATTAAACAACAAGTCACAAAAATTGTGTGCAAAATTAATTTAAAATTCTGCACTTATGTTTCCAATTATGCCCTAGAAGCTAAACATAAAACCTACCGAACTGAAAATAATTTAGAGTCATTAGTTATTCAATTATTAAGTAAATATTTCCTCAATGATATAATATTCAATCAATGATATAAAATTCATGATTTTTACGACCTAAATAATAATAATAATGTAATAATTATCATCAGTGAGGTAAAATTACAAAAAAAATATAAAACTATCATAACAAAGCATGACACCTCATAGATCATTACTAATGTTTTTTTTAGAATTATTATTTATAATTTTTGAAAAAACTTCTATTTTACTGACACTATTTGTTACAAATCATTTACCTTTTTTGAGCAATCTATGTATTGGTTTTATGAGTCATTTAGGACACGCCATCTTTTACAATAACAAGCTTTAAGTAAACTTACGTCAGTATAGTTGACATTAGAAACCCCACAAGCCAGATGCTGTTAAATCATATTATATTTTTTATAGACTACGATGTGAAATTATATGTATATCATCTTACCAATTCTACCACTGTGTGTTTTACGTTAGGTCAAATAATAATAAATGTTCAGGAACGGAAGTGGCCTCTACGTTTACCGTGGGCTTAGAAATGATACATATACATATGCGAGTAACATAAGAAAAAAAAATTGATAGCTATATTTTGTGTGTCAGAACATACTGAAGAACAGTAGCGAAACCAGTAACTTGTACTGTACTTATGTATTTATCATTATTATTTCGCTTACGATCGTCTCATTAAAGTATTAACATAAAAAATTATTCTTAAAACCCATAAAACATTGTTCAACGATAAAATAAACAAAACTTCATCAACAAAGTGTGCCGTTAGAAAAAGAGCGGGGTTAGGGCAAGGCGACAATTCCAGCCACGGGCACTAACAGAATAAGCAGCCAAACGCATTACCGTTATGGTAGGAGGGATCCAGTTAGAGTAATCTTATATAAAGTAGAGGGATCAAACCGAGGCCGACATGGAGACCAAGGCCTCTGTTCTTGGGGGGGGGGGATAAATTCTTACAGGGCTATTTGGCCTGCTTTTCGTCCCCCCCCCCCTACCCAATCTAAATTATTTCTCAGAGGAAACATATGTCAAAATTAAATAAATTTTCTTGACTAATTGAATTAACCCATTGGATTTTTTAATAAATGTAGTAATGCAGACCAAGAACCTCGTAGCTTTGAAGATCTGAGACCGGCAAGCCACATCCTCCGAGGATGTGACGGAAATCCACCTGAACTCCAAGGTTGTAGTACACATAGTGAAATAGTTTTTATATCGTTTCGAGATAGCTTCGTGCTTTACGAATGGGACTATTCAATGTTAAGCAGTAAACTAGCATCACAATGATTTGCGATGCTCTGAGGCGTAGATAAAGTTATTAATTTAATAGCAGTATCCCAGACAGTGCGGTATTCAAGCAAAAGGCTGACATGGAACCCACACCCGAGGCTAAAAAGACAAGAACGAAACAGACGCTTTGTACAACTTTACAGACTACTTTGAAGGACATCCCATCTCTCAATAGAAATTAAATTACTCCTGAAAAGTCCTGAGAATAGTTAATGCCACTTATAACGTCAGTAACAAAACCCTTTATAACGATCTTAATATACCCTACATTCTTGAACTCATCCTTTCAAAGTTCATGAAATTCCATCGAAACCTATCCAACCACCCTAAAACCCTATCACAGTCATAACACTGGGCCACTCATCCCTATAATCCTCCTCAGAGACTAAAGCGGCAGTGGTCTCGTGACCTATAATGAATAAGTGACAGTGGAAGTCCTGGCAATGGTCAGTCTCACGAATCATACCTGATAAGCCTGCACTGGTTCGTGTCCGGTGACGCGTGGGGACTTCCCAAGACTTCCTCTTTCGCATGCGATGGAGGTCACAACCATGGGGATTTGGGAGGTCTCTGGGGTATGTAATGGAAAATGTAAATACTGTATGAATAAGCAAGTAAATGAAGAATTGTAAATATGGTATGGATGAGAACATTGAATGCAATTACTTATTGCCCAATAAGAGAGAATTTAATTGTATCACAATAAAGATTTTCGAATTTGAGAAATTTATTAGTATGAGTTTAACGTAGAGCTATAAATGTGTACATATTCTTTTCTAAATATATTTATGAAAGTGCTAAATTTACCTACTCTTAATGAGTTCGCTATTTAGCTCTGAATGTAACTAAAGCTTACAGGCCATAAAAAAGCATTTTTCAGGCAAATTGCCTTGGTTGTCTAACAAGGGGAACAACTGTCACTAACAAGGAGAGGGTACGTTCATGGAGTCACCGATTTCAAAGGAATTTTTTTTTTAATGACAGGAGGTCGTAAAGTACTTCACATGTGTCCGAGGGTTCTTGTCAATATGCGCCGTATGAGAGAAAAAAAAAGTTCAAAACCATTTTTTTTAATATTGTTTTTTGTATTTGTTCTGCTTGTTGTTATAAATAATAAATCTGACTCAGCTTTGTTTGTTGCTTTTTACGTAGAATAAGACAAAAATATGACATATTGTATTAAAGTTATAAAAACACAGGAGAGCGTAATAAGAGAGTAATTAAAAAAAAAAAAAATAGGTAAGACTTGTTCTTATACGTTTTTGTCACCCCTGTAAGTACGAATCTTCACACAAATAATTAAAAAAACATTTTTTGTTAACATTTATTGGAGTAGAAATTTTTTTCTATATGTCTTTTATTCAACATATCTCGTCTAAATTTTGTTCAAAAGCTTATTCCATCTCTTCTAGTACACTTTAATAGCGATTAGATTTTATGTCCATAAAGTAAAAAATATCTAAGGATAAAATTTAAAAAAAAAACTCAAAAGTTTTTATTTAGGTCTCCATTGCAAATTTATTTATAGCTTGCTTCATAGCATTGGTAATGCTATCATAGCTCTAGTTCATTATGGATCGGTGGAGTAGTTCTAGAGTTTTCAAACTTACGAACGTTAAGCCTGTTAACAAAAAAAAATATTTATCTGCTAACTATGTAAGCTATGTCTTTACACTTTATTTTACAAACGGGACTGTTGTGGCCACCTCATAATAATGAATAATTAAAAGTTCCCCTCTTCTCGGATCATATTATACCTATCTATGTTTCCATATTTGTTGTTAATAAAGGTCATTACGTCAGTGAGAGTGGGGGAGGGGGAGCTAGTGGGGTTAACAGCCACAAGTGGGGACCCATCCCCACCACGGCTGGGCGCCCTATATAAGCATCGGCATTAGACCGAATCAGCATAACGAACCGGACCGTCACTTGGAACACTTCTCTCTCTCCTCTCTCTCTGTACTGGCGTTTGCTGCTCTACTCAAAACCATGGTCTTCTCATTAAACTACCTCTGCATCTCTCTCTCCTAACCTCGCTATGTTTTAGTCCGGCCTTGTCAGACCCCACACTCTCCTAGCAGGAATCTCTGCCTTCGTTCGCTAAAACTAGCACCTCCTTGGGAGAGACCTCTCCCTCGCGGACGACGGTTGCCGTGGCCCTACAAACTTACTAGTAGCGTCTCCCATGGCAATCCAATCTGCTTTTCTCCGGTTCACACTCGCCTTTGGGATCTGGACAGTTTTCGCCTACCCTTAGACACCGAGGGTTAATTCGTGGTCATTCCTAGACCACATAAACTACCTATAAACCTACCCTGTTCCTCTTCTTCTGAACATAGTACTTTGTTGGGGCACACACCTTCTAAAGATCTTATGGAGTCAGATCAAAACGAATTAGACTGCCCGCCGACTAGGCCGGCAGCCAAGGTGAAAGACCACAGGTCCGCCTGCCTTATCTCTTGTTTGGCGATCGCTAGACGGCGGCTAGTGGTTGTAGTGACCCTAGACCGCGGGCGGGCGTCTCATCCCCGCCTTGGGGACTCACATATCTGAGCCCGACAGGGACAAAGACTGAAAAGGATTTTCAAAGAATGGATTTTTTTTTACGGCCCCATTGGTTTATTGGTTAGAGAATACCAAATATTGTCCAGCATAGTGTCACCGTGACATAACAAGTTCCATTGAAATCGGTGATCCTACGACCTACATAGTCTCACCTTGTATGCTGTACCAAAGGGATAAATTAACTTTTTTTAATTCTACAAAAAGGTATATATTTGTACGTAGCGGACTAATTCAAACCACTAATGATAAGGGTACCTGCCCCATAGTCACCAACGCTCTCTACACGCCTATAATTTTAACCACGAATTCGTAATTGTATTCTTAATTAATTTTTTTTAAGTTCTTAATTGTGTTGCTTATGAACGCTATTGAACATCTTCAAGTTTTTAAACACTATTTGTTAATTTAAAAAAAAAAATTAAATTAGGTTCCAATTGCTACTGGAGAAGCTACAATTCAAATTATCAATAACAATCACTTCTTTGTGAGTTCTGTTTCACCTCCTAATTAGGAATACTTTGATCAACTTTATTACCTTTGCCAAAGCATCCTTATTCACCTCGTCTGGAATTCATCATTTAAATACGAATCGGTTTTCTAAAACGAAGCACAAAAACCCATCCTGACCCTCCAGATATTTCTGTAAAAAATAATCTGACGGAAAAAAGCATCTTTAATCATTAAAGCTTGATATACAACTTAAAGAATATGGAAACGCCCTTTAGTTAATCAAAATAGGGCTAACATTATCCGTACCCTTGGGCGAGGCCTCGGTCCAACGCCTTGATTTCTAAGGTCCACGTACTTATATATTATTCAAAAATAATATGCACTTAAGTTTCTTTTAACTCTGATTAATAACATTTCTTTCAGAATGTCAATGTTTTATTATTATTGTACTTTTTTAAAAGTTCTGCTTTGAAAAATTACTATTTCCTTGTCCAGTATTAATAATTGCTTGTTTATACCTTAGACTCAATTCCCCTTACTCAATATAACAGTAGTTGATTAGAAAAACTTTTGTCTGCCATTAGTTATTATTATATTTATAATAATCAAACAATAAAAAACTTAAAATTAAAATTAAATAGATTATTTCTTCAGTTTTATTCTTTTCTCATTTTACAACGTACAGCTTTAATAAAAATGAGTGGTAGATTGTGTCTAGTTTTGCGTTTTGGTATTTTTTACAGGATTTTGAACAGGATCAAAAATTTGGCATAACTTCTCAGGTGTTAGTTAACATTTTCACTAATAATGATTACTTGATACAGATAACTTTTTATTCTTAAATGCGCGTAGAATGATAATAACAATAATAAATGAAAATTTTAAACAAATAAATTTATACAGAAAAATTATAAAAAATACTATCCTGAAATGAGGGCAGCGGTAAGAAAATACAATAAAATTAAATGAAAGTAACCGTTATGAGTGATTAAAATACGATACATTTCACGTAGTAAAAACATCAATAAATAAACCTAAAAAGCTAAATAATAAAGTATGTATAGGCCAAACGTTAAATACTCTAAAATAATGTGGTACCTCCACGGCCGTTTCCCTGCGACTGGCTGGATTAGTGGGGGTTCGGTGCGGGGGCTCTCTTAATTTTTATTGTGTTTTTAACTATTTATTGTAAGTGTTTTAATTTATTTTGATTTTAAACATGCAAAATGCTCATTTTAATTTAAATTTTATTGTGATTTTAACTATTTACAGATTTTATAATTGGTAGCTGTTAACTTTTTTATTAGTTTAACTTTTAATTTTAATCAACCGGTCTGAATTGTGATTGACAATGTGTTCCAGTCGTGCAATCTGTTTAATGTCTGTTAATCTGTTTATGTGTTCTCATGTCTGACCATGATCAGCACCTGAAGATTGAAGTGTTTGGATTAATATGAATATAATAAAAAAATGTTGTTTTAATCAATTAACAATATTCAATCCATACTGGCAAGTAATCCAAAGAAAACAATATAACTGTAATCCTTATGAAACATAAAGAGGTATTGAAACAATTCTTTTGTAAAATCATTTTAAAATATCTACTTTATTCACATATTCCTTATATCCAATACACAAAACCGACATGATAACCATATCCTAAGTGAAATTAAATTCATTACCGGTCTATGGTGATTTGTTAAATATTGGTAGACTTCCTCCGATCAGTTCTCATGAGTTATAAAGGAAAATACATGTCATGCCTACCAGACATCCAGTACTGGGATGCCGCTTTAGTCCTGGTTGACCTTAGAGTTGTCTGGGGATTTGTTCTTGCTCACTTGAAACCATGAGCCACCAAGTTTAATGTTATTAAAAAATTGTTAATGTTAAACCAAAATCAAGAAAATGGTCCTTTGTATGGGGCTCTAAAGAAAATAATAATTCATTACCAAGGTTATCTGTAGATTCAAGCTCATTAACAGAACGAAGCAGCAGTTGACCATTCGATGCTATTGAGTTATCCTACCGTTGTCTCCTATTTAAGATGTTTTTTTTCCAAAAACATTTTTCATTTTGCCGAGAGTGGATTGTTTTACTGAGGAGGAGCTGTAGTGCCACGTGGACCAAGTGAAACTGAGACGAGCCTCCAATATATGAAACAATGCCTTCAGCTCCCAATAGGAACAAAGGCGTTGAGAAAGCAATTGAAATCAGACCACTTTGGATCATATTGCTCTGAGAGACCCTTTCCTTATATTTATTATTTATTTATGTATATATGTATCATTACTATAAGTTTAATGATTAGTTAGTAAAAATCTCGTTCAAAGTTCCATAGTAACAAAACAGAAAATATAAAGTCAACTAAAAATATGTTAACTATAAGTCAAAAAAAAAATGTTGACAGGATTGTCTCCGTAGCCTAGTTAGCAACGGAGCACATAGCATTGACTTCTTGGGGTTTAATCCCCGACATTTTTCTTTGACGGGGAGGGTTTGGTCGAGGTTAGCTCAGCATCGTATGGATGAACGAATAGTGAACATGGTTACGAAAACTTAATTTTAATATTGAAAGTAGACGTCTATTTATTTTTTCTGGATTCTTACGTGGGACCTCCTGGGCTACGGTCCTGAGTGCATTCCTGCGAACCCTTAATTAATCCTGGACAATTTTTAATCTCCTTAGCTGTTATCGTAAAAACCTTTGAAAAATAATACGTTAGAGTAACACTATTTGAAAGCAGTATTTAATCTATCAAAAATTAGCACGAATTTTTACTTATTGTGGCATAGGTATCAGATATAACGTATGTCGACAGTATAATTACTAGTTGTTGTATGTGATCTCTGGTTTTATAGTTGTCAACCATAAATGGAGGGATGGCGCAATGTGCAGAACGCTTGTCTGAGATCTGTAGGTCCAAGGTACAAATCCCAGCCTTGCCATTATTGTGTTCCAGTTGATAATTATTTAACCGGAGAAATTATATAACATAACTAGGAACTATCAATAAATGTATATTTTATGAAGACTTCTTGGACACAGTTGGATTTTTATCTGATATATCAAGATATCTCCTTATCTAACTTTAAGTATGTTATTTATTAAAAATTACTAATCTCTTGGAAGTTATTAATTATTCAATTAAATGTCAGGTGGTTTCCTGCATAGCTAATAAGGTTCGAGGACTTGTGTGAATATTTCTCGGAAGGTGATCAGTCATGTACGCAGGATGTACCCAAGCGATGGAGAAGAATTTAAAACTTCAGTTCCTCTACCATCCGTCAACCTCTGCCGCTTTGCCGCTTGAATTAGCTAATTCATAATCAGTGGCGTCTATCGCGGCTTCACTGGCGAAGTGACAGCACATAGACACCCAGAGGTTTTTTCTTCAACCTACCAAAGATTTATAAATGACAACAGTGGAATAGTTATAAGGAAAAAAAATATTGGGTTAAAATTGAATGTGCGTACGAGCCAGATCACCAAAGACCCCGTTTCACCTATGCAGGTATAAAGAAAGCAATCGCATAGTTTTGTGGTCATAACTTGCACTGTTCAAAAATACATGACACGATAAGGGCTGCTAAAATCAATAGCCCACCATTGTCACAACGCACTATTTTTTCAGGACGTCGAGATCAATAATATATAATTTTTTCTATTACAAAATAATTAATAAATGGCCCTCTAATCAATGAGAATGCCTGCATGTAAAACCTAAAGAGCACATCTTAGGCTTTAAAACAAAACAAAACGAGTTGTCTTTTATTTTGTTGCTTACAAGGACCTTGGGCATTAAATCCTTACTAAAAATCAAAGAAAATTATTATTTCAGTACCAAGCAACTATCATAATAATGACGTTCAATCATTAATCTTCATGAAGATATATTATGTGTTCTTATTATAAAATAGGGCCTTCGGGTAAAATATTATTACTCCAGCTTGAATAGTCGACTCAATCCAGAAAAGTTAGAAAGAAATGAAGAAATCATAATATGGTTTTAAAAATACTAACACAATTTTAAAAATCTGGAAAACGTATTGAGAGATATGGAATTAATATAATATGCAAATTATTCAAGTATTTAAAAGAAACAAACTTATGAGAGGAAAATCTTGACATTTGATTATTATATAGTATTATTATAATATATGTAACCAAAAATATACTATGTTATGCAGGTTTAAGTGGTTTTCATTGTTATTTTTTAATTCGATTTTGGCAGTCTAGATTATATTCAAAACCAGTGCGTTCCTAGTAAATCTTAGTAATGGTGTATCTTATACATTGATCCGATTCGGACTTACGCTGTGTGGATCAACCTTCCAATGATGCGCACACAGAATATAAACAATTCAGTGAAACATTCTTTAAAATGATTCCACTGTATTACTGTTTGAACCAGAAACTGTGCACTAACTTTCGATTACCTACTTACACGAGGAAACCAAACTAAAATACTTCTTACTCCATAGCAGACTACATGGGAACTCTCCTAGGAAATCCTCATTGGAGGTAGAGGTTCATTATGAGATGGACGTGAGAGCCGCCCATAGACTTGATTGCACACATCTGCTCGAAACATCGAACAATGACGTACCCGACGTACGTACGAACTGACAGTTTGGCTACCGTTGTGGGACTGTTAAAATAGATATTAATGTTTCTTTATAGCCTTTATTCAAAGCTATTTAACAACAAATTATTAAATCGTCATTAAATATCTATTTATATCATAAATAAAAAAATATACATGTCTAAAATATTGACGAAAAACCTGTTAATACAACGGAACTTCTAAATAGAAACATCTATTTTTCACACATTGAAACATTCAATTTATATAAGTAATTCCAAAAATTATAAATAAGTTTTAAACCGCCAAAATTGAATTTTTAGCGCAATATTTAGCAATCCTTCCAGATTATTTTTTTTGACTAATAATTATTAATAAATATAAATATTTAAAAATACTTTTGAGATGGGGCCGACTCCGCCTCCTCCTTCGCACGCGAGGGAGGTGAGAACCATGTGGACTCGGGAGGTCTCTGAGCTGTTTGTAAAACCTGTATGAATGAGCGAGTGAATGAAAATTGTAAATATGGTATGAATAAGATCATTTATCATAATTACTTATTGCCCAATGAGGCAGATTGTAATATTATCATAATAAAGTTGTTGTACTACCGAAAATATTTAGCCAAACGCTGCGCTAATATTTTCTGGCATGGAAATAATCAGATCCATCCTTGCACTCCCCGAAGCTAAACTAGCTTTGAGCTTTTAAAGGCACCACTTTAAAAATTTGATTTTTATAGAGAGAAAACTTCTTTTTAATTCAATGCCATGTGGTATTTCCCTGGTGCACATATTATTGCGTGGGTTTTTTTTTTATATTAGTAGTATTATAGTTTCATACTTTCAATAGAAAAGTGACACTTGTGCTCTAAACATTGATCTTTTTTGTATATCTTTCATTATAAGTTTAGCTGGACAACTCCAGTTAGGGAATCAAATGTTAAACCAAAAATGAAAAGATTAGAATATTAACTAACTCAGGACTAATCAAGACGTCAGCCTCGCCATGGAACATCTCTTCTAGAGAATTTGTCACGGATTTAATTTATTTTAAAACTAATATTTATTTAAATATCATAAGCATAGCTTTTTTGATTTGTATTATGTCAAAGATTAATTGTTTTCGAGCCTTACAAGGAGAAGGTACCTAACAGGCAATTGTCTCTCTGTTTGTATATTCTATGATAGCAGCCGTAAAATTTATGCAGTGCTATCTGAAATTCTAAAGCCATATTCCACAACATTCCGAGTTAATAATTTTTGGAAAAGTTATAATATTGGGAAGTAAGTTAGAAAAAATTAAATGTGAAAAATGTAGGTCCCACATCGATCAAAAACCTTCTTCGGTCTAAAATCCATTTAGTGCGGTTCTATATCACATATAAAAGGATTCTGTATTCTTCTTCTCTCAAGAATACTATCTTCTATTTTGTCCTGAAATTAGAGGACTCCTGGAAAAAACGTGCCTTCCTGACTATTTCCCAGATGATTGTTACCTATTTATTGACAGCTCAAAGCGAAGTATAAAGTGCGCCTTAATAAACAGAGTTCAATACCAATTTCTTCACTCAACGAAAATGAAAAAAGAATATAACACCATAACGTCAATGGGTGATTTTTATGAACTTAAAATGGTAAACTTTCTCCTTGGACAGCAAAGTGGCCAACCCAAACATCCTTGCTTCTTGTGCCTCTCGGATAGCAGAGACAAAACACACCACTGGGTTAGAAAACAGTGACCTAAGAGATCAAACATGGTCGTTGGGGGAAATACATCAATAACGACCCCTTAATTGAACATTGAAAATCATCTTTCCTCCACTGCACATATAGCTGGGTTTTAAGATGCAGTTTGTTGATAAGAACGGATCTTGATTTGCATATAATATGGGATAATATAGGCTAAAATGTCTCACTTGAGTACGGAAAAAATTAAAGCAACAATATTTGACGGCCCACAAATAAGACAACTCGTAGAGGATCCTGTCTTCGTAAATTGACGAATCAGGCTGAGCTTGGACTTCATTTGCTGCAAACTGTTTGGGCAAACGCAAAGCTTAAAACTTGATGCTTAACAGTTTTAAATCCCTTGTGTGTAACCTGAGTATTAAGGTGCGCTATTTTCACAGCAACTTAGACAGTTTTCCTGATAATTTAGTAGATACCAGTGAGAATAAAATTTAACCAGAATATTCAAACTATAGATCCCCGCTACCAAGGGAGATGGGATACGCACATGATGGTATATTACTGCTGGAGTTTAGACAGAGACTGTTTCAAAATGCATTCATGAATGTCATGGAAAAGAAGCTGCCGAAGTGTTCATTGATTAGTTGGTTTCATCGATGATTTTTTTCCTCTATCTTTGTCTAATATAATGATAAAAATTCCAAGTTTAGATTTTTTATTTGAATCATGTATTCAACTTAAAATAGTTTAACGCATATTTCAATAATATGTTACACCTTAGAAATTTGAGCTCAGCCAAAATCTTATCCCATTTTTTGAATTCAGGGCATCTAATTCACATGAAATCAGCACCAAAACACCTGATGGCCTGTGTTATTATTAAATTAATCAGCTATGTTAAACGTAATAGTGAAACTGTCAAACTTTTCTAATTATTTGCTTTTCTTGTATACTTTCCTGGGAGCTCCTATATCATCACACAATGTATAGGAAGTAATGGTTTTAACATTTACAAGCCAACGATCAGCTTTGTGACTATGAGAAACTTCACCAGTTTATTCATAATCTCCATCATCATCGGTCGATATTTTGGCGATTTTCGAGAATATTTTACATTTGTACTAGTAATTTGAAAACGTTCTCCAGTGAAGCAAAGTATGTCACAAATCCACAACTCCTATTTTCCATTAAATCGACACAATTATAACAAATGGATGACCTCGACAAAAGATAACCGTCAAAAGGAGACAGCTCTCGCTATGTAGAAGTTGTAATACTTGATATACTTTGATGAAGTTTATGAACTTGGATATATCAACTCGATTTCATTGAAAGTAATGATTCGGGCATGTTTGATTTTGGCATTGCACTGACGATTTTATTTTATGTTGATGTATTAGATATTATTTCCAGTGGATATATTCTGCCTTGATCGGCAGTAAAACTGAGATGGTGTTATGCTAGCGGAATAAGCGAGAAAAGGACGATGTTTATTAGGTGGCCACCTGAGAGACCTGAAAAAGACTCCATTCCCACACTCGTGCCACTACCACTTGGAGGTGTCCTGCTTGTCCAATGGCGCCTTTTATAACCAATTTCCTTGGGTCCCTCTTCGGCCGTTACCGTTCCCATAGTTTATTCCTTCCCTGCTCCTCGGCTATATTTGCCACAGACGCTGTAGCCCAAATCAAAGTGAAATAGGTACGATAAAACATGCTACGTACTGTTTTATTCATGCGAACGCATCATCTGGAGAGCTATAAAATGTAGTAAAAAGGTATATTAAATGAAAAAAATAAACATTCCCGGATAAAAATCAAGTAATTATTCTGTTTTCTTAATTTTGATTTGTCTCTTTTGAATTTCACTTCACAAATAAATGCCATAAAAAAAAAAAATTATAATTCAAGTCAAATGGGTTTTATCGAAAAAAATTGTGAATACGTTTTCGATTACTTTTATCTTGGGGAGGGTGATGACGGTGGTCCACTCCGGGCTGTTCGTATTTTTTGATCTTCATTTATTATTATTTAAAAATTTTTAAAATAAATTATATAATAATGTTGTAATTAACATAATCAATGATTATTATAAGTATGCAAATAAATTCTTAATCAGGAAAAAAAGAAATTATGTGCAGCATAAATTTGGAATTGGTGATGGCCTAAAGATACGTTTCCTGTTGGAAAAAATAGAAGTGATTTTTAAAGGGACCTTATACTTGCGCTTACAATTTGTAATTATTTTTACGAAATTGCATACGAAAGAAATACATTTTTTAATTTACGTTCAGTAATTGTTTATGGCCACTCTTAATTTTTATGGACATAAAAAGGGTGGCAAATTCTAAATCGACCAGGAGGCAAAAGCTTTAGGCACGCAACTAATTAAAGTCCACAAGATCCCCAGTATATAGTATACACTAACACCGAAATATTTAAGTTTTTTGAAATAAGTTAAAGAAGTGGTTGTTTTTTTTTCAGATTTCATATTTTTTGGGCGTCAATTTCCATTGTAGCTGGAATGCCGTGAATTGCAATTACGGAACAAGCAAACTGGAGACCAACCCGTACCTATACGTAGATATATTTTCTGGGCCGAGAAGAGCGGAACTTCGTTCATTTATTCGTGGTGAAGAAGTTGACACTACAGCTCACAACTCGGCTTTGTAACTAGTAGGGATATTGGATAGTAAACAAGCATACTGCTATAAAATGAAGCTCAACAGACCCCTGCAACCGATTCAAGTGAATTAATATACATATAAATTTTGCAAGTTGTAGGGATGATACTGCCGTTTGCCACCCTTTCTAAAAAAACTAATTGTCTGGTTAATTTTCTTAAGTATCTCATTGTTTTAAGTTTATTTTAGTTATATATAATAAACAGGTATATTCCAATATACAATAGTATGTCTAAATAATACTATTATTATATAATTAAAGCAGTGGTTTACGCCCTTCAGGAACCCTCCTTTAATATAAAAGCTATTGTAAGCACAAATGAAAAATCAAAAAACTAAACAGCAGTTGTACCAACTTCCGAGGAACATAAAACTAAAGTTATTATTCATCGTAAGTATATTCATGCGCCCTGGAAACCCCATGTCTACAAACAACTTCGGGCAGTTAGAATAAACTTCGTATAGAGCATAATAACTCTTTAAGGTGGCATGGGCTCATTTATAAAATTATAATAATCAAGCCTGTTGGAATACGAGTATATTATTAAATGTAATATTATCGCCACCACCATGCATTGAGAACAACTATATTTATCATTGGGTTGTTCATAAATATTATTTTAATGTTCCACATAGGCATAAAACAATACCTGATTAATTACTGGAAGTATCGGGTTCGTACAATCAGTAATGTTCTGTCAAGCGGACGCAATGACCCAGTCCCACGTAACCTGACGCCTGCCGACCGGTCGCGATCCAATAATTCCAAGACGAATGGCGTTCCAGGAAACGTTTCCCTAACAGTCTTTCTTTAATTTGTATTGTATCATTAGTCCTATCCTAGACTTGAATGTAGGCCAGCCGGTCACCCGGGATTCCCTCTGCACAAGGTCGAGGTGGTACTCGGGAATGATAAATTCTCTGAAAAGCTTGAGTTGCAGACGCGAATGGAATTCAATGTATAGCAGAACGACTCAGAAAGGGTCCAAAGTAACTAAAACCTACTAATGTTAAAAATTGCAAAAAAATCAGGTGATTCTGAGCAACTAAAATGGAACTTGGGTTGCAAAATAGTTGCAATTACATCTTTGATGACAGTTTTAATGACTTCGTGTAATTATATTACATTAAAGTCACAATATGTGATGCATATTATCCAATCGGGAGATTGAATTTGAAATGCTACTTAAAATGATTAAAAGATATTGAATATTTAATTTATAACTAATTGATTATAAATAAAGGGTAGGCTAACGTTTCATGGGGATGCTTTTATTTTTAGTTTCAGGGAGTTTGGAACTTAACTCATGTTTATAAAGAGATCTATGGTTGAGTTAAAACATCGAACACATTCATAATAAGATAATTGATTAATTTTATTATTATAGTTATACAATACGAATCAAAAATTGCATGTTGTTAATCAGGATGTGAAGATTTTGAATTGGACTCCTTTACTTAAGATCCTAACCTACTTGTTTTTTGTGGAGATAGCAGAATTTTTTTATACCTTCACATCATTAAACATAACCTCCGTGTAAAATGATGGTATGTCTCTAAGTCGAAGAAGGTACCCGCTGAGACTAGAACCGAAATATTTACGCGTGAATCACGAAAATGATGTTTGATTGCGTTCGTAGCCGCTCACGAAAAGAAAGAGTCGTGAAGCGTTAAATGATTTGGCATTTGACAAAAATTGTAAAATTAATTTTAATCTAATTAATTTCCTTTATCCGTTTTAAGTGTAGCAATGCTTCTCACTTTCGTTGCTCACGCTCGGTAGGAACCTAACTTTATGGATACAAATATAAAAGCTATTATACAGTAACCACAAACGCTTACTCGGGGGGAAAAAAAAAAAGAGGCTGATTAGCAAAAAAAACCTTATTAAAGCAGTTGTATCAACTTCCGAGGAACATAGGAATAAAGTTATTATTCCTCACAATATTTTCATTGCGTCCTGGAAACCCCTCTCTACAAACAGCTTCAGGTAATTATAAACTGCCTAAAACACGTGCTAGGTGAAAAGGTAACAAATTCATGTTGATTTTGCTAATAGAAATTCAAATTAAACGTGGAAAAATGGTTTTTTTTTCAAGATAACTTAGCTTTATGGCTAATTACGTTTCAGAATCTAAGTTTATGGGCTCTAAAAATACAGCATTTTGTTGAAATTGATTTATACAATCTTTTTATGAAATAAATTTTTAAATTTACTTAGTACTCAATGAATTCAATGACAGTAGTATTGTTTGGTTGAATTGAGTGGGTTCGGTCCCACGTAATTAATTAAATTTATATGATTTTAGGAACCATTTGCAGCTTGGCATGAAAGCATAATTTTTTATGAAGCAGATATTCCGAATGAGTGGGTTTAATTTCCCTAATACTGTTACACAAACAAGCGAAACATCCAATAATGTATCATGTACATCATTATACTATCAGCAGAAAACAGACTTGCTATAAAATGTAGCCAATTAATATAATTTTTGTTTTAATTAATATTAGGCTTCATTATGTAATGCTTATAGTAATAAATTAATCGAAGAAATATTGTGTGTGATGATACTTACAAAATCCACATAATACTATAATAGTATTATATATACATAATAGTATTATCATCTATAATACAATTTACATATATGTCTGCAATTGAAGACTGCTTTCTATATAGAATGTATCATTAAGAAAAAATAAATATTTTATTCTTTATGCAACTGTTGAACTATGGAAGAAGGTGTAGTTAATTTTGATGTTCGTAAACGTTACCTTTGTTACTCGCCAATGCAATGGGAGTCAAAATGTATACGAAGAAATCACAGTGCTCTTCCATGGATGGCCCAGGAGCAATAAATTCAGAGATAATTCTTCGGAGGTGCTAGAAGTTATTGCTTTTCTTGAGTTTTATAGACGCAGATACCAACCCCTCGACCCTTAACGAGGTCTAAAAATAGGGTCTGTTTTCCGAGATGTTGGAAATTGAGAGTCGGATATATCGTTACCAGGGCCTCGGCCCACACAGCAACCACATAAGGGTATCATCCTGCCGGCTTATTGGACCGCGAACCCTTGGCGTATCGGAAAACACTTTCATTTAGTCACCCTTAAATATTCCAACTGTAGCATTATACAAACTATTGGTACATTCACCCCAAGAATGTCTGGTAAGTATAGAGTTCATTCATTCAGCCAAAGCAATGTGACTAGCCTCACCCCACCCCCCATCCTTCCCAGTTCTTTATATACAGACCAAAATATGTTCACATAAAGGATTGTAACGTATTATTATAACTAAATGTTTTTATTTAAAAAAATTACAATCTACCCTATTTTTTAGTAATGAATTTTTTTCATTGATCTCAATCATATCATACTTGCAGTTCAACATTTACACTATATATACAAATACACAGTTTCGGGACCACCCACCCCATGATTATAATACCCTTAGCGCAATTAGAAAGAGGAAGCTGAGGCTTGGGAAATCCCCCCGCTCCTCTTTCAGCTGCGTCACCCTAACGAGCCAGTGAAGGCTGGCCAAGATTGCGTGAACCACAGACGCTCAGGGCATGATTAGAGACACTTACTAATGCCAGAACTCTCATTGTTATGAAGAAAGATGTGCTCAGGAATTGAGATGATTCGAAAAGTTTTGGTGAAATGTCGTGAACTTTGAAGGGCTGAGATGTTACGTATTAAAGCTTCATTTACAAAATCTTTAACGATAAGGGACATGCATAACTAAAATGTAAATAGGACCTAAACTAAGAACTGAAAGATCACAAGACTAAGAGGAAATATATGTATATTCATTACATATGTACATATATATGTGTACATAGTGAAATTCATTTATATCATGTCTCGTTGTATCCTGAAGGCTGTAGAATAATAGACAAGCTATATAAAAAATTAGCGATGCCTTGATGTTTAAATACGAAATTAATATTTTGGAAAAAGCTCAATTAGAAAATGTATTAGCACATACCAACATTCTTGTAAAATTTGTGTATGAATCCACCTGAAGGTTATCTTGGAGCGTTTATAAATCAAAATATCTCATCAGATCCAATACAGATTCATCAGATGAATGATTACTTTCATTCATATTAACTTGCTTAAGTCTGAAATTCGCCATGAAAAATTGTTACTATCGAGTAAACTGTAACAGAAGAAGGCATCTCAATTTGTATTGTTTTGTAGCAACAAATTTTAGCAAAGAAATATTGTACATAATATATCAACTAGAAAGAAGATCAATAAAGAAATTCATTTTATTTCAAAAGGCATCTAGAAGTTAATCTTTTAGTTGAAGTTTTCCTACATATACATAATTGGATATTTAAATTTTAGTTTTATCTTTTGATTTGTAGTTGCAACTATATGTAACATAAACCAAAATAAAGTATTCTAATATTAAAAAATAAATAAAATTTTTGAAAGAATGGGAAAATGGAAGTGGATCTAGTTTGTCTTCATTAAATTGTCTTAAGAAAGAGGATCGTAATTCAAATGAATATTAAGCACATCAGTATAGCCATTGGAAGAATAACCAGTTTTCGTCAATGAATATTTTTGATTAATCAACCATATTTCTATGCATTATTTTTTTTTATGTTCATTAATATATACAAATAAATTTTTATTTTATTTATTTGTTATCATGGTATTTCAGGAGCCGGACTGAGCTGTTCGCTGGGGTGAGGTCATGTCCCCCCGTGATCATGTCACAACGCCCACTCTCGCTCTCTCGGAACAACATCATCAACCTTCAGGTAACATCAAATTTATATCATATCTATTTTTTATTTATTGCATAACATTCTTATGAGGAAAAACTTCTATGTAAATAACCTAAAGCTTTAATAATTCATTTTTTAAAATATATATGCATTCGTAAACAGGATTTGATGCGAACATTGGTCCTTGAGTATGCATCGACATAAATAATAGAAGAAAGTACACAAATATGTCATGAAAGGGTGGCACTTATGTTACCAAGAACAAGTTAATAACGAAAAAAATTCTTTTACAACAATATAGTAGAATATATGCAGAGTTTACGAATTTTACCAATACCTACCAATACCAACCATAATCTACCTTGACCAACCAATACCTATGTATATAACGTAAAGAAAATCATAAAGGTCTCGCTGAGTTATGATAAGGCATGAGACTTAGACCCAGTGAGTGGTGAAATTTAGGCCAACAGAGCACTCCCGTGGGGAGAGATTGTAAGAATAGCTGTAAACAAGATTTTTATTTTAGCATCCCCTTCCGACAGGAGTGATCATACCATGGTCGACCATGTGCCCCACCGACCGATAACTGTGACCTCATTCTCACAGCAATATCGGCTGGTCAGTATAAGATATTGAGACGGTGTCGTGAGCTTCATGCTTACAAACTATAATTAAACCATAGTTAATAGTTTCCATAGGCAGTTTATCGGTTGGTACACAGTTAGTTTATAGACAGTGCATAGTACATATGCCTTGTTTGGGATAGAATTTGGAAAACTAACGCGTATGGATTGCCTCATCAAGTCTAGCTTGCAATAGTTACCTAGTTAATTTAAATAGTTGTTAGACAATAAGGAATTGGAATAATAGTGACACTTGCTTGTGAACCATTAAAGAAAACTGCTCCGAAGCAGAAGGGGAAGATTGTTTGGTGTGCTCATGGTTTAGGGAAGTGATTACTCTATGATGATACGACTTGCAAATTAATAAATAACAAGAATAAAATACAAGTTGTATCAAGGTTTTATTTATCAAGTCAAAGTACTTTTCCTTGACAATTTAAAGACAGACGGATACAATTAACAGAATAACATGGTGATGTCCATTTTTAAGGGTTTCGTCGCTGCTTTTTAAAAACAGAACTACTTTTTGATAATTTCAAGCGAAAGGAAAATATAATGGCGGAATTGGGACTTGAACCCGGGACCTACCCAATATTGGGTGCTCTACCAACGGTACTTTGACGAGATGGCTGCTAAAATCTCTACTTGCCTAGACACGCGCAATAACTGTGTACATCCCAACATCACCCTCGATACTTAAATAAACAACGGAGCTGAGCTACCTTGGAATCCGTTAATTTAAACTTGCCTAGAGCTAGTTTCCCTGCGTTTTAGAATTACAGTACAACCTCGATTATCCGTTGTTTTTTTTTGGGGGGGGGGGGGGTGAATCAAAGTTTTTTTGTCAGATCGGTTTTTAAAGAAATTTGTTCCATATCTCCGTGAATATAAGTGCGGACTTGCTCACTAGTTAGTGCTTACTACGAGTTTTCGTCTACCATCTGCCACCTAACGTAGCATAATTAATTAAGCCAATGAAGGTGTGCTAGCCAGTTTAAAAAGGAAGTACAGAAAGGCTTTTCTTCGTTTTATTATTCAAGAAAACTGTGCGAAATCCACGAAGGATGTCTTGAAAGTGTGGAAGAAAGAAGGTTCGATTTTCACTGTTTGTAAAGCATGGGACAGATTTCCTACAAAAACCACATAACCGGCATGGAGAAATTTTCAGAAGTCGTTGAGGAAGTTCAATAGAAAATTCCACAATACGACGATGAACAAAAAGACATTAAAACATGGCTTGAGACAGTGACAGAAATAATTTTAGATTTCAATGATCTAGAGAAAGACGAAATAGTAAAGTGACGAGAATGGTAAAGGGTACAAAATGCTCTCTGTTGACATTCGTGTGCGAAGTACTGCCCAAAGCGAAATTTGCAATTGGGCAGGTTCATTCGATTCGACTATAGAAAAAGTGACTGATCAAGCACTAGTGAACGTTTACCAGGTTATCACATATTTCGAATATTGTATATCTAATGAGAATAATGATGAATAAAAACCAAAAAAGTGAGACTAAAACAACATGCCCTAATTGAGTTACTTATGTATTTATTTTTTCCTATTTGAATGCACATATGTATTTTTTGAAAATAAAAATATAATTCTTATGATTTTCTGTTTATTTACATCAAAATTAGTAAGCAAGTTAAAATCAACGAAAGTAATCATTCATCCAATGAATCTGATGTGAAGTTTAGATTTATAAACGCTCCAAGATAACCTTCGAGATGGATTTATATACAAACTTTACAAGAATAATGCATGATGATCTGAGATATTTACTATCACTTTATATTGTCACTTAAAATGCCACTAATAGTGGAGGCCATAACACAGCAGTAAGTGACCATAGAAACCCTCATTTTATCACTTGGGTGCTGTCTTTTTTGTCCGTTCCGGTCTTAGTGAGTCCTTTGTTCAAACTAAACACATGAAATTTTACGTAGAAATTCTCATATAGAAATCACAAAGGCCCTAAAATTACAGCCATTAAATAAGACCTAGGGCTAATTAGCTGCTAATTATGATGTGGTCTGGAGTAGGGTAACAAATTATCGACCTAATTAACAAGATATTATTTTGTGATTACAAAAAGTCATGAAAATTCGTGTTTATTTTTAGTGGCATCGTATTTTGCATGGTACTTATTAGGTCTGCGAAAGAGATTAGCCCATCGGTATCAGGGCTGTAGACCTCTTCATAGCATGATAGTCCTCTTTCTCCAATCTTTAATTCCCTTCGTTATATTATTGCGTTGGCGTGTTATGAGGAACATGTTACGCGGACACACCTCATGGGCAGGTATTTCAGTCCCTCAGAGTAGTCCATCTGCTCCAGGAACATCACGGAGGAGTCCGAATTAATAGCTGCAATTGAGCTTTGAGCCAGGGATTTTGTTTGTAGAAAAAGAAAGGAATACTTTTTTATAATTTATTGTAATTATTTTTGCTTAAAACTGTAATGCTTTAAGGAGGCAAGCATTTCACACCACATAATTGTACAAAACTGGAGGCTTATTGGCATATCAGCTTATTCTCTACAAAATTCCACTTAATTAAAGCTTACAAAACAACAATTTTTCCTAAACGTGGAGAATCTGTAGTCCAATGGGAGACTGATAAAAAGAATCACGAATAATCCATGATTAGCAGAACTTAGCGTAATTTAGTCGTATGCAAATCCCCTTTAAATGGTTTTTACGAAGACAATTTTAACTTTTATCTAAACTGCCACGAAATCACTTAACCTATACATTTTTTTTAATTATCGCTTCCTATTTAACAAAAACGTGACAACGTTGAAACGCCCCCCCCCCCCTACAAAATTCACTCCTCCCCTAATCAGAACTGGACCATAGTCCAAATAAACTTTTCCGTTGGAGTTGAGGTCTGCTATTCAACATCCTAAAGTTTCGGGCATCATTTACGTTACACTCTGTATACACAATGTACTTAGTTAATCTAGCTTAATAAGATAGGATGAACTAGTTATGACCAATCCCCAAGTACAAAACAACGCGGCCCGCCATACTCCAACTAAGCTAGGATGTAGCTAAAGCTAGCCAACTTGTGACTCGCTAAGTGAGTTTAAGCGTTAGAAAGTCGGCATTACAAGGGTGAAGTGTGTGCACGGAGAATCGACAATTAACTGGCCGCCGCTTCGAGTGCGGAACCTTGCTTCTAAAGCCTTATCTGTGCTTTCCTTTTTTTTTTTGCCTGTTCCTTCCTTTTTCCATTGTTTCTTTTTTTTTTTTTTTTTTGCAGGATTTTTTTGTCTGCAAATTTTCTTCCTTAACAAGAAATTCCACTGCTAAAGTTGTACTCGTGCTTCGGTACGTTGCACGTTGCTTCCATATACTTGACTTCTGAGTAAAAATATTTTTATGTTTCGTGTAATGTTTCTTACGTAAAATTTACATTAATGATTTTTTGATTAACATTGATTGATTCTCAACAAATATATATATATAGCAGTTAATTTTTTTTAACAATTAGAGAGTACCTATTCCTTTTTAATCATAATCATACATCCTTTTTGAATTTTAAATACAATTGAATTCTTTTGATTAATACTCACACAAACATGATTTTATGATAAAAAATGGTTTAGTAAATTAATAGATCTAAAACTAGGCAACTAAAAGGATCACAAATAACAAGAAATTGATAATTAAAGTTATGAATCTCATTGTGAAAATGTGAATTTACTGTATGTAGAAATCAATAACGGTAGTCAATAAAGGTAAAAACTTGAGCCAACTTTAATCTTGAGTAAAAAAGGTTACTCTTACTAATATTGTTTGATATCATCTAATAAATGAATGAAATTCATTTTAAAAAATAATATACATAAAGATTGTATTTTCTCTAACCTTTCTCAAGAATGCGTTTTCTCAGTGATTCCAATTTTACACAATACTTCCTTGAAATAGGGATCTGTTAAGAGGACCAGCCTTTACAATAAAATACAGTAACGTGGAGGTATGATAATGGGTGTCCTTTTGTGTTTTATCGTGAAGTACTCTTCGCTGGTTGTTATTTTGTTTTTTAGTTGTGAATCAATTTATTAATATGAAAACATAATTGAGTCTTAATGAATACTTTTTAAAACTTATTAAGTTTTCAAAAAGTTGGCAATTTAGTTATGACCATGGATTTAATTCGATGATTAAATCATTCAAAAGTTTGTGTAAATGTATACATTTATGATTTATTTGGTTTGTTCTTATGAACTTCAGGCCAGAAGAGGGAGCTCTCTAAAATAAAAGCAAACGTTTAAATGTTTTTCGTTTAGAATAGAAGCTGACAATTATTGAGCAAACCTCCCAGGCGTAATGCCATTAATTTTATTTTTTATGTTTGAACAAGTATTTTTATTCACCTGCACGCATATTTTTTTGTTTTGTAAAAAATCTAATTATTTATTTTTTGTTTGGGAGCTTTCGGCAACGACGGACAAGGCGAACTCGCCGCTTTAATCCGCGTCACTTAACACCTCCCGAAGTTTACTTTTTATATCCGTGCCGTCCCAAAAGAGGCGACCTGAAGGCACCAGAAGAGAACGGATTCCAGATGGAGGTCCGTGCTCGCATTCTTCTGCCTTTGATCCGCCGCTGCCGACAGCACTCGACCGCCAAGTGGATCATCCATCCAGTAGCGCTCTGATGCGCTCGGTTGCCGATGACGCTCATCCATCATCGGTTTGGCAATCTGTCAGAGGTCGGTCACTCAGCAAACATTTGCTCCCTTTTGCCCAATAGCCTTTTCTTAGCCTTCGTAGCCTTGATGACTGAATCGATCTGAATTGTCGAACCAGTACTTCACTGCATTCTGGACAACGAAGATTACCTTTTGGTTTAGATAGAAGAAGGAAAAGTATGAGAATTGAAATTAAACAAGTGAAAATCTTTAGAAGGTACTACGGTTTATATTTGGGTAGTTCAAGCTCTCCCAACTATTTTTTTATGGACAAAAGATCTATAAACAACATTTCACCTATTCAGGAATGATAAGGACTACAATTTAAAACTAAATCCATAAAAAATTACATTTTAGAACCATATGTATTTTATACGTTTAAAATTAACATAATTCAAGCAATAGAATGTAGTGAGACTTACTTAGAAGGATTTCCTGAATAAAAAAATTGAAAAAACAAACAAAAGAATATAACAATAAACCTGGGAACGTTAATGTATATTTGGAGACATATTGACATATTTTTGTAGGTACCAAATTTGTAACTTTACTGCAAAAACATATTAAAATGTATAATATGACAATTTATTAAATGCAAACGAATGTAATTTAAACAAAAAACCCTTAATCTGATGTTTATAAAGTAAACAAGTCATTACTGTATTGGGGGGGGGTCCGTTTTGTTGTTTTACGTGGCTAAAAAATCTCATTTCATATTTAAATCATTTTTGATTAAAAAAAAAAAAGAGGGCTACTGATTTATTTTATAGGAAATTTATGATGGTATCAAAAAAAGTTATTCAAAGGAAACCTACTGTATTTTTGATAAGGAATGCCCTATAGTTTTTTCATGAGCATTTAAATATTATTTAGAAATGTCAACACAACGGTTGGACTATTCAGATCGATAGATTGCTATGATTCTATAATTATATTACGTGGCTATATAATAAGGTGGTATACAAATTGAATTAATTTTTGGTATGATAAAAAAACAAGTGCTAATGATACCTGACGCTAGGCATACGTTTAAATTCCATGCTCTTAAATAGCAATAAATCCGTGGGATTAGATTTTAGTCGATTTGGCTAAGGTTGATGATAACATTATGTTTATGTACCCGATGTTTGTTTGTTATCAAACTTATTTATAGACGACCTAACATCCGGCATTATCATATGTGCCCGCGTAAGGTCCTTCAAAGTACTCTACCTAGAGATAATTCGCTCCGTGTCTTATTGTTATTAAGGACAGAAGTTATCAAGGAACCTTAACTTTGGTCTTAGTGAGCAACTTTTTCTATACAGGCGCTTCTTAAACACAAGCATTGGACCATTTTATGTGGCATGCTGTATTGACTCATAGTCGCATAGTCCACAGTCTTTTAACCCTGTGTTATTTTGTAGCGTTAACCTAAAGTTGGATTACCAGAAGGAATTCCTTAGTTAAAACGGTGCCAATTTTCAACTTTGTTAAGTGCACCTTGCTTTTTAAGTTAATGGTATAATCTACATCATAAAAATTGAATGCCTTAGTTTCACCTTGTTTTTATTAGTATTAAGTTTTTTTTTTATCGATATGATAACTAGTAATTGTGTAAATTCGTAATAAAGAAAATTTAAATAATAGGTAAGAGAATAGCTGGTAGAGAATAGGTTGGATGGCCAAATCGTCTTGGGCTTATAGACCGTTATGTTTTTTTTTTTCATTTAGTCTTGATTTTCTTTTGTAGATTATTGTATGAAAAATATATTTATTTTTTTAAATCTTTTTTATTTTTATTGTGCTAAAATTACAATCTGTCTTATTAGGCAATAATTAATTGTGGTAAATGTTCTCATTCATACCATATTTACGTATGAAAAATCTAAAACCGATATCAGCAGTTTTGATAACTTATTGGCTAGATGATTTGAAATATTTCTTTGAGTAGCCTTCTGTAAACCGCAAATATCGAGGTCTTACTGTAGAACTGTACACAATCATATGATTTGTATTGCTAGTCCTGTCGGGGGCGATAAACTCGAAAATCAATCAGATATGAAATATGATGGGCATGTGCTCTGTTCAGGAATAAACGTAAACTGACGCTGAAAGCTCAAAGCAAACTTCAGCTGTAAAAGATGCACCTGTTACAGTTATTCAAAACAGCAGATAATTATAAGCGTATGCTTTGTAACTTCAAAGCACTGAAAATATTCATGCTAGAAGCTAGATAATATTTAGATGAAGACCTTTTATTTGTAAGAGCCTCACAAATTTGGTTAATGTTTTATTATCGAAATCATTAAAATATGTATTTAACTCTTTACAATATTAATTTCAAATTTTTGCGTATAGCAAACTATTTTCTCACTCTAATTACGTTTAGTTCCTCAGATTTAAAATGCTTGAACCACATAGGAGTCATTGAGAAGACTGAGTCTATGACAGCCAACAGCTACTAGAAATCCTCTGATGGTTTTGATAAATAGTCCATTCATTAGAACACCATCTGCTCCACCTGTTAGGTACTAAATGTATGACAATAAAAAATGTTTACAATTTTTAATAGTCATGAGAAAAATAAAAGGAATATGTGTATTAAATGTTTTATATTAAAATTTAGTTCTCTGTAGTGTATTGGGTGGACAATGCGATTAACTTATTACGATGATCACCGATTAAACTCTACTTCCATACCGGTCTTGTGACTTAATATTGTAATTTTTATTTCAGTTTTTCCTTGGTCCACCCAGTGTGTCTCATTTTCGGTAGTCTTTTCCTGCGATTATGCGATACAGCAAGAAAGGGATCTTCAGTTGACTATGAAATAGAAATACCTTCCTTTAAGGTACCACAAACTACGAGCACCTGATTCGTTGATCGACAATATATTGTGATTGTAATCTTAATTACTCTGAAAAAATAGTGGAATTATATTTTATGATTGAGCAGCTTAATGGATGACTTTTTTTTTTTTAGAGGGACCTGAGCCACAGAAAACGTAGAACTAACAGAATGAATAAACTGTTAGACGCAAACTGTTGGGATAGTTTTATAGGAACAGGGCACATAAAAATCAGGGAACCAAAACGGGCTCAGATTTTATGACTGGTACGTGAAGCTGAGTGTGTTCCAAGTCTAGTTAGTAGTCTATTCAGGAAACTTATTCACTGGGTGTTACACTACACATATAGTACAGAGTCCGTTGCATTCCATCTTTGGCTAGCTTATAGTTCTCTCTCATATCAGCTTTCACGAGAATACCGGGAATTCCTGTCGAGTCATTGACTCGTACGATCCTATTATTTGACCGCGTGATGGAGCAACAATCAAAAGTATTTCAGGTTTCAAAGTCTTTTCAACCCAATACACAATCCCATGGGCCGGGTAAATAGGAAGAAAAGGTTGCGTGGCTCAAAAAATGACAGCTTAGACATTCTACATTTTTGCCTGTATGTCATGAAACTAATCCTACATCTAAAATTACATTTTAAATTTTATTGCAATTGTGCATTGTAAATAACACGGATTTCCTGTGGGATAAGAAAAAATAACGGAATGCATACAAAAATGTGTAAAAAAAAAAAAAATACAGGAAAACATAAATGAGTTAAAGGTTTTGTTACAAGATCGGCTTGGGTGAGAGAAAAAGAGTTGTTAGGTTTTCATCGAGTTTATTACTGTAAAGCGTTTCGAACCAAGGCTATCTCCCAACAAAACTTTAAAATCAATTATATATTTAAGTTTCGAATTCAGAAACTTAAAGGAAGTGGAGGTTGTCAGGTTATAAATCGAACACTTGCAGATGTAGTTTAGAACTGTAATATTAAACATATGTACACATTAGCTCGCGCTACAAATATTAAAATAGACAAATAAAACTTAAAACTAACCTGAATCAATACAATTATAAGCGTTGATACTTGTCTTAACAAGAGTACAGCTATTCACCAGGTTTTCAGCTCGGAGCTTCCTTTGATACTAGCGCCCTCTGTAGAGACACCTAACATATGTAGCGTAGTATGGCGGTAACGTTCAAACTTAAATATATTTAGCACTAACTTTGACCACACAAACAAATGTATTACACCGAGTACAAGCTAATGCAAAATCTCTTATTTTGTACATGTGCTTATGCATTAGTGTAATTCTGAGACAATGGGTTTTGACCTTGTGGATAAATTTTCATATTGTCTTTAGTTTAATGTGTACATGTTTCAGTGACATAAAATTCATATTCAACTTTATTTTGCATAATAGTACCAATTAATCTTTTATTTTCATCACTTGTTGTTTGCATTTCATATTTAATGAAACTAATGATGAAATTTCGTAGTAATTAAAATATATTTTATTGGCATTCCCTTCGAAAAAATATTATTGTCCAAGTTCGTAAGGATGTTCAACAAATGTTATGGCAGTACAAAACAATTATATATCTAACTTAACATACCTGCTTCTTATTTGTACGCCAAATGTAATAAATTTTAAAATTAATTAATCACTGGTTAATATTTCAGAAAAGCGACCACTTTGGCTGAGAACGAGTCGGTAATTAATGCCCGGCTAACAGATTAATAATTGATGTTCGTGATCGGAGCAATCAGATTTAATTGCTACTCGGCTCCTGTATTTTAAATCAGGCCGTTCTGAAAACAAACCTCCCATTACAGACAGCATTAGTAGCTGCTAGGATAATTTTAAACTAAGTAATCACTCTCCGTTTGTTTTAATTATTTACGAATTAATTTCAATCCGAGTTATTAATTTCCAGAGATGTATTTAACGCAGGCTTTAATTTACTATGTATATATCTCATTAAAATGATTATCACTCTCTTAATTTAATAGATATATAATATATATATAGTAAATTAAGTGAGTGATAATTAGGTATATAATTATTAACCTCGTTATAATAGAAACCCCAGAATTCCTGATACAATTAGTTTTGTGGTAAAATACATTATATAATATATTTCGTATAAATTGTGTCTACCCATTTATATCACAGTGGTATCAATTATCGCTATAAATTATCATAGCATACACTAATTTTTGGATAAGTTAAAAGGCAATGACAGGAATTAGAAGGCCCCTAGTTCGAGTCACACCCATTTTATTTGTATTTTATTTCATTGTATTATATTTATTCATTTTTGTTTTCAATTTTAATAATGACCTCTCTAAAAATATCCAATAAAAATTAAGACTACTCATAAGTATACATTATTCCAGATGGTAGATTTTTTTGAATACATCTTTTGTAAATATGGCAGTTAGTTCATGGCCTAAGCAGTCAAACGTTTTTGTTTTTTTTAATTAATCAAAGATAAATACCAATAAACTAGATGATGAAAACAATTATAAATGTTTTAACATTTAAAACAAATAAAAATACGAATTGAAGAAGACATAGAGAGACCAAGAAATGAACGCACATGACCTGTAATTTGCTGTAAACAAAAAACTGCACCACACGTTCAGTTAAATAAATAACTACCAAATAATTCAACCATTGGTTAGTAAACGATTTAATTAATTATAACATTAATATACAGTTAGAGACTCTCGTACGTAATCTTCACATAGTGAAATTAATGGTTGCATGATAGCATCTTCTGGCTTCCTATAACATCTTCTTCTCTACGTCTTAAGGGTTCAAGGGTTCTAGGGGTTGTTGTAAGGGAGGTTCGTTTTAAAATTTTAACATTGATTATCGAAATATAACAGCACTAATCCATTAAATAAGTAAAACCATTGAAACTAGTAGGAAGCTTTCCTGACACGGGAATGAGAAGCGTACTTTAAAAATCAGACCGATACCTTACTTTTTTTGCATGAATATTCACTTATTGCAGCCTTCCTATCGGCTAGACACAGAATCCATAGGTTTCTTGAGTTTCCACGTTCATTTAAAATTTTATATTTATTGCAATACTTTAGCAAAACCACACGCTAATATCTCCAAAAAAACAGACGTAAGGATTCACTATACATGTTTCTTAGTCGACCCTTCCTCTTTGCGATCAATTTTAAACAGCCCGAAAAATACTCGTCAAGCTGAATGTAGTTTATTGGATGAAATATAAACTACAAGGTGTAAAGTCTGTTCAATGTTAGTATGGACCCAGTAAGTACGCGTGTACGGGACTTCTCAACGGGGTCTGTTACATACGAAATGTTTTATTTAAAAATACCACAGCTCCAGACTACCGATAAAATACCCTTTTATTATAATATATTAATTCAAGTATAAAATGTCGCCCTTACAGTTAGCAAGAGCTGGGCCGGCCTAGGCTTCAACCCCGCTCCTCGCTAAGGATGAAAGATGTTGAATATATGAATATTTGATATTCCTCTTTTTATTTCCAGGAGAGGCGGGCAACCCAGGGAACTTACAGTCATAATTTAAAGGCATCCCATAAAAACATTTCAATCAGGGATACGTTTATCAAAATATTACAATAAATATATGTATATAGCTCATAACAGCTTCCTGGACTGAAAACGGGAACGGATTTTATTGAAATTTTCAGAACTTTTCTTTCTTTCTTATTTTATAGTATGTCTGTAATTTTATGTTTACTATCATGTTAGCTGAATATACCAACTGTACGACGATACCAGAATATCTGCAAACCGCAGCAGCTACTTTGGCCTGAGATTCTACTTGTCACGTAGATTTTATTACAAGGAGAGCAAAAATTCTTCTGTACCTAATACGCATAGTTCTCACGTACGGTGCTGAGACCTGGACGACCAATGCAGTGTCATAATTTCAAAATATCATAATTTTTGAAAGAAGGAGAATCTTCGGACCAATCCTTATCAACGGAAAATTTATAACTCTATGGCGAGCCCAACATTGTCTCCATGTTAATGAGACTTTCATATAAAATTACACGTTTTTAGGTCAAACAGAGATTTTAGGTTTGGAAAACCTAATTATAATTATAATACCTAATAATTTCCTAAAGAGCTAATTTCCAGCAGGTCTGCCCACTTCGGGGAAAAGAGACTCACCCAAAAACAAAGTTGTGACTACAAAGTACTAAGACTAAGATTTAACCAACTGCTGATTTCATTAATCACGGTTTATGAAGCACCCTTGGCATTTATTGGCCGGATTAAGTGTCCAATGAAGAGATCTGGCAGGGTTAATAAATAAATTTAGCTAAAATCTAAAATACTAAATTACACATTTATTTGTAATACATAGTAATTAACATGCCTCTTCATTAGCATAAGGCAATATTCCAACTAACATATCCGCTCGTACAAAAAGAAGGGTACTGCGAATGACAGTGTCAAAGGACATAGTGAAGTCTAAGTCAAGGGCTTACAGTTTGTGATGGTCAATGAAAGGATGTAGCAGCCTACGGTACGGCCTCAGCTGTAAGCTAAGGTAAAACTCTGCCTGTTCACTGGGCTGTGACAGAGTGTGAGAGGGAACTATGCGACGTGAATAAATCACTGGAGCCGTTTTGAAGGAGAAAAAGAAAATGACGACGAGGATAGGAATGATATACGCGCCACTAATTGCACCTGATTTACGTTGCTGCTTGTAGGCGACCAGTCTTCCTCAAGATGGATGCAAGTGCAGCCTCTGCCCGTCCTCGGGGTCTGCCTCCTCGATCTGTTCTCGCTCAGGAATAAAGTCTTATTTATCTCGCCAGGAAACAGACCGGCCCCCTACGCTTATGCATCATCTCCGCGGTACAAATATTTCTGCGGGATATTACGAAGACTAGGCGTGTGATTCATGGTTTTCCCAAATTTATATACCGGATACAGGCCACTTATTTATTTGTTTACGAGAGTCTGGAGTAGATTGATGCTGTACCGAATGTGCAAGACCGTAGGTTACAGCTCTCTAGAATCGAAACAGCGTGAATTCGATTCTTTCCTTTTAAACATCTTGAAGGCCTTATGTAACACAAGACCTCGATCGGTGTAAGAAAAGTGACTATTTATTATTAATAATAATTAATAATATTTTATTTAAATATTTTTCCTTTTACCGTTTAATTATGAACTTTTTTTTTTTTTTTCCTTAGCTCTCAAACTTATAAAATAGGATGTGGGAAAATTATTTTGGGCTAATGAGTGCCTTTCACTAAGGGGAGTCCCCCATTTGAAGGATGTATGAGAAGGATATAGGGTGGGGTATGCCTAAAGGAGGCGGGTGGAATCAGGAAGGTAGTGAGAGTCTACCGAGGGTGTAATTATGAACTAAATTGTATTTTTTAAGATAAACATAATCAAAATAGTACAGTATCCGAGTGAAACCTTTAAAAAAAAACAATGAATTGAAATCGGCTTAAACGACATTAAATGAGCAATTTCTACTGTTGGCTTCCAAAACCTCATTTGTTAGATTTTATGTTATTTTTTCCTCATTTAATGTGTCCCTGACCATGAGGAAAAATCATTAATGTGAAATCTATAATTGCTTCAGAGTTGTGACCTATGAAATACTGCGATATTAATATAGTTATTAATATAATAAATAAAATATAAATTATTAATAATAAATAGCCACTTTTCTTACACCAATCGAGGTCTTGAGTTACATAAGGCCTTTAAGATGTTTAAAAGGAAAGAATCGAATTCACGCTGTTTCGATTCTAGAGAGCTGTAACCTACGGTCTTGCACATTCGGTACATCAACCTACTCCTAATATAGTTTAATTTGTTTCCAGGAAGAGAGAGAATACATCTGAAATAGATTTTTCTTGGGTACAATACAAAATAAAAGTCACATATCCTTTTGAAGGTTGTCCCCTCACAACAACATAAGTGAATATATAATAAATGATCTACAGAACTAAATAAAATAAACATAAAACAGGCAATCTTGAAATGTGAAATCATTAAAAAAGCAGCAGTGAAATAAGGATATAGTGAACTTAACGACTTTTATAATAAATATATTTATCCTGAAACGGATTGCGTGTTCATTTCCTTGTGTTGGATTTTGTTACCATCTCACTTAATATCTCTCTTTGAGATGAGTAGCTCTAATCTTAATTATGCGATCATTGGAAATTTTCTTGCAACCACCAATGTACATCCCAAATAGTCGAGACGAGTGCCCATATTTGAATTTGAAGAAAGCCACGAAGTGTATAAATAGCCTATCCACTCACTATAAACGGGACAGTTTAGCCTATCCCCAATGTATCTTCTTATATCCATAAGATGTCATAAAAAATACTACAGGCATCATAGGACCCGAAGGAGTATCTCCCCCAATTCAGCAGTCTGACTAACTGAGGTTCGAATGCTGAGTGAGTAGCCTAGAACGTCGGTAAAATCCTCAATAAGTGACCCCAAGGTCCAACCCCTGAACTAAAATCCAGTAGCAGGTGACCTCTAGTAGAAATGGGATACCTAAAATACTGGACAAATATCATTCATATCATAAAATAAGACCTACCACTACTCACTACAAAAGACCTGATCCATTCAGAGACTAAATATATTGCAAACCAGCTTCCCCTAGGTAAGATGCCATGTTGAAGATTACCATTCAGTCTATTTCTACAAACTTCCATTCCTATAATTACGTATAAATATTTATAAACTAATAAATTTATCATTGATTGACGTTCAGACGGCTTTCTACTTTATAGCCTGACAATATCCCACCAGCTCTCCATGACTAATTATCAGTTATTAATTAGAAACTTCTGCAGTTAGCATAAGAACACTCTCTGCTATTTATGGTAAGGTTAATATCCTATATGCGGATAAGACAGCTAATCATATAAAGGAATCGTGTGTTTGAGTTTTCATCTACTTCGTTAAATTAATTTCTAAGTAATTCTACGTCAACTGTTCAGAGACATCATTTATTCATTTTGAAGGTAAATAATCGAGAAAAAAGTATACATCATCAGATATGTCCATTTCGGAGCAGAATTGGAGTAAAATTGTCGTCTTTGTACTACTAACTTTGCCCTAACTACAATAAACATACTGTTGAGTATGGCAATAGGAGTGTTGCTATTGTCAAATTATTATGTATACAATTTAATAAGAATGTTCACATTTAAGACCATTGCAGCAACGGTGGAAAAATATAGACTTTTTTCCTGCGTAGGAGTAAGTTCTCCGCATAGGTATTAATTGTTGTGGTTGTATTTTATTATGACATTGGAGTCATTTAATAAAAAATGAAAAGCTAATGATATAAATATCGTACTAATAAGAACAGTAACATAAACTAAAAAAAGGTTATCTTAAAGAAATATATCAAATAATTGAAATATCAAATAAAATAGAATATGCAGTGCATGTATTCATGATAAAGAACGCTATACCAGTGCAGGGGTGTGAATGGCCCGTTTTGCTTCTCAGATTTATTGTATGTAAATTTATTTATTTTACTTGGCTTTTTCTTAACAACTTTTCTGGGTCAACTACAAATAATTTCCTTTATCTACATCGCAGTTATCGTTTCTAGTTCTTCCATTCTGGTTTCCTTCTTTCATTTTAATCTATCCACATTTAATTTTTCTTTTTTATGTAAATGAATATTAATTTCTAGGCAAAACATAATAATTTTTTCTGCTTCTTACATAGAGCTTTCCTTGAGAGCCAGCTATGTTTATGCTTTCCTAAACATCTTCCTCTATGTCGTCCTTCTCATTTTTCCATTCTTCATTATTTCATCTCCTACACCTCTCTACTTGCACTCAGCCCGCAGCAAACAAGCGGCTAACCATTTGAGCCTTGCCCCTCAATTGTTGGAAGTAGTTTCGTCTTCATAGCTACGTTTCTTATTTTAAGTTATTCATATAAGACTTGTATTTCCAATCCATCTCTTCTTCTGAGACGAAATGTCCTCAGTCTTTTACCATGTAATAAGTGTTCTTAAGATTTTTCTCAAACATAGAAATATTGATCGTATTGATTGATGTTTTCCCGCCTCAATATTCTTCTATAATAATATACCAACAAGGTATTATTCTTTATTAAATTCCTTCCTGAAACCTTGACTTTGACTTTGATTAACACACATAACACATTTTCAAAAATGAATTCCACTGGTTTCTATATGATTTAGGGTTGTATTCTTATTTGAGGCGTTTAGTTTCAAAACCAGCTCCATCCATTTTTAGAAGTTTTACAGGTGAGTTAAAAAAACAACCCCCTATTTACATTAAACTAAAATACAGCTTGAGATGAAAACTATCTTAGAAGCATGGAGCTTGGTTTTTTGATTTTTTTAAAGCGCCTAATACATTTACCTAAATTCAAAGGCTTGGATTGTGGTTGTGTTTTGCCTTACCTAAAAAAATTCTGAAAATGGATCGAGCTTGTTTTGAAACTAAATGCCTCGTTTACCTAAAACACAATTATTTACACCTAAAATCGTGCCTTTGTAATATTTCAGAATAGGTAAAGCAAGTATATTAAACACACTTCTTCTTAAATACTGTGAAAACAGTTTGCATACTTGGAATTAGCCCGAGGCATCCCCTATATTCAACACTATATGAAACAAGATACTTTCCTCGAAAATAGCGAAAAATATTTGAGGGTTTAGTTGGGATGGTCTTGGTTAGAAAGTTCGCCGATGACTTGGAGCCAGTCCAAGTAAATAACTATATTTCACCTTGTAAGATAGTATCACTATTGCTCGATATATAATCGAACCTATAAAAAGGTCTACTAACTCGAAACAGTCGTGAGAAGATAAACTATAATATTTTTTTCTTTAGTATTTATTTTTCATCTATATTTCTAATTATTATTATTAAAATATAAATAATTGTTGGATATAATTTCAGAATGCCCACGTCTGTGTAAATCAAGGTTTCGGGTAATTCCTCCCACTTTAACCGTGTGATGAATCAAACTTTTGTTAGTGACAGGAATATTATTACGTTATCTCTAAAAATATTGATATATCGTTGTGGTACTGAATCTCATTAAGTTATATCTTTATTTATTTTAATACCGTTTAATTTTGTTCAGCGTTTTCTTTTGTTTCTAACTTAGTGTGTCAGTAATAATCTAGTAATAAAATTTCAACACAAATTCCATCATTGTTCCTCTGCTGAAGCGCAAGGGACCGTACGTGGTTGAAAATAAAAAAATAACCGTATGTTGGACCTGTTTGTCGTATTTATGTAACCCGACAAAGTTAGGAAGGATATTTAGACTACTTGTAATACATTATTAATTATATTAACTTAAATACATAAATAACTTGTCTAAGGCGCAGATGATCTATTTAGTCCGGTTAGAGACGCAGCTGGGCTAATCAGACGTGACAACCTCCCGCTGGCGAGATGTCTTCGGAGATAAGTATTTACATTACGAATTGAAGTTTCCAGCGTACGATTTCCGACAGCAAATGTTCCCCATCAACTCCGTCTGTATTTCCTGATAGGTACCAGCGCCTGTAAAATATTAACTTGTCAAATCTTTTCCTTTTTTTTTCCGCCCTCACTGAAAGCTGTAACTAATCAGAGAATATAGACGGAGCAATATTTTTAGTCCATCCCTTTTCCGCTCTTGCGTGGCCCAGCACGCGTGTAACAGTTTTCTCAGAATATTTCCCAATTGACGAAACGTGTCACATTAGAGAGGCGACACTGGGACAAATGATCCGGGGATATATTTCTGAGAAAAATTTACTTTTAACTAGAAATGAAGTGGAAAATAGTTTTGGGTCTAGTTTTTAAAAATACCGAATGAGACCTAGTTTTTGAAGAGCCGGTTTTCTTAAAGAGAATTGTCTCCTGATCAGAATATCCACATGACCCACTGCTACATGTAAGCATATTCAAATCATAATTCATTAAGTATTTTTGTGTGTATTTACATTAAACACATACTTCAATTTTTCGCCGACTCTACAATACAGTTATCACCATAGAGTTAGTGTATTTACATATAAATTAGTATTCCCTAGTAATTCAGAAGTTTACAACATGAATCACAGGAATTTTGCGTATTTATGACGTGTTAGTTAAATCATCCATTTTAATTTTTTTTTTAAACTCATTTGTATTCATTGAAAATATCGTTAAGCGTTTTTAAATGAAATCAGTTTCACAGTTTACCTTGAAGTGTAATCAAATGTATTTTGTTAAAACTTATATCACCAATTGACGCCGAAATAGTATCTAACCACTGAAACTTGAACTTGGACACTGAGAATGAGCTTACGATTGTTCAAGATCTTTTTCCGAACCGTATACATTAGTCACAACTAAATTGTATTAAATTTAAATAATTAGATAAGATCGGCCATGACGACATAGCAGAAATTAGGCGATTCCAACAGTTAGACACTTTTTTTCTATATCAAACTTAAATAGATTATGAAGCACTATTTTTAAACATTTGACAATTGGTTTGTGATATTAATCAGACTTATTGATTTCGTGACTAATAATAGTTATATATGTTTATATTCCACTTTCTTTGGTTTTTAATATTACATATTTAGCTTCTATGTTACTTTTTTGTTTTGTTTTTTGGTATTAATTTAGTAGTTTTCGTTTAATGTCATATTGTACAGACTTCTGGTTTCTGAAAATGCTTGTTATTTTCTTTGTGTTTCTTATTTGTGGATCTATCTATGACTTTATTTACTAAATGGACACTCATTTATTTTATATCATAATAATTATTATTTTTTTTAGGTTTTTACACTTTATTTTACATAGTCTTTTTTTTTATGGTGCAAAAGTTCTTTTTATTTGCCAGATTTGATTATGTCATCTGAACTTTTGTGGTATTTCTATCATTTTGCCATATCTTTCTATACCAAACCACACTATGTTCTCTCATTAAGGTTGCCAACAGAAGGTGTGTTTACACAAATAATGAAAAAACGCATTTTCATTTCAATGTAATTCCGGTTATTTCTCTGTGTTATGCACTAATAATTCATTTTATTTACAAATTTGTTTAATGTATTACTATCATTAATAAGACAAATAGATATTTATGTATATGTTTTGATAAATTTTTATGTGACCAAAAATTTAAAAGAAAATTGAATGTTTACTAAATAAATAGATGGTAATCAAACTTTTTCGAAATTTTAATGAAAAGGAAGAACAAAAATTATTGGCCGTATGATGATGATTAGTTTTAGACCCAACAGTTAAATAATCTTTGTAGAGGAGAGTATTTTAAAAGAAAAGAAAGAAAAGCTTTATTACGAAGTACAAGCAAAACACTGGTATATACAAATATTAAGAGTTATGATACTACATACTACTGGGCCGGATGTTTATAGACAAGTGTCTGGGAGACAAGTGTGAACAAGTGGGGACTGGAACTAAAGCTGAGACTTATGTGAATATGAGACGGGTTGTTTCAGGAATTGGGAGGGATGCGGTCACTTACTTAAAAAATAACAAGAAACACCAGTGACTTCCATGAATTGTCGAGGCAGGTATACACTAGAAGGGGCTTTTACCCTTATATATAATATTATGATTGCAATATTCTTAGCATTATATTACTAAACGAATAGCTATTTTTAAATTGATTATTGAGTTATTTAATCCTGCGACACTTGCCACAACTGATTCAAAATAAGTACGAATATTTTTAAAAAATTGAAAATTGCTGATCAGGATTTGATTGACACCCTTGAAACTACTTTTTAGAAGTTTTGTGGCAAAATTTGGCCACTTTTGTGCAGTAATTTCATTATTTCGAGATGAAACTCTTATTCCAGAGCATTTGATTAATCTATTTCTTGGAAACCATCCAGGTTGAATCTTGAATACTAACTCCACATAAATTATAATTCAAATTTAGAAAAATAATGTATATGTCCAATAATATTTACTTACGAAAGGAAATATTGCCGCCAACATTTCCTCTAGAACGTTAAATCTCGTCGGGCCGACGTTATTTTTCCTGATTTCTTTTTATAGTAGTTTTTTTTTTGTTCACCAGCCGAATATTAAATTTGTTTAAGTGGGCAGACTTGGCAATGCCTAAACCAGGCATCATTTCCTGCTAATTTTTTAAACGGGATCCAATCCTTCTCCGGCTTCATGTAGGAATTTGACTAAGTACCAAATTACTCAGTAAGTCCTTGATGTGGTGCCGTTGAAAAAAATGAAATATACAACTAGGCATGAGCATTAAATTAGATTTTTGAACAGGAGCCATGATATTTTTGGAGATCGTTCCAGAGTTAAATGGATTAATTCTATAAATATAACTACTTGGAATTTTAATGTGTATTTCTAATTACATTTCTATAGAATACTTAACGGTAGGCAACCGTTTATCATTTAACTTCACTTACGTATAATTACTTGGTCACTTTGTTTTGCATTTGAGGTAACTGTAATTGTTTTGATCTTAAAGTAATTTTGGTGTTGAGGCTCTTTCCGAAGGAACAACAAAAACTAATAAATTATTCATTTTTACTTTCCAATTAGTAGTATTTCCCTTAAAAAGCATAGCAAGACTCTTCGTGGTATTTTACTAATTATTATTACGTTATTTTCAAGAAACAGTAATTATTAAATCCTTGCAGCGTAATACACTTCTATTTCAACATTTTCATGGATCATATCTCTGATCAATGGAAGCAGTTTTAACTCAGATAACAAACTGTCCCTATAAGAACAAATGTTATTTATAAACATTATTCCAACCGTTTTCGTAAAACGTCACTTTTAAGTTTAAATTTATTCATTTATATTTAAGTTTAAATTTTACTGGATCTAACCAGCGGTCGGGACGTCACTAGGGGGGTGCCTGGTCACCCTAGCCCTAGTGACAAGTGCGGATTGTTCGAGTTTATAACCTAGACAATCGTTTCATGACGGCGTTACTATCTGACTCCATTTTTGATAGGTATGTGCCCCGACAATGTACTATGTTTAAGAGAAGAGGTACAGAGCGGAAACCAAGCGTCAACGAGTAAAGGTCACGAGAGACTAATTAACAGGGCCAGGAGCCCGACTTAAGCACCCTCTTTACTGGGAGGGCTGCAAGGGCCTAGGCCGGCGGTTGGTTC
Source organism: Acanthosoma haemorrhoidale (assembly GCA_930367205.1). Classification (NCBI taxonomy): domain Eukaryota; kingdom Metazoa; phylum Arthropoda; class Insecta; order Hemiptera; family Acanthosomatidae; genus Acanthosoma; species Acanthosoma haemorrhoidale. The sequence continues at coordinate 144,275,052 of OV884011.1, forward strand.
CCACGCACGCATGTGGTGAGGAACCGCGACCGCCGCCTGATTACCCGACCATCCCTGGTCCCCTGGAGGCAGAGAGGCTGCAAAAGGGTTGTTTATGTTATTGCCCTGCGGGTACCCTCACACATAAGGTTAGGTACCTGAGTGACAGCTGATGACACTTCTCGTGTGACTTGCTTGGCCCCCGTCTTTTATTGCTCAACACATTTACAACGATTTATATTTGTTCATGTTATTTACATTTGTCTATAATACATTTAGTTCATGTTATTTTACTTTTGCTTACAATATATATGCAATAGAGTATAGGGTGATTTTTCTTATGTAGTTAGCGGTTGCTACACCAGCTTTCTCAACTCTTTTTTTCTTAATTTAATTGTTTCTATAATTTTCGTCAGGAAATCAAATAAATTCCGGACAGCCTTCAATATTTGTTAAGAGGTTCCCTTAAGGAGTTTTAACTATATTTAATGTATTGAATTAAGTTTTTCTCGATGCATGGTCAATTATGTCAATTATACATTTGTCACATAACGTCCAGAGCTGCATACATTTTTCACACAATGAAACTTCCAGGCCTCTTATTATGTGCCAATGTGTACGCTGATAACTACCTCTCATGATTACTTTTGTGGCTATATGCAAACCTATATTTGGTTCAGTTTTTAACAGATTATTCTCCATGATTTTATTAAACTTCATGGAGGTTAATCGCGTGTTTACTTGCTATTTTCAGTTCTGTGAAAAGGCCTTTTGTTAATAATTAGTAAGAAGTTTATTACCACGTATATATATAAATATACTAAACAATCATAAATTTGGTGCCTAACGGATGAAACATGTCAAATTAACTTCATGAATGAGTTTCGCCATTTTTTTAATTTTTATGTTCTAGTTTTTTACAGCAATTATAAACTATTTTAAATATACATTATCAACATACAAAATACAGTAAGGGAAGAATCAGTGATAACAAAATCTCAATGGACGTGAGTTTCTTAAAAAGCTGATAATTTTGGAAAAAATACTTACTTTATATACTTAAAAAAAATTCCTTATTTTATTTTTAAAACATGTAAAAGTCATTACCATTTCGGTCATTACTTAATATCGCCTTTTCTGAAAATAAAAATACAAACAATTTTAACATTAGTATAACAGACTATTTTTTTTATCATAATCTTTATTATCTAGTTTTATTTTATCTTTATTATAATTGTGTAAATAATAATGTATACTCGTATATACAAAATTTCCTCACAAATGTTGATTTTTTTAATTATTTATGTGGTACCATAGTACTTTACCATGCTTACTTAGCCATGGGAAGCAATCATAATTGGTTATGTAAATGCTTCTGGGATAGGTCATGACAAACGTTAGTTAAACGGGCTTGACTTTTTAACGTTCAATCATTTTTCGCACAGTACTCGTTAATTAATTTTGACTAAAACCTTATCATAATATTTCAAGATGTTACTTCAAAATTGATCGAAATTTGTTACCGACGTTATCATTGTAGATATTACAGACAGATTGTAGATTGTAGAATATTTTTTAAACATGGCTTTAATGAGCTAAATTTGTCTTTTAGAGGAGCTATTTCCATATTATCCCCCCCCCTTGTCACTCGGTCCTTACATTCGACCGAACAGAGCTGAAATTACATCTGGCAATGTTTTTTTCGTGCACATTGAAAAAAAAAAAAAACATCATGAAATCCCAAGCTTAATGGATTCCCTCTTAGAGGCAACTAAAATAACATAGCTATTCCCAGTCAACCTTTTTACTTTTATTCCGTCGTCGAGTAAATTTGTAATTTATTCGTTAAGGTTTTGTATATTTTAAGATCAATTTATATCCGCTATTACTTCACTTATATTTATTTGTTTTGTAAAACCAACTTGTGCCAAGTTCAATTGATTCTTCAAAAATCCTTTAAGCTAGCTTACCCAGTGTAGAAGTTTAGTATAAACAATTCGTGAATTTATACAGGGTTCGTTAATTGTGATATTGAGAAAAGTACGCGTTTATTAGAAGTCCGGCAAAGGACGGTATTTGGAGTACCGTATACTCATGTGTGGGTTGATGTTTCATTATTAAACTGAATTGTCTCAAAAAATATTGACCCTTTCTATTGTCAATACCTACATCTGCAGAGTAATGAGAAAATACTATTTTTTTTGTCTGTTGGCCTAGATGTATAAATATTCTACGATTCCATAAAAAGAATACAACTTCCCTGCAATTTTGAAAAATTAATCAACAGAGACTTGTTTAGGGGTGAATGTTTCGTGTAGTAAACGGTTATGTGACGCAAAATAAAATCCACGTGAAAACTGTGGACCATCATTTTTTTTAACTGACTCAGGTAGCTAACTGATTCAATGTAGCTATAGCTATAGCTAGAATACTACTTCAAATGCAGCTTTAAGAACTGTAACGATTAATAAAATTATTGTAATTATAATCCACTTAAGTCCCATCTCATAATAGCCATTATTAATTAGACCAGGAACGTTAATTTAATTGAAGTTGGTTTTATTTTTAGCGCCTTTGAGTCATTAAGTTAAGTTCCGTGCAAATTTTTATAGCATATATATATATATATATATCAACTTTTTTAAGATGAAATTAAATAGGCAATAAGTAATTAAAATAAATGTTCTCATTCATGCCATATTTACAATTCATCATTCACTCGCTCATTCATACAATATTTACAAACAGCCGAGAGGCCCCCCAAGTCGAAATGGTTGTCACCTCCCTCACGTGCGAAGGAGGAAGCGGAGTCTTGGGAAGTCCCCCACGCTCCTACGTCAGCCGCGTCACTGGATAAGAGCCAGCGGAGGCTGACCAAGAGCACGAGAGCCACAGACGCCAGGACATGATTGGAGAAACTAGCCATTGCCTGGACTCCTCCCACTGTCATGCATTTATAGCAGGTCACAAGTCCACTGTTGCTTTAGTCTCCGAGGGGATTAGGGTGGTTGGATGGGTTGCTATGGAATTTCATGAATTTGGAAGGGATGAGTTCAAGAATGTAGGGTATATTCAGATCATTATTAAGGGTTTTGTTGCTGACGTAATAAGGGGTATTTACTATTGTTCTCAGGACTTTTGATTGAAAGGATTAGATGCGCTTGATGTTTGACATTTTGATTTCCCCCTTAGCTCTATTGCATATGTCCAGATTGGCTTAGGTATAACTTCGTAAATAAGTAGTTTATTTTTTATTGGGAGATGGGATGTCCTTCGAAGAAGTCTGTACAGTTGTCCAAAGCTTCTGTTTAGTTCTGGTCTTTTTAGCCTCGTGTGTGGGTTCCATGTCAGTCTTTTGTCGAGATGGAAGCCTAAATACCTTACTGTCTCAGACTCAGGGAGAGGAATCGAATTTAAAAAGACTAGCGGACAGGACTTGCTGCATAGAGTAAAGGTTATGTGGGAACATTTTGCTTCATTGACCTTGATTCACCATTGGTTGCACCAATACTCAATCTCATCAAGGTGTTTTTGAAAGTTTTGGGATGCTGTATCAGGGTCTGAATGGGATGACAGGACTGCAGTGCCAAGAAGGTATTGGTGGTGGAAGGGACATCAGCGGTGTATAGGTTACAGAGGATGTGACCCAGTACACCGCCCTGTGGAACTCCTGCTTTTATGGGACAGTAGTTAGAATATTCTAAACCACAGTGGACTTGGAAGAAGCGGTTTGAAAGGTAGGACTTTAGGATTAGGGAAAGGGTCTGTGGTAAATATGTTTTGAGCTTGTAAAGCAAACCTCCGTGCCAAACCCTAACAAAAGCTTGAGCTATATCAAGAAATGAAGCAGTGCAATACTGTTTGGATTCAAGGGCTGAGAAAATGATATCAACAACGCGAAGGTCTTGTTGAGTAGTAGAATGTCGTTGGCGGAAACCAAACTGGTGTGTGGGAAAAAGGTTTTTGAATTCAACAATTGGAAGTAGACGTTTTAGTAGGAGTTTCTCAAATATTTTTGAGAGGATAAGGAGACGGCTAATTGGACGGTAAGATGAGGCGTCATTGGGTGGTTTTCCGGGTTTAGCGAATAGGACAACAATGGAATGTTTCCAGAGGAGTGCGACGTTCGGATAATGCAATTATAGATGTAGGTTAGGAATATTATGGCTTTAGGAGGAAGTTGTTTGAGATTTTAAGGAGTAAGAAGATCACATCCAGGGAATTTTCGGTAGGGTAAGTTTTTCAGAAGGTATTTGACCTCAGAGGGATTAACGGCTTTTGGTGGAAGTGAGAGAGGTATAGGTGAAGTGAGGAAATCTTCAACAGTTGTACTATGAGTATGGTTTTGATGGAAAACGTTAGGTGTGAAAGTATGGGTAAGATGCAGTGAGAATTCCTCCACCCTCTCGCCCTCCGAAGCCGCCCAAGACCCACCATCACGGTGTAGTGGGTGTGTAACAGGATGATATTTTAGAATTTTCTTAGTTACATTCCACAAGGAGTGGTCCCTGGTAGACAGAGAGAAGATATAGGAATTAAAAGAATCGGAACGGAAGGACGCCAATTGCCGCTTTACCAATCTGCAGTACTGATTGTATGATCGGCGATCAACAGGATATTGGGATCTTAGCCACACTGTTCTGGAGCGGCGTTTGGATTGGATTAGGTCTTTGAGATGCTGAGGTAAACGATTTTAATTGTGAGTTTTTGGATGACGGTGGGGCGACGATGCCTCCCAAACCGACCTCTGGACCAGAGTAGTGAAAGAATGCACTGCATCGTCTAGGTCTTGGGATGTTTTCATGGACACTTTGAGGTCTAAGGAACCTGTAAGAAGCTGACGGAAGTAGTCCCAATCGAATGGGCTCTTAATAAATGAAGGAGGAGGCAGTTTGTGAATTGGTCTTAGGGAAATGGTTAATAATAAAGGGCTATGATCGGAGGAGAGGTCATCGAGGCGCGTGAGTGAATAGTTTAGTGTTCCTAAACTATTTTAGAAGAAGAAGTCTAGGAGATCTGGATTTCGGTTAAGATCTGATGGCCAATAGGTAGCTGTGTCAAGAGAGATCGTGGAGCAATGTTTCCGTGTGAGTGCAGACAGCAAAGCACGTTCGCGTGTATTCGTGGATCTTGACCCCCAGTGTTGGTGCTTCGCATTAAAGTCCCCACCCAGAAGGAAACAATGTCCGATGGAGTCTAGAAAGGAGATGAATTGGGAATCAGAAATGGATTTATTGGGAGGGCAGTACACTGATGCTAGAGTAAGCGGAAAAGTGTAGTTGCTGATTGACACTGCAGTGGATTGAAGGAAATCATGTGCTACAAAAGGAACTATGTGATAAGAAATGGAGTTATGGACAATGACAGAGGTGCCTGCATGTGCTCTTCCATCTGGGTGATCAGTTCGATAAGTCTGGTACTGTCGAACTGTAAAAGGTCGCTTATTCGTAAGTCTTGTTTTAGTAATGGGAGCTACGTGGATAAGCTTGTCATGAAGTATGGCTGTCAGTTCGTTAGTGTGGGTGCGAACACCATTTACATTCCAAATGAGAATAATTAAGGAGTCGGAAGGATCCACTTATGGATATTGTTTAACGGGGATAATGTAGGAGACAAGATTTGTAAGAAGGGAAATGAGAGGGGTAATTAGGGTTCTGAACTCTGTAAGGAATGAGATAATAGGCTGGTGAGATCCGAAGAGCTTGAGGGTGGAGGAATATGCGAGATGTGTGGATGAGGATGGGATTGAGCTTGAGGGTTAACGGGATGATTGGAATGCTGGGAAAGATAATCTTGTGGACAGGGAGTGGGCGGTGCCTGTGACTACTCTCTGTTACGAACGGCATCGGCAAAAGAGACAGAAAACCTCAAATTTCTAGCAGGACCGCTTCTTGTTGCTAGTTTTTCCTCTTCTGGCTGACGACGTTGTTCTGTCCTGGACTTCAGCGTTCTGTAAGCCTCGCAGCCCTTGTAGTTGGCCGGATGTCCTTGCTGGCAAAGCACTCATACCGCAGGTGATTTCAGGGGCTTTTTGCACAATTCGCTTTTGTGCTGCCCACTGCACTTTACACACCTGGGAGGGTAGTGGCAGTAAGATTTTGTGTGCCCATATGCCTGACAGTTATAGCACTGGACGATATCGCGTTTTCGATACGGTTTTTCAACTTGTACTCTTATGTAGTACAGTTTGTTAGGTCGTAAATCTTCTCCACTCCAGGTGTTCGCTCGAGATCGACAAAGAACAGTAGTAATGCCGTTTTTATTGTTTCATCTTGTTGCTTATCCTCACACAACACGTTTGTTATTTGGTGAACTTTGTATCCGAGAGCTGAGAGTTCTTCTTCTATTTCGTCAGCTGGTATGGTTGGGTGCAAATTTCTGATCACCACTCGGAGCGATCGTTCCTGCTTTAATTGGTAGGTATGGAAATCTGCCTTAGTTTCTCCTAAGTATTCAACTATTTCTCGGTATGTGTTGGGAGTGTCCGGAGAAACGTTTGTGTCCCGGGACCGAAGACACGTGTATTTGCCTGTACCTACAATTTTATTCGATTGGGTACATATTAATTTAAAGTTAATAATATTACACACGAATATAGCAGGTGGCTTGGGCTGTGTGGGTGTTTTGTTGACGTCCATTTCATCAGTTTGAATATTTTTCAACGCCTCAAAGGTGATAGGCGTGAAGAAAGGGGAAACTTCGACGGTGTCTTCTTTAGATGTGCTGGCCTGTGGAGGTATCTCTTCCATGGAACTAGCTGCAGAGGAGGTTATTTGTACGTTCCTATTTGAACGTATCGGTTTCCGCTTTACAGGCGATGGTGTCGGGGTTGGATCTTGTGACCTAGATCTTTTTTTTTTTATTTTGTGACATTAGTTGTTGATAAAATCTTATTTTATCATAACAACGGTTTTTGTTAGTAAAATAAATACCGGTGGGATCCGATCTCACAACTTCAAGTGGTGAGACACCTGGTCTTGGCTCTGAGCCACCAGACCGTCTGGCTCAGAGAGCCTATTACACTATCTCCGATCCGTGAACGACTAAAGGTATAGCGTCCAAAATGGCTAAAATGGCCAAAATAGTGGCCAAAATTTTTGTAAAAAAAATTATTCTAATGTTTTGTAGATAGTATTTTTTTGTAGATATACTAATGTTAGTACTAGCTAAGAAGAATCAATAGATTATTTATATGAGCTTTTCACGTAAATTCCCGATGACGATCTAAAACAGTTACATATTTCTGAAGATATATTAATAGGAGGTAGGCTAACAATCCCAGTGTATGCTGGTAGCAATACATAATAATTTCCAAACCAGAGGCTGGAGGAATGGAATTTTTCTTACAAGGGGTGAATTGATAATAATAATAAGGTTGAGCTCTTATATTTATCTCGGCAAAAACAGAATTTCCCTACTCCTCAACTAATAGGAAACAACTTCAAAACTATTTTCCCTTCAGAAACTTTGTAATTAGCCAAACCCGTGATACTCTTGTAATGAGATTCTGCTTTCGAAACTAAATTTACAGATTCTGCTCCCCTAGAGAATATTTAATAATTATATTATAAGAGTGCTTATTTTACACAAGTTATATAATATATATTATTAATTATTAATTAATATATATATATAAACTATTGCATATCCCATAGGGGGGGGGGGGCTTGTATGCATAACACGTTTAGTTACGGCGTAAAAGGAGGACTAAGATCTCCATTTGGATAAAGTAATAAATTAAAAAAGTAATTGATTTTAATTGCGTAGAATTTTCGAAAAGTTAGCTTAATTAAATCGTTACCCTCTGATGCAATACAGCAGGAAAATACCAGACAGGAGTCACAAATACGTTTATAAATAAGATAAATACCATAAAATTAATGATATAAAACGAATTGTTCTACACTTCCAGAACAAAGGAAAAGGTAAATGCTTTAATTTTGAATGAAGGGATAAAGATTTTTCTTTATAAGAACAATGTAAGATATTATTATTGGCAACTAGCATAAATGAGTGAATTGATTCATGGTTGCGACTTCTGCTTGAATATTGAGCATCTTCAGTATCCATCCATTTATCTATGTCCTCGGCCAGATGGCCTGCTCTTATTCTTCTTTGTGCGCTCGTATTAACCATAGTTTCCGGAATGTGTGACCTGTTTCATTTATTGCTCACGTGTTTCTGATATTGTTTGGATTCAATGCTTAGGATAAAAACCAATTTACAAAGAGAAGACATTGTTTTATTTAGATTGTGGAAGAGAAAACTGCCATGATGAAATTTCTTTCGTACATACTTCACCCATGAAAGAAATCAATACCTGCACTAGAGGTTTACTATGAATGTTTAGTTATGCAGTTTAGTAGCAATAGAGTAGAGGATAAATGGGTTTAAAGCAGATGCCTACTTCACTTGCATATAAATTGTGAAAACGTAAACAATAAAATATTAGATTCGCATGTGCTTGGAAATCAAGAAAATTTAATCCCTATTGACTTAGACTTGATGTGACAACTTCAGAACTTACGAATTGGTTTCTAGATGAATCCCATCAGTATTCATAGGAGGGTTCAGGGTTTAGCTATGGATGAGAGTTTAATGGAAGTCTTCTTTTGAATGTAGTGCGAGTAAATGTAAGGTAAATGGTAGTAATGTCACACGCAAAGGTTTAGACCTGATGGAATGAAATCTAGCTATCTAGTTATCTGATAGAACTCTAGCCTGGTAAGTGTAAAATAAGTAAGTAACACCTTATATCCCTAATCACTTTCCCTCCATCTCCCCCATATCAAACTTACCAACCCTTTGTAGGCCATTTTTCTTGCGGTCGTTTCTTCTCTCTGAGATCTCGAGGGTGGACTAAGGTGCCGATGAACTGTTGCATAATGTTCATACTCGGGATCCCTCGTGACTACCGAGTTTTCCAAAGCTACACCGATTCAGGATGGTTGTGTCCTCCAGTGATTTAACAATACTTCCTTGGGGGTCATCCTGTCATTCACCATCATGACTAAAAAGACTTAGTGACTGTTAAAGAGTGTTATACCAGATCTCACCAATCCCACCTGTATTTCTCTTCCCATAGATCGGACTCATTTGATCATTCTTTCTAGTCCGTTCTATTTCCATGAGTGAAGTCGCTCTCCTTTACTCCCAAACATTAAATCCAGATTTTACCAGTGTCACACTTCTCTTCAATAAATTATATCTTCCTTTCTCTAATTGTATCCTTCCTCTACTTCAATCTACCATTGCACTCTTTCTTTCCGGTTTCCTCCAATAATTATTCTTATTTTTAAATTATGCTACCTTCCACAATTATAGAATGTAATATGTTTTTATTTTGTTAATTTATTATGCTGGTGGTTTCTTAATCCACCAGAGATTATAGCATAATCACAAGAAACAAACTAAACTTTTTTGCAAATTTACGACAGCTAGACTTCTGGTTTGTACTTTTTTTCTAATCTTTATTAGGCAAAGCCTCAGAATAACGGTTATTTCATTTCATTACATTGGTTTATGTTCTTTGACAATTTTACATGATTTTGTTCCTTACCTGTAATGATCAATAATAAGATGTTGATTTTTGTGCTTTCAGGGAGGGCGAGGAGAGCGGTCCTGCCTGCATGATCGCGGCCGGGAACGAGAGCGCTGAGGCAGCCGGCAACTCGACGTACGCGGGTGGGCTCCTGTTCCCGCCCTACGTCCGGGCGGCTTACATCCTCCTGTGCGTAGTCATCCTCGGCATAGGAATCGTCGGAAACGTCATGGTCCCGCTGGTCATTGTCAAAACCAAGGACATGCGCAACTCGACCAATATCTTCCTCGTCAACCTCAGCTTCGCCGACCTCATGGTCCTCCTCGTCTGCACGCCCACCGTCCTCGTTGAGGTCAACTCCGAGCCGCTCATCTGGGTGCTTGGAGAGGAGATGTGTGAGTCACTCAAATCATGATTTACCATTCTTTATTAAATTATGTAGCATAATATTTATTTTTTTCTTCGATTGTGATGTTTGTCACTAATATTGTAATTCTTATAAAACCTTCTGGCACGGATTCCTTGGTCATATCGTGACCATATTGTCTTGCTAAATTTACTAGTTCATAGAACAAAAACCTTGTTTATGTTTTCCTTACATATTCATTAAGAATTAAATTTTTTTATTTCCATCCATAGTAATTCTTTTCATGTTATTTTTTGCATAGGTTTGTTATTTGCAAAAATTATCTGATATCTGATAGATCAGAAATCAAATATTTGTATTTACATATTTACAGCACAATAATTGACACATTTTTTTGCATGCAAAATATTAATACTAAATTAAAGGTCCTTCTATGAATTTGGTGCTTAAAAAAAATTGTTGTTGTAATTTCTAATTAACCGCCTCCCCTGGGGAAACCCTGAATATAAATAAAATAAATAGATAAATAGCGTATTGAAAATCTAAATATTTAATTAAAATTTGTCTCAATTTGGGTATGAACAAATTTTTGCATTTTAGTAAATTGTAAGTAATTTTTTTTTTTTTTTTTTTTTCTTTCTTAGCTCTCAAACTTATAAAATAGGATGTGGGAAAAATAAAGGAAAATTATTTTGTGCTAATGAGTGTCTTTCACTAAGGGGAGTCCCCCATTTGAAGGATGTATGAGAAGGATATAGGGTGTGGAATGCCTAAAGGAGGCGGGTGGAATCGGGAAGGTAGTGAGGTAGTGGAGCCTAGGGGTACCTATGCAATGGTTTGTAGTCGGCCAGGTCAAGCGGCCCACCCCGGCAGGGGCCTGAAATAAGTCGGCCTCTCGGCCGGAAGGTCGACCCTGCTTAAACAGATAGATGGGGTCTTGTAGCTTCGGTAGCTTCGGAGATCGGCCTCGATCTCTCGGCTGGGTGTAGATCTTCAGTCTCCGTCAGGGGGCTAGGGTACGATCACGTCCATCTGTCTCCAGGCTTCGGCGGTCCAGCAGTGCTTCCATCTGACGGGCATTGGTGGTGGTTGAAGGTCGGAGAATAGTGGGTTGTGGCTGTGTCGGAGTGAGTCGAAACATTTGATGTGCCTTTTCTTGATGAAATCTTGAATGGTGAGCACTTCAATTTTTTTATGCATCTCGTCTGCCTTCATTAGGTCGAACGGTGAGTCACTGATTATTGCTGTTATTTTTGTATAGTAAGGCTAATTATTGATTCGGATACCTAAGTTTAGGGTCACATTTAGGTTTACTGTAGTTTGATTTCCTTTTTACCAATCAAGGATAGGTTTAACTTCACTAGCATGTGAACCTTTCTGAGCTTCGTATTATTCATGTCCACTTCAATCAACTACACATTTTTTTAATGTAATAAAACAATTTTAATGTGTAAAAAAAATAAATTGGACTGGTAGAGTAAGGTTTACACTGTGGATTCACCTAGGAACAAAGCATTGTACAGACCTTGTTTTTATTTTTTTACTCCTCCATTGCTACTTAAGCAAGTTATATATCGTCTAATAAACTATGCCGAAAAATGGGTGATGATGTAGACGTTATTATCCAAACTATAAGGGTTATAACTAGAGGTTTTCAAGTTTAAAATAATATATCTTTTCTCAGAGATATATTTAAGATTAATGTCACAGACGATATCACACTCCATATGCCCGTACCTTATTTATTAATGCTAAAAGAACCTGAATAACTACATTCGTCTTCGTTAAATCTTTAGTCGTTTGAACAATTTCTTCTACGCTAATTGTCACCCATATTTTGGCAAAATTATTTATACAATAGATCATTTTTTCATATGTAGCAATGTAGGAGCAAAAAAAGGTCTGTACGATGTTTTGTTCCTAGGCTTACCCTATTTTATTTTTATTTTTATTTCACACATTAAAATTGTTTTATTTCATAAACTAGTATACATTTTCATTATCAAGTACTCCATATTATCGTAATGTATTGTTATACCATCTAAACCTTAGGTAATACAACATTATCATATAAAATATTGGTGTAGCGTAAATAATGACACAAACAAGGGAGAAGTAGATGAATCCTTCTACTAAGGATCTTGAAAAATCATTTTTTTTTTTGGTGGTAATGAAGTCAGATTTTCAGCTTTGATTAGTAAATAAAAGTAAATTCTGTTTTTAACTATGGTGGAATAAATTGTGGAACGAATAAGCCGCGATAATTAGGATTGTTTGGTAACTATATTAGAAATGTGTTCTTGGTGAATTTTCATTGTTTTCATATAAAAACCCATCCCGGAATTTCATGTTAATACCAATCCCAATAATATACTTTCATTCATATTTCACTCTTTCAGTATTTTACTAATAATATTACAGTTTTTTTGTTTTGTTTTTATTTATTTCACTTAATTACGTATAAGTATTATTAAATGGAATGCCGTTAAACATGAATGGCACTTGCGGTATGAGGTAAATTCAAAATTATTGAACTTAATAACTACTGTCTAACGAAAGAAGTAAAACTTTCTTCTCTAAAGGGACCACATACGTTCTCATGAATGCACGTTTCTAGCAGCTGTTAGAAGTTCTCCTCAGCTCTCTCCAACATTCTTGAGTGGTTTGACCGAACAGAGCTGCGAAACTCTAAACCGAACGTCCTTTGATTCTAAGTCTAAGTGTGTGGCCACAAGAAGAAGGTATATCTACTGAGGAAATCCCACAAAGGCAGATCGAAGGAACAAAGTGACACTGAAGCGTGAAATTAGGTATTATGGGGATATTGAAGTTTTATGGAGTTCAAAATTAGGAAACCTTTTAGTTTGGCTCACGTGTTTGCCTGTCTGACTACTCTGGCCTAGCAAGTATCCTGTCCAACCATTATTTTCTGTAGGGTATCCAGGTTGAAGACCTGGAGATAAATCTAATTAGGAGTAAATAGTCAGGTGTGTGCCCCCAATTTAACGCGTTTATCAATTATGCAGAAGCTCTTTTGGCAACTCACGTCTTCATTCTTAGATTCCTAGGTAATCGATGTGTGTTTTGTTTTGAGTACAGTACAACGGTTGGACGTGGCGCATCCAGATGACCGACGTCACTAATATGAGAAAGCGACTGTATTTAGGTCTTATATAAGTCAAGTCGTTAACTTCCTAAAGCTTATTCTTACCTTTGTATCACCTCTCTTTCTAAGAAAAATATTTGTTAGCCGGATGATCTGTGTGTGAGATAGGTTCCCTCATAGATAGACAGATAGATAAAAAAATGATTTATCCTAACATCTCCATTTGAATAATAACAATGCGCAAATAAATGAATGCAGCTTAGGCCAACAAACAATAAACAATATATCTGGAGGGGGATAAAAAAACAATCAACTATGTGGTATATAATAAATACCATATTACCTAACCTATATTATATTACCATATAAGTTTCCGACCTAACAAAGCTTTTATTTTAGCTATTATTATTATCTTCATGTTAAGGTCAGGAACTTTTCAGACCACCTGTGTATGTAACTTTTAAACAAAATATAGAGTACTGTTGGAAAAATAAAAGTTTTGTCACTCAACAGTCGTATTACACTCAAATTAAAACAAATTCCGGATTAATAACACCCATCATCTAGTACTCACACACACACAGTATACTGACACTTAGTTACAAATAGTAGTCTATGTTTGATAAATCCATAAACCTTAATTGTGGTCAACTGACTTAAATGATGCTATATGATGAAGCTGTAGATGGCTTGGGGATTGCAAGTAAGATATAACGAAACAGTGTATAACGTAAATTGTAGCCAAAAAATTGTACGCTACTCCATAAGTACGCATTTAAAAGAGGTGTAAATAGTCAATATTTCATTTCAGGTCGTCTATGCAGAATATTTACTATACTATATTATAATATTTGTTTCTGCAATAGATTTAGTAGGAACCTTAGATTTCTATCATAATTTATGTTTAATAATAGATAATATGATAGATCTAAGTTTGAGTAGTAAATGATATTTGTTTTATTCTTACTTTTTTCTAGGAGATGATTATTAATATTTAAAATAGTAGTTATCTGCTAATACACATAAAAGCTGTATTAAAAGTGAACATTTTTATCATAGACTATATATAATCATACATATACAGCCTAGATATAGTTCATCATTCTAATTAATTGAAAAATTTTAATATATGTACATGTACATACTCTACCCCAAAAGTGGCCCACGTGGAAATATTTACTTCATAATAAAATTATTTCGGCTTTCAATTTTTTATAATTAATATTAAAAGTTTTTAGTGATAATGGGCTATAAATATGACGGAAAACACCCCCAAGCCAAACTCAGGCCCATTACATCCAGCGTAGCACCCACTGCGCCTTCAGTAAACTCTCATCCGTCTGATGTATAACGAAAGAAGCGTGACTCATCAGAAAACAACACGCTGCTCTATTCATTTTCAGTCCTCATAAGGTGTTCCCGAGAAATTTGTCTACAATATTCTCTGACCAACAATGAACCTCATGCTAGTCTCTGGGGGTTTAAATTCACTTCAACAAGTCTTCTTCTAACAGTTTCTGCGCACGTTGCTATTTCCCGAGTTGAATAAAGGAGTTAAGCAGTTTCGGTAGCAGTTAAAAACTGATTCCGAAGCGTCTGTAGTACAATAAACCGATCATCTTGGCTCTGTCACTCACGGCCGACCTTAACCGGGTCTGCGTGTGCACAAACCTGTCTCACGATAACATACAATTTCTTTCCGAATAGTAATTTCCGGTTACTCCGAGGGGTGCATATCTTCGGATTCAACCGTCTTCCACTAACTCCCAACACAAGCTACTTGCGCATCCGTCAAAACAATTCTTTTAATAAAATGAATAAAGCCATTTGCTAAATTTTAAGAGATTACATTAGCATATTCACGAAAAATAGCCGATAAAGATAAATGATGATAAAAGTTTCAGTTTTTGTTCACCCAAAAACTCAATGGATTAAACAAGATAATCAAAGCCCTTTATTGAAAAAAGAAAACAAGTCATTTCCATTCAAAAGTTGTTTTTTAATGTTCTTTTTATCTTAGTGAATTCTTATCGTGCTCTTATTTTTTAATAACTTCAATAGTGAATTTTTCTTAGTGCACCACTTTTCTTGTAGGGAAGTGTATATAAGGGCAACACCTCGTTAAAGTGGAAATCTTGTAAGCAATAAAATAAAAGACGCAAGTCACTAATAATGTCAACAAATCGTTTTCCCAATTGTGAAGATTCCGTGAATAGTTCATTGCATCACTTTTATGACATAAATTATCCGTGACAATCCAATTAATCTTACTCTGTTTACTTCTCTTTGACTATTTGCTTAAAAAGCTAATAAGACTTTCAGTTTGTGAAAACATTTCTCCGGAAGATCTGTCGCTCCAGATGGCATTGGCCCAAGAGCAGCCGGACCAGGAAGAAGGCTAAACAAGACACCGATTGTGGAGCCGTCAAATGCTCGCTATCTCACTTCTATGGTCTGCTTTAATAACCATTCCTGTTTTCCTACAGTCCTGTGAGCGCCGAATATTTTAGCTTTTAAACCACTTTGGACAAATTGTGACTCGGGGAATGCCAGTTAACGATTATTTTACGACCCTTTGTCATGTCATAAACTCTCCGGTCCGGTACTTGGGTGTCGTTCCGCATTCCTTCAGTGTCACTCATTATAGCATAGCTATATTAGAGCTGTTAATTTTTATTATTTGACGATTTCTCCAAAGAATGTACTTTTCAAATTGTTTTGGTGACTTTATCCCTTATACATAATTAATTAGGTAAATCTTATGCGTGAACTCATTACATTACGGAGAACTAAAAATTTCTTTGAACAGGCTTTTTGAATTTATTTTTAATATGAGCTACAAATGGACTTAAGTCTTAATATTAAATTTATATTTTGGTTCCATCTATAGATATAGTTTGGGATACTGCAGTTTCCTATAGTATCCAGTTTCTCATTGTGCCTTCCAAAAAAAATGAGAGTTACATTAAAATGTTAAAATCAAGTTAGAAGAGAAGATAAACCAGCTAAAAGTTGGGCGGTAATTGACACAGCTGAGCACAAAAAAATAATATGGAAATGTAAATGAAAACGATCTACAACCACTAAATATGGCCGACACAAGTTCTTAGTGTTGAGGTTAGAGAACTCTTATCATTTTTCAACCCTTTTGATACTAACAAATCATTATGAGGGAAAATAATTTCTTCCGAGCGTAGGTGTAAAGTATCTTGAATTTATTTTTTTGAATTTATACTCCCCATTAAAGGATGTACTACTTCTGAGATTTTAGTCGAGTACAATAAGCTCGTTCGTCTTGACACTTGATAAAGCTGGAAACGTAGAGTACTGAACTTGAGTGCTTTGAAAAAACATTACGCGTCTATATCAATTCCTCATATAAAAGATCTTCGGCGATCAGTGCTGTCATTTGGTTTTAGCTGAAGCAGGATTTATTTGATAGTGACAGCTCACAAAAACTTCTTTCTAGGAACGGACAAAAACTGTTTGCTTGAACGCCTGGCTAAAAGGACAGGCCTCGCCGTTTGCCAAATTGCTACAAAACACTTCTGGCAGTCGATTAGGAATCCTGACTGTTCTTCACAACCTGTCCGCTCAAAGGTTTGGCAGGAGGGTGACTTAGAACTGACACAACTTATAAACGTAAGAGGTCTGTGACATTTCGTATTTAACAAATCAACTCTTTAAATGTTATGCATATAACTGGTAGGTGGTTAGCTAGATATTTTACTGATCCAAATTCAAAATGAATTCCATCATTAACATTAATCAAGCCCACGTCAAAGTTAGATGACTCACTGTGATCGGAAGTAACTTCATTCAAGCGTGAGACTACGCTGATGTAAACTAAAAGATATTATCCATACTAAAATTTAAAGCAAAAATATTTTATTTTATGTTATTTATTGTTGTTTTGTTGGCCTTTTTGGAGAACTGGATACAATGTTTTAGATACCTTCACTGATTTGTGCAGAATATTGAAGCTAGAATTTTCATTAAACTCTGTACCTGTTCACTATAAATATTCATCATTTCAACTGATTTCGGAATAGCTTCTATGTTAATCTGTAATTTGACATGATTCGTATACCAGAGGTATTC
The DNA here is from genome assembly GCA_930367205.1 of Acanthosoma haemorrhoidale. Taxonomy (NCBI): domain Eukaryota; kingdom Metazoa; phylum Arthropoda; class Insecta; order Hemiptera; family Acanthosomatidae; genus Acanthosoma; species Acanthosoma haemorrhoidale. Next base: position 144,292,146 of record OV884011.1, read on the forward strand.
AAATAATTTCTCTCTAGGAACCTAAATTATTTAACTCTGGCATTCAATTAGTTAGAATAGCATTATATGGGGGAATACATCAAACCCGACTTGGAATTACTCTATTGTAGCTATCGTTCTGAGATCAAATTACACTTCAAGAGCAGATTAAAAGTAAAACAGATTTTATGAAATTTAATTAAAATTTCTTGTCATCAATAGTTAAATAATCTTTGTAGAGGAGAGTATTTTGAAAGAAAAGAAAGAAAAGCTATATTATGAAGTACAAGCAGCAAAACACTGGTATGTACAAATATTAAGAGTTATGTTACTACATACTGGGTTGGGTGTTGGGGAACGAGTGCCTGTGAACAAGTGATGACTGGAGCTAAAGCTGAGACATATGTGTATAAGAGAAGGGTAGTTCCGGGAATTGGGAGGGATGCGGTCGCTTACCTAAAAAATAACAAGAAACACCAGTGACTTCCATGAAGTCACGAGGCAGGTATGCACTAAAAGGAGCTTTTAGCATTATTTATAATATTAGGACTACAATATCCTTAGCATTATATAACTAATCATTGCAAATTAGGCTAATTAACAAAATTTCGCTTGTGGCATCAAATTTCACACTATTCACATACTACCCCTAGTTGAATTCATCCGTATTCGTAATGGTCGTATTAGCAGATCTGTAGTGAAACTAAAACGTTTGTAAATCCCAAAGCCACCACAAATGTTACTAAGAGAAGAATCAACTAACAATACAAAAGACCGTTAACAATGAGGTGTTGTAACAGCTTTGACTGCGTTTTGGGTATTGTCATGTGTTTTGAATAGTTCCCCGGTACACGGATGACATCATTGAAAAAAGTGATTAAGTAATAAATGAAAATTGGCTTATTAACGAAATAGTACAGGTATAAAAAGGTCAACTAAGGTCGATTTAAACCCTGAAATGCAATGCACAGTCCTAGTTTTTAAGATGGGAGGTCATAACCGCTTGATCTATTTGTTGATTTTAATTATTTTTGGGCTTCTTAACATCGAATAAAACCATAAATGCATTGCTCATAGTCTAACAGTGACAAGAAATGAGTTTTGATGGATGTGTAATGAGTTTTATTGTACCGACTTTGTAATCTGTCTGAAAGACGAACTTTACATTTATTTGGCCCTATAAGTACGCTCCATCAAATTTAAGGAATATCTCTCGTTTGAAGGGATACGTTTAGAAGTACTAAAAAAGGCAGACTCGATCTTACTACATAGTTTATAGCTGATATTTGAAATAAAAAAACGAAGAAGCATACCCCTTATAGTAGACTAAAACTTCAACCAATAAGTCTGTTTGATCACAGTAATGAAGAGATATGCATCGCTAGTCAGGGTAAATAAAACCGAGATCTAATTTCCTTTAGATACTTCAAAAATACGTACTCGTAAAGATCTTCATACCAAAATGATTCAACGAACCCTTTAGCCCAAGTTCCGAGGTTTAACAAGTTCAGTTGAAATGACAACGTATCGGGTTTTTGTGGTCAAATTTACTTGCATTATGTTTGCGCTTTAGTTCAAAATCAGAGAAATCAATTTATTTTTTTCTGAAGGTGTTGGTTACAAATCATCGTGTTATTCTTACATCATATTGTCTCAGGCCATGATAACATGTTTAATTCTTTTCTCAAAAAAAAATCTAATTATCAATCGGGACCAAAAGCTTTTTATTTGATAATCCACTCAGTAAGGTAGGAAAATATTATTTTTTTAATTACCTACTACCCTATTTTTTATCACCCTTTATCATTTGCCTTACCGTCGTTCTTTTGTCCTTAGCATCCTTTGGTTTAGTTTAACAACACACGACGTGTTGAACACGGTGCTAATAACAGGTTTAATTAGGTCGTTTAAAAATTCAATTGTGAATTTTCAGATTAATAAACTGGACCTATATTTTTAATTTTATACTCTATTCAATATTGTAGACAATTTTTTTTTTATGCTTATTGCTATAAAATTGAATTATTGATCATGTTTAATGTATATACTTACATTTTTTATGTTTTATTAATGTAAATGGAACCTATATAAATAACTTCTAGTTTCCAGCTTGAACAGGGTTTCCTAATGGCCTTAACAGGTGAAAGTGCTTCTGGATTTAAAACTATACTACGAAACACTAGTTTTTCGACAAATATCATGCTGATTGGGATAACCCATAGGCTCGTTTGGGAACAGGAAAAAAATTATCATAAACATAGCTGAAGCTTGATAATTTTCTATCCACTGCAGGGCATCCACACAAGAGATCCGAGACAGGCACTTATGCTTACAGATCTATCAGGACGGCCTGCCAGAAGATAAGTGGAAAACGGACCTCGGCTATAAGGTAGCTATTTTTCAGCTAGGAAGAGGCCCTAATTGCTCCCTACTAAGGGCTAGGCAAACTGCCCTGAGCACTCTCTCAGTCTCACGCCCTTCGTCTTCGGGAGAGTTATCTTTTAACGGTCTCTCTTAACGTACAGACGTTTTCCGTTTCCTGTGCCGTTTAACCTATCCTAAAATGAACATTGTTTTTAGAAATCAATAATGCTGGTTTTCGTGAGAAATCAAAGTAATTTAAAAAGATTTATTATATTAGCTGTTTCATTATATCATTATTATTTTCATTAAAAACATAATCAGTCCATTACGATAATTCATACATGAACTTTTGTTTACACAATATAGTTAAAAAGAATAGGTCTTTTTTCCATCACAATGCAACATTTATGTACATGTCGAATTTTTTTGACAGTAGTTTCCGATAGCAACATTTTTCAGGTAAAAATGAAAAGCAAATTAACCCGGAAATTTTTGATTTGGTAGTGTATTAAATAGAATCAACGACAATTAACGGTCGTACAACAAGACGACGAGTCTACTTTTGCTTAATTTTAGCTAATTAAAATGTACTAAATTAAAAATGTTTATTGGAATGCATATGATTCCGTGTTTCATTTATGCTGATTTTGCTTTACCGTGCATAAATATATTTTGTCTTATACTAGGAAAACTATTATAACAGCCGGCTTTTTGGACCAAAAGTGTCAAATCCACTACTTTTTGGGTGCCTATACATACAATGAACATATTTAAATAAATTATTAAGAAAATGCTCTAACAAATTAACATACCTAAAATTTCAAAAATGATTGCCAGCACAGGTGATCAAGATGCCTGCCACATTTGTACAAACTTTGATTTTTTCATTGGACGTTTTGGTATTTCTCAGATTTTTTTTTTTTTATTTCATCCACAAAATTTCTTGTGGATTGACTAAATCCCGATAAACCATTAATCGATCTTACTTATGTGTCGTTATACTAATCAGGTAACCTGTCTTAATACAGTTTCAAAAACACGTTTCACTTTCTTTGGGTTAGTTCCGATAGATTTTAAAATGCTGTTACCTTGTGAGGAAAGGAGCTAGAATACCATCGAGAGAAGGAGAAATAGACGAATTTGTATTGATAATTGACTAGATTTTTTTGTCTTTAACTGATGGTTAACACAGCTATGGGGCAGTGGATACGCATTCAAATGTACGTTTTTGGAATTATTTGTTTTTTCGCTTTATATTTCCAAACCATATTTGGTTGTAAGCCAATATTATTATAATAATAAAACTCTGAAAAAAAAATAATAACCTTAAAATTGTGTCAACTATTGTGAAATGAACACTTTATTAAATGTTACAAATTAGAACAATTTAAAATGTTTCAGTAATATATATTTTTTCTCTTTTATTAATTAAAATTAATTTTTTTATCTCTTTTTTATTTCTATAATAAAATCTTGAATAGCATTTACAATTTTATTTCTACTGAAAAACTAAACGGAGCCAAATTCTTTTCTTTTAAAACCTATGAGTTATGTTTATTGCTAGACGCTGCTGGTTTCTTTATTTATGAGCTACGCTAACTTGCCGTGGCGGTACAGCTGCTGACTGAGAAACAGCCGATTATTTCTTATATCTAACTAATCCTTCGCTTTGAACTGTTGGACGCCATAAATTCAAATTCTAGCCTTAATTGCTGAATGCTAGAAGCAACTGTTTAGGAACTACCTTTGTGTGCTAATTACAAAACGTTTCCTTGGCACCTTCTTTTGTTTTTTTTAATCGGTTCGTATAGTTAAATTTGTATCGGTTAAACAATTGCAGTTTTTTTTTTGTACAATAAGCAGCTTCTCAATTTTTATAAATAATTATACTGAAATACTTTCCTAGATTGCAAGAGCACGAATGGGAAACGCGTTCTACAGACTAATTGTGTTGAAGCTGTGCATTTAGAATATAATATTTCCGGTCGGAGACGGAGCTCTTCTACCTGATAGCTCCTTGTATGAATGTTGGTTGGTATAACATGAATCTTTACACAAGTATGAATGAATTCCAGGATCCTAATTAATAGTGTACAAGCAAATTGTAATTTTTCAAATAAAGATCTTAAATATAAATATAGAAAAAAATCTTTGTTCTTAGGCTATGTCCTCTATGCATGCTAACAATGAACAAATAAATACAGGTCTAGCCAACACAAAATAAACGGTTTATCACATAAGGAGAGAAAATAAATAAATGAAAAGTTATAAGGTTTACTTCAATTTAAAAATTACCATTCGTGAATTTGTTTGAACATAAAATAAGAAAAAATATAATACACAATCAAATTAAAAGTAAGAAGAAGTAGAGAGACAAATAACAGTAAAAGAATTAAATACATAAATATTACTGGTTACTATTTTAAAGAGAAAGTTCATCAACAAAAAAGTAAAATGGTAGTAATCGTATATAGTTTAAAAAAATAATTAAACAAGATAATTATAATATGTTGTTAAATAAAATGCATTGATCCTAGTCTAGTGAGCGTCTGTCTGAATTGTAACGTGTTGGAATAGAAGGGTTTACACCTTAAGTACCTAAGGATGACGTATCTAGGACGGAAAATAACGCATACGGCCTTACTTGTAATATAAGCTTTACAACTCACAAATCAACAAAAATGAGACAAAATAGATAGCCAAGAGCAGAAGAAAAAGAGGTTGTCATGGCAAAGAAACGGAAGATAAGGGAACGACAGATGATAGCCGGAACCAAGAAAATTGAAAAGACATGCCTTTTAATCTTCTTATATATAAAACGAATATGTGTGTGTGGGTTCCCTTAAACTTTTTAATCCGGTACATATATATAACTTTTACCCACTGCACAAAGATACACTGCATTAACTAATAATGTATATTATAATGTAACAATACCATTGGCCTCCTGACTTTGGTTTTTTCAGATCTTATTCTCCATTCACCCCTTGGTCAGTCATCAATTATATTTATAGGATGTTTGCTATTCATATTAATGTTAGCTCCGACCAGTATATTGTGTTTGATTAATCTAATTAATCTAAATTTCAAGTTAACGGTAATACTCTAATTTCACGTAGAAGGACTAAGATTTTAGCGACTAATATTTGAGAAAGAAAATGGCCGATCCTTATGTTTCCAAAATTGCCTTCCAAGAAAAAATAGCTTTATAGGGACCCCTCACTTTCACAGTCATATATCATCCCACGCAATTTATTGCTTAGTCGTTCCATTTGACAGAGATTACTTGAGCATTAGCTTCCTTTTGGGATAAATCCTGTTCCTCTATAGATTAGTTGTCTACTTTTCCGCTATTTAAACCTACATTGCGGTGCCTTGATGAGTTTTTTATCGATGTATGTTAATAAATAATGTAAACATAAAGCAGATACTTTTTATATTTATCAATCTTGATAAATATTCTGCTCTGGAACTGCGGTTTGTTTCTTCAATCAGTCGTGTCTTCAGATAACCTATACTATTGCATAACATTATTGTTATGTGTGATGGGTAATTATGTGTGATCGGACATGAATTCATTAAAATTTATCAAAAAGAACTAAATTAATATTGTACCAAAATGGTAATTGAAAGTTGATAAACATTTTGGCTCGCGTTATTATTTCTAAATGTCAGATGTCTTAATGGTGTGAAATTAACAATGTTTTAGAAATTAGGTACTTTTGAAATAGTTTGAGAATTGATTTAGGCGAATGTGCTTACAGTTTACTAATTAATACTATACATGTAAATACAAAGCTTAAAACATATTACACTACAACATGGAAGGAAAACTCTTCCAAAAGCAATTATCGAATGTATTGTGTAGTATACATATTGTATACATTTAGTTATTATAAACGTTATCAAAGGAATCAGAAAACAACCAAACCAAAAAAGGTCATTTGAAAAGTAATATATATACTTTCTAAGTCAACTGTCATCGCGTCACGTTACCAAGAATTAAATATTTGTAAGTAAATAAATGCTTCTTTATTTTTCTGATTCTATCGCCCACGCGTTAAAGTTAATTATTTTAGTCAAAAATGTAACTATGACATAATTTTTATGGCAATGGCCATTTATTAAGGACATGATTTCTGTGGACTTTGGTCGTGATTATAAGGGTATATTTCAATGAGCAGGCATGTTACAGACCTGAAAATCGTTAAACAGATTATTTTTGAAAAATAAATAAACACATATAACCAATACATATCGCTTATTACATTAAAACACCAGCCAGAAAGTTATATTTTGTATAGTTTAAGCAAAAAAAACTTATTTTCTCCATTGCTTAGAGCATTATAATAGATGCAATGTCAAGCAACAAATGTGAAGCACCGTATTCAGTGTCATCTGCAGTTTTATTAAAACCATCAAAACCTATAATTAATCTAAGTTTATTACTATTGATGTTTGACGATGAGGCTAGATGCACAAATATAAAATTCATCATCTTCCAAGGAAGCATCAACACAAGAAACCTTCCACCCAACCCAGATTCTATTCACTGCATAACCATAGTGTGGTTTAAATACACAACGTTCACTAGACATTGTGCTTTGGTAGTGCTAAATACTAAATCCGCCACGTTGGCAGATGTTTCCCCTGATATACCGAAGGTACCTTTAGTCAAGTGGTTATCAAACTGCCTAACAAGGTTGTTAGGCCCGAGTTAATGAGACACCTTAACCAATAACCGCTCTAATGGTAGCCTCTATAATTCAAGGATGATTCATCTAGCCCCCTCTCCAGTGACTTTTCCCCTGAAATGAATAGCTGGTGGGTGGTTCTATCGATATTTACAACTTGATATTCAGTTTATAGTTTAGTTAGCTGTGATTTGTAAATGCATAGAAGAGTTTGTGGAAAATTCGGCTTCAGTATAGTTGTGATGATAAGGGTAGCACTCACTCGTTTTTATATACTATGCATGTCTGCATCAGGTCCTAGTGCAAGTTGACAAGAGGTGTTTAATGCTTTTAAACTGTGGATGGAAACTGTTGAAAATTGCTGAGTTCCCCGATATGTCTCAAACAGTCCCCTGACAGTTACGCATATATTCATAGTATGTTGAAACATTGTACATTAATAAATTTGATGAAACCCTATCAACTTTCATTTCTCAACCTAAACAGTTTTCCCAACAAACTCCCCAATCATCTTTATAATTTTACAATCGAAATTTTTATTAATAATATTTTATAAAACTATAAAATGACATTAGTTTCAAAAGACCTTAAAAATATAACTTTCCAGACGAAAAAATTATACCTTGTGTTTCAAGACAGTACGAAACTCCTACCGAACCCTAGCAGTACTCCAGCATCTCCTGTCTTATGTTTATGATAACATAAACATGGCATTGTATATAATACTTCGTACACAAGGCGTGCTTGAAGGATTTGAGTAAACACCATGTCGCCCACCAATACTGTATGCTATCGAAGAATTTTTGTTATACTCATGGAAAACCCCAAGATAAATGTGCTTTGATGGACCAAAAATGACACCCTGATTATTTACTATTCTTTAGTAATGTACTTTTTTAGAAAAATGAAACATTTTTTGAAATGTGTGAAACATAAAATAAAAGCATTTGTCTTTATGGAAAAAAAAGTTAATATATTTACTGAAAAAAACGAATTTAAGGCAAATATGAAAAACAAATTGTGAAGGTAAATACGTTTAAGTAGTGTTATGCAAACTAGGAAGTCAATGCCCGTAAATATGGTGTCTTTGAAAAGGGCTTCAGAGATTATTTTAAATATACCACACGCTCTACCGTACCATCTACTCCTCCTCACTCTCAGGAGACTCTTTTCAGAACATAATTTGAATATACGAAGAAATACCCTAAAGAAACCGAACTGATGTTGTATGTGGCAGAGTTTTTGTAGCACTAGGTTTTGGCGGTAGGACCGTGTAAAGCAACTTTTCACCAATCAATTTTTTAAGAGCCGTCACTGGAGAAGATTCCTTTCTGTGTTAATTTATTTGTGATAGTTGTTTTGTGCGTTCGTCGTTTTTGTTATGGCTTATTTTCGTAAACAGCATGTGGCCTTGAAGTTTAGCTTCCTGCTCGGGAAAACTCCCCCAGAAGTTAAATACTGACTACAATAATGATGCTATGGGGAAAACTCCAGCATCTGAGTAGTTTTCCCGTTTTAAAGCGGGTGAAATGTCAACTAATGATCAACCTCGATTTGGACGTCCTTCGACAGTCCGAACAAACGAAAATGTCGAAAAAATTAGCGTAATCGTCATGGAAGATCGTCGACGGATCATCGAAGAAGTTGTGGAGAAAAATTGAGTGACTTGAAGTTCAGTACAGGGAATTTTTAGTTAAGATTTGGGCAGCCACGACAACGCTTCCGCCCTTTCTGTTCACTGCTTTTTGGCCAAAAATGGCATGACCACTGGGCCCCATCCTCCCTATTATTTAAACTAAAAGACCGTTATTATTTGTTTATTTAGAGCCTGATAATGAAAAAGATTGTGTTTCGAAACGCATAGCAGGTTTGAATAAAAAAAATAAAGATGGGAAGCTCAAAATTTTTATTTGTTTATTTATTAAAATATACAAAAACTTGTCTTTTACAATAGGAACATAATCATTAAATAATTAATCAAAAATAAATAAAAATGTGTTAAGTAAAATAAGGTGGCTTGAAGATACTAGGTTTATACTCCTAGGCCGATTAGGCAACCGACGTTACCTTACAGTTATTTTCATAAAGTTTAATATTCAAAAAATATGTCTAAAAATATCAATCGAACTACGGACCTATATCCAAGGGCTAAGATAATAATATGGAAGAATGGAAGTTTTCAATGATTCAATTCAGAGTTATAATGGAAAAGCCAAACTTCATAACAACTTTTGGAAAGAATTAAGGAAATTGAAGAATTGGCATTCAACTTTTCTTTCAAGAACCGATAATTTTCATCATCACTATTATCAATCATACTGTTATTGAATATCTTTGATATTGATTTTGTGAAATTTGCTACCAAGGATCTTTCAACTTTGCCTTAAAAAAATGACGGTGAGGGGGGCGTGCAAAAGCTTACTGCCGGAAATGGTATGTAATGTATTGTACCAAAAAAATGTTATCTTGAGTCCATCGGTATTTCATAATCGTTTTTATCTATCATTGTTAAAAATCTTATTCATTACTTGTTTTTATTCCTGTTTAAATAATAATTAATAAATAGAACCACATTCTAAATATATTCTTCAATAAAAAAAAATAGATGTTTTATTCATTCAATTACATATCTGATCAAATTAGTTCAAGAAATTCATTTTTTGCCAGCTACAACGATCGTGATCATAAGTAAAGTAGTTTATTCGTGATTAGGAAATTGTCTTTGTTCGAGGCATACTAATATCTTTTTTTTACTCCATAAATCTTTTTTTGTTCAGGATATTTTTTCTTTGGATGATTAAGTGAAAAAAAATCCGTTATTTTTAGGGGGGTTGTTTTGGTAGTTGCCAATTTTCTTTTCATCGTTTAAATTTTCTTTTGAAAATTTATTTTATAAATTATACTCCTTGTAATGATTATTATGCCTGTTGGTGGATTTTTTAAAATAAAAATGCATTAAGTGGATCATGGAGATCATGATGACAAAGATTCGTCACCGAGTTAGAAAATGTCCTAAATAAACTTCAGAATAGTGAAGTCCTTTATTTTTTCTAGATCTGATTTATGTGTATCTTGCCCACGCACTTCTTCAAATGTATTTTCACAGGCCTTAGTCTTATGTAAATGCACGGTGTTGTTTGCATCAAAAGTATGCTATTTCAGTTTCTCGCAAACATGTACACTTCGCTAAGGAGGTATCACTCCAATTTAAAGGAAAAAAAAAACAAAAAAAAAACAAGACGGCTCCACATTCCCATGAGATATTGAGACAAGGATCGTAAGATTTTTCTTGAAAGTCAGCCCTGCTCTGACGCCTCGCCCGTTAGGAACACGGTATTTCAAAATGGGACAATTATTGATGCAAATGGGATCCCACATTCCAAAATTGAATGAGCGTGTGTCATATTGTATATGTCTGAATATTATGAGATCATTTATATATATATACATATATTTTTTTATGTCACCATGATAAGATAAATTAACCTGGTTGGTTCAGGAACTGCTTTTTACACGTTATCATACTTCATCATGTCACGAGAATACATTTATTTTTTCAAATATCTCAGTGACCGAAATATCTGATTAAATTGACTTAATCTCTAATATGAGATATGTAGAAAAACGAATCTACGAACACTGTATCGAATTTGTAATGCTAAGCTTAAAAATAAATAAACGAATCTTCGAAGGCAGATTCAAATAAAAGGAGACAATTCATTTTTGTTATCGTCATAATCACATTTACTTACTCTTGTTTTCTTCCTACGTAAAATATTAAATCCATACATTTGTGTTTAAATATACAAAGCTTTACACACAATAAACATCTTTATAAAGTAATCGGATGGAAGCAGAAATAACACTATCGGCCGTTGTTCTGCCAGGCAAAGACTAAGGCATCAGTTAATAGAATCGTGATAACAATAATGATATGTAATAACCATCTTTTAAAAATAATAACAGTAGAGAAATCATTTGGGGTCCTAAAATTATTCATAAGCCAAAAAATATGAGTTGTTAAAATATTATAACGCCATTGAGCCGTTGCAGTAGATGAGTTTAGTATGCAAATAAATAGATAAAAATCTTTCCACTTTTCCCGTTCGGTGTACTCTCAATAATCCGAAACATGTCACACGATTACCAAATGCACTTAATTAATTAAACTTCACAGCGATAATTACAAAGCAGTTTTATTTGTATCAAGTTTATTTTAGTAATCTTAAGTGATTACTTTGGATTTATTTTGAGCAGTCTTCCAAAAAGTATAAAACAATAAGGTCAGTTCGTTTACAGCATGGTTGTTCAACTCTCTTTAACCCACGTTCCCTTCTTGTATGATTCACATTCATTAGCGAATTTCCATGAAATTCTTCCAAAATCGTATTTCCTTCCAAAATGTACTTGTAAAGAAAAGAAAAAGAAAACGGAAAAAATATGTTTTTCCCAGCATGGTTTGGTGAACATTTTATTTGATTTTTTTCGGTTCCACTTCCTGCTGGTTTATTATACTGGAGTCAGATCTTGAAAAGAACTCCTAAAGTAAAAAAATCCAGTAAACGCCTTTCCAAAATATCAAAACCACTATGCAGGATGCTACAAATATCCAAAAAGTTAAGAATGTGAGCTGAAAGCTCGGTGTTGTTTGCCGTCATTTTTATCCCGTTCGACTGGTGTTGAGGGTTTCATAAAAACGTCGGACCACTGAACACTAGAAAATCGCGAACGGATTATCAAGATTGGACCGAATACATAATTCACACTTAAGCACTTTTTATAGTGACACTAAGGAATCGGAAAGCACACAAAAAAGGGAGTAACTGACCAGAACAACCCCAGTAAGTGCGAATGAAACGATAATATATTCTGTATCACATGTTTGCCGATATTAAATCATAAATAAAAGACTACAGCTGGCTACTATCTGACAGGATTTAGCTAAACCACTGAAATAGCACTCGCTGCAGGCTTCAACATGCTACTGTTTTAATTAGTACTAGACTTAATTAAACATGTGAACCAGCCAGTTCAATTTATTGCCATCCCCTGTGAATAAACTGGCCCTTTTTAATTACACTTGTTTTCTTTAGATTTAAATTAGTCCACGCTACTTATAAACATTCTCCTGATTTAAATTAAGTGATATTTTAAAACGAAAAATATTATGGCTTGTTTGCTTTAGCTAGCTTAGAAGGGAAACTTTAATGCCACTCACTAATTACTATTAAAACAAAGTTAAACTTCATTATTTTTTATGTTCATTGCCCTTCTATACCTTAAGTATCATATGTCGGCAGTTTGTCACTTAAATATTTTCATTGAGAATATTTTACTACCGTGGTACTATCGATATAACATACAGGTATATTGGTAGGATGTTCTTGTAATTGTGATTAAGACATATTGCGACAGGACACGAGATGAAGTTTCCAAAACGGTTGTCATTCGAAAATAAAGTTGTAGAGTGTAAAAACAGTTGAGTATGTAATTTCCCTAAAAGCGTCTAGGCCTATGAAGATATCCGTATCTATTTCAAAAGGAATGCCGTTTAGTAAGATTCAAAAAATACTTTTAGGTCACTGCTCTCTTACTCCCTTCTTTCATTCATCACCCCATTTGGCAAATATTTATAATACATTTTAGAAGAATAATAAAAATTTCACCCAAATTACAGCTTCTCGAAATGAATTTATTATGAAATTTGGCCCATCGTCTAAAACGAAAAGCATTCAGATGTATAAATAATGATTTTTCCCTCTTTTTTTTTTATATATATAACATTTTTATTGTGATAAAATTACAATCCGCTTTCTTGGAGGATAAGTGATTGTGATAAATGTTCTCATTCATGACATACTTACAATTTTCATTCACTCGCTCATCCACAGAGTATTTACAAACAGCCGAGATACCTCACGAATCCACATGGTTGTCACCTCCCTCGCATGCGAAAGAGGAAGCGAAGTATTGTAAAGTCCTCCACCCACCTCCGTCATCCGCGTCACTGGATACGAGCCAGTGGAGGCTGACCGAGAGCGCGAGAGCCACAGACGCTCAGGACATGATTGGAGAAACTGGGAATTTTTAGGACTCCTATTGTCACCTATTCATAACAGGTCACGAGGCCACTACCGCTTTAAGCTCAGAGGAGGATTGTAGGGATGAATGGCAGAGTGTGATGACTGTGCTAGGGGATTAGCATATATTCAGTTGGATAGGTTTCGATGGAATTTCATGAACTAGAAAGGGATGAGCTCAAAAACATAGGGCATATTAAGATCGTTAGGAAGGGTTTTGTTGTAGACGTAATTAGGGGCATTTGTTCCCTATTATCGCCGATATCGAACGCGAGGTTATTTTTCTGTCCTATGTCAACTGTGAAAATGCATATTTTCACGCGGTCACTTAACCGGTTTAGTTTCGCATAATCAGAAACCTCTCCTGTGCACTTGTTATTGTATTTATTTATTTATTTTTGAAATGAGCGTAGGACATTACACAGCTCATAGGAGTTGACTAATGAGCCTTGCCCAGATATTATATTCGCTCGCATGTGTGCCCCGGTTTATTATAAATTTAGATGACAGCTTAAATATGAGCTCTTTAATCCGAGACCTGCACGGGAGAGTCACAACATTTCTCCCACTAATGAGCTGTGAACGTGAGTCGGTATGAGCAACTAGGCTCTTCACAACTCACTTACATCATCTTGCCTTGTCAGGTCTTTTGTCGTTGGTAGAAGGAGCTGCTCGTGAGCGAAGACTCGTAGCATACAATTCAATGTAAGACCTAGCACTTTTTAATTTATTTAACGCTTCGCTTATTTTTGTCGTAAATTAGGCACAGATCATTATAGATTCATATATTGGCGTTAAGAGCTTATAGTTTTTAAGTCTGTGTGTAGTTTCCTGGGAGAGCCTAAGGTAATGTCCCAAAAACCTTCAAGAAATATGCAAACAGTTGGGGTCGAGTGGAGGTCCTAAGAAAATAGTTATATTTAGTAAATATATTCATTTCATCTGCTTTAGAAAATTCATTCCTTACAAAAATAAGCAACGTGAAATACCTCAGTGGGTGAAACAAATCTGTCATTTAAATAACAATAAAGTTAGTGAGACTGGTGGTGGTAATAATTAGTATGTGGTAGTAATAATTTGTTACTTGCTTAATGCTGCTGAACTAATTGGATTCATTTTAATTCGTAAGCATAGGTAACCTAAAAAAAATATAATAAAATACCCAGATTAACTCTATAACGTGGCAATTGCGTTGCAATCAGGCTGCTTGTTTCATGTATAATCGTTCTGAATCAAAGGATTGGGTGTGATGGATTCAATATTTCACTTGGTTATAAATATTCACTTAGTTATAATTTGAAACAAATATAAATAAAATTATTAATAATTAAGCGGAAAATGTGTATATATAAAGTAGTTAGCTGAACCAAATTAAAGACGAATAAGACGTGACATCTTCTGACCATCCACGTATAAAACAAATTAAGATTTTACAAGCAACTATTTATTACAATTAGTTATTATCTAAAATATGTCTATTGTAGGAAAGTAAGTATTTAGTTATTTGAGAGATGTACAATGCACTTTTGATATTTTTATTTAATGTTTACTGTATTTATTATTAAAAAATATCACCATTTGAATTTGTTTATACTTTTTCTAGGCGCACTTGAACAAATCCATTTTGAAATTTTAGCGTACCATTCTATCAATATATGCAATTGAATTCCATAACTACTATAACAAACTTTGCTTGATAAATTAGAATTGAAATTTGTGGCTAGTAAAATATATTAGGAGAGATTTCATAGGCTGCATGGCAACGAGTTATTGCATACATTGGTAAATAATAAACAGTAAGAATAACTTTGGCTCCTAAAAACTGAAGCGAAAAAATAATACATCATAGAAATAAAAAATAATAATTTGCATTCAAAACAAAAATAAAGCGAAAGTGTGTATACCTAGATATGTTAGTTATACTTTTGAAAGTTTAACATTACAACTATTATAATTCTCAATGATATAACCCTTAAATACACGTCAATCGTCATCCTTCATGTCAACCTTCACGCTCCTCAGTCTATGAGAACTATTTATTGTTTATAGCACTCAGGAAAATAAAAATAACATTGTGAATAGACTAAAATATCCTAACTCTAAAATACATCCCACCATCAGAAAAAAAAACTTATTTGTTAGAAGAAAGGAGTAGTGAGTGAAAAAAAAAAATGCAAAAAGTAAGAAAATTATTCACCCCCCGGAGAGTTGAGTTTGTGGCCAAGTCGAATAAGAAGTAGTTGCCCTATTGTTACCGGGGGTAGGGTTTTCCTTCCCAGTTTCTTCATAGCGGCTTAGGTTATCGTGGTTGTGGACAATGAATAAGTTGGAAAACATTTGCAGAGGAGGCTCAATTGTTGCCAGGTAAGTCTCAGAAGTAGAGAAGTCTTCCAGAAAATGTTGTGCCCAGTTTCTCAAGGGAACGCGTTAAAGAAGTATCTATACTTCTTGTTTTTAGTTTATTTTATTCAAATTCTCTTCTTGTGCACTAGCCAAATTAGAGCTAACGGTAGGTAGGCCTTGCTGGTCCACAGTACTGTGTTGCGTTCACATCCTCGTGTCAGTCTCTGTTTACTCCTCGGCGCAATCTGTTAGAGTAATGCACTCAAGCAAACAGGTCAAATGCCTTGGCACCCGGATATCATCTCACAAAGCTCGCTGATGTTTCGGGTTTGACTGCGGTGTACTTAGTTCAAACAGTAACGGAATTTCTCCATGACTTTGATCATCTTTGATCAATTTTTTAATTTCAATAATTATAATGGTGTCTCATATTTATTTATTTATTAAGCTGCTTTTAACTATTCAGTGCTGATTTTTAACCATTGGTCCTGGGATAGTAGTGAAATAGAACCAGTAAATTACGTGTTGAAAGTTTAAAACGCTTGATGATTACTAAATATAATTTTAACCAAACTGATAAGGAATTTTTTTAAACGTTATACAATTGTTAAAAATTAAAAAACAAATTATGATGGAATATACCTACTCTTCATAAATATATACAATAAAAATACGACTTATAAATGTACATTTTTTACTTTTGTACTCTTTTTTTTATAATAACCATTTTGTTCTCCTGCTAAATTTGATTTCTTATTATTAGAATTTTAAAATCGTAATTTTCTACCAATATCAAATGTGTTTTATAAAGTCATGTTCAAAGTCTATTACAATTACAGCTTCTTTTTACTGCAAAATACTGCTGAAACAACTGTGCTTGTTCTAGCTAATTTCTGAAATATTAATCCACTGTAGAACATTTCTTAAATCTATGAAAACTTTATTCTTTATTATTCATTTATTCTTGAGCGATCTTACTAAATAATAACATCCAGAAAGCGGATATGACCTTGGCTGTTGAGTGCTTATTAAAAAAAAAAAAAATTCTCACTGTAAAGTTGAAAAAAAAAAGGATCACCTTAACGAAAGACAGTGAAAGTGAAGCTATTCTTCAGGCTTGATATTTATTTTTTATTACGATTCACGCAAAAAAATATCTTAGTGAAGGCCCTAGGACTACGGAATAGAGCTATGGGGGACATCAAAAAAGTATACATCAAGCGTATCCAATCCTTTCAATCAAAAGTCCTGAGAACAATAGTAAATGCCCCTTATTACGTCAGCAACAAAACCCTTCATAATGATCTTAATATACCCTACATTCTTTAACTCTTCCCTTCCAAGTTTATGAAATTCCACAGACAGTAGCCTTTCCAACCATTTTAATCCTGTAGCACAGTCATTGCACTGCACCACTCATCCCTATAACGCTCCTCGGAGACTGAAACGGCAGTTTTTTTGTTTTTTTTTATTTCAAAACCTCAAAACAAAATAATAAAATGTACAAAAATAATAAAATAATTGGATTACAGATTTCTTTTCTTTCTGCATTTACATGCATTTGGAGGAGTGCATAAATATAATAAAATTTTTATTGTGGTTAAAAGTTCATCGTTCTCATACAACACTAGGTGATGAGGCTCACCTTCGCCTTGTCACCGACACCAAACACTAAACACTAAGACACTAAAACAAAACAAAACAAAATAAACAAAACAAAACAAACAAACAAAATCTGTACCTAGAACCTAGGACTACAGTGTTCCAGCCGCGACAGCGTCCTGCCATCGTTGGGGGAACGGAGCGGGGGTTATAGTGTTAAACACCGGGTTTGTTAAATATTGTAATGAGTCGAAAAATTTGATATGTCTACGCTGGATGAATTCATCCACCGTAGGCAGCTCAAATATCTCATGCAGCTCACTGTTTCTTCGCTGCTCGAATGTAGTGTGTCTGACCACTTTCATCAGTATACCGTTTTGGAATTGTTGGAGTTTCTTAGCTGTCGTATACGTCAGATAAAGAAATAGCGGTGCACCATACGGAAGAGTAGGCCTTAGTATGCTCTTGTATATCAATAGCTTGAGACGCAGTGATAAATTGGGGGAAGTTAGTCCGTGCGTGTTAGCTTCAACTTCTTAGCAAAATGGTTACTAAAATGGAGATGTCTGTCCAACTAGGACTTTGAAATGCCATTACCTTCTTATACCTGGCGTAGGTCAAAAGAGAATACCCCTTCTAGACTATACCTTTATGCAACGGACAGTTTACACGCAGGTGACAGCCGTCGTACGGACCCATTGAGTCATCCATTGACGGACAGACATCCTTTATATGACGAATTTAAACCACTCTTGGTTCTTCCCCCTAAGGAATGATGGGGGAATATAAAATAAAAAAACAGTTATATCAACAGTAACTGAAGTTATCATATCAGTGTGTAAGCATATCGTAAAATATTCATCTGTTGCATACACCGTATTTATAATCGTATTAAAGAGAGGTCTAAACTGTCCTACATCTCTTTAAGGTAAGTGACCATAGTTAATGAGACTATACTAATTTCCACATTTTATAGTAACAAGGGGATATGAAAGGCACCCCTTTAAAACATAATATTAAATATTAATATTTATATTGATCATTTATTATTATTTTAAATTTATAAAGGTCGAATCGAAAGTAGATGGACAGTAGGTGGAAGAGGGTATGTCTTAGGTTTTACTATAACAATGGGGTTTATATTGTATAACGCTTTTGGGTATACTTGAGTACAATGTTTATAGCATAATATCAAGAAGTGTCGGGGATTTAAAAAGATGCATTACAAGAAATCAATACAGGTCTAAAAATATTTTTCCAAGGATGAAAAGTAGACTTTAAATCAAAGATGAGTAAATTGTGTTTGTGTGACCGGAGTTTGAGCACCTGTTTTGATAATAATTTTAGTGTTTTTGTGCAGAATTTGTAAATATAATAATAGATACAATCTCAATATAAATGTTGCCATTTACAGTTCAACTTATTTTTTAGTTCACCCTGTCTGTATATAAACGAAATAAAGGACCTATAAAGACAAAAACACTATCTAGAGATGCTTAAATACATACTAAATGATGAAGGAATATATAATCGATACTCGTGATCATAACTACTTCATTTAATTTGTTTAACCCTTTCGTTCACTGAGAATTGGCTTTTAAGTAAATAAAAACAAATAAACAGCTGAAACATTAGCACAAAAACCTATTGTTTCATCCAAAAACGCCTTAAATTATTTTTCTGTACTTTTTTTTTTAATGTTACAATTATTTTTCGGGTTATTGGTGAAATGTTTGTAAGTTGGTTTTTATAACTGATTTTATTAATCTGTAAAGATTTACAATAGCATTAGAATTATAAGCATCAAACGATTTAACAATATAAAATAAACTAAATAAACATACCTGTAAAGATTGATTAAATTACACGTTATTTACCAGGTATTATAGTGGATAGTCACAACACAAACAATAAACATAAGTCTTATCTTAAAAGTAATCTTCACACACCAAACACAGCTAAGTAACCTTCTCACAACAAACACAGCTAGCAAGATCTCAGCTAGAGTTTAAGTGTTATTTAAGTAGAGCCAAACCGGGAATCCCGGTGAACGAATATTTGTTGTTGGCCAGCTGCTAACAAGTTAGCACACTAAGAATACAAAAATGACACAAAGCCCAGTGTTAGGTAACTTAGGATTTTTATTTAAAAATGTAATCTTTGTTATCCTGCCTGATATATTTGTTCGATTGAAAAAATAATGAGATTAAGTACCCAGTGGAAATTCGATGGGGGACACTTAACTTAGTAGCTGCAACACATAGTAAATGGCACAACTTAAACTGAGAAAGTGATACGATTTGACAAGTTGAGCGTTCTCAACTAAATTAAATTAAAATACGCCTTAGTAAAAATCTAAGAATAAATCGATGGTCTCCTCCCGAGTGACAGTTTAAACAACCACTGCTGGAGGGGAATCTCAAAAAAATGAATTGCCCTTCATAACCCTCTTTACAGCTCGTTTTGTTCAACTGTAAACAATCACTTTAAACATTTATGAATATTCATCACATCATATTTTTTCTCATTTTTTTTTGGTAGTTTGTTTCAGCTGTTAGTCATCTCAATTTTTCAATCCCAAAAAATCCTTTTTAAGACGATCTCGAATGTTTGTTATTGTTCTATTTTGATAATAAGGCCATTAGTAAATGACAGAGGTACTAGAGTAGAATATAAATTGAATTATTGAACGCATCCAACCCGGAGATTTCAATCTGAAAGAGCTGTGCGTGAGAAACACTTTTGAAAATCTTTTTAGAGATACAGATAACCAGCTTGTTTTTGCTTTTTTTTTTGGAATTAGCTAATACAGAATATATTTACATGTTCCACGCCTTAATGCCCTATCTGTATTTGGATCTTGTGTTGTCGCTGATTAAGCACTTCTGTCCGAGTATTCTGCCTATACAACAGTGGAGAACTAATGATCCATCTTAGCCACTGCTGATTTGAAACAGCAGGTCCAACGATGCAAATATTTTAAATTAATTAGGTATTAAATTATGGATGTATATAGCTGCTATTTAATTAATCTTCTACCTTAATAATAAGAAAAATTCAATTCATATTTCTGAAAACGTAATAATTGTGACATTGAAACTAAAATAATTCCATTACAGCTCATCAATAATGTTTAAATTATGAATACAACGTAACCATTATGAGATGTATTTAATAAATAGGATATTATCCTTTACAGCCCAACATTATTTGTTCCTTTGCAGTGTTGCCATATGTTAATTGAGTAAGTGGTAGCCGTATACGAGAAATATGATGTGGAGTAAGTTAAGAAGTTTTGTCACGTAGGCATATAGTATTATTGATGAGCTTGATTTTGGGTAAGAATAAATTTAGTATTCCTTGATCTGATAGTTTTTGAGTCGTGCACTAGAGTTCTGGGGTTTAATTACTGAACCTAAATAAATAAATGAATTTCTTTTGTTTAAACAGAAAAACAAAGTGCGTGTTATACATTTTCCTCGCTTGTTTATTAGTCTTGAATGACATTGTCAAAATTTCAAAAAACATCTGTTAGTTGTTTATCTACGAAAAGAACCACTAGACCTCGATTTTACTACCAGGTGGTGTTTCATTATGTGAACATCGCCAATTCCATATTTGCTGGGAACGTGTTGTTTTTTTTCACTGCCTAAGCCTGAAAATACCGACGTCAAGTAGACGGACCGCCAGGGCCAGGACGCGTTTTTGTTACATTGCATTAAATTACAATCATGGCTTCTGTTGGTTGGCCGTCCTTATTAACCCCCCCCCCCCTCATAGGTATACTACTGGATTTGACTAAGTGACGATGTAGTGAGTTAACAAGGTTTTTCATTGGAATCTAGAACATGCCAGATTAGGTGAAACCTTGGTGTTTTGTATGAAAATTTATTTTTATACAGTTAATAATGAAAAAATCAGTGTTTTCCCTCAGATCATCGTAAATCTTTAGGTTTTCGCCGTCGATCCATCCTCTATTCACCGAGTGCGTGGGGAAATGACGAATTAAAGCAGCAGGACACGTGGAGACGAAACATCATAAATCAGACCAGGGTGAGGGGGCCTATTTCTTAATACACACTGGCCATATAGAAGCCTTATTTGAGGATGTATGGCTCGTTAGGTTGTATAGAGTGCCACTGGCCCTCTCTTTATGGACCCATGTCCGTCGGAACCAGTGGTCAGCCCGGGGAGATGTGTCTTGGCGACCTAATGGAGGAGTCGGGGTCTATCAGGCCCTTTATATATGTCTCTATTCACCAAATAAATAAAGGCTCTGGTGTAGGAGTGATTTGGCGAAATATGTTATCAATGGAAGATAACAGCTTCCCCGACTATTCCTTTGGGAGAAGCGATGTAGATCTTTAGCCCAACGCTTAGATCAACAAAGTAAATAATATATCAAACAATACCAAAAATCAGTATTTTTGTTCTTTTTGGGGGAAACTTTACGTTGAATATGGTTCATCCCAAAGCTCAGGGGACCCAAAGAATTTAATAGCTTTAAATTCAAAACTGTTATGGTTTGGAATATTCTAACCACTATCCCATAAAAGCTCTACAATTGAAGATTCGTAAAAACGATACTAGTGTTTTATATGAGTTTAATAACCCACATAACTAATTGGAGATAACTGAAGATGACAGCTTAGAGCTGTCGAAAGCACTATTTAAATAAATCAGAAATTACCGGCTGTCGGGTCGTCACGAAGGGGGTGCCAGGTTACCCTAGTCCTGGTGGCAAGTCAGGGTTGTTTGAGTTTATAACCTGGACAATCGTTTCATAACGGCGTTACTATCTGACTCCATTTTTTGATAGGTGTGTGCCCCGACAAAGCACAGTGTTCAGGAGAAGAGGTACAGGGTAGGTTTATAGGTAGTTTATGTGGTCTTGGAATGACCACGAATTCACACTCGGTATCTAAGGGTAGGCGAAAACCGTCCGGATCCCAAAGGCGAGTGTGAACCGGAGAGAGGCAGACTGGATTGCAATGGGAGACACTGCTGGTAAAATTTGCAGGGCCACGACTACCGTCGTCCGCGAGGGAGAGGTCTCTCCCAATGAGGTGCTAGTTTTAGCGAGACGATGGCAGAGAATCTAACTAGGAAGGTGCGAGGTCTGACAAAGCCGGGTTAAAACATAGCGGGGTTAGGAGAGGAAGATGCAGAGGTAGTTGAATGAGAAGTCCATGGTTTTGAGTAGAGCCGCAGGTGCTAGTGCAGAGAGAGAGAAGTGTTCAAGGTCCCAGTTCTTTCTTGTCTGAGTTCTGACTCAGGGGCTCCGGCTTATATAGGAGGCCAGCCTATAATTAACTCCCGACCTACGACTGTATCCCCACTATTTATCTCCCCGCTATTTATCTCCCCACTCTCCGACTGGCGTCATAAGCTTAATTTATTAAACATATGAAAAAAATGATAGATATGATATGATCTGATCGATAAGAGATTGACTTGTAATTATTTATAATCAAGAGGTGGCCACAACACCGGCAATAAAGCTGTTTTATAATTATACCATTCCATAATCCTGGTGGTCATATTAGGTGGCTCAAATGTTGTTAGAATATTTTCTCACAGTGTTTTATTCTCACATTTAACGAGTCAAGGTTTCGTTTGTATCACAGGGACATATGGATATTGGTTATCAGCGTTCTACTCAGGATCAGTTGTACGGGGTAAACCAAAAGATGAGATCAGGTGGTAAGACGTAAATATCTCTTAATTTTCTATAAAGTGGGAAAATCAGAATAAGATAATAAAAAAGTACATTTTGTATTAAATGTATAAAATTATGTATTAAAATACCGATGTCATAAAAACGAATCGTATGAAATTAGGTGATGTAATTCTCAAATATCCTCCGGCATAGTAATTTCAGAAAGTAAAGTTATAAAGACGTATTGTTCCATATGTCTAGAAAGAAATTAATAGCGCCTTCGGCTAATCCTTGGTGGTTTGGTACACTAAGGAAAAAATTAATCGCTTGATTTTAAAGCATTTGCTTATAAAAATTTGATAACAGGGTGTTTACATAATCAAACCAAACATCAGATTCATATTGAGAAAAAAGAATTATTTGAAAACATCAGTATAAACAGAGGTTTTAAAACGTTTGTTAATCAATTAAAAATTGCATTTAAATAAAAGTCGCAGAACAATAGATACTACAGCAGCTTAGACGAGTGTCAACCTGATACCATCTATTTTTAGATTAAAAATCAATTTTGAAATTGATCCCATTCAGAAGAATCCTGGACAATCAGCAGACCGAATAAGGTATCCTTATCCCTGGCAAAATAAAGACATCAAATTTCCATAAAATATGTATATCCTCTCCGTATTTCAAACTGATGCTGCACTGAAATCTCGACCGGTCTGGAGAACATTGTTAATAAATTCCAGGCCGTCGTAAATCCTTCAAGCGGCCGCTGGCACAGTTAGTTGTTCCTAGTAGGGCACTGTAGGAGTAGGCAGAGCTGGATGAAAAACTGAACAGCGCTCATTTAATGACAAGGTGGAACGGACAAGAACGTCTGTCTGTTCAAATAACTTAATATATTTTAAGAAAATGTATTCCACAAATATTTCATATTTATTCATTTTGAACATCACCATGCTCATTTTACCCGTAGAGAACGCTCTTCATTGGTGTCATGACCCTTCTTCTTCATAAACAGTTATTTCCTACGAGATGATGCCTTTATTTATAATTTTTGTGACACCAATGACTGAAGGGTCATTATATTATCTACATATTCATTATATAAGATACAGTTATTTTCACTATAGCGGCATTTAAGCAAAGGTTTCGGCAAGCAGAAGTGACAATAAGGAATTCAAGATTGGCACTAGAGTTTTAAGGTTTGCATGCTGCAGTCTTTAAGTTAAGTGTGGGACAAATATTACATGATGGTTTTGGTAGTGAATAATTTTTCAATGAGCTATATGAAAGAGAAATCACGGAATAACTTCAGTTCTAAGTTAATTATTGGGTTGTATGTAGCAGTACAACCACCCACCCATATTCAATACTATATTTTTCACTAAGATTGAGGCTTCAATCAAAGAAACTTATAGGTTGATACTGTTTCTGGACTCACTTGGCATAGTCCATTATTTCGAAGGATTGCAATCGACTCCTATTTTTGAATGCTGTTTTAAACAGGTTTTCTGTTGTATCTTTATTTATTAATATTTTATTTTTATTAACTAAGACTGGAGATATTATTTTATTGTAAATTTCATTTTTTATATGTCTTATTGTAGTTTACATAATAAATCTCTACATGAATAATTAAATTTATACGCCAGAAGTTGGTTGTGCACTAATTATTTGATTAATTTGAGTTTGAGCCTCCTACAAAATCTAGTAACCTCCTCAATATTTCGTGGCGTTTTTGCACTCTATGAATTCATGTTTTATACTTTTTAGTAATTTTTTTCAATAATAAAAAACTGGAAAAGGTTATTCACACCATTTATTTTATTTGTGGGTGTCAATCGACGCACATATCGTATGACGCTTGTAATCTAATGAAAATAATAGTTTTAAATACGCCACATTTTAAATACGAAAGAATTACCCAAAAAATATAATACATTACATTTAAATGTATACCATACATATTACTTTTTTTTTTATGAATATAATCTTTCAGTATTTATATAATTTCACAATTTTCCACATAAATTGAAATTAGTAGAATTTATTAAACGTTTCTAATGATTTGGTCTTTTCAAAGGTGTAAAATCGACATACTGTAGCCTTACCCCTTCATTTTGTCATATAAAAGCTTTTTGCCACAAATAATATTTAAAGGTGGAAATAAAAAATAGCGGAAATATTGTCATAACAAAAAGCGCACGGTACGAAAACTGCGAATAGAAATTTTAGGAAATTTCTGAAAAACTGTAACATAATTTTCAGACAAAGTCACCGCAGAATGTATTTGAAATTTGATGATTCAGTCGCAAACAAATGCATCATTAGTCGGCTGAGTTCTGTATATTTTAGGAAATCTTCCATCGTTGACAGGCGAATGCTCTGGCAAGCGGCCCTGTAGGTCCTACAAATTTATGGGACAGCAAATGTACCCTTGTGATAAACTAACTGTTGATCTAGTCAATCCTGCTGGATTAGTTGGAAATTTATAATTTTACCATTTTTTTGTTTATTTCTGACTCTCTCTTTCTTCTAGGACTGAGAAAATGACAACTTTAATGATTACATTATAATCTGCCGATTTGTCTTCATAGCAACACTGTTTTTTAAAAAAAAATTTGTTTGATATTAACTGTTTTGCTTTTAGTTTGGATTTCTTGAGAATAATTTAAGAGATTGAAATTCCTACAGCAAAAGTATGTTTCTTAATATTATTTTATAACTGTTATTACTGGCTGGTTGTTGTGATTGGATAAATTTCTATTCCTAGAAATAAGTGCATTTATTAGCAAAAGTATTTTTGAAAGCTCACTCGGCCATAACGAATAGCTAAAATTACTTATACGTGAGGTGTCTTACTTATCACTCAATTTAAAGTAAAAGAAAAAACCCATCTGGTGAGCTGCCGAAAGCGAATGTGATTTAATAATCCTCTTATATATTTATTTTAAGGCATTTATTCAACCACTCAACAGAACCATGAGTGCTTCAAAGTCGTCATCTTCATCTACATCATAGAGCTAGTCTTTTTTTATTTTTCCTTTCTAGTCTTCTTTATTTTGTTTTCCATCTATTCTCTGACGTATTTTTTTTTCTTTGTCCATTTAGTAACATATTTTTGGGTTATTCATAAAGAAGGTATTAAACCTAGTAATGAATCCAATTTAACTAATATTATTTAATGTACATAATGTATATTTAGATAATAACTTAGTTGAAATGTATCTATTTACGAATCATTCTCTTACCATATCTTCTATTTCTGGAAACTCTTATAGGATTACATAATGTAAATCAAGTAATGGTAAATCAAGTGACTGTGATAACCTAGCTAGAAGGCGATACCTTCACTTTGGTAGTGATCGCATTGTAGACCCCAAACTATGTGAACTGATCGATCCACTCAGTATCCTCAGATTTGCAAAGGTCGTGGGCCTGTCACATATATAGGACAGGGATATGGACGGCGCACAATAGGTCTCACTGAGGCCGCGGTGCACAAATGCCGGAACAAAAAAAAAAAAAAAAAAAAAAAAAAAAAAAAAAAAAAAAAAAAAAAAAAAAAAAATGGTTTGTAAATTTACAACTTAGCAATCAGCTTTGAGACTTTTAGAAACTTCGTCATTTTCGTAATTTCTCCCTCATTGTCATTCCCTATTTGGGAAATTTATAATAATAATATACATCTGTCAATTTTCAAACTTTAAAAAAAATATGTTTGACTGCAACGATCTCATGACAGGCGTCACAAAGAGACGGTTTTCCTTTTTTAATCAAGAGTAGGACGGTGTCCGTGCTCAACCTCTTATCGATGGTTATCTCTCGAGGAGGGCAACAAATTGTACCTGTGAATTTGACAGTCCTTACCATAGACTTCCCTATAACTTATTCATCAAATGCTTAGTCACGCTGACCATTCAATAAGGAGCACAATAGACTCTTCTATCAAATATTTAAAATCAATGTTTCTAGAATAATTAAAAATAATAAATGTTTCAAAAGATTATCTCTGCCTCAAGCAAAGTCACCAAACAAATGATCGAGTCAGACCCAAAGAAAATTGAAAAGACATCGATCACAGTTATGGAATCGACCCGACAACTGTGACCGTATCGATGATGAAGTTGTCACAATGCGTGACCATACACGGCTCTTCTGACCTATGAAGCACTCATGAAGTGGTGCGACGTCGGTTTAGTTCGGCCTTACACTCTATCAGCTTCATTAGTGATTGAAGTTATCGTCATCTTTTTAATGCGTGATTTTACGTCTTAGTAAGGGCTGAGCCAGAGAGGTGAAACTGAAACCAAATATGAAATGTGGATGTCAATAGTCAATTCAATTTGCTGAGTGGCCTTGGGATTAGGTAGGAAATTGCGCTATTCAAGGTCAAATAGTTTAAGTGCATTACAAAAATGTATCAAGTGATTTTTTTGAATAATCTCTAGATACGTCAGTGACTCAGCAAGGTAGACGCATTCCTTGATATAAACAGAATGTGGTTCTTGTGATGCTCATCATTAAAAAATATCATTCATTTGATAAATAATCAAAGAATAACATTAGTTTATGATACATATCCTTTCCATCCATCTACATCTATAACCATTCTTATTAACGGAATAATAAAAAGTAATGAAATGAAAAACGGGGAGTTATTACGCAAAGTATTTTTTGTTTATAGCTCAAGTCAGAAAATTCAACCGGGTGTCATAATATATTCATAAGATTTTTTTTCGTGGTTTTATGTTTTATAGATTTCTTTTCCAGGACTAAATTATCATTCATTAATAAAATTAACATAAAGCTCCAATTTGTCAATGTTGTGCGTATCTGAGCAGGTTCGCTCATCGCCTGGAATTAAATGAAAATGATTTAAAGGTATATATATATATATCTTCTTTTTTTTATTTCAATTAATTTGTTTTCATGAATCTGATTTTCTTCCTGACCAGAAGAGGGTTTATTGACTCAAGTATTCCCAAGAGAGTAGAAGCTATTCTGCTATTCATTGCCATCATCTGCTCAGTCCATTTCAAAAAAGAGGCAGAAAAAGGCTCGAAATATTTCTCTGAATATTATGACATAACTAAAAACCTAACAATATAATTAGCGTAATGAAACATTTACAAAAAATTATAATAAGCGCATGAAGTTACAGTATTATTAATATAAGTAATTTCATTAAATGTAAGTAATATACTACTTTTTTTCCAAAGAGCTAATATTTTCATATTAAATTTACTACACAGGAAGACTATTAAATAACAAACATATTGGCATAAAAGGCTTCAACATTTCCTATTAAAAAATACTAAAAAAGATATAGGAAAAACACAGATAAACGAAAAAAAAAAAAAAAAGTATACCAGCATATTCAGAGATAATTTTTTACAAACTTAAAAAGTATTATTCTTGTTCAGAATTCTTGAGATCAATAGTTTTATGCAAAAACAAAAGTGTTAGCGTACTTTATGTTTTTATTACAAAACGGTGGTAGGTAACTTCCCTTAACAAGATGACTCAAACAAACAACTCATTGCAAGTAAGCAAGTATATTTAATGTTAAGTTTATTTTTTGAGTTTTTTTTTCATACATTAACGTATTGGTGCTTTGAGAAAACAGTATGACTACTAAACAATTTAATTTCTCACAAGAATGGCAAGTCACGAAAAATTGACAAATTTACAATAAGAACATTAAATAACAGAATTACATAGATACTCTGTTTGCATCTACGTTAATGATCCGTATCACTATGACTATTTGTTTCATTCAAATTTCACATTTTTAGTGTCATTTCAGACGAAATGGGATTAAGCAGAACCGAAATCAACCCATAGCTTTTACTAGATCACGAGCAGACTTCAACGATAATTCACTAGACAATGAGTTCGGCCTGTGGAAGTTCTCTCTTTAGCTCAGCCTTTGTCCAGATAGATTATATTTCAATGGCTCTTCTTTGTATATTTGTCTTGTGACTAACTTATACGCTTCCATTTTATAGGCTCTTCTAGTCTTTGAGAAAGGTCTTTTATCTCAAAGGCAATTACTTTATGCTCGGGAATTTTATGAGCTCCATAGCTCTCCGCACTGTATTGCAGTTTGAATAATTTCAGCATGAGCAAAGATATGCTCTTCAACTGTTGATATCTATTTTTTTTAAATAGTCACCTTTATATCAAATAATTTTGTTGAAGCAGATCAAAATTAAAACTGGTGGCAGCCTCACTCTGACCATTTTTTTTTGGGGGGGGGGGGTTAAATTAGTTACTTATTTCCCTTACCATATTAATTGAACTCTGTCCAATCAGACCAATCCTTTAGTCTAGAACTCTTTAGAACGATTTGTACTGCCGTCCTTGAACTGATTCTTTTTGTATTCACTAACGATTTCACTTACATAATCCAACTGTCGGGTCGTCACTAGGGGGCTCAGATTATACCTGAGTATCCCCAAAGTGGTGAGGAGACGCCCGCCGCGGGCTAGGGTCGCTAAAACCTCTTAGCCCCCGTCCGGCGAGCGCCTAGAAAGAGTTAGAGCGGGTGGACCTATGGTCTTTCACCCTGGCTGCCAACCTAGTTGGTGGACAGCTTTAATTCGTTTTGATCTGACTCCATAACATCTTTAGAAGGTGTGTGTGCTCCGACAAAGCACTGTGTTCAGGAGAAGAGGTACAGGGTAGGTTTATAGGTAGTATATGTGGCCTTGGAATTACCACGAATTCACACTCGGTATCTAAGGGTAGGCGAAAACCGTCCTGATCCCAAAGGTGAGTGTGAAGGAGAAAGACAGACTGGATTGCCGTGGGAGACACTGCTGGTAAAATTTGCAGGGCCACGGCAACCGTCGTCCGCGAGGGAGAGGTGTCTCCCCAGGAGGTGCTAGTTTTAGTGAGACAAAGGCAGAGATTTCCACCAGGAAGGTGTGGGGTTTGACAAAGCCGGGCTAAAACATAGTGAGGTTAGGAAAGAGAGATGCAGAAGTAGTTGAATGAGAAGTCCATTTTATTTATTCCCTTGTTATATGATGATTATTGGTGGTAAATTAATAGTAAATAAATTAAATATTATATTTTCCTTCTAAATAAATCAGTACATACTTCAATTAAGCTCACACCACAGCTTTACTCATTCATTGATAATGAATTTAGTATGGATGTTCACCAACAAATGTAATAAAAATAACATGCATTTCATGAAAAGCCAGATTTGAATGATCGAGTAGGTTTAAAAATAATATTTCTCAAGTAAAAAAAATACTCTTTAAAAAAATAAAAATAAAATAAAAAAAGAAAGCGGTTTGAAGTCTCATAAATATCTTCCAATATTGTTTCTCAACTTTTTACGTCTTTTATTTCGTTTATATACCTATAAAATAATACATTTTAGATTTTAGTTAAAGCAAAAAATATATAGCCTCTAAAATAAAATTGGCGAGTCTACTGATCCATGGGTAAACTAGTTTGTAATCAACTAGTTGATTATTTGGTTCTAATAAACCAAACAATGCCTGGGGCTATTGTAGGACACGTGTGGAAA
Organism: Acanthosoma haemorrhoidale; assembly: GCA_930367205.1. NCBI lineage: Eukaryota > Metazoa > Arthropoda > Insecta > Hemiptera > Acanthosomatidae > Acanthosoma > Acanthosoma haemorrhoidale. The sequence goes on from OV884011.1 coordinate 144,322,416, forward strand.
GCTTCTGGAGCTACGACCTCCGCCCACCAACCAAGCTAATGTAAACCAAATAGTTGTCACCCGCCTGAGGTTAGGTTACGACATCTCTGGCATTAGTGCAATACAAACATTTGCTTACCAGTCGTGCCGGGAATACATTACTTGGTGACAAATATGTACAGGGAACACTGCTCAATTGTATTGTAAATATAAGTGAACCTGAATTCTCAAGTTAAAAAAAACAAAAAACAATGCTCTCAAAACATTCGGTGAGTTGTGAAACTTTATTTCTACTCTATCTTAAGTAAAATAGTATTACTAAACACGGAAAATGTTAATTGAGTTTCAAATAAAACGATTGCTTGAACAATTTTATTAGCATATAATAGATACTATAAAAAGGTCTAAAATAATAGATCTTTAGTGCATCACCTCATGAAGAGTTAGGGCAGACCAAAGGTTCTAGCTGTAATTAGTTGTGTGGTTAGCACCTGTTGACCCAGCCTAAAATAAAATATTGTAAACTGTATTCGCTCCTTCTTTATTCAAGTAGCTACTCATTTATCCTCGGGAGGCTGAATTAACTCCAACCGACCTATTCCCCCAAAAACATTTCTGGTGATCCAGGCATTGAACTAGAAGTCAGCATGCTAAACACACTACCTGGACGGTCTATAAAAAGTTCTGATTTATAGAAACTTTAGATTATTTAAAAGTACTTTAAATGTTTACTTAATAACCATTTTATCGACGTATAGTTTAATCTTTGGATTATCGCCTCGGTTGAGGCTACTCCGCGAAAATTGATATTTGCATTCGAATTCCGTTCTAAATAAGATAAAGTATACAACATAAATTTAGCACAGTATTAGTCAACCCTGTAATATATTTGAAAGCAGAATGAAAAAGAAAGAAAGTTTAATCCTCTCGACTTCCCCATTCCTTTTCCGCTTTATAATGCTAATAAAAGGGTGCTGAAGTCGGGAACCATTTATCAATAATTGAAACATCACACAGAAATCTTTCTTATGTAATGATACCTATCCGCGTCTTTTCTGACCATGTAAATTAGTTTTTAACTGAAATAAATAGGTCTTGGGGCCTTAAAGCTAAGTGAAAATTTATCAAGAATATCAATCTCAAAATAACAATGGTTAGATTAAGTTATCATTTGAGAGGTTGAATATTGCGGCTTTGCTATGAAGGCCTCAGGGTTGTAATAAATTTTATATGTCTATTTTATCAAGGAACCAGATTCGCTACACAGCAGGAAATTAGGTTATCTTAAGCAACTATCTTTCAACGTTCTTCCCAGCAGCCGTCAACCGCGTGGATTCTCGCTTTAAAACTTAATGGAAAGAAAATAAGGGTTCCTCCTCAAACGTTATTTAGAACATTTTTCCCTAAGGACGTAAAGACTTTTTAAATTTCCCTAGATCATGTCCATATTTTTATCTTGTGTTAAAAATGTAAAAGTCTTATTTAAGATAGCAACATCAATAGTCTTCTAACTTTTGTTGAGAAAGCTACAATCAAAACGGATATGATGACAAATATTACTGTTAATTTAATATTAAAAAAAGTTCAAAGGACATCCCATCTCTCAATAGAAAATAAATTACTAATCTACGAAGTTATACTTAAGCCAATATGGACACACGAAATAGAGCTATGGGGGACACCAAAAAAGTCGAACATCAAGCGTATCCAATCCTTTCAATCAAAAGTCCTGAGAACAATAGTAAATACTCCTTATTATGTCAGCAACAAAACCCTTCACAACGATCTTAACATACCCTACATTCTTGAACTCATCCCTAGTTTATGACATTCTATAGTAGCCTATCCATCCACCCTAATCCCGTAGCACAGGCATTGCACTCCACCACTCATCCCTATAACCTCTTTGGAGACTGAAACGACAGTGGCCTCGTGTCCTGCTATAAATGCGGGAGAGTGGGAGCCCTGGCAATGGCCAGTTTCTCCAATCATGTCCTGAGCGTCCGTGGTTCACGCGCTCTTCGTCAGCCTCCACTGGCTCGTATCCGGTGACGCGACTGACGGAGGAGCGTGGGGGACTTACCAAGACTCCGCTTCCTCTTTCGCATGTGAAGGAGGTGACAAACATGTGGACTTGGGAGGACTCTGGGCTGTTTGTAAGTATTGTATGAATGAGCGAGTTAATGATGAATTGTAAATATGGTATGAATGAGAACATTTATCTTAATTTTTTATTGCCTAATGAGGCAGATTGTAATTTTAGCACAATAAAGAATTATATATTCCTTCGCTGTATATAAACCTGGGCCTTATGAAGTACTTTGTAAAGGCTCTTGATAAGAACGGAATATGATTGTTACATGGGGGGAAAATACTTCAGTTGAGTACGGAAAAAAAAAAAGCAGGAATATTTAACGGCTCACAAATAAGACAACTCATTAAGGATCCTGACTTCGTGAATTCAATGAATGAGGCTTAGGAGCGGGGGAAATTTTCTGGGCAAACGTAAAGCTGAAAACTATGTTGAACTGCACTATTTACACAACCACTTGAACCGTTTACCTGAAAATTTAAAAGAGACACCAGTGAGGGACAAGGTCAAATATTTTACCAGATAATTAAAACTACATAGGACTACCAAAGAAAATGGGATAAGCACATAATGGCAAATTACTGCTGGAGTTCAAAAAGGAACTGTTCCGAAATACATTCAAGAATGTCACGGAAAAGAAACATCTAAAGCGTTCAGCCACTAGTTGGTTTCATCGATAACTTTTCCTCTATCATTGTATATAATAATAAAAACGCTGCGTTTAGAATTTTTATTTGATTCATGGATTTAACTTAAAATAGTGTAACGTATATTTCACTAAAATGTTGTATCTTTGAAATTTGAGCTCCTAGGTAAAAACAAATCCCATATTTGAATTCAGGGGGTCAAATTCATTTGAAATCAGATCCAAATAATCCGGCACCAAAACACCTGTTGCCCTGTGTTATTAATCAGAATGCTCACATCTTTATTTCACACCCCTCCATACGACTTTCATCATTTTTCATTAGATAGCCATTATTTGTTTCGTCTCCAGACCATCAAGAAAACCCCTTATTCAACACACCATTTTTCTATATAAAACTGGAATGGCTTGCAATTCCCCCGCTCCTAAGCCTCATTCATTGAATTCACGAAGTCAGGATCCTTAATTGCCAATACACTATTAATGAGTTGTAATTTCATCGGCCCATAAAATGGAATCGCTATGTAAAATATGTATATATTGTTTACTGAAGATAGGTATATTTTCCATGTATTTCCAATAATAAATCTAACCTTTATCTCTATGAACATTTCTCTAGCTTTACTAAGGGACTCACAAAAAATAATACAAACAGAGAGAGACAGAAAGATACACAGGAGGAATTATACCAGTTTCTGATAATAATGAAAATAATCACCGAAACCCTAAAAACGACAACAAATGGTCATACATTAACTATTAAAAATGGTATACATAACAACACCCCAGACTTAGCAATATGTTTTATGCATTAAGATATAATTGTCATACTCCTGTGGAAAATAAGGCAAAACATATTTATTAATAGATGGCATTCTGAAGCTGTGAAAGTTTATAATATTAAAAAAAAAGTTTATCTTTTAATTATTAAATAATTTATAAATGAAATTATGAAATCTTTAATACTTATCATTTCGTTAATCAGGATGATTCTATTTTTAGTACCGTCGAGGCAACATAAGGAACTGTCATGGCTTTAAAGTTCCGATTGACAACACGATAATAATGACAGTTTTAAAGACTTCTTAGAATTGTGATTTAAAAGATCAAATACTTAATTGCATATGGTTAATCAGAACACAAATATATTTAATTTGATACTCTTCTTAAAAGTAAAGAAAAATCAATACAAGAAGAAAAACAGACATAATTGAATGCATAATGTTTTCGGTTTTGAATAAAACAATCCAAAAATCCTAAACATGACGAGACCACGATTCTTAGATCAACTAGTTTTGACACTTAATCGTGTACCTGATCACATTACTGGTACAATGTAATACTCAGGTAATCCATTCTATAGTCGGTAATGAGCCGAACATGATATGACTGGGTGCACAAGTCGAACTGGCGCGCCGGGCCGTGAGATGGTTGGCGAACACCTACTTGGCATTCTGAGAGCTCGCTAGAGAATACTATTTATACGGCAGTGGTGTATTTACCTGCACTTAACCAGGTGTCTTCTAGCAGTTTGATCTACATCCTGTCTAGGTCTCCTGGCCCTTCCATTGACTCCTGTCTAAAAGATATTATCGTCTGCCAGGGTGGTCATGGCTCAATTTCAACTTGTGTAAATATAAATAAACTATTAAATCACTCTAGCTATTTCTTTACTTAAAACATATTGAATTTTATTGCTCCCTAATCCCCGTTGCTTTCACCGCCTTGAACACTGACATGAAACCATCCAGACAAAAAAATGATGGCTTAAATTACGAATTAAACAGAATTTATTGGAAATGTATACAGCAAATTAAAGAACATAAAATGTGAAGGAGCAATATTAAAAGTCTCCCTTAATTTATGAGCCAGCAAAAAGCTAAAAAAGTATAAAGCTTGAATATTGAATAAAAATTGCTATGGAGATCTGCTAGGAAGATATTAGATACGATTTCGTTCGGTAGATCACAAAGCATAACTTTGTTATTATTACGTGACCGTAAGTTTTTGCGGAGATGCTGTCTTGAATTCTAGTAATGATGATTGTAAGTACAAACTTGTATAAGTAAATTTTAGTCCCTCCCAGTACTAATACTTGTGTAAGTTTGTGGTTCATAATTAGCAACTTCCACCTTTGCACGACTGTCTGTTTGTATTCGTAAATCTGCAGTTATAACCAATAATATCTTTCGATTCATTTTGCAATACTTTCTTTAATGTGTCCTACCATCTCATTGAGGGAAACAATCAGAAACTTGTATCTTAAATTGCTTTTGGGCTGTGACTTGGAAAAACCTTTGTCCAGCTCGTCGATCATGATTATATTAAATAAGGTTACAATATCATAATTAATTGAATGATCGTTCTCATTTCAACATTAAATTGTAAATAACCCATTGCGGGTCTTTTTCTACAATATATAAATAAAACATTTGTGGACTCTGTTCTAATACACTCCCACTTACATTATTAGTTGAAAACGTTTGTTATCGGGGCACTGAATAGCCATTATAAATCATGTCTATTACCAAACACAGTCCTTCAAGCAGGTACTCCTAGTACAAGGATCCGCTCAACCCAAATATCCCTTTATTTTTCCCTCATCCTTAATCTTATAATTAGAGAGCTAAGAAAAAAAAAAACACAGTCCTAGCCAACTAGGTTTAGTAATAGACATTGTACCTATCGAACGTATTTTAGCATGGCATTTATAAGCATTTACTGAATTTAATATAGGAGTAGAAGCATTTAGTTTTAATAACATAATATTTGATATATGTTATGTACAACTTCATTTTTGGAGTTGTTTTGATTATGCAATGGGTTTTAATGTACGTCTATATTTACTAATTTACGGCCGCCCTTCTATTGAACTATGCTCATTCATTTCTGTAACCCCCTCCTGTAAGGCCAAATGATGGCTATTAAAAGTAAGGATGATTGAACGTCACAATCGATTGATTGGTTGTTGAGTATTATTAATTGTTAAACGATTACTTTTTCTACTATCGTTGCTAGCGCACAATTTGTGACAGAATCCCCCCCACCACATCCCGCTGATTCATATGCACAGAAATGCGTCAGTTTGAATCATCGTACGTAAAAATCAGTTTTGGTATAAAACGTGTGCTCATATAAGATCATATATTCAATCAGAAAAGCTTTCATTTAAAGTAACGCATATTGGTTTTTCCTTTTAAACAACTATTCATTTTAGAGGTATAGCTGTGTTTAATATTGTTATACCTTCATTATACACATACATGCACAATATTATAATAGGTACAGCAATATATGGGCGAAACTACAAGATTTTTCCGTTTTATCTGAATGTGTAGAAGTAGTATGTGGATTTTTGATATCTCCAAAAAATTTGATTGTAAATCTATTAATTGACTTATGAATTCGAAAGAATGGGACAGTCTATATCGGTAATCGGTCATACCTAGTTAGTGGGAAGTGGTTTTCCTGCGATGAGTCGGGCACTCAACATCTCCACCACACCGAACTCTCGACTGGATAACAGTATGTACGATAGAAAGAAAATGCGAGACTATAAATTTTCCGCACGGACACGAAGCCCTGGGAGTAGGTGAAGGTGTGGCGGCGACTGCCGTTTGATGTTACCCTACTGGATCCTTCACCGTGACTGGCCTCTCGTGGCTGTCCGTCGATGTCACTGAGGCCTTCGGTAGTGCATGGTCATCAGTATCTAAATCAACTTGTCTAAGCCACACCCACCGTTCTGCATAATTTATTTAAGTGTGATATTAGAAATATATCGTGTTGGCACTAGTCAATTAGCTCAGTTATTTTCTCACAAGAAACGTATAGATCCTGAATTAATAATGGTAGAATTTGGCATGCGATATATAGGTCTTATGATAAGTCCTTTAAAGTAGCTTTTCTGTCACTTATTTTATAACCAACCCACCATTTTCCACTTAATCGCTAATTTTTTTTTCTACTGGAAGTTGGCCAAATTTTCTCGCGGTCATCGTAATTTAATTTTATGGCATACGTATAAAATAAAAAGAAACTAAGCTTTGGATTCCCTTAAAATCTCCCTCATAGGTAATTTCTGAAAAACGCTAACATTAGTTGCTAGTTAATACCTAACGTAACTAGACAAAATTCTTAAAATTTAGCCTTTTACTCGTACATGGAGAAATTTTTTTTAAATTTTATTATTAAATTATAAAATTACAATGTGCTGATCTATCACTAACAATTGTAATTTAAGAATAAATTCATACCATTAAATACTATTCCATTTACTCATGTGTACACTTCACATGCATACGAAGAAAGAGAGATTTGTTACTCTTATTATACTCGGTAACACCGAAAAAATTAATTGATTGTCAATAATTGATTAATTAGTTGTTCATTAAAAGATATTTCCTGAACATAATGAATAGGTTAACAATTTTATAATCTCAAAATCCTGATTAATAATAGGTATGGCACATTCGGACTTTAATTGGTTATAATTAATAACTAAGATTAACATTGTTTTCACAGTTGGTAGAATTGAATTCTCCCTAGACCTACTGTCCTAGACCAACAGTGATTCCTACAAATCGTGGATTAAATGTTGGTCGTGGGTTTAAAATATGTAAATAACGTCCTATTCTTTCTCTAATTTTTTCCTCTAACCATAAATGCTTTTAGCAGTCCATAGTCTCATTGACAAACTAAAGGCACTGAAATACAAAGCCAGTAGGAAATATCAACAACATTATGAGCACTTGAAAATGGCAGTGTAGGCCTGTTATTGTGGGTAGGTAATTAATAACTTGTGGGGAGACATGCATAGCATGTTGTCTATTTGCTACATATCTCTTTGAAAGTAACTTCGTTCGGTCTAAGCAATTATGATTCTCTATATTATTTATTCCATGTAAGATAAAAAAAAATCATCCGGTTTCTAACAGTAGCAATTAGAAACTTTTATAGCCACCCTTATGTAGATAGACAAAGATGCAATCCTTGGCAAGAACCGGACACAGAGGGCCATAAAAAGCTTACCATCCATAAAGAGAGGCCGAGAGCTAGGAAAGAAGAATAGTTGCCTTTAGAGTTTTGTCTATATAAGGCCGTCAATGGCAGCCATTATAACTCTGGAAGTTGAGGACCTGGAAATGAAAGAGATTACCCCCCCCCCCCTCGTGGGATTTATCCCTGTAAGAGGAACCGCCAGTGGCCCGCTAAAGTATCCTTTCTTCTTCTATACCTTCCAGTCCACTTGCTACACCTGCGGCATAGTTGCACCCAGCCGGCTCCTAGACTTTTTATTATAGTTGCTGTGATCGTTAAAAAAGTTAAATTGTAGTGAAATGAAGATGATATTACACCTAGATTATAAATTTCAATAGGTAATCTGGTAGTATCATCTGAAGATGATGAAGGCTGAAGCCTACAAACGCCACAAGGTACGGAAGGAATACAAACATCTAAAATATTCCTAAAATTGTTAAAAGAATCGTATTAACTATATAGTTAGGAAAACAATGAAGTGTTAAAATATAACGAAACTTAGTGCAGAGGTGTCAAAAGCGCCAGTCCAATAAAAAAAACAAAAAACTTTAGCAATAATTTATTATAAAAATGTAAATCAAACGTTAGTCCTTTGTTTGAGACGCCATTGTGATGTAGCATTCATTAATCACATTAAAAATGTAAATAAAATGAATAAATAGTCAAATGGCCAATTGTACGGTCACCAAATTAATGTTCACAAATTCACCAATATTACAATATACTCCTTATTCAGGTTTCAAATTAGATGTCAAATTCATTCGTCAATTAATTAATAAAATTTAATTAGTTTATAAAGGAAATTTGTTTGTGAAATGAAATCGAAAAATCTTTAATAACTAATGAATTGACGTTATATAATACTATACTGCAGTTTGAATAAATAATTTTAATGTGCTAAAAATTCTTATTTACCCAATGTTATACTAAGTGATGTTTTTGGTATACTAGATGTTTGTTTTATCATTAAGAAAACGCAGGCCGCTTAGCTCGCACTGGTAAGGCTGACTCCGATAAAACCAGTGCCACGTAAGACCAACGTCCACACCATGAGGAAGGTAGCACAGAGCAGAAACAAAAAGACAGACGGGCAGCAAGCAATATTAGGTTTTTAATACCAAAAGTTTTAGCGTTTTTAGGACCAATTTTAGTTTTTCCATCAATGTTTAGGGACAGCACTATTTTTACCATTTATTTCCGTCTAATTGTTTTATACCTTCGCATTACTGTCTCTTTTCTAGGCACACTCGGGGCCAGTGTGGTATTTTATCGTATCCCTTTTCCCTTTTTTTTCCGAGTTTCCAGGCTACGTCAATCGTTTATTGCCGTGTCTAGGACCCCAGGTGACCCTTCTGGTCCTAGTTAAGGACCGTAACCCATGGGTACCTGTCCTTTATTGCCTTCCGTTCGTTCCTTATTGCTTGCCGACTTTTTAGTCTAAGATTACTTTTCCCTTTTACTGTTAATCCACCTGACGGCTTCATCTATAACATTTACACTAGAACTCTAAGTAGATCACGTTGTGACTGTCAAGTGCTGAGAATGATGCTTCTTAGGTGATGCTGAAAGTGCTACTGATATAAGTAATCCGACTTGTGAGAAAAACAAGCTTAACAGATCGTTTAATTCAATAGCCTAGCAATTATGAAAGCTATAATAATGGCTTATGGCATTACTTAAACAAACATATCTCTCGAAATGTAGTTAAGAAATCCATCTTAGCCCCTGAAGTAGTTAATATCTGCCAGTGAATATATGGAAATGGCAAGAAGCAATGCATAACGATGAGGAGACCGGGATATAATATATTTAGACAACAGCGGAGAAGGAGACATGGTTAGCCAGGATGATCCTTCTGAGACCTCTAATGGAATCATCTCACGTGCGTTGCCGGCTGATAAAGGATAAAGTGCTTAAGTCAAGCGACCGGTTCTCCAGTCAGCAGGACCTTCTTTGTACTTCCAGGACATCTTTTCTCCGATTAGCTCCGTCTCCTGGTGACGGATATTTGAATTTATCCTGGGATTGTCCCCAAGTTGTTTTGGCCTAAGTGACCACAACCGCTCGGTGTCCCATCTTTATTTATTTCAGTCGTTGAAATTAATTCAAGCATTAGAGAGATTTCGACCAAAGCTGCTACTCGTCCCGCCATAATAAATATTCCTTAACGGACGGATGTGGCTGCCTAACAGTCCTTTTTTTTTATAAAATCTCCCCCAACATTGATTTGGCTTCATTTTCTAATAAATTAAATGATAAAAGCTTTAGATGTCACAAAGTCATTTCCTCTTCACTGAAATAATTAAATGAATTCTCCATATAAAATAAATAGGGGCTAACGATCTCCAGAATGGACACACACAGGTAAAAAAGTTATTTTGAAAAAAAATCAACAAAACCTAAAAATTACAATATTTGAATTCAAGCGTACATTCACACTTTTATTATAGCTGGAATAATTTCAAACTTTTTACGATTCTTGCTAATTGTTGCTCCGTACATACCTTAGCATCAAACTATATAACTTATTTGAACTCCTAATCAAATCTAAATCTTTGGGCTTTTCAATACACAAAACTTGATTAACTATGTACAACAGGCCCTGTGCTGATGTCTTAAATATTAATAGGCAATATGGTTTTCACCCACATCCTCCGATCAGTGCTCCTGTGAAGAAAATGAGGATACATGCCCTGCCTACGACAAATGTGGGAATGGGGTTCTCCATCCAGACCCGTGCCCCGGACAAAGGTGTGCCTGAAGCTTTGTTTTCCCTAACATGCTCACTGGAGTCCATAAGATATAAATTTGTTGCCTTTAATACCTTAAAGCACATTATAAACTCTCTTTCCACGCACTGTAAAATAATTAAAAATCGCTGTAGTAAAACCAAAAATAAGAAATTAATCGTATATGTGCGGTCATTAATGACCCTTTTGATTCATATTTTCAAAAACAAGACAAAAAAAACTTAATCTTGAACGTAAGACAAGGCTATCATTAGGTTTTTTCCAACTGTCAGACATCCGTCCCAACACACTCAAAACCTAGTTTGAAAACGGTTTCTGATTGCTAAAACGATCCGAGGATTGGAGTAAGGACTAAGAATCAGAAACATATGAAGTCATTCTTCCCTCTTTGGCCGCTCACCGTAATAAAGAAGGTTAGAAATATCGTTAGAATCAATTTTTGTTATGTAACTCTTCACAACTTCAATTGAAAATTATTAATTGTTAAAAATATTTATTAGTAAACGTTATGTTATTTATAATTTATAAAATAATTTTTTCTTAAATTACAAATTATTGGTGACTAAAAACTGCACGAAAACTAATTTTTGTACGAAGGAAATATTAATTCGAGTGCATTTAACATTGTACAACCTACATATTTAATATCTTTTACATATTAGATTAAAAATAAAAAGCAAAAGCTTCTCTAATAAAAAGAAAAAAAAATTCTATTATTTTCAATCTAACAAACCGGCTCACAAACAAGTAATGCTTTTTGTAAAGATACCTTCTGAAATAGTCGAAAGTCAGTGATTAGAAAAAGTGTTCCAAAAATTTTTAAACCAATGATCGGGTGACTTATGCGCATGCTCAGTAAATAATCACTAACCGGTTTGAAACTGGTCCGTAATTCTTTGTTGGGGCAAACCTATTAATGGTGATGAATGTGGAATAGCGCTGTATGTCTGGCTATGTATTTTTAGCTGATCTAGAATACTAGAGAATTTTGAAGGAAAGGACGCGACATCTGATCATAAAGACTTGTCCTTGAATAGAAATATGTTGAGGATTCTGCGTGCTGCGTCGTTAAGATAGAGATCAGATAGTATCTCGACTCGGATATTCTAGTTATTATATCTTATTTGGCAGTGTTATTTTTCAGTGGTAAGCTCCTTCGTCTGCAAATCTCAAATAAGTTTTAGTACTCTACATTTACTCAGCATTTTATATGCATCGCAACTCAAGAAGGATTTTCTGGTTTTACAGACAGTACTTAAGCTGTTCTAAGGTAGCTGTTCAGTAGGAACGGGACATGGTAATGATCAGTTACAGTGAAAAGCTATAAACTGGTTTCATATTTCCAAACGGGAGTGATTTCCCTGAAACTACTTGACCCGTGACTATTGTGGTCTTGACTTCTCTATAACCAGTCGAACGTATCCAACCCTAACGGTTTTAACTAGAAACCTTTTCAGCTCTAGCAGTCTGTCTACGCATTTACAATAGTTACAGACTTACATACTGCTATTTTCTGCATATTTCTCCAAAAGCATTTAAGCATGAAATAAATTAGGAACGTTTCAGCATATGCTCATCATGTTTATTAAATCCTTTCGTATTCTTTTTCCAAAAAACGTTATTTTATTTATGTTTTTTTTTTTTTTTCATATTAATGATGAACCAGAGTTGAAGGGACCATCTAATATTATTCGCCCTTCTGTGGCAATGCTTGCCTGATTCAAACGTGAATGATAAATCTACACAATAGAAGCCAACCATAACGACAACAATCATTTACATATTTAATGTGGTTCCAGCTAATTTTTTCAACATTTTAAAATTTGTTGAAAGGGTGTTCATTGTCCAAGATGATTCAGCAAATTAATCCTCATTGTGGGACACACCTCACAATTAATTTGAAGATGGCAATATCGCATGGCAAAAAATAAAACTGTGGCAGTAGAAAAAGATTTATTATCCTCACAAACAATGTTTAATTTAATGTATATACATATCTGTATTTATTTCAGTTATGAATATTAAAATATTTTAATCAAATATTATCAACATTCACAACACAATATTTGTTTACATTTTATCTTATTTTCAATTTTCGATTCATTATATATACGTTTTTTTATAATTGTTGATAACGCTTGACGAATGTTTTTTTTTTTTTTATGCAAACTGCGTTAAATTATAACCATGTCAAAATTAAGAACAGAATATTATTGATCCATAATTCATGTACATAGAAATAATAGAGCTAGGGTCAATATAGCTCTAGACTGAATGAACTGCTGGTCAACGGCTATCCTTTATTGGCTGTTGGTTTGATATTTATTGCAGATATTGAATTCTCATAGAATTTATTGTCTCTTTCAAGTTTATGCGTCCTATTTTCTTCTGTCTTATTCCATTTATTATGTGATATATGCTTGAACTGATTCTTTTATTTAAGTCAGAATATTATTAAAATCATAATTCTCGCAGGAGTTTCATTATCGTTTTTAGGGTTTCGTCTTTGCTCTTTGCTTACTCCTTTGCTAAATTCTAAACATAAACATTTAGATGGTTTATTTAACATTATAACAAATTATAGCAGTATTAGAAACAATTTTGAAAAATACTGAAGCATAACCCTGATTTTGTGAAATGTGCCTTGAAATATAAACTTTTCGGGCTTCTAAGCTTTTTACCATCTATGGACGTAAAATTTGCCTTATTTCTACCCAACTCTGTCAAATCCACCGTTTCCAACCCAATTGAATAATCTCTTACATAATTTAACCTAATATTTATAGTCCAATTAAATATTTTGGTTTAATATTTATCAATATTTAAATTTTTGGCACATGGACACTGATTGTTTTTCATCGCATCTTATATCTATGTTTTTTTTGTAAATCTTCAAAAACCAACTATGACTATATTTTTTGAATAAATTAAATTAAATTCTCCCGCATGGTGCTTGAACATGATTTGATTGAGTGCCAGGAGGATGTTATATGAGCCATATAATTCATATGGACAATGGAGTTTGACACCGCTAATTACAAATTATATTCAAAACGATGACTTCATCTGTGCGTTGTAGTTATATGACCGGTGAAAGCCATCTCAATTACAATGTTATTAACCAATAAAGCAGTAAGGAAAAGAATATGGATCTCTCTTGGAGTAGATATTAAATAGTAATTGCATTGAGATTAAAATCGCCTCATGTTATGACATTTTTTCTGAATTTCACATAAATTAGTATTAGGAGTGTTCACGCCAGTGCGACGTCATTTTCGTTCAAAGTCACATGCCACCTGGGCTGACCACTCGAGTCACCTGTGATGTAGCCATCTTGTCGGCATAATAAAGTCTCGTTAATAATAAATATCGGGGCCTTATTCGCAAGGCATTGTTTTACCCGAACTTGAAGGTGGTGTCAAGCGGTCGTGTGCTGAGCCACAACAACGAGAAGGGCGAGGAACATTGTTGGCCGAGGTGCGTGACCAGGCGAGCAAATGTCTTAATTTATCTCCCTCGTATTGCAATTCATTATTCCCAGATTTGGGTGTTTTGGCGTGTACATACTATCCAATTGATTTGGTCCTCCTGGCCGGATTTTATTTTTGTCGTGTTAGCCGGTGTCTGTGCCAAACGTTGAAAAGTTTCTTTTCAATTATATGTTGATATATTGAGTATTTATGTTTTCAACGTGTTTTTTATGATTCAGTAGTAATTATAACCTTTCTCATCTGATTTCGATTTAATAAAATGCAGTTTTTAAGTGATAATATCTAAAATAGTTAAATAGCAAATCAAATAATAAGTAAAAAAATATAGCAGTTTTGAAAAATCTAAAATACAACTTGTCTACAATATCATGGGTGTTTCATATATCATATCACACACTAGAAAGGCAGTCATTGAAGGAATCTCAGTTATGTTCAATCAATGGATCAATTAATTTGTCTGGTTAATTTTTCCAATTATTGTACTCCCGAGGGTGAAAAAGTTCATTTGCATTATACTATGTTTTTTCAATAAAAACATGTTAACAAAAAAAATGGACCAAAATAATTTAATTTTAGATTTGAGTAATGTCGATGAGTAAAAATTATTGAAGCAAAATATGAAGAAGTCTGAAGCCTAAGATGAATAAGATAAATTTTTTTTTATTTAGTAATAAGGCAACCTACAACGAAGGTTGTACCAAGTTCCAAGTTAACTTGAAATAATAGTCATCATAATGTTTTGTTCATAGCCAGTCATATAAGTAGTCTTATTATTTCACTAATTTGTGGGCTTTGGTAGTCAGTAATTGCGTCTAATAGTTTTGAAGTCTGAAAACAAGTTCCAAACTGCACACTGTTTGTAAATTTTAGGAGTTTTTGCATTGGATAGGCCTTCTTTGTAGTTGTCCATCAAGTCTGTTAATCTTAACTGATCAGCTCCGTGAATCTGCTTTCTCTTCAATTTCTTATATATATATATATTTGCCAATTCCCTAGAATTCTTGTACTACTGTACATGTGCCTGTCGCTGTGAGATAGTTATTGTGAAAAGTAGATAGTTTTTGCACCTTCGTCTGCTTTTTGCTTTCTATCATGCCAAAAACACAAACTGTAGAGAAAACATCTAAACAGTTTAGCTCTCCAGTGACGGGCACTCGGTAACCAGATCCCGTTTGAGACTGTTGACTTGTGACGGAAGCATCTTGGTGGACATAGGTGGCGGCGATATGGGCTTACTAAGTAGGGATGGATGAAAGAGTTTGTTGGTGTAAGGGACCCTCATATGTTTTAGCGGCTTAGCTGACTAGTTCAGGAGTCGAAACCCGAAACGGAAAGAGAATTTGATTGACCATAGACAGGTTACCCAACGTGTACATACATACCTTAATTAATGTACTCTTCACTCTGGTCTACCTATAATTTATTTTATACTGATACAAGAGCTTTCAGTGGCTTCTCCCCAAATTTCAAATATGCAATAATTACATTGATAGAATAGGAAATTAAAATGAAGAGTTGAAAAATGTCTCCTATTCTTAGGTAAGAATATAACGTGCTTGAGAGGGAGGGGCTCCTTGTCTTTCCGTGGCTTTGTAACCCATAACACATACACAACAACTATGAAAATTATCTTAGTCTTCAGACTTCTTCATATTTTGCTTCAATAATTTTTACTCATCGACATTACTCAAATCTAAAATTAAATTATTTTGGTCCATTTTTTTTGTTAACATGTTTTTATTGAAAAAACATAGTATAATGCAAATGAACTTTTTCACCCTCGGGAGTACAATAATTGGAAAAATTAACCAGACAAATTAATTGGTCCATTGATTGAACATAACTGAGATTCCTTCAATGACCGCCTGGTGCTATTGATGACCATTGCAACAAGCACCTAGTTCGTCAGGACGTTCATCGAATCAAAAACTTGACAAATATTTCTAGTGTGTGATATGATATATAAAACACCCATTATATTGTAGACAAGTTGTATTTTAGATTTTTTAAAACTGCTATATTTTTTTACTAATTATTTGATTTGCTATTTAATTATTTTAGATATTATCACTTAAAAACTACATTTTATTAAATAGAATTCAGATGAGAAAGGTTATAATTACTACTGAATCATAAAAAACACGTTGAAAACATAAATACTCAATATACCAACATATAAAATGAAAAGAAACTTTTCAACGTTTGGCACAGACACCGGCTAACACGATAAAATAAAATCCGGCCAGGAGAACCAAATCAATTGGATAGTATGTACACGCCAAAACACCCAAACCTGGGAATAATGAATTGCAATACCAGGGAGATAAATAAAGACATTTGCTCACCTTGTCACGCACCTCTGCCAACAATGTTCCTCGCCCTTCTCGTTGTTGTGGCTCAGCACACGACCACTTGACACCACCTTCAAGTTCGGGTAAAACAATGCCTCGCGAATAAGGCCCCGATATTTATTATTAACGAGACTTTATTATGCCAACAAGATGGCTACATCACAGGTGACTCGACTGGTCAGCCCAGGTGGCATGTGACTTTGAACAAAAATGACGTCACACTGGCGTGAACACTCCTAATACTAATTTATGTGAAATTAAGGAAAAATGTCATAACCTGAGGCGATTTTAATTTTACGACCCCCTTGAAAGAAACATGGTCTGATGTTTGTTTCTTTTTCTTTTACCGTTGGCCTACCATTTTTCGTTACTGAACTGAACTTTTTTACAATCTGGATGTTATTTGTTTCACCAGCGACAAAAGCAAGCTTGACGATCAGTGGACTGTGCTGATATATGGAATATTGGCAGGCATCATGTTTTTACCCACATCTTCCGTTCAATGTTCATGTCCTTAGAATAAGAATACATGTCCTGCCAGTTATCCTCAGGGGTGCCTGTCCCTTTGTTGTCCCTATCGTGCTCACTCAGATCCTACATAAGGTATATTGTTGTTAATAATTTAATTACATAAAAGCCCCAAAACACGTTAACATTCCAAGCGCTGTGAAAGAACAAAAATTGAATGAACAAACAAGAGAATGATCTTGTTTCAATGGCCCTTGTTGTCATCATGATATAAAACAACCAACCGAAAAGAAAATATAAACAATATAAAAATGGAAATAATAAAAGAAAGTAGACTTTTTCAAGTCTAACTGCCTTAGGCCCAATTATCGCAAGCTCTCTTAAATTCGTTAATTAAATTAAACTTTTTGAAGAACTTTTTTCTTCTTAGATATAGGAGTAAAATCAGAGTGTTTTAGATTAAAATAGTGCACAGCTCAAAACTAATAGTTCGATATCTAATCGTGAGATTAAGCCAACATGAAATAAAGGATTTTAATATTGTCGGCCTATAATGAGAAGAAAGAATCATATACTGCAAGCTGAATATCATGTTTAATAAACGTTTGGCGGGGGCTGACACAAGTTCGCTAGTCTTTAGTTGCACAGCACGTAGAAGCTGCTAAAAATTACAATTAATTTTGGAAATGCCATCCCTTGAAAACCGTTTTTCAAATGCATTATCCAAAAATACTAGAGTGGACTGTACAGACCTCCTCGAGTAAAAAGTCGGATCTCCTACTGTTAAGATATAAATGTTCTTAACTAGTCCCAACTGATCTTCACTGTCAAGCTTGATTTTGTCGGTGGTGAAAAAAAAAACATCCAGATTGTAAAAAGTAAAAAATTTCACTTCAGTAGCGAAAAATGGTAGGCCAACGGTAAAAGAAAAAGAAACTAACATCAGACCATGTTTCTTTCAAGGGGGTCGTAAATCAGACTGTTTGTTTCTCGATAGCTCAAGAGAGCGTTAGGGGTAATATTTCCCGGAGTTGGCTTCACACCATCTGTGGACATGGAGCAGTTCTCCAGAATCTTCCAGGATTCCAAGTCCAGAACGTTTTAGACCCATTTTGGCCCTGTACGCATTTGTATGGGACTAGACTCATATTTTGACTTTAGACAGAAAATCTAATCTTCACCAAAGTCTATATCATTTAGCCGATTCCCCTCAAAAGCCACAGTGAAACTTGTAGTAACTGTATTAATGTTATAGGAAACCGTAATGCGAATTAGTAATTAGTTTGTTGATGATGATTATTAATAATTATTAGCTAAAGACAAGATATACTTGGAAGATCGCAGAATTTAAACGATAATTAAAATAATTATGCGTTCGATCTGAAACGTCCAAAACCTTAAATCTGACCAAGATGAGCTACTTGTTTCATTCTGAAGCACATTACAATATTCATAGCTCATTTATTCTGTGAGTAAGTCTAATTTATGTTTAACGAAGAACGCCAGAAGAAGATATAAAGTAACTCCGCTCCTAATGCGAAACCCATTAATTATTGTGCGTAATTTTAACTTCGGGGGCATCGTCTCAATTTTGTCGGAATGTTTCCAGCTGGAAGTTTTCACTTTGATTCTTGATTAATATTATCCAAAGCAAAGTTTTACTCTAGGGATTGCAGCACCTTTACATTTGCAGTTCAAAATTGAGTTAAAAACTCATTCGGAAGTCTCTAAATCTCAAAATGTTGCTTTATTTACTGGAAAAGTCACCCTCCGGAGTTTTAATTCAGTTTATATCCACATTAAGATGGTGAGGTTATAATTATTTCCCATTATTTTTTTAAGGGTTAGGCTTAACGATGTGGATAGTGGAAATAACATGGTGCATTATAATTTAGACGTTCAAGAAAAAATTAACGAAAATTTAGAAATGTTTTATCTTCTGTTGTTCCCTTTTTATCATTACATTGATTGAAATATAAGAAGGTTTTACATAATCTGGCTGCAAAGGCAAGATTCACCGTGAGTAGGCACTGCAACCAACAAGGTATGAACCAAGAAGGTATTGTGCATGGAAGGAGGGTAAGAGCCTCTTTAAACATCCTACAATCTTGAGATTATTATAAACAAAAAACAAACAATAGTTAAAAAGACTTTTAATACAAGATTTCTGTCGTTTGCTCTCAAAATTTGTTCACTTAGTTCTCATCTTTACTGTATATTGCTTTAATTCAATGCCTGCGCAACGTAAGTAATTTCTTAAGAGATACCCTTCAATTATTCTTCTACTACACTTATTAATTTTACGATTTTTTTATTTAAAATCATATTTCATTGTTTAACGAACTCAAGGAGGTTCTTCCAATTTATTTTTAAATTGCTGTAAGATGTATTTTAAACAATTTTTATTCCTTGGACTGGCAAAATTTTTGCATTAGTTTTGATATAAACTGTATTTTTTTTTAAACATTCATAAAACATTTACACAAACAAACAATATTAGAAGTAAAAAAGAAAAAAGATATCCAGTGAGGGTGCGGATGTGAAACTGGGCCATATCTGGTCCTACAACTAAAGATTAATTAAATGACAACTGCAGTTTTTTTGTAAAATACACTTTATATTCTTCCTCACTTACTTTTTCGAAAAATATTGTCCTGAAAATCAATTAATTAAAATTATTTATACGTGTATAAAGAGTTCCGTGCCCGAAACGACTGTTTTTCATTTCAATATTCTTAACTGAAATTAAACTCAAAGCTTGGTAAAAAAAAGTCTTTATTTTTTTAAAAGGCATAACGGTTCACTTCAATATTATACAAAAGTTATTTATTTATAAAATATTTTCCCGCTCATCCCTATAATTCTCCTTGAATTAAAGCGGCAGTGGCCTCGTGGCTGGCTATAAATACCAGACAGTGGGAGTCATGGCAAAGACCAGTTTCTCAAATCATGTTCTGAGCGTCTGTGGCTCTGGTGCGCTCTTGGTTAGCTTCCAATTCCATGAGGAAGGCGACGCGGCTGATGGAGGAGCGAGGGGGGGGCTTCCCAAGACTGACGTGAAGATATTTTCACTCAAGAATAGTTATTTTGTCGAGTACCTGCAATCAATTATACTCCATAAGGGGGAAAACCGTTATTTCTGTACATGAATATTTTGCTTACGTGAAGCTCATTCTTGATTTTTGAAGGTTTTTAGTGAGCAAAATTAGTTCGTGATGCAGAAATAAAGATGTCGTATTAAAAAAGTAATTTTAAGAGAAGAGTTCATTACCCTGGTTTTGAAAACCAATACATTTCTATTCTCGATAACGTTCTCTGGGCTGAGATAACTTTAGAAAAATTAGTGTTTTAAACCGAGAAATAAAAAAATTCTTCAGAGGTACAAAATGGATACTAAATTCTTGACCTTTTCCTCGGCATGAACATATCCCCTAACTCTGGCTCCTTAATATGGCCAGCCTTAATGTCTTTCTCCTTGTTCCCTTTCTTTTTCTGTTTTACATTAGAGAGCGACTCCTCTAGGGATTGGAATTCCTAAATGACCATAAAGCATCTGCTGACCACGCAGGCCCGTTCCCATTAGAACCTGCTCGCAGAATGTAATTTTGACTCCAGAAAGTTCCTCTTAGTGCTATAATGGTAAGAAATGTGTTTACTGCCTGCAGCACTTGGATCGCCAAAGTGCAGTCACTAATGACTCTTAGATGCTATGCTGATATTGTCAAAGGGAATGCACTTCCGAGAGGTCACAATCTGAAAAACAACCTGATATGCATACATTATTCCCAATGTTAATCATAATTAAATTTAAATATCTGGTGAGAAGACTAGCATTAAAAAACTTTTATTTTGACCATAGTTGATATGTGCTAATTAGTAATCCTTTCATATTAATTTTGAGTTTGAAAGCATTCGCTTTTGGAATTTCGTTGGTTCAAAATCAAGAACTCCTATATTTTCAACAGTGACTGCTCTATTCGTTCTTTGTGGTTCTCTTGTTCGAAACTTGAAATTTTGAATGGAAATCACATTAAATATTCAAACACATAGATTGTAACCAGCATATTAAAACATGATTAAGTTTTCATTATTTAACCCAATTATATTAGAAACATGCAGGACATAAAAAGTAGGGGGCTTTAATAAGTATCTTAAAATGTTTTACAAACCCCAAATTCGGTAAATAGGAACTAAGTTAAATTCCAAAGTGGTTAATTTCCAGCCTGTGAACGTCTTAGTATTTTTAGTATTCAAGTACTACAAACCTGATTCACGTCAAATTTGGCACGAATCTCATAATAAGCCCTTCACAGTTACGTGATAAGAGGTGATGGGTAAGTCTGGAGTTTAAACAGTAGAAACTATGATTATAATATAAGTAAAAATTATATTATATGTGTGTATATATATATATATAACGCAATATTTTCAGTAAGGGCATTACGATAGTCGGTTGGAATTCCAAATTGGTTTTTATTAATATATTAGCTTTTTTGGATAGTGGTAAAAATTTAATTCACAGCTTAAAAAATGGCTTTTGCTTAGCTTTACATGCAGGGTCTCATATTTTTTAACACATCTCAAAAAGATAAAATTACTCATAGTCATACAGTTTGATATTCGATTAAATGTTTTTAATTCAATTTTCAATGTTATGATTGCAGCTTGAGTTTTATTTTTATTTAAAATCGGGTCCCTCAAAGAGTAAGTGCACAAGTAAAACAATGAATATTTTTTGCACGTAGATTATAAAAATAAGTCACACTCTATAAAAGACACACTTATATAAAAAAAAGTAATTTTTTTTTTTCAGTCTTATTCATTTGGATAGAAGGACAAAAATATTATTTTAGACTGATGACAATGACTTTTTCCATCCTATATTCTACAATCCCAATGTGTGACGAACCAGTGAAGAAATACGATTGATGACTAAACGATATCTTTAGCAATTTTGTCTTATGCGTTTCAGTGCTGGTATAGTATTTAATCACCTGTTATTAAATGTCTAATGCAAAAAATGTAACCCTGAAAAAACTTGTTCAAGCAATAAAGATAGTACCGGAGCAAATCACAATCATTTGGAAGAACGTTGTGACATCCCGGTTTTTTTCAGTAGCCAAAAAGAGCTCCGAGTCATGTGCGGTTAATTGGGGCGTACGTGGCCTGCCCACCAAGCAGCCTTACTTCATTATAGTCCCACAATATACTTTTCCTCCACACTATATATGTATATATAAATTTATTTTATTTTTTCTAAAGAAAATTACACAAAAATTGGGAATAAAACTATACTAAAGTAAAGAAATCATCATAATAAAATAATTGTATACTGTATAAAATAATTGCAGCTTTATTTTCGGTGAATGTCTTCTTCATCTGTATCAAGTTGATGAATTAATTCATTTACTACGTCTGGGTTGACTTCTACAATAATATCTTTACAGTTTTATTATTGTTGTTTTTTTTATCAGATAACAGTCTTCCTTGTATCTCTCAGCTCCTAATTAATTAATCACAAGCTCTGTTGACTGCAGAAAATAAATGATAACATTTGCCTAAAGATATGATTGGTTAAAAGCTAAGTACGAGAGAAGCAACAGGCAGTCAATTCCTTCCAAAAAGAAGATCCTCATTTAACAGTTCATATTTTTTCGCGACAAACATTGCGGAATCTCGTCTCATACCTTATTTTTTTATGCTAATAGTTAAATTTCAAATCAAAAATGAACCTAACCCTGAACCTATAAATAAGGAACACAATAAAATCAAAACTATATGAATAATCAAATAGACAGAACAATGAAATTAGCAAAGCCCACCCAATGAAATTGTCAAACGTTATGTTGACACCTCGGTGTCAGTCAGACCAAAGAATAATAATTCAAAATTTGAATAGATCAGCCATGCCAACCGGTCCATTACATTTCGATAGGTACAAAACGTAAGGCCTACCGAGTAATACTTGAATAAAATATTAATACTCCGAAAAACTCAGGAATAATTAGTGTTGAAAATGGGCTAAATATTTTTCTGGCTCGCAACATAACTCATTTCGAGGTTACAAATGACTAGTATACTTAGTGAATTAGAATTATCGACTGCCTCTAATCCATAATTTGAATGAAAAGGTGCGGTATGATAAATTAGTCGATTGTGGGGAATGGAGAAATTACTAAACCGGCACACATTTACATTATATTTTAATATAACACATCGATTATTCTTCTTTAAGGATACTATTTATGATAAATCACATGAAAAAACTGTTTTTACATATAAAAATAACAACCATATGTGTTGAATGTATCTGGAAACGCGATTTCACGGATAAAGGGTATTGTTTAGATCTTAAATTCTACTATAGTAAGTTATTTTATTCTCTTGATAGCCTCACGTAAGTGTGAATTCCACCAGCGGTCACCATTTATTTTTCCGGCGGACCATTTCAAAACAATGTTAGAGAACGCATAAGTTGAGCCAAACATAAACGCAGTTTTATGACAAAAACATTTAATTCTGCATAGTTATCTTCGCACGCATTTTAATCGAAAATGTTTCACTCCCAAGTGTTTTTGTTTTTTTAACTTTAACGCAAATGTCCTTTAAAACAACATCTCCCATGTTTTAAAGGATCATTTCCAACTGTAAGGTAGCTTCATGAATGAGACCATTCACATCTATCACAGCTTTTTATTTAAGTCTAAACTATAAAACGTCAACGTAATAAACAGTTGTACCTAAATAACACATAAGTAAACAACATTTTAACAGGGCATAAATAAATATTGAGCAATTTCATAGCTGGAAGGTAAAACACATGCCAACAAAAATAAGTAAATCCGACTACTTTATTCATCATCATCGCGAGACTAATTAAATCGGTCTATATTTTTACCTCTAATAGACTATATGTTTCTGAAGAGAACAGTCAGCTACAAGTAAGCCATTCATAATAAGCAATGAATATTTTAATAACTCGTTACTGTGTATAAATAATAAACCTCTGGTTTCCTAGTAATGCCCATTCAGATGCCGTTCTGGCTAAAGTATACCTGCTAATTACAAGCCACACTTTGCATGTCCATTCGATAGGCAGGCATCGTTCCGGGGTAGTCATGACTGAACCAATCAAAATCTAAAACGGAAGGTCCCGGATTTGAATCCAGGCTATCACTATTTTCATGTTTAACTAATAACACAAGCTAACAAACAATTTCTTCTTTTGCAGCAGAAACGTGTCAATTTGGTGGATTGGTGGAGAGGAACTTAAATCTGAACACCATTTTTTTCTATCACTTAGAGATATTTTCTTGTATTCCAAAGTTATCACTAGTGTATTTTTTTTTATACACAGCCCATAACTGATCAATAACTGGGTCATGTATCATCGGTATTCTTACAGTATATTCAGAAATAGTGACATTATTTCACTAATCCTTCGTCTATATATTCTAAAATCATTTTCACTCCATATTTTTTCTGGCTAATATGTCTGAAGTCAGTGATGAAGAAAAGCGACTTTATCATAGAACGACGACATCTGGAGAGGCGGGATCCTAGCGTGCTATTGAACAGCTGCTAGTTCCTTAGAGAGAAACACGTGACAGAAGCCGGAATTTTCTAGGATAAAAGCCATCCATGTATTGTATATCATGTAGTATAATTTAAAACGATTGCTAATATACTTCGAATTTTCAGCAATTCCTTAAAGTGGGTCTAACCACATAAAAATATGAACTTTTTATAAGAATAATAGGATTTCTGAAAAACCTAGACGTAATAAAAAACAGGGTTTCAGATCTTAGGACTTAAAATGCCCATGATATCTGGCCTAAATTTCATCATTGCATCCTCCTATACCAAAAACTGTCAAAATCATAGCGATCACTTTTAAATACATCCACACATGTCTAGTGGTTAGAAAAATAGTTTTTAAATCTTTAGCGTAAAAAAAATTTTAAGATCCACCCATCCTTGTTTCCGTTGAAAATAAAAATTATTTGTTTGTGTAACTATTAAAATGTACACCAATGAGATTTTTTTTATTAATTTCCATAAATAAAGTCAATCCAAATTAGATTATCAATTGTCATTGCGAATGTATTCAAGCTATATAATTACAAGTTAAACTCAACTATTAATTCACGTATAATGTATATCATTATACTTGTTTATTCATTATATAATTTTTATAAAATAACAAAACCTGTATATAATGTAGCGATGCTACAGGAAATAAAAAAATAATTTGTAAATAGATTCGCCTGTGGATCTATAATTATATATAATTATCTGTAAATTTAAAGGGGCTATGAAAGAAAAAACTATTAATTGTCATAAATTATAATTACATAGTTATTGCAATTCATAAATTGTAATTTTCTCAACTCTGAACTCCTCGGGAGTTATTACTGCTTGGGTGGAGGCACGTTCACTCCAACGTCCAAGAAATGGACTGGAATGGTTTAAGTTTTTCCGTAGATGAGGTAAATATTGGAACTTCTGTAGTTATCTGTAGATTGGCGGGAAACATGTTTTTTACCCACATCCTCCGATTATTCATCGAGTTCTTACTAACAGACATTGTGAACCAGTGGGACTATATCGGTCTCCACAATCGCAACGATTTAAATGTAGATAAAGACTAAGTCTTAAATCAAAGAGTTTTTTTATAGGTAATTGCAGATTCTGGCCCAACTTGTTAAGTTAATTTTTTTAAGGACGTCAATAAACTAAGTGATTCAATAGGAGCTTCGTTAACATCCGGTTACTAATTGTATGCACGATAGAATAGGAGTAATTTTACATATAAAATTAAGCAACTCAACAATAAAAAAGTTAAACTAAATAAAATTAACTCACTTATTTTTTGTGACACTCTACCAGTGTTAATGATTGGACAGAGGATGGATAGGGAGCAGGGAGGTGAGTATTAAAGCCGGATAAGACGTGTCTATTGTTTCAAAACCAGTCGAAAGCAAACAATAACATCTAACTAGTACGCTACGTGTCTGGCCCCCACTACACGCACCATTATAAAGTGGTGTACACAAAACGTCTTAGATGAACCCGTTGGTACCTGCTTTGGCTGTAAACACTATGCACAGAAAACATACTCGCATAAAACTAACCAACTTCTAATAAATAAATTTGGTTTGATCCTAAACATACTATTATAATCTTGATGACTGTGGCCTAAACAATACATTAGCTTGACACTGACTGGACTTTCTTAAATTACTCGTACTTTTGAATTCATCACATGTCAATTACACTTAACGTATATGATATGTGTGGCTCACAATTTCTGTTTGTATAAATATTTCTTCAGGCGGATTTGCCCACTAACCCCCACAGAGAGGGGCTAACACGTGGCTGCCGTTGAAGACCCTACCAAAGCCTCCGACCCCTTCAACAATTTAGCCAGAACTACATTGGCTGAGAACCTTTATTGCGGCCTTAAGTAGCCTAATGCAGCGGCGAGGGAAGGCTAAACGGTCCCACGGCCGGGCCAACTTTTCCTACCCTCCTTCTCTGTCTGTTTATACTTCCCTCTCTCAGTCTGCTAATCCTTTTCAATCGGAGACTCCAATATCGGCTTCCGATATTTCCTTATCCAGATTATTCCCATTCTCTCCGTCTAACAGCGTTGTTAGATAACACATTTCTTCGCAATAATCCTTCCTATTCCCTAGATTGAGGTCAATATATTTGGAGGAAAAATTAGACTGCTCGAGTGATTTCGTAAACTTTGAATTTGTTGCACGTGAAATGTTAAACCAAAAGATTTACCCTCAACATTTGTATGTACATCTCTCGAGAATTCTGTTCACTTCAATTCAAATTCTACGGAAAAGGTGCACAATACGGCTTAGCTGAATGCTGCCCAAATGTTCGAATGGGAGAGTTGTCGAAGAAACAACATAGGAAATTCAGCCAACTAAAATATTTAGTTCTTGAGTGTAGGATAGGACATCGGATACGTTTTATCCAAGTCAAGCATAGCTGCAATATAATAGGATTTTGATAATCCGGCCCGTACAGAAATCCGAATGCTATAGCTGGACAAAAGACATCACAAAACATCTAGATATTCATCCGACAGATAAACTGGCATGATGTACTCATGAACCTACAACATGAACGATTTGTTAGGTTTCTTCATTTTCTTCAGGTAAAAATATGTGAGCACGGGTTCCGCAGTGTCTTCTTCTTCACCGTGACTAGAGTTCGAACGATTTTGACCGCATGTTTTTGCACACTTTGGCTGCTAAGCAACTTTTACGTCTTGTATTTTGTTTTTTGGAAGTATTCTAGTTACTGCGCATCCGGCCATCGCATTTTTTTTCTTACTAATGCCTAGTTTTTTTAAGGAATAAAAAGTTTGCTGATTAATGTAAACCCCCAATCTGATAAATATGATAATTATTTTGGGCATTAGGCGGATCACTGAAGTTATAAACATTTCATTACTGTCCATTTGATAATGCCAATTAGTGATTATTACCCAAAGGCAAAATATTCTGGAAGGTTCGGGTCTCAAGCAAAATTATCGATAATTTAATATCCGACATCCTAAACTCCAAGCAGATTTCACGTTGTGTATCCAAAAGCATAAAGGACAACTCGCCCACAGGATGACTCACCTAGCGACCTGAAGAAAAACAGCCGTCGGAGACGTTAGCTCACTCCTCTGTTTTAAGGAAGTCATTACACGATGTTTCTGTTTTATCAGCTATAGCGATCTTATCCCTAAAGTCCCTGAATAATTTACATGATGATTCAATGTTCAGTCACTATGTTTGGAATGATCGGTCGGATTTGAATATCCTTTTTGGCTGGATGTCCTTTGGCTTTTTATGGTCCTGCTACTGGAGGGGCCTTTTTCACAAGACGGTTGAATTGCTTAGAATTTTGGTTGTGTTTGCAAGACAGGGTAAGGAATTTATTTGTGCATTATATAATCTAGCAAATCTGGGAAAACTATGATTTTTGAATGGACTACGAAATAACATAATAAAAAACCATGTAACGTTCTTAGGCTATGTAATATAGTAAAGTCCACAGGAGGACTTGAGTTTGCGAAATCCCGCACCGCGGTTTCTCTTCGCCAGCAGTGCAGAAAGCTTTGTAAGCTGATGTTTTAACTGAAGATGAGATTCCTAAAAAGTTGACTTTTCTTTGTATTATTGTACCTGCGATGCGTTAGTCTGATTATTATTCGAGGCTATAGGGGGACTTCAGTATTTGAAAATTCCGCTCCGCAGTTTTTCTTCGCATTTGTGATGGCAAATACATGTTGCCGGCGTCAATCAAACGTATCACATGCCCAATAATACAAAGAAAAGTCAACTTTTTAGGAATCTCATCTTCAGTTAGAACATTGTTCTGTACGCACAAGCGCTTTCAGAAGCTCACGTAGCCATAATCAAATAAGCTTATCTTGCCACTCAACAGTACGTTGACAGACCTCTTAGTAGAAGGTAAGATTGACTTAATTCTTTATCCATGATCTGTGCAAATGATGAAAAAAAGACCACCACCTGTCGATTTCAAGCCATGTTTTTTTTTTACTCCAGCAGATTTTTCAGAGCACGTATACATACCACGTCGTAACATTCTTCACACTATGCACTAACCATGTATTTGTCAATCCCTTGATTTGTTTTATATTAGTCGACCATTATGTTATATTTTCACAAATATTTCAAGATTGATTTTCGACTACATCCCAATCTTACATCTTGGATAAAATTGGATCTAGAATCTCCATGACATTACTCAAATCACGGACAATTCGCAATGCATTGAAATAAAATCCAGATTAAATAAAGAAATAAGAACTGAACATATCTGATAGTGACGTATAATAAAATACACCCTTTCGAAGGCGATTCCACGTTTTATTGTTCAGTGAATGAAAACGCTTAGCCGCGAGCTTTTAAATCGCACACGAGATAAGACAGAGCGATCACAATGTCGGGGCTGCGAAGTGATAAATAACTTGCGGAACTGGGAGCAGGTGCTTGATAGTGACTTCCTGACTGGAGTTATCGTGAGGAACAGGTTATTCAACTGTGTTCCGAACCGGTAAGTCGCTGGGACAGAAGAGATACCGCAGTAACCTATGGCTTATGTCGGAAGGGATCTGCTTCTAATAATGTCATCTTCGCCAATAATTTACGACTTTTCGTCGTATAAATATTAATAAGCAATGGGACAGTGAAATATTAAAGGCCTTTTATGCAAAATCAAAGCTTGAAACGGAACAAAAGATATGTAAGGGTAGCGGTTATGTTCGTTCCCTCTAGTCTTCTCTTTTTATTGCACAAACTCTTTCATTCATTCGATGGTCTGAAAATTGAATTATTTACACTTATATTTTATAATGTTTTATAAGAAATAAAGTGATGATATAATGAAATTCAAAATATTAATATAACAGCATACTAATTTACTAGAAACTTGCTTGTGATTATTTTTTTGTATGTTCCAAACTATTGTTTGGGCTTTAGATATTCAAGGTGAGATGGCTATTAACTCATAAGCCACAGGTTGTTTAGGAAACTGAGGCGAGTACGTGCAATGGAATGAATGAAATAGATTAGCTTAGTAAATGATTATTGTAAAATGATAAGAAAAAATTATTGTTATTGTTGAGCTCTAACATTCATGAATTGGCTATATACTGCTTATATATATCAAGCAGGAGGCTCAGCCACAATACTGCGAATGATTTTAATGTGAAGTATTTTGTTTAATTAATTTCCCAAATATATAATAAATCACTAATCTTATTAATAAACGCATTTTTTTTTTCAGGTGAGTACTTTTCCTATTACATAATATACTCCAATAATAATATGAGTTCCGCAATATACACGCGGTTTGGTTCCTGGGTTAGTACCGCATGGTTTAAATAATTTTTAGTTTTACGATTATAGCATATATCGCATTATAATAAGACAATCATTACTGACTCACAGTGGAATCAATAATAAAATGAATGTATTTATGTGCAGTATCACATTGCAGCTTCCCACTCATTATGGATTTATTAACATCCAATTTTTTTTTCCGTTGAACATTATATCCTATTTACATTTCCAATACCTGGTAATTTACGTTTTAATTGTTTGAAATTCGAATTTTTCATTAACAAAAATGTGAGTCTATCCATAAAGTAGGATGTATGCTAATTATTACATTATATTCGTCCATTAAGATACTACTATGCTCGGTTAAATCCGGTTTTATTGCTTTGTCGCGTCGATGTTTAAAGGTTCCATTATATCTGACGAGCAGAATTAAAAAAAAAAAAAATGGATAAAAATCTGGGATTGGGGGAACGGCCTGGTGCCTTCTAAGAAATAATATTTGATATGGAATGCGGGGATATAACGAATACCTTTGTAAGGCTCTCACTTTTTTCATTACTAACATACTCTTGGGGAGCAACTATTTAGATTGATCAACAACCGTCTTTATTCATTTTGTTTTGTCAATTGAGCTGTTTTTAGAAGATTAAGTTCCTCAACAGCTGTTCCGTTTTATGCGTTTTTGTGGGTTTTTTTTCTTTTATATATATAGCCCTTGTCGATAATAAAATAAATTCCTGATTTTTACGGATGTTTTTGGAATTTCCATATACGTCTGAGTCTTCTACATCTGGACCCCGTGAATTTTATTGCATCAAATGTCTTAATAAGTCAAGAATAAAAATGGTGGCCCCCTGTGAAGCCGATTAGAGCATTAAGATATAGAAACCTGGATGATGATCTTGCTCTCTTTTATTAATACAACTATATCTCGCCTTTTGGATGGTTTTTTGTTTAATTTTACGGCCATACATTCCAGCTTGATTTACGGTCCACAGTAAAAATGCGTCTGTTTATGTCTTATTTGCGACTCTAAGTGTGAATTTATTATCTGTGCATACATTTCTTTTGACACGAGCTAGCGATCAATGCGATCATTTATTTTGTATGCATTTTGGATGAAGTATATGTTATCAAAACATCCTGTTCCTTCCAATTCTTTTAACGGATAACATTAACAGAGATTAAAGGAAACAATTAACTATTTCTATAATATTTTATATCTTTATATAATAGTTCTTTGTGCATAAATATCAATCTAGGATCAAATATCACACTTACTACACGCTACCTCGTAACAACCAATCGTTATTGTGAGAATCTGAGAGTGTTTTAATTAAACTATAAGCATCCATAAGTGCCCATTAGTATATCCCCAAAGAACTAGGAAAACCCACTATCCAATATGATATTTCCTCAACATTCCTAAAATGTCTTCAAAAACTATCTGACCGCCCAAATCCTTTAACGAGATAGCCACCAAGCATCGCCCATTCCTACAAACCTTCTTGGAGACTGAAGTGGCTAACTCTCAATTAGTGATTGCTTATTCTATTTAAATTTGTGTATTACTTATAATTTCTAATGTAGCTACGCGTATTTGATATACTTTTATTTTTTAACGTAGATTGTCAGAATCGCTATTTGTACTATTGTATTTTATTCACATTGTTGTGAATTTGTCACTATCACAGATACGCTATAAACGTATATAGTTTTAACGGCATGCTGTTGATATTAGTTTCTTGCCATTTAGAAAAAAACCTAAAAGTGCTTGTGCATAAAAAATAAACTTATGATCTATATGTGGGTATTACATCTGGGAAAAATTCACTTTTTTCTTTATCCTTTAAAAACCTAGTCCTTCGTTTTCAAAGAACTATATTGACCTTCTCATATAGTAACAATTTCGGTTATATTCCAATCCTCCATGCTGGAAATGAAAGCATATAATCAACAACGCGACCAGATAAAGCCAATTTTTTTGCTGTGAACGGTTTGTTTGGCTGTAAAATTTAAATTCGAATGCAGAAAATAAATCTAAAGGAACCGCTGGAAATAGAACCCTGCGTTAGCTGGCACCTGTCCAGAACTCATTGAAGACTGGAAACTCCGTAAATATGGAGGATGACTGGAGCCGTGGACCGTAGATATTCCAGAAGATGTGCGGAGGCCGCGGGTGTGGGTCGCAAGTGCAACGTGGTTCGACAACAGTCGTAAACTACTATTGCTTTAATAGGTCATTCACTCAACCTACACTGAACTATCCTTGTGAGGATCACTAATTTATACCCATCGCCGGTGAGATACCTCTTCCCATCGACCCATTTCCACTGAACTATGATTTCAAAAAATCGGGCGATTCGAATAGTATATATCTCGAAAATATCAATAAAAAGTATGACGTATGGACTGATTGATGTTCGAATCGAACCTTTCGCAGCTTTGTCAAAATATCTCACGAAATTGTTCAGTCGTTTGCATCTTATTACACCATGTGAAAATGTTTAAATACAATTCCACTAAATATATTATATAGGCCAATAGTAAAAAGGATACTTCATAGAGGTTCGAAAACCTACCGCCCCTATTGATACTTAAAATTTGTGTTTTGGTTTCGTTGTTAGGATTTTTCTTTTTTACAGATAATCGTTTGCTTCCGTATGAACAATAACAATCTGCCCTTACATGACCACGGCTATTAATGATAAGTGGCCGCGCTCATACCATATTTACAATATTGCATTCACTCTCTCTGGTATTTACAATAGTTATACATGCGTACGATATAAACATACATATATAGGTAATCTAGGAATTCCCCCAAGTCACTTTCAGATAACTTATTCATGGAAAAAGATATGTACATTTAATTTTTTGTTTTCTCAATATTTTATAGTATAAAAATATATTTTCAAAAAGACCAAAAGTCTCTTTTTACACCTTTTTTTATTTATAAAGATCACATAAATGTCAACGTTTCACCTATTCAGGTATACTCTGGATCCTCATTCATTTGATATACGATAAATCTGTTGTAATGAATGAGTTTAATTATTTTATCTACCTGAATAAAATGCCTGAATCGGCAAAACTTCGACATTTCTAAAGTTGCCATAAATTTTTTTTTTATTATTTAATTCTTTATTGTGCTAAAATAAAAATCTGCCTTATTAGGCAATAAGTAATTGAGATAAATCATTCACTCGCTCATTCATACAATATTTAGAAAAAGCCCAGAGGCATCCCAAATCCACATGTTTGTCACCTCCCTCGCATTCAAAAGAGGAAGCGGAGTCTTGGGAAGTCTCCTACGTTCGTCCGTCAGCCGCGTCACCAGATACCATCTAGAGGGGGCTGACGAAGAGCGCGAGAGCCACAGTCGCTTAGGAGATGATTGGAGAAACTGGCCATTGCCAGGGCCACCTGTCACGCATTTATAGCAGGCCCCGAGATCACTGCCGTTTCAGTTTCCGAGGAGGATTATAGAGATGAGTGGCGCAGTCCAATGACTGTGCTTCGGGATTTGGGTGGTTGGAAAGGTTACTATGGAATTTCATGAACTTGGAAGGGATGAGTTTGAGAATTTAAAATATGTTAAAACCGTTATGAAAGGTTTTGTTGCTGGTATAATAAGGGGCATTTACTATTGTTGCTGCTGTTGATTGAAAGGATTGAACACGGTTAATGTTAGACTTTTTTGCTGTCCCCCATAGCTCTATTAGCCGTATGTCCGGATTGGCTTTATTATAACTTTGTAGATTAGTAATTTATGCTCTATTGAGAGATGGGATGTCCTTTGAAGTAGTCTGTACAGTTGTCCAATGCGTGGTTGGTCAAGATAGAAGCCTAAGTATCTTACTGTCTTGGATAAAGGGAGAGGAATGGAATTAAAATAAACCAGTGGACAATACTTGCGACAGAGGGTGAAGGTAATGTGGGAACATTTTGTTTCATTAATTTTGATTCGCCATTGGTTGCACCAATACTCGATCTCATCAAGGTGTTTTGAAGGTCTGGGTGGGATGACAAGACTGCAGTGTCATCTACGAATGTGGCCAAGAAAGTATTGGGCGTAGAGGGGTCATCAGCGGTGTATAGGTTACAGAGGATGTGACCCAGGACACTGCCCTGTGGAACTCCTGCTTTTATGGGATAGTAGTTTGTATTCTGAGCCACAGCGAACTTGGAAGAAGCAGTTTGGAGGTAGGACTGTAAGATTAGGAAAAGGGTCTGTGGTAAATATCTTTTGAGCTTGTAGAGCAAACCTGCGTGCCAAACCCTGTCAAAAGCTTAAGCTATAATAAGAAAGGCAGCAGTGCAATACTGTTTGCTTTCAAGAGCTGAGGAGATGTAATCAATAACGCGAAGGCCTTGTTAAGCAGTAGAATGTCGTCGACGGAAACCAAACTGGTGTGTAGGAAATAGGTTTCTGGATTCAACAATTGATAGTAGATGTCTTAACAGGAGTTTCTCAAATATTTTTGAGAGGATAGGGAGTAGGCTAATTGGATGGAAAGATGAGGCGTGATTAGATGGTTTACCGGGTCTGGCGAATAGGACAATAATTGAATGTTTCCAGAGGAGAGGAAAGTGCGTCGTTCAGATAATGCAATTATATATGCAGGTTAGGAAGATTATAGCTTTAGGAGGAAGTTGTTTGAGAATGAGAGAAGTTAGGAGATCATCAGGGGATTTTCAGTAAGGTAAGTTTTTCAGAACGTATTTGACATCAGAGGGGTTAACGGCTTTTGGGGGAGAGGTATAGGTGAAGAGAGGAAATCTTTTGCAGATGTGCTATGAGTATGGTTTTGATGAGAAAGGAGAGGTGTGAAAGTGTGGGTAAGATGCAGAGCGAATTCCTCCGACCTATTCCCATCCGAAGCCGCCCAGGACCCATCATCACGACGGGGTGGGTGTGAAACAGGATGATACTTTAGGATTTTTTTAGTTACATTCCAAAGGGAGTTATCCCTGGTAGACAGAGAGGAGAGGTGGAAATTAAAAGAATCGAAACGGAAGGATGCCAATAGCCGCTGTACCAGTCTGCAGTACTGATTGTAAGAGCGGCGTCAGCAGGATGCCAGGATCTTTTCCACACTGTTCTGAAGCGGCGTTTGGATTGTATTAGATCTTTGAGATGCTGCGGTAAACGATTATGATTATGAATTGTTGGATGACCAAGGGCGGCGACGATGCCATCCAAGCCGACCTCTGGATCAGAGTAGTGAAGGAATGCACTGCATCGTCTAGGTGTTTGGGTGTTTTCAGAGTCACATTGAGGTAATGAAGGAGGAGGCAGTTTGTGAATTGGTCTTAGGGAAATGTTTAATAATAAAGGGCTATGATCGGAGGAGAGGTCATCGAGGCGCTTGAGTGAATAGTTTAGTGTTCCTAAACTATTGTAGAAGAAGAAGTCTTGGAGATCTGGATTTCGGTTGGGATCTGATAGCCAATAATTGGCTGTTTCAGGAGAGATAGTGGAGCAATGTTTCCGTGTGAGTGCAGACAGCAAAGCACGTCCGCGTGTATTCGTGGATCTTGACCCCCGGTGTTGGTGCTTCGCATTAAAGTCCCCACCCACAAGGAAACAATGTCCAATGGAGTCTAGAAAGGAGGTGAATTGGGAATCGGAAATGGATTTATTGGGAGGGCAGTACACTGATGCTAGAGTAAGGGAGAAAGGGAAGGTGCTGATTGACACTGCACTGGACTGAAGGAGATCATGTCCTACCAAAGGAACTATGTGATGAGAAATGGAGTTATGAACAATGACCGCGGTACCTGTTCCATCTGGGTGATCAGTTCGGTAAGTATGGTACTGTCGAACCGTAAATCGTCATTTACTCGTAAGTCTTGTTTCAGTAATGAGAGCTACGTCGATGTTCTTGTCGTGGAGTAGTGCTGTCAGTTCGTTAGTATGGGTGCGAACACCATTCGCATTCCAAAGGAGAATGGAAGGATCCACTTATGGATTTTGTTTATCGGGGGTATGGTAGGAGACAAGATGTGTAATAAGGGAAATTAGAGGGGTAATTAGGGTTCTGAACTCTGTAAGGAATGAGGTTAAAAGGCTGGTGATATCCGAACAACTTGTAGATAGAGGAATATGCGAGATGTGTGGTTGAGGATGGGATGGAGTTCGTGGGTTGACGGAATGAACGGAATGCTGAGGAAGATGAACTTGCGGACAGGGAGTGGGCGGTGCCTGTGACTGCTCTCTGTTGCGAAAGGCATTGGCAAAAGTAACAGAAGGCCTCAAATTTCTGGCTGAGACGCTTCTTAAGCTACCTGAGGCTGGCTTCTTTTCTTCTGGCCGACGACATTGATTGCTCCTGTACTTGTGGATTTTGTAAGCGTCGCAGTCTTTGTAGTATGCCGGATGGCCTTGTTGGCACAGCAGGTGATTTTAGGGGCTTCTGGCAAAATCCACTTTTGTGCTGCCCACTGCACATAACACATCTGGGAGGGTGGTGACAGTATGACTTAGTGTGCCCATATGCCGGGCAATTATGGCATTGGACTATGTCACGTTTGGGGTAAGGTTTGCAAACCTGTACTCTTGTGTAATACAGGTGGGTCAATTCGTAAATATTTTCTACTCCAGGTGTTCGCTCTAGGCCATAAATAAATAAAGAAATACTGGGAGACTTTTGGCATCGTATTTTTTTCATACTTTTCAAAGACTACCACCCGGATCAACTGTTAGTGCACAAGTGTATAATTCAGTTAACTTATAGCTAAGTCCATCCACCTTGGTTAGTAACTAAAAATTTCTTATAATAGATTTAAAAAGATTTTTGGGACTGGAATTATCATTCATTAAAACAGGAATTAGGATCATGACACATGTAGATAAATTTCGAATTATGACTAGTATCCCGTTATTCATCATTCGTTCTAATAACAATATTTTACCCTTTAAGTAACAATGTCTAATTTTATACTAGCAAATACCCTGTCGACTCCGCACATCCACATTCCTCGTAGCACCAATATTTTTAAGGCTAATACAGATCGAATTTTACATCACTCCATTACTGCTTTTAGTAGAAAAAAATTCATTTTCAAGTTAAACTTTTACAACAGAAAAACAAGCTAATGTGATGGCATTTTTTTGTCCGTGATAAAATTTACATCCTTTCCGGAAGAAAAGATTGCGAATGAGACAGAATAACATCACTCAAGAGTGAGGAGAGGAGCTCTCATGTGAAAACTAACTGAGATAAAAAGCCATTTTCTGTGCCTACTTTTTCACCCAGCCTGTAGCTTCACCCCGCCCTTTCTTTCCCACTTAACACGCCACTTTTCACATTTTATTAAGGCTTATCTTTCTAAAGCGTATGATGCAATAGCTTTTCCTGTAAATTTTTCTCATTATATATGAATCGATATAAAATAACAACTTAGTTTAGCTATTTTATGCGTGCTGAACAAAAGAGCACGAAGAGAAAAATATCCTAATATTTCTGATCTCGTATTACATTTCAAAAAATGTATGCATAATAAAATATACATATATAATAGTACTTTTAGGAGCTACACAAGTTTTTTTATGATATGCCAATATGTACTTAGTAGTGTACACATTCATGAAAGATAATCTGCCACCAAAATTCCATCCAAAAACAGAGAAAGAAGGATTTATTGACAAATATTTATGCTAAGGTTAGGTTT
Source organism: Acanthosoma haemorrhoidale (assembly GCA_930367205.1). Classification (NCBI taxonomy): domain Eukaryota; kingdom Metazoa; phylum Arthropoda; class Insecta; order Hemiptera; family Acanthosomatidae; genus Acanthosoma; species Acanthosoma haemorrhoidale. Next base: position 144,359,791 of record OV884011.1, read on the forward strand.
ACTATTTAACAACATACATATTCTATAGAGGCTGTAGAACAAATAGAAAAGTAAAAACATTAAATTATAATATAACAATAATACTTAATTTAACAAACATTTTGTTTTAATTGCAGATTTTTTAGATTGACGGATTTTCGGATGAGTCTTTCTTCGTTGTTGGCGAAAAGACGCATTGTTATGCAGACGAGAGTTGTAGTTATATCTTTAAGAGTGGTTGTTATTCTACTGCATCTTTCAGAATTATTTCTGATTCTTATTATACAGAGATTTTTGAGTGCTTTTAACTTAAAGTTACAAAAAAAACTCCATTCTCCGAAACATTGATGATAAAACGATATCCCATGTAATAAGTTTTATTAATCAGTAAGTATTGTTATAAAATGTATCCACAAAAACGAGTTTAGAATACTAATTATTTTGCTCTTTGGTACATCGCAGACCTATATTATGATAAGAATAGTCATTACACGTTCAGTCTACAGTGACTCCTGGATCACAAGTAATGCTTGTAAGATAATAATGTTCCTATATCGCCAAAACGAAGAACAAGCGCTCAAAATAAATAGCAGACGATACCAATATCTCAGAAGTGATTGATTAAAATGGCTCGGCTCGAGACAAATACATACGAATAAGGAGTGGCTATGATGAATGCTCGGCTGCAAATGAATGTTCCAACACGACATGTAGCTGGAACACATGAAAGTACGCTCCTTTTCAAGCCTACTATTCCATTCCACGTTTGCTATGGCGTCTTTGATTTTGAATTATGGAGTCCGAAGTGAGAGGTTTTATTTTGGAACACGAACTAAGGAGATCTGATTTAAATAGTTATTACTCATGTCTATAGTAATTTGATAGTGGCACTCTCAGAATGATGCAACAAATTTAAAACTTTGAAGTTGTCTGGAATTGTGCTGAATTCAATGTTGTATGGAGTATAGTAATATGTGAAGTATTAGAACAATAATAAACGTTTAAAAACTCTATTACGTTTCGGATCCTTTGACCGTGCTCAAAAGCGGTTTATAATACTTAAAGATCAGATTTTTTTCCGTGGTTATAGACACGTTATATACCTTTAGACAAAATGAAATTCAATTGCATTTCAAAAATAGCATGTGACCGACAGTCAAATTTGTTATTTCAGCTCTTCCTACGCGATTTAATAGGGAATTTTGACTTTATATTTTAGCCATTAAATTTTTTTTTAATGGGCTCAGATGGTTTTAAAATAACATGTATTTTTGGATGAAAATATTATCTATACAATTATTCTCTAGCGATTCTTCGACTTTTCATTAGATCATACTTTGATATTTCATTCTCTAAGTATTTAAATTAATTTACATGTTAATTTTTACATATTTATATACTTATATTTTTCAAACTATAAGAGTTTGATTTTATTAACTATTAGCGATTGATATCATGCAGCTTTAGTGAGTAAAAAATTAAAAAGCACATTGTTAATAAAAATAAATAAAAATACGAACCTACTAATGTTTAACCCCCTAGCAGTTGTTTATTTTTTTTTAACAGATTATTCGCTATATTGATTTTTCCTAACTTAACGGTTCCTTACAATAGTGCACTAAGCCGAGACATTAAGACGGCTGGAGCTGGAAATAGTAATATACGCCAGACTCTAATAAGTGAAAATTTAATTAAACAGCCAGCTCACATTAACCTCGAAAACTGGGACCTCTTTCACCCCGCGCTTAGCCAAGAATGTTTTAATCTTGAGAAAACGGTTTAAATTCAAAATTTACTAGAGTGATGATGAACTCATTTGTAATTGTATTGGAATTCCGAAAAAAACAAACGTCACTTGCTTAATGTGAATTCTTTTTATTTCATTTGAAAACAAGCAAATACTTTATGTTTCCACAAAGAATGTAACATTTAATTATCATCAATTATTATTGCATGTGCAAGCAAAAAGGAGGTTTTGAAAAATTAATATCTATAAGCAGGCAGATAGTCAAAATATATTGTTGTTTTTTCATTCGAGTTCAAAAGTAAACCCTTAATTTTTCTTAGACTCCAAAAGCATACTTAGACCTTATTGTTTCTGCAGTGGTTTTTATTACTAGTCATGTTCCTGTTTTTCAATTTCTATTATTATCAGCGGCACACTTAGTCCTACTTCACTCCCATTATATAGCAGGTAGCTTATCAACATACGCTAATTACGATATACTGCGTGCTAATTTCAGAGAACAATGCAGGCTCTGGTGAGGTTATTGCTCTGAACAACATAAATTCGTTGGGTTATGTCAACTTGTGGACGAAGCTAGATAGTCGGCATAGAAATGCAATTTTGTTAAGTGGAGTTGACATTCCCCTGTGGGATGATCTTCACTCTCCAGCATATTTTGGAAACAAACATTTTAGATTACTTTTGTATTATTCTGAAGGGAACGAGCACATCCCAGCTAATTAACTTGTAATGAACATTATTTTATTATCAGAGTTCAGAAATTATTTCAATTTAATTTGTCTGTAAACTTTGGTAATCACAAAAATGTCAAATTAAACTTCTCACAGCAGACAAAGCTATTAAAAATCCACAGCGTTTTAATTTATTTATTGCCGAAATGTAGTTAATTATCCCGACCTGTGATTTGACAGGTTTCAAAAATTCGCAATGTCAAAATTACTGCAAGAAGATAATTTTTCTCACCCTTAGATATCCTTAAGAAATCGTTAGTTAACGCCCAAATTTTAACTCAAATATAATTAGAGGGTTTCTCTATATTTAGAACTTTGGTTTCCGACAAGGATGGTCATAAAACTCATTTTATTTATATTTAAAAAAAGTTTATTTAGCTTACAATATGAAGAAGAACCCTTAAACAAATTTTCTTCCTTGCATTTGTAAATTTTAGATTTCCAATTGACAGTGATTGTCAAATAAGTACGACCTCAGTTTGTCAAGAACGATTAAATTTAATCGAATAAATCATTTTTGAAAAAAGTTAACTGTCCATTCCTTATGAAATGGCCATTTCAAGTTTCATGTCATCCTGTGAGAATCGGTGGCCAAATCAGTGAAAATTCCTTTGTTACCGACCCAAAATCATATTAAATATTTGTTTATACTTTTAATTACTTTTTGAGGTTTTGCTTAGGTCGTAGAGTATGAATGAAACAATAACTAATGTACGAAAAACACGAAATTTATTAATATGTTCTCTCCATAGGCAATACACTTGCATGCAATTAATTAGAAGTGACATTTCTAAAAATTCTTTAGCATGCAAATTTTGACGTGGAAAGCGGAGGAACGCAATTCTATATAGGGAGGAGGCTGAGATTGGCAATTGAATTCATAGTAAGCTATACGTTGTTAAAAGTGAACATTTGAATTTTAGATCGATGGAATTTTATCTACTCTCTATCGGTTTTATAGGTTAATGTCATATTGATTAGGGATTTAAAAAGATATCTCATGGGTCAACAAAAGTTGATGATAGAGAGTAGTTATATTTTCATCAAATTTATCGACGGACATAGTTTAGCCAACTATGTGTATTCCTAAGTATCCTGCATCAACAAATAAATAAGAAGAAAAGACAGTAGATGTTAGAATAGAATTGTAATAATTATAAACAAAAGTTGGGTACTAAAGATATCTCACATCTATTTTTAATCAATTTAAGCTGATATACCAACAAATCCATGAACTCAGATGTATAATCACAACTGTTCATGAATTGACAACAATTCATGTGTTAACAATGAACGCTCAAAAAAAAATATTGTTTTAACATATCGATTAAAATGGTACTAAGACTTCCATCCTCCAACCATCCCGTGCTTAGTGCCTGATGGAGAAAAATATAATCTGTCGAAACGTCGATTTACAAATTTCATGTATTTTTTTTATCTGAATAACTGATATAACAACTAGCAATCCACTTGTATATATTATGAATTGTCCCTGGACAAACCCTAAACTCCAGCACATAACTTCGGCGATCAGTTTGCTATCGGACCTGCCCTTCGTGGGTCACCCCTTTGAGGGTCAAATGAATCCGGAGACTGCCCTTCGAAAATGATTGAGATGAGAAAGGAACATGTGTGATCCAGAGCGACGCGCCATCACTAAACACCCCACAGCGAGGCCCGCAATCCAATAACCTCCCAAGGCTCTGCAAACAATCCCGGTCAGTGGTCGATAAGGCTTCGCTGAGAAATTTAATACTCAGTAGCCGGTCTGTGAATGTCTGGTGAGTATTGTCGGCCGCATAAAGGGCTTAGGGCACAGCAACTTCCACGTCGGTCCTGGGACTTAAAGTTCCCCTAGGTTCGACGACATTTGTCAGTTGACCATTGGGGCAATGGGAAGTATGAAAACAACAGTACATGCTTACTTTGTTTTACTTACTTCAAGCATTTTTCGAGAAATAAAGTTCAATATTTATTTTAAAAGATATGAGATTTGAAATGATATTATATTTTGTTGTGCTGTTGATTCATACAACGAAAGTACTTATCCAGGTGTCATACCCACTTTAATAACAAAAATGAACATAAATGTATGCACAAGATTAGGGCATCCGGTTAGCTAGCAGCATTATAAATAATGTAAATAGCAGCTTCTGCTGCTGAAAGCGTTTCTCACACAAATTTATGTTTTAAGTATGGATTAGACACTTTGAAAAAATGACTTTTTTTCTTAATCCTTAAAACTTTAAATTAATTCAAATCAAAGCCAAAACTCTCAAACTAGTATAATGGACTGTATACAGGGAGCTTAGCCACTCTCATTTCGAATAATTATAGAAATTTATGCTTCCTATAATTGTATTTTGTTTCTCCTCGGTTTCCAACGTTTATGGTATTGAAAAAAAAAAAGAAACTTCCTTGCATTATTAATATAGACCAATGAGTAAGTTTTAGTAATTATTAAGCTATTCTAAAATCGATAATAACTATATATTTTACAATAATTCGTCTAGTTCTTTAAATATTTGGGAAAAATGGTTTCTACTTACTAAAAAATTATATTGTGCCGGGGAGGATGGTTCATAAAGTGTGGGATATTGTGGACCCAATTGGAGTATGTAAATAAAAGTCAAATCGTTATCCATATCAATATTATTCCACATTTCAGCACAGTCCACACATCTCTATAGTTTTCTGAGAGTCATGATACTCATTGAAAGGTAGAGACAATATGTAATAGAGAAACCTAACTGACTTCCCTATTCTTTGTCGGCGTTTTTCCAATCATGATTATTACTTTCATAAGCCTTTGTTTCCTTGTTAGTTGGTCGCTATATTTTTTTAATACACGGAGAGAAGGAGGCAGAGGAGATTCCAGCTAAACTACACTTCAACTAAATTTAACTCTTGAGATTTCGTTTGGAAATTGGATCCTACTGGAAATTTCACGCTCTTAAAGTAACAGGTTCCAAAGTTCGCATAACAGCTCATTTTCGTAAAAAAAAAATTTAATGAAGTTCAGTAAAAAGTTTCTCTACGAAAGGTCGAAGTTCAAATCACATTTGTCTTGATAAATGTTTAGATATGTCACCATCCTCGAAATGAAATTTTGTTTTTATTTCGTTGGTATGCATGTAATAACATATTTATTTCATACAAAATTTAAAAAAATATTATTTTTCTAAGTATAGAGATCAAAAAAAATTAAAATAAATACAGAATAAAACTGAATAATTATAAAATACAGGGTAACCTCCTATTAGCTACTTCGTTCTTTATCTTCGAGGCCTTCATGGTAGAATTATTGGTGTTAACATTATATTTGCTATTATTATTATTATTATATATTACTCCTATTCTGCTTTTCTTCCTTTCCAGTATATAATTTAATAGTTTTTGTATTACTGCATTCCATTGTGCAATCGTGTGCATATTGAGCTTTTCCAACACTATAGCGTGTTGAATTTAGCAACTTTGTATTAAGGGTTTATGATTTTTTTAAAATACAGTCAAAAATAAAGTATCGGTATTAAATTTTTAAGTTGATATTAATTATCATTGAATTTATCTGAAAACCAAATGAAACGTTGGACATAACTTATCTAATACTCATTGGTTTATGTCTTACCGCTTCTCATGCCCAATACTGTTACCTAGGTTTTTCCCTAGGGAATAGGTGGACATAAAACCCTCACACACGACTTACGAGGCCAGAATTTAACAGACGGTTTGAACAGTTATACAGAATACTTAACTGACACTTAATCTTACACCAGAAATATTTCGCAAGAACTAACAATATACGATTCACATATACAAACAGTTTTTAATACCAATTTGTACTTACGGACTAGAACTATGGGGGACAGCCAGATTCATGCGAATCTAATCATTCCAATACAAATTCCATAGAACTGTAGTCAATGCACCCTTTTCATTGCAAACTCATCCCAGCACAGAGATTTTTATTTCCATGGGACAACGCTCCTTGACCTTACACCCTCAAGATATTCCAAATTCCTCATTTGGCTTCATATAATGGCTCATACAAAATCCTCTCCATTTATACAAATCCTTTCATCCACTCCTTATTCAGTAAGACTCGTCCTTGAATCTTCCATGTCACCTTAAACGCCTTTGGCTTAGTCAAGGAAAGTCGAAGTTTTAAAATCAATACTTCCCAATCTCCAGTCAGACTCTCTTCCACCTGAGCTATCCTGTATCGAACAGGAGCCAATGTTGAATCCCTGGTTGGAGAGAGCATATCTAATGTACTTGATCTTTTGTAAATCTACAAGTAAGTCATGGATTCCTATGGAATGGCCAACATCCCCACTTAAGTCCTAATCGTCTGTGACTCTCTTGCCCTCTCTAGAAACGGTTGGAGAGGAAGGCGGGGGGAAGTCCGCTACTTCCGGCCTTTCCGCCAGGTTACTGGTAGAATTGCCTTGGGACTTGGAGGAGGGGAGGTTCCTGGGCAGAATATGCTTGTATATAATTTATGAATTGATCATTATTGTACATAGGTGTATTCATGAATTCCTACCTCGCAATTAATAATGTGGTATAAGCAAATTGTAGTTTTCTAATCAAGATCTTCTATCTATCAAAAAGTTTATGTGTAGGTTAATCTAATAGTTAAGATTGTAAAAATACGGAGAAATCGCGTGATTCTGAAATAGTGTAGAAGTCATCGTAATTTTGTATAAAGGCTCTATAGGTGTTAAAATCCATGACACCTAGAATTTATTTGTGATTGAGGTTAATAAGACTACTGTTTTGATAATGTTTAGTCAAGGAAAGTCGAAGTTTTAAAATCAATACTTCCCTATCTCCGGTCAGACTCTCTTCCACCTGAGCTATCCTGTATCGAACAGGAGCCAATGTTGAATCCCTGGTCGGAGAGAGCATATCTAATATGAATGTACTAGTATTCGATACCACATCGTTCAGATGCATATATTTTATTGCTATAAAATTACAGTCTGGCTTATGGGGTAAGAAGTAATTACGAACAATGTTCTCATTCATACCACATTTACAGATCTTTATTCACTAGTTCATTCATACATTATTACAAACAACCCAAAGATCTCCCAAATCCAAAATCCACACGGAATGAAGAAGCGGAGTCAGTCTTGGGAAGCCCCCTCCCATGCTCCACGCTCCCCGCTCCATCATCCGGGTCACTGGATACGAACCAGTGGAGGCTGGCCTAGAGCAGGAGAATTACAGACGCCCGACATGATTGGAAAGTATTGAACAGGATCTCCAGGTCCCAGGATTTATAGCATGTCACGCGGCCACTGCCACTTTAGTCTCTGAGTAGCATAATAGAGATGGGTGGCGCAGTCTAAAGATTGGGTCAGGGGATTAGGGTGGTTGGATAGCCTTCGATAGAAGTCCACGAACTTTGAAGGGATGAGTTCAAGAATGTAGGGATTATTAAAATTGTTATAAAACTGTTTTGTTGCTGACTAATAAGGGACATTGACTATTGTTCTCAGGATATTTGATTGAAAGGATTCAATACGCTTGATGTTTGACTTTTTTGCTGTACCCCATAGCTCTACTCCATATCTCCAAATTGGCTTTAATATAACTTTGCAGATTTGTATTTTATTTTCTGTTGAGAGATGGGATGTCCTTTGAAGTAGTCTATACAGTTGTCCAAACCGTCTGTTTAGTTATTGTCTTTTAGCCATGTGTGTGGGTTCTATGTCAGCCTTCTGTCGAGATGGAAGCATAAATGCCACCATACCACCCGAGGAAGAGGGATGGAATTAGAAAAATACTAGTGGACAGGACTTGCGGCGTAGAGTGAAGGTAATGTAGGTACATTTACCTTCATTAACTTTGATCCGCCATTGGTTGCACTAATATCAAGGTCTTTTTGAACAATATGCTGTCTGGGTAGTATGACAGGACTGCAGGGTCATCTGAAAATATTGCCAAAACTTTATTGGGAGTTGAGGGGACATCAGCAATGAGAAGAAGTAATCGAGGCGCGTAAGTAAATAGTTTAGTGTTCCTGAACTTTTGTAGAAGGAGGTGTCAAGGAGATCAGGATTTCGGTTGGGATCAGATGTCCAACGCTCGTCAGGGTGTGTCAGGAGAGACAGTGGAGCAAAGTTTCCGTGTGAGTGCAGCCAGCAAAGCACGTCCTCGTGTATTAGTGGATATTGAACCCCAATGTTAGTGCTATGCAATAAAGTCCTCAACTACAAGGAAACGATGTCCGGTGGAGTCCATAAATTAGATTAATTGGGAATGTGAAATAGACTGATCAGGAGGGCAATTCACCGATTCATAATTCACCCGATAATTCACACGATAATTCACCCGGGTTAGGGGAATGTGAAGGAGATCAGATGGAAGGGGCACATTAGTAAAGAACAACTATTCCAGGCCCTGTCACTATATTTTCTCTTTGGCTAATAATGAATATTATTTTATTTCTAAGAATATTTGGTGTTCCCGGCAGGGTAGCCCAAGTTTTTTTTCAGAACTGATATAAGGTTCATTGGTCGTAAAGCCCCTATTAAAAATAAATCAGGTGGTATTGAATGAGCTTTTAACCTCGCAATCATTGATAAGAGGGCCTTAATACTCATTGGTTGTACGTGCAACCGTTTGAAGTGGAGTGCTAATTTGAAGGCCTGATCGACTGCTACTGAAGGAGCTGTGAATTTTATCTAAGGCATCGTTAACCAGATAAGCGAGCTGTGGTGGATGTGCCCCCATCAACTTTGCATATTTCATTCTCCTCGTTTATTCGTTCCGAATGGCTACATTTATCTCATAATGGATTTTACTGCCGGTCCTGTATAGGCTCAGTAAGCGGTCGTTAGAGATTTTACAAGATGTTTACTATCAATAATGTCGTTAGACAGGTATTTATATTACTGTAACTACTTCGGTATCTGTCCTGCCAGATATGAAGCGCTATTATCTCTTAAATTTAGTTCATTTCCAATAAATGGATTTACGAAACTTGGACACTCTAACTGGTTGTCAAACTTTATGATAAGCTAGGCATGCTGGTGTGCCACCAAAAATGCATTCCTCTTCTGACTCGAACAAACATTCAGCGGGGACTCGTGAAAAAAATCATACGTTCAAAATTATTAATTAAGAATATTCATTGGAATCGTGTTTCACCTCAACAGATCATCTCACAAGCATAAACCGTGAATTTTCTTGCAATTTGCCCAATTGCAGGTTCCCAATGAGTCTATCTGCTGAGAGATACCAGTACCACCTCCACTTTTCAAGGGTAAATCGGCTGGCCCTTTGGACATCTTAAGACCTTACTAGGCTGGACCTTAACAGGGCATTTTGGTAATACCCCACCACGAGTGAGTAGAAGACCTCGTCAGCCAAACAGATGCTGACAGAAGAGGAGACGGGTTGGCAAACCACCAACAACATATAACCGAGTAAGATAATCTTACAAAATTTTATGGATAAGGACCACCAAACATTTGTGTGAATAAGCCCAAGTCATCTTCATCATTCGCGCTACTGCCCAACAATCTTTCTGAACTATGTACTATTTTTATTTAAAACCAGTAGGAAAAATTTTCTTTACTCACACAACCCAATATTTTACTCTGATTTTGGCTATTAGCTCCCCTTTTACGGAAAGCAGGTTTAATTTAATTTAATAATATATTATGTAATATTTATCCACCTTTATCATTTAGCATTCCTTTTTTACCATTATTAGAAATTCATTATATTCAATATAAAAATAGGTATATACCTGTTTTTTCCGTCCTTCAAACTTACAGCATATGCTTTATAGATAAGCGCAAAAAAATTTACATTATAATCTTATTCAAATGTAAAATCTATATTTGTGAAAAGGAATAATAAGGTTTCCATTTAAATTTTGTAAAAAAAAATAGAACCTGTCGTGTCAATGCCTCCCATACATCTATCTCGCAAGAAAATATTGAGAGACAAAAAAAATATGAAAAAATAAAAATGAGAAAACTTGTGGCTCTCTTTCTCCCTAATGTGGCTAACTTTTGGATGCCCTCTAGTGACCTTCCTTTTCTGATGGATCAACTGAGTGAGCTTACTTTTTTGTACTTCTCTCCTTATTTTTATTATTTAAAAGCTTTTGGAACATGGCACTGAGGCTCCTATTTGGCGTATGGGAGAATATCCTAAGTAAATAAGTAAGTTCTGTACTACTTCGAATTCAATTACAAAGTTTCCTCAGAATCTGAAAGGACTTCATACTTTTCTGCAGCATACACACATGTTCGTAATTTAGTGAGTTCGTTAGAGGCTTAAGCTTGGTTGTCATCTTCAGGCTCATGCGGTATACTTGATCCGAATCAGCCTACACTCGGTTAAAACCGCTTGCGAAATTGCCATAAAAAACTATGTCTTATTTAATTATGGAATACTTCTTTAGGTATAAGATTTTTCTTTATTGTAATAAAATTATTGGCATGAGTTGATTACAATTGTGTTGTCATGCTGTAAGAGACAGAGTTTTGAAGTGGATTTGTGGGAGGTCTCTTGGCTGTTTGTAAATACTGTGTGAATAAAAACTGTAAATAAGGTATGAATGAGAACATTTGTCACAATTACTAATTGCTCAATAAGGCACATTGTAATTTTATCACAATGAAACTTTAATAATTAATTGTGATAAATTTACATTATGCCTTATTGGGAAATAATTAATTGCGATAGATTTTCTCATTCATCCTATATAGAATACTCCATTAAAAAAAAAGTTCGGCTATATGAGATAAATAAATATAAATTTTCAAAATTCCGAATATTATATCCTTGTCGTTCATAAGCAACGTTATTGGAACTGTATATCCTTGAAAGGTCCAATATAGCCGTTATCGATGGAGAGATGTGTCCCAGGCTGACACGACCCCCTCACACGAAGCGAAAACCTCCTCCATTAATCAAACACGAAACTTGGAACAAATTTTCCTCTTACGATAACTTCTTGAATCTCAGCAACTTTATTACTTACCCAATGTTGACATTAATATTAACAAGAATGATATTAAAAAGCAAATTAATGTAACATGTACAGCCGTGTACTGAATTTTAATTATTTGTACTTGATGGACATTCTTGCTAAGTCTTTGCAGGTAAGGTTTATTTTTATAAAATTTAGAAAATTATTCGTAAAACCAATAAATGTGCTAACCAAAGAACAGAGGTATTAACAGAACAAGGCTAACAACTATTTATCAACTGCGATCGCAGACCACAACTTGTAATTATTAGTTTATAAATGTATTTTTCTTGATTTTCATTACACCAAGGTGCTTCTGAGTAAGTATTCTATTCACGATACCAGAATGAATAAAAAGTGAGAACGTTTTAATTAACCGGAACACATTTATTTCAGGAGCTATTCGATCATAATACGAAGATAATTCCGTGTCATTACTGATACAAAGAAGTTGTTTATTTGAAAAATTATTTTTGATGTTTTGATGTCTTGGGGTTTTTAAGAAAATATTTTACTAGATTTTTTTTTCAATACAATTCTTTCTACATCAATATTTTAAAATGTTCAAAAATCCACGGAAAATCTATGCATTCGATCTTCCGGTCTGTGTTATACAGCAGACCCACCCTGGGTCATATATGAGACTTCCCCCTATAACCGCACTGGATGTCATCGCCCTTATCAACTGATGATGAGCCGAAATGAGGATGAAAGCCCTCGACAGCCGAATTATAGGATAACAGGTCTCATGCGATCGGCTTCTCTCAAGGCTCATCAGCCCTTCATTATCTTCAGGGCTTCCTATATTGGAGGGGCACCTTCCTCCGTCCTAAATTGATTAAGAGTCTGCCGGTTGTTCTATTCATTAACGCGTTTGTTACTTACTAAGTCTCTCAATCATAAACAGATTATTAATTTACAGCTTTTATTTTTTTTGTCAGTTTTTAATTAAAATTGTTGCTGCTTTTTATTGGGGGAAGATGTCTTAGTGAAATGAAGGTTCAAAGACTGTCAACACCCTTTTTGACCAGAACAGAGTACTGGGAGAAACCCCCCCCCCCCTAAAAAAACAACAACTTTGAAACCCAATCTACGGATTCCGAATGTACATTAACACATTATCTTACTAGAAGTCGAATCCCAAGACTGGCTCCAACAAATTAATTATTGGTTTCATATTTTATTTGTTTAAATTTAAAATCATTATTAAAATATAATCCCCAATTCTCCTTTTTGGGTCGACTAGCATTGATTACATTAAAAAAAGTACAATAACTACTTACTCCAGCCAAGCTTGGCCCCACAAATTACCGAATTTTCTACTTCAGGTGACATTATGGTTAAAGCTTGAAGGAACCGACAGGGACTTATGAGGCACGCCAAACCCAACTTCCAGGCGGGGGTTATAGATAAAATTTTGTAGGACAGGAGACCTGATCAGAGGATGTGGATAAAAACCATAATTCATCTAACTTAAGTACATGAGTACACCAATGTTCATACATATTCAGTTGCTTCTTTGATATACATCTTCAGTAGTATTCTCATATGATTTCTTTTTTAATTTTATCCATTACAATCTTTTTTTTTAATGAAGGTAAACTATAGGAAGTGTTAAGTGAAAAATAATATCTAAAGAAGCTCGCGGGACTAGGCATGAGTTAAAAAAACAATTGCTATTTATATTAGATATACTTAACTTAGTTTTTTTTCTCCACCTGGCCCTAAAAAAAAAGCCACTTCAAATATGATATATACAGATAAATCTGCGGGAACCTATTAAATAGGCAATTGTATTTAAACTATTTTTTTCGTTGCTACCTTTATTGCACCTTCAACCGTCGCATAAAAACGACAATTTTAAATCTTAAATATTTTCTCAGTGGTTACATGTGAAAGTTTCAAAATTGTTGACTCTTCACGATTAACTTATTTTGTTTTCTGTACTGAAAACTAATCAGTATATTTCGAGATGACAGCCAAATGTCTCCAACACTTCCAGAATGGAATCATGCGAAAAGTGGTCCGACATACCTCTTTCGAGAGGTTGAAGAACGCTGACCTGCACCCGTTGCTTGGTGTGCCGTCGGTGGTTGAGTTCATCCGCCGGATAGTGTTTAACACTATGACCCCACCACCCCTCCCGCATCGATGGCAACAGACTGTCGGGGAAAAATTAGGATAAGAATTAGTATGTAAGTTAGTTTTAAGGTTGATCAAAAAGGTGAGCCCCATCACCTCATTAGTCAGTTTAGTCAAGTCACGTATAATGTATATCATTATGCTTGTTTATTCGATTATATAATTTCTATAAAATAACAAAACCTGTATATAATGTAGGGATGCTACAGGAAATACAGAATAATTTGTAAATGGATTCACTTGTGGATCTATAATTGTATATAATTGTGTGTAAGTTTGGAGGGGCTATAAAGGAAAAAAAACAAAAAAAAAACGAGATGTCTTTAGTAAAAGGTCTCAGCTTACCTGTCCTCAGCTGCTGAGGTTCGTGGTAGTTACCTGTCCTAGCGGCGTTGTCTGCGGTATAGTGGTCGGCCAATATTTTAGCCTGTTCTTCCGATGTGTACAGGGTGTCTCCGTCATGAAGACGGACACCTGAGTCCTTCTTGGTAGCAGTCTTTAGGAGCTTCCAAAACTTACGGAAATCGCCATGTAAGCCATGAAGCCGTTCGTTCCACGTTGCCGTCTTCCAATTCCATATCAAGCCACGAATTTGTGTTGTAAGAGAGTTTTACGTAGATTAAAACTTTAAAAGTTCGGATAATTTTTACGACATTTATGGTGGAATATTCAGACATACAAACGAACGAAAGAAAGTAGAGTATCTCGTGTAAGGCATATAATTTGATACTACCCATTAGGTTAATCTACAAATTCATGCGCTGAATTATAGCTATCTTAATTACTTACTCTAATGAGCTGATTCTGCTTCGTTAGCAAAAAAAAAGGAATTTTAATTTCAAGTCTATGGCCTTGACTGATATTTTAGGATTAAAATTAAGGACTAAGAAGGGAAAATTTCTTTTCTAGTGGATAGTAGTAAACTGCAGATCTCAAGTTGATGTGTCCGTGGTCGGAAATTTCATATTCGACAGTTTGTCAGTTCTGAGGTCAGATTGGAAAAGTGGATAACTGGTTCATATCGAGTATAAAGAAGAAATATAGAGAATTTGAGCCTGATATTGACCACATCATCTTCCCAGTTTTATTTCATGAAAGAGTACATGCTAATCTAGCAATAAACTGGTCAAATCTACAGGGTTTATTTTTATTCTACGTAAATATCGTGAATGAGCAAACATTTTATTTATTACTGATTGTGGTAAAATGTAATTTTAAAGTATTATGTTTAGAAAATAAAAAGTAAAAAATTCCCCCACGCTCCTCCGTAAGCCGCGTCACTGAAAACGAGCCAGTGAAGGCTGACCAAGAGCGCGAGAGCCACAGACGCTAAGGACATTGACATGACTCCCACTAAGTAAATTTATTAAAAAATTAAATATCTTAGATCCTTTCTAAGCTCATATTTTTTAATACAATTAAAATTTAATATATATTGTAATAACGTCTACATACAGCATCTTAAAAATTTCTCAGGAGTAAGTAATATATTTTCATTCTTTAAATAATCGTGTGAATGAAATTTGCAATGTTTTGTTGATTTATGCATTTTACAATTGTGCCAGCCTAATGTTGAAGGTATTTTCGAAACTGTTCAAAACTGAGTTAAGTCACATGTTCTAAGTAGACGATTCGATAAAACGGTTTTAAACATCCTACAAACGCTAATATCGCCTATATGTGACTGTCGAAGTAATTAGGAGACGTTTGACTGACATGAGAGTCTCTCGAGGCTCCCTGACCTTACGTCCAGTGCGGATTCATGGAGAATATTTACAATTCATGAGAGTCTGCCATGGGAAACACGACCTACAGGGTCATGAGTCTTGTTGCTCACGGTCTGGCTGCTGTTGATATTTATGCCTGCAAACTTTGCCAATAATGCTCAACTTTATTCTTAAAGCATGTAGTCACCCCTGTTGAGTATTTAAATGAGTAAAACCCGATGGCCACTTGATATTGAAATTTTCAGTGTAACTTATTGCATTCACTTCCTTTCCTGGCAGCGTTGCCGAATAAAAAATAGAAAACTGTCGGAATATGCCAGACTGTTATTGGATTGTATATGAACTCCTTCTTTTTAATTCTAATGCAATCGTCATTAGGTCCTAAGTAAATAGCATGAAATTATGTCTGTGTCGATAATACATAAAATTTATGTTATTTACGAAGTAATTCGCTGTTCTATGGCCACGGGTCTGAGGTAGTTCCCATAATCCCACACAGATGGGAATCTATTTCTCCTTGTTGGGCTGGTTATTTAAATTATAGGTCGATTTAAACCTAAAATACATTCCACAGAGTCAAAAAGTGATAAGTAATGAGTTTTTAGAGTCACAGTTTCATGAACTTGTGACCTGATCTGGCTTAAATACGAACTTGAACTCTGTTTGGCGCAAATCGTTTGTTCAGAAAAATTTAAATAATTTCTGGGGTTTTTTAAGAGACTCAAGGGACTGACAGAGGCTATCTTACTTTATAGCAGGTATTGTATACGAATCACGTTCAATTTTATTAACAAACTTTAGATTTTATTTTTGTATATGTATGTTAGTTATTATTAGTTTACGGAGTTTTAAACGAAAGAAAAATTTAAACCCAAGTTTTATACGCCACGATGCTGTTGTGATAACCGCTAAACCATTAATTTGTGTTCATTCATTAAATTGCAAATTAAAATTAATCACTCTTGGCTCTAAGCTTTCGAAACGTTTCCAATCTCTAGTTGACGTCGACGTTCTGACAGCCCGTATATTCTTTCATGATATATTGATTATTTATTAAAATTAGACTAATAATACCTTGTCAGATTACACGCAACTGTTTGAAACGCTACATCGTGCACAACTTCATATTGTTGTCAAAAATAATTGTGGTTCAAAACAATCAAACGTAAATGTTAAAGCACATTTATATGTTTCTATCAAACTCGTTGAACCGAATAATTCAGAAATTCAAAATAATGAGAATTTTGTTTATCTGCCTCTCAAATACAATCCAACATCAATAATTAGGTTGAGATTACCTCACTTCCTGCGTGGCATAGCTGGTAAATTCAGTTTTTAACTGCTTAGCTCGGTTAGTATGAATTCAGTGCATTTAGTTTGTTCTTATAATAATTTTTTGTTATTTTTTGAAAATCCCATAGTAAACATCCAATATAAGAATCAATACGAAGAACATTAGTGAAACTTTTTTTATTTCACTGTGATGTTTTGAGCTACATTGGTCCAGTTCAAGCAGCATCTGCGCACATACAAATACCACTTTTTATTTAAATTATTATTAGATTACAATTTAACCGACCGTCACTTTACTGCTGGAATTGTGTTCATTATCCAAATTAATGCAAAGACATAGTTCTTACATGCATGTTATGTATCACAATAAAGCAATTAGAACTATTTTCCATTTTATTAGCTGTGGAATCGTTATTAAATGGAAGGTAATTAATAAAGATTATAGGTGTGATTGCGATAGTAAAATGTTCTGTTTTGTTATAGCTGGTTGTTATTGATTTATTTTTTAAATTCAAAAATTTAACTTGTTAAAATATCTACATGCTATATAAACTTGACTGTATTTTGGATATTTTTTGAATAGTTTGCTAATAGAAAACTTTAATTGTTTTAAATAAGTCTAATGATGTTCCTGACCAGGTATTATAAAAAATATATGCCAAATTAATTTAATTTCGGCAATGAAAAATAGATAGAATCATCCAGATGAGAAATAGATAGAAAATAATTTCTAGTACCCGAATGGCTAGTCATCAAATTGTTAATAGTGTTAAGTACTACTTGAAGATTGACCAAAATAAAATACTTGACAAGAAAGATATTTTGAACATTTCTTTGTCTAAAATTGTACCCTTAAAAAATATCAATATTTATGGATCTCCATTAATGCTCAACATTTGGATCAAACATGAGCCAAAAAATGTATCTCATTTAGTGATTCGCCTTTTTGGTTGAGGATTTTGTTTGGTGAGGATTCGCCTCAAATACAAAGTTTTAGCTGCTGTCTTAAAAATTAGTTCTTATTGTAAATAAAATATTGCAAGGTTCATAAGTTCAAACTCAGGCTACGAAAAATTATTCGCAATGTTCGAAAATTCGAAACATCAAGATTAAAGATAGGTGACATTGAGGATCCAGTTGTTTAAGTGACCGATACTGTATTTGGAAGGTTTCCATGAAATTTCGAGGGAGCAATGATCATAGATGATAAGAAATAACATGTAAAATGCAAGGAAAACAGTTTTCACCATTACTAGTAGAATCAACTAATTATGACGTTTTTTTTTTTTGTTTTTTTTTTTTATTGTAATTCCTTTATTGTGCTATAATTACAATCTGCCTTATATAAGGCAATAAGTAAATTATGACGTTTTAAAATAAAAATAAGCTATTAGTTTTCAATAGAATATTTTTCTTCCTATACTCAGGCAAGACTTTAGTTGTCTTGAGATTTCAAGAAACAACAAGTTGGTACAGAGCTTTTGAATTTAATAGGAAATAGAGATAAACTCGTCCTCTTATAATCTAATGGTTCCAATATTAACAATATCGAACAATTTTACCGAAACAATGATTATAAATAATAGCCCTCACAAACAAGAGAGAAATTTGTCAAAACTGCTAGACATTTCTCGAACATGAGCAAGAAATAAAAAAACATATCCGTATTTAATTTCCAAGGTTTTCCTATTTACGTAACTAGCAACATACACACGCTCACACTGTTAGAATTTATATAATCTTATAGGTGCCGAGAAGAAAAGTATTAAATGCTACAGGAAATACAAAATAATTTGTAAATAGATTCACCTGAGGATCTGTAATTATATATAATTATCTGTAAATTTAAAGGGGCTTTGAAGAAAAAAAAAGTATTGAATGCGTTATTTTTAATTATTACTGTACTTCTTCCTTCTAATGTCAACTAGTTCTTGGAATTTCAAGTCATTGAACTGACACCGGTCCCTTATTCCAAAAATTTTCTCTCGTCTCACGTATATGTAAAAGCTAGCCGAAGCCAACGTAGATAAGTGTGACTGTGACAAGAATTCCTTACAACAGAAAATGTTTTATTCAGGCCGATAAAGCATACATTGCACCTCCTATTTTCAGCGGACTTTTGTATTTAAGGGAAACATCCAATGTTGAGAATATTCTGTTGTCGTCTCATGTTTTATGATTGCCCTTTCAGACAGAAATATATTACAGATACTCTGCTAGATATACTTGTATACCTAGTATATTAGTAATCTAGATACTAGTATTGGTATTCAAAATTTAACTTTTTATTGTCAACGTATAGAAAATAGCCCACGTCTTTCACTAGATAAGAGATTACAGTTCGGAACACGGAGTGATAAATTTGAAATAACTTGAATCTAACCCTACCCTAGCAAGTTCCGGATAAAGTTGAGCTAATTGTGATGATGACAAAGCGCAGGTATTGTGGTTGATATATACTTACTTAGACTATGTTATCGGTAAGTCATTAAGGTCACATAGAGCTAGTGCTCTCTAACACCGCCATTGTGTGACGACCTGGTGGGTTAATGGTGTGCTTTCTTCTAGTCTGCATCCCTCTTACCTCTTCCGGGTTACTCCAACATCAGCGATTTGATCTAAGACAATGGGTCAACCCCTCTACGCAGTTTTGATGAAGACCAAAAAAAAACCCTCCGAACTTCAATACTGTTTCAAGTGGACCACATCAAATTATAACAGCCGGGAACATATGCATAGAAGAAAACATGATTAAATTGTTATCTTAACTTTTTGAGTTTGAGCTAGTGGATGCTTTGTGATTTTCACCACAGTTCATAATGGACAATGTTTGACACCTTATGTATGTCTGGTCTTTATGTAAGAGATGGTAGGGGGGAGGTAGGTTAGCGCAGTTCATACATGTTAGTTTTTTTTTTGTTTTTCATCATCCTTAGCCGATTCAATACAAAACCTAGATCTTGAAATGTTTACATCATGTGTCAGATAAAACTCTTTTCTTAGTCTGGTGTTTTTTGGGCATGCACGTTCGCAGCTAGCACGTTGCGCTTATAAACAGCAAAATATTAAAATTATTATGCTAACCAAAGAACATAAACAGTTCCTTATGAATGAACCAAAACATCTTTAGAAATGATTAAATGATAATATTAATGATATGAAGATGTCAGAATATGGTAGATAGAATAATTGGCGTTGATTGGATCCAGGAAGACGCAATCACCTAAATTGATCGAGAGGGAGGAAACTTCCTTCTGTAGCATCAGTAATAAGGGATAATAATTAATAAGGCTTTGAGGTAAATCAATTTTAGCTATTGTTGTACCAAAACAAATACAACGAGATTCCTAAAATATATTAAATATGAACTCAGTTTGATACAATTATACAATCTCCAACTAAATTATTTAAAACGTTAGTTTACTTAAACCAACGGATTACTGACTATTCCGTGTTGTACTTGTCTATTCATCTCAAGGGTTATATCGAGTAGTACTGCCCCTATAGAGAGAAGATCACCCGCTCCACCCCGAACACCGTCATAACATCAAGTTATATAGCACTCAGCTGCTCTGGGCATGACTGGGAGAAGACCGTATCAGCATTCTGAGAGCTGGGCCCGCAATGACTGGGCTAAACGTTGGAACCGTTTAATGAGGCTGAGTTAGCAGTTCAGCCCAATCCATGAATGATTCAATGGCAATCAAATTTCAAGTGAGACCCAAGCGAGGATCCGATTCGGGCTTTCTACATTGATTTACATGATCCCTCATTGCCCAGTGGGCTTAATCATTCGGACTTCAATTTCCAAGAATACTTAAATTAACAGACTTTATTTTCATTTGTTTGATTATTAATTTAAAACTGATATAAGTTATAAAAATATTGTGCAAACAATTTTTAAGCATAATGTATACTGTAAGAAATATTACTCCAATAAAACTTAGACAAAAACAATAAAAAAGTACAAAAAACAGTGAGAAGACTATTCTTTTTCTCTAACTTTTAAGCTGTTTTAAGTCACAACTCAGAAGCTATTTAAGATTTAATGTTTGGATTTTCTCAAAAGAAAAAAGTTTTCCTATAAAAATCGCGTAAGTGTATTCTACAAGTGTATTTTGACAATTTTTGATTTTTTTTGTATTGATATAATATCAATTTACAATTTTCTTTATCTATTCAAAAAGGGGTTTTTAGTGACCAAGATGATTTAGTAAAGGTATAAAGTATTTTTGATCAATGTGATCAATTTTCGTTGTGGTATCGATTCCACTATTATCAATAATTATTAGAAAAAGAAGAAATTTATTTCCAGCATCGAGACTTGAAGCCTTGAAGGCTTTCTCAAAATCAAGTCGGGGCTTAACTTATTTTATTTTACCTGTGTTACGGCATCATGCGAAAACAGAAGACATTTTAATATATCGTTTGTATATACAGGACAACCTCGATTATTCGGGTACTCGATCAACCGGGGTTTATAGATGTCCAAGAATATCAGTCCTTAAACAGACTTACTTGTAAGGTAGTTTTTGGACAATGCGCCATATCCCCCAAATGAATCCATATCACAAACAGATAACGGACAAATTTTCGTCTACTATCTACTACCTAATGTATCTTCGTTATGTCAGTACATGGATCAAGGTTTGATAGCCAGTCTATGTCTTCGATTATTTACATCAAACATATTTTTCGTATATCCGAGAACACCCTCCCACCCATCATCCATCGTTATTAATCCGTAGTCAATTTTATTTTTGTTATATCTAGTAATCCTCACTCTTAAATTAATAATTTTTAGCCAAAAAAATTTTTTACACAGAGCCCCCAACTAGATATTGGAGAGGTCTTGGTCCTACACGTTTATCTGTTTTGGGGTAAAATTATAATTATTTTGAATCAATAATACTGAAATATTTCTTCCAATACTGTTTAGTAAGTTTTTAAGAAACTCAAGCCTAGTCTAAATGATCTCTAGATGTTTTTTTCACTTTCCACATCTCTTATTTCGCTTATATACATATATAAGTTAAAGCCAGAGACTTGACTATGTCGTATACTAATACGATCATGGAATCTAAACAACCGATGATCCTATGTATGTGGATTATTATCAATAATAAAGCAATCTTTTACTGGAGTCAGAGTGTGTCGGTGCATTTCCCTCGTCCCTTATTCTTTTTTTATCTATCTTAACCGCCGGCGATTAACTGGTGCCGAAACCCGGGAAATTGTGGGAACCTCGTACGACGGCGTAGAAAGTTATTGTTTTTTTTTCTCTTTCTCTCTAATTTTTTTTCTTTATCGTCTCCTCTCTTTATACATTTTTTAATGATAACATGCCAGAGGGAGTTAACGACCCGCGGTGCTGACTGGAGCTGCAGATACACCGCAGTTGCCTCTAACGACGATGGCAGCGGATCACGCGACTACATTGGCGTGGATGAAGATTCAGGTGATCACGGCTCAGGATATGAGGAAGTCCAATTCCGATCAGGAGAGATTTGCCTGTGAGACCGGGGAACTGAATCATTTCCTTAAGGGGGGTGACCGGCTGATGATGCGTATAGAAGGAAAACGGACGGAGGACTTAATAACTGAAGTAGATGCCGATTCGCTGAGAGCAGCTCTGGTGTGCAGAGTTAAGCGGATTATTCTGAACATGATCCAGGCTGACCAGGAGACCTCATGGACTATAGTGAAGGTGCGCTAGTGCTATAGTGCTGGCTCAATATAATGGCATCACGGAGAAGATGCGGTTGACAGTGAGCGCGGCAGAAGTAGAAGACAGGATTGCGTTTTTGTCAAAAATATTGAAGGTGAACCTAGCGAAGGAGGCAGGAAGAAAGGAGGCGTTACCTAGAGAGCGCACATTTCTAGAATGCGCTCAAGAAATGGTGGACGCCAGCGCCAGAGAGGAGGAAATTACAGCTGGCGTGGAAGAAATGGGCTGGAGGAAAGTGGTATATAGAAGGCCCATAATCACCCCAGTCACATGGAGGAAGAAGGAGGCGGAGTACGGCGGAAGAGAAAGAGCAACAGTGGGAGAAAGGAGCTGAGGAAACGCGGGACGCCCCAGGAGGAGGGAAGACAGGAGTGTTATGAGTGTGGGACGACAGGACACCTGGTAGCAAGTGTCCACGCACTAGGTGCTTCGAGTGTGGCACGGAGGGACACGAAACAAGACAGTGCCCCATATATGGGCCGACGCAGAAACGTGAACCGGCCGAACCAATGGAAATAAATCCTCAGAGAGTGTGGAGGAGTGAGATACAGCAGTAGGAGGCTACAGAGACTTCGGAAACCTCCGAACAGACAACGAAAGGGAAGAACAAGGAAGCGGAGTGGGCTGTGGAAGCGGCAGTGCCCGGAGGAGCGGTCGACAACAGGCGACGGAGGAGAGGGGAGAGTGGCAGTGGATAGGCGACCGCACGTTAATAAATAATATTGTAAAAGGCGCACATAGCGGTCAGCCTAAAATTAGAGTCACGAGTGGAGTGCAGTGCTTAGTGGATACTGGGAGTACCAACACAATAATGTGTCGGGAGACACTATAGAACATGTGTGAAGGAGGGAGGATGCCTCAAATGCAAGTATGTTCTTGTAGCTTGGTCACCCTGGGGGGCCCCTGCAGGGTCGAAGGGGAAGCGATAATAGGGTTAGAGAGATGGGAGAAATTGCAAGTCCATGTGGAGGAAAGGATGCCCCGGGAATATGGAGGGATCATAGCATGTGATCTGTTAGGGAAAGTGGGAGCGAAAATTAGAAACAGGGAGGGGCAATGGGACATTCGCTTAGGTAAGAAAACATATAGGTGCCTGAGACATATAGGTGCCTGGGTCGTAGGGAGAGACGGTAGGGCGCTAGTAGGGGTGATTAGGTGAGTGGAGGACTGGAGAGTGGAACTCAATAGAGAATATACGGACATTTTCTTTAAGGAAGGGGAGAGATTGGGGGTCACAGGAAAAACGGTACACGAGATTCCGCTCAAGCAGGACCGAGTAAGCTACGTGAAGGAGCGCAGATACCCACAGGCTCTGAGACACCATATTAGGGAGGAGCTGGACAACTTTAAGAAACAGGGGATCATCGAAGATAGCACGTCACCAAATAATAGCCTCTTATGGGCTGTTAAGAAAAAGAACACGGAAGGTGGGGTCCAAGATAAGTACAGGGTCGTAGTAGATTACAGGAGACTTAATGAAAATACGGTGGACGAGAAGTACCCAATCCCCAGGTCCGATGACATTCTGGACAGGCTGAGCGGGGCCAGGATCTTCAGCACCCTGGATCTCAAAGCTGGCTATCACCAGATACGGATGCATCCTAGGGACCGACATAAAACAGCCTTCACTTGTGAGGTCACTACGAGTTATGCCATTTGGATTGAAAAATGCACCCATCACATCCCAAAGGCTCATGGATGAGTTGCTACGGGGAGTAGATGAGTCCGTTTGCCAGATATACATGGACGACGTCTTAGTATTCAGCGTGACCGAGGCCCAACATGTATAACCTCATTCTTTTTCTTGACCTCCCACAAGGGGCTGTTATATAGCGACGTACTGTCCACTATAAGCCCCTACTTCTTCAGTTGTCTAGCTCCTCACGAATGTGGTGCCTCAGAGCCTGCGGATACCTGCCTCCTTCACGTAACTCACCCTGTCTTGATTGAGCGTAATCTCGTGTACATTTCTACCTGTGAGCCCCAACCACTCGACTTCCTTGATGAAAATATCTATGTATTTTCTCTTGAGCTCCCCTTCAAATCTTCCGCTTGCTTAAGCGCCCCTATTTGCGCCCCCCCCCCCCCCCGTCTCACTCTACTTCTCTCCCTAGTCCCTGGCACCTATACCTTACCTTACCTATTCGAATGTCCCATCGCCCCTTTTCGTTCCTAACCTTTGCTCCTACTTTCCCTTGCAAATCACACCCTAAGATACCTCCGAATTCCCGGGGCATGTTTTCTACCGCTTGAACTCTCAATATCTCCTCATCGCGTTCCCATCTATCTAGCCCTATTACCGCCTCCCCTTCGACCTTACAGGGGCCCCCCAGGGTGATCAAGTTACAAGAGCCTCTCCTTCCTCCACATCCTCTGACCGTTTATCTCCATCGGTTCAGGTATGTTCCCGTCTCTGCCTCGGCTCATGTACGGGCACTGTCTGGTTGCATGCCTTACATGCCACATTCGAAGTACCTAGTGCGTGGGCACTGTGCTACCAATTACCTTGCCTTCCCGCACTCGTAGCACTTTCTGTCGTTTCGCCTTCTGGTGTGCCCCACATTTCCTCGGCTCCTTACCCCCACCGTTACCCTTTCTCTTCCACCGTACTCCGCCTCATTCTTCTTCCATGCGATGGGTGTGGTTTTAGGCTTCTATACGGCCTTCCTCTACAGCCCGTTTCTTCCTCGCCGACTGTGATATCTTCCTCTCTAGCACTGGTGTCCATCATTTCTTGGGCACATTCTAGAAATGTGCGTTCTCTCGGTAACCCCTCCTTTCTTCCGTTCTCCTTCGCTAGCTGTACTTCAAGTATAGTTGATAAGAATGTGTAGGGACTGGAGGTATCAAGTATTGTTTAAATCTAGTCAACCTCTTTGTACTAGAACCTCTTTGTACTAGGACCTCTTTGTAATTGAACTTTGTAGCAGAGTAGAGTGTGTGTGATAAGACTGTAATAAACCATACTAACCTTAATAAGTGTTTTGTTAATTACCCACAATTTGGTGACCCCGACGTGATAGTGATAATCCGACGTGATAATCCGACGTGATTTAATTCGAGTGATTTAATTCAACGTGATTTAATTCGATGTGATCGAACTAAGTGATTCCCAGCATGGCGTCGCCGGCAGGAGAAAAATTTGAGGCTAAACTAGAGGACCAACCGGAGGTAACTAAAGTACCAATTAGAATTCCTCCCTTCTGGACCGATAAACCTGAATTATGGTTTTATCAAATAGAAGCCCAATTCAATCTTGTGGGAATTAAAGAAGACACGAAATTCAACTATCTTGTTTCTCAGCTAGAAACTAAATATATGGAAAATATAGGGGACATTATTAGAGGTACGGCGGTTAATAAATATACTTTAGCTAAGGAGCGTCTTCTTCAGCTGTTTAAGGAGAGCGATAACCAGCAAATTAGGAGGCTGTTGACAGGTTTAGAGTTAGGTGATCTCAAGCCTAGTCAGTTGCTCCGTAAAATGCAGACTTTGGCTGGTGGGGATATGACAGACAAAATTCTGTGGTTGGAAAAACTTCCGGTTTCAATAAAAAATATTGTAATCATTAGCGAGGAGACCTTAGATAAGATGGCAGTTATGGCAGACAAAATAGCGGAGGTTACCCCTCAGTCAAGTCCCTATTCCGTTAGTCAGGACTCAAGTCTAAATGAACTGATGAAAAAAATTGCGAGTCTAGAAATTCAGATTTCTTCGTTGAATTCTAGAAATAGGTCTCGCAGCTCGTCCAGAGATTCTTCCCATTTGAGGCGCGGTTTTAGCCCCAAAAGAAAATTTTGTTATTTTCACCAGAGATTTGGAAAAAAATGTAGACCAGAAAAGTGTACACAACCTTGTGCTTGGCGGCAGCTGTCGGAAGACTCCCACAAGCAACAGTAGATGTGGCCTCGGCTGTTGCTAACAATTTAGGCAGTCACAAATTTCGTTTATTTGTCCAGGATAAAAAAACCAGACTAAAGTTTCTTGTCGATAGTGGAGCAGATGTGTCCATAATTCCGCTAAGATCAAAGTGCGAGTCCCCTAGTAGAGATTTTGTTTTATTTGCAGCCAACGGATCCATGATACCAACATATGGTGTACAAACTTTAAATATTGATTTGGGTTTGCGCCGTCAGTTTCAGTGGCCTTTTATTGTGGCTAAAGTGAACAGAGGAATAATTGGTGCAGATTTTTGGGCCCATTTTAATCTTTTAATAGATTTAAAAAATAAGAAACTTGTCGATAATGTCACAGGTACACAGATCCGTGGTGAGATTTCAACTATTTCAAATGGTGACATCATTAGCACGGTGTCAACTTCTCAAAGATTTGCTGACTTACTAGCCAAGTTTCCGAATCTGACCAAACCAAATTTAATACCTAGTGAATGCAAGCACAACGTAGAACACTACATTCATACTACCGGAAGGCCGATTTGTTCAAAAGCTAGAAGACTCAACTCTAGGAAATTACAGTTAGCGAAGGAGGAGTTTCAATTCATGTTGAATCATGGAATAATACGACCATCGAAATCCGAATGGGCTTCTCCTCTGCATCTAGTTACGAAGAAGGATGGTTCATTACGCCCCTGTGGTGATTACCGCAGGCTTAATGACCTTACAGTTCCTGATCGCTATCCAATTCCTCGGATAGATGACTTCCAGAATATGTTACATGGAAAAACAATTTTTTCTAAAATCGATCTGTTTAAGGCCTATTAACAAGTTCCCATAGCTGAGGAGCATAAATCAAAAACAGCTATTATCACTCCATTTGGGCTCTTCGAATTTAATGTCATGGCTCCAGGGTTACGAAACGCACCCAGCAGTTTCCAACGTTTTATCCATCAAGTTTTTACTGGTCTCGATTTTGTGTTTATTTTTTGAGATGATGGCCTAATTGATTCGTCAACGGAAGAAGAGCACAAGCGTCATTTGGAGATTGTTTTCAACCGCTCGGACAAATATTGCTTGCGTATAAGTGTAGCCAAATCTATGTTTGGAGTGCAAAAATTGGAATTTTTGGGGTACAGAATCACTCCAGATGGAACAATACCTCTTCCAGAGAAGGTCAATGTCATCGTTAACTACAAGCTTCCCCAGACTGTTCAGCAGCTTCGCCAGTTTTTGGGAATGCTAAATTTTTACAGAGGATATTTACACAAGGCTGCAGAAACTCAAGCCATTTTGCATGACCATCTTAGAGGAGCAAGGAAAAAGGACAATAGGAAAATCACATGGACTCAGGAAGCAGTTGCCAAATTCGAGCAATGCAAAGTTGATCTCGCTAATGCAACTATGCTCACATATCCTTGCCCAGACTATCCCTTGGCACTTGTCATTGATGCCAGCGATGTTGGCGTGGGTGGTGTGGTCCAGCAACTGGAACCTAATGGGTGGAGACCTCTAGCTTTTTACTCTAAAAAACTTAATGATGCTCAAAAGTATTACAGTGCATATGACAGAGAGTTGTTGAGCATGTATTTATCGGTCAAGCATTTTAAGCATCTGTTAGAAGGGCGTCACTTTGTGATTTTTACGGATCATAAACCGCTTATTTTTGCGTTCAAGCAGAGAAATGACAAAGCTTCCCCTCGCCAACAAAGACAATTGCAGTACATATCTGAATTTACCACAGACATCCGCCATATTAGTGGAAAGCAAAATATTGTTGCGGACACTTTGTCGCGGATTGGGGCTCTAGACGTGTTAGACTTTGACAAGATAGCCGAAGAACAGAAGACGGACAGCGAACTTCAGAATCTTATGACATCTGATTCTGCATTAAAATTAAAAAGTTACGAGCTTCCTAGTGGAAATCATCTTTGGTGTGATGTCAGTACGGACGCCTTCCGGCCATTCATCCCCAAGGCATTCTGGCAACAAGTCTTTCATCTTATTCATGATAGAGCTTATCCTGGTATTAAGGCGACCGTCAAGCAGGTATAGGGTAAATATGTTTGGCTCAATGTTAAAAAGAACATCCAGGATTGGACTAAAGCGTGTATGCCATGCCAGCGTACTAAGATCAACCGTCATGTGAAATCTCCGGTAGGACAATATAAAGTGCCTGATGAACGTTTAGCTGAGATACATATAGACCTAGTTGGTCCCCTTCTCCCTTCAGAAGGAAACGTTTACGCGTTAACCATGATAGATAGATTCACCGGTTGGATGGAAGTTGTACCACTCAACAACATCACTGCTGAAACAGTTGCTAAGGCTGTTTATAGTCACTGGGTTGCGCGATTTGGTGTTCCCAGACGCATAACGAGTGATCAGGGTCGTCAGTTTGACTCGGGATTGATCAAACACTTTAGTGCGTTATGTGGCGTCAAACTCTACCGCTCTACGCCTTATCACCCTCAATGCAATGGCAAGATTGAGCGACTCCACCGTACATTGAAAACAGCATTGAAGGCACATAATTCCCGGAGTTGGACGGAAACTTTGCCAACTGTGCTGTTAGGCTTGCGAGCAGCTATTCACCCGGATTCTAATTCTTCCCTATCTCAAATGCTCTATGGAAAAACTATCACATTACCTGGAGAATTTTTTGCAAATGGATCACGGACATTCTCAGATTCACAAGATTGGGTCGGAGAACTTCAAGAGGAAATGCGTCAGCTGAAGCCTATTCCTGTAAATCACAAGTCTTCTAGGAGCGTTTTTATTTACAAGGACTTACAGAAATGCTCACATGTTTTTATGCGCACTGATCGGATCAAGAAACCCCTAGAACCAGCATACAAAGGACCTTTCCGTGTCATCACCCGTTTAGAAAAATATTTTCGATTGGAAATCCATGGCAAGGACATTGCGGTTTCTATTGACCGGCTAAAACCAGCTTATTTTCTTGCCGATGAAGATATGAACCAACAAGACTCTTTGACTTTACCTTTAGCCCAGTCTCCAGATGATTTTCCAGTATTGAGGACGCAGCCTACAGACCAGGAGAAACAACAGAAACAACCTGAAACTGTACCAACCTCTACTAGAAGTGGTAGAACTGTGCGGTTTCCTGCAAGATATTTGGAAGAAATACTTGTTTGAATGAATTTTCTATATTCTGATTATTATTCTTTGAAGCTATTCATATATAATAATTTTGTTTCAAATCAATATTTTTCCATTTTGTTTCTTGAATTTTCAGTATATTTTTTTGAACGATGCTATAGTTCCTATTAAGGTAATTCACAATTGTGTTTCATAAATATTAACGTGTTCACTGGATAGGGGGTAATGTAGGGACTGGAGGTATCAAGTATTGTTTAAATCTAGTCAACCTCTTTGTACTAGGACCTCTTTGTAATTGAACTTTGTAGCAGAGTAGAGTGTGTGTGATAAGACTGTAATAAACCATACTAACCTTAATAAGTGTTTTGTTAATTACCCACAAATGCCATCGTGGCTTATACATTCTCCGTACTCACTGTCTCCCGCATCTTCTCCGAGGTATTATATCTGACCAGCATCGTTCCGGCGTACTACTCGTTCGTCTGCTGGTGTCTCTTCGTTTCCCTGAAGAGTTAAAAAATGTCCTCTTCAGGGTTCCATCTTCCCCCACCGAACGCTTTCTTCAGCCGCTCCTTCACTACGTTCCACGAGGTCTCCTCGTCGGCCTGGATCATGTTCAGGACACTGCTTCACTCTGCACACCAGAGCTGCCCTCAGCGATTCAGCGTTCCCTTCCGTTATCAGGTCCTCTGACCGTTTCCTCTCTATCCGCGTAATCAGCTGGTCGCCCCCTTTGAGAAAGTGATTTAGTTCCCCGGTCTTTCCTATGTATTCGCGTAAGCCGCTGCCATGGTCGTTTGAGGTAACTGCGGTATATCTGTTGCTGCATTCAGCACCGCGGGTCGTAACACTCCCTCTGGCATTTTATTGAGAGAGAAAAAAAACGTGAAGCGAAAGAACGAAAAAAAAAAAGAAGAAAATTATTACTTTTCGCTCCGCCGTACTAGGTTCCTAGGTTTCACCACCAGTTAATCGTCTCCCGTCTGTAGACAATAAAAAAAAAAAGAATGAATTAGGAGATCAATGATGCAACGCAATGGTTTGGTTTATAAGAGTTTTTATTCTCCTCCTGATCCATTACGGGTTTGTTAACCTTAGGCTATGTGGTATTAGGCTTAAAATTGCCGTGCCGCTAGCCATAACTTTTATATATATATTCAAAAAATTCAGCTTAGCCCATAATAAAAAAATATAAATAATAAAGGCCAATAATCTACGTTTTCCCATATTTCTTTATTTATGAAATCATGTGGATGTTTCGCCTATTCAAGTATTTTCTTGACTGTGAATGACAATAATTCGTTACATGATAAATTTTCTATATCCAAATAGGCATCTTTAAAATTATCATATATATAATAAATTTTAAAGTAAAAACATAAATATTATAATACTGTTTCCACGTTGTGGATGTTTTTCTATAATATTTGAAAAATAACTATTATATGAATATTGAAGGAAGCCATCTTATACAATGAGATATTAAACTGAGGATAAAATAAAATTATAAGAAAACATGATCCAATACAAATAAACACGTACTAGTATTTCGATATAACTTATATTAAAGATTCCTTTCTTTTAAAAACTGATTTTATTTCAATATAAAACCAATTTATGGCTTACTGTTATTATATCAAAACCAGACCCCTCCAGGCATAAAAGGTAAAATATATAAACATTCATTATCATTAAATTAATTAGTTAAGGTAAATTTTTCCTAAAAAGAACTTTATATTTCGTTATATTAGTTTGATTTGATGGGATTTTTTTTTTCTACAGATAATATGGTTTCTAAGAGAAAAAAAAAAACCTTGGATATGTTGATAGAATAGTCTAAACAGAAATGTCAATTAAATATTCGTTTTGAAAATTTCGAATGGTTACAAATCGGTTGTAGTGCCACCCACTAGGATTTGATTAAATCATTGACCGTGGCCACTTAGTGAAATACCCTCTGGAGTTATTGTGTACCGTAAGCACAGATAGGGCGAACAATGGGACGCATCCAGGCCCCGACAAGGAGAGAAACTCCCAAACATCATTAGTAAAATGAGAGGCCTCTCTTGATATAGTGGCGCGGTGGGCGGCTTGACGCCTGGGCTGCTCCGCTATTCTTCCGGCTGTCTCATCTCGCCAATTGATTGAACTCCTGGCTGCTTACATATCCTGTGTCTTGCCTTTGCATACAACACGTTATTGCGTTTTAAAGCCAGCGTACAAAAACAATAATAATAAATGTTGATGGCAGCTTTTGATATAAGCATAAAAAATGAAAAATAAAATATTGTTTTCTTATTCCGAAGGTTAGGGAAAACAAAATGGGAAATCCTGAATAAAAGCAAAGGAAAACATTACACTTATATTGAAAAATAATCATAGAAAATTGAAAATGTCTTTCTAAAATTATGGTTTAAATTTTTATGCGCATACAATAGAAGGAAAAAAGACAATAACGCAGCCCATACAATGATGTGATACAATTTAAATTAACGATCTTCTGTTTTTCTTAAAAAATATTTATACAATAAAAACGTTCACAAAAAAAACGGTGAAGCGATGACTTGAATTTTCTATCAGTAATCCAATGCGTTCCGGAAATATATTCCCTTACCTCTCCAACAGTGCCTCATATTGAACTAAAATGTCACTAACCACGGTTGATACAGGAGCAAGGCAAGAATATAATCGTGAACGAAGCTTTGCTGATCGAGGAGTGGAGAGAAGGCAAGAGGTGAGCGTACGAAACCAGAAACTCCATGAGTCAAAAAGTTTGCAGCATCGGCATCCTATGAGAAAGAATTTAACATCAGCTTCCTTAACGGGAGAGGACTGGTAGCCTCTGGTAGGCTTACCAGTGGGGGTCCGAGTTTTAATTCTTTAGCGTAACAATCGTAGAATAACGGTAGTTGTACAACAAACAAAGAGGTGGAGACAATAAGTTGTCAAAACAAGAGTTGTCCACTGATAATAATAAGCAATAAACAAAAATAATAAAAAGCATATACGTTTAACTTTGCCTTTAATTCATAAACCTAAGCTCAGAACATAAAATAAATTATTAACCTTCAAAAGAAACGAAAGATTTCTGGTTTTCAAAGTAGCTAACAAAAATAAATTAAACCATCCATGAATTTAAAAAAAAAAAAATCTATCTGGCTGCAACACGTATGTCTGCCCGCACTTGTTTATCATACTCGCCTTAGCCCATTGTCATTTTCTAAGGATAAGGAGAGTGGGCAGCTTGACGGAGGCTGGTTGGCAACTGTCCGATTGATAGATTAGATTCATTGGGTTTATTCAAGGTCATAAATTCCGTTTGTATGTTTAAAATCATTTGTAGAGCCCATCGATGTGAGCCTGGTATAGTACAAGAAAGCAGAGGACAGTGCTGATTAACAAAATGTAATTTGTAGTGTGTTTCATCCAACTATGATTACAAAATGTCATAAACATTCGTCAAAATCGTTTGTAAAAGTATCTACTTATCATGAGTTGGCATATAAATAGACTATAAATTCATCAAAAGTGACTTTATAATGATTTATTTAAATAATCACATTTAAATCAACATTTCGCCTGGATTCTTATTTCCCAATAGTACAGATTGTGTTATTTATTTCTACAAATATATGGTTTTCTTTCTCAATTTGAAATAATTATCTATGCAGGTGATTTTCAATGTCAAAATAGTTTTTTCATGGATTGTAAGGATTTTGTTTGTTATACATATACATATATAAACCCCTCAATATAATCCTTACTGATTTTATATATTGGATTATATTGGTGAGATTTCGGAAAGGACGAAATATTAGGAACCTGATGAAGCAATTCCTGATGAAGGGAGTGAAGAAAGGACAAACACGGGGAAAACAAATGGTGGATACTAATGAAATCTGTACTACGTCAGCTTAGGCCAGCTCCTTTAGTTTAAATCAACAGGGAGTAGGGTCCTAGCTAGGGGCCAATCTTAGAACAGCCTCACAGAGAGAGCTTCTGCTTTTACCCTTGTCATCTGTCTATTCTGTTATTGTTATTTTATTTCTACACGAGTAACAACTATCAAGATGTTTGTCATTGGAAGACACTTGGATCACACAGGCCTATGAGTCTTTGGAATCACGTATGGAACAATGTGCCTTGAAAATGAGAGCTTTGAAGTTGACATTACGCTATAAATTAATCCGTGGTCTCGATCACAACTGTGATATAACTGTGCATGAACTATTATATTACGGTTTTATTGTTTCAAAATCAACGATTAGAGATAGACTGACGTCTTCATGAATCATCCCATTACTAGAGTACGCAGGAGCTGGACAAGCCATGGGCATTCCATGGAAAACTTCACGAGCTCAGAAGAGCAGATAACCCTTGCTGTATACTCCCTATGGAAACAAAAACTCTGCGTAACATGTTTTGCTCGCAAGGAATTAAGTGCCATCAGGAATGTGGAGCATTTTGGAATCTGACATACCTGTGTTGTGCCAACTTCTTCTCACCAGGAATAAATAGAAGTTACCTCCTTTTCGGACCAGAAAACACATATCATTAAATAATTAACTAGAAATTCGAAATAATTTCCTTTGCTGATGTGTAACAAAAGATATTACAGTTTAGACTTTAGTGTATTACAATCACAAAGTCATTAAAAACCTTGATTGCGGTATAAATCGCATTGATGTTTTATACCTTGGCTTAAATAACCCCCACTCTAGCTAGAAAAACTATTTTGTTTTATTTTTCCAAACGAACACAGTTAACCTTAAAACAAAGTACTCTACTCAAGTTACCTATCAAAAATATAATATAAATAATGATACTGTTAATTGAGATGGACCGTTAATTTAGGTGGAATTTTATCTCCGTTTACCTTAAAGCTCACGTTAGACGCAATCCATCACCCGGAAATATTAATAGGAGCTATGTGAGAGTTCCATAGGTGGCACGTTTTTCTGAACGAATCACGTAACTGAGAGGTTTTAAAACGGTACTGACCGGAGTATTAATATATCAACGTCAGTCCCGGATAGTTTGATTAATTTACTCAACTACCCCGTTCCTTACCTGTCAGTCACTGTGATAGATCCGCTAGCTTCTTCACGCTGTCAGCGAGTTGGAAAGATTTGAGCTCAATCAAGACTCAGTTACCCTAATAGAGAAACTTTACTTTGGAAATCTGACGTTGGCTGAAAATACACCGTGGTAGAACAATGATATTTACCAAAAATGATTATTTTATTTCTTATTTATTGTTTTATTACATTTCAATTCCCTTGTTGCCTTAAGTAAAGAGTACGTTAGAGTTCATTTAGTAGCGTAAATACGGCTAATTCCCGAGAAAATACGCCGGCCAGAGAAAGAAAAATAAAGCGTAGTCCTGCTACCTACTACCTCGCTAATCTTAATGTAAACACTTGGCGTGGTAGAAGTAGATGTATTGTTACTCATTTACGGTGCTGACTGTTTTAGGGGCGCACTATTAGATAATGGAAGACAGTAAAAAAGAAAAAAAAAAAAAGGGCTTTGAGATTAGATTTCTATGAAAAATGAATGGGTTTGTAAAGAAATATTGTTAACAAATTAAGAAGGCACATTTTGTAGCGGAACCTGTTAAAAGTATCAAAACGTTTTGGTCATGTAAACAATATTTTTAGGATTTAGAAATAACTTATCGATTTTGGTTTTGTACGTTTGTAAATAAAAATAATCTGTGCATCCTAAAATTAAAAATTATTAGGCCCTTACCAATTAGGAATAGCTTTAGATTCCCTGAAATTTCTTTTCCCAATGCTTAAAACAACAATTAGCTTGATGTTTGTCCTTGAACATTCAAGCAAGTATATTGGTCTTGGTTGGGCTAGGCTATTTGAGCATGCAATTATCACAGCTTCATGCTTCAGCCGCACTGTTAATCTTAATTGGAATTGATAAATTGATTTTAGATTGTTTTCCCCGGGTAAGTTCCACTCACATTTGTTTATATAGAAGTGAATTTATTTCTATGTTTAAAAAATTGCGGTTTCATTAATTCATAACAGTCAAAACAGAGAATTAAAATTCGTAGTTACAAAATTTTCTCCCTCCTCCTATGAATTTGTGACTCCAAGGTTTAATTAGAACGGTGATAAAAATGTGCTTAGGTTAGACTTACGGTACATGAACGCTAAAACATTGACACAGAAATCGCAATCACGAAATTAGAAACTGGTGAATCGTGGACGGTACGGTACATTTGGGAAAATGCCACGTCAGTAAGTCACCGGTAGACTAATAACAGGCTTGGGCGATATATATCAAAGATACATAATTTCATTGGGGTGTCACATCTTACCGTTACGATATAATTTAACGATACCAAACATCTCCGACTAATAAAGGTATTGGAGGCGTAGCTGATGAATTATTCAACGCCAGTGAAACCCCTTTAAGCTAATCACAGCTGGGAGGGGAAAACACCTCAAAGGAAAATAGCTCTGCTTGCAACTCTCATGTAAAAACTTTATGCTAATGATATTTTAATTTGTTTAATGTTGACAAATCGAAGCAAAGGCCTGCAATAAATCTTCATTCAAATAGATCGATCGCTCATTAGATATCCGAATTCTTTATAAATCACCTATCAGCCAAGAAAATCATGGATTGAGTACAACATTATTTAATTCCGTAAAGAAAATTTATTAGAGAATAATAATAGCCAGTAGGTTCAATAAGAACGATTAAATAATTTAGAGACCGGTATCATAAAAATGTGCTTATAAAGTTTAAATAACAACTAATGGCTACAATTGGGTAATGATATAAAAAGAATTATAATATATATTGTAGTTTATAACTTACTATAAATGTTAATCTTTTATATTTTATTATACCTGTAGAGAACACTTGGATATTAAATAATAAGCCGGGGGAGGTCTCGTCGACCTAGCCACTGCCCGCCGGGGAGTTCCAGAAAGTTGGCCTACTTCCAACGCTTGACTGGTTGTACACCACATACTCAGTGTGTGTATCGCTATCCACGCAACTCTCGCAGAGCTAGCACCTGGGAACTCGCAGTAGTCAAGGGAGACCCACTTAGCCATCAGCGTGTTCTTGGCCGAGGGCACATACTTCCTTAGTGTTCTCCCTTTTGTGGTATTGTTCCACCTGGCATTCCAAGCCACGTTGGTCCAATCGATAAGATCGTCCTTCCACTTCCTAGATTCTTCAGTTTAGGACCAGGACGAGCTTAATATATCTAACTCAAGAAATAAAGAAACCGGGGTAGATTTAAAACACCTATAAGGTATTGTTAAAAATATCTCCATCTTTAGACATATGTAGTTGGAAGCTGGTTAGCTGCAGTTGGAATAATACCCCACTTCTTAATCAATAATATACATTGACTGCCCACAGTTCTCTTGGTACTTCAGACTGAGCGCTTTCGCGGGCATTTTCAATGCAATTTTGAGCAGGTTAACGTTCAATCAGATAACAGAGTCAAGCTGGTTATGATTCCTGACTTTTTTGTTGATTTTTTCTAAGAGGGTGAGTCTGGTCAAGGTTCGCTCTGCCTTGTTAGGAAAAATAAATAGCTACTTTAATTAATACGTAGCAAATTTGATCTGAAGGAAGGTTAAGAAGTAACAGCCAAGCTCCTTAATGAAAAGTAAGACTCCTAATAACATCTGCCTAATACTCTAGCATCCAGAAAATAATATCCTTTATACAACAATAAAAAAAAAAAGATTATTGTAAATAATTAGCTATATTAAGATCATATGATCTAAATCATCGGATAATAACAAAAAAAGAAAAAATTTGTTTTTTTTTTAAATATTGACGTTATCTGGACGATAACAAAATTTTTTTTTATGTGACGCAAGAAGCCATTTTCTCAGGTGACACACCGAACCAAGGAAGAGGTGTATACTTGCATTCGAAGAGAGCAGAGGTGATATCAGGAGCATCGAGTATCAGTGACTTCATGTGCTCCAAGCACTTGAACATATAGTGCCTGCCATTCAATAATGGGCTTTCCCTGTGATAGGAGATACCATAACTCTCCATGAACCGTGTAACAGCCTTGGTTTCGAAGGGCCAATGATTAGGGGTATGGATCACCTGCGGTACCGATTTTTCACAGAAGAAATCTCTGAAAACTCTGATTAATCCCCGTGTACAACCAGAGCTTGAGCAAGAACTCTGGTGCTTTATGTCTGGATAACACGTCTCAGCGTCTATAAACAGCACGAAATTCATCTGTTTAAATGTGATTAAATCCACTAAAACCTTCTTCCATGAAACGAAATGACAGATTTTCACATTCCTATTACAAAAATCTATGATCTTATCACTGATATTACTGCGTCTAACAATCGATCCACTACAACTAGTTTCCATTGACGTGAAGTTTATCTGACGTTTCTTATCTATTTCTCTTCTTTGATCATCTGAAATCAGTTTACCGACTTTATTTTGTAGTGTCGGTATCCTTATGTTATTGTAAGATCTTTTTAATAATTCCTTATATTTTTTAATTTCTTTGCCAATTTCCTTTTTTTTTTTCAAATATGGACTGTCATAATGTAAGAGCACATTGCACTTTTGAAGAAATCTGATAAACCTAGAGGAAGCAAACGTATTTTGTTTCGTAGTATGTACTATAATCGATTTACCGTGTTTCTGCCAAGTTTGGCATAGAGAAACGATTAGTAATTTTACTTTTGAATCGCTTTTGTTTCTAATATGTAATGCAAATTCCGGAAACTTCGTCCTACAGTCAATAAACATAAAATAACATATGTTAGAGAAAGTCAAAATGTCTACGGCTATTACTTTCCAACTAAGTTCTTTTTGGGAAGTACGCCGACTATCATACTTCAACTGTAATATTTCTGTTGGTTTGGTCGATTTAATTAATGGATTGTCAAAAGTGGTAGTGAGCCTACAAACCATTGCATGAGCTGATGAGTGTCCTGAATACTTAAAGTTTTCAGTAATGCACTGATTGCCCAATATCAAATTATCTCTTAACGATCTGTAGTTAAACAATCCTTCATTTTGTAACATGTATAAATATTTTCTGAACCGTGCAGAAAGTCTAAAACCAGTTTTATCATGTGCACAGAGTTCAATGCTAATCACATTTCTTGGTAATGGATACGTCTGTCCCACCTTCGGGATCAAGGTATTGGATTTAGAAATATTTAAGTCTTCAGCGAGCAATTCTTGGACAGA
The DNA here is from genome assembly GCA_930367205.1 of Acanthosoma haemorrhoidale. Taxonomy (NCBI): domain Eukaryota; kingdom Metazoa; phylum Arthropoda; class Insecta; order Hemiptera; family Acanthosomatidae; genus Acanthosoma; species Acanthosoma haemorrhoidale. The sequence goes on from OV884011.1 coordinate 144,398,374, forward strand.
ACAGGTGGCAACTTGTACACAACTAAGCTTTTCTGACAAGCAAAGTTCATCTTCTTTGCGAGGGCTGCTGCCGATTTTAGTTTCACTGATGCTAATCATGCCAGTATATACTTCCATCATTAGACCCTTTTCTGCACATTTGCCAGCATCACGTAAACAAGGTCCAACTCTGCTGTAATTTTCAAAAAGAGATTTACTGTTACATTCACTATTCGAAGTTGACAGAGAGCAGTTCAAATCGTCCCCAGATATATTGCTTGCCTGCACGTACTTGCTTTCCTTTACAAGTAAACTTTTTGCTATATTTTCCTTCAAAGTTGTCAACTCTTCGTGCCAAAACCTGGAATTATGGATCAATATTTTTACGGTTGCTGAAATATGAGCCAGTTTTTTGCATTTCACTACTTCTGATTCATTGTGTTGGACTATGCCATGATCGTTTATAAATTTGGTAAATTTATCTGACTTAAAGGGAAACTTGTCTGAAGTGATTATTTCTACAGGAACCCGGTACTCCCTAAATAAGTCTCGAAACGCTACCTTCATTCGCTTCCACAAAGACCTTGAACCGAGTTCAAACACTTCTGGGAAATAGGTTTGCCGATCAACGAACATGATATAAGTCATGGAACCCTTACTGGTCAAATCAACGAATACAGAGCACCATGCGCCATTGTTAGTAACCGCCAATTCAGTAGATATATGATACACGGTCACTTCTCCGCCTTTCTTCGGTACACTTATATCACTTTCTTCATCACACTGAGTTTTCCTAGTGATAAAATATTTTTTCAAACAATTTAATTCTGAATACCTTCGTTTTAGCGAAGAGCGTCTTTTTCCATTATTTTTCTGGTGTGTTTGCCGTCTGGAATCCTTTCTCTTGCATCGATTCATTAGCATATCGATGCTGTTCCAACACTGTCTAATAAGTTCCGAAAAGATATCCATTTAATATTATGATTTCTTCAGCTCAATTCATATAATAATGCAAAATTGTATATGATACAGACAATTTTAATTTTAGCAAAACTAATAAACCTAAATGTAAAATATTATAATTTCCATTCCCAACATATGGTATGTATTAAGCAAACGTTTAATTTATCAATTAATTGTTTTCATGTTCTATATAATTAGCGACAAATATACACCAGGAATAGCACTACCCAGAACACTAAAGATTAACGTTCTAACTAACTGTAGCACGAGATATATAATTATTGAGATTTATTTGGGCATACGAAGCATAGGATGATGAAACAGCCACAATATAACCAAGACTGTTTATTTCCGTGAAACCAGAAGAACTTTTTCGTAAGCACTCCAAACGCTGCGCTAATTTATATAATGAACAGATATTGCTAGACACCATGGTTTTTACATTTCCATAAATAGTGCAATGCAGCCCTTGTTTTTACCAGCCATGTGGCAGGAGCCCCATTAGAGCAAACGCTGTCTATTTTTTTCCTTCAAAAAAGATGTTTAGCTCTTTAAGCTCCTTCTCCTGTAATCGTTGTTGTAGGTCTAGAAGTTCAGATTCAACTTGTTAGATTCTCTGTTGGTCAAAGATTTTCGTTGACCTTACGAACGAAAACACACAGCTAAGTAGATAATTTGTTGTCGCAACTTTAGTCCAAAACAACAGAAAAATATTTTGAATTCAAAAGCTTAAAAATTACCTGTGAGACATCTTCTGCCATCTCGTCTATCCGTCGCCTTACTGTATATTGAGAGAGGGCTTTTTCATCCACTAGTAGATAGTATAGTAGAAATATTGGATCGTTTGATTTGTCGTCTGATTTGCAAAGATTTTTAAGCTATGCTTGATAACTTGCTCTCCATCTCCGCTTGGTTTCATTTGTTTTGCCAATAGCAAAGAGATTTCATAGGAAGCCACCACCGTTCAAGAAAGCTCATTCCTTTTTTTTAATATTAATTTCTGCACACTTATCGATTATTTTCTTTATTTTTTTCAAGAAACCCCACATATGAACCATACACTGAGCCTGTCGGATACTTGGAATCAAAATCAGAGTGACTCTTCATGAAGTCGTGCTATTGTTTAGGCACTGAAGCATTTCAATTACAGACCAAACGCACTAGTTTACAACGCATGAATTCGCAAACAGAAACATTCTTATCAATCGCTGTTGTTCAAAACTTTCGTTTCAATTTCTTTTTCGTATTCCTCCTTGCACACTTCACTTTTTAAAGGAGAACAGCTGAATAATTTGGTCAAAAAAGGGCGAACAGGGCAGCTGAAATTATAAGTAAAAATTTTGGATATACACGTGCCAGTTGATCTTCACAAAATATCAGAGAACGCGCTTCCTTTGTCTTTTGCCGCCTGCATATGTGCAGATGACAGCCGGTAGGCTGTAACCATTATTAAATAATAGCTGTTAAACAATAATAAACAATAACTGTTATTGGTTGAGTTTTTGGCAGATTCGCTTGGGTCCTGGTCTGGAACTGGCCACCTGACCGTAGCCGTTTCCCTGGAAACCTTTAATAGCTTCAGTCGAAAATTACCTGGACTGGTGCGGTTCTCTAGGAGGCAGTAAAGGGACGTTTCAAGTTATAACAGGAACGACTTCCAGCTCCTTTAGTTTCATTCCAACCGACTGCAAGAGCCTATCCACAAATCGGTACTATAGCAGGGGTTCGGTTTGTTTTGTATTCAACAATCATTTCCGTTTTATCTCTGTATAATTAATATTGTTGCCCAATTTGTATAATATTTTCAGAATATAGATCTTAGATATAGTATTTATGTGTCTACATTATATCTATTTTTTTACTGTATTATGTAGGAACTGGTACATTGTTCAAGATAAATTATATACTGTTGTAAAAAAAAATATATATACATTTTTTTTGACTTTTTGGTCTCGTATGTCGTAGAACTAAACAGACGCTTTGGACAACTGTACAGACTACTTCAAAGGACACCCCATCTCTCAATAGAAAATAAACTACTAATCTACAAAGTTATACTTAAACCAATCTGGACATACGGAATAGAGCTATGGGGGACAGCAAAAAAGTCGAACATCAAGCGTATCCAATCCTTTCAATATAAAGTCCTGAGAACAATAGTAAATGCCCCTTATTATGTCAGCAACAAAACCCTTCATAACGATCTTAATATACCCTACATTCTAGAACTCATCCCTTCCAAGTTTATGAAATTCCACAGCAGCCTTTCCAACCACCCTAATCCTGTAGCACAGTCATTGCACTGCGCCACTCATCCCTATAATCCTCCTCGGAGACTGAAACGGCAGTGGCCTCGTGACCTGCTACAAGCGCGTGACAGTGGGAGTCCTGGCAACGGCCAGTTTCTCCAATCATGTCCTGAGCGTATGTGGTCTTGGTCTCGCGCTCTTGGTCAGCCTCCACTGGCTAGCATCCGGTGACGCGGCTGACGGAGGAGCGTGGGGGACTTCCCAAGACTCCGCTTTCTCTTTGCATGTGGATTTGGGAGGTCTCTGGGCTGTCTGTAAATATTGTGTGAATGAGCGAGTGAATGATGAACTGTAAATATGGTATGAATGAGAGCATTTATCTTATTACTTATTGCCTTATAAAAGGCAGATTGTAATTATAGCACAATAAAGGAGTATATCACATTTTTTTGAAAGAAAATAATACAGGCTCTCCTATTGTTATAAAATAAATAATACTTCGATATATTTATACTCGAGCCCAAACAGCTAATAAGATCTAGAGGTTTGACAGCAAAAAATCACGTTGTTCAATATAAGTCCATAAAAATATCATAATTATATTATCTGCAATTAATAATAATCGATTAATAATTGATCAAGTTTGTGTTTTCGTTAAATACTTTAAAATATCAAACTAATTCTACATATAATTTTTTTGAGAAATACTAGGTAAAGATTTTAAAAAAAGTGTTTTAAACTATAAAAATAATGGTAAGGCAACTGATCCAACGGTCCATTCATTTTTTTTGACTATAAACATTGATTTGTCTGGGAACTCTTCTTTTACTTCTACGCCACCAAGAGCTTCAAAGAGATGAAAGTTAATTATTTTCCAGCATGGAATTCCTTGTCATGCAAATTACCATCCTGTCATACCTCAGTTCCATGAATGAATTTAAATAGTAGCTACGCCATTAAGTATAGTCATTATGTCATGCGAGGAGATCATTAATGAACCACAGTCTATCCTGACAGTTCAATTAGACTGGAGCCTCTCGCCAACTGGAGCGTTGACTTTTTTCAGTACAGCTCATTGTTGGACCCGAAGGCCTTTTTTACCTTCAGGCGTTTTTCAGGGCATCATTATTCTAGGCATTTATTTGTACGATAAGATGTTTTTTTCCTTATGAAAGGAAGCGGGGTCCCACAAACTGAACAAATATAATGTTCATATTTGCTCTTTTGTGCAATGTCAAACCCGTACATTTACAATATCTCTGAACATTTATTGTCTAACTTTGAGGTAAGCCGTTCTTAAGATATAGTTAGCATATTAATTTAAACAGAGGCCTGGATTCGATGGATTCCTCTCTTTTTCCTACGATAGACGGGTCTGGTGGTCGGGGTCCCCTCAGCCTTAAGAAGAAAAATTAGTATTTACTTGAATTAAGGATCGCAAGTTGCAATATTGTGGATTTATTTCTCTCCTGGATGGAAGAGAATTTTCATCGTAGTGGGCCCCATGATTAGGTTCAGGAGGGCAGTAACCAAACAAAGAGGATTACCGCAAAAATTCTAGAAAATAGCGCCTATTGCAGAATAATATAATGACGGGGTAGTATTTATTATGTAGCTACATATAAAAGAAATCATGAATACTCAAATTAGCTTTCCCGCCCGAATGAAAAACCGGAATATCAGCGATCGTGTTGAAGTACAATTTCCTTGGACTCTGTTAGTACGAACTCATCGCCCCACCATTTGTTTCCTTATTCAACATGAAAATGGATTTCATTTACGCCGCGCCCTAACCCCGGACCTACGCCCTATTTCCCTTAGAAGGGCTGTTTTATACACCTTTCCCGTACATGCAACATCATTTAGGATTCCCTTTCTGGTTGCATGCATATCCATCCCATATACATACCCAAAAAAACGTACTATTGTGTAATCGATTGTTTCCTCCCCAGCGAGTAAGTGTTTTATTTAATCGTGGCTCGTTGATATTTTAGGACTTCGATTATCACCATCAAATACTTCGATTTTTATTTATTTATATTGGATAAATATTACCCTAATGGTGTCGATTCACCCTTGGATATACTTTTTAATTACAACTATAGCGTAAAATTACTAACTCATTCATATACCTCATTTTAATATTTAAAATTAATATGAAATGTTATAAACCTTATTGTACGCCTTTGACATGGCTAAATAATGCAGTCACTATAAAATAAATAGAACTGTTCTACATATGTTTATGAAAGTCGCAATTAGCAAAGTTTAGAAGAAACTTTGAAAGTATGTTTTTCAATACACAATGATACCATCACAATATGATGGTTTCTTATAAATAAAAATGGGATTGTTTTATGCGGTATGAACAGCCCTTTCCTAAGGAGTAATGCTTGTTATTTGGGAACAGAAGTAGGTATCATAGTTTAGGAGTTCATTGTTATTTAAAGGAAAGGTCCTCCGTCGAATTGATAGCAAGTAGGTGGATAAGGGTGGCAGTGATACACACTCTTAAATCAGCTAAATGTAAATATCTTAAAGCTGTACTGGCTAAAATGAGTGGGGCATGTGGGGTGAGGATGAAAGGAGAGATTCTGAAAAAAGTACTCACGGGAACCCTGCATGAAACAAGACCGGTACAAAGGCTCAGTGAGGAGGGAAGGATACTCATTATGGCAAAAGGTTTTCTTGACGTTGGAAAGGTCACTGTAGGATGACAACAGAACCTAAGTCGACGATAATAATAATTATTTTTGATAGGGATACTGGGTTTTATGATTGAGGAATAATACTGCATCATTATATACGTTTGATCCGTTTATTACTTTTAATAAAAGAAAGCATTTTACAACTGCACAATGAGATAGACTCTGTCCCTCTGTAATAGTTTCAAGTACTTTCTAACAACCGAAATTCTTTAAACTTGGCATTGCAAATTTTAGGGTAAAAAACAATTCAAGCTCTTATTTCAGCCAGGTCATGACCTGTGATCCTAAAAACTATTTTTTTTCTCACTTTTATACATTATGCAATTTTGGTTTCAATCGACTTTAAGATGTCATGTCCAGTCTGTACTTTACTATTTCACTAAAATAATATTTACTGACAAATTTTGAGCATTACATTGTGTCTGTTTACTATGACTTTGTGACCTGAGATCAATTCAAGACCCGTTACCATGCCCAAAACCTGGTCACCAATGCGAGGGTTCCATCCCTGGGAATCGAGAGCTGCTTCTTTTCAATACTCGAGACTAAATAATCATCCATCTGGGACAGTTGCATGTTGCAATTATCAACTGTCATTAAGACGGCTGCTTTGAAGCCGCCCGCAGTAGCGGCGACATCGCGTGGGCTCGCGCCAAGGCGTTATTAATGGCCCTGTGATTGAAACGGCCCTTTTGTGGGAGGTCCTGAAGGAGTATCAATCATATCCCGTTCTTCGTATGCATGGGGCTCTTCAGCCACGGCGGCAAGAAGAAAAAAATAATTATTGCCAAGGACCAGGGAGGGTGAAACAGACGTGCCTAAAATCCGATCAAAGGAAAGAGCTCTTTATTTTTTTGAATGTTGACAATGGGGCCGTCACGCGACGGACAGCCGTCAAAGCCGTCGATTAATTCTATTCCGGAGTGGCCCGCTCTCCCGTCTGATGTCGCCCGCAGCTGAAATATACTTGGGACCGCTTATCCGCCCAACCTGTCGCTTCCCTAGTTATGGATCACAGCATCGCTTTAATCATTTGTTATACATTTATTCTCTTCAATAAAAAATACTGAGCGTCCTGTGAATGCTCCAGTTTAAAAGATTTAAAAAAAAATTAATCTTCATCAGTAAAGTCCGCTTTACATTAAGATCCAAGTACGCTAAGGTCATAGACATAAGTCATTTGATTTTAGTTTCCCACCCGTTCACGACTAATGCCGTTCTATAAAATAACTATAATTAACATCGTACTGATTTTAGATTAAGAGGATAAAGTTAGATCAATATCAGGAAAACGACAGTTCTAAATAATTAGTATAGAATAATAAAATTGTTCCACTTTGATTGCTATCTTAGTTCATCGTAGTTTTGTGGGATGAATCCCAATATTTTTTTGGGTAAAATTATACAATTCACTGAAACCCTGAACAAGTTCTATGGGACTTTGTCGTAAATGTTTATTGTACTTGACGGCTGAACGTTCACACTAGCAGTTAGGTCAATTCAAGTCAGGAACGCTCTGGTCTTTGGCCATTGTTGTTTGGTTGTGGCTCGATTATCAGGTCGACCTGCCTTGACCTAACTTGATCGAACTGTAGAATGAGAATGCTATTATTACGTGTACAGGGGTTTTGAGCATTGCCTTGACTTTTCTTGATCTGAACTGACTTGACTGCTAATGGAAATTGGTCTTATCAAAGCTCACTTTTCATCCTTTATGTTAAGTGACCGTATTTTGGCTGGGGCAAAATTTCATTCCACCGTCGCACTACTGCGTTCTTTGCTTTTTCCAATAGGCTGGTTTAGAAATTTAGAAATTCCTGAACGTCTGTAGCTTTTGCGTTCTATCTTGCTTCGTATCCGGTGAAGAGGCTGATGGAGGAGCGTGAGGGACTTCCTAAGGCACCGCTTCCTCATGATAAAAACAAAAATAATTGCTGAAGTTAAAAGCTATATGTCTTGATTTACCTTCAATTATTTCTACTAACATTAGAATACTAAAGCAGTCTCTCTAACTCGCGTCACATTTGGTATATATTTATATTGTGTGATTGGTCAGCAAGGCCATTTCTGTTTAATATTAACCTTTGCTATTTAGAATAATGTATTAATACAAGGTAATAAACGGGGTTTTATTATCACAATAGTGGGATAAAACAAGTAATTAATTATTTATGAAACGCTAATATTTTATAATGTTTCCATTACTTTTTAGTGTCATGATGCTTTAAACGGAACTTCCACAAAAAAATATCGATTCTCTGTGTGAAACATTAACGTAGTTTGATAATATGATCTCCCATAATACAATATGTATTATGCATACATATATTCATACATATATAAATGTATTGATCAAAACTTCAATATCTTTATTTGACAACCTACTCAGTATGCATGATGTTGTTTTTATTACTAAGTATTGTTTTTCATAATATTTCTCAATATAATTCTTTATGTTTATATATAATTCTTATGAGGGATTAAAGGGTTATTATCTGAGCTCATTTTTCGGTGGAGCACGGCTAATTTGGACTACTCTTTAGTTAATGAGTTAAACACGAGTTTAAATTTATGGATGGGCCATAAATAAAATTTGTTGGCATCCTAAAGGATAGAATAGCTTTCTACATGCTCATCTTTCTTGCCTTTAGTTTACATGGGCATAAAGCAAAACGAATTTTCACATTCATCCCATTCAATTTATGATGAAGGATAGTAACGTAATTGATGCATCAAATGTAAATCGCACAGTAATTATCAAAACAATCATGAATCTACGCCAAAAACGGGAGGAGTAATGATTGCAACAACTATGTTTAAATGATTATAGAAGATCTTTAATAGAAAATTACAATTGCGATGTACAATTCCATTCATACCGACATCCATACAATATAAACAGAAATATTATTTTTTAATATCAAGTAAATAACATCATGTTTTTGGAGTTGAAAATATTTTTTACGCCAGTGAGTCACCGAATGAATTCTTTAAGTTTATAAATATGCAGGAGCCAGACACTTTTCTAGAACATACAGATAGTAATTTCCGATTGTGCAATAAAACAACGAAACTTTTCGTTTTCGATCGAAAGAAACGGCCATTTGGTGGTATTGTGAGCTGAGAAGCAGAGATGATAACAAACTGACATCATTAACCAGTAAATATTTCAGCAACATCCTACAACGCCAGGAGAAAGACTAGGCTCAGTCAGCCACATCTGAGCTGTAACGGTTCTTGGTGGCATAAAGCCCCAAGGAAAATTTATGTCACAGGCTCTTGTCGACTCCAGGATCTCACAATCGGTAAACAGCGTTTATAGCTTTCGATAAAACCCACACGAGTGATGAATAATAATTTAACGCCTATAAATAAATTCTACAATTTTATTAGTATCGTCTTCAAATAATTGTGTATTGAATGCTAAAATTAATGAAGAAATTTACTGTTAACGATATTCCAATGGTATTACTCCCCTATCAATGAAGTACGTACGAATAAAAATTGTATGCAATGAATGAGAAAATTCGTTTTGTTTTTGCCCGTTTAACTCCCTCTAAAGACAGGAAAGATGGGCATATAGCAAGCTATCCTATCCTATAGGATGCCAACAACTATTACTTGTAGCCCGTCCAGTAATTTAAACTCATGAATCATGAAGCAGCATTAACTACCCAAATTAACCTTGTGGTTCCTTTGAAAATCGAGCTATGATAATTCCTCATAAGAATAATATATTAACATAAACAATTATATCGAGAAACGTACTTAATTATTCTTAGAAAAAAAGTTGAATGGAAATGTAGTGCTCCTCGCGGATTCAATTTGCAGTATTCAGCAAAACTGAAAAGTAATTTTCTCGCTATAAATTTTTAAATGGCATAGCTGTGAACTATGTCGATTCTGTGAAAATTATTCTCAACTGAGGTCCGTGTCTATATAGATAAAGGATGAGGAAATTTTTTATAGAAATTGAAAATGCCACTATTCAAACACTCAAACATAGGACTTTGTGACAATGTCTTAACTACAAAAATAATTTTTCCCTTCGTTTAAATAAACATTTTTGTTGACATTTGAAACAATTGACATTTGACAAACACCGTAGTTAATAAAATAAAAAATAGTTTTTGCCAAATGAGACTTCATTTTTGAGGATGTAAAGCAAAGACGGGTTAATATCATTATTAAATTATTGTATTTCTAACCACTCATCCCTATAATCCTCCTCGGAGACTGAAACGGAAGTGGCCTCGTGACCTACTATAAATGCGCACAGTGGGAGTCCTGGCAAAGGCCAGTTTCTCCAATCATGTCCTGAGCGTATGTGGCTCTCGCGCTATTCGTCAGCCTCCGCTGGCTCGTATCCGGTGACGTGCCTGGTGGGGAGCGTGGGGGACTTCCTGAGACTCCGCTTCCTCTTTCGCTTGCGAGGGAGGCAACAACCGTGTGGACTTGGGGGGCCCCTGGGCTGTTTGTAAATATTGTATGAATGTGCGAACGAATGATGAATTGTTAATATGGTATGAATGAAAACACTTATCTCAATTATTTATTGCCTATTAAGTAAAGGCAGATTGTAATTTCATCATAAAAAAGTTGTTATTGAATGTAAATGTATTTCTAAGCTTTCCGCGACTGTACGAAACAACCCGAGTGTAAATAATAAACGAATAAAATAAAAATGAAGAAGAACACAAACGATGCTTGAAAAAAAGCATTGTAGCCTTCATATGTCAATCACTCATTTTGAATTTTTTCCATGTTTTTTTCTTAACATACCATCGAGATGCGTGATTGTTGAACTCAAAGTGGCCATAAAATTTATCAGCGATCTCTTCTTTTTTTGACTGGAAAACTCTGTACCTTATCAAGCTAACAAAAAAACTTACCAGGACATGAATGGAACACAGAAATTTGTACACTTTGTTACACCAAATATGAACTAAATCATACCGGTTTATTTTTCTCGATGGTTTCATTATTTTTTTCAAAATCATAAACCCTTCAGTTTTTAGCTGACTGTCTGCCTTTATTTTTCTTCCCATTGTTCAAAGTAGAGACATCAAATTTATGGAGGTTTTATTTGAAAAGGCACGACAAATACAGCGATCTCTACATATCATGTGAGACTGAGTATCATTAATTATAAAAAAAAATAGTTTTTTAGTAAGGCATCAAACTAAATATGTCATCTTGATTTATAATATGTAATTTGTGGTTTGTTTCTAAATTAATTAATTTATTTAGTCATTAACGCCATGTTCACAAATTGTCTCATGCAGTGATTCTTTTAGTCATAATATTTGCATGGTACAAAGTATGATTTAATGACCCAACGATGCTAAAATAAAACCAGACCGATAAAAAATAATTTATAATCATTATTAAATTAATTAGTGATTACAAGTAAACATCTTTCCATCATATTGAGCAAGGTATCAAATTAAAGATTTTGACATCCGATTAATCATAAGTATTATGTATTGGTAATTTTATACTCGCCTATTATTAAAATATTTGTATACAATAGTGATTATTCATTAACCAACTTTTTTAATCTAATTAAGGTGTCCGGAGTAAAAAAAGAACAGCATGGATTTAGTACCCGGCAGTTACAAATAATTGAGAACAGGTGTCGTTGGGTGGCAAACTAAGCCAGCAATAAGTTAAATGCTAATTAATGGATATCTGCCAAATTTAAACCTAGTCTTTGTTAAGCATTATTCCCCCGAAATTGAAGGGTGCAAGTTAATTACTTGCTAAACTATTGGAGAATAAAGGAAATTATCCAGTCTGAGAGTTGCCTAAAATATCTCGATAGCAGGTGAGAAGAAGACAGGAGAATAAAACAAATGGTGCTTGAGAAGAACTACAAATAGCAAGGCGTCAGTTTCCGATTCGAGCAGTTAGTCAGAGAGTAAAGAGACAGGTATGAATTGGTAGGGCGCGATCTGGCAGGCGACTTGGCCGCGATGAACACTGCTAAGACCACGTTAATCATTCGAGGGTGGCCACAAATTTAGTTTTTGTGTTTCCCTAGCCAGCAGTATTTCGAGGCTTGACTCAAGCCGTTTTATTTACTGCACCCAGTCCGTTGGACTGTCCGACAGTGTGCTTGTCCTTGCGGTGGAGATGCTGAAACTCTGGGATGTGCTACAGAACCACATCCCAGCATCTCACACCTATCGATAGGATGCACTCGTCCTAATAATACCTTAGCGTAGATATCTTATTAAAGCATTTGTCTGTGAATTGGTTGTGACAGCCACGATAAGACGCTTGTGGTAATGATGAAGATTTATTCACAAACAAAAACAGAGATTAGTCGTACTGCGCAATCAAATTACACGGAATTAAAATACAAACAGGACAACAACAAAGACAATGCCGCATTGACCATGAAGCTCACGACCACGTGATTCAACTGAGATAAACATATCAGATATGATGAAACAAAATGAGTAAACCAATTGGAAAACTACTGGCGAGCTAGGTAAAGCTAAAATGGACTGTATAAAACGCGTTTCTCATATGTTAGTTAAATTCCTTTATTGTGCAATAATTACAATCTGCCTTTTATAAGGCAATAAGTAATTAAGATATATGCTCTCATTCATACAATATTTACAGTTCATCATTCACTCGCTCATTCATACAATATTTACAGACAGCCCAGGACCCCCCAAATCCATCGCGAAGAGAAAGCGGAGTCTTGGGAAGTCCCCCACGCTCCTCCGTCAGTCGCGTCACCGGATTCTCATATGTAAATATCTTCATTACAAATTTTTTCACACCTGGCCACTGAGGGTGATTCATCAAGAGCACCTCGTACCCAGCGTCTATCCAACCGACCATTTGCACTGCCGATATGTACTGAGCTGTCCCTCAGGCTGAGGGCAAAAATGTGTTGTCTGAGTGCTATAAATCCACAATTTGGATCTCCTTTACAACTACTACCTACTAACAGCTATCTCTCATAATAAACGAAACAATATTATTTATTTTATCTTAGGTACCGTGTATGTCTTACAAGTCTCTACTATTGGACTAACAACTAACACGGAATATTGGAACTCTGGTTCAATAGTAGGCTTTAGTTATCATCTGGGTCACAGAGACCACAGGCACCAATGCGAAGTTACAACCAAAGTTTCCAAATAACATTTAAATTTAAAAGATTTACAAACAGAAATCAATTACAAATCACATTGTCTAAGATATTCTAATTAAAACCAACATTACAAAATTTTGGAAGTAACAAAATAGATACCATCAAAGATTATACAGTCATTCAGGAATTGTATTAAACAATACTGCCTTTATATTATCTTTATTGAAGTGCTATCTTGCGTTGAAGCTGCTTCTAGTGACCTGATACTGAGCATGGTCTACACTGATGTGTTGTATGAAGTGGCGCTAACGGTTGGAGGTTCTTGTATCAAGAGATTCCTGTGAGTCAGTTTGATGCAGTCTATTGTTAATCGAGTGTCGATCATTTCTTTTCTTCTTCCAAGCCTATCCAAATTAATTTTTTTATAGCCTGAATTCTTCTGTCTTATGTTTTATATTTCTACTGTAATCTCTCAGTAAACGTTTGTCATATTAAGATTATATTTATTTTATACCCTTTAGTTGACATCATTAGAATTAATGATTGCCGGGTTTTTATTTTAATGGAGAATATTTTTTATTAGAGGGGTATTAGTTATATTATTATTCAATAAATGCTTAAAATGCTGTGTAAAGCATTTTTCATTTTCTTTTGAACAAAGATACTCAATCAACCGTCTAATGCAGAACCTGAATTAAAGGCTGTAAAAGAATGTTTGGCTTCAACTGTAAAAAAAGCTTGAACGTTTAAGAATATATTCCTTTGGTATTCCGGACAGAGGGATCCGCCAAGAAGACATCAAGAAGGGCCTAAAAGGGAAAGGGACTTGGGGGCCATGAAATTTCACACCCGCTCATGCAATAATCATGAGATTAGGCTAGGAATGCTCATACATGTCTGTGAAAAGTACCAAATCCAGGGGAAATAAGAAGGGTTGATGTTGAAATCTCAAGCTCTTAGATCCGGAAGTTATAAATACATGGGAACTAAACCAACACATTCTCCTCTAGAATTCCAAAGCGGAAATGAAATGTTCGTTTTCATTCTAGCCATTAAAAAATGTCCAAAGGGAAAGTCAAAGTCTATATGAATCTCACTAGTTGCAAGAGAAGAACAACACATTTTCTGACTGGTCACTCCCTATAGAGTTACCATTCATCAAAGGTGGGCCGCGCAGACAACATATAATCCCTTGTATGGGCAGTGAGGAATGTGAGGCTGCAACGAAGTAGGCTGATGATTATTCACGAATCACCAAAAATCATCTAAGATTCCCAAGGAATATTGGAATTCTGGATCAATAGTAGGGTTTAGTTATCACAACAGAACACCTGGGTCACAGAGGCCAGAGGCTTAGCAACCATATCCCTGCATATAATATATAGTAATACTCATTCGGAACTTCAACCCTTATTCAGTTTATCTTCGATGTCATTAGCAGATTTTAATATTATAATGAAGGAGCATAAGAACATCGAAATGAATAAATGAGAAAGCATATTTTATATGGTAATGATCCAATACCTGATAAATAAAGCATCCATATGTCTTATTGATGACCTCTCGAGAACCATTAAAACCCTTTAATGAAGACTAATTTATTCTCTTGACGGACAAGCGTCGTTCTTTATTGCCGTGTTTTTATGTCTTACACTTTCAACAGAACAATAGAAAAAGGTTAATTTAAGCCCTCATTAACAAAAACTAGGAAGCATAAATATCGTTCCAATCATGTGTCTCATTAAACTACAGCACGGATCCATAAATACAATGCACACAATTATTCATGTGTGGGTCAGTATCGTTAATGGAATTCTATGATTAGATGAAAATGTGAAGGCTTTTCTAATAGGCAAAGCTAGGGGCAGTTAGTACTTTAATTGAAGATCTTCCTAATCCTGACGTTAACTTCAACGTTACACTCTCAGATGCTCACTGAACACACCTTGCTGCCATCAGTGGAAGAAAGAAATAACTTTTAATTACTAGCTTAATCTAAGTTAAAATTAAAGTAAAGTTAAAAGATAAAATTGTGTAAGGAACTCACGTAGCCTTTGTTCTTTATGCTGGTTATAGTGGAGTGGCTAGCATCCTGAACTCTAGCTGCCCCCCATGTGACACCCGGGTTCGATTCCCGGATTTCCTTTGGTCATTGTCATATATTCAGATATTGCACTGTAGTTTTTTTTGTTACATCATTTTTAGGTCGGTGAAAATCTTTTTTTTATTTTTTACCCTTGAAACCACTTGAGTATGTTAGCTTATTGCACCACGTCACGATATCCTTAGGAACAACCGTTGATAGCAAGGAAGTGTTTTCTTCTGTCACCAACACAGACGAGGTCTTGAGGGTTTCGAGGCCGGATGAAAAGGCTTGATTAAGATTGAGCAGTGACAAGCGTGGGAGAGGGGAGGGGGCCTCTAATGCAGGAACGTTGAGCAACCGACTCCACCGTTGAATCTGTTCATTAACTTACCATATCTTCTCTAGGGCCGCCTTATCACAACACACTTAGTGGGGTCTCTCCTTCAATAACAACATCTATGGCTGTAATCTCGTCTTTGAATGTCTAGTCTAACTATAATAGGACCGGACCAACACACTTATTTCCTCATAGGTCTTGGAGGCCCTCAGCTTAAGATTACGAATAATGGACTGGCCCAAGGTTATTTCACAGAAATTCACCAACAAATCATTTCGTTGAATTGCACTTAACCTAATTAAACGTTCGGATTATCACAGATCTTCATGACCAAATACAGCTGTTGTTCATGTGTGTTCAAATAAAAAATCAGCAGGTTCAGAAACATTTTATCCTAAGTATGAACTATTAAACCCTTCCAGTTGCCCAGTAATTAGCAGGGTGACTTTAAACTACAAAGATCCATGGAATTCAGCCTCGTGATGAGTTAGCCTCAACAGTAGACTGAATGAGTTGCTACTTCAATGAGGAAGTAAAAAAAACTAAATTAGGTTTGAGAGGAAACCATCTTTATCCCAGCTACCAATTATGACAATAAATTCCTTATATATATATATTATGGCTAGTGGCTAGACAGTGTTAAGCCTAATACTATAGGGCCTAATGTAAACAAAGCCTGTGTATAGATAGAGGATGGGAAGATTATAAAGCCAGTTAACAATCGTACCTGTGTGTAATATTACCATCCTTATTCTCTCTGTTTTGATCGTCTACAGTCGGGAGACGATAACTGGTGCCAAAACCCGGGAGCTAACGAGTGTTTGGATAAAACGACACGTTAGGCAACTAATTTTTTTTTCGATTTTGCTTTACTTTCTGCTTATTACTATCTTTTCGTTTTTTTTTTTCTTTCTTCATACTTTTAACCCGGAAAAATGGTAGAGTTATAGCCGGCAGCCTTCGAAGTGCTGCCTCCGTTACCGAGCGAAACGTTGCCCGAAGGGCAACAAGCGTTTTTTTTTTTTTGGCACGGTTCAACAATATTACCCAAAAGATGAGAGAAACGATAAACCTGGCGGGAGTAGAAGCCAGGATGGCTTCTTGTCGACCATTCTAAAAGTACAGCCAGCCAGGGAGACGGATTAGCGGGATAACTTACTGGGGGACCAATCGTTCGTGGAGTGCGCCCAAGATACGATGGATCATAGCGCCCGTGAAGAGGAAGGCAAGCGGAGAAGAGAAGTTGGTCGAAGGTGACATACCGTAGACCTAGAATGCCACCGCATCTGAAAAGAAAAAGGACGATGGCAGAAGGGAGGAGGCCAGCGCATTTAATACTTAGAACTGGAGGAAGGAGGGAGGAACGACGATGTCATGGATGTGGGAGAGTCAGACACCTGGTGCACGCGCTCAAAATCTACGAATGTGGGATGGAAGGGCACCTCGCCAGGCAGTGTCCGTACCTTTACCGAAGAGGTATCGGCCAGAACCTATGGAAGTAAAAGAAACAGGACCCCCTCCGAATCATCGAAAACGTCGGGAGCCTCAGAGACGGAGGAAGAAGAGGATGAGCCCGGGATCAGTAGAGGCGACAGAGGAGAGGACAGCAGGGACCACGGAAGGGGCAGGCGGCAAAGCGCGGACGTGGAAAGAAAAAGGCAAGCGGGGAGGCCTGAGGAGCGGGTGGGACAGAGGGGTGACCGCACGTTAACAAATTATAGTATGAGTGAAAATTACGGCGTTATG
The DNA here is from genome assembly GCA_930367205.1 of Acanthosoma haemorrhoidale. Taxonomy (NCBI): domain Eukaryota; kingdom Metazoa; phylum Arthropoda; class Insecta; order Hemiptera; family Acanthosomatidae; genus Acanthosoma; species Acanthosoma haemorrhoidale. The sequence goes on from OV884011.1 coordinate 144,415,556, forward strand.
CCCATTATCCGAGTGGCGAGAGTGGTGAGTGTCTGGTTGACACAGGGAGCTCCTGTACTATTCTTAGCAGAAAGGTGGCGAGAAAATTATGTGCCCAGGGGAGGGCGTTGTAGATCCGACCGTGCGAGTGTAAATAGTCACACTTGGAGGGCATCGCAAAGTTGAAGGCGAAATAGCGATGGGGTTGGCTAGATGGGCGTATAAAGAGAAGAAACTGACGATAAATGTGGTGGAAAAGATGCCGCGGGATACGAGGGGATCATATGGTGCGGCCTCCTGGGAAAAGTAGGAGTAAAGGTGAAGTGCAGAAAGGGGGTGTGGTTCATCAGGATAGGGAAAAAACCGTACCGAGGTAATAGGACCCTGGAGGTTGGAAAGGAGCAAATCAGAGTAGTCAAGTGAGAGGAAGACTGGGAAAAGGACATTAGGCAAGAGTAAGACGACATTTTCTTCAAAGAGGGGGATAAACCTGGCATACCGGGGGAGAGGGTACACGAGATACCGCTGAAATAGGACAGCGTGACATATGTCAAAGAAAGGAGATACCCGCAAGCGCTGAGACAGCATATTAGGGAGGAGATAGAGGAGTTGAAGAGGCAGGGAATCGTAGTTGAGAGAACATTTCTGATATCGGCCTCTGTGGGCCGTAAAAAAGAAAGGAGTAATCGGTGAACAAAAGTACCGAGTAGTCATAGGCTACAGGAAACTGAATGAGAATACCATCGACGAAAAATACCCCATTCCTCGATTCGACATTCTCGACTGACTAAGTGGATGAACGATATTCAGCACACACAATCTTAAGGCGGGATATCATCAAATGCGGATGCAGAAAAGAGATCAGCACAAGACAGCGTTCACATTTGAACGCGGAAACTACGAGTTCGTCAGAATGCCTTCTGAGCTAAAGAAATTAAGATAACATTCCAAAGATTAATGGACAAACTCTTGAGAGGAATCGAGGAATCATACTGCCAGATATATATGGACGATCCTTGTTTTCAGCCGAGGCAAGGAAGAACATCAAAAGCACTAAAGACAGGTGTTCCAAAGGATCAGGAAATTTGGGCTGAAATTATCGGCGGAAAAATCACTTGTTGGCCAAGCACAAGTAAGATTTTTGGGCCATATCATCTCAAAAGAGGGAGCGCAACCCGATCGGAGCAAAGTCGAGACGATTCAGAGGAGGGCCATTCCGAAGGACGTCATAGGAATCCAGCGCCTTCTCGGATCGCTGAACTATTACCAAAGATTTGTACCAGAATTGGCGGAATGCCTCGTCCCGATCAATAATCTACTCAGGAACGGACAGAACTTCAATATCACCCCAGAGATGGAGAACAACATTCGGCGGTGCATGGAACGGTTACAAGGAGAGCCTATCCTCGCCTTCCCGAATTTTGCTCTCCCGTTCACCATTACCATGGACGCCAGTGAATATGCGTTCGGGCCGGTACTCTCACAAGATCGAGACTGAGGAGAGAGACCGATCGCATATGCTAGCAGGCGCCTTACGAACCCCGAGAGCAGGTATAGCGCGCTTGAACTGGAACTGCTGGGAATCGTATGGGCAATAGAGCATTTCCGTCCCTACGTCTTCGGAAGGCGATTTAGGTTTCAAACGGATCATCGGCCCCTACAATGGGTGGGGAAGCTGAAGGAGTCGTCGGAGCGCATAACCCGATGGAAGGAATTCCTCAGCCAGTATACGATGGACATCGAATTCAAGCCGGGGCGAGAGAATGTAGATTGGCTGTCGCGTGCAATCGTCGCCAATTCCCTCGAGCAAAAGCCGGCGGGACCATCGCAAGATATCAGGCAATTCGTCCAGTAATGGTCACCCAGTGGAGAAGGAGCGCGAGCCCGGCCCGAGGAGACCGACACAGAAGACGTCACGGAAGACGGTAGCGCAGCGGAAGACCAGCCGTCGGATATCGAAGACATCAAAAAAAATATCATTGATAAGAAGCGCCGAATAATTTGGATCACAAAGATGTCAGGGCTGCTTAAGACTGAGTGTGGCAAGTACGACGATAGTAACATCATAAAGATATGGTCCTCGCTAGGAATTACGAACGACATGATCTGTCGAGCCCTGAAAGATGCGTCCTCGTCAGGAAAGACGGACCACCTTTACGTACGCAATGCGACTATTTGGGACCGCAGCAAGCGGCTATAGCGGACGGAGAGGAGACCGCACGTTTATTCGGTGTACCCTGCAGGTGGAAACCATCAGGGAAGAATAGCGTCAACGGGAGGTTACCCTTGCCTTTCATGAGGGTAAAACGAACCACCGCGGGATAGAACCAATCCTGCAGGCCCTCAAGCGCAGATATTTTTGGTGGGGCATGAAGAACACAATCGCGAGCGTTATTGGCGCCTGTGACACATGCCTCACCACAATATATGACTGACACCCGCCTAGAGCAATGCAAGACAGGACTTTATTCTCTCTTTTTTAATCGTCTACAGCCAGGAGACGATAACTTTTATATATATAGGTTAACAATAATAATTTCAGCTTCCAAAAAATAATTCTTACTGGGCGAATGCTTTAGATAACTCAACGCCTCATCCTCAGGCAGCAAAACACGACAAGGTTAACAATAGTATTACAAATCAACCAAAATCAAATGAATTATTAAATAAATAAATTTTGTTTCAGCATGTTGTTAAAACATACTAAAAACAATAAAATGTACGAACATAATTGTAAGATAGCATAAAAACCGGTTGTAGGATTGGTTTAAACTAAAAATCATAAATGCGATTTTATTTTATCGTGAGAAATTGAAATGTATATCAAAATCATAGAAAGGAAAGAAAGGATATCGAGAGATTATTTCGGAATTCCAGTTGTTTTTTAAATACTTCTTAACTTTTTTATCCTTAACGATTAGTTTTTATCATTTATTTCCCTTTATTATATCTGAACCTAAACTAGTAGTCTTATCCAGAATCAATTTTTTTTTTAACCATTAAAATTGCAGACGATTTGACAGACGTAAGAATCCGGCCACTATAACAGAACACAGACAGACAAAAGTCGATCGTTCCGTGCCGGTTTGAAAGTAGAGCCTCTGTCTTCAAGCTTAGCCATTATACAGAATTAGTTTATTTCTATACGAGATGCAAATGTATTATACGGATTTGAAATAAAGATTACGCCTATTTGTCGAGAGAGATTATGGCCTAATGAATTATTTAAATTATGTAAAAGAACATTGACAGTGGTTAAATTACAGAATCTAGATTAGACTTGAATCTCTTTAACGATGGATTAAAAGGAGCTACATTGAAGAGACACTAACTACAGTTTGCCTTAACTGCTCACATTAACTCCCACCAACATACGTTTCATTAGTTTAAAAGAGAGTTTTCCGTCCCCGTGCAGGTCACAAATGGGAGCACAACCGTACTATACGTTGTCCAGCTGCTTTACTGTATTGGACCAGTGCTTGAACAATATTTTTTATTGGATTGCCCATGTGGTTTCGTTCCATTCAGAACATTAAGGATTATTATCGGTGTCAAGATAATTTATTTATTGTTTATAATTCATTTTTCAAATTTCATCACACACAGTAAATGTTTGAACAGATGAACAAATCAGTTTGCGCTCGGCCAGTGGACGAAGCGAGAAATAAAAAAGTACCGAGAGAAAAATATTAGGTCTGAAAGTCAAATTTGAAGCTTTTTTTTTAGGGCTTAAGAGAACAACAGGCAAGGAGGCAAGCCATTTTTTTTACTGGTTTATTCACCGACCTCATTTTTACTCCTTTATCATTTCTACCTCATTTTTACGGTTGGTATAATTTTTGCAATTTCTAGAAGATTTCTTGTAATTTTTCTGACTTGGCTAATACAACTGTAATAAAAAAATTGTAATGTATGTGCCCATACACGTTCAGGCCGATTCTAGCCTCCATATTTTCTTCATCCGGTGATCCATTGCATTGTTGATGTCCACTTATTCTTTCTTCTTTATATTGTTACAGTTAATAACTAAGCTGCTTCAGTGTATTATTTTTGCGCATTGCCATGTGCTGTTGGTTTTATCTCTATAACTTTTGCTCAACCAATGAGTATCTGTTAAGGAACATAAAGCTTAGAAGGGATTAAATAGATTAGTCAGAACGGAATCAATTAAGCAACGAGAAAACGATAGCCAATACGATATCAAGAAAAAACAAAAAGTAAGCATAATAACAACAATAAATTAAAGGAAGCAAAATTCATTCAATAACTACAGATTTTTACGGTGATACAGGCTTTCAAAAGCATTAATCTATAAGCGGATTTTGAACGTAAACGGACTTAAGATACCTGCAGTAGTAAAATAATAATCCTGTATCATAGTATGACCTGTCGCACACCTAATCCTGGGAGCACTCAAGGATGCAAATAAGTATAAAGGTTTGAAAGGTTTTGTTGATGAGCGAGCACATTTAACAAGAAGTTTATAGGTTTATTGTTGCTTTATTTCTTCTTTTGTTGTTCGTCGTGGAGACTCGTGTTATACTTTTGCTTTTTCAGATGGGCCCTCGTTTGTTTGAAAATTAAGATCCCCACTTTACCTTAAATTTTTTTGTAGTTGACTTTTTACATCGACTTTGATCATATAAATGAGAAGTTTTAAAGAATCGGGTTAATGTCATCAAAGAATCAAGTAGTCAAGTAATGAAAAGGCGATATTGTGTTCCGTTTAGGCTAGCAACTATGGTTTCTCCGTAAAAAACATTGCTGTAGTCAATACGATGTGTCTAGAGTTAAATAATCTTTGTAGAGGAGAGTCTTTTAAAAGAAATGAAAGAAAAGCTTTATTATGAAGTACATGCAAAACACTGGTATGTAAAAATATTATGATTTATATTACTACATACTGGGTGGGATGTTTAGGGACAAGTGTGGTCTGGGGCTAACGCTAAGGGTAGTTCTGGGAAGTGGGAGGGAGGTCTTGAAGGGATGCGGGCCCTTACTAAAAAATAAGAGGAAACACAAGTGACTTCCGTGAAGTCACGAGGCAGGCATACATTATAAGGGGCTTGCTTCTACTTTTAGCATTATATATAATATTAGAGTTATCATGTTGTTAGCATTATATAACTTCTCTCGTTTTTAATCCCTGAATTCCTGGACAGGATGGTGATATTAAGAAAAAACATGTTTTATAGACAATACATTAGTTTCTAAATACATTTTTCACAATTTGGTTGTAAATGATTTCGTTAGTAACTAACTTAATAATAGAGGAGAAGGGTAAGTGTATAGGTAAGGTACTATTGCTTACAATGAATACATATGATAAATTAAAAGTTTAAGATACTGAATACTGAATGAAAGGAGTAGGAGTTGTGGTGATACATTCATCTTAGTTTTTATGCAATGCGTTAGATATGCAATCATTGCTAATATTCTTAATGTTAATATAAAATGAGTTGGATTTTATATAGTTACATGCTGCAACAAAGGTTTCTTGTATATTGTACAGAATTGAATTGTTTGGTACTAGAGTGGTTCTTACATAATTGTCATTTCGTACAGGCGCAGGTAAAAGGATAGATTGAACTTAGTTTTGGCCCTTTCTTTGGTAATTTTACGATGTAGTCCTTTTCGTATAGCACATGAAATTTTACTTGTAAACCAAATGATTTCCTAGTCTTGTGATTGGTTGGGTATCAATTAAGTCGGTATGTTTTATCATGCTAGCATGAAGGATTCCCATTCTACGTGTTTCCAAAGACAGTTCTATGTCTAGTATTAGTACAGTTAAGTAATTTAATATTTCGTACAGTTCGGTAAGGTGAATAGCATAGTTGCTTCCAATGATTCTATTATTATTATTATCATTACTAGCAGCTAATGTGAGTGTCACTGTCAGTATCAATGTCTATCTGTTCTCCATCTGAAACATTCTGTTCTTGTGCTATAAAAGGCCTCTTTTTTGCTTTTTCTTTTTCTAACTACCATATCTGTCTGTACTTTTATTATTTTGTATCGTTTGTCAATAAAAGGTATAACAGGTTTGTGTATCTGTGTTCGTCTTTTGTTCTTGTTATTCATTTAACGTAGGGTTTGTCTTCTTCTATTTCGGGGTCTTCTTGTTTTTTATTCAGTTTGTCGGTTCTTTGTTTTTTTCGTCAGTAATGGTTTTTCTAATGTTATATTTTGGTGTATGTCTTAGAGTTAAGTTATTTAGTTTCTTACGAAGTCGTTTAATATTTTTAGCATGCGATTTCTTTATTTTATTTTTATCTCTATATATTATTACTGGTTTATAAGAATTATCGTGTCTTCGGTGGGTAGAAGTTTTTATCATCAATTGTTCATCAGAAATTAGTCATTCCAAACGTTATCTCGTTACGAGTCATGTTATCCATATAAGGTATTGTCGTATGCAATAGTTGCTAAAGAAAGTTTGTTATTTAGCATCTGATTAGTTAATTTTTGATTATTTAATGTCCTTAATAATCGAATAATGTGCTGTGTGCACGATTCAAAAGTCCTAAAGAATTCGAGTTATTAGGTGTTGCATATATTGGTTGATTAGTAAGTTAGTAACTAAGTTATTTCCGTTGTCCATTCGTATAGAATTTGGTGTCAGGTAATGTTCTAAGTATTGTTTTATAACGTCACATATGTTAGTACTTGTTATACTTTTCACGGTTCTTGTGAATAGTCTTTTTGAAAAATTATCAATTATAGTGATTCTGTATTGTATTTCGTAATGTAATGTGTTAATCATTAAATCTTCAAAAGGTTTTTCTGGTGTAGATGTTACCTTAAATTTAGCTTTGATTGGTTTCCTTTCATACTTAGTTTTATTAACATGTACATATCATGCATTTGTTAATATAATCTGTAATAATTTGTTTCATAGAGGGGAAATAATTTTTGTTTCCTTAATTTGTCATGCACAGGTGGTCTGAAAAGTTTCCGACCTCAACATGAAGATGATAATAAAATAAATAAAAGCTTTGTTAGGTCGGAAACTTTTCAGACCCCTCGTAAGTGTCAATTGTTCCTCCGTGTGAGGTCCTTTCTGTTTGATAATTGGAAATATTCTCGTTTTGTTCGTCCTTGTCTGTTACATTTAGTACATGATTTTGGTATCTTTTTATTTTAACAGTAGGATATTTTTTCTGCATAATTCTTGATTAAGTATTGAATTTGATCATCATACCAAGTAGTCATTACGTTGAGTTTTGATTCACAATAAATTCCACATATATGTTTTGGGTGTATAATTTGTTCTAATGTTTGGTCAAATTCTTCCTCATTGTTGAAAGAAATGTCATATCTTCTTTTATTAAACAGTTTGGTAAATTGTACGTTTTTATGTCCTCTGGTTATTTTAATTTGGTGTTTTTCAACATTTATTGCTTTGTCGTCCGGAGTTATAAAAATGTATTCGTTACTAGAGTCTTGGGAGTGCTGTGTAGCTACTACACTAATTTCGTCTTCCATGGCTTCTGGGTTACGTTCTTGTAAAATTTGGTTGTATTCTTCTGAGTCATTAGGTGTTGCTTCTATTAACCTGTCTATGTCTTCTCTGTTTTCATATCTTCTAGTTCTGTAAAGGTTAAGTCATGTGATGATTTTATTTTATTATCTTTAGTTATATGTTTATGTCTTGCAAGAGTTTCTAGTTCTATTTTATTCTTTATTAAATATAATTCATTATATTATTTGACCATTATTAATAATTACGTTTATTTTATTCATTTTAATTTCCTTATTCGTTCCCAATTTAATCTCTGTTTCTAGGGTTTTCATTGTTTCCATTCCTAATAATATTTCATATTTGTTACTAAAGTTGTTGATTTTAAACTTAACTAATAGATCACGGGTCAAACCCAATCTTGGTGCCAAATTTAGAATGACTGAGCCATTGCCTTTCTCGCTACCAGCTGGTGTTACCACTATGAAATCTTCCGACTTAATTTCAGTTCCTACGAGTACGGAAGATGGATGTATGTAGTTAATTGCTGATCCTGTGTCTATTAACCAATTGTCTCCGAGTAAGTCAGTAAATGATGGAGTTTCTTTCACTAGTTTTAGTTGATGTTGGGGGACGGTTGTGGTTTGCCTAGTCCTAAAAAAATTAAGTTTGTGCTCCAAGTCTTTAATTATATTTTTCAATGTTTCGTTCTCTTGTTTTAGTGTGCGAGGTTCGTCTAAGTAATGCACTTCGTTACTTCAAACAGTTCTCATTGACACGGTCTTTTGTAAATGTGGATTGAAGGGTTGCGATGGGAATGATGTTTGTTGAGTTCTTTGAAAGTTAAGTCGTTGCTCATTATTTCTAAAGTTCTGTCGGGGTTCATAACGTTGCTGATAGTTATTGCTATGTTTAAAGTCATTATTTTGTTGAAAATTGTGTCTATAGTTGTTTTGGTACTGTCGGGGTTGAAATTTTTGCCCATTGTAGCCAGACGTTTCCGTGAAGAAGAAATCACATAATAGATGCATATTCAGAAAGATATTTAGACCCTCTTGGTCGAAAAGAAATTATGGCATCCCTGGAGAAGCTTTAGGAAAGCAAACAGAAACTTCAGGAATATAATTAATATTTTTACAAACGGACTTGTATGTAATAAATCGTACATAAATGTGATTTTTCTTGGACACTTGTCTATTGAGATATCCCCATCTATGGAGATCTAATTATAGCAATGTATTACTTCGCTATGGGGGAGGGGGGGGGTCACACCTGTTGTAGTGGTAATATTGAAGTAATGGGTTCCTCCGACGCCACTTTCATAAACCAACTGGAAAACCTCTTTTATCTTATCTAGTCCCGCTCTGGGCCGCATTAGCCTCTCTCGGATGACTGTTTATTAGCTCAGCATTGTTTATTGGTGCATTCTGCTATCCTTTTACCCGGGTGGGGGAAGGGACTTGTCGCATTCCGTCTCCCTACTGTGTTAAGTCAGAGCGCTCTCGTTGCAGAAGTGGAGTTGGTGTTATCGGGGCAGTAGTGGAAGCAGAAAGTATTATAAAGCAAAATAGGAGCAAAATTTCTTGGAGTCCGCGACCCGTGTTCTGGCGAAGCACCTCCCGTGTTTTGTCGTGCGTCAGCTGCTTTATGGTTTTAAATAATCAACACTTGATTATTTAAATGACCATACTATGATTAACGTCATATATTCCGTTCACGTATGCAGGGGTTGCTACCGATTTTATTATGAAAACATAGTGGTAGTAAACATAAAATAAGATTTATGTCTTGGAGACGGTTGATATGTGGATGTCCAAACTGCTGTTTGTTGTCTGCCTAATTCATTTTATTAACCATAACACGCTGTCGGGTCGTCACGAGTGTGTGCCTGGTTACCCTGGTGGTTAGCCCTGGAGACAAGTGAGGGTTGTTTGAGCTTATAACCTGGGCAATCGTTTCATGACGGCTTTACTATCTGACTCCATTTTTTGATAGGTATGTGCCCCGACAATGCACTATGTTCAGGTGAAGAGGTATAGGGTAGGTAGGTAGGTAGGTAGTTTGTGTGGTCTTGGAATGACCACGAATTCACACTCGGTATCTGAGGGTAGGCGAAATCCGTCCTGAGAGAGGCAGAATTGTCACGGGGAACACTGCTTGGTAAGTTGGCAGGGCCGCGACAACCGTTGTCCACTAGGGAGAGGTGTCTCCCAAGGAGGTGCTAGATTTAGCGCTACGAAGGCAGAGATTCCCACTAGGAAGGTGTGGAGTCTGACAACGCCGAAGTAAAACATAGCAAGGTTAGGAGAGAAGAGATGCAGAGGTTTTTCATAAAGAAGCAGTCAAGTTTCAGAGTTTCAAGCTGGAGCCACGGGCCGGTAGTTGACAGGAGAATGATCTGATCGAGAAGAGAGTGACTTATAATTATTTGTAATTAAGAGGTGGCCACAACACACGCTTACGTACATACATAATTACAGATAGACACCTTATACTTGTTGTTTCAAGTAAACTCTCCTGGAGGTAAGAGTAAATTGGATGGTACCCTAGGCTAATCTATAACAGCCTGAGCTTGATCATCACATTTCCTATAGCTGGTTGATAAAAAAATACTAAAAATAACAATGGCAGATCTATTCTAGATTCCACGATTTCCTCTCACAAAATAATATCGTGTTTACCATTGGACGTTTAAAAATCAAATTACAATAGGAATGTCATATATCATTCAAAAGAAGATTCAGAAGGCTTATTAATTATTTTTTTTAATTAATATTGCCCATAATAATTGTTTGAATTCATAAATATATGGTTTGATATAGTTCTGATGAACTTTAGCTAACTTAATAACCTTAACATTAACATTTAACTTAATACCATAAATATATGAGTGAGGAGCTACTACCTAACAAAACTAGATGTGAAGAGGTTGCAATCACAATTTTTGGAGATAGGTTAGACGAAGCTCACGTTCAGTTGCCTCTTGAAAAAAACAAAATCAATTCCTTGCACCGTTCGCAAGTGTCAGAGAGTACAATGAACTTCCCGAATTTGAACACCATCAGAAACAAGTACCATGTACTGCCCAACTTACCTAATGTCTTCAGTAGTGTACTTTAAGATACCATCCTGTTAAAAGACTTATCTTACTACATGATTGACTCGTTATTGCACAAAAAAATCCGCTTAGTTGCCATTTATTCTTCTCTGTGTTAAAAGACTGGGCAAAACGTAGTGTGAATTAAAAATGATAAACCACCTAACGGGAACTTTATCTTCAATTTGAAACGTCATTAAAGTAAGATTGTATCAAATACAATAAGGTCTATTTGATACGATCTAATTAGTCCACAGAATTTAGAGAGTGGGCTTTCCTTGCCTTTACAATGAACTGGGGGAAATTCCGAAGTTCGGACGATAATAAACACTAACAATAAATTTAAGAAATGCTGTCAGGAAAAAAACACATCTCAGATTTGATTTGATAATTAAGATTATTGTCGGAATTTGAACCCGTGCTCTGTAAATGGTACGACGTTAGATCTCGACTGTTCTAATTAGCTACGATGTTTAAACTTGAATATAGAACGTGGAATGCATATAAGTAATGTATTTTCCTACAACCCTCTATTTAATTAGCTCTATAACACCTCCCCTTGCTACTGCAAGCAGCGACCTTTGCCTTAACTAATTGCTCAGCGGTGGCGCACATTTTATGGGTATGTTCCCTTTCGCAAGGCCTTATCTTCAATCCGCTATTGTTTTAACTATGTTTACGGCTCTTGCTGTCTTGTTTACAGGCGATAACTCTTGGTCTCCTCGGCCACTACATGTATACATTGGACAAATATAGTTTATCGTTGGCAGCTTACTTATACTCCAGGTAATTGATTAGGGGCTACCAAATGGTGGGCAAACTAACCATATGTTAAATAATAGCTGAGTACTCAGCACTTCAATTTTATCTATAAATTAAATATCCTCGTGAACATTGAAACCATTATCACCTTACTATCTGGATTAAAATTCTAGGGGAGAAAGTTCCTTTCTTTTTACAAGAAGCAAAGAAAACAAATTTAAGTAAAAACATTCCTCCCTTTTCCAGTTAGAGAAACTTCCCAATTCGTAAATGTAACGAAATTAGGATAACTTATCACGAGTAACTCTTTCTTTCTTTAAAAAAGATATCCGACCAGAGAATTTAAACTCCTGATCTCCATTCCAAAGTTAAAAACTGAACGTTCGGAAAATTCTATAAGCCATGGATGATCTTCAGTTTGCTTTTATCATTGAGGAGCCTAACAGGACGTTAAAACGGACATTAAGTGGACTATAATTAGAAATGGTTTAGAAACAATCCTTAAATACGTTTCCTAGGGCTAACAAACTCTTAATTGTGTAATGCATCACACCTGACAAAAACGATTTTAAATTATAATGTGCTAGCACTACCAAACCTTTGCGTGTTATCAATCATAACGGTACCTTTCATTTGGGAACCTCGTTCATCACAACAGGAGAATTATATCAAGTGAAAGCTAATTGAATAATCATTAATTATTTTTATCAATTTGGTTTATGTCAATTTGCTGGAACAAATATGGGAGCAAACAGATGAGCGACAATACAAGGTTTTATTGTTTTGAACTAAAGCGTCTCCCATTACAGACGCCTGTTTTTGAACCCTCACAACAGCAAAACATTGCAAACAGTATGTGAAGGGTGAAACTACGAGGCTGCGGAGGCGTGGCCAGCAATTTCTATGAAACCTTTTTTTTATAATATTAGGTCAAAAAATATCTTTCCTTTTTTCAAGCGTGCTTTCCAAAGTGACCTAGGAGGTGGGAATAAAAAAGGTACAATTCTAAAATGTTAATTTTTTTTATCATCGTGTCTGTCTTTACCGTTTGTAAAATACCGTTATCCTAGAGTATCCGATTTTTTTTTTTTTTTTAAAGTAGGTTCCCAATATGAAAAAAATATGCCGGATTGTATATAATGAGCATATCATAATGACAAGTTATATACACCACCTTCAAGCAGGTCCTCCTCGTACAAGGATCCGATCACCCTAAATATTTTATATTTCTCCCTCATCCTAAAATTCTAATAGAGAACTTAGAAAAAAAAAAAAAAAAAAAAAAAGACAAGTTATATAAACCAAGAGATACTTCAAGTAAACAGTGGAAAACAATTTTTTTAGGAAAAAAACAAGTTCGTTATTCGTACCAAGTTCGTTATTAGCTTCCAGTATCCCTAAAAAAAACGTAAATACGAATTTTGGCGGAAATAAAAAAATACAATTTTTGTCACCTTCACCGGCAGAGCAAAATGCTTTCGTCAATGTTTTTTATTCCACTAAGTCCTTCATAACTTGTCTAAATTTGGTTCAAAACCAAGATTTTCAATACTTTTGTAAAGGCTAATTTATATTCTTTCAGAACAAATTAATTTAAGTCAAGTTTGATGAACTTATGGCAATAAAAATATAAAAGGAATGAACTGGAAAATCTATAAAGGTTCATTGTATTCCTGTTTTTACAATTTATTGATGTATATGTGGATTGTGCGAGTACGTCTAGTCTGGCATATAATAATGTCTAAAAGCTCTAAGTGTCTAAAACACTGTAAAGTTTGGTAAGGATCGCTGTAAACGTTTTGAAGTTATCACCATTTTTGTGGTTTTCAAACAAATAAACCGCGGGAAATGGAATAGACACATATGTGTAGTAACAGATCTCAGACCAGAGTAAAAGATATTTAAGTCTCAAGTCCACACCGTAAGGCAGGTAAATAAAAAAAAACAATCTTCTGGTGCGTACCTTTCGCGTATCTGAATTAAAAAATATTCAAATTACCGGTATTAAGAAATATTTAATTCGTAAGTAATAAAAGGGACAGTTAAGTAATGTTGTGACATAAGAAGTTACTATGGTTCACTTCCTCCCTGATACTATAAATACTCCTTCCAGCCTCCCCATTCCATTCATTATGTAAGATTAGTTAACATATCTGTATATCTCTGCTATTTCTTAAACATAGTTCTTTTCAAAGAAGTTACTTAGCTGCTTGTTTCAATAGCAATAAAGTTTTTTTAAAAAATAGTTAATGTGGCTTTTTTTTTTTTTTTTTCCTCCTTTCATAGGCCCTTTAAATTTACAGATAATTATGTATAATTATAGATCCTCAAGCGAATCTATTCACAAATTATTTAATGTGGCTAGGTTTTTTTTTTTTTTTACTTAGCTCTCGACTGGAAATATAGGATGTAGGAAAAATAAAGGAAATTATTTGGGATGATGGGTGCCTTTCACTAAGGGGAGTCCCATTTTAAGGTAGTATGAGAAGGATATGGGGTGTGGGATGCCTAAAAGCGGCGGGTGGATTCGGGAAGGTAGTGAGAGTCTACTGAGGGTGCGATTTTATCAAAGCGAATAAATCTTTCGCCTTTTACTAAAGGATGTAGGTTTATAATTGACGCTTTATTAATGTGCGTGTGTGAATTAAATGTACGCGAATCAAACTGTAAACAAGATAAAAACGACAATTAACAAATCACATAACCCAAAATAAATCAAATAAGTACAAATCGGGAATCATTTGGTGATCACGGCAAAGCTAATATGGACTGTATAAACAAAACAAATTACTTTTACATTTTATGAGTGGATACAGCATACACATATGTGTAACAAGAAAAGAAAGTCGGTTTTGGATATTTATAAATGATTAGTGTTTTTTTTTTACTTTCTGCATGATGGAAAGCCTTAACCAATAGAAGTATATACAGTGTATATATATATAACTTCACTTCCGGCTAACGATCGCGCTAAAAAGGGGTTGGTAGGTGTAAGAAGAAAGCAGACTAGAACGTAACTAACTCTTTATTTCTATTCCTCTCCTATATATACATTATGAGTATAGAACTATTTATTTAAATAATCACAGCGATTTTCTTATCACCTGATGGTAACACTTCATATCACATAACCCTTACACGGAAATGGGATTTGGCAAACAGTATGAAAACCTAGAGGTAGCTGCTCTAGAAGTAGTTTTTGAAAAGCTACCTATTCTGGACCAGTGTCGACTTCCTGTTCTTCTTTTCATTAATTTGATTAGTATATAAGTATATGTTATTTTCAGTAGGTATCATATTCCTTATTATTATTATTATTATTATTATGGATATTAATGATGTGATTATTCTTGTTTCTTAATTATATTTTGATCTACCAGTTTTGCAATTCATTCAGGACCAGTTGAGTTCCCACTTGATTCGAAAACATGTTTACGATGTTTACGTTTATGTAAGGGATCAGATCGATAGTATAAAGTATGCTAAAATACACGTCCATAAAGCGCTCGGCTAATCGGAGAAAGCAATTCAAGCAGTTACCGCTGCCCCTCTAGAATTTTCATCACCTCATATTTTGGCGTCGACTCGAACCCATCCTCTTCCTTCCATCCATTTACTCTCCAACTGGATTTTTTTCTGGTCTGAGAGTGCGGAAAAAATGACATATTTACGATGCGTGGTCAGCAAACAGTTCACGATCATTAGTGATATTCACGATCTGCCAGGTGAAGTAAATTAATTTATTGTTTTTTATTTATTATTTTAATTTATTATCATAACACTTAGGTTATTCTTAGGGGAGAGAAGAACCTGTTTCAACTACACTGGCAAAAAAAAAAAGGCAAAATATTACAAATATTTGCTTCCCGGCAGCGAGTGACAGGTCACAAGATGACAAGGTTTATTGTACTACTCACGCTGCCGAATCGAATTTCAACTGCTACTGAGACTGCTCAACTTCTTCAAACTCGGTTCGAACCCGTCGGAATTTGCAAGGGGACGCCTTGTGTGGACTGTAAATGAATGGAGCAACGTGCTGCTTTCAGATGAGTAACGTTTCTCTCTATTTCATGGACCATGGACCATGGTCACCAGATGGACAGATATGAGTTTACCGGTGGCATGGTGAGTGTAATGACACTGGGAGAGTTTGGTGTGGAATTTCTTCGACGGCAAACACAGAGGTTAACGAGGTTCTCTGGTCAACCATGTGATAAAGTCTGTCAAAAAGACAAGTATGCCGATAGGGGCCAGCCTCGCACAGCCTTTCCCCACCGATTAAAGCCTTTCGAGTACCAATTAAAAAGGGGATTAGTGGAGGGGATTTGCGGCAAACTCAAGTTAGACAGACCCTACCATACATGACTTGGATTAACGTGAAATCGTTAATGTTTGGGCATTATTTTCTGTCATGAAAGTCGTAGGTTCTGTTAGGACGTACATCCTGTATATTGATAAATTTGCATAATTTAAATTTAATTTGAAAGAGATAATAGGTGGCACATGGATAGGGAACTCTAACTTCTAACTCCAATAACTTAATACAGATTACAAATAAACATTTGCGTATTTTGAAAATTAGAGAAAGATCTGAATTTTAGAGCTAAAATGAAAGGACAATGAAAGTTCGTATTGCATAACAAAATATTCCATTTGATTCAGAAATACGATCTTAATGAATATGCATTTAGTTCTAGCTACAGATGAGAAATCCAAGCCAACTTTTCACTCCAATAGGGGGGGATCCATGTCAAAGTTAAATTTCAAATTTTACGCAAATTAAAAATATAGTTAGGCGACCGATTCCTCCTTGTTAAAATTATTCAAATGAAAATTCCTTTATATTGTTTTACATTTCATATTAATTTCTGTTTTATGATGCTTGTGAAAAAACTTAACAATCAAAATTTCAGTGAAGACAAAATATCATTTATTAAAAAATATTGTTTAAATTGATATCTGAATAATTCAAGCAAGAATCAGTAATTACTTGGAAAAGTGGAATCACTTGGAAAATAAATGGGACTAATACAGTACACCTAACTTTCGTGATGAAAATTTATATATAACTGTAAATTAATTGTTAATTACTCATGTACTCAACAATATTTCAGATATTTGTGAAACCACACCGTTGCCCTCCAGTTTTGGGCAGCAAGGCTCGGTTTCTTCACAAATAGTTATTATTTTCCACATGGTGAAACCCCTTTTGAAGGCTGGTATAGTAATTATAAATTAAGGGTGGTTCGAGCTCAAAACAATATTCTTGTGTATTTGATTGAGGCCGTCCCCATGGCCAAGTTGTTAGCTTGCTAAGATTTCTAGCTAGGGAGACCCGGGTTCCCCCTAGGATTTTTCGTTTCGGGAAGAGGCCTGGTTGGGGTTGACTAGTGAGGTATTTTTTGTGAGGATAAATAAGTAGTTACTTGATTAAAAAAAAATTATCGAATCTGATTAACAAACTCGAATTTAAGGTTGAAAGGTCACGCCAGGTGCTAACCACACTAACAACTCACCACCACTTATCTACTTCAACTTCCGCGACAACCTTTAATCAGGCCCTACGTCATCATAAGGTGTTACGCTGTGGATTTATTTATACTTTTTTAAATTTTAACTCGTAAAACTAATTAACTTCTAAATGCTCTACAATTTAGGCATGTGTTGCTAGATTTGTTGTTCAATTTATCTGAACATAGTTGCGTTTTCTGAAATAAACGGAATCAGCAGAACAGCCCTTATTATTGTAATCATTGCTGATTTCTTTATTAAAGTGAACGAGAAGACAAGATTTCCCTTTCAGGTTTTTCTCAGAAATGAAGAAACTTTTGACACTAACAACGATAAAAATCCACCCCTTCAGTTATATATACGTATTAACAGTTAAAAAGTGGCCAAGTTCGGAACTAAATCACTGAGGGAAGTGGAGGGGGAATTTGGAGGAATGGTAAGTCTTGTAGAACTTTTAGCTGGGTCCGGGTGGAATGATTTCCAGCCTATGAATAGATGAAATTCATTTATTCATTAAGAGCAAGAGATATGGAATGAGTTCAACATTCTCTAGGCTATGTGAGGATTAAAGGCTTGTGACGAAGATCAACACCGAAATATTTAAAGCCAAAATAATTTTACTAGGAAGCAAATATTTAATTTTTCTAAACGCGGCACTTTTTTTTTTTCGATGTCTAAAATCTGCTGCTATTCCCTCTTATAATAGTATAACTCTGGCATATCGCCGTCCTAATAACCAGTATAAAACGTTTTTATGTATGTTTAAAATCGATCTGATATTTTTACAACCGTTAACGTAAAGCAGAGGAATGCGTTGTACTTGTTTCAAAATGAAGCTTTTTCTCTTAAGATATTTGAATGGAAAAAAATAGTTTGACATCGAAGATATGTTTTTCGTAGTAAATATTTTTCAAAAGTTGTAAAAAAAGACATTTTTCTATGTAATTTGATAGATATTAACAAACAAGTCTATTTTTCATGTACCATAATGGGTTATTGAAACGATTTGTTGCTGCCGATTGCAGAACTTTGACGCGAATTTGGAACAGGGACATCTAAATTCATAAATTTTGATGTTTTCACAGATCGGGGAAGTGTAGGCAGTCGCCTTCCACCTTCTCTTAGAAATCCGTAAATAAATTATATTTTGTAAGGATTCCAAACCAGCCATTCCCGCTTTGTTTTTACATATTATTTCACTAAGTCATAAATAATTTAAAAACCTATAATAATGTGAAAAATCTTAATTTTCTACTTTCATAACAAATAGCACCATCACCTCCAAAACCACTAAAGCATTGTTGATCTTAAACTGTTTTGTGTTTAGTTATTTATGCTTTTATGTGGTCCTTTCTATTTAGGGCTAAAAGGGAGACTATCCACTCAAGAGACACCTACTTATATTTATGTTATTCCTACCTAACAATTAAATTCTGAATAATTTGACCATTTATTAAACAATGTTTGGAATGAAAAATTACTAAATCACATTCTTAATACTTACTTAATTCTGTAATTTAAATAGCGTTCAATTTCACCTGGCAGACACATGTTGTTGCTTTAAAAGTTTCGAGCCTGTTATATTTTCAGTCCAAAGGCACGATGTTTCTGGATTCATGAGCCTTAGGTATGAGGCACATAAGCCTAAAAGAAATCCCTCCTTTCAGAAATTTAATTCCTCCCCTGCAAAGAAAAACGGGTAGTCAGTGAAAAATTACGCACCCCAGGCATAGGAGGTAAAATATGGACACTCCTGGAGATGAAACCCAATAATGTTCTCTAATATTAATAAATACTGCGATTCAATCTTAAATGTAGTCCAACTTTTGTATAAGCTTAAATTAAATATATATACTTTTAATTTAATACATTAATCTAGCGACTTTGCTAAAATATATAAGATTACTTAAGGGACTCTAACGAAATATCATGTATGTTTTACAGCGTATAAATATAATTTGAATGCTATTAGACGGCACTATCGGCCTAGCCAAAAAGAAGATCCTGCTCATAAACAACTAGGCCGGTCATACCACAGTCCCTCTTCATTAGCTATCTCCACAACCAGATATGCGCATTTAAATCGCACCGACGCAGAGTTATCACCAGGCCCTTATCCGTCTCTTTAGCTTTCAGTGCGACGGAATTTGTTTAGATTTATTGCCTCTATTTCACTTATCTCGAGTAGTCACTAGCGTAGTCCATGATACATATGTATATGCATACACGCGCATGTTATCTACATAATTTGTGAGGAGCAAGTACGCTCTCCATTGGACCAGGTAGGGTAGCTAATACACTTCCAGAAGAATAATTATATCACGCTCTAAATTGATTAGAATATACCGAAACATGAGTGGAAACGTGAATTATTCTCTAAAAAAGAAATAGCAGTCTTCCAGGAAATACTTACATATAAAATATACCACTACTACTTTAAATTCCCAGGCTCAGTTTCAGGCTACCATGATCATTTCGGAAGAAGGGTGGCCAAGGTTCATTCGGCCTCCCAAGGGATAATAAGTAGATACCGTAATACAGTACCCACCTGACTAACAATACAGCCAAATGAACCAACATTTCCAGAATGGGATCATGCGAAAAGTGGTCCGACATACCTCTCTCGAAAGATTAAAGAACGCTGACCTGCACCCATTGCTTGGTGTGCCGTCGGTGGGTGAGTTCATCCGCCGGAGACACATCAAGTTTTTTGACTCGTTCCAGCACCTAACCAACCCAGTGTTTAACACTATACCCCTCCCACATCGATGGCAACAGACTGTTGGGGGGAAATGAGGTTAAGAATTAGTATGTAAGTTAGTTTTAAGTATGATCTAACAGGTGAACCCCATCACCTTTATTAGAGTCAGTTCCCTCCCCACCAGGAACGAAATCAACACGTCACACAGGCAAGTGGCTGCATTCATTCGGCGTACCAACGGGAACAAGGCACCACGGGACGATGGGATTCAAAGCATCTTGCTAAAGCAGCTACCCGGGAAAGGAATATCTTATATCACCAACGTAATTAATTCCTGCTTCAGACTTCATTACTTTCATCAGACATGGAAGCACGCTGTGGTCTGCGGAAAGCGGCTATGAGCCATCTCACTACCACCCTATCAGTCTGCTGACTCAGCTCTCGAAGTTGTTCGAAAGAATCATCCACCTACATCCTCCAAACACTGGCAGAACTTTCTCGGTTCGTATAAGCACCACGTCTACCACCAGAAGAAAATACACTGCCAGTGTCCCCCAAGGGTCAGTGCTAGGCCCTCTGCTGTTTAACAGATACACCACCCACATCGTAGGAGCCTCGTACCCCAACTGTGAGGTATCGGCTTACGCGGGTGACATCGGTATATACAGCACCAGCCTCCATCCCACCAGAGCACTGAAATTTGCAGAGGACGCCAGCCAGCTCATCGCTGAGAAGCTCAACGCCGTCAATATCAAGGTAAACCCGGCTAAGGTGCAAGGGATTGTTTTCAGCTACAAAACAGGCCCTAGTTTGGTACATTTAGTGACTCCACGCCTTCCCTCTTCCAAAAAAATAATTGTTGGTTCCATACACCTAAAATATGAACTTGGCTATGAATATGACTTGATAACTGTGAGAGATAAAATCATACAGATTTTTTCAAACTATATTAATGTTGTGCGTATACCGTATCAACATTGCGTTGAAGTATGGACGACACTTCATTGTGGTGGTCCATGTTAATATTTTCTACGAAAAAATACTGAACTCTGTTTGCTCAAAGATCGGCCTTTGCCATCTCATCAACGGGATGATAGGCAACGAAGTGAAACTTGGAAATTCACGAGTTTCTCATTTCCTCTTTGGAATCAGACCATTCGTCATCTAGAAAGGCCCTCTGTTGCATTGATTTGGGACGGGTAAATGTGCAACTCTACACACGACATGTACGACAGTAACGGGAAGAGAATAGGTACGTGGATCTTCGTGCCACGTGGATTGCAACGCAACGATAAGTATATATGTGAATCGTAACATGTATCCCCGTGAACGTACGTTATTATATAAAACCAGTTTTATGAATAATATTCTACTTTGAGTAAGATGATAGAGCTCTCGAATAGGAATAGGATGTTCGCTTCTTGAGATGACGTTTTTGGGTTCTGGACTGTGACTTTTTTTTTTTTTATGTCTGATTCTTAGCACACTAGGTCAACAGTTTTAATTAGACTGATTTGATTTTCAATTATAACTTCACTGCCACTTACCCTACTACTGGCACCAAGCCACCAAGAAGGTTTTGACTATAGTTAGTTTTGAATTTTTGCAGCAGTTGTTTATAAGCTAACTACCTGACACGCATATGTAACATTTAATCAATATGATTATGATAATGATTTTTTATATGGCATATTTGATGCTGAATATTGCTCTGTTGCTGTATAGTCTAATAATCATGGAAATCAAAATGTACCAGTAACAATTACCCCGGAGGGGGTGACAGCTGAACTAAGTAACTAGACGGGGGTGATCAATTGAATAAGGTCCTAAACGTACGCGATGGGCCAAAAACAGTTGAGATCCGTTGGGTGCACTTCTCGATCCTCGGGTCAGTAGTATCCCAATATATTTTTATACGCCCTTTTTTTTTACTTGAATTATGGACTAAATTGTATTTTTTTAATCTATAAATAACTAAATAAAGCACAAAAGTAGGAAATAAAAAAACAATATCAAGAAATTCTCTCAGAACCCGCCTTGTACTTCTTAACAACTTTTCAGTAACTGAATAATGCCTTTCCAACCAATAAAAAATATTGTGAATGACCATAAAATTCTTATATTAAAAAAGACCTATTAAAGCCGGCTTGGAACAGACATTAAACTTGCGAATCTTATTGTTGGCAAAACTGTATTTTTAAGGATGTTACGTACCAAATAATAGGGAAATCGAGCCCCATTCTGTCGCTACCAAAATACAAGCATCCATCAAGGAATCCGTATGTAGTCCCTTTTGTGTTACCGTATTTAACTTGGCCTGGCCCAAAATGGGTAAAACTGAAATTTTAAACAGTTTTTAATTTCAGTAGTAAAATGATGAACGGGCCCGACTTCTTTCAAGTTTTTCTCCATACTTCCATTATTGCGCTTCAAGTAAAAACTGGTCACCAAATCACCATATTTCAAGCTGTTTTTGATCATTTCTACGACCACTATTGAGGTACATATGAATTTGTGTTACTTACAGACAAATAGATGATAAACAAAGGAGAGATTTATGTTCCGAGAAACCCTTCTTCAGGCCCGACATTATTCTAGAAAAATAGTTTTTCTAATCTTCGGGACATCGTGTGAACGACTTTTTCCCTTTTAAATTTATCATTCTCAATTCATATTTTTCTCAATAGTCTTTTCTGAACAAGTTTATTCTCAATATTATTATTCTTAGTCGATTTCGCACAAATAGTTACAAAAAGCTGCTAACAACGCGTGTTATTAGGGTATCATTTTAAATAATACTTACTTAATGCTAAAACTTTACTTGGTGAAATTGGTAGGTAGTAAAAGGTTACGCCCATACACATGTTCAGTGTGAAATTTGCATAAGATAGCCACCACTATCAAGCAACGCCGTTTCCTTTACATGTATTTTATGCTTCAGTCCATTATTTTGTCGTTAACACTATCTCCGTGTGATTTTATATCCCCAGAATAAGAGTGATGGATGCTAGTATTCGAATTAATCGGCATTATAAAATGGTAACGATATAATGGTGCACAATTTCCCTACTATTTGGTTCGTAAAATCTTTTTTTAATAATTATTACCAACTATAGTAATAGTATATCTTTTTGCCTATTCCCGATGTTTCGTTTTCACTTTTTAATTAATTTTATACTCAATTAATAATATTATGAATTTAATGAATTGGCCTTCGTCTCTTTTGTGTTTGTGACAGCAGTATTCAAAGGACAACTATTGAACGACTCATATTCAATATCAAATGATAAGAGTACGAAGTAATAATTGAGAGTTTGTTTAAATAATTACTGTACGTTAATAAATTTTTAATTGGTTTCAGGCTATTTTTATTACGAAGTAAATTAAATGTACTGTTTATAAAAAATCTATTAAACAATAGAAAAATTAATATTTATTTTACTCAACAAATTTTGTTTTCTTGCGACATTTATTTAATAATTTGATGGTCTAATATAACAAAAAATTTCTATTAAAACGTTTTGCATAAGTTGTTCGAGTTTGATACGACTTAACATTTGTTACGACATAATTTTGTTATATTAATTCTGAATTTTTTTTATTTTTTTAATACATAAACGAAATTAAGGTAGGTACCTGAAAAGTTTCATATCCCCGAGCTTGTCACTGGAGTTTCTTAAGTAATTAAATGCTCGTGAAAACACAACCGATTGTTTTACCTAAATTATGTAGAAAAAATACTAGTTTTATTGGTTATACCAACTCGGTCACTGAAATCGAAAAAAGTAAATATGAATAGCTAAAATAACCCCCCCCCCACAAAAAAAAATATGTTGAAATCTCTGGCCATTTCTATTTTGGCTCTTAAAATGATTTTTGGGGTTACTTTTAAAACCTTTTTGTCTGTCTCTTTGACCACGTCAGGAAATCAGAACTTTAAACGTTAAATAGCTTCTAAGTTGTAGCTTTAAAAAAGTTTAATTACCTGATTGTACTTTTTCACTGTGAATTTTAGATTTTAACTATATATTGACCAAAACATGTACAGGGTAAATCGAAATGAAGTATAATACCCCTTTAAGATTTTATATCAATTGAATCACTTTTACTGCCGCTATCGTCGAACGATTACTCTGAATTGTTTGAAAATAGAGCCTCCCTCTTCTTAATCAGTGACTGATTCGATTCTCGCCAAGGATAACCAAATATATTATATATTATGTAAAAATTTCTTATTTCTAAAACTCTTTTTAAAGCGGAAACTTTTAAAAATTTAAAAGGTAAAAGTTTACAATCCTTTGAAATTTTCGTTATATAATTTCCACCAAACTTTCACCTCACCCTACAAGAGGAGGGACATTTTCGATTATCAACAGTGTGCCTGCCACGTGAACCCCTAAATTTACACCCATATTGGGACATGAGCCCGTGAAATCCCATTTCCTGACCTGGCCAAACGAAATTCAGTTTCCACATCATTTAGGTCTCATGACTGCCCTTTCAGCAACCTCCCCTCCCCACTCAACCTCCCCGTGGTAAAATCTTTCGTGGGAGGTTTAATTTAGTTAAGTGGTTAAATGCCCCAAGAGAATGAGATTTAATCTAAGCTTCAAGCTAGGTCCCCTATTTACTTATTTCTGGATTTTGCTGTCTCGGAAAATTTGATCCCAATGAAAACTGAATTATCCAGGATACTGCTTGGTTTTGTCTAGTATTGACTAGTGGACTGAGTTCTCGATTGCAGATTCTTTGGGAGGAGCAGCGTATCAGCGAGATATATAAAATTTGGAAAATTAAATACTTTTAAAAAAATGCACATCTTTCTTCTGGCTTCTTGATGATTGCGCACATTTTATTTATTCCAGCGGACATCTTCAGGTGTGTCATTCAAATGATGTCATCTATAACGCAGGAAGAAGTTTAAGGAAAGAAACGGATACCCAGGAGAAAAAGCAAAGAGAGAACTTTAAAAAGTTTGTGGTAGTTCGTTTTCTCACCATTTCCACATAAGTGGTATAGATCCACCCATTTGTCAATATATCAATGTTTGCCGATCATTAAAGCTTAAGCATTCAAGTAACCCCGGGTTCATCATGTTATTCCATCAGACCTAAAAGACACATTTTAAGATCACCCACCGAGACAATCTTCAGTTTCCTGAAAGCTTACTCAATTTTTCAATAGAATCTATAAGAATTTCAGTCAATGGTCCTTAAGAGTGTAGAAAACATTAAATAAATAATAAAATGTATTATTAGTGATAAATATTTGCTGTAGAAAACTTCTGGGTTCTGAGTTTCATAAACTCATCAGCTGTGGTTAGTAAGAAGTGACTTAATCCGACTTCGCTATATATCACTTATTGTTATTTAGTTAATTTATTTAGACCGATTTTTTTTTTTTTTTTTTTTTTTTTTAATACAAATTCCAAGTCGTATTTTATCGACAAGAAAAAGGATTGTCCAAGTTGCCTGGAAGTTACTACATACATGGCCCTTGTGTGATGGCAGTGTCGTTTGAAAAATTGACAACTGGCGAAACAGCATAGGAAGTATGCGTTCTTGGCTCCAGGGTTCTCAAGATCCGACCTGAAGTACTCAAAAACATTCGTCCTTGTTAGATTTTTCTTAGGGACCCACAAGCTCACATTTACGAGAATAAAGTTTCGATAATTATATATAAACAAACTGTTTCAAATGCGAGGACGATTGCCTCATACTGGTGAACAGCCAGAATTAGATCCACAAGGCTGCTATGAGATCTTTTTTGAATTTCCATCTCGATAACATGTTAATAGATTTAGCAGAAAAAATAGCCGAGAGCTATTATTTTGGCATAGAAATAAATGCTCCAAATTTACTGTGATTTCTGAATTCCCTTTTAAACGTCAAGAAATCATATTACAATTGTGTATCAAGCTGAAACGCGTGTCCACACCCGCACAGCTACCACCCGCCAACAGTCTAAAAATGGCTTCTAACCATGAAAGTAAACTCAGCGATGTTATTTTCCCCGTTGCTTGAAGAGGAAGGAGGACGTAAACTTCCATCTTTATCTTCACAATATCAGCAGCGAACCTGGTTAGGAGTTGTGTTAAGCTATATCAAACTCGAACGACTTTTGAAAAACGTTTTAAAAGAAAATTCTTATTTTTTTGGTCCATCAAATCATTAAATAAATGTCGCAAAAAACATTTTTTTTTTTTAGTAAAACAAGTATTCATTTTGTTTTTAAACAGTATATTTACTTTAGCTCCTCATAAAAATAGCTTGAACCCAGCTAAAGATTTTTTTCCTTAACTGTAATTCTTTAAACAAACTCTCAATTATTACATACATAACCTCATCATTTGATATTGAGTACAAGTTCTCGCTCCATAGTTATCCTTTGAATACTGCTCTCTCACATACAAAAGAGACGAAGGCCAATTCATTAAATTCGGAGGATTTTTAATTGTGTATACAATTAATTAAAAAGTGAAAGCGAAACATTTCAACGAAAATTATGTTCTAAGATGTGTGCGTGTGTGCTGGTTGTGGGTTAAACCTACCATACCAAACCGGGTGTTCGCAAGGCTTAGCATCAAATTACAAAGTTATATGATATACGTATTTGTTCGTAAACACGTCATTTTATACTCAATAAAATGTTTGGTATTCAGATACATGTACACATTGTATCCTTAGCAACTGAGTCTAGAGAATCATTTTTTGTAGAAAAAGTTTTAAATCTTGTTATCTGCTTCTTCCTTTTAAATAATTTCTGTTTTAATTTACAGCCACAAATTTTTAATGTCAGATTATGACGTAAGAAACGGAAAGCCTAGATATTTTTTTATTTGGTAAACAAAGCGCTATCAATAAATAATATCAAAATATAATTACATATGCTAGAGCTGAGTCACACTACCTAGTATGCGGTAAGAAGTGGTCGATTTTTCACATATGTTCTTAGCACCATTTTCATGACCATGTTAAGTTTTCCTAATCAAAATTAAGTGCAAAAGTTAAAAAAATAAACCATGTTATTTCATGTCATTAATTCATATCTCTGTCTAACAAACGAGAATGGAGGTAAAGAATCTGACACGAATATAGATGAAATTACACCAAAAATAAGCACAACCAATGATAAAAAAATTGTGACAGTTATAGCACACCGCGGTCACGGGGAAGATGATAAAATGGTACAGTTACAATACACAGAGCCACAGCCAATCGCCACTGGAACCTTTGGGACCGTGTTCACTACAACTCTGCAACCCTCGAATGAAACTGTCGCCATCAAACGCGTTCCTCAAGAGAGAGGTTATAAGCAGCGAGAACTGGACATCATGAAGAACCTTCATCACTGCAACATTGTAGAGCTCAAATATTACTTCTTCCAAGACGAAGAAAATACTATGAAATTGAATTTGATTCTAGAATACTTGCCTCATACGCTAAAAAAAATAATAAAATACTTTCATGGGATTAAAAAAACATTAGACATAGTTTACATTAAAGTGTTTCAGTATCAGTTACTGAGAGGACTAAATTATATGCATTCACTTAGCATATGTCATAGAGACATCAAACCTCATAACCTTTTGGTGAGGTTTGATACAGGTGTCCTGAAAATATGTGATTTTGGATCTGCTAAGCTACTAGTCAAAGATGGATCCAATGTGTCTTACATATGTTCAAGATATTACAGAGCACCTGAATTGTTGTTTAGTGCGGTACGTTACACGACGAAAATAGACATTTGGAGTGCTGGGTGCATCATGGCGGAACAGTTACTTGGGAGTCCATTATTCACTGCAAATTCAGGGCTGGAGATGATTGTAGAAATAATGAAAATTCTCGGAACTCCAAATACTGACCAAATCCATAAAATGAACCCTAACTGGACGCTAGTCTCATTGCCGTACTTGGAATCAAAGAACCTGAACACTGTGTTCCCTACGAGTACTCCTCGTGAAGCTATAGGTCTATTGACTGAGTTACTGCTTTGGGAGCCGGATGAAAGATTAGATCCAGTGCAAGCTTGCTGTCATGCCTTCTTCGATGTGCTTAGGAATCCCGGGACCAAACTGCCCAATGGCAACCCGCTGCCACCCTTTTTCAATTTGACAGAGTACGAACTGACTATTGAGCCAACCCTGAATGAAATATTGATCCCAAAATGGGTAATAAGAGACCGGTCAAAAAAAAATAAACCCGCGAATTCTAGTCAAGTGGCGAGCTCTTCTACTAGTTAAATATAACATTTTGTTTTCTATAAATAAATTAATATTGCCTGGACATGTAGACTGACAAAGCATAAATAGAATTTACAACTCAATGTGATCAATCATTAATAATACTTAAAGCAGAAAAAGTGAAGATAGGTTTTCCGTCTTATTATCATCGCTGGCGAATTGAGCGGAGCGTGTTCAACTCTTAAGTGCTGGTGTTGGATTACGACTCAACCAAAATATTATCGCCAATCCCAAAGAAACATTGATCGAGAAAGCTAGGTAATGTGCATAAGAACTGATACGTCCATGTAAACTCAACATTTTAGGTTTGGTGCAGAATGAATATGCTGACGTTGATTCTCCAGGTCCTTCAAATTAGGGGACGAAACGACCACGGCAAAAGTCATTGTTACTATTGGCTAACGAAACAAGGCTGTTTTTAGCTGGAATTAATGAAAATCGGTCCTGGCATTTTTAGATGATTTAAAAATTGCTAAATAGGATGAGAGAACTATGATGAAACTTGGAATTATGAATGAAATAACCATTCCTGTCTGTAAATTTAATGTATCACTGGAATAAATCAGATGTAATGGTGCTGAAAGAATTTATCAGCCACAAAACGTTCTTAAATGTCACTCTATATCCTAGACAGAAGAAACAGTCAAAGTGGTATAGGTTCCATACCATTTCAGGCAGCTAGAGAGATCAGCGATATAGGAATTTGAGGCTATTAATGAAAGACTGTCAATTAAGACTAAAAGGTGAATTCAAGAATATTTAACTGGTATTTATATATCCTACAAGGAATATAATAATGATGTAAAGTTTACTTTATGTGACAAATTTGATCGAATGTATGAAAGGATGCTGCGTTGCTTCTTGCTTATTTCCTAGGAGATTACAACTCTAAGATCGGCAAGTAAGATTACCAGTACCGTAGCTGGATGTAGAAGGTTAGCAGTAAAAACGGAATACTTCTAGGATGGTTCACAGCTAGGAACAATTTAGTAATAAACAAAACATACTTCCCCGCTAAAAGGATCCATTGGTAACCTGAAAGTGACCAGGGATCAGTGGCACTAATGAAATACTCAACACATTAGTATAGAGACGTGTCTCATCTGTGATCGACATGAGGAGTTGACATTTATGTGATAATCATACTCCATCAATCTGTTTTTGATTTAAAAAATTATCCAATCAAGCTGAAATTTAGAAAGTAAATTACACTAAATAAAATAGATACAATGTGAATGAAAAAAAAAATTAATTTCTTTGAAAAAAAAAATGAATTACTCTTAAAAGTGCTAGTTGAAGAGACAGAAAAAATATCTAAACTAATAATCAGGTTTTCAAAACTCTTCATAATTCCATCTATCTATGTTTAAATAAAAATGTTTACGTGGATAGTTAAGTATTTCAAATAAATAATAATTTTTAATTGATATTGCAGACGATTATTTAGAGACAAATCACTAGAACAAATTTATAACAGAAGGCAGATGCTGTTGTCAGTTATATATTATAAATTTTATGCAAACAGAAATGTCCATACAATATTTATCTTTTTTATCACATTGTATAAACTTTTTTGTTTCAGGTAAGGCAGTGCCATTTGTTGAGCTGACAGTGGCCCACGCATCTGTACTAACCATCCTTGCAATAAGTTTTGAAAGGTACTATGCCATCTGTCAGCCACTAAGAGCAGGATATGTCTGCACCAAAGCCAGGGCCATGCTCATTTGCCTACTCGCTTGGGCCTTTGCAGCCCTATTCACGAGGTAATGACATTTTTCTAGTAAGAAAATGAATAGATCTATTAAGTATGTTTTGACTATCTGAAAATACCTACTTTCAGGCTAAAAAATCTCCACAATCAGCAGTTGAAATCAATTATTATTCTAGCAATATAATAAGACAAGATTTTCAGATCGAATTTCTTTAAAATCACTACAATAAACGCTTTTGAATCTAATCTATTCCGCTTCTTCGGTTATTTTAACAGTTGCAGAAATGCCTGATTAATAAGAACTACTTTAATAGGTAGCTAGAATTAGTATCCTAATATTAATTCACAATCAGTTAAACAATGTTGTAAGAATTATAGGTTATTTTGTGTATTTGGGCTCTACACTCTTCAGTACTCCTAATCTTAGGACAAGAAGAGTGGGTTATCTATATATTAATCCAATTTTTTAGGCAGAATTAGATTGTTGAATTCAGTTTGTGGGACTCCTATGAAATACTCATGCCAAACCGGAGGTATCGCTCTAGCCCACAGAGCTATCCTTGCTCCTTCAGTTTGTCAAAATGATTTATGTAAAATATTAACCTTTTTAGCCACCTACTGCACTTCCTTCTTCTATAGAGAAGCTTCCTCAGCAGTTTCTGAGGTATTTCTAGCGCTCATATCCTAATCTGCTTTATTCCGGCAAATCTTCATGATTAGCACCATATAACATTTAACAAAGATAGCATAATAACTCCTGATTGGTGAGTCTTTACAACTCCAAGTAAATTTGTATTCCACAAAATACTTGGCAGAGAATCCAATATAATTTTTTGCAAGAAAATAAATAATCTTAATGTTATTAGCCAAAGAAAAATGCACTGGTATGATCAGGACTTGAGTCTGTGACCTTCTAAATATCCGGTCAGGTCTCTACCATATTCGATTAATTTATGTTTAGTTTAAAGCATTCACGCAGCAGAACAGATATAATCCCACTATATAGTACATAAGTTAATACATAATTATTAAACATAAAATCTGTCCTCTTAAAGATCGATAATTTTTCAAATAAAAAAAGCTGAAGTAATAATCAGAAAACCTTTTCTTTTTGTTTCTGTTGCCTTCAATGATTATATTATTAGAAAACATATGAAGTTTTTCACCACAAGAAGTCCAGAGTCAACCTTCGCAATCACATTATATGGGGTAAGTAGCTAGTCACTATGATTTTTATATTTCTATTCCTCTAATTAAATAGTTTTCTGCTCGGTAAACTGAACAAGATAACAAAACGGAAATGCAAAGCTACTCAAAAAGCCTCAAAAATGTGATCGTGAAGGATTATGTAATTATGTTGAAATAATAATGTTGTAAATTAAATTTCATATGTTTAATTAATTAAATGTTTCTAATGTCTTTTCTTGGGGTATGGTTTATGGAAATGCGAAGTCACCTTTTTGGGGCTAGTAACTCAAAATTCCAATAAGCTATAACATTTACCTACATGAACAAAACCATGTTACTTATATCAAAAACATTATCTATATTGAAGGCTTTGCATTTCCAGAATCCTACTGCTCCAATATACTTTATAGTATGCAATTTATTAGTATAAACTACTCAAAAATGAATAAGGTATTGTGTTTATTCTATTATTATTTAACCTATAGTTTTCTTTTTAATTCATTCAATTTCTTCTAAAGTGACAAATTTTCGTCCATTAGTTTAAAATGTGAAATTTATTTAATTAACTTGGAATAAAAATCCAAATATCTTTTTTAGTTAATATCATGCTACTGACAACTTTCCTATACCTTTAAGACATACCATAAATTAAGCTATTGCTTGTTTCAAAATTAATCTGGTTTTAGAGTATTGTTAGGATTTGACACAGCTGTTAAACATTCATTGATGGAGTGTGATGGTTAGAACTTGGCATCCCCCCCCCACATATGTTCAATTTGAGTGGGATCTAGAGATGATAGAGGAAGAGGCAAATAATCTATTTGCTACAATATTATATCTATATTGTGGTACAAACAGAAGTTAGATTTGTCCTTAAACTTAACTGTTTGGCAGTATATTACTTCTTCAAACTGCAAGTTGCACCATGTACTAATCTGTTGATTTTGATGAACTCAAAGGATCATAAGAACTAATCCTATATTCTGTAAAGTGGCACCATTTTCTACTCTATTGGTTTTACCTCTCCATCATTTACCAGGAAACTGGAGGGATTAGAGCTGAAGAAATGATACATGATTAATGACCAGTTTATAAATCTCATTGTAAAAGTAGCATCATTTTTTTTTAATTAATAGGTTGAAAGATGTTACAGTTAAAATTTAATGCTTCAAAACAATTATTACTAAATTAATGAAAATAATTTAATGCTGAAAATAGCCTTATTCATTTTTGAGCAATCTAAATCATTTAATGGCTGTGTTCGATAGAATGTTAATTTTAAGGCTATCACTAGCAGAGAAATAAAAGTGAAAAATTAATAGAATGCACCAATGTATAGCAGTCAACTGCATTAATATATGACAGATCAAGGTTGTCCCATCATTAAATTAAAAAATTCTTTTTACTAAAATAACCTAAGACTAGGATTGATAAAAATCCATTTTATGGGAGGTAAACCACATTAGGAACCTTGTGGTACCAAAATAAAATTCATGAATGATCAAATCTGTAACATAGGAGAGCGCCGGATACATTAATTATTTAATAGATACTTCATTCACCCTAATACAAAAATTATCAGAAATAATTCTGTTGTGTCATTAACTGATTAATGACACATAATTTTCATAAGATCACTTTTATTCTTAGCATCAAGGCAGTAAATGTAACTACCATGCAAAATGACATGCATCTAAAAACAATCACAGGTTCTGTTAAATTTGTGAATACGATTTTAATGATATATAGTTACAGTTTAATTATAATAATAAAGAAAACAAAAATGATGTATTATTAATCAGGGTAACGAGATCTTTAATTTGATATCCTGCTATTAAATATATTAATGATTAAATATATTTTCTAATTACTAAGTAATTTATTAATTATGACTCACAGCAATTTACCTACTAGAGCGTTAAATGAAATTAACATGCAAAATACCATCTCTTTTTGTATAACAAGGGTTAAGATGAAATTGTGAACACGGTCTGGATGACAAGTTTAATGACTTTGTGTGATTACAATTCCAAAATAAAAAACAAAATTTACATATTATTAATCAACTCAATGAGATCTTTAATTTGATACCCTACTCAATGACAGAAAAATATTTATTTTTTTTATTCCTGAATAACTAATTATTTCATAACCCTTAATTATGTTACATGGAATTGAAAATATTTTTCATGTCATCGGGTAATTAAATGAAATTTAATGTTTATAGGTCAATCAGGGGACTAATAATCACCGGGACAGACACACAAACAAATACATAAGGGTTTTCGATTTTGAAACAAAATCAATAAAATCCTACAAATGGCATCGAAAAGTGTAATACAATAAGATTAGTATAAGAAGGTGGTTTTTATAATATACAGGTCTAATTTTGTTTGATCAGGTCAAGTTCTTTTAAGAGCCTCGAAAACCTCAAGGTCACATTCAAAACTTTTACAGACATAATACTGTCATATTTCACGTAACATGATAATTTTAAATAATATCTAGTAAAGAAGTATGCTATGTCCACAGTCATTAAATACACAATATTAAAAAATGCAATGTTACATCAATGGTTTAATAATTTTCTTTCTATTTTTCAGCCCAATCGCTCAGATAACGGAATACACCATTGAGAAATCTCAGAATGGCAAAGCTGGATGTTACACAGAACCAGACACCTTCTGGCGTAGACTCTTTTTCTACAGCATTATATCCATCTTCTTCATCTTACCATTATCAATACTTATAGTGCTGTATACAGTTATAGCTAGGCATCTGATTCGTGATCCTGGAACTGCCAATAGTGGGGATAATATCCGTGCGAGGAAACAAGTTGTCCTCATGTTAGCAACTGTTGTCTTATCATTTTTCTTATGTCTTCTCCCATTCCGTGTGTTTACATTGTGGGTAATTGTATCCCCTGAGGATATTACTGCGTTAGGTGAACAGACCTATCTCAATTTACTATACTTTTGCCGTCTCATGCACTACCTCAACTCAGCAATCAACCCTATTCTCTACAATCTAATGTCATCAAAATTCAGGCAAGGTTTCGGAAAGTTGGTTGGGATTCGTCGAAAGAGACACTTGCTCCTCCTTCGCCACAGAGCCACCTTTTCCAGTACTTTATCTCGGTCTAGTACTCGTCTTCCTCGAGGATCGCCAGACATGTCATGGAGAGGAGCTTCTTTGGATTCCAGGCATAGGAATGGCTCTATCAGAAGGAGTGTCATTATGAGAAGTTCAATATTGAATCATAACAAACAGCCTGAACCACCTCCACTACCTGAAAGTTATGTTTAAGAATAAAAAAAAATGTAAACAGACAAATGAAATATTTTTTAAACAAAATAATCAAACAAGGTAGTAGAATGTATATAGAGTAGTAAATTACCC
Organism: Acanthosoma haemorrhoidale; assembly: GCA_930367205.1. Classification (NCBI taxonomy): domain Eukaryota; kingdom Metazoa; phylum Arthropoda; class Insecta; order Hemiptera; family Acanthosomatidae; genus Acanthosoma; species Acanthosoma haemorrhoidale. Next base: position 144,449,608 of record OV884011.1, read on the forward strand.
ACTAAAAGGGTAAGAAGTTTTCTATCATTTGAATCATACCATTATGTCATTACGTTTTTAAGTAATCACTTCAATAAATTTTAAATGTTTGGTACTAGTTTGGTTACTACTGGGATGGGAATGAACTATCAAGTTACTTCATAATGCAACATTAACAGAGAACTTTATTGTCACTTAACGATTATCAGTAATGAGCTTAACAGAATCTTGATTTCATTTAAAAAAATACATCATTTATTCTTTTTCTACTACAAAATCTCAGCTACTCAATCATTTAGTTAACGGTTTTAGAATTTTATTTCTTACTACACTTTACTTCCAAACATTTTAATAACAGAATTAGAATCTGGATACATGCCTTGGATGGGTGACTTGTCTTCCAGCTCAGGCCACAGAACTAGCCTTTATGAGGCTAAACATTTTTATTTTAAATCAGCTATCCAATATATTAATAAATACATTGTCATTGCCAATATATTAATAAATACATTGTCATTGGTTTCTGTATTCCAACAATTTTTCTCCCCCCTCCCCAGTTAAACTGAATTTATTTAGAATGGATGATCATTCAATAAGAAATTATTCCATTATTACCAGCATTTGATTATTCCCAAAATAAGGAATAAATTCCTACAATATGAGGAGGAAGGATAACTTACATTTTCGATAAAAGCAAAAAACAATCCTCTTCATTATTTTCAAAATAAGAAAAAGGGATCTTGGATACATAGTTGTTGGAGCTTCATAAATTCAGCCAAATAGAATTCAAAATGATGCCTTGATTTCCCAAGGCGCTTCTTATTTCTCCATTTTGCTGATCCCCATAACCTTTCTTTTGGTTGGCTAAGAACATCTGATAAGGGATCAACCAAATAAAGATGAAAGTTTGAAATGTTGAAATTCAACCTCTTCAACTTTGTTTGTGATGTATACACCCTAAAATCTGAATAAATGGCTGTTCCTGCACCTATGTTTTCTTTGATTGTACCCATTGGCAAGGAGCTATCTCGCACCTTAAAGAAAAAAAAATCATGCGTCATGGCATTTACCTCCAAAACTCCATTGCTGGGGACGTTTGTAACTGATATAATTTTTTTCTTGGTGTCAATAGACTTGCATCTACAGCTACTATTTTCTCTTTGCCTCCGATTCTTTTCTTGTGATGCCCCACAAATTTCTCACAAATAGTTGTTCCAATCTTTTTTTTTTTTCCTTCATAACCCCTTCAAATTCACACATAATTATATATAATTATAGATCCTCAGGCGACGTTCCAATCTGCAATACCTACAGTGTATATATCTAACTGTTGCCTACACCATTTTTGGGAAGTGATTCTATGTACCCATCCATAAATCCAACCCATTACTGTCACAAATGGTAATTCTCATTCATAAACAAACTAATATAACATAATCCTACTTTTCCAAAACATAAGATTATTACACTTTCGTATCTCTCCATTCAACACATACAATTTCATTTCATTCGTATTTACACGAATTTCCTATTTGGTACAATTTCTGCTTCTTGAAGAAATTATATTGCTTCTTTATCAAACCATTTAATGGTAAATCCCAAAGTTTCATGTCGGTTTTCTTTTTCAAACTAAAAAAAAAATACAAAAGGTAGCACTTAAACAAATGGTAACAGTATATATTAAAAACAGCCTTTTAACTTTCCAGTAACATCCTAATGATGTCCTCAGTGTGGCCTTTACAACAAATTAGTACCAATGTTTTTAATAGGCTGTAATTTTTAAAATCAGTATTTACACTTATAACTTCTTACTCTAAATGAAATATGAAACAATTGTGCTATGTTAAAAATATGTATTCATGCATATTTAATTTAAGATACATTAAACATGGCCAATTTTTTTTTAAGGGCCCAATAAAGTTTGTTTTTTTTATAGGGGAGATTGAAAACAATAAATTACACATTTATAATAAGCCACTAATATTTGTAGAAAATTAGGCCTGTGTATAATATATATTATACTTTTGCCTATATTTCTAAAATTCTAAAGATGGGAGTAAGGCAATTTATTATTTTACATATAATTCAGTAAAACCAATATATAAGCAAAAAGTCAATTATTTAGTTACGCTCCACTGGTGCTTTGGTAAAAAGTGCAAAGAAGGAACAACTAACCTTCTAAAATATTTCTGGAGTGGAGGACAGACTATGCCTGCTCTTATTACCTATTGCTACCCTTAAAAAAATATGAATTTACATTGGAGTGAAGCCTCAAATCAAAAAGATTGAAAAAGCCTTAAAGATAATTTATCAGAAACTGAACATAGGTACAGTCAGGGTAGCATCGCTAATTGATCCATTACTTTTGCAGCTATCAATATCCATCTTCTTATCATTTTTCCTTCTCATTGGAAAAAAATATAAATGTGCAGCTTTCAAAAATTTTCAAAGACTACCAAATGATTATAAACTCCCCCCCCCCCCAAAAAAAATAATAATACATTCAGGAAACATGTAAATTCAAACATTTGTTTTCTGAATTAGAAACATTTTTAAAAAAGCGAACCATTCCATAAAAACCCATAGCTATTGATTGATAACATGTATTCATCTCAAACTTATCTACTTCTAATATCTACTGTGATTATTGTAAACATTCATTTATTATAACATTACATAACAACTGCCAACATCTTGCAATCCATTCTTTTTATTTTATTATATTATCCCATCTTAATTATTTTATATGTGTTCCTATTTACTGCAAATCCCTTGTGATTTTCATAGCAGATTGTAACAAATATTTTTAAAAAATGGGATTATATTGCAAAAAAAGTAAAATGATGGCAGGAAATAGGACAAGGAGACGGCCTTTTAAAAGGGTTTTACCAAAAGAATATGTTATAATCAATATTTATTTTTTGTATATTTCCTTTCATGTGTATATATTATACTAGCTATTTATTGTTTTTATATTTTATATATAGATTTTAAAAATAAAATATTATTGTGCATAAAAAATATGGCAAAAACATTATTTAATTACTATAAATTATGAATTGCTTTTAATGGCACACTACTGAGATTTTTAGATAAATTTCTAAGATTGTAGTTGTTTATTATACCATACCTCTTGTATAGGAAAATATACACATACATGCGGCTATTATATATATATCTGTGTGAGGATAATAAGTAGGTGTAAATATTGTATTGGTTTCCACTATTTATTAGGGTTTATATTAAATAATAATAATAGTTTATATAAATTACAATATGGGTAGAAAAAACCAACAAAGTCCAAAACTCACACAGTCAAAAGAAATCACACAGAAAAAAAAAAATATGTTACTAATATTTTTTTAATTGTTGGTCGAATACTTACTGTAACAGCAACTTTGTTTTGCTTGTCAAAGTTCTATTTTGCAGCTAAGCATCAGTGTATGCTGTTAAGCTTGATTCAGGTAAGCTACATAAAGGCCTTCATAACTGAGCGAGAATCTCCTGGCTCTTATCCTCCTTATCCAGTTCCTTGGCCTTGTACCACACACAGCTTAGGCAGTACAAGGCATCTGGCTGGTGTCACTACTACTCTCTCAACAAGCATCTAACTGAGTATAGAGTGTAGTGTATGCATATATTTTCAGAACAGGTTGTGTGTCAGTTAGGGAATAACTTTTTTGCTTTGATAAAATTGCCCCGGTCTTTACTTTACTGGTTGTATTCAGTCATTAAGTTATATTTATTATAAAATAAAAGACTTTTTAATACCACTAGGCTCCAACTTGTTTTGGATTTTGTGGGTGCGATCTCTAGTGCCAGCAGGATTACATATCCGAATCCGAGTGTAATTTGAAATTCTAAAAACAATAACACTTGGATATACTGAAAAAGGCAAATAGAGTTAAAGTCCTTGATTTTCTCCATAGTAGTTCTGAAATAAATAAATTACCTTTGGGTATATAATATAATGAAGAAACTGTTCTTTTTATTTAATGATTGTAACCACAATGGTTTAGTTACAATAACTAATTCACATGAAGGTACAGCCGACTGTATGATTATATTTTTTATTTTTTGGACTCTGTTGGTCTTTTTTGAGTATGCTTTAATCGCAAGAGAGAGCTAATTGCCTTTGCATACAAATAATGTGCAGGTTATTTTTGAAAAATATGGGCTTATCGCTAACAAAAGAAATCCCAATGATTCCTAAAACTAAAACAATAAAATCGTATCGATGATTCCTCGCTTCATATCAATGATGTCCTCATTTCAAAGATTATTAAGATACTAAACTTTTTATTACTATTAATTTATACACATCATTTAAAAAATTGACCAGGAGTTAACAAAAGTCCTTCTTCAACTTTTATTAAATATAAAAGTAATTAAATGTAGTTTTATAATTCATCAAAATTTATTAGTTTGTATGCAATCCGTGTATTTAGAATTTGCACCTATAAATTATCATTTTTATGTGGTGGTAACAGATTTTATGAAGATAGAAGTTGTTAAGAAATCTAGGGAATAAGAATAAAAGTGAAAAAAAAAATTATGTGTTTACAATAAAATTGTTCATTAATGTAATGGCCATAGATCTAAAGGAAATCTCTTTTACGAGGTTTTAAAATATTTGATTTTTTTCTAATACAAAAAGCATCTTGCAAAAAGAATCAACAGGCCTTGTTCATTGTGAAACTAAAAGAGATTTATTTGATGGTCTAAGTGAAAACTATTAAAAGAAAATATTAAGTTATCCATCGCTAAAATTTAAATTGACTCAGAATCCTGAGACCCTTACAGAATGTCTTGCAAAGCCAATGACTTTACTGAAAACAGTAAAACCTTAATTTGGAATTGGTATTGGCTCACTCTTGTCAACTCTGATAATAATAAAATGATGCTAAGAACAGTTAAAAAATTAAATCCTTATCAAAGCCAAAAATATATAAATGATTAGAAGCTTAGGATAAGGAAAACCTAATTATGTATTATTTTATAACAGACTTGTTAGTATACTCTAGTATAGTTCATTTAGGATTACAATTTCAAAAGAAAAACATAGACAATATTTGTCAAATCATATTAATATTTATTTGATTATGAAATCCTATGCTGTTATAAATTATAGCGTGCATTTGGCCAATAACTTTTATTTATTTTCAATAGTTTGAAATAGCATAGGGAATTCCAGTATTTATTCATCATCAAGTCCCTATTACCCATGCTACTTAAGCCATTTCAGTTTTATAGACATACCATTTTAAATTACAGAAAACCGATTTTCATAAAATACACACAAAGCTGACTTTTATTCTTTTTTAAGGAAGTGTAATTAAGTAAACTTATATGTTTAATTTGGGCTTGTAGGCTTACTAAGATAACAAACTTTTTTTCATAAAAATAAAACACATTCATGGATGTCTTGTATAGAAATAATAGCGTCCCCATGTCAAAAGGGGTAAGGAATAAGTTTGGAAATTCTCATAATAAGTGTAAATTGGAAACATATTTTCTGTTTCTTGTCAAAATAATTATGTTGAATGCTTTTATTCTTTATATAGAAAATAAAGAACTGAACGAATTTACTTGCGATTTAATAATTAATGACAATATAAAATATTATTAATCAAATATAAATTTTAAATTATTATATGTTAAATGATATAATCTAATTATAAATAAATATAAACTTGATATAAACGGTCCTAATACTATTAAACCAATGATAAATTACAGAGCTGATAAGTGCACTATCACAGTAATTTATTTATTTATTGTGTGTGTAATGAAGCATTTGATATATGTGTCAAAACGGGCCTAATATGAATTTAAAACATGTTTCAATTTATTTAACTTTGAAGATAAAGCCATTATTTTTGAATTCAGAAGTATTTATGTTGGCAAGTAATAATCAATATTTTTTTATACATGGAATTATTATTTTAAAAAATATGTAAAATTTTAAAATTTACATAGAACCAATAGGATGTATTTTTGTATATCATAAAATATGGATCTTTCCCATTGATTAGCCCCTTGCAAAATGTGCAGCAACTCTAGAGAGAAAAATGTTGACACTGATCCAATTTTAATTGATATTGCACTATGTAATGCCCCAGATGAACATTTATTACTGGTTATGAGAACTATAAATTGGGAAGTGATGGATTTATTGGATGCTATGAAACATGAATAAACTGAATACAATAACAATTAGTGCGAAGGATCCAAAAATACTTACTTTAATAAATTGATAGACTTTCATTTTTTGTAATTTGATGTCTTCCTCAGCCAATGATTTTAAAAGGAAAGAAGTCAATTGATTCATTCTGCAAACAAAAAAAATGATTACTTGCTTAGTATTTAAATTTTATAAGTGTCGTCTGCTTGTAACTTACATAAAATTTGCTAAAGCAAGAAAATATTCATTTTTCAAAGGCAATTGTAGAGTGTCAATTAAAATTTGCTTAGCTAATACAAATATATATTTGGTTAAACATTTCATTTCATCTGTAGCTTTTAATTCACTATAATTTTTAAACTCGAAATTAAATTATTTAATTGTTCTTTGTATTTTATCATACCAAAGATTAAGTTTTTAGTTCAATAATGTAATTCTTTTAATTATTATTGCTAAGACAATGTTATTCTCTATTTTAATGGTCTTTTTGTATGTATATGTTGTGATTCAATGTATAGTTTTAGTGTATAATAAAAGCTAGTCTATCCTTGATTTTTTATTTCTCCTGTTAGCCTTTATTATTAAATTAGCCTTTCCTCTTACAAACTTAAAAATTCAATCCTATCACAACTGCATTTTATCATTCAACATCAATCTTAAACATTAGACACTGTTTCTTTACTTGTAAATTATTTGAAATCAACCTATATCTATTTGTTAATATTAAATCATAACCAATCATGTTAGTTTTTAATTTTATATCTACATCTTATATTTTAGTAGTGGGAGCAATGTTAAAATGGGGATAGGATTGGAACAATTAAAAAAATCTTTTGGCACAGGAAAAAAATCAGTTGTGTAGTAGGTGGAAAGAAGTCTACAAGCTGTTCTATAAAAACTTAATCTCTAAGTTAACTCCTCAACTAACAGATAATTATTATGCATAAACCCTTTCGTCAGCTTTCACTATCATTCCATTAGAAAATGGGAGTGAGACCTGCTGAAAGTGTTTATAAGTAATAAATTCATTTAATTGTGTGTAGACATCTAAAAAATGGACTTTTCCAATCTTTATTGGTGAAAAAAAACTAGCACAAGAGCCACAATTCCATTCCACAATACAAGAATAGTAAAACTCTTAAACTTCACATATTTGGACAAAAATTATTCTTTTCGGTCATCGTATCTCACCTCCTTTCTACAATGTTTTATAACCTCTTTTGATAATGATGGTAGTTTTTGAACCTGGTAAAGTGGGAAATAGATAACTAAACTACTCTGACCGACTTCATTATGGATGATTCAAACTTAAATCAAGCCCCCAAAAATTCAAATTTACCCTGTTCGAATCTTTATTGATGTTTGTATTTTGAGTTTGAAATATTGCTCATGAGAGAATACATTTTGTTTTATAGCCCAGTCTTGATGGTATCAGAATTTCGTGAAGAGGAGTACATTGATGGTACAAATGTGACAACATGTTTGATGGAAGCTAATGATTTCTGGCCTTCGTTCTATTTCACCATGAGTACTACAGTCTTCTTCGGCCTTCCCCTTGCAATCTTGGTTGGATTATATTCAGTTATTGCAAGCCACCTACTTTCAAACCATGGGCTGGTCGCACCAAATAATCAATCTGCTGCACTCAGATATCGTAGACAGGTAAGCTTAAAAAACTGGTTTTGAAGCACTGAACTAATTTTATTACATTATTATTTCAGATATTTGTAAGCTTGTATAGTTTTAATTCTGGACTCAATTCATTGTCATCATTAATACTTAGTTAAATGTGCTGTTTAACGACATTTTCAAGAACTCAAATGCTTGTATGTTTTAATAATTTTTAAACACAATCGTCATGATATAAATGCCATGTCCTTCATTTTTATGATTGTACTGAGTTATTAAATTCAGTACAATATTAAAATTACACACATCTCCGAATTATCCCACTACTATACTTTACTTAATTAAGTTCTTCTTTTTTTCCATCTCCCTTTGTCCCTTTCAACATAGGGATACCTCATTCCAACAAAACCAGCCATATCTGTCTCTTGTGAGTACTTTCATCTCCTGGATTGTTTTCCCTTTATTCAGTCTTAACTTGACAACATGGCCCATGTAAGTATTCCTAGGTCTCCCTCGAGGACTAGTTTCCGTGGGCCTTACATCAGCTTTTCTTGGGCTCTTGGTTTTCATTCACTCCATAGACATGTATGCAGTTAAATCAATTATTTATTTAATATTGCATTGAAATTTCTTGTTTCTAAAAAAAATTAGGAAATTATTTTTAATGAAACCATATTATATATAAAAATATGTATTTAAACAAAATTAAAATTGATTTTGATGATTGAAGTTCATTAGGGTTCAAGTGTAGATTTTTTTTAGAAAATGCCACTAATTACCAAATATTTAATTACAATTTTTCTTTCCTGTCTTAACTGTTATTGTTAATTTGTTTTCATCAACCTAAACCAATATCCCAACAAATTTATCCACTCACTTATATAGGGTGTTAGTAAATGAGGTCCAAAATGTAAGGAAGTGATAGTAGACCTTAAATACAACAAAAAAATTCATTTCAACTATGGTTCTATTCCGAACAGGGAAGGAGTGGATTTAAATTTTGGATTGGATTGGTATTTTTTGTAAGGTTGTCACGTTTTTTTTTTAATAGGAAGCGATAACTAAAATACTATTTAAGTTAGGTAATTCTCAATTGCACCATCGTAAACTAGATAAAATTTACTTTTGTTTTAAGCGTCTAGATTACACCAAGTTCTGTTTTTTATAAAATCATGGAATATTCGCAATTTTTTTTATCAGCCTCTTACTGGACTACAGGTTCCAGTAAAGAAAAACTTCCTTGTTTAGTAAGCTTTAAATCCATTTTAATTAAGTTGAGCTCTGTTTCAGAACAAGCTGAGATTCGCCTCCAGTTTTGTAAAACAATTACCTATGTGATGTGAAATTCTGTCTCCACGAAGTACCTGTGTTTTCAGCAAAGATAATTACAATAAATTATTACAAAGCTTTTATTTATTTTTTTCTGTGACCTGGGATATATTGTAAGAATTTAATTACTAAATAAAGTACACCTTTTTTTTTATAAAAAGTATCTAAAATGAAATATTTAATGTGGGTATAACAAATGAAATTCTCCTTTAAAAAATAATGAAATTTACAAATTGATTTAAAATAATAAAATTTTATAATAATACTTAATATTCCTGGTAATGATAATATAATTATCAGATATACCCACATTAAATATTTTATTTAATATATTTTTTATAAATAAAAGTGTATTTTACTAATTAATTTATTACAATTCATCCCATGTGGCAGAAACATTGCAATAATTTATTGCAGCTATTGTTGCTGAAAACACTGGTACTTTGAGAAGACAGAATTTCACATCACATAATAGTTTTACAAAACTGGAGGGAAATCTCAGTTTATGCTTAACAGATCTCAACTTAATTAACATGGACTTAGCACTTATATTAAATAAGGAAGTTTTTCTAAAAGGGGTATAGTGTAGTCCAGTAGGAGGCTATTAAAAAATTGCGAATAATCCATGATTTTACAAAAAACAGAACTTGGTGTATTTAAACACATGAAAGTCCCCTTTAAATGCTTTTAACAAAGACAAATTCTACTTGTTTTTTAAGGAAATTTTGTCTAGTTTATGATGCTGCAATTCAGAATTACCTAACTTTAGCTAATAATTTTTTAGTTATCTCTTCCTATTCAACAAAACATGTGATAACCTTAAGTCACAAAATCTAAATTTACTTATTCCCTGTTGGGAATGGGACCATAACCCAAATGAACTTTTCTGTTGCATTTAAGGTTTACTATCACTTCCTTAAGTTTTGGACATAATTTATGTTACACCCTGTATATTCATGGCTAACTATGAACTCCTGATATGAACATACCTCACACCAAAAAAACTCAGGACTTTTCCCTCTTAACATGACTGTCCTCTCCGTCTTCTTCAGAACAACTTACAACTGCATATCATCTCTTGTAACTAACAATTCACACTTCCTCTACATAACAAAAAATATGACACAGTTAAATATTTTAATGAAATTTTACTTTCTTTCTATTTAATTCTACATTATAATTCAAATTATAAACAAATATATAATATCAATACAGTATGTAATCATTTTTTTTAAATTAATCTAAACCATTTTTTTTCCAGGTGGTTATGATGCTGGGAACTGTTGTTGTGTCATTCTTCATATGCCTGTTACCATTCAAAGCATTTACTCTCTATGTCATCTATGCACCTCCTGAGATGATATTGTCACTGGGCATGGAAACTTTTTACAATATTCTGTATATCTGCCGCATGATGCTCTATTTAAACTCTGCAATAAATCCAATACTTTATAACCTCATGTCATCCAAGTTCAGAGAGGGTTTTAGGAGATTGTTAGGAATAAGCAAAGCTCATGGTAACTTTGCTAGAAAAGGCACTGTTACTACTACCACACTAACTTCCTCAACAAAGACAACGCCTTCTAACAACCTCCTTAAGAGAAGTGTTGTACGAGTCATATCTTTAGACGACCCAAGGAAGATTGACAATAGTCTAGCTTCTACAATTAAACTTTTAAATAGCGCCATTATCAAAAGTGATGAAAGCTACGTCTAAGATGTGATTAATCAAAATGTGGCATATAGTAATTTTTATATTTACTTGTAATTTTTTTAATAAAATGTTAAAAGTGTCATACCAAAGTCCATTTAAAATATATATATATCTTTTACCCATCAGTTAGCAATCTTATATAAGAAGCAATTGTAAGCTTTAATTTTAGAATTAATTTTTTATTGTATTTTTAAAGTGTCTATTTTAAACTAATGTGCACTAATGGTCTTGTTCGCCCTCTGTCAAAGTAAGATAAGCCTAAACAATTTTACATTGTGAGTGGTTTTAAAAGCATGTTAAGTTAAAAAGAGATAATTTTACAGAAACACTTTCGAATGGGTTTCATCAAATTTATTTATTGTGCTTGTGTTAATTATTCATGAAAAAATTACTTTCACTAGTCCTACTATTGCATTTAAATGCGGGCTAGGTATATCTAGAATATGATCAACTTGATAACAGAGCCATAATTAGGGTTACTAACCAATAGCCCTTCAAAATCATCATACATTAATGCGCTGTTTTTTTAATTTTTAATCGTAGTGGTATAGAAATTGAGGAGGTTTTTATAATAATTAAAAGTACATTGTTATTTGGAAAACATTAAGACACTCTTGATGTTCCTGTAAAGGACATTCATCCTAGTGAAAATCTGTTATCAAACATAAAAAAAAGGTTTTATAATTTATCGATCCGGAGAAAATTCTGTATAAATTGTTTTCCGGATATTTATTTAACTTTTGATTTGGTGTGGAAATGGGCTAGTTATAATTTCTGAAAAAGATAGACTATGTTGTCATTAGTCTTAACTTTATTAAGTCTTTATTATATTATTAGATTAATATAATTACTTATTAAACTCAAGTATATGTTTTTGAACTATATAGTTCTACATTATTTAATTGATAAAATTCAAAACCTTTATAAACATGTTTCATGGTCATATTTTATAGCTGTAACTACTAATTCCAGTTTTGTTAATGTAAGAATGTTAATGTATAATTATAATTCAATACATACGTGTACTTGTAAAATATATATATCACTCAAATTAGTTTTAAGACTGAAGGAAACATGACATCAGATTGGTAATTATTTTCATGTGTTTCATATTAAAATTTAACAATTTAGATAATATTATAATTATAATATTCATTTACTTAAATGCAGTCCACAAATTTTCTCTCCTATCTTAATATTTAATATATGATCTCCTGACCGTCCCTGCAGCTTGGTAGTTAGCATGCTAATTTCTAACTGAGGGGACCTAGTTTCGACCCCCATCCCTTCCGTTTCCTAAGATTTCTTTCTTTAAGGGATGGGTCTGGTCAGTGTTGGCTCTTTCAGGAAAAACTTGGGTACAGAGATAGTGAATCCAGTTAATAGAACCGAATCAAAGGTGCCAACCATAGCACCACCTACCAATTATGACTACAACCTTCAGTCCACCCTACCATTTTATTAAGTGTGCTATGGATTTAGTAATTATTTGATTGGATTTCCTTCATAAACAAAATTGATGGTTTCTAAAGTCAATATTAGTAGAACCGGGAAACGGAGGCATTTAAATATTAAAATTCTATTTATTATTAATTTATTTTATATAAACCATGCTCAATATAAATGCTGAAATGTTGGTTGTAAATTTGTAAACAATGAATTTCATATCTTAATTCGGCTGTTGAAAGTGTATCTCATTGTGTTGTATGTTTTTATATATTAAAATCTAGTTATAAGAAAATGTATATTAGAGATCTTTTATCATAAATATTGCATGCCATTAAAGTGTTTATATGTGTGTACTCTGGTTAAAATATATTTTTATATTCCACTTTAAACTCAACTTTATTTAAATAAGTTTTATAAAAAGAAAATTATTTTTAAAATTCCAGAATGTTCTTAATTTATTTAATTTACCTTATGCATAAATATAGAATTTTCTAGGCTATTTGAAAAAGTCACATTTCTTATATTTTTTTTTATAACAAATTATAAATTGTTTAGCATTACTTTTGTATATTGGAAAAGGTTAACTTTGAAAAGACACTCTACAGTTATTACTTTACAATTTTGTTACATCATCATAACGATTTTGTAACATATATGTATTTGCAATATTCATTATTTTAAATCATAAAAAATAAATTTTGGATTGTCTATGCCATACCTAAACAGTAACATTGTTTTATATAATATTTTGTAACTTTAAAGGCTTATGACATTATTTTTTATTTTAGTTCTATAATTTTGTAGACATAGGATAATGAAAATTAATTTAAATTTATGTATGTGATATTTTAGTATGGTCTATAATTGTAGGTAACTGTAAGTGTTTTAATGCGGTAGTTATGTTCCAATCTTGACTTTTACTTGGTTTTTACTACTCATGCTTATGGTGTTAAAATCGTATTCTCTCTCTATTCTATAACTCTCTCTCGCTCGCTCTCTCTGTATTCTATAAGTGTTTTAAATACAAACAAAGTTTATTATGAATAAATCAATCTTTACTCCACCATAGGTAGACTCTCACTACCTTCCCGAACCCACCTGCCTCCTTTAGGCATCCCACACCCCATATCCTTCTCATACATCCTTCAAATGGGACTCCCCTTAGTGAAAGGCACCCATCAATCCAAAATAATTTTCCACATCCTATTTTTATAAGTTTGAGAGCTATGGGAAAAAAAAAAAATATATGAATAAATGTAGTTACAATTTTTATTTAAACACAATTCTGTTTGTGTAAAGATATAGCATTCATTGCGTTTTTATATTTAATCTAATTAAAGAAAGATTTGGATTAGCCAAGATCAGTTTAGAGAGAGTGTACTGAATGATTTTATTTTTATTGTTAGTTAAATAATGTTTTTTTTAAGTCTTTGAAAAAAGTATTAGAAAACCATTCCCTCTTATTTAAGCTAATGTAATTATTTTAAGTTCCTCTCAATAGCCATCAGTTACCATTATTTTAAATTATTCTATGACTAATTATTTATACAATTAATATTTATTATTTTTTTGATATGTATGTACCTCAAAAGTTGTAAGCTTGCATTATACTTTAATCTACTATTAACTTGTATGTAATTATGTAAAAAGGTTGTCTAAGGTCTAGTCCAATAATGAAGTTTTAATTTATTGATGTTAACTTTATTTTTTCCTTTTATTTGCTTGATAATATTTATTAGATTTGTGTTACTAGTGGTCAGAAATTAAGGTAACAGCCATTAAGTAAGTGAAAACAAATTAAAGAACGTGTTAGTTTGGAATAGTAGGAAATTTAGTTGTTTGAGGACCTAAACAGAATCCAAAAGGTCCCTAGTTTTTGTCCTTATTGTGGAGCTATTTTTTCTCTTACTTAATAATTTATTAAGAACTCCCAGAGAAAAGGGACGATATTTCTAGTTCACAAACATTACAGTATCATTCCCAAGATACTGAAGATTATTTGCAGTCAATTTGGTGCTTATTTGAAAAATAGATAAAAATTTAAAGGAGTAGTAGTGGGAAAGATATAAAAATTTTAGTTGATTTCCACAGTAATAAATAATATTCAGACCAAATTTGGCTCTATTACGATCAATATAAACTGAGGGATAGAGGGAAAGGTAATTGTTGAAATCACGATTTCCAAATTATTTTTTGTGGACTTAATAGTTTTCACGCCAAATTTAGTTAAATTTAGTTAAATTAAAGTTAAAGTTAATCTGGCAACAAATAGAAATTAAGGAAAGTACCAAGATGTAAATTGGGGAGGGGGATAGGAATGTTGAGTTGGCGACCTCTCTTATGTTTTCCACAAGATAAAAATATTCAAGTCAAATTTTGTGAAAATATCTTGTAGGAACTTACATAAATATATGTATACTATTGATCTAACAAGATCTAAATTACTTTTATCTTCAAAAAAATATTCATAAAGAAGCAAGGTTCAATTGATTTTTTTTACAATTGCTAATGTCTAGTTTATAAAAGAAAGGAACACTTCTGCTCCTCTTATTGCCTTTTACATTTAGTAGGACCCTCCTAAATTGGCTTGTATTATCCATACTTTGGCATATTATAAGACAGCTGCATTATCTTCCAAGGAGAAATGTTTACTTTTCAATCTTAATTTTTTATGTCCCCAAATTAAAAGAAAAACTGATTCGAGGGACAAGCTGAAATTTTTTCTTAAAGTTCAACCAGTGATCAAATACAAGCCTGTCTGGCTATTTTTATCCTTTAATCTTCTAAATTACTTTTTGTTTATATTGATTATTGACTAAATTATATGAATATTTTGTTAACATGCACATCTAAACATGTCAATGGAAGTATAGTGTTGTTCTAAAAATATATAGAAGTATATATTTTACTCCCTGCAAGCTCTAATCTGCACCACTCATTTCAAGAAGACTTAGGCCTAATAATACTTTGGTCTCTCTATATATTTCAATTGAACATCGATAAATCCACAGCAATTGTCATTGGCTCAAGTCCTCGTCTTAAACCCCTAAAGGATATTCCAACTATCACAATAGTTCCAGCCTCTAGCCCAATTAACTTCTTCAAAAAGCAAGGTTTCATCAAGGACCAAACCTTGACTTGGTGGAATAACTTCACATCCTAAATTAATTACCTCTATATTTCCACACTCAAACTGTTTTGTCGTTCTTGTTGACTCCTGGCCACCTCTTTTGTCTTACACCAATTGATTGTGATGTGTAAGACCTCTCCTCTCTTAGATAAAGTTCCTGTTGTGTTTTTTCCTATGATTTGTACTCGTAATCAGATGTCACATATTGCAATACTATATCAAGTTGGGATGACTATACTCCTCTGCCCGTTTCACCAATACCTCCTTTCTGACAAAAAAACCCACTTCTACAAATAAATCAGCTGTCAAATCCTGCAGTACCAGGTCCTGTCAAAGGTCTAGCCTACCACTTTCTGTATAGCCCCACTCATGGGGGCTCCATTCCAAGCTCTGGAACTCCATTCCTAATATTCAAGGCTCCCCTTCATTTTCTTTTTAAAATTTAAAAAAATATTTTTTAGTTTATAATGAGATAATATTTTATTCAGGCTCTTGTATATTATACTGGTTAGCATAATTTCTTTATGATATGAAGTTTCTTGGTTGAAATCCCTTGATGGCCAGTGTAGTTATTTACTTTCCATAAATAGAAGGAAGTGGGTCTGGATATGACGTTCATCCTTAAGTACGAGAACATGAGAGAGTAACAGAATAACGAAGAACTAGTTTTAGTCGTTAAAAAAATTTAAAATAAACTTTCTAATTAAAAACAAAAATTGTGACCTCTTCGGTCACAGAAAATTGCTTTTTGAAAAGTATCGTTTGAGGTATTTTTTTGTTATACGAACATGCAAACGTATCCCGTACGTAAAGGTAAGGACGTCGGACTTTTTAAAATTTCCTGAAAAGTATTTTAAAAAGCTTTGTTTTGTAAATATTTGATGAAAATATAACCTCAGTTTTCGCCATAATGGCAATTTCGCTTCTCTCTAACATAGTACACTACATTATCCGCTCGAGACCTCACAGGAGTGGATCGTGTCGAAAGTGTACAAGTTACATCCACCCCTGCCCTAAAATGGAGGAAGAAAAAGAGGGATAAGGGAGAGTAGGTAAGGGCAATTCCGCTCTATTTCGTTGGCAAAACTGCCCCCGAGAAGCGCCTAATTCGATTCAGAGTGTCGAGAGCTACAGCCACGGGCACGCTAATATGTCAAGGCACGAAAGTTACGTCGGGATCGAAAGAGTAAGTACTGATATTTAATGTTATTTATCTCTGTATAAACTCTGTTATATGAACCAATGAAACCATATATTAACTAGTTAATCCATAAATCATTTTTATTATTATTTTTTTACCAAATACGTTTTTTAACATCGATCATAAACTAAATTATATTCTTTTTTTTAATCCATATATTGAAACGAAAGTGAAGAAACAATAGCGAGGGTGTTCATGGGACTCGACGTGTGTTTAGTAACAAATTATTAAATGATTCTGAAAAAAAAAACTACAATGTATTTTTTTAATCGGAACATCACAACTTAACCACCTTTAGTACTGTGACTTCATAGATTTTATATTTATGAATCACATAGATATGGGATACATTTTTTTAATATCCATTATTGTTTGTTAATATATCTTTATCGAAACATTGCGGTTGGTTCGTTGTAACAACTTTAAGGCGTAATACTCTTTGGTATTAGGTAAAAAAAAAATATAGTTAATCCTCTACCTAATTGAGAACTTTTCAATTAGTAAATAAGCATTAAGGTTTCAGATATATTCAAATTATTAATTAAAAAACAAGTTTGAGTGAAGAGTATTCTTGCAATAAACTACATAAATGGTGTTATGTCTATGAAAAATTGATAATATAATTAATAATGCTATTCATGGATAGGTGTATGTAAATAATGGACAAAATAACTCAATTGTTTGTGTATAAGAAATTAGAGATTTATACTGACTAAATTATACTTGCCTGATAACATGTTACTTCTTAAGTTTTGAAATATAAGGATCCGAAAATACTGAAGTGATCATTTAAACAATGGTAAATTTATTCTATTGTCATATAGGTAGGTATATTTAGATTATTGTTCACGTAATTAACCTAATCCAGTAAAACAGTTTACTTTATACTCCCTTGATTTCAACGTTAGCATAAGAAAATTTTAAATAACATTACTATTTATTTATCGGAATATTACAGAACAACTTTTCCAACTGTGTTATTTGGTGAAATCAACATTTATAACAATTGAATATAATATTCTACATTTAAAATTCTGTTAATTAATTAGTAGAAGTCATCTTTATTTATTATCTGTATTTATAACTTAACAAATGAGGATGAAGCCCGAGGAAAAATTGTAAAATGAACATACTGCTGAGTAGTTCACCCCGCCAACAAAAAAGTGGCGCATTTAAAATTGCTTTAATTTTCATTCCGTATGCTTTTTTTGCCTTAAAAAGTTTTTTTTAATGCTGCATCTTTAAATTATAATTGTAGAAAATTATTGAATTTGTTTATTTTTAAACAATTGTGTCAATGTACCTGGCCATTCTCAAAAATTACTTTTCAACGTAAAATATTACATTTCATGAAGAATTTTTCTTTCTTTTAAAAACTTTTAACTCTACTAGTTATGTCCCCTTTATCCTGTTTTTCATGTCAGTATTTTATTTTTAATAAAATATCAGAAAACCTAATTTTGAAAAATTTAAATTGTAAGTCGATTTTTTTTTTATTAAATATTTGAACTAAAACCTGCCTCAGAAAAATTATTTCAAAATACAAAACTTTATTTGGCCTCGCTTAGCAAGCTAAGTATTTATCACTTGCGACAGTTCCGTTGTATATGTAGAACGTCCACGGTATTAATTTAAATTTTCATTTAAGTATGCCGGCATCCACTAAAATGCCCATTACATTCATAGATATTTATTTATTCAAATTTAATTGTTACTATCACTACTTAATAAAATCGCGGAGCCAGTCGATCGCATCTATGAGCCAGGATGCCCCAGGTCCCATTTCCGGCCACAGCCCTTTGAATCAGCCTAGGAGTGGTCAAGTGAAGACGTACACATTGTTTAACTACAGGATGGCAACGGTAAGTGTTGTCTAAAGGGCTCGCTTATAAATACAAAACAATTTTGAAGAGATCTGAAAGATATTATTTTCTACATGTATCTTTTCTCAAAACGCTTCCTTATTACATAAATGAAAAAATAGATCGTGGATAAAGATATATATATTCTATTGTCAAATCTCCCTTTCATTCCCTTAACAGAGATAACCGTGCAGAAACCTTCCCGTTTTCCCTCTCGCATCAGTCTGTTCCGACTTACCTTGGGCTTAGGCCTTGCTTAATGTTTACACCTAATTTAGGGTATGCAGTGACCCTAACTACATAAGTGTTAAATCACCCTATACTCTGGTGCATATATAATGTATTGCAATTAGATGTAAAACATGGTAAGAGCTTTTTCTGGTAATAAATCATGGAGAGATCGGAAGTCGTATAACAAGGCACAGAGAGTCGAAGGTCGTCTGCAATAAACCTGAGGGTAAGCCACCTGCCCCCTCATAAAACGGAACCAGTAGACCTTTGGTCACCTTCCGGCGGTCATAAAACCTAAGTAGGTGAGTCCCTAGCAGCTATAAAACACACCCTTTTAGACCAACAGTCATAAACTTAAGGGGGATTGGCCACCTGGGCATCATAAAACATACTCCTTTCAGCCGACTCCGCCTTTCACTAGGAAGGGGAAATAATATTTAAATCAGCGGGTTTCGCCCTGTAGAGCCACTCTTTTCCAGTCTCTTCATCTCCTCAGCCGCACTACTCGGTCGTTTTACGCCAGGGCCGCTTGGCCCTGGAAGGCAGACACTTAGACTCCTCGTCAGCCTACTCTCTCTTCAGCGCCGCTGAGCCCGTCACCCTATTTCTCAGCCGCCTTGCAGACCCTCTCTCTGGCGCCTTGTACCTGTTACGCTGCCGATCTCCCGCCCGAACTCTGAAAACTGGTCTTATTCTTTATGAACCTCGGAACCTCTTATCCTGAACACAGTGTATTGTCGGGACACATCCCTATCAATAAAATGGAGTCAGATATTAACGCCGACATGGAACATGGTCCATGTTATAAACTACAACAATCCGCACTTGTCACCGGGGCTAGAGTGATTAGGCACTCCCCTAGTGGCAACCCGACAGGGTATATTACACCTATTATTCCTCAGGCTTTTTAAAATACTCTAACCTCTCGATCATATCCGAACAAGCTGGCATCCCTTCAGTTGCTTCCTTAACCAACCAGTCCATTTATTTTCAACTGCCTATGCAAAGAATAACAACCTAGAAAAAAAAAAGCATAAATGAATTATTTTGCAAATAGTTTACACCAACAAATCAAAACAAGACGAGGACGCTCATTAGTTTCCCCGGAGATCGTTATGAGATTCTATCTTCGTATTTTTAGTATCATTACTGAGTGACGAACTCGCTGCTATTAAAATCATATTAGTGATACATGTCTTATAAGTTTTTAAAAATGTAAAAATTCCCTAGGTGTTCTCATCTCACTAATTAGTGCTGGGGTAGCAGCTCGCACCTCTAGCACATGGAATTAACTATACTTTACACAGTTTTGGTTAGAATAAATAAATTTCTTCGATGTGGGTACCGGTACAAATTGACATCCCAAGAAACGAGAGACTGCAGAATAACTTATTAAAAGGTCGATTTTGGAAAATCTTGAGGGAATAAGGTCAAGAACAGTGGCACATAGAGATCTCAGTGAAGAGATGAGTTAGTAATGTAAAAGGGTGCGTGGACTGCAGTTCTGAGGACTTTTGATTGGAATGTTTGGATTCATGCAGAATAACGCTGTTATTCATTCCCAATCCCTCACCTCTTTAGTTGTGTTAGAGATCACCTGAATCACACAAGCTCAAAGGTTGGCATGATGTCGTGTGGAGATCTCAAGAGCAAACTAAAGGCCATCAGGAACTCAGGCAGTGTAATGATATTGCCAACACTGTCCATACGACCCCATAAAATATTTAATACGTGACACCTTATTCCGCTTTCGAGCAACCCCCCCTTCAGTATGAAAAGTCACCAGCCAAACATTAGTTAAAAAATTAAATTAGACTTAATCCGGCCTCCTGCTTCGAATTACCGAACTTCACCAGGCCATTTTATGTAGGAGACCGAGTGTTGTAACTGAATTACTTCGGAAGTAATCCTTGAAAGTTTGGCACCATCATTTAAGTACTGGGACAGTTGACGTATCTTCTCAAACTTGATGAAGGGCCAAACATCAAACGGGATACTAATCAATTACTAAAATCGGAAGTGGAGGAGGCACCAGTGAAAAAGAGCGCCACGTTTGATGATCGGTCTCCTTTATTCATCCCATTTCCTGAAAGACCAGCACCAGTAGGTGCAGTTCCGTTGTAGAAGAACCGGCTAACTCCGGTTCCGGGGTTTTGGCCTAATCCTCCCGAGATTCCAGCCCTGCAGACACTCCATATATGCCGGGTATTCCTACAAGACCTACCAGGAGACGAAAAGTTCCTGGACACCTCAAGGACTTTATTTTAGACTAGAATATTTGTTTTAAGTTCAATTTTTGTGTGTAACCATGTTCATAATAACTCATATTAGTATTAACTTCTAAAATAAGTATGGGAGAGTGTTAAATTATTCCCAACACTGCTTGGTACCTTCCGTTTACGTTACATTTTTGTTAATGTTAATTACACAATTATTTAATTATTATGTGCTCTTATCAATCTTTTCCCATGAGTTATAACAACCAGTGAACACAATCTAGTAGACCTCAGTAGAAGAGAAGTAGTGATGGTCATAAGATTAAGAATAGGCACAGAAGACTGAGGAACAGACACACAGCAATGTGCAACAGCAATGTAATGTCAATATTATCGTGTTTTAATATTTTCCAAAAATTAATGAAAGGTCTATAAAAAATAATTAATGGTAATTTATTAATCAAGTAATTCACCTTAGAACACGTAAATAGTAAATTCAAGCTTACCTTGGACATAACGAGGACATTTAAACTGTCAGCTACGTTTCCTTCCTAATAAATCTCCAATACGGACACTGGATATTTTCATTAATCGATGTGAGATATCCCATAACAACGTCTTTCTTAACTATCAACTTAGAATATTTGTTTATATAGAAGAACGAAATATTTTTACTACATACTCTAAGTTAAATAAAGCTAATTTAATTAAAGCATGATGATTTTTTGAAATGTTGTCTTTTTTTTTTTTTTTTTTCGAAGCTCTCTAGGTCGAATTTAGGATGTGGGAAAAATATAAAATATTTGGAGTGATAGGAACCTTGTACTAGGAGTACCTGCTTGAAGGTGGTGTGAGAGGAGTTAGGAATATGGGAATCCTCGGTGGAGGTTGGTTAAGTCAGTACAGTAGTGAGAGCCTACCGGTGGCTGGGCCTAGAGTCTCTCTAGGCATATTATCATTTACTAACCACTCAAGAAATGTGGGTATTACTAGTAGTAAATAAGACAGTTATCCGGCCTCGGTAACATACTACTTACTGCTGAAGAGGAAGGTACTGAGAAAATACTGCGGTCCTGCTAAGAAAGGGGAACACGATAGAATGGAATATAATGCAGAGTTAATGGAACTGGTTCTATAACCAAAAATCATCAGACTCGCCATGAAACGGAAGCCGTATGGGCATATTACATATAAATTTAAAAAAAAAACCTTATCAATTGTAGTATAACTAATGACAATTCAATATTCTTATAGCTTCATATTTTTAATTTAGTTACTCGACAAAAAATGAATGATTGATTATTATTACGTTTATAATTACAAGTAAGAGGCTGAAGGCTTTTATTTAAAAATGAATAATTCCAAACTGTAGTTGTACGAATAACAACCTGTAGCAGGTTTTAAGATTAAGGGTAAGTGAATGATTACTTCGAAATGGAACGAGCCTGTTACATATTAATATTACTGTTAACTTTCGTTGACTTAATTGGCCTCCTCATTTCCATCCTTATTTAATGTGTCCACACTCCCTTAATATCAGTATTAGTTCTTTAGTTTAAGATGATTACCACTGTCAAAATTGCTGTTTTTTTTATCAACAAATATAATCTTTACAATAATCATACATATCATACCCCATAAGAAAAATTTTAACAAACATTACAAGAGAGAGAGAGAGAGAGAGAGAGAGAGAGAGAGAGAGAGAGAGAGAGAGAGAGAGAGAGAGAGAGAGAGAGAGAGAGAGAGAGAGAGAGAGAGAGAGAGAGAGAGAGAGAGAGAGAGAGAGAGAGAGAGAGAGAGAGAGAGAGAGAGAGAGACTATATTTCATTTTTTATACATAGATTCATTACGTACAGCTCCCTATAATATATACATATATGTATACCTATAAAATAAACTAAATGCAATTAATACGTAATTAATTAATATCCATCTATTTTTAAACCATTAAATTTCTAATGGTCATAGTCAAAAGGTTTTTCCCAATCTGTAAGTACCATACCGTTGTGTTAAATTACAATGTTTGGTAATTTTGTCAGAAAGATGTAACAGTTGTAAAATGGTTGAATGACTCCTAAGAAAGCCCATCTGTTCGTTTTTAATCGCGCTATTTCCCTATAAATATAGTTATTTTATTTGTTATAAATTATTATTTCTACTACTCTAACGCACTCAGTAGTCTAATTGTGCTTAAGTTATTCATTTCAAATCAGGGCTGGCTGGAACTATACCCCCTTTTCCCCTTTTCTTAACCGATTGAAGAACTTTTGTCGGCATCAAAAACAAATTTAGCTCTCCTAGTTGGGAACTGAATTAGCCGATCGATACGGCCCAAGCGAAATGTGCTAATCAAAAAAATATGTGCCTACGGAATCACTGAAATCCTGGATTTTATTATTTATTTATTTTAATAAATAATTCCCAATTATTTTCCTGCATAAACACTGATAAATATGTAAGAGGAATGCGACAATTGCTATTATTGGCAGCCAAATTGGCCCTGAGGAATCTGCGATTAGATTGGAGCACAATAGGGTCCTAAGGGGTGGGTTATTATTAAAACTGTCTCATGCTCCACTTTCTTTTGCACTTTTTACATCTTATAAACTCAAATACAAGCTAGAAACAATGCAATAGGCATATAGATTAGGTCCTATTTATATTTACAATCATTCATAAATTATACAAATAAAAGCTGTTTTTGAATCCTATAAATAGTTAAGACTAATAATTTATTTTCTGCATTAACTAACATTAAGTTATATTGGGGTCAAATGAGATACTCAGGTCAGCATTTTCAAAAGGCTTGAAAAGTACGATGATTTATAAGCAACTAAAAAGTGATTAGGGAAGAAGTCTAATATTCTGTTATTCACTTACTAATTTGGAAGACGTGTTGAACATGAAGTCTTAATTAGGAAAGTTGATTTACGAAACAAATGTGAACATTTTTTTGAGAAAAATTCGGAGAAATATAAATTTCATTTTTTTTTTTTTGGTTTGTACATAAATCTAGCCCTGGCACTAGGAAAGACTGTATGAGAGGACAAACTGACATTAACTAATGTTTTCAGATGAGTCCAATAGTAGGATTTTTTTTCAAATGTATTCCTTTATTATTTATTCCTCGTATATTTCTCTCTTAAAATAACGTTTTCAATCAATCCAAAAATGTTTTTCTAAATTGGAACTTCCTTAGCCATGATAAGGTAAATTTGCTCGGGTAAATATATTTTCCACTTCTGATACGGTGGAACTCCCAACAACTTTTGGTAATTGGGGCTTAACGCACTTATGTAGGTATTTCAACCACAGGCAAGAAAGTGGACCTCATATTGAAACCCACCCTCTCCCAATTACGAACGAACAACAAATCTTAGTTAAATAGCATTTCATGAACTTTTATTTCTGTATCATGAGACGTTTACCTTAAACACTGCACTTACGAAAGCCACAAATATATTTATTTTACGTTATCGGCAGAAAGAAATCTTTCGCTTTCTTTATCAACCTATAAGCCGATACATTTTCAATTAGTCATGCAATGATAGTTTGAAAAGGTGACATACCGTGTTGTAACTACTTCAACTCGAATAAATTTCCCCTCTTCTCGGACCAAAAAACACCCGCCTACCCCTCCATATGTTATCAATAAAACTTCGACGTCCTTATAGAGAGAGTAGACTAGTACCCGACACGGTCGTAGCCCACTAAGGGCGTGGGCATAGCCCGGCTACTGACCTTCCTATGTAAGGGCGAAATTCTGGGCTTTTTCACTAAGTCGGGGCCAGGCACTTGACGTGAACACTCCTCTCTCTATGCATTGACGCTTACTGCTCTACTTGAACCATGACTTTCTTATTTAACTGCCTCTGCACATCTCTTTTCTGACCTTGCTATGTTTGGGGCCCCTAGTAGCATCTCGCCTAGCCGGATGGCTCTGGATACTCTGCCTTTCTCTGGTTCACACTCGCATTTGGGATCCGGACGGTTTTAACCTACCCTCGAATATCGAGTGTGAACTCGTGGTCATTCCAAGATCACTTAAACTACCTATAATACCTACCCTGTACCTCTTCTCCTGAACATAGAGCCCTGTTGGGACTCGCCTCCTTAGATCTTATGGAGTCAGATCAATAAATAAAATACGAATAAAGCTACCCGCTGACTAGGCCGTCAGCAAAGGTCAAAGAGCAAAGGTTTAACCCTTTATCTCTTTTTTGAAACCCGTCGGACAATGACTGGGTCGACGAGACCTTTCCCCCTGCGGGCACCCCCCGACATACGGATATCTAGTTGTTCATCCCGCAGTGTGAACTTATTGAGTTAACTTTCCTGTTCAACAAGGATCTGTTTGACGTTTTTGAACCTTCATCATTTTTGACCTTTGACCAGCAGACATCATGCGAGAAGCAATACAACAAGTAAAAAGCTACATTACTGGACTAACCCCCTAATGTAAAAAACATTAATTAGGCCAGTTCTAACGGATGGAATCTAAAATGTAGACTCTGTTTAGGGCAACCATCATGCTGAAGGATACTACGTACAATACTTACGTATGGTCCTCCTCGTATAGAGATAGAGACCCAAACGCGAACTTGGTAGTTGTCAAACTCGGAAGACAAAGGTGATGTATTGACCACGTAGCCAGGACGGAATGATCTAAATTCCGAAGACAGAGCTGCCGAAGGCTTCATAAAAGAAGAAGAGTCGGATGATAAAGGTGGAAGTGGAAAGACGTTGTGAAACATATGGAGGATTGGACTATTAGGCCTGGGGGGGAGTGTTCATTTGCCATATGGTGTCATGATTTGTATGCCGGGATGAACTGCTCCATAGTCTAGCCCCACTTTGTTCTAGCATCCAGTTTATAAAGTATTATTAGTACTATCGCACCTCAGAGCTAACGAAATAATAATTTTTTTTTTATAATGGGAATTTACTCGTTTTTATTAACTTTTCATTTTAAAGAAATCTAATTTTCACTAGTAATTTTTAACATTTTTTAATAAGCGAAATATAAAATGTATAATAGCTTTGATGCCTAATTTTGTTCCTTGCAACCAGTTGACTTTTCTTATGCTCGCAAGATGTCTTGTAACACACCCATTTAGGCCGATTAAATGTAGGCTCATACCCTGCCCATTGGAGCACCTCACCTTGCCTCATGGTGCTATATCTAAATTTTCAGCACGTCGACTGTTTCTCTAACATTGTACATCTTGTAGAACTCAATGTAAACATAATTATAGCATCTAAACAGCACGGTCAAGCTAAACGTTTATTGAGTGGTCATATCTGTTCAATTGATATAATTACCATTGCGGTGGAATGTAAACTGTTCAAATGCTTGAGGTATATTAAGTGCTTATTTATGTTCTGTTGGTAACACTGTTATATTAGAGCAGGTTGAGGATGACATTTGTAGCAGTAACAGCTCATCCTGGGAATAAAACACACGAGTACCCAACAATGTTGAGCCAGGTGAACGAATAGAAACTTGGATCAATTTATCTACGTAGCCTAAAACGTTCGTCATTTTCAGAGTTGGAGACGTGCCCTTGGACAACATTACACTTGAAATAAACAATGTACACTTGTTAGGATTAATTCTCATCCATGTGATACTCCAGTCGAAAGAAACGAGGAAGACTGGTTATCTCCTTTTGTTTTGTTTTATTCTTCTCTTCACCCAATAAATAGATACTTCGCTGACTATCTATAAATAACTCCGAGCAGAATTCTAACGAAGTTACAAAATATTTCCACCTGTTTCACAGCTGTTGGTATAAATAGCATAGGGGACAAACAAGACAATTATACAGACCGAGTGTAGTATCGGCACAGCAAGCCAAAGGGGCAGCGGCGGATATGACTCCTGATAAAGATTGAACCGCCCCCAAACCCCGGGCGAGGCCCGGTGCCAACAATTAAGAGGACTTCCAACGATAAATCTACCAAGGGACAGGCGGACAGGCAGAAAACATTAGCGTGCCGATTTAAAATACAGGTGCCCAGAGGGAGGCTGGCCAACGTTGGAAATAATCCTCCGATTGAGGTACATCTGAAATAGTTGTTCACGCTCACTAGAACACGCTGAGTTTTCGATTGGATGTTGGCTGGCAGACTGTCCCGTTTAAATATAACACCAGACAGTTAGGGAGTTCTTCACAATGTACCAGGCCGCTGTTTGTCTGGTTGATGTGACATACGGGGATGTCTAAAAAGCACCTGTGATTGAGTGACGAATGAACTATCTTTCAACAGGTTAAAAACCGACAGATGTCTCATTATGTGAGCTGTACAAAGAAAAGTGTATTTCAGAACGTTAACAAATCTTTTTTTCTTTATGAAATTGTAAACTATATTTACTTATATGGCTTGTTACAAAGAATAAATTATACTAGATTCCTAGCTCTAATAAGAACAGAGAGACGAATTATGAATATCCGACTTCAGGCACTTTTTTTATAAATAACATTTTACACATTTTGGATTTTTGTAGTTTGAACCATCAGTTTGACCGAAGAAAGAAAAAAAACACGACAAAAATCACTTAAATCACCATTAAATCGTTATATTTTATAAGCCAAAACATTTATTTAGGAAACCCTTTCAAAACATAGAATTTCCACCAACATGAAGTGTTGTGGCCACCTCTTAATTAGGAATAATTAAAAGTTCCCCTCTCTCTCGAATCATATTACATTTCCATATTTTGTTGTTAATAAAGATTATGACGTCAGTGATAGTAGGGGGAGGAGCCAGTGGAGTTGACTTAAAGCGGCACAGGAAAAAATTAACATAACGAACCGGACCGTCACTTAAAAACACTACTCTCTCCTCTCTCTCTCTGCACTGGGCCCTGCTGATCTACTCAAAACCATTGTCTTCTCATTCAACTACCTCTGCATCTCTCTCTCCTAACCTCACTATGTTTTAGTCCGGCGTTATCGGACCCCCCCCCCTATTCAATACGGACCCCACACCTTACTAGTGGAAATCTCTGCCATCATCTCGCTAAAACTAGCACCTCCTTGGGAGAGAACTCTCCCTGGCGGACGACGGTTGCCGTAGCCTACAAACTTACCTCGTAGTGTCTCCCATGGCAATCCAGTCTGCTTCTCTCCGGTTCACACTTGTCTTGGATCCCAAAGACGGTTTTCGCCTACCCTTAGATACCGAATGTGAATTCGTGGTCATTCCAAGACCACATAAACTACCTATAAACCTACCCTGTACCTCTTCTCCTGAACATAGTGCTTTGTCGGGGCACACACCTTCTAAAGATCTTATGGATTCAGATTAAAGCTGCCCGCCGACTATGCCGGCCGCCAGGGTGAAAGACCACAGGTCCACCCGCTCCATCTCTTTCTAGGCTCTCGCCGGACGGCGGCTAAGAGGTTGTAGTGGCCCTAGCCCGCGGCGGGCGTCTCATCCCCACTTTGGGGATACTCAGTCACCACTGAGCCCGACATGAACAATATCACCGCAAATATCACACATACAAATGCAAAATGTTTCATAATCGGAAGCTACCAGACTTCTTTAATTTGCCATAAAGAGGGATTCGTCCCTTCCCTTGTTTTATTCATATTGGTTTTGGCTGATTGTGGTCCAATTTAGTTTAATTCATCACCGTCATCCAGCTCAACAATAAGACAAGTTGAAAATAGAGTGGACATTTTTGGCCTCAAAAGCAATGCCTCCTGAACTAAGGAAATAAGTCGATAAGATAAAAAATGATGGCTATCTAACAAATAAGTGGACCTTATATACCTTTCAGCAATAGCGACATATGTACCAGGTTTGCATGCATGGTTGGAAATTTTAGAGGCACCGTTGAGGTTAGGAATGCCAATCCAGTGATTGTTATGTTTTATCCATTATAACTCAACATGAATCTAGATTAGAGTGCTGAGGTTCAATAGTTAGACGTGAACTCTGTTATCATATATCACGGATAATGGCGTGATCGTGCAATCAGACCATGCCATACAAAAGAGCGAATAGCCATAAGACATTGGTGATGAATAGACCGCACAAGTCGTTTTGTGCAGAAACACATATTGCTATTCCCCGAGTTATACAAAGAAGTAGAACAGTCTTAGTAGCAGTTAAAAATCTATTCCGCAAGCGTGTGTAGTACAATAAACCGGCCATCTCTTGGTTTACTGGTCACTCGCGGCCGACCAGCACCGGGTCAGTGTGTACACAAACCTGAATCACAATGAACCCAATGGTTGGAGTGCATATATTTGGCTTCGACTGTCTTCCACTAACGCAAAAGCACAGGTTTCTTGCTCGGGTGTCAAAAACAAAATTATATTAAAAAAAAAACCTATTAACCATGTATGTACACCTATATACTCCTTTCGCTCTGTAAAGGTAATCTGTGCAACCTATTTAAACAAATTTTCCATCCAATTCACGATGAATCAAATAGATTACATATAGATTGTGATACATTTCCGATATTCTACTAATTATCTTTTTTTTCGTTGTTAGTAATGAGTAGTGTTTTAGTTATTGATTCATAGAATATTTTCATTCCTTATCTTATAAACTGTCCTGTGACGGGATATGAACCATTGATCTAAACGGTTCTCAGAATTATAGAAAAAGAAAATTATAATCTTTTATTTACATGAAAAACCATGTACATAAAGCCTTTCTTGCCCGATCCAGTCACTCGGTTTCCATGGCTTGGACAGCACTCTATAAAAAGACCCTATGATTAACTCCCCGCCCAACGGTAGCCTCCCGTAAGGTGAACTATAAATATATGCTTTTTGGGAACTATCTTTCCAGCCGTAAGCCATTCTGGACCATTCCACATTTAGAACGGGAACTATAAATTTCCGAAACCTTGATAACTCTTACTGTAGACCGAAAAAGATATTTTTCATATTTATAGAATGCGATTTTGATTCGAAAATAATGTCGGGCAAAATACCCCACCTTTGGCTTGACTGACGTCAGCATAGAAGTTCGCATCGCAAACTAATATAGTTCTAAATAATTCTATTCAATATTAGCAAAATGATTTTCTCAAAGCAAAGTGCTACAAAATCCGTGTCGGGGTTGATGTTTTACAATTTCTTTAATATTACAATAATGTATTTAATTCCAATTAGTGACTAATTCGAGCACCAATTGGATGTTTCGAGCAAACAGATATTGATTTAATATACAAGTAGCTCTTAGTTATAATTCTTTGCTCGCGTGCTAATTTTATTTGGTTTTATGTGTGCTGTTCACTGAACGTTCCCTATTTGTGGTATTTGCAACGCACTTTGGAAAATATATGAATCATTAATATTTATTTTCCTGAAGCCTTGGATAGCTTGGATGTATAAAATAATAAACCAATTTCATTATCAGTCAAATTGTAAGCAATATTGCTGAGCAAATAGTCATGATAATTATACTTAGACTAATTGATTCTATCCTCCAGTGAATATTTAATAAATGAGCTCATAACATCCTGAAAACTGTAACCTTTACAATATGTTGAGCCAGAAGACAGGTAGCTCAAGAAGCGTCCCCACCAGAAATTTGGGGCCTTCTGTCTCTTTTGCTGATGCCGTTCGGAACAGAGAGCAGTCACAGGCACTGCCCACTTCTCCTCCGCAAGTATCTCTTCCCCAGCATTCCGCTCATCCCGCCAACCAGCAAACCCAATCCCATCCTCAACCACACATCTCGCATATTCCTTCACCTCCAAGCTCTTCAGATCTCACTAGCCTATTAACATCATTCCTTACAGAATTCAGAACCCTCTCATTTCCCTTCTTACAAATCTTGTCTCCTACCTTATCCCCGTTAAACAAAATCCATAAGTGGATCCTTCTGACTCCTTATCCATTCTCCTTTGGAATGCGAATGGTGTTCGCACCCACACTAACCTACTGACAGCACTACTCCACGACAAGAACATCGACGTAGCTCTTATTACTGAAACAAGACTTACTAGTAAACGACCATTTACGGTTCGACAGTACCATACTTACCGAACTGATCACCCAGATAGAACAGCTCATGCAGGTACCGCTGTCATTGTCCATAACTCTATATCCCACCACATAGTTCCTTTGGTAGCACATGATTTCCTTCAGTCCACTGCAGTGTCAATCAGCACCTTCCCTTTCCCCCTTACTCTAGCATCAGTGTACTGCCCTCCCAATAAATCCATTTCCGATTCCCAATTCATCTCCTTTCTAGACTCCATAGGACATTGTTTCCTTGTGGGTGGGGACTTTAATGCGAAGCACCAACACTGGGGGTCAAGATCCACGAATACACGTGGACGTGCTTTGCTGTCTGCACTCACACGGAAACATTGCTCCACGATCTCTCCTGACACAGCCACCTACTGGCCATCAGATCCCAACCGAAATCCAGATCTCCTAGACTTCTTCTTCTACAATAGTTTAGGAACACTAAACTATTCACTCAAGCGCCTCGATGACCTTTCCTCCGATCATAGCCCTTTATTATTAACCATTTCCCTAAGACCAATTCACAAACTACCTCCTTCATTTATTAGGGGCCCAGTCGATTGGGACCACTTCCGCCAGCTTCTTACAGGCTCCATTGACCTCAAAGTGTCCCTGAAAACATCCCAAGACCTAGACGATGCAGTGCATTCTTTCACTACCCTGGTCCAGAGGTCGGCTTGGGAGGCATCGTCACCCCATCGTCACCCAAAAATCCATAATCATAATCGTTTACCTCAGCATCTCAAAGACCTAATCCAATCCAAACGCCGCTCCAGAACAGTGTGGCAAAGATCCCGGCATCCTGCTGATCGCCGCTCGTACAATCAGTACTGCCGATTGGTAAAGCGACGATTGGCATCCTTCCGTTCCGATTCTTTCAATTCCTACCTCTCCTCTCTGTCTACCAGGGATAACTCCTTGTGGAATGTAACCAAAAAGATCCTAAAGTATCAACCTGTTTCACATCCACTCCGTCGTGATGATAGGTCCTGGGCGGCTTCGGATGGGGATAGGTCGGAGGAATTTGCTCTGCATCTTACCCATACTCACACCTCACCTTTCTCCTCAAAGCCATACTCACAGCACAACTGTGGAAGATTTCCTCTCTTCACCTATTCCTCTCTCTCTTCCACCAAAAGCCGTTAATCCCTCTGAGGTCAAATATCTTCTGAAAAACTTACCTTACCGAAAATCCCCTGGATATGATCTCCTTACTCCTCAAATTCTCAAACAACTTCCTCCTAAAGCCATAATCTTTTTAACCTATATATATAATTGCATTATCTGAACGACGCACTTTCCTCTCCTCTGGAAACATTCCATTATTGTCCTATTCACCAAACCCGGTAAACCACCTAATGACGCCTCATCTTACCGTCCAATTAGCCTACGCCCTATCCTCTCAACAATTTTTGAGAAACTGCTACTAAAACGTCTATTTCCAATTGTTGAATCCAAAAACCTTTTTCCCACACACCAGTTTGGTTTCCGCCAACGATATTCCACTGCTCAACAAGGCCTTCGCGTTGTTGATCACATCTCCTCAGCCCTTGAAACCGAACAGTATTGCACTGCTGCCTTTCTCGATATAGCTCAAGCTTTTGACAGGGTTTGGCATGCAGGTTTGCTCTACAAGCTCAAAAGATATTTACCACAGACCCTTTTCCTAATCCTACAGTCCTACCTTTCAAACCGCTTCTTCCAAGTCCGCTGTGGTTTAGCATACTCTAACTACTACCCCATAAGTGCAGGAGTTCCACAGGGCAGTGTCCTGGGCCCCATCCTCTATAACCTATACACCGCTGATGTCCCCTCTACTCCCAATACCTTCTTGGCCACATTTGCAGATGACACTGCAGTCTTGTCATCCCACCCAGACCCCGACATAGCATCCCATAACCTTCAAAAACACTTTGACGAGATCGAGTATTGGTGCAATCAATGGCGGATCAAAGTTAATGAAGCAAAATGCTCCCACATTACCTTCACCCTTTGTCGTAAGTCTTGTCCACTAGTTTATTTTAATTCTATTCCTCTCCCTTTATCCGAGACAGTACGGTACTTAGGCTTCCATCTTGACTAACGACTGACCTGGAACCCACATACGAGACTAAAAAGACAAGAACTAAACAGACGCTTTGGACAACTGTACAGACTACTTCAAAGGACATCCCATCTCTCAATAGAAAATAAACTAATAATTTACAAAGTTATACTTAAACCAATCTGGACATACGGAATAGAGCTATGGGGGACAGCAAAAAAGTCGAACATCAAGCGTATCCAATCCTTTCAATCAAAAGTCCTGAGAACAATAGTAAATGCCCCTTATTATGTCAGCAACAAAACCCTTCATAGCGATCTTAATATACCCTACATTCTAGAACTCATCCCTTCCAAGTTTATGAAATTCCACAGCAGCCTTTCCAACCACCCTAATCCTGTAGCACAGTCATTGCACTGCTCCAATCATCCCTATAATCCTCCTCAGAAACCGAAACGGCAGTGGCCTCGTGACCTGCAATAAATACGTGACAGTGGGAGTCCTGGCAATGGCCAGTTTCTCCAATCATGTCCTGAGCGAATGTGGCTCTCGCGCTCTTGGTCAGCCTCCACTGGCTATTATCCGGTGACGCGGCTGACGGAGAAGCGTGGGGGACTTCCCAAGACTCCGCTTTCTCTTCGCGGTGGATTTGGGGGGTCTCTGGGCTGTCTGTAAATATTGTATGAATGAGCGAGTGAATGATGAACTGTAAATATTGTATGAATGAGATCATTTATCTTAATTACTATTGCCTTATAAAAGGCAGATTGTAATTATAGCACAATAAAGGAATTTAACTAACTAACTAACAATATGTTGATGTAAACTTATGCAATCTGTAACGCTTGAATCATCTCTTCTTATGAGTTCTGGAACGATACACTGAATTCTTGGCAATCGTCGTTTGATTCATTAAAGTATTGATGTCCCCACTGAACTTGTTCCTAACGAATCCACACAGCTTGGTCCCGCCAGAGATGTCCCTAGCTTCCCTTAAATCATTCTATGGCAGTATTAATTTGCTAGATTAAGGGATGATCACTTCCTTCTGGATTCTAAGACCCTTACTGGCAGTCATCAAATTAGCTAAAGTTGTTTCTACATAATAGTAGTTTTTTAGTGAACACCTCAGGTGGTCAGGCAACCTTGAGAGGAGCTTGGTACAAACCCTTTATTCCTCACACTTGAGGTGTAATTTCCAAGTCCCCGTCAGGTTGGTTAACTTCAATTAAGCAATCAGTTATAGATGACTGTAACCTCAATTATCTCGATTTTTCCGAGATTCTCATGTGATCTTTGCTTTTATTCTAATGTCCAAATGGCATACCTTTCCAATCCAAGCCTATTCAGTTTTTGCCTCCATAGAATTACTTCTTTTTTCGGCTACTCAACCCTCTAGCCTTTGTTAGTATCCCGGCTCACATCCTTTTTTTTTTTGCATTTCGTAACTGAATTGTTTGCTTCAGTATGTATAAAATTTAAACCGATGTCTATTTCTCAAAACGGATAGGAAAGACGGCCAACTTCTAGGCTACTATGAATATTTAAATTTCCATTAAATAACAGTGAGAGTGGCTCAAATATTAGCGGAACCCCAGCCTCTGTATGTTGTATGCTGTTTAATAAAGTGTGATAGTAAGGACACAAGATTTAGCCGAAAATCATTCTAGTTGCTCGCCAATAACATTCTATGTATCAACGCAATCTACCGATGCTTACACTGTTATTTTCATGGAAAACCCCAAATCCTCCCTTAAAATATAAAATAAATAAATAAAATCAGAATAAAAAAAAAATCATACAACCTTATCATAGAATATAAATGATAAACATAGCCTTAAATTTTTTTTTTTTTTTTTTTTTTTTTTTTTTTTTTTTTTTTTTTTTTTTTTTTTTCTTTTAACCCCATGAAGTTATATAATGAAAATATTAAAAGAAACTTTGCGAATTTCTCCTTATCCTGCTATGCACAGATGCATTTGAAGGAGTTCGTGTTACTCAACAATACAGATTGTGGTTAATAGGCAAATACTATGAATACAAATCTAGGTGATGGGGCTCACCTTCGGTTTAAAAATGGGATAGCCTTAAATTATGTATTCGAAATAATTTTGAATAAGCTATGGATGAAATGGTAACTGAGCATTAATGACAACATTGTAATTTATAAATGTTACATACCCATCCGAGAATGGGACTACCTATCTACATCAGCTAAATTTCACTTGTATTCAATATTCACGGTATTAAACTTTTAAATAAAATTCAGTTTATTTCCAATTTTGTTCAAATTCCGTTTTCTAAGCACATATTTTAATCTACGAATTGAATTTCACAACAAAAACCTACCAGCAATTATGAGAAAAATATTTGATCTCTGCCATAGTAACAATGCACTGTTTTTTACAGGCCGAATACTCGTCCTTATGAGGTTGTCCATCATGTTGTTTGCATTATATTATATTACGTGGATGAACAGTAGTATTTTCTAATAAAAAAAAAACTAAACATGTCTGACTTCTCTGCTGCACTAATGTTTCACTATAGAAATTCAAAATCATGACACAGTTCAGTGAAAAATAAAAAAAAAGGAGAAAGCTTTTAAAGAGGAGAGGAACCAATAAACTACGGTGCTAAAGATTTTAAATGTATTTAGTTGTGTGTGCTTGTTTATCCCTGTTTTACTAAATTTAGCCGACCAACTGTGGTTTAAAGAATCACAATCAACTAAAGAAACACTCTTTACGTTACCTACACCGTTACAAAAAAAATAAATTAACAAAATTAAAACAGCATTACTTTCTCTCGTCCAAAAGGTAAAATACCTTATGCTCTGATCAGTTGTACTAACAAGTTGTTTTTGTTTGTAAGTTACAAAACAACATTTACAAAATCACATGGAAATAATATATTGGATAAAATCCTTGATATCACATGGATCAAATCCTTAAACATGGTTTTGCAATGTTTTTATAAACATAATTCGTAAAGGGGGGGGGGCGGCTGTTGATATGTGTGGGAATAGCCACCGATTGTTTGATAAAACAATCACCCAACTGTCATATTTTTCGGTTGTCTTTCTTAACATAGTTCCGCCACATGCAAATTTTTCAAATCTCGTTTGACCATCAACAATAGAAATTATATTATCACCTTGTTCTTCATTTATCATCAAAATTTTAGATTTTTTTCACAGAAATTTAAGTTGAATTTAGAAAGCGTTCATAAAGCGTTATGTATCGGTGAAGTTTATTACAGATAAATAAAGGAAATTTAATCTGCAACTGATCCTCTAATCCACTGGTGCATTGAATTAGGATTAAGGGAGCGATTACGGTGATGCTTCTAGAAATGAATGACACATTGGAAGTGACGGAGGAGGCTAGGTCTGACGCAAGCAGGACCCTTTGCCAAATAAAATATCACTTTTAGCCTTACCGTCTGCGTATTTACGTTATACGCCCACACATACTACCCAGTCCACAGAAAAGAACTATTAGCAAGCTCATCTATTAGTGTAACTTTTTTTTTTTTGTACAGGCTAATTTTGAGAAAACCTCTGACTAACTTAATATTCGTTAATGCATAGAGTGAGATTAATTCCAGTGGTAATGAGTTATGCCGTCTTGCGTTTCACGTAATATATCATAGCGATGGTACGACATTAAATAAAGTTTCAATTTTTTTTTTTTTTTTTAATTATTTTGATATAGGCATAAAATATATCTCATGACACCACCGTTGGAAACATTGCTGCGTTCGGCGAAAGTGGTTATTAATTTTTGATTCATATATGAAATATCAATATGTATAATGTATTTGATATATCCAAATGTATCTAAATATATGAAATGTAGGGAAATATGTAAAGAATATATTTTTCTACCAATACATATATATTTTTTTTAACTACCTTGTCCTAAGAACCACGCCATTACACTTCAGTTGAATAATTAAAATATTTTATTTAATGGGATAATATTTAATTATTTTAGCTACTATTATATTACTCTATTAAATTTGAACCTACTGAGTTAGCGTAAAGTTATATTAAAAATACGATTGACTAATATTGACTGGATTTTATCCTGTCCCAAAACAGTTCTAATCCAAAGGTTAAATTATCTTAGTAACTGTTCAAAACCGATTCCGAAGCGTGTGTAGTACTATAGAACGGTCATTACTTGGCACTGTCACTGGCAGGAGTCCTGATCCGGGTCTGCGATTGCTCACACCTGTCTCACGGTAAAGTGTAATTGCTCTCCAAACAGTAATTTCAGGTAAACACAGTGCCCAGGCTGCACATCTTTGACTCCGACCGTCTTTGACTAAAGCAAAAATACGGGCTACTTGCTGGTCCGTCATAAACATTTTTTAAACTAAAATTAAAAAAAAAAAAACTTAAAAAAACCTTTTGCTAAATTTTTAGAGATCAGTTACACAAACAATCCAAATAGAAATTTAATCATTTTTTAAAATAAATTTATTAGGTTTTTCCTTCATATTTATAGCTTCTTATCACTGAAAACGTTTTATATTAATTAAAAAATAATTTAAATAATTCTATTATTATTTTAAGTACACCAATTTTTTTGTAGGGCAGTGTATAATTTACGCTATGATGTATTTATTCAAATGGTTGAAACTGCTAAAGAAAATGATGAAAGATGACAATATCCTATAAGCTAACTATTAAAATCGATGCTTACTAATACAGGGGTGACTTCAATGATAGCGGTGCCTCAAGACCGAATGTCCCAAACTCTCATTCTGTTTTCTCCTAGAAAGGAAGACCTCCCTCTCGTCACAGAAGTAAGAGATCCAATCTCCGGCTCGTCCCCAACAAAAGAGAGAGAGCTTCCTCTTCCAAGTACTTTTAACAGCCAAGATTCTCGCACAAGTAGAGTTGATTTCATATCACATAGGTGAGTGGTTTACCCTTTGATCTCCTCAAAAGAAAGAGTTTTTCTTAATATTTCATTCAAACCAAGCAAGTATGTGACTTTAACAATTTTGGTGATAAGCGCTTTTCCATCTATTGTTTCCGCGTGGGCTTGACCTGATTTCAATCTTTACTTCTGTTCCCCGATGACACAAAGGGTTATTACAGTCGTTAAAGACACCTACATCTTGCCACCCCTTATACAGTCAATTTATATCTATTATTTCTATATTAAATCTACGTGGCAAGTTACAACATGTACCCTTTAAATTCATGCTGTTATCCATTTAGTTATCCTATCAAGTGATTATATACAATCAACAATTATATCGAATGATATATCAAAAATGATAATGACGTATTCAACAGTACCCCGAATGGCGATATATTTTGTTTTCGTTAAGGCTAAATAACAGTAAATCGGTTCCTTTTCTCCGTCCTTTAAGCATTTTTCAAATTACAGCAATTTAAGTTTTGATTTTGTCTCATCGGTTGAGGCCATCAAAGACGACCTTAATGACGATAACGCAGAAAAGTATCCTAAAAGGCGAGTAGCAATAAGGTAAAAAAAATTGAAAGCTTACATAAAAATCAAATCGAGTGTATCAATAATTTTAAGATTTAAAAAAAATAATAGTTAGAGACAAGTAATTTTACAAGGATGTATCATATCTGAGATATAATAAACACCTAAAAGTGATAGCCATTTTCATAAAATAAGATCAAGTATCATTAATTATTAAATAATTTGGTATTACAAAAAAAAATTGTTCTATAATTTTGTGTATGATATCAAATCAAAGTTAAAATATGTACTTTATTGTTTAACTTTAATTACAGATGAGTAAAAGGTTTATTTGAGAAATCGTTTTGGTATCATGAAAGAGATTTCTTAGGCTATCATCAAATTTCCAAAAATATTTAAAATAGTAAAGATCTCCTAACACAAGGTACTAGGGCCTGATGCAGACATGCATAGTATTTGAAACATAGTTCAATTGTAAATTTGATACAAATCTAACAGGTCTCATTAATCAGCCAATGCCAATTTTTCCACCAGCTCTTTTACTCATTTATATAATCATTGATAACAGTGGACTCACGGTATTATAATTACAAAAAGACACAGCAAGTTTCTACAAATTACTTAGTAATAAATATATATATATATATATATATATATATATATAAGTTAAGTCCAGGCGCCGCTAGTGCCCAGCCTTAATCCCCAAACATATGTTATCTGTATATGTTTACAGGTAATACCTATAGATAGAGGTATCTTGGTCTAAATAAAGCAGTCTTGTTATAACGTTCTACGTGTTCTTATTACCAACCTTTCTTAGCTTGTAATTCAATAAACATTAACTGGTGCCGAAACCCGGGAACCATGGAGAAAGAGAGTTATCGAGTGCGAGCGTAATTTTTTTTTGTTTTTTTTTCTTCTATACGCGAAAGAGAGAAGATGACTGAAGGAGGAGTTTTGAGACAGCCCGTCTTGAATCTCGTAGAGGGAGCAGATATTAGAAGAGTGGGAACTATGCCAGAAGTTCATGCCACAGCGCTCGCGCTGATGAGGGTAAAAGCGATGAATACCCAGGATCTGAGGAAGGCTGTTGCGGAGCTGGAGAGATTCACTGGGGAACTGGGTGAGCTGAACCATTTCCTAAAAGGAGGAGACCGTCTCACAGCTTTAATTGGAGCTAAAGCAGAAGAAAATTTAATAGATCCCGGAGACGCGGAATCGTTGAAGGCGGCCCTGATATGTCGGGTCAAGAGAAGTATACTGAATCAAATTCAGGCAGATGAAGAAACCCCGTGGGAATTAATTAAGATTAGATTGAAGAAGGCGTACGGAGGAGGACGATGGACTCCCGAGGAGGACATATTCCAAATGTTTAGGGAAACAAAGTCCCCAAGACAAAGTAACGGGCAATATGCTGCGGGGTTAGTAGTCCGTTTCAATAAGATAACGGAGAAGATGAGAGAGTCGATTAGCGTAGAAGAGGTGGAGGGTAGAATGGGATTCTTATCCACAATTCTAAAAGTGCAACTGGCCAAGGAGACAGGAAGAAAGGAAGGATTCTCTGATGAGCGCTCGTTCTCGGAGTGTGCACAATCAATGATCGACACTAGTGCCAAGGAGGAAGAAGTGAGGGTGCAAGACGTCGACAATGAGTGGAGCCGAGTTGCATACAAAAGAACCCGGACCCTGAAACCAACCTGGAGGAGACCAGAAACGTCCGTTATTGGCAGAGACAAGGGAACGACAGGAGAAAGAAGATTTAGAGGAACGAGACCGAGGTATGCCCCGCCCAGGGAAGAAAGAAAATGCCACGGATGTAGGAAGGCAGGACATTTAGTGGCACAGTGTCCTCGAACAAAATGTTTTGAGTGTGGCGAGGAAGGACACATCGCGAGGCATTGCCCGTATATCTTCCGGAGGAGAGAATACCAACGACCAGAACCAATGGAGGTAAACACTCAAGAAGTAAGAGAGAGACGGAGCATGACATATGGGGAGAGTGGATCATCAGAAGATGAGTCATCAGGGACTTCGGGAACTGAAGGAGAAGAAGCGAGGCGCAGCAGAAACAGGAGACAGACAGGGCAGAAGGTCGAGTCACGTAGATGGGAGCAACGTGATGAAGCCTGAGGAGCGTGTTGGCAGAGAGGCGACCGCATCCTGAGATGTAATGCAATTCGGGAGAGGATGTGTGCGTTGCCAATAATTAGGGTCAAAGGAGGAGAGATGTGTCTGGTGGACACGGGAAGCACCAACACCATTATGTCCCGCGGAGCGCTGGAGAGGCTGTATGGCGGAGAGAGGGCACTCCAGATTCAGGTATGTAATTGTAGTTTAATCACCCTGGGAGGCCCTTGCGAGGTAGTGGGAGAGTTAGTCATAGGGCTAAATAGGTGGGCGAAGAAAGGGGGAGATCTAAAGATACATATCGTAGGAAACATGCCGCGGGAGTACCAGGTGATAGTTGGGTGCGACATGTTGGGGAAGGTAGGCGCGCGTGT
The DNA here is from genome assembly GCA_930367205.1 of Acanthosoma haemorrhoidale. Lineage (NCBI taxonomy): Eukaryota > Metazoa > Arthropoda > Insecta > Hemiptera > Acanthosomatidae > Acanthosoma > Acanthosoma haemorrhoidale. Next base: position 144,490,549 of record OV884011.1, read on the forward strand.
GGAGAATATCGGGGAAAAATGGAACATTAAGTTGGGGAAAGTGGAATATAAATGTCAAGGGACTATATGGGACGGAAGAGCGCGGATAGGGGCGGTTAATAAAATAGAGGGCTGGAGGGAAGGCCTACAGAGGGAGTTTGAGGATATTTTTTACGTAGAGGGAGACACGCTAGGAGCGACTGGGAAGACGGTCCACGAGATCCAGTTAAAGAAAGAACGCGTCACATACGTGAAAGAGAGACGATATCCGCAGGCACTACGTAGGCATATTAGAGAGGAGCTAGAGAGTCTCAAACGGCAAGGGATTATAATTGATAGCACTTCGCCATATAACAGTCCTCTATGGGCAGTGAGGAAGAAAAATAGACCTGGGGACGAGACGGAGAAATACAGGGTAGTTATCGATTATCGGAAGTTAAACGAGAACACGACGGACGAGAAGTATCCTATTCCCCGATTTGAGGACATATTAGACAGATTGAACGGGGCGACAATATTTAGTACCCTAGATCTAAAGGCAGGCTATCACCAGATCAAGATGAGTGCGAACGACCAAGACAAAACGGCCTTTACATTTGAGAGGGGGCATTATCAATTTACCAGGATGCCATTTGGACTGAAAAACGCCCCGATTACCTTTCAACGCCTAATGGATGAATTTTTGAGGGGAATAGACAAAGCGGTATGCCAGGTCTACATGGACGATCTGTTAGTTTTCAGCAGAACGGAGGCAGAGCACGTTGAGCACCTAAGAAGTGTATTTCAAAGAGTTCGCGAATTCGGATTAAAATTGTCCATGGAGAAGTCTCTGTTGGGGAAGAAAAAAATCAATTTTTTGGGCCACACCATCTCACAGGAGGGGGTTAAGCCAGACTCTACGAAGGTCGAGGCGATTAGAAGGATGGTGGTGCCCACAGATGTAAAGGGGATCCGTCGACTTCTGGGGACGCTTAATTATTACAGAAGATTTGTGCCGGACATGGCGGCATACCTGGTGCCTATTAATAATTTACTGCGAAAGGGAGCGAGGGTGGTAATTACCCCAATCATGGAGCAGAACATCCGGAAATGTATGTCTAGCTTACAAGAGGAACCAATATTAGCATTTCCCGATTTCCAACATCCCTTCACAATCACCACTGATGCCAGCGAATACGCACTGGGGGCAGTGTTGTCGCAGGAGAGAGACGGTGGGGAGCGCCCGGTGGCGTACGCTAGTCGACGGCTCACAGAAACGGAAGCGCGGTATAGTGCTCTAGAGAGAGAGCTCCTAGGTATCGTCTGGGCTATAGACCATTTCCGCCCATATGTCTTCGGCAGAAAATTCCGTGTTCACACCGACCACAGACCCCTACAATGGGTAGGAAAGTTAAAGGAGTCCTCGGCGCGGGTCACGAGGTGGAAAGAGTTTTTGTCCCAGTACAATATGGAGATCATATATAAACCCGGGAAAGAGAACGTAGTGGCAGACTGGCTGTCCAGAGCCATTACTGTAAATGCATTGGAAGAAGGGGAACCATCCGGGGAAAACCAACAGTTTCTCCGGGAATGGACACCCGGGGAGGATGGAAGCCTCGGTACGCGAGGAGATAGCGAAGGTGAGGAAACCCTTGAAGAGGAAGGTTCCGCCGCCGAAAGACCTGTTGAAATGGAAGTAACAGAAGGGATCGTGAACGACAAAAGACGGCAGATCATTTGGAAATCCAAGACCTCAGGGCGGCTGCAGATCGCATATGACAGTTATGGGAGAAGTAAAATCGCGACGATTTGGTCGCCACCAGGGGTTAGGAACGACCAAATTTGCCGTGCATTGAAAGATGCCTCGGAACCCGGAAAGACCCATCATGTATTTGTAGGGAATGCCACTATTTGGGAGAAAATTCGTAGACTCTGGCGAACGGAACAACTTGGAGTGGATAGGATATTTATTCGGTGCACGTCGATGGTGGAGACACTCAAAGACAGAGAACAGCAGCTGGAAGTGACGCTGGCCTATCACCAAGGAAAAACGAACCACCGTGGAGTTCAGGAAACGTTGCAAGCGTTGCGGCGGAGGTACTTTTGGTGGGGAATGAAAAAGAGCATACAAGAAATGATAGGGGCATGTGCAGTTTGTCTCACTACGAAGTATGACAGACATCCGCCACGGGGGCGACAAGAAGAATCGCCCACCGCCGAGACACCGTTGAGTGACTTACAAGTGGATACCTTCACTTGGAGGGGGTATAAGTGGGTTACCACAATCGACAGCTTTAGCAAAGTGGCCATGGCGCACCCGGTGCAAGATCGGTCATCAGACGCGGTAATGCTGGCATTAAATACCTGGTTCCAGTTTTACGGAGTACCAAACCGGATCTCGTCGGATGGGGGCAGAGAATTTGACAATGCCAACATTCGAAAAGAAATGAAGACTCTCGATGTCTCTTGGCATCTTAATACCCCAGGGCACCCTAAGAGTAGAGGAGGGATAGAAAGATTGCACAGCACCCTGAGTGACCACCTGCGGGTATATCACGCGGAAAAGGGTCTGCCGGCGAATGAGGCAATGCCGAAGGCGGTGGCCGCTTACAATCATTCGATCCACACCGCGACGGGGTTCTCCCTGTTCGAGATCCTCTTTGGGCTGCGCGAAAGACGGAGAAATGGGGCAGAGACGGTAGCAGACGAGGGAATGGCGGAGAAAATGGCGAGTAATACTGTCGGTTTGAGGAAAATATGTGACAAAGTCCGAGAAAGGCTAACAAGGGACAAAGCGAGACGAGTGGAACGGGAAAACCTCAAAGTCCGGGATCGAATGGGGGAACTTAAAATCGGGACTATCGTCTATAAAAAACTAGGGTCAAATAGGAGCAAAGAGCTGGTGCGATATGAGGGCCCATTTAAAGTGGTCGTGATTAGGGAACACAACGTCGTGACAATTGAGAGTATACGACCCCCTAAGAAGCGGCGAAATGTCCACATAGAACAGTTAAAGCTTCCACCAGGGGGGGAGGTTGTAGATCAGGAATGAGCTGGAGTGTCCTCGCAGCATACACCCGAGGAACATTGTAAATAAGTATAGTTATGTGATTTTTCCCACAGAAGTATTGTTTTTTTTTCAAAGTCAAAGTTTTCTTTTATGTTTTTTTTTACAAGTGACAGTTGGTTTTTACGTTTTATAGGTTTAGAGCTTAATGTGAGGGATTACAGGCTGTGTACGGGCGGGGCTGGCCTTTGCTCCTTTGTAACATTAGCGGAGCATTATTTGAATGGACTAAGACGTCCGAGTGTTGGACTTCAAAGTTTGCGAATGGGTGTTCGTAAACTGGTGGGGGGGAGTTAAGTCCAGGCGCCGCTAGTGCCCAGCCTTAATCCCCAAACATATGTTATCTGTATATGTTTACAGGTAATACCTATAGATAGAGGTATCTTGGTCTAAATAAAGCAGTCTTGTTATAACGTTCTACGTGTTCTTATTACCAACCTTTCTTAGCTTGTAATTCAATAAACATTAACTTATATATATATATATATCGTAAAATCATTAAAACTGTCATGAAAAGTGTATTCTTAGTTCTTTGCCACCCTAGTTTCGTATTGAAGGATGATACTTGGCATGAAAGTTTTGTTTGATGTCCAGAGGTTACTAAAAATAAAAGCAGTGTTTAGTAAATAAAGAATGAGTCAATTATTAATCAATTCCTTGTGATTAAAAAGTTTTTATTTTCCATATGTATATTTGTTAGGTACGGTAGTAAATCGATGATCTCGACATCCTGACAAATATTATTTAATATTAATAATATGTGTTTGGCCTTAGTTAATAAAATTGCGACAAGTGATTAATAACTGTCATAAAAAGATTATTCGTATATTATTCTATTGCTCTTCATTTTTAATCATTAATACATTACAAATGCAGTAGGCCACACTGTCATTAACAGGTGCTGATAATAATTACTTGTAATAGCTCCTAGGCTGATGAACCATACCAAGTCACACACCACTCATATAAGCATAATTTTTAGCACTTGATGATTGCTGGGAGAGCTGTTGAAAGCGTTTAAGGCTAATAAAGGCTCCTAGGCTATGCATATTCTGAATATTGTATGAATGCGAGAGTGAATGTAGATTGAAATTATAGCATGAGTAGACACATTTATCACAATTACTTTGGTCAGATTGTATTTATTTTTTTTCCTAAATAAACATTTTCTTCCAATGTTTATTCACTCATTCGCATTAATACGAATCAAAAAAGTTTGCATGGCTTCTTTATTTATTTTTTTGCTAGTTTCTCTAAACTCTGATACTTTTTTAACACCCCTATGGACAACGTCACTAAATTTTATTTGTCACGAACTAGTGAGTTAGAATATTTGTTGTTTTGAAAAATTAGACGCTTTCAGACAATACAAATTTACTATAACTACTTTTTCATATTCATAGATATTGTGATTCTAACGCCAAATACCATTGTTGTAAAACTGTCCTTTAGCTACACAAAATATTGCAAACTAGAACTCTAATTATTCAATTTCTTTATAACATCAAGTTTAATCCGTTGTGTTCTGTGGCTTCACTGAACCCATACATGTTGTAATGAGGCTGTTGGGAATGCTCTAGATTATGCAACTTGTATTGACTGCTGTAATTCTTGTTTTATAATCTCGTCAAGTGAATGTTTCTGTTGCATATTAATATAAATGTGACAAGGAAAATATTCTTTAAAAAAAAAAAATAAATAAATTCTTCTAGAATCAAGTTTTAATCATACCATCAGCAAATAAAGGATTTTTAGATAGTGACGCGTCAGAGTTATGTTAAAGTGAACAGTTGTTCTTTACGAGTTCATATCAAAATAAAAAGGTTAGGAAGGGAGACTTAAGTGGCCTGTACTCGATCGATAGCAAAGCTTTTATTCAGTCACCGAAGTGTGGTGGAGAGTTTTGATTGCGAATAAGAAAATTCCACCTCAAATGAAATATAAAATTCATATAAATTTTCAAAATAAAAAATAAATTTCCTTAACAGTTGGGACAGATACGGAACAGTGGGATCATCCTGTCCCTAGTTATAAAACGGTACTGGCCCATAGATAACCCACTTATTTCACTGAGCTCTTTCAAAATACGTGAGAGCGTTAAACTGAATAATTAAAACAAATATGTTCATAGAAAATTCTGTTAAACTAATTGGTTTTTAGGTTTTTGTTTATATTTTCAACATCGCATAACCTTTTGTTTTCACCCGTGCGTCTGTCTCTTTTAGTCATATATTATTATGACCCCTGTTAACCTTGAGGTTAACAAGGAATTTTACATGGAGGTACCATTTGTCAAAACATTCATCTCCATAAAAAATTAGTTCAGTAGTTAATTAATTAATTGGTTATAAAATTCATGTAGTGGGGTAATATTTTATTTGGTCATCAAAGATACTAAAAATAAAAGCAAATGAAAAAAATCTTTGAAATTATTTATCAATGACTTATAACAAAAAAATAAAATATTTTTCTATTCTATTGAGTAGGGAATTAAAGGTCTTGGCGTCATAATTAATAATATACATCATGTGTTAGTGCTTCAGTGGACTGTTACTATATTAATAGCCATTAAAATGATTTTTGCAATTGTAACCAGACTCATAATTGTGGGCTCAGAACACCTCACTTGATTTTTTTTTTTTATCTATAATAGTTTATTCCAGTCCTTAGCATTTCAAACGCCAAACAATACCATAAAATAAGTAGGCCACAAGAGAATATATACGTCAGTGAGTTAGTAGACAGTTGGGTGTCCAACCCAGTGAAATACATCAAGGAGAGAATCCACAAAGGTCATGTTTCCTCCGGATACGGAAGTAATTTTATAATAATCGGATCCGTCAAAACAACAGGAGCCATTGTACCTTCAAATTTTGATTTCGCGGTCACTACACTCATAAAAATCATATTATACCGTCAACAAACAAATCAGGTGTATTTTATTAAAAAAACATTAATAAAGAACAGCATTTTTCGATAGTGAAGTGATGACGTCTGACTACTGGGACAATCTTGGTTCGATTCCCGACGCCCGTGCTAGTTTTCATGATAGGGATAGTCTGCTCAGGGTTCACGAATATCTTCTTACATAAATATTTATTATTAACGAAATAAAGGAGACAATTAATAGTTGATTTTATCCAGAGAAGTTAAAAACATTTAACCTATTACAAACGGTGGAGTTAATGGTAATGAATAACAAAGAAATGGGGGAAACAGGGTAAGTGATTAAATGTAGAACTATGTTTTTTGTCTGTGGAAATAGCTATGTCAAAAGAACGAGTAATGCGCTGGGGTATGCTCAATTTGAAGGCCTTATTTGACCTCGTGTCGTTCGGAAGGCTTGGAAGTTGGTATTTCGTAAAAATGATACCTACATTTTCATGACCGGTCATTTTAGTTTTTACATCGGTTTTCTGGGTTAAATTCGCATTTTCGAGGCAGTTTTATGAGGGATTTTTTTTGTCTGCTTAGTCCACCTTAGGGTATAGCTCGAGCGCCGAACCTCCCGCTAATCCCGAATTCCCATATCTTCCGATGTTCAATTCCCGTCTTTTCAAGTTTTTCTGGAGACCGCAAACCGAAGCCGGTTTTAAAGGAAAATAACATCACATAAGTTGTGTACAGATAATTATTAGCAATTGTACAAGTTAAAAACTGAAGGGTTTAATCCTTATATTTGTTTTCAACCTACTAGAATTGTGAGACAGCTTGGAGTGGAATATTAAATGAACTTTTTAGTGACCCTTTACTCTGTCTACTTGCTGCAAAGAAAAAAGTATTAAAGAAATTTACTGTTGCCATAAATAATTACAAAATGATAACGTATGAAGTCTGTGCTATTGAATGAACGACAACTGTAAGGTTCCAGGAGTTTTACTCGACATTTGCTGCATATTGCCGATAATAAAGAAATCTTTATTGACGGACAAATATAATTATTAAAGAGGGTATAAAGGAAAATAAAGCATATTATTCCTACTGCTATATGTATACACCATGCCATGTAAATTTAATATAGATAAAATAATTGTTTTAATAGTTGGTAACTCAGTTCGATTTATGCAAATGTCTGAATAAAAAATTTAATCTATTTCAGCCTGACTTACTGGTCTGATTTACATCACGTTGGAAGAATCCACATTTTAGATTTTGCATATTGGTATATTAATGGTTACGGATAGATGTGTAGATTTCCCCAGCTGCAAGCTTATTTTTTTTATTATATATACTACTGTTATATTTATACCCTGCCATATAAATTTAATATAGAGAAAATAATTTTAGTAGATAGAATTGACTATGTGAGAATCAGCGAGATGTTGAGATCAGCGAGCAGGTATGTCATAAAGAAGGGTATGTCATACCAACGGTCGTAAAGAAGGGTTGGATTGAAAGCCAATAAACCTATGGCCAATGCCTAGGGTCTAGGCACAATGATAAGATACAGACAGGGTAGCATGAATTGAGGTGTTTAGTGACGTAGCTGCGTAGTTTGACAAAAGTGATAAGAAAACCCTTTATGTTGGAAGGGATCAAAGAACAGCTGCGCGCCTTAGCAAAACAGAATCTGGGTAAAGAAGGGCTAGTTATATTCCCGGGTTCCCAAGGAGGGGGGCGTGAATCAGTGATGTAAGGAAGTAAAGGAAAGTAAGTATTATTGATAAACTTAATACGAATTAAGGAAATTAATTTTGTCTTTATAATTGGTGTGAAATGCCAAATCTTGTTATTGTAATTAATTTCCTTAACCTAGGTTAAGTGTATCAATAATACTCTATGGGAGCCTGGCATAAGGAGTAGTAGGAGCTACCTCATTCTCCCTTTTTTTCTGAGAGAACCGACCCCGTGAGCATCTCACTGCTTTCTGGGAGGAGTCGGCGGGTGGACCCTGTTCTCTTCTCTGGGTAGGAAGGTTTGCTTGTGGCAATGCGGACTGCGGAAATCTTTGGCCCGGACTCCTCATCTAGCAAGAAATCGTTGAATTAGTAAGAATAGTTTCTAATAGTTCTTTGGATATTGTGTGTTGTATGGGGTATATTTAAGAGTCATAAGGTGACAACACTGTCGTTACCTTTTTGTATGGTTATATATTATTGTCATGGAGCCTCTTTTTAGAGTCGTAGTTGCCCTGATCTATTGTGATGTAATTATGATAAATAAATGTGAATACAAATGTAACAGTTTTGATTATTTTAAATAATAGCCACACAAAACAATAGTCAGTCAATAATGTAAATGTAATATTTATCATCATTTCAATTCATATTAATTTATTTCATTGAATAGTTTATATAATTTAAAGAAAGAATATCGTATCGAAAAGTTTATAATATTTATAATAAAGAAATATTTTGCATAAATTTATTAAGATAAATCACTTTGGTTTAGAATAAATTGGTGGGACAGTGTTATTTTCATTATAATTGTACGCCAATGCTCTAAACTTCATTATTGCGTCCATACAAATTATTTTTTTGTCACTTTTACTATCAATCCAATATATTTTTGGTTTAAATCGACCTTAAGAATTCCACCATTGATCAAACTTAATAAATACACCAAATCAGGTAAAGTGGTAATAGAAGTTTTGCCCCGATGTTGTCTGGAAAAAAGAATCTCAATGGTTGGAAATATCTTTACTAAACTCTTCATTTGTGTTATTTTATAGAGAGTATAGCCAATAAAATTGTCACCGCTCTATATGAAATTCATTTCTATCCCTTGACACTCACTTATTGTTACTTTTAGACTATAGTCTTGATAGCCTATTTAGCACAGTCTTATCATTATAGGCATATCATTTTGGTGTAGAGTGTTTTTACATACTATGAACTACTTGATGGAGATTTATTTTATTTTCTTAAATTTTCCTCTTATTACTATCTGTTTTTACGTAAACTTACTATTATTATCTTAGCCAGTCTATTTTAGTTTCTATTTAGTATGTGCTACACTATTTTGTTAATAAAACAACTTTTACTAAACATCTTCATTTATTACTTTCTGACTATGTATTTATGATACTAAATTTGTCCCTTATGGACTATTCTAGAACAGTGACTGTAACGTGCTTGCACAACACTATTATGTAGATAGGTTTTGTAAATACTGCATTGCTAGTTAACGGGAGCTTAACAAATACCGTACATAAAGTAAAGTAGTTGAGAAGTCTGAAGATATGCAGATTTTAAGATCATCTAAACAGTCCACTGTATGCTATCTCATTCAATCAATCGAATCGTAAGTAAATATAATTACAATATTAATATTCTTGACATGGCAAATAATACAACGTTATTATAATAGCTGCGCAGTTCGTTATTTGGGTTTATTACCACCGTTCGGGCCATAGCGCGTTTCTTACTAGGAAATAATTAATATTGGGAGTCACAAAATAACACCAGCAATAAATCTACTAGATAGTGGTTGTAACCTGTTGTATATCGTAATCCGTCCTTTATTTATACGAATATAATACTAAACAGTATCATGGATACACTATTTGGCATTACAGATGTAAATACAATCTAATAGTTATCTAATTTAATAATTTTCATTCTTGTATTTAAAACAGCTGTTTAGTAGCAAATGCCTTATTTCATAAATCAAACATATTGTTTTGCGGTAACACGAATGCAAATGTAACCATTCGTTAGTTTTAAAGTTCCGTTACAGTTAAAAATACGGTTAAATATAACAGTAAGAGTACAAAAACAACTGCAAATAACAGTTCCATTTTAATGATGAAGCATGTTTAGATGGTTATTTCTGGAGTTTTGGCTCAGAAAATTTTCTGTGGCTGCGTAAAAATAAACACCATTAATATTATACACGTACGTGCCCCAACTCGAAAAGTCTTCCAGAAGATTTTTTCTCGTACAAACTGAAAGTGTTTTCAAATTTTTAATATTTTTTTGATCGCAGGCTGATGAATGTGACATTTTTTTTTTTCTGTTTTTGTGGGTCAAAACAGTGCTTAATAATATGTTATTTAAGACCTATAAACTTATTGTAGTGGTGTTTATAGTATATTAGTGCACAAAATACAATTATAAATGAATATTTACTATTTTTTCTACCTATATGAAATAAAACCATGGTCTTTAAAATAATCCAATTAATCTGAAACCCAAGGCCAGGTTAATTTCTTTCTGGAAGATTTAAGTTCGCGATATTCAATTTCGTAAAAAAACAAATGCCTAACCAAAACGAATATTAAATAACTAAGATAGAAATAATAGATAATAATCGAAGAAAAACTTATAAAAAAAAATAATCTCCATCAAGCAGCTTTTAAAGTGTAAAAACAAAATCGTCAAAATGCATTTCATTAAGTCTAAAAGAGAAAAATGTTAGTTTTATATAGACCGCAGTCGATTTATGTTAGTTACAGTCACATATAACAAGATCAGTTATAAATAATTTAGTACAGATATTTCCAGCAGGTCCAATGACCTTATTGATGCAATTGGATGAAGAATGATGGTGCAAACTTCCATGACCGTTTTTTTTTAACTTATATAATTCATGAGTTTAATCATTGTTGGACCTTTTAGGGTCGATTAACACCTCTTAAAGTGACAAAAAAAAAAACATTTTCAGGTACGAAAATGAGTTTTTACTGTCACAAGAAATGACAGCTTGGCCTGGTCTTGCTGAATTACTAACATAACTCTCGAACCCCTTCCCTCTAACCGTTGGAGTTCCTCAAGGAGTTTGTCTCCGGTCCTCTATAACATCTATACCTCTGACATTGTCGGGACTAATTTCAAGAAATAGAGCTTTTACGCAGGCCGAATAACAAACTGGGTAAGTTAAACATCAGCGTCAACACCGGAAAGACTTACGGTGTAATCTTCTCGTACCAAAAGTGGAAAAAAGCCTTGCCAAAATCCTACACGGTAGGAGGGCAAGAGAAATACCCGGCTTTCTCAATGTACTATCCGGGCTTACAAATGGATAGGCATCTTCATTTTTATACCCATCTTAAAAAAATAATAAAGAAAGTACGCCTCAAGTCTTACCGGCTTTGGCACTTATTGACTTATACCAATTTGTCACTAGGTATCAAACTGATGATATATAAATGTGTCCTCCGGACAGCTCCATTGTACGATGCTCCACTGTTCACGGTCACTCACTTGACTGACAATACAACCAAAAGTCCCCATCAATTTAGAACACTGTGATAAGAAAAGTGGTCATACATACCTCTCTCAGGAGGCTAAATAACGCTGAACTGCCCCCTTTGCTTTGCGTGCCGATAGTGGGGAGTTCATCCTCCGGCGCCGTCAAGTTTTTCGATTCGTTACAGCACCTCACAAAGCTGCTGTTCAACGCCACGACCCCACCTCCCTTCCCTCATCGATGGCAATAGAATATCTGAGAAACATAGGTTATGTTAGTTTAAGTTCGTTCGTCAAAACATTGTACTATGTGCACCAAGATTGTAACTTGTAACCAAAGAGTATTGTATATACACAGAGAATGTAGCAACACTCCAGTAAATATAATAAGCATGAAGTGCAATTTTGCAAATAGTTTCAAATTGTTGTAATATCTATATTTTGTTAAAATTTTAAAAAATGTAGATAAAGAGGTTATGAAACAAAAAAATGAGAGGTTAGGTTGTAACCTAAAGGTTTTATGTATATCCTCGAATGAATGTAATTTATAAAACAAAAAAGAGTGAAGTATGTATAGCTGAGAAATCATAAGCATCTAAAAACATGAAAACTGTTCAAACGAATGATTTGAATAAAAATGATCAAACAAATTTCAAGTATGTATATATATATTATTGCGTACTATAAATTATAAATATAAATAATAATATAATATGAACTGATTCACTAGCATTCTGGTAAACCGGAATTTAATTGGCATTTATTGCTTGGTTTTTTTTTCGAGTTTGCGTTTCATTTTTATGCATATCAAAAGAAGTGGCAGGTAATTTTAGCAGTTAATAATTTTCTTTGACACTCCTTACTCCCTGTAGCGACCGCTAACTACATAAGTTAAATCACCCTATACTCTGGTGCATATATATTGTAAGCAAAAGTAAAATAATAGGAACTAAGTGTATGCAAATCATTGTAAAGTGCTAAGCAATAAACCATGCGCGGGACCGGCAGTCGTAAACAAGTCAAACGTAAGAGGGCCGTCAGCCGTCAGCCATAAACAGACCCTTTTAGACCAAGGGTCGCCACCCAGCGGTCATAAACCTGAAAAGGTTAGCCACCTGGCCGCCATAAACAAACCCTTTTTAGACCTGCGACACCTTCCGGCAGGAAGGGGAAATGGTATTTAACCCCGGGGCTTCTGACCCTAAACCCTACTCTCTCCTCAGCGCCTCTGAGTTTGTCACCCTGTCTTTCAGTCTCTTTGCAGACCCTCTGACGACTTGTACCTATGACGCTGCCGGGCCCCCGCTCAAATTCTGGAAACTGGCCTTATTCTTTATGAAACCTCTGTACCTCTTCTCTTGAGCATAGTGCATTGTCGGGGCACATACCTATCATACATGGAGTCAGATATGTTATTAACTCGAACAATCCGCACTTGTCACCAGGGTTAGGTGATCAGGCACCTCCTAGTGACAACCCGACACTCCCCTCCATTTCCATCCATCTATTTTAAGATTTAGGAGCCCATTCCAGCAGTCATCGTGGCTATTTAACTAAAATGCTGAAGGGCTGTTATGGGAGTACCTATTACAGGATTTAGAAGCGTCGCCGTCGTTGGAAATGCCGCTTTCTAGTCATGCTAAAACTAAAGAACTCGTGATTGGTCTATCTCGCTGTTCCAGAGAAACAGAAACTGTTGTCCGAATGTAGCGGCTTCACCCTCATTGGAGATACCAGTGCCAAATTCCCTGTATGACGTTTTCAATTCGTACTAAAACTAATGGAATTAGTCTATATCACTTTCCGGGAGTACTTGAGGTTTCGAGGAGCAGATGTCGTTGCAGATATTGGTCTTACGTCTACATTCTTGAAGAAGAAAACTAAGTTGGATTCCTGTAGATGTATTTATAGGATGTTCGCGATATAATTTTAATTTACTAATGTTATAATTTTAGATACGTAAATATGTTGTAATTTAGAAATATTTGAATGAGTTTACGTAAATATGTATATATATATATTATGTTATTGCAGCAACCTATGGCGAGGTAGAGGACAGGAGATGGCTAGGGTCCGAATTAAGCTGTTTGTCCTGTTAGGATTGACCATCGGCTTCATGTGGATGGTGTACAGACTTTTGCCTGATCCATGGAGATACAGAAGCTTCAACGCAGGTGGCAAGCCTATAAGTCTGCACCAGCTCAAGTCCATCCAGCCTCCATTTATCGAACAAAACTTCCCCAGAGGAGAACAGAGAATAGGTAAAACATATTTAGTATTCAAATTTCAAATATGGGTGTATATATTATTACATAATATAAATACCATGTAATATAAACATGGTGTGTGCGCATAAGTGTGTATGTGTGTGTGGGGGGGGGGGGTACACTGCCCACACAAGAAGTGGTACACGTAGAAAAATTTAAATAGTTGCTTCCTAATAGAATTATTTCTGCTTTCAATCCTTTTTTAATTAATATTACACGTTTTCAGGTAAAAGAGGTCATAAAAGTGATTAATGAAACCCTCATTAAATATTCAAAGAAATTATACAGAAATTTCTATTGTGATTTCTTGTTTAACTGACCTCTAAATATTTAGCAAAAGATTTTTTTTTTTAATTAAAAAACTGGTTTTGACAGTCCAGCAGGTAATGTTTGTTTTGTGTGGTTATTATTGAATAAAAACCCTGTTACATTTGTATTTATTAATCATAATTACATCACAGCAGCTCATGGCAACTACGACTCTAAACACAGCTCCTTGATAACAACATATAACCATACAAAAAGGTAACGACAGTGTTGTCACCATATTCTAAAATGAGCTTCTATAATTTAATAGGTACAAATTAAAATCTTTGCCACTAATCTGGCATTTTTTCAACATAGATTTGACAATACCAACATATTTTTCTGCGAGACCATTACTCTGAGGATAATGAGGGCTTACTTCTGCAGAACCAAATGGGTTGTTGTCTGCAATGATGATCCTAGGAATCCCAAATCTCGCAAAAATTGGCTTAATTGACATTATGATGGTTGAACTGGATTTATCCTTTATAGGAATTACTTCCACCCATCTGGAGTAGTAATCAACAAGGATTAAAAACTTCTTTCTATCGAATTCAGCTATGTCAAGCCCAACCTTATAAAAAGGGATATTCGGAATATCATGAGGGAGCAGCTCTTATTTTATCTTACTCCTTTGAAATGTTTAACACACTATACAATCCGACACCAAACCTACAATATCAGACATTATCCCTGGCCAATAAAAAAAATTCTTAACTGTGTTCTTTATTTTGTTTAAACCTAAATGGGTCTCATGCAAGAGATCCAGGATAAACCGCCTCAATGCAACCGGAACAATCAACCTATTCTCTAAATATAATGAACCATTTTCTTCACATATATCATTACGAAATTTATAAAAATGGACCACTTCGGGAGCTACAGTGGATTCTAATTTTGACGGCCAACCATTACGATAGAATTCAGTTATTTGTGAAAGAGACGGATCCTGCTGGGTTTCAGCTACAAGCTTAGAGTATTTTTCATCCGTAAAATTGATTTTGGCTCCCAAACAATGCACTCTCTACAGCATAGATGGGTCATCATCAAGGTCAGATTAGACAAAATTACGAGATAAAAAATCTGCGATATACATGAATTTTTCGGTCAGATACTTTAATTCAAACTGATAAGGCAACAATTTCAATCTCATTCGTTTTATTCAATTATTAACTATCTTACTTATATCCTTTGTAAAGATAGATGTCAGTGGCGAATGATCAGAAAAAACTGTAACACTGGAATGACCATATACATATTTGTGGAACTTGGTGAACGCAAAAACAACAGCAAGCATTTCCTTTTCAATCTGAGCATAATTGCATTCACAATCTGTCAATGACCTACCAGCAAAGAGGATAGGTCTACCTTCTTGAAAAAGTGCACAACCCAGGGCATCCTTACTAGCATCAGCTTGGATTTCTACTTTTTTAGTAGGATCAAAAGAACTCAACAATGTTGCATTGCCAAGAAGCCTTCAATTCAAGAAACTTCTTATCATGAAGTGAGGTCCATAACCATTC
This sequence comes from Acanthosoma haemorrhoidale, assembly GCA_930367205.1. NCBI lineage: Eukaryota > Metazoa > Arthropoda > Insecta > Hemiptera > Acanthosomatidae > Acanthosoma > Acanthosoma haemorrhoidale. The sequence continues at coordinate 144,505,799 of OV884011.1, forward strand.
TGACCCCTTTTTTAGCAACAGGTGGAAGGGAGACAAATTCGGTAAGTGGCTGCGTAGAAAATTCAACATTCCTAACATTTTTTGTAGTTCCTTAACGTTACGTGGTGCTTTTAGCTCATTAATAATACGGATCCGGTCTGGATCCGGCTTATGCCCATGTTCACTAAACAAGAACCCCAGGAATTTAACCTCTTTAACGAAATATTGAACTTTTTCTGGGTTGAATCTAATATTATTTTTTCGAGCCACACCCACAACATCATTCACTATTCCCTGCAATTCTTCCTCCGATTCTGCAGCACACAGAATATCATCAAAGTAAACTGTGACACCTTGCAAATGGCCAAAATACTTTTGGATCAATTTTTGAAAGCATTCAGGTAACACTGATAACCTGAATGGTGCTCTGAGATATTTATAAAGTCCAAAAGGTGTACTGAATGAGCACAAATCACTAGAAGCCTCATCCAAATCCAATTGATGAAAACCCTGTTTCAAATCAAAGAGACAGAAAAATTTTTATTGGCTAGCTTGACAGATATATCCTCGATTGTTGGGATTTCATAGTAATATCTAATGAGATATTTATTTAATTGTTGAGGGTCTATACAAATTCGAAATGATGAGTCTTACTTTTCCACTATGACAATATTATTGACCCATTCTCCTGGGCTCTCAACCTTTGCAATAACCTTATTTTTTTCTAAGTTTATCAGGGTCTCTCTTAATCTATCTTTAATTTTAAATAGAACCCTGCGAGCAGGGCTTAATTTTGGAATAGCACCCTCTTTCAATTTTAATGAACGCAAGTCTGGAAAGCAACCTAAACCTTTAAAAACATCATTATTTTGCTGCAGAAATTTGTAGTTTTGATATCTTCTACTTTTTTAATTAAATTTAAATCCAAACATGTTCTGAGTCCCAAAATTGGAAAACCTACATTTCCCTCAAGAACTACAAATTCTGTTGTACAACATTTATTCTGATAACTAATTTTCAACTTAACTGCACCAATAGGTTTTATGTTGAACCCCCCAAATGCCTCCAACACAGTACTGGTATTGGAAACATCTGAGTTGCTCATTCCTAACTCATTTTTTAACAAATGCAATGATATAACATTGGTTTCGGCCCCAGTATCTAATTTGAACAAAATTAATTTTCCATTAATTTCTATATTTTCCAACCATTCACAGTTTTTGTTTTTATTTATTTGATTTATTTTAATGGAACCAATGCCAAAATCATCAAATGCCTCATTGTGATCACAAACACCCACATTTTCAACTTTTTTCACTCCTCTACCACACATTGTAGCCCAATGCCCAATTTTATTGCATTTATAACACTTTTGGCCAAACGCAGGGCAACGATTCTTTGGGTGTTTCTGCCCACAACGTGTACAATCAAGAAATTTACTCCTATTTCCAGACTTATTCAACAAATCCTTATTTAGTACTGGCTTATCAACATAATTATTATTTACAGACTGCTGATTGTTACTCCTCACCAACTTAAAGACCTCTAGCTGCTGTTGATCTTCTTGTTCCTTGATTACTCGCAAGTTGTCGGCTGCCATCTCCACAGATTTGCAAAAGGCAACTGTTTTACTCAACGAGGGATCTTCACGCAACAAGCGTTCACGGGTCGAGGCAGAATTGACGCCCAAAACAATTTGCACCTTGAGAATTTTATCTTCTTGTTCCCCAAACTCACTGGAAGAAATGAGAGACTTCAGTTCCGTATAGAAATGTTCAAAAGACACATTTGCACCTTGCCTCCTATTGAAAAATTTAAATACCTCCATTGTTTCATTTTTCTTTGGAATACAATGTTGTTCAAGCACGGTCAATATTGATTCGACAGATTCTCTATCACAGGCTGTCAAAGTGATGGACATATAAACCTTCAAAGCCTCGGACCCCATTAAGTTTTTATGTTTGGCTACTTGAACTTCTCTTGATTTATTAACAGTCTCCGTTGCCAACAAATAAATCTTAATTTCCTCCTTGAAAATCTGTAAATTATTTGCCACATTTCCTGTTGAAAGGTTTAAAATACACGGTTTATTGAACTCCATAGCACACGGATAATTGTTATACTTAAATTCCTAATCAAACCGTTTGACACTCCGAATAACTTCAGTTTATAGACGGCGCCATGTTTTGTGTGGCTATTAATGAATAAACAAAACTGTTACATTTGTATTCACATTTATTAATCATAATTACATCACAGCAGCTCATGGCAACTACGAGTCTAACCACAGCTCCTTGATAACAACATATAACCATACAAAAAGGTAACGACAGTGTTGTCACCATATTCTAAAATATACAACATACAATATCAAAACAGTGTTTTTGCTTTAACGGAAGACGGTCGAATCTAAACACTCAGAAATCAGCATCAACACCATTATTGGCCAGAGAACAACGTACAGTTCGTTTGGAATTTATTGGTGAACTCCTTAAGTGGACTTAAAACGAATGGAGCAACTTGCTGTTTTTAGATGAGTCACGCTTCTCTGTTTATACATCAGATGGACCGATGAGAGTTTACCGAAAGCCTGGTGAGCGCTACGCTGAGTGTAATGTCACTGGGAGAGTTTGTTGAGGGGTGGCATTTGTTTGACGGTGAAAGCAATGCTCTGCTTTAATTAATTAATGCCTTTATGCTGGTCTCCGAGGGTTTAAATTTACTTTAGCAAGTCTTCTAGCAGCTTCTGCGCATATTGCTACTCCCCTAGTTGTACGAAGAAGTTGAACTTAATAGTAGTTAAAAATTTCTTTAAATTAAAAGTAATAAATGGCATAATAGAAGAGTGATTCTTTTGAAAAATAACACAGACGGTGTTTTGGTGCCGGAGTATTTGGGGCTGATTTCATATAAATTTGATCTGATATCTGAATTCAAATATGGCATTAGTTTTTGCTTAGCCGCTCAAATTTCTGAGACATAACATTTCAGTGAAATATGCGTTAAACTATTCTAAGTTACATCCACGAATCAAATAAAAAAACTAAACACGGAATTTTTATTATTATGTTTTACAAATATTATTATACCCAAAGAAAGAGGAAAAATTCGTCGATGAAACCAACCAGTCACTGAACACTTCAGAAGCTTCTTTTCCATGACATTCTTGAATGCATTTTGGAACAGTCCTTTTTTAAACTCTTGAAGTAATCTGCCATCATCTACGTATCCCCTCTTCCTTGGTAGCGGGCCTCCATAGTTTTAATTACCTGGTGAAATCTTTCATCTTGTTCCTCACTGGTGTCTCCTTTCAATTTTAAGGTAAACGGTTTAAGTGGCTGTGTAAATAGTGCACCTTAATACTCATGTTGCACCCAAGGGATTTGAAACTGTGAAGCATCTCGTTTTCCCAGTTCAACATAGTTTTCAGCTTTGCGTTTGCCCAGAAAATTTCAGTCAACTGCAACAAATGAAGCCCAGGCTTTTCGTTCAGCCTCATTCATTAAATTTACAAAGGCAGGATCCTTAACGAGTTCTCTTTTTTGTGGGCGGACAAATATTCCAGCTTTAGTACTGAGGCATTTTCCCCCTAGAGCAAAGCATGGTCCGTTTGATCAAGAGCCTTTACAAACTGCTTTGTATGCAGTGGAGGAAAGATTTTCTTTCGTTGAAGTATGGGGTCGTTAATTACATTATTTTCCCGAACCTCCATGTTTTGTCTCTTAGGTCACTCCTCTAACCCAGTGGTGTGTTTTGTCTCTGCTATCCGAGAGGCACAAGAAGCAAGGATATTTGGTGTGGCCACTTTGCTGTCCAAGGAGAAAGTTTACCAGTTTTAAGTCCAAACAAATCACCCATTGTTGTTTCTTCTTTCATTTTCGTTGAGTGAGCAATTGGTATTGAACCATATTTGTTCCCATTGTGTAGAAGGGCACATTTCAAACTTAGCTTTGATCTATCAAATAATAATAAGTCAAATAAATAGGCCCTAATCATCTGGAAAATAGTCGGGAACCCCCCCCCCCCTTTGAGTGAGGGACCGGGCGTCTTGCAGAGACTAAATCAGGACAAGTCCACTTGCTACGGTTGATTCGATTCATTCCAGTAATATTTACTAAGCCGAAAAAGCAGTCATCGAAGTGTTTTTTGGGATCTCTCCAAACCATCGGTACGCCGAATTTCAGGCTTTATCTTTTTCCGGTAGTCCACTGTCGCAAATGTTCTGTAAATATTTTACAGGCCTAGTGCGGTGCCTGGGTTTCATCTTGGTCACCAAGCCTAACACCAAAGTATCCAAGATAAGCTCTTTTTACAAAGTCACTAACAGTTTTTCTGTTTTCTTTTAACGTGTATTCTCCGCTTATGTACCAAGACACATCAGGATGATTTATACACTTTGTTCTACTTGAACTTATTTTATTTCTATTCAACATCATAGTACGTTTTAGGTCAACTTTATAACAACTCTTCCCTAAGCTCGAGCGTGATATGCGAGGCCGACTTCGATCTACCCTGTTTGGTGAGAACTCACAAACTAATCAAAACTCTAGTTGAAGCGTTGAAGGTCACGCAAGTTAATGGATGCTTACTCCATCTGGTGGATTGTCCTGGAACTAACTAGGATTTAAATCCTTTGAAGATACAATTAGAGATAATCATGTCTAGTGCTAAATAGAACCTAGCAACTATTTTGGGTAGGCCAATTTTGCAAACTACATTGGGTAGCTCCTGTAGGATTTTGTCCTTAATAGTCAGTAATTCCCATATATTCCATCTTGCAGCTATGGGTGGCAATTCTTCATGGGCAATATTACAATAAGGGGATGAATATTACTACAACAGTTCTTAGCCCCATTTCCCCACTCATAATGTAAACCTAACTAAGTTCTACAGGGGTAGGCTCACTGTATGAATTGTGAATTATTATAGATTATGAATAATATATCTCAAATAATTTAATAAAGAAAAATATGAACCTTTGAAAAAAAAAAAAGAAAAAAAAATTGAAGCATTTTAAGTCAAGTTAGTATGTTACCAGGTTTGCCAGAAGACACACAAGACCCAAAGGTAGTTAGTAGTAATGAGATAGGAAGAACAATTGACATTTCAAACAGCAAAAGTGGAAATATATATTTTGAAGGACAGAGAACGAAAAGAAGAAATCTAAATTCAAATTCCAAAGGTTATCTACTCTATATGCTTTTTTACTGCTTAATGTACTATTTTATAGTCTTTAGTTGAAGTACTAATGAGGAAAATGTCAGCAATTCCTCTAAGTAGTTATAATCATTAAAATGTTTTTAAATTATTAAAACTATGAAATTGTCATAAAGTGGCCATACTATGGAGCTCAGGCAAAAGCGGTGTTGATGGTTTTCTCCTGAATATGACTCCATGACCCAATTATATATATACAACAATGTCAGCACCTTGTAAGAAATAGCATTCAAAGACAGTTCGAACATTTATCTCTAGAACAAAATTGAATTGGTTTATTTATATATAAATAAATATCTCCTTTGCTACCTTCATGCATGCATTTCTTTCAAATACTGCTTCCTTCACTTTTGAACAACCACCTGAAGTTGCATTTTTGCTCAACATCAATAATCTGTTTCGGTTTAGGCCTTCTTGGTAGTAGTATCCTTCCACATCTGTTAAATTGTAGCTTTAGCTCCAGTACTCCAATACTCCCCTCCGTCATCCTTTCCATTGGACAAAAATGAATACAAAATCGAAATTAAAAAGCTTTTTATTATTAGTCAGTGCAGTTATACAATCCAGTGGTAAACCTAGACCTCCTTCAAAAAATGTCTCCAATTTCCTCTGTCCAGCATAATTCAGCTCAAAATAACATCCATAAGTAGCAATATATATTCTCCTTTTAACATCAAGTTTAACTTGATTGAAATTTAACATAATAGGGACTTGAAGTAGACAAATTCTGGAAACTTCTCAAGCTGAAGTATTATCTTTAGCTTGGCTGTGACATTTTTTTCAATACAATAGTTTTGTTTTGGATTAATTGTCATTTAAATCAAGTCTTCTCATAGGAACTACCAGTTTCAGAAATTCTTTTGTTACTAAATGTAGACCAGGAGCTTTATTAAACTGTTAAATACAGTTTTAATCACCTATAATCCTAATTTTCACACTGCTAAGTCGAGTTGGCACACTGGACAGGAACATGTCAATGCATTTCTCTGTCTTCCAGTCAAGGCATGCATCTTTTAAATAGAACTCTCCCATTCACTCTCCATTTATTTTCACACGCCATCAACCATGACAAGATCTATAAAATTCTTCCTCCATTCCTCATGAAATTCACACTTATCAATCTTTAATTTCCCATATCTATTCATAGATGCAGTCAGTTTGGGTTTGACTGGCTTTTGGTATCTGTTTATTTAATCCTGTATTGATATCCCCCTATATAGGCCAAGTCATTAAAGTTTTATTTATGCCTATAAAATTTTAAAATACTAACGATAATGAGATCTTAACCTCAGATTCAAATTAAAATATTATGATTAACATTTGACATTTTATCATAGACAAAATATTTAATATATTTATTTTGCTGATTTTTTACTATATATATTTTACTGATTTAACTTTTAATTTTATTTTGAGCTGGAATGAGACTTTGAAATTTAATAAATACAAAATAATATAGGTTTGACCAAAATAAATTTATTTAAAAAATTGAAGCTTAATACCTGAGGTAGATTTCTACCTTCCAATTGAAAAATTGAATTATTTTATTGATTATTAAAGATATATAAAAGAATTATGAATAGTTATGACATTTTCTTTTGATCCATTGTTCCTCCAGTATCATGTGGACTTGCACGACTTCAATCTATCTTGACTGACTGTTTTAACATCAACTTAATAACTGATCGTTTCTATTACTGACACTGGGCGGACAACTGACTTCACTGTTGTTCCAAAAATCATTGGACTATATTTTTCAGCTCTAACCCATCTGCCTTCATGTTCCTACTTGAAATGATGCATAACCCCCACTCCAGCTTATGTTGTTTCTAAACACTAACTAAAAAAAATCTCGTACCTAAAGCCTCTCACCATGGTCTGTCTCCTCATCTTTCCAAAATTGTATGAAAAATTATCTATTTAATTATTACTTATTTATTAACTATTTTTATGGACCCAAATATCACCACAATATGCACATATTTCCATAATCATGAAAACATATACATAATAATAATAAGGACCTGGCCTATCAGTATAGTGTGTGCTAGATGATCGGGATACGCTTAGAGAGACTAATTGTAATCAGGTAAGGAGCACCATCCATTCAGACCTGCACTGGCATAGATAGATTTATTTAGCCAAGGTTCAAGCTCATACATTCTACTATATAATTTCCAATAGAATAGGGCATGAGTCCAGGTGGTCTCCAACAGAAGGAAGGCCATGTGGAATATAATCCTTTAATAGTCCGTCACATTTCTTTTCACTTGCTGATTTTCTTTGTAAATCCCTGCTGATTTATTCTACAAAAACCATGAAATTATTATTTCTGTTATTGAACAATAGCATCTGTTTTTCAGGATTTACCGATGACTCCCTCCGTGTATTCCACTTGGATTTAAAAGGAGCCCCGCCAAAACTCCAGTACTTTCGGCGCCTCCTCACTTTTCTTGCTACCCACGGTTGTGACTCAATCCTCATTGAGTATGAAGATATGTTCCCTTACTATGATAACCTGGTCAACATCTCTGCAAAGAATGCATACAAAAGGCAAGAAGTTAGTAATATTAAAATTTTTCATTGTTTTTATTTGTTGAATTCAAAATATAATTGTTCCTAGTCTATCCAAGGAAGGAATAGACACCATGTTTTACATCATATTGAAGATTTTTTATATCCATTATATACAAAATTGTATTTTGAAATTAAATATTAATAATAAAAAGAACATAGAAAGTGAAGTAACAGTGAAGGAATAATTTTCTTTTATAATACACAACAAATAAATAAAACAACCTTAAACCATTCAAGACATAAAGACTTGAGCAGCTGCAATCCCTATCTGATTGAATGGGATAGAAAATGATGAACAGAGAAGGTGAACTGGATGGCTATATTCCAGTCGTGGATTCAAAATAGGAATGGAAATTTCCTTTACATTCTAAACTGAAACAGGTAACAGCAGGGCACAAAGTTACTAACATCAATCTGGACAACTTGATAATTCAAATCGTGTTTGTGATGGAACTGGACAAACTTATGAGGTAAACCACTGGACAAATCATGATGAATATTTGATTTTATTAGAAGCCTTTCAAATATGAGTCACAAATAGAACATGCAATTCTCAATAATTTTTTTTGTGTGGCCAATTTTGGTTGTGGTATAGATTCCACTATTATTAATAATTTAATATATACTCTTTTTTTTTTTACTTTTTAGTTTTTGGTTCTTTTTAGAGAACTAATAAGTTAAAATATTCTCGCAGGATTGGGATTCGCAAACATAGTGCGATGATGCTTACAGTCATTGTGAGAGTTTGGCCAAAGAATATCAGCATATTTTTAAGAACCTTACTCTTGCACAGGGCTACCATGATCATTAGAGCACCTGACCAGATATTAGGTAGGTTTCTAGTTCCAATCCTGATTCTGTGAGAATATTTTTGCTTTAGCTAATAGTTATTATATTTTTTTCCCCTTAATTTCTATTCTAATTTTTTATCTCTGAAAAGTCTCAAGATATAATTTCCTAGATTTATAATTAGAAAGTATTTATTTAACAATTCATGTTCTTATCACACATTACAGATTCGGAAGTTACTATCATGGGCCCATGATCTAGGCATGGAAGTGATACCTCTTGTACAAACGTTTGGCCATTTAGAACATGTCCTCAAGTTGAATGAGTGGAAGCACCTCCGAGAACTGTCAAACTTTCCTTCAGATCTGTGCCCATCCCGATCTGGATCCATGCAGCTGATAGAGGATATGATATCTCAAGTAATCAGTCTGCACCACGGAATCAAGTATATTCATATCGGAGGGGACGAAGTCACTCACATAGGTGCTTGCAGTGCTTGTACCAAGTTAAATCAATGGTATCTTAATAATATGTTGTTTCATTTTATCTAAAATGAGTAAGATAATAAGCTATATGAGATTATATCATGCAACATTAGTAGTAGTGCTTGGAGTTTGACACACTTATATTATCAGTCCTTTGGAGATTAGATGTTTTTATGATAGCCCAACAATATGTTTTGTATTTCTTTAATAATATTGAGAAGTAAATAAGGGATACAAAAGGTTTTAATGCTCTCAACAAATAAGAACAATCACTGTTAGGAACAATATAATTTATTCCAAATATATTCCTCATAATTTCATAAATTTTTCTTTAACAATAAATACAATAAAATGTCTATTTTCAATTGAGAAAATAACTATCTAGTCAATTGCTGATGGAAGTTTCAGCTTTAAAATGGAGATGAGCGCCAGTATCGATTGTAACTCCTACCTCTGGTTTGAACTATAATTTATAAACAGTAGGATACATGTGGTTACTTATCTTCTTATTAGTCCTCACAAATGTATAGCAGGCATTATTGCATATTGCAAAGTCTCCTGTGCCTCCTGGGATATCTTTGGATAGTGAGTGGTTATTTTTGAGGATGAAGCAGGGTACTGACAACCAGTAAATATGTGAACCACAAAATGATGCAATCTATACAACTACGTATATCTATTGGACTGATTTCCCGCACTTGACATCCTGAGCTGATTGGCCCCAAACTGGTCATGTTATACATGGCGGACCGTGTGTTGATTACTGTCGGGAAATGTTCCCAAGGGGGCAGGACTCCCGCCGGGGCTAGGATCACGACAACTTGGCCGTTGTCCGGCGAGCGTCAAAAAAAGAGAGAAAATGGGTAGGCCTGTGTGTGGTATTTGACTTTGGCTGGCGGCCTAGTCGGTGGGCAGCTTTATTCGTAATGATCTGACTCCATATGATCTTAGAAGGTGTGCCCCGACAGTGCACTATGTTCAGGAGAAGAGGAACAAGGTAGGTATTATAGGTAGTTTATGGGGTCATGGAATGACCACGAATTCACACTCGGTATCTAAGGGTAGGCGAAAACCGTGCGGATCCCAAAAGCGAGTGTGAACCGGAGAGAGTCAGACTGGATCGCTGGGGGAGACGCTACTAGGTAAAGTTTTCAGGGCCCCGGTGACCGTCATCCGCGAGGAAGAGGCCTTTTCCAAGGAGGTGCTAGTTTTAGCGAGACGAAGGTGGAGAATCCCACTAGGAAGGTGTGGGATCTGACAACGCCGGACTAAAACATAGCGAGGTTAGGAAAGAGAGATGCAGAGGTAGTTAAATAAGAAAGCCATGGTTCGAGTAGAGCAGCAAACGCCAGTGCAGACTGAGAGAGAGAGAGAGAGAGAGAGAGAGAGAGAGAGAGAGAGAGAGAGAGAGAGAGAGAGAGAGAGAGAGAGAGAGAGAGAGAGAGAGAGAGAGAGAGAGAGAGAGAGAGAGAGAGAGAGAGAGAGAGAGAGAGAGAGAGAGAGAGAGAGAGAGAGAGAGAGAGAGAGAGAGAGAGCAGTATTCTTTAGGTGCCGGGTTCCGAGAGGCACGTTTTTTTTTTGTTTTGTTTTTTTCAAAACCCCTTTATTTAAACATTTTTAAAAACAAATGAACACTAAAGCATGAACAAATTGAATGATTAATGGCTCCTCTTCCTGCATAGCACAGCATGCATTTGAAGGAGGGTAGGATTACAAAACATTCGTTTTAAGGTTAAAAATTACATACATAATCTGGATTAGGTGATGGGGCTCCCCTTCGGTTTACAAAAATGGGAAACTTACATACTAAGACTAAAGCGTTCCTACCTCGACTGCATTCTGACATCGATAGGGGAACGGAGCTAAATCGTGCTAAATACGTTGAATGAATTCATCCACCAAAGGCAGACCAAAAACCTCATGAAGCTCACTATTTCTCCACTGCTCGAATGTAGTATGCCTGACCACTTTCATCAGTATGTCGTTTTGAAATTGTTGTAGTCGCCCCGCTGTCGTATCCGTCAGATGACGAAACAGCGGTGCACCATACAGCAGAGCAGGCCTGAGTACACTCTTATAGATCATGAGCTTGAGGCGTAGTGATAGATTGAGGAAGTAAATAAATGCGTAAGCCGGTAAGACTTCCTCACAAAAGGGTTACTAAAACGGAGGTGTCGGTCCACTTTAATGCCTAGATATACTAGGTTGTTGGCTGCTGAGTTTTGCTGCGTTCCAACAGTGTAAGTAGTTGGCATCGGACTTATTCACTTTTGGAGTGAGAAGATTACGCAGTCAGTCTTACCCGCGTTTACAGAGATATTGAGTCTCCCCAATCTCTCACTGGTCTGGTTACAGTTTGCTTCAGCCTGTCTAAGAACTAACTTGGTGCCCATGCTGCTGCTGTACGCCGCGATGTCATCAGCGAAAGCAGCAATTATTCAGTTCTTGTATCGGGCTCCTACAATTTCAGACGTCTGAAAGTTGAAAAGTACTGGGGATAACACGGCTCCTTGGGGTACTCCACAGGTCAGTGGCACAGCTTCGGAGAAACTATCACCCACCCGCACCCGCATCGATCTGTTTTCTAGGAAGCTAGCCAGAATTTAATAGAGTTGTTCCGGGCATTCCCGTTCGCAGAGTATTTGACACAACGTCCCGTAGGACACCGAGTCGAATGCTTGAGTGCAGTCAATCGAAATCCAGTCTGTTCTGGCGGAATAATGTAATTTTTCGCACAGTAATTTTTGAGATAATTCAACAAAATTTTCTAAAATTGTCGTCATTTGCGGTAGCAAGCTGCTCGGTAGTGGGTGGTAGTGGGCTGGGTGATCTCCGCTCTTTGCTAGCTTGAGTAATGGAAACAAGATGGCTTGTTTCCATTTGTCAGGAAAATACCACAATCTTATACAAGATTTGTACAAATTTGCGAGTTATACTATCCCTCACTTCGGGATCTGTTTGAGCAGGACTGTTTGTATCCCGTCGTGCCCTGGTGCTCAGTTTCCTTTTCGAAGAATCGCCTTGGGCTGCTTCGGTGATACAAACATGTGATTCTGTTCGGTATCTATTGGGGGAGGTGGACGGTAGTCGCCCGTCCTAACCCTAATATAACTAGCGTAGTGGTCGGCCAGTTTAGTTGCCTGTTGCTCAGCAGTAAGAAGATTGTCACCTTCGTGAAGACGGACATTAGCTGCCTTGTTTTTTGTAGTCTTCAACAGCTTCCAGAACTTTATATGATCGCCGTGAGTGCTACGAAGTCGCTCATGCCACTTTGTTGTTTTCCAGAGTTTCATCAAGCCTCGGATTTGCGTTGTGAGAGAATTCACAACTACCTTAGATTGATGATCTCTCGCCCTGTACCATTTATTCTTCCAATTGTTACCCAAGGCAATATATATATAGGAAGAATAAGGTCTGGAGGTGGCCGCAGAGTAGCACACTGGGGCTGAGCATGGGAATGGCATGGGGCTAAGCTTCGGGATCGCAATGTCTGCGGCTGGAAGTTAGTTGTAGATCTACTTCTTCTTTTGTGCGGAGAGTTAACACTGTATGCAGGTTATGGTAAATCTGCAACCGATACAGCTCCCAGTCAACCGTAGTCGTATTTAGAGGGGCGAGGGGTCACAACCTTACCATCCACAGGATACAGTACTGGCCTATGGTCAGACGTAATAAAGTCGAGGGTGGTACACCTGGTTATACGGTGCGGCTGTCTGGTCAGAAGTAAGTCAATTGTCGAGGTGGCCTGCGGGTTACCTCTCAGTCGAAAAGTGAGCGACCTTAAACGGCGTTCTCACCATGTGTGTCCCAGCCCTATTTGTTGCAGTGTTATATCGGAGCATATGTCGTGAATTGAGGTCTCCCACCACCCAGTGGTTTGACCTCTGCGCGCATGTGTGTAGCAGGGCTGAGTACTCCTGGAGAGACGCGTACGGTCTCCTATACAGAGTGGTAAGATAAATGGTTTTCCCCAAATTTACCTTGACTGTCAGATGGTGAAGCCTGGGATCAATTGTAGTCAGTGATGAAGCCACTTCCTTCCAAGTGATACCACGTCTAACAGCAACGAGAACACCACCGTTACTGATGACCCTCTCGATGGCAGTAGAATAACCTGTTATATGGATCGATTGTGTAGACACCCTCGTGTCTGTCAATACCACAATATCTGATTGGTAGAGGGCTATCAGCACTTCTACCTCATCTATTTTGGCCATGAGGCCATCACAGTTAAAATTTAATATATGATGACTCACCATGCTTGTTTGTTTCCCGATACGAAAGCCACAAACATTTGGCTGCATAAAGCTACGAGGGCGGTTACCCATTTTGGTCCACATTCAAGATCTTTTCGCGGGTCGTTGGTCAAAAACGCTAGTCTAGGGTCTTGTTTTTTTTTTTCATATTTCTCAAAATAATAAAAATAGAATAAGGGAAAAATAAAAGGATAATTTATTTGGATTGGGAAGAGCCTTTCATTATGGGGAGTCCCATTTGAAGGATATGTGTAGAGGATGAGGAGTGTGGAGGGCCTCGGGAGAGGTGTGGGTAATATCGGGACGGTGGTGAGAGTCCACCGAGAGTTGAGCAGAGGGGTGTAGGCCTTGGGTCTGAGGTCGACCAGGTCGAGCCTGGTGTGAGTGGCCCCGGCAGGGGGCTGGCTGAGTCGGCCGGTCGCCCATGTGTTGGTTGACCTTACCCCCCGTCCCTTTGGGGGGGTGTAGAGCTGGGATCATGGTATGGTGGAGACGTTTTTATTATTATCAAAACATATAAAACATAGGTAGCTATTTTCTGGTCCAAGAAGAGGGGAACTTCCATTTATTCATGGTGAAGAAGTTGACACTACAATTACAATATACAATAATTTGCTGCTAAAATATTACTATTCTACTGTATCTTAGGGCAATGGTTAATTAAATTAAAAGTATCTTTTCAAAATGTCCTTAATTGCCAATTCTCTTTTTCTTTTGCCCATCAAATGTTTATTTATAATATTTTAACAATACCTTGTCTTTGCTAAAACTTTACTTGCTTAATTATAAGGACTAATAGGGCATTTATAAAAAGTTCATAGTGAATTATAGTTTATTTTATAAGTTTCAAATAATATGATCTCAGGGTATTATTAGTTCTAGTGCATAATTTTCTACATTTTATAATAATTGCCTATAAAGATTTCTATATAATTTAAATAATAATTACTAATACAAACAATGATATATAACTGCAAGGATATATTCTTGATTGTTGATGAATGGTGGTCTATTCATTTTTGGCTTCTTGCCCCTATACTGGCTCCCACTAAGTTATTCCAAACCACCCTGGTCTGGCCTCAGTGAACAACTCCTTTCATTTCATCTAGAACTGCCTGCTATTGGCAGCACATCTTCCCCCCACTCCACAAAAATCCTTGTTTTCCCGGGTTTATTGTTCGTTAGCACCTCTGTTCACACCTGAGGTCCAAAACTCTATTTCTATGCACATTTTAAAATTAAATTCCATTGATCATACAAATATCATTACAATATAATAATTTTAATCATAACTGAAAATATATAAAAAAAACCTGGTATTTAGGTTCATACATAAATATTAAAATTAATAGTCATGCATGTACATTATCTTTTGCAGGATACTCTACTCAAACCACATGAGCGAAGTAGCACAAGTGATTCAAAGGAAGTACCCAGGGATAACTCCTATAATCTGGGATGACATGTTGAGGCGATGGAACCCAGAATTCCTCATAAACAGTCCTTTACCAAAACTCGTCGAAGTGATGGTCTGGGACTATGGTGATGTCAACAATCTAATAACACCCTTCCTGTGGCATTGGTATAATAGATCTTTCAAGAGGATCTGGGTGGCAAGCGCTTTCAAGGGTGCAGACCTTGCCACAGCTGACTTGCCGAACTTGCAAGCGAGGTACCAGAATACTAATGCATGGCTTAACAAGGTTGGATATGCCGATGTACCAATAGCTGGATTTGTTCTCACTGGCTGGTCACGGTATGACCACTTTGCAGTACTTTGTGAACTTCTTCCAACCTCTGTACCTTCATTACTCCTCAATCTGATAGCTATTTCAAGAAAACATGTATATCTACCTGATGAGAATAAGCTGTCTGTTTGGCGAGATGCACTCAATTGTCCACTGCCATCTTTTAACCTGGAAAAAATTAAGAGAGATCAGAACATACTGGCTACTTGCAACTTTCCAGGTGTTGAAGTGTACGGTATCGTGCTCCATTATTTAATCCTCAAAGCTAAAACGGATACTCTTTACGACACAATGACCAAGAACAAAGCTTGGTTGACTCCTTACAATATCAAACACAATTTCACCAATGGGTGGCGTATTGTACAAGATTATACTTATTTGAAAACCTATCCTCTATCATTAGACGTTAAAAAATTCATCAAACTCAACACACCAGTTTTGCTGAAATACTTTGATAATTTTGTTATTAATGAATGGATTGAGCAAAAGGTCTCGCCTTTGGATGAAAAATTGGAAGGTTTAGGAGAATCAGTGGGTAAGTTATTGAACGCATCAACCTGGCCAAGGAGACCTTTAGTTTGAAAGAGCAAGTGGTGTTGAAAATATACATAATCACCTACCTCATTTATGAACATAAAATACATTCCAAGCACATCCTATGTATTTATATTTATACTATATATTTAATGTAATGAATGTTATTTTAATAAATCTTTTAAGGAATTATTTTATTTATTTGCTGTTTTTTAAATCCAGACAAATTAATAGTAAAACCTTCAAAACTGGCCTTAAAATGCATAATAATTATCATAGTAGTCATCAGTTCATTTTGGAACAGCGAGTTTTCAGAATTGAGCAGTAAATTGGTGGTAAGTAATCACACCATTGTATGTTAAACTGTGAATATATTGATTTCCTACAAAGAGAGTAGCTAGCTCACTACACCTTCCTTCATCATCCAGTTCTCATCTGTGGATTGGATCTGTTTGTTGGAGTACTGAGGTTGCTGGAGTCAGGCCTCTAATAGGTGACATTGTCTTACCCAGGATCTTTGGAATAAGTACACAATGTAGCCTGGTACAAAATGAAACGTTTAATAATATTCACATTTCACAATGTGTAAAAGTTTGGCCTACACTATAGCTACCCTCAAAAAGGTTAAAAAAAATAAATAAAAATAAAAAACAGCTGCCCCAGCCTGGGGGAAACAAACAGGGCTAACCTAATCCCTGAAAGTTACCTCAGGCTTAAACAGCACGATTTGTTAATCTTCAAGTATTTTAATAGAGACCTTTCAATGGTCTATTAGAAACTCTTTGTCCTGCCAATTATTACTTACAGCCAATCTGACGACAACTTTCTACTATATTAAGTTAAGTATTGGTAAGCCACTAGAACCAACTCTTTTCTTAATTAGGTGTTGGATGCTCTGATTAAGGTGGTTCTCATTGCACTCACAAACCATTCTATAAATAGTAGTTAGCTTTTCTGCCTTGGTCTTCTGTACTGGATTATTCAATTATTCAATCATTAAAAACTATTTGCAAAAGCTGAGGTTTATTGCAAAACATTTGATAGATATCATAGAACCAAAGACAGGCCGGTTTTTTTTTGTAACAAACCTACTTGCGTGTTAAAATAATGGCAACAAAAAATGTATTTATGAAATTAATGTTTCCAGATGATCTATGTTCTAAAAATTATTCTACAAAAGATCCTAATAGTTCTAATTTAACATGTGTTATTTTTAATAGTTTGAGGAATAGGAAAAAAATGAGGAGGAATACAAACTTTTACTATTTATTAAAACTATTTATGTTATGCTTATGCCTACTGTATATATTGTATATAGCCTCACAACAACAACAACAACAACAAAAAACAAAAATTAAATTAGGTTCAGAACATGGTGTAAAAAAAATACCACCCAAAGAATCCAAGAGATCTATTCAGAAAGGTAATTTATATTCAACCATTATAACCAAGGTATTAATATAATGTGTAATTGCTTGTAGTTATTTAGTAAACACATTAATAGTTGTAATGAATAGATTCACACTAACAAGTGAAAAACTCCACTTGGATAATATGTTTGATGTATATATAATCACCCCCATTAGCCATAATTTTGTCTTTTATCTTGTATTAATGGAATTATAATAAAACTAAAAGGACAAAGTTAATAGGTAATATAAAAACAAAAAGTGATACATAAAAAAAAAATGACACTAGAATATTCAATATTGAGAATAAGCTTTCCTTGCCTTAACAGCTTCTAGGCTTCTCAACATGCTCTGTTTAGTGCAATAAATAAATTTTTTAGACAATGATAGCCCCTTGTTGCCTTCCAAGTTTCAAGGTATTAAAGTGTAGAAAAAACATTTGAGTTCTTAACATAAAATAATAAGGTTATATTCTCTTATGGGCTTATAAAAAATATGAATAAGCCCCACATTGGGCACCGTTTGTATTAAATCTTTAATTTATTAATAAATGAAAATGTAAATTTAACTTATAATTTATGAAATCTCAGGGGGTCCTTGACAACCAAATATTTACATGAAAGAAGTAAAAATAAAAAATTAATCATATACAATTTTTGAGTTGTTTAATAATTTTCCGTCAAATCGTTGCCTTGTTTCATCCAAGCCTTGGGTTTTGTGATCATTCAGAGTATTACCCAATCCTCCTGTAGACTCCACATGTATGATGTATGGGTTTCTATGATGGCCTGCAATGCTGCGAGGTAATAAGAAGAAATACGAGGTTAGACATGTAGAAGGAAATATAAAATGTAAGGACCCTCACGTTAAATATGTTGATTTTCCGTAAACTGGAACAAATTATCATCAGCATCTCTCTTCTCAAAATAATTGAAAAACTGATCACCTCTCCTTTACAGCATCTCTCAACAACTACCTCCCTCAAGTAACTATAAACAACTGCTCCACTTCAGTCACTATAAACAACTGCAGTCCCAGTTGTTCCCAGTTACTCCCAGCTGTTCCAATTGCTCATCTACTTCCTGCTGTTACATTCACTTGTTTCTGATTCAAAATTTTTACAATTCACCCTATATCACCCAATATTCTATATAACAAAATAATCCTTATTTAAAACCACTTCTTAAAAATGACATTACAATATATTATATGAAAATACTCTATGGACTTAAGGCTCTATTCCACAAAAAAGCAAAAATTATGTGGACAGTATTCTTGCATTGCCATTCAACATGAAGTTATCATGTATTTCTATAACTTTCCACTATCTCTTCTAAATTCCCGGTAGATTTAGAGAACCTTCCTGGATAAAAACTAATGTGCCAACAAACACTCACCAAAACATCACAAAGTCATGGTAGAAAGACCCAATATCCAGACAAGACAGGAAGTATCTCGCCTCTTTGAGGTCTGCTCTGTCATTTAAAGACCATTCAATGACCAATTTCAGTATCCTTCAAGAAGTTCTTTCATATATTTGAATATCTTAAACTACTTCAAGGCAATGAAAAACAATATAGACCCCGGTTATATAAAGATTTTGTAAGATAATCCCACAAAAAAAAACATTTTGGAGTCCACCTTGAACCTAGACAGCTAAAGTAAGACCCAGTTTCTCTGAAACATCAACTGCTACTTGGATGGCTTCAACAAGAAACTTCATAACACCATTGTTGAATATGCACTCAGTCGGATGGTGGATCTGAATGTACACATTCAACTTTGAAGTTAAAGAGTGGACTGTGTTTTGAATTGGGCATTACGGATAAGCTTAATTAGTGAAACCTATCTTTAATGAAAAAAAATATATATAATATGTACAAGTGTGTTGAAGGCCAAAAAGAATATACGATGAGGTTAATGAATTCAGTGAACGGATTTATAAAGATAAAAAAAAAGGGGGGACTTATAACATATATACAGCAAAATTATACTCTTCTGGAACACCAGCCATTGCTCTCCCTCGTCCATGCTCCTCCCTTGATGAAACAGAGAGCCTCTCTGCTCAATTACCTTAGAAGTAAGGTGATTGAGAAATGATGAAAGGGGGAGAAAAAGATATTTCTCATGGGATATTTTGTTGATGGACACCAATCTGCACAAACATCCAGCTTATATGTGGCCTCTCCTCTTTTCTAAATCACAGGGAGAAATAATATTCTCTGAACAACCGTTAAAAACAATCGCAAAGAATCAATAAACTTAGTGAATGTGATTTATACTTTTAAATTTCACTCAGACTATCACTTTTTTTTATTCACTACAATGACAGCTTATTTGCCAATTTATAAATAAAATTTCAACAAATGTGTTGATTCTTAAATCTCATTGATGTTAAGTAAAAGAGTTCCCAATTTCTTCAGTATTATTTGCAAACAGCTTAAGTTGGTATATAAAGCCCTGTCACACAAAATAAAATGAATAGTTACATACCCACAAGAATTTAAACATAACCCTTCTTAAAAGTGTATTTTGAAATTCAACAAACAGGTTTCACAGATTCTTCATACAGAGTCTTTCACTTGGATTTGAAGGGAGGACCTCCAAAACTGGAATATCTCAAGCGCTTGTTACCCATGTTGGCTACCGTTGGGTGTGACTGTATTCTCATGGAGTATGAGGATATGTTCCCTTATACAGGAAAACTAGCAAACATTTCAGCGCAGAATGCTTACACAAAAGAAGAGGTAACATAAAATATTTCACTTCTATAAAGGATATATAGCTTAATTCACTGCACATAGCTTATTGACTTAAGGACTTCATTTATAATTCAGCATCTTCAGTAATTCTAGACATAATACAAATAGTCAAACTTATAAAAGTGATAGTTTCAAACTTCCCAATTCATAGTTAATATATAATTTACATCTATTAAAAATGATTTTGTCCTGTCACTCTTCTATTTCGACATTCCAATTATTGATCAATAACTGATAAAGTGACATCATTTTTCACCTTTGTGCTAAAAAATAAAATCTTTCTTATCTTAGTAACTTTGAAGGTTGGAATGATGTGAATAAAATTTGCCTGCATACTGTTGTTCAAATATTGAATCTTTAGACCAGACTTAAATGTGTCAAACTAAAGCTATATTCATGAATTTTAAAGTATCATTTAAATGATAATTTTAAAGATTCGGTAAGATCTAACAATACGTTTGAACTTTTTAACTTTTAAAATCCTCATGTTAGTACGTGAATGGATAACTTTATAAGTGTTCTTAAAATATTAGAGGAACTGTTAATGTTTAGCTAAATATTTGAATCAAATGATCACCTATGAATTTGTTGGTACAATCAAAATATAAAATCCTAAAATTGTTTCTCTATAGCTTGATAGAGGCCTCCAAAACAACCATCAGTTGCAATTCTACATCATAAAATAATACTCAGGGTAAAATATAAAAGTTTTTCTTCTTATCTAATTATTATTCAACCAATTAGAAATTTGCTTGTTTCAGTTTAACTTCTATTAATTTTAATATTTAATTAATGAACATAAAATTATTAATTTTCTAATAATTTACTTTATGAATTCAGATAAAGAAAATACTCTCCTGGGCACATGATCTCAGCATAGAAGTGATACCCCTAGTGCAGACATTTGGCCAATTTGAACATGCTCTTAAACTTGAAGAATGGAAGCACCTTAGAGAGGTGGCTAATGATCCTTCAGTTCTCTGCCCTAGCGGTTATAGAAGTACCTCAGATTTGGTAAAAGACATGATAGACCAAGTAATTAGCATCCACAAAGGTATCAGATATCTGCATATTGGTGGAGCAGAGGTTAAGCAGATTGGTGTCTGTAGAGAGTGCTCTAATTTTAATCCGATGTAAGTGTTTAACTGAAATTCTACAGGATCTCACATAATCTAGAATTTTTTATCTTTTCAAGTTTTTATTATATCTACAAATGCTATTTAATTTTATCAATTACTAGCTAACCATGCCCGGTGTTGCCCAGGCAAAGGGAGTGGTTGCAGTTCAAAATCAAATTTCAAAAAGAAAAACTAAAGAAGTTCAAATTAAAATAAAAAGGCCTTATTTTTTTCTTTGCAATATATAAACAAATATAACAAAGTATAACTGTACATTAATCTTCTTTGCTGAATGCTCTTGGCAGGATTGATTTGAAATTCCTGGCTAAGATGACCTTTGACGCAGTCATTTATCATCCTCAATCTTCTAGGCTTTGCTCAGAACAGCCTGTGAATCCTAGTTATCCAGGTCTTTTGTGCAGAAAATATTTCTACCATTCCCTCAGGCATTTGTCGCAAATTTTTGATATGGTTATCGGCAGAAAATATCCTGAATTAATTTTCTGTATCCACGACAAAATAAAATTTATCTCCTAGATGAGAATCGAATTTATGCTGCTCTACACCAAGCAAACTGCAACCTATGCTCCCTACCACTCAACCATCATGGCTAAAAAAGATGTTGAATAAATAAATAGTGATGTATTATGAAAATAAAGGTCCTTAACACTTGTCCTGTTAGATCTCATTGCCTGATGGCAAATTATGGAGGCAACCTCATATGGTCCAGAATTCTCATTTATCATTCACAGGCAGTACATTTTACCAACTACAGTCTCTAGTTATGTTCCAGTTTTTGCTTGAATATTACGAGGGTGGTCTGAAAAGTTTCCGACCTAACAAAGATACAAGACGTTTTTTCAGATTTTTTTTTTATTTTTCAAAATAGTCTCCTTGTAACTCTACACACTTCTCCCAGCGATGCGGTTCTCAGTAATCCGTCCAAATAGTACTCGGCGTTTTTCTCTGCAAAATAATCGTTCAGGAAGGTGATTGCCTCTGCTGCTATCTTCATGTTGAGGTCGGAAACTTTTCAGACCACCCTCGTAATTCCATTGTATGTAGAATATTTTTTTTTTATTTATGGTTTTTGTTTGTTCAAGAAATTTATATGCAGATCATATGACTTCAGTGGCCAAAACCATGAGGGATTTCTATCCAAATCTAACTGTAATCATTTGGGATGAAATGCTAAGAAATTGGGACCCTTACATGCTTGCCACAACTAAACTTGTAGATCTGGTTGAATTAATGATCTGGGATTATGATAATGCGCTCCCTTCCCTTGTTTGGTATTGGTATACAAAAACCTTTAAAAGAATTTGGGTGACAAGTGCTTTCAAAGGTGCAGAATCATCAATGTCTGATTTACCAAACTTGTATAAAAGGTATTATAACACTAAAGTATGGCTTGCAAAAATACACAATGCCCAAGCACCAATCGCTGGTTTTGTCCTCACTGGAAGATCAAGATACGACCATTTTGCTGTACTCTGTGAACTTCTTCCTTCTTCTATACCTTCACTTCTGCTTAACTTGATTGCCATTTCAAAATCTCATACCAACCAACCTGATGAAGAAAAACTATTTTTATGGCAAAGAGCACTAAAATGTCCAACAAAACTCTCATTCTCCACAGGAAGCATTTTAAAAGATCAGAAAGAAATATTGGATTGCAAATTTTCAAGTATTGATTTTTATAGTTTTGTGTTTCATTATAATGATCTCAAACTAAAAATAAATACTGTATATGATATTTTGACCAGACATCATCCATGGATGGTATCGTACAATACAAAGTACAATTTCACAAATCCTTTACCCCTTCTAAAAGAATATGGTAATTTTCAAATATACGCACAACTTTCAATGATAAAGAAGTTAAAGAATATAACTTTTACAGTATTATCAAATTATACAGATTACTTCACAATCAATGAATGGATTGAACAAAGGATAATACCTTTAGAAGAAAAGTTAGAATCTGTAAGATATAATATACAACTATTATTAACTAAATCAAAAGCAAAAAAAAAGCAAAAAAAGCAAGTGGTCTGAGCTAGATTTTGAGATCAATAATTTATTTTTTACAAATAAAGATATATTTATGTATTTGTATAGTAAGGATTGTAAGATGAATATATTAGTGTAAATAATGCTCAGTTTTTTTTTTTTTTTTGATTTTTGGAGGATTATTCTCCAAGGGCCATCTTCTGGCTACTAATCTGTAACTCCTTTAATGCTATATTTTTGCTGATATCTTCCTTCAACTCTAAAAGCATTGTATTTTTATGCTTTATAATGAAAGACTCTTCTTATTTAATAATTGTTTTAATAACTAATGGTATGGACACTCATACAATCTCAGGCATTTTTACTCTTCAATATTTTCCCTTGTTTTCTCATGGATATCCTAGTCTCTCCCATGTGACTTCATTTCTGATCTTATCACAGACAACCGTCTGTCATCTGCAAACAGCAGTCCGTCTTGGTTGTTTTTACCTTTTTATAGTCTCCAGAAAAAATTGAAAAATGAAATTTTAAATTATTTACAGGTAGCAACTAATAAAATATAATGTGATAAATTATCAAGGCTTCTTCCATTAGTTTGGTTCTGTACAACCAAACAAGTTTATCTCTTATTATCACCAATAAAAACCACTACACTAATAAAATCAGATATGAACAATACTAATATCTATACATTCTTAAACTTAATTATAAAAAAAAATTATCTACATTTTTGACATATTAACATTAAATTACAATAAATTAAACAATGATTATCAGTCTTACATGATTTAATCGATAGATGTAGTTTAAATAATTGAAAGTTAATGTTTCACCTCATTGTAAACTGCTCAGACCACAGTATGAAAAATACTGTATTAAAATATATGCTCATTTCATGAGAGAATCCTACATCTACATTCTTTCTTCCCTCCCACACTGCAACTGCTTTGGAACATGGACTATTCTTCAATGTCCAACATTTTCATATGTCAGCTTTAATTATTTTACTACTTGCTAATTTTACTCTTCTTATTTGATAAATGATTATGTTATTTGTCATTTATTCTTCCCATTAACCAATTTTAATACTTATAAAAGTACCACTAAATGTATTGGCTAAGAAGACTTTTTCTTATATTTTACTGCTGAATCTCTCCTGTTTTTAAATACAATAACAAAAAAAAATATTTGAACCTATTCAAATTAGCATAATAAATAACAATGATAATAAATATCCCTATAAAATATCATAACAATATAGTAAGTGTGTTATTAAACTCATTTTATGTTAAAATAAGTCTCTGGATATCTCAATATCCATCATATCAAAATACGATTTTTTGAAACATATGTTACTCTCACTAAATATATATGAATCAGCCATCTCCATGGGGTTGCTTTTAAAGACCCTGACTAACTATAATGGATTCTTGTCTCCTTAAAGGACTTTTTCTGAGGGGGGGATGGTTTGGTCCGGTTGGAGTTCACTTTCACAGCCCTGTGAAAGAAAATAATTTTTTTTTTAATAAGCCAAAATAAAGTAAACATTGATCCTGCTAGTTACTAAGCCTACCAACTGTGACAACAATCTTACCTCTTCACATGGTATTGTGTTGGATTTAATTTGATTTTTAATTTACAAAGTACGAATTACGTGTGGTTGACTCACCCTCGTAGGGCTAAAGTAGCCTCATAAGTAGCTACTTCAAAATAAAAGTATCGTATCCAATTACGAACACATATTGTTGTGATATTTTGATGTTGTGAGTTTTGATGTTGCCTGTGAGATAAACTCAAAATTAGCGGGTATAAATGGATACGACCCGTATAAATGGTATACGACCCGTGGATCACGATTCATGAATGTTTGAACACCATTCGTTGCGTTGTATCTAATATTAATATCTATCATATAAATAATATCAATAATTAAATATAAATATTTTAATATTGGATTTATTAACTTTAAAACAAGAAAAATAATAATATCCGAAACAACTGGCATTGGACAACCAGTTAAAAGATCAAGATGGCAGCGGAAAGGTATGAGTGAGAGAACACGGGTAAGATCGCTCATTTACTTTGACCCGGCAGACGAGAGCTAAGGAGAAGCCGAGGGCTCATTCATTTTGACCCGGCAACCATAGAAGACGCTACCCGGACCACACTACGGCACAGAGACGCAACGAGGTACGAATCGTGGGACAAGGAAGACAAAGAAGACCACGCATAGAAGACAACAAAGAAAAACTGGCCAGTCGCGATAGTAATAATTTAAACTTATTTGTATATTAAATTAATAAATATATGTGTAATTAAACAATTTTTCCTTTTACCAGAATTATTTCTTATATTAACAGAACCTCTATAAAACCTCAGGTTAAAATTAAATATAAAAGATTAAAAAACGTAATAATATATAAGGTTGAAAGGTAACAAACACCTGCTGACCATCATGGGACAGATGATGATAAACGTTCCCCTACATCTTACTTAGGGATGTGACAGTAGTGGTGCAACAGTGTTGCATCACCTAATCTCGGTTTGTAGCAGTTTCTACTCTCTTTAACCTTACTGATACGATGAAGGTCGCAACCTAGAGCAGTAGCAGCTAATCTCTTCACTCTGCATTCTGTCACAATCGCAGTCGCAGCTGCTGTCCTTCCTCTTCTAAGCAGCCCTGGCCTAGCTGTGTCAGTCACAACCCTGTGGCTGGATCAGTTAAGAGCTCAATCCTTTTCACTCAGGGACTCCTTCAATCGTCACAATCGCTTCTCCTTCCTCTGTTTCGTCATAGCAGCCTGCCATTGTCCCTTCGTTCACTACCCTCCTTTAGCTATAATTTATATATTATTCATTTAAAAAGATATATCTTGGCTAATAACAAGAGTAGTAATACTTACTGTAACATAATTTTTCCATTAAAGACATTTTTTGAAATATGATAATTTACGTGTTGGGATATTTATATATGAGCACAAAAAAATAACAATATTTGTATACATCAAAAATTGACACAAAAATCAAGTAAAATTAAATGTGACGAAATTAATTAATTAAATTATTTATTTACATGAGATAAACCTAGCTACATATAAATCAACTAAGGAATTAATTAATTAATTTACATAAGAATAAGTATATAATATAAGTCAGAGGCAGCTCTGTATTGGAAACTAATTCGATCATGGGACATAAACATCCCATGATCCCATATATGTCGGATTACAGAGAGAAATAAAGGCAGTCTATTTCGAGAACTGGAGTTAGTCTTTTGTTTCTGTTTTCCTTCTCTTTTCTTTATCACATCTTACCCGGTGGTGAATAACTGGTACCGAAACCCGGGAAATCGTTCGGTGGTGCGGAAAGCTATCGTTTTTTTTTCTCTCTTTTATTTCGTCTCTCGGTTTTTTCTCTTCTATTATGGGAATGCCGGAGGGAGTGCTAAGACCAGGGGTGCTCAACGCAGCAGTGGATATACCACAGCTTCCCCTGACAACTATGGCAGCCGCTCATGCTAATACTATGACCTAGATGAAAATTCAGGCAATTACGGCTCAAGATGAGAGAAAATCGTGTTTAGCCAAGCAGTGTCCATACATGAGCCGTCAAAGAAATGGAAATTGACCAGAGCCACTGGAGGTAAACGCTCTGAGGGTGCGGAGGAGGGAGAGGCCGCAGTGGAGGCGTAAGAAACCTCTGAAATGTCCGAGACCGACAATGAGAGGGAAGAACCAGGGAGCGGAGTGGGCTGGGGGAGCAGCAGTCCTAAAAAGAAGCGGTCGACGACAGGCGGCTGAAGAGAGCAACGAACGTGAGATCTGAGAAGAGTGGCAGAGGCGAGGCGACCACGCACTAATAGGTAATAGCGTGAGCGGTACATACAGCGGTCTGCCAATTATTCGAATAGCGTACAGAGTGCAGTACCTGGTGAATACCGGGAGTACCAACACGATAATGTGTTGGGAGACCCTGGAGAGAATGTGTGTGGGAGTGAAGATACCCCAAATACAGGTATGTTCTTGTAGCTTGGTTACAAGGAGGGAGTGCGACCAGATTCTGGGAAGATAGCAGCCATTCAAAAGATGGTGGTCCCGTCCTATGTCAAGGGAATCCGACGCTTTCTAGGAATGCTAAATTTCTATAGAAGTTTCGTTCCGGAAATGGCGGCGTATTTAGTCCCTCTCAATGACCTCCTGAAAAAGGAACAGAAGGTCACCTGGTGTGATCATCACCCCCGATATAGAGGCGAACATCCGAAAGTGCATGAGCCGTTTGCAGGAACACCCGGTGTTGGCATTTCCCGATTTTAGTAAGCAGCTCGCAATTACGACGGATGCTAGTGAATACGCGTTGGGAGCGGTCCCATTACAGGCGAGAGACAAAGGAGATCAACCAGTAGCGTATGCCAGTAGACGCCTAATGGAGGCAGAAAGCCAATACAGCGCACTAGAGCGGGAGTTGCTAGGGCGATTGACCATTTTCAGCCCTATGTATTTGGGAGAAGATTCAGAGTCCACACGGATCACCGTCCGTTACAATGTGTAGGGAAACTGAAGGAGTCATCAGCAAGGGTCACGAGGTGGAAGGAACTCCTTAGCCAGTACAATATGGAGATTGTATATAAGCACTGCAAGGAAAACGTCACGGGCTGGCTGTCACGGGTGATAACAGTCAACGCCATGGAACCAGAACAAGGGGAATCATTCAGAGATGACCGGCAGTTCCTTGGACGCCAGAAGGGAAGGGTGGCCAAAGAGAATCTGGTTCTGCGGAGGATGGGCAGTCGACAGGAGAAGGGAGCTCGACAGATCCACGGAGATGGAAGAATTCCAGGAAATAGTCAACGATAAACGTCGTCAGATCATCTGGAAGACACCAACATCAACGACCATCTGGTCGCAGCTGGGAGTAACAGGATGCCACCTACTTAACGACGCTTCCAAGCTGGGGAAAACGCACTATATCTATCTAGGGAACGGAACCATATGGGAGAAAAATAAGAGGTTATGGCGTGCGGAGCGGATCGGGATTGACCGGACGTTCGTGTGATGCACGATGATGGTGGAAACGGTCACGGATGATACAATGAAAAAAGAAATTACGCTTGCATACCAGCAAGGCAAAACTAATCATCGGGGGGAACAGGAAACAGCGCAGGCATTGAAGCACAGGTATTTCTGGTGGGGAATGCGCAAAACCATCCAGGAGACGATAGGAGCGTGCGAGATCCATCATCGCACGAAGTACGATCGACACCCATCGATGGGACCGCAAGAAGAGACCCCCTCGGCACAGACACCCCTGACGGACCTGCAAACGGATACTTTTACTTGGAAGGGCCACAAGTGGGTAACCGTCGTTGATCTATTCAGTAAAGTGGCCCGTCCATGAAAAGTCGTCAGAGGCCGTATTAGGAGCGGTTTCAATTTTACAGTGTCCCCGATCGAATAGCATCAGATGGTGGCAGGGAATTCGACAACGCCGACAAGAGAGCAGATGAAGTTGCTGGATGTCAGGTGGCATGTCATCTCTGAGTTGCTCAGACAACCCGGGACAACCAAAGCAGGGGTGGAGTTGAGCGTCTCCACAGTACCCTGGGGGATCATCTCCGCGTCTATCATACCGAAAAGGGGTTGAGGGGCTGGAGCCGGCTGAGGCCATGCCACTAGCGGTGATAGCTTATAATCACTCCATACACACGGCTACGGGGTTCTCACCCTTCGAGATTCTTTTTGGCCTGCGGGGACGTCGCCGAGACACCAGACGAATGGGGTAGGGAGACAAGACGGCCACACTCCTTGTCAACAATTGCGCGGAGATCGGAAAACTCTGGGGGAAGGCCTACAAGAGGATTGCGGCCGAAAAACGTAGGAGAGTGGCGAGGGAGAACGTGGGCGTCAAACCCATCGAGGGTCGCGTCACAATATGGACCACCGTATACCGCAAGATTGCATCGAACCGGGATAAAGAGCTGATCCGTTACGACGGCCCCTTTATGTTGGTCGCGATTTGCGAACACAATATCGTAGCCATACAGAGTGTTGGCGAACCGCGGAAGGGCAGAAACGTGCATGTAGAGCACCTTAAGTTACCAGCGGGGACATCCTCCCAGAGAGAGTCTCGGGTAACGCCCTCACCCCCATACACTCCTCACTCCAGATCATAAATCTATATCACCGTATGTATTGTGAACAAGATCGAATAGCTTGATTATTGTCCACTAAGCTTATCGGAGTATGATACTCCTATATTATAGTATCGGATGTAAACATCCCATGATCCCGTATAAGTCGGATTACAGATAGAAATAAAGGCAGTCTATTTCGAGAACTGGAGTTAGTCATTTGTTCCTGTTTCCCTTCTCTTTTCTTTATCACATCTTACCCAGTGGTGAATAACTTATATAATAATTAATATAATATAAAACTTAATAAATAGGTAATATATGGATAAAAATAAAACAAAATAAATATATATGTTTAATATGACAAAACTTAAATATGTAAAATAAAAAAACACAAACAAAAAAAGAAAATTGAAGAAGCATTATTGTCTATTATAATTGCGTCAATTTGAAACAGACATTTGGAGAAAGTTAAATTATCTTTTCTGAAATAATAAGCCCAGCTTTAGACTAAACCTGCTTACATGGTGCAGAAGTCATGACACACATATGTTATGCGGCAAATGCCAAAAGGAGAGTATAATTGTGTTTATTTATGAACCACCATTTTACTGGATCTGTTTCCAGAGTGGAGATATCAAACTGTACACAGTTAGAAACTGTTTAGAATGTCCTTCTTTATAAATGGTAAAAGTTTTATAAAAAAAAGGACATTGATTTTTTGAAAAAAAATTTTTGACCTAAAAAAAAATGTTCTTTAATTTGGATGAAACTTGGATGCTATATGAAGGGCACTAAACTCTATATATAGGAGCAGTCTCTATATAAACAGGAGAGATAGAGAAATTTTGTTAAAAATTTGAAAAAATACATTTTTTTATATTGACGTCCTGAATCCAATGGTGGTATTAGTTTTTAAATATCTCCAATACTTTAGGAGATATCGCGGTTTAAAGATAGTGTGTATTGCGGGTTTAGTCGTTGCCCCTTCATTTCAGGAAGGATACTAAACCAACAATACACACTATCTTTAAACTGTGATATCTCCTAAAGTATTGGAGATATTTAAAAACTAATACCACCATTGGATTCCGGATGAAAAACTTTTTTTTTAAATTTTTAACAAAATTATAAATAATTGAGGTGTGAAATATCGTTAAAACTCTCAAACAGGTTACATAATCAGTTTCGAAGCACTGTGAATGTGATAAAAGTCAATTCATGAAAACGAAATATTTAAAAATGTTTTTCTGAAACACCAAAGTTATGAAAATGTTCGTAAATATGCGGTAAATAATGGTAGATATATTTAAACCAAAAAAAAATAAATTATTGTAATCCAAAATATTCCAGATGTTTATTTGGACACTAGTCTAGACGTCTGACCTTGCAATTTTTTCAAGAGAGTTGTATATCTGCATATTTTTAGACCTCAATCGTTTTTAATTATACAATTATAGATTCTCAATAGCTTTATTCTATTTCCTGTAGCTTGGCTACATTTTATACATGTCATAATAAAAAAATAGCAATAGTAAAGACCTCAATTGTCCTGTATTCATGTACTAGTTGGGACAGGTTGTGTGGCGGTCTTAGTTACGGTCCGCAAATAAAGATGTCCAACCGCTTTTACGGCCACGACCCCTCGCTCCACGAGATACGACTACTGTCGTGGCGACTGGGATCTGTACCGGTCGCAGATTTACCATAACCTGCATACGGTGCCAGTTCTCCGCACAAAAGAGGAAGTAGATCTTCAACTAACTTTCATAAATGATCATAGACGCAGCAAACACTGCGATCCCGAAGTACACTCCCATGCCACTGTCTCTGCGACCACCTCCAGACCACATTCGTAAAATTATTGCCTTGCGCCATACTTGGAAGAATAGATGGTACAGGACGAGAGATCAGCAAGCCAAGGTCGTTGTGAATTCTCTCACAACGCAAATCCGGGGCTTGATGAAACTCTGGAAAACAGCGCAGTGGCATGAGAAACTTTGTAGCACTCACGGAGATCACAGAAAGTTTTAGAAGTTGGACACTAGTCTAGACGTCTGACCTTGCAATTTTTTCAAGAGAGTTGTATATCTGCATATTTTTAGACCTCAATCGTTTTTAATTATACAATTATAGATTCTCAATAGCGTATAATAATAGAAGGGATATTACGGCTAGGACGGGATACTACCACATGCCTCCTCCGGTAGATGCTGAACAGAACCACATATTTGTATCACCGAAGAAGCTCAAGGCGATTCTTCGCCAGTGTCAGGGAAACCGGGCACCAGGGCACGACGGGATACAAACAGTGCTGCTCAAACAAATGCCGAGGAGAGGGATAGTACATCTAGCAAACTTATACAACTCTTGTATGAGATTGCGGTACTTTCCTGACACATGGAAACAAGCCATCTTGTTTCCATTACTAAAGCCAGCCAAAAGTGGAGATCACCCAGCCGACTACCGCCCGATCAGTCTGCTACCACAGATGGGGAAAATCTTTGAGAAAATTCTTTTGAATTATCTCAAAGATTACTGCTCGGAAAATGATATCATTCCGCCAGAGCAGACTGGATTCCAATCCAGTATGAGCGCAGAGCACCCCCTTCTGAAGGTGCAGTCAGAAGTTAGCCATAAAATGAATAGAAACATAGCCACGGCTATGATTTCCATTGATTGCACCAAAGCATTCGACTCGGTGTCTCACGGGACACTGTGTCAAATGCTCTACGACCGGGAATGCCCGGAACAACTGTATTCAATTCTGGCTAGCTTCCTGAAAAACAGATCGCTGCGGGTGCGGGTGGGTGATAGCTTCTCCGAAGCTGTGCCACTGACCTGTGGAGTACCCCAAGGCGCCGTCTTATCCCCTGTACTATTCAACGTATACACGTCTGAGATTGTTGGAGCCCGGTACAAAAATACCACAGTTACTGCTTTCGCAGATGACATAGCGGTGTACAAGAGCAGCATGAGTGCCAAGGTAGCTCTAAGACAGGCTGAAGCAGCCGGTAACCAGATCAGTGAGAGATTGGGGAGACTCAATATAACGCGGGTAAGACTCACTGCGTAATTTTCTCTTTCCAAAAGGGAAAAAGCCCACAACCTACTAGTGACATAGTGGGAACGGAGGAAAATTCACCAGCCGACTACCTAGTATATTTGGAAATTAAAATGGACAGACACCTCCATTTTAGCAACCATTTCGCGAGGAAGTTGAAGCAAACCCGCATGAAGTCTTACCGGCTTACGCATTTACTGACCTCCCTGAATCTATCACTGCGTCTCAAGCTACTGATCTGCAAGAGTATACTCAGACCTACTCTGCTGTATGGTGCACCGCTTTTTCGCTATCTGATGTATACAACAGCTCGGTGACTCCAACAATTCCAAAACGGTATACTAATGAAAGTGGTCAGAGGTACTTCATTCGAACAGCGGAGCAACAGTTTGCTTCACGAGATCTTTGATCTGCCTACGGTGGATGAGTTCATCAAACGTAGGCATATCAAATTTTTCGACTTCCTGCAATATTTGAAAACCCCGGTGTTTAACACGATAACCCCCGCTCCGTTCCCCCATCGATGGCAGGACGCTGTCGCGGCTGGAACGCTTTAGTCTTAGGTTCTAGTTTTAGGTTTTAGTGTTAATGTTTTCCACGGTCGCAAGCTGAAGGTGAGCCTCATCACCTAGCGAGTGTATGTGTATTGGACTTATTAACAACAATCTGAAAATATTATATTTTATGCGCTCCTTAATATGGATCTGCGAATGCAGCAACAGGTGACAACTGTAATTCCAAATTTATTTATTTATTTTTGTCATTGTATATATATTATCAATAAAGAGGCTTTGAAAGAAAAAAAACAAAAAAAACATTCCCAGTGTAAAGTGTGTCTTCTCTAGTTATAGTATTCATTATCGGAGCGGCGTGTTGTGCAGATCAGTTCGGTTAGTTGAACATAAGAATCCAAATGCATTGCGTATGACTGTGTGACTTACTACTTGCCTATTTACGGTGTGAAAATCGGTTTCCATTCAATGTCGCTACATCTTATCAGGTATGTGAACATATTTATTTGGGTATTTTTAGTCTAGGTTTACAAAGTGAAATTAAATATGTGAGTTTTAAGATGGATCTTGCTAAAAGGTGTGTGTTGGAAATATGCTTACTCTCCATGTATGGTTAACAATTGCTGTAAATATGCAAATGTAATATATTAGTGATTTTCGCCGATGCGTCTCTTCAGTTAACGGTGTGCGGTTATTTTTATTTTAAATGTATATGAGCGGTTTTTTTTTGTTTGAATATATTAAAATAGTTTACTAATTATTACTAACTTTAAAGTTCACGTAGCAATCATTTGTCGACTTAAAAAAAATTGAGCAAATATTTGCTTATCTACATGAGTAACTAGCCCCCGAGTTTTCCTGCCTGGCTTGTGTTTTATTGCTTTCTCATAGCGAGATGTTTCCCGAGAATAATGGCCTAAGGTATGTTAGGGATCTTTCACTTATAGCCCGACCGAGGTACATAGACGACCCCAAACATTTATAGATATAGGGATAACCAGAATTTAGCATAAATCGATTTAAATAATACCATTTAGGTTGGCTAACGCCCCTTTATAATAAATATCATAACTCACCAGTTCAATTGTAAATCCAGAATTTTAGTGCAATCTTGATGAAGTCATGATGACTAACAAGAACCAGCTGAGAGATGGAAGATTCAACATTTCCCAGACCACAATAGATCAACCGCCCAAAGGAATATTCTTCTTTCAGAACTCCGACCCTGTCTAGAGGAGGCAAATCGACGCACTGAAAGAAAACGGCCAAACTAGCGACTAAAGCAAATAAGAAGAAATGCAGCACCAAGACTTTAATGCTTACAGCTGAAATTCTCCGTAAATAGGAAAATTTGTAATACTATAGTATATCAAGCCTGTAGAAAGTAAGATACTTTGTTAGCTTGTATCAATCAAATGTCTGTGTTGCATGGATTAATTTGTTATTAATATCCTGTGTCCAGCACCTGGTCCACTATCATGACTATGTCATGGTTTTGAGTATAACCTGGATGAAGTCATGCTGACTAGCCAGAACCAACCGAGACATTGAAAATTCAACATTTCTTTAGACCACAAAGGATCAAAAGCCGAAAGAAAGATTTTTCTTTCAAAACCCCGGCCCGGTCTACAATAGGGAGAAACAATGCACCGAAACTAAACATCCGAACTAGCGACTAAATCAAATTAGAAGATAAGAAACATCAAGGCTATAAATCCGACAGCTGAAATTCTCCGTAAATAGGAAAATTTGTAATGACTGTGTGACTTACTACTTGCCTATTTACGGTGTGAAAATCGGTTTCCATTCAATGTCGCTACATCTTATCAGGTATGTGAACATATTTATTTGGGTATTTCTAGTCTAGGTTTACAAAGTGAAATTAAATATGTGAGTTTTAACATGGATCATGCTAAAAGGTGTGTGTTGGAAATATGCTTACTCTCCATGTATGGTTGACAATTGCTGTAAATATGCAAATGTAATATATTAGTGATTTTCGCCGATGCGTCTCTTCAGTTAACGATGTGCGGTTATTTTTATTTTAAATGTATATGAGCGGTTTTTTTTTTGTTTGAATATATTAAAATAGTTTACTAATTCATACTAACTTTAAAATTCACGTAGCAATAATTTGTCGACTAAAAAAAAATTGAGCAAATATTTGCTTATCTGCCTTCGAATCACAAGTATTAATAATTTGTTCGTTATTTACAATTTTAAAACGTGTAGAATGTGGTCCATGGAAGTTTGCAAATGAAATTCATATTATTACTTATTTGTATTCAAGATAATATTTGTCTAAAACTGCTGGAACAAAGAAGGGAATATTTACATTCCAGGAGGGGATCTGTTGTATAATTAGCAGCAAAGCAGGCATTTTTTTAAAATTTCTGATTCCTGCTATGTCAAAATGTAATTAGTTTTCTTTGGTTTCCCTAGATAACCTTCATTTAGGAAACTCTTCAAATGATTGCTCCTAAACGTTGTATCCAATGTCTTGGCTATAGTATAATCCATGTTATTCTTGGCATGGTGGTGAATTTATTTTGGAGACTACCATAGTAGTTTCCTAAGTTGGTTTCTCCGGTGTCTATATTGGTCTGTTCTGTACACGGTTTTTGTCTTGTTGCGAGAAAATTCAATATTCTCTTCCATATGTAAACCGTATTTCTTTTAAGTGTGTTATTATTCGGAAAGGTTTATGTTTGTTATATTTTGTGGGATATATTGATTTAGCCATATGGGCTATCGGTTATTTTTTCTAACATGAGTAACTAGCCTCCTAGTTTTTGTTGGGTTTTCCTGCCTGGCTTGTGTTTTATTGCTTTCTCATAGCGAGATGTTTCCCGAGAATAATGGCCTCAGGTATGTTAGGGATCTTTCACTTATAGCCCGACCGAGGTACAAAGACGACCCCAAACATTTTTTCTTATTTGGTACACACCATTGTTACTAGTTGGTTTATAGGAACAGGTGTTCCCAAGATTATTTTTTGCACTAAAATAAATAATTAACTATAAGGAAACTGATACAGTTACTGTAGATTAGCTTTATCGGAGTGAAGGTGTGGGGTCAATTATATTAGGATCTACAAGTATAGATATAGGGATAACCAGAATTTAGCATAAATCGATTTAAATAATACCATTTAGGTTGGCTAACGCCCCTTTATAATAAATATCATAACTCACCAGTTTAATTGTAAATCCAGGATTTTAGTACAATCTTGATGAAGTCATGATGACTAACAAGAACCAGCTGAGAGATGGAAGATTCAAAATTTCCAAGACCTCAATAGATCAACCGCCCAAAGGAATATTCTTCTTTCAGAACTCCGACCCTGTCTAGAGGAGGCAAATCGACGCACTGAAAGAAAACGGCCAAACTAGCGACTAAAGCAAATAAGAAGAAATGCAGCACCAAGACTTTAATGATTACAGCTGAAATTCTCCGTAAATAGGAAAATTTGTAATACTATAGTATATCAAGCCTGTAAGAAGTAAGATACTTTGTTAGCTTGTATCAATCAAATGTCTGTGTTGCATGGATTAATTTGTTATTAATATCCT
This sequence comes from Acanthosoma haemorrhoidale, assembly GCA_930367205.1. NCBI lineage: Eukaryota > Metazoa > Arthropoda > Insecta > Hemiptera > Acanthosomatidae > Acanthosoma > Acanthosoma haemorrhoidale. The sequence goes on from OV884011.1 coordinate 144,541,961, forward strand.
GTGTCCAGCACCTGGTCCACTATCATGACTATGTCATGGTTTTGAGTATAACCTGGATGAAGTCATGCTGACTAGCCAGAACCAACCGAGACATTGAAAATTCAACATTTCTTTAGACCACAAAGGATCAAAAGCCGAAAGAAAGATTTTTCGTTCAAAACCCCGGCCCGGTCTACAATAGGGAGAAACAATGCACCGAAACTAAACATCCGAACTAGCGACTAAATCAAATTAGAAGATAAGAAACATCAAGGCTATAAATCCGACAGCTGAAATTCTCCGTAAATAGGAAAATTTGTAATATTATCGCATATCAAGCCTGTTAGAAGTAAGATAAACTGTAAGCTTGTATTTATTGTATGACTGTGTGAATGCATTTATTTGTTATTAATATCCTGTGCCCAGGTTTTGGTCCGCCATCATGACTGCATCCATGTTTCGAGTACAATCTGGATGAAGTCATGGTGACTAGCCAGAAACAGCTGAGACATCAATTATTCAACATTTTCTGAAACACCGATGGATCAACAGTCCAAAGAAAAATTCTTCTTTCAGAACCCCGGCCTAGTCTAGAGGAGGGCAGAACGATGCACCGAAAGTAAAAGGCCGAACTACCGACTAAATCAAATTAGAAGAAAAGAAACACCAAGGCTATAATTTCACTTATAGCCCGACCGAGGTACAAAGACGACCCCAAACATTTTTCTTATTTGGTACACACCATTGTTACTAGTTGGTTTATAGGAACAGGTGTTCCCAAGATTATTTTTTGCACTAAAATAAATAATTAACTATAAGGAAACTGATACAGTTACTGTAGATTAGCTTTATCGGAGTGAAGGTGTGGGGTCAATTATATTAGGATCTACAAGTATAGATATAGGGATAACCAGAATTTAGCATAAATCGATTTAAATAATACCATTTAGGTTGGCTAACGCCCCTTTATAATAAATATCATAACTCACCAGTTTAATTGTAAATCCAGGATTTTAGTACAATCTTGATGAAGTCATGATGACTAACAAGAACCAGCTGAGAGATAGAAGATTCAAAATTTCCAAGACCTCAATAGATCAACCGCCCAAAGGAATATTCTTCTTTCAGAACTCCGACCCTGTCTAGAGGAGGCAAATCGACAGTTAAATAATAGATGACCTTTTTTAAAAGTGGTTTATTAACTAGACAAACAAATAATACTTATATGATAATAGTGACAGAGTGATACGTCAGGGGTACAGTAACGAGATGAATGAGAGCTGGTGAGAGGAAAAGGAGGATTATATAATGACAGATTAGATTAAGGAGTGCTGATATTTATGCTGACTTATGCGATGTGCAGGTGTCAGCTGGGTGTTGACTGTCGGTATGCGTGTGTCAGCTGCTTCCATAACTCCTTCCGTCTTTAGGTTTCTTGTTCCATCAAGAAATTAAGTTGATGGCTGCAGGTGCATGAGGGCTGTTATTTGGGTGATAAACCCTTGTTGCCAAAATGTTGATAGGCTCTTGTTGTCCGGGATGGTATACAACTGTTGGTGTAGGATTTCGTAAGGGATTGGTAGTTTTACATTTTTTAAGGTAGTAGAGGATTACAATTATAATAGCGGCCCCTATAATTAAATAAAAATAAAAATAAGTATTGGATTGATTAAATATAAGTGGTTCTAAAACTATGTCTGTTATATTTAGGTTTTATATTTCGCTTATATTTGCGATTACATCTATATCTATTTTATTGTACAATTTGTTTATGGTGGAGTCTATTACATGTCTTGAAATTTTGGGGAGTTCTTTATAACAATCATTTTGATCTAGGGTGAGTAAGCTAACGGGTGGTAGGTATACAGTATCATTAGTAAGGCAATTGTCTAATTTGGAGAGGTTAGTGGTTATAAAACTGTTTATATTATCTATATATCTAATGTTAGTATTGGCTAATTTATATTTGCATGCATTCATCGTTCCAGATGAAATAATATTATTTATACAGGTATTATTTAATGTAAAAAGGTTCTTACAGTAATATTCATTGTTTAAAAATGTACAATTTGTTGTATATAATGTATTAAGTTTTTTGATTATAATAATTTCGTCTATATCTAAAGTTACATATTGGTTGTTAATTTTTACAGGCGAAGGTATGAGTAAATAAGTCTTTATATTTAGGGTTGCCTTAGGAAGGTCTACAAAGATATGGAGTGTTTCATTATGAGTAGTGCAGTGAATTTTACTCATTATCCACAGGATTTCAGGATTCCTAGAAGCTAGATTTACATTTTGGTTTATGTCTTGTAGTATTTGGGACATTAATGATGAGTGTGTGATGCCAATTTTGCATAGTTCCAGTGTTAATGTAAGTTCATCTATTTTGTTGTGTAGGTGTGTCAGAATTATGTACATGTCAAAGAATGTCATTTCCTTGTTTATCTTCATTATGTTGTCTTGTTCTGTTTTAAAATTGTTATTAATTAATTGTATGTCCTTTTGAAAGTTTTTAATTACGTGTTTATTAAGTTTTATGTCTTGTTCTATGTTGTGTTCTATATTATAGTTGTTCCGTCCTAACTCATTTATTACTTCGTCATAATGTGATTTGTCATCAGCTGTCATGGTGCCAGTAAGCCAGCTGAGAGCTGTTCCAAGTCCGTTTACTAGTCCTCTCTTAGTTCGTTTGTTGTGTGATTTTAATAGGTTTAATTTGTTTTGTGTTTGTATGATAAGGTTTTTGATTATAGGGTATGTCGGTAGGTCCCTATAAGATGGTACATTGTTCTGTATATTGTTTAGTTCCTTGTCAAGTAAGCTAATGTCATAAAAATGGTATGTCCTGTAGTAATTTTCTATTACCTTTGCATTCTTTATAGTGTAATGTAGGACTCCGGGGTTATCACTTATATCAGTCACTGTCATAGTATATGTCAATGTCCATAGAAGTGTCTGGATTAGTACTGTCCGAGTAGGATTCATTTTCTCCTTCTGAAACAGTAATGTTTGGTCTCGGTCTCAAGTGTTGTTTACGTGGTCTTTTGATTCTATTAACGTGTGCTTTGTTTGTTTCGTTTCTGTCTTTGTACAATAGTACGGGTCTGTAGGGATTATTGTATTTGCGGTGATGGGTTGTTTTTATATATATCTGTTCGTCATTTATGTCAGGTGGGTCTTCGCGATTTGTATTTAATAACTCTGTTCTATTTTCTTTTTCTGTCACGATTTTATTCCGTATTAGTTCATGTATTATGTTCTTTTCGTCATGGTATTTTTGTACGTATTGTTCTTTTATTTCTATTTGTTTGTTAGGTCTTCTTGTTATTCCGAATGTTATTTCGTCCGGTGTCATGTTTAGTTTAGAGTTTAAGGTATTGTTGTATGCTATTGTTGCTAGCATTAGTCTGTTATTTAATGATGTGTTTGTTAGTTCTTTTTCGTTAAGTGTTCGTAATATTTCGATGAGTGTACTATGTGCTCTGTTTAGTGTTCCTAATGAATTAGGATTTCCTGGGGTCAAGTAAATTGGTTCGATTTCGTTAGTTTGTAAGAAGTTGAGTACTAAATTATTTTTGTATTCTTTGCCGTTGTCCATTTTTATCGATACGGGTGTTGGATATAGTATTAAGTAAAGTTTAATGGCTTCGCATATGTTAATTCCAGTTACGGCTGGTATCATGTGTGTAAATAGTCTTTTTGAGAATGTGTCAATTATAGTTACTATGTATTTTCTGTCAAAATGTAATGTGTCTATCATTAATTCTTCGAACGGTCTATTTGGTGTTGGTGTTATCATGTACTTTGCTTTTATAGGGTTGCGTTCGTATTTAGTTTTCTTACATGTCTTGCAATTGTTAATAAAGTCATTTATCGTTTCTTTCATTAATGGGAAGTAGTATAATTTTCTAAGTTTGTCGTATGTTTCGACTGTGCCTCTGTGGGATGTTTTTCCTATGTGGTAGTCATTAATTATTTCAATTTGTCCTTCTTTGTCTAAGATATCGGTTACATAGTTTTTGTATCTTTTTAGTTTAACTGTTGGGTATGATTCTTGTATTAGTCTAGAAATGTCTTTAAATGTTTTATCGTACCATGGTTGGAGTAATGGGATATCTGGTTCACAGTAAATTCCATAAGTAATTTTGGGTCTAATAAATTGTTCGATTAGTGATTCTAAGTCGTCTAAGTTGTCAAATTTAATTTCATGTCTTTTTTTGTTAAATGGTTTAGTAAAGTTTATTTCTTTTATTCCCTTTTTTATTATTATCTGATGTTTCTCTATGTTAATATTCTTGTCATTGTCTACTATACAAATTTGTTCGTTGGATGATCGTTAATTAACGTCTAATTAATCTAATTGCGTCATTTATTTGTTCTGTTTGAGTCATGTTTTCTAATTCTTCTATAAGTGTGTCATAGTCTGGGTTCTCGTCTAACGGGAGTATTGCTAGTTCGTTTAGAAATTCGTCAAAATCTCCGTCTATATGGTTAGTATTTGTGTTTTGTTCTAAGTTCTCGTTTTGTCGTGATAGTAAGTCCGCTACGTAATTTGTTTTTCCATTAATGTGGTTTATGTCAAATTCAAAGTCTTGTAATTTCCAGATCCATTTCATGATTCTGGTGTTTCCGTTTTTCATTGTATAGATCCATTTTAATGGTTTGTGGTCAGTTAGTAATTGGAATTTAGTACCGTACAAGTATGGTTTGAAATGGTGTGTAGACCAAACAATTGCTAAAAGTTCTTTTTCAATTGTTGAATAATTTATCTCGGGAGGCTGTAGCACTCGTGAGGCGAACGCTACAGGGTGTTCTATTCCGTCGTTATCTTTTTGCTATAGCACCGAGCCGATGGCTTTATCACTTGCGTCTGTCGTTAAGTAAAATGTCTTATTCCAGTCCGGGTATGCTAATATGGGTGAATTTGTCATAAGGGTTTTTAGTATGTCACAAGCCTTTTTTATTTCTTCTGTCTCGTATGTTTTAGTCTGTAGTGATTTCGATATTGGTTTCGTTATTTTCGCATAGTCTTTTATGAATTTTCGGTAGTATCCGGTCATTCCGAGAAATTGTCTAGTCGTTTTTTCGTTGTTTGGGTATGGTAATTTTGTGATTGCTTCTATTTTTTTGAGGTTAGTTTTTAGTCCGTCGGGAGTGACAATATATCCTAAGAAGGGGATTTCATTTTTAAAAAATTCTCTCTTGTCTAGTTGGATAGAAAGTGCATGTTCTTTTAACTTTTGGAATACGTTTTCGAGATGTTCTAGGTGTTCTTGTATTGTGTTTGAGTAAATGATTATGTCGTCAATGTATATCATAGCGTTAGGGACGTTCGCTATCATCATGTTCATGGCTCGTTGGAATGTGGGTGGTGCGTTACAAAGTCCGTAGGGCATTCGTAAGAATTCAAAGTGTCCGTCTTCTGTACTAAATGCGGTTTTTGGTATTGAATCTGGATCCATTTCGATTTGATGGAATCCTGATGCAAGGTCTATTGTAGAGAATATTTTTGCTTTTTGTAGTCTGTTTAGTAAGTCTTCAATGTTGGGTAATGGGTATTTGTCATTAGTCGTCATTTCGTTCAGTTTTCGGTAGTCTATTACCATTCGAACCTTTTTTATGCCTGAGGCATCCATTTTGTTTGGGACTATCCATACTGGTGAGTTGTATGGGGAATTAATCTTTCTAATAATGTTATTTTTTAATAAATTCGCGACTTCTTCGTTTATTTGATTTTTGAATTGCACGGGGTACTTATAGTTCCTAGTGTAGCAAGGGTTTTCGTTTTTTGTGTTTATTTTATGTTTAATTAAATTTGTCGCGCGTAATTTTTCTTCATTTGTTTTTATTATTTCACCATATTTACCAATCAGTACCACAAGTTCGTCCGAAAGCTTGTTATCAATGTGGTCTGTCCTAATTAGTTGTTTTATTGTCTGTAAGTCATTTATATAGTAAATTTCATTTTCCAGGTTATGTTTGGTTCCGTTTATTACTATTTCGTCATTGTGACATTTTATTTCTGTTTTCAGTTCTATCATCGTTTCGTATCCTAAAAGAATATCGAAACGATTGCTAAAGGGGTATATTAGCATTTTAACCTTTGCTTGAATTCCTAACAGGGGATAGAGATCGATTATGGCGCTTTGAGTGCCTTCGGCTCTGCCTGTAGGAGTTTTCATTACAAAGTCTTCCGAATTAATTTTTGTTCCCTCGGGTAAGGAATGGGGATTGATATAATTTTTAGAAGCTCCAGTGTCGATTAGCCATGTCTTGCCTTTTCTGTCTTTTATTTTTGGGAGACTGTCTGTGTAATTTAATTGGTATTCGGGTCTGGAGGTTCGTTGTTGTTGGGACCTACGTCTAAAAAATCCTCATAACGAGATTCTAATTGTTGTATTCTGTCTTGTAATTCATTTATTTGTTGGTCTTTGTCATTTTCCGTGTGGTGTACGCGATTGCTGACTGTGCGCATTGATACGGTCTGATTTTCTCTTTGTTCCGGTCTGGGGTTTGGTTTGTTAAAGTATTGTCTTTGTTCATAGGGTTTCCATGATTGATTATGTCTTTCGTTTTCGTCTCGGGGGTAGTTATTGTTAAAACGTGGTTGTTCTTGATTGTACTGTCTTGGTTGTTGGGATTGTTGTCTATTATTGTCATAAAATTCACGTTTTTTCTCGTGATAATGTGGGTCGTAATTCCTCCCTTTATAATTGCTAGTGGGGGGCGGTTGGTTTTGACTGCGTCTTTGTGTGGATTCGTTGTGTGTTAGTTTGTTACCGTATGCTCTTTCGACTACTCGTACTGCTGTGGTTTTTAATGCCTTTTTCAAATCCCTCAAATTTTTAATTCGTAGGCGTTGGAGGAAATTGTCAACTGAAGTTTCAAGTTGTCTTTGGCAATGGTCAACTATTTGTTCATCAAATACGTTTATTTCTGTGTGTTTTTGTAAGTCTGATTTTGTGTCGTCCGTATATAATCTACCTTCAAGGTCGTCTCGTAATAATATCAGTCTTTCTACATAGCTTGTGGGATGTTCGTTTCTTACGGGTTTAGTTTGATATATTTCTGCTATGGATTGGGGTATTGTTTTGTCGTCACGAAAGTTAAGTTTGAGTTCTTGGATCAGTTCTAGTAAAGAGTTATAGTTACGTCTTCCGCAATATTCGGCATGTCCTACTAATTTGTTTGTTGCATGTCCTATCAATTGTTTCGCGTTATATTCGTGATGTGGATTGTCAGTTGTGCAGACGTTATTTGCTACAAAATTTATTTTATTAATAAATCGTACTAGATGGCTGGGATTTCCGTCGAATTCTGGGATTAGTTTAAGGTCTGTAGTAGAAATTTTGTAATCGTTAGAAGTCATGTTTACGGTTTCTTCTAAGTTACGGTTTATATTAAGTCTGTCAGTAATGGGCATGTAAATGTGTACAAAAAATATATTTACCAATACAAGTGATGTCTTCTTCTAGATAATGTTGCCTTCTATCGGCTTCCTCTGGTCGCTAGATAACAGATTTTGTGGTTCTTGGAGCCTCGGTGAATGTATATTAAAATATACCAGTGCTCGATCAGTCCTGAAGTCCTGTTCAATATTGCATCGGCCTTCTCATGGAAAGAATCGAAAAGTTCTCAGGTCTAGCCTAGCCAAACGCGGGATCGCTGAATGGGGAGATTCTTCTGAAGTTATATAAACACTGCCAAGGTCCCTGTTCGGGCGCCAGTTAAATAATAGATGACAAAAGGGGCCTTTTTTAAAAGTGGTTTATTAACTAGACAAACAAATAATACTTATATGATAATAGTGACAGAGTGATACGTCAGGGGTACAGTAACGAGATGAATGAGAGCTGGTGAGAGGAAAAGGAGGATTATATAATGACAGATTAGATTAAGGAGTGCTGATATTTATGCTGACTTATGCGATGTGCAGGTGTCAGCTGGGTGTTGACTGTCGGTGTGCGTGTGTCAGCTGCTTCCATAACTGACGCACTGAAAGAAAACGGCCAAACTAGCGACTAAAGCAAATAAGAAGAAATGCAGCACCAAGACTTTAATGCCGACAGCTGAAATTTTCCGTAAATATGAAAATGTGTAATACTATAGTATATCAAGCCTGTAAGAAGTAAGATACTTTGTTAGCTTGTATCAATCAAATGTCTGTGTTGCATGGATTAATTTTTTATTAATATCCTGTGTCCAGCACCTGGTCCACTATCATGACTATGTCATGGTTTTGAGTATAACCTGGATGAAGTCATGCTGACTAGCCAGAACCAACCGAGACATTGAAAATTCAACATTTCTTTAGACCACAAAGGATCAAAAGCCGAAAGAAAGATTTTTCTTTCAAAACCCCGGCCCGGTCTACAATAGGGAGAAACAATGCACCGAAACTAAACATCCGAACTAGCGACTAAATCAAATTAGAAGATAAGAAACATCAAGGCTATAAATCCGACAGCTGAAATTCTCCGTAAATAGGAAAATTTGTAATATTATCGCATATCAAGCCTGTTAGAAGTAAGATAATCTGTAAGCTTGTATTTATTGTATGACTGTGTGAATGCATTTATTTGTTATTAATATCCTGTGCCCAGGTTTTGGTCCGCCATCATGACATCATCCAGGTTTCGAGTACAATCTGGATAAAGTCATGGTGACTAGCCAGAAACAGCTGAGACATCAATTATTCAACATTTTCTGAAACACCGATGGATCAACAGTCCAAAGAAAAATTCTTCTTTCAGAACCCCGGCCTAGTCTAGAGGAGGGGAGAACGATGCACCGAAAGTAAAAGGCCGAACTACCGACTAAATCAAATTAGAAGAAAAGAAACACCAAGGCTATAATGCCGACAGCTGAGATTCTCTGTAAATAAGAAAATTTGTAATAGTATAGCTTTTCACGACTTTTTGAAGTAACAGGCTTTGTAAGCTTGTCTTTAAACCACGAGTTAACCGTGTTGCATGCATTTATGTGTTATTTATATCCTGTGCTCAGGTCCTGGCACATTTCCAGGTTCTGGTCCGCCATCATGACTGCATCCAGGTTTTGAGTACAATCTAGATAAAGTCATGATGACTAACCAGAACCAACTGAGACATCGAAGATTCAACATTCCCTGAGAACCTAATGGATCAAAAGCCCTAGAAAAGTATATCCAAGGCTGCAAAGGTAACAGTTGGGATTTCCTTTAAATAAGATAGTTTTTATAGTAGTCTTGATGTTCTTTGCAGGTCTTGTAGATGTAACAGAATTTCTTAGCTTGTCTTTAACGTGTAATTTTACAGTTCTGCATGAATTTATTCGTGTTTTAGCGGCATATCCCGTGCTTTTTCAGTCTGTTAGAAGTATGAGAATTTGCGTTGGATGCCATTCATTTTTAGAGGTCTTTTTTCGTTTTTAATATTTAGCCTTTTGTAGTTACACGGTTAAATAATCAGTTTCGAAGCACTGTGAATGTGATAAAAGTCAATTCATGAAAACGAAATATTTAAAAATGTTTTTCTGAAACACCAAAATTGTGAAAATGTTCGTAAATATGTGGTAAATAATGGTAGATATATTTAAACCAAAAAAAATTAATTATTGTAATCCAAAATATTCCAGATGTTTATCTGGACACTCTAGTCTAGACGTCTGACCTTGCAATTTTTTCAAGAGCGTTGTATATCTGCATATTTTTAGACCTCAATCGTTTTTAATTATACAATTATAGATTCTCAATAGCTTTATTCTATTTCCTGTGGCTTGGCTACATTTTATACATGTTATAATAAAAAAATAGCCATAGTAAAGACCTCAATCGTCCCGTATTCATGTACTAGTTGGGACAGGTTGTGTGGTGGTCTTAGTTACGGTCCGCAAATATAGATGCCCAAACGCTTTTACGCCACATTCCCAGTGTAAAGTGTGTCTTCTCTAGTTATAGTATTCATTATCGGAGCGGCGTGTTGTGCAGATCAGTTCGGTTAGTTGAATATAAGAATCCAAATGCATTGCGTATGACTGTGTGACTTACTACTTGCCTATTTACGGTGTGAAAATCGGTTTCCATTCAATGTCGCTACATCTTATCAGGTATGTGAACATATTTATTTGGGTATTTTTAGTCTAGGTTTACAAAGTGAAATTAAATATGTGAGTTTTAACATGGATCATGCTAAAAGGTGTGTGTTGGAAATATGCTTACTCTCGATGTATGGTCGACAATTGCTGTAAATATGCAAATGTAATATATTAGTGATTTTCGCAGATGCATCTCTTCAGTTAACGGTGTGCGGTTATTTTTATTTTAAATGTATATGAGCGGTTTTTTTTTTGTTTGAATATATTAAAATAGTTTACTAATTCATACTAACTTTAAAATTCACGTAGCAATAATTTGTCGACTAAAAAAAAAATTGAGCAAATATTTGCTTATCTGCCTTCGAATCACAAGTATTAATAATTTGTTCGTTATTTACAATTTTAAAACGTGTATAATGTGGTCCATGGAAGTTTGCAAATGAAATTCATATTATTACTTATTTGTATTCAAGATAATATTTGTCTAAAACTGCTGGAACAAAGAAGGGAATATTTACATTCCAGGAGGGGATCTGTTGTATGCTTAGCAGCAAAGCAGGCATTTTTTTAAAATTTCTGATTCCTGCTATGTCAAAATGTAATTAGTTTTCTTTGGTTTCCCTAGATAACCTTCATTTAGGAAACTCTTCAAATGATTGCTCCTAAACGTTGTATCCAATGTCTTGGCTATAGTATAATCCATGTTATTCTTGGCATGGTGGTGAATTTATTTTGGAGACTACCATAGTAGTTTCCTAAGTTGGTTTCTCCGGTGTCTATATTGGTCTGTTCTGTACACGGTTTTTGTCTTGTTGCGAGAAAATTCGATATTCTCTTCCATATGTAAACCGTATTTCTTTTAAGTGTGTTATTATTCGGAAAGGTTTATGTTTGTTATATTTTGTGGGATATATTGATTTAGCCATATGGGCTATCGGTTATTTTTTCTAACATGAGTAACTAGCCTCCTAGTTTTTGTTGGGTTTTCCTGCCTGGCTTGTGTTTTATTGCTTTCTCATAGCGAGATGTTTCCCGAGAATAATGGTCTCAGGTATGTTAGGGATCTTTCACTTATAGCCCGACCGAGGTACAAAGACGACCCCAAACATTTTTCTTATTTTGTACACACCATTGTTACTAGTTGGTTTATAGGAACAGGTGTTCCCAAGATTATTTTTTGCACTAAAATAAATAATTAACTATAAGGAAACTGATACAGTTACTGTAGATTAGCTTTATCGGAGTGAAGGTGTGGGGTCAATTATATTAGGATCTACAAGTATAGATATAGGGATAACCAGAATTTAGCATAAATCGATTTAAATAATACCATTTAGGTTGGCTAACGCCCCTTTATAATAAATATCATAACTCACCAGTTTAATTGTAAATCCAGGATTTTAGTACAATCTTGATGAAGTCATGATGACTAACAAGAACCAGCTGAGAGATGGAAGATTCAAAATTTCCAAGACCTCAATAGATCAACCGCCCAAAGGAATATTCTTCTTTCAGAACTCCGACCCTGTCTAGAGGAGGCAAATCGACGCACTGAAAGAAAACGGCCAAACTAGCGACTAAAGCAAATAAGAAGAAATGCAGCACCAAGACTTTAATGCCGACAGCTGAAATTCTCCGTAAATATGAAAATGTGTAATACTATAGTATATCAAGCCTGTAAGAAGTAAGATACTTTGTTAGCTTGTATCAATCAAATGTCTGTGTTGCATGGATTAATTTGTTATTAATATCCTGTGTCCAGCACCTGGTCCACTATCATGACTATGTCATGGTTTTGAGTATAACCTGGATGAAGTCATGCTGACTAGCCAGAACCAACCGAGACATTGAAAATTCAACATTTCTTTAGACCACAAAGGATCAAAAGCCGAAAGAAAGATTTTTCTTTCAAAACCCCGGCCCGGTCTACAATAGGGAGAAACAATGCACCGAAACTAAACATCCGAACTAGCGACTAAATCAAATTAGAAGATAAGAAACATCAAGGCTATAAATCCGACAGCTGAAATTCTCCGTAAATAGGAAAATTTGTAATATTATCGCATATCAAGCCTGTTAGAAGTAAGATAAACTGTAAGCTTGTATTTATTGTATGACTGTGTGAATGCATTTATTTGTTATTAATATCCTGTGCCCAGGTTTTGGTCCGCCATCATGACTGCATCCAGGTTTCGAGTACAATCTGGATAAAGTCATGGTGACTAGCCAGAAACAGCTGAGACATCAATTATTCAACATTTTCTGAAACACCGATGGATCAACAGTCCAAAGAAAAATTCTTCTTTCAGAACCCCGGCCTAGTCTAGAGGAGGGCAGAACGATGCACCGAAAGTAAAAGGCCGAACTACCGACTAAATCAAATTAGAAGAAAAGAAACACCAAGGCTATAATGCCGACAGCTGAGATTCTCTGTAAATAAGAAAATTTGTAATAGTATAGCTTTTCACGACTTTTTGAAGTAACAGGCTTTGTAAGCTTGTCTTTAAACCATGAGTTAACCGTGTTGCATGCATTTATGTGTTATTTATATCCTGTGCTCAGGTCCTGGCACATTTCCAGGTTCTGGTCCGCCATCATGACTGCATCCAGGTTTTGAGTACAATCTAGATGAAGTCATGATGACTAACCAGAACCAACTGAGACATCGAAGATTCAACATTCCCTGAGAACCTAATGGATCAAAAGCCCTAGAAAAGTATATCCAAGGCTGCAAAGGTAACAGTTGGGATTTCCTTTAAATAAGATAGTTTTTATAGTAGTCATGATGTTCTTTGCAGGTCTTGTAGATGTAAGAGAATTTCTTAGCTTGTCTTTAACGTGTAATTTTACAGTTCTGCATGAATTTATTCGTGTTTTAGCGGCATATCCCGTGCTTTTTAAGTCTGTTAGACGTATGAGAATTTGCCTTGGATGCCATTCATTTTTAGAGGTCTTTTTTCGTTTTTAATATTTAGCCTTTTGTAGTTACACGGGTAAATGGATTTCTTCTACTATCTGTGCTTAATTTCACCCTTAGGATAAATAGTTGAGGTGTGAAATATCGTTAAAACTCTCAAACCGGTTAAATAATCAGTTTCGAAGCACTGTGAATGTGATAAAAGTCAATTCATGAAAACGAAATATTTAAAAATGTTTTTCTGAAACACCAAAATTGTGAAAATGTTCGTAAATATGTGGTAAATAATGGTAGATATATTTAAACCAAAAAAAATTAATTATTGTAATCCAAAATATTCCAGATGTTTATCTGGACACTCTAGTCTAGACGTCTGACCTTGCAATTTTTTCAAGAGCGTTGTATATCTGCATATTTTTAGACCTCAATCGTTTTTAATTATACAATTATAGATTCTCAATAGCTTTATTCTATTTCCTGTGGCTTGGCTACATTTTATACATGTTATAATAAAAAAATAGCCATAGTAAAGACCTCAATCGTCCCGTATTCATGTACTAGTTGGGACAGGTTGTGTGGTGGTCTTAGTTACGGTCCGCAAATATAGATGCCCAAACGCTTTTACGCCACATTCCCAGTGTAAAGTGTGTCTTCTCTAGTTATAGTATTCATTATCGGAGCGGCGTGTTGTGCAGATCAGTTCGGTTAGTTAAACATAAGAATCCAAATGCATTGCGTATGACTGTGTGACTTACTACTTGCCTATTTACGGTGTGAAAATCGGTTTCCATTCAATGTCGCTACATCTTATCAGGTATGTGAACATATTTATTTGGGTATTTTTAGTCTAGGTTTACAAAGTGAAATTAAATATGTGAGTTTTAACATGGATCATGCTAAAAGGTGTGTGTTGGAAATATGCTTACTCTCCATGTATGGTTGACAATTGCTGTAAATATGCAAATGTAATATATTAGTGATTTTCGCAGATGCATCTCTTCAGTTAACGGTGTGCGGTTATTTTTATTTTAAATGTATATGAGCGGTTTTTTTTTGTTTGAATATATTAAAATAGTTTACTAATTCATACTAACTTTAAAATTCACGTAGCAATAATTTGTCGACTAAAAAAAAAATTGAGCAAATATTTGCTTATCTGCCTTCGAATCACAAGTATTAATAATTTGTTCGTTATTTACAATTTTAAAACGTGTATAATGTGGTCCATGGAAGTTTGCAAATGAAATTCATATTATTACTTATTTGTATTCAAGATAATATTTGTCTAAAACTGCTGGAACAAAGAAGGGAATATTTACATTCCAGGAGGGGATCTGTTGTATGATTAGCAGCAAAGCAGGCATTTTTTTAAAATTTCTGATTCCTGCTATGTCAAAATGTAATTAGTTTTCTTTGGTTTCCCTAGATAACCTTCATTTAGGAAACTCTTCAAATGATTGCTCCTAAACGTTGTATCCAATGTCTTGGCTATAGTATAATCCATGTTATTCTTGGCATGGTGGTGAATTTATTTTGGAGACTACCATAGTAGTTTCCTAAGTTGGTTTCTCCGGTGTCTATGTTGGTCTGTTCTGTACACGGTTTTTGTCTTGTTGCGAGAAAATTCGATATTCTCTTCCATATGTAAACCGTATTTCTTTTAAGTGTGTTATTATTCGGAAAGGTTTATGTTTGTTATATTTTGTGGGATATATTGATTTAGCCATATGGGCTATCGGTTATTTTTTCTAACATGAGTAACTAGCCTCCTAGTTTTTGTTGGGTTTTCCTGCCTGGCTTGTGTTTTATTGCTTTCTCATAGCGAGATGTTTCCCGAGAATAATGGCCTCAGGTATGTTAGGGATCTTTCACTTATAGCCCGACCGAGGTACAAAGACGACCCCAAACATTTTTCTTATTTTGTACACACCATTGTTACTAGTTGGTTTATAGGAACAGGTGTTCCCAAGATTATTTTTTGCACTAAAATAAATAATTAACTATAAGGAAACTGATACAGTTACTGTAGATTAGCTTTATCGGAGTGAAGGTGTGGGGTCAATTATATTAGGATCTACAAGTATAGATATAGGGATAACCAGAATTTAGCATAAATCGATTTAAATAATACCATTTAGGTTGGCTAACGCCCCTTTATAATAAATATCATAACTCACCAGTTTAATTGTAAATCCAGGATTTTAGTACAATCTTGATGAAGTCATGATGACTAACAAGAACCAGCTGAGAGATGGAAGATTCAAAATTTCCAAGACCTCAATAGATCAACCGCCCAAAGGAATATTCTTCTTTCAGAACTCCGACCCTGTCTAGAGGAGGCAAATCGACGCACTGAAAGAAAACGGCCAAACTAGCGACTAAAGCAAATAAGAAGAAATGCAGCACCAAGACTTTAATGCCGACAGCTGAAATTCTCCGTAAATATGAAAATGTGTAATACTATAGTATATCAAGCCTGTAAGAAGTAAGATACTTTGTTAGCTTGTATCAATCAAATGTCTGTGTTGCATGGATTAATTTGTTATTAATATCCTGTGTCCAGCACCTGGTCCACTATCATGACTATGTCATGGTTTTGAGTATAACCTGGATGAAGTCATGCTGACTAGCCAGAACCAACCGAGACATTGAAAATTCAACATTTCTTTAGACCACAAAGGATCAAAAGCCGAAAGAAAGATTTTTCTTTCAAAACCCCGGCCCGGTCTACAATAGGGAGAAACAATGCACCGAAACTAAACATCCGAACTAGCGACTAAATCAAATTAGAAGATAAGAAACATCAAGGCTATAAATCCGACAGCTGAAATTCTCCGTAAATAGGAAAATTTGTAATATTATCGCATATCAAGCCTGTTAGAAGTAAGATAATCTGTAAGCTTGTATTTATTGTATGACTGTGTGAATGCATTTATTTGTTATTAATATCCTGTGCCCAGGTTTTGGTCCGCCATCATGACTGCATCCAGGTTTCGAGTACAATCTGGATAAAGTCATGGTGACTAGCCAGAAACAGCTGAGACATCAATTATTCAACATTTTCTGAAACACCGATGGATCAACAGTCCAAAGAAAAATTCTTCTTTCAGAACCCCGGCCTAGTCTAGAGGAGGGCAGAACGATGCACCGAAAGTAAAAGGCCGAACTACCGACTAAATCAAATTAGAAGAAAAGAAACACCAAGGCTATAATGCCGACAGCTGAGATTCTCTGTAAATAAGAAAATTTGTAATAGTATAGCTTTTCACGACTTTTTGAAGTAACAGGCTTTGTAAGCTTGTCTTTAAACCATGAGTTAACCGTGTTGCATGCATTTATGTGTTATTTATATCCTGTGCTCAGGTCCTGGCACATTTCCAGGTTCTGGTCCGCCATCATGACTGCATCCAGGTTTTGAGTACAATCTAGATGAAGTCATGATGACTAACCAGAACCAACTGAGACATCGAAGATTCAACATTCCCTGAGAACCTAATGGATCAAAAGCCCTAGAAAAGTATATCCAAGGCTGCAAAGGTAACAGTTGGGATTTCCTTTAAATAAGATAGTTTTTATAGTAGTCATGATGTTCTTTGCAGGTCTTGTAGATGTAAGAGAATTTCTTAGCTTGTCTTTAACGTGTAATTTTACAGTTCTGCATGAATTTATTCGTGTTTTAGCGGCATATCCCGTGCTTTTTAAGTCTGTTAGAAGTATGAGAATTTGCCTTGGATGCCATTCATTTTTAGAGGTCTTTTTTTCGTTTTTAATATTTAGCCTTTTGTAGTTACACGGGTAAATGGATTTCTTCTACTATCTGTGCTTAATTTCACCCTTAGGATAAATAGTTGAGGTGTGAAATATCGTTAAAACTCTCAAACCGGTTAAATAATCAGTTTCGAAGCACTGTGAATGTGATAAAAGTCAATTCATGAAAACGAAATATTTAAAATTGCTAGCTCTCTACTGACCAGATATTGTAGTTTTGACAGACACTAGGGTATCTACACAATCGTTTCACATTAAAGTTTATTCAACTGCCATTGAAAGAGTTAACGGTTACGGAGGCGTTTTAATCGCTATACGCCTTGGCATCAATTGGAAGACAGTGGCTTCACCACTGACTACAACTGATCCCAAGCTTCACCACTTGACAGTTAAGGTAAATTTGGGGAGACCCATTTACCTTACCGCCCTGTACAGAAGGCCGTACGCGTCTCTACAGCAGTACTCAGCCTTGCTACACGCATGCGCGCAGAGATCTAACCACTAGGTGGTGGGAGATCTCAACGCAAAACATACCATGTGGTACAACACCGTAACGAACAAGGCTGGGAGACTCCTGTTGAGAACGCCATTCACGGTCGTTCACCCCCAGACTTTTACTTTTCGACAAAGAGGTAACCCGCAGGCTACATCGACGATTGACTTACTACTGACAAAACAACCCCACCGTATCACTAGTTGCACCGCCCTTGACTTTATTACCTCTGACCACAGGCCAGTACTGTATGCAGTGGATGGTAAAGTGGCGACCCCTCGCCCCACGAGATACGACTATCGTCGTGCCGACTGGGATCTGTATCGGTCGCAGATTTACCATAACCTGCATACGGTACCCATTCTCCGCACGAAAGAAGAAGTAGATCTTCAACTAGCTTTCATAACTGATGTGATCATAGACGCAGCAAACACTGCGATCCCGAAGTACACTCCCATGCCACCGTGTCTGCGACCACCTCCAGACCACATTCTTAAAATTATAGCCTTGCGCAATAATTGGAAGAATAGATGGTACAGGACGAGAGATCAGCAAGCCAAGGTCGTTGTGAATTCTCTCACAACCCAAATCCGGGGCTTGATGAAACTCTGGAAAACAGCGCAGTGGCATGAGAGACTTCGTAGCACTCACGGAGATCACAGAAAGTTTTGGAAGCTGTTGAAGACTACAAAAGGCAAGACAGCCACTGTCCGTCTTCACGAAGGCGACAATGTTCTGACTGCTGAGCAACAGGCAACAAAACTGGCCGACCTTTACGCTAGGGATATTACGGCTAGGACGGGATACTACCACATGCCTCCTCCGGTAGATGCTGAACAGAACCACATGTTTGTATCACCGAAGCAGCTCAAGGCGATTCTTCGCCGGTGTCAGGGAAACCGAGCACCAGGGCACGACGGGATACAAACAGTGCTGCTCAAACAAATGCCGAGGAGAGGGATAGTACAACTAGCAAACTTATACAACTCTTGTATAAGATTGCGGTACTTTCCTGACACATGGAAACAAGCCATCTTGTTTCCATTACTAAAGCCAGCCAAAAGTGGAGATCACCCAGCCGACTACCGCCCGATCAGTCTGCTACCACAGATGGGGAAAATCTTTGAGAAAATTCTTTTGAATTATCTCAAAGATTACTGCTCGGAAAATGATATCATTCCGCCAGAGCAGACTGGATTCCAATCCAGTATGAGCGCAGAGCACCCCCTTCTGAAGGTACAGTCAGAAGTTAGCCATAACATGAATAAAAACATAGCCACGGCTATGATTTCCATTGATTGCACCCAAGCATTCGACTCGGTGTCTCACGGGACACTGTGTCAAATGCTCTACGACCGGGAATGCCCGGAACAACTATATTCAATTCTGGCTAGCTTCCTGAAAAACAGATCGCTACGGGTGCGGGTGGGTGATAGCTTCTCCGAAGCTGTGCCACTGACCTGTGGAGTACCCCAAGGCGCCGTCTTATCCCCTGTACTATTCAACGTATACACGTCTGAGATTGTCGGAGCCCGGTACAAAAATACCACAGTTACTGCTTTTGCAGATGACATAGCGGTGTACAGCAGCAGCATGAGTGCCAAGGTAGCTCTAAGACAGGCTGAAGCAGCCTGTAACCAGATCAGTGAGAGATTGGGGAGACTCAATATCTCTGTAAACGCGGGTAAGACTGACTGTGTAATTTTCTCTTTTCAAAAGGGAAAAAGCCCGCTCCCTACTAGTTACATAGTAGGAACGAAGCAAAATTCACCAGCCAACGACCTAGTATATCTGGGAATTAAAATGGACAGACACCTCCATTTTAGTAACCATTTTGCGAAGAAGTTGAAGCATACACGCATGAAGTCTTACCGGCTTACGCACTTATTGACTTCCCCCAATCTATCACTGCGTCTCAAGCTACTGATTTACAAGAGCATACTCAGGCCTACTCTGCTGTATGGTGCACCGCTATTTCGTTATCTGACGTATACGACAGCTAAGAAACTCCAACAATTCCAAAACGGTATACTGATGAAAGTGGTCAGAGGTACTTCATTCGAGCAGCGACGGAACAGTGAGCTGCATGAGATATTAGATAGTTGAACATAAGAATCCAAATGCATTGCGTATGACTGTGTGACTTACTACTTGCCTATTTACGGTGTGAAAATCGGTTTCCATTCAATGTCGCTACATCTTATCAGGTATGTGAACATATTTATTTGGGTATTTCTAGTCTAGGTTTACAAAGTGAAATTAAATATGTGAGTTTTAACATGGATCATGCTAAAAGGTGTGTGTTGGAAATATGCTTACTCTCCATGTATGGTTGACAATTGCTGTAAATATGCAAATGTAATATATTAGTGATTTTCGCAGATGCATCTCTTCAGTTAACGGTGTGCGGTTATTTTTATTTTAAAAGTATATGAGCGGTTTTTTTTTTGTTTGAATATATTAAAATAGTTTACTAATTCATACTAACTTTAAAATTCACGTAGCAATAATTTGTCTTCTGATAATTTGTTTTCAACATTTTCTGAAACACCGATGGATCAACAGTCCAAAGAAAAATTCTTCTTTCAGAACCCCGGCCTAGTCTAGAGGAGGGCAGAACGATGCACCGAAAGTAAAAGGCCGAACTACCGACTAAATCAAATTAGAAGAAAAGAAACACCAAGGCTATAATGCCGACAGCTGAGATTCTCTGTAAATAAGAAAATTTGTAATAGTATAGCTTTTCATGACTTTTTGAAGTAACAGGCTTTGTAAGCTTGTCTTTAAACCATGAGTTAACCGTGTTGTATGCATTTATGTGTTATTTATATGTCTTGTAGATGTAAGAGAATTTCTTAGCTTGTCTTTAACGTGTAATTTTACAGTTCTGCATGAATTTATTCGTGTTTTAGCGGCATATCCCGTGCTTTTTACTAATTCATACTAACTTTAAAATTCACGTAGCAATAATTTGTCGACTAAAAAAAAAATTGAGCAAATATTTGCTTATCTGCCTTCGAATCACAAGTATTAATAATTTGTTCGTTATTTACAATTTTAAAACGTGTATAATGTGGTCCATGGAAGTTTGCAAATGAAATTCATATTATTACTTATTTGTATTCAAGATAATATTTGTCTAAAACTGCTGGAACAAAGAAGGGAATATTTACATTCCAGGAGGGGATCTGTTGTATGATTAGCAGCAAAGCAGGCATTTTTTTAAAATTTCTGATTCCTGCTATGTCAAAATGTAATTAGTTTTCTTTGGTTTCCCTAGATAACCTTCATTTAGGAAACTCTTCAAATGATTGCTCCTAAACGTTGTATCCAATGTCTTGGCTATAGTATAATCCATGTTATTCTTGGCATGGTGGTGAATTGATTTTGGAGACTACCATAGTAGTTTCCTAAGTTGGTTTCTCCGGTGTCTATATTGGTCTGTTCTGTACACGGTTTTTGTCTTGTTGCGAGAAAATTCGATATTCTCTTCCATATGTAAACCGTATTTCTTTTAAGTGTGTTATTATTCGGAAAGGTTTATGTTTGTTATATTTTGTGGGATATATTGATTTAGCCATATGGGCTATCGGCTATTTTTTCTAACATGAGTAACTAGCCTCCTAGTTTTTGTTGGGTTTTCCTGCCTGGCTTGTGTTTTATTGCTTTCTCATAGCGAGATGTTTCCCGAGAATAATGGCCTCAGGTATGTTAGGGATCTTTCACTTATAGCCCGACCGAGGTACAAAGACGACCCCAAACATTTTTCTTATTTTGTACACACCATTGTTACTAGTTGGTTTATAGGAACAGGTGTTCCCAAGATTATTTTTTGCACTAAAATAAATAATTAACTATAAGGAAACTGATACAGTTACTGTAGATTAGCTTTATCGGAGTGAAGGTGTGGGGTCAATTATATTAGGATCTACAAGTATAGATATAGGGATAACCAGAATTTAGCATAAATCGATTTAAATAATACCATTTAGGTTGGCTAACGCCCCTTTATAATAAATATCATAACTCACCAGTTTAATTGTAAATCCAGGATTTTAGTACAATCTTGATGAAGTCATGATGACTAACAAGAACCAGCTGAGAGATGGAAGATTCAAAATTTCCAAGACCTCAATAGATCAACCGCCCAAAGGAATATTCTTCTTTCAGAACTCCGACCCTGTCTAGAGGAGGCAAATCGACGCACTGAAAGAAAACGGCCAAACTAGCGACTAAAGCAAATAAGAAGAAATGCAGCACCAAGACTTTAATGCCGACAGCTGAAATTCTCCGTAAATATGAAAATGTGTAATACTATAGTATATCAAGCCTGTAAGAAGTAAGATACTTTGTTAGCTTGTATCAATCAAATGTCTGTGTTGCATGGATTAATTTGTTATTAATATCCTGTGTCCAGCACCTGGTCCACTATCATGACTATGTCATGGTTTTGAGTATAACCTGGATGAAGTCATGCTGACTAGCCAGAACCAACCGAGACATTGAAAATTCAACATTTCTTTAGACCACAAAGCATCAAAAGCCGAAAGAAAGATTTTTCTTTCAAAACCCCGGCCCGGTCTACAATAGGGAGAAACAATGCACCGAAACTAAACATCCGAACTAGCGACTAAATCAAATTAGAAGATAAGAAACATCAAGGCTATAAATCCGACAGCTGAAATTCTCCGTAAATAGAAAAATTTGTAATATTATCGCATATCAAGCCTGTTAGAAGTAAGATAATCTGTAAGCTTGTATTTATTGTATGACTGTGTGAATGCATTTATTTGTTATTAATATCCTGTGCCCAAGTTTTGGTCCGCCGTCATGACTGCATCCAGGTTTCGAGTACAATCTGGATAAAGTCATGGTGACTAGCCAGAAACAGCTGAGACATCAATTATTCAACATTTTCTGAAACACCGATGGATCAACAGTCCAAAGAAAAATTCTTCTTTTAGAACCCCGGCCTAGTCTAGAGGAGGGCAGAACGATGCACCGAAAGTAAACGGCCAAACTAGCGACTAAAGCAAATAAGAAGAAATGCAGCACCAAGAATTTAATGCCGACAGCTGAAATTCTCCGTAAATATGAAAATGTGTAATACTATAGTATATCAAGCCTGTAAGAAGTAAGATACTTTGTTAGCTTGTATCAATCAAATGTCTGTGTTGCATGGATTAATTTGTTATTAATATTCTGTGTCCAGCACCTGGTCCACTATCATGACTATGTCATGGTTTTGAGTATAACCTGGATGAAGTCATGCTGACTAGCCAGAACCAACCGAGACATTGAAAATTCAACATTTCTTTAGACCACAAAGGATCAAAAGCCGAAAGAAAGATTTTTCTTTCAAAACCCCGGCCCGGTCTACAATAGGGAGAAACAATGCACCGAAACTAAACATCCGAACTAGCGACTAAATCAAATTAGAAGATAAGAAACATCAAGGCTATAAATCCGACAGCTGAAATTCTCCGTAAATAGAAAAATTTGTAATATTATCGCATATCAAGCCTGTTAGAAGTAAGATAATCTGTAAGCTTGTATTTATTGTATGACTGTGTGAATGCATTTATTTGTTATTAATATCCTGTGCCCAACTTTTGGTCCGCCGTCATGACTGCATCCAGGTTTCGAGTACAATCTGGATAAAGTCATGGTGACTAGCCAGAAACAGCTGAGACATCAATTATTCAACATTTTCTGAAACACCGATGGATCAACAGTCCAAAGAAAAATTCTTCTTTCAGAACCCCGGCCTAGTCTAGAGGAGGGCAGAACGATGCACCGAAAGTAAACGGCCAAACTAGCGACTAAAGCAAATAAGAAGAAATGCAGCACCAAGAATTTAATGCCGACAGCTGAAATTCTCCGTAAATATGAAAATGTGTAATACTATAGTATATCAAGCCTGTAAGAAGTAAGATACTTTGTTAGCTTGTATCAATCAAATGTCTGTGTTGCATGGATTAATTTGTTATTAATATCCTGTGTCCAGCACCTGGTCCACTATCATGACTATGTCATGGTTTTGAGTATAACCTGGATGAAGTCATGCTGACTAGCCAGAACCAACCGAGACATTGAAAATTCAACATTTCTTTAGACCACAAAGGATCAAAAGCCGAAAGAAAGATTTTTCTTTCAAAACCCCGGCCCGGTCTACAATAGGGAGAAACAATGCACCGAAACTAAACATCCGAACTAGCGACTAAATCAAATTAGAAGATAAGAAACATCAAGGCTATAAATCCGACAGCTGAAATTCTCCGTAAATAGGAAAATTTGTAATATTATCGCATATCAAGCCTGTTAGAAGTAAGATAATCTGTAAGCTTGTATTTATTGTATGACTGTGTGAATGCATTTATTTGTTATTAATATCCTGTGCCCAGGTTTTGGTCCGCCATCATGACTGCGTCCAGGTTTCGAGTACAATCTGGATAAAGTCATGGTGACTAGCCAGAAACAGCTAAGACATCAATTATTCAACATTTTCTGAAACACCGATGGATCAACAGTCCAAAGAAAAATTCTTCTTTCAGAACCCCGGCCTAGTCTAGAGGAGGGCAGAACGATGCACCGAAAGTAAAAGGCCGAACTACCGACTAAATCAAATTAGAAGAAAAGAAACACCAAAGCTATAATGCCGACAGCTGAGATTCTCTGTAAATAAGAAAATTTGTAATAGTATAGCTTTTCACGACTTTTTGAAGTAACAGGCTTTGTAAGCTTGTCTTTAAACCATGAGTTAACCGTGTTGTATGCATTTATGTGTTATTTATATCCTGTGCTCAGGTCCTGGCACATTTCCAGGTTCTGGTCCGCCATCATGACTGCATCCGGGTTTTGAGTACAATCTAGATGAAGTCATGATGACTAACCAGAACCAACTGAGACATCGAAGATTCAACATTCCCTGAGAACCTAATGGATCAAAAGCCCTAGAAAAGTATATCCAAGGCTGCAAAGGTAACAGTTGGGATTTCCTTTAAATAAGATAGTTTTTATAGTAGTCATGATGTTCTTTGCAGGTCTTGTAGATGTAAGAGAATTTCTTAGCTTGTCTTTAACGTGTAATTTTACAGTTCTGCATGAATTTATTCGTGTTTTAGCGGCATATCCCGTGCTTTTTAAGTCTGTTAGAAGTATGAGAATTTGCCTTGGATGCCATTCATTTTTAGAGGTCTTTTTTCGTTTTTAATATTTAGCCTTTTGTAGTTACACGGGTAAATGGATTTCTTCTACTATCTGTGCTTAATTTCACCCTTAGGATAAATAGTTGAGGTGTGAAATATCGTTAAAACTCTCAAACCGGTTAAATAATCAGTTTCGAAGCACTGTGAATGTGATAAAAGTCAATTCATGAAAACGAAATATTTAAAAATGTTTTTCTGAAACACCAAAATTATGAAAATGTTCGTAAATATGTGGTAAATAATGGTAGATATATTTAAACCAAAAAAAATTAATTATTGTAATCCAAAATATTCCAGATGTTTATCTGGACACTCTAGTCTAGACGTCTGACCTTGCAATTTTTTCAAGAGAGTTGTATATCTGCATATTTTTAGACCTCAATCGTTTTTAATTATACAATTATAGATTCTCAATAGCTTTATTCTATTTCCTGTAGCTTGGCTACATTTTATACATGTTATAATAAAAAAATAGCCATAGTAAAGACCTCAATCGTCCCGTATTCATGTACTAGTTGGGACAGGTTGTGTGGTGGTCTTAGTTACGGTCCGCAAATATAGATGCCCAAACGCTTACATTTACGCCACATTCCCATGAGGTATTTACGGCTCATCCTTCGAAGACGAGAGCAGCCCCCTCCACGTCGAGAGCTGCCCCCTCCACGTCGAGAACTGCCCCCAGAACTTCGCAGGACACTCCGGAAAATAACAATTGTGAGTACCTAGATCCTAGGCTAAAGTTTCTTACAAACGACCAGCGTAAAGACCTTGAATGCGCACCGAAATGGGTAACTGCCCTAGTAGACTTCTGTAGCCAAATGCTCATGGCTATGATATCTGGTAAACATCAACAATGGTAGACTACCAAGTGTTAAATTTTAACGTTGATGGTCTCCTGGCCAAAATAGATGAGGTAGAAGTGCTGCTAGCTCTCTACCGACCAGATATTGTAGTTTTGACAGACACTAGGGTATCTACACAATCGTTTCACATTAAAGGTTATTCAACTGCCATTGAAAGAGTTAACGGTTACGGAGGCGTTTTAATTGCTATACGCCTTGGCATCAATTGGAAGACAGTGGCTTCACCACTGACTACAACTGATCCCAAGCTTCACCACTTGACAGTTAAGGTAAATTTGGGGAGACCCATTTACCTTACCGCCCTGTACAGAAGACCGTACGCGTCTCTACAGCAGTACTCAGCCTTGCTACACGCATGCGCGCAGAGATCTAACCACTGGGTGGTGGGAGATCTCAACGCAAAACATACCATGTGGTACAACACCGTAATGAACAAGGCTGGGAGACTCCTGTTGAGAACGCCATTCACGGTCGTTCACCCCCAGACTTTTACTTTTCGACAAAGAGGTAACCCGCAGGCTACATCGACGATTGACTTACTACTGACAAAACAACCCCACCGTATCACTAGTTGCACAGCCCTTGACTTTATTACCTCTGACCACAGGCCAGTACTGTATGCAGTGGATGGTAGAGTGGCGACCCCTCGCCCCACGAGATACGACTATCGTCGTGCCGACTGGGATCTGTATCGGTCGCAGATTTACCATAACCTGCATACGGTACCCATTCTCCGCACGAAAGAAGAAGTAGATTTTCAACTAGCTTTCATAACTGATGTGATCATAGACGCAGCAAACACTGCGATCCCGAAGTACACTCCCATGCCACCGTCTCTGCGACCACCTCCAGACCACATTCTTAAAATTATAGCCTTGCGCAATAATTGGAAGAATAGATGGTACAGGACGAGAGATCAGCAAGCCAAGGTCGTTGTGAATTCTCTCACAACGCAAATCCGGGGCTTGATGAAACTCTGGAAAACAGCGCAGTGGCATGAGAGACTTCGTAGCACTCACGGAGATCACAGAAAGTTTTGGAAGCTGTTGAAGACTACAAAAGGCAAGACAGCCACTGTCCGTCTTCACGAAGGCGACAATGTTCTGACTGCTGAGCAACAGGCAACAAAACTGGCCGACCATTACGCTAGGGATATTACGGCTAGGACGGGATACTACCACATGCCTCCTCCGGTAGATGCTGAACAGAACCACATGTTTGTATCACCGAAGCAGCTCAAGGCGATTCTTCGCCGGTGTCAGGGAAACCGAGCACCAGGGCACGACGGGATACAAACAGTGCTGCTCAAACAAATGCCGAGGAGAGGGATAGTACAACTAGCAAACTTATACAACTCTTGTATAAGATTGCGGTACTTTCCTGACACATGGAAACAAGCCATCTTGTTTCCATTACTAAAGCCAGCCAAAAGTGGAGATCACCCAGCCGACTACCGCCCGATCAGTCTGCTACCACAGATGGGGAAAATCTTTGAGAAAATTCTTTTGAATTATCTCAAAGATTACTGCTCGGAAAATGATATCATTCCGCCAGAGCAGACTGGATTCCAATCCAGTATGAGCGCAGAGCACCCCCTTCTGAAGGTGCAGTCAGAAGTTAGCCATAACATGAATAGAAACATAGCCACGGCTATGATTTCCATTGATTGCACCCAAGCATTCGACTCGGTGTCTCACGGGATACTGTGTCAAATGCTCTGCGACCGGGAATGCCCGGAACAACTATATTCAATTCTGGCTAGCTTCCTGAAAAACAGATCGCTGCGGGTGCGGGTGGGTGATAGCTTCTCCGAAGCTGTGCCACTGACCTGTGGAGTACCCCAAGGCGCCGTCTTATCCCCTGTACTATTCAACGTATACACGTCTGAGATTGTTGGAGCTCGGTACAAAAATACCACAGTTACTGCTTTCGCAGATGACATAGCGGTGTACAGCAGCAGCATGAGTGCCAAGGTAGCTCTAAGACAGGCTGAAGCAGCCTGTAACCAGATCAGTGAGAGATTGGGGAGACTCAATATCTCTGTAAACGCGGGTAAGACTGACTGTGTAATTTTCTCTTTTCAAAAGGGAAAAAGCCCGCTCCCTACTAGTTACATAGTAGGAACGAAGCAAAATTCACCAGCCAACGACCTAGTATATCTGGGAATTAAAATGGACAGACACCTCCATTTTAGTAACCATTTTGCGAAGAAGTTGAAGCATACACGCATGAAGTCTTACCGGCTTACGCACTTATTGACTTCCCCCAATCTATCACTGCGTCTCAAGCTACTGATTTACAAGAGCATACTCAGGCCTACTCTGCTGTATGGTGCACCGCTATTTCGTTATCTGACGTATACGACAGCTAAGAAACTCCAACAATTCCAAAACGGTATACTGATGAAAGTGGTCAGAGGTACTTCATTCGAGCAGCGACGGAACAGTGAGCTGCATGAGATATTTGAGCTGCCTACGGTGGATGAATTCATCCAGCGTAGACATATCAAATTTTTCGACTCATTACAATATTTGACAAACCCGGTGTTTAACACTATAACCCCCGCTCCGTTCCCTCATCGATGGCAGGACGCTGTCGTGGCTGGAACGCTTTAGTTTTAGGTTCTAGGTATAGTTTTTAGTTTGTAAGTTTTTTCTCCCATTTTTAAACCGAAGGTGAGCCCCATCACCTAGATTTGTATTCATAGTATTTACCTATTAACCACAATCTGTATTGTTGAGTAACACGAACTCCTTCAAATGCATCTGTGCATAGCAGGATAAGGAGAAATTCGCAAAGTTTCTTTTAATATTTTCATTATATAACTTCATGGGGTTTAGAAAAAAAAAAAAAAAAAAAAAAAAAAAAAAAAAAAAAAAAAAAAAAAAAAAAGAGGTAGAAGTGCTGCTAGCTCTCTACCGACCAGATATTGTAGTTTTGACAGACACTAGGGTATCTACACAATCGTTTCACATTAAAGGTTATTCAACTGCCATTGAAAGAGTTAACGGTTACGGAGGCGTTTTAATTGCTATACGCCTTGGCATCAATTGGAAGACAGTGGCTTCACCACTGACTATAACTGATCCCAAGCTTCACCACTTGACAGTTAAGGTAAATTTGGGGAGACCCATTTACCTTACCGCCCTGTACAGAAGACCGTACGCGTCTCTACAGCAGTACTCAGCCTTGCTACACGCATGTGCGCAAAGATCTAACCACTGGGTGGTGGGAGATCTCAATGCGAGACACACAATGTGGTACAACACCGTAACGAACAAGGCTGGGAGACTCCTGTTGAGAACGCCATTCACGGTCGTTCACCCCCAGACTTTTACTTTTCGACAAAGAGGTAACCCGCAGGCTACATCGACGATTGACTTACTACTGACAAAACAACCCCACCGTATCACAAGTTGCACCGCCCTTGACTTCATTACCTCTGACCACAGGCCAGTACTGTATGCAGTGGATGGTAAAGTGGCGACCCCTCGCCCCACGAGATACGACTACCGTCGTGCCGACTGGGATCTGTACCGGTCGCAGATTTACCATAACCTGCATACAGTGCCAGTTCTCCGCACGAAAGAGGAAGTAGATCTTCAACTAGCTTTCATAACTGATGTGATCATAGACGCAGCAAACACCGCGATCCCGAAGTACACTCCCATGCCACCGTCTCTGCGACCACCTCCAGACCACATTCTTAAAATTATTGCCTTGCGCCATACTTGGAAGAATAGATGGTACAGGACGAGAGATCAGCAAGCCAAGGTCGTTGTGAATTCTCTCACAACGCAAATCCGGGGCTTGATGAAACTCTGGAAAACAGCCCAGTGGCATGAGAAACTTCGTAGCACTCACGGAGATCACAGAAAGTTTTGGAAGTTGTTGAAGACTACAAAAGGCAAGACAGCCACTGTCCGTCTTCACGAAGGCGACAATGTTCTGACTGCTGAGCAACAGGCAACAAAACTGGCCGACCATTACGCTAGGGATATTACGGCTAGGACGGGATACTACCACATCCCTCCTCCGGTAGATGCTGAACAGAACAACATGTTTGTATCACCGAAGCAGCTCAAGGCGATTCTTCGCCGGTGTCAGGGAAACCGAGCACCAGGGCACGACGGGATACAAACAGTGCTGCTCAAACAAATGCCGAGGAGAGGGATAGTACAACTAGCAAACTTATACAACTCTTGTATAAGATTGCGGTACTTTCCTGACACATGGAAACAAGCCATCTTGTTTCCATTACTGAAGCCACCCAAAAGCGGAGATCACCCAGCCGACTACCGCCCGATCAGTCTGCTACCACAGATGGGGAAAATCTTTGAGAAAATTCTTTTGAATTATCTCAAAGATTACTGCTCGGAAAATGATATCATTCCGCCAGAGCAGACTGGATTCCAATCCAGTATGAGCGCAGAGCACCCCCTTCTGAAGGTGCAGTCAGAAGTTAGCCAAAACATGAATAGAAACATAGCCACGGCTATGATTTCCATTGATTGCACCCAAGCATTCGACTCGGTGTCTCACGGGACACTGTGTCAAATGCTCTGCGACCGGGAATGCCCGGAACAACTATATTCAATTCTGGCTAGCTTCCTGAAAAACAGATCGCTGCGGGTGCGGGTGGGTGATAGCTTCTCCGAAGCTGTGCCACTGACCTGTGGAGTACCCCAAGGCGCCGTCTTATCCCCTGTACTATTCAACGTATACACGTCCGAGATTGTCGGAGCCCGCTACAAAAATACCACAGTTACTGCTTTCGCAGATGACATAGCGGTGTACAGCAGCAGCATGAGTGCCAAGGTAGCTCTAAGACAGGCTGAAGCAGCCTGTAACCAGATCAGTGAGAGATTGGGGAGACTCAATATCTCTGTAAACGCGGGTAAGACCGACTGTGCAATTTTCTCTTTTCAAAAGGGAAAAAGCCCGCTCCCTACTAGTTACATAGTAGGAACGAAGCAAAATTCACCAGCCAACGACCTAGTATATCTGGGAATTAAAATGGACAGACACCTCCATTTTAGTAACCATTTTGCAAAGAAGTTGAAGCATACACGCATGAAGTCTTACCGGCTTACGCACTTATTGACTTCCCCCAATCTATCACTGCGACTCAAGCTACTGATCTACAAGAGCATACTCAGGCCTACTCTGCTGTATGGTGCACCGCTATTTCGTTATCTGACGTATACGACAGCTAAGAAACTCCAACAATTCCAAAACGGTATACTGATGAAAGTGGTCAGAGGTACTTCATTCGAGCAGCGACGGAACAGTGAGCTGCATGAGATATTTGAGCTGCCTACGGTGGATGAATTCATCCAGCGTATACATATCAAATTTTTCGACTCATTACAATATTTGACAAACCCGGTGTTTAACACTATAACCCCCGCTCCGTTCCCCCATCGATGGCAGGACGCTGTCGTGGCTGGAACACTCTAGTCCTAGGTTCTAGGTAGAGATTTAGTTGGTTTTGTTTAGTTTTGTTTTGTTTAGTTTGTTTTGTTTTTGTTCCTAGTGTTTAGTGTTGGTGTCGGTGACAAATAGAAGGTGAGCCTCATCACCTAGTGTTGTATAAGAACAATGAACTATTAACGACAATAAAAATTTATTATATTTAGGCACTCCGCCAAATGCATGTAAATGCAGTAAGAGGAGAAATATGTAATCCAAATATTTTGTTATTTTTCTTTTGTACATTGTATTGTTTTGTTGAGGTTTTGAAATAAAAAAAAAGCCACATTCCCAGTGTAAAGTGTGTCTTCTCTAGTTATAGTATTCATTATCGGAGCGGCGTGTTGTGCAGATCAGTTCGGTTAGTTGAACATAAGAATCCAAATGAGTAGATGGGTTTTGGGTGTTCTGGCGCACCGATATGGACCAATCAGAGAGCTCCATTTGGCCCCGCCCCTTTACCCCCACCCTACCCCAGGCCACGCCCCTTTACCCCCACCCTACCCCTAGGCCACGCCCCCTTTACCCCCACCCCTACTAGGCCACGCCCCTTTACCCCCTCCTCACCCCCCACCCCTCCCCCACCCTACCCTAACCAGCCAATGACAGGGCTTGACGGCCATTTTGACCACGCCCCTTACCCCCACCCCGCCTTTATAAACAAAATGGTGACCCTTTAGACCACGCCCCTTACCCCCACCCCGCACTTTCATCCGCCATTTTGTTTCCCCCACCTCCTTACATAACCGCCATCCCTGGACACCCTTTAATTCCCAATCTCCTCACCAGATAGCGCCTTATATCATAACCTTACCTATATATAACCACAATTGATGAACTACATGACCGCTAGAGTGCGCCACCTTTATAACCTTCTTCATATATAACCTCATAATAATAATAATAACAAACAATATGGCCGCTCTATTTATATCCTTACTAGTTTATAACCATAACTTTCATCCGCCATTTTGTTCCCCCACCTCCTTACATAACCGCCATCCCTGGACACCCTTTAATTCCCAATCTCCTCACCAGATAGCGCCTTATATCATAACCTTACCCGCACCTTGCCTCGGAAGGATTAAGATAAGGGGGATTAGGATAGAGGTAGGGATTTTGGAGTGGATTAGGATAGAGGGCAGACAGGGCTTACCGAATCGACCACTGCTGCTGATCCAGGGAGACTCCTTCGGGTGGATCCGTGGACCAGCTGTTTTCCGGTCCGGGGATTATCTCCCCGGTATCTCGGGATCGGGTGGTCCGATTTTGGTCGGGTTTGCTCAGAGGATCGGAGGGGGGCGAGTGCGTGTAGACCTCTGAAGTTTCGGAGGTCTGGGCCCTCTCCTTCCACCCGTAATTCGGGGTGAAAGGTAACTTTTGGGTGTTCTGGAGGCTTGGAGGGCTCCCTTCTTGCAGTTCATTGATGACGAGGAAAATAATGAAAGTGTAAGTTAGAATGATGAATCAGAGATTGATTTTCTAAGATACTAACATGAAAAAAAATTAATAAAAACTAAGCTCCTACTTTTTAAATTATAAAAAAAAAATGAACTAAATGACCGCTAGAGTGCGCCACCTTTATAACCTTCTTCATATATAATCTCGTAATAATAACAAACAATATGGCCGCTCTATTTATATCCTTACTAGTTTATAACCATATCGGAAACTAAATGTAAACAAAAAAATTATCACCCTTTAATTCCCAATCTCCTCACCATATAGCGCCTTATATCATAACCTTACCTATATATAACCACACTTGAGGGGTCAGTTTATCAACGATGATGGTTCAGTACACAACAGAGTTAGCATTAGTAACTGTCTATCCACTCAATTATTTATTAAAAAAGTTTATAAAAGTGGGGCTCCGTGCTGGAGTACCAATGATAGCTCTAGTCGACAAGAAATCTACAATCTACCTAGACAAAGAACAATGGGATGAATTGAGAGCCAGGTCTTCAAACATCTTGGATCATTTCAAGAAGAAAAAAAAGATAAAAACTGATGCTGCGAGCGTCACAGAAGAAAATGATTCGATTCGATTAAAAAATATTGACATCTCACTAACAAAAAGAGGTAAAGTAAGATGCTTGAAAATTGAACATGCTTATCCATGGACACTATTGTTGAATGAAAACATCACACCATATATAAAGTTAATATCACCAAATATTATTTTGAAAAAATGCGAATGTATTAAATTGTGTGAACTGTTTGATTATGTTTCAAAATCATTGACTTTTTTGTACAATGTTATTGAAAAATTTGAGTACAACCAATAAAAAATTTTTTTTTACAACAAATTGTTTTATTTTTAAAATCACATTTTTTTTTGTTCTATTTATTAATTTAAGGTTTAAAAAACAAAAAAATTTAAGGTTTAAAAAACAAAAAAAAAAACACATGTATTTTAACATTTTTATTTCTAAATTATACATAGAAAACTAAGATGGGTGCTTACACAGAAAAAAAATTATACTAATATTAAAAGTTTTTTTTATTTTTTCCCTTTCATTCATCAGAGGTAAAATTGGTCTATAAGTAAGTATATAAAGAGGAAGCGATGAAGCTATTCTGGTCAGTATTCAACATGCGTCTGGTGAAGCAACGCGACACTTTACGCATTGTCAGTCTCGACAATTGCGGCTCCCCAGAGGAAAAACCATCGAGGCACGGTTCTCTATTGCCCGATTCTATCAGATGTCTCGTATGCGGACCATCTAATTGCGGGAAAACGAATCTCATGTTGAGTTTGATTTACGATCTTAAAGGTTTAAGGTTCGAGAATATATATTTATTCGCTAAATCATTGCATCAGCCAAAGTATAGGCAATTGGGGCGAGTACTTGAGCCTTTAGAGAACATTGGATTTTTTCAATATGACAATAACGCAAATGTACCACCTCCGAAGGAAGCTCGACCTGATTCGATATTTATTTTCGATGACATAGCTTGCGATAAACTAGACAACGTACGAGCATATTTTTGTATGGGAAGACATAATGGCGTGGACATTTTCTATTTGAGTCAAAGTTATACGAGAGTTCCAAAACATTTAATCAGAGAAAATGCAAATCTCCTCATTCTCTTCCGACAAGATGAACTAAATATGAGAAGGATCTATGATGATCACATCAACTCGGATATGGATTTGAAAACTTTCAGAAATATATGTCATTGGTGTTGGAAAGATGATAAATATGCATTTATCGTATTGGACAAAGAGAGAGAGATAAAAAACGGGAGATATCGAAAAGGATTCGATACATATATAATACCTTAAATGGTCACCTCAGGCTCAGTCTAATAGTAGACATGGAGCAGTCAACATCTTCTGAGGCGGTCACTCGTGAAATTATCCGAGCGAGGGAAGCGATTCAACAAAAGTGCAACTTGTTGAAGAGAAATAGAGAAGAGATTGATGAGTACTTGAAAGAAAAATATAAACCTATTATCAGGACCCTGAATAGCTTAAACTTTCAAACAGCCTTAACTACGGATCAGGATCAAGACAATTTTTCATCTCAGCGTGTGAAGAAGGAGAAAAAATCATGCAATATCGCCCTCCCAACTTATTTTGATATTCCGGCTAAGGGAGTCATGTCGACGACTAATTCCCTAGAAACGCCTCGAATGAAATTATTTGTGTCAGAGAACGATGGAGCCGGACCTGCGGAAGAGAGATTGTATGAACATAGTCCTCAAGTGGGGGTTACGGGAGATGAATTATATGAATATAGTCCTCAAGCGGAGGATATCCCCCCGATTGCTACAACACCAAAATATGAAAATAAAGAGGTCATAGAGCCAAAATCTTCTTTGCAGATGATGAGAGAGGAGGCACAAACTCCAGAAGGGGGCGAAACAGTTAGATACAAGTTAAAAGAAGTTGGTACAATCGCATCTAAATACGTTAAAAAACTTATTAACAACGATATAAAAGATCTTGACACCACCTATGGCGTAGTCTATGATGGTGAGAGATTCACCGTTGGAGATACAGTGGTTTCGATTAAGAAAGATGTTATTTACGTTGGACACAATGCATATAATGGTACATGTGGTCTTTATGAGTTGTTATTTATGAGCGATCCAAATCTCGAACTAGCTGAAAAGAATGACTATGATATATACAAGAGGATATTGAACGAGACAAATGCTCATCGGAAGAATTATAGCCCCACTTCTGCAATACATCGTAATAAATTCAATAGGAAATATAATAAAGTTATTTCGAAACTATTTCAACCGAAAAAAGGGGGTGAAGTTGTTCATGATCCTAATTTCTTAGTGAACAGGATGAGAGAGTTGATTGATTTGCCTGACGGTGCTCAAAAACGTCTTGAGATTCGTCGTGTAGAGAAACGACTCAGAGTAGGAGGTATTATAGCTTAAAATTGAAAATCACTTCCACATCCAATATTTAAAGACGGAATCGTTCCAAACACCATCATTTCGTCCTGAGACGTCGACTAGACAACAAGAAACATATCATATTATTATGACGGCTCTCAAAGAGCAGATTGTACGAGAGTTGCACAAACCAGTCAGAAGGACATTCAAACGCAGATCCGTTCTACTCAAGGGGATTGATGATTTATGGCAGGCAGATTTAGTAGAAATGATTCCGTACTCGCGATTGAATAATGGCTACAAATACGTACTCACAGTTATCGACTGCTTCTCTAAATACGCTTGGGCGGTACCAGTCAAAAATAAAACAGCGCTTGAAGTCAAGCTGGCATTTGAAAAAATCTTGACAAAGAGGAAACCTCGAAATATTCAGACAGACAACGGCAAAGAGTTCTACAATAAGGAGTTTAAAAAATTGATGAAAGACAATAATGAGATCAATCATTACTCTACATATAGCAATATGAAAGCTTCCATAGTGGAAAGATTCAATCGAACATTAAAATCTGAGATGTGGAAAAAGTTTAGTATGCAAGGTGACTATAAATGGCTTCACATTTTAAATCCACTTCTCAATGAATACAACAAAAGAAAACATAGTACGATCAAAATGGCACCGAACTCAGTGAAAGGGAAAAAAATTGAAAAGCAGCTATTAAATCAAGTGTACGGCTCAACAGATCATAAACTCATTGGAAATTTACCCGAATATAAAGTCGGAGACCGAGTCAGAATATCAAAATTCAAAGCTCAGTTTGCTAAAGGCTATCAACCGTCTTGGACAACGGAAATTTTCACTATTGCTCGAGTCAAAAAGACTGTACCCGTAACATATCATTTGAAGGATGATCGAGGTGAAACTATCGCTGGAGGTTTCTATCAAGAAGAGCTACAACTAGTCAAATACCCCAACTGCTATCTTGTTGAGAAAATCATAAAAAAGAAAGGTGATAAAGTTCTTGTCAAGTGGTTAGGTTTTGATAATTCACACAACAGCTGGGAAAATACTGACAACATCCATATATAAGACGTGTCATCGTCAAATATAATCATTCCGTCATGAAACGTTCACCAGTCAACAACAAGAAAAGCAAAAAGAAACTGCGCATTATCATCACACCACAACGAATCGGAGGAGGCTGTCCGAGTAAATTGAGTGAGGAAGCCAAACAATTTCAACGAATCATACCAAGAACTAGATTGAGCACTTTAGATTTACAACTATTGGCAAAAGTGTTTCAAGTCAAAACATTTAGAGGAGTTTTTATGTGTGACGAATTTCCCACTAAGGCTTGGAAAAACGAACGTGCAATTTTCAATTTGGATAAGAGCAGTGGAAAAGGTACACATTGGGTGTCCTATAAGAAAATTGGGCATTCGGCTCACTTCTTCGATAGCAGTGGAGCTGACCCTCCATCCGAATTTATACGTTATATGAAAAATTGTCGAATCTCTACAAACAAGATACAATATCAAAAGATTGGCACGAATAATTGCGGTCAACTCTGCCTCCTATATTTACTGGATTTCATAACATCCTAAGTTAGAAGAGCAATAGGAGCCATGGGTTTGGACTTTCGAAAGGTATATAAAGGTACAGCGAAGGAGAAAACCCTCATTCCGGTGAAGACCGTAGGAGAGAGTACACCGTTAAGTGAGAGTAATCGACGTTTTCTTCAATCACTTGGATATTTTGTTCTATCATCAACATGGAAGAAGAAATACTAAATTTGGAAGGAAGTCCAACGTTTCGAAATTCAATCGAATGCATAGAACTTCACTCTCATCATCCGTATACTTCGTCAAAACTTTCATCTGGTGATGAGATACGCATCAGCTTGCAACATCAAGACTTGTACACGTTGCCAAGCCGTAGTCTGCTCTACATCGAAGGGAAGTTTGTCCGACAAGATGGAATCACGATCCCAAGAATGTCAAAGATGACAAACAACGCAATCGCCTTCCTCTTTGACGAGATTCAATACGAGTTGAGTGGAGTTGAAGTTGACCGTGTAAAAACCCCAGGAATCACGTCTACTTTAAAAAATCTCATTTCATTGAGAAGTGGACAGTCAAACTCTTTGAAATATCAAGGATGGTGTTATCCAGACGATGAGCTTCATAACTTTACATCAGACGAAGGAGAGTTCAATGCGGTTGTTCCATTAGCTGCCTTGCTTGGCATCTTCGAAGACTACTCGAAAATCGTACTAAATGTAAAGCAAGAATTGATTCTTATCAGAAGCCGACAGGACACGAACAGTTTCAAAACTAGTGTACCAGCCGAAGGGCAAGAGATGCTCGAAGCGTGTAAGATTGAGTTACTCAAGCTCTGTTGGAAAGTACCGTACGTAACGGTAGACGAACGTCAGAGACTTGCTCTTATGCGTCATCTAAAATCTGAAAAAACGTTTTCTATTCCTTTTCGTAGTTGGGAACTCTTCGACTATCCACTCTTGCCCTCGAGCAAAAGGCAAATCTGGTCGGTCAAAACATCTAATCAATTGGAAAAACCGCGTTATATCATTTTAGCATTTCAAACTAATAGAAAAAATAACCCCCTCACGGATTCTAGTCAATTCGATCACTGCGATTTAACAAACGTTAAACTCTACCTGAATTGTAAATCTTATCCTTATGACGATATGAACTTGGATTTTTCATCAAATCGATACGCTCTACTCTATCACATGTACGCGGCGTTTCAACAGTCTTACTACAGTGAAGATTCAAAATATATTAATCCTCCTTCGTCTTGGGAAAATTTCAAAAATAAAGCGCCTTTGATTGTGATCGACTGCTCGAAACAAACCGAATCTATAAAAAGTGGACCAGTAGACGTCAGACTCGAGTTTGAATCGAAAAATTATTTTTCGGGCCTTACAGCAGCCTACTGTCTCATCATACATGATAGAGTAATTGAATACAATCCGTTAACGGGTATAGTTCGCCGAATGGTATAAATAAGACATTGACATACGCTAGGGAGTCAGTTGTCAAGATGACCTCCTGCGTGGCGGATCTCCAATGTTTCGTGAACAATGATTTTGATTTTATCGTCAAAGAACTTGCAATTTTCGACATTGACTCTTTATGCATATGTCATTGGCTTTTCAAACCACCGCCACCCAAAAATTCAATTAAATTAAACTCAAACGCTAGACGTACCAATAAATGGTTATTCTCTCATTATCACGGTATCAATTGGAACGTGGGAGATGTGGAATACAACATGTTGAACTCAATCCTTCGTCAAACTCTTGACAAATATTCTGAGGTCTACGTCAAAGGAAGGAAGAAAATGCTATTTCTTCAACGTTTCACTCAAACTAGAGTAATTGATCTTGAAGATGACGGCTGTCCAAGAATTGAGAGTTTACAACCGCCTTTGACTGTACGCATGTTGGGAGGCACTCATTGCTTAGTGCATAATGACAATCCGAAAATGTGTACCATTTATCGGGTTCATTCTTTAACCAAATGGCTACGAGAGACTTTTTCTTTGTAAACAATTTATTTTGAATTTATTTTATGTAATTAAATTTTTTTAAATTATATGTAATAAAATATGTTATAAAGCTTGACAATAAAATTTTTTTTTTTAAATATATTAAATCTGTTTTGTTCTTTTCCCTATTTTCAACTAAAAATTTAAAATCAATTGATGCAACATGCCTTTTACAGACATGAATTTATACTAAGATAATCTTACACTAACTTGTTTTAACAAGTCTTTCTACGTGTATAAATGGAAAAAAGGTTATATATAGATAAGGTTATGATATAAGGCGCTATCTGGTGAGGAGATTGGGAATTAGAAGACAAAATGGCGGATAAAAGAATAATATTTTTGTTTACATTTAGTTTCCGATATGGTTATAAACTAGTAAGGATATAAATAGAGCGGCCATATTGTTTGTTATTATTACGAGATTATATATGAAGAAGGTTATAAAGGTGGCGCACTCTAGCGGTCATTTAGTTCATTTTTTTTTTATAATTTAAAAAGTAGGAGCTTAGTTTTTATTAATTTTTTTTCATGTTAGTATCTTAGAAAATCAATCTCTGATTCATCATTCTAACTTACACTTTCATTATTTTCCTCGTCATCAATGAACTGCAAGAAGGGAGCCCTCCAAGCCTCCAGAACACCCAAAAGTTACCTTTCACCCCGAATTACGGGTGGAAGGAGAGGGCCCAGACCTCCGAAACTTCAGAGGTCTACACGCACTCGCCCCCCTCCGATCCTCTGAGCAAACCCGACCAAAATCGGACCACCCGATCCCGAGATACCGGGGAGATAATCCCCGGACCGGAAAACAGCTGGTCCACGGATCCACCCGAAGGAGTCTCCCTGGATCAGCAGCAGTGGTCGATTCGGTAAGCCCTGTCTGCCCTCTATCCTAATCCACTCCAAAATCCCTACCTCTATCCTAATCCCCCTTATCTTAATCCTTCCGAGGCAAGGTGCGGGTAAGGTTATGATATAAGGCGCTATCTGGTGAGGAGATTGGGAATTAAAGGGTGTTCAGGGATGGCGGTTATGTAAGGAGGTGGGGGAACAAAATGGCGGATGAAAGTTATGGTTATAAAGATGTAAGGTTATATGCAGAGCTATCTGGTGAGCAGATTGGGAATTAGAAGACAAAATGGCGGATAAAAGAATAATATTTTTGTTTACATTTAGTTTCCGATATGGTTATAAACTAGTAAGGATATAAATAGAGCGGCCATATTGTTTTTTATTATTACGAGGTTATATATGAAGAAGGTTATAAAGGTGGCGCACTCTAGCGGTCATTTAGTTCATCAAGTGTGGTTATGTATAGGTAAGGTTATGATATAAGGCGCTATCTGGTGAGGAGATTGGGAATTAAAGGGTGTCCAGGGATGGCGGTTATGTAAGGAGGTGGGGGAACAAAATGGCGGATGAAAGTTATGGTTATAAACTAGTAAGGATATAAATAGAGCGGCCATATTGTTTGTTATTATTATTATTATGAGGTTATATATGAAGAAGGTTATAAAGGTGGCGCACTCTAGCGGTCATTTAGTTCATCAATTGTGGTTATATATAGGTAAGGTTATGATATAAGGCGCTATCTGGTGAGGAGATTGGGAATTAAAGGGTGTCCAGGGATGGCGGTTATGTAAGGAGGTGGGGGAAACAAAATGGCGGATGAAAGTGCGGGGTGGGGGTAAGGGGCGTGGTCTAAAGGGTCACCATTTTGTTTATAAAGGCGGGGTGGGGGTAAGGGGCGTGGTCAAAATGGCCGTCAAACCCTGTCATTGGCTGGTTAGGGTAGGGTGGGGGAGGGGTGGGGGGTGAGGAGGGGGTAAAGGGGCGTGGCCTAGTAGGGGTGGGGGTAAAGGGGGGCGTGGCCTAGGGGTAGGGTGGGGGTAAAGGGGCGTGGCCTGGGGTAGGGTGGGGGTAAAGGGGCGGGGCCAAATGGAGCTCTCTGATTGGTCCATATCGGTGCGCCAGAACACCCAAAACCCATCTACTCAAATGCATTGCGTATGACTGTGTGACTTACTACTTGCCTATTTACGGTGTGAAAATCGGTTTCCATTCAATGTCGCTACATCTTATCAGGTATGTGAACATATTTATTTGGGTATTTCTAGTCTAGGTTTACAAAGTGAAATTAAATATGTGAGTTTTAACATGGATCATGCTAAAAGGTGTGTGTTGGAAATATGCTTACTCTCCTCAGTTAACGGTGTGCGGTTATTTTTATTTTAAAAGTATATGAGCGGTTTTTTTTTTGTTTGAATATATTAAAATAGTTTACTAATTCATACTAACTTTAAAATTCACGTAGCAATAATTTGTCGACTAAAAAAAAAATTGAGCAAATATTTGCTTATCTGCCTTCGAATCACAAGTATTAATAATTTGTTCGTTATTTACAATTTTAAAACGTGTAGAATGTGGTCCATGGAAGTTTGCAAATGAAATTCATATTATTACTTATTTGTATTCAAGATAATATTTGTCTAAAACTGCTGGAACAAAGAAGGGAATATTTACATTCCAGGAGGGGATCTGTTGTATGATTAGCAGCAAAGCAGGCATTTTTTTAAAATTTCTGATTCCTGCTATGTCAAAATGTAATTAGTTTTCTTTGGTTTCCCTAGATAACCTTCATTTAGGAAACTCTTCAAATGATTGCTCCTAAACGTTGTATCCAATGTCTTGGCTATAGTATAATCCATGTTATTCTTGGCATGGTGGTGAATTGATTTTGGAGACTACCATAGTAGTTTCCTAAGTTGGTTTCTCCGGTGTCTATATTGGTCTGTTCTGTACACGGTTTTTGTCTTGTTGCGAGAAAATTCGATATTCTCTTCCATATGTAAACCGTATTTCTTTTAAGTGTGTTATTATTCGGAAAGGTTTATGTTTGTTATATTTTGTGGGATATATTGATTTAGCCATATGGGCTATCGGCTATTTTTTCTAACATGAGTAACTAGCCTCCTAGTTTTTGTTGGGTTTTCCTGCCTGGCTTGTGTTTTATTGCTTTCTCATAGCGAGATGTTTCCCGAGAATAATGGCCTCAGGTATGTTAGGGATCTTTCACTTATAGCCCGACCGAGGTACAAAGACGACCCCAAACATTTTTCTTATTTTGTACACACCATTGTTACTAGTTGGTTTATAGGAACAGGTGTTCCCAAGATTATTTTTTGCACTAAAATAAATAATTAACTATAAGGAAACTGATACAGTTACTGTAGATTAGCTTTATCGGAGTGAAGGTGTGGGGTCAATTATATTAGGATCTACAAGTATAGATATAGGGATAACCAGAATTTAGCATAAATCGATTTAAATAATACCATTTAGGTTGGCTAACGCCCCTTTATAATAAATATCATAACTCACCAGTTTAATTGTAAATCCAGGATTTTAGTACAATCTTGATGAAGTCATGATGACTAACAAGAACCAGCTGAGAGATGGAAGATTCAAAATTTCCAAGACCTCAATAGATCAACCGCCCAAAGGAATATTCTTCTTTCAGAACTCCGACCCTGTCTAGAGGAGGCAAATCGACGCACTGAAAGAAAACGGCCAAACTAGCGACTAAAGCAAATAAGAAGAAATGCAGCACCAAGACTTTAATGCCGACAGCTGAAATTCTCCGTAAATATGAAAATGTGTAATACTATAGTATATCAAGCCTGTAAGAAGTAAGATACTTTGTTAGCTTGTATCAATCAAATGTCTGTGTTGCATGGATTAATTTGTTATTAATATCCTGTGTCCAGCACCTGGTCCACTATCATGACTATGTCATGGTTTTGAGTATAACCTGGATGAAGTCATGCTGACTAGCCAGAACCAACCGAGACATTGAAAATTCAACATTTCTTTAGACCACAAAGGATCAAAAGCCGAAAGAAAGATTTTTCTTTCAAAACCCCGGCCCGGTCTACAATAGGGAGAAACAATGCACCGAAACTAAACATCCGAACTAGCGACTAAATCAAATTAGAAGATAAGAAACATCAAGGCTATAAATCCGACAGCTGAAATTCTCCGTAAATAGGAAAATTTGTAATATTATCGCATATCAAGCCTGTTAGAAGTAAGATAATCTGTAAGCTTGTATTTATTGTATGACTGTGTGAATGCATTTATTTGTTATTAATATCCTGTGCCCAGGTTTTGGTCCGCCATCATGACTGCATCCAGGTTTCGAGTACAATCTGGATAAAGTCATGGTGACTAGCCAGAAACAGCTGAGACATCAATTATTCAACATTTTCTGAAACACCGATGGATCAACAGTCCAAAGAAAAATTCTTCTTTCAGAACCCCGGCCTAGTCTAGAGGAGGGCAGAACGGTGCACCGAAAGTAAAAGGCCGAACTACCGACTAAATCAAATTAGAAGAAAAGAAACACCAAGGCTATAATGCCGACAGCTGAGATTCTCTGTAAATAAGAAAATTTGTAATAGTATAGCTTTTCACGACTTTTTGAAGTAACAGGCTTTGTAAGCTTGTCT
Organism: Acanthosoma haemorrhoidale; assembly: GCA_930367205.1. NCBI lineage: Eukaryota > Metazoa > Arthropoda > Insecta > Hemiptera > Acanthosomatidae > Acanthosoma > Acanthosoma haemorrhoidale. Next base: position 144,585,176 of record OV884011.1, read on the forward strand.
TTAAACCATGAGTTAACCGTGTTGCATGCATTTATGTGTTATTTATATCCTGTGCTCAGGTCCTGGCACATTTCCAGGTTCTGGTCCGCCATCATGACTGCATCCGGGTTTTGAGTACAATCTAGATGAAGTCATGATGACTAACCAGAACCAACTGAGACATCGAAGATTCAACATTCCCTGAGAACCTAATGGATCAAAAGCCCTAGAAAAGTATATCCAAGGCTGCAAAGGTAACAGTTGGGATTTCCTTTAAATAAGATAGTTTTTATAGTAGTCATGATGTTCTTTGCAGGTCTTGTAGATGTAAGAGAATTTCTTAGCTTGTCTTTAACATGTAATTTTACAGTTCTGCATGAATTTATTCGTGTTTTAGCGGCATATCCCGTGCTTTTTAAGTCTGTTAGAAGTATGAGAATTTGCCTTGGATGCCATTCATTTTTAGAGGTCTTTTTTCGTTTTTAATATTTAGCCTTTTGTAGTTACACGGGTAAATGGATTTCTTCTACTATCTGTGCTTAATTTCACCCTTAGGATAAATAGTTGAGGTGTGAAATATCGTTAAAACTCTCAAACCGGTTAAATAATCAGTTTCGAAGCACTGTGAATGTGATAAAAGTCAATTCATGAAAAAGAAATATTTAAAAATGTTTTTCTGAAACACCAAAATTATGAAAATGTTCGTAAATATGTGGTAAATAATGGTAGATATATTTAAACCAAAAAAAATTAATTATTGTAATCCAAAATATTCCAGATGTTTATCTGGACACTCTAGTCTAGACGTCTGACCTTGCAATTTTTTCAAGAGAGTTGTATATCTGCATATTTTTAGACCTCAATCGTTTTTAATTATACAATTATAGATTCTCAATAGCTTTATTCTATTTCCTGTAGCTTGGCTACATTTTATACATGTTATAATAAAAAAATAGCCATAGTAAAGACCTCAATCGTCCCGTATTCATGTACTAGTTGGGACAGGTTGTGTGGTGGTCTTAGTTACGGTCCGCAAATATAGATGCCCAAACGCTTACATTTACGACACATTCCCAGTGTAAAGTGTGTCTTCTCTAGTTATAGTATTCATTATCGGAGCGGCGTGTTGTGCAGATCAGTTCGGTTAGTTGAACATAAGAATCCAAATGCATTGCGTATGACTGTGTGACTTACTACTTGCCTATTTACGGTGTGAAAATCGGTTTCCATTCAATGTCGCTACATCTTATCAGGTATGTGAACATATTTATTTGGGTATTTCTAGTCTAGGTTTACAAAGTGAAATTAAATATGTAAGTTTTAACATGGATCATGCTAAAAGGTGTGTGTTGGAAATATGCTTACTCTCCATGTATGGTTGACAATTGCTGTAAATATGCAAATGTAATATATTAGTGATTTTGTCAGATGCATTTCTTCAGTTAACGGTGTGCGGTTATTTTTATTTTAAAAGTATATGAGCGGTTTTTTTTTTGTTTGAATATATTAAAATAGTTTACTAATTCATACTAACTTTAAAATTCACGTAGCAATAATTTGTCGACTAAAAAAAAAATTGAGCAAATATTTGCTTATCTGCCTTCGAATCACAAGTATTAATAATTTGTTCGTTATTTACAATTTTAAAACGTGTAGAATGTGGTCCATGGAAGTTTGCAAATGAAATTCATATTATTACTTATTTGTATTCAAGATAATATTTGTCTAAAACTGCTGGAACAAAGAAGGGAATATTTACATTCCAGGAGGGGATCTGTTGTATGATTAGCAGCAAAGCAGGCATTTTTTTAAAATTTCTGATTCCTGCTATGTCAAAATGTAATTAGTTTTCTTTGGTTTCCCTAGATAACCTTCATTTAGGAAACTCTTCAAATGATTGCTCCTAAACGTTGTATCCAATGTCTTGGCTATAGTATAATCCATGTTATTCTTGGCATGGTGGTGAATTGATTTTGGAGACTACCATAGTAGTTTCCTAAGTTGGTTTCTCCGGTGTCTATATTGGTCTGTTCTGTACACGGTTTTTGTCTTGTTGCGAGAAAATTCGATATTCTCTTCCATATGTAAACCGTATTTCTTTTAAGTGTGTTATTATTCGGAAAGGTTTATGTTTGTTATATTTTGTGGGATATATTGATTTAGCCATATGGGCTATCGGCTATTTTTTCTAACATGAGTAACTAGCCTCCTAGTTTTTGTTGGGTTTTCCTGCCTGGCTTGTGTTTTATTGCTTTCTCATAGCGAGATGTTTCCCGAGAATAATGGCCTCAGGTATGTTAGGGATCTTTCACTTATAGCCCGACCGAGGTACAAAGACGACCCCAAACATTTTTCTTATTTTGTACACACCATTGTTACTAGTTGGTTTATAGGAACAGGTGTTCCCAAGATTATTTTTTGCACTAAAATAAATAATTAACTATAAGGAAACTGATACAGTTACTGTAGATTAGCTTTATCGGAGTGAAGGTGTGGGGTCAATTATATTAGGATCTACAAGTATAGATATAGGGATAACCAGAATTTAGCATAAATCGATTTAAATAATACCATTTAGGTTGGCTAACGCCCCTTTATAATAAATATCATAACTCACCAGTTTAATTGTAAATCCAGGATTTTAGTACAATCTTGATGAAGTCATGATGACTAACAAGAACCAGCTGAGAGATGGAAGATTCAAAATTTCCAAGACCTCAATAGATCAACCGCCCAAAGGAATATTCTTCTTTCAGAACTCCGACCCTGTCTAGAGGAGGCAAATCGACGCACTGAAAGAAAACGGCCAAACTAGCGACTAAAGCAAATAAGAAGAAATGCAGCACCAAGACTTTAATGCCGACAGCTGAAATTCTCCGTAAATATGAAAATGTGTAATACTATAGTATATCAAGCCTGTAAGAAGTAAGATACTTTGTTAGCTTGTATCAATCAAATGTCTGTGTTGCATGGATTAATTTGTTATTAATATCCTGTGTCCAGCACCTGGTCCACTATCATGACTATGTCATGGTTTTGAGTATAACCTGGATGAAGTCATGCTGACTAGCCAGAACCAACCGAGACATTGAAAATTCAACATTTCTTTAGACCACAAAGGATCAAAAGCCGAAAGAAAGATTTTTCTTTCAAAACCCCGGCCCGGTCTACAATAGGGAGAAACAATGCACCGAAACTAAACATCCGAACTAGCGACTAAATCAAATTAGAAGATAAGAAACATCAAGGCTATAAATCCGACAGCTGAAATTCTCCGTAAATAGGAAAATTTGTAATATTATCGCATATCAAGCCTGTTAGAAGTAAGATAATCTGTAAGCTTGTATTTATTGTATGACTGTGTGAATGCATTTATTTGTTATTAATATCCTGTGCCCAGGTTTTGGTCCGCCATCATGACTGCATCCAGGTTTCGAGTACAATCTGGATAAAGTCATGGTGACTAGCCAGAAACAGCTGAGACATCAATTATTCAACATTTTCTGAAACACCGATGGATCAACAGTCCAAAGAAAAATTCTTCTTTCAGAACCCCGGCCTAGTCTAGAGGAGGGCAGAACGGTGCACCGAAAGTAAAAGGCCGAACTACCGACTAAATCAAATTAGAAGAAAAGAAACACCAAGGCTATAATGCCGACAGCTGAGATTCTCTGTAAATAAGAAAATTTGTAATAGTATAGCTTTTCACGACTTTTTGAAGTAACAGGCTTTGTAAGCTTGTCTTTAAACCATGAGTTAACCGTGTTGCATGCATTTATGTGTTATTTATATCCTGTGCTCAGGTCCTGGCACATTTCCAGGTTCTGGTCCGCCATCATGACTGCATCCAGGTTTTGAGTACAATCTAGATGAAGTCATGATGACTAACCAGAACCAACTGAGACATCGAAGATTCAACATTCCCTGAGAACCTAATGGATCAAAAGCCCTAGAAAAGTATATCCAAGGCTGCAAAGGTAACAGTTGGGATTTCCTTTAAATAAGATAGTTTTTATAGTAGCCATGATGTTCTTTGCAGGTCTTGTAGATGTAAGAGAATTTCTTAGCTTGTCTTTAACGTGTAATTTTACAGTTCTGCATGAATTTATTCGTGTTTTAGCGGCATATCCCGTGCTTTTTAAGTCTGTTAGAAGTATGAGAATTTGCCTTGGATGCCATTCATTTTTAGAGGTCTTTTTTCGTTTTTAATATTTAGCCTTTTGTAGTTACACGGGTAAATGGATTTCTTCTACTATCTGTGCTTAATTTCACCCTTAGGATAAATAGTTGAGGTGTGAAATATCGTTAAAACTCTCAAACCGGTTAAATAATCAGTTTCGAAGCACTGTGAATGTGATAAAAGTCAATTCATGAAAACGAAATATTTAAAAATGTTTTTCTGAAACACCAAAATTATGAAAATGTTCGTAAATATGTGGTAAATAATGGTAGATATATTTAAACCAAAAAAAATTAATTATTGTAATCCAAAATATTCCAGATGTTTATCTGGACACTCTAGTCTAGACGTCTGACCTTGCAATTTTTTCAAGAGAGTTGTATATCTGCATATTTTTAGACCTCAATCGTTTTTAATTATACAATTATAGATTCTCAATAGCTTTATTCTATTTCCTGTAGCTTGGCTACATTTTATACATGTTATAATAAAAAAATAGCCATAGTAAAGACCTCAATCGTCCCGTATTCATGTACTCGTTGGGACAGGTTGTGTGGCGGTCTTAGTTACGGTCCGCAAATATAGATGCCCAAACGCTTTTACGCCACATTCCCAGTGTAAAGTGTGTCTTCTCTAGTTATAGTATTCATTATCGGAGCGGCGTGTTGTGCAGATAAGTTCGGTTAGTTGAACATAAGAATCCAAATGCATTGCGTATGACTGTGTGACTTACTACTTGCCTATTTACGGTGTGAAAATCGGTTTCCATTCAATGTCGCTACATCTTATCAGGTATGTGAACATATTTATTTGGGTATTTCTAGTCTAGGTTTACAAAGTGAAATTAAATATGTGAGTTTTAACATGGATCATGCTAAAAGGTGTGTGTTGGAAATATGCTTACTCTCCATGTATGGTTGACAATTGCTGTAAATATGCAAATGTAATATATTAGTGATTTTGTCAGATGCATCTCTTCAGTTAACGGTGTGCGGTTATTTTTATTTTAAAAGTATATGAGCGGTTTTTTTTTTGTTTGAATATATTAAAATAGTTTACTAATTCATACTAACTTTAAAATTCACGTAGCAATAATTTGTCGACTAAAAAAAAAATTGAGCAAATATTTGCTTATCTGCCTTCGAATCACAAGTATTAATAATTTGTTCGTTATTTACAATTTTAAAACGTGTAGAATGTGGTCCATGGAAGTTTGCAAATGAAATTCATATTATTACTTATTTGTATTCAAGATAATATTTGTCTAAAACTGCTGGAACAAAGAAGGGAATATTTACATTCCAGGAGGGGATCTGTTGTATGATTAGCAGCAAAGCAGGCATTTTTTTAAAATTTCTGATTCCTGCTATGTCAAAATGTAATTAGTTTTCTTTGGTTTCCCTAGATAACCTTCATTTAGGAAACTCTTCAAATGATTGCTCCTAAACGTTGTATCCAATGTCTTGGCTATAGTATAATCCATGTTATTCTTGGCATGGTGGTGAATTGATTTTGGAGACTACCATAGTAGTTTCCTAAGTTGGTTTCTCCGGTGTCTATATTGGTCTGTTCTGTACACGGTTTTTGTCTTGTTGCGAGAAAATTCGATATTCTCTTCCATATGTAAACCGTATTTCTTTTAAGTGTGTTATTATTCGGAAAGGTTTATGTTTGTTATATTTTGTGGGTTATATTGATTTAGCCATATGGGCTATCGGCTATTTTTTCTAACATGAGTAACTAGCCTCCTAGTTTTTGTTGGGTTTTCCTGCCTGGCTTGTGTTTTATTGCTTTCTCATAGCGAGATGTTTCCCGAGAATAATGGCCTCAGGTATGTTAGGGATCTTTCACTTATAGCCCGACCGAGGTACAAAGACGACCCCAAACATTTTTCTTATTTTGTACACACCATTGTTACTAGTTGGTTTATAGGAACAGGTGTTCCCAAGATTATTTTTTGCACTAAAATAAATAATTAACTATAAGGAAACTGATACAGTTACTGTAGATTAGCTTTATCGGAGTGAAGGTGTGGGGTCAATTATATTAGGATCTACAAGTATAGATATAGGGATAACCAGAATTTAGCATAAATCGATTTAAATAATACCATTTAGGTTGGCTAACGCCCCTTTATAATAAATATCATAACTCACCAGTTTAATTGTAAATCCAGGATTTTAGTACAATCTTGATGAAGTCATGATGACTAACAAGAACCAGCTGAGAGATGGAAGATTCAAAATTTCCAAGACCTCAATAGATCAACCGCCCAAAGGAATATTCTTCTTTCAGAACTCCGACCCTGTCTAGAGGAGGCAAATCGACGCACTGAAAGAAAACGGCCAAACTAGCGACTAAAGCAAATAAGAAGAAATGCAGCACCAAGACTTTAATGCCGACAGCTGAAATTCTCCGTAAATATGAAAATGTGTAATACTATAGTATATCAAGCCTGTAAGAAGTAAGATACTTTGTTAGCTTGTATCAATCAAATTTCTGTGTTGCATGGATTAATTTGTTATTAATATCCTGTGTCCAGCACCTGGTCCACTATCATGACTATGTCATGGTTTTGAGTATAACCTTGATGAAGTCATGCTGACTAGCCAGAACCAACCGAGACATTGAAAATTCAACATTTCTTTAGACCACAAAGGATCAAAAGCCGTTAGAAAGATTTTTCTTTCAAAACCCCGGCCCGGTCTACAATAGGGAGCAACAATGCACCGAAACTAAACATCCGAACTAGCGACTAAATCAAATTAGAAGATAAGAAACATCAAGGCTATAAATCCGACAGCTGAAATTCTCCGTAAATAGGAAAATTTGTAATATTATCGCATATCAAGCCTGTTAGAAGTAAGATAATCTGTAAGCTTGTATTTATTGTATGACTGTGTGAATGCATTTATTTGTTATTAATATCCTGTGCCCAGGTTTTGGTCCGCCATCATGACTGCATCCAGGTTTCGAGTACAATCTGGATAAAGTCATGGTGACTAGCCAGAAACAGCTGAGACATCAATTATTCAACATTTTCTGAAACACCGATGGATCAACAGTCCAAAGAAAAATTCTTCTTTCAGAACCCCGGCCTAGTCTAGAGGAGGGCAGAACGATGCACCGAAAGTAAAAGGCCGAACTACCGACTAAATCAAATTAGAAGAAAAGAAACACCAAGGCTATAATGCCGACAGCTGAGATTCTCTGTAAATAAGAAAATTTGTAATAGTATAGCTTTTCACGACTTTTTGAAGTAACAGGCTTTGTAAGCTTGTCTTTAAACCATGAGTTAACCGTGTTGCATGCATTTATGTGTTATTTATATCCTGTGCTCAGGTCCTGGCACATTTCCAGGTTCTGGTCCGCCATCATGACTGCATCCAGGTTTTGAGTACAATCTAGATGAAGTCATGATGACTAACCAGAACCAACTGAGACATCGAAGATTCAACATTCCCTGAGAACCTAATGGATCAAAAGCCCTAGAAAAGTATATCCAAGGCTGCAAAGGTAACAGTTGGGATTTCCTTTAAATAAGATAGTTTTTATAGTAGTCATGATGTTCTTTGCAGGTCTTGTAGATGTAAGAGAATTTCTTAGCTTGTCTTTAACATGTAATTTTACAGTTCTGCATGAATTTATTCGTGTTTTAGCGGCATATCCCGTGCTTTTTAAGTCTGTTAGAAGTATGAGAATTTGCCTTGGATGCCATTCATTTTTAGAGGTCTTTTTTCGTTTTTAATATTTAGCCTTTTGTAGTTACACGGGTAAATGGATTTCTTCTACTATCTGTGCTTAATTTCACCCTTAGGATAAATAGTTGAGGTGTGAAATATCGTTAAAACTCTCAAACCGGTTAAATAATCAGTTTCGAAGCACTGTGAATGTGATAAAAGTCAATTCATGAAAAAGAAATATTTAAAAATGTTTTTCTGAAACACCAAAATTATGAAAATGTTCGTAAATATGTGGTAAATAATGGTAGATATATTTAAACCAAAAAAAATTAATTATTGTAATCCAAAATATTCCAGATGTTTATCTGGACACTCTAGTCTAGACGTCTGACCTTGCAATTTTTTCAAGAGAGTTGTATATCTGCATATTTTTAGACCTCAATCGTTTTTAATTATACAATTATAGATTCTCAATAGCTTTATTCTATTTCCTGTAGCTTGGCTACATTTTATACATGTTATAATAAAAAAATAGCCATAGTAAAGACCTCAATCGTCCCGTATTCATGTACTAGTTGGGACAGGTTGTGTGGTGGTCTTAGTTACGGTCCGCAAATATAGATGCCCAAACGCTTACATTTACGACACATTCCCAGTGTAAAGTGTGTCTTCTCTAGTTATAGTATTCATTATCGGAGCGGCGTGTTGTGCAGATCAGTTCGGTTAGTTGAACATAAGAATCCAAATGCATTGCGTATGACTGTGTGACTTACTACTTGCCTATTTACGGTGTGAAAATCGGTTTCCATTCAATGTCGCTACATCTTATCAGGTATGTGAACATATTTATTTGGGTATTTCTAGTCTAGGTTTACAAAGTGAAATTAAATATGTAAGTTTTAACATGGATCATGCTAAAAGGTGTGTGTTGGAAATATGCTTACTCTCCATGTATGGTTGACAATTGCTGTAAATATGCAAATGTAATATATTAGTGATTTTGTCAGATGCATTTCTTCAGTTAACGGTGTGCGGTTATTTTTATTTTAAAAGTATATGAGCGGTTTTTTTTTTGTTTGAATATATTAAAATAGTTTACTAATTCATACTAACTTTAAAATTCACGTAGCAATAATTTGTCGACTAAAAAAAAAATTGAGCAAATATTTGCTTATCTGCCTTCGAATCACAAGTATTAATAATTTGTTCGTTATTTACAATTTTAAAACGTGTAGAATGTGGTCCATGGAAGTTTGCAAATGAAATTCATATTATTACTTATTTGTATTCAAGATAATATTTGTCTAAAACTGCTGGAACAAAGAAGGGAATATTTACATTCCAGGAGGGGATCTGTTGTATGATTAGCAGCAAAGCAGGCATTTTTTTAAAATTTCTGATTCCTGCTATGTCAAAATGTAATTAGTTTTCTTTGGTTTCCCTAGATAACCTTCATTTAGGAAACTCTTCAAATGATTGCTCCTAAACGTTGTATCCAATGTCTTGGCTATAGTATAATCCATGTTATTCTTGGCATGGTGGTGAATTGATTTTGGAGACTACCATAGTAGTTTCCTAAGTTGGTTTCTCCGGTGTCTATATTGGTCTGTTCTGTACACGGTTTTTGTCTTGTTGCGAGAAAATTCGATATTCTCTTCCATATGTAAACCGTATTTCTTTTAAGTGTGTTATTATTCGGAAAGGTTTATGTTTGTTATATTTTGTGGGTTATATTGATTTAGCCATATGGGCTATCGGCTATTTTTTCTAACATGAGTAACTAGCCTCCTAGTTTTTGTTGGGTTTTCCTGCCTGGCTTGTGTTTTATTGCTTTCTCATAGCGAGATGTTTCCCGAGAATAATGGCCTCAGGTATGTTAGGGATCTTTCACTTATAGCCCGACCGAGGTACAAAGACGACCCCAAACATTTTTCTTATTTTGTACACACCATTGTTACTAGTTGGTTTATAGGAACAGGTGTTCCCAAGATTATTTTTTGCACTAAAATAAATAATTAACTATAAGGAAACTGATACAGTTACTGTAGATTAGCTTTATCGGAGTGAAGGTGTGGGGTCAATTATATTAGGATCTACAAGTATAGATATAGGGATAACCAGAATTTAGCATAAATCGATTTAAATAATACCATTTAGGTTGGCTAACGCCCCTTTATAATAAATATCATAACTCACCAGTTTAATTGTAAATCCAGGATTTTAGTACAATCTTGATGAAGTCATGATGACTAACAAGAACCAGCTGAGAGATGGAAGATTCAAAATTTCCAAGACCTCAATAGATCAACCGCCCAAAGGAATATTCTTCTTTCAGAACTCCGACCCTGTCTAGAGGAGGCAAATCGACGCACTGAAAGAAAACGGCCAAACTAGCGACTAAAGCAAATAAGAAGAAATGCAGCACCAAGACTTTAATGCCGACAGCTGAAATTCTCCGTAAATATGAAAATGTGTAATACTATAGTATATCAAGCCTGTAAGAAGTAAGATACTTTGTTAGCTTGTATCAATCAAATTTCTGTGTTGCATGGATTAATTTGTTATTAATATCCTGTGTCCAGCACCTGGTCCACTATCATGACTATGTCATGGTTTTGAGTATAACCTTGATGAAGTCATGCTGACTAGCCAGAACCAACCGAGACATTGAAAATTCAACATTTCTTTAGACCACAAAGGATCAAAAGCCGTTAGAAAGATTTTTCTTTCAAAACCCCGGCCCGGTCTACAATAGGGAGCAACAATGCACCGAAACTAAACATCCGAACTAGCGACTAAATCAAATTAGAAGATAAGAAACATCAAGGCTATAAATCCGACAGCTGAAATTCTCCGTAAATAGGAAAATTTGTAATATTATCGCATATCAAGCCTGTTAGAAGTAAGATAATCTGTAAGCTTGTATTTATTGTATGACTGTGTGAATGCATTTATTTGTTATTAATATCCTGTGCCCAGGTTTTGGTCCGCCATCATGACTGCATCCAGGTTTCGAGTACAATCTGGATAAAGTCATGGTGACTAGCCAGAAACAGCTGAGACATCAATTATTCAACATTTTCTGAAACACCGATGGATCAACAGTCCAAAGAAAAATTCTTCTTTCAGAACCCCGGCCTAGTCTAGAGGAGGGCAGAACGATGCACCGAAAGTAAAAGGCCGAACTACCGACTAAATCAAATTAGAAGAAAAGAAACACCAAGGCTATAATGCCGACAGCTGAGATTCTCTGTAAATAAGAAAATTTGTAATAGTATAGCTTTTCACGACTTTTTGAAGTAACAGGCTTTGTAAGCTTGTCTTTAAACCATGAGTTAACCGTGTTGCATGCATTTATGTGTTATTTATATCCTGTGCTCAGGTCCTGGCACATTTCCAGGTTCTGGTCCGCCATCATGACTGCATCCAGGTTTTGAGTACAATCTAGATGAAGTCATGATGACTAACCAGAACCAACTGAGACATCGAAGATTCAACATTCCCTGAGAACCTAATGGATCAAAAGCCCTAGAAAAGTATATCCAAGGCTGCAAAGGTAACAGTTGGGATTTCCTTTAAATAAGATAGTTTTTATAGTAGTCATGATGTTCTTTGCAGGTCTTGTAGATGTAAGAGAATTTCTTAGCTTGTCTTTAACGTGTAATTTTACAGTTCTGCATGAATTTATTCGTGTTTTAGCGGCATATCCCGTGCTTTTTAAGTCTGTTAGAAGTATGAGAATTTGCCTTGGATGCCATTCATTTTTAGAGGTCTTTTTTCGTTTTTAATATTTAGCCTTTTGTAGTTACACGGGTAAATGGATTTCTTCTACTATCTGTGCTTAATTTCACCCTTAGGATAAATAGTTGAGGTGTGAAATATCGTTAAAACTCTCAAACCGGTTAAATAATCAGTTTCGAAGCACTGTGAATGTGATAAAAGTCAATTCATGAAAACGAAATATTTAAAAATGTTTTTCTGAAACACCAAAATTATGAAAATGTTCGTAAATATGTGGTAAATAATGGTAGATATATTTAAACCAAAAAAAATTAATTATTGTAATCCAAAATATTCCAGATGTTTATCTGGACACTCTAGTCTAGACCTCTGACCTTGCAATTTTTTCAAGAGAGTTGTATATCTGCATATTTTTAGACCTCAATCGTTTTTAATTATACAATTATAGATTCTCAATAGCTTTATTCTATTTCCTGTAGCTTGGCTACATTTTATACATGTTATAATAAAAAAATAGCCATAGTAAAGACCTCAATCGTCCCGTATTCATGTACTAGTTGGGACAGGTTGTGTGGTGGTCTTAGTTACGGTCCGCAAATATAGATGCCCAAACGCTTTTACGCCACATTCCCAGTGTAAAGTGTGTCTTCTCTAGTTATAGTATTCATTATCGGAGCGGCGTGTTGTGCAGATAAGTTCGGTTAGTTGAACATAAGAATCCAAATGCATTGCGTATGATTGTGTGACTTACTACTTGCCTATTTACGGTGTGAAAATCGGTTTCCATTCAATGTCGCTACATCTTATCAGGTATGTGAACATATTTATTTGGGTATTTCTAGTCTAGGTTTACAAAGTGAAATTAAATATGTGAGTTTTAACATGGATCATGCTAAAAGGTGTGTGTTGGAAATATGCTTACTCTCCAAGTATGGTTGACAATTGCTGTAAATATGCAAATGTAATATATTAGTGATTTTCGCAGATGCATCTCTTCAGTTAACGGTGTGCGGTTATTTTTATTTTAAAAGTATATGAGCGGTTTTTTTTTTTTTGTTTGAATATATTAAAATAGTTTACTAATTCATACTAACTTTAAAATTCACGTAGCAATAATTTGTCGACTAAAAAAAAAATTGAGCAAATATTTGCTTATCTGCCTTCGAATCACAAGTATTAATAATTTGTTCGTTATTTACAATTTTAAAACGTGTAGAATGTGGTCCATGGAAGTTTGCAAATGAAATTCATATTATTACTTATTTGTATTCAAGATAATATTTGTCTAAAACTGCTGGAACAAAGAAGGGAATATTTACATTCCAGGAGGGGATCTGTTGTATGATTAGCAGCAAAGCAGGCATTTTTTTAAAATTTCTGATTCCTGCTATGTCAAAATGTAATTAGTTTTCTTTGGTTTCCCTAGATAACCTTCATTTAGGAAACTCTTCAAATGATTGCTCCTAAACGTTGTATCCAATGTCTTGGCTATAGTATAATCCATGTTATTCTTGGCATGGTGGTGAATTGATTTTGGAGACTACCATAGTAGTTTCCTAAGTTGGTTTCTCCGGTGTCTATATTGGTCTGTTCTGTACACGGTTTTTGTCTTGTTGCGAGAAAATTCGATATTCTCTTCCATATGTAAACCGTATTTCTTTTAAGTGTGTTATTATTCGGAAAGGTTTATGTTTGTTATATTTTGTGGGTTATATTGATTTAGCCATATGGGCTATCGGCTATTTTTTCTAACATGAGTAACTAGCCTCCTAGTTTTTGTTGGGTTTTCCTGCCTGGCTTGTGTTTTATTGCTTTCTCATAGCGAGATGTTTCCCGAGAATAATGGCCTCAGGTATGTTAGGGATCTTTCACTTATAGCCCGACCGAGGTACAAAGACGACCCCAAACATTTTTCTTATTTTGTACACACCATTGTTACTAGTTGGTTTATAGGAACAGGTGTTCCCAAGATTATTTTTTGCACTAAAATAAATAATTAACTATAAGGAAACTGATACAGTTACTGTAGATTAGCTTTATCGGAGTGAAGGTGTGGGGTCAATTATATTAGGATCTACAAGTATAGATATAGGGATAACCAGAATTTAGCATAAATCGATTTAAATAATACCATTTAGGTTGGCTAACGCCCCTTTATAATAAATATCATAACTCACCAGTTTAATTGTAAATCCAGGATTTTAGTACAATCTTGATGAAGTCATGATGACTAACAAGAACCAGCTGAGAGATGGAAGATTCAAAATTTCCAAGACCTCAATAGATCAACCGCCCAAAGGAATATTCTTCTTTCAGAACTCCGACCCTGTCTAGAGGAGGCAAATCGACGCACTGAAAGAAAACGGCCAAACTAGCGACTAAAGCAAATAAGAAGAAATGCAGCACCAAGACTTTAATGCCGACAGCTGAAATTCTCCGTAAATATGAAAATGTGTAATACTATAGTATATCAAGCCTGTAAGAAGTAAGATACTTTGTTAGCTTGTATCAATCAAATGTCTGTGTTGCATGGATTAATTTGTTATTAATATCCTGTGTCCAGCACCTGGTCCACTATCATGACTATGTCATGGTTTTGAGTATAACCTTGATGAAGTCATGCTGACTAGCCAGAACCAACCGAGACATTGAAAATTCAACATTTCTTTAGACCACAAAGGATCAAAAGCCGTTAGAAAGATTTTTCTTTCAAAACCCCGGCCCGGTCTACAATAGGGAGCAACAATGCACCGAAACTAAACATCCGAACTAGCGACTAAATCAAATTAGAAGATAAGAAACATCAAGGCTATAAATCCGACAGCTGAAATTCTCCGTAAATAGGAAAATTTGTAATATTATCGCATATCAAGCCTGTTAGAAGTAAGATAATCTGTAAGCTTGTATTTATTGTATGACTGTGTGAATGCATTTATTTGTTATTAATATCCTGTGCCCAGGTTTTGGTCCGCCATCATGACTGCATCCAGGTTTCGAGTACAATCTGGATAAAGTCATGGTGACTAGCCAGAAACAGCTGAGACATCAATTATTCAACATTTTCTGAAACACCGATGGATCAACAGTCCAAAGAAAAATTCTTCTTTCAGAACCCCGGCCTAGTCTAGAGGAGGGCAGAACGATGCACCGAAAGTAAAAGGCCGAACTACCGACTAAATCAAATTAGAAGAAAAGAAACACCAAGGCTATAATGCCGACAGCTGAGATTCTCTGTAAATAAGAAAATTTGTAATAGTATAGCTTTTCACGACTTTTTGAAGTAACAGGCTTTGTAAGCTTGTCTTTAAACCATGAGTTAACCGTGTTGCATGCATTTATGTGTTATTTATATCCTGTGCTCAGGTCCTGGCACATTTCCAGGTTCTGGTCCGCCATCATGACTGCATCCAGGTTTTGAGTACAATCTAGATGAAGTCATGATGACTAACCAGAACCAACTGAGACATCGAAGATTCAACATTCCCTGAGAACCTAATGGATCAAAAGCCCTAGAAAAGTATATCCAAGGCTGCAAAGGTAACAGTTGGGATTTCCTTTAAATAAGATAGTTTTTATAGTAGTCATGATGTTCTTTGCAGGTCTTGTAGATGTAAGAGAATTTCTTAGCTTGTCTTTAACGTGTAATTTTACAGTTCTGCATGAATTTATTCGTGTTTTAGCGGCATATCCCGTGCTTTTTAAGTCTGTTAGAAGTATGAGAATTTGCCTTGGATGCCATTCATTTTTAGAGGTCTTTTTTCGTTTTTAATATTTAGCCTTTTGTAGTTACACGGGTAAATGGATTTCTTCTACTATCTGTGCTTAATTTCACCCTTAGGATAAATAGTTGAGGTGTGAAATATCGTTAAAACTCTCAAACCGGTTAAATAATCAGTTTCGAAGCACTGTGAATGTGATAAAAGTCAATTCATGAAAACGAAATATTTAAAAATGTTTTTCTGAAACACCAAAATTATGAAAATGTTCGTAAATATGTGGTAAATAATGGTAGATATATTTAAACCAAAAAAAATTAATTATTGTAATCCAAAATATTCCAGATGTTTATCTGGACACTCTAGTCTAGACCTCTGACCTTGCAATTTTTTCAAGAGAGTTGTATATCTGCATATTTTTAGACCTCAATCGTTTTTAATTATACAATTATAGATTCTCAATAGCTTTATTCTATTTCCTGTAGCTTGGCTACATTTTATACATGTTATAATAAAAAAATAGCCATAGTAAAGACCTCAATCGTCCCGTATTCATGTACTAGTTGGGACAGGTTGTGTGGTGGTCTTAGTTACGGTCCGCAAATATAGATGCCCAAACGCTTTTACGCCACATTCCCAGTGTAAAGTGTGTCTTCTCTAGTTATAGTATTCATTATCGGAGCGGCGTGTTGTGCAGATAAGTTCGGTTAGTTGAACATAAGAATCCAAATGCATTGCGTATGACTGTGTGACTTACTACTTGCCTATTTACGGTGTGAAAATCGGTTTCCATTCAATGTCGCTACATCTTATCAGGTATGTGAACATATTTATTTGGGTATTTCTAGTCTAGGTTTACAAAGTGAAATTAAATATGTGAGTTTTAACATGGATCATGCTAAAAGGTGTGCGTTGGAAATATGCTTACTCTCCATGTATGGTTGACAATTGCTGTAAATATGCAAATGTAATATATTAGTGATTTTCGCAGATGCATCTCTTCAGTTAACGGTGTGCGGTTATTTTTATTTTAAAAGTATATGAGCGGTTTTTTTTTTTTTGTTTGAATATATTAAAATAGTTTACTAATTCATACTAACTTTAAAATTCACGTAGCAATAATTTGTCGACTAAAAAAAAAATTGAGCAAATATTTGCTTATCTGCCTTCGAATCACAAGTATTAATAATTTGTTCGTTATTTACAATTTTAAAACGTGTAGAATGTGGTCCATGGAAGTTTGCAAATGAAATTCATATTATTACTTATTTGTATTCAAGATAATATTTGTCTAAAACTGCTGGAACAAAGAAGGGAATATTTACATTCCAGGAGGGGATCTGTTGTATGATTAGCAGCAAAGCAGGCATTTTTTTAAAATTTCTGATTCCTGCTATGTCAAAATGTAATTAGTTTTCTTTGGTTTCCCTAGATAACCTTCATTTAGGAAACTCTTCAAATGATTGCTCCTAAACGTTGTATCCAATGTCTTGGCTATAGTATAATCCATGTTATTCTTGGCATGGTGGTGAATTGATTTTGGAGACTACCATAGTAGTTTCCTAAGTTGGTTTCTCCGGTGTCTATATTGGTCTGTTCTGTACACGGTTTTTGTCTTGTTGCGAGAAAATTCGATATTCTCTTCCATATGTAAACCGTATTTCTTTTAAGTGTGTTATTATTCAGAAAGGTTTATGTTTGTTATATTTTGTGGGATATATTGATTTAGCCATATGGGCTATCGGCTATTTTTTCTAACATGAGTAACTAGCCTCCTAGTTTTAGTTGGGTTTTCCTGCCTGGCTTGTGTTTTATTGTTTTCTCATAGCGAGATGTTTCCCGAGAATAATGGCCTCAGGTATGTTAGGGATCTTTCACTTATAGCCCGACCGAGGTACAAAGACGACCCCAAACATTTTTCTTATTTTGTACACACCATTGTTACTAGTTGGTTTATAGGAACAGGTGTTCCCAAGATTATTTTTTGCACTAAAATAAATAATTAACTATAAGGAAACTGATACAGTTACTGTAGATTAGCTTTATCGGAGTGAAGGTGTGGGGTCAATTATATTAGGATCTACAAGTATAGATATAGGGATAACCAGAATTTAGCATAAATCGATTTAAATAATACCATTTAGGTTGGCTAACGCCCCTTTATAATAAATATCATAACTCACCAGTTTAATTGTAAATCCAGGATTTTAGTACAATCTTGATGAAGTCATGATGACTAACAAGAACCAGCTGAGAGATGGAAGATTCAAAATTTCCAAGACCTCAATAGATCAACCGCCCAAAGGAATATTCTTCTTTCAGAACTCCGACCCTGTCTAGAGGAGGCAAATCGACGCACTGAAAGAAAACGGCCAAACTAGCGACTAAAGCAAATAAGAAGAAATGCAGCACCAAGACTTTAATGCCGACAGCTGAAATTCTCCGTAAATATGAAAATGTGTAATACTATAGTATATCAAGCCTGTAAGAAGTAAGATACTTTGTTAGCTTGTATCAATCAAATGTCTGTGTTGCATGGATTAATTTGTTATTAATATCCTGTGTCCAGCACCTGGTCCACTATCATGACTATGTCATGGTTTTGAGTATAACCTTGATGAAGTCATGCTGACTAGCCAGAACCAACCGAGACATTGAAAATTCAACATTTCTTTAGACCACAAAGGATCAAAAGCCGTTAGAAAGATTTTTCTTTCAAAACCCCGGCCCGGTCTACAATAGGGAGCAACAATGCACCGAAACTAAACATCCGAACTAGCGACTAAATCAAATTAGAAGATAAGAAACATCAAGGCTATAAATCCGACAGCTGAAATTCTCCGTAAATAGGAAAATTTGTAATATTATCGCATATCAAGCCTGTTAGAAGTAAGATAATCTGTAAGCTTGTATTTATTGTATGACTGTGTGAATGCATTTATTTGTTATTAATATCCTGTGCCCAGGTTTTGGTCCGCCATCATGACTGCATCCAGGTTTCGAGTACAATCTGGATAAAGTCATGGTGACTAGCCAGAAACAGCTGAGACATCAATTATTCAACATTTTCTGAAACACCGATGGATCAACAGTCCAAAGAAAAATTCTTCTTTCAGAACCCCGGCCTAGTCTAGAGGAGGGCAGAACGATGCACCGAAAGTAAAAGGCCGAACTACCGACTAAATCAAATTAGAAGAAAAGAAACACCAAGGCTATAATGCCGACAGCTGAGATTCTCTGTAAATAAGAAAATTTGTAATAGTATAGCTTTTCACGACTTTTTGAAGTAACAGGCTTTGTAAGCTTGTCTTTAAACCATGAGTTAACCGTGTTGCATGCATTTATGTGTTATTTATATCCTGTGCTCAGGTCCTGGCACATTTCCAGGTTCTGGTCCGCCATCATGACTGCATCCAGGTTTTGAGTACAATCTAGATGAAGTCATGATGACTAACCAGAACCAACTGAGACATCGAAGATTCAACATTCCCTGAGAACCTAATGGATCAAAAGCCCTAGAAAAGTATATCCAAGGCTGCAAAGGTAACAGTTGGGATTTCCTTTAAATAAGATAGTTTTTATAGTAGTCATGATGTTCTTTGCAGGTCTTGTAGATGTAAGAGAATTTCTTAGCTTGTCTTTAACGTGTAATTTTACAGTTCTGCATGAATTTATTCGTGTTTTAGCGGCATATCCCGTGCTTTTTAAGTCTGTTAGAAGTATGAGAATTTGCCTTGGATGCCATTCATTTTTAGAGGTCTTTTTTCGTTTTTAATATTTAGCCTTTTGTAGTTACACGGGTAAATGGATTTCTTCTACTATCTGTGCTTAATTTCACCCTTAGGATAAATAGTTGAGGTGTGAAATATCGTTAAAACTCTCAAACCGGTTAAATAATCAGTTTCGAAGCACTGTGAATGTGATAAAAGTCAATTCATGAAAACGAAATATTTAAAAATGTTTTTCTGAAACACCAAAATTATGAAAATGTTCGTAAATATGTGGTAAATAATGGTAGATATATTTAAACCAAAAAAAATTAATTATTGTAATCCAAAATATTCCAGATGTTTATCTGGACACTCTAGTCTAGACCTCTGACCTTGCAATTTTTTCAAGAGAGTTGTATATCTGCATATTTTTAGACCTCAATCGTTTTTAATTATACAATTATAGATTCTCAATAGCTTTATTCTATTTCCTGTAGCTTGGCTACATTTTATACATGTTATAATAAAAAAATAGCCATAGTAAAGACCTCAATCGTCCCGTATTCATGTACTAGTTGGGACAGGTTGTGTGGTGGTCTTAGTTACGGTCCGCAAATATAGATGCCCAAACGCTTTTACGCCACATTCCCAGTGTAAAGTGTGTCTTCTCTAGTTATAGTATTCATTATCGGAGCGGCGTGTTGTGCAGATAAGTTCGGTTAGTTGAACATAAGAATCCAAATGCATTGCGTATGACTGTGTGACTTACTACTTGCCTATTTACGGTGTGAAAATCGGTTTCCATTCAATGTCGCTACATCTTATCAGGTATGTGAACATATTTATTTGGGTATTTCTAGTCTAGGTTTACAAAGTGAAATTAAATATGTGAGTTTTAACATGGATCATGCTAAAAGGTGTGCGTTGGAAATATGCTTACTCTCCATGTATGGTTGACAATTGCTGTAAATATGCAAATGTAATATATTAGTGATTTTCGCAGATGCATCTCTTCAGTTAACGGTGTGCGGTTATTTTTATTTTAAAAGTATATGAGCGGTTTTTTTTTTTTTGTTTGAATATATTAAAATAGTTTACTAATTCATACTAACTTTAAAATTCACGTAGCAATAATTTGTCGACTAAAAAAAAAATTGAGCAAATATTTGCTTATCTGCCTTCGAATCACAAGTATTAATAATTTGTTCGTTATTTACAATTTTAAAACGTGTAGAATGTGGTCCATGGAAGTTTGCAAATGAAATTCATATTATTACTTATTTGTATTCAAGATAATATTTGTCTAAAACTGCTGGAACAAAGAAGGGAATATTTACATTCCAGGAGGGGATCTGTTGTATGATTAGCAGCAAAGCAGGCATTTTTTTAAAATTTCTGATTCCTGCTATGTCAAAATGTAATTAGTTTTCTTTGGTTTCCCTAGATAACCTTCATTTAGGAAACTCTTCAAATGATTGCTCCTAAACGTTGTATCCAATGTCTTGGCTATAGTATAATCCATGTTATTCTTGGCATGGTGGTGAATTTATTTTGGAGACTACCATAGTAGTTTCCTAAGTTGGTTTCTCCGGTGTCTATATTGGTCTGTTCTGTACACGGTTTTTGTCTTGTTGCGAGAAAATTCGATATTCTCTTCCATATGTAAACCGTATTTCTTTTAAGTGTGTTATTATTCGGAAAGGTTTATGTTTGTTATATTTTGTGGGATATATTGATTTAGCCATATGGGCTATCGGTTATTTTTTCTAACATGAGTAACTAGCCTCCTAGTTTTTGTTGGGTTTTCCTGCCTGGCTTGTGTTTTATTGCTTTCTCATAGCGAGATGTTTCCCGAGAATAATGGCCTCAGGTATGTTAGGGATCTTTCACTTATAGCCCGACCGAGGTAAAAAGACGACCCCAAACATTTTTCTTATTTTGTACACACCATTGTTACTAGTTGGTTTATAGGAACAGGTGTTCCCAAGATTATTTTTTGCACTAAAATAAATAATTAACTATAAGGAAACTGATACAGTTACTGTAGATTAGCTTTATCGGAGTGAAGGTGTGGGGTCAATTATATTAGGATCTACAAGTATAGATATAGGGATAACCAGAATTTAGCATAAATCGATTTAAATAATACCATTTAGGTTGGCTAACGCCCCTTTATAATAAATATCATAACTCACCAGTTTAATTGTAAATCCAGGATTTTAGTACAATCTTGATGAAGTCATGATGACTAACAAGAACCAGCTGAGAGATGGAAGATTCAAAATTTCCAAGACCTCAATAGATCAACCGCCCAAAGGAATATTCTTCTTTCAGAACTCCGACCCTGTCTAGAGGAGGCAAATCGACGCACTGAAAGAAAACGGCCAAACTAGCGACTAAAGCAAATAAGAAGAAATGCAGCACCAAGACTTTAATGCCGACAGCTGAAATTCTCCGTAAATATGAAAATGTGTAATACTATAGTATATCAAGCCTGTAAGAAGTAAGATACTTTGTTAGCTTGTATCAATCAAATGTCTGTGTTGCATGGATTAATTTGTTATTAATATCCTGTGTCCAGCACCTGGTCCACTATCATGACTATGTCATGGTTTTGAGTATAACCTGGATGAAGTCATGCTGACTAGCCAGAACCAACCGAGACATTGAAAATTCAACATTTCTTTAGACCACAAAGGATCAAAAGCCGTTAGAAAGATTTTTCTTTCAAAACCCCGGCCCGGTCTACAATAGGGAGCAACAATGCACCGAAACTAAACATCCGAACTAGCGACTAAATCAAATTAGAAGATAAGAAACATCAAGGCTATAAATCCGACAGCTGAAATTCTCCGTAAATAGGAAAATTTGTAATATTATCGCATATCAAGCCTGTTAGAAGTAAGATAATCTGTAAGCTTGTATTTATTGTATGACTGTGTGAATGCATTTATTTGTTATTAATATCCTGTGCCCAGGTTTTGGTCCGCCATCATGACTGCATCCAGGTTTCGAGTACAATCTGGATAAAGTCATGGTGACTAGCCAGAAACAGCTGAGACATCAATTATTCAACATTTTCTGAAACACCGATGGATCAACAGTCCAAAGAAAAATTCTTCTTTCAGAACCCCGGCCTAGTCTAGAGGAGGGCAGAACGATGCACCGAAAGTAACAGGCCGAACTACCGACTAAATCAAATTAGAAGAAAAGAAACACCAAGGCTATAATGCCGACAGCTGAGATTCTCTGTAAATAAGAAAATTTGTAATAGTATAGCTTTTCACGACTTTTTGAAGTAACAGGCTTTGTAAGCTTGTCTTTAAACCATGAGTTAACCGTGTTGCATGCATTTATGTGTTATTTATATCCTGTGCTCAGGTCCTGGCACATTTCCAGGTTCTGGTCCGCCATCATGACTGCATCCAGGTTTTGAGTACAATCTAGATGAAGTCATGATGACTAACCAGAACCAACTGAGACATCGAAGATTCAACATTCCCTGAGAACCTAATGGATCAAAAGCCCTAGAAAAGTATATCCAAGGCTGCAAAGGTAACAGTTGGGATTTCCTTTAAATAAGATAGTTTTTATAGTAGTCATGATGTTCTTTGCAGGTCTTGTAGATGTAAGAGAATTTCTTAGCTTGTCTTTAACGTGTAATTTTACAGTTCTGCATGAATTTATTCGTGTTTTAGCGGCATATCCCGTGCTTTTTAAGTCTGTTAGAAGTATGAGAATTTGCCTTGGATGCCATTCATTTTTAGAGGTCTTTTTTCGTTTTTAATATTTAGCCTTTTGTAGTTACACGGGTAAATGGATTTCTTCTACTATCTGTGCTTAATTTCACCCTTAGGATAAATAGTTGAGGTGTGAAATATCGTTAAAACTCTCAAACCGGTTAAATAATCAGTTTCGAAGCACTGTGAATGTGATAAAAGTCAATTCATGAAAACGAAATATTTAAAAATGTTTTTCTGAAACACCAAAATTATGAAAATGTTCGTAAATATGTGGTAAATAATGGTAGATATATTTAAACCAAAAAAAATTAATTATTGTAATCCAAAATATTCCAGATGTTTATCTGGACACTCTAGTCTAGACCTCTGACCTTGCAATTTTTTCAAGAGAGTTGTATATCTGCATATTTTTAGACCTCAATCGTTTTTAATTATACAATTATAGATTCTCAATAGCTTTATTCTATTTCCTGTAGCTTGGCTACATTTTATACATGTTATAATAAAAAAATAGCCATAGTAAAGACCTCAATCGTCCCGTATTCATGTACTAGTTGGGACAGGTTGTGTGGTGGTCTTAGTTACGGTCCGCAAATATAGATGCCCAAACGCTTTTACGCCACATTCCCAGTGTAAAGTGTGTCTTCTCTAGTTATAGTATTCATTATCGGAGCGGCGTGTTGTGCAGATCAGTTCGGTTAGTTGAACATAAGAATCCAAATGCATTGCGTATGACTGTGTGACTTACTACTTGCCTATTTACGGTGTGAAAATCGGTTTCCATTCAATGTCGCTACATCTTATCAGGTATGTGAACATATTTATTTGGGTATTTCTAGTCTAGGTTTACAAAGTGAAATTAAATATGTGAGTTTTAACATGGATCATGCTAAAAGGTGTGTGTTGGAAATATGCTTACTCTCCATGTATGGTTGACAATTGCTGTAAATATGCAAATGTAATATATTAGTGATTTTGTCAGATGCATCTCTTCAGTTAACGGTGTGCGGTTATTTTTATTTTAAAAGTATATGAGCGGTTTTTTTTTTGTTTGAATATATTAAAATAGTTTACTAATTCATACTAACTTTAAAATTCACGTAGCAATAATTTGTCGACTAAAAAAAAAATTGAGCAAATATTTGCTTATCTGCCTTCGAATCACAAGTATTAATAATTTGTTCGTTATTTACAATTTTAAAACGTGTAGAATGTGGTCCATGGAAGTTTGCAAATGAAATTCATATTATTACTTATTTGTATTCAAGATAATATTTGTCTAAAACTGCTGGAACAAAGAAGGGAATATTTACATTCCAGGAGGGGATCTGTTGTATGATTAGCAGCAAAGCAGGCATTTTTTTAAAATTTCTGATTCCTGCTATGTCAAAATGTAATTAGTTTTCTTTGGTTTCCCTAGATAACCTTCATTTAGGAAACTCTTCAAATGATTGCTCCTAAACGTTGTATCCAATGTCTTGGCTATAGTATAATCCATGTTATTCTTGGCATGGTGGTGAATTGATTTTGGAGACTACCATAGTAGTTTCCTAAGTTGGTTTCTCCGGTGTCTATATTGGTCTGTTCTGTACACGGTTTTTGTCTTGTTGCGAGAAAATTCGATATTCTCTTCCATATGTAAACCGTATTTCTTTTAAGTGTGTTATTATTCAGAAAGGTTTATGTTTGTTATATTTTGTGGGATATATTGATTTAGCCATATGGGCTATCGGCTATTTTTTCTAACATGAGTAACTAGCCTCCTAGTTTTAGTTGGGTTTTCCTGCCTGGCTTGTGTTTTATTGCTTTCTCATAGCGAGATGTTTCCCGAGAATAATGGCCTCAGGTATGTTAGGGATCTTTCACTTATAGCCCGACCGAGGTACAAAGACGACCCCAAACATTTTTCTTATTTTGTACACACCATTGTTACTAGTTGGTTTATAGGAACAGGTGTTCCCAAGATTATTTTTTGCACTAAAATAAATAATTAACTATAAGGAAACTGATACAGTTACTGTAGATTAGCTTTATCGGAGTGAAGGTGTGGGGTCAATTATATTAGGATCTACAAGTATAGATATAGGGATAACCAGAATTTAGCATAAATCGATTTAAATAATACCATTTAGGTTGGCTAACGCCCCTTTATAATAAATATCATAACTCACCAGTTTAATTGTAAATCCAGGATTTTAGTAGAATCTTGATGAAGTCATGATGACTAACAAGAACCAGCTGAGAGATGGAAGATTCAAAATTTCCAAGACCTCAATAGATCAACCGCCCAAAGGAATATTCTTCTTTCAGAACTCCGACCCTGTCTAGAGGAGGCAAATCGACGCACTGAAAGAAAACGGCCAAACTAGCGACTAAAGCAAATAAGAAGAAATGCAGCACCAAGACTTTAATGCCGACAGCTGAAATTCTCCGTAAATATGAAAATGTGTAATACTATAGTATATCAAGCCTGTAAGAAGTAAGATACTTTGTTAGCTTGTATCAATCAAATGTCTGTGTTGCATGGATTAATTTGTTATTAATATCCTGTGTCCAGCACCTGGTCCACTATCATGACTATGTCATGGTTTTGAGTATAACCTGGATGAAGTCATGCTGACTAGCCAGAACCAACCGAGACATTGAAAATTCAACATTTCTTTAGACCACAAAGGATCAAAAGCCGTTAGAAAGATTTTTCTTTCAAAACCCCGGCCCGGTCTACAAT
This sequence comes from Acanthosoma haemorrhoidale, assembly GCA_930367205.1. NCBI lineage: Eukaryota > Metazoa > Arthropoda > Insecta > Hemiptera > Acanthosomatidae > Acanthosoma > Acanthosoma haemorrhoidale. Next base: position 144,610,656 of record OV884011.1, read on the forward strand.
AGGGAGCAACAATGCACCGAAACTAAACATCCGAACTAGCGACTAAATCAAATTAGAAGATAAGAAACATCAAGGCTATAAATCCGACAGCTGAAATTCTCCGTAAATAGGAAAATTTGTAATATTATCGCATATCAAGCCTGTTAGAAGTAAGATAATCTGTAAGCTTGTATTTATTGTATGACTGTGTGAATGCATTTATTTGTTATTAATATCCTGTGCCCAGGTTTTGGTCCGCCATCATGACTGCATCCAGGTTTCGAGTACAATCTGGATAAAGTCATGGTGACTAGCCAGAAACAGCTGAGACATCAATTATTCAACATTTTCTGAAACACCGATGGATCAACAGTCCAAAGAAAAATTCTTCTTTCAGAACCCCGGCCTAGTCTAGAGGAGGGCAGAACGATGCACCGAAAGTAACAGGCCGAACTACCGACTAAATCAAATTAGAAGAAAAGAAACACCAAGGCTATAATGCCGACAGCTGAGATTCTCTGTAAATAAGAAAATTTGTAATAGTATAGCTTTTCACGACTTTTTGAAGTAACAGGCTTTGTAAGCTTGTCTTTAAACCATGAGTTAACCGTGTTGCATGCATTTATGTGTTATTTATATCCTGTGCTCAGGTCCTGGCACATTTCCAGGTTCTGGTCCGCCATCATGACTGCATCCAGGTTTTGAGTACAATCTAGATGAAGTCATGATGACTAACCAGAACCAACTGAGACATCGAAGATTCAACATTCCCTGAGAACCTAATGGATCAAAAGCCCTAGAAAAGTATATCCAAGGCTGCAAAGGTAACAGTTGGGATTTCCTTTAAATAAGATAGTTTTTATAGTAGTCATGATGTTCTTTGCAGGTCTTGTAGATGTAAGAGAATTTCTTAGCTTGTCTTTAACGTGTAATTTTACAGTTCTGCATGAATTTATTCGTGTTTTAGCGGCATATCCCGTGCTTTTTAAGTCTGTTAGAAGTATGAGAATTTGCCTTGGATGCCATTCATTTTTAGAGGTCTTTTTTCGTTTTTAATATTTAGCCTTTTGTAGTTACACGGGTAAATGGATTTCTTCTACTATCTGTGCTTAATTTCACCCTTAGGATAAATAGTTGAGGTGTGAAATATCGTTAAAACTCTCAAACCGGTTAAATAATCAGTTTCGAAGCACTGTGAATGTGATAAAAGTCAATTCATGAAAACGAAATATTTAAAAATGTTTTTCTGAAACACCAAAATTATGAAAATGTTCGTAAATATGTGGTAAATAATGGTAGATATATTTAAACCAAAAAAAATTAATTATTGTAATCCAAAATATTCCAGATGTTTATCTGGACACTCTAGTCTAGACCTCTGACCTTGCAATTTTTTCAAGAGAGTTGTATATCTGCATATTTTTAGACCTCAATCGTTTTTAATTATACAATTATAGATTCTCAATAGCTTTATTCTATTTCCTGTAGCTTGGCTACATTTTATACATGTTATAATAAAAAAATAGCCATAGTAAAGACCTCAATCGTCCCGTATTCATGTACTAGTTGGGACAGGTTGTGTGGTGGTCTTAGTTACGGTCCGCAAATATAGATGCCCAAACGCTTTTACGCCACATTCCCAGTGTAAAGTGTGTCTTCTCTAGTTATAGTATTCATTATCGGAGCGGCGTGTTGTGCAGATAAGTTCGGTTAGTTGAACATAAGAATCCAAATGCATTGCGTATGACTGTGTGACTTACTACTTGCCTATTTACGGTGTGAAAATCGGTTTCCATTCAATGTCGCTACATCTTATCAGGTATGTGAACATATTTATTTGGGTATTTCTAGTCTAGGTTTACAAAGTGAAATTAAATATGTGAGTTTTAACATGGATCATGCTAAAAGGTGTGTGTTGGAAATATGCTTACTCTCCATGTATGGTTGACAATTGCTGTAAATATGCAAATGTAATATATTAGTGATTTTGTCAGATGCATCTCTTCAGTTAACAGTGTGCGGTTATTTTTATTTTAAAAGTATATGAGCGGTTTTTTTTTTGTTTGAATATATTAAAATAGTTTACTAATTCATACTAACTTTAAAATTCACGTAGCAATAATTTGTCGACTAAAAAAAAAATTGAGCAAATATTTGCTTATCTGCCTTCGAATCACAAGTATTAATAATTTGTTCGTTATTTACAATTTTAAAACGTGTAGAATGTGGTCCATGGAAGTTTGCAAATGAAATTCATATTATTACTTATTTGTATTCAAGATAATATTTGTCTAAAACTGCTGGAACAAAGAAGGGAATATTTACATTCCAGGAGGGGATCTGTTGTATGATTAGCAGCAAAGCAGGCATTTTTTTAAAATTTCTGATTCCTGCTATGTCAAAATGTAATTAGTTTTCTTTGGTTTCCCTAGATAACCTTCATTTAGGAAACTCTTCAAATGATTGCTCCTAAACGTTGTATCCAATGTCTTGGCTATAGTATAATCCATGTTATTCTTGGCATGGTGGTGAATTGATTTTGGAGACTACCATAGTAGTTTCCTAAGTTGGTTTCTCCGGTGTCTATATTGGTCTGTTCTGTACACGGTTTTTGTCTTGTTGCGAGAAAATTCGATATTCTCTTCCATATGTAAACCGTATTTCTTTTAAGTGTGTTATTATTCAGAAAGGTTTATGTTTGTTATATTTTGTGGGATATATTGATTTAGCCATATGGGCTATCGGCTATTTTTTCTAACATGAGTAACTAGCCTCCTAGTTTTAGTTGGGTTTTCCTGCCTGGCTTGTGTTTTATTGCTTTCTCATAGCGAGATGTTTCCCGAGAATAATGGCCTCAGGTATGTTAGGGATCTTTCACTTATAGCCCGACCGAGGTACAAAGACGACCCCAAACATTTTTCTTATTTTGTACACACCATTGTTACTAGTTGGTTTATAGGAACAGGTGTTCCCAAGATTATTTTTTGCACTAAAATAAATAATTAACTATAAGGAAACTGATACAGTTACTGTAGATTAGCTTTATCGGAGTGAAGGTGTGGGGTCAATTATATTAGGATCTACAAGTATAGATATAGGGATAACCAGAATTTAGCATAAATCGATTTAAATAATACCATTTAGGTTGGCTAACGCCCCTTTATAATAAATATCATAACTCACCAGTTTAATTGTAAATCCAGGATTTTAGTAGAATCTTGATGAAGTCATGATGACTAACAAGAACCAGCTGAGAGATGGAAGATTCAAAATTTCCAAGACCTCAATAGATCAACCGCCCAAAGGAATATTCTTCTTTCAGAACTCCGACCCTGTCTAGAGGAGGCAAATCGACGCACTGAAAGAAAACGGCCAAACTAGCGACTAAAGCAAATAAGAAGAAATGCAGCACCAAGACTTTAATGCCGACAGCTGAAATTCTCCGTAAATATGAAAATGTGTAATACTATAGTATATCAAGCCTGTAAGAAGTAAGATACTTTGTTAGCTTGTATCAATCAAATGTCTGTGTTGCATGGATTAATTTGTTATTAATATCCTGTGTCCAGCACCTGGTCCACTATCATGACTATGTCATGGTTTTGAGTATAACCTGGATGAAGTCATGCTGACTAGCCAGAACCAACCGAGACATTGAAAATTCAACATTTCTTTAGACCACAAAGGATCAAAAGCCGTTAGAAAGATTTTTCTTTCAAAACCCCGGCCCGGTCTACAATAGGGAGCAACAATGCACCGAAACTAAACATCCGAACAAGCGACTAAATCAAATTAGAAGATAAGAAACATCAAGGCTATAAATCCGACAGCTGAAATTCTCCGTAAATAGGAAAATTTGTAATATTATCGCATATCAAGCCTGTTAGAAGTAAGATAATCTGTAAGCTTGTATTTATTGTATGACTGTGTGAATGCATTTATTTGTTATTAATATCCTGTGCCCAGGTTTTGGTCCGCCATCATGACTGCATCCAGGTTTCGAGTACAATCTGGATAAAGTCATGGTGACTAGCCAGAAACAGCTGAGACATCAATTATTCAACATTTTCTGAAACACCGATGGATCAACAGTCCAAAGAAAAATTCTTCTTTCAGAACCCCGGCCTAGTCTAGAGGAGGGCAGAACGATGCACCGAAAGTAACAGGCCGAACTACCGACTAAATCAAATTAGAAGAAAAGAAACACCAAGGCTATAATGCCGACAGCTGAGATTCTCTGTAAATAAGAAAATTTGTAATAGTATAGCTTTTCACGACTTTTTGAAGTAACAGGCTTTGTAAGCTTGTCTTTAAACCATGAGTTAACCGTGTTGCATGCATTTATGTGTTATTTATATCCTGTGCTCAGGTCCTGGCACATTTCCAGGTTCTGGTCCGCCATCATGACTGCATCCAGGTTTTGAGTACAATCTAGATGAAGTCATGATGACTAACCAGAACCAACTGAGACATCGAAGATTCAACATTCCCTGAGAACCTAATGGATCAAAAGCCCTAGAAAAGTATATCCAAGGCTGCAAAGGTAACAGTTGGGATTTCCTTTAAATAAGATAGTTTTTATAGTAGTCATGATGTTCTTTGCAGGTCTTGTAGATGTAAGAGAATTTCTTAGCTTGTCTTTAACGTGTAATTTTACAGTTCTGCATGAATTTATTCGTGTTTTAGCGGCATATCCCGTGCTTTTTAAGTCTGTTAGAAGTATGAGAATTTGCCTTGGATGCCATTCATTTTTAGAGGTCTTTTTTCGTTTTTAATATTTAGCCTTTTGTAGTTACACGGGTAAATGGATTTCTTCTACTATCTGTGCTTAATTTCACCCTTAGGATAAATAGTTGAGGTGTGAAATATCGTTAAAACTCTCAAACCGGTTAAATAATCAGTTTCGAAGCACTGTGAATGTGATAAAAGTCAATTCATGAAAACGAAATATTTAAAAATGTTTTTCTGAAACACCAAAATTATGAAAATGTTCGTAAATATGTGGTAAATAATGGTAGATATATTTAAACCAAAAAAAATTAATTATTGTAATCCAAAATATTCCAGATGTTTATCTGGACACTCTAGTCTAGACCTCTGACCTTGCAATTTTTTCAAGAGAGTTGTATATCTGCATATTTTTAGACCTCAATCGTTTTTAATTATACAATTATAGATTCTCAATAGCTTTATTCTATTTCCTGTAGCTTGGCTACATTTTATACATGTTATAATAAAAAAATAGCCATAGTAAAGACCTCAATCGTCCCGTATTCATGTACTAGTTGGGACAGGTTGTGTGGTGGTCTTAGTTACGGTCCGCAAATATAGATGCCCAAACGCTTTTACGCCACATTCCCAGTGTAAAGTGTGTCTTCTCTAGTTATAGTATTCATTATCGGAGCGGCGTGTTGTGCAGATAAGTTCGGTTAGTTGAACATAAGAATCCAAATGCATTGCGTATGACTGTGTGACTTACTACTTGCCTATTTACGGTGTGAAAATCGGTTTCCATTCAATGTCGCTACATCTTATCAGGTATGTGAACATATTTATTTGGGTATTTCTAGTCTAGGTTTACAAAGTGAAATTAAATATGTGAGTTTTAACATGGATCATGCTAAAAGGTGTGTGTTGGAAATATGCTTACTCTCCATGTATGGTTGACAATTGCTGTAAATATGCAAATGTAATATATTAGTGATTTTGTCAGATGCATCTCTTCAGTTAACGGTGTGCGGTTATTTTTATTTTAAAAGTATATGAGCGGTTTTTTTTTTGTTTGAATATATTAAAATAGTTTACTAATTCATACTAACTTTAAAATTCACGTAGCAATAATTTGTCGACTAAAAAAAAAATTGAGCAAATATTTGCTTATCTGCCTTCGAATCACAAGTATTAATAATTTGTTCGTTATTTACAATTTTAAAACGTGTAGAATGTGGTCCATGGAAGTTTGCAAATGAAATTCATATTATTACTTATTTGTATTCAAGATAATATTTGTCTAAAACTGCTGGAACAAAGAAGGGAATATTTACATTCCAGGAGGGGATCTGTTGTATGATTAGCAGCAAAGCAGGCATTTTTTTAAAATTTCTGATTCCTGCTATGTCAAAATGTAATTAGTTTTCTTTGGTTTCCCTAGATAACCTTCATTTAGGAAACTCTTCAAATGATTGCTCCTAAACGTTGTATCCAATGTCTTGGCTATAGTATAATCCATGTTATTCTTGGCATGGTGGTGAATTGATTTTGGAGACTACCATAGTAGTTTCCTAAGTTGGTTTCTCCGGTGTCTATATTGGTCTGTTCTGTACACGGTTTTTGTCTTGTTGCGAGAAAATTCGATATTCTCTTCCATATGTAAACCGTATTTCTTTTAAGTGTGTTATTATTCAGAAAGGTTTATGTTTGTTATATTTTGTGGGATATATTGATTTAGCCATATGGGCTATCGGCTATTTTTTCTAACATGAGTAACTAGCCTCCTAGTTTTAGTTGGGTTTTCCTGCCTGGCTTGTGTTTTATTGCTTTCTCATAGCGAGATGTTTCCCGAGAATAATGGCCTCAGGTATGTTAGGGATCTTTCACTTATAGCCCGACCGAGGTACAAAGACGACCCCAAACATTTTTCTTATTTTGTACACACCATTGTTACTAGTTGGTTTATAGGAACAGGTGTTCCCAAGATTATTTTTTGCACTAAAATAAATAATTAACTATAAGGAAACTGATACAGTTACTGTAGATTAGCTTTATCGGAGTGAAGGTGTGGGGTCAATTATATTAGGATCTACAAGTATAGATATAGGGATAACCAGAATTTAGCATAAATCGATTTAAATAATACCATTTAGGTTGGATAACGCCCCTTTATAATAAATATCATAACTCACCAGTTTAATTGTAAAACCAGGATTTTAGTACAATCTTGATGAAGTCATGATGACTAACAAGAACCAGCTGAGAGATGGAAGATTCAAAATTTCCAAGACCTCAATAGATCAACCGCCCAAAGGAATATTCTTCTTTCAGAACTCCGACCCTGTCTAGAGGAGGCAAATCGACGCACTGAAAGAAAACGGCCAAACTAGCGACTAAAGCAAATAAGAAGAAATGCAGCACCAAGACTTTAATGCCGACAGCTGAAATTCTCCGTAAATATGAAAATGTGTAATACTATAGTATATCAAGCCTGTAAGAAGTAAGATACTTTGTTAGCTTGTATCAATCAAATGTCTGTGTTGCATGGATTAATTTGTTATTAATATCCTGTGTCCAGCACCTGGTCCACTATCATGACTATGTCATGGTTTTGAGTATAACCTGGATGAAGTCATGCTGACTAGCCAGAACCAACCGAGACATTGAAAATTCAACATTTCTTTAGACCACAAAGGATCAAAAGCCGTTAGAAAGATTTTTCTTTCAAAACCCCGGCCCGGTCTACAATAGGGAGCAACAATGCACCGAAACTAAACATCCGAACTAGCGACTAAATCAAATTAGAAGATAAGAAACATCAAGGCTATAAATCCGACAGCTGAAATTCTCCGTAAATAGGAAAATTTGTAATATTATCGCATATCAAACCTGTTAGAAGTAAGATAATCTGTAAGCTTGTATTTATTGTATGACTGTGTGAATGCATTTATTTGTTATTAATATCCTGTGCCCAGGTTTTGGTCCGCCATCATGACTGCATCCAGGTTTCGAGTACAATCTGGATAAAGTCATGGTGACTAGCCAGAAACAGCTGAGACATCAATTATTCAACATTTTCTGAAACACCGATGGATCAACAGTCCAAAGAAAAATTCTTCTTTCAGAACCCCGGCCTAGTCTAGAGGAGGGCAGAACGATGCACCGAAAGTAACAGGCCGAACTACCGACTAAATCAAATTAGAAGAAAAGAAACACCAAGGCTATAATGCCGACAGCTGAGATTCTCTGTAAATAAGAAAATTTGTAATAGTATAGCTTTTCACGACTTTTTGAAGTAACAGGCTTTGTAAGCTTGTCTTTAAACCATGAGTTAACCGTGTTGCATGCATTTATGTGTTATTTATATCCTGTGCTCAGGTCCTGGCACATTTCCAGGTTCTGGTCCGCCATCATGACTGCATCCAGGTTTTGAGTACAATCTAGATGAAGTCATGATGACTAACCAGAACCAACTGAGACATCGAAGATTCAACATTCCCTGAGAACCTAATGGATCAAAAGCCCTAGAAAAGTATATCCAAGGCTGCAAAGGTAACAGTTGGGATTTCCTTTAAATAAGATAGTTTTTATAGTAGTCATGATGTTCTTTGCAGGTCTTGTAGATGTAAGAGAATTTCTTAGCTTGTCTTTAACGTGTAATTTTACAGTTCTGCATGAATTTATTCGTGTTTTAGCGGCATATCCCGTGCTTTTTAAGTCTGTTAGAAGTATGAGAATTTGCCTTGGATGCCATTCATTTTTAGAGGTCTTTTTTCGTTTTTAATATTTAGCCTTTTGTAGTTACACGGGTAAATGGATTTCTTCTACTATCTGTGCTTAATTTCACCCTTAGGATAAATAGTTGAGGTGTGAAATATCGTTAAAACTCTCAAACCGGTTAAATAATCAGTTTCGAAGCACTGTGAATGTGATAAAAGTCAATTCATGAAAACGAAATATTTAAAAATGTTTTTCTGAAACACCAAAATTATGAAAATGTTCGTAAATATGTGGTAAATAATGGTAGATATATTTAAACCAAAAAAAATTAATTATTGTAATCCAAAATATTCCAGATGTTTATCTGGACACTCTAGTCTAGACCTCTGACCTTGCAATTTTTTCAAGAGAGTTGTATATCTGCATATTTTTAGACCTCAATCGTTTTTAATTATACAATTATAGATTCTCAATAGCTTTATTCTATTTCCTGTAGCTTGGCTACATTTTATACATGTTATAATAAAAAAATAGCCATAGTAAAGACCTCAATCGTCCCGTATTCATGTACTAGTTGGGACAGGTTGTGTGGTGGTCTTAGTTACGGTCCGCAAATATAGATGCCCAAACGCTTTTACGCCACATTCCCAGTGTAAAGTGTGTCTTCTCTAGTTATAGTATTCATTATCGGAGCGGCGTGTTGTGCAGATAAGTTCGGTTAGTTGAACATAAGAATCCAAATGCATTGCGTATGACTGTGTGACTTACTACTTGCCTATTTACGGTGTGAAAATCGGTTTCCATTCAATGTCGCTACATCTTATCAGGTATGTGAACATATTTATTTGGGTATTTCTAGTCTAGGTTTACAAAGTGAAATTAAATATGTGAGTTTTAACATGGATCATGCTAAAAGGTGTGTGTTGGAAATATGCTTACTCTCCATGTATGGTTGACAATTGCTGTAAATATGCAAATGTAATATATTAGTGATTTTGTCAGATGCATCTCTTCAGTTAACGGTGTGCGGTTATTTTTATTTTAAAAGTATATGAGCGGTTTTTTTTTTTGTTTGAATATATTAAAATAGTTTACTAATTCATACTAACTTTAAAATTCACGTAGCAATAATTTGTCGACTAAAAAAAAAATTGAGCAAATATTTGCTTATCTGCCTTCGAATCACAAGTATTAATAATTTGTTCGTTATTTACAATTTTAAAACGTGTAGAATGTGGTCCATGGAAGTTTGCAAATGAAATTCATATTATTACTTATTTGTATTTAAGATAATATTTGTCTAAAACTGCTGGAACAAAGAAGGGAATATTTACATTCCAGGAGGGGATCTGTTGTATGATTAGCAGCAAAGCAGGCATTTTTTTAAAATTTCTGATTCCTGCTATGTCAAAATGTAATTAGTTTTCTTTGGTTTCCCTAGATAACCTTCATTTAGGAAACTCTTCAAATGATTGCTCCTAAACGTTGTATCCAATGTCTTGGCTATAGTATAATCCATGTTATTCTTGGCATGGTGGTGAATTGATTTTGGAGACTACCATAGTAGTTTCCTAAGTTGGTTTCTCCGGTGTCTATATTGGTCTGTTCTGTACACGGTTTTTGTCTTGTTGCGAGAAAATTCGATATTCTCTTCCATATGTAAACCGTATTTCTTTTAAGTGTGTTATTATTCAGGAAGGTTTATGTTTGTTATATTTTGTGGGATATATTGATTTAGCCATATGGGCTATCGGCTATTTTTTCTAACATGAGTAACTAGCCTCCTAGTTTTAGTTGGGTTTTCCTGCCTGGCTTGTGTTTTATTGCTTTCTCATAGCGAGATGTTTCCCGAGAATAATGGCCTCAGGTATGTTAGGGATCTTTCACTTATAGCCCGACCGAGGTACAAAGACGACCCCAAACATTTTTCTTATTTTGTACACACCATTGTTACTAGTTGGTTTATAGGAACAGGTGTTCCCAAGATTATTTTTTGCACTAAAATAAATAATTAACTATAAGGAAACTGATACAGTTACTGTAGATTAGCTTTATCGGAGTGAAGGTGTGGGGTCAATCATATTAGGATCTACAAGTATAGATATAGGGATAACCAGAATTTAGCATAAATCGATTTAAATAATACCATTTAGGTTGGCTAACGCCCCTTTATAATAAATATCATAACTCACCAGTTTAATTGTAAATCCAGGATTTTAGTACAATCTTGATGAAGTCATGATGACTAACAAGAACCAGCTGAGAGATGGAAGATTCAAAATTTCCAAGACCTCAATAGATCAACCGCCCAAAGGAATATTCTTCTTTCAGAACTCCGACCCTGTCTAGAGGAGGCAAATCGACGCACTGAAAGAAAACGGCCAAACTAGCGACTAAAGCAAATAAGAAGAAATGCAGCACCAAGACTTTAATGCCGACAGCTGAAATTCTCCGTAAATATGAAAATGTGTAATACTATAGTATATCAAGCCTGTAAGAAGTAAGATACTTTGTTAGCTTGTATCAATCAAATGTCTGTGTTGCATGGATTAATTTGTTATTAATATCCTGTGTCCAGCACCTGGTCCACTATCATGACTATGTCATGGTTTTGAGTATAACCTGGATGAAGTCATGCTGACTAGCCAGAACCAACCGAGACATTGAAAATTCAACATTTCTTTAGACCACAAAGGATCAAAAGCCGTTAGAAAGATTTTTCTTTCAAAACCCCGGCCCGGTCTACAATAGGGAGCAACAATGCACCGAAACTAAACATCCGAACTAGCGACTAAATCAAATTAGAAGATAAGAAACATCAAGGCTATAAATCCGACAGCTGAAATTCTCCGTAAATAGGAAAATTTGTAATATTATCGCATATCAAGCCTGTTAGAAGTAAGATAATCTGTAAGCTTGTATTTATTGTATGACTGTGTGAATGCATTTATTTGTTATTAATATCCTGTGCCCAGGTTTTGGTCCGCCATCATGACTGCATCCAGGTTTCGAGTACAATCTGGATAAAGTCATGGTGACTAGCCAGAAACAGCTGAGACATCAATTATTCAACATTTTCTGAAACACCGATGGATCAACAGTCCAAAGAAAAATTCTTCTTTCAGAACCCCGGCCTAGTCTAGAGGAGGGCAGAACGATGCACCGAAAGTAAAAGGCCGAACTACCGACTAAATCAAATTAGAAGAAAAGAAACACCAAGGCTATAATGCCGACAGCTGAGATTCTCTGTAAATAAGAAAATTTGTAATAGTATAGCTTTTCACGACTTTTTGAAGTAACAGGCTTTGTAAGCTTGTCTTTAAACCATGAGTTAACCGTGTTGCATGCATTTATGTGTTATTTATATCCTGTGCTCAGGTCCTGGCACATTTCCAGGTTCTGGTCCGCCATCATGACTGCATCCAGGTTTTGAGTACAATCTAGATGAAGTCATGATGACTAACCAGAACCAACTGAGACATCGAAGATTCAACATTCCCTGAGAACCTAATGGATCAAAAGCCCTAGAAAAGTATATCCAAGGCTGCAAAGGTAACAGTTGGGATTTCCTTTAAATAAGATAGTTTTTATAGTAGTCATGATGTTCTTTGCAGGTCTTGTAGATGTAAGAGAATTTCTTAGCTTGTCTTTAACGTGTAATTTTACAGTTCTGCATGAATTTATTCGTGTTTTAGCGGCATATCCCGTGCTTTTTAAGTCTGTTAGAAGTATGAGAATTTGCCTTGGATGCCATTCATTTTTAGAGGTCTTTTTTCGTTTTTAATATTTAGCCTTTTGTAGTTACACGGGTAAATGGATTTCTTCTACTATCTGTGCTTAATTTCACCCTTAGGATAAATAGTTGAGGTGTGAAATATCGTTAAAACTCTCAAACCGGTTAAATAATCAGTTTCGAAGCACTGTGAATGTGATAAAAGTCAATTCATGAAAACGAAATATTTAAAAATGTTTTTCTGAAACACCAAAATTATGAAAATGTTCGTAAATATGTGGTAAATAATGGTAGATATATTTAAACCAAAAAAAATTAATTATTGTAATCCAAAATATTCCAGATGTTTATCTGGACACTCTAGTCTAGACCTCTGACCTTGCAATTTTTTCAAGAGAGTTGTATATCTGCATATTTTTAGACCTCAATCGTTTTTAATTATACAATTATAGATTCTCAATAGCTTTATTCTATTTCCTGTAGCTTGGCTACATTTTATACATGTTATAATAAAAAAATAGCCATAGTAAAGACCTCAATCGTCCCGTATTCATGTACTAGTTGGGACAGGTTGTGTGGTGGTCTTAGTTACGGTCCGCAAATATAGATGCCCAAACGCTTTTACGCCACATTCCCAGTGTAAAGTGTGTCTTCTCTAGTTATAGTATTCATTATCGGAGCGGCGTGTTGTGCAGATAAGTTCGGTTAGTTGAACATAAGAATCCAAATGCATTGCGTATGACTGTGTGACTTACTACTTGCCTATTTACGGTGTGAAAATCGGTTTCCATTCAATGTCGCTACATCTTATCAGGTATGTGAACATATTTATTTGGGTATTTCTAGTCTAGGTTTACAAAGTGAAATTAAATATGTGAGTTTTAACATGGATCATGCTAAAAGGTGTGTGTTGGAAATATGCTTACTCTCCATGTATGGTTGACAATTGCTGTAAATATGCAAATGTAATATATTAGTGATTTTGTCAGATGCATCTCTTCAGTTAACGGTGTGCGGTTATTTTTATTTTAAAAGTATATGAGCGGTTTTTTTTTTGTTTGAATATATTAAAATAGTTTACTAATTCATACTAACTTTAAAATTCACGTAGCAATAATTTGTCGACTAAAAAAAAAATTGAGCAAATATTTGCTTATCTGCCTTCGAATCACAAGTATTAATAATTTGTTCGTTATTTACAATTTTAAAACGTGTAGAATGTGGTCCATGGAAGTTTGCAAATGAAATTCATATTATTACTTATTTGTATTCAAGATAATATTTGTCTAAAACTGCTGGAACAAAGAAGGGAATATTTACATTCCAGGAGGGGATCTGTTGTATGATTAGCAGCAAAGCAGGCATTTTTTTAAAATTTCTGATTCCTGCTATGTCAAAATGTAATTAGTTTTCTTTGGTTTCCCTAGATAACCTTCATTTAGGAAACTCTTCAAATGATTGCTCCTAAACGTTGTATCCAATGTCTTGGCTATAGTATAATCCATGTTATTCTTGGCATGGTGGTGAATTGATTTTGGAGACTACCATAGTAGTTTCCTAAGTTGGTTTCTCCGGTGTCTATATTGGTCTGTTCTGTACACGGTTTTTGTCTTGTTGCGAGAAAATTCGATATTCTCTTCCATATGTAAACCGTATTTCTTTTAAGTGTGTTATTATTCAGAAAGGTTTATGTTTGTTATATTTTGTGGGATATATTGATTTAGCCATATGGGCTATCGGCTATTTTTTCTAACATGAGTAACTAGCCTCCTAGTTTTAGTTGGGTTTTCCTGCCTGGCTTGTGTTTTATTGCTTTCTCATAGCGAGATGTTTCCCGAGAATAATGGCCTCAGGTATGTTAGGGATCTTTCACTTATAGCCCGACCGAGGTACAAAGACGACCCCAAACATTTTTCTTATTTTGTACACACCATTGTTACTAGTTGGTTTATAGGAACAGGTGTTCCCAAGATTATTTTTTGCACTAAAATAAATAATTAACTATAAGGAAACTGATACAGTTACTGTAGATTAGCTTTATCGGAGTGAAGGTGTGGGGTCAATTATATTAGGATCTACAAGTATAGATATAGGGATAACCAGAATTTAGCATAAATCGATTTAAATAATACCATTTAGGTTGGCTAACGCCCCTTTATAATAAATATCATAACTCACCAGTTTAATTGTAAATCCAGGATTTTAGTACAATCTTGATGAAGTCATGATGACTAACAAGAACCAGCTGAGAGATGGAAGATTCAAAATTTCCAAGACCTCAATAGATCAACCGCCCAAAGGAATATTCTTCTTTCAGAACTCCGACCCTGTCTAGAGGAGGCAAATCGACGCACTGAAAGAAAACGGCCAAACTAGCGACTAAAGCAAATAAGAAGAAATGCAGCACCAAGACTTTAATGCCGACAGCTGAAATTCTCCGTAAATATGAAAATGTGTAATACTATAGTATATCAAGCCTGTAAGAAGTAAGATACTTTGTTAGCTTGTATCAATCAAATGTCTGTGTTGCATGGATTAATTTGTTATTAATATCCTGTGTCCAGCACCTGGTCCACTATCATGACTATGTCATGGTTTTGAGTATAACCTGGATGAAGTCATGCTGACTAGCCAGAACCAACCGAGACATTGAAAATTCAACATTTCTTTAGACCACAAAGGATCAAAAGCCGTTAGAAAGATTTTTCTTTCAAAACCCCGGCCCGGTCTACAATAGGGAGCAACAATGCACCGAAACTAAACATCCGAACTAGCGACTAAATCAAATTAGAAGATAAGAAACATCAAGGCTATAAATCCGACAGCTGAAATTCTCCGTAAATAGGAAAATTTGTAATATTATCGCATATCAAGCCTGTTAGAAGTAAGATAATCTGTAAGCTTGTATTTATTGTATGACTGTGTGAATGCATTTATTTGTTATTAATATCCTGTGCCCAGGTTTTGGTCCGCCATCATGACTGCATCCAGGTTTCGAGTACAATCTGGATAAAGTCATGGTGACTAGCCAGAAACAGCTGAGACATCAATTATTCAACATTTTCTGAAACACCGATGGATCAACAGTCCAAAGAAAAATTCTTCTTTCAGAACCCCGGCCTAGTCTAGAGGAGGGCAGAACGATGCACCGAAAGTAACAGGCCGAACTACCGACTAAATCAAATTAGAAGAAAAGAAACACCAAGGCTATAATGCCGACAGCTGAGATTCTCTGTAAATAAGAAAATTTGTAATAGTATAGCTTTTCACGACTTTTTGAAGTAACAGGTTTTGTAAGCTTGTCTTTAAACCATGAGTTAACCGTGTTGCATGCATTTATGTGTTATTTATATCCTGTGCTCAGGTCCTGGCACATTTCCAGGTTCTGGTCCGCCATCATGACTGCATCCAGGTTTTGAGTACAATCTAGATGAAGTCATGATGACTAACCAGAACCAACTGAGACATCGAAGATTCAACATTCCCTGAGAACCTAATGGATCAAAAGCCCTAGAAAAGTATATCCAAGGCTGCAAAGGTAACAGTTGGGATTTCCTTTAAATAAGATAGTTTTTATAGTAGTCATGATGTTCTTTGCAGGTCTTGTAGATGTAAGAGAATTTCTTAGCTTGTCTTTAACGTGTAATTTTACAGTTCTGCATGAATTTATTCGTGTTTTAGCGGCATATCCCGTGCTTTTTAAGTCTGTTAGAAGTATGAGAATTTGCCTTGGATGCCATTCATTTTTAGAGGTCTTTTTTCGTTTTTAATATTTAGCCTTTTGTAGTTACACGGGTAAATGGATTTCTTCTACTATCTGTGCTTAATTTCACCCTTAGGATAAATAGTTGAGGTGTGAAATATCGTTAAAACTCTCAAACCGGTTAAATAATCAGTTTCGAAGCACTGTGAATGTGATAAAAGTCAATTCATGAAAACGAAATATTTAAAAATGTTTTTCTGAAACACCAAAATTATGAAAATGTTCGTAAATATGTGGTAAATAATGGTAGATATATTTAAACCAAAAAAAATTAATTATTGTAATCCAAAATATTCCAGATGTTTATCTGGACACTCTAGTCTAGACCTCTGACCTTGCAATTTTTTCAAGAGAGTTGTATATCTGCATATTTTTAGACCTCAATCGTTTTTAATTATACAATTATAGATTCTCAATAGCTTTATTCTATTTCCTGTAGCTTGGCTACATTTTATACATGTTATAATAAAAAAATAGCCATAGTAAAGACCTCAATCGTCCCGTATTCATGTACTAGTTGGGACAGGTTGTGTGGTGGTCTTAGTTACGGTCCGCAAATATAGATGCCCAAACGCTTTTACGCCACATTCCCAGTGTAAAGTGTGTCTTCTCTAGTTATAGTATTCATTATCGGAGCGGCGTGTTGTGCAGATAAGTTCGGTTAGTTGAACATAAGAATCCAAATGCATTGCGTATGACTGTGTGACTTACTACTTGCCTATTTACGGTGTGAAAATCGGTTTCCATTCAATGTCGCTACATCTTATCAGGTATGTGAACATATTTATTTGGGTATTTCTAGTCTAGGTTTACAAAGTGAAATTAAATATGTGAGTTTTAACATGGATCATGCTAAAAGGTGTGTGTTGGAAATATGCTTACTCTCCATGTATGGTTGACAATTGCTGTAAATATGCAAATGTAATATATTAGTGATTTTGTCAGATGCATCTCTTCAGTTAACGGTGTGCGGTTATTTTTATTTTAAAAGTATATGAGCGGTTTTTTTTTTGTTTGAATATATTAAAATAGTTTACTAATTCATACTAACTTTAAAATTCACGTAGCAATAATTTGTCGACTAAAAAAAAAATTGAGCAAATATTTGCTTATCTGCCTTCGAATCACAAGTATTAATAATTTGTTCGTTATTTACAATTTTAAAACGTGTAGAATGTGGTCCATGGAAGTTTGCAAATGAAATTCATATTATTACTTATTTGTATTCAAGATAATATTTGTCTAAAACTGCTGGAACAAAGAAGGGAATATTTACATTCCAGGAGGGGATCTGTTGTATGATTAGCAGCAAAGCAGGCATTTTTTTAAAATTTCTGATTCCTGCTATGTCAAAATGTAATTAGTTTTCTTTGGTTTCCCTAGATAACCTTCATTTAGGAAACTCTTCAAATGATTGCTCCTAAACGTTGTATCCAATGTCTTGGCTATAGTATAATCCATGTTATTCTTGGCATGGTGGTGAATTGATTTTGGAGACTACCATAGTAGTTTCCTAAGTTGGTTTCTCCGGTGTCTATATTGGTCTGTTCTGTACACGGTTTTTGTCTTGTTGCGAGAAAATTCGATATTCTCTTCCATATGTAAACCGTATTTCTTTTAAGTGTGTTATTATTCAGAAAGGTTTATGTTTGTTATATTTTGTGGGATATATTGATTTAGCCATATGGGCTATCGGCTATTTTTTCTAACATGAGTAACTAGCCTCCTAGTTTTAGTTGGGTTTTCCTGCCTGGCTTGTGTTTTATTGCTTTCTCATAGCGAGATGTTTCCCGAGAATAATGGCCTCAGGTATGTTAGGGATCTTTCACTTATAGCCCGACCGAGGTACAAAGACGACCCCAAACATTTTTCTTATTTTGTACACACCATTGTTACTAGTTGGTTTATAGGAACAGGTGTTCCCAAGATTATTTTTTGCACTAAAATAAATAATTAACTATAAGGAAACTGATACAGTTACTGTAGATTAGCTTTATCGGAGTGAAGGTGTGGGGTCAATTATATTAGGATCTACAAGTATAGATATAGGGATAACCAGAATTTAGCATAAATCGATTTAAATAATACCATTTAGGTTGGCTAACGCCCCTTTATAATAAATATCATAACTCACCAGTTTAATTGTAAATCCAGGATTTTAGTACAATCTTGATGAAGTCATGATGACTAACAAGAACCAGCTGAGAGATGGAAGATTCAAAATTTCCAAGACCTCAATAGATCAACCGCCCAAAGGAATATTCTTCTTTCAGAACTCCGACCCTGTCTAGAGGAGGCAAATCGACGCACTGAAAGAAAACGGCCAAACTAGCGACTAAAGCAAATAAGAAGAAATGCAGCACCAAGACTTTAATGCCGACAGCTGAAATTCTCCGTAAATATGAAAATGTGTAATACTATAGTATATCAAGCCTGTAAGAAGTAAGATACTTTGTTAGCTTGTATCAATCAAATGTCTGTGTTGCATGGATTAATTTGTTATTAATATCCTGTGTCCAGCACCTGGTCCACTATCATGACTATGTCATGGTTTTGAGTATAACCTGGATGAAGTCATGCTGACTAGCCAGAACCAACCGAGACATTGAAAATTCAACATTTCTTTAGACCACAAAGGATCAAAAGCCGTTAGAAAGATTTTTCTTTCAAAACCCCGGCCCGGTCTACAATAGGGAGCAACAATGCACCGAAACTAAACATCCGAACTAGCGACTAAATCAAATTAGAAGATAAGAAACATCAAGGCTATAAATCCGACAGCTGAAATTCTCCGTAAATAGGAAAATTTGTAATATTATCGCATATCAAGCCTGTTAGAAGTAAGATAATCTGTAAGCTTGTATTTATTGTATGACTGTGTGAATGCATTTATTTGTTATTAATATCCTGTGCCCAGGTTTTGGTCCGCCATCATGACTGCATCCAGGTTTCGAGTACAATCTGGATAAAGTCATGGTGACTAGCCAGAAACAGCTGAGACATCAATTATTCAACATTTTCTGAAACACCGATGGATCAACAGTCCAAAGAAAAATTCTTCTTTCAGAACCCCGGCCTAGTCTAGAGGAGGGCAGAACGATGCACCGAAAGTAACAGGCCGAACTACCGACTAAATCAAATTAGAAGAAAAGAAACACCAAGGCTATAATGCCGACAGCTGAGATTCTCTGTAAATAAGAAAATTTGTAATAGTATAGCTTTTCACGACTTTTTGAAGTAACAGGCTTTGTAAGCTTGTCTTTAAACCATGAGTTAACCGTGTTGCATGCATTTATGTGTTATTTATATCCTGTGCTCAGGTCCTGGCACATTTCCAGGTTCTGGTCCGCCATCATGACTGCATCCAGGTTTTGAGTACAATCTAGATGAAGTCATGATGACTAACCAGAACCAACTGAGACATCGAAGATTCAACATTCCCTGAGAACCTAATGGATCAAAAGCCCTAGAAAAGTATATCCAAGGCTGCAAAGGTAACAGTTGGGATTTCCTTTAAATAAGATAGTTTTTATAGTAGTCATGATGTTCTTTGCAGGTCTTGTAGATGTAAGAGAATTTCTTAGCTTGTCTTTAACGTGTAATTTTACAGTTCTGCATGAATTTATTCGTGTTTTAGCGGCATATCCCGTGCTTTTTAAGTCTGTTAGAAGTATGAGAATTTGCCTTGGATGCCATTCATTTTTAGAGGTCTTTTTTCGTTTTTAATATTTAGCCTTTTGTAGTTACACGGGTAAATGGATTTCTTCTACTATCTGTGCTTAATTTCACCCTTAGGATAAATAGTTGAGGTGTGAAATATCGTTAAAACTCTCAAACCGGTTAAATAATCAGTTTCGAAGCACTGTGAATGTGATAAAAGTCAATTCATGAAAACGAAATATTTAAAAATGTTTTTCTGAAACACCAAAATTATGAAAATGTTCGTAAATATGTGGTAAATAATGGTAGATATATTTAAACCAAAAAAAATTAATTATTGTAATCCAAAATATTCCAGATGTTTATCTGGACACTCTAGTCTAGACCTCTGACCTTGCAATTTTTTCAAGAGAGTTGTATATCTGCATATTTTTAGACCTCAATCGTTTTTAATTATACAATTATAGATTCTCAATAGCTTTATTCTATTTCCTGTAGCTTGGCTACATTTTATACATGTTATAATAAAAAAATAGCCATAGTAAAGACCTCAATCGTCCCGTATTCATGTACTAGTTGGGACAGGTTGTGTGGTGGTCTTAGTTACGGTCCGCAAATATAGATGCCCAAACGCTTTTACGCCACATTCCCAGTGTAAAGTGTGTCTTCTCTAGTTATAGTATTCATTATCGGAGCGGCGTGTTGTGCAGATAAGTTCGGTTAGTTGAACATAAGAATCCAAATGCATTGCGTATGACTGTGTGACTTACTACTTGCCTATTTACGGTGTGAAAATCGGTTTCCATTCAATGTCGCTACATCTTATCAGGTATGTGAACATATTTATTTGGGTATTTCTAGTCTAGGTTTACAAAGTGAAATTAAATATGTGAGTTTTAACATGGATCATGCTAAAAGGTGTGTGTTGGAAATATGCTTACTCTCCATGTATGGTTGACAATTGCTGTAAATATGCAAATGTAATATATTAGTGATTTTGTCAGATGCATCTCTTCAGTTAACGGTGTGCGGTTATTTTTATTTTAAAAGTATATGAGCGGTTTTTTTTTTTGTTTGAATATATTAAAATAGTTTACTAATTCATACTAACTTTAAAATTCACGTAGCAATAATTTGTCGACTAAAAAAAAAATTGAGCAAATATTTGCTTATCTGCCTTCGAATCACAAGTATTAATAATTTGTTCGTTATTTACAATTTTAAAACGTGTAGAATGTGGTCCATGGAAGTTTGCAAATGAAATTCATATTATTACTTATTTGTATTCAAGATAATATTTGTCTAAAACTGCTGGAACAAAGAAGGGAATATTTACATTCCAGGAGGGGATCTGTTGTATGATTAGCAGCAAAGCAGGCATTTTTTTAAAATTTCTGATTCCTGCTATGTCAAAATGTAATTAGTTTTCTTTGGTTTCCCTAGATAACCTTCATTTAGGAAACTCTTCAAATGATTGCTCCTAAACGTTGTATCCAATGTCTTGGCTATAGTATAATCCATGTTATTCTTGGCATGGTGGTGAATTGATTTTGGAGACTACCATAGTAGTTTCCTAAGTTGGTTTCTCCGGTGTCTATATTGGTCTGTTCTGTACACGGTTTTTGTCTTGTTGCGAGAAAATTCGATATTCTCTTCCATATGTAAACCGTATTTCTTTTAAGTGTGTTATTATTCAGAAAGGTTTATGTTTGTTATATTTTGTGGGATATATTGATTTAGCCATATGGGCTATCGGCTATTTTTTCTAACATGAGTAACTAGCCTCCTAGTTTTAGTTGGGTTTTCCTGCCTGGCTTGTGTTTTATTGCTTTCTCATAGCGAGATGTTTCCCGAGAATAATGGCCTCAGGTATGTTAGGGATCTTTCACTTATAGCCCGACCGAGGTACAAAGACGACCCCAAACATTTTTCTTATTTTGTACACACCATTGTTACTAGTTGGTTTATAGGAACAGGTGTTCCCAAGATTATTTTTTGCACTAAAATAAATAATTAACTATAAGGAAACTGATACAGTTACTGTAGATTAGCTTTATCGGAGTGAAGGTGTGGGGTCAATTATATTAGGATCTACAAGTATAGATATAGGGATAACCAGAATTTAGCATAAATCGATTTAAATAATACCATTTAGGTTGGCTAACGCCCCTTTATAATAAATATCATAACTCACCAGTTTAATTGTAAATCCAGGATTTTAGTACAATCTTGATGAAGTCATGATGACTAACAAGAACCAGCTGAGAGATGGAAGATTCAAAATTTCCAAGACCTCAATAGATCAACCGCCCAAAGGAATATTCTTCTTTCAGAACTCCGACCCTGTCTAGAGGAGGCAAATCGACGCACTGAAAGAAAACGGCCAAACTAGCGACTAAAGCAAATAAGAAGAAATGCAGCACCAAGACTTTAATGCCGACAGCTGAAATTCTCCGTAAATATGAAAATGTGTAATACTATAGTATATCAAGCCTGTAAGAAGTAAGATACTTTGTTAGCTTGTATCAATCAAATGTCTGTGTTGCATGGATTAATTTGTTATTAATATCCTGTGTCCAGCACCTGGTCCACTATCATGACTATGTCATGGTTTTGAGTATAACCTGGATGAAGTCATGCTGACTAGCCAGAACCAACCGAGACATTGAAAATTCAACATTTCTTTAGACCACAAAGGATCAAAAGCCGAAAGAAAGATTTTTCTTTCAAAACCCCGGACCGGTCTACAATAGGGAGAAACAATGCACCGAAACTAAACATCCGAACTAGCGACTAAATCAAATTAGAAGATAAGAAACATCAAGGCTATAAATCCGACAGCTGAAATTCTCCGTAAATAGGAAAATTTGTAATATTATCGCATATCAAGCCTGTTAGAAGTAAGATAATCTGTAAGCTTGTATTTATTGTATGACTGTGTGAATGCATTTATTTGTTATTAATATCCTGTGCCCAGGTTTTGGTCCGCCATCATGACTGCATCCAGGTTTCGAGTACAATCTGGATAAAGTCATGGTGACTAGCCAGAAACAGCTGAGACATCAATTATTCAACATTTTCTGAAACACCGATGGATCAACAGTCCAAAGAAAAATTCTTCTTTCAGAACCCCGGCCTAGTCTAGAGGAGGGCAGAACGATGCACCGAAAGTAAAAGGCCGAACTACCGACTAAATCAAATTAGAAGAAAAGAAACACCAAGGCTATAATGCCGACAGCTGAGATTCTCTGTAAATAAGAAAATTTGTAATAGTATAGCTTTTCACGACTTTTTGAAGTAACAGGCTTTGTAAGCTTGTCTTTAAACCATGAGTTAACCGTGTTGCATGCATTTATGTGTTATTTATATCCTGTGCTCAGGTCCTGGCACATTTCCAGGTTCTGGTCCGCCATCATGACTGCATCCAGGTTTTGAGTACAATCTAGATGAAGTCATGATGACTAACCAGAACCAACTGAGACATCGAAGATTCAACATTCCCTGAGAACCTAATGGATCAAAAGCCCTAGAAAAGTATATCCAAGGCTGCAAAGGTAACAGTTGGGATTTCCTTTAAATAAGATAGTTTTTATAGTAGTCATGATGTTCTTTGCAGGTCTTGTAGATGTAAGAGAATTTCTTAGCTTGTCTTTAACGTGTAATTTTACAGTTCTGCATGAATTTATTCGTGTTTTAGCGGCATATCCCGTGCTTTTTAAGTCTGTTAGAAGTATGAGAATTTGCCTTGGATGCCATTCATTTTTAGAGGTCTTTTTTCGTTTTTAATATTTAGCCTTTTGTAGTTACACGGGTAAATGGATTTCTTCTACTATCTGTGCTTAATTTCACCCTTAGGATAAATAGTTGAGGTGTGAAATATCGTTAAAACTCTCAAACCGGTTAAATAATCAGTTTCGAAGCACTGTGAATGTGATAAAAGTCAATTCATGAAAACGAAATATTTAAAAATGTTTTTCTGAAACACCAAAATTATGAAAATGTTCGTAAATATGTGGTAAATAATGGTAGATATATTTAAACCAAAAAAAATTAATTATTGTAATCCAAAATATTCCAGATGTTTATCTGGACACTCTAGTCTAGACGTCTGACCTTGCAATTTTTTCAAGAGAGTTGTATATCTGCATATTTTTAGACCTCAATCGTTTTTAATTATACAATTATAGATTCTCAATAGCTTTATTCTATTTCCTGTAGCTTGGCTACATTTTATACATGTTATAATAAAAAAATAGCCATAGTAAAGACCTCAATCGTCCCGTATTCATGTACTAGTTGGGACAGGTTGTGTGGTGGTCTTAGTTACGGTCCGCAAATATAGATGCCCAAACGCTTTTACGCCACATTCCCAGTGTAAAGTGTGTCTTCTCTAGTTATAGTATTCATTATCGGAGCGGCGTGTTGTGCAGATAAGTTCGGTTAGTTGAACATAAGAATCCAAATGCATTGCGTATGACTGTGTGACTTACTACTTGCCTATTTACGGTGTGAAAATCGGTTTCCATTCAATGTCGCTACATCTTATCAGGTATGTGAACATATTTATTTGGGTATTTCTAGTCTAGGTTTACAAAGTGAAATTAAATATGTGAGTTTTAACATGGATCATGCTAAAAGGTGTGTGTTGGAAATATGCTTACTCTCCATGTATGGTTGACAATTGCTGTAAATATGCAAATGTAATATATTAGTGATTTTCGCAGATGCATCTCTTCAGTTAACGGTGTGCGGTTATTTTTATTTTAAAAGTATATGAGCGGTTTTTTTTTTGTTTGAATATATTAAAATAGTTTACTAATTCATACTAACTTTAAAATTCACGTAGCAATAATTTGTCGACTAAAAAAAAAATTGAGCAAATATTTGCTTATCTGCCTTCGAATCACAAGTATTAATAATTTGTTCGTTATTTACAATTTTAAAACGTGTAGAATGTGGTCCATGGAAGTTTGCAAATGAAATTCATATTATTACTTATTTGTATTCAAGATAATATTTGTCTAAAACTGCTGGAACAAAGAAGGGAATATTTACATTCCAGGAGGGGATCTGTTGTATGATTAGCAGCAAAGCAGGCATTTTTTTAAAATTTCTGATTCCTGCTATGTCAAAATGTAATTAGTTTTCTTTGGTTTCCCTAGATAACCTTCATTTAGGAAACTCTTCAAATGATTGCTCCTAAACGTTGTATCCAATGTCTTGGCTATAGTATAATCCATGTTATTCTTGGCATGGTGGTGAATTGATTTTGGAGACTACCATAGTAGTTTCCTAAGTTGGTTTCTCCGGTGTCTATATTGGTCTGTTCTGTACACGGTTTTTGTCTTGTTGCGAGAAAATTCGATATTCTCTTCCATATGTAAACCGTATTTCTTTTAAGTGTGTTATTATTCAGAAAGGTTTATGTTTGTTATATTTTGTGGGATATATTGATTTAGCCATATGGGCTATCGGCTATTTTTTCTAACATGAGTAACTAGCCTCCTAGTTTTAGTTGGGTTTTCCTGCCTGGCTTGTGTTTTATTGCTTTCTCATAGCGAGATGTTTCCCGAGAATAATGGCCTCAGGTATGTTAGGGATCTTTCACTTATAGCCCGACCGAGGTACAAAGACGACCCCAAACATTTTTCTTATTTTGTACACACCATTGTTACTAGTTGGTTTATAGGAACAGGTGTTCCCAAGATTATTTTTTGCACTAAAATAAATAATTAACTATAAGGAAACTGATACAGTTACTGTAGATTAGCTTTATCGGAGTGAAGGTGTGGGGTCAATTATATTAGGATCTACAAGTATAGATATAGGGATAACCAGAATTTAGCATAAATCGATTTAAATAATACCATTTAGGTTGGCTAACGCCCCTTTATAATAAATATCATAACTCACCAGTTTAATTGTAAATCCAGGATTTTAGTACAATCTTGATGAAGTCATGATGACTAACAAGAACCAGCTGAGAGATGGAAGATTCAAAATTTCCAAGACCTCAATAGATCAACCGCCCAAAGGAATATTCTTCTTTCAGAACTCCGACCCTGTCTAGAGGAGGCAAATCGACGCACTGAAAGAAAACGGCCAAACTAGCGACTAAAGCAAATAAGAAGAAATGCAGCACCAAGACTTTAATGCCGACAGCTGAAATTCTCCGTAAATATGAAAATGTGTAATACTATAGTATATCAAGCCTGTAAGAAGTAAGATACTTTGTTAGCTTGTATCAATCAAATGTCTGTGTTGCATGGATTAATTTGTTATTAATATCCTGTGTCCAGCACCTGGTCCACTATCATGACTATGTCATGGTTTTGAGTATAACCTGGATGAAGTCATGCTGACTAGCCAGAACCAACCGAGACATTGAAAATTCAACATTTCTTTAGACCACAAAGGATCAAAAGCCGAAAGAAAGATTTTTCTTTCAAAACCCCGCACCGGTCTACAATAGGGAGAAACAATGCACCGAAACTAAACATCCGAACTAGCGACTAAATCAAATTAGAAGATAAGAAACATCAAGGCTATAAATCCGACAGCTGAAATTCTCCGTAAATAGGAAAATTTGTAATATTATCGCATATCAAGCCTGTTAGAAGTAAGATAATCTGTAAGCTTGTATTTATTGTATGACTGTGTGAATGCATTTATTTGTTATTAATATCCTGTGCCCAGGTTTTGGTCCGCCATCATGACTGCATCCAGGTTTCGAGTACAATCTGGATAAAGTCATGGTGACTAGCCAGAAACAGCTGAGACATCAATTATTCAACATTTTCTGAAACACCGATGGATCAACAGTCCAAAGAAAAATTCTTCTTTCAGAACCCCGGCCTAGTCTAGAGGAGGGCAGAACGATGCACCGAAAGTAAAAGGCCGAACTACCGACTAAATCAAATTAGAAGAAAAGAAACACCAAGGCTATAATGCCGACAGCTGAGATTCTCTGTAAATAAGAAAATTTGTAATAGTATAGCTTTTCACGACTTTTTGAAGTAACAGGCTTTGTAAGCTTGTCTTTAAACCATGAGTTAACCGTGTTGCATGCATTTATGTGTTATTTATATCCTGTGCTCAGGTCCTGGCACATTTCCAGGTTCTGGTCCGCCATCATGACTGCATCCAGGTTTTGAGTACAATCTAGATGAAGTCATGATGACTAACCAGAACCAACTGAGACATCGAAGATTCAACATTCCCTGAGAACCTAATGGATCAAAAGCCCTAGAAAAGTATATCCAAGGCTGCAAAGGTAACAGTTGGGATTTCCTTTAAATAAGATAGTTTTTATAGTAGTCATGATGTTCTTTGCAGGTCTTGTAGATGTAAGAGAATTTCTTAGCTTGTCTTTAACGTGTAATTTTACAGTTCTGCATGAATTTATTCGTGTTTTAGCGGCATATCCCGTGCTTTTTAAGTCTGTTAGAAGTATGAGAATTTGCCTTGGATGCCATTCATTTTTAGAGGTCTTTTTTCGTTTTTAATATTTAGCCTTTTGTAGTTACACGGGTAAATGGATTTCTTCTACTATCTGTGCTTAATTTCACCCTTAGGATAAATAGTTGAGGTGTGAAATATCGTTAAAACTCTCAAACCGGTTAAATAATCAGTTTCGAAGCACTGTGAATGTGATAAAAGTCAATTCATGAAAACGAAATATTTAAAAATGTTTTTCTGAAACACCAAAATTATGAAAATGTTCGTAAATATGTGGTAAATAATGGTAGATATATTTAAACCAAAAAAAATTAATTATTGTAATCCAAAATATTCCAGATGTTTATCTGGACACTCTAGTCTAGACGTCTGACCTTGCAATTTTTTCAAGAGAGTTGTATATCTGCATATTTTTAGACCTCAATCGTTTTTAATTATACAATTATAGATTCTCAATAGCTTTATTCTATTTCCTGTAGCTTGGCTACATTTTATACATGTTATAATAAAAAAATAGCCATAGTAAAGACCTCAATCGTCCCGTATTCATGTACTAGTTGGGACAGGTTGTGTGGTGGTCTTAGTTACGGTCCGCAAATATAGATGCCCAAACGCTTTTACGCCACATTCCCAGTGTAAAGTGTGTCTTCTCTAGTTATAGTATTCATTATCGGAGCGGCGTGTTGTGCAGATAAGTTCGGTTAGTTGAACATAAGAATCCAAATGCATTGCGTATGACTGTGTGACTTACTACTTGCCTATTTACGGTGTGAAAATCGGTTTCCATTCAATGTCGCTACATCTTATCAGGTATGTGAACATATTTATTTGGGTATTTCTAGTCTAGGTTTACAAAGTGAAATTAAATATGTGAGTTTTAACATGGATCATGCTAAAAGGTGTGTGTTGGAAATATGCTTACTCTCCATGTATGGTTGACAATTGCTGTAAATATGCAAATGTAATATATTAGTGATTTTCGCAGATGCATCTCTTCAGTTAACGGTGTGCGGTTATTTTTATTTTAAAAGTATATGAGCGGTTTTTTTTTTGTTTGAATATATTAAAATAGTTTACTAATTCATACTAACTTTAAAATTCACGTAGCAATAATTTGTCGACTAAAAAAAAAATTGAGCAAATATTTGCTTATCTGCCTTCGAATCACAAGTATTAATAATTTGTTCGTTATTTACAATTTTAAAACGTGTAGAATGTGGTCCATGGAAGTTTGCAAATGAAATTCATATTATTACTTATTTGTATTCAAGATAATATTTGTCTAAAACTGCTGGAACAAAGAAGGGAATATTTACATTCCAGGAGGGGATCTGTTGTATGATTAGCAGCAAAGCAGGCATTTTTTTAAAATTTCTGATTCCTGC
This sequence comes from Acanthosoma haemorrhoidale, assembly GCA_930367205.1. Taxonomy (NCBI): domain Eukaryota; kingdom Metazoa; phylum Arthropoda; class Insecta; order Hemiptera; family Acanthosomatidae; genus Acanthosoma; species Acanthosoma haemorrhoidale. The sequence goes on from OV884011.1 coordinate 144,639,064, forward strand.
TATGTCAAAATGTAATTAGTTTTCTTTGGTTTCCCTAGATAACCTTCATTTAGGAAACTCTTCAAATGATTGCTCCTAAACGTTGTATCCAATGTCTTGGCTATAGTATAATCCATGTTATTCTTGGCATGGTGGTGAATTTATTTTGGAGACTACCATAGTAGTTTCCTAAGTTGGTTTCTCCGGTGTCTATATTGGTCTGTTCTGTACACGGTTTTTGTCTTGTTGCGAGAAAATTCGATATTCTCTTCCATATGTAAACCGTATTTCTTTTAAGTGTGTTATTATTCGGAAAGGTTTATGTTTGTTATATTTTGTGGGATATATTGATTTAGCCATATGGGCTATCGGTTATTTTTTCTAACATGAGTAACTAGCCTCCTAGTTTTTGTTGGGTTTTCCTGCCTGGCTTGTGTTTTATTGCTTTCTCATAGCGAGATGTTTCCCGAGAATAATGGCCTCAGGTATGTTAGGGATATTTCACTTATAGCCCGACCGAGGTAAAAAGACGACCCCAAACATTTTTCTTATTTTGTACACACCATTGTTACTAGTTGGTTTATAGGAACAGGTGTTCCCAAGATTATTTTTTGCACTAAAATAAATAATTAACTATAAGGAAACTGATACAGTTACTGTAGATTAGCTTTATCGGAGTGAAGGTGTGGGGTCAATTATATTAGGATCTACAAGTATAGATATAGGGATAACCAGAATTTAGCATAAATCGATTTAAATAATACCATTTAGGTTGGCTAACGCCCCTTTATAATAAATATCATAACTCACCAGTTTAATTGTAAATCCAGGATTTTAGTACAATCTTGATGAAGTCATGATGACTAACAAGAACCAGCTGAGAGATGGAAGATTCAAAATTTCCAAGACCTCAATAGATCAACCGCCCAAAGGAATATTCTTCTTTCAGAACTCCGACCCTGTCTAGAGGAGGCAAATCGACGCACTGAAAGAAAACGGCCAAACTAGCGACTAAAGCAAATAAGAAGAAATGCAGCACCAAGACTTTAATGCCGACAGCTGAAATTCTCCGTAAATATGAAAATGTGTAATACTATAGTATATCAAGCCTGTAAGAAGTAAGATACTTTGTTAGCTTGTATCAATCAAATGTCTGTGTTGCATGGATTAATTTGTTATTAATATCCTGTGTCCAGCACCTGGTCCACTATCATGACTATGTCATGGTTTTGAGTATAACCTGGATGAAGTCATGCTGACTAGCCAGAACCAACCGAGACATTGAAAATTCAACATTTCTTTAGACCACAAAGGATCAAAAGCCGAAAGAAAGATTTTTCTTTCAAAACCCCGGACCGGTCTACAATAGGGAGAAACAATGCACCGAAACTAAACATCCGAACTAGCGACTAAATCAAATTAGAAGATAAGAAACATCAAGGCTATAAATCCGACAGCTGAAATTCTCCGTAAATAGGAAAATTTGTAATATTATCGCATATCAAGCCTGTTAGAAGTAAGATAATCTGTAAGCTTGTATTTATTGTATGACTGTGTGAATGCATTTATTTGTTATTAATATCCTGTGCCCAGGTTTTGGTCCGCCATCATGACTGCATCCAGGTTTCGAGTACAATCTGGATAAAGTCATGGTGACTAGCCAGAAACAGCTGAGACATCAATTATTCAACATTTTCTGAAACACCGATGGATCAACAGTCCAAAGAAAAATTCTTCTTTCAGAACCCCGGCCTAGTCTAGAGGAGGGCAGAACGATGCACCGAAAGTAAAAGGCCGAACTACCGACTAAATCAAATTAGAAGAAAAGAAACACCAAGGCTATAATGCCGACAGCTGAGATTCTCTGTAAATAAGAAAATTTGTAATAGTATAGCTTTTCACGACTTTTTGAAGTAACAGGCTTTGTAAGCTTGTCTTTAAACCATGAGTTAACCGTGTTGCATGCATTTATGTGTTATTTATATCCTGTGCTCAGGTCCTGGCACATTTCCAGGTTCTGGTCCGCCATCATGACTGCATCCAGGTTTTGAGTACAATCTAGATGAAGTCATGATGACTAACCAGAACCAACTGAGACATCGAAGATTCAACATTCCCTGAGAACCTAATGGATCAAAAGCCCTAGAAAAGTATATCCAAGGCTGCAAAGGTAACAGTTGGGATTTCCTTTAAATAAGATAGTTTTTATAGTAGTCATGATGTTCTTTGCAGGTCTTGTAGATGTAAGAGAATTTCTTAGCTTGTCTTTAACGTGTAATTTTACAGTTCTGCATGAATTTATTCGTGTTTTAGCGGCATATCCCGTGCTTTTTAAGTCTGTTAGAAGTATGAGAATTTGCCTTGGATGCCATTCATTTTTAGAGGTCTTTTTTCGTTTTTAATATTTAGCCTTTTGTAGTTACACGGGTAAATGGATTTCTTCTACTATCTGTGCTTAATTTCACCCTTAGGATAAATAGTTGAGGTGTGAAATATCGTTAAAACTCTCAAACCGGTTAAATAATCAGTTTCGAAGCACTGTGAATGTGATAAAAGTCAATTCATGAAAACGAAATATTTAAAAATGTTTTTCTGAAACACCAAAATTATGAAAATGTTCGTAAATATGTGGTAAATAATGGTAGATATATTTAAACCAAAAAAAATTAATTATTGTAATCCAAAATATTCCAGATGTTTATCTGGACACTCTAGTCTAGACCTCTGACCTTGCAATTTTTTCAAGAGAGTTGTATATCTGCATATTTTTAGACCTCAATCGTTTTTAATTATACAATTATAGATTCTCAATAGCTTTATTCTATTTCCTGTAGCTTGGCTACATTTTATACATGTTATAATAAAAAAATAGCCATAGTAAAGACCTCAATCGTCCCGTATTCATGTACTAGTTGGGACAGGTTGTGTGGTGGTCTTAGTTACGGTCCGCAAATATAGATGCCCAAACGCTTTTACGCCACATTCCCAGTGTAAAGTGTGTCTTCTCTAGTTATAGTATTCATTATCGGAGCGGCGTGTTGTGCAGATAAGTTCGGTTAGTTGAACATAAGAATCCAAATGCATTGCGTATGACTGTGTGACTTACTACTTGCCTATTTACGGTGTGAAAATCGGTTTCCATTCAATGTCGCTACATCTTATCAGGTATGTGAACATATTTATTTGGGTATTTCTAGTCTAGGTTTACAAAGTGAAATTAAATATGTGAGTTTTAACATGGATCATGCTAAAAGGTGTGTGTTGGAAATATGCTTACTCTCCATGTATGGTTGACAATTGCTGTAAATATGCAAATGTAATATATTAGTGATTTTGTCAGATGCATCTCTTCAGTTAACGGTGTGCGGTTATTTTTATTTTAAAAGTATATGAGCGGTTTTTTTTTTTGTTTGAATATATTAAAATAGTTTACTAATTCATACTAACTTTAAAATTCACGTAGCAATAATTTGTCGACTAAAAAAAAAATTGAGCAAATATTTGCTTATCTGCCTTCGAATCACAAGTATTAATAATTTGTTCGTTATTTACAATTTTAAAACGTGTAGAATGTGGTCCATGGAAGTTTGCAAATGAAATTCATATTATTACTTATTTGTATTCAAGATAATATTTGTCTAAAACTGCTGGAACAAAGAAGGGAATATTTACATTCCAGGAGGGGATCTGTTGTATGATTAGCAGCAAAGCAGGCATTTTTTTAAAATTTCTGATTCCTGCTATGTCAAAATGTAATTAGTTTTCTTTGGTTTCCCTAGATAACCTTCATTTAGGAAACTCTTCAAATGATTGCTCCTAAACGTTGTATCCAATGTCTTGGCTATAGTATAATCCATGTTATTCTTGGCATGGTGGTGAATTTATTTTGGAGACTACCATAGTAGTTTCCTAAGTTGGTTTCTCCGGTGTCTATATTGGTCTGTTCTGTACACGGTTTTTGTCTTGTTGCGAGAAAATTCGATATTCTCTTCCATATGTAAACCGTATTTCTTTTAAGTGTGTTATTATTCGGAAAGGTTTATGTTTGTTATATTTTGTGGGATATATTGATTTAGCCATATGGGCTATCGGTTATTTTTTCTAACATGAGTAACTAGCCTCCTAGTTTTTGTTGGGTTTTCCTGCCTGGCTTGTGTTTTATTGCTTTCTCATAGCGAGATGTTTCCCGAGAATAATGGCCTCAGGTATGTTAGGGATCTTTCACTTATAGCCCGACCGAGGTAAAAAGACGACCCCAAACATTTTTCTTATTTTGTACACACCATTGTTACTAGTTGGTTTATAGGAACAGGTGTTCCCAAGATTATTTTTTGCACTAAAATAAATAATTAACTATAAGGAAACTGATACAGTTACTGTAGATTAGCTTTATCGGAGTGAAGGTGTGGGGTCAATTATATTAGGATCTACAAGTATAGATATAGGGATAACCAGAATTTAGCATAAATCGATTTAAATAATACCATTTAGGTTGGCTAACGCCCCTTTATAATAAATATCATAACTCACCAGTTTAATTGTAAATCCAGGATTTTAGTACAATCTTGATGAAGTCATGATGACTAACAAGAACCAGCTGAGAGATGGAAGATTCAAAATTTCCAAGACCTCAATAGATCAACCGCCCAAAGGAATATTCTTCTTTCAGAACTCCGACCCTGTCTAGAGGAGGCAAATCGACGCACTGAAAGAAAACGGCCAAACTAGCGACTAAAGCAAATAAGAAGAAATGCAGCACCAAGACTTTAATGCCGACAGCTGAAATTCTCCGTAAATATGAAAATGTGTAATACTATAGTATATCAAGCCTGTAAGAAGTAAGATACTTTGTTAGCTTGTATCAATCAAATGTCTGTGTTGCATGGATTAATTTGTTATTAATATCCTGTGTCCAGCACCTGGTCCACTATCATGACTATGTCATGGTTTTGAGTATAACCTGGATGAAGTCATGCTGACTAGCCAGAACCAACCGAGACATTGAAAATTCAACATTTCTTTAGACCACAAAGGATCAAAAGCCGAAAGAAAGATTTTTCTTTCAAAACCCCGGCCCGGTCTACAATAGGGAGAAACAATGCACCGAAACTAAACATCCGAACTAGCGACTAAATCAAATTAGAAGATAAGAAACATCAAGGCTGTAAATCCGACAGCTGAAATTCTCCGTAAATAGGAAAATTTGTAATATTATCGCATATCAAGCCTGTTAGAAGTAAGATAATCTGTAAGCTTGTATTTATTGTATGACTGTGTGAATGCATTTATTTGTTATTAATATCCTGTGCCCAGGTTTTGGTCCGCCATCATGACTGCATCCAGGTTTCGAGTACAATCTGGATAAAGTCATGGTGACTAGCCAGAAACAGCTGAGACATCAATTATTCAACATTTTCTGAAACACCGATGGATCAACAGTCCAAAGAAAAATTCTTCTTTCAGAACCCCGGCCTAGTCTAGAGGAGGGCAGAACGATGCACCGAAAGTAAAAGGCCGAACTACCGACTAAATCAAATTAGAAGAAAAGAAACACCAAGGCTATAATGCCGACAGCTGAGATTCTCTGTAAATAAGAAAATTTGTAATAGTATAGCTTTTCACGACTTTTTGAAGTAACAGGCTTTGTAAGCTTGTCTTTAAACCATGAGTTAACCGTGTTGCATGCATTTATGTGTTATTTATATCCTGTGCTCAGGTCCTGGCACATTTCCAGGTTCTGGTCCGCCATCATGACTGCATCCAGGTTTTGAGTACAATCTAGATGAAGTCATGATGACTAACCAGAACCAACTGAGACATCGAAGATTCAACATTCCCTGAGAACCTAATGGATCAAAAGCCCTAGAAAAGTATATCCAAGGCTGCAAAGGTAACAGTTGGGATTTCCTTTAAATAAGATAGTTTTTATAGTAGTCATGATGTTCTTTGCAGGTCTTGTAGATGTAAGAGAATTTCTTAGCTTGTCTTTAACGTGTAATTTTACAGTTCTGCATGAATTTATTCGTGTTTTAGCGGCATATCCCGTGCTTTTTAAGTCTGTTAGAAGTATGAGAATTTGCCTTGGATGCCATTCATTTTTAGAGGTCTTTTTTCGTTTTTAATATTTAGCCTTTTGTAGTTACACGGGTAAATGGATTTCTTCTACTATCTGTGCTTAATTTCACCCTTAGGATAAATAGTTGAGGTGTGAAATATCGTTAAAACTCTCAAACCGGTTAAATAATCAGTTTCGAAGCACTGTGAATGTGATAAAAGTCAATTCATGAAAACGAAATATTTAAAAATGTTTTTCTGAAACACCAAAATTATGAAAATGTTCGTAAATATGTGGTAAATAATGGTAGATATATTTAAACCAAAAAAAATTAATTATTGTAATCCAAAATATTCCAGATGTTTATCTGGACACTCTAGTCTAGACCTCTGACCTTGCAATTTTTTCAAGAGAGTTGTATATCTGCATATTTTTAGACCTCAATCGTTTTTAATTATACAATTATAGATTCTCAATAGCTTTATTCTATTTCCTGTAGCTTGGCTACATTTTATACATGTTATAATAAAAAAATAGCCATAGTAAAGACCTCAATCGTCCCGTATTCATGTACTAGTTGGGACAGGTTGTGTGGTGGTCTTAGTTACGGTCCGCAAATATAGATGCCCAAACGCTTTTACGCCACATTCCCAGTGTAAAGTGTGTCTTCTCTAGTTATAGTATTCATTATCGGAGCGGCGTGTTGTGCAGATAAGTTCGGTTAGTTGAACATAAGAATCCAAATGCATTGCGTATGACTGTGTGACTTACTACTTGCCTATTTACGGTGTGAAAATCGGTTTCCATTCAATGTCGCTACATCTTATCAGGTATGTGAACATATTTATTTGGGTATTTCTAGTCTAGGTTTACAAAGTGAAATTAAATATGTGAGTTTTAACATGGATCATGCTAAAAGGTGTGTGTTGGAAATATGCTTACTCTCCATGTATGGTTGACAATTGCTGTAAATATGCAAATGTAATATATTAGTGATTTTGTCAGATGCATCTCTTCAGTTAACGGTGTGCGGTTATTTTTATTTTAAAAGTATATGAGCGGTTTTTTTTTTGTTTGAATATATTAAAATAGTTTACTAATTCATACTAACTTTAAAATTCACGTAGCAATAATTTGTCGACTAAAAAAAAAATTGAGCAAATATTTGCTTATCTGCCTTCGAATCACAAGTATTAATAATTTGTTCGTTATTTACAATTTTAAAACGTGTAGAATGTGGTCCATGGAAGTTTGCAAATGAAATTCATATTATTACTTATTTGTATTCAAGATAATATTTGTCTAAAACTGCTGGAACAAAGAAGGGAATATTTACATTCCAGGAGGGGATCTGTTGTATGATTAGCAGCAAAGCAGGCATTTTTTTAAAATTTCTGATTCCTGCTATGTCAAAATGTAATTAGTTTTCTTTGGTTTCCCTAGATAACCTTCATTTAGGAAACTCTTCAAATGATTGCTCCTAAACGTTGTATCCAATGTCTTGGCTATAGTATAATCCATGTTATTCTTGGCATGGTGGTGAATTTATTTTGGAGACTACCATAGTAGTTTCCTAAGTTGGTTTCTCCGGTGTCTATATTGGTCTGTTCTGTACACGGTTTTTGTCTTGTTGCGAGAAAATTCGATATTCTCTTCCATATGTAAACCGTATTTCTTTTAAGTGTGTTATTATTCGGAAAGGTTTATGTTTGTTATATTTTGTGGGATATATTGATTTAGCCATATGGGCTATCGGTTATTTTTTCTAACATGAGTAACTAGCCTCCTAGTTTTTGTTGGGTTTTCCTGCCTGGCTTGTGTTTTATTGCTTTCTCATAGCGAGATGTTTCCCGAGAATAATGGCCTCAGGTATGTTAGGGATCTTTCACTTATAGCCCGACCGAGGTACAAAGACGACCCCAAACATTTTTCTTATTTTGTACACACCATTGTTACTAGTTGGTTTATAGGAACAGGTGTTCCCAAAATTATTTTTTGCACTAAAATAAATGATTAACTATAAGGAAACTGATACAGTTACTGTAGATTAGCTTTATCGGAGTGAAGGTGTGGGGTCAATTATATTAGGATCTACAAGTATAGATATAGGGATAACCAGAATTTAGCATAAATCGATTTAAATAATACCATTTAGGTTGGCTAACGCCCCTTTATAATAAATATCATAACTCACCAGTTTAATTGTAAATCCAGGATTTTAGTACAATCTTGATGAAGTCATGATGACTAACAAGAACCAGCTGAGAGATGGAAGATTCAAAATTTCCAAGACCTCAATAGATCAACCGCCCAAAGGAATATTCTTCTTTCAGAACTCCGACCCTGTCTAGAGGAGGCAAATCGACGCACTGAAAGAAAACGGCCAAACTAGCGACTAAAGCAAATAAGAAGAAATGCAGCACCAAGACTTTAATGCCGACAGCTGAAATTCTCCGTAAATATGAAAATGTGTAATACTATAGTATATCAAGCCTGTAAGAAGTAAGATACTTTGTTAGCTTGTATCAATCAAATGTCTGTGTTGCATGGATTAATTTGTTATTAATATCCTGTGTCCAGCACCTGGTCCACTATCATGACTATGTCATGGTTTTGAGTATAACCTGGATGAAGTCATGCTGACTAGCCAGAACCAACCGAGACATTGAAAATTCAACATTTCTTTAGACCACAAAGGATCAAAAGCCGAAAGAAAGATTTTTCTTTCAAAACCCCGGCCCGGTCTACAATAGGGAGAAACAATGCACCGAAACTAAACATCCGAACTAGCGACTAAATCAAATTAGAAGATAAGAAACATCAAGGCTATAAATCCGACAGCTGAAATTCTCCGTAAATAGGAAAATTTGTAATATTATCGCATATCAAGCCTGTTAGAAGTAAGATAATCTGTAAGCTTGTATTTATTGTATGACTGTGTGAATGCATTTATTTGTTATTAATATCCTGTGCCCAGGTTTTGGTCCGCCATCATGACTGCATCCAGGTTTCGAGTACAATCTGGATAAAGTCATGGTGACTAGCCAGAAACAGCTGAGACATCAATTATTCAACATTTTCTGAAACACCGATGGATCAACAGTCCAAAGAAAAATTCTTCTTTCAGAACCCCGGCCTAGTCTAGAGGAGGGCAGAACGATGCACCGAAAGTAAAAGGCCGAACTACCGACTAAATCAAATTAGAAGAAAAGAAACACCAAGGCTATAATGCCGACAGCTGAGATTCTCTGTAAATAAGAAAATTTGTAATGGTATAGCTTTTCACGACTTTTTGAAGTAACAGGCTTTGTAAGCTTGTCTTTAAACCATGAGTTAACCGTGTTGCATGCATTTATGTGTTATTTATATCCTGTGCTCAGGTCCTGGCACATTTCCAGGTTCTGGTCCGCCATCATGACTGCATCCAGGTTTTGAGTACAATCTAGATGAAGTCATGATGACTAACCAGAACCAACTGAGACATCGAAGATTCAACATTCCCTGAGAACCTAATGGATCAAAAGCCCTAGAAAAGTATATCCAAGGCTGCAAAGGTAACAGTTGGGATTTCCTTTAAATAAGATAGTTTTTATAGTAGTCATGATGTTCTTTGCAGGTCTTGTAGATGTAAGAGAATTTCTTAGCTTGTCTTTAACGTGTAATTTTACAGTTCTGCATGAATTTATTCGTGTTTTAGCGGCATATCCCGTGCTTTTTAAGTCTGTTAGAAGTATGAGAATTTGCCTTGGATGCCATTCATTTTTAGAGGTCTTTTTTCGTTTTTAATATTTAGCCTTTTGTAGTTACACGGGTAAATGGATTTCTTCTACTATCTGTGCTTAATTTCACCCTTAGGATAAATAGTTGAGGTGTGAAATATCGTTAAAACTCTCAAACCGGTTAAATAATCAGTTTCGAAGCACTGTGAATGTGATAAAAGTCAATTCATGAAAACGAAATATTTAAAAATGTTTTTCTGAAACACCAAAATTATGAAAATGTTCGTAAATATGTGGTAAATAATGGTAGATATATTTAAACCAAAAAAAATTAATTATTGTAATCCAAAATATTCCAGATGTTTATCTGGACACTCTAGTCTAGACCTCTGACCTTGCAATTTTTTCAAGAGAGTTGTATATCTGCATATTTTTAGACCTCAATCGTTTTTAATTATACAATTATAGATTCTCAATAGCTTTATTCTATTTCCTGTAGCTTGGCTACATTTTATACATGTTATAATAAAAAAATAGCCATAGTAAAGACCTCAATCGTCCCGTATTCATGTACTAGTTGGGACAGGTTGTGTGGTGGTCTTAGTTACGGTCCGCAAATATAGATGCCCAAACGCTTTTACGCCACATTCCCAGTGTAAAGTGTGTCTTCTCTAGTTATAGTATTCATTATCGGAGCGGCGTGTTGTGCAGATAAGTTCGGTTAGTTGAACATAAGAATCCAAATGCATTGCGTATGACTGTGTGACTTACTACTTGCCTATTTACGGTGTGAAAATCGGTTTCCATTCAATGTCGCTACATCTTATCAGGTATGTGAACATATTTATTTGGGTATTTCTAGTCTAGGTTTACAAAGTGAAATTAAATATGTGAGTTTTAACATGGATCATGCTAAAAGGTGTGTGTTGGAAATATGCTTACTCTCCATGTATGGTTGACAATTGCTGTAAATATGCAAATGTAATATATTAGTGATTTTGTCAGATGCATCTCTTCAGTTAACGGTGTGCGGTTATTTTTATTTTAAAAGTATATGAGCGGTTTTTTTTTTGTTTGAATATATTAAAATAGTTTACTAATTCATACTAACTTTAAAATTCACGTAGCAATAATTTGTCGACTAAAAAAAAAATTGAGCAAATATTTGCTTATCTGCCTTCGAATCACAAGTATTAATAATTTGTTCGTTATTTACAATTTTAAAACGTGTAGAATGTGGTCCATGGAAGTTTGCAAATGAAATTCATATTATTACTTATTTGTATTCAAGATAATATTTGTCTAAAACTGCTGGAACAAAGAAGGGAATATTTACATTCCAGGAGGGGATCTGTTGTATGATTAGCAGCAAAGCAGGCATTTTTTTAAAATTTCTGATTCCTGCTATGTCAAAATGTAATTAGTTTTCTTTGGTTTCCCTAGATAACCTTCATTTATGAAACTCTTCAAATGATTGCTCCTAAACGTTGTATCCAATGTCTTGGCTATAGTATAATCCATGTTATTCTTGGCATGGTGGTGAATTTATTTTGGAGACTACCATAGTAGTTTCCTAAGTTGGTTTCTCCGGTGTCTATATTGGTCTGTTCTGTACACGGTTTTTGTCTTGTTGCGAGAAAATTCGATATTCTCTTCCATATGTAAACCGTATTTCTTTTAAGTGTGTTATTATTCGGAAAGGTTTATGTTTGTTATATTTTGTGGGATATATTGATTTAGCCATATGGGCTATCGGTTATTTTTTCTAACATGAGTAACTAGCCTCCTAGTTTTTGTTGGGTATTCCTGCCTGGCTTGTGTTTTATTGCTTTCTCATAGCGAGATGTTTCCCGAGAATAATGGCCTCAGGTATGTTAGGGATATTTCACTTATAGCCCGACCGAGGTAAAAAGACGACCCCAAACATTTTTCTTATTTTGTACACACCATTGTTACTAGTTGGTTTATAGGAACAGGTGTTCCCAAGATTATTTTTTGCACTAAAATAAATAATTAACTATAAGGAAACTGATACAGTTACTGTAGATTAGCTTTATCGGAGTGAAGGTGTGGGGTCAATTATATTAGGATCTACAAGTATAGATATAGGGATAACCAGAATTTAGCATAAATCGATTTAAATAATACCATTTAGGTTGGCTAACGCCCCTTTATAATAAATATCATAACTCACCAGTTTAATTGTAAATCCAGGATTTTAGTACAATCTTGATGAAGTCATGATGACTAACAAGAACCAGCTGAGAGATGGAAGATTCAAAATTTCCAAGACCTCAATAGATCAACCGCCCAAAGGAATATTCTTCTTTCAGAACTCCGACCCTGTCTAGAGGAGGCAAATCGACGCACTGAAAGAAAACGGCCAAACTAGCGACTAAAGCAAATAAGAAGAAATGCAGCACCAAGACTTTAATGCCGACAGCTGAAATTCTCCGTAAATATGAAAATATGTAATACTATAGTATATCAAGCCTGTAAGAAGTAAGATACTTTGTTAGCTTGTATCAATCAAATGTCTGTGTTGCATGGATTAATTTGTTATTAATATCCTGTGTCCAGCACCTGGTCCACTATCATGACTATGTCATGGTTTTGAGTATAACCTGGATGAAGTCATGCTGACTAGCCAGAACCAACCGAGACATTGAAAATTCAACATTTCTTTAGACCACAAAGGATCAAAAGCCGAAAGAAAGATTTTTCTTTCAAAACCCCGGCCCGGTCTACAATAGGGAGAAACAATGCACCGAAACTAAACATCCGAACTAGCGACTAAATCAAATTAGAAGATAAGAAACATCAAGGCTGTAAATCCGACAGCTGAAATTCTCCGTAAATAGGAAAATTTGTAATATTATCGCATATCAAGCCTGTTAGAAGTAAGATAATCTGTAAGCTTGTATTTATTGTATGACTGTGTGAATGCATTTATTTGTTATTAATATCCTGTGCCCAGGTTTTGGTCCGCCATCATGACTGCATCCAGGTTTCGAGTACAATCTGGATAAAGTCATGGTGACTAGCCAGAAACAGCTGAGACATCAATTATTCAACATTTTCTGAAACACCGATGGATCAACAGTCCAAAGAAAAATTCTTCTTTCAGAACCCCGGCCTAGTCTAGAGGAGGGCAGAACGATGCACCGAAAGTAAAAGGCCGAACTACCGACTAAATCAAATTAGAAGAAAAGAAACACCAAGGCTATAATGCCGACAGCTGAGATTCTCTGTAAATAAGAAAATTTGTAATAGTATAGCTTTTCACGACTTTTTGAAGTAACAGGCTTTGTAAGCTTGTCTTTAAACCATGAGTTAACCGTGTTGCATGCATTTATGTGTTATTTATATCCTGTGCTCAGGTCCTGGCACATTTCCAGGTTCTGGTCCGCCATCATGACTGCATCCAGGTTTTGAGTACAATCTAGATGAAGTCATGATGACTAACCAGAACCAACTGAGACATCGAAGATTCAACATTCCCTGAGAACCTAATGGATCAAAAGCCCTAGAAAAGTATATCCAAGGCTGCAAAGGTAACAGTTGGGATTTCCTTTAAATAAGATAGTTTTTATAGTAGTCATGATGTTCTTTGCAGGTCTTGTAGATGTAAGAGAATTTCTTAGCTTGTCTTTAACGTGTAATTTTACAGTTCTGCATGAATTTATTCGTGTTTTAGCGGCATATCCCGTGCTTTTTAAGTCTGTTAGAAGTATGAGAATTTGCCTTGGATGCCATTCATTTTTAGAGGTCTTTTTTCGTTTTTAATATTTAGCCTTTTGTAGTTACACGGGTAAATGGATTTCTTCTACTATCTGTGCTTAATTTCACCCTTAGGATAAATAGTTGAGGTGTGAAATATCGTTAAAACTCTCAAACCGGTTAAATAATCAGTTTCGAAGCACTGTGAATGTGATAAAAGTCAATTCATGAAAACGAAATATTTAAAAATGTTTTTCTGAAACACCAAAATTATGAAAATGTTCGTAAATATGTGGTAAATAATGGTAGATATATTTAAACCAAAAAAAATTAATTATTGTAATCCAAAATATTCCAGATGTTTATCTGGACACTCTAGTCTAGACGTCTGACCTTGCAATTTTTTCAAGAGAGTTGTATATCTGCATATTTTTAGACCTCAATCGTTTTTAATTATACAATTATAGATTCTCAATAGCTTTATTCTATTTCCTGTAGCTTGGCTACATTTTATACATGTTATAATAAAAAAATAGCCATAGTAAAGACCTCAATCGTCCCGTATTCATGTACTAGTTGGGACAGGTTGTGTGGTGGTCTTAGTTACGGTCCGCAAATATAGATGCCCAAACGCTTTTACGCCACATTCCCAGTGTAAAGTGTGTCTTCTCTAGTTATAGTATTCATTATCGGAGCGGCGTGTTGTGCAGATAAGTTCGGTTAGTTGAACATAAGAATCCAAATGCATTGCGTATGACTGTGTGACTTACTACTTGCCTATTTACGGTGTGAAAATCGGTTTCCATTCAATGTCGCTACATCTTATCAGGTATGTGAACATATTTATTTGGGTATTTCTAGTCTAGGTTTACAAAGTGAAATTAAATATGTGAGTTTTAACATGGATCATGCTAAAAGGTGTGTGTTGGAAATATGCTTACTCTCCATGTATGGTTGACAATTGCTGTAAATATGCAAATGTAATATATTAGTGATTTTGTCAGATGCATCTCTTCAGTTAACGGTGTGCGGTTATTTTTATTTTAAAAGTATATGAGCGGTTTTTTTTTTGTTTGAATATATTAAAATAGTTTACTAATTCATACTAACTTTAAAATTCACGTAGCAATAATTTGTCGACTAAAAAAAAAATTGAGCAAATATTTGCTTATCTGCCTTCGAATCACAAGTATTAATAATTTGTTCGTTATTTACAATTTTAAAACGTGTAGAATGTGGTCCATGGAAGTTTGCAAATGAAATTCATATTATTACTTATTTGTATTCAAGATAATATTTGTCTAAAACTGCTGGAACAAAGAAGGGAATATTTACATTCCAGGAGGGGATCTGTTGTATGATTAGCAGCAAAGCAGGCATTTTTTTAAAATTTCTGATTCCTGCTATGTCAAAATGTAATTAGTTTTCTTTGGTTTCCCTAGATAACCTTCATTTAGGAAACTCTTCAAATGATTGCTCCTAAACGTTGTATCCAATGTCTTGGCTATAGTATAATCCATGTTATTCTTGGCATGGTGGTGAATTTATTTTGGAGACTACCATAGTAGTTTCCTAAGTTGGTTTCTCCGGTGTCTATATTGGTCTGTTCTGTACACGGTTTTTGTCTTGTTGCGAGAAAATTCGATATTCTCTTCCATATGTAAACCGTATTTCTTTTAAGTGTGTTATTATTCGGAAAGGTTTATGTTTGTTATATTTTGTGGGATATATTGATTTAGCCATATGGGCTATCGGTTATTTTTTCTAACATGAGTAACTAGCCTCCTAGTTTTTGTTGGGTTTTCCTGCCTGGCTTGTGTTTTATTGCTTTCTCATAGCGAGATGTTTCCCGAGAATAATGGCCTCAGGTATGTTAGGGATCTTTCACTTATAGCCCGACCGAGGTACAAAGACGACCCCAAACATTTTTCTTATTTTGTACACACCATTGTTACTAGTTGGTTTATAGGAACAGGTGTTCCCAAAATTATTTTTTGCACTAAAATAAATGATTAACTATAAGGAAACTGATACAGTTACTGTAGATTAGCTTTATCGGAGTGAAGGTGTGGGGTCAATTATATTAGGATCTACAAGTATAGATATAGGGATAACCAGAATTTAGCATAAATCGATTTAAATAATACCATTTAGGTTGGCTAACGCCCCTTTATAATAAATATCATAACTCACCAGTTTAATTGTAAATCCAGGATTTTAGTACAATCTTGATGAAGTCATGATGACTAACAAGAACCAGCTGAGAGATGGAAGATTCAAAATTTCCAAGACCTCAATAGATCAACCGCCCAAAGGAATATTCTTCTTTCAGAACTCCGACCCTGTCTAGAGGAGGCAAATCGACGCACTGAAAGAAAACGGCCAAACTAGCGACTAAAGCAAATAAGAAGAAATGCAGCACCAAGACTTTAATGCCGACAGCTGAAATTCTCCGTAAATATGAAAATGTGTAATACTATAGTATATCAAGCCTGTAAGAAGTAAGATACTTTGTTAGCTTGTATCAATCAAATGTCTGTGTTGCATGGATTAATTTGTTATTAATATCCTGTGTCCAGCACCTGGTCCACTATCATGACTATGTCATGGTTTTGAGTATAACCTGGATGAAGTCATGCTGACTAGCCAGAACCAACCGAGACATTGAAAATTCAACATTTCTTTAGACCACAAAGGATCAAAAGCCGAAAGAAAGATTTTTCTTTCAAAACCCCGGCCCGGTCTACAATAGGGAGAAACAATGCACCGAAACTAAACATCCGAACTAGCGACTAAATCAAATTAGAAGATAAGAAACATCAAGGCTATAAATCCGACAGCTGAAATTCTCCGTAAATAGGAAAATTTGTAATATTATCGCATATCAAGCCTGTTAGAAGTAAGATAATCTGTAAGCTTGTATTTATTGTATGACTGTGTGAATGCATTTATTTGTTATTAATATCCTGTGCCCAGGTTTTGGTCCGCCATCATGACTGCATCCAGGTTTCGAGTACAATCTGGATAAAGTCATGGTGACTAGCCAGAAACAGCTGAGACATCAATTATTCAACATTTTCTGAAACACCGATGGATCAACAGTCCAAAGAAAAATTCTTCTTTCAGAACCCCGGCCTAGTCTAGAGGAGGGCAGAACGATGCACCGAAAGTAAAAGGCCGAACTACCGACTAAATCAAATTAGAAGAAAAGAAACACCAAGGCTATAATGCCGACAGCTGAGATTCTCTGTAAATAAGAAAATTTGTAATGGTATAGCTTTTCACGACTTTTTGAAGTAACAGGCTTTGTAAGCTTGTCTTTAAACCATGAGTTAACCGTGTTGCATGCATTTATGTGTTATTTATATCCTGTGCTCAGGTCCTGGCACATTTCCAGGTTCTGGTCCGCCATCATGACTGCATCCAGGTTTTGAGTACAATCTAGATGAAGTCATGATGACTAACCAGAACCAACTGAGACATCGAAGATTCAACATTCCCTGAGAACCTAATGGATCAAAAGCCCTAGAAAAGTATATCCAAGGCTGCAAAGGTAACAGTTGGGATTTCCTTTAAATAAGATAGTTTTTATAGTAGTCATGATGTTCTTTGCAGGTCTTGTAGATGTAAGAGAATTTCTTAGCTTGTCTTTAACGTGTAATTTTACAGTTCTGCATGAATTTATTCGTGTTTTAGCGGCATATCCCGTGCTTTTTAAGTCTGTTAGAAGTATGAGAATTTGCCTTGGATGCCATTCATTTTTAGAGGTCTTTTTTCGTTTTTAATATTTAGCCTTTTGTAGTTACACGGGTAAATGGATTTCTTCTACTATCTGTGCTTAATTTCACCCTTAGGATAAATAGTTGAGGTGTGAAATATCGTTAAAACTCTCAAACCGGTTAAATAATCAGTTTCGAAGCACTGTGAATGTGATAAAAGTCAATTCATGAAAACGAAATATTTAAAAATGTTTTTCTGAAACACCAAAATTATGAAAATGTTCGTAAATATGTGGTAAATAATGGTAGATATATTTAAACCAAAAAAAATTAATTATTGTAATCCAAAATATTCCAGATGTTTATCTGGACACTCTAGTCTAGACCTCTGACCTTGCAATTTTTTCAAGAGAGTTGTATATCTGCATATTTTTAGACCTCAATCGTTTTTAATTATACAATTATAGATTCTCAATAGCTTTATTCTATTTCCTGTAGCTTGGCTACATTTTATACATGTTATAATAAAAAAATAGCCATAGTAAAGACCTCAATCGTCCCGTATTCATGTACTAGTTGGGACAGGTTGTGTGGTGGTCTTAGTTACGGTCCGCAAATATAGATGCCCAAACGCTTTTACGCCACATTCCCAGTGTAAAGTGTGTCTTCTCTAGTTATAGTATTCATTATCGGAGCGGCGTGTTGTGCAGATAAGTTCGGTTAGTTGAACATAAGAATCCAAATGCATTGCGTATGACTGTGTGACTTACTACTTGCCTATTTACGGTGTGAAAATCGGTTTCCATTCAATGTCGCTACATCTTATCAGGTATGTGAACATATTTATTTGGGTATTTCTAGTCTAGGTTTACAAAGTGAAATTAAATATGTGAGTTTTAACATGGATCATGCTAAAAGGTGTGTGTTGGAAATATGCTTACTCTCCATGTATGGTTGACAATTGCTGTAAATATGCAAATGTAATATATTAGTGATTTTGTCAGATGCATCTCTTCAGTTAACGGTGTGCGGTTATTTTTATTTTAAAAGTATATGAGCGGTTTTTTTTTTGTTTGAATATATTAAAATAGTTTACTAATTCATACTAACTTTAAAATTCACGTAGCAATAATTTGTCGACTAAAAAAAAAATTGAGCAAATATTTGCTTATCTGCCTTCGAATCACAAGTATTAATAATTTGTTCGTTATTTACAATTTTAAAACGTGTAGAATGTGGTCCATGGAAGTTTGCAAATGAAATTCATATTATTACTTATTTGTATTCAAGATAATATTTGTCTAAAACTGCTGGAACAAAGAAGGGAATATTTACATTCCAGGAGGGGATCTGTTGTATGATTAGCAGCAAAGCAGGCATTTTTTTAAAATTTCTGATTCCTGCTATGTCAAAATGTAATTAGTTTTCTTTGGTTTCCCTAGATAACCTTCATTTATGAAACTCTTCAAATGATTGCTCCTAAACGTTGTATCCAATGTCTTGGCTATAGTATAATCCATGTTATTCTTGGCATGGTGGTGAATTTATTTTGGAGACTACCATAGTAGTTTCCTAAGTTGGTTTCTCCGGTGTCTATATTGGTCTGTTCTGTACACGGTTTTTGTCTTGTTGCGAGAAAATTCGATATTCTCTTCCATATGTAAACCGTATTTCTTTTAAGTGTGTTATTATTCGGAAAGGTTTATGTTTGTTATATTTTGTGGGATATATTGATTTAGCCATATGGGCTATCGGTTATTTTTTCTAACATGAGTAACTAGCCTCCTAGTTTTTGTTGGGTATTCCTGCCTGGCTTGTGTTTTATTGCTTTCTCATAGCGAGATGTTTCCCGAGAATAATGGCCTCAGGTATGTTAGGGATATTTCACTTATAGCCCGACCGAGGTAAAAAGACGACCCCAAACATTTTTCTTATTTTGTACACACCATTGTTACTAGTTGGTTTATAGGAACAGGTGTTCCCAAGATTATTTTTTGCACTAAAATAAATGATTAACTATAAGGAAACTGATACAGTTACTGTAGATTAGCTTTATCGGAGTGAAGGTGTGGGGTCAATTATATTAGGATCTACAAGTATAGATATAGGGATAACCAGAATTTAGCATAAATCGATTTAAATAATACCATTTAGGTTGGCTAACGCCCCTTTATAATAAATATCATAACTCACCAGTTTAATTGTAAATCCAGGATTTTAGTACAATCTTGATGAAGTCATGATGACTAACAAGAACCAGCTGAGAGATGGAAGATTCAAAATTTCCAAGACCTCAATAGATCAACCGCCCAAAGGAATATTCTTCTTTCAGAACTCCGACCCTGTCTAGAGGAGGCAAATCGACGCACTGAAAGAAAACGGCCAAACTAGCGACTAAAGCAAATAAGAAGAAATGCAGCACCAAGACATTAATGCCGACAGCTGAAATTCTCCGTAAATATGAAAATGTGTAATACTATAGTATATCAAGCCTGTAAGAAGTAAGATACTTTGTTAGCTTGTATCAATCAAATGTCTGTGTTGCATGGATTAATTTGTTATTAATATCCTGTGTCCAGCACCTGGTCCACTATCATGACTATGTCATGGTTTTGAGTATAACCTGGATGAAGTCATGCTGACTAGCCAGAACCAACCGAGACATTGAAAATTCAACATTTCTTTAGACCACAAAGGATCAAAAGCCGAAAGAAAGATTTTTCTTTCAAAACCCCGGCCCGGTCTACAATAGGGAGAAACAATGCACCGAAACTAAACATCCGAACTAGCGACTAAATCAAATTAGAAGATAAGAAACATCAAGGCTATAAATCCGACAGCTGAAATTCTCCGTAAATAGGAAAATTTGTAATATTATCGCATATCAAGCCTGTTAGAAGTAAGATAATCTGTAAGCTTGTATTTATTGTATGACTGTGTGAATGCATTTATTTGTTATTAATATCCTGTGCCCAGGTTTTGGTCCGCCATCATGACTGCATCCAGGTTTCGAGTACAATCTGGATAAAGTCATGGTGACTAGCCAGAAACAGCTGAGACATCAATTATTCAACATTTTCTGAAACACCGATGGATCAACAGTCCAAAGAAAAATTCTTCTTTCAGAACCCCGGCCTAGTCTAGAGGAGGGCAGAACGATGCACCGAAAGTAAAAGGCCGAACTACCGACTAAATCAAATTAGAAGAAAAGAAACACCAAGGCTATAATGCCGACAGCTGAGATTCTCTGTAAATAAGAAAATTTGTAATGGTATAGCTTTTCACGACTTTTTGAAGTAACAGGCTTTGTAAGCTTGTCTTTAAACCATGAGTTAACCGTGTTGCATGCATTTATGTGTTATTTATATCCTGTGCTCAGGTCCTGGCACATTTCCAGGTTCTGGTCCGCCATCATGACTGCATCCAGGTTTTGAGTACAATCTAGATGAAGTCATGATGACTAACCAGAACCAACTGAGACATCGAAGATTCAACATTCCCTGAGAACCTAATGGATCAAAAGCCCTAGAAAAGTATATCCAAGGCTGCAAAGGTAACAGTTGGGATTTCCTTTAAATAAGATAGTTTTTATAGTAGTCATGATGTTCTTTGCAGGTCTTGTAGATGTAAGAGAATTTCTTAGCTTGTCTTTAACGTGTAATTTTACAGTTCTGCATGAATTTATTCGTGTTTTAGCGGCATATCCCGTGCTTTTTAAGTCTGTTAGAAGTATGAGAATTTGCCTTGGATGCCATTCATTTTTAGAGGTCTTTTTTCGTTTTTAATATTTAGCCTTTTGTAGTTACACGGGTAAATGGATTTCTTCTACTATCTGTGCTTAATTTCACCCTTAGGATAAATAGTTGAGGTGTGAAATATCGTTAAAACTCTCAAACCGGTTAAATAATCAGTTTCGAAGCACTGTGAATGTGATAAAAGTCAATTCATGAAAACGAAATATTTAAAAATGTTTTTCTGAAACACCAAAATTATGAAAATGTTCGTAAATATGTGGTAAATAATGGTAGATATATTTAAACCAAAAAAAATTAATTATTGTAATCCAAAATATTCCAGATGTTTATCTGGACACTCTAGTCTAGACCTCTGACCTTGCAATTTTTTCAAGAGAGTTGTATATCTGCATATTTTTAGACCTCAATCGTTTTTAATTATACAATTATAGATTCTCAATAGCTTTATTCTATTTCCTGTAGCTTGGCTACATTTTATACATGTTATAATAAAAAAATAGCCATAGTAAAGACCTCAATCGTCCCGTATTCATGTACTAGTTGGGACAGGTTGTGTGGTGGTCTTAGTTACGGTCCGCAAATATAGATGCCCAAACGCTTTTACGCCACATTCCCAGTGTAAAGTGTGTCTTCTCTAGTTATAGTATTCATTATCGGAGCGGCGTGTTGTGCAGATAAGTTCGGTTAGTTGAACATAAGAATCCAAATGCATTGCGTATGACTGTGTGACTTACTACTTGCCTATTTACGGTGTGAAAATCGGTTTCCATTCAATGTCGCTACATCTTATCAGGTATGTGAACATATTTATTTGGGTATTTCTAGTCTAGGTTTACAAAGTGAAATTAAATATGTGAGTTTTAACATGGATCATGCTAAAAGGTGTGTGTTGGAAATATGCTTACTCTCCATGTATGGTTGACAATTGCTGTAAATATGCAAATGTAATATATTAGTGATTTTGTCAGATGCATCTCTTCAGTTAACGGTGTGCGGTTATTTTTATTTTAAAAGTATATGAGCGGTTTTTTTTTTGTTTGAATATATTAAAATAGTTTACTAATTCATACTAACTTTAAAATTCACGTAGCAATAATTTGTCGACTAAAAAAAAAATTGAGCAAATATTTGCTTATCTGCCTTCGAATCACAAGTATTAATAATTTGTTCGTTATTTACAATTTTAAAACGTGTAGAATGTGGTCCATGGAAGTTTGCAAATGAAATTCATATTATTACTTATTTGTATTCAAGATAATATTTGTCTAAAACTGCTGGAACAAAGAAGGGAATATTTACATTCCAGGAGGGGATCTGTTGTATGATTAGCAGCAAAGCAGGCATTTTTTTAAAATTTCTGATTCCTGCTATGTCAAAATGTAATTAGTTTTCTTTGGTTTCCCTAGATAACCTTCATTTATGAAACTCTTCAAATGATTGCTCCTAAACGTTGTATCCAATGTCTTGGCTATAGTATAATCCATGTTATTCTTGGCATGGTGGTGAATTTATTTTGGAGACTACCATAGTAGTTTCCTAAGTTGGTTTCTCCGGTGTCTATATTGGTCTGTTCTGTACACGGTTTTTGTCTTGTTGCGAGAAAATTCGATATTCTCTTCCATATGTAAACCGTATTTCTTTTAAGTGTGTTATTATTCGGAAAGGTTTATGTTTGTTATATTTTGTGGGATATATTGATTTAGCCATATGGGCTATCGGTTATTTTTTCTAACATGAGTAACTAGCCTCCTAGTTTTTGTTGGGTATTCCTGCCTGGCTTGTGTTTTATTGCTTTCTCATAGCGAGATGTTTCCCGAGAATAATGGCCTCAGGTATGTTAGGGATATTTCACTTATAGCCCGACCGAGGTAAAAAGACGACCCCAAACATTTTTCTTATTTTGTACACACCATTGTTACTAGTTGGTTTATAGGAACAGGTGTTCCCAAGATTATTTTTTGCACTAAAATAAATGATTAACTATAAGGAAACTGATACAGTTACTGTAGATTAGCTTTATCGGAGTGAAGGTGTGGGGTCAATTATATTAGGATCTACAAGTATAGATATAGGGATAACCAGAATTTAGCATAAATCGATTTAAATAATACCATTTAGGTTGGCTAACGCCCCTTTATAATAAATATCATAACTCACCAGTTTAATTGTAAATCCAGGATTTTAGTACAATCTTGATGAAGTCATGATGACTAACAAGAACCAGCTGAGAGATGGAAGATTCAAAATTTCCAAGACCTCAATAGATCAACCGCCCAAAGGAATATTCTTCTTTCAGAACTCCGACCCTGTCTAGAGGAGGCAAATCGACGCACTGAAAGAAAACGGCCAAACTAGCGACTAAAGCAAATAAGAAGAAATGCAGCACCAAGACTTTAATGCCGACAGCTGAAATTCTCCGTAAATATGAAAATGTGTAATACTATAGTATATCAAGCCTGTAAGAAGTAAGATACTTTGTTAGCTTGTATCAATCAAATGTCTGTGTTGCATGGATTAATTTGTTATTAATATCCTGTGTCCAGCACCTGGTCCACTATCATGACTATGTCATGGTTTTGAGTATAACCTGGATGAAGTCATGCTGACTAGCCAGAACCAACCGAGACATTGAAAATTCAACATTTCTTTAGACCACAAAGGATCAAAAGCCGAAAGAAAGATTTTTCTTTCAAAACCCCGGCCCGGTCTACAATAGGGAGAAACAATGCACCGAAACTAAACATCCGAACTAGCGACTAAATCAAATTAGAAGATAAGAAACATCAAGGCTATAAATCCGACAGCTGAAATTCTCCGTAAATAGGAAAATTTGTAATATTATCGCATATCAAGCCTGTTAGAAGTAAGATAATCTGTAAGCTTGTATTTATTGTATGACTGTGTGAATGCATTTATTTGTTATTAATATCCTGTGCCCAGGTTTTGGTCCGCCATCATGACTGCATCCAGGTTTCGAGTACAATCTGGATAAAGTCATGGTGACTAGCCAGAAACAGCTGAGACATCAATTATTCAACATTTTCTGAAACACCGATGGATCAACAGTCCAAAGAAAAATTCTTCTTTCAGAACCCCGGCCTAGTCTAGAGGAGGGCAGAACGATGCACCGAAAGTAAAAGGCCGAACTACCGACTAAATCAAATTAGAAGAAAAGAAACACCAAGGCTATAATGCCGACAGCTGAGATTCTCTGTAAATAAGAAAATTTGTAATGGTATAGCTTTTCACGACTTTTTGAAGTAACAGGCTTTGTAAGCTTGTCTTTAAACCATGAGTTAACCGTGTTGCATGCATTTATGTGTTATTTATATCCTGTGCTCAGGTCCTGGCACATTTCCAGGTTCTGGTCCGCCATCATGACTGCATCCAGGTTTTGAGTACAATCTAGATGAAGTCATGATGACTAACCAGAACCAACTGAGACATCGAAGATTCAACATTCCCTGAGAACCTAATGGATCAAAAGCCCTAGAAAAGTATATCCAAGGCTGCAAAGGTAACAGTTGGGATTTCCTTTAAATAAGATAGTTTTTATAGTAGTCATGATGTTCTTTGCAGGTCTTGTAGATGTAAGAGAATTTCTTAGCTTGTCTTTAACGTGTAATTTTACAGTTCTGCATGAATTTATTCGTGTTTTAGCGGCATATCCCGTGCTTTTTAAGTCTGTTAGAAGTATGAGAATTTGCCTTGGATGCCATTCATTTTTAGAGGTCTTTTTTCGTTTTTAATATTTAGCCTTTTGTAGTTACACGGGTAAATGGATTTCTTCTACTATCTGTGCTTAATTTCACCCTTAGGATAAATAGTTGAGGTGTGAAATATCGTTAAAACTCTCAAACCGGTTAAATAATCAGTTTCGAAGCACTGTGAATGTGATAAAAGTCAATTCATGAAAACGAAATATTTAAAAATGTTTTTCTGAAACACCAAAATTATGAAAATGTTCGTAAATATGTGGTAAATAATGGTAGATATATTTAAACCAAAAAAAATTAATTATTGTAATCCAAAATATTCCAGATGTTTATCTGGACACTCTAGTCTAGACCTCTGACCTTGCAATTTTTTCAAGAGAGTTGTATATCTGCATATTTTTAGACCTCAATCGTTTTTAATTATACAATTATAGATTCTCAATAGCTTTATTCTATTTCCTGTAGCTTGGCTACATTTTATACATGTTATAATAAAAAAATAGCCATAGTAAAGACCTCAATCGTCCCGTATTCATGTACTAGTTGGGACAGGTTGTGTGGTGGTCTTAGTTACGGTCCGCAAATATAGATGCCCAAACGCTTTTACGCCACATTCCCAGTGTAAAGTGTGTCTTCTCTAGTTATAGTATTCATTATCGGAGCGGCGTGTTGTGCAGATAAGTTCGGTTAGTTGAACATAAGAATCCAAATGCATTGCGTATGACTGTGTGACTTACTACTTGCCTATTTACGGTGTGAAAATCGGTTTCCATTCAATGTCGCTACATCTTATCAGGTATGTGAACATATTTATTTGGGTATTTCTAGTCTAGGTTTACAAAGTGAAATTAAATATGTGAGTTTTAACATGGATCATGCTAAAAGGTGTGTGTTGGAAATATGCTTACTCTCCATGTATGGTTGACAATTGCTGTAAATATGCAAATGTAATATATTAGTGATTTTGTCAGATGCATCTCTTCAGTTAACGGTGTGCGGTTATTTTTATTTTAAAAGTATATGAGCGGTTTTTTTTTTGTTTGAATATATTAAAATAGTTTACTAATTCATACTAACTTTAAAATTCACGTAGCAATAATTTGTCGACTAAAAAAAAAATTGAGCAAATATTTGCTTATCTGCCTTCGAATCACAAGTATTAATAATTTGTTCGTTATTTACAATTTTAAAACGTGTAGAATGTGGTCCATGGAAGTTTGCAAATGAAATTCATATTATTACTTATTTGTATTCAAGATAATATTTGTCTAAAACTGCTGGAACAAAGAAGGGAATATTTACATTCCAGGAGGGGATCTGTTGTATGATTAGCAGCAAAGCAGGCATTTTTTTAAAATTTCTGATTCCTGCTATGTCAAAATGTAATTAGTTTTCTTTGGTTTCCCTAGATAACCTTCATTTATGAAACTCTTCAAATGATTGCTCCTAAACGTTGTATCCAATGTCTTGGCTATAGTATAATCCATGTTATTCTTGGCATGGTGGTGAATTTATTTTGGAGACTACCATAGTAGTTTCCTAAGTTGGTTTCTCCGGTGTCTATATTGGTCTGTTCTGTACACGGTTTTTGTCTTGTTGCGAGAAAATTCGATATTCTCTTCCATATGTAAACCGTATTTCTTTTAAGTGTGTTATTATTCGGAAAGGTTTATGTTTGTTATATTTTGTGGGATATATTGATTTAGCCATATGGGCTATCGGTTATTTTTTCTAACATGAGTAACTAGCCTCCTAGTTTTTGTTGGGTATTCCTGCCTGGCTTGTGTTTTATTGCTTTCTCATAGCGAGATGTTTCCCGAGAATAATGGCCTCAGGTATGTTAGGGATATTTCACTTATAGCCCGACCGAGGTAAAAAGACGACCCCAAACATTTTTCTTATTTTGTACACACCATTGTTACTAGTTGGTTTATAGGAACAGGTGTTCCCAAGATTATTTTTTGCACTAAAATAAATAATTAACTATAAGGAAACTGATACAGTTACTGTAGATTAGCTTTATCGGAGTGAAGGTGTGGGGTCAATTATATTAGGATCTACAAGTATAGATATAGGGATAACCAGAATTTAGCATAAATCGATTTAAATAATACCATTTAGGTTGGCTAACGCCCCTTTATAATAAATATCATAACTCACCAGTTTAATTGTAAATCCAGGATTTTAGTACAATCTTGATGAAGTCATGATGACTAACAAGAACCAGCTGAGAGATGGAAGATTCAAAATTTCCAAGACCTCAATAGATCAACCGCCCAAAGGAATATTCTTCTTTCAGAACTCCGACCCTGTCTAGAGGAGGCAAATCGACGCACTGAAAGAAAACGGCCAAACTAGCGACTAAAGCAAATAAGAAGAAATGCAGCACCAAGACTTTAATGCCGACAGCTGAAATTCTCCGTAAATATGAAAATATGTAATACTATAGTATATCAAGCCTGTAAGAAGTAAGATACTTTGTTAGCTT
Source organism: Acanthosoma haemorrhoidale (assembly GCA_930367205.1). Lineage (NCBI taxonomy): Eukaryota > Metazoa > Arthropoda > Insecta > Hemiptera > Acanthosomatidae > Acanthosoma > Acanthosoma haemorrhoidale. The sequence goes on from OV884011.1 coordinate 144,666,215, forward strand.
GTATCAATCAAATGTCTGTGTTGCATGGATTAATTTGTTATTAATATCCTGTGTCCAGCACCTGGTCCACTATCATGACTATGTCATGGTTTTGAGTATAACCTGGATGAAGTCATGCTGACTAGCCAGAACCAACCGAGACATTGAAAATTCAACATTTCTTTAGACCACAAAGGATCAAAAGCCGAAAGAAAGATTTTTCTTTCAAAACCCCGGCCCGGTCTACAATAGGGAGAAACAATGCACCGAAACTAAACATCCGAACTAGCGACTAAATCAAATTAGAAGATAAGAAACATCAAGGCTGTAAATCCGACAGCTGAAATTCTCCGTAAATAGGAAAATTTGTAATATTATCGCATATCAAGCCTGTTAGAAGTAAGATAATCTGTAAGCTTGTATTTATTGTATGACTGTGTGAATGCATTTATTTGTTATTAATATCCTGTGCCCAGGTTTTGGTCCGCCATCATGACTGCATCCAGGTTTCGAGTACAATCTGGATAAAGTCATGGTGACTAGCCAGAAACAGCTGAGACATCAATTATTCAACATTTTCTGAAACACCGATGGATCAACAGTCCAAAGAAAAATTCTTCTTTCAGAACCCCGGCCTAGTCTAGAGGAGGGCAGAACGATGCACCGAAAGTAAAAGGCCGAACTACCGACTAAATCAAATTAGAAGAAAAGAAACACCAAGGCTATAATGCCGACAGCTGAGATTCTCTGTAAATAAGAAAATTTGTAATAGTATAGCTTTTCACGACTTTTTGAAGTAACAGGCTTTGTAAGCTTGTCTTTAAACCATGAGTTAACCGTGTTGCATGCATTTATGTGTTATTTATATCCTGTGCTCAGGTCCTGGCACATTTCCAGGTTCTGGTCCGCCATCATGACTGCATCCAGGTTTTGAGTACAATCTAGATGAAGTCATGATGACTAACCAGAACCAACTGAGACATCGAAGATTCAACATTCCCTGAGAACCTAATGGATCAAAAGCCCTAGAAAAGTATATCCAAGGCTGCAAAGGTAACAGTTGGGATTTCCTTTAAATAAGATAGTTTTTATAGTAGTCATGATGTTCTTTGCAGGTCTTGTAGATGTAAGAGAATTTCTTAGCTTGTCTTTAACGTGTAATTTTACAGTTCTGCATGAATTTATTCGTGTTTTAGCGGCATATCCCGTGCTTTTTAAGTCTGTTAGAAGTATGAGAATTTGCCTTGGATGCCATTCATTTTTAGAGGTCTTTTTTCGTTTTTAATATTTAGCCTTTTGTAGTTACACGGGTAAATGGATTTCTTCTACTATCTGTGCTTAATTTCACCCTTAGGATAAATAGTTGAGGTGTGAAATATCGTTAAAACTCTCAAACCGGTTAAATAATCAGTTTCGAAGCACTGTGAATGTGATAAAAGTCAATTCATGAAAACGAAATATTTAAAAATGTTTTTCTGAAACACCAAAATTATGAAAATGTTCGTAAATATGTGGTAAATAATGGTAGATATATTTAAACCAAAAAAAATTAATTATTGTAATCCAAAATATTCCAGATGTTTATCTGGACACTCTAGTCTAGACGTCTGACCTTGCAATTTTTTCAAGAGAGTTGTATATCTGCATATTTTTAGACCTCAATCGTTTTTAATTATACAATTATAGATTCTCAATAGCTTTATTCTATTTCCTGTAGCTTGGCTACATTTTATACATGTTATAATAAAAAAATAGCCATAGTAAAGACCTCAATCGTCCCGTATTCATGTACTAGTTGGGACAGGTTGTGTGGTGGTCTTAGTTACGGTCCGCAAATATAGATGCCCAAACGCTTTTACGCCACATTCCCAGTGTAAAGTGTGTCTTCTCTAGTTATAGTATTCATTATCGGAGCGGCGTGTTGTGCAGATAAGTTCGGTTAGTTGAACATAAGAATCCAAATGCATTGCGTATGACTGTGTGACTTACTACTTGCCTATTTACGGTGTGAAAATCGGTTTCCATTCAATGTCGCTACATCTTATCAGGTATGTGAACATATTTATTTGGGTATTTCTAGTCTAGGTTTACAAAGTGAAATTAAATATGTGAGTTTTAACATGGATCATGCTAAAAGGTGTGTGTTGGAAATATGCTTACTCTCCATGTATGGTTGACAATTGCTGTAAATATGCAAATGTAATATATTAGTGATTTTGTCAGATGCATCTCTTCAGTTAACGGTGTGCGGTTATTTTTATTTTAAAAGTATATGAGCGGTTTTTTTTTTGTTTGAATATATTAAAATAGTTTACTAATTCATACTAACTTTAAAATTCACGTAGCAATAATTTGTCGACTAAAAAAAAAATTGAGCAAATATTTGCTTATCTGCCTTCGAATCACAAGTATTAATAATTTGTTCGTTATTTACAATTTTAAAACGTGTAGAATGTGGTCCATGGAAGTTTGCAAATGAAATTCATATTATTACTTATTTGTATTCAAGATAATATTTGTCTAAAACTGCTGGAACAAAGAAGGGAATATTTACATTCCAGGAGGGGATCTGTTGTATGATTAGCAGCAAAGCAGGCATTTTTTTAAAATTTCTGATTCCTGCTATGTCAAAATGTAATTAGTTTTCTTTGGTTTCCCTAGATAACCTTCATTTAGGAAACTCTTCAAATGATTGCTCCTAAACGTTGTATCCAATGTCTTGGCTATAGTATAATCCATGTTATTCTTGGCATGGTGGTGAATTTATTTTGGAGACTACCATAGTAGTTTCCTAAGTTGGTTTCTCCGGTGTCTATATTGGTCTGTTCTGTACACGGTTTTTGTCTTGTTGCGAGAAAATTCGATATTCTCTTCCATATGTAAACCGTATTTCTTTTAAGTGTGTTATTATTCGGAAAGGTTTATGTTTGTTATATTTTGTGGGATATATTGATTTAGCCATATGGGCTATCGGTTATTTTTTCTAACATGAGTAACTAGCCTCCTAGTTTTTGTTGGGTTTTCCTGCCTGGCTTGTGTTTTATTGCTTTCTCATAGCGAGATGTTTCCCGAGAATAATGGCCTCAGGTATGTTAGGGATCTTTCACTTATAGCCCGACCGAGGTACAAAGACGACCCCAAACATTTTTCTTATTTTGTACACACCATTGTTACTAGTTGGTTTATAGGAACAGGTGTTCCCAAAATTATTTTTTGCACTAAAATAAATGATTAACTATAAGGAAACTGATACAGTTACTGTAGATTAGCTTTATCGGAGTGAAGGTGTGGGGTCAATTATATTAGGATCTACAAGTATAGATATAGGGATAACCAGAATTTAGCATAAATCGATTTAAATAATACCATTTAGGTTGGCTAACGCCCCTTTATAATAAATATCATAACTCACCAGTTTAATTGTAAATCCAGGATTTTAGTACAATCTTGATGAAGTCATGATGACTAACAAGAACCAGCTGAGAGATGGAAGATTCAAAATTTCCAAGACCTCAATAGATCAACCGCCCAAAGGAATATTCTTCTTTCAGAACTCCGACCCTGTCTAGAGGAGGCAAATCGACGCACTGAAAGAAAACGGCCAAACTAGCGACTAAAGCAAATAAGAAGAAATGCAGCACCAAGACTTTAATGCCGACAGCTGAAATTCTCCGTAAATATGAAAATGTGTAATACTATAGTATATCAAGCCTGTAAGAAGTAAGATACTTTGTTAGCTTGTATCAATCAAATGTCTGTGTTGCATGGATTAATTTGTTATTAATATCCTGTGTCCAGCACCTGGTCCACTATCATGACTATGTCATGGTTTTGAGTATAACCTGGATGAAGTCATGCTGACTAGCCAGAACCAACCGAGACATTGAAAATTCAACATTTCTTTAGACCACAAAGGATCAAAAGCCGAAAGAAAGATTTTTCTTTCAAAACCCCGGCCCGGTCTACAATAGGGAGAAACAATGCACCGAAACTAAACATCCGAACTAGCGACTAAATCAAATTAGAAGATAAGAAACATCAAGGCTATAAATCCGACAGCTGAAATTCTCCGTAAATAGGAAAATTTGTAATATTATCGCATATCAAGCCTGTTAGAAGTAAGATAATCTGTAAGCTTGTATTTATTGTATGACTGTGTGAATGCATTTATTTGTTATTAATATCCTGTGCCCAGGTTTTGGTCCGCCATCATGACTGCATCCAGGTTTCGAGTACAATCTGGATAAAGTCATGGTGACTAGCCAGAAACAGCTGAGACATCAATTATTCAACATTTTCTGAAACACCGATGGATCAACAGTCCAAAGAAAAATTCTTCTTTCAGAACCCCGGCCTAGTCTAGAGGAGGGCAGAACGATGCACCGAAAGTAAAAGGCCGAACTACCGACTAAATCAAATTAGAAGAAAAGAAACACCAAGGCTATAATGCCGACAGCTGAGATTCTCTGTAAATAAGAAAATTTGTAATGGTATAGCTTTTCACGACTTTTTGAAGTAACAGGCTTTGTAAGCTTGTCTTTAAACCATGAGTTAACCGTGTTGCATGCATTTATGTGTTATTTATATCCTGTGCTCAGGTCCTGGCACATTTCCAGGTTCTGGTCCGCCATCATGACTGCATCCAGGTTTTGAGTACAATCTAGATGAAGTCATGATGACTAACCAGAACCAACTGAGACATCGAAGATTCAACATTCCCTGAGAACCTAATGGATCAAAAGCCCTAGAAAAGTATATCCAAGGCTGCAAAGGTAACAGTTGGGATTTCCTTTAAATAAGATAGTTTTTATAGTAGTCATGATGTTCTTTGCAGGTCTTGTAGATGTAAGAGAATTTCTTAGCTTGTCTTTAACGTGTAATTTTACAGTTCTGCATGAATTTATTCGTGTTTTAGCGGCATATCCCGTGCTTTTTAAGTCTGTTAGAAGTATGAGAATTTGCCTTGGATGCCATTCATTTTTAGAGGTCTTTTTTCGTTTTTAATATTTAGCCTTTTGTAGTTACACGGGTAAATGGATTTCTTCTACTATCTGTGCTTAATTTCACCCTTAGGATAAATAGTTGAGGTGTGAAATATCGTTAAAACTCTCAAACCGGTTAAATAATCAGTTTCGAAGCACTGTGAATGTGATAAAAGTCAATTCATGAAAACGAAATATTTAAAAATGTTTTTCTGAAACACCAAAATTATGAAAATGTTCGTAAATATGTGGTAAACAATGGTAGATATATTTAAACCAAAAAAAATTAATTATTGTAATCCAAAATATTCCAGATGTTTATCTGGACACTCTAGTCTAGACCTCTGACCTTGCAATTTTTTCAAGAGAGTTGTATATCTGCATATTTTTAGACCTCAATCGTTTTTAATTATACAATTATAGATTCTCAATAGCTTTATTCTATTTCCTGTAGCTTGGCTACATTTTATACATGTTATAATAAAAAAATAGCCATAGTAAAGACCTCAATCGTCCCGTATTCATGTACTAGTTGGGACAGGTTGTGTGGTGGTCTTAGTTACGGTCCGCAAATATAGATGCCCAAACGCTTTTACGCCACATTCCCAGTGTAAAGTGTGTCTTCTCTAGTTATAGTATTCATTATCGGAGCGGCGTGTTGTGCAGATAAGTTCGGTTAGTTGAACATAAGAATCCAAATGCATTGCGTATGACTGTGTGACTTACTACTTGCCTATTTACGGTGTGAAAATCGGTTTCCATTCAATGTCGCTACATCTTATCAGGTATGTGAACATATTTATTTGGGTATTTCTAGTCTAGGTTTACAAAGTGAAATTAAATATGTGAGTTTTAACATGGATCATGCTAAAAGGTGTGTGTTGGAAATATGCTTACTCTCCATGTATGGTTGACAATTGCTGTAAATATGCAAATGTAATATATTAGTGATTTTGTCAGATGCATCTCTTCAGTTAACGGTGTGCGGTTATTTTTATTTTAAAAGTATATGAGCGGTTTTTTTTTTGTTTGAATATATTAAAATAGTTTACTAATTCATACTAACTTTAAAATTCACGTAGCAATAATTTGTCGACTAAAAAAAAAATTGAGCAAATATTTGCTTATCTGCCTTCGAATCACAAGTATTAATAATTTGTTCGTTATTTACAATTTTAAAACGTGTAGAATGTGGTCCATGGAAGTTTGCAAATGAAATTCATATTATTACTTATTTGTATTCAAGATAATATTTGTCTAAAACTGCTGGAACAAAGAAGGGAATATTTACATTCCAGGAGGGGATCTGTTGTATGATTAGCAGCAAAGCAGGCATTTTTTTAAAATTTCTGATTCCTGCTATGTCAAAATGTAATTAGTTTTCTTTGGTTTCCCTAGATAACCTTCATTTATGAAACTCTTCAAATGATTGCTCCTAAACGTTGTATCCAATGTCTTGGCTATAGTATAATCCATGTTATTCTTGGCATGGTGGTGAATTTATTTTGGAGACTACCATAGTAGTTTCCTAAGTTGGTTTCTCCGGTGTCTATATTGGTCTGTTCTGTACACGGTTTTTGTCTTGTTGCGAGAAAATTCGATATTCTCTTCCATATGTAAACCGTATTTCTTTTAAGTGTGTTATTATTCGGAAAGGTTTATGTTTGTTATATTTTGTGGGATATATTGATTTAGCCATATGGGCTATCGGTTATTTTTTCTAACATGAGTAACTAGCCTCCTAGTTTTTGTTGGGTATTCCTGCCTGGCTTGTGTTTTATTGCTTTCTCATAGCGAGATGTTTCCCGAGAATAATGGCCTCAGGTATGTTAGGGATATTTCACTTATAGCCCGACCGAGGTAAAAAGACGACCCCAAACATTTTTCTTATTTTGTACACACCATTGTTACTAGTTGGTTTATAGGAACAGGTGTTCCCAAGATTATTTTTTGCACTAAAATAAATAATTAACTATAAGGAAACTGATACAGTTACTGTAGATTAGCTTTATCGGAGTGAAGGTGTGGGGTCAATTATATTAGGATCTACAAGTATAGATATAGGGATAACCAGAATTTAGCATAAATCGATTTAAATAATACCATTTAGGTTGGCTAACGCCCCTTTATAATAAATATCATAACTCACCAGTTTAATTGTAAATCCAGGATTTTAGTACAATCTTGATGAAGTCATGATGACTAACAAGAACCAGCTGAGAGATGGAAGATTCAAAATTTCCAAGACCTCAATAGATCAACCGCCCAAAGGAATATTCTTCTTTCAGAACTCCGACCCTGTCTAGAGGAGGCAAATCGACGCACTGAAAGAAAACGGCCAAACTAGCGACTAAAGCAAATAAGAAGAAATGCAGCACCAAGACTTTAATGCCGACAGCTGAAATTCTCCGTAAATATGAAAATATGTAATACTATAGTATATCAAGCCTGTAAGAAGTAAGATACTTTGTTAGCTTGTATCAATCAAATGTCTGTGTTGCATGGATTAATTTGTTATTAATATCCTGTGTCCAGCACCTGGTCCACTATCATGACTATGTCATGGTTTTGAGTATAACCTGGATGAAGTCATGCTGACTAGCCAGAACCAACCGAGACATTGAAAATTCAACATTTCTTTAGACCACAAAGGATCAAAAGCCGAAAGAAAGATTTTTCTTTCAAAACCCCGGCCCGGTCTACAATAGGGAGAAACAATGCACCGAAACTAAACATCCGAACTAGCGACTAAATCAAATTAGAAGATAAGAAACATCAAGGCTGTAAATCCGACAGCTGAAATTCTCCGTAAATAGGAAAATTTGTAATATTATCGCATATCAAGCCTGTTAGAAGTAAGATAATCTGTAAGCTTGTATTTATTGTATGACTGTGTGAATGCATTTATTTGTTATTAATATCCTGTGCCCAGGTTTTGGTCCGCCATCATGACTGCATCCAGGTTTCGAGTACAATCTGGATAAAGTCATGGTGACTAGCCAGAAACAGCTGAGACATCAATTATTCAACATTTTCTGAAACACCGATGGATCAACAGTCCAAAGAAAAATTCTTCTTTCAGAACCCCGGCCTAGTCTAGAGGAGGGCAGAACGATGCACCGAAAGTAAAAGGCCGAACTACCGACTAAATCAAATTAGAAGAAAAGAAACACCAAGGCTATAATGCCGACAGCTGAGATTCTCTGTAAATAAGAAAATTTGTAATAGTATAGCTTTTCACGACTTTTTGAAGTAACAGGCTTTGTAAGCTTGTCTTTAAACCATGAGTTAACCGTGTTGCATGCATTTATGTGTTATTTATATCCTGTGCTCAGGTCCTGGCACATTTCCAGGTTCTGGTCCGCCATCATGACTGCATCCAGGTTTTGAGTACAATCTAGATGAAGTCATGATGACTAACCAGAACCAACTGAGACATCGAAGATTCAACATTCCCTGAGAACCTAATGGATCAAAAGCCCTAGAAAAGTATATCCAAGGCTGCAAAGGTAACAGTTGGGATTTCCTTTAAATAAGATAGTTTTTATAGTAGTCATGATGTTCTTTGCAGGTCTTGTAGATGTAAGAGAATTTCTTAGCTTGTCTTTAACGTGTAATTTTACAGTTCTGCATGAATTTATTCGTGTTTTAGCGGCATATCCCGTGCTTTTTAAGTCTGTTAGAAGTATGAGAATTTGCCTTGGATGCCATTCATTTTTAGAGGTCTTTTTTCGTTTTTAATATTTAGCCTTTTGTAGTTACACGGGTAAATGGATTTCTTCTACTATCTGTGCTTAATTTCACCCTTAGGATAAATAGTTGAGGTGTGAAATATCGTTAAAACTCTCAAACCGGTTAAATAATCAGTTTCGAAGCACTGTGAATGTGATAAAAGTCAATTCATGAAAACGAAATATTTAAAAATGTTTTTCTGAAACACCAAAATTATGAAAATGTTCGTAAATATGTGGTAAATAATGGTAGATATATTTAAACCAAAAAAAATTAATTATTGTAATCCAAAATATTCCAGATGTTTATCTGGACACTCTAGTCTAGACGTCTGACCTTGCAATTTTTTCAAGAGAGTTGTATATCTGCATATTTTTAGACCTCAATCGTTTTTAATTATACAATTATAGATTCTCAATAGCTTTATTCTATTTCCTGTAGCTTGGCTACATTTTATACATGTTATAATAAAAAAATAGCCATAGTAAAGACCTCAATCGTCCCGTATTCATGTACTAGTTGGGACAGGTTGTGTGGTGGTCTTAGTTACGGTCCGCAAATATAGATGCCCAAACGCTTTTACGCCACATTCCCAGTGTAAAGTGTGTCTTCTCTAGTTATAGTATTCATTATCGGAGCGGCGTGTTGTGCAGATAAGTTCGGTTAGTTGAACATAAGAATCCAAATGCATTGCGTATGACTGTGTGACTTACTACTTGCCTATTTACGGTGTGAAAATCGGTTTCCATTCAATGTCGCTACATCTTATCAGGTATGTGAACATATTTATTTGGGTATTTCTAGTCTAGGTTTACAAAGTGAAATTAAATATGTGAGTTTTAACATGGATCATGCTAAAAGGTGTGTGTTGGAAATATGCTTACTCTCCATGTATGGTTGACAATTGCTGTAAATATGCAAATGTAATATATTAGTGATTTTCGCAGATGCATCTCTTCAGTTAACGGTGTGCGGTTATTTTTATTTTAAAAGTATATGAGCGGTTTTTTTTTTTGTTTGAATATATTAAAATAGTTTACTAATTCATACTAACTTTAAAATTCACGTAGCAATAATTTGTCGACTAAAAAAAAAATTGAGCAAATATTTGCTTATCTGCCTTCGAATCACAAGTATTAATAATTTGTTCGTTATTTACAATTTTAAAACGTGTAGAATGTGGTCCATGGAAGTTTGCAAATGAAATTCATATTATTACTTATTTGTATTCAAGATAATATTTGTCTAAAACTGCTGGAACAAAGAAGGGAATATTTACATTCCAGGAGGGGATCTGTTGTATGATTAGCAGCAAAGCAGGCATTTTTTTAAAATTTCTGATTCCTGCTATGTCAAAATGTAACTAGTTTTCTTTGGTTTCCCTAGATAACCTTCATTTATGAAACTCTTCAAATGATTGCTCCTAAACGTTGTATCCAATGTCTTGGCTATAGTATAATCCATGTTATTCTTGGCATGGTGGTGAATTTATTTTGGAGACTACCATAGTAGTTTCCTAAGTTGGTTTCTCCGGTGTCTATATTGGTCTGTTCTGTACACGGTTTTTGTCTTGTTGCGAGAAAATTCGATATTCTCTTCCATATGTAAACCGTATTTCTTTTAAGTGTGTTATTATTCGGAAAGGTTTATGTTTGTTATATTTTGTGGGATATATTGATTTAGCCATATGGGCTATCGGTTATTTTTTCTAACATGAGTAACTAGCCTCCTAGTTTTTGTTGGGTATTCCTGCCTGGCTTGTGTTTTATTGCTTTCTCATAGCGAGATGTTTCCCGAGAATAATGGCCTCAGGTATGTTAGGGATCTTTCACTTATAGCCCGACCGAGGTAAAAAGACGACCCCAAACATTTTTCTTATTTTGTACACACCATTGTTACTAGTTGGTTTATAGGAACAGGTGTTCCCAAGATTATTTTTTGCACTAAAATAAATAATTAACTATAAGGAAACTGATACAGTTACTGTAGATTAGCTTTATCGGAGTGAAGGTGTGGGGTCAATTATATTAGGATCTACAAGTATAGATATAGGGATAACCAGAATTTAGCATAAATCGATTTAAATAATACCATTTAGGTTGGCTAACGCCCCTTTATAATAAATATCATAACTCACCAGTTTAATTGTAAATCCAGGATTTTAGTACAATCTTGATGAAGTCATGATGACTAACAAGAACCAGCTGAGAGATGGAAGATTCAAAATTTCCAAGACCTCAATAGATCAACCGCCCAAAGGAATATTCTTCTTTCAGAACTCCGACCCTGTCTAGAGGAGGCAAATCGACGCACTGAAAGAAAACGGCCAAACTAGCGACTAAAGCAAATAAGAAGAAATGCAGCACCAAGACTTTAATGCCGACAGCTGAAATTCTCCGTAAATATGAAAATGTGTAATACTATAGTATATCAAGCCTGTAAGAAGTAAGATACTTTGTTAGCTTGTATCAATCAAATGTCTGTGTTGCATGGATTAATTTGTTATTAATATCCTGTGTCCAGCACCTGGTCCACTATCATGACTATGTCATGGTTTTGAGTATAACCTGGATGAAGTCATGCTGACTAGCCAGAACCAACCGAGACATTGAAAATTCAACATTTCTTTAGACCACAAAGGTTTAAAAGCCGAAAGAAAGATTTTTCTTTCAAAACCCCGGCCCGGTCTACAATAGGGAGCAACAATGCACCGAAACTAAACATCCGAACTAGCGACTAAATCAAATTAGAAGATAAGAAACATCAAGGCTATAAATCCGACAGCTGAAATTCTCCGTAAATAGGAAAATTTGTAATATTATCGCATATCAAGCCTGTTAGAAGTAAGATAATCTGTAAGCTTGTATTTATTGTATGACTGTGTGAATGCATTTATTTGTTATTAATATCCTGTGCCCAGGTTTTGGTCCGCCATCATGACTGCATCCAGGTTTCGAGTACAATCTGGATAAAGTCATGGTGACTAGCCAGAAACAGCTGAGACATCAATTATTCAACATTTTCTGAAACACCGATGGATCAACAGTCCAAAGAAAAATTCTTCTTTCAGAACCCCGGCCTAGTCTAGAGGAGGGCAGAACGATGCACCGAAAGTAAAAGGCCGAACTACCGACTAAATCAAATTAGAAGAAAAGAAACACCAAGGCTATAATGCCGACAGCTGAGATTCTCTGTAAATAAGAAAATTTGTAATAGTATAGCTTTTCACGACTTTTTGAAGTAACAGGCTTTGTAAGCTTGTCTTTAAACCATGAGTTAACCGTGTTGCATGCATTTATGTGTTATTTATATCCTGTGCTCAGGTCCTGGCACATTTCCAGGTTCTGGTCCGCCATCATGACTGCATCCAGGTTTTGAGTACAATCTAGATGAAGTCATGATGACTAACCAGAACCAACTGAGACATCGAAGATTCAACATTCCCTGAGAACCTAATGGATCAAAAGCCCTAGAAAAGTATATCCAAGGCTGCAAAGGTAACAGTTGGGATTTCCTTTAAATAAGATAGTTTTTATAGTAGTCATGATGTTATTTGCAGGTCTTGTAGATGTAAGAGAATTTCTTAGCTTGTCTTTAACGTGTAATTTTACAGTTCTGCATGAATTTATTCGTGTTTTAGCGGCATATCCCGTGCTTTTTAAGTCTGTTAGAAGTATGAGAATTTGCCTTGGATGCCATTCATTTTTAGAGGTCTTTTTTCGTTTTTAATATTTAGCCTTTTGTAGTTACACGGGTAAATGGATTTCTTCTACTATCTGTGCTTAATTTCACCCTTAGGATAAATAGTTGAGGTGTGAAATATCGTTAAAACTCTCAAACCGGTTAAATAATCAGTTTCGAAGCACTGTGAATGTGATAAAAGTCAATTCATGAAAACGAAATATTTAAAAATGTTTTTCTGAAACACCAAAATTATGAAAATGTTCGTAAATATGTGGTAAATAATGGTAGATATATTTAAACCAAAAAAAATTAATTATTGTAATCCAAAATATTCCAGATGTTTATCTGGACACTCTAGTCTAGACGTCTGACCTTGCAATTTTTTCAAGAGAGTTGTATATCTGCATATTTTTAGACCTCAATCGTTTTTAATTATACAATTATAGATTCTCAATAGCTTTATTCTATTTCCTGTAGCTTGGCTACATTTTATACATGTTATAATAAAAAAATAGCCATAGTAAAGACCTCAATCGTCCCGTATTCATGTACTAGTTGGGACAGGTTGTGTGGTGGTCTTAGTTACGGTCCGCAAATATAGATGCCCAAACGCTTTTACGCCACATTCCCAGTGTAAAGTGTGTCTTCTCTAGTTATAGTATTCATTATCGGAGCGGCGTGTTGTGCAGATAAGTTCGGTTAGTTGAACATAAGAATCCAAATGCATTGCGTATGACTGTGTGACTTACTACTTGCCTATTTACGGTGTGAAAATCGGTTTCCATTCAATGTCGCTACATCTTATCAGGTATGTGAACATATTTATTTGGGTATTTCTAGTCTAGGTTTACAAAGTGAAATTAAATATGTGAGTTTTAACATGGATCATGCTAAAAGGTGTGTGTTGGAAATATGCTTACTCTCCATGTATGGTTGACAATTGCTGTAAATATGCAAATGTAATATATTAGTGATTTTCGCAGATGCATCTCTTCAGTTAACGGTGTGCGGTTATTTTTATTTTAAAAGTATATGAGTGGTTTTTTTTTTTTTGTTTGAATATATTAAAATAGTTTACTAATTCATACTAACTTTAAAATTCACGTAGCAATAATTTGTCGACTAAAAAAAAAATTGAGCAAATATTTGCTTATCTGCCTTTGAATCACAAGTATTAATAATTTGTTCGTTATTTACAATTTTAAAACGTGTAGAATGTGGTCCATGGAAGTTTGCAAATGAAATTCATATTATTACTTATTTGTATTCAAGATAATATTTGTCTAAAACTGCTGGAACAAAGAAGGGAATATTTACATTCCAGGAGGGGATCTGTTGTATGATTAGCAGCAAAGCAGGCATTTTTTTAAAATTTCTGATTCCTGCTATGTCAAAATGTAATTAGTTTTCTTTGGTTTCCCTAGATAACCTTCATTTAGGAAACTCTTCAAATGATTGCTCCTAAACGTTGTATCCAATGTCTTGGCTATAGTATAATCCATGTTATTCTTGGCATGGTGGTGAATTTATTTTGGAGACTACCATAGTAGTTTCCTAAGTTGGTTTCTCCGGTGTCTATATTGGTCTGTTCTGTACACGGTTTTTGTCTTGTTGCGAGAAAATTCGATATTCTCTTCCATATGTAAACCGTATTTCTTTTAAGTGTGTTATTATTCGGAAAGGTTTATGTTTGTTATATTTTGTGGGATATATTGATTTAGCCATATGGGCTATCGGTTATTTTTTCTAACATGAGTAACTAGCCTCCTAGTTTTTGTTGGGTTTTCCTGCCTGGCTTGTGTTTTATTGCTTTCTCATAGCGAGATGTTTCCCGAGAATAATGGCCTCAGGTATGTTAGGGATCTTTCACTTATAGCCCGACCGAGGTACAAAGACGACCCCAAACATTTTTCTTATTTTGTACACACCATTGTTACTAGTTGGTTTATAGGAACAGGTGTTCCCAAGATTATTTTTTGCACTAAAATAAATGATTAACTATAAGGAAACTGATACAGTTACTGTAGATTAGCTTTATCGGAGTGAAGGTGTGGGGTCAATTATATTAGGATCTACAAGTATAGATATAGGGATAACCAGAATTTAGCATAAATCGATTTAAATAATACCATTTAGGTTGGCTAACGCCCCTTTATAATAAATATCATAACTCACCAGTTTAATTGTAAATCCAGGATTTTAGTACAATCTTGATGAAGTCATGATGACTAACAAGAACCAGCTGAGAGATGGAAGATTCAAAATTTCCAAGACCTCAATAGATCAACCGCCCAAAGGAATATTCTTCTTTCAGAACTCCGACCCTGTCTAGAGGAGGCAAATCGACGCACTGAAAGAAAACGGCCAAACTAGCGACTAAAGCAAATAAGAAGAAATGCAGCACCAAGACTTTAATGCCGACAGCTGAAATTCTCCGTAAATATGAAAATGTGTAATACTATAGTATATCAAGCCTGTAAGAAGTAAGATACTTTGTTAGCTTGTATCAATCAAATGTCTGTGTTGCATGGATTAATTTGTTATTAATATCCTGTGTCCAGCACCTGGTCCACTATCATGACTATGTCATGGTTTTGAGTATAACCTGGATGAAGTCATGCTGACTAGCCAGAACCAACCGAGACATTGAAAATTCAACATTTCTTTAGACCACAAAGGATCAAAAGCCGAAAGAAAGATTTTTCTTTCAAAACCCCGGCCCGGTCTACAATAGGGAGAAACAATGCGCCGAAACTAAACATCCGAACTAGCGACTGAATCAAATTAGATGATAAGAAACATCAAGGCTATAAATCCGACAGCTGAAATTCTCCGTAAATAGGAAAATTTGTAATATTATCGCATATCAAGCCTGTTAGAAGTAAGATAATCTGTAAGCTTGTATTTATTGTATGACTGTGTGAATGCATTTATTTGTTATTAATATCCTGTGCCCAGGTTTTGGTCCGCCATCATGACTGCATCCAGGTTTCGAGTACAATCTGGATAAAGTCATGGTGACTAGCCAGAAACAGCTGAGACATCAATTATTCAACATTTTCTGAAACACCGATGGATCAACAGTCCAAAGAAAAATTCTTCTTTCAGAACCCCGGCCTAGTCTAGAGGAGGGCAGAACGATGCACCGAAAGTAACAGGCCGAACTACCGACTAAATCAAATTAGAAGAAAAGAAACACCAAGGCTATAATGCCGACAGCTGAGATTCTCTGTAAATAAGAAAATTTGTAATAGTATAGCTTTTCACGACTTTTTGAAGTAACAGGCTTTGTAAGCTTGTCTTTAAACCATGAGTTAACCGTGTTGCATGCATTTATGTGTTATTTATATCCTGTGCTCAGGTCCTGGCACATTTCCAGGTTCTGGTCCGCCATCATGACTGCATCCAGGTTTTGAGTACAATCTAGATGAAGTCATGATGACTAACCAGAACCAACTGAGACATCGAAGATTCAACATTCCCTGAGAACCTAATGGATCAAAAGCCCTAGAAAAGTATATCCAAGGCTGCAAAGGTAACAGTTGGGATTTCCTTTAAATAAGATAGTTTTTATAGTAGTCATGATGTTCTTTGCAGGTCTTGTAGATGTAAGAGAATTTCTTAGCTTGTCTTTAACGTGTAATTTTACAGTTCTGCATGAATTTATTCGTGTTTTAGCGGCATATCCCGTGCTTTTTAAGTCTGTTAGAAGTATGAGAATTTGCCTTGGATGCCATTCATTTTTAGAGGTCTTTTTTCGTTTTTAATATTTAGCCTTTTGTAGTTACACGGGTAAATGGATTTCTTCTACTATCTGTGCTTAATTTCACCCTTAGGATAAATAGTTGAGGTGTGAAATATCGTTAAAACTCTCAAACCGGTTAAATAATCAGTTTCGAAGCACTGTGAATGTGATAAAAGTCAATTCATGAAAACGAAATATTTAAAAATGTTTTTCTGAAACACCAAAATTATGAAAATGTTCGTAAATATGTGGTAAATAATGGTAGATATATTTAAACCAAAAAAAATTAATTATTGTAATCCAAAATATTCCAGATGTTTATCTGGACACTCTAGTCTAGACGTCTGACCTTGCAATTTTTTCAAGAGAGTTGTATATCTGCATATTTTTAGACCTCAATCGTTTTTAATTATACAATTATAGATTCTCAATAGCTTTATTCTATTTCCTGTAGCTTGGCTACATTTTATACATGTTATAATAAAAAAATAGCCATAGTAAAGACCTCAATCGTCCCGTATTCATGTACTAGTTGGGACAGGTTGTGTGGTGGTCTTAGTTACGGTCCGCAAATATAGATGCCCAAACGCTTTTACGCCACATTCCCAGTGTAAAGTGTGTCTTCTCTAGTTATAGTATTCATTATCGGAGCGGCGTGTTGTGCAGATAAGTTCGGTTAGTTGAACATAAGAATCCAAATGCATTGCGTATGACTGTGTGACTTACTACTTGCCTATTTACGGTGTGAAAATCGGTTTCCATTCAATGTCGCTACATCTTATCAGGTATGTGAACATATTTATTTGGGTATTTCTAGTCTAGGTTTACAAAGTGAAATTAAATATGTGAGTTTTAACATGGATCATGCTAAAAGGTGTGTGTTGGAAATATGCTTACTCTCCATGTATGGTTGACAATTGCTGTAAATATGCAAATGTAATATATTAGTGATTTTCGCAGATGCATCTCTTCAGTTAACGGTGTGCGGTTATTTTTATTTTAAAAGTATATGAGCGGTTTTTTTTTTTTGTTTGAATATATTAAAATAGTTTACTAATTCATACTAACTTTAAAATTCACGTAGCAATAATTTGTCGACTAAAAAAAAAATTGAGCAAATATTTGCTTATCTGCCTTCGAATCACAAGTATTAATAATTTGTTCGTTATTTACAATTTTAAAACGTGTAGAATGTGGTCCATGGAAGTTTGCAAATGAAATTCATATTATTACTTATTTGTATTCAAGATAATATTTGTCTAAAACTGCTGGAACAAAGAAGGGAATATTTACATTCCAGGAGGGGATCTGTTGTATGATTAGCAGCAAAGCAGGCATTTTTTTAAAATTTCTGATTCCTGCTATGTCAAAATGTAATTAGTTTTCTTTGGTTTCCCTAGATAACCTTCATTTAGGAAACTCTTCAAATGATTGCTCCTAAACGTTGTATCCAATGTCTTGGCTATAGTATAATCCATGTTAT
The DNA here is from genome assembly GCA_930367205.1 of Acanthosoma haemorrhoidale. Lineage (NCBI taxonomy): Eukaryota > Metazoa > Arthropoda > Insecta > Hemiptera > Acanthosomatidae > Acanthosoma > Acanthosoma haemorrhoidale. The sequence continues at coordinate 144,683,820 of OV884011.1, forward strand.
TCTTGGCATGGTGGTGAATTTATTTTGGAGACTACCATAGTAGTTTCCTAAGTTGGTTTCTCCGGTGTCTATATTGGTCTGTTCTGTACACGGTTTTTGTCTTGTTGCGAGAAAATTCGATATTCTCTTCCATATGTAAACCGTATTTCTTTTAAGTGTGTTATTATTCGGAAAGGTTTATGTTTGTTATATTTTGTGGGATATATTGATTTAGCCATATGGGCTATCGGTTATTTTTTCTAACATGAGTAACTAGCCTCCTAGTTTTTGTTGGGTTTTCCTGCCTGGCTTGTGTTTTATTGCTTTCTCATAGCGAGATGTTTCCCGAGAATAATGGTCTCAGGTATGTTAGGGATATTTCACTTATAGCCCGACCGAGGTAAAAAGACGACCCCAAACATTTTTCTTATTTTGTACACACCATTGTTACTAGTTGGTTTATAGGAACAGGTGTTCCCAAGATTATTTTTTGCACTAAAATAAATAATTAACTATAAGGAAACTGATACAGTTACTGTAGATTAGCTTTATCGGAGTGAAGGTGTGGGGTCAATTATATTAGGATCTACAAGTATAGATATAGGGATAACCAGAATTTAGCATAAATCGATTTAAATAATACCATTTAGGTTGGCTAACGCCCCTTTATAATAAATATCATAACTCACCAGTTTAATTGTAAATCCAGGATTTTAGTACAATCTTGATGAAGTCATGATGACTAACAAGAACCAGCTGAGAGATGGAAGATTCAAAATTTCCAAGACCTCAATAGATCAACCGCCCAAAGGAATATTCTTCTTTCAGAACTCCGACCCTGTCTAGAGGAGGCAAATCGACGCACTGAAAGAAAACGGCCAAACTAGCGACTAAAGCAAATAAGAAGAAATGCAGCACCAAGACTTTAATGCCGACAGCTGAAATTCTCCGTAAATATGAAAATGTGTAATACTATAGTATATCAAGCCTGTAAGAAGTAAGATACTTTGTTAGCTTGTATCAATCAAATGTCTGTGTTGCATGGATTAATTTGTTATTAATATCCTGTGTCCAGCACCTGGTCCACTATCATGACTATGTCATGGTTTTGAGTATAACCTGGATGAAGTCATGCTGACTAGCCAGAACCAACCGAGACATTGAAAATTCAACATTTCTTTAGACCACAAAGGATCAAAAGCCGAAAGAAAGATTTTTCTTTCAAAACCCCGGCCCGGTCTACAATAGGGAGAAACAATGCACCGAAACTAAACATCCGAACTAGCGACTAAATCAAATTAGAAGATAAGAAACATCAAGGCTATAAATCCGACAGCTGAAATTCTCCGTAAATAGGAAAATTTGTAATATTATCGCATATCAAGCCTGTTAGAAGTAAGATAATCTGTAAGCTTGTATTTATTGTATGACTGTGTGAATGCATTTATTTGTTCTTAATATCCTGTGCCCAGGTTTTGGTCCGCCATCATGACTGCATCCAGGTTTCGAGTACAATCTGGATAAAGTCATGGTGACTAGCCAGAAACAGCTGAGACATCAATTATTCAACATTTTCTGAAACACCGATGGATCAACAGTCCAAAGAAAAATTCTTCTTTCAGAACCCCGGCCTAGTCTAGAGGAGGGCAGAACGATGCACCGAAAGTAAAAGGCCGAACTACCGACTAAATCAAATTAGAAGAAAAGAAACACCAAGGCTATAATGCCGACAGCTGAGATTCTCTGTAAATAAGAAAATTTGTAATAGTATAGCTTTTCACGACTTTTTGAAGTAACAGGCTTTGTAAGCTTGTCTTTAAACCATGAGTTAACCGTGTTGCATGCATTTATGTGTTATTTATATCCTGTGCTCAGGTCCTGGCACATTTCCAGGTTCTGGTCCGCCATCATGACTGCATCCAGGTTTTGAGTACAATCTAGATGAAGTCATGATGACTAACCAGAACCAACTGAGACATCGAAGATTCAACATTCCCTGAGAACCTAATGGATCAAAAGCCCTAGAAAAGTATATCCAAGGCTGCAAAGGTAACAGTTGGGATTTCCTTTAAATAAGATAGTTTTTATAGTAGTCATGATGTTCTTTGCAGGTCTTGTAGATGTAAGAGAATTTCTTAGCTTGTCTTTAACGTGTAATTTTACAGTTCTGCATGAATTTATTCGTGTTTTAGCGGCATATCCCGTGCTTTTTAAGTCTGTTAGAAGTATGAGAATTTGCCTTGGATGCCATTCATTTTTAGAGGTCTTTTTTCGTTTTTAATATTTAGCCTTTTGTAGTTACACGGGTAAATGGATTTCTTCTACTATCTGTGCTTAATTTCACCCTTAGGATAAATAGTTGAGGTGTGAAATATCGTTAAAACTCTCAAACCGGTTAAATAATCAGTTTCGAAGCACTGTGAATGTGATAAAAGTCAATTCATGAAAACGAAATATTTAAAAATGTTTTTCTGAAACACCAAAATTATGAAAATGTTCGTAAATATGTGGTAAATAATGGTAGATATATTTAAACCAAAAAAAATTAATTATTGTAATCCAAAATATTCCAGATGTTTATCTGGACACTCTAGTCTAGACGTCTGACCTTGCAATTTTTTCAAGAGAGTTGTATATCTGCATATTTTTAGACCTCAATCGTTTTTAATTATACAATTATAGATTCTCAATAGCTTTATTCTATTTCCTGTAGCTTGGCTACATTTTATACATGTTATAATAAAAAAATAGCCATAGTAAAGACCTCAATCGTCCCGTATTCATGTACTAGTTGGGACAGGTTGTGTGGTGGTCTTAGTTACGGTCCGCAAATATAGATGCCCAAACGCTTTTACGCCACATTCCCAGTGTAAAGTGTGTCTTCTCTAGTTATAGTATTCATTATCGGAGCGGCGTGTTGTGCAGATAAGTTCGGTTAGTTGAACATAAGAATCCAAATGCATTGCGTATGACTGTGTGACTTACTACTTGCCTATTTACGGTGTGAAAATCGGTTTCCATTCAATGTCGCTACATCTTATCAGGTATGTGAACATATTTATTTGGGTATTTCTAGTCTAGGTTTACAAAGTGAAATTAAATATGTGAGTTTTAACATGGATCATGCTAAAAGGTGTGTGTTGGAAATATGCTTACTCTCCATGTATGGTTGACAATTGCTGTAAATATGCAAATGTAATATATTAGTGATTTTGTCAGATGCATCTCTTCAGTTAACGGTGTGCGGTTATTTTTATTTTAAAAGTATATGAGCGGTTTTTTTTTTGTTTGAATATATTAAAATAGTTTACTAATTCATACTAACTTTAAAATTCACGTAGCAATAATTTGTCGACTAAAAAAAAAATTGAGCAAATATTTGCTTATCTGCCTTCGAATCACAAGTATTAATAATTTGTTCGTTATTTACAATTTTAAAACGTGTAGAATGTGGTCCATGGAAGTTTGCAAATGAAATTCATATTATTACTTATTTGTATTCAAGATAATATTTGTCTAAAACTGCTGGAACAAAGAAGGGAATATTTACATTCCAGGAGGGGATCTGTTGTATGATTAGCAGCAAAGCAGGCATTTTTTTAAAATTTCTGATTCCTGCTATGTCAAAATGTAATTAGTTTTCTTTGGTTTCCCTAGATAACCTTCATTTAGGAAACTCTTCAAATGATTGCTCCTAAACGTTGTATCCAATGTCTTGGCTATAGTATAATCCATGTTATTCTTGGCATGGTGGTGAATTTATTTTGGAGACTACCATAGTAGTTTCCTAAGTTGGTTTCTCCGGTGTCTATATTGGTCTGTTCTGTACACGGTTTTTGTCTTGTTGCGAGAAAATTCGATATTCTCTTCCATATGTAAACCGTATTTCTTTTAAGTGTGTTATTATTCGGAAAGGTTTATGTTTGTTATATTTTGTGGGATATATTGATTTAGCCATATGGGCTATCGGTTATTTTTTCTAACATGAGTAACTAGCCTCCTAGTTTTTGTTGGGTTTTCCTGCCTGGCTTGTGTTTTATTGCTTTCTCATAGCGAGATGTTTCCCGAGAATAATGGCCTCAGGTATGTTAGGGATCTTTCACTTATAGCCCGACCGAGGTACAAAGACGACCCCAAACATTTTTCTTATTTTGTACACACCATTGTTACTAGTTGGTTTATAGGAACAGGTGTTCCCAAGATTATTTTTTGCACTAAAATAAATGATTAACTATAAGGAAACTGATACAGTTACTGTAGATTAGCTTTATCGGAGTGAAGGTGTGGGGTCAATTATATTAGGATCTACAAGTATAGATATAGGGATAACCAGAATTTAGCATAAATCGATTTAAATAATACCATTTAGGTTGGCTAACGCCCCTTTATAATAAATATCATAACTCACCAGTTTAATTGTAAATCCAGGATTTTAGTACAATCTTGATGAAGTCATGATGACTAACAAGAACCAGCTGAGAGATGGAAGATTCAAAATTTCCAAGACCTCAATAGATCAACCGCCCAAAGGAATATTCTTCTTTCAGAACTCCGACCCTGTCTAGAGGAGGCAAATCGACGCACTGAAAGAAAACGGCCAAACTAGCGACTAAAGCAAATAAGAAGAAATGCAGCACCAAGACTTTAATGCCGACAGCTGAAATTCTCCGTAAATATGAAAATGTGTAATACTATAGTATATCAAGCCTGTAAGAAGTAAGATACTTTGTTAGCTTGTATCAATCAAATGTCTGTGTTGCATGGATTAATTTGTTATTAATATCCTGTGTCCAGCACCTGGTCCACTATCATGACTATGTCATGGTTTTGAGTATAACCTGGATGAAGTCATGCTGACTAGCCAGAACCAACCGAGACATTGAAAATTCAACATTTCTTTAGACCACAAAGGATCAAAAGCCGAAAGAAAGATTTTTCTTTCAAAACCCCGGCCCGGTCTACAATAGGGAGAAACAATGCACCGAAACTAAACATCCGAACTAGCGACTAAATCAAATTAGAAGATAAGAAACATCAAGGCTATAAATCCGACAGCTGAAATTCTCCGTAAATAGGAAAATTTGTAATATTATCGCATATCAAGCCTGTTAGAAGTAAGATAATCTGTAAGCTTGTATTTATTGTATGACTGTGTGAATGCATTTATTTGTTATTAATATCCTGTGCCCAGGTTTTGGTCCGCCATCATGACTGCATCCAGGTTTCGAGTACAATCTGGATAAAGTCATGGTGACTAGCCAGAAACAGCTGAGACATCAATTATTCAACATTTTCTGAAACACCGATGGATCAACAGTCCAAAGAAAAATTCTTCTTTCAGAACCCCGGCCTAGTCTAGAGGAGGGCAGAACGATGCACCGAAAGTAAAAGGCCGAACTACCGACTAAATCAAATTAGAAGAAAAGAAACACCAAGGCTATAATGCCGACAGCTGAGATTCTCTGTAAATAAGAAAATTTGTAATAGTATAGCTTTTCACGACTTTTTGAAGTAACAGGCTTTGTAAGCTTGTCTTTAAACCATGAGTTAACCGTGTTGCATGCATTTATGTGTTATTTATATCCTGTGCTCAGGTCCTGGCACATTTCCAGGTTCTGGTCCGCCATCATGACTGCATCCAGGTTTTGAGTACAATCTAGATGAAGTCATGATGACTAACCAGAACCAACTGAGACATCGAAGATTCAACATTCCCTGAGAACCTAATGGATCAAAAGCCCTAGAAAAGTATATCCAAGGCTGCAAAGGTAACAGTTGGGATTTCCTTTAAATAAGATAGTTTTTATAGTAGTCATGATGTTCTTTGCAGGTCTTGTAGATGTAAGAGAATTTCTTAGCTTGTCTTTAACGTGTAATTTTACAGTTCTGCATGAATTTATTCGTGTTTTAGCGGCATATCCCGTGCTTTTTAAGTCTGTTAGAAGTATGAGAATTTGCCTTGGATGCCATTCATTTTTAGAGGTCTTTTTTCGTTTTTAATATTTAGCCTTTTGTAGTTACACGGGTAAATGGATTTCTTCTACTATCTGTGCTTAATTTCACCCTTAGGATAAATAGTTGAGGTGTGAAATATCGTTAAAACTCTCAAACCGGTTAAATAATCAGTTTCGAAGCACTGTGAATGTGATAAAAGTCAATTCATGAAAACGAAATATTTAAAAATGTTTTTCTGAAACACCAAAATTATGAAAATGTTCGTAAATATGTGGTAAATAATGGTAGATATATTTAAACCAAAAAAAATTAATTATTGTAATCCAAAATATTCCAGATGTTTATCTGGACACTCTAGTCTAGACCTCTGACCTTGCAATTTTTTCAAGAGAGTTGTATATCTGCATATTTTTAGACCTCAATCGTTTTTAATTATACAATTATAGATTCTCAATAGCTTTATTCTATTTCCTGTAGCTTGGCTACATTTTATACATGTTATAATAAAAAAATAGCCATAGTAAAGACCTCAATCGTCCCGTATTCATGTACTAGTTGGGACAGGTTGTGTGGTGGTCTTAGTTACGGTCCGCAAATATAGATGCCCAAACGCTTTTACGCCACATTCCCAGTGTAAAGTGTGTCTTCTCTAGTTATAGTATTCATTATCGGAGCGGCGTGTTGTGCAGATAAGTTCGGTTAGTTGAACATAAGAATCCAAATGCATTGCGTATGACTGTGTGACTTACTACTTGCCTATTTACGGTGTGAAAATCGGTTTCCATTCAATGTCGCTACATCTTATCAGGTATGTGAACATATTTATTTGGGTATTTCTAGTCTAGGTTTACAAAGTGAAATTAAATATGTGAGTTTTAACATGGATCATGCTAAAAGGTGTGTGTTGGAAATATGCTTACTCTCCATGTATGGTTGACAATTGCTGTAAATATGCAAATGTAATATATTAGTGATTTTCGCAGATGCATCTCTTCAGTTAACGGTGTGCGGTTATTTTTATTTTAAAAGTATATGAGCGGTTTTTTTTTTTTGTTTGAATATATTAAAATAGTTTACTAATTCATACTAACTTTAAAATTCACGTAGCAATAATTTGTCGACTAAAAAAAAAATTGAGCAAATATTTGCTTATCTGCCTTCGAATCACAAGTATTAATAATTTGTTCGTTATTTACAATTTTAAAACGTGTAGAATGTGGTCCATGGAAGTTTGCAAATGAAATTCATATTATTACTTATTTGTATTCAAGATAATATTTGTCTAAAACTGCTGGAACAAAGAAGGGAATATTTACATTCCAGGAGGGGATCTGTTGTATGATTAGCAGCAAAGCAGGCATTTTTTTAAAATTTCTGATTCCTGCTATGTCAAAATGTAATTAGTTTTCTTTGGTTTCCCTAGATAACCTTCATTTAGGAAACTCTTCAAATGATTGCTCCTAAACGTTGTATCCAATGTCTTGGCTATAGTATAATCCATGTTATTCTTGGCATGGTGGTGAATTTATTTTGGAGACTACCATAGTAGTTTCCTAAGTTGGTTTCTCCGGTGTCTATATTGGTCTGTTCTGTACACGGTTTTTGTCTTGTTGCGAGAAAATTCGATATTCTCTTCCATATGTAAACCGTATTTCTTTTAAGTGTGTTATTATTCGGAAAGGTTTATGTTTGTTATATTTTGTGGGATATATTGATTTAGCCATATGGGCTATCGGTTATTTTTTCTAACATGAGTAACTAGCCTCCTAGTTTTTGTTGGGTTTTCCTGCCTGGCTTGTGTTTTATTGCTTTCTCATAGCGAGATGTTTCCCGAGAATAATGGCCTCAGGTATGTTAGGGATCTTTCACTTATAGCCCGACCGAGGTAAAAAGACGACCCCAAACATTTTTCTTATTTTGTACACACCATTGTTACTAGTTGGTTTATAGGAACAGGTGTTCCCAAGATTATTTTTTGCACTAAAATAAATAATTAACTATAAGGAAACTGATACAGTTACTGTAGATTAGCTTTATCGGAGTGAAGGTGTGGGGTCAATTATATTAGGATCTACAAGTATAGATATAGGGATAACCAGAATTTAGCATAAATCGATTTAAATAATACCATTTAGGTTGGCTAACGCCCCTTTATAATAAATATCATAACTCACCAGTTTAATTGTAAATCCAGGATTTTAGTACAATCTTGATGAAGTCATGATGACTAACAAGAACCAGCTGAGAGATGGAAGATTCAAAATTTCCAAGACCTCAATAGATCAACCGCCCAAAGGAATATTCTTCTTTCAGAACTCCGACCCTGTCTAGAGGAGGCAAATCGACGCACTGAAAGAAAACGGCCAAACTAGCGACTAAAGCAAATAAGAAGAAATGCAGCACCAAGACTTTAATGCCGACAGCTGAAATTCTCCGTAAATATGAAAATGTGTGATACTATAGTATATCAAGCCTGTAAGAAGTAAGATACTTTGTTAGCTTGTATCAATCAAATGTCTGTGTTGCATGGATTAATTTGTTATTAATATCCTGTGTCCAGCACCTGGTCCACTATCATGACTATGTCATGGTTTTGAGTATAACCTGGATGAAGTCATGCTGACTAGCCAGAACCAACCGAGACATTGAAAATTCAACATTTCTTTAGACCACAAACATCCTTGATCTTAGCTCATCGAGCCGAGAAGCGATAGCACCTACCGTTAAGTACGCTCACCTGATAACATTACGGCGTGGGGTGGTGCCGGGAGCAAATACGGAAAAAATACGATACTCATCGCAAAATTATACTTAAATAAAATAACTTTGTAATAGTATAGCTTTTCACGACTTTTTGAAGTAACAGGCTTTGTAAGCTTGTCTTTAAACCATGAGTTAACCGTGTTGCATGCATTTATGTGTTATTTATATCCTGTGCTCAGGTCCTGGCACATTTCCAGGTTCTGGTCCGCCATCAAGACTGCATCCAGGTTTTGAGTACAATCTAGATGAAGTCATGATGACTAACCAGAACCAACTGAGACATCGAAGATTCAACATTCCCTGAGAACCTAATGGATCAAAAGCCCTAGAAAAGTATATCCAAGGCTGCAAAGGTAACAGTTGGGATTTCCTTTAAATAAGATAGTTTTTATAGTAGTCATGATGTTCTTTGCAGGTCTTGTAGATGTAAGAGAATTTCTTAGCTTGTCTTTAACGTGTAATTTTACAGTTCTGCATGAATTTATTCGTGTTTTAGCGGCATATCCCGTGCTTTTTAAGTCTGTTAGAAGTATGAGAATTTGCCTTGGATGCCATTCATTTTTAGAGGTCTTTTTTCGTTTTTAATATTTAGCCTTTTGTAGTTACACGGGTAAATGGATTTCTTCTACTATCTGTGCTTAATTTCACCCTTAGGATAAATAGTTGAGGTGTGAAATATCGTTAAAACTCTCAAACCGGTTAAATAATCAGTTTCGAAGCACTGTGAATGTGATAAAAGTCAATTCATGAAAACGAAATATTTAAAAATGTTTTTCTGAAACACCAAAATTATGAAAATGTTCGTAAATATGTGGTAAATAATGGTAGATATATTTAAACCAAAAAAAATTAATTATTGTAATCCAAAATATTCCAGATGTTTATCTGGACACTCTAGTCTAGACGTCTGACCTTGCAATTTTTTCAAGAGAGTTGTATATCTGCATATTTTTAGACCTCAATCGTTTTTAATTATACAATTATAGATTCTCAATAGCTTTATTCTATTTCCTGTAGCTTGGCTACATTTTATACATGTTATAATAAAAAAATAGCCATAGTAAAGACCTCAATCGTCCCGTATTCATGTACTAGTTGGGACAGGTTGTGTGGTGGTCTTAGTTACGGTCCGCAAATATAGATGCCCAAACGCTTTTACGCCACATTCCCAGTGTAAAGTGTGTCTTCTCTAGTTATAGTATTCATTATCGGAGCGGCGTGTTGTGCAGATAAGTTCGGTTAGTTGAACATAAGAATCCAAATGCATTGCGTATGACTGTGTGACTTACTACTTGCCTATTTACGGTGTGAAAATCGGTTTCCATTCAATGTCGCTACATCTTATCAGGTATGTGAACATATTTATTTGGGTATTTCTAGTCTAGGTTTACAAAGTGAAATTAAATATGTGAGTTTTAACATGGATCATGCTAAAAGGTGTGTGTTGGAAATATGCTTACTCTCCATGTATGGTTGACAATTGCTGTAAATATGCAAATGTAATATATTAGTGATTTTCGCAGATGCATCTCTTCAGTTAACGGTGTGCGGTTATTTTTATTTTAAAAGTATATGAGCGGTTTTTTTTTTTTGTTTGAATATATTAAAATAGTTTACTAATTCATACTAACTTTAAAATTCACGTAGCAATAATTTGTCGACTAAAAAAAAAATTGAGCAAATATTTGCTTATCTGCCTTCGAATCACAAGTATTAATAATTTGTTCGTTATTTACAATTTTAAAACGTGTAGAATGTGGTCCATGGAAGTTTGCAAATGAAATTCATATTATTACTTATTTGTATTCAAGATAATATTTGTCTAAAACTGCTGGAACAAAGAAGGGAATATTTACATTCCAGGAGGGGATCTGTTGTATGATTAGCAGCAAAGCAGGCATTTTTTTAAAATTTCTGATTCCTGCTATGTCAAAATGTAATTAGTTTTCTTTGGTTTCCCTAGATAACCTTCATTTAGGAAACTCTTCAAATGATTGCTCCTAAACGTTGTATCCAATGTCTTGGCTATAGTATAATCCATGTTATTCTTGGCATGGTGGTGAATTTATTTTGGAGACTACCATAGTAGTTTCCTAAGTTGGTTTCTCCGGTGTCTATATTGGTCTGTTCTGTACACGGTTTTTGTCTTGTTGCGAGAAAATTCGATATTCTCTTCCATATGTAAACCGTATTTCTTTTAAGTGTGTTATTATTCGGAAAGGTTTATGTTTGTTATATTTTGTGGGATATATTGATTTAGCCATATGGGCTATCGGTTATTTTTTCTAACATGAGTAACTAGCCTCCTAGTTTTTGTTGGGTTTTCCTGCCTGGCTTGTGTTTTATTGCTTTCTCATAGCGAGATGTTTCCCGAGAATAATGGCCTCAGGTATGTTAGGGATCTTTCACTTATAGCCCGACCGAGGTAAAAAGACGACCCCAAACATTTTTCTTATTTTGTACACACCATTGTTACTAGTTGGTTTATAGGAACAGGTGTTCCCAAGATTATTTTTTGCACTAAAATAAATAATTAACTATAAGGAAACTGATACAGTTACTGTAGATTAGCTTTATCGGAGTGAAGGTGTGGGGTCAATTATATTAGGATCTACAAGTATAGATATAGGGATAACCAGAATTTAGCATAAATCGATTTAAATAATACCATTTAGGTTGGCTAACGCCCCTTTATAATAAATATCATAACTCACCAGTTTAATTGTAAATCCAGGATTTTAGTACAATCTTGATGAAGTCATGATGACTAACAAGAACCAGCTGAGAGATGGAAGATTCAAAATTTCCAAGACCTCAATAGATCAACCGCCCAAAGGAATATTCTTCTTTCAGAACTCCGACCCTGTCTAGAGGAGGCAAATCGACGCACTGAAAGAAAACGGCCAAACTAGCGACTAAAGCAAATAAGAAGAAATGCAGCACCAAGACTTTAATGCCGACAGCTGAAATTCTCCGTAAATATGAAAATGTGTGATACTATAGTATATCAAGCCTGTAAGAAGTAAGATACTTTGTTAGCTTGTATCAATCAAATGTCTGTGTTGCATGGATTAATTTGTTATTAATATCCTGTGTCCAGCACCTGGTCCACTATCATGACTATGTCATGGTTTTGAGTATAACCTGGATGAAGTCATGCTGACTAGCCAGAACCAACCGAGACATTGAAAATTCAACATTTCTTTAGACCACAAACATCCTTGATCTTAGCTCATCGAGCCGAGAAGCGATAGCACCTACCGTTAAGTACGCTCACCTGATAACATTACGGCGTGGGGTGGTGCCGGGAGCCAATACGGAAAAAATACGATACTCATCGCAAAATTATACTTAAATAAAATAACTTTGTAATAGTATAGCTTTTCACGACTTTTTGAAGTAACAGGCTTTGTAAGCTTGTCTTTAAACCATGAGTTAACCGTGTTGCATGCATTTATGTGTTATTTATATCCTGTGCTCAGGTCCTGGCACATTTCCAGGTTCTGGTCCGCCATCATGACTGCATCCAGGTTTTGAGTACAATCTAGATGAAGTCATGATGACTAACCAGAACCAACTGAGACATCGAAGATTCAACATTCCCTGAGAACCTAATGGATCAAAAGCCCTAGAAAAGTATATCCAAGGCTGCAAAGGTAACAGTTGGGATTTCCTTTAAATAAGATAGTTTTTATAGTAGTCATGATGTTCTTTGCAGGTCTTGTAGATGTAAGAGAATTTCTTAGCTTGTCTTTAACGTGTAATTTTACAGTTCTGCATGAATTTATTCGTGTTTTAGCGGCATATCCCGTGCTTTTTAAGTCTGTTAGAAGTATGAGAATTTGCCTTGGATGCCATTCATTTTTAGAGGTCTTTTTTCGTTTTTAATATTTAGCCTTTTGTAGTTACACGGGTAAATGGATTTCTTCTACTATCTGTGCTTAATTTCACCCTTAGGATAAATAGTTGAGGTGTGAAATATCGTTAAAACTCTCAAACCGGTTAAATAATCAGTTTCGAAGCACTGTGAATGTGATAAAAGTCAATTCATGAAAACGAAATATTTAAAAATGTTTTTCTGAAACACCAAAATTATGAAAATGTTCGTAAATATGTGGTAAATAATGGTAGATATATTTAAACCAAAAAAAATTAATTATTGTAATCCAAAATATTCCAGATGTTTATCTGGACACTCTAGTCTAGACGTCTGACCTTGCAATTTTTTCAAGAGAGTTGTATATCTGCATATTTTTAGACCTCAATCGTTTTTAATTATACAATTATAGATTCTCAATAGCTTTATTCTATTTCCTGTAGCTTGGCTACATTTTATACATGTTATAATAAAAAAATAGCCATAGTAAAGACCTCAATCGTCCCGTATTCATGTACTAGTTGGGACAGGTTGTGTGGTGGTCTTAGTTACGGTCCGCAAATATAGATGCCCAAACGCTTTTACGCCACATTCCCAGTGTAAAGTGTGTCTTCTCTAGTTATAGTATTCATTATCGGAGCGGCGTGTTGTGCAGATAAGTTCGGTTAGTTGAACATAAGAATCCAAATGCATTGCGTATGACTGTGTGACTTACTACTTGCCTATTTACGGTGTGAAAATCGGTTTCCATTCAATGTCGCTACATCTTATCAGGTATGTGAACATATTTATTTGGGTATTTCTAGTCTAGGTTTACAAAGTGAAATTAAATATGTGAGTTTTAACATGGATCATGCTAAAAGGTGTGTGTTGGAAATATGCTTACTCTCCATGTATGGTTGACAATTGCTGTAAATATGCAAATGTAATATATTAGTGATTTTCGCAGATGCATCTCTTCAGTTAACGGTGTGCGGTTATTTTTATTTTAAAAGTATATGAGCGGTTTTTTTTTTTTGTTTGAATATATTAAAATAGTTTACTAATTCATACTAACTTTAAAATTCACGTAGCAATAATTTGTCGACTAAAAAAAAAATTGAGCAAATATTTGCTTATCTGCCTTCGAATCACAAGTATTAATAATTTGTTCGTTATTTACAATTTTAAAACGTGTAGAATGTGGTCCATGGAAGTTTGCAAATGAAATTCATATTATTACTTATTTGTATTCAAGATAATATTTGTCTAAAACTGCTGGAACAAAGAAGGGAATATTTACATTCCAGGAGGGGATCTGTTGTATGATTAGCAGCAAAGCAGGCATTTTTTTAAAATTTCTGATTCCTGCTATGTCAAAATGTAATTAGTTTTCTTTGGTTTCCCTAGATAACCTTCATTTAGGAAACTCTTCAAATGATTGCTCCTAAACGTTGTATCCAATGTCTTGGCTATAGTATAATCCATGTTATTCTTGGCATGGTGGTGAATTTATTTTGGAGACTACCATAGTAGTTTCCTAAGTTGGTTTCTCCGGTGTCTATATTGGTCTGTTCTGTACACGGTTTTTGTCTTGTTGCGAGAAAATTCGATATTCTCTTCCATATGTAAACCGTATTTCTTTTAAGTGTGTTATTATTCGGAAAGGTTTATGTTTGTTATATTTTGTGGGATATATTGATTTAGCCATATGGGCTATCGGTTATTTTTTCTAACATGAGTAACTAGCCTCCTAGTTTTTGTTGGGTTTTCCTGCCTGGCTTGTGTTTTATTGCTTTCTCATAGCGAGATGTTTCCCGAGAATAATGGCCTCAGGTATGTTAGGGATCTTTCACTTATAGCCCGACCGAGGTAAAAAGACGACCCCAAACATTTTTCTTATTTTGTACACACCATTGTTACTAGTTGGTTTATAGGAACAGGTGTTCCCAAGATTATTTTTTGCACTAAAATAAATAATTAACTATAAGGAAACTGATACAGTTACTGTAGATTAGCTTTATCGGAGTGAAGGTGTGGGGTCAATTATATTAGGATCTACAAGTATAGATATAGGGATAACCAGAATTTAGCATAAATCGATTTAAATAATACCATTTAGGTTGGCTAACGCCCCTTTATAATAAATATCATAACTCACCAGTTTAATTGTAAATCCAGGATTTTAGTACAATCTTGATGAAGTCATGATGACTAACAAGAACCAGCTGAGAGATGGAAGATTCAAAATTTCCAAGACCTCAATAGATCAACCGCCCAAAGGAATATTCTTCTTTCAGAACTCCGACCCTGTCTAGAGGAGGCAAATCGACGCACTGAAAGAAAACGGCCAAACTAGCGACTAAAGCAAATAAGAAGAAATGCAGCACCAAGACTTTAATGCCGACAGCTGAAATTCTCCGTAAATATGAAAATGTGTAATACTATAGTATATCAAGCCTGTAAGAAGTAAGATACTTTGTTAGCTTGTATCAATCAAATGTCTGTGTTGCATGGATTAATTTGTTATTAATATCCTGTGTCCAGCACCTGGTCCACTATCATGACTATGTCATGGTTTTGAGTATAACCTGGATGAAGTCATGCTGACTAGCCAGAACCAACCGAGACATTGAAAATTCAACATTTCTTTAGACCACAAAGGATCAAAAGCCGAAAGAAAGATTTTTCTTTCAAAACCCCGGCCCGGTCTACAATAGGGAGAAACAATGCACCGAAACTAAACATCCGAACTAGCGACTAAATCAAATTAGAAGATAAGAAACATCAAGGCTATAAATCCGACAGCTGAAATTCTCCGTAAATAGGAAAATTTGTAATATTATCGCATATCAAGCCTGTTAGAAGTAAGATAATCTGTAAGCTTGTATTTATTGTATGACTGTGTGAATGCATTTATTTGTTATTAATATCCTGTGCCCAGGTTTTGGTCCGCCATCATGACTGCATCCAGGTTTCGAGTACAATCTGGATAAAGTCATGGTGACTAGCCAGAAACAGCTGAGACATCAATTATTCAACATTTTCTGAAACACCGATGGATCAACAGTCCAAAGAAAAATTCTTCTTTCAGAACCCCGGCCTAGTCTAGAGGAGGGCAGAACGATGCACCGAAAGTAAAAGGCCGAACTACCGACTAAATCAAATTAGAAGAAAAGAAACACCAAGGCTATAATGCCGACAGCTGAGATTCTCTGTAAATAAGAAAATTTGTAATAGTATAGCTTTTCACGACTTTTTGAAGTAACAGGCTTTGTAAGCTTGTCTTTAAACCATGAGTTAACCGTGTTGCATGCATTTATGTGTTATTTATATCCTGTGCTCAGGTCCTGGCACATTTCCAGGTTCTGGTCCGCCATCATGACTGCATCCAGGTTTTGAGTACAATCTAGATGAAGTCATGATGACTAACCAGAACCAACTGAGACATCGAAGATTCAACATTCCCTGAGAACCTAATGGATCAAAAGCCCTAGAAAAGTATATCCAAGGCTGCAAAGGTAACAGTTGGGATTTCCTTTAAATAAGATAGTTTTTATAGTAGTCATGATGTTCTTTGCAGGTCTTGTAGATGTAAGAGAATTTCTTAGCTTGTCTTTAACGTGTAATTTTACAGTTCTGCATGAATTTATTCGTGTTTTAGCGGCATATCCCGTGCTTTTTAAGTCTGTTAGAAGTATGAGAATTTGCCTTGGATGCCATTCATTTTTAGAGGTCTTTTTTCGTTTTTAATATTTAGCCTTTTGTAGTTACACGGGTAAATGGATTTCTTCTACTATCTGTGCTTAATTTCACCCTTAGGATAAATAGTTGAGGTGTGAAATATCGTTAAAACTCTCAAACCGGTTAAATAATCAGTTTCGAAGCACTGTGAATGTGATAAAAGTCAATTCATGAAAACGAAATATTTAAAAATGTTTTTCTGAAACACCAAAATTATGAAAATGTTCGTAAATATGTGGTAAATAATGGTAGATATATTTAAACCAAAAAAAATTAATTATTGTAATCCAAAATATTCCAGATGTTTATCTGGACACTCTAGTCTAGACGTCTGACCTTGCAATTTTTTCAAGAGAGTTGTATATCTGCATATTTTTAGACCTCAATCGTTTTTAATTATACAATTATAGATTCTCAATAGCTTTATTCTATTTCCTGTAGCTTGGCTACATTTTATACATGTTATAATAAAAAAATAGCCATAGTAAAGACCTCAATCGTCCCGTATTCATGTACTAGTTGGGACAGGTTGTGTGGTGGTCTTAGTTACGGTCCGCAAATATAGATGCCCAAACGCTTTTACGCCACATTCCCAGTGTAAAGTGTGTCTTCTCTAGTTATAGTATTCATTATCGGAGCGGCGTGTTGTGCAGATAAGTTCGGTTAGTTGAACATAAGAATCCAAATGCATTGCGTATGACTGTGTGACTTACTACTTGCCTATTTACGGTGTGAAAATCGGTTTCCATTCAATGTCGCTACATCTTATCAGGTATGTGAACATATTTATTTGGGTATTTCTAGTCTAGGTTTACAAAGTGAAATTAAATATGTGAGTTTTAACATGGATCATGCTAAAAGGTGTGTGTTGGAAATATGCTTACTCTCCATGTATGGTTGACAATTGCTGTAAATATGCAAATGTAATATATTAGTGATTTTCGCAGATGCATCTCTTCAGTTAACGGTGTGCGGTTATTTTTATTTTAAAAGTATATGAGCGGTTTTTTTTTTTTGTTTGAATATATTAAAATAGTTTACTAATTCATACTAACTTTAAAATTCACGTAGCAATAATTTGTCGACTAAAAAAAAAAATTGAGCAAATATTTGCTTATCTGCCTTCGAATCACAAGTATTAATAATTTGTTCGTTATTTACAATTTTAAAACGTGTAGAATGTGGTCCATGGAAGTTTGCAAATGAAATTCATATTATTACTTATTTGTATTCAAGATAATATTTGTCTAAAACTGCTGGAACAAAGAAGGGAATATTTACATTCCAGGAGGGGATCTGTTGTATGATTAGCAGCAAAGCAGGCATTTTTTTAAAATTTCTGATTCCTGCTATGTCAAAATGTAATTAGTTTTCTTTGGTTTCCCTAGATAACCTTCATTTAGGAAACTCTTCAAATGATTGCTCCTAAACGTTGTATCCAATGTCTTGGCTATAGTATAATCCATGTTATTCTTGGCATGGTGGTGAATTTATTTTGGAGACTACCATAGTAGTTTCCTAAGTTGGTTTCTCCGGTGTCTATATTGGTCTGTTCTGTACACGGTTTTTGTCTTGTTGCGAGAAAATTCGATATTCTCTTCCATATGTAAACCGTATTTCTTTTAAGTGTGTTATTATTCGGAAAGGTTTATGTTTGTTATATTTTGTGGGATATATTGATTTAGCCATATGGGCTATCGGTTATTTTTTCTAACATGAGTAACTAGCCTCCTAGTTTTTGTTGGGTTTTCCTGCCTGGCTTGTGTTTTATTGCTTTCTCATAGCGAGATGTTTCCCGAGAATAATGGCCTCAGGTATGTTAGGGATCTTTCACTTATAGCCCGACCGAGGTACAAAGACGACCCCAAACATTTTTCTTATTTTGTACACACCATTGTTACTAGTTGGTTTATAGGAACAGGTGTTCCCAAGATTATTTTTTGCACTAAAATAAATGATTAACTATAAGGAAACTGATACAGTTACTGTAGATTAGCTTTATCGGAGTGAAGGTGTGGGGTCAATTATATTAGGATCTACAAGTATAGATATAGGGATAACCAGAATTTAGCATAAATCGATTTAAATAATACCATTTAGGTTGGCTAACGCCCCTTTATAATAAATATCATAACTCACCAGTTTAATTGTAAATCCAGGATTTTAGTACAATCTTGATGAAGTCATGATGACTAACAAGAACCAGCTGAGAGATGGAAGATTCAAAATTTCCAAGACCTCAATAGATCAACCGCCCAAAGGAATATTCTTCTTTCAGAACTCCGACCCTGTCTAGAGGAGGCAAATCGACGCACTGAAAGAAAACGGCCAAACTAGCGACTAAAGCAAATAAGAAGAAATGCAGCACCAAGACTTTAATGCCGACAGCTGAAATTCTCCGTAAATATGAAAATGTGTAATACTATAGTATATCAAGCCTGTAAGAAGTAAGATACTTTGTTAGCTTGTATCAATCAAATGTCTGTGTTGCATGGATTAATTTGTTATTAATATCCTGTGTCCAGCACCTGGTCCACTATCATGACTATGTCATGGTTTTGAGTATAACCTGGATGAAGTCATGCTGACTAGCCAGAACCAACCGAGACATTGAAAATTCAACATTTCTTTAGACCACAAAGGATCAAAAGCCGAAAGAAAGATTTTTCTTTCAAAACCCCGGCCCGGTCTACAATAGGGAGAAACAATGCACCGAAACTAAACATCCGAACTAGCGACTAAATCAAATTAGAAGATAAGAAACATCAAGGCTATAAATCCGACAGCTGAAATTCTCCGTAAATAGGAAAATTTGTAATATTATCGCATATCAAGCCTGTTAGAAGTAAGATAATCTGTAAGCTTGTATTTATTGTATGACTGTGTGAATGCATTTATTTGTTATTAATATCCTGTGCCCAGGTTTTGGTCCGCCATCATGACTGCATCCAGGTTTCGAGTACAATCTGGATAAAGTCATGGTGACTAGCCAGAAACAGCTGAGACATCAATTATTCAACATTTTCTGAAACACCGATGGATCAACAGTCCAAAGAAAAATTCTTCTTTCAGAACCCCGGCCTAGTCTAGAGGAGGGCAGAACGATGCACCGAAAGTAAAAGGCCGAACTACCGACTAAATCAAATTAGAAGAAAAGAAACACCAAGGCTATAATGCCGACAGCTGAGATTCTCTGTAAATAAGAAAATTTGTAATAGTATAGCTTTTCACGACTTTTTGAAGTAACAGGCTTTGTAAGCTTGTCTTTAAACCATGAGTTAACCGTGTTGCATGCATTTATGTGTTATTTATATCCTGTGCTCAGGTCCTGGCACATTTCCAGGTTCTGGTCCGCCATCATGACTGCATCCAGGTTTTGAGTACAATCTAGATGAAGTCATGATGACTAACCAGAACCAACTGAGACATCGAAGATTCAACATTCCCTGAGAACCTAATGGATCAAAAGCCCTAGAAAAGTATATCCAAGGCTGCAAAGGTAACAGTTGGGATTTCCTTTAAATAAGATAGTTTTTATAGTAGTCATGATGTTCTTTGCAGGTCTTGTAGATGTAAGAGAATTTCTTAGCTTGTCTTTAACGTGTAATTTTACAGTTCTGCATGAATTTATTCGTGTTTTAGCGGCATATCCCGTGCTTTTTAAGTCTGTTAGAAGTATGAGAATTTGCCTTGGATGCCATTCATTTTTAGAGGTCTTTTTTCGTTTTTAATATTTAGCCTTTTGTAGTTACACGGGTAAATGGATTTCTTCTACTATCTGTGCTTAATTTCACCCTTAGGATAAATAGTTGAGGTGTGAAATATCGTTAAAACTCTCAAACCGGTTAAATAATCAGTTTCGAAGCACTGTGAATGTGATAAAAGTCAATTCATGAAAACGAAATATTTAAAAATGTTTTTCTGAAACACCAAAATTATGAAAATGTTCGTAAATATGTGGTAAATAATGGTAGATATATTTAAACCAAAAAAAATTAATTATTGTAATCCAAAATATTCCAGATGTTTATCTGGACACTCTAGTCTAGACGTCTGACCTTGCAATTTTTTCAAGAGAGTTGTATATCTGCATATTTTTAGACCTCAATCGTTTTTAATTATACAATTATAGATTCTCAATAGCTTTATTCTATTTCCTGTAGCTTGGCTACATTTTATACATGTTATAATAAAAAAATAGCCATAGTAAAGACCTCAATCGTCCCGTATTCATGTACTAGTTGGGACAGGTTGTGTGGTGGTCTTAGTTACGGTCCGCAAATATAGATGCCCAAACGCTTTTACGCCACATTCCCAGTGTAAAGTGTGTCTTCTCTAGTTATAGTATTCATTATCGGAGCGGCGTGTTGTGCAGATAAGTTCGGTTAGTTGAACATAAGAATCCAAATGCATTGCGTATGACTGTGTGACTTACTACTTGCCTATTTACGGTGTGAAAATCGGTTTCCATTCAATGTCGCTACATCTTATCAGGTATGTGAACATATTTATTTGGGTATTTCTAGTCTAGGTTTACAAAGTGAAATTAAATATGTGAGTTTTAACATGGATCATGCTAAAAGGTGTGTGTTGGAAATATGCTTACTCTCCATGTATGGTTGACAATTGCTGTAAATATGCAAATGTAATATATTAGTGATTTTGTCAGATGCATCTCTTCAGTTAACGGTGTGCGGTTATTTTTATTTTAAAAGTATATGAGCGGTTTTTTTTTTTTTGTTTGAATATATTAAAATAGTTTACTAATTCATACTAACTTTAAAATTCACGTAGCAATAATTTGTCGACTAAAAAAAAAATTGAGCAAATATTTGCTTATCTGCCTTCGAATCACAAGTATTAATAATTTGTTCGTTATTTACAATTTTAAAACGTGTAGAATGTGGTCCATGGAAGTTTGCAAATGAAATTCATATTATTACTTATTTGTATTCAAGATAATATTTGTCTAAAACTGCTGGAACAAAGAAGGGAATATTTACATTCCAGGAGGGGATCTGTTGTATGATTAGCAGCAAAGCAGGCATTTTTTTAAAATTTCTGATTCCTGCTATGTCAAAATGTAATTAGTTTTCTTTGGTTTCCCTAGATAACCTTCATTTAGGAAACTCTTCAAATGATTGCTCCTAAACGTTGTATCCAATGTCTTGGCTATAGTATAATCCATGTTATTCTTGGCATGGTGGTGAATTTATTTTGGAGACTACCATAGTAGTTTCCTAAGTTGGTTTCTCCGGTGTCTATATTGGTCTGTTCTGTACACGGTTTTTGTCTTGTTGCGAGAAAATTCGATATTCTCTTCCATATGTAAACCGTATTTCTTTTAAGTGTGTTATTATTCGGAAAGGTTTATGTTTGTTATATTTTGTGGGATATATTGATTTAGCCATATGGGCTATCGGTTATTTTTTCTAACATGAGTAACTAGCCTCCTAGTTTTTGTTGGGTTTTCCTGCCTGGCTTGTGTTTTATTGCTTTCTCATAGCGAGATGTTTCCCGAGAATAATGGCCTCAGGTATGTTAGGGATCTTTCACTTATAGCCCGACCGAGGTACAAAGACGACCCCAAACATTTTTCTTATTTTGTACACACCATTGTTACTAGTTGGTTTATAGGAACAGGTGTTCCCAAGATTATTTTTTGCACTAAAATAAATGATTAACTATAAGGAAACTGATACAGTTACTGTAGATTAGCTTTATCGGAGTGAAGGTGTGGGGTCAATTATATTAGGATCTACAAGTATAGATATAGGGATAACCAGAATTTAGCATAAATCGATTTAAATAATACCATTTAGGTTGGCTAACGCCCCTTTATAATAAATATCATAACTCACCAGTTTAATTGTAAATCCAGGATTTTAGTACAATCTTGATGAAGTCATGATGACTAACAAGAACCAGCTGAGAGATGGAAGATTCAAAATTTCCAAGACCTCAATAGATCAACCGCCCAAAGGAATATTCTTCTTTCAGAACTCCGACCCTGTCTAGAGGAGGCAAATCGACGCACTGAAAGAAAACGGCCAAACTAGCGACTAAAGCAAATAAGAAGAAATGCAGCACCAAGACTTTAATGCCGACAGCTGAAATTCTCCGTAAATATGAAAATGTGTAATACTATAGTATATCAAGCCTGTAAGAAGTAAGATACTTTGTTAGCTTGTATCAATCAAATGTCTGTGTTGCATGGATTAATTTGTTATTAATATCCTGTGTCCAGCACCTGGTCCACTATCATGACTATGTCATGGTTTTGAGTATAACCTGGATGAAGTCATGCTGACTAGCCAGAACCAACCGAGACATTGAAAATTCAACATTTCTTTAGACCACAAAGGATCAAAAGCCGAAAGAAAGATTTTTCTTTCAAAACCCCGGCCCGGTCTACAATAGGGAGAAACAATGCACCGAAACTAAACATCCGAACTAGCGACTGAATCAAATTAGATGATAAGAAACATCAAGGCTATAAATCCGACAGCTGAAATTCTCCGTAAATAGGAAAATTTGTAATATTATCGCATATCAAGCCTGTTAGAAGTAAGATAATCTGTAAGCTTGTATTTATTGTATGACTGTGTGAATGCATTTATTTGTTATTAATATCCTGTGCCCAGGTTTTGGTCCGCCATCATGACTGCATCCAGGTTTCGAGTACAATCTGGATAAAGTCATGGTGACTAGCCAGAAACAGCTGAGACATCAATTATTCAACATTTTCTGAAACACCGATGGATCAACAGTCCAAAGAAAAATTCTTCTTTCAGAACCCCGGCCTAGTCTAGAGGAGGGCAGAACGATGCACCGAAAGTAAAAGGCCGAACTACCGACTAAATCAAATTAGAAGAAAAGAAACACCAAGGCTATAATGCCGACAGCTGAGATTCTCTGTAAATAAGAAAATTTGTAATAGTATAGCTTTTCACGACTTTTTGAAGTAACAGGCTTTGTAAGCTTGTCTTTAAACCATGAGTTAACCGTGTTGCATGCATTTATGTGTTATTTATATCCTGTGCTCAGGTCCTGGCACATTTCCAGGTTCTGGTCCGCCATCATGACTGCATCCAGGTTTTGAGTACAATCTAGATGAAGTCATGATGACTAACCAGAACCAACTGAGACATCGAAGATTCAACATTCCCTGAGAACCTAATGGATCAAAAGCCCTAGAAAAGTATATCCAAGGCTGCAAAGGTAACAGTTGGGATTTCCTTTAAATAAGATAGTTTTTATAGTAGTCATGATGTTCTTTGCAGGTCTTGTAGATGTAAGAGAATTTCTTAGCTTGTCTTTAACGTGTAATTTTACAGTTCTGCATGAATTTATTCGTGTTTTAGCGGCATATCCCGTGCTTTTTAAGTCTGTTAGAAGTATGAGAATTTGCCTTGGATGCCATTCATTTTTAGAGGTCTTTTTTCGTTTTTAATATTTAGCCTTTTGTAGTTACACGGGTAAATGGATTTCTTCTACTATCTGTGCTTAATTTCACCCTTAGGATAAATAGTTGAGGTGTGAAATATCGTTAAAACTCTCAAACCGGTTAAATAATCAGTTTCGAAGCACTGTGAATGTGATAAAAGTCAATTCATGAAAACGAAATATTTAAAAATGTTTTTCTGAAACACCAAAATTATGAAAATGTTCGTAAATATGTGGTAAATAATGGTAGATATATTTAAACCAAAAAAAATTAATTATTGTAATCCAAAATATTCCAGATGTTTATCTGGACACTCTAGTCTAGACGTCTGACCTTGCAATTTTTTCAAGAGAGTTGTATATCTGCATATTTTTAGACCTCAATCGTTTTTAATTATACAATTATAGATTCTCAATAGCTTTATTCTATTTCCTGTAGCTTGGCTACATTTTATACATGTTATAATAAAAAAATAGCCATAGTAAAGACCTCAATCGTCCCGTATTCATGTACTAGTTGGGACAGGTTGTGTGGTGGTCTTAGTTACGGTCCGCAAATATAGATGCCCAAACGCTTTTACGCCACATTCCCAGTGTAAAGTGTGTCTTCTCTAGTTATAGTATTCATTATCGGAGCGGCGTGTTGTGCAGATAAGTTCGGTTAGTTGAACATAAGAATCCAAATGCATTGCGTATGACTGTGTGACTTACTACTTGCCTATTTACGGTGTGAAAATCGGTTTCCATTCAATGTCGCTACATCTTATCAGGTATGTGAACATATTTATTTGGGTATTTCTAGTCTAGGTTTACAAAGTGAAATTAAATATGTGAGTTTTAACATGGATCATGCTAAAAGGTGTGTGTTGGAAATATGCTTACTCTCCATGTATGGTTGACAATTGCTGTAAATATGCAAATGTAATATATTAGTGATTTTCGCAGATGCATCTCTTCAGTTAACGGTGTGCGGTTATTTTTATTTTAAAAGTATATGAGCGGTTTTTTTTTTTTGTTTGAATATATTAAAATAGTTTACTAATTCATACTAACTTTAAAATTCACGTAGCAATAATTTGTCGACTAAAAAAAAAATTGAGCAAATATTTGCATATCTGCCTTCGAATCACAAGTATTAATAATTTGTTCGTTATTTACAATTTTAAAACGTGTAGAATGTGGTCCATGGAAGTTTGCAAATGAAATTCATATTATTACTTATTTGTATTCAAGATAATATTTGTCTAAAACTGCTGGAACAAAGAAGGGAATATTTACATTCCAGGAGGGGATCTGTTGTATGATTAGCAGCAAAGCAGGCATTTTTTTAAAATTTCTGATTCCTGCTATGTCAAAATGTAATTAGTTTTCTTTGGTTTCCCTAGATAACCTTCATTTAGGAAACTCTTCAAATGATTGCTCCTAAACGTTGTATCCAATGTCTTGGCTATAGTATAATCCATGTTATTCTTGGCATGGTGGTGAATTTATTTTGGAGACTACCATAGTAGTTTCCTAAGTTGGTTTCTCCGGTGTCTATATTGGTCTGTTCTGTACACGGTTTTTGTCTTGTTGCGAGAAAATTCGATATTCTCTTCCATATGTAAACCGTATTTCTTTTAAGTGTGTTATTATTCGGAAAGGTTTATGTTTGTTATATTTTGTGGGATATATTGATTTAGCCATATGGGCTATCGGTTATTTTTTCTAACATGAGTAACTAGCCTCCTAGTTTTTGTTGGGTTTTCCTGCCTGGCTTGTGTTTTATTGCTTTCTCATAGCGAGATGTTTCCCGAGAATAATGGCCTCAGGTATGTTAGGGATCTTTCACTTATAGCCCGACCGAGGTAAAAAGACGACCCCAAACATTTTTCTTATTTTGTACACACCATTGTTACTAGTTGGTTTATAGGAACAGGTGTTCCCAAGATTATTTTTTGCACTAAAATAAATAATTAACTATAAGGAAACTGATACAGTTACTGTAGATTAGCTTTATCGGAGTGAAGGTGTGGGGTCAATTATATTAGGATCTACAAGTATAGATATAGGGATAACCAGAATTTAGCATAAATCGATTTAAATAATACCATTTAGGTTGGCTAACGCCCCTTTATAATAAATATCATAACTCACCAGTTTAATTGTAAATCCAGGATTTTAGTACAATCTTGATGAAGTCATGATGACTAACAAGAACCAGCTGAGAGATGGAAGATTCAAAATTTCCAAGACCTCAATAGATCAACCGCCCAAAGGAATATTCTTCTTTCAGAACTCCGACCCTGTCTAGAGGAGGCAAATCGACGCACTGAAAGAAAACGGCCAAACTAGCGACTAAAGCAAATAAGAAGAAATGCAGCACCAAGACTTTAATGCCGACAGCTGAAATTCTCCGTAAATATGAAAATGTGTAATACTATAGTATATCAAGCCTGTAAGAAGTAAGATACTTTGTTAGCTTGTATCAATCAAATGTCTGTGTTGCATGGATTAATTTGTTATTAATATCCTGTGTCCAGCACCTGGTCCACTATCATGACTATGTCATGGTTTTGAGTATAACCTGGATGAAGTCATGCTGACTAGCCAGAACCAACCGAGACATTGAAAATTCAACATTTCTTTAGACCACAAAGGATCAAAAGCCGAAAGAAAGATTTTTCTTTCAAAACCCCGGCCCGGTCTACAATAGGGAGAAACAATGCACCGAAACTAAACATCCGAACTAGCGACTAAATCAAATTAGAAGATAAGAAACATCAAGGCTATAAATCCGACAGCTGAAATTCTCCGTAAATAGGAAAATTTGTAATATTATCGCATATCAAGCCTGTTAGAAGTAAGATAATCTGTAAGCTTGTATTTATTGTATGACTGTGTGAATGCATTTATTTGTTATTAATATCCTGTGCCCAGGTTTTGGTCCGCCATCATGACTGCATCCAGGTTTCGAGTACAATCTGGATAAAGTCATGGTGACTAGCCAGAAACAGCTGAGACATCAATTATTCAACATTTTCTGAAACACCGATGGATCAACAGTCCAAAGAAAAATTCTTCTTTCAGAACCCCGGCCTAGTCTAGAGGAGGGCAGAACGATGCACCGAAAGTAAAAGGCCGAACTACCGACTAAATCAAATTAGAAGAAAAGAAACACCAAGGCTATAATGCCGACAGCTGAGATTCTCTGTAAATAAGAAAATTTGTAATAGTATAGCTTTTCACGACTTTTTGAAGTAACAGGCTTTGTAAGCTTGTCTTTAAACCATGAGTTAACCGTGTTGCATGCATTTATGTGTTATTTATATCCTGTGCTCAGGTCCTGGCACATTTCCAGGTTCTGGTCCGCCATCATGACTGCATCCAGGTTTTGAGTACAATCTAGATGAAGTCATGATGACTAACCAGAACCAACTGAGACATCGAAGATTCAACATTCCCTGAGAACCTAATGGATCAAAAGCCCTAGAAAAGTATATCCAAGGCTGCAAAGGTAACAGTTGGGATTTCCTTTAAATAAGATAGTTTTTATAGTAGTCATGATGTTCTTTGCAGGTCTTGTAGATGTAAGAGAATTTCTTAGCTTGTCTTTAACGTGTAATTTTACAGTTCTGCATGAATTTATTCGTGTTTTAGCGGCATATCCCGTGCTTTTTAAGTCTGTTAGAAGTATGAGAATTTGCCTTGGATGCCATTCATTTTTAGAGGTCTTTTTTCGTTTTTAATATTTAGCCTTTTGTAGTTACACGGGTAAATGGATTTCTTCTACTATCTGTGCTTAATTTCACCCTTAGGATAAATAGTTGAGGTGTGAAATATCGTTAAAACTCTCAAACCGGTTAAATAATCAGTTTCGAAGCACTGTGAATGTGATAAAAGTCAATTCATGAAAACGAAATATTTAAAAATGTTTTTCTGAAACACCAAAATTATGAAAATGTTCGTAAATATGTGGTAAATAATGGTAGATATATTTAAACCAAAAAAAATTAATTATTGTAATCCAAAATATTCCAGATGTTTATCTGGACACTCTAGTCTAGACCTCTGACCTTGCAATTTTTTCAAGAGAGTTGTATATCTGCATATTTTTAGACCTCAATCGTTTTTAATTATACAATTATAGATTCTCAATAGCTTTATTCTATTTCCTGTAGCTTGGCTACATTTTATACATGTTATAATAAAAAAATAGCCATAGTAAAGACCTCAATCGTCCCGTATTCATGTACTAGTTGGGACAGGTTGTGTGGTGGTCTTAGTTACGGTCCGCAAATATAGATGCCCAAACGCTTTTACGCCACATTCCCAGTGTAAAGTGTGTCTTCTCTAGTTATAGTATTCATTATCGGAGCGGCGTGTTGTGCAGATAAGTTCGGTTAGTTGAACATAAGAATCCAAATGCATTGCGTATGACTGTGTGACTTACTACTTGCCTATTTACGGTGTGAAAATCGGTTTCCATTCAATGTCGCTACATCTTATCAGGTATGTGAACATATTTATTTGGGTATTTCTAGTCTAGGTTTACAAAGTGAAATTAAATATGTGAGTTTTAACATGGATCATGCTAAAAGGTGTGTGTTGGAAATATGCTTACTCTCCATGTATGGTTGACAATTGCTGTAAATATGCAAATGTAATATATTAGTGATTTTGTCAGATGCATCTCTTCAGTTAACGGTGTGCGGTTATTTTTATTTTAAAAGTATATGAGCGGTTTTTTTTTTTTTGTTTGAATATATTAAAATAGTTTACTAATTCATACTAACTTTAAAATTCACGTAGCAATAATTTGTCGACTAAAAAAAAAATTGAGCAAATATTTGCTTATCTGCCTTCGAATCACAAGTATTAATAATTTGTTCGTTATTTACAATTTTAAAACGTGTAGAATGTGGTCCATGGAAGTTTGCAAATGAAATTCATATTATTACTTATTTGTATTCAAGATAATATTTGTCTAAAACTGCTGGAACAAAGAAGGGAATATTTACATTCCAGGAGGGGATCTGTTGTATGATTAGTAGCAAAGCAGGCATTTTTTTAAAATTTCTGATTCCTGCTATGTCAAAATGTAATTAGTTTTCTTTGGTTTCCCTAGATAACCTTCATTTAGGAAACTCTTCAAATGATTGCTCCTAAACGTTGTATCCAATGTCTTGGCTATAGTATAATCCATGTTATTCTTGGCATGGTGGTGAATTTATTTTGGAGACTACCATAGTAGTTTCCTAAGTTGGTTTCTCCGGTGTCTATATTGGTCTGTTCTGTACACGGTTTTTGTCTTGTTGCGAGAAAATTCGATATTCTCTTCCATATGTAAACCGTATTTCTTTTAAGTGTGTTATTATTCGGAAAGGTTTATGTTTGTTATATTTTGTGGGATATATTGATTTAGCCATATGGGCTATCGGTTATTTTTTCTAACATGAGTAACTAGCCTCCTAGTTTTTGTTGGGTTTTCCTGCCTGGCTTGTGTTTTATTGCTTTCTCATAGCGAGATGTTTCCCGAGAATAATGGCCTCAGGTATGTTAGGGATCTTTCACTTATAGCCCGACCGAGGTACAAAGACGACCCCAAACATTTTTCTTATTTTGTACACACCATTGTTACTAGTTGGTTTATAGGAACAGGTGTTCCCAATATTATTTTTTGCACTAAAATAAATGATTAACTATAAGGAAACTGATACAGTTACTGTAGATTAGCTTTATCGGAGTGAAGGTGTGGGGTCAATTATATTAGGATCTACAAGTATAGATATAGGGATAACCAGAATTTAGCATAAATCGATTTAAATAATACCATTTAGGTTGGCTAACGCCCCTTTATAATAAATATCATAACTCACCAGTTTAATTGTAAATCCAGGATTTTAGTACAATCTTGATGAAGTCATGATGACTAACAAGAACCAGCTGAGAGATGGAAGATTCAAAATTTCCAAGACCTCAATAGATCAACCGCCCAAAGGAATATTCTTCTTTCAGAACTCCGACCCTGTCTAGAGGAGGCAAATCGACGCACTGAAAGAAAACGGCCAAACTAGCGACTAAAGCAAATAAGAAGAAATGCAGCACCAAGACTTTAATGCCGACAGCTGAAATTCTCCGTAAATATGAAAATGTGTAATACTATAGTATATCAAGCCTGTAAGAAGTAAGATACTTTGTTAGCTTGTATCAATCAAATGTCTGTGTTGCATGGATTAATTTGTTATTAATATCCTGTGTCCAGCACCTGGTCCACTATCATGACTATGTCATGGTTTTGAGTATAACCTGGATGAAGTCATGCTGACTAGCCAGAACCAACCGAGACATTGAAAATTCAACATTTCTTTAGACCACAAAGGATCAAAAGCCGAAAGAAAGATTTTTCTTTCAAAACCCCGGCCCGGTCTACAATAGGGAGAAACAATGCGCCGAAACTAAACATCCGAACTAGCGACTGAATCAAATTAGATGATAAGAAACATCAAGGCTATAAATCCGACAGCTGAAATTCTCCGTAAATAGGAAAATTTGTAATATTATCGCATATCAAGCCTGTTAGAAGTAAGATAATCTGTAAGCTTGTATTTATTGTATGACTGTGTGAATGCATTTATTTGTTATTAATATCCTGTGCCCAGGTTTTGGTCCGCCATCATGACTGCATCCAGGTTTCGAGTACAATCTGGATAAAGTCATGGTGACTAGCCAGAAACAGCTGAGACATCAATTATTCAACATTTTCTGAAACACCGATGGATCAACAGTCCAAAGAAAAATTCTTCTTTCAGAACCCCGGCCTAGTCTAGAGGAGGGCAGAACGATGCACCGAAAGTAAAAGGCCGAACTACCGACTAAATCAAATTAGAAGAAAAGAAACACCAAGGCTATAATGCCGACAGCTGAGATTCTCTGTAAATAAGAAAATTTGTAATAGTATAGCTTTTCACGACTTTTTGAAGTAACAGGCTTTGTAAGCTTGTCTTTAAACCATGAGTTAACCGTGTTGCATGCATTTATGTGTTATTTATATCCTGTGCTCAGGTCCTGGCACATTTCCAGGTTCTGGTCCGCCATCATGACTGCATCCAGGTTTTGAGTACAATCTAGATGAAGTCATGATGACTAACCAGAACCAACTGAGACATCGAAGATTCAACATTCCCTGAGAACCTAATGGATCAAAAGCCCTAGAAAAGTATATCCAAGGCTGCAAAGGTAACAGTTGGGATTTCCTTTAAATAAGATAGTTTTTATAGTAGTCATGATGTTCTTTGCAGGTCTTGTAGATGTAAGAGAATTTCTTAGCTTGTCTTTAACGTGTAATTTTACAGTTCTGCATGAATTTATTCGTGTTTTAGCGGCATATCCCGTGCTTTTTAAGTCTGTTAGAAGTATGAGAATTTGCCTTGGATGCCATTCATTTTTAGAGGTCTTTTTTCGTTTTTAATATTTAGCCTTTTGTAGTTACACGGGTAAATGGATTTCTTCTACTATCTGTGCTTAATTTCACCCTTAGGATAAATAGTTGAGGTGTGAAATATCGTTAAAACTCTCAAACCGGTTAAATAATCAGTTTCGAAGCACTGTGAATGTGATAAAAGTCAATTCATGAAAACGAAATATTTAAAAATGTTTTTCTGAAACACCAAAATTATGAAAATGTTCGTAAATATGTGGTAAATAATGGTAGATATATTTAAACCAAAAAAAATTAATTATTGTAATCCAAAATATTCCAGATGTTTATCTGGACACTCTAGTCTAGACGTCTGACCTTGCAATTTTTTCAAGAGAGTTGTATATCTGCATATTTTTAGACCTCAATCGTTTTTAATTATACAATTATAGATTCTCAATAGCTTTATTCTATTTCCTGTAGCTTGGCTACATTTTATACATGTTATAATAAAAAAATAGCCATAGTAAAGACCTCAATCGTCCCGTATTCATGTACTAGTTGGGACAGGTTGTGTGGTGGTCTTAGTTACGGTCCGCAAATATAGATGCCCAAACGCTTTTACGCCACATTCCCAGTGTAAAGTGTGTCTTCTCTAGTTATAGTATTCATTATCGGAGCGGCGTGTTGTGCAGATAAGTTCGGTTAGTTGAACATAAGAATCCAAATGCATTGCGTATGACTGTGTGACTTACTACTTGCCTATTTACGGTGTGAAAATCGGTTTCCATTCAATGTCGCTACATCTTATCAGGTATGTGAACATATTTATTTGGGTATTTCTAGTCTAGGTTTACAAAGTGAAATTAAATATGTGAGTTTTAACATGGATCATGCTAAAAGGTGTGTGTTGGAAATATGCTTACTCTCCATGTATGGTTGACAATTGCTGTAAATATGCAAATGTAATATATTAGTGATTTTGTCAGATGCATCTCTTCAGTTAACGGTGTGCGGTTATTTTTATTTTAAAAGTATATGAGCGGTTTTTTTTTTTTTGTTTGAATATATTAAAATAGTTTACTAATTCATACTAACTTTAAAATTCACGTAGCAATAATTTGTCGACTAAAAAAAAAATTGAGCAAATATTTGCTTATCTGCCTTCGAATCACAAGTATTAATAATTTGTTCGTTATTTACAATTTTAAAACGTGTAGAATGTGGTCCATGGAAGTTTGCAAATGAAATTCATATTATTACTTATTTGTATTCAAGATAATATTTGTCTAAAACTGCTGGAACAAAGAAGGGAATATTTACATTCCAGGAGGGGATCTGTTGTATGATTAGCAGCAAAGCAGGCATTTTTTTAAAATTTCTGATTCCTGCTATGTCAAAATGTAATTAGTTTTCTTTGGTTTCCCTAGATAACCTTCATTTAGGAAACTCTTCAAATGATTGCTCCTAAACGTTGTATCCAATGTCTTGGCTATAGTATAATCCATGTTATTCTTGGCATGGTGGTGAATTTATTTTGGAGACTACCATAGTAGTTTCCTAAGTTGGTTTCTCCGGTGTCTATATTGGTCTGTTCTGTACACGGTTTTTGTCTTGTTGCGAGAAAATTCGATATTCTCTTCCATATGTAAACCGTATTTCTTTTAAGTGTGTTATTATTCGGAAAGGTTTATGTTTGTTATATTTTGTGGGATATATTGATTTAGCCATATGGGCTATCGGTTATTTTTTCTAACATGAGTAACTAGCCTCCTAGTTTTTGTTGGGTTTTCCTGCCTGGCTTGTGTTTTATTGCTTTCTCATAGCGAGATGTTTCCCGAGAATAATGGCCTCAGGTATGTTAGGGATCTTTCACTTATAGCCCGACCGAGGTACAAAGACGACCCCAAACATTTTTCTTATTTTGTACACACCATTGTTACTAGTTGGTTTATAGGAACAGGTGTTCCCAAGATTATTTTTTGCACTAAAATAAATGATTAACTATAAGGAAACTGATACAGTTACTGTAGATTAGCTTTATCGGAGTGAAGGTGTGGGGTCAATTATATTAGGATCTACAAGTATAGATATAGGGATAACCAGAATTTAGCATAAATCGATTTAAATAATACCATTTAGGTTGGCTAACGCCCCTTTATAATAAATATCATAACTCACCAGTTTAATTGTAAATCCAGGATTTTAGTACAATCTTGATGAAGTCATGATGACTAACAAGAACCAGCTGAGAGATGGAAGATTCAAAATTTCCAAGACCTCAATAGATCAACCGCCCAAAGGAATATTCTTCTTTCAGAACTCCGACCCTGTCTAGAGGAGGCAAATCGACGCACTGAAAGAAAACGGCCAAACTAGCGACTAAAGCAAATAAGAAGAAATGCAGCACCAAGACTTTAATGCCGACAGCTGAAATTCTCCGTAAATATGAAAATGTGTAATACTATAGTATATCAAGCCTGTAAGAAGTAAGATACTTTGTTAGCTTGTATCAATCAAATGTCTGTGTTGCATGGATTAATTTGTTATTAATATCCTGTGTCCAGCACCTGGTCCACTATCATGACTATGTCATGGTTTTGAGTATAACCTGGATGAAGTCATGCTGACTAGCCAGAACCAACCGAGACATTGAAAATTCAACATTTCTTTAGACCACAAAGGATCAAAAGCCGAAAGAAAGATTTTTCTTTCAAAACCCCGGCCCGGTCTACAATAGGGAGAAACAATGCGCCGAAACTAAACATCCGAACTAGCGACTGAATCAAATTAGATGATAAGAAACATCAAGGCTATAAATCCGACAGCTGAAATTCTCCGTAAATAGGAAAATTTGTAATATTATCGCATATCAAGCCTGTTAGAAGTAAGATAATCTGTAAGCTTGTATTTATTGTATGACTGTGTGAATGCATTTATTTGTTATTAATATCCTGTGCCCAGGTTTTGGTCCGCCATCATGACTGCATCCAGGTTTCGAGTACAATCTGGATAAAGTCATGGTGACTAGCCAGAAACAGCTGAGACATCAATTATTCAACATTTTCTGAAACACCGATGGATCAACAGTCCAAAGAAAAATTCTTCTTTCAGAACCCCGGCCTAGTCTAGAGGAGGGCAGAACGATGCACCGAAAGTAAAAGGCCGAACTACCGACTAAATCAAATTAGAAGAAAAGAAACACCAAGGCTATAATGCCGACAGCTGAGATTCTCTGTAAATAAGAAAATTTGTAATAGTATAGCTTTTCACGACTTTTTGAAGTAACAGGCTTTGTAAGCTTGTCTTTAAACCATGAGTTAACCGTGTTGCATGCATTTATGTGTTATTTATATCCTGTGCTCAGGTCCTGGCACATTTCCAAGTTCTGGTCCGCCATCATGACTGCATCCAGGTTTTGAGTACAATCTAGATGAAGTCATGATGACTAACCAGAACCAACTGAGACATCGAAGATTCAACATTCCCTGAGAACCTAATGGATCAAAAGCCCTAGAAAAGTATATCCAAGGCTGCAAAGGTAACAGTTGGGATTTCCTTTAAATAAGATAGTTTTTATAGTAGTCATGATGTTCTTTGCAGGTCTTGTAGATGTAAGAGAATTTCTTAGCTTGTCTTTAACGTGTAATTTTACAGTTCTGCATGAATTTATTCGTGTTTTAGCGGCATATCCCGTGCTTTTTAAGTCTGTTAGAAGTATG
The DNA here is from genome assembly GCA_930367205.1 of Acanthosoma haemorrhoidale. NCBI lineage: Eukaryota > Metazoa > Arthropoda > Insecta > Hemiptera > Acanthosomatidae > Acanthosoma > Acanthosoma haemorrhoidale. Next base: position 144,718,684 of record OV884011.1, read on the forward strand.
AGAATTTGCCTTGGATGCCATTCATTTTTAGAGGTCTTTTTTCGTTTTTAATATTTAGCCTTTTGTAGTTACACGGGTAAATGGATTTCTTCTACTATCTGTGCTTAATTTCACCCTTAGGATAAATAGTTGAGGTGTGAAATATCGTTAAAACTCTCAAACCGGTTAAATAATCAGTTTCGAAGCACTGTGAATGTGATAAAAGTCAATTCATGAAAACGAAATATTTAAAAATGTTTTTCTGAAACACCAAAATTATGAAAATGTTCGTAAATATGTGGTAAATAATGGTAGATATATTTAAACCAAAAAAAATTAATTATTGTAATCCAAAATATTCCAGATGTTTATCTGGACACTCTAGTCTAGACGTCTGACCTTGCAATTTTTTCAAGAGAGTTGTATATCTGCATATTTTTAGACCTCAATCGTTTTTAATTATACAATTATAGATTCTCAATAGCTTTATTCTATTTCCTGTAGCTTGGCTACATTTTATACATGTTATAATAAAAAAATAGCCATAGTAAAGACCTCAATCGTCCCGTATTCATGTACTAGTTGGGACAGGTTGTGTGGTGGTCTTAGTTACGGTCCGCAAATATAGATGCCCAAACGCTTTTACGCCACATTCCCAGTGTAAAGTGTGTCTTCTCTAGTTATAGTATTCATTATCGGAGCGGCGTGTTGTGCAGATAAGTTCGGTTAGTTGAACATAAGAATCCAAATGCATTGCGTATGACTGTGTGACTTACTACTTGCCTATTTACGGTGTGAAAATCGGTTTCCATTCAATGTCGCTACATCTTATCAGGTAGGTGAACATATTTATTTGGGTATTTCTAGTCTAGGTTTACAAAGTGAAATTAAATATGTGAGTTTTAACATGGATCATGCTAAAAGGTGTGTGTTGGAAATATGCTTACTCTCCATGTATGGTTGACAATTGCTGTAAATATGCAAATGTAATATATTAGTGATTTTGTCAGATGCATCTCTTCAGTTAACGGTGTGCGGTTATTTTTATTTTAAAAGTATATGAGCGGTTTTTTTTTTTTTGTTTGAATATATTAAAATAGTTTACTAATTCATACTAACTTTAAAATTCACGTAGCAATAATTTGTCGACTAAAAAAAAAATTGAGCAAATATTTGCTTATCTGCCTTCGAATCACAAGTATTAATAATTTGTTCGTTATTTACAATTTTAAAACGTGTAGAATGTGGTCCATGGAAGTTTGCAAATGAAATTCATATTATTACTTATTTGTATTCAAGATAATATTTGTCTAAAACTGCTGGAACAAAGAAGGGAATATTTACATTCCAGGAGGGGATCTGTTGTATGATTAGCAGCAAAGCAGGCATTTTTTTAAAATTTCTGATTCCTGCTATGTCAAAATGTAATTAGTTTTCTTTGGTTTCCCTAGATAACCTTCATTTAGGAAACTCTTCAAATGATTGCTCCTAAACGTTGTATCCAATGTCTTGGCTATAGTATAATCCATGTTATTCTTGGCATGGTGGTGAATTTATTTTGGAGACTACCATAGTAGTTTCCTAAGTTGGTTTCTCCGGTGTCTATATTGGTCTGTTCTGTACACGGTTTTTGTCTTGTTGCGAGAAAATTCGATATTCTCTTCCATATGTAAACCGTATTTCTTTTAAGTGTGTTATTATTCGGAAAGGTTTATGTTTGTTATATTTTGTGGGATATATTGATTTAGCCATATGGGCTATCGGTTATTTTTTCTAACATGAGTAACTAGCCTCCTAGTTTTTGTTGGGTTTTCCTGCCTGGCTTGTGTTTTATTGCTTTCTCATAGCGAGATGTTTCCCGAGAATAATGGCCTCAGGTATGTTAGGGATCTTTCACTTATAGCCCGACCGAGGTACAAAGACGACCCCAAACATTTTTCTTATTTTGTACACACCATTGTTACTAGTTGGTTTATAGGAACAGGTGTTCCCAAGATTATTTTTTGCACTAAAATAAATGATTAACTATAAGGAAACTGATACAGTTACTGTAGATTAGCTTTATCGGAGTGAAGGTGTGGGGTCAATTATATTAGGATCTACAAGTATAGATATAGGGATAACCAGAATTTAGCATAAATCGATTTAAATAATACCATTTAGGTTGGCTAACGCCCCTTTATAATAAATATCATAACTCACCAGTTTAATTGTAAATCCAGGATTTTAGTACAATCTTGATGAAGTCATGATGACTAACAAGAACCAGCTGAGAGATGGAAGATTCAAAATTTCCAAGACCTCAATAGATCAACCGCCCAAAGGAATATTCTTCTTTCAGAACTCCGACCCTGTCTAGAGGAGGCAAATCGACGCACTGAAAGAAAACGGCCAAACTAGCGACTAAAGCAAATAAGAAGAAATGCAGCACCAAGACTTTAATGCCGACAGCTGAAATTCTCCGTAAATATGAAAATGTGTAATACTATAGTATATCAAGCCTGTAAGAAGTAAGATACTTTGTTAGCTTGTATCAATCAAATGTCTGTGTTGCATGGATTAATTTGTTATTAATATCCTGTGTCCAGCACCTGGTCCACTATCATGACTATGTCATGGTTTTGAGTATAACCTGGATGAAGTCATGCTGACTAGCCAGAACCAACCGAGACATTGAAAATTCAACATTTCTTTAGACCACAAAGGATCAAAAGCCGAAAGAAAGATTTTTCTTTCAAAACCCCGGCCCGGTCTACAATAGGGAGAAACAATGCGCCGAAACTAAACATCCGAACTAGCGACTGAATCAAATTAGATGATAAGAAACATCAAGGCTATAAATCCGACAGCTGAAATTCTCCGTAAATAGGAAAATTTGTAATATTATCGCATATCAAGCCTGTTAGAAGTAAGATAATCTGTAAGCTTGTATTTATTGTATGACTGTGTGAATGCATTTATTTGTTATTAATATCCTGTGCCCAGGTTTTGGTCCGCCATCATGACTGCATCCAGGTTTCGAGTACAATCTGGATAAAGTCATGGTGACTAGCCAGAAACAGCTGAGACATCAATTATTCAACATTTTCTGAAACACCGATGGATCAACAGTCCAAAGAAAAATTCTTCTTTCAGAACCCCGGCCTAGTCTAGAGGAGGGCAGAACGATGCACCGAAAGTAAAAGGCCGAACTACCGACTAAATCAAATTAGAAGAAAAGAAACACCAAGGCTATAATGCCGACAGCTGAGATTCTCTGTAAATAAGAAAATTTGTAATAGTATAGCTTTTCACGACTTTTTGAAGTAACAGGCTTTGTAAGCTTGTCTTTAAACCATGAGTTAACCGTGTTGCATGCATTTATGTGTTATTTATATCCTGTGCTCAGGTCCTGGCACATTTCCAGGTTCTGGTCCGCCATCATGACTGCATCCAGGTTTTGAGTACAATCTAGATGAAGTCATGATGACTAACCAGAACCAACTGAGACATCGAAGATTCAACATTCCCTGAGAACCTAATGGATCAAAAGCCCTAGAAAAGTATATCCAAGGCTGCAAAGGTAACAGTTGGGATTTCCTTTAAATAAGATAGTTTTTATAGTAGTCATGATGTTCTTTGCAGGTCTTGTAGATGTAAGAGAATTTCTTAGCTTGTCTTTAACGTGTAATTTTACAGTTCTGCATGAATTTATTCGTGTTTTAGCGGCATATCCCGTGCTTTTTAAGTCTGTTAGAAGTATGAGAATTTGCCTTGGATGCCATTCATTTTTAGAGGTCTTTTTTCGTTTTTAATATTTAGCCTTTTGTAGTTACACGGGTAAATGGATTTCTTCTACTATCTGTGCTTAATTTCACCCTTAGGATAAATAGTTGAGGTGTGAAATATCGTTAAAACTCTCAAACCGGTTAAATAATCAGTTTCGAAGCACTGTGAATGTGATAAAAGTCAATTCATGAAAACGAAATATTTAAAAATGTTTTTCTGAAACACCAAAATTATGAAAATGTTCGTAAATATGTGGTAAATAATGGTAGATATATTTAAACCAAAAAAAATTAATTATTGTAATCCAAAATATTCCAGATGTTTATCTGGACACTCTAGTCTAGACGTCTGACCTTGCAATTTTTTCAAGAGAGTTGTATATCTGCATATTTTTAGACCTCAATCGTTTTTAATTATACAATTATAGATTCTCAATAGCTTTATTCTATTTCCTGTAGCTTGGCTACATTTTATACATGTTATAATAAAAAAATAGCCATAGTAAAGACCTCAATCGTCCCGTATTCATGTACTAGTTGGGACAGGTTGTGTGGTGGTCTTAGTTACGGTCCGCAAATATAGATGCCCAAACGCTTTTACGCCACATTCCCAGTGTAAAGTGTGTCTTCTCTAGTTATAGTATTCATTATCGGAGCGGCGTGTTGTGCAGATAAGTTCGGTTAGTTGAACATAAGAATCCAAATGCATTGCGTATGACTGTGTGACTTACTACTTGCCTATTTACGGTGTGAAAATCGGTTTCCATTCAATGTCGCTACATCTTATCAGGTAGGTGAACATATTTATTTGGGTATTTCTAGTCTAGGTTTACAAAGTGAAATTAAATATGTGAGTTTTAACATGGATCATGCTAAAAGGTGTGTGTTGGAAATATGCTTACTCTCCATGTATGGTTGACAATTGCTGTAAATATGCAAATGTAATATATTAGTGATTTTGTCAGATGCATCTCTTCAGTTAACGGTGTGCGGTTATTTTTATTTTAAAAGTATATGAGCGGTTTTTTTTTTTTTGTTTGAATATATTAAAATAGTTTACTAATTCATACTAACTTTAAAATTCACGTAGCAATAATTTGTCGACTAAAAAAAAAATTGAGCAAATATTTGCTTATCTGCCTTCGAATCACAAGTATTAATAATTTGTTCGTTATTTACAATTTTAAAACGTGTAGAATGTGGTCCATGGAAGTTTGCAAATGAAATTCATATTATTACTTATTTGTATTCAAGATAATATTTGTCTAAAACTGCTGGAACAAAGAAGGGAATATTTACATTCCAGGAGGGGATCTGTTGTATGATTAGCAGCAAAGCAGGCATTTTTTTAAAATTTCTGATTCCTGCTATGTCAAAATGTAATTATTTTTCTTTGGTTTCCCTAGATAACCTTCATTTAGGAAACTCTTCAAATGATTGCTCCTAAACGTTGTATCCAATGTCTTGGCTATAGTATAATCCATGTTATTCTTGGCATGGTGGTGAATTTATTTTGGAGACTACCATAGTAGTTTCCTAAGTTGGTTTCTCCGGTGTCTATATTGGTCTGTTCTGTACACGGTTTTTGTCTTGTTGCGAGAAAATTCGATATTCTCTTCCATATGTAAACCGTATTTCTTTTAAGTGTGTTATTATTCGGAAAGGTTTATGTTTGTTATATTTTGTGGGATATATTGATTTAGCCATATGGGCTATCGGTTATTTTTTCTAACATGAGTAACTAGCCTCCTAGTTTTTGTTGGGTTTTCCTGCCTGGCTTGTGTTTTATTGCTTTCTCATAGCGAGATGTTTCCCGAGAATAATGGCCTCAGGTATGTTAGGGATCTTTCACTTATAGCCCGACCGAGGTACAAAGACGACCCCAAACATTTTTCTTATTTTGTACACACCATTGTTACTAGTTGGTTTATAGGAACAGGTGTTCCCAAGATTATTTTTTGCACTAAAATAAATGATTAACTATAAGGAAACTGATACAGTTACTGTAGATTAGCTTTATCGGAGTGAAGGTGTGGGGTCAATTATATTAGGATCTACAAGTATAGATATAGGGATAACCAGAATTTAGCATAAATCGATTTAAATAATACCATTTAGGTTGGCTAACGCCCCTTTATAATAAATATCATAACTCACCAGTTTAATTGTAAATCCAGGATTTTAGTACAATCTTGATGAAGTCATGATGACTAACAAGAACCAGCTGAGAGATGGAAGATTCAAAATTTCCAAGACCTCAATAGATCAACCGCCCAAAGGAATATTCTTCTTTCAGAACTCCGACCCTGTCTAGAGGAGGCAAATCGACGCACTGAAAGAAAACGGCCAAACTAGCGACTAAAGCAAATAAGAAGAAATGCAGCACCAAGACTTTAATGCCGACAGCTGAAATTCTCCGTAAATATGAAAATGTGTAATACTATAGTATATCAAGCCTGTAAGAAGTAAGATACTTTGTTAGCTTGTATCAATCAAATGTCTGTGTTGCATGGATTAATTTGTTATTAATATCCTGTGTCCAGCACCTGGTCCACTATCATGACTATGTCATGGTTTTGAGTATAACCTGGATGAAGTCATGCTGACTAGCCAGAACCAACCGAGACATTGAAAATTCAACATTTCTTTAGACCACAAAGGATCAAAAGCCGAAAGAAAGATTTTTCTTTCAAAACCCCGGCCCGGTCTACAATAGGGAGAAACAATGCGCCGAAACTAAACATCCGAACTAGCGACTGAATCAAATTAGATGATAAGAAACATCAAGGCTATAAATCCGACAGCTGAAATTCTCCGTAAATAGGAAAATTTGTAATATTATCGCATATCAAGCCTGTTAGAAGTAAGATAATCTGTAAGCTTGTATTTATTGTATGACTGTGTGAATGCATTTATTTGTTATTAATATCCTGTGCCCAGGTTTTGGTCCGCCATCATGACTGCATCCAGGTTTCGAGTACAATCTGGATAAAGTCATGGTGACTAGCCAGAAACAGCTGAGACATCAATTATTCAACATTTTCTGAAACACCGATGGATCAACAGTCCAAAGAAAAATTCTTCTTTCAGAACCCCGGCCTAGTCTAGAGGAGGGCAGAACGATGCACCGAAAGTAAAAGGCCGAACTACCGACTAAATCAAATTAGAAGAAAAGAAACACCAAGGCTATAATGCCGACAGCTGAGATTCTCTGTAAATAAGAAAATTTGTAATAGTATAGCTTTTCACGACTTTTTGAAGTAACAGGCTTTGTAAGCTTGTCTTTAAACCATGAGTTAACCGTGTTGCATGCATTTATGTGTTATTTATATCCTGTGCTCAGGTCCTGGCACATTTCCAGGTTCTGGTCCGCCATCATGACTGCATCCAGGTTTTGAGTACAATCTAGATGAAGTCATGATGACTAACCAGAACCAACTGAGACATCGAAGATTCAACATTCCCTGAGAACCTAATGGATCAAAAGCCCTAGAAAAGTATATCCAAGGCTGCAAAGGTAACAGTTGGGATTTCCTTTAAATAAGATAGTTTTTATAGTAGTCATGATGTTCTTTGCAGGTCTTGTAGATGTAAGAGAATTTCTTAGCTTGTCTTTAACGTGTAATTTTACAGTTCTGCATGAATTTATTCGTGTTTTAGCGGCATATCCCGTGCTTTTTAAGTCTGTTAGAAGTATGAGAATTTGCCTTGGATGCCATTCATTTTTAGAGGTCTTTTTTCGTTTTTAATATTTAGCCTTTTGTAGTTACACGGGTAAATGGATTTCTTCTACTATCTGTGCTTAATTTCACCCTTAGGATAAATAGTTGAGGTGTGAAATATCGTTAAAACTCTCAAACCGGTTAAATAATCAGTTTCGAAGCACTGTGAATGTGATAAAAGTCAATTCATGAAAACGAAATATTTAAAAATGTTTTTCTGAAACACCAAAATTATGAAAATGTTCGTAAATATGTGGTAAATAATGGTAGATATATTTAAACCAAAAAAAATTAATTATTGTAATCCAAAATATTCCAGATGTTTATCTGGACACTCTAGTCTAGACGTCTGACCTTGCAATTTTTTCAAGAGAGTTGTATATCTGCATATTTTTAGACCTCAATCGTTTTTAATTATACAATTATAGATTCTCAATAGCTTTATTCTATTTCCTGTAGCTTGGCTACATTTTATACATGTTATAATAAAAAAATAGCCATAGTAAAGACCTCAATCGTCCCGTATTCATGTACTAGTTGGGACAGGTTGTGTGGTGGTCTTAGTTACGGTCCGCAAATATAGATGCCCAAACGCTTTTACGCCACATTCCCAGTGTAAAGTGTGTCTTCTCTAGTTATAGTATTCATTATCGGAGCGGCGTGTTGTGCAGATAAGTTCGGTTAGTTGAACATAAGAATCCAAATGCATTGCGTATGACTGTGTGACTTACTACTTGCCTATTTACGGTGTGAAAATCGGTTTCCATTCAATGTCGCTACATCTTATCAGGTAGGTGAACATATTTATTTGGGTATTTCTAGTCTAGGTTTACAAAGTGAAATTAAATATGTGAGTTTTAACATGGATCATGCTAAAAGGTGTGTGTTGGAAATATGCTTACTCTCCATGTATGGTTGACAATTGCTGTAAATATGCAAATGTAATATATTAGTGATTTTGTCAGATGCATCTCTTCAGTTAACGGTGTGCGGTTATTTTTATTTTAAAAGTATATGAGCGGTTTTTTTTTTTTTGTTTGAATATATTAAAATAGTTTACTCATTCATACTAACTTTAAAATTCACGTAGCAATAATTTGTCGACTAAAAAAAAAATTGAGCAAATATTTGCTTATCTGCCTTCGAATCACAAGTATTAATAATTTGTTCGTTATTTACAATTTTAAAACGTGTAGAATGTGGTCCATGGAAGTTTGCAAATGAAATTCATATTATTACTTATTTGTATTCAAGATAATATTTGTCTAAAACTGCTGGAACAAAGAAGGGAATATTTACATTCCAGGAGGGGATCTGTTGTATGATTAGCAGCAAAGCAGGCATTTTTTTAAAATTTCTGATTCCTGCTATGTCAAAATGTAATTAGTTTTCTTTGGTTTCCCTAGATAACCTTCATTTAGGAAACTCGGTGTGTATCTACCTTCCTGACTCCTTCCGCCTTTCTAGGCATTCCACACCCTATATCCTTCTCATACATCCTTTAAGTAGGGGTCTCCCCTTAGAGAAAGGCACTACTTCCATAAATAAATAATTTTTCCTCATTCCTATTTTCAATTTTGAGAGCTCTGGAAAAAAAAAAAAAAAAAAAAAAAAAAAAAAAAAAAAAAAAAAAAAAAAAAACATTCCCAGTGTAAAGTGTGTCTTCTCTAGTTATAGTATTCATTATCGGAGCGGCGTGTTGTGCAGATAAGTTCGGTTAGTTGAACATAAGAATCCAAATGCATTGCGTATGACTGTGTGACTTACTACTTGCCTATTTACGGTGTGAAAATCGGTTTCCATTCAATGTCGCTACATCTTATCAGGTATGTGAACATATTTATTTGGGTATTTCTAGTCTAGGTTTACAAAGTGAAATTAAATATGTGAGTTTTAACATGGATCATGCTAAAAGGTGTGTGTTGGAAATATGCTTACTCTCCATGTATGGTTGACAATTGCTGTAAATATGCAAATGTAATATATTAGTGATTTTCGCAGATGCATCTCTTCAGTTAACGGTGTGCGGTTATTTTTATTTTAAAAGTATATGAGCGGTTTTTTTTTTTTTGTTTGAATATATTAAAATAGTTTACTAATTCATACTAACTTTAAAATTCACGTAGCAATAATTTGTCGACTAAAAAAAAAATTGAGCAAATATTTGCTTATCTGCCTTCGAATCACAAGTATTAATAATTTGTTCGTTATTTACAATTTTAAAACGTGTAGAATGTGGTCCATGGAAGTTTGCAAATGAAATTCATATTATTACTTATTTGTATTCAAGATAATATTTGTCTAAAACTGCTGGAACAAAGAAGGGAATATTTACATTCCAGGAGGGGATCTGTTGTATGATTAGCAGCAAAGCAGGCATTTTTTTAAAATTTCTGATTCCTGCTATGTCAAAATGTAATTAGTTTTCTTTGGTTTCCCTAGATAACCTTCATTTAGGAAACTCTTCAAATGATTGCTCCTAAACGTTGTATCCAATGTCTTGGCTATAGTATAATCCATGTTATTCTTGGCATGGTGGTGAATTTATTTTGGAGACTACCATAGTAGTTTCCTAAGTTGGTTTCTCCGGTGTCTATATTGGTCTGTTCTGTACACGGTTTTTGTCTTGTTGCGAGAAAATTCGATATTCTCTTCCATATGTAAACCGTATTTCTTTTAAGTGTGTTATTATTCGGAAAGGTTTATGTTTGTTATATTTTGTGGGATATATTGATTTAGCCATATGGGCTATCGGTTATTTTTTCTAACATGAGTAACTAGCCTCCTAGTTTTTGTTGGGTTTTCCTGCCTGGCTTGTGTTTTATTGCTTTCTCATAGCGAGATGTTTCCCGAGAATAATGGCCTCAGGTATGTTAGGGATCTTTCACTTATAGCCCGACCGAGGTACAAAGACGACCCCAAACATTTTTCTTATTTTGTACACACCATTGTTACTAGTTGGTTTATAGGAACAGGTGTTCCCAAGATTATTTTTTGCACTAAAATAAATGATTAACTATAAGGAAACTGATACAGTTACTGTAGATTAGCTTTATCGGAGTGAAGGTGTGGGGTCAATTATATTAGGATCTACAAGTATAGATATAGGGATAACCAGAATTTAGCATAAATCGATTTAAATAATACCATTTAGGTTGGCTAACGCCCCTTTATAATAAATATCATAACTCACCAGTTTAATTGTAAATCCAGGATTTTAGTACAATCTTGATGAAGTCATGATGACTAACAAGAACCAGCTGAGAGATGGAAGATTCAAAATTTCCAAGACCTCAATAGATCAACCGCCCAAAGGAATATTCTTCTTTCAGAACTCCGACCCTGTCTAGAGGAGGCAAATCGACGCACTGAAAGAAAACGGCCAAACTAGCGACTAAAGCAAATAAGAAGAAATGCAGCACCAAGACTTTAATGCCGACAGCTGAAATTCTCCGTAAATATGAAAATGTGTAATACTATAGTATATCAAGCCTGTAAGAAGTAAGATACTTTGTTAGCTTGTATCAATCAAATGTCTGTGTTGCATGGATTAATTTGTTATTAATATCCTGTGTCCAGCACCTGGTCCACTATCATGACTATGTCATGGTTTTGAGTATAACCTGGATGAAGTCATGCTGACTAGCCAGAACCAACCGAGACATTGAAAATTCAACATTTCTTTAGACCACAAAGGATCAAAAGCCGAAAGAAAGATTTTTCTTTCAAAACCCCGGCCCGGTCTACAATAGGGAGAAACAATGCACCGAAACTAAACATCCGAACTAGCGACTGAATCAAATTAGATGATAAGAAACATCAAGGCTATAAATCCGACAGCTGAAATTCTCCGTAAATAGGAAAATTTGTAATATTATCGCATATCAAGCCTGTTAGAAGTAAGATAATCTGTAAGCTTGTATTTATTGTATGACTGTGTGAATGCATTTATTTGTTATTAATATCCTGTGCCCAGGTTTTGGTCCGCCATCATGACTGCATCCAGGTTTCGAGTACAATCTGGATAAAGTCATGGTGACTAGCCAGAAACAGCTGAGACATCAATTATTCAACATTTTCTGAAACACCGATGGATCAACAGTCCAAAGAAAAATTCTTCTTTCAGAACCCCGGCCTAGTCTAGAGGAGGGCAGAACGATGCACCGAAAGTAAAAGGCCGAACTACCGACTAAATCAAATTAGAAGAAAAGAAACACCAAGGCTATAATGCCGACAGCTGAGATTCTCTGTAAATAAGAAAATTTGTAATAGTATAGCTTTTCACGACTTTTTGAAGTAACAGGCTTTGTAAGCTTGTCTTTAAACCATGAGTTAACCGTGTTGCATGCATTTATGTGTTATTTATATCCTGTGCTCAGGTCCTGGCACATTTCCAGGTTCTGGTCCGCCATCATGACTGCATCCAGGTTTTGAGTACAATCTAGATGAAGTCATGATGACTAACCAGAACCAACTGAGACATCGAAGATTCAACATTCCCTGAGAACCTAATGGATCAAAAGCCCTAGAAAAGTATATCCAAGGCTGCAAAGGTAACAGTTGGGATTTCCTTTAAATAAGATAGTTTTTATAGTAGTCATGATGTTCTTTGCAGGTCTTGTAGATGTAAGAGAATTTCTTAGCTTGTCTTTAACGTGTAATTTTACAGTTCTGCATGAATTTATTCGTGTTTTAGCGGCATATCCCGTGCTTTTTAAGTCTGTTAGAAGTATGAGAATTTGCCTTGGATGCCATTCATTTTTAGAGGTCTTTTTTCGTTTTTAATATTTAGCCTTTTGTAGTTACACGGGTAAATGGATTTCTTCTACTATCTGTGCTTAATTTCACCCTTAGGATAAATAGTTGAGGTGTGAAATATCGTTAAAACTCTCAAACCGGTTAAATAATCAGTTTCGAAGCACTGTGAATGTGATAAAAGTCAATTCATGAAAACGAAATATTTAAAAATGTTTTTCTGAAACACCAAAATTATGAAAATGTTCGTAAATATGTGGTAAATAATGGTAGATATATTTAAACCAAAAAAAATTAATTATTGTAATCCAAAATATTCCAGATGTTTATCTGGACACTCTAGTCTAGACGTCTGACCTTGCAATTTTTTCAAGAGAGTTGTATATCTGCATATTTTTAGACCTCAATCGTTTTTAATTATACAATTATAGATTCTCAATAGCTTTATTCTATTTCCTGTAGCTTGGCTACATTTTATACATGTTATAATAAAAAAATAGCCATAGTAAAGACCTCAATCGTCCCGTATTCATGTACTAGTTGGGACAGGTTGTGTGGTGGTCTTAGTTACGGTCCGCAAATATAGATGCCCAAACGCTTTTACGCCACATTCCCAGTGTAAAGTGTGTCTTCTCTAGTTATAGTATTCATTATCGGAGCGGCGTGTTGTGCAGATAAGTTCGGTTAGTTGAACATAAGAATCCAAATGCATTGCGTATGACTGTGTGACTTACTACTTGCCTATTTACGGTGTGAAAATCGGTTTCCATTCAATGTCGCTACATCTTATCAGGTAGGTGAACATATTTATTTGGCTATTTCTAGTCTAGGTTTACAAAGTGAAATTAAATATGTGAGTTTTAACATGGATCATGCTAAAAGGTGTGTGTTGGAAATATGCTTACTCTCCATGTATGGTTGACAATTGCTGTAAATATGCAAATGTAATATATTAGTGATTTTGTCAGATGCATCTCTTCAGTTAACGGTGTGCGGTTATTTTTATTTTAAAAGTATATGAGCGGTTTTTTTTTTTTTGTTTGAATATATTAAAATAGTTTACTAATTCATACTAACTTTAAAATTCACGTAGCAATAATTTGTCGACTAAAAAAAAAATTGAGCAAATATTTGCTTATCTGCCTTCGAATCACAAGTATTAATAATTTGTTCGTTATTTACAATTTTAAAACGTGTAGAATGTGGTCCATGGAAGTTTGCAAATGAAATTCATATTATTACTTATTTGTATTCAAGATAATATTTGTCTAAAACTGCTGGAACAAAGAAGGGAATATTTACATTCCAGGAGGGGATCTGTTGTATGATTAGCAGCAAAGCAGGCATTTTTTTAAAATTTCTGATTCCTGCTATGTCAAAATGTAATTAGTTTTCTTTGGTTTCCCTAGATAACCTTCATTTAGGAAACTCTTCAAATGATTGCTCCTAAACGTTGTATCCAATGTCTTGGCTATAGTATAATCCATGTTATTCTTGGCATGGTGGTGAATTTATTTTGGAGACTACCATAGTAGTTTCCTAAGTTGGTTTCTCCGGTGTCTATATTGGTCTGTTCTGTACACGGTTTTTGTCTTGTTGCGAGAAAATTCGATATTCTCTTCCATATGTAAACCGTATTTCTTTTAAGTGTGTTATTATTCGGAAAGGTTTATGTTTGTTATATTTTGTGGGATATATTGATTTAGCCATATGGGCTATCGGTTATTTTTTCTAACATGAGTAACTAGCCTCCTAGTTTTTGTTGGGTTTTCCTGCCTGGCTTGTGTTTTATTGCTTTCTCATAGCGAGATGTTTCCCGAGAATAATGGCCTCAGGTATGTTAGGGATCTTTCACTTATAGCCCGACCGAGGTACAAAGACGACCCCAAACATTTTTCTTATTTTGTACACACCATTGTTACTAGTTGGTTTATAGGAACAGGTGTTCCCAAGATTATTTTTTGCACTAAAATAAATGATTAACTATAAGGAAACTGATACAGTTACTGTAGATTAGCTTTATCGGAGTGAAGGTGTGGGGTCAATTATATTAGGATCTACAAGTATAGATATAGGGATAACCAGAATTTAGCATAAATCGATTTAAATAATACCATTTAGGTTGGCTAACGCCCCTTTATAATAAATATCATAACTCACCAGTTTAATTGTAAATCCAGGATTTTAGTACAATCTTGATGAAGTCATGATGACTAACAAGAACCAGCTGAGAGATGGAAGATTCAAAATTTCCAAGACCTCAATAGATCAACCGCCCAAAGGAATATTCTTCTTTCAGAACTCCGACCCTGTCTAGAGGAGGCAAATCGACGCACTGAAAGAAAACGGCCAAACTAGCGACTAAAGCAAATAAGAAGAAATGCAGCACCAAGACTTTAATGCCGACAGCTGAAATTCTCCGTAAATATGAAAATGTGTAATACTATAGTATATCAAGCCTGTAAGAAGTAAGATACTTTGTTAGCTTGTATCAATCAAATGTCTGTGTTGCATGGATTAATTTGTTATTAATATCCTGTGTCCAGCACCTGGTCCACTATCATGACTATGTCATGGTTTTGAGTATAACCTGGATGAAGTCATGCTGACTAGCCAGAACCAACCGAGACATTGAAAATTCAACATTTCTTTAGACCACAAAGGATCAAAAGCCGAAAGAAAGATTTTTCTTTCAAAACCCCGGCCCGGTCTACAATAGGGAGAAACAATGCGCCGAAACTAAACATCCGAACTAGCGACTGAATCAAATTAGATGATAAGAAACATCAAGGCTATAAATCCGACAGCTGAAATTCTCCGTAAATAGGAAAATTTGTAATATTATCGCATATCAAGCCTGTTAGAAGTAAGATAATCTGTAAGCTTGTATTTATTGTATGACTGTGTGAATGCATTTATTTGTTATTAATATCCTGTGCCCAGGTTTTGGTCCGCCATCATGACTGCATCCAGGTTTCGAGTACAATCTGGATAAAGTCATGGTGACTAGCCAGAAACAGCTGAGACATCAATTATTCAACATTTTCTGAAACACCGATGGATCAACAGTCCAAAGAAAAATTCTTCTTTCAGAACCCCGGCCTAGTCTAGAGGAGGGCAGAACGATGCACCGAAAGTAAAAGGCCGAACTACCGACTAAATCAAATTAGAAGAAAAGAAACACCAAGGCTATAATGCCGACAGCTGAGATTCTCTGTAAATAAGAAAATTTGTAATAGTATAGCTTTTCACGACTTTTTGAAGTAACAGGCTTTGTAAGCTTGTCTTTAAACCATGAGTTAACCGTGTTGCATGCATTTATGTGTTATTTATATCCTGTGCTCAGGTCCTGGCACATTTCCAGGTTCTGGTCCGCCATCATGACTGCATCCAGGTTTTGAGTACAATCTAGATGAAGTCATGATGACTAACCAGAACCAACTGAGACATCGAAGATTCAACATTCCCTGAGAACCTAATGGATCAAAAGCCCTAGAAAAGTATATCCAAGGCTGCAAAGGTAACAGTTGGGATTTCCTTTAAATAAGATAGTTTTTATAGTAGTCATGATGTTCTTTGCAGGTCTTGTAGATGTAAGAGAATTTCTTAGCTTGTCTTTAACGTGTAATTTTACAGTTCTGCATGAATTTATTCGTGTTTTAGCGGCATATCCCGTGCTTTTTAAGTCTGTTAGAAGTATGAGAATTTGCCTTGGATGCCATTCATTTTTAGAGGTCTTTTTTCGTTTTTAATATTTAGCCTTTTGTAGTTACACGGGTAAATGGATTTCTTCTACTATCTGTGCTTAATTTCACCCTTAGGATAAATAGTTGAGGTGTGAAATATCGTTAAAACTCTCAAACCGGTTAAATAATCAGTTTCGAAGCACTGTGAATGTGATAAAAGTCAATTCATGAAAACGAAATATTTAAAAATGTTTTTCTGAAACACCAAAATTATGAAAATGTTCGTAAATATGTGGTAAATAATGGTAGATATATTTAAACCAAAAAAAATTAATTATTGTAATCCAAAATATTCCAGATGTTTATCTGGACACTCTAGTCTAGACGTCTGACCTTGCAATTTTTTCAAGAGAGTTGTATATCTGCATATTTTTAGACCTCAATCGTTTTTAATTATACAATTATAGATTCTCAATAGCTTTATTCTATTTCCTGTAGCTTGGCTACATTTTATACATGTTATAATAAAAAAATAGCCATAGTAAAGACCTCAATCGTCCCGTATTCATGTACTAGTTGGGACAGGTTGTGTGGTGGTCTTAGTTACGGTCCGCAAATATAGATGCCCAAACGCTTTTACGCCACATTCCCAGTGTAAAGTGTGTCTTCTCTAGTTATAGTATTCATTATCGGAGCGGCGTGTTGTGCAGATAAGTTCGGTTAGTTGAACATAAGAATCCAAATGCATTGCGTATGACTGTGTGACTTACTACTTGCCTATTTACGGTGTGAAAATCGGTTTCCATTCAATGTCGCTACATCTTATCAGGTAGGTGAACATATTTATTTGGGTATTTCTAGTCTAGGTTTACAAAGTGAAATTAAATATGTGAGTTTTAACATGGATCATGCTAAAAGGTGTGTGTTGGAAATATGCTTACTCTCCATGTATGGTTGACAATTGCTGTAAATATGCAAATGTAATATATTAGTGATTTTGTCAGATGCATCTCTTCAGTTAACGGTGTGCGGTTATTTTTATTTTAAAAGTATATGAGCGGTTTTTTTTTTTTTGTTTGAATATATTAAAATAGTTTACTAATTCATACTAACTTTAAAATTCGCGTAGCAATAATTTGTCGACTAAAAAAAAAATTGAGCAAATATTTGCTTATCTGCCTTCGAATCACAAGTATTAATAATTTGTTCGTTATTTACAATTTTAAAACGTGTAGAATGTGGTCCATGGAAGTTTGCAAATGAAATTCATATTATTACTTATTTGTATTCAAGATAATATTTGTCTAAAACTGCTGGAACAAAGAAGGGAATATTTACATTCCAGGAGGGGATCTGTTGTATGATTAGCAGCAAAGCAGGCATTTTTTTAAAATTTCTGATTCCTGCTATGTCAAAATGTAATTAGTTTTCTTTGGTTTCCCTAGATAACCTTCATTTAGGAAACTCTTCAAATGATTGCTCCTAAACGTTGTATCCAATGTCTTGGCTATAGTATAATCCATGTTATTCTTGGCATGGTGGTGAATTTATTTTGGAGACTACCATAGTAGTTTCCTAAGTTGGTTTCTCCGGTGTCTATATTGGTCTGTTCTGTACACGGTTTTTGTCTTGTTGCGAGAAAATTCGATATTCTCTTCCATATGTAAACCGTATTTCTTTTAAGTGTGTTATTATTCGGAAAGGTTTATGTTTGTTATATTTTGTGGGATATATTGATTTAGCCATATGGGCTATCGGTTATTTTTTCTAACATGAGTAACTAGCCTCCTAGTTTTTGTTGGGTTTTCCTGCCTGGCTTGTGTTTTATTGCTTTCTCATAGCGAGATGTTTCCCGAGAATAATGGCCTCAGGTATGTTAGGGATCTTTCACTTATAGCCCGACCGAGGTAAAAAGACGACCCCAAACATTTTTCTTATTTTGTACACACCATTGTTACTAGTTGGTTTATAGGAACAGGTGTTCCCAAGATTATTTTTTGCACTAAAATAAATGATTAACTATAAGGAAACTGATACAGTTACTGTAGATTAGCTTTATCGGAGTGAAGGTGTGGGGTCAATTATATTAGGATCTACAAGTATAGATATAGGGATAACCAGAATTTAGCATAAATCGATTTAAATAATACCATTTAGGTTGGCTAACGCCCCTTTATAATAAATATCATAACTCACCAGTTTAATTGTAAATCCAGGATTTTAGTACAATCTTGATGAAGTCATGATGACTAACAAGAACCAGCTGAGAGATGGAAGATTCAAAATTTCCAAGACCTCAATAGATCAACCGCCCAAAGGAATATTCTTCTTTCAGAACTCCGACCCTGTCTAGAGGAGGCAAATCGACGCACTGAAAGAAAACGGCCAAACTAGCGACTAAAGCAAATAAGAAGAAATGCAGCACCAAGACTTTAATGCCGACAGCTGAAATTCTCCGTAAATATGAAAATGTGTAATACTATAGTATATCAAGCCTGTAAGAAGTAAGATACTTTGTTAGCTTGTATCAATCAAATGTCTGTGTTGCATGGATTAATTTGTTATTAATATCCTGTGTCCAGCACCTGGTCCACTATCATGACTATGTCATGGTTTTGAGTATAACCTGGATGAAGTCATGCTGACTAGCCAGAACCAACCGAGACATTGAAAATTCAACATTTCTTTAGACCACAAAGGATCAAAAGCCGAAAGAAAGATTTTTCTTTCAAAACCCCGGCCCGGTCTACAATAGGGAGAAACAATGCGCCGAAACTAAACATCCGAACTAGCGACTGAATCAAATTAGATGATAAGAAACATCAAGGCTATAAATCCGACAGCTGAAATTCTCCGTAAATAGGAAAATTTGTAATATTATCGCATATCAAGCCTGTTAGAAGTAAGATAATCTGTAAGCTTGTATTTATTGTATGACTGTGTGAATGCATTTATTTGTTATTAATATCCTGTGCCCAGGTTTTGGTCCGCCATCATGACTGCATCCAGGTTTCGAGTACAATCTGGATAAAGTCATGGTGACTAGCCAGAAACAGCTGAGACATCAATTATTCAACATTTTCTGAAACACCGATGGATCAACAGTCCAAAGAAAAATTCTTCTTTCAGAACCCCGGCCTAGTCTAGAGGAGGGCAGAACGATGCACCGAAAGTAAAAGGCCGAACTACCGACTAAATCAAATTAGAAGAAAAGAAACACCAAGGCTATAATGCCGACAGCTGAGATTCTCTGTAAATAAGAAAATTTGTAATAGTATAGCTTTTCACGACTTTTTGAAGTAACAGGCTTTGTAAGCTTGTCTTTAAACCATGAGTTAACCGTGTTGCATGCATTTATGTGTTATTTATATCCTGTGCTCAGGTCCTGGCACATTTCCAGGTTCTGGTCCGCCATCATGACTGCATCCAGGTTTTGAGTACAATCTAGATGAAGTCATGATGACTAACCAGAACCAACTGAGACATCGAAGATTCAACATTCCCTGAGAACCTAATGGATCAAAAGCCCTAGAAAAGTATATCCAAGGCTGCAAAGGTAACAGTTGGGATTTCCTTTAAATAAGATAGTTTTTATAGTCGTCATGATGTTCTTTGCAGGTCTTGTAGATGTAAGAGAATTTCTTAGCTTGTCTTTAACGTGTAATTTTACAGTTCTGCATGAATTTATTCGTGTTTTAGCGGCATATCCCGTGCTTTTTAAGTCTGTTAGAAGTATGAGAATTTGCCTTGGATGCCATTCATTTTTAGAGGTCTTTTTTCGTTTTTAATATTTAGCCTTTTGTAGTTACACGGGTAAATGGATTTCTTCTACTATCTGTGCTTAATTTCACCCTTAGGATAAATAGTTGAGGTGTGAAATATCGTTAAAACTCTCAAACCGGTTAAATAATCAGTTTCGAAGCACTGTGAATGTGATAAAAGTCAATTCATGAAAACGAAATATTTAAAAATGTTTTTCTGAAACACCAAAATTATGAAAATGTTCGTAAATATGTGGTAAATAATGGTAGATATATTTAAACCAAAAAAAATTAATTATTGTAATCCAAAATATTCCAGATGTTTATCTGGACACTCTAGTCTAGACGTCTGACCTTGCAATTTTTTCAAGAGAGTTGTATATCTGCATATTTTTAGACCTCAATCGTTTTTAATTATACAATTATAGATTCTCAATAGCTTTATTCTATTTCCTGTAGCTTGGCTACATTTTATACATGTTATAATAAAAAAATAGCCATAGTAAAGACCTCAATCGTCCCGTATTCATGTACTAGTTGGGACAGGTTGTGTGGTGGTCTTAGTTACGGTCCGCAAATATAGATGCCCAAACGCTTTTACGCCACATTCCCAGTGTAAAGTGTGTCTTCTCTAGTTATAGTATTCATTATCGGAGCGGCGTGTTGTGCAGATAAGTTCGGTTAGTTGAACATAAGAATCCAAATGCATTGCGTATGACTGTGTGACTTACTACTTGCCTATTTACGGTGTGAAAATCGGTTTCCATTCAATGTCGCTACATCTTATCAGGTATGTGAACATATTTATTTGGGTATTTCTAGTCTAGGTTTACAAAGTGAAATTAAATATGTGAGTTTTAACATGGATCATGCTAAAAGGTGTGTGTTGGAAATATGCTTACTCTCCATGTATGGTTGACAATTGCTGTAAATATGCAAATGTAATATATTAGTGATTTTCGCAGATGCATCTCTTCAGTTAACGGTGTGCGGTTATTTTTATTTTAAAAGTATATGAGCGGTTTTTTTTTTTTTGTTTGAATATATTAAAATAGTTTACTAATTCATACTAACTTTAAAATTCACGTAGCAATAATTTGTCGACTAAAAAAAAAATTGAGCAAATATTTGCTTATCTGCCTTCGAATCACAAGTATTAATAATTTGTTCGTTATTTACAATTTTAAAACGTGTAGAATGTGGTCCATGGAAGTTTGCAAATGAAATTCATATTATTACTTATTTGTATTCAAGATAATATTTGTCTAAAACTGCTGGAACAAAGAAGGGAATATTTACATTCCAGGAGGGGATCTGTTGTATGATTAGCAGCAAAGCAGGCATTTTTTTAAAATTTCTGATTCCTGCTATGTCAAAATGTAATTAGTTTTCTTTGGTTTCCCTAGATAACCTTCATTTAGGAAACTCTTCAAATGATTGCTCCTAAACGTTGTATCCAATGTCTTGGCTATAGTATAATCCATGTTATTCTTGGCATGGTGGTGAATTTATTTTGGAGACTACCATAGTAGTTTCCTAAGTTGGTTTCTCCGGTGTCTATATTGGTCTGTTCTGTACACGGTTTTTGTCTTGTTGCGAGAAAATTCGATATTCTCTTCCATATGTAAACCGTATTTCTTTTAAGTGTGTTATTATTCGGAAAGGTTTATGTTTGTTATATTTTGTGGGATATATTGATTTAGCCATATGGGCTATCGGTTATTTTTTCTAACATGAGTAACTAGCCTCCTAGTTTTTGTTGGGTTTTCCTGCCTGGCTTGTGTTTTATTGCTTTCTCATAGCGAGATGTTTCCCGAGAATAATGGCCTCAGGTATGTTAGGGATCTTTCACTTATAGCCCGACCGAGGTACAAAGACGACCCCAAACATTTTTCTTATTTTGTACACACCATTGTTACTAGTTGGTTTATAGGAACAGGTGTTCCCAAGATTATTTTTTGCACTAAAATAAATGATTAACTATAAGGAAACTGATACAGTTACTGTAGATTAGCTTTATCGGAGTGAAGGTGTGGGGTCAATTATATTAGGATCTACAAGTATAGATATAGGGATAACCAGAATTTAGCATAAATCGATTTAAATAATACCATTTAGGTTGGCTAACGCCCCTTTATAATAAATATCATAACTCACCAGTTTAATTGTAAATCCAGGATTTTAGTACAATCTTGATGAAGTCATGATGACTAACAAGAACCAGCTGAGAGATGGAAGATTCAAAATTTCCAAGACCTCAATAGATCAACCGCCCAAAGGAATATTCTTCTTTCAGAACTCCGACCCTGTCTAGAGGAGGCAAATCGACGCACTGAAAGAAAACGGCCAAACTAGCGACTAAAGCAAATAAGAAGAAATGCAGCACCAAGACTTTAATGCCGACAGCTGAAATTCTCCGTAAATATGAAAATGTGTAATACTATAGTATATCAAGCCTGTAAGAAGTAAGATACTTTGTTAGCTTGTATCAATCAAATGTCTGTGTTGCATGGATTAATTTGTTATTAATATCCTGTGTCCAGCACCTGGTCCACTATCATGACTATGTCATGGTTTTGAGTATAACCTGGATGAAGTCATGCTGACTAGCCAGAACCAACCGAGACATTGAAAATTCAACATTTCTTTAGACCACAAAGGATCAAAAGCCGAAAGAAAGATTTTTCTTTCAAAACCCCGGCCCGGTCTACAATAGGGAGAAACAATGCACCGAAACTAAACATCCGAACTAGCGACTGAATCAAATTAGATGATAAGAAACATCAAGGCTATAAATCCGACAGCTGAAATTCTCCGTAAATAGGAAAATTTGTAATATTATCGCATATCAAGCCTGTTAGAAGTAAGATAATCTGTAAGCTTGTATTTATTGTATGACTGTGTGAATGCATTTATTTGTTATTAATATCCTGTGCCCAGGTTTTGGTCCGCCATCATGACTGCATCCAGGTTTCGAGTACAATCTGGATAAAGTCATGGTGACTAGCCAGAAACAGCTGAGACATCAATTATTCAACATTTTCTGAAACACCGATGGATCAACAGTCCAAAGAAAAATTCTTCTTTCAGAACCCCGGCCTAGTCTAGAGGAGGGCAGAACGATGCACCGAAAGTAAAAGGCCGAACTACCGACTAAATCAAATTAGAAGAAAAGAAACACCAAGGCTATAATGCCGACAGCTGAGATTCTCTGTAAATAAGAAAATTTGTAATAGTATAGCTTTTCACGACTTTTTGAAGTAACAGGCTTTGTAAGCTTGTCTTTAAACCATGAGTTAACCGTGTTGCATGCATTTATGTGTTATTTATATCCTGTGCTCAGGTCCTGGCACATTTCCAGGTTCTGGTCCGCCATCATGACTGCATCCAGGTTTTGAGTACAATCTAGATGAAGTCATGATGACTAACCAGAACCAACTGAGACATCGAAGATTCAACATTCCCTGAGAACCTAATGGATCAAAAGCCCTAGAAAAGTATATCCAAGGCTGCAAAGGTAACAGTTGGGATTTCCTTTAAATAAGATAGTTTTTATAGTAGTCATGATGTTCTTTGCAGGTCTTGTAGATGTAAGAGAATTTCTTAGCTTGTCTTTAACGTGTAATTTTACAGTTCTGCATGAATTTATTCGTGTTTTAGCGGCATATCCCGTGCTTTTTAAGTCTGTTAGAAGTATGAGAATTTGCCTTGGATGCCATTCATTTTTAGAGGTCTTTTTTCGTTTTTAATATTTAGCCTTTTGTAGTTACACGGGTAAATGGATTTCTTCTACTATCTGTGCTTAATTTCACCCTTAGGATAAATAGTTGAGGTGTGAAATATCGTTAAAACTCTCAAACCGGTTAAATAATCAGTTTCGAAGCACTGTGAATGTGATAAAAGTCAATTCATGAAAACGAAATATTTAAAAATGTTTTTCTGAAACACCAAAATTATGAAAATGTTCGTAAATATGTGGTAAATAATGGTAGATATATTTAAACCAAAAAAAATTAATTATTGTAATCCAAAATATTCCAGATGTTTATCTGGACACTCTAGTCTAGACGTCTGACCTTGCAATTTTTTCAAGAGAGTTGTATATCTGCATATTTTTAGACCTCAATCGTTTTTAATTATACAATTATAGATTCTCAATAGCTTTATTCTATTTCCTGTAGCTTGGCTACATTTTATACATGTTATAATAAAAAAATAGCCATAGTAAAGACCTCAATCGTCCCGTATTCATGTACTAGTTGGGACAGGTTGTGTGGTGGTCTTAGTTACGGTCCGCAAATATAGATGCCCAAACGCTTTTACGCCACATTCCCAGTGTAAAGTGTGTCTTCTCTAGTTATAGTATTCATTATCGGAGCGGCGTGTTGTGCAGATAAGTTCGGTTAGTTGAACATAAGAATCCAAATGCATTGCGTATGACTGTGTGACTTACTACTTGCCTATTTACGGTGTGAAAATCGGTTTCCATTCAATGTCGCTACATCTTATCAGGTAGGTGAACATATTTATTTGGGTATTTCTAGTCTAGGTTTACAAAGTGAAATTAAATATGTGAGTTTTAACATGGATCATGCTAAAAGGTGTGTGTTGGAAATATGCTTACTCTCCATGTATGGTTGACAATTGCTGTAAATATGCAAATGTAATATATTAGTGATTTTGTCAGATGCATCTCTTCAGTTAACGGTGTGCGGTTATTTTTATTTTAAAAGTATATGAGCGGTTTTTTTTTTTTTGTTTGAATATATTAAAATAGTTTACTAATTCATACTAACTTTAAAATTCACGTAGCAATAATTTGTCGACTAAAAAAAAAATTGAGCAAATATTTGCTTATCTGCCTTCGAATCACAAGTATTAATAATTTGTTCGTTATTTACAATTTTAAAACGTGTAGAATGTGGTCCATGGAAGTTTGCAAATGAAATTCATATTATTACTTATTTGTATTCAAGATAATATTTGTCTAAAACTGCTGGAACAAAGAAGGGAATATTTACATTCCAGGAGGGGATCTGTTGTATGATTAGCAGCAAAGCAGGCATTTTTTTAAAATTTCTGATTCCTGCTATGTCAAAATGTAATTAGTTTTCTTTGGTTTCCCTAGATAACCTTCATTTAGGAAACTCGGTGTGTATCTACCTTCCTGACTCCTTCCGCCTTTCTAGGCATTCCACACCCTATATCCTTCTCATACATCCTTTAAGTAGGGGTCTCCCCTTAGAGAAAGGCACTACTTCCATAAATAAATAATTTTTCCTCATTCCTATTTTCAATTTTGAGAGCTCTGGAAAAAAAAAAAAAAAAAAAAAAAAAAAAAAAAAAAAAAAAAAAAAAAAAAACATTCCCAGTGTAAAGTGTGTCTTCTCTAGTTATAGTATTCATTATCGGAGCGGCGTGTTGTGCAGATAAGTTCGGTTAGTTGAACATAAGAATCCAAATGCATTGCGTATGACTGTGTGACTTACTACTTGCCTATTTACGGTGTGAAAATCGGTTTCCATTCAATGTCGCTACATCTTATCAGGTATGTGAACATATTTATTTGGGTATTTCTAGTCTAGGTTTACAAAGTGAAATTAAATATGTGAGTTTTAACATGGATCATGCTAAAAGGTGTGTGTTGGAAATATGCTTACTCTCCATGTATGGTTGACAATTGCTGTAAATATGCAAATGTAATATATTAGTGATTTTTGCAGATGCATCTCTTCAGTTAACGGTGTGCGGTTATTTTTATTTTAAAAGTATATGAGCGGTTTTTTTTTTTTTGTTTGAATATATTAAAATAGTTTACTAATTCATACTAACTTTAAAATTCACGTAGCAATAATTTGTCGACTAAAAAAAAAATTGAGCAAATATTTGCTTATCTGCCTTCGAATCACAAGTATTAATAATTTGTTCGTTATTTACAATTTTAAAACGTGTAGAATGTGGTCCATGGAAGTTTGCAAATGAAATTCATATTATTACTTATTTGTATTCAAGATAATATTTGTCTAAAACTGCTGGAACAAAGAAGGGAATATTTACATTCCAGGAGGGGATCTGTTGTATGATTAGCAGCAAAGCAGGCATTTTTTTAAAATTTCTGATTCCTGCTATGTCAAAATGTAATTAGTTTTCTTTGGTTTCCCTAGATAACCTTCATTTAGGAAACTCTTCAAATGATTGCTCCTAAACGTTGTATCCAATGTCTTGGCTATAGTATAATCCATGTTATTCTTGGCATGGTGGTGAATTTATTTTGGAGACTACCATAGTAGTTTCCTAAGTTGGTTTCTCCGGTGTCTATATTGGTCTGTTCTGTACACGGTTTTTGTCTTGTTGCGAGAAAATTCGATATTCTCTTCCATATGTAAACCGTATTTCTTTTAAGTGTGTTATTATTCGGAAAGGTTTATGTTTGTTATATTTTGTGGGATATATTGATTTAGCCATATGGGCTATCGGTTATTTTTTCTAACATGAGTAACTAGCCTCCTAGTTTTTGTTGGGTTTTCCTGCCTGGCTTGTGTTTTATTGCTTTCTCATAGCGAGATGTTTCCCGAGAATAATGGCCTCAGGTATGTTAGGGATCTTTCACTTATAGCCCGACCGAGGTACAAAGACGACCCCAAACATTTTTCTTATTTTGTACACACCATTGTTACTAGTTGGTTTATAGGAACAGGTGTTCCCAAGATTATTTTTTGCACTAAAATAAATGATTAACTATAAGGAAACTGATACAGTTACTGTAGATTAGCTTTATCGGAGTGAAGGTGTGGGGTCAATTATATTAGGATCTACAAGTATAGATATAGGGATAACCAGAATTTAGCATAAATCGATTTAAATAATACCATTTAGGTTGGCTAACGCCCCTTTATAATAAATATCATAACTCACCAGTTTAATTGTAAATCCAGGATTTTAGTACAATCTTGATGAAGTCATGATGACTAACAAGAACCAGCTGAGAGATGGAAGATTCAAAATTTCCAAGACCTCAATAGATCAACCGCCCAAAGGAATATTCTTCTTTCAGAACTCCGACCCTGTCTAGAGGAGGCAAATCGACGCACTGAAAGAAAACGGCCAAACTAGCGACTAAAGCAAATAAGAAGAAATGCAGCACCAAGACTTTAATGCCGACAGCTGAAATTCTCCGTAAATATGAAAATGTGTAATACTATAGTATATCAAGCCTGTAAGAAGTAAGATACTTTGTTAGCTTGTATCAATCAAATGTCTGTGTTGCATGGATTAATTTGTTATTAATATCCTGTGTCCAGCACCTGGTCCACTATCATGACTATGTCATGGTTTTGAGTATAACCTGGATGAAGTCATGCTGACTAGCCAGAACCAACCGAGACATTGAAAATTCAACATTTCTTTAGACCACAAAGGATCAAAAGCCGAAAGAAAGATTTTTCTTTCAAAACCCCGGCCCGGTCTACAATAGGGAGAAACAATGCGCCGAAACTAAACATCCGAACTAGCGACTGAATCAAATTAGATGATAAGAAACATCAAGGCTATAAATCCGACAGCTGAAATTCTCCGTAAATAGGAAAATTTGTAATATTATCGCATATCAAGCCTGTTAGAAGTAAGATAATCTGTAAGCTTGTATTTATTGTATGACTGTGTGAATGCATTTATTTGTTATTAATATCCTGTGCCCAGGTTTTGGTCCGCCATCATGACTGCATCCAGGTTTCGAGTACAATCTGGATAAAGTCATGGTGACTAGCCAGAAACAGCTGAGACATCAATTATTCAACATTTTCTGAAACACCGATGGATCAACAGTCCAAAGAAAAATTCTTCTTTCAGAACCCCGGCCTAGTCTAGAGGAGGGCAGAACGATGCACCGAAAGTAAAAGGCCGAACTACCGACTAAATCAAATTAGAAGAAAAGAAACACCAAGGCTATAATGCCGACAGCTGAGATTCTCTGTAAATAAGAAAATTTGTAATAGTATAGCTTTTCACGACTTTTTGAAGTAACAGGCTTTGTAAGCTTGTCTTTAAACCATGAGTTAACCGTGTTGCATGCATTTATGTGTTATTTATATCCTGTGCTCAGGTCCTGGCACATTTCCAGGTTCTGGTCCGCCATCATGACTGCATCCAGGTTTTGAGTACAATCTAGATGAAGTCATGATGACTAACCAGAACCAACTGAGACATCGAAGATTCAACATTCCCTGAGAACCTAATGGATCAAAAGCCCTAGAAAAGTATATCCAAGGCTGCAAAGGTAACAGTTGGGATTTCCTTTAAATAAGATAGTTTTTATAGTAGTCATGATGTTCTTTGCAGGTCTTGTAGATGTAAGAGAATTTCTTAGCTTGTCTTTAACGTGTAATTTTACAGTTCTGCATGAATTTATTCGTGTTTTAGCGGCATATCCCGTGCTTTTTAAGTCTGTTAGAAGTATGAGAATTTGCCTTGGATGCCATTCATTTTTAGAGGTCTTTTTTCGTTTTTAATATTTAGCCTTTTGTAGTTACACGGGTAAATGGATTTCTTCTACTATCTGTGCTTAATTTCACCCTTAGGATAAATAGTTGAGGTGTGAAATATCGTTAAAACTCTCAAACCGGTTAAATAATCAGTTTCGAAGCACTGTGAATGTGATAAAAGTCAATTCATGAAAACGAAATATTTAAAAATGTTTTTCTGAAACACCAAAATTATGAAAATGTTCGTAAATATGTGGTAAATAATGGTAGATATATTTAAACCAAAAAAAATTAATTATTGTAATCCAAAATATTCCAGATGTTTATCTGGACACTCTAGTCTAGACGTCTGACCTTGCAATTTTTTCAAGAGAGTTGTATATCTGCATATTTTTAGACCTCAATCGTTTTTAATTATACAATTATAGATTCTCAATAGCTTTATTCTATTTCCTGTAGCTTGGCTACATTTTATACATGTTATAATAAAAAAATAGCCATAGTAAAGACCTCAATCGTCCCGTATTCATGTACTAGTTGGGACAGGTTGTGTGGTGGTCTTAGTTACGGTCCGCAAATATAGATGCCCAAACGCTTTTACGCCACATTCCCAGTGTAAAGTGTGTCTTCTCTAGTTATAGTATTCATTATCGGAGCGGCGTGTTGTGCAGATAAGTTCGGTTAGTTGAACATAAGAATCCAAATGCATTGCGTATGACTGTGTGACTTACTACTTGCCTATTTACGGTGTGAAAATCGGTTTCCATTCAATGTCGCTACATCTTATCAGGTATGTGAACATATTTATTTGGGTATTTCTAGTCTAGGTTTACAAAGTGAAATTAAATATGTGAGTTTTAACATGGATCATGCTAAAAGGTGTGTGTTGGAAATATGCTTACTCTCCATGTATGGTTGACAATTGCTGTAAATATGCAAATGTAATATATTAGTGATTTTGTCAGATGCATCTCTTCAGTTAACGGTGTGCGGTTATTTTTATTTTAAAAGTATATGAGCGGTTTTTTTTTTTTTGTTTGAATATATTAAAATAGTTTACTAATTCATACTAACTTTAAAATTCACGTAGCAATAATTTGTCGACTAAAAAAAAAATTGAGCAAATATTTGCTTATCTGCCTTCGAATCACAAGTATTAATAATTTGTTCGTTATTTACAATTTTAAAACGTGTAGAATGTGGTCCATGGAAGTTTGCAAATGCAATTCATATTATTACTTATTTGTATTCAAGATAATATTTGTCTAAAACTGCTGGAACAAAGAAGGGAATATTTACATTCCAGGAGGGGATCTGTTGTATGATTAGCAGCAAAGCAGGCATTTTTTTAAAATTTCTGATTCCTGCTATGTCAAAATGTAATTAGTTTTCTTTGGTTTCCCTAGATAACCTTCATTTAGGAAACTCTTCAAATGATTGCTCCTAAACGTTGTATCCAATGTCTTGGCTATAGTATAATCCATGTTATTCTTGGCATGGTGGTGAATTTATTTTGGAGACTACCATAGTAGTTTCCTAAGTTGGTTTCTCCGGTGTCTATATTGGTCTGTTCTGTACACGGTTTTTGTCTTGTTGCGAGAAAATTCGATATTCTCTTCCATATGTAAACCGTATTTCTTTTAAGTGTGTTATTATTCGGAAAGGTTTATGTTTGTTATATTTTGTGGGATATATTGATTTAGCCATATGGGCTATCGGTTATTTTTTCTAACATGAGTAACTAGCCTCCTAGTTTTTGTTGGGTTTTCCTGCCTGGCTTGTGTTTTATTGCTTTCTCATAGCGAGATGTTTCCCGAGAATAATGGCCTCAGGTATGTTAGGGATCTTTCACTTATAGCCCGACCGAGGTACAAAGACGACCCCAAACATTTTTCTTATTTTGTACACACCATTGTTACTAGTTGGTTTATAGGAACAGGTGTTCCCAAGATTATTTTTTGCACTAAAATAAATGATTAACTATAAGGAAACTGATACAGTTACTGTAGATTAGCTTTATCGGAGTGAAGGTGTGGGGTCAATTATATTAGGATCTACAAGTATAGATATAGGGATAACCAGAATTTAGCATAAATCGATTTAAATAATACCATTTAGGTTGGCTAACGCCCCTTTATAATAAATATCATAACTCACCAGTTTAATTGTAAATCCAGGATTTTAGTACAATCTTGATGAAGTCATGATGACTAACAAGAACCAGCTGAGAGATGGAAGATTTAAAATTTCCAAGACCTCAATAGATCAACCGCCCAAAGGAATATTCTTCTTTCAGAACTCCGACCCTGTCTAGAGGAGGCAAATCGACGCACTGAAAGAAAACGGCCAAACTAGCGACTAAAGCAAATAAGAAGAAATGCAGCACCAAGACTTTAATGCCGACAGCTGAAATTCTCCGTAAATATGAAAATGTGTAATACTATAGTATATCAAGCCTGTAAGAAGTAAGATACTTTGTTAGCTTGTATCAATCAAATGTCTGTGTTGCATGGATTAATTTGTTATTAATATCCTGTGTCCAGCACCTGGTCCACTATCATGACTATGTCATGGTTTTGAGTATAACCTGGATGAAGTCATGCTGACTAGCCAGAACCAACCGAGACATTGAAAATTCAACATTTCTTTAGACCACAAAGGATCAAAAGCCGAAAGAAAGATTTTTCTTTCAAAACCCCGGCCCGGTCTACAATAGGGAGAAACAATGCGCCGAAACTAAACATCCGAACTAGCGACTGAATCAAATTAGAAGATAAGAAACATCAAGGCTATAAATCCGACAGCTGAAATTCTCCGTAAATAGGAAAATTTGTAATATTATCGCATATCAAGCCTGTTAGAAGTAAGATAATCTGTAAGCTTGTATTTATTGTATGACTGTGTGAATGCATTTATTTGTTATTAATATCCTGTGCCCAGGTTTTGGTCCGCTATCATGACTGCATCCAGGTTTCGAGTACAATCTGGATAAAGTCATGGTGACTAGCCAGAAACAGCTGAGACATCAATTATTCAACATTTTCTGAAACACCGATGGATCAACAGTCCAAAGAAAAATTCTTCTTTCAGAACCCCGGCCTAGTCTAGAGGAGGGCAGAACGATGCACCGAAAGTAAAAGGCCGAACTACCGACTAAATCAAATTAGAAGAAAAGAAACACCAAGGCTATAATGCCGACAGCTGAGATTCTCTGTAAATAAGAAAATTTGTAATAGTATAGCTTTTCACGACTTTTTGAAGTAACAGGCTTTGTAAGCTTGTCTTTAAACCATGAGTTAACCGTGTTGCATGCATTTATGTGTTATTTATATCCTGTGCTCAGGTCCTGGCACATTTCCAGGTTCTGGTCCGCCATCATGACTGCATCCAGGTTTTGAGTACAATCTAGATGAAGTCATGATGACTAACCAGAACCAACTGAGACATCGAAGATTCAACATTCCCTGAGAACCTAATGGATCAAAAGCCCTAGAAAAGTATATCCAAGGCTGCAAAGGTAACAGTTGGGATTTCCTTTAAATAAGATAGTTTTTATAGTAGTCATGATGTTCTTTGCAGGTCTTGTAGATGTAAGAGAATTTCTTAGCTTGTCTTTAACGTGTAATTTTACAGTTCTGCATGAATTTATTCGTGTTTTAGCGGCATATCCCGTGCTTTTTAAGTCTGTTAGAAGTATGAGAATTTGCCTTGGATGCCATTCATTTTTAGAGGTCTTTTTTCGTTTTTAATATTTAGCCTTTTGTAGTTACACGGGTAAATGGATTTCTTCTACTATCTGTGCTTAATTTCACCCTTAGGATAAATAGTTGAGGTGTGAAATATCGTTAAAACTCTCAAACCGGTTAAATAATCAGTTTCGAAGCACTGTGAATGTGATAAAAGTCAATTCATGAAAACGAAATATTTAAAAATGTTTTTCTGAAACACCAAAATTATGAAAATGTTCGTAAATATGTGGTAAATAATGGTAGATATATTTAAACCAAAAAAAATTAATTATTGTAATCCAAAATATTCCAGATGTTTATCTGGACACTCTAGTCTAGACGTCTGACCTTGCAATTTTTTCAAGAGAGTTGTATATCTGCATATTTTTAGACCTCAATCGTTTTTAATTATACAATTATAGATTCTCAATAGCTTTATTCTATTTCCTGTAGCTTGGCTACATTTTATACATGTTATAATAAAAAAATAGCCATAGTAAAGACCTCAATCGTCCCGTATTCATGTACTAGTTGGGACAGGTTGTGTGGTGGTCTTAGTTACGGTCCGCAAATATAGATGCCCAAACGCTTTTACGCCACATTCCCAGTGTAAAGTGTGTCTTCTCTAGTTATAGTATTCATTATCGGAGCGGCGTGTTGTGCAGATAAGTTCGGTTAGTTGAACATAAGAATCCAAATGCATTGCGTATGACTGTGTGACTTACTACTTGCCTATTTACGGTGTGAAAATCGGTTTCCATTCAATGTCGCTACATCTTATCAGGTATGTGAACATATTTATTTGGGTATTTCTAGTCTAGGTTTACAAAGTGAAATTAAATATGTGAGTTTTAACATGGATCATGCTAAAAGGTGTGTGTTGGAAATATGCTTACTCTCCATGTATGGTTGACAATTGCTGTAAATATGCAAATGTAATATATTAGTGATTTTCGCAGATGCATCTCTTCAGTTAACGGTGTGCGGTTATTTTTATTTTAAAAGTATATGAGCGGTTTTTTTTTTTTTTTTGAATATATTAAAATAGTTTACTAATTCATACTAACTTTAAAATTCACGTAGCAATAATTTGTCGACTAAAAAAAAAATTGAGCAAATATTTGCTTATCTGCCTTCGAATCACAAGTATTAATAATTTGTTCGTTATTTACAATTTTAAAACGTGTAGAATGTGGTCCATGGAAGTTTGCAAATGAAATTCATATTATTACTTATTTGTATTCAAGATAATATTTGTCTAAAACTGCTGGAACAAAGAAGGGAATATTTACATTCCAGGAGGGGATCTGTTGTATGATTAGCAGCAAAGCAGGCATTTTTTTAAAATTTCTGATTCCTGCTATGTCAAAATGTAATTAGTTTTCTTTGGTTTCCCTAGATAACCTTCATTTAGGAAACTCTTCAAATGATTGCTCCTAAACGTTGTATCCAATGTCTTGGCTATAGTATAATCCATGTTATTCTTGGCATGGTGGTGAATTTATTTTGGAGACTACCATAGTAGTTTCCTAAGTTGGTTTCTCCGGTGTCTATATTGGTCTGTTCTGTACACGGTTTTTGTCTTGTTGCGAGAAAATTCGATATTCTCTTCCATATGTAAACCGTATTTCTTTTAAGTGTGTTATTATTCGGAAAGGTTTATGTTTGTTATATTTTGTGGGATATATTGATTTAGCCATATGGGCTATCGGTTATTTTTTCTAACATGAGTAACTAGCCTCCTAGTTTTTGTTGGGTTTTCCTGCCTGGCTTGTGTTTTATTGCTTTCTCATAGCGAGATGTTTCCCGAGAATAATGGCCTCAGGTATGTTAGGGATCTTTCACTTATAGCCCGACCGAGGTACAAAGACGACCCCAAACATTTTTCTTATTTTGTACACACCATTGTTACTAGTTGGTTTATAGGAACAGGTGTTCCCAAGATTATTTTTTGCACTAAAATAAATGATTAACTATAAGGAAACTGATACAGTTACTGTAGATTAGCTTTATCGGAGTGAAGGTGTGGGGTCAATTATATTAGGATCTACAAGTATAGATATAGGGATAACCAGAATTTAGCATAAATCGATTTAAATAATACCATTTAGGTTGGCTAACGCCCCTTTATAATAAATATCATAACTCACCAGTTTAATTGTAAATCCAGGATTTTAGTACAATCTTGATGAAGTCATGATGACTAACAAGAACCAGCTGAGAGATGGAAGATTTAAAATTTCCAAGACCTCAATAGATCAACCGCCCAAAGGAATATTCTTCTTTCAGAACTCCGACCCTGTCTAGAGGAGGCAAATCGACGCACTGAAAGAAAACGGCCAAACTAGCGACTAAAGCAAATAAGAAGAAATGCAGCACCAAGACTTTAATGCCGACAGCTGAAATTCTCCGTAAATATGAAAATGTGTAATACTATAGTATATCAAGCCTGTAAGAAGTAAGATACTTTGTTAGCTTGTATCAATCAAATGTCTGTGTTGCATGGATTAATTTGTTATTAATATCCTGTGTCCAGCACCTGGTCCACTATCATGACTATGTCATGGTTTTGAGTATAACCTGGATGAAGTCATGCTGACTAGCCAGAACCAACCGAGACATTGAAAATTCAACATTTCTTTAGACCACAAAGGATCAAAAGCCGAAAGAAAGATTTTTCTTTCAAAACCCCGGCCCGGTCTACAATAGGGAGAAACAATGCGCCGAAACTAAACATCCGAACTAGCGACTGAATCAAATTAGATGATAAGAAACATCAAGGCTATAAATCCGACAGCTGAAATTCTCCGTAAATAGGAAAATTTGTAATATTATCGCATATCAAGCCTGTTAGAAGTAAGATAATCTGTAAGCTTGTATTTATTGTATGACTGTGTGAATGCATTTATTTGTTATTAATATCCTGTGCCCAGGTTTTGGTCCGCCATCATGACTGCATCCAGGTTTCGAGTACAATCTGGATAAAGTCATGGTGACTAGCCAGAAACAGCTGAGACATCAATTATTCAACATTTTCTGAAACACCGATGGATCAACAGTCCAAAGAAAAATTCTTCTTTCAGAACCCCGGCCTAGTCTAGAGGAGGGCAGAACGATGCACCGAAAGTAAAAGGCCGAACTACCGACTAAATCAAATTAGAAGAAAAGAAACACCAAGGCTATAATGCCGACAGCTGAGATTCTCTGTAAATAAGAAAATTTGTAATAGTATAGCTTTTCACGACTTTTTGAAGTAACAGGCTTTGTAAGCTTGTCTTTAAACCATGAGTTAACCGTGTTGCATGCATTTATGTGTTATTTATATCCTGTGCTCAGGTCCTGGCACATTTCCAGGTTCTGGTCCGCCATCATGACTGCATCCAGGTTTTGAGTACAATCTAGATGAAGTCATGATGACTAACCAGAACCAACTGAGACATCGAAGATTCAACATTCCCTGAGAACCTAATGGATCAAAAGCCCTAGAAAAGTATATCCAAGGCTGCAAAGGTAACAGTTGGGATTTCCTTTAAATAAGATAGTTTTTATAGTAGTCATGATGTTATTTGCAGGTCTTGTAGATGTAAGAGAATTTCTTAGCTTGTCTTTAACGTGTAATTTTACAGTTCTGCATGAATTTATTCGTGTTTTAGCGGCATATCCCGTGCTTTTTAAGTCTGTTAGAAGTATGAGAATTTGCCTTGGATGCCATTCATTTTTAGAGGTCTTTTTTCGTTTTTAATATTTAGCCTTTTGTAGTTACACGGGTAAATGGATTTCTTCTACTATCTGTGCTTAATTTCACCCTTAGGATAAATAGTTGAGGTGTGAAATATCGTTAAAACTCTCAAACCGGTTAAATAATCAGTTTCGAAGCACTGTGAATGTGATAAAAGTCAATTCATGAAAACGAAATATTTAAAAATGTTTTTCTGAAACACCAAAATTATGAAAATGTTCGTAAATATGTGGTAAATAATGGTAGATATATTTAAACCAAAAAAAATTAATTATTGTAATCCAAAATATTCCAGATGTTTATCTGGACACTCTA
This sequence comes from Acanthosoma haemorrhoidale, assembly GCA_930367205.1. Classification (NCBI taxonomy): domain Eukaryota; kingdom Metazoa; phylum Arthropoda; class Insecta; order Hemiptera; family Acanthosomatidae; genus Acanthosoma; species Acanthosoma haemorrhoidale. The sequence continues at coordinate 144,754,616 of OV884011.1, forward strand.
GTCTAGACGTCTGACCTTGCAATTTTTTCAAGAGAGTTGTATATCTGCATATTTTTAGACCTCAATCGTTTTTAATTATACAATTATAGATTCTCAATAGCTTTATTCTATTTCCTGTAGCTTGGCTACATTTTATACATGTTATAATAAAAAAATAGCCATAGTAAAGACCTCAATCGTCCCGTATTCATGTACTAGTTGGGACAGGTTGTGTGGTGGTCTTAGTTACGGTCCGCAAATATAGATGCCCAAACGCTTTTACGCCACATTCCCAGTGTAAAGTGTGTCTTCTCTAGTTATAGTATTCATTATCGGAGCGGCGTGTTGTGCAGATAAGTTCGGTTAGTTGAACATAAGAATCCAAATGCATTGCGTATGACTGTGTGACTTACTACTTGCCTATTTACGGTGTGAAAATCGGTTTCCATTCAATGTCGCTACATCTTATCAGGTATGTGAACATATTTATTTGGGTATTTCTAGTCTAGGTTTACAAAGTGAAATTAAATATGTGAGTTTTAACATGGATCATGCTAAAAGGTGTGTGTTGGAAATATGCTTACTCTCCATGTATGGTTGACAATTGCTGTAAATATGCAAATGTAATATATTAGTGATTTTCGCAGATGCATCTCTTCAGTTAACGGTGTGCGGTTATTTTTATTTTAAAAGTATATGAGCGGTTTTTTTTTTTTTTTTGAATATATTAAAATAGTTTACTAATTCATACTAACTTTAAAATTCACGTAGCAATAATTTGTCGACTAAAAAAAAAATTGAGCAAATATTTGCTTATCTGCCTTCGAATCACAAGTATTAATAATTTGTTCGTTATTTACAATTTTAAAACGTGTAGAATGTGGTCCATGGAAGTTTGCAAATGAAATTCATATTATTACTTATTTGTATTCAAGATAATATTTGTCTAAAACTGCTGGAACAAAGAAGGGAATATTTACATTCCAGGAGGGGATCTGTTGTATGATTAGCAGCAAAGCAGGCATTTTTTTAAAATTTCTGATTCCTGCTATGTCAAAATGTAATTAGTTTTCTTTGGTTTCCCTAGATAACCTTCATTTAGGAAACTCTTCAAATGATTGCTCCTAAACGTTGTATCCAATGTCTTGGCTATAGTATAATCCATGTTATTCTTGGCATGGTGGTGAATTTATTTTGGAGACTACCATAGTAGTTTCCTAAGTTGGTTTCTCCGGTGTCTATATTGGTCTGTTCTGTACACGGTTTTTGTCTTGTTGCGAGAAAATTCGATATTCTCTTCCATATGTAAACCGTATTTCTTTTAAGTGTGTTATTATTCGGAAAGGTTTATGTTTGTTATATTTTGTGGGATATATTGATTTAGCCATATGGGCTATCGGTTATTTTTTCTAACATGAGTAACTAGCCTCCTAGTTTTTGTTGGGTTTTCCTGCCTGGCTTGTGTTTTATTGCTTTCTCATAGCGAGATGTTTCCCGAGAATAATGGCCTCAGGTATGTTAGGGATCTTTCACTTATAGCCCGACCGAGGTACAAAGACGACCCCAAACATTTTTCTTATTTTGTACACACCATTGTTACTAGTTGGTTTATAGGAACAGGTGTTCCCAAGATTATTTTTTGCACTAAAATAAATAATTAACTATAAGGAAACTGATACAGTTACTGTAGATTAGCTTTATCGGAGTGAAGGTGTGGGGTCAATTATATTAGGATCTACAAGTATAGATATAGGGATAACCAGAATTTAGCATAAATCGATTTAAATAATACCATTTAGGTTGGCTAACGCCCCTTTATAATAAATATCATAACTCACCAGTTTAATTGTAAATCCAGGATTTTAGTACAATCTTGATGAAGTCATGATGACTAACAAGAACCAGCTGAGAGATGGAAGATTCAAAATTTCCAAGACCTCAATAGATCAACCGCCCAAAGGAATATTCTTCTTTCAGAACTCCGACCCTGTCTAGAGGAGGCAAATCGACGCACTGAAAGAAAACGGCCAAACTAGCGACTAAAGCAAATAAGAAGAAATGCAGCACCAAGACTTTAATGCCGACAGCTGAAATTCTCCGTAAATATGAAAATGTGTAATACTATAGTATATCAAGCCTGTAAGAAGTAAGATACTTTGTTAGCTTGTATCAATCAAATGTCTGTGTTGCATGGATTAATTTGTTATTAATATCCTGTGTCCAGCACCTGGTCCACTATCATGACTATGTCATGGTTTTGAGTATAACCTGGATGAAGTCATGCTGACTAGCCAGAACCAACCGAGACATTGAAAATTCAACATTTCTTTAGACCACAAAGGATCAAAAGCCGAAAGAAAGATTTTTCTTTCAAAACCCCGGCCCGGTCTACAATAGGGAGAAACAATGCGCCGAAACTAAACATCCGAACTAGCGACTGAATCAAATTAGAAGATAAGAAACGTCAAGGCTATAAATCCGACAGCTGAAATTCTCCGTAAATAGGAAAATTTGTAATATTATCGCATATCAAGCCTGTTAGAAGTAAGATAATCTGTAAGCTTGTATTTATTGTATGACTGTGTGAATGCATTTATTTGTTATTAATATCCTGTGCCCAGGTTTTGGTCCGCCATCATGACTGCATCCAGGTTTCGAGTACAATCTGGATAAAGTCATGGTGACTAGCCAGAAACAGCTGAGACATCAATTATTCAACATTTTCTGAAACACCGATGGATCAACAGTCCAAAGAAAAATTCTTCTTTCAGAACCCCGGCCTAGTCTAGAGGAGGGCAGAACGATGCACCGAAAGTAAAAGGCCGAACTACCGACTAAATCAAATTAGAAGAAAAGAAACACCAAGGCTATAATGCCGACAGCTGAGATTCTCTGTAAATAAGAAAATTTGTAATAGTATAGCTTTTCACGACTTTTTGAAGTAACAGGCTTTGTAAGCTTGTCTTTAAACCATGAGTTAACCGTGTTGCATGCATTTATGTGTTATTTATATCCTGTGCTCAGGTCCTGGCACATTTCCAGGTTCTGGTCCGCCATCATGACTGCATCCAGGTTTTGAGTACAATCTAGATGAAGTCATGATGACTAACCAGAACCAACTGAGACATCGAAGATTCAACATTCCCTGAGAACCTAATGGATCAAAAGCCCTAGAAAAGTATATCCAAGGCTGCAAAGGTAACAGTTGGGATTTCCTTTAAATAAGATAGTTTTTATAGTAGTCATGATGTTCTTTGCAGGTCTTGTAGATGTAAGAGAATTTCTTAGCTTGTCTTTAACGTGTAATTTTACAGTTCTGCATGAATTTATTCGTGTTTTAGCGGCATATCCCGTGCTTTTTAAGTCTGTTAGAAGTATGAGAATTTGCCTTGGATGCCATTCATTTTTAGAGGTCTTTTTTCGTTTTTAATATTTAGCCTTTTGTAGTTACACGGGTAAATGGATTTCTTCTACTATCTGTGCTTAATTTCACCCTTAGGATAAATAGTTGAGGTGTGAAATATCGTTAAAACTCTCAAACCGGTTAAATAATCAGTTTCGAAGCACTGTGAATGTGATAAAAGTCAATTCATGAAAACGAAATATTTAAAAATGTTTTTCTGAAACACCAAAATTATGAAAATGTTCGTAAATATGTGGTAAATAATGGTAGATATATTTAAACCAAAAAAAATTAATTATTGTAATCCAAAATATTCCAGATGTTTATCTGGACACTCTAGTCTAGACGTCTGACCTTGCAATTGTTTCAAGAGAGTTGTATATCTGCATATTTTTAGACCTCAATCGTTTTTAATTATACAATTATAGATTCTCAATAGCTTTATTCTATTTCCTGTAGCTTGGCTACATTTTATACATGTTATAATAAAAAAATAGCCATAGTAAAGACCTCAATCGTCCCGTATTCATGTACTAGTTGGGACAGGTTGTGTGGTGGTCTTAGTTACGGTCCGCAAATATAGATGCCCAAACGCTTTTACGCCACATTCCCAGTGTAAAGTGTGTCTTCTCTAGTTATAGTATTCATTATCGGAGCGGCGTGTTGTGCAGATAAGTTCGGTTAGTTGAACATAAGAATCCAAATGCATTGCGTATGACTGTGTGACTTACTACTTGCCTATTTACGGTGTGAAAATCGGTTTCCATTCAATGTCGCTACATCTTATCAGGTATGTGAACATATTTATTTGGGTATTTCTAGTCTAGGTTTACAAAGTGAAATTAAATATGTGAGTTTTAACATGGATCATGCTAAAAGGTGTGTGTTGGAAATATGCTTACTCTCCATGTATGGTTGACAATTGCTGTAAATATGCAAATGTAATATATTAGTGATTTTCGCAGATGCATCTCTTCAGTTAACGGTGTGCGGTTATTTTTATTTTAAAAGTATATGAGCGGTTTTTTTTTTTTGTTTGAATATATTAAAATAGTTTACTAATTCATACTAACTTTAAAATTCACGTAGCAATAATTTGTCGACTAAAAAAAAAATTGAGCAAATATTTGCTTATCTGCCTTCGAATCACAAGTATTAATAATTTGTTCGTTATTTACAATTTTAAAACGTGTAGAATGTGGTCCATGGAAGTTTGCAAATGAAATTCATATTATTACTTATTTGTATTCAAGATAATATTTGTCTAAAACTGCTGGAACAAAGAAGGGAATATTTACATTCCAGGAGGGGATCTGTTGTATGATTAGCAGCAAAGCAGGCATTTTTTTAAAATTTCTGATTCCTGCTATGTCAAAATGTAATTAGTTTTCTTTGGTTTCCCTAGATAACCTTCATTTAGGAAACTCTTCAAATGATTGCTCCTAAACGTTGTATCCAATGTCTTGGCTATAGTATAATCCATGTTATTCTTGGCATGGTGGTGAATTTATTTTGGAGACTACCATAGTAGTTTCCTAAGTTGGTTTCTCCGGTGTCTATATTGGTCTGTTCTGTACACGGTTTTTGTCTTGTTGCGAGAAAATTCGATATTCTCTTCCATATGTAAACCGTATTTCTTTTAAGTGTGTTATTATTCGGAAAGGTTTATGTTTGTTATATTTTGTGGGATATATTGATTTAGCCATATGGGCTATCGGTTATTTTTTCTAACATGAGTAACTAGCCTCCTAGTTTTTGTTGGGTTTTCCTGCCTGGCTTGTGTTTTATTGCTTTCTCATAGCGAGATGTTTCCCGAGAATAATGGCCTCAGGTATGTTAGGGATCTTTCACTTATAGCCCGACCGAGGTACAAAGACGACCCCAAACATTTTTCTTATTTTGTACACACCATTGTTACTAGTTGGTTTATAGGAACAGGTGTTCCCAAGATTATTTTTTGCACTAAAATAAATAATTAACTATAAGGAAACTGATACAGTTACTGTAGATTAGCTTTATCGGAGTGAAGGTGTGGGGTCAATTATATTAGGATCTACAAGTATAGATATAGGGATAACCAGAATTTAGCATAAATCGATTTAAATAATACCATTTAGGTTGGCTAACGCCCCTTTATAATAAATATCATAACTCACCAGTTTAATTGTAAATCCAGGATTTTAGTACAATCTTGATGAAGTCATGATGACTAACAAGAACCAGCTGAGAGATGGAAGATTCAAAATTTCCAAGACCTCAATAGATCAACCGCCCAAAGGAATATTCTTCTTTCAGAACTCCGACCCTGTCTAGAGGAGGCAAATCGACGCACTGAAAGAAAACGGCCAAACTAGCGACTAAAGCAAATAAGAAGAAATGCAGCACCAAGACTTTAATGCCGACAGCTGAAATTCTCCGTAAATATGAAAATGTGTAATACTATAGTATATCAAGCCTGTAAGAAGTAAGATACTTTGTTAGCTTGTATCAATCAAATGTCTGTGTTGCATGGATTAATTTGTTATTAATATCCTGTGTCCAGCACCTGGTCCACTATCATGACTATGTCATGGTTTTGAGTATAACCTGGATGAAGTCATGCTGACTAGCCAGAACCAACCGAGACATTGAAAATTCAACATTTCTTTAGACCACAAAGGATCAAAAGCCGAAAGAAAGATTTTTCTTTCAAAACCCCGGCCCGGTCTACAATAGGGAGAAACAATGCACCGAAACTAAACATCCGAACTAGCGACTAAATGAAATTAGAAGATAAGAAACATCAAGGCTATAAATCCGACAGCTGAAATTCTCCGTAAATAGGAAAATTTGTAATATTATCGCATATCAAGCCTGTTAGAAGTAAGATAATCTGTAAGCTTGTATTTATTGTATGACTGTGTGAATGCATTTATTTGTTATTAATATCCTGTGCCCAGGTTTTGGTCCGCTATCATGACTGCATCCAGGTTTCGAGTACAATCTGGATAAAGTCATGGTGACTAGCCAGAAACAGCTGAGACATCAATTATTCAACATTTTCTGAAACACCGATGGATCAACAGTCCAAAGAAAAATTCTTCTTTCAGAACCCCGGCCTAGTCTAGAGGAGGGCAGAACGATGCACCGAAAGTAAAAGGCCGAACTACCGACTAAATCAAATTAGAAGAAAAGAAACACCAAGGCTATAATGCCGACAGCTGAGATTCTCTGTAAATAAGAAAATTTGTAATAGTATAGCTTTTCACGACTTTTTGAAGTAACAGGCTTTGTAAGCTTGTCTTTAAACCATGAGTTAACCGTGTTGCATGCATTTATGTGTTATTTATATCCTGTGCTCAGGTCCTGGCACATTTCCAGGTTCTGGTCCGCCATCATGACTGCATCCAGGTTTTGAGTACAATCTAGATGAAGTCATGATGACTAACCAGAACCAACTGAGACATCGAAGATTCAACATTCCCTGAGAACCTAATGGATCAAAAGCCCTAGAAAAGTATATCCAAGGCTGCAAAGGTAACAGTTGGGATTTCCTTTAAATAAGATAGTTTTTATAGTAGTCATGATGTTCTTTGCAGGTCTTGTAGATGTAAGAGAATTTCTTAGCTTGTCTTTAACGTGTAATTTTACAGTTCTGCATGAATTTATTCGTGTTTTAGCGGCATATCCCGTGCTTTTTAAGTCTGTTAGAAGTATGAGAATTTGCCTTGGATGCCATTCATTTTTAGAGGTCTTTTTTCGTTTTTAATATTTAGCCTTTTGTAGTTACACGGGTAAATGGATTTCTTCTACTATCTGTGCTTAATTTCACCCTTAGGATAAATAGTTGAGGTGTGAAATATCGTTAAAACTCTCAAACCGGTTAAATAATCAGTTTCGAAGCACTGTGAATGTGATAAAAGTCAATTCATGAAAACGAAATATTTAAAAATGTTTTTCTGAAACACCAAAATTATGAAAATGTTCGTAAATATGTGGTAAATAATGGTAGATATATTTAAACCAAAAAAAATTAATTATTGTAATCCAAAATATTCCAGATGTTTATCTGGACACTCTAGTCTAGACGTCTGACCTTGCAATTTTTTCAAGAGAGTTGTATATCTGCATATTTTTAGACCTCAATCGTTTTTAATTATACAATTATAGATTCTCAATAGCTTTATTCTATTTCCTGTAGCTTGGCTACATTTTATACATGTTATAATAAAAAAATAGCCATAGTAAAGACCTCAATCGTCCCGTATTCATGTACTAGTTGGGACAGGTTGTGTGGTGGTCTTAGTTACGGTCCGCAAATATAGATGCCCAAACGCTTTTACGCCACATTCCCAGTGTAAAGTGTGTCTTCTCTAGTTATAGTATTCATTATCGGAGCGGCGTGTTGTGCAGATAAGTTCGGTTAGTTGAACATAAGAATCCAAATGCATTGCGTATGACTGTGTGACTTACTACTTGCCTATTTACGGTGTGAAAATCGGTTTCCATTCAATGTCGCTACATCTTATCAGGTATGTGAACATATTTATTTGGGTATTTCTAGTCTAGGTTTACAAAGTGAAATTAAATATGTGAGTTTTAACATGGATCATGCTAAAAGGTGTGTGTTGGAAATATGCTTACTCTCCATGTATGGTTGACAATTGCTGTAAATATGCAAATGTAATATATTAGTGATTTTCGCAGATGCATCTCTTCAGTTAACGGTGTGCGGTTATTTTTATTTTAAAAGTATATGAGCGGTTTTTTTTTTTTGTTTGAATATATTAAAATAGTTTACTAATTCATACTAACTTTAAAATTCACGTAGCAATAATTTGTCGACTAAAAAAAAAATTGAGCAAATATTTGCTTATCTGCCTTCGAATCACAAGTATTAATAATTTGTTCGTTATTTACAATTTTAAAACGTGTAGAATGTGGTCCATGGAAGTTTGCAAATGAAATTCATATTATTACTTATTTGTATTCAAGATAATATTTGTCTAAAACTGCTGGAACAAAGAAGGGAATATTTACATTCCAGGAGGGGATCTGTTGTATGATTAGCAGCAAAGCAGGCATTTTTTTAAAATTTCTGATTCCTGCTATGTCAAAATGTAATTAGTTTTCTTTGGTTTCCCTAGATAACCTTCATTTAGGAAACTCTTCAAATGATTGCTCCTAAACGTTGTATCCAATGTCTTGGCTATAGTATAATCCATGTTATTCTTGGCATGGTGGTGAATTTATTTTGGAGACTACCATAGTAGTTTCCTAAGTTGGTTTCTCCGGTGTCTATATTGGTCTGTTCTGTACACGGTTTTTGTCTTGTTGCGAGAAAATTCGATATTCTCTTCCATATGTAAACCGTATTTCTTTTAAGTGTGTTATTATTCGGAAAGGTTTATGTTTGTTATATTTTGTGGGATATATTGATTTAGCCATATGGGCTATCGGTTATTTTTTCTAACATGAGTAACTAGCCTCCTAGTTTTTGTTGGGTTTTCCTGCCTGGCTTGTGTTTTATTGCTTTCTCATAGCGAGATGTTTCCCGAGAATAATGGCCTCAGGTATGTTAGGGATCTTTCACTTATAGCCCGACCGAGGTACAAAGACGACCCCAAACATTTTTCTTATTTTGTACACACCATTGTTACTAGTTGGTTTATAGGAACAGGTGTTCCCAAGATTATTTTTTGCACTAAAATAAATAATTAACTATAAGGAAACTGATACAGTTACTGTAGATTAGCTTTATCGGAGTGAAGGTGTGGGGTCAATTATATTAGGATCTACAAGTATAGATATAGGGATAACCAGAATTTAGCATAAATCGATTTAAATAATACCATTTAGGTTGGCTAACGCCCCTTTATAATAAATATCATAACTCACCAGTTTAATTGTAAATCCAGGATTTTAGTACAATCTTGATGAAGTCATGATGACTAACAAGAACCAGCTGAGAGATGGAAGATTCAAAATTTCCAAGACCTCAATAGATCAACCGCCCAAAGGAATATTCTTCTTTCAGAACTCCGACCCTGTCTAGAGGAGGCAAATCGACGCACTGAAAGAAAACGGCCAAACTAGCGACTAAAGCAAATAAGAAGAAATGCAGCACCAAGACTTTAATGCCGACAGCTGAAATTCTCCGTAAATATGAAAATGTGTAATACTATAGTATATCAAGCCTGTAAGAAGTAAGATACTTTGTTAGCTTGTATCAATCAAATGTCTGTGTTGCATGGATTAATTTGTTATTAATATCCTGTGTCCAGCACCTGGTCCACTATCATGACTATGTCATGGTTTTGAGTATAACCTGGATGAAGTCATGCTGACTAGCCAGAACCAACCGAGACATTGAAAATTCAACATTTCTTTAGACCACAAAGGATCAAAAGCCGAAAGAAAGATTTTTCTTTCAAAACCCCGGCCCGGTCTACAATAGGGAGAAACAATGCACCGAAACTAAACATCCGAACTAGCGACTAAATGAAATTAGAAGATAAGAAACATCAAGGCTATAAATCCGACAGCTGAAATTCTCCGTAAATAGGAAAATTTGTAATATTATCGCATATCAAGCCTGTTAGAAGTAAGATAATCTGTAAGCTTGTATTTATTGTATGACTGTGTGAATGCATTTATTTGTTATTAATATCCTGTGCCCAGGTTTTGGTCCGCTATCATGACTGCATCCAGGTTTCGAGTACAATCTGGATAAAGTCATGGTGACTAGCCAGAAACAGCTGAGACATCAATTATTCAACATTTTCTGAAACACCGATGGATCAACAGTCCAAAGAAAAATTCTTCTTTCAGAACCCCGGCCTAGTCTAGAGGAGGGCAGAACGATGCACCGAAAGTAAAAGGCCGAACTACCGACTAAATCAAATTAGAAGAAAAGAAACACCAAGGCTATAATGCCGACAGCTGAGATTCTCTGTAAATAAGAAAATTTGTAATAGTATAGCTTTTCACGACTTTTTGAAGTAACAGGCTTTGTAAGCTTGTCTTTAAACCATGAGTTAACCGTGTTGCATGCATTTATGTGTTATTTATATCCTGTGCTCAGGTCCTGGCACATTTCCAGGTTCTGGTCCGCCATCATGACTGCATCCAGGTTTTGAGTACAATCTAGATGAAGTCATGATGACTAACCAGAACCAACTGAGACATCGAAGATTCAACATTCCCTGAGAACCTAATGGATCAAAAGCCCTAGAAAAGTATATCCAAGGCTGCAAAGGTAACAGTTGGGATTTCCTTTAAATAAGATAGTTTTTATAGTAGTCATGATGTTCTTTGCAGGTCTTGTAGATGTAAGAGAATTTCTTAGCTTGTCTTTAACGTGTAATTTTACAGTTCTGCATGAATTTATTCGTGTTTTAGCGGCATATCCCGTGCTTTTTAAGTCTGTTAGAAGTATGAGAATTTGCCTTGGATGCCATTCATTTTTAGAGGTCTTTTTTCGTTTTTAATATTTAGCCTTTTGTAGTTACACGGGTAAATGGATTTCTTCTACTATCTGTGCTTAATTTCACCCTTAGGATAAATAGTTGAGGTGTGAAATATCGTTAAAACTCTCAAACCGGTTAAATAATCAGTTTCGAAGCACTGTGAATGTGATAAAAGTCAATTCATGAAAACGAAATATTTAAAAATGTTTTTCTGAAACACCAAAATTATGAAAATGTTCGTAAATATGTGGTAAATAATGGTAGATATATTTAAACCAAAAAAAATTAATTATTGTAATCCAAAATATTCCAGATGTTTATCTGGACACTCTAGTCTAGACGTCTGACCTTGCAATTTTTTCAAGAGAGTTGTATATCTGCATATTTTTAGACCTCAATCGTTTTTAATTATACAATTATAGATTCTCAATAGCTTTATTCTATTTCCTGTAGCTTGGCTACATTTTATACATGTTATAATAAAAAAATAGCCATAGTAAAGACCTCAATCGTCCCGTATTCATGTACTAGTTGGGACAGGTTGTGTGGTGGTCTTAGTTACGGTCCGCAAATATAGATGCCCAAACGCTTTTACGCCACATTCCCAGTGTAAAGTGTGTCTTCTCTAGTTATAGTATTCATTATCGGAGCGGCGTGTTGTGCAGATAAGTTCGGTTAGTTGAACATAAGAATCCAAATGCATTGCGTATGACTGTGTGACTTACTACTTGCCTATTTACGGTGTGAAAATCGGTTTCCATTCAATGTCGCTACATCTTATCAGGTATGTGAACATATTTATTTGGGTATTTCTAGTCTAGGTTTACAAAGTGAAATTAAATATGTGAGTTTTAACATGGATCATGCTAAAAGGTGTGTGTTGGAAATATGCTTACTCTCCATGTATGGTTGACAATTGCTGTAAATATGCAAATGTAATATATTAGTGATTTTCGCAGATGCATCTCTTCAGTTAACGGTGTGCGGTTATTTTTATTTTAAAAGTATATGAGCGGTTTTTTTTTTTTGTTTGAATATATTAAAATAGTTTACTAATTCATACTAACTTTAAAATTCACGTAGCAATAATTTGTCGACTAAAAAAAAAATTGAGCAAATATTTGCTTATCTGCCTTCGAATCACAAGTATTAATAATTTGTTCGTTATTTACAATTTTAAAACGTGTAGAATGTGGTCCATGGAAGTTTGCAAATGAAATTCATATTATTACTTATTTGTATTCAAGATAATATTTGTCTAAAACTGCTGGAACAAAGAAGGGAATATTTACATTCCAGGAGGGGATCTGTTGTATGATTAGCAGCAAAGCAGGCATTTTTTTAAAATTTCTGATTCCTGCTATGTCAAAATGTAATTAGTTTTCTTTGGTTTCCCTAGATAACCTTCATTTAGGAAACTCTTCAAATGATTGCTCCTAAACGTTGTATCCAATGTCTTGGCTATAGTATAATCCATGTTATTCTTGGCATGGTGGTGAATTTATTTTGGAGACTACCATAGTAGTTTCCTAAGTTGGTTTCTCCGGTGTCTATATTGGTCTGTTCTGTACACGGTTTTTGTCTTGTTGCGAGAAAATTCGATATTCTCTTCCATATGTAAACCGTATTTCTTTTAAGTGTGTTATTATTCGGAAAGGTTTATGTTTGTTATATTTTGTGGGATATATTGATTTAGCCATATGGGCTATCGGTTATTTTTTCTAACATGAGTAACTAGCCTCCTAGTTTTTGTTGGGTTTTCCTGCCTGGCTTGTGTTTTATTGCTTTCTCATAGCGAGATGTTTCCCGAGAATAATGGCCTCAGGTATGTTAGGGATCTTTCACTTATAGCCCGACCGAGGTACAAAGACGACCCCAAACATTTTTCTTATTTTGTACACACCATTGTTACTAGTTGGTTTATAGGAACAGGTGTTCCCAAGATTATTTTTTGCACTAAAATAAATGATTAACTATAAGGAAACTGATACAGTTACTGTAGATTAGCTTTATCGGAGTGAAGGTGTGGGGTCAATTATATTAGGATCTACAAGTATAGATATAGGGATAACCAGAATTTAGCATAAATCGATTTAAATAATACCATTTAGGTTGGCTAACGCCCCTTTATAATAAATATCATAACTCACCAGTTTAATTGTAAATCCAGGATTTTAGTACAATCTTGATGAAGTCATGATGACTAACAAGAACCAGCTGAGAGATGGAAGATTTAAAATTTCCAAGACCTCAATAGATCAACCGCCCAAAGGAATATTCTTCTTTCAGAACTCCGACCCTGTCTAGAGGAGGCAAATCGACGCACTGAAAGAAAACGGCCAAACTAGCGACTAAAGCAAATAAGAAGAAATGCAGCACCAAGACTTTAATGCCGACAGCTGAAATTCTCCGTAAATATGAAAATGTGTAATACTATAGTATATCAAGCCTGTAAGAAGTAAGATACTTTGTTAGCTTGTATCAATCAAATGTCTGTGTTGCATGGATTAATTTGTTATTAATATCCTGTGTCCAGCACCTGGTCCACTATCATGACTATGTCATGGTTTTGAGTATAACCTGGATGAAGTCATGCTGACTAGCCAGAACCAACCGAGACATTGAAAATTCAACATTTCTTTAGACCACAAAGGATCAAAAGCCGAAAGAAAGATTTTTCTTTCAAAACCCCGGCCCGGTCTACAATAGGGAGAAACAATGCGCCGAAACTAAACATCCGAACTAGCGACTGAATCAAATTAGATGATAAGAAACATCAAGGCTATAAATCCGACAGCTGAAATTCTCCGTAAATAGGAAAATTTGTAATATTATCGCATATCAAGCCTGTTAGAAGTAAGATAATCTGTAAGCTTGTATTTATTGTATGACTGTGTGAATGCATTTATTTGTTATTAATATCCTGTGCCCAGGTTTTGGTCCGCCATCATGACTGCATCCAGGTTTCGAGTACAATCTGGATAAAGTCATGGTGACTAGCCAGAAACAGCTGAGACATCAATTATTCAACATTTTCTGAAACACCGATGGATCAACAGTCCAAAGAAAAATTCTTCTTTCAGAACCCCGGCCTAGTCTAGAGGAGGGCAGAACGATGCACCGAAAGTAAAAGGCCGAACTACCGACTAAATCAAATTAGAAGAAAAGAAACACCAAGGCTATAATGCCGACAGCTGAGATTCTCTGTAAATAAGAAAATTTGTAATAGTATAGCTTTTCACGACTTTTTGAAGTAACAGGCTTTGTAAGCTTGTCTTTAAACCATGAGTTAACCGTGTTGCATGCATTTATGTGTTATTTATATCCTGTGCTCAGGTCCTGGCACATTTCCAGGTTCTGGTCCGCCATCATGACTGCATCCAGGTTTTGAGTACAATCTAGATGAAGTCATGATGACTAACCAGAACCAACTGAGACATCGAAGATTCAACATTCCCTGAGAACCTAATGGATCAAAAGCCCTAGAAAAGTATATCCAAGGCTGCAAAGGTAACAGTTGGGATTTCCTTTAAATAAGATAGTTTTTATAGTAGTCATGATGTTATTTGCAGGTCTTGTAGATGTAAGAGAATTTCTTAGCTTGTCTTTAACGTGTAATTTTACAGTTCTGCATGAATTTATTCGTGTTTTAGCGGCATATCCCGTGCTTTTTAAGTCTGTTAGAAGTATGAGAATTTGCCTTGGATGCCATTCATTTTTAGAGGTCTTTTTTCGTTTTTAATATTTAGCCTTTTGTAGTTACACGGGTAAATGGATTTCTTCTACTATCTGTGCTTAATTTCACCCTTAGGATAAATAGTTGAGGTGTGAAATATCGTTAAAACTCTCAAACCGGTTAAATAATCAGTTTCGAAGCACTGTGAATGTGATAAAAGTCAATTCATGAAAACGAAATATTTAAAAATGTTTTTCTGAAACACCAAAATTATGAAAATGTTCGTAAATATGTGGTAAATAATGGTAGATATATTTAAACCAAAAAAAATTAATTATTGTAATCCAAAATATTCCAGATGTTTATCTGGACACTCTAGTCTAGACGTCTGACCTTGCAATTTTTTCAAGAGAGTTGTATATCTGCATATTTTTAGACCTCAATCGTTTTTAATTATACAATTATAGATTCTCAATAGCTTTATTCTATTTCCTGTAGCTTGGCTACATTTTATACATGTTATAATAAAAAAATAGCCATAGTAAAGACCTCAATCGTCCCGTATTCATGTACTAGTTGGGACAGGTTGTGTGGTGGTCTTAGTTACGGTCCGCAAATATAGATGCCCAAACGCTTTTACGCCACATTCCCAGTGTAAAGTGTGTCTTCTCTAGTTATAGTATTCATTATCGGAGCGGCGTGTTGTGCAGATAAGTTCGGTTAGTTGAACATAAGAATCCAAATGCATTGCGTATGACTGTGTGACTTACTACTTGCCTATTTACGGTGTGAAAATCGGTTTCCATTCAATGTCGCTACATCTTATCAGGTATGTGAACATATTTATTTGGGTATTTCTAGTCTAGGTTTACAAAGTGAAATTAAATATGTGAGTTTTAACATGGATCATGCTAAAAGGTGTGTGTTGGAAATATGCTTACTCTCCATGTATGGTTGACAATTGCTGTAAATATGCAAATGTAATATATTAGTGATTTTCGCAGATGCATCTCTTCAGTTAACGGTGTGCGGTTATTTTTATTTTAAAAGTATATGAGCGGTTTTTTTTTTTTTTTTGAATATATTAAAATAGTTTACTAATTCATACTAACTTTAAAATTCACGTAGCAATAATTTGTCGACTAAAAAAAAAATTGAGCAAATATTTGCTTATCTGCCTTCGAATCACAAGTATTAATAATTTGTTCGTTATTTACAATTTTAAAACGTGTAGAATGTGGTCCATGGAAGTTTGCAAATGAAATTCATATTATTACTTATTTGTATTCAAGATAATATTTGTCTAAAACTGCTGGAACAAAGAAGGGAATATTTACATTCCAGGAGGGGATCTGTTGTATGATTAGCAGCAAAGCAGGCATTTTTTTAAAATTTCTGATTCCTGCTATGTCAAAATGTAATTAGTTTTCTTTGGTTTCCCTAGATAACCTTCATTTAGGAAACTCTTCAAATGATTGCTCCTAAACGTTGTATCCAATGTCTTGGCTATAGTATAATCCATGTTATTCTTGGCATGGTGGTGAATTTATTTTGGAGACTACCATAGTAGTTTCCTAAGTTGGTTTCTCCGGTGTCTATATTGGTCTGTTCTGTACACGGTTTTTGTCTTGTTGCGAGAAAATTCGATATTCTCTTCCATATGTAAACCGTATTTCTTTTAAGTGTGTTATTATTCGGAAAGGTTTATGTTTGTTATATTTTGTGGGATATATTGATTTAGCCATATGGGCTATCGGTTATTTTTTCTAACATGAGTAACTAGCCTCCTAGTTTTTGTTGGGTTTTCCTGCCTGGCTTGTGTTTTATTGCTTTCTCATAGCGAGATGTTTCCCGAGAATAATGGCCTCAGGTATGTTAGGGATCTTTCACTTATAGCCCGACCGAGGTACAAAGACGACCCCAAACATTTTTCTTATTTTGTACACACCATTGTTACTAGTTGGTTTATAGGAACAGGTGTTCCCAAGATTATTTTTTGCACTAAAATAAATAATTAACTATAAGGAAACTGATACAGTTACTGTAGATTAGCTTTATCGGAGTGAAGGTGTGGGGTCAATTATATTAGGATCTACAAGTATAGATATAGGGATAACCAGAATTTAGCATAAATCGATTTAAATAATACCATTTAGGTTGGCTAACGCCCCTTTATAATAAATATCATAACTCACCAGTTTAATTGTAAATCCAGGATTTTAGTACAATCTTGATGAAGTCATGATGACTAACAAGAACCAGCTGAGAGATGGAAGATTCAAAATTTCCAAGACCTCAATAGATCAACCGCCCAAAGGAATATTCTTCTTTCAGAACTCCGACCCTGTCTAGAGGAGGCAAATCGACGCACTGAAAGAAAACGGCCAAACTAGCGACTAAAGCAAATAAGAAGAAATGCAGCACCAAGACTTTAATGCCGACAGCTGAAATTCTCCGTAAATATGAAAATGTGTAATACTATAGTATATCAAGCCTGTAAGAAGTAAGATACTTTGTTAGCTTGTATCAATCAAATGTCTGTGTTGCATGGATTAATTTGTTATTAATATCCTGTGTCCAGCACCTGGTCCACTATCATGACTATGTCATGGTTTTGAGTATAACCTGGATGAAGTCATGCTGACTAGCCAGAACCAACCGAGACATTGAAAATTCAACATTTCTTTAGACCACAAAGGATCAAAAGCCGAAAGAAAGATTTTTCTTTCAAAACCCCGGCCCGGTCTACAATAGGGAGAAACAATGCGCCGAAACTAAACATCCGAACTAGCGACTGAATCAAATTAGAAGATAAGAAACATCAAGGCTATAAATCCGACAGCTGAAATTCTCCGTAAATAGGAAAATTTGTAATATTATCGCATATCAAGCCTGTTAGAAGTAAGATAATCTGTAAGCTTGTATTTATTGTATGACTGTGTGAATGCATTTATTTGTTATTAATATCCTGTGCCCAGGTTTTGGTCCGCCATCATGACTGCATCCAGGTTTCGAGTACAATCTGGATAAAGTCATGCTGACTAGCCAGAAACAGCTGAGACATCAATTATTCAACATTTTCTGAAACACCGATGGATCAACAGTCCAAAGAAAAATTCTTCTTTCAGAACCCCGGCCTAGTCTAGAGGAGGGCAGAACGATGCACCGAAAGTAAAAGGCCGAACTACCGACTAAATCAAATTAGAAGAAAAGAAACACCAAGGCTATAATGCCGACAGCTGAGATTCTCTGTAAATAAGAAAATTTGTAATAGTATAGCTTTTCACGACTTTTTGAAGTAACAGGCTTTGTAAGCTTGTCTTTAAACCATGAGTTAACCGTGTTGCATGCATTTATGTGTTATTTATATCCTGTGCTCAGGTCCTGGCACATTTCCAGGTTCTGGTCCGCCATCATGACTGCATCCAGGTTTTGAGTACAATCTAGATGAAGTCATGATGACTAACCAGAACCAACTGAGACATCGAAGATTCAACATTCCCTGAGAACCTAATGGATCAAAAGCCCTAGAAAAGTATATCCAAGGCTGCAAAGGTAACAGTTGGGATTTCCTTTAAATAAGATAGTTTTTATAGTAGTCATGATGTTATTTGCAGGTCTTGTAGATGTAAGAGAATTTCTTAGCTTGTCTTTAACGTGTAATTTTACAGTTCTGCATGAATTTATTCGTGTTTTAGCGGCATATCCCGTGCTTTTTAAGTCTGTTAGAAGTATGAGAATTTGCCTTGGATGCCATTCATTTTTAGAGGTCTTTTTTCGTTTTTAATATTTAGCCTTTTGTAGTTACACGGGTAAATGGATTTCTTCTACTATCTGTGCTTAATTTCACCCTTAGGATAAATAGTTGAGGTGTGAAATATCGTTAAAACTCTCAAACCGGTTAAATAATCAGTTTCGAAGCACTGTGAATGTGATAAAAGTCAATTCATGAAAACGAAATATTTAAAAATGTTTTTCTGAAACACCAAAATTATGAAAATGTTCGTAAATATGTGGTAAATAATGGTAGATATATTTAAACCAAAAAAAATTAATTATTGTAATCCAAAATATTCCAGATGTTTATCTGGACACTCTAGTCTAGACGTCTGACCTTGCAATTTTTTCAAGAGAGTTGTATATCTGCATATTTTTAGACCTCAATCGTTTTTAATTATACAATTATAGATTCTCAATAGCTTTATTCTATTTCCTGTAGCTTGGCTACATTTTATACATGTTATAATAAAAAAATAGCCATAGTAAAGACCTCAATCGTCCCGTATTCATGTACTAGTTGGGACAGGTTGTGTGGTGGTCTTAGTTACGGTCCGCAAATATAGATGCCCAAACGCTTTTACGCCACATTCCCAGTGTAAAGTGTGTCTTCTCTAGTTATAGTATTCATTATCGGAGCGGCGTGTTGTGCAGATAAGTTCGGTTAGTTGAACATAAGAATCCAAATGCATTGCGTATGACTGTGTGACTTACTACTTGCCTATTTACGGTGTGAAAATCGGTTTCCATTCAATGTCGCTACATCTTATCAGGTATGTGAACATATTTATTTGGGTATTTCTAGTCTAGGTTTACAAAGTGAAATTAAATATGTGAGTTTTAACATGGATCATGCTAAAAGGTGTGTGTTGGAAATATGCTTACTCTCCATGTATGGTTGACAATTGCTGTAAATATGCAAATGTAATATATTAGTGATTTTCGCAGATGCATCTCTTCAGTTAACGGTGTGCGGTTATTTTTATTTTAAAAGTATATGAGCGGTTTTTTTTTTTTGTTTGAATATATTAAAATAGTTTACTAATTCATACTAACTTTAAAATTCACGTAGCAATAATTTGTCGACTAAAAAAAAAATTGAGCAAATATTTGCTTATCTGCCTTCGAATCACAAGTATTAATAATTTGTTCGTTATTTACAATTTTAAAACGTGTAGAATGTGGTCCATGGAAGTTTGCAAATGAAATTCATATTATTACTTATTTGTATTCAAGATAATATTTGTCTAAAACTGCTGGAACAAAGAAGGGAATATTTACATTCCAGGAGGGGATCTGTTGTATGATTAGCAGCAAAGCAGGCATTTTTTTAAAATTTCTGATTCCTGCTATGTCAAAATGTAATTAGTTTTCTTTGGTTTCCCTAGATAACCTTCATTTAGGAAACTCTTCAAATGATTGCTCCTAAACGTTGTATCCAATGTCTTGGCTATAGTATAATCCATGTTATTCTTGGCATGGTGGTGAATTTATTTTGGAGACTACCATAGTAGTTTCCTAAGTTGGTTTCTCCGGTGTCTATATTGGTCTGTTCTGTACACGGTTTTTGTCTTGTTGCGAGAAAATTCGATATTCTCTTCCATATGTAAACCGTATTTCTTTTAAGTGTGTTATTATTCGGAAAGGTTTATGTTTGTTATATTTTGTGGGATATATTGATTTAGCCATATGGGCTATCGGTTATTTTTTCTAACATGAGTAACTAGCCTCCTAGTTTTTGTTGGGTTTTCCTGCCTGGCTTGTGTTTTATTGCTTTCTCATAGCGAGATGTTTCCCGAGAATAATGGCCTCAGGTATGTTAGGGATCTTTCACTTATAGCCCGACCGAGGTACAAAGACGACCCCAAACATTTTTCTTATTTTGTACACACCATTGTTACTAGTTGGTTTATAGGAACAGGTGTTCCCAAGATTATTTTTTGCACTAAAATAAATGATTAACTATAAGGAAACTGATACAGTTACTGTAGATTAGCTTTATCGGAGTGAAGGTGTGGGGTCAATTATACTAGGATCTACAAGTATAGATATAGGGATAACCAGAATTTAGCATAAATCGATTTAAATAATACCATTTAGGTTGGCTAACGCCCCTTTATAATAAATATCATAACTCACCAGTTTAATTGTAAATCCAGGATTTTAGTACAATCTTGATGAAGTCATGATGACTAACAAGAACCAGCTGAGAGATGGAAGATTCAAAATTTCCAAGACCTCAATAGATCAACCGCCCAAAGGAATATTCTTCTTTCAGAACTCCGACCCTGTCTAGAGGAGGCAAATCGACGCACTGAAAGAAAACGGCCAAACTAGCGACTAAAGCAAATAAGAAGAAATGCAGCACCAAGACATTAATGCCGACAGCTGAAATTCTCCGTAAATATGAAAATGTGTAATACTATAGTATATCAAGCCTGTAAGAAGTAAGATACTTTGTTAGCTTGTATCAATCAAATGTCTGTGTTGCATGGATTAATTTTTTATTAATATCCTGTGTCCAGCACCTGGTCCACTATCATGACTATGTCATGGTTTTGAGTATAACCTGGATGAAGTCATGCTGACTAGCCAGAACCAACCGAGACATTGAAAATTCAACATTTCTTTAGACCACAAAGGATCAAAAGCCGAAAGAAAGATTTTTCTTTCAAAACCCCGGCCCGGTCTACAATAGGGAGAAACAATGCACCGAAACTAAACATCCGAACTAGCGACTAAATGAAATTAGAAGATAAGAAACATCAAGGCTATAAATCCGACAGCTGAAATTCTCCGTAAATAGGAAAATTTGTAATATTATCGCATATCAAGCCTGTTAGAAGTAAGATAATCTGTAAGCTTGTATTTATTGTATGACTGTGTGAATGCATTTATTTGTTATTAATATCCTGTGCCCAGGTTTTGGTCCGCCATCATGACTGCATCCAGGTTTCGAGTACAATCTGGATAAAGTCATGCTGACTAGCCAGAAACAGCTGAGACATCAATTATTCAACATTTTCTGAAACACCGATGGATCAACAGTCCAAAGAAAAATTCTTCTTTCAGAACCCCGGCCTAGTCTAGAGGAGGGCAGAACGATGCACCGAAAGTAAAAGGCCGAACTACCGACTAAATCAAATTAGAAGAAAAGAAACACCAAGGCTATAATGCCGACAGCTGAGATTCTCTGTAAATAAGAAAATTTGTAATAGTATAGCTTTTCACGACTTTTTGAAGTAACAGGCTTTGTAAGCTTGTCTTTAAACCATGAGTTAACCGTGTTGCATGCATTTATGTGTTATTTATATCCTGTGCTCAGGTCCTGGCACATTTCCAGGTTCTGGTCCGCCATCATGACTGCATCCAGGTTTTGAGTACAATCTAGATGAAGTCATGATGACTAACCAGAACCAACTGAGACATCGAAGATTCAACATTCCCTGAGAACCTAATGGATCAAAAGCCCTAGAAAAGTATATCCAAGGCTGCAAAGGTAACAGTTGGGATTTCCTTTAAATAAGATAGTTTTTATAGTAGTCATGATGTTCTTTGCAGGTCTTGTAGATGTAAGAGAATTTCTTAGCTTGTCTTTAACGTGTAATTTTACAGTTCTGCATGAATTTATTCGTGTTTTAGCGGCATATCCCGTGCTTTTTAAGTCTGTTAGAAGTATGAGAATTTGCCTTGGATGCCATTCATTTTTAGAGGTCTTTTTTCGTTTTTAATATTTAGCCTTTTGTAGTTACACGGGTAAATGGATTTCTTCTACTATCTGTGCTTAATTTCACCCTTAGGATAAATAGTTGAGGTGTGAAATATCGTTAAAACTCTCAAACCGGTTAAATAATCAGTTTCGAAGCACTGTGAATGTGATAAAAGTCAATTCATGAAAACGAAATATTTAAAAATGTTTTTCTGAAACACCAAAATTATGAAAATGTTCGTAAATATGTGGTAAATAATGGTAGATATATTTAAACCAAAAAAAATTAATTATTGTAATCCAAAATATTCCAGATGTTTATCTGGACACTCTAGTCTAGACGTCTGACCTTGCAATTTTTTCAAGAGAGTTGTATATCTGCATATTTTTAGACCTCAATCGTTTTTAATTATACAATTATAGATTCTCAATAGCTTTATTCTATTTCCTGTAGCTTGGCTACATTTTATACATGTTATAATAAAAAAATAGCCATAGTAAAGACCTCAATCGTCCCGTATTCATGTACTAGTTGGGACAGGTTGTGTGGTGGTCTTAGTTACGGTCCGCAAATATAGATGCCCAAACGCTTTTACGCCACATTCCCAGTGTAAAGTGTGTCTTCTCTAGTTATAGTATTCATTATCGGAGCGGCGTGTTGTGCAGATAAGTTCGGTTAGTTGAACATAAGAATCCAAATGCATTGCGTATGACTGTGTGACTTACTACTTGCCTATTTACGGTGTGAAAATCGGTTTCCATTCAATGTCGCTACATCTTATCAGGTATGTGAACATATTTATTTGGGTATTTCTAGTCTAGGTTTACAAAGTGAAATTAAATATGTGAGTTTTAACATGGATCATGCTAAAAGGTGTGTGTTGGAAATATGCTTACTCTCCATGTATGGTTGACAATTGCTGTAAATATGCAAATGTAATATATTAGTGATTTTCGCAGATGCATCTCTTCAGTTAACGGTGTGCGGTTATTTTTATTTTAAAAGTATATGAGCGGTTTTTTTTTTTTGTTTGAATATATTAAAATAGTTTACTAATTCATACTAACTTTAAAATTCACGTAGCAATAATTTGTCGACTAAAAAAAAAATTGAGCAAATATTTGCTTATCTGCCTTCGAATCACAAGTATTAATAATTTGTTCGTTATTTACAATTTTAAAACGTGTAGAATGTGGTCCATGGAAGTTTGCAAATGAAATTCATATTATTACTTATTTGTATTCAAGATAATATTTGTCTAAAACTGCTGGAACAAAGAAGGGAATATTTACATTCCAGGAGGGGATCTGTTGTATGATTAGCAGCAAAGCAGGCATTTTTTTAAAATTTCTGATTCCTGCTATGTCAAAATGTAATTAGTTTTCTTTGGTTTCCCTAGATAACCTTCATTTAGGAAACTCTTCAAATGATTGCTCCTAAACGTTGTATCCAATGTCTTGGCTATAGTATAATCCATGTTATTCTTGGCATGGTGGTGAATTTATTTTGGAGACTACCATAGTAGTTTCCTAAGTTGGTTTCTCCGGTGTCTATATTGGTCTGTTCTGTACACGGTTTTTGTCTTGTTGCGAGAAAATTCGATATTCTCTTCCATATGTAAACCGTATTTCTTTTAAGTGTGTTATTATTCGGAAAGGTTTATGTTTGTTATATTTTGTGGGATATATTGATTTAGCCATATGGGCTATCGGTTATTTTTTCTAACATGAGTAACTAGCCTCCTAGTTTTTGTTGGGTTTTCCTGCCTGGCTTGTGTTTTATTGCTTTCTCATAGCGAGATGTTTCCCGAGAATAATGGCCTCAGGTATGTTAGGGATCTTTCACTTATAGCCCGACCGAGGTACAAAGACGACCCCAAACATTTTTCTTATTTTGTACACACCATTGTTACTAGTTGGTTTATAGGAACAGGTGTTCCCAAGATTATTTTTTGCACTAAAATAAATAATTAACTATAAGGAAACTGATACAGTTACTGTAGATTAGCTTTATCGGAGTGAAGGTGTGGGGTCAATTATATTAGGATCTACAAGTATAGATATAGGGATAACCAGAATTTAGCATAAATCGATTTAAATAATACCATTTAGGTTGGCTAACGCCCCTTTATAATAAATATCATAACTCACCAGTTTAATTGTAAATCCAGGATTTTAGTACAATCTTGATGAAGTCATGATGACTAACAAGAACCAGCTGAGAGATGGAAGATTCAAAATTTCCAAGACCTCAATAGATCAACCGCCCAAAGGAATATTCTTCTTTCAGAACTCCGACCCTGTCTAGAGGAGGCAAATCGACGCACTGAAAGAAAACGGCCAAACTAGCGACTAAAGCAAATAAGAAGAAATGCAGCACCAAGACTTTAATGCCGACAGCTGAAATTCTCCGTAAATATGAAAATGTGTAATACTATAGTATATCAAGCCTGTAAGAAGTAAGATACTTTGTTAGCTTGTATCAATCAAATGTCTGTGTTGCATGGATTAATTTGTTATTAATATCCTGTGTCCAGCACCTGGTCCACTATCATGACTATGTCATGGTTTTGAGTATAACCTGGATGAAGTCATGCTGACTAGCCAGAACCAACCGAGACATTGAAAATTCAACATTTCTTTAGACCACAAAGGATCAAAAGCCGAAAGAAAGATTTTTCTTTCAAAACCCCGGCCCGGTCTACAATAGGGAGAAACAATGCGCCGAAACTAAACATCCGAACTAGCGACTGAATCAAATTAGAAGATAAGAAACGTCAAGGCTATAAATCCGACAGCTGAAATTCTCCGTAAATAGGAAAATTTGTAATATTATCGCATATCAAGCCTGTTAGAAGTAAGATAATCTGTAAGCTTGTATTTATTGTATGACTGTGTGAATGCATTTATTTGTTATTAATATCCTGTGCCCAGGTTTTGGTCCGCCATCATGACTGCATCCAGGTTTCGAGTACAATCTGGATAAAGTCATGGTGACTAGCCAGAAACAGCTGAGACATCAATTATTCAACATTTTCTGAAACACCGATGGATCAACAGTCCAAAGAAAAATTCTTCTTTCAGAACCCCGGCCTAGTCTAGAGGAGGGCAGAACGATGCACCGAAAGTAAAAGGCCGAACTACCGACTAAATCAAATTAGAAGAAAAGAAACACCAAGGCTATAATGCCGACAGCTGAGATTCTCTGTAAATAAGAAAATTTGTAATAGTATAGCTTTTCACGACTTTTTGAAGTAACAGGCTTTGTAAGCTTGTCTTTAAACCATGAGTTAACCGTGTTGCATGCATTTATGTGTTATTTATATCCTGTGCTCAGGTCCTGGCACATTTCCAGGTTCTGGTCCGCCATCATGACTGCATCCAGGTTTTGAGTACAATCTAGATGAAGTCATGATGACTAACCAGAACCAACTGAGACATCGAAGATTCAACATTCCCTGAGAACCTAATGGATCAAAAGCCCTAGAAAAGTATATCCAAGGCTGCAAAGGTAACAGTTGGGATTTCCTTTAAATAAGATAGTTTTTATAGTAGTCATGATGTTCTTTGCAGGTCTTGTAGATGTAAGAGAATTTCTTAGCTTGTCTTTAACGTGTAATTTTACAGTTCTGCATGAATTTATTCGTGTTTTAGCGGCATATCCCGTGCTTTTTAAGTCTGTTAGAAGTATGAGAATTTGCCTTGGATGCCATTCATTTTTAGAGGTCTTTTTTCGTTTTTAATATTTAGCCTTTTGTAGTTACACGGGTAAATGGATTTCTTCTACTATCTGTGCTTAATTTCACCCTTAGGATAAATAGTTGAGGTGTGAAATATCGTTAAAACTCTCAAACCGGTTAAATAATCAGTTTCGAAGCACTGTGAATGTGATAAAAGTCAATTCATGAAAACGAAATATTTAAAAATGTTTTTCTGAAACACCAAAATTATGAAAATGTTCGTAAATATGTGGTAAATAATGGTAGATATATTTAAACCAAAAAAAATTAATTATTGTAATCCAAAATATTCCAGATGTTTATCTGGACACTCTAGTCTAGACGTCTGACCTTGCAATTGTTTCAAGAGAGTTGTATATCTGCATATTTTTAGACCTCAATCGTTTTTAATTATACAATTATAGATTCTCAATAGCTTTATTCTATTTCCTGTAGCTTGGCTACATTTTATACATGTTATAATAAAAAAATAGCCATAGTAAAGACCTCAATCGTCCCGTATTCATGTACTAGTTGGGACAGGTTGTGTGGTGGTCTTAGTTACGGTCCGCAAATATAGATGCCCAAACGCTTTTACGCCACATTCCCAGTGTAAAGTGTGTCTTCTCTAGTTATAGTATTCATTATCGGAGCGGCGTGTTGTGCAGATAAGTTCGGTTAGTTGAACATAAGAATCCAAATGCATTGCGTATGACTGTGTGACTTACTACTTGCCTATTTACGGTGTGAAAATCGGTTTCCATTCAATGTCGCTACATCTTATCAGGTATGTGAACATATTTATTTGGGTATTTCTAGTCTAGGTTTACAAAGTGAAATTAAATATGTGAGTTTTAACATGGATCATGCTAAAAGGTGTGTGTTGGAAATATGCTTACTCTCCATGTATGGTTGACAATTGCTGTAAATATGCAAATGTAATATATTAGTGATTTTCGCAGATGCATCTCTTCAGTTAACGGTGTGCGGTTATTTTTATTTTAAAAGTATATGAGCGGTTTTTTTTTTTTTTTTGAATATATTAAAATAGTTTACTAATTCATACTAACTTTAAAATTCACGTAGCAATAATTTGTCGACTAAAAAAAAAATTGAGCAAATATTTGCTTATCTGCCTTCGAATCACAAGTATTAATAATTTGTTCGTTATTTACAATTTTAAAACGTGTAGAATGTGGTCCATGGAAGTTTGCAAATGAAATTCATATTATTACTTATTTGTATTCAAGATAATATTTGTCTAAAACTGCTGGAACAAAGAAGGGAATATTTACATTCCAGGAGGGGATCTGTTGTATGATTAGCAGCAAAGCAGGCATTTTTTTAAAATTTCTGATTCCTGCTATGTCAAAATGTAATTAGTTTTCTTTGGTTTCCCTAGATAACCTTCATTTAGGAAACTCTTCAAATGATTGCTCCTAAACGTTGTATCCAATGTCTTGGCTATAGTATAATCCATGTTATTCTTGGCATGGTGGTGAATTTATTTTGGAGACTACCATAGTAGTTTCCTAAGTTGGTTTCTCCGGTGTCTATATTGGTCTGTTCTGTACACGGTTTTTGTCTTGTTGCGAGAAAATTCGATATTCTCTTCCATATGTAAACCGTATTTCTTTTAAGTGTGTTATTATTCGGAAAGGTTTATGTTTGTTATATTTTGTGGGATATATTGATTTAGCCATATGGGCTATCGGTTATTTTTTCTAACATGAGTAACTAGCCTCCTAGTTTTTGTTGGGTTTTCCTGCCTGGCTTGTGTTTTATTGCTTTCTCATAGCGAGATGTTTCCCGAGAATAATGGCCTCAGGTATGTTAGGGATCTTTCACTTATAGCCCGACCGAGGTACAAAGACGACCCCAAACATTTTTCTTATTTTGTACACACCATTGTTACTAGTTGGTTTATAGGAACAGGTGTTCCCAAGATTATTTTTTGCACTAAAATAAATAATTAACTATAAGGAAACTGATACAGTTACTGTAGATTAGCTTTATCGGAGTGAAGGTGTGGGGTCAATTATATTAGGATCTACAAGTATAGATATAGGGATAACCAGAATTTAGCATAAATCGATTTAAATAATACCATTTAGGTTGGCTAACGCCCCTTTATAATAAATATCATAACTCACCAGTTTAATTGTAAATCCAGGATTTTAGTACAATCTTGATGAAGTCATGATGACTAACAAGAACCAGCTGAGAGATGGAAGATTCAAAATTTCCAAGACCTCAATAGATCAACCGCCCAAAGGAATATTCTTCTTTCAGAACTCCGACCCTGTCTAGAGGAGGCAAATCGACGCACTGAAAGAAAACGGCCAAACTAGCGACTAAAGCAAATAAGAAGAAATGCAGCACCAAGACTTTAATGCCGACAGCTGAAATTCTCCGTAAATATGAAAATGTGTAATACTATAGTATATCAAGCCTGTAAGAAGTAAGATACTTTGTTAGCTTGTATCAATCAAATGTCTGTGTTGCATGGATTAATTTGTTATTAATATCCTGTGTCCAGCACCTGGTCCACTATCATGACTATGTCATGGTTTTGAGTATAACCTGGATGAAGTCATGCTGACTAGCCAGAACCAACCGAGACATTGAAAATTCAACATTTCTTTAGACCACAAAGGATCAAAAGCCGAAAGAAAGATTTTTCTTTCAAAACCCCGGCCCGGTCTACAATAGGGAGAAACAATGCACCGAAACTAAACATCCGAACTAGCGACTAAATGAAATTAGAAGATAAGAAACATCAAGGCTATAAATCCGACAGCTGAAATTCTCCGTAAATAGGAAAATTTGTAATATTATCGCATATCAAGCCTGTTAGAAGTAAGATAATCTGTAAGCTTGTATTTATTGTATGACTGTGTGAATGCATTTATTTGTTATTAATATCCTGTGCCCAGGTTTTGGTCCGCTATCATGACTGCATCCAGGTTTCGAGTACAATCTGGATAAAGTCATGGTGACTAGCCAGAAACAGCTGAGACATCAATTATTCAACATTTTCTGAAACACCGATGGATCAACAGTCCAAAGAAAAATTCTTCTTTCAGAACCCCGGCCTAGTCTAGAGGAGGGCAGAACGATGCACCGAAAGTAAAAGGCCGAACTACCGACTAAATCAAATTAGAAGAAAAGAAACACCAAGGCTATAATGCCGACAGCTGAGATTCTCTGTAAATAAGAAAATTTGTAATAGTATAGCTTTTCACGACTTTTTGAAGTAACAGGCTTTGTAAGCTTGTCTTTAAACCATGAGTTAACCGTGTTGCATGCATTTATGTGTTATTTATATCCTGTGCTCAGGTCCTGGCACATTTCCAGGTTCTGGTCCGCCATCATGACTGCATCCAGGTTTTGAGTACAATCTAGATGAAGTCATGATGACTAACCAGAACCAACTGAGACATCGAAGATTCAACATTCCCTGAGAACCTAATGGATCAAAAGCCCTAGAAAAGTATATCCAAGGCTGCAAAGGTAACAGTTGGGATTTCCTTTAAATAAGATAGTTTTTATAGTAGTCATGATGTTCTTTGCAGGTCTTGTAGATGTAAGAGAATTTCTTAGCTTGTCTTTAACGTGTAATTTTACAGTTCTGCATGAATTTATTCGTGTTTTAGCGGCATATCCCGTGCTTTTTAAGTCTGTTAGAAGTATGAGAATTTGCCTTGGATGCCATTCATTTTTAGAGGTCTTTTTTCGTTTTTAATATTTAGCCTTTTGTAGTTACACGGGTAAATGGATTTCTTCTACTATCTGTGCTTAATTTCACCCTTAGGATAAATAGTTGAGGTGTGAAATATCGTTAAAACTCTCAAACCGGTTAAATAATCAGTTTCGAAGCACTGTGAATGTGATAAAAGTCAATTCATGAAAACGAAATATTTAAAAATGTTTTTCTGAAACACCAAAATTATGAAAATGTTCGTAAATATGTGGTAAATAATGGTAGATATATTTAAACCAAAAAAAATTAATTATTGTAATCCAAAATATTCCAGATGTTTATCTGGACACTCTAGTCTAGACGTCTGACCTTGCAATTTTTTCAAGAGAGTTGTATATCTGCATATTTTTAGACCTCAATCGTTTTTAATTATACAATTATAGATTCTCAATAGCTTTATTCTATTTCCTGTAGCTTGGCTACATTTTATACATGTTATAATAAAAAAATAGCCATAGTAAAGACCTCAATCGTCCCGTATTCATGTACTAGTTGGGACAGGTTGTGTGGTGGTCTTAGTTACGGTCCGCAAATATAGATGCCCAAACGCTTTTACGCCACATTCCCAGTGTAAAGTGTGTCTTCTCTAGTTATAGTATTCATTATCGGAGCGGCGTGTTGTGCAGATAAGTTCGGTTAGTTGAACATAAGAATCCAAATGCATTGCGTATGACTGTGTGACTTACTACTTGCCTATTTACGGTGTGAAAATCGGTTTCCATTCAATGTCGCTACATCTTATCAGGTATGTGAACATATTTATTTGGGTATTTCTAGTCTAGGTTTACAAAGTGAAATTAAATATGTGAGTTTTAACATGGATCATGCTAAAAGGTGTGTGTTGGAAATATGCTTACTCTCCATGTATGGTTGACAATTGCTGTAAATATGCAAATGTAATATATTAGTGATTTTCGCAGATGCATCTCTTCAGTTAACGGTGTGCGGTTATTTTTATTTTAAAAGTATATGAGCGGTTTTTTTTTTTGTTTGAATATATTAAAATAGTTTACTAATTCATACTAACTTTAAAATTCACGTAGCAATAATTTGTCGACTAAAAAAAAAATTGAGCAAATATTTGCTTATCTGCCTTCGAATCACAAGTATTAATAATTTGTTCGTTATTTACAATTTTAAAACGTGTAGAATGTGGTCCATGGAAGTTTGCAAATGAAATTCATATTATTACTTATTTGTATTCAAGATAATATTTGTCTAAAACTGCTGGAACAAAGAAGGGAATATTTACATTCCAGGAGGGGATCTGTTGTATGATTAGCAGCAAAGCAGGCATTTTTTTAAAATTTCTGATTCCTGCTATGTCAAAATGTAATTAGTTTTCTTTGGTTTCCCTAGATAACCTTCATTTAGGAAACTCTTCAAATGATTGCTCCTAAACGTTGTATCCAATGTCTTGGCTATAGTATAATCCATGTTATTCTTGGCATGGTGGTGAATTTATTTTGGAGACTACCATAGTAGTTTCCTAAGTTGGTTTCTCCGGTGTCTATATTGGTCTGTTCTGTACACGGTTTTTGTCTTGTTGCGAGAAAATTCGATATTCTCTTCCATATGTAAACCGTATTTCTTTTAAGTGTGTTATTATTCGGAAAGGTTTATGTTTGTTATATTTTGTGGGATATATTGATTTAGCCATATGGGCTATCGGTTATTTTTTCTAACATGAGTAACTAGCCTCCTAGTTTTTGTTGGGTTTTCCTGCCTGGCTTGTGTTTTATTGCTTTCTCATAGCGAGATGTTTCCCGAGAATAATGGCCTCAGGTATGTTAGGGATCTTTCACTTATAGCCCGACCGAGGTACAAAGACGACCCCAAACATTTTTCTTATTTTGTACACACCATTGTTACTAGTTGGTTTATAGGAACAGGTGTTCCCAAGATTATTTTTTGCACTAAAATAAATAATTAACTATAAGGAAACTGATACAGTTACTGTAGATTAGCTTTATCGGAGTGAAGGTGTGGGGTCAATTATATTAGGATCTACAAGTATAGATATAGGGATAACCAGAATTTAGCATAAATCGATTTAAATAATACCATTTAGGTTGGCTAACGCCCCTTTATAATAAATATCATAACTCACCAGTTTAATTGTAAATCCAGGATTTTAGTACAATCTTGATGAAGTCATGATGACTAACAAGAACCAGCTGAGAGATGGAAGATTCAAAATTTCCAAGACCTCAATAGATCAACCGCCCAAAGGAATATTCTTCTTTCAGAACTCCGACCCTGTCTAGAGGAGGCAAATCGACGCACTGAAAGAAAACGGCCAAACTAGCGACTAAAGCAAATAAGAAGAAATGCAGCACCAAGACTTTAATGCCGACAGCTGAAATTCTCCGTAAATATGAAAATGTGTAATACTATAGTATATCAAGCCTGTAAGAAGTAAGATACTTTGTTAGCTTGTATCAATCAAATGTCTGTGTTGCATGGATTAATTTTTTATTAATATCCTGTGTCCAGCACCTGGTCCACTATCATGACTATGTCATGGTTTTGAGTATAACCTGGATGAAGTCATGCTGACTAGCCAGAACCAACCGAGACATTGAAAATTCAACATTTCTTTAGACCACAAAGGATCAAAAGCCGAAAGAAAGATTTTTCTTTCAAAACCCCGGCCCGGTCTACAATAGGGAGAAACAATGCACCGAAACTAAACATCCGAACTAGCGACTAAATGAAATTAGAAGATAAGAAACATCAAGGCTATAAATCCGACAGCTGAAATTCTCCGTAAATAGGAAAATTTGTAATATTATCGCATATCAAGCCTGTTAGAAGTAAGATAATCTGTAAGCTTGTATTTATTGTATGACTGTGTGAATGCATTTATTTGTTATTAATATCCTGTGCCCAGGTTTTGGTCCGCCATCATGACTGCATCCAGGTTTCGAGTACAATCTGGATAAAGTCATGGTGACTAGCCAGAAACAGCTGAGACATCAATTATTCAACATTTTCTGAAACACCGATGGATCAACAGTCCAAAGAAAAATTCTTCTTTCAGAACCCCGGCCTAGTCTAGAGGAGGGCAGAACGATGCACCGAAAGTAAAAGGCCGAACTACCGACTAAATCAAATTAGAAGAAAAGAAACACCAAGGCTATAATGCCGACAGCTGAGATTCTCTGTAAATAAGAAAATTTGTAATAGTATAGCTTTTCACGACTTTTTGAAGTAACAGGCTTTGTAAGCTTGTCTTTAAACCATGAGTTAACCGTGTTGCATGCATTTATGTGTTATTTATATCCTGTGCTCAGGTCCTGGCACATTTCCAGGTTCTGGTCCGCCATCATGACTGCATCCAGGTTTTGAGTACAATCTAGATGAAGTCATGATGACTAACCAGAACCAACTGAGACATCGAAGATTCAACATTCCCTGAGAACCTAATGGATCAAAAGCCCTAGAAAAGTATATCCAAGGCTGCAAAGGTAACAGTTGGGATTTCCTTTAAATAAGATAGTTTTTATAGTAGTCATGATGTTCTTTGCAGGTCTTGTAGATGTAAGAGAATTTCTTAGCTTGTCTTTAACGTGTAATTTTACAGTTCTGCATGAATTTATTCGTGTTTTAGCGGCATATCCCGTGCTTTTTAAGTCTGTTAGAAGTATGAGAATTTGCCTTGGATGCCATTCATTTTTAGAGGTCTTTTTTCGTTTTTAATATTTAGCCTTTTGTAATTACACGGGTAAATGGATTTCTTCTACTATCTGTGCTTAATTTCACCCTTAGGATAAATAGTTGAGGTGTGAAATATCGTTAAAACTCTCAAACCGGTTAAATAATCAGTTTCGAAGCACTGTGAATGTGATAAAAGTCAATTCATGAAAACGAAATATTTAAAAATGTTTTTCTGAAACACCAAAATTATGAAAATGTTCGTAAATATGTGGTAAATAATGGTAGATATATTTAAACCAAAAAAAATTAATTATTGTAATCCAAAATATTCCAGATGTTTATCTGGACACTCTAGTCTAGACGTCTGACCTTGCAATTTTTTCAAGAGAGTTGTATATCTGCATATTTTTAGACCTCAATCGTTTTTAATTATACAATTATAGATTCTCAATAGCTTTATTCTATTTCCTGTAGCTTGGCTACATTTTATACATGTTATAATAAAAAAATAGCCATAGTAAAGACCTCAATCGTCCCGTATTCATGTACTAGTTGGGACAGGTTGTGTGGTGGTCTTAGTTACGGTCCGCAAATATAGATGCCCAAACGCTTTTACGCCACATTCCCAGTGTAAAGTGTGTCTTCTCTAGTTATAGTATTCATTATCGGAGCGGCGTGTTGTGCAGATAAGTTCGGTTAGTTGAACATAAGAATCCAAATGCATTGCGTATGACTGTGTGACTTACTACTTGCCTATTTACGGTGTGAAAATCGGTTTCCATTCAATGTCGCTACATCTTATCAGGTATGTGAACATATTTATTTGGGTATTTCTAGTCTAGGTTTACAAAGTGAAATTAAATATGTGAGTTTTAACATGGATCATGCTAAAAGGTGTGTGTTGGAAATATGCTTACTCTCCATGTATGGTTGACAATTGCTGTAAATATGCAAATGTAATATATTAGTGATTTTCGCAGATGCATCTCTTCAGTTAACGGTGTGCGGTTATTTTTATTTTAAAAGTATATGAGCGGTTTTTTTTTTTTGTTTGAATATATTAAAATAGTTTACTAATTCATACTAACTTTAAAATTCACGTAGCAATAATTTGTCGACTAAAAAAAAAATTGAGCAAATATTTGCTTATCTGCCTTCGAATCACAAGTATTAATAATTTGTTCGTTATTTACAATTTTAAAACGTGTAGAATGTGGTCCATGGAAGTTTGCAAATGAAATTCATATTATTACTTATTTGTATTCAAGATAATATTTGTCTAAAACTGCTGGAACAAAGAAGGGAATATTTACATTCCAGGAGGGGATCTGTTGTATGATTAGCAGCAAAGCAGGCATTTTTTTAAAATTTCTGATTCCTGCTATGTCAAAATGTAATTAGTTTTCTTTGGTTTCCCTAGATAACCTTCATTTAGGAAACTCTTCAAATGATTGCTCCTAAACGTTGTATCCAATGTCTTGGCTATAGTATAATCCATGTTATTCTTGGCATGGTGGTGAATTTATTTTGGAGACTACCATAGTAGTTTCCTAAGTTGGTTTCTCCGGTGTCTATATTGGTCTGTTCTGTACACGGTTTTTGTCTTGTTGCGAGAAAATTCGATATTCTCTTCCATATGTAAACCGTATTTCTTTTAAGTGTGTTATTATTCGGAAAGGTTTATGTTTGTTATATTTTGTGGGATATATTGATTTAGCCATATGGGCTATCGGTTATTTTTTCTAACATGAGTAACTAGCCTCCTAGTTTTTGTTGGGTTTTCCTGCCTGGCTTGTGTTTTATTGCTTTCTCATAGCGAGATGTTTCCCGAGAATAATGGCCTCAGGTATGTTAGGGATCTTTCACTTATAGCCCGACCGAGGTACAAAGACGACCCCAAACATTTTTCTTATTTTGTACACACCATTGTTACTAGTTGGTTTATAGGAACAGGTGTTCCCAAGATTATTTTTTGCACTAAAATAAATGATTAACTATAAGGAAACTGATACAGTTACTGTAGATTAGCTTTATCGGAGTGAAGGTGTGGGGTCAATTATATTAGGATCTACAAGTATAGATATAGGGATAACCAGAATTTAGCATAAATCGATTTAAATAATACCATTTAGGTTGGCTAACGCCCCTTTATAATAAATATCATAACTCACCAGTTTAATTGTAAATCCAGGATTTTAGTACAATCTTGATGAAGTCATGATGACTAACAAGAACCAGCTGAGAGATGGAAGATTCAAAATTTCCAAGACCTCAATAGATCAACCGCCCAAAGGAATATTCTTCTTTCAGAACTCCGACCCTGTCTAGAGGAGGCAAATCGACGCACTGAAAGAAAACGGCCAAACTAGCGACTAAAGCAAATAAGAAGAAATGCAGCACCAAGACTTTAATGCCGACAGCTGAAATTCTCCGTAAATATGAAAATGTGTAATACTATAGTATATCAAGCCTGTAAGAAGTAAGATACTTTGTTAGCTTGTATCAATCAAATGTCTGTGTTGCATGGATTAATTTTTTATTAATATCCTGTGTCCAGCACCTGGTCCACTATCATGACTATGTCATGGTTTTGAGTATAACCTGGATGAAGTCATGCTGACTAGCCAGAACCAACCGAGACATTGAAAATTCAACATTTCTTTAGACCACAAAGGATCAAAAGCCGAAAGAAAGATTTTTCTTTCAAAACCCCGGCCCGGTCTACAATAGGGAGAAACAATGCACCGAAACTAAACATCCGAACTAGCGACTAAATGAAATTAGAAGATAAGAAACATCAAGGCTATAAATCCGACAGCTGAAATTCTCCGTAAATAGGAAAATTTGTAATATTATCGCATATCAAGCCTGTTAGAAGTAAGATAATCTGTAAGCTTGTATTTATTGTATGACTGTGTGAATGCATTTATTTGTTATTAATATCCTGTGCCCAGGTTTTGGTCCGCCATCATGACTGCATCCAGGTTTCGAGTACAATCTGGATAAAGTCATGGTGACTAGCCAGAAACAGCTGAGACATCAATTATTCAACATTTTCTGAAACACCGATGGATCAACAGTCCAAAGAAAAATTCTTCTTTCAGAACCCCGGCCTAGTCTAGAGGAGGGCAGAACGATGCACCGAAAGTAAAAGGCCGAACTACCGACTAAATCAAATTAGAAGAAAAGAAACACCAAGGCTATAATGCCGACAGCTGAGATTCTCTGTAAATAAGAAAATTTGTAATAGTATAGCTTTTCACGACTTTTTGAAGTAACAGGCTTTGTAAGCTTGTCTTTAAACCATGAGTTAACCGTGTTGCATGCATTTATGTGTTATTTATATCCTGTGCTCAGGTCCTGGCACATTTCCAGGTTCTGGTCCGCCATCATGACTGCATCCAGGTTTTGAGTACAATCTAGATGAAGTCATGATGACTAACCAGAACCAACTGAGACATCGAAGATTCAACATTCCCTGAGAACCTAATGGATCAAAAGCCCTAGAAAAGTATATCCAAGGCTGCAAAGGTAACAGTTGGGATTTCCTTTAAATAAGATAGTTTTTATAGTAGTCATGATGTTCTTTGCAGGTCTTGTAGATGTAAGAGAATTTCTTAGCTTGTCTTTAACGTGTAATTTTACAGTTCTGCATGAATTTATTCGTGTTTTAGCGGCATATCCCGTGCTTTTTAAGTCTGTTAGAAGTATGAGAATTTGCCTTGGATGCCATTCATTTTTAGAGGTCTTTTTTCGTTTTTAATATTTAGCCTTTTGTAATTACACGGGTAAATGGATTTCTTCTACTATCTGTGCTTAATTTCACCCTTAGGATAAATAGTTGAGGTGTGAAATATCGTTAAAACTCTCAAACCGGTTAAATAATCAGTTTCGAAGCACTGTGAATGTGATAAAAGTCAATTCATGAAAACGAAATATTTAAAAATGTTTTTCTGAAACACCAAAATTATGAAAATGTTCGTAAATATGTGGTAAATAATGGTAGATATATTTAAACCAAAAAAAATTAATTATTGTAATCCAAAATATTCCAGATGTTTATCTGGACACTCTAGTCTAGACGTCTGACCTTGCAATTTTTTCAAGAGAGTTGTATATCTGCATATTTTTAGACCTCAATCGTTTTTAATTATACAATTATAGATTCTCAATAGCTTTATTCTATTTCCTGTAGCTTGGCTACATTTTATACATGTTATAATAAAAAAATAGCCATAGTAAAGACCTCAATCGTCCCGTATTCATGTACTAGTTGGGACAGGTTGTGTGGTGGTCTTAGTTACGGTCCGCAAATATAGATGCCCAAACGCTTTTACGCCACATTCCCAGTGTAAAGTGTGTCTTCTCTAGTTATAGTATTCATTATCGGAGCGGCGTGTTGTGCAGATAAGTTCGGTTAGTTGAACATAAGAATCCAAATGCATTGCGTATGACTGTGTGACTTACTACTTGCCTATTTACGGTGTGAAAATCGGTTTCCATTCAATGTCGCTACATCTTATCAGGTATGTGAACATATTTATTTGGGTATTTCTAGTCTAGGTTTACAAAGTGAAATTAAATATGTGAGTTTTAACATGGATCATGCTAAAAGGTGTGTGTTGGAAATATGCTTACTCTCCATGTATGGTTGACAATTGCTGTAAATATGCAAATGTAATATATTAGTGATTTTCGCAGATGCATCTCTTCAGTTAACGGTGTGCGGTTATTTTTATTTTAAAAGTATATGAGCGGTTTTTTTTTTTTGTTTGAATATATTAAAATAGTTTACTAATTCATACTAACTTTAAAATTCACGTAGCAATAATTTGTCGACTAAAAAAAAAATTGAGCAAATATTTGCTTATCTGCCTTCGAATCACAAGTATTAATAATTTGTTCGTTATTTACAATTTTAAAACGTGTAGAATGTGGTCCATGGAAGTTTGCAAATGAAATTCATATTATTACTTATTTGTATTCAAGATAATATTTGTCTAAAACTGCTGGAACAAAGAAGGGAATATTTACATTCCAGGAGGGGATCTGTTGTATGATTAGCAGCAAAGCAGGCATTTTTTTAAAATTTCTGATTCCTGCTATGTCAAAATGTAATTAGTTTTCTTTGGTTTCCCTAGATAACCTTCATTTAGGAAACTCTTCAAATGATTGCTCCTAAACGTTGTATCCAATGTCTTGGCTATAGTATAATCCATGTTATTCTTGGCATGGTGGTGAATTTATTTTGGAGACTACCATAGTAGTTTCCTAAGTTGGTTTCTCCGGTGTCTATATTGGTCTGTTCTGTACACGGTTTTTGTCTTGTTGCGAGAAAATTCGATATTCTCTTCCATATGTAAACCGTATTTCTTTTAAGTGTGTTATTATTCGGAAAGGTTTATGTTTGTTATATTTTGTGGGATATATTGATTTAGCCATATGGGCTATCGGTTATTTTTTCTAACATGAGTAACTAGCCTCCTAGTTTTTGTTGGGTTTTCCTGCCTGGCTTGTGTTTTATTGCTTTCTCATAGCGAGATGTTTCCCGAGAATAATGGCCTCAGGTATGTTAGGGATCTTTCACTTATAGCCCGACCGAGGTACAAAGACGACCCCAAACATTTTTCTTATTTTGTACACACCATTGTTACTAGTTGGTTCATAGGAACAGGTGTTCCCAAGATTATTTTTTGCACTAAAATAAATAATTAACTATAAGGAAACTGATACAGTTACTGTAGATTAGCTTTATCGGAGTGAAGGTGTGGGGTCAATTATATTAGGATCTACAAGTATAGATATAGGGATAACCAGAATTTAGCATAAATCGATTTAAATAATACCATTTAGGTTGGCTAACGCCCCTTTATAATAAATATCATAACTCACCAGTTTAATTGTAAATCCAGGATTTTAGTACAATCTTGATGAAGTCATGATGACTAACAAGAACCAGCTGAGAGATGGAAGATTCAAAATTTCCAAGACCTCAATAGATCAACCGCCCAAAGGAATATTCTTCTTTCAGAACTCCGACCCTGTCTAGAGGAGGCAAATCGACGCACTGAAAGAAAACGGCCAAACTAGCGACTAAGGCAAATAAGAAGAAATGCAGCACCAAGACTTTAATGCCGACAGCTGAAATTCTCCGTAAATATGAAAATGTGTAATACTATAGTATATCAAGCCTGTAAGAAGTAAGATACTTTGTTAGCTTGTATCAATCAAATGTCTGTGTTGCATGGATTAATTTGTTATTAATATCCTGTGTCCAGCACCTGGTCCACTATCATGACTATGTCATGGTTTTGAGTATAACCTGGATGAAGTCATGCTGACTAGCCAGAACCAACCGAGACATTGAAAATTCAACATTTCTTTAGACCACAAAGGATCAAAAGCCGAAAGAAAGATTTTTCTTTCAAAACCTCGGCCCGGTCTACAATAGGGAGAAACAATGCGCCGAAACTAAACATCCGAACTAGCGACTGAATCAAATTAGAAGATAAGAAACATCAAGGCTATAAATCCGACAGCTGAAATTCTCCGTAAATAGGAAAATTTGTAATATTATCGCATATCAAGCCTGTTAGAAGTAAGATAATCTGTAAGCTTGTATTTATTGTATGACTGTGTGAATGCATTTATTTGTTATTAATATCCTGTGCCCAGGTTTTGGTCCGCTATCATGACTGCATCCAGGTTTCGAGTACAATCTGGATAAAGTCATGGTGACTAGCCAGAAACAGCTGAGACATCAATTATTCAACATTTTCTGAAACACCGATGGATCAACAGTCCAAAGAAAAATTCTTCTTTCAGAACCCCGGCCTAGTCTAGAGGAGGGCAGAACGATGCACCGAAAGTAAAAGGCCGAACTACCGACTAAATCAAATTAGAAGAAAAGAAACACCAAGGCTATAATGCCGACAGCTGAGATTCTCTGTAAATAAGAAAATTTGTAATAGTATAGCTTTTCACGACTTTTTGAAGTAACAGGCTTTGTAAGCTTGTCT
This sequence comes from Acanthosoma haemorrhoidale, assembly GCA_930367205.1. Lineage (NCBI taxonomy): Eukaryota > Metazoa > Arthropoda > Insecta > Hemiptera > Acanthosomatidae > Acanthosoma > Acanthosoma haemorrhoidale. The sequence goes on from OV884011.1 coordinate 144,794,769, forward strand.
TTAAACCATGAGTTAACCGTGTTGCATGCATTTATGTGTTATTTATATCCTGTGCTCAGGTCCTGGCACATTTCCAGGTTCTGGTCCGCCATCATGACTGCATCCAGGTTTTGAGTACAATCTAGATGAAGTCATGATGACTAACCAGAACCAACTGAGACATCGAAGATTCAACATTCCCTGAGAACCTAATGGATCAAAAGCCCTAGAAAAGTATATCCAAGGCTGCAAAGGTAACAGTTGGGATTTCCTTTAAATAAGATAGTTTTTATAGTAGTCATGATGTTCTTTGCAGGTCTTGTAGATGTAAGAGAATTTCTTAGCTTGTCTTTAACGTGTAATTTTACAGTTCTGCATGAATTTATTCGTGTTTTAGCGGCATATCCCGTGCTTTTTAAGTCTGTTAGAAGTATGAGAATTTGCCTTGGATGCCATTCATTTTTAGAGGTCTTTTTTCGTTTTTAATATTTAGCCTTTTGTAGTTACACGGGTAAATGGATTTCTTCTACTATCTGTGCTTAATTTCACCCTTAGGATAAATAGTTGAGGTGTGAAATATCGTTAAAACTCTCAAACCGGTTAAATAATCAGTTTCGAAGCACTGTGAATGTGATAAAAGTCAATTCATGAAAACGAAATATTTAAAAATGTTTTTCTGAAACACCAAAATTATGAAAATGTTCGTAAATATGTGGTAAATAATGGTAGATATATTTAAACCAAAAAAAATTAATTATTGTAATCCAAAATATTCCAGATGTTTATCTGGACACTCTAGTCTAGACGTCTGACCTTGCAATTTTTTCAAGAGAGTTGTATATCTGCATATTTTTAGACCTCAATCGTTTTTAATTATACAATTATAGATTCTCAATAGCTTTATTCTATTTCCTGTAGCTTGGCTACATTTTATACATGTTATAATAAAAAAATAGCCATAGTAAAGACCTCAATCGTCCCGTATTCATGTACTAGTTGGGACAGGTTGTGTGGTGGTCTTAGTTACGGTCCGCAAATATAGATGCCCAAACGCTTTTACGCCACATTCCCAGTGTAAAGTGTGTCTTCTCTAGTTATAGTATTCATTATCGGAGCGGCGTGTTGTGCAGATAAGTTCGGTTAGTTGAACATAAGAATCCAAATGCATTGCGTATGACTGTGTGACTTACTACTTGCCTATTTACGGTGTGAAAATCGGTTTCCATTCAATGTCGCTACATCTTATCAGGTATGTGAACATATTTATTTGGGTATTTCTAGTCTAGGTTTACAAAGTGAAATTAAATATGTGAGTTTTAACATGGATCATGCTAAAAGGTGTGTGTTGGAAATATGCTTACTCTCCATGTATGGTTGACAATTGCTGTAAATATGCAAATGTAATATATTAGTGATTTTCGCAGATGCATCTCTTCAGTTAACGGTGTGCGGTTATTTTTATTTTAAAAGTATATGAGCGGTTTTTTTTTTTTGTTTGAATATATTAAAATAGTTTACTAATTCATACTAACTTTAAAATTCACGTAGCAATAATTTGTCGACTAAAAAAAAAATTGAGCAAATATTTGCTTATCTGCCTTCGAATCACAAGTATTAATAATTTGTTCGTTATTTACAATTTTAAAACGTGTAGAATGTGGTCCATGGAAGTTTGCAAATGAAATTCATATTATTACTTATTTGTATTCAAGATAATATTTGTCTAAAACTGCTGGAACAAAGAAGGGAATATTTACATTCCAGGAGGGGATCTGTTGTATGATTAGCAGCAAAGCAGGCATTTTTTTAAAATTTCTGATTCCTGCTATGTCAAAATGTAATTAGTTTTCTTTGGTTTCCCTAGATAACCTTCATTTAGGAAACTCTTCAAATGATTGCTCCTAAACGTTGTATCCAATGTCTTGGCTATAGTATAATCCATGTTATTCTTGGCATGGTGGTGAATTTATTTTGGAGACTACCATAGTAGTTTCCTAAGTTGGTTTCTCCGGTGTCTATATTGGTCTGTTCTGTACACGGTTTTTGTCTTGTTGCGAGAAAATTCGATATTCTCTTCCATATGTAAACCGTATTTCTTTTAAGTGTGTTATTATTCGGAAAGGTTTATGTTTGTTATATTTTGTGGGATATATTGATTTAGCCATATGGGCTATCGGTTATTTTTTCTAACATGAGTAACTAGCCTCCTAGTTTTTGTTGGGTTTTCCTGCCTGGCTTGTGTTTTATTGCTTTCTCATAGCGAGATGTTTCCCGAGAATAATGGCCTCAGGTATGTTAGGGATCTTTCACTTATAGCCCGACCGAGGTACAAAGACGACCCCAAACATTTTTCTTATTTTGTACACACCATTGTTACTAGTTGGTTTATAGGAACAGGTGTTCCCAAGATTATTTTTTGCACTAAAATAAATAATTAACTATAAGGAAACTGATACAGTTACTGTAGATTAGCTTTATCGGAGTGAAGGTGTGGGGTCAATTATATTAGGATCTACAAGTATAGATATAGGGATAACCAGAATTTAGCATAAATCGATTTAAATAATACCATTTAGGTTGGCTAACGCCCCTTTATAATAAATATCATAACTCACCAGTTTAATTGTAAATCCAGGATTTTAGTACAATCTTGATGAAGTCATGATGACTAACAAGAACCAGCTGAGAGATGGAAGATTCAAAATTTCCAAGACCTCAATAGATCAACCGCCCAAAGGAATATTCTTCTTTCAGAACTCCGACCCTGTCTAGAGGAGGCAAATCGACGCACTGAAAGAAAACGGCCAAACTAGCGACTAAAGCAAATAAGAAGAAATGCAGCACCAAGACTTTAATGCCGACAGCTGAAATTCTCCGTAAATATGAAAATGTGTAATACTATAGTATATCAAGCCTGTAAGAAGTAAGATACTTTGTTAGCTTGTATCAATCAAATGTCTGTGTTGCATGGATTAATTTGTTATTAATATCCTGTGTCCAGCACCTGGTCCACTATCATGACTATGTCATGGTTTTGAGTATAACCTGGATGAAGTCATGCTGACTAGCCAGAACCAACCGAGACATTGAAAATTCAACATTTCTTTAGACCACAAAGGATCAAAAGCCGAAAGAAAGATTTTTCTTTCAAAACCCCGGCCCGGTCTACAATAGGGAGAAACAATGCACCGAAACTAAACATCCGAACTAGCGACTAAATCAAATTAGAAGATAAGAAACATCAAGGCTATAAATCCGACAGCTGAAATTCTCCGTAAATAGGAAAATTTGTAATATTATCGCATATCAAGCCTGTTAGAAGTAAGATAATCTGTAAGCTTGTATTTATTGTATGACTGTGTGAATGCATTTATTTGTTATTAATATCCTGTGCCCAGGTTTTGGTCCGCCATCATGACTGCATCCAGGTTTCGAGTACAATCTGGATAAAGTCATGGTGACTAGCCAGAAACAGCTGAGACATCAATTATTCAACATTTTCTGAAACACCGATGGATCAACAGTCCAAAGAAAAATTCTTCTTTCAGAACCCCGGCCTAGTCTAGAGGAGGGCAGAACGATGCACCGAAAGTAAAAGGCCGAACTACCGACTAAATCAAATTAGAAGAAAAGAAACACCAAGGCTATAATGCCGACAGCTGAGATTCTCTGTAAATAAGAAAATTTGTAATAGTATAGCTTTTCACGACTTTTTGAAGTAACAGGCTTTGTAAGCTTGTCTTTAAACCATGAGTTAACCGTGTTGCATGCATTTATGTGTTATTTATATCCTGTGCTCAGGTCCTGGCACATTTCCAGGTTCTGGTCCGCCATCATGACTGCATCCAGGTTTTGAGTACAATCTAGATGAAGTCATGATGACTAACCAGAACCAACTGAGACATCGAAGATTCAACATTCCCTGAGAACCTAATGGATCAAAAGCCCTAGAAAAGTATATCCAAGGCTGCAAAGGTAACAGTTGGGATTTCCTTTAAATAAGATAGTTTTTATAGTAGTCATGATGTTCTTTGCAGGTCTTGTAGGTGTAAGAGAATTTCTTAGCTTGTCTTTAACGTGTAATTTTACAGTTCTGCATGAATTTATTCGTGTTTTAGCGGCATATCCCGTGCTTTTTAAGTCTGTTAGAAGTATGAGAATTTGCCTTGGATGCCATTCATTTTTAGAGGTCTTTTTTCGTTTTTAATATTTAGCCTTTTGTAGTTACACGGGTAAATGGATTTCTTCTACTATCTGTGCTTAATTTCACCCTTAGGATAAATAGTTGAGGTGTGAAATATCGTTAAAACTCTCAAACCGGTTAAATAATCAGTTTCGAAGCACTGTGAATGTGATAAAAGTCAATTCATGAAAACGAAATATTTAAAAATGTTTTTCTGAAACACCAAAATTATGAAAATGTTCGTAAATATGTGGTAAATAATGGTAGATATATTTAAACCAAAAAAAATTAATTATTGTAATCCAAAATATTCCAGATGTTTATCTGGACACTCTAGTCTAGACGTCTGACCTTGCAATTTTTTCAAGAGAGTTGTATATCTGCATATTTTTAGACCTCAATCCTTTTTAATTATACAATTATAGATTCTCAATAGCTTTATTCTATTTCCTGTAGCTTGGCTACATTTTATACATGTTATAATAAAAAAATAGCCATAGTAAAGACCTCAATCGTCCCGTATTCATGTACTAGTTGGGACAGGTTGTGTGGTGGTCTTAGTTACGGTCCGCAAATATAGATGCCCAAACGCTTTTACGCCACATTCCCAGTGTAAAGTGTGTCTTCTCTAGTTATAGTATTCATTATCGGAGCGGCGTGTTGTGCAGATAAGTTCGGTTAGTTGAACATAAGAATCCAAATGCATTGCGTATGACTGTGTGACTTACTACTTGCCTATTTACGGTGTGAAAATCGGTTTCCATTCAATGTCGCTACATCTTATCAGGTATGTGAACATATTTATTTGGGTATTTCTAGTCTAGGTTTACAAAGTGAAATTAAATATGTGAGTTTTAACATGGATCATGCTAAAAGGTGTGTGTTGGAAATATGCTTACTCTCCATGTATGGTTGACAATTGCTGTAAATATGCAAATGTAATATATTAGTGATTTTCGCAGATGCATCTCTTCAGTTAACGGTGTGCGGTTATTTTTATTTTAAAAGTATATGAGCGGTTTTTTTTTTTGTTTGAATATATTAAAATAGTTTACTAATTCATACTAACTTTAAAATTCACGTAGCAATAATTTGTCGACTAAAAAAAAAATTGAGCAAATATTTGCTTATCTGCCTTCGAATCACAAGTATTAATAATTTGTTCGTTATTTACAATTTTAAAACGTGTAGAATGTGGTCCATGGAAGTTTGCAAATGAAATTCATATTATTACTTATTTGTATTCAAGATAATATTTGTCTAAAACTGCTGGAACAAAGAAGGGAATATTTACATTCCAGGAGGGGATCTGTTGTATGATTAGCAGCAAAGCAGGCATTTTTTTAAAATTTCTGATTCCTGCTATGTCAAAATGTAATTAGTTTTCTTTGGTTTCCCTAGATAACCTTCATTTAGGAAACTCTTCAAATGATTGCTCCTAAACGTTGTATCCAATGTCTTGGCTATAGTATAATCCATGTTATTCTTGGCATGGTGGTGAATTTATTTTGGAGACTACCATAGTAGTTTCCTAAGTTGGTTTCTCCGGTGTCTATATTGGTCTGTTCTGTACACGGTTTTTGTCTTGTTGCGAGAAAATTCGATATTCTCTTCCATATGTAAACCGTATTTCTTTTAAGTGTGTTATTATTCGGAAAGGTTTATGTTTGTTATATTTTGTGGGATATATTGATTTAGCCATATGGGCTATCGGTTATTTTTTCTAACATGAGTAACTAGCCTCCTAGTTTTTGTTGGGTTTTCCTGCCTGGCTTGTGTTTTATTGCTTTCTCATAGCGAGATGTTTCCCGAGAATAATGGCCTCAGGTATGTTAGGGATCTTTCACTTATAGCCCGACCGAGGTACAAAGACGACCCCAAACATTTTTCTTATTTTGTACACACCATTGTTACTAGTTGGTTTATAGGAACAGGTGTTCCCAAGATTATTTTTTGCACTAAAATAAATAATTAACTATAAGGAAACTGATACAGTTACTGTAGATTAGCTTTATCGGAGTGAAGGTGTGGGGTCAATTATATTAGGATCTACAAGTATAGATATAGGGATAACCAGAATTTAGCATAAATCGATTTAAATAATACCATTTAGGTTGGCTAACGCCCCTTTATAATAAATATCATAACTCACCAGTTTAATTGTAAATCCAGGATTTTAGTACAATCTTGATGAAGTCATGATGACTAACAAGAACCAGCTGAGAGATGGAAGATTCAAAATTTCCAAGACCTCAATAGATCAACCGCCCAAAGGAATATTCTTCTTTCAGAACTCCGACCCTGTCTAGAGGAGGCAAATCGACGCACTGAAAGAAAACGGCCAAACTAGCGACTAAAGCAAATAAGAAGAAATGCAGCACCAAGACATTAATGCCGACAGCTGAAATTCTCCGTAAATATGAAAATGTGTAATACTATAGTATATCAAGCCTGTAAGAAGTAAGATACTTTGTTAGCTTGTATCAATCAAATGTCTGTGTTGCATGGATTAATTTTTTATTAATATCCTGTGTCCAGCACCTGGTCCACTATCATGACTATGTCATGGTTTTGAGTATAACCTGGATGAAGTCATGCTGACTAGCCAGAACCAACCGAGACATTGAAAATTCAACATTTCTTTAGACCACAAAGGATCAAAAGCCGAAAGAAAGATTTTTCTTTCAAAACCCCGGCCCGGTCTACAATAGGGAGAAACAATGCACCGAAACTAAACATCCGAACTAGCGACTAAATGAAATTAGAAGATAAGAAACATCAAGGCTATAAATCCGACAGCTGAAATTCTCCGTAAATAGGAAAATTTGTAATATTATCGCATATCAAGCCTGTTAGAAGTAAGATAATCTGTAAGCTTGTATTCATTGTATGACTGTGTGAATGCATTTATTTGTTATTAATATCCTGTGCCCAGGTTTTGGTCCGCCATCATGACTGCATCCAGGTTTCGAGTACAATCTGGATAAAGTCATGCTGACTAGCCAGAAACAGCTGAGACATCAATTATTCAACATTTTCTGAAACACCGATGGATCAACAGTCCAAAGAAAAATTCTTCTTTCAGAACCCCGGCCTAGTCTAGAGGAGGGCAGAACGATGCACCGAAAGTAAAAGGCCGAACTACCGACTAAATCAAATTAGAAGAAAAGAAACACCAAGGCTATAATGCCGACAGCTGAGATTCTCTGTAAATAAGAAAATTTGTAATAGTATAGCTTTTCACGACTTTTTGAAGTAACAGGCTTTGTAAGCTTGTCTTTAAACCATGAGTTAACCGTGTTGCATGCATTTATGTGTTATTTATATCCTGTGCTCAGGTCCTGGCACATTTCCAGGTTCTGGTCCGCCATCATGACTGCATCCAGGTTTTGAGTACAATCTAGATGAAGTCATGATGACTAACCAGAACCAACTGAGACATCGAAGATTCAACATTCCCTGAGAACCTAATGGATCAAAAGCCCTAGAAAAGTATATCCAAGGCTGCAAAGGTAACAGTTGGGATTTCCTTTAAATAAGATAGTTTTTATAGTAGTCATGATGTTCTTTGCAGGTCTTGTAGATGTAAGAGAATTTCTTAGCTTGTCTTTAACGTGTAATTTTACAGTTCTGCATGAATTTATTCGTGTTTTAGCGGCATATCCCGTGCTTTTTAAGTCTGTTAGAAGTATGAGAATTTGCCTTGGATGCCATTCATTTTTAGAGGTCTTTTTTCGTTTTTAATATTTAGCCTTTTGTAGTTACACGGGTAAATGGATTTCTTCTACTATCTGTGCTTAATTTCACCCTTAGGATAAATAGTTGAGGTGTGAAATATCGTTAAAACTCTCAAACCGGTTAAATAATCAGTTTCGAAGCACTGTGAATGTGATAAAAGTCAATTCATGAAAACGAAATATTTAAAAATGTTTTTCTGAAACACCAAAATTATGAAAATGTTCGTAAATATGTGGTAAATAATGGTAGATATATTTAAACCAAAAAAAATTAATTATTGTAATCCAAAATATTCCAGATGTTTATCTGGACACTCTAGTCTAGACGTCTGACCTTGCAATTTTTTCAAGAGAGTTGTATATCTGCATATTTTTAGACCTCAATCGTTTTTAATTATACAATTATAGATTCTCAATAGCTTTATTCTATTTCCTGTAGCTTGGCTACATTTTATACATGTTATAATAAAAAAATAGCCATAGTAAAGACCTCAATCGTCCCGTATTCATGTACTAGTTGGGACAGGTTGTGTGGTGGTCTTAGTTACGGTCCGCAAATATAGATGCCCAAACGCTTTTACGCCACATTCCCAGTGTAAAGTGTGTCTTCTCTAGTTATAGTATTCATTATCGGAGCGGCGTGTTGTGCAGATAAGTTCGGTTAGTTGAACATAAGAATCCAAATGCATTGCGTATGACTGTGTGACTTACTACTTGCCTATTTACGGTGTGAAAATCGGTTTCCATTCAATGTCGCTACATCTTATCAGGTATGTGAACATATTTATTTGGGTATTTCTAGTCTAGGTTTACAAAGTGAAATTAAATATGTGAGTTTTAACATGGATCATGCTAAAAGGTGTGTGTTGGAAATATGCTTACTCTCCATGTATGGTTGACAATTGCTGTAAATATGCAAATGTAATATATTAGTGATTTTCGCAGATGCATCTCTTCAGTTAACGGTGTGCGGTTATTTTTATTTTAAAAGTATATGAGCGGTTTTTTTTTTTGTTTGAATATATTAAAATAGTTTACTAATTCATACTAACTTTAAAATTCACGTAGCAATAATTTGTCGACTAAAAAAAAAATTGAGCAAATATTTGCTTATCTGCCTTCGAATCACAAGTATTAATAATTTGTTCGTTATTTACAATTTTAAAACGTGTAGAATGTGGTCCATGGAAGTTTGCAAATGAAATTCATATTATTACTTATTTGTATTCAAGATAATATTTGTCTAAAACTGCTGGAACAAAGAAGGGAATATTTACATTCCAGGAGGGGATCTGTTGTATGATTAGCAGCAAAGCAGGCATTTTTTTAAAATTTCTGATTCCTGCTATGTCAAAATGTAATTAGTTTTCTTTGGTTTCCCTAGATAACCTTCATTTAGGAAACTCTTCAAATGATTGCTCCTAAACGTTGTATCCAATGTCTTGGCTATAGTATAATCCATGTTATTCTTGGCATGGTGGTGAATTTATTTTGGAGACTACCATAGTAGTTTCCTAAGTTGGTTTCTCCGGTGTCTATATTGGTCTGTTCTGTACACGGTTTTTGTCTTGTTGCGAGAAAATTCGATATTCTCTTCCATATGTAAACCGTATTTCTTTTAAGTGTGTTATTATTCGGAAAGGTTTATGTTTGTTATATTTTGTGGGATATATTGATTTAGCCATATGGGCTATCGGTTATTTTTTCTAACATGAGTAACTAGCCTCCTAGTTTTTGTTGGGTTTTCCTGCCTGGCTTGTGTTTTATTGCTTTCTCATAGCGAGATGTTTCCCGAGAATAATGGCCTCAGGTATGTTAGGGATCTTTCACTTATAGCCCGACCGAGGTACAAAGACGACCCCAAACATTTTTCTTATTTTGTACACACCATTGTTACTAGTTGGTTTATAGGAACAGGTGTTCCCAAGATTATTTTTTGCACTAAAATAAATAATTAACTATAAGGAAACTGATACAGTTACTGTAGATTAGCTTTATCGGAGTGAAGGTGTGGGGTCAATTATATTAGGATCTACAAGTATAGATATAGGGATAACCAGAATTTAGCATAAATCGATTTAAATAATACCATTTAGGTTGGCTAACGCCCCTTTATAATAAATATCATAACTCACCAGTTTAATTGTAAATCCAGGATTTTAGTACAATCTTGATGAAGTCATGATGACTAACAAGAACCAGCTGAGAGATGGAAGATTCAAAATTTCCAAGACCTCAATAGATCAACCGCCCAAAGGAATATTCTTCTTTCAGAACTCCGACCCTGTCTAGAGGAGGCAAATCGACGCACTGAAAGAAAACGGCCAAACTAGCGACTAAAGCAAATAAGAAGAAATGCAGCACCAAGACTTTAATGCCGACAGCTGAAATTCTCCGTAAATATGAAAATGTGTAATACTATAGTATATCAAGCCTGTAAGAAGTAAGATACTTTGTTAGCTTGTATCAATCAAATGTCTGTGTTGCATGGATTAATTTTTTATTAATATCCTGTGTCCAGCACCTGGTCCACTATCATGACTATGTCATGGTTTTGAGTATAACCTGGATGAAGTCATGCTGACTAGCCAGAACCAACCGAGACATTGAAAATTCAACATTTCTTTAGACCACAAAGGATCAAAAGCCGAAAGAAAGATTTTTCTTTCAAAACCCCGGCCCGGTCTACAATAGGGAGAAACAATGCGCCGAAACTAAACATCCGAACTAGCGACTGAATCAAATTAGAAGATAAGAAACATCAAGGCTATAAATCCGACAGCTGAAATTCTCCGTAAATAGGAAAATTTGTAATATTATCGCATATCAAGCCTGTTAGAAGTAAGATAATCTGTAAGCTTGTATTTATTGTATGACTGTGTGAATGCATTTATTTGTTATTAATATCCTGTGCCCAGGTTTTGGTCCGCCATCATGACTGCATCCAGGTTTCGAGTACAATCTGGATAAAGTCATGCTGACTAGCCAGAAACAGCTGAGACATCAATTATTCAACATTTTCTGAAACACCGATGGATCAACAGTCCAAAGAAAAATTCTTCTTTCAGAACCCCGGCCTAGTCTAGAGGAGGGCAGAACGATGCACCGAAAGTAAAAGGCCGAACTACCGACTAAATCAAATTAGAAGAAAAGAAACACCAAGGCTATAATGCCGACAGCTGAGATTCTCTGTAAATAAGAAAATTTGTAATAGTATAGCTTTTCACGACTTTTTGAAGTAACAGGCTTTGTAAGCTTGTCTTTAAACCATGAGTTAACCGTGTTGCATGCATTTATGTGTTATTTATATCCTGTGCTCAGGTCCTGGCACATTTCCAGGTTCTGGTCCGCCATCATGACTGCATCCAGGTTTTGAGTACAATCTAGATGAAGTCATGATGACTAACCAGAACCAACTGAGACATCGAAGATTCAACATTCCCTGAGAACCTAATGGATCAAAAGCCCTAGAAAAGTATATCCAAGGCTGCAAAGGTAACAGTTGGGATTTCCTTTAAATAAGATAGTTTTTATAGTAGTCATGATGTTCTTTGCAGGTCTTGTAGATGTAAGAGAATTTCTTAGCTTGTCTTTAACGTGTAATTTTACAGTTCTGCATGAATTTATTCGTGTTTTAGCGGCATATCCCGTGCTTTTTAAGTCTGTTAGAAGTATGAGAATTTGCCTTGGATGCCATTCATTTTTAGAGGTCTTTTTTCGTTTTTAATATTTAGCCTTTTGTAGTTACACGGGTAAATGGATTTCTTCTACTATCTGTGCTTAATTTCACCCTTAGGATAAATAGTTGAGGTGTGAAATATCGTTAAAACTCTCAAACCGGTTAAATAATCAGTTTCGAAGCACTGTGAATGTGATAAAAGTCAATTCATGAAAACGAAATATTTAAAAATGTTTTTCTGAAACACCAAAATTATGAAAATGTTCGTAAATATGTGGTAAATAATGGTAGATATATTTAAACCAAAAAAAATTAATTATTGTAATCCAAAATATTCCAGATGTTTATCTGGACACTCTAGTCTAGACGTCTGACCTTGCAATTTTTTCAAGAGAGTTGTATATCTGCATATTTTTAGACCTCAATCGTTTTTAATTATACAATTATAGATTCTCAATAGCTTTATTCTATTTCCTGTAGCTTGGCTACATTTTATACATGTTATAATAAAAAAATAGCCATAGTAAAGACCTCAATCGTCCCGTATTCATGTACTAGTTGGGACAGGTTGTGTGGTGGTCTTAGTTACGGTCCGCAAATATAGATGCCCAAACGCTTTTACGCCACATTCCCAGTGTAAAGTGTGTCTTCTCTAGTTATAGTATTCATTATCGGAGCGGCGTGTTGTGCAGATAAGTTCGGTTAGTTGAACATAAGAATCCAAATGCATTGCGTATGACTGTGTGACTTACTACTTGCCTATTTACGGTGTGAAAATCGGTTTCCATTCAATGTCGCTACATCTTATCAGGTATGTGAACATATTTATTTGGGTATTTCTAGTCTAGGTTTACAAAGTGAAATTAAATATGTGAGTTTTAACATGGATCATGCTAAAAGGTGTGTGTTGGAAATATGCTTACTCTCCATGTATGGTTGACAATTGCTGTAAATATGCAAATGTAATATATTAGTGATTTTCGCAGATGCATCTCTTCAGTTAACGGTGTGCGGTTATTTTTATTTTAAAAGTATATGAGCGGTTTTTTTTTTTTGTTTGAATATATTAAAATAGTTTACTAATTCATACTAACTTTAAAATTCACGTAGCAATAATTTGTCGACTAAAAAAAAAATTGAGCAAATATTTGCTTATCTGCCTTCGAATCACAAGTATTAATAATTTGTTCGTTATTTACAATTTTAAAACGTGTAGAATGTGGTCCATGGAAGTTTGCAAATGAAATTCATATTATTACTTATTTGTATTCAAGATAATATTTGTCTAAAACTGCTGGAACAAAGAAGGGAATATTTACATTCCAGGAGGGGATCTGTTGTATGATTAGCAGCAAAGCAGGCATTTTTTTAAAATTTCTGATTCCTGCTATGTCAAAATGTAATTAGTTTTCTTTGGTTTCCCTAGATAACCTTCATTTAGGAAACTCTTCAAATGATTGCTCCTAAACGTTGTATCCAATGTCTTGGCTATAGTATAATCCATGTTATTCTTGGCATGGTGGTGAATTTATTTTGGAGACTACCATAGTAGTTTCCTAAGTTGGTTTCTCCGGTGTCTATATTGGTCTGTTCTGTACACGGTTTTTGTCTTGTTGCGAGAAAATTCGATATTCTCTTCCATATGTAAACCGTATTTCTTTTAAGTGTGTTATTATTCGGAAAGGTTTATGTTTGTTATATTTTGTGGGATATATTGATTTAGCCATATGGGCTATCGGTTATTTTTTCTAACATGAGTAACTAGCCTCCTAGTTTTTGTTGGGTTTTCCTGCCTGGCTTGTGTTTTATTGCTTTCTCATAGCGAGATGTTTCCCGAGAATAATGGCCTCAGGTATGTTAGGGATCTTTCACTTATAGCCCGACCGAGGTACAAAGACGACCCCAAACATTTTTCTTATTTTGTACACACCATTGTTACTAGTTGGTTTATAGGAACAGGTGTTCCCAAGATTATTTTTTGCACTAAAATAAATAATTAACTATAAGGAAACTGATACAGTTACTGTAGATTAGCTTTATCGGAGTGAAGGTGTGGGGTCAATTATATTAGGATCTACAAGTATAGATATAGGGATAACCAGAATTTAGCATAAATCGATTTAAATAATACCATTTAGGTTGGCTAACGCCCCTTTATAATAAATATCATAACTCACCAGTTTAATTGTAAATCCAGGATTTTAGTACAATCTTGATGAAGTCATGATGACTAACAAGAACCAGCTGAGAGATGGAAGATTCAAAATTTCCAAGACCTCAATAGATCAACCGCCCAAAGGAATATTCTTCTTTCAGAACTCCGACCCTGTCTAGAGGAGGCAAATCGACGCACTGAAAGAAAACGGCCAAACTAGCGACTAAAGCAAATAAGAAGAAATGCAGCACCAAGACATTAATGCCGACAGCTGAAATTCTCCGTAAATATGAAAATGTGTAATACTATAGTATATCAAGCCTGTAAGAAGTAAGATACTTTGTTAGCTTGTATCAATCAAATGTCTGTGTTGCATGGATTAATTTTTTATTAATATCCTGTGTCCAGCACCTGGTCCACTATCATGACTATGTCATGGTTTTGAGTATAACCTGGATGAAGTCATGCTGACTAGCCAGAACCAACCGAGACATTGAAAATTCAACATTTCTTTAGACCACAAAGGATCAAAAGCCGAAAGAAAGATTTTTCTTTCAAAACCCCGGCCCGGTCTACAATAGGGAGAAACAATGCACCGAAACTAAACATCCGAACTAGCGACTAAATGAAATTAGAAGATAAGAAACATCAAGGCTATAAATCCGACAGCTGAAATTCTCCGTAAATAGGAAAATTTGTAATATTATCGCATATCAAGCCTGTTAGAAGTAAGATAATCTGTAAGCTTGTATTTATTGTATGACTGTGTGAATGCATTTATTTGTTATTAATATCCTGTGCCCAGGTTTTGGTCCGCCATCATGACTGCATCCAGGTTTCGAGTACAATCTGGATAAAGTCATGCTGACTAGCCAGAAACAGCTGAGACATCAATTATTCAACATTTTCTGAAACACCGATGGATCAACAGTCCAAAGAAAAATTCTTCTTTCAGAACCCCGGCCTAGTCTAGAGGAGGGCAGAACGATGCACCGAAAGTAAAAGGCCGAACTACCGACTAAATCAAATTAGAAGAAAAGAAACACCAAGGCTATAATGCCGACAGCTGAGATTCTCTGTAAATAAGAAAATTTGTAATAGTATAGCTTTTCACGACTTTTTGAAGTAACAGGCTTTGTAAGCTTGTCTTTAAACCATGAGTTAACCGTGTTGCATGCATTTATGTGTTATTTATATCCTGTGCTCAGGTCCTGGCACATTTCCAGGTTCTGGTCCGCCATCATGACTGCATCCAGGTTTTGAGTACAATCTAGATGAAGTCATGATGACTAACCAGAACCAACTGAGACATCGAAGATTCAACATTCCCTGAGAACCTAATGGATCAAAAGCCCTAGAAAAGTATATCCAAGGCTGCAAAGGTAACAGTTGGGATTTCCTTTAAATAAGATAGTTTTTATAGTAGTCATGATGTTCTTTGCAGGTCTTGTAGATGTAAGAGAATTTCTTAGCTTGTCTTTAACGTGTAATTTTACAGTTCTGCATGAATTTATTCGTGTTTTAGCGGCATATCCCGTGCTTTTTAAGTCTGTTAGAAGTATGAGAATTTGCCTTGGATGCCATTCATTTTTAGAGGTCTTTTTTCGTTTTTAATATTTAGCCTTTTGTAGTTACACGGGTAAATGGATTTCTTCTACTATCTGTGCTTAATTTCACCCTTAGGATAAATAGTTGAGGTGTGAAATATCGTTAAAACTCTCAAACCGGTTAAATAATCAGTTTCGAAGCACTGTGAATGTGATAAAAGTCAATTCATGAAAACGAAATATTTAAAAATGTTTTTCTGAAACACCAAAATTATGAAAATGTTCGTAAATATGTGGTAAATAATGGTAGATATATTTAAACCAAAAAAAATTAATTATTGTAATCCAAAATATTCCAGATGTTTATCTGGACACTCTAGTCTAGACGTCTGACCTTGCAATTTTTTCAAGAGAGTTGTATATCTGCATATTTTTAGACCTCAATCGTTTTTAATTATACAATTATAGATTCTCAATAGCTTTATTCTATTTCCTGTAGCTTGGCTACATTTTATACATGTTATAATAAAAAAATAGCCATAGTAAAGACCTCAATCGTCCCGTATTCATGTACTAGTTGGGACAGGTTGTGTGGTGGTCTTAGTTACGGTCCGCAAATATAGATGCCCAAACGCTTTTACGCCACATTCCCAGTGTAAAGTGTGTCTTCTCTAGTTATAGTATTCATTATCGGAGCGGCGTGTTGTGCAGATAAGTTCGGTTAGTTGAACATAAGAATCCAAATGCATTGCGTATGACTGTGTGACTTACTACTTGCCTATTTACGGTGTGAAAATCGGTTTCCATTCAATGTCGCTACATCTTATCAGGTATGTGAACATATTTATTTGGGTATTTCTAGTCTAGGTTTACAAAGTGAAATTAAATATGTGAGTTTTAACATGGATCATGCTAAAAGGTGTATGTTGGAAATATGCTTACTCTCCATGTATGGTTGACAATTGCTGTAAATATGCAAATGTAATATATTAGTGATTTTCGCAGATGCATCTCTTCAGTTAACGGTGTGCGGTTATTTTTATTTTAAAAGTATATGAGCGGTTTTTTTTTTTTGTTTGAATATATTAAAATAGTTTACTAATTCATACTAACTTTAAAATTCACGTAGCAATAATTTGTCGACTAAAAAAAAAATTGAGCAAATATTTGCTTATCTGCCTTCGAATCACAAGTATTAATAATTTGTTCGTTATTTACAATTTTAAAACGTGTAGAATGTGGTCCATGGAAGTTTGCAAATGAAATTCATATTATTACTTATTTGTATTCAAGATAATATTTGTCTAAAACTGCTGGAACAAAGAAGGGAATATTTACATTCCAGGAGGGGATCTGTTGTATGATTAGCAGCAAAGCAGGCATTTTTTTAAAATTTCTGATTCCTGCTATGTCAAAATGTAATTAGTTTTCTTTGGTTTCCCTAGATAACCTTCATTTAGGAAACTCTTCAAATGATTGCTCCTAAACGTTGTATCCAATGTCTTGGCTATAGTATAATCCATGTTATTCTTGGCATGGTGGTGAATTTATTTTGGAGACTACCATAGTAGTTTCCTAAGTTGGTTTCTCCGGTGTCTATATTGGTCTGTTCTGTACACGGTTTTTGTCTTGTTGCGAGAAAATTCGATATTCTCTTCCATATGTAAACCGTATTTCTTTTAAGTGTGTTATTATTCGGAAAGGTTTATGTTTGTTATATTTTGTGGGATATATTGATTTAGCCATATGGGCTATCGGTTATTTTTTCTAACATGAGTAACTAGCCTCCTAGTTTTTGTTGGGTTTTCCTGCCTGGCTTGTGTTTTATTGCTTTCTCATAGCGAGATGTTTCCCGAGAATAATGGCCTCAGGTATGTTAGGGATCTTTCACTTATAGCCCGACCGAGGTACAAAGACGACCCCAAACATTTTTCTTATTTTGTACACACCATTGTTACTAGTTGGTTTATAGGAACAGGTGTTCCCAAGATTATTTTTTGCACTAAAATAAATAATTAACTATAAGGAAACTGATACAGTTACTGTAGATTAGCTTTATCGGAGTGAAGGTGTGGGGTCAATTATATTAGGATCTACAAGTATAGATATAGGGATAACCAGAATTTAGCATAAATCGATTTAAATAATACCATTTAGGTTGGCTAACGCCCCTTTATAATAAATATCATAACTCACCAGTTTAATTGTAAATCCAGGATTTTAGTACAATCTTGATGAAGTCATGATGACTAACAAGAACCAGCTGAGAGATGGAAGATTCAAAATTTCCAAGACCTCAATAGATCAACCGCCCAAAGGAATATTCTTCTTTCAGAACTCCGACCCTGTCTAGAGGAGGCAAATCGACGCACTGAAAGAAAACGGCCAAACTAGCGACTAAAGCAAATAAGAAGAAATGCAGCACCAAGACTTTAATGCCGACAGCTGAAATTCTCCGTAAATATGAAAATGTGTAATACTATAGTATATCAAGCCTGTAAGAAGTAAGATACTTTGTTAGCTTGTATCAATCAAATGTCTGTGTTGCATGGATTAATTTTTTATTAATATCCTGTGTCCAGCACCTGGTCCACTATCATGACTATGTCATGGTTTTGAGTATAACCTGGATGAAGTCATGCTGACTAGCCAGAACCAACCGAGACATTGAAAATTCAACATTTCTTTAGACCACAAAGGATCAAAAGCCGAAAGAAAGATTTTTCTTTCAAAACCCCGGCCCGGTCTACAATAGGGAGAAACAATGCGCCGAAACTAAACATCCGAACTAGCGACTGAATCAAATTAGAAGATAAGAAACATCAAGGCTATAAATCCGACAGCTGAAATTCTCCGTAAATAGGAAAATTTGTAATATTATCGCATATCAAGCCTGTTAGAAGTAAGATAATCTGTAAGCTTGTATTTATTGTATGACTGTGTGAATGCATTTATTTGTTATTAATATCCTGTGCCCAGGTTTTGGTCCGCCATCATGACTGCATCCAGGTTTCGAGTACAATCTGGATAAAGTCATGCTGACTAGCCAGAAACAGCTGAGACATCAATTATTCAACATTTTCTGAAACACCGATGGATCAACAGTCCAAAGAAAAATTCTTCTTTCAGAACCCCGGCCTAGTCTAGAGGAGGGCAGAACGATGCACCGAAAGTAAAAGGCCGAACTACCGACTAAATCAAATTAGAAGAAAAGAAACACCAAGGCTATAATGCCGACAGCTGAGATTCTCTGTAAATAAGAAAATTTGTAATAGTATAGCTTTTCACGACTTTTTGAAGTAACAGGCTTTGTAAGCTTGTCTTTAAACCATGAGTTAACCGTGTTGCATGCATTTATGTGTTATTTATATCCTGTGCTCAGGTCCTGGCACATTTCCAGGTTCTGGTCCGCCATCATGACTGCATCCAGGTTTTGAGTACAATCTAGATGAAGTCATGATGACTAACCAGAACCAACTGAGACATCGAAGATTCAACATTCCCTGAGAACCTAATGGATCAAAAGCCCTAGAAAAGTATATCCAAGGCTGCAAAGGTAACAGTTGGGATTTCCTTTAAATAAGATAGTTTTTATAGTAGTCATGATGTTCTTTGCAGGTCTTGTAGATGTAAGAGAATTTCTTAGCTTGTCTTTAACGTGTAATTTTACAGTTCTGCATGAATTTATTCGTGTTTTAGCGGCATATCCCGTGCTTTTTAAGTCTGTTAGAAGTATGAGAATTTGCCTTGGATGCCATTCATTTTTAGAGGTCTT
Source organism: Acanthosoma haemorrhoidale (assembly GCA_930367205.1). Taxonomy (NCBI): domain Eukaryota; kingdom Metazoa; phylum Arthropoda; class Insecta; order Hemiptera; family Acanthosomatidae; genus Acanthosoma; species Acanthosoma haemorrhoidale. The sequence continues at coordinate 144,813,824 of OV884011.1, forward strand.
TTTTCGTTTTTAATATTTAGCCTTTTGTAGTTACACGGGTAAATGGATTTCTTCTACTATCTGTGCTTAATTTCACCCTTAGGATAAATAGTTGAGGTGTGAAATATCGTTAAAACTCTCAAACCGGTTAAATAATCAGTTTCGAAGCACTGTGAATGTGATAAAAGTCAATTCATGAAAACGAAATATTTAAAAATGTTTTTCTGAAACACCAAAATTATGAAAATGTTCGTAAATATGTGGTAAATAATGGTAGATATATTTAAACCAAAAAAAATTAATTATTGTAATCCAAAATATTCCAGATGTTTATCTGGACACTCTAGTCTAGACGTCTGACCTTGCAATTGTTTCAAGAGAGTTGTATATCTGCATATTTTTAGACCTCAATCGTTTTTAATTATACAATTATAGATTCTCAATAGCTTTATTCTATTTCCTGTAGCTTGGCTACATTTTATACATGTTATAATAAAAAAATAGCCATAGTAAAGACCTCAATCGTCCCGTATTCATGTACTAGTTGGGACAGGTTGTGTGGTGGTCTTAGTTACGGTCCGCAAATATAGATGCCCAAACGCTTTTACGCCACATTCCCAGTGTAAAGTGTGTCTTCTCTAGTTATAGTATTCATTATCGGAGCGGCGTGTTGTGCAGATAAGTTCGGTTAGTTGAACATAAGAATCCAAATGCATTGCGTATGACTGTGTGACTTACTACTTGCCTATTTACGGTGTGAAAATCGGTTTCCATTCAATGTCGCTACATCTTATCAGGTATGTGAACATATTTATTTGGGTATTTCTAGTCTAGGTTTACAAAGTGAAATTAAATATGTGAGTTTTAACATGGATCATGCTAAAAGGTGTGTGTTGGAAATATGCTTACTCTCCATGTATGGTTGACAATTGCTGTAAATATGCAAATGTAATATATTAGTGATTTTCGCAGATGCATCTCTTCAGTTAACGGTGTGCGGTTATTTTTATTTTAAAAGTATATGAGCGGTTTTTTTTTTTGTTTGAATATATTAAAATAGTTTACTAATTCATACTAACTTTAAAATTCACGTAGCAATAATTTGTCGACTAAAAAAAAAATTGAGCAAATATTTGCTTATCTGCCTTCGAATCACAAGTATTAATAATTTGTTCGTTATTTACAATTTTAAAACGTGTAGAATGTGGTCCATGGAAGTTTGCAAATGAAATTCATATTATTACTTATTTGTATTCAAGATAATATTTGTCTAAAACTGCTGGAACAAAGAAGGGAATATTTACATTCCAGGAGGGGATCTGTTGTATGATTAGCAGCAAAGCAGGCATTTTTTTAAAATTTCTGATTCCTGCTATGTCAAAATGTAATTAGTTTTCTTTGGTTTCCCTAGATAACCTTCATTTAGGAAACTCTTCAAATGATTGCTCCTAAACGTTGTATCCAATGTCTTGGCTATAGTATAATCCATGTTATTCTTGGCATGGTGGTGAATTTATTTTGGAGACTACCATAGTAGTTTCCTAAGTTGGTTTCTCCGGTGTCTATATTGGTCTGTTCTGTACACGGTTTTTGTCTTGTTGCGAGAAAATTCGATATTCTCTTCCATATGTAAACCGTATTTCTTTTAAGTGTGTTATTATTCGGAAAGGTTTATGTTTGTTATATTTTGTGGGATATATTGATTTAGCCATATGGGCTATCGGTTATTTTTTCTAACATGAGTAACTAGCCTCCTAGTTTTTGTTGGGTTTTCCTGCCTGGCTTGTGTTTTATTGCTTTCTCATAGCGAGATGTTTCCCGAGAATAATGGCCTCAGGTATGTTAGGGATCTTTCACTTATAGCCCGACCGAGGTACAAAGACGACCCCAAACATTTTTCTTATTTTGTACACACCATTGTTACTAGTTGGTTTATAGGAACAGGTGTTCCCAAGATTATTTTTTGCACTAAAATAAATAATTAACTATAAGGAAACTGATACAGTTACTGTAGATTAGCTTTATCGGAGTGAAGGTGTGGGGTCAATTATATTAGGATCTACAAGTATAGATATAGGGATAACCAGAATTTAGCATAAATCGATTTAAATAATACCATTTAGGTTGGCTAACGCCCCTTTATAATAAATATCATAACTCACCAGTTTAATTGTAAATCCAGGATTTTAGTACAATCTTGATGAAGTCATGATGACTAACAAGAACCAGCTGAGAGATGGAAGATTCAAAATTTCCAAGACCTCAATAGATCAACCGCCCAAAGGAATATTCTTCTTTCAGAACTCCGACCCTGTCTAGAGGAGGCAAATCGACGCACTGAAAGAAAACGGCCAAACTAGCGACTAAAGCAAATAAGAAGAAATGCAGCACCAAGACTTTAATGCCGACAGCTGAAATTCTCCGTAAATATGAAAATGTGTAATACTATAGTATATCAAGCCTGTAAGAAGTAAGATACTTTGTTAGCTTGTATCAATCAAATGTCTGTGTTGCATGGATTAATTTTTTATTAATATCCTGTGTCCAGCACCTGGTCCACTATCATGACTATGTCATGGTTTTGAGTATAACCTGGATGAAGTCATGCTGACTAGCCAGAACCAACCGAGACATTGAAAATTCAACATTTCTTTAGACCACAAAGGATCAAAAGCCGAAAGAAAGATTTTTCTTTCAAAACCCCGGCCCGGTCTACAATAGGGAGAAACAATGCGCCGAAACTAAACATCCGAACTAGCGACTGAATCAAATTAGAAGATAAGAAACATCAAGGCTATAAATCCGACAGCTGAAATTCTCCGTAAATAGGAAAATTTGTAATATTATCGCATATCAAGCCTGTTAGAAGTAAGATAATCTGTAAGCTTGTATTTATTGTATGACTGTGTGAATGCATTTATTTGTTATTAATATCCTGTGCCCAGGTTTTGGTCCGCCATCATGACTGCATCCAGGTTTCGAGTACAATCTGGATAAAGTCATGGTGACTAGCCAGAAACAGCTGAGACATCAATTATTCAACATTTTCTGAAACACCGATGGATCAACAGTCCAAAGAAAAATTCTTCTTTCAGAACCCCGGCCTAGTCTAGAGGAGGGCAGAACGATGCACCGAAAGTAAAAGGCCGAACTACCGACTAAATCAAATTAGAAGAAAAGAAACACCAAGGCTATAATGCCGACAGCTGAGATTCTCTGTAAATAAGAAAATTTGTAATAGTATAGCTTTTCACGACTTTTTGAAGTAACAGGCTTTGTAAGCTTGTCTTTAAACCATGAGTTAACCGTGTTGCATGCATTTATGTGTTATTTATATCCTGTGCTCAGGTCCTGGCACATTTCCAGGTTCTGGTCCGCCATCATGACTGCATCCAGGTTTTGAGTACAATCTAGATGAAGTCATGATGACTAACCAGAACCAACTGAGACATCGAAGATTCAACATTCCCTGAGAACCTAATGGATCAAAAGCCCTAGAAAAGTATATCCAAGGCTGCAAAGGTAACAGTTGGGATTTCCTTTAAATAAGATAGTTTTTATAGTAGTCATGATGTTCTTTGCAGGTCTTGTAGATGTAAGAGAATTTCTTAGCTTGTCTTTAACGTGTAATTTTACAGTTCTGCATGAATTTATTCGTGTTTTAGCGGCATATCCCGTGCTTTTTAAGTCTGTTAGAAGTATGAGAATTTGCCTTGGATGCCATTCATTTTTAGAGGTCTTTTTTCGTTTTTAATATTTAGCCTTTTGTAGTTACACGGGTAAATGGATTTCTTCTACTATCTGTGCTTAATTTCACCCTTAGGATAAATAGTTGAGGTGTGAAATATCGTTAAAACTCTCAAACCGGTTAAATAATCAGTTTCGAAGCACTGTGAATGTGATAAAAGTCAATTCATGAAAACGAAATATTTAAAAATGTTTTTCTGAAACACCAAAATTATGAAAATGTTCGTAAATATGTGGTAAATAATGGTAGATATATTTAAACCAAAAAAAATTAATTATTGTAATCCAAAATATTCCAGATGTTTATCTGGACACTCTAGTCTAGACGTCTGACCTTGCAATTTTTTCAAGAGAGTTGTATATCTGCATATTTTTAGACCTCAATCGTTTTTAATTATACAATTATAGATTCTCAATAGCTTTATTCTATTTCCTGTAGCTTGGCTACATTTTATACATGTTATAATAAAAAAATAGCCATAGTAAAGACCTCAATCGTCCCGTATTCATGTACTAGTTGGGACAGGTTGTGTGGTGGTCTTAGTTACGGTCCGCAAATATAGATGCCCAAACGCTTTTACGCCACATTCCCAGTGTAAAGTGTGTCTTCTCTAGTTATAGTATTCATTATCGGAGCGGCGTGTTGTGCAGATAAGTTCGGTTAGTTGAACATAAGAATCCAAATGCATTGCGTATGACTGTGTGACTTACTACTTGCCTATTTACGGTGTGAAAATCGGTTTCCATTCAATGTCGCTACATCTTATCAGGTATGTGAACATATTTATTTGGGTATTTCTAGTCTAGGTTTACAAAGTGAAATTAAATATGTGAGTTTTAACATGGATCATGCTAAAAGGTGTGTGTTGGAAATATGCTTACTCTCCATGTATGGTTGACAATTGCTGTAAATATGCAAATGTAATATATTAGTGATTTTCGCAGATGCATCTCTTCAGTTAACGGTGTGCGGTTATTTTTATTTTAAAAGTATATGAGCGGTTTTTTTTTTTTGTTTGAATATATTAAAATAGTTTACTAATTCATACTAACTTTAAAATTCACGTAGCAATAATTTGTCGACTAAAAAAAAAATTGAGCAAATATTTGCTTATCTGCCTTCGAATCACAAGTATTAATAATTTGTTCGTTATTTACAATTTTAAAACGTGTAGAATGTGGTCCATGGAAGTTTGCAAATGAAATTCATATTATTACTTATTTGTATTCAAGATAATATTTGTCTAAAACTGCTGGAACAAAGAAGGGAATATTTACATTCCAGGAGGGGATCTGTTGTATGATTAGCAGCAAAGCAGGCATTTTTTTAAAATTTCTGATTCCTGCTATGTCAAAATGTAATTAGTTTTCTTTGGTTTCCCTAGATAACCTTCATTTAGGAAACTCTTCAAATGATTGCTCCTAAACGTTGTATCCAATGTCTTGGCTATAGTATAATCCATGTTATTCTTGGCATGGTGGTGAATTTATTTTGGAGACTACCATAGTAGTTTCCTAAGTTGGTTTCTCCGGTGTCTATATTGGTCTGTTCTGTACACGGTTTTTGTCTTGTTGCGAGAAAATTCGATATTCTCTTCCATATGTAAACCGTATTTCTTTTAAGTGTGTTATTATTCGGAAAGGTTTATGTTTGTTATATTTTGTGGGATATATTGATTTAGCCATATGGGCTATCGGTTATTTTTTCTAACATGAGTAACTAGCCTCCTAGTTTTTGTTGGGTTTTCCTGCCTGGCTTGTGTTTTATTGCTTTCTCATAGCGAGATGTTTCCCGAGAATAATGGCCTCAGGTATGTTAGGGATCTTTCACTTATAGCCCGACCGAGGTACAAAGACGACCCCAAACATTTTTCTTATTTTGTACACACCATTGTTACTAGTTGGTTTATAGGAACAGGTGTTCCCAAGATTATTTTTTGCACTAAAATAAATAATTAACTATAAGGAAACTGATACAGTTACTGTAGATTAGCTTTATCGGAGTGAAGGTGTGGGGTCAATTATATTAGGATCTACAAGTATAGATATAGGGATAACCAGAATTTAGCATAAATCGATTTAAATAATACCATTTAGGTTGGCTAACGCCCCTTTATAATAAATATCATAACTCACCAGTTTAATTGTAAATCCAGGATTTTAGTACAATCTTGATGAAGTCATGATGACTAACAAGAACCAGCTGAGAGATGGAAGATTCAAAATTTCCAAGACCTCAATAGATCAACCGCCCAAAGGAATATTCTTCTTTCAGAACTCCGACCCTGTCTAGAGGAGGCAAATCGACGCACTGAAAGAAAACGGCCAAACTAGCGACTAAAGCAAATAAGAAGAAATGCAGCACCAAGACTTTAATGCTGACAGCTGAAATTCTCCGTAAATATGAAAATGTGTAATACTATAGTATATCAAGCCTGTAAGAAGTAAGATACTTTGTTAGCTTGTATCAATCAAATGTCTGTGTTGCATGGATTAATTTTTTATTAATATCCTGTGTCCAGCACCTGGTCCACTATCATGACTATGTCATGGTTTTGAGTATAACCTGGATGAAGTCATGCTGACTAGCCAGAACCAACCGAGACATTGAAAATTCAACATTTCTTTAGACCACAAAGGATCAAAAGCCGAAAGAAAGATTTTTCTTTCAAAACCCCGGCCCGGTCTACAATAGGGAGAAACAATGCGCCGAAACTAAACATCCGAACTAGCGACTGAATCAAATTAGAAGATAAGAAACATCAAGGCTATAAATCCGACAGCTGAAATTCTCCGTAAATAGGAAAATTTGTAATATTATCGCATATCAAGCCTGTTAGAAGTAAGATAATCTGTAAGCTTGTATTTATTGTATGACTGTGTGAATGCATTTATTTGTTATTAATATCCTGTGCCCAGGTTTTGGTCCGCTATCATGACTGCATCCAGGTTTCGAGTACAATCTGGATAAAGTCATGGTGACTAGCCAGAAACAGCTGAGACATCAATTATTCAACATTTTCTGAAACACCGATGGATCAACAGTCCAAAGAAAAATTCTTCTTTCAGAACCCCGGCCTAGTCTAGAGGAGGGCAGAACGATGCACCGAAAGTAAAAGGCCGAACTACCGACTAAATCAAATTAGAAGAAAAGAAACACCAAGGCTATAATGCCGACAGCTGAGATTCTCTGTAAATAAGAAAATTTGTAATAGTATAGCTTTTCACGACTTTTTGAAGTAACAGGCTTTGTAAGCTTGTCTTTAAACCATGAGTTAACCGTGTTGCATGCATTTATGTGTTATTTATATCCTGTGCTCAGGTCCTGGCACATTTCCAGGTTCTGGTCCGCCATCATGACTGCATCCAGGTTTTGAGTACAATCTAGATGAAGTCATGATGACTAACCAGAACCAACTGAGACATCGAAGATTCAACATTCCCTGAGAACCTAATGGATCAAAAGCCCTAGAAAAGTATATCCAAGGCTGCAAAGGTAACAGTTGGGATTTCCTTTAAATAAGATAGTTTTTATAGTAGTCATGATGTTCTTTGCAGGTCTTGTAGATGTAAGAGAATTTCTTAGCTTGTCTTTAACGTGTAATTTTACAGTTCTGCATGAATTTATTCGTGTTTTAGCGGCATATCCCGTGCTTTTTAAGTCTGTTAGAAGTATGAGAATTTGCCTTGGATGCCATTCATTTTTAGAGGTCTTTTTTCGTTTTTAATATTTAGCCTTTTGTAGTTACACGGGTAAATGGATTTCTTCTACTATCTGTGCTTAATTTCACCCTTAGGATAAATAGTTGAGGTGTGAAATATCGTTAAAACTCTCAAACCGGTTAAATAATCAGTTTCGAAGCACTGTGAATGTGATAAAAGTCAATTCATGAAAACGAAATATTTAAAAATGTTTTTCTGAAACACCAAAATTATGAAAATGTTCGTAAATATGTGGTAAATAATGGTAGATATATTTAAACCAAAAAAAATTAATTATTGTAATCCAAAATATTCCAGATGTTTATCTGGACACTCTAGTCTAGACGTCTGACCTTGCAATTTTTTCAAGAGAGTTGTATATCTGCATATTTTTAGACCTCAATCGTTTTTAATTATACAATTATAGATTCTCAATAGCTTTATTCTATTTCCTGTAGCTTGGCTACATTTTATACATGTTATAATAAAAAAATAGCCATAGTAAAGACCTCAATCGTCCCGTATTCATGTACTAGTTGGGACAGGTTGTGTGGTGGTCTTAGTTACGGTCCGCAAATATAGATGCCCAAACGCTTTTACGCCACATTCCCAGTGTAAAGTGTGTCTTCTCTAGTTATAGTATTCATTATCGGAGCGGCGTGTTGTGCAGATAAGTTCGGTTAGTTGAACATAAGAATCCAAATGCATTGCGTATGACTGTGTGACTTACTACTTGCCTATTTACGGTGTGAAAATCGGTTTCCATTCAATGTCGCTACATCTTATCAGGTATGTGAACATATTTATTTGGGTATTTCTAGTCTAGGTTTACAAAGTGAAATTAAATATGTGAGTTTTAACATGGATCATGCTAAAAGGTGTGTGTTGGAAATATGCTTACTCTCCATGTATGGTTGACAATTGCTGTAAATATGCAAATGTAATATATTAGTGATTTTCGCAGATGCATCTCTTCAGTTAACGGTGTGCGGTTATTTTTATTTTAAAAGTATATGAGCGGTTTTTTTTTTTTTTTTGAATATATTAAAATAGTTTACTAATTCATACTAACTTTAAAATTCACGTAGCAATAATTTGTCGACTAAAAAAAAAATTGAGCAAATATTTGCTTATCTGCCTTCGAATCACAAGTATTAATAATTTGTTCGTTATTTACAATTTTAAAACGTGTAGAATGTGGTCCATGGAAGTTTGCAAATGAAATTCATATTATTACTTATTTGTATTCAAGATAATATTTGTCTAAAACTGCTGGAACAAAGAAGGGAATATTTACATTCCAGGAGGGGATCTGTTGTATGATTAGCAGCAAAGCAGGCATTTTTTTAAAATTTCTGATTCCTGCTATGTCAAAATGTAATTAGTTTTCTTTGGTTTCCCTAGATAACCTTCATTTAGGAAACTCTTCAAATGATTGCTCCTAAACGTTGTATCCAATGTCTTGGCTATAGTATAATCCATGTTATTCTTGGCATGGTGGTGAATTTATTTTGGAGACTACCATAGTAGTTTCCTAAGTTGGTTTCTCCGGTGTCTATATTGGTCTGTTCTGTACACGGTTTTTGTCTTGTTGCGAGAAAATTCGATATTCTCTTCCATATGTAAACCGTATTTCTTTTAAGTGTGTTATTATTCGGAAAGGTTTATGTTTGTTATATTTTGTGGGATATATTGATTTAGCCATATGGGCTATCGGTTATTTTTTCTAACATGAGTAACTAGCCTCCTAGTTTTTGTTGGGTTTTCCTGCCTGGCTTGTGTTTTATTGCTTTCTCATAGCGAGATGTTTCCCGAGAATAATGGCCTCAGGTATGTTAGGGATCTTTCACTTATAGCCCGACCGAGGTACAAAGACGACCCCAAACATTTTTCTTATTTTGTACACACCATTGTTACTAGTTGGTTTATAGGAACAGGTGTTCCCAAGATTATTTTTTGCACTAAAATAAATAATTAACTATAAGGAAACTGATACAGTTACTGTAGATTAGCTTTATCGGAGTGAAGGTGTGGGGTCAATTATATTAGGATCTACAAGTATAGATATAGGGATAACCAGAATTTAGCATAAATCGATTTAAATAATACCATTTAGGTTGGCTAACGCCCCTTTATAATAAATATCATAACTCACCAGTTTAATTGTAAATCCAGGATTTTAGTACAATCTTGATGAAGTCATGATGACTAACAAGAACCAGCTGAGAGATGGAAGATTCAAAATTTCCAAGACCTCAATAGATCAACCGCCCAAAGGAATATTCTTCTTTCAGAACTCCGACCCTGTCTAGAGGAGGCAAATCGACGCACTGAAAGAAAACGGCCAAACTAGCGACTAAAGCAAATAAGAAGAAATGCAGCACCAAGACTTTAATGCCGACAGCTGAAATTCTCCGTAAATATGAAAATGTGTAATACTATAGTATATCAAGCCTGTAAGAAGTAAGATACTTTGTTAGCTTGTATCAATCAAATGTCTGTGTTGCATGGATTAATTTGTTATTAATATCCTGTGTCCAGCACCTGGTCCACTATCATGACTATGTCATGGTTTTGAGTATAACCTGGATGAAGTCATGCTGACTAGCCAGAACCAACCGAGACATTGAAAATTCAACATTTCTTTAGACCACAAAGGATCAAAAGCCGAAAGAAAGATTTTTCTTTCAAAACCCCGGCCCGGTCTACAATAGGGAGAAACAATGCACCGAAACTAAACATCCGAACTAGCGACTAAATGAAATTAGAAGATAAGAAACATCAAGGCTATAAATCCGACAGCTGAAATTCTCCGTAAATAGGAAAATTTGTAATATTATCGCATATCAAGCCTGTTAGAAGTAAGATAATCTGTAAGCTTGTATTTATTGTATGACTGTGTGAATGCATTTATTTGTTATTAATATCCTGTGCCCAGGTTTTGGTCCGCCATCATGACTGCATCCAGGTTTCGAGTACAATCTGGATAAAGTCATGGTGACTAGCCAGAAACAGCTGAGACATCAATTATTCAACATTTTCTGAAACACCGATGGATCAACAGTCCAAAGAAAAATTCTTCTTTCAGAACCCCGGCCTAGTCTAGAGGAGGGCAGAACGATGCACCGAAAGTAAAAGGCCGAACTACCGACTAAATCAAATTAGAAGAAAAGAAACACCAAGGCTATAATGCCGACAGCTGAGATTCTCTGTAAATAAGAAAATTTGTAATAGTATAGCTTTTCACGACTTTTTGAAGTAACAGGCTTTGTAAGCTTGTCTTTAAACCATGAGTTAACCGTGTTGCATGCATTTATGTGTTATTTATATCCTGTGCTCAGGTCCTGGCACATTTCCAGGTTCTGGTCCGCCATCATGACTGCATCCAGGTTTTGAGTACAATCTAGATGAAGTCATGATGACTAACCAGAACCAACTGAGACATCGAAGATTCAACATTCCCTGAGAACCTAATGGATCAAAAGCCCTAGAAAAGTATATCCAAGGCTGCAAAGGTAACAGTTGGGATTTCCTTTAAATAAGATAGTTTTTATAGTAGTCATGATGTTCTTTGCAGGTCTTGTAGATGTAAGAGAATTTCTTAGCTTGTCTTTAACGTGTAATTTTACAGTTCTGCATGAATTTATTCGTGTTTTAGCGGCATATCCCGTGCTTTTTAAGTCTGTTAGAAGTATGAGAATTTGCCTTGGATGCCATTCATTTTTAGAGGTCTTTTTTCGTTTTTAATATTTAGCCTTTTGTAGTTACACGGGTAAATGGATTTCTTCTACTATCTGTGCTTAATTTCACCCTTAGGATAAATAGTTGAGGTGTGAAATATCGTTAAAACTCTCAAACCGGTTAAATAATCAGTTTCGAAGCACTGTGAATGTGATAAAAGTCAATTCATGAAAACGAAATATTTAAAAATGTTTTTCTGAAACACCAAAATTATGAAAATGTTCGTAAATATGTGGTAAATAATGGTAGATATATTTAAACCAAAAAAAATTAATTATTGTAATCCAAAATATTCCAGATGTTTATCTGGACACTCTAGTCTAGACGTCTGACCTTGCAATTTTTTCAAGAGAGTTGTATATCTGCATATTTTTAGACCTCAATCGTTTTTAATTATACAATTATAGATTCTCAATAGCTTTATTCTATTTCCTGTAGCTTGGCTACATTTTATACATGTTATAATAAAAAAATAGCCATAGTAAAGACCTCAATCGTCCCGTATTCATGTACTAGTTGGGACAGGTTGTGTGGTGGTCTTAGTTACGGTCCGCAAATATAGATGCCCAAACGCTTTTACGCCACATTCCCAGTGTAAAGTGTGTCTTCTCTAGTTATAGTATTCATTATCGGAGCGGCGTGTTGTGCAGATAAGTTCGGTTAGTTGAACATAAGAATCCAAATGCATTGCGTATGACTGTGTGACTTACTACTTGCCTATTTACGGTGTGAAAATCGGTTTCCATTCAATGTCGCTACATCTTATCAGGTATGTGAACATATTTATTTGGGTATTTCTAGTCTAGGTTTACAAAGTGAAATTAAATATGTGAGTTTTAACATGGATCATGCTAAAAGGTGTGTGTTGGAAATATGCTTACTCTCCATGTATGGTTGACAATTGCTGTAAATATGCAAATGTAATATATTAGTGATTTTCGCAGATGCATCTCTTCAGTTAACGGTGTGCGGTTATTTTTATTTTAAAAGTATATGAGCGTTTTTTTTTTTTTGTTTGAATATATTAAAATAGTTTACTAATTCATACTAACTTTAAAATTCACGTAGCAATAATTTGTCGACTAAAAAAAAAATTGAGCAAATATTTGCTTATCTGCCTTCGAATCACAAGTATTAATAATTTGTTCGTTATTTACAATTTTAAAACGTGTAGAATGTGGTCCATGGAAGTTTGCAAATGAAATTCATATTATTACTTATTTGTATTCAAGATAATATTTGTCTAAAACTGCTGGAACAAAGAAGGGAATATTTACATTCCAGGAGGGGATCTGTTGTATGATTAGCAGCAAAGCAGGCATTTTTTTAAAATTTCTGATTCCTGCTATGTCAAAATGTAATTAGTTTTCTTTGGTTTCCCTAGATAACCTTCATTTAGGAAACTCTTCAAATGATTGCTCCTAAACGTTGTATCCAATGTCTTGGCTATAGTATAATCCATGTTATTCTTGGCATGGTGGTGAATTTATTTTGGAGACTACCATAGTAGTTTCCTAAGTTGGTTTCTCCGGTGTCTATATTGGTCTGTTCTGTACACGGTTTTTGTCTTGTTGCGAGAAAATTCGATATTCTCTTCCATATGTAAACCGTATTTCTTTTAAGTGTGTTATTATTCGGAAAGGTTTATGTTTGTTATATTTTGTGGGATATATTGATTTAGCCATATGGGCTATCGGTTATTTTTTCTAACATGAGTAACTAGCCTCCTAGTTTTTGTTGGGTTTTCCTGCCTGGCTTGTGTTTTATTGCTTTCTCATAGCGAGATGTTTCCCGAGAATAATGGCCTCAGGTATGTTAGGGATCTTTCACTTATAGCCCGACCGAGGTACAAAGACGACCCCAAACATTTTTCTTATTTTGTACACACCATTGTTACTAGTTGGTTTATAGGAACAGGTGTTCCCAAGATTATTTTTTGCACTAAAATAAATAATTAACTATAAGGAAACTGATACAGTTACTGTAGATTAGCTTTATCGGAGTGAAGGTGTGGGGTCAATTATATTAGGATCTACAAGTATAGATATAGGGATAACCAGAATTTAGCATAAATCGATTTAAATAATACCATTTAGGTTGGCTAACGCCCCTTTATAATAAATATCATAACTCACCAGTTTAATTGTAAATCCAGGATTTTAGTACAATCTTGATGAAGTCATGATGACTAACAAGAACCAGCTGAGAGATGGAAGATTCAAAATTTCCAAGACCTCAATAGATCAACCGCCCAAAGGAATATTCTTCTTTCAGAACTCCGACCCTGTCTAGAGGAGGCAAATCGACGCACTGAAAGAAAACGGCCAAACTAGCGACTAAAGCAAATAAGAAGAAATGCAGCACCAAGACATTAATGCCGACAGCTGAAATTCTCCGTAAATATGAAAATGTGTAATACTATAGTATATCAAGCCTGTAAGAAGTAAGATACTTTGTTAGCTTGTATCAATCAAATGTCTGTGTTGCATGGATTAATTTTTTATTAATATCCTGTGTCCAGCACCTGGTCCACTATCATGACTATGTCATGGTTTTGAGTATAACCTGGATGAAGTCATGCTGACTAGCCAGAACCAACCGAGACATTGAAAATTCAACATTTCTTTAGACCACAAAGGATCAAAAGCCGAAAGAAAGATTTTTCTTTCAAAACCCCGGCCCGGTCTACAATAGGGAGAAACAATGCACCGAAACTAAACATCCGAACTAGCGACTAAATGAAATTAGAAGATAAGAAACATCAAGGCTATAAATCCGACAGCTGAAATTCTCCGTAAATAGGAAAATTTGTAATATTATCGCATATCAAGCCTGTTAGAAGTAAGATAATCTGTAAGCTTGTATTTATTGTATGACTGTGTGAATGCATTTATTTGTTATTAATATCCTGTGCCCAGGTTTTGGTCCGCCATCATGACTGCATCCAGGTTTCGAGTACAATCTGGATAAAGTCATGCTGACTAGCCAGAAACAGCTGAGACATCAATTATTCAACATTTTCTGAAACACCGATGGATCAACAGTCCAAAGAAAAATTCTTCTTTCAGAACCCCGGCCTAGTCTAGAGGAGGGCAGAACGATGCACCGAAAGTAAAAGGCCGAACTACCGACTAAATCAAATTAGAAGAAAAGAAACACCAAGGCTATAATGCCGACAGCTGAGATTCTCTGTAAATAAGAAAATTTGTAATAGTATAGCTTTTCACGACTTTTTGAAGTAACAGGCTTTGTAAGCTTGTCTTTAAACCATGAGTTAACCGTGTTGCATGCATTTATGTGTTATTTATATCCTGTGCTCAGGTCCTGGCACATTTCCAGGTTCTGGTCCGCCATCATGACTGCATCCAGGTTTTGAGTACAATCTAGATGAAGTCATGATGACTAACCAGAACCAACTGAGACATCGAAGATTCAACATTCCCTGAGAACCTAATGGATCAAAAGCCCTAGAAAAGTATATCCAAGGCTGCAAAGGTAACAGTTGGGATTTCCTTTAAATAAGATAGTTTTTATAGTAGTCATGATGTTCTTTGCAGGTCTTGTAGATGTAAGAGAATTTCTTAGCTTGTCTTTAACGTGTAATTTTACAGTTCTGCATGAATTTATTCGTGTTTTAGCGGCATATCCCGTGCTTTTTAAGTCTGTTAGAAGTATGAGAATTTGCCTTGGATGCCATTCATTTTTAGAGGTCTTTTTTCGTTTTTAATATTTAGCCTTTTGTAGTTACACGGGTAAATGGATTTCTTCTACTATCTGTGCTTAATTTCACCCTTAGGATAAATAGTTGAGGTGTGAAATATCGTTAAAACTCTCAAACCGGTTAAATAATCAGTTTCGAAGCACTGTGAATGTGATAAAAGTCAATTCATGAAAACGAAATATTTAAAAATGTTTTTCTGAAACACCAAAATTATGAAAATGTTCGTAAATATGTGGTAAATAATGGTAGATATATTTAAACCAAAAAAAATTAATTATTGTAATCCAAAATATTCCAGATGTTTATCTGGACACTCTAGTCTAGACGTCTGACCTTGCAATTTTTTCAAGAGAGTTGTATATCTGCATATTTTTAGACCTCAATCGTTTTTAATTATACAATTATAGATTCTCAATAGCTTTATTCTATTTCCTGTAGCTTGGCTACATTTTATACATGTTATAATAAAAAAATAGCCATAGTAAAGACCTCAATCGTCCCGTATTCATGTACTAGTTGGGACAGGTTGTGTGGTGGTCTTAGTTACGGTCCGCAAATATAGATGCCCAAACGCTTTTACGCCACATTCCCAGTGTAAAGTGTGTCTTCTCTAGTTATAGTATTCATTATCGGAGCGGCGTGTTGTGCAGATAAGTTCGGTTAGTTGAACATAAGAATCCAAATGCATTGCGTATGACTGTGTGACTTACTACTTGCCTATTTACGGTGTGAAAATCGGTTTCCATTCAATGTCGCTACATCTTATCAGGTATGTGAACATATTTATTTGGGTATTTCTAGTCTAGGTTTACAAAGTGAAATTAAATATGTGAGTTTTAACATGGATCATGCTAAAAGGTGTGTGTTGGAAATATGCTTACTCTCCATGTATGGTTGACAATTGCTGTAAATATGCAAATGTAATATATTAGTGATTTTCGCAGATGCATCTCTTCAGTTAACGGTGTGCGGTTATTTTTATTTTAAAAGTATATGAGCGGTTTTTTTTTTTTGTTTGAATATATTAAAATAGTTTACTAATTCATACTAACTTTAAAATTCACGTAGCAATAATTTGTCGACTAAAAAAAAAATTGAGCAAATATTTGCTTATCTGCCTTCGAATCACAAGTATTAATAATTTGTTCGTTATTTACAATTTTAAAACGTGTAGAATGTGGTCCATGGAAGTTTGCAAATGAAATTCATATTATTACTTATTTGTATTCAAGATAATATTTGTCTAAAACTGCTGGAACAAAGAAGGGAATATTTACATTCCAGGAGGGGATCTGTTGTATGATTAGCAGCAAAGCAGGCATTTTTTTAAAATTTCTGATTCCTGCTATGTCAAAATGTAATTAGTTTTCTTTGGTTTCCCTAGATAACCTTCATTTAGGAAACTCTTCAAATGATTGCTCCTAAACGTTGTATCCAATGTCTTGGCTATAGTATAATCCATGTTATTCTTGGCATGGTGGTGAATTTATTTTGGAGACTACCATAGTAGTTTCCTAAGTTGGTTTCTCCGGTGTCTATATTGGTCTGTTCTGTACACGGTTTTTGTCTTGTTGCGAGAAAATTCGATATTCTCTTCCATATGTAAACCGTATTTCTTTTAAGTGTGTTATTATTCGGAAAGGTTTATGTTTGTTATATTTTGTGGGATATATTGATTTAGCCATATGGGCTATCGGTTATTTTTTCTAACATGAGTAACTAGCCTCCTAGTTTTTGTTGGGTTTTCCTGCCTGGCTTGTGTTTTATTGCTTTCTCATAGCGAGATGTTTCCCGAGAATAATGGCCTCAGGTATGTTAGGGATCTTTCACTTATAGCCCGACCGAGGTACAAAGACGACCCCAAACATTTTTCTTATTTTGTACACACCATTGTTACTAGTTGGTTTATAGGAACAGGTGTTCCCAAGATTATTTTTTGCACTAAAATAAATAATTAACTATAAGGAAACTGATACAGTTACTGTAGATTAGCTTTATCGGAGTGAAGGTGTGGGGTCAATTATATTAGGATCTACAAGTATAGATATAGGGATAACCAGAATTTAGCATAAATCGATTTAAATAATACCATTTAGGTTGGCTAACGCCCCTTTATAATAAATATCATAACTCACCAGTTTAATTGTAAATCCAGGATTTTAGTACAATCTTGATGAAGTCATGATGACTAACAAGAACCAGCTGAGAGATGGAAGATTCAAAATTTCCAAGACCTCAATAGATCAACCGCCCAAAGGAATATTCTTCTTTCAGAACTCCGACCCTGTCTAGAGGAGGCAAATCGACGCACTGAAAGAAAACGGCCAAACTAGCGACTAAAGCAAATAAGAAGAAATGCAGCACCAAGACTTTAATGCCGACAGCTGAAATTCTCCGTAAATATGAAAATGTGTAATACTATAGTATATCAAGCCTGTAAGAAGTAAGATACTTTGTTAGCTTGTATCAATCAAATGTCTGTGTTGCATGGATTAATTTGTTATTAATATCCTGTGTCCAGCACCTGGTCCACTATCATGACTATGTCATGGTTTTGAGTATAACCTGGATGAAGTCATGCTGACTAGCCAGAACCAACCGAGACATTGAAAATTCAACATTTCTTTAGACCACAAAGGATCAAAAGCCGAAAGAAAGATTTTTCTTTCAAAACCCCGGCCCGGTCTACAATAGGGAGAAACAATGCGCCGAAACTAAACATCCGAACTAGCGACTGAATCAAATTAGAAGATAAGAAACATCAAGGCTATAAATCCGACAGCTGAAATTCTCCGTAAATAGGAAAATTTGTAATATTATCGCATATCAAGCCTGTTAGAAGTAAGATAATCTGTAAGCTTGTATTTATTGTATGACTGTGTGAATGCATTTATTTGTTATTAATATCCTGTGCCCAGGTTTTGGTCCGCCATCATGACTGCATCCAGGTTTCGAGTACAATCTGGATAAAGTCATGCTGACTAGCCAGAAACAGCTGAGACATCAATTATTCAACATTTTCTGAAACACCGATGGATCAACAGTCCAAAGAAAAATTCTTCTTTCAGAACCCCGGCCTAGTCTAGAGGAGGGCAGAACGATGCACCGAAAGTAAAAGGCCGAACTACCGACTAAATCAAATTAGAAGAAAAGAAACACCAAGGCTATAATGCCGACAGCTGAGATTCTCTGTAAATAAGAAAATTTGTAATAGTATAGCTTTTCACGACTTTTTGAAGTAACAGGCTTTGTAAGCTTGTCTTTAAACCATGAGTTAACCGTGTTGCATGCATTTATGTGTTATTTATATCCTGTGCTCAGGTCCTGGCACATTTCCAGGTTCTGGTCCGCCATCATGACTGCATCCAGGTTTTGAGTACAATCTAGATGAAGTCATGATGACTAACCAGAACCAACTGAGACATCGAAGATTCAACATTCCCTGAGAACCTAATGGATCAAAAGCCCTAGAAAAGTATATCCAAGGCTGCAAAGGTAACAGTTGGGATTTCCTTTAAATAAGATAGTTTTTATAGTAGTCATGATGTTCTTTGCAGGTCTTGTAGGTGTAAGAGAATTTCTTAGCTTGTCTTTAACGTGTAATTTTACAGTTCTGCATGAATTTATTCGTGTTTTAGCGGCATATCCCGTGCTTTTTAAGTCTGTTAGAAGTATGAGAATTTGCCTTGGATGCCATTCATTTTTAGAGGTCTTTTTTCGTTTTTAATATTTAGCCTTTTGTAGTTACACGGGTAAATGGATTTCTTCTACTATCTGTGCTTAATTTCACCCTTAGGATAAATAGTTGAGGTGTGAAATATCGTTAAAACTCTCAAACCGGTTAAATAATCAGTTTCGAAGCACTGTGAATGTGATAAAAGTCAATTCATGAAAACGAAATATTTAAAAATGTTTTTCTGAAACACCAAAATTATGAAAATGTTCGTAAATATGTGGTAAATAATGGTAGATATATTTAAACCAAAAAAAATTAATTATTGTAATCCAAAATATTCCAGATGTTTATCTGGACACTCTAGTCTAGACGTCTGACCTTGCAATTTTTTCAAGAGAGTTGTATATCTGCATATTTTTAGACCTCAATCGTTTTTAATTATACAATTATAGATTCTCAATAGCTTTATTCTATTTCCTGTAGCTTGGCTACATTTTATACATGTTATAATAAAAAAATAGCCATAGTAAAGACCTCAATCGTCCCGTATTCATGTACTAGTTGGGACAGGTTGTGTGGTGGTCTTAGTTACGGTCCGCAAATATAGATGCCCAAACGCTTTTACGCCACATTCCCAGTGTAAAGTGTGTCTTCTCTAGTTATAGTATTCATTATCGGAGCGGCGTGTTGTGCAGATAAGTTCGGTTAGTTGAACATAAGAATCCAAATGCATTGCGTATGACTGTGTGACTTACTACTTGCCTATTTACGGTGTGAAAATCGGTTTCCATTCAATGTCGCTACATCTTATCAGGTATGTGAACATATTTATTTGGGTATTTCTAGTCTAGGTTTACAAAGTGAAATTAAATATGTGAGTTTTAACATGGATCATGCTAAAAGGTGTGTGTTGGAAATATGCTTACTCTCCATGTATGGTTGACAATTGCTGTAAATATGCAAATGTAATATATTAGTGATTTTCGCAGATGCATCTCTTCAGTTAACGGTGTGCGGTTATTTTTATTTTAAAAGTATATGAGCGGTTTTTTTTTTTTTGTTTGAATATATTAAAATAGTTTACTAATTCATACTAACTTTAAAATTCACGTAGCAATAATTTGTCGACTAAAAAAAAAATTGAGCAAATATTTGCTTATCTGCCTTCGAATCACAAGTATTAATAATTTGTTCGTTATTTACAATTTTAAAACGTGTAGAATGTGGTCCATGGAAGTTTGCAAATGAAATTCATATTATTACTTATTTGTATTCAAGATAATATTTGTCTAAAACTGCTGGAACAAAGAAGGGAATATTTACATTCCAGGAGGGGATCTGTTGTATGATTAGCAGCAAAGCAGGCATTTTTTTAAAATTTCTGATTCCTGCTATGTCAAAATGTAATTAGTTTTCTTTGGTTTCCCTAGATAACCTTCATTTAGGAAACTCTTCAAATGATTGCTCCTAAACGTTGTATCCAATGTCTTGGCTATAGTATAATCCATGTTATTCTTGGCATGGTGGTGAATTTATTTTGGAGACTACCATAGTAGTTTCCTAAGTTGGTTTCTCCGGTGTCTATATTGGTCTGTTCTGTACACGGTTTTTGTCTTGTTGCGAGAAAATTCGATATTCTCTTCCATATGTAAACCGTATTTCTTTTAAGTGTGTTATTATTCGGAAAGGTTTATGTTTGTTATATTTTGTGGGATATATTGATTTAGCCATATGGGCTATCGGTTATTTTTTCTAACATGAGTAACTAGCCTCCTAGTTTTTGTTGGGTTTTCCTGCCTGGCTTGTGTTTTATTGCTTTCTCATAGCGAGATGTTTCCCGAGAATAATGGCCTCAGGTATGTTAGGGATCTTTCACTTATAGCCCGACCGAGGTACAAAGACGACCCCAAACATTTTTCTTATTTTGTACACACCATTGTTACTAGTTGGTTTATAGGAACAGGTGTTCCCAAGATTATTTTTTGCACTAAAATAAATAATTAACTATAAGGAAACTGATACAGTTACTGTAGATTAGCTTTATCGGAGTGAAGGTGTGGGGTCAATTATATTAGGATCTACAAGTATAGATATAGGGATAACCAGAATTTAGCATAAATCGATTTAAATAATACCATTTAGGTTGGCTAACGCCCCTTTATAATTAATATCATAACTCACCAGTTTAATTGTAAATCCAGGATTTTAGTACAATCTTGATGAAGTCATGATGACTAACAAGAACCAGCTGAGAGATGGAAGATTCAAAATTTCCAAGACCTCAATAGATCAACCGCCCAAAGGAATATTCTTCTTTCAGAACTCCGACCCTGTCTAGAGGAGGCAAATCGACGCACTGAAAGAAAACGGCCAAACTAGCGACTAAAGCAAATAAGAAGAAATGCAGCACCAAGACTTTAATGCTGACAGCTGAAATTCTCCGTAAATATGAAAATGTGTAATACTATAGTATATCAAGCCTGTAAGAAGTAAGATACTTTGTTAGCTTGTATCAATCAAATGTCTGTGTTGCATGGATTAATTTGTTATTAATATCCTGTGTCCAGCACCTGGTCCACTATCATGACTATGTCATGGTTTTGAGTATAACCTGGATGAAGTCATGCTGACTAGCCAGAACCAACCGAGACATTGAAAATTCAACATTTCTTTAGACCACAAAGGATCAAAAGCCGAAAGAAAGATTTTTCTTTCAAAACCCCGGCCCGGTCTACAATAGGGAGAAACAATGCGCCGAAACTAAACATCCGAACTAGCGACTGAATCAAATTAGAAGATAAGAAACATCAAGGCTATAAATCCGACAGCTGAAATTCTCCGTAAATAGGAAAATTTGTAATATTATCGCATATCAAGCCTGTTAGAAGTAAGATAATCTGTAAGCTTGTATTTATTGTATGACTGTGTGAATGCATTTATTTGTTATTAATATCCTGTGCCCAGGTTTTGGTCCGCCATCATGACTGCATCCAGGTTTCGAGTACAATCTGGATAAAGTCATGCTGACTAGCCAGAAACAGCTGAGACATCAATTATTCAACATTTTCTGAAACACCGATGGATCAACAGTCCAAAGAAAAATTCTTCTTTCAGAACCCCGGCCTAGTCTAGAGGAGGGCAGAACGATGCACCGAAAGTAAAAGGCCGAACTACCGACTAAATCAAATTAGAAGAAAAGAAACACCAAGGCTATAATGCCGACAGCTGAGATTCTCTGTAAATAAGAAAATTTGTAATAGTATAGCTTTTCACGACTTTTTGAAGTAACAGGCTTTGTAAGCTTGTCTTTAAACCATGAGTTAACCGTGTTGCATGCATTTATGTGTTATTTATATCCTGTGCTCAGGTCCTGGCACATTTCCAGGTTCTGGTCCGCCATCATGACTGCATCCAGGTTTTGAGTACAATCTAGATGAAGTCATGATGACTAACCAGAACCAACTGAGACATCGAAGATTCAACATTCCCTGAGAACCTAATGGATCAAAAGCCCTAGAAAAGTATATCCAAGGCTGCAAAGGTAACAGTTGGGATTTCCTTTAAATAAGATAGTTTTTATAGTAGTCATGATGTTCTTTGCAGGTCTTGTAGATGTAAGAGAATTTCTTAGCTTGTCTTTAACGTGTAATTTTACAGTTCTGCATGAATTTATTCGTGTTTTAGCGGCATATCCCGTGCTTTTTAAGTCTGTTAGAAGTATGAGAATTTGCCTTGGATGCCATTCATTTTTAGAGGTCTTTTTTCGTTTTTAATATTTAGCCTTTTGTAGTTACACGGGTAAATGGATTTCTTCTACTATCTGTGCTTAATTTCACCCTTAGGATAAATAGTTGAGGTGTGAAATATCGTTAAAACTCTCAAACCGGTTAAATAATCAGTTTCGAAGCACTGTGAATGTGATAAAAGTCAATTCATGAAAACGAAATATTTAAAAATGTTTTTCTGAAACACCAAAATTATGAAAATGTTCGTAAATATGTGGTAAATAATGGTAGATATATTTAAACCAAAAAAAATTAATTATTGTAATCCAAAATATTCCAGATGTTTATCTGGACACTCTAGTCTAGACGTCTGACCTTGCAATTTTTTCAAGAGAGTTGTATATCTGCATATTTTTAGACCTCAATCGTTTTTAATTATACAATTATAGATTCTCAATAGCTTTATTCTATTTCCTGTAGCTTGGCTACATTTTATACATGTTATAATAAAAAAATAGCCATAGTAAAGACCTCAATCGTCCCGTATTCATGTACTAGTTGGGACAGGTTGTGTGGTGGTCTTAGTTACGGTCCGCAAATATAGATGCCCAAACGCTTTTACGCCACATTCCCAGTGTAAAGTGTGTCTTCTCTAGTTATAGTATTCATTATCGGAGCGGCGTGTTGTGCAGATAAGTTCGGTTAGTTGAACATAAGAATCCAAATGCATTGCGTATGACTGTGTGACTTACTACTTGCCTATTTACGGTGTGAAAATCGGTTTCCATTCAATGTCGCTACATCTTATCAGGTATGTGAACATATTTATTTGGGTATTTCTAGTCTAGGTTTACAAAGTGAAATTAAATATGTGAGTTTTAACATGGATCATGCTAAAAGGTGTATGTTGGAAATATGCTTACTCTCCATGTATGGTTGACAATTGCTGTAAATATGCAAATGTAATATATTAGTGATTTTCGCAGATGCATCTCTTCAGTTAACGGTGTGCGGTTATTTTTATTTTAAAAGTATATGAGCGGTTTTTTTTTTTTGTTTGAATATATTAAAATAGTTTACTAATTCATACTAACTTTAAAATTCACGTAGCAATAATTTGTCGACTAAAAAAAAAATTGAGCAAATATTTGCTTATCTGCCTTCGAATCACAAGTATTAATAATTTGTTCGTTATTTACAATTTTAAAACGTGTAGAATGTGGTCCATGGAAGTTTGCAAATGAAATTCATATTATTACTTATTTGTATTCAAGATAATATTTGTCTAAAACTGCTGGAACAAAGAAGGGAATATTTACATTCCAGGAGGGGATCTGTTGTATGATTAGCAGCAAAGCAGGCATTTTTTTAAAATTTCTGATTCCTGCTATGTCAAAATGTAATTAGTTTTCTTTGGTTTCCCTAGATAACCTTCATTTAGGAAACTCTTCAAATGATTGCTCCTAAACGTTGTATCCAATGTCTTGGCTATAGTATAATCCATGTTATTCTTGGCATGGTGGTGAATTTATTTTGGAGACTACCATAGTAGTTTCCTAAGTTGGTTTCTCCGGTGTCTATATTGGTCTGTTCTGTACACGGTTTTTGTCTTGTTGCGAGAAAATTCGATATTCTCTTCCATATGTAAACCGTATTTCTTTTAAGTGTGTTATTATTCGGAAAGGTTTATGTTTGTTATATTTTGTGGGATATATTGATTTAGCCATATGGGCTATCGGTTATTTTTTCTAACATGAGTAACTAGCCTCCTAGTTTTTGTTGGGTTTTCCTGCCTGGCTTGTGTTTTATTGCTTTCTCATAGCGAGATGTTTCCCGAGAATAATGGCCTCAGGTATGTTAGGGATCTTTCACTTATAGCCCGACCGAGGTACAAAGACGACCCCAAACATTTTTCTTATTTTGTACACACCATTGTTACTAGTTGGTTTATAGGAACAGGTGTTCCCAAGATTATTTTTTGCACTAAAATAAATAATTAACTATAAGGAAACTGATACAGTTACTGTAGATTAGCTTTATCGGAGTGAAGGTGTGGGGTCAATTATATTAGGATCTACAAGTATAGATATAGGGATAACCAGAATTTAGCATAAATCGATTTAAATAATACCATTTAGGTTGGCTAACGCCCCTTTATAATTAATATCATAACTCACCAGTTTAATTGTAAATCCAGGATTTTAGTACAATCTTGATGAAGTCATGATGACTAACAAGAACCAGCTGAGAGATGGAAGATTCAAAATTTCCAAGACCTCAATAGATCAACCGCCCAAAGGAATATTCTTCTTTCAGAACTCCGACCCTGTCTAGAGGAGGCAAATCGACGCACTGAAAGAAAACGGCCAAACTAGCGACTAAAGCAAATAAGAAGAAATGCAGCACCAAGACTTTAATGCCGACAGCTGAAATTCTCCGTAAATATGAAAATGTGTAATACTATAGTATATCAAGCCTGTAAGAAGTAAGATACTTTGTTAGCTTGTATCAATCAAATGTCTGTGTTGCATGGATTAATTTGTTATTAATATCCTGTGTCCAGCACCTGGTCCACTATCATGACTATGTCATGGTTTTGAGTATAACCTGGATGAAGTCATGCTGACTAGCCAGAACCAACCGAGACATTGAAAATTCAACATTTCTTTAGACCACAAAGGATCAAAAGCCGAAAGAAAGATTTTTCTTTCAAAACCCCGGCCCGGTCTACAATAGGGAGAAACAATGCGCCGAAACTAAACATCCGAACTAGCGACTGAATCAAATTAGAAGATAAGAAACATCAAGGCTATAAATCCGACAGCTGAAATTCTCCGTAAATAGGAAAATTTGTAATATTATCGCATATCAAGCCTGTTAGAAGTAAGATAATCTGTAAGCTTGTATTTATTGTATGACTGTGTGAATGCATTTATTTGTTATTAATATCCTGTGCCCAGGTTTTGGTCCGCCATCATGACTGCATCCAGGTTTCGAGTACAATCTGGATAAAGTCATGCTGACTAGCCAGAAACAGCTGAGACATCAATTATTCAACATTTTCTGAAACACCGATGGATCAACAGTCCAAAGAAAAATTCTTCTTTCAGAACCCCGGCCTAGTCTAGAGGAGGGCAGAACGATGCACCGAAAGTAAAAGGCCGAACTACCGACTAAATCAAATTAGAAGAAAAGAAACACCAAGGCTATAATGCCGACAGCTGAGATTCTCTGTAAATAAGAAAATTTGTAATAGTATAGCTTTTCACGACTTTTTGAAGTAACAGGCTTTGTAAGCTTGTCTTTAAACCATGAGTTAACCGTGTTGCATGCATTTATGTGTTATTTATATCCTGTGCTCAGGTCCTGGCACATTTCCAGGTTCTGGTCCGCCATCATGACTGCATCCAGGTTTTGAGTACAATCTAGATGAAGTCATGATGACTAACCAGAACCAACTGAGACATCGAAGATTCAACATTCCCTGAGAACCTAATGGATCAAAAGCCCTAGAAAAGTATATCCAAGGCTGCAAAGGTAACAGTTGGGATTTCCTTTAAATAAGATAGTTTTTATAGTAGTCATGATGTTCTTTGCAGGTCTTGTAGGTGTAAGAGAATTTCTTAGCTTGTCTTTAACGTGTAATTTTACAGTTCTGCATGAATTTATTCGTGTTTTAGCGGCATATCCCGTGCTTTTTAAGTCTGTTAGAAGTATGAGAATTTGCCTTGGATGCCATTCATTTTTAGAGGTCTTTTTTCGTTTTTAATATTTAGCCTTTTGTAGTTACACGGGTAAATGGATTTCTTCTACTATCTGTGCTTAATTTCACCCTTAGGATAAATAGTTGAGGTGTGAAATATCGTTAAAACTCTCAAACCGGTTAAATAATCAGTTTCGAAGCACTGTGAATGTGATAAAAGTCAATTCATGAAAACGAAATATTTAAAAATGTTTTTCTGAAACACCAAAATTATGAAAATGTTCGTAAATATGTGGTAAATAATGGTAGATATATTTAAACCAAAAAAAATTAATTATTGTAATCCAAAATATTCCAGATGTTTATCTGGACACTCTAGTCTAGACGTCTGACCTTGCAATTTTTTCAAGAGAGTTGTATATCTGCATATTTTTAGACCTCAATCGTTTTTAATTATACAATTATAGATTCTCAATAGCTTTATTCTATTTCCTGTAGCTTGGCTACATTTTATACATGTTATAATAAAAAAATAGCCATAGTAAAGACCTCAATCGTCCCG
Source organism: Acanthosoma haemorrhoidale (assembly GCA_930367205.1). NCBI lineage: Eukaryota > Metazoa > Arthropoda > Insecta > Hemiptera > Acanthosomatidae > Acanthosoma > Acanthosoma haemorrhoidale. Next base: position 144,840,380 of record OV884011.1, read on the forward strand.
TATTCATGTACTAGTTGGGACAGGTTGTGTGGTGGTCTTAGTTACGGTCCGCAAATATAGATGCCCAAACGCTTTTACGCCACATTCCCAGTGTAAAGTGTGTCTTCTCTAGTTATAGTATTCATTATCGGAGCGGCGTGTTGTGCAGATAAGTTCGGTTAGTTGAACATAAGAATCCAAATGCATTGCGTATGACTGTGTGACTTACTACTTGCCTATTTACGGTGTGAAAATCGGTTTCCATTCAATGTCGCTACATCTTATCAGGTATGTGAACATATTTATTTGGGTATTTCTAGTCTAGGTTTACAAAGTGAAATTAAATATGTGAGTTTTAACATGGATCATGCTAAAAGGTGTGTGTTGGAAATATGCTTACTCTCCATGTATGGTTGACAATTGCTGTAAATATGCAAATGTAATATATTAGTGATTTTCGCAGATGCATCTCTTCAGTTAACGGTGTGCGGTTATTTTTATTTTAAAAGTATATGAGCGGTTTTTTTTTTTTTTTTGAATATATTAAAATAGTTTACTAATTCATACTAACTTTAAAATTCACGTAGCAATAATTTGTCGACTAAAAAAAAAATTGAGCAAATATTTGCTTATCTGCCTTCGAATCACAAGTATTAATAATTTGTTCGTTATTTACAATTTTAAAACGTGTAGAATGTGGTCCATGGAAGTTTGCAAATGAAATTCATATTATTACTTATTTGTATTCAAGATAATATTTGTCTAAAACTGCTGGAACAAAGAAGGGAATATTTACATTCCAGGAGGGGATCTGTTGTATGATTAGCAGCAAAGCAGGCATTTTTTTAAAATTTCTGATTCCTGCTATGTCAAAATGTAATTAGTTTTCTTTGGTTTCCCTAGATAACCTTCATTTAGGAAACTCTTCAAATGATTGCTCCTAAACGTTGTATCCAATGTCTTGGCTATAGTATAATCCATGTTATTCTTGGCATGGTGGTGAATTTATTTTGGAGACTACCATAGTAGTTTCCTAAGTTGGTTTCTCCGGTGTCTATATTGGTCTGTTCTGTACACGGTTTTTGTCTTGTTGCGAGAAAATTCGATATTCTCTTCCATATGTAAACCGTATTTCTTTTAAGTGTGTTATTATTCGGAAAGGTTTATGTTTGTTATATTTTGTGGGATATATTGATTTAGCCATATGGGCTATCGGTTATTTTTTCTAACATGAGTAACTAGCCTCCTAGTTTTTGTTGGGTTTTCCTGCCTGGCTTGTGTTTTATTGCTTTCTCATAGCGAGATGTTTCCCGAGAATAATGGCCTCAGGTATGTTAGGGATCTTTCACTTATAGCCCGACCGAGGTACAAAGACGACCCCAAACATTTTTCTTATTTTGTACACACCATTGTTACTAGTTGGTTTATAGGAACAGGTGTTCCCAAGATTATTTTTTGCACTAAAATAAATAATTAACTATAAGGAAACTGATACAGTTACTGTAGATTAGCTTTATCGGAGTGAAGGTGTGGGGTCAATTATATTAGGATCTACAAGTATAGATATAGGGATAACCAGAATTTAGCATAAATCGATTTAAATAATACCATTTAGGTTGGCTAACGCCCCTTTATAATAAATATCATAACTCACCAGTTTAATTGTAAATCCAGGATTTTAGTACAATCTTGATGAAGTCATGATGACTAACAAGAACCAGCTGAGAGATGGAAGATTCAAAATTTCCAAGACCTCAATAGATCAACCGCCCAAAGGAATATTCTTCTTTCAGAACTCCGACCCTGTCTAGAGGAGGCAAATCGACGCACTGAAAGAAAACGGCCAAACTAGCGACTAAAGCAAATAAGAAGAAATGCAGCACCAAGACTTTAATGCCGACAGCTGAAATTCTCCGTAAATATGAAAATGTGTAATACTATAGTATATCAAGCCTGTAAGAAGTAAGATACTTTGTTAGCTTGTATCAATCAAATGTCTGTGTTGCATGGATTAATTTGTTATTAATATCCTGTGTCCAGCACCTGGTCCACTATCATGACTATGTCATGGTTTTGAGTATAACCTGGATGAAGTCATGCTGACTAGCCAGAACCAACCGAGACATTGAAAATTCAACATTTCTTTAGACCACAAAGGATCAAAAGCCGAAAGAAAGATTTTTCTTTCAAAACCCCGGCCCGGTCTACAATAGGGAGAAACAATGCGCCGAAACTAAACATCCGAACTAGCGACTGAATCAAATTAGAAGATAAGAAACATCAAGGCTATAAATCCGACAGCTGAAATTCTCCGTAAATAGGAAAATTTGTAATATTATCGCATATCAAGCCTGTTAGAAGTAAGATAATCTGTAAGCTTGTATTTATTGTATGACTGTGTGAATGCATTTATTTGTTATTAATATCCTGTGCCCAGGTTTTGGTCCGCTATCATGACTGCATCCAGGTTTCGAGTACAATCTGGATAAAGTCATGGTGACTAGCCAGAAACAGCTGAGACATCAATTATTCAACATTTTCTGAAACACCGATGGATCAACAGTCCAAAGAAAAATTCTTCTTTCAGAACCCCGGCCTAGTCTAGAGGAGGGCAGAACGATGCACCGAAAGTAAAAGGCCGAACTACCGACTAAATCAAATTAGAAGAAAAGAAACACCAAGGCTATAATGCCGACAGCTGAGATTCTCTGTAAATAAGAAAATTTGTAATAGTATAGCTTTTCACGACTTTTTGAAGTAACAGGCTTTGTAAGCTTGTCTTTAAACCATGAGTTAACCGTGTTGCATGCATTTATGTGTTATTTATATCCTGTGCTCAGGTCCTGGCACATTTCCAGGTTCTGGTCCGCCATCATGACTGCATCCAGGTTTTGAGTACAATCTAGATGAAGTCATGATGACTAACCAGAACCAACTGAGACATCGAAGATTCAACATTCCCTGAGAACCTAATGGATCAAAAGCCCTAGAAAAGTATATCCAAGGCTGCAAAGGTAACAGTTGGGATTTCCTTTAAATAAGATAGTTTTTATAGTAGTCATGATGTTCTTTGCAGGTCTTGTAGATGTAAGAGAATTTCTTAGCTTGTCTTTAACGTGTAATTTTACAGTTCTGCATGAATTTATTCGTGTTTTAGCGGCATATCCCGTGCTTTTTAAGTCTGTTAGAAGTATGAGAATTTGCCTTGGATGCCATTCATTTTTAGAGGTCTTTTTTCGTTTTTAATATTTAGCCTTTTGTAGTTACACGGGTAAATGGATTTCTTCTACTATCTGTGCTTAATTTCACCCTTAGGATAAATAGTTGAGGTGTGAAATATCGTTAAAACTCTCAAACCGGTTAAATAATCAGTTTCGAAGCACTGTGAATGTGATAAAAGTCAATTCATGAAAACGAAATATTTAAAAATGTTTTTCTGAAACACCAAAATTATGAAAATGTTCGTAAATATGTGGTAAATAATGGTAGATATATTTAAACCAAAAAAAATTAATTATTGTAATCCAAAATATTCCAGATGTTTATCTGGACACTCTAGTCTAGACGTCTGACCTTGCAATTTTTTCAAGAGAGTTGTATATCTGCATATTTTTAGACCTCAATCGTTTTTAATTATACAATTATAGATTCTCAATAGCTTTATTCTATTTCCTGTAGCTTGGCTACATTTTATACATGTTATAATAAAAAAATAGCCATAGTAAAGACCTCAATCGTCCCGTATTCATGTACTAGTTGGGACAGGTTGTGTGGTGGTCTTAGTTACGGTCCGCAAATATAGATGCCCAAACGCTTTTACGCCACATTCCCAGTGTAAAGTGTGTCTTCTCTAGTTATAGTATTCATTATCGGAGCGGCGTGTTGTGCAGATAAGTTCGGTTAGTTGAACATAAGAATCCAAATGCATTGCGTATGACTGTGTGACTTACTACTTGCCTATTTACGGTGTGAAAATCGGTTTCCATTCAATGTCGCTACATCTTATCAGGTAGGTGAACATATTTATTTGGGTATTTCTAGTCTAGGTTTACAAAGTGAAATTAAATATGTGAGTTTTAACATGGATCATGCTAAAAGGTGTGTGTTGGAAATATGCTTACTCTCCATGTATGGTTGACAATTGCTGTAAATATGCAAATGTAATATATTAGTGATTTTGTCAGATGCATCTCTTCAGTTAACGGTGTGCGGTTATTTTTATTTTAAAAGTATATGAGCGGTTTTTTTTTTTTTGTTTGAATATATTAAAATAGTTTACTAATTCATACTAACTTTAAAATTCACGTAGCAATAATTTGTCGACTAAAAAAAAAATTGAGCAAATATTTGCTTATCTGCCTTCGAATCACAAGTATTAATAATTTGTTCGTTATTTACAATTTTAAAACGTGTAGAATGTGGTCCATGGAAGTTTGCAAATGAAATTCATATTATTACTTATTTGTATTCAAGATAATATTTGTCTAAAACTGCTGGAACAAAGAAGGGAATATTTACATTCCAGGAGGGGATCTGTTGTATGATTAGCAGCAAAGCAGGCATTTTTTTAAAATTTCTGATTCCTGCTATGTCAAAATGTAATTAGTTTTCTTTGGTTTCCCTAGATAACCTTCATTTAGGAAACTCTTCAAATGATTGCTCCTAAACGTTGTATCCAATGTCTTGGCTATAGTATAATCCATGTTATTCTTGGCATGGTGGTGAATTTATTTTGGAGACTACCATAGTAGTTTCCTAAGTTGGTTTCTCCGGTGTCTATATTGGTCTGTTCTGTACACGGTTTTTGTCTTGTTGCGAGAAAATTCGATATTCTCTTCCATATGTAAACCGTATTTCTTTTAAGTGTGTTATTATTCGGAAAGGTTTATGTTTGTTATATTTTGTGGGATATATTGATTTAGCCATATGGGCTATCGGTTATTTTTTCTAACATGAGTAACTAGCCTCCTAGTTTTTGTTGGGTTTTCCTGCCTGGCTTGTGTTTTATTGCTTTCTCATAGCGAGATGTTTCCCGAGAATAATGGCCTCAGGTATGTTAGGGATCTTTCACTTATAGCCCGACCGAGGTACAAAGACGACCCCAAACATTTTTCTTATTTTGTACACACCATTGTTACTAGTTGGTTTATAGGAACAGGTGTTCCCAAGATTATTTTTTGCACTAAAATAAATAATTAACTATAAGGAAACTGATACAGTTACTGTAGATTAGCTTTATCGGAGTGAAGGTGTGGGGTCAATTATATTAGGATCTACAAGTATAGATATAGGGATAACCAGAATTTAGCATAAATCGATTTAAATAATACCATTTAGGTTGGCTAACGCCCCTTTATAATAAATATCATAACTCACCAGTTTAATTGTAAATCCAGGATTTTAGTACAATCTTGATGAAGTCATGATGACTAACAAGAACCAGCTGAGAGATGGAAGATTCAAAATTTCCAAGACCTCAATAGATCAACCGCCCAAAGGAATATTCTTCTTTCAGAACTCCGACCCTGTCTAGAGGAGGCAAATCGACGCACTGAAAGAAAACGGCCAAACTAGCGACTAAAGCAAATAAGAAGAAATGCAGCACCAAGACTTTAATGCCGACAGCTGAAATTCTCCGTAAATATGAAAATGTGTAATACTATAGTATATCAAGCCTGTAAGAAGTAAGATACTTTGTTAGCTTGTATCAATCAAATGTCTGTGTTGCATGGATTAATTTGTTATTAATATCCTGTGTCCAGCACCTGGTCCACTATCATGACTATGTCATGGTTTTGAGTATAACCTGGATGAAGTCATGCTGACTAGCCAGAACCAACCGAGACATTGAAAATTCAACATTTCTTTAGACCACAAAGGATCAAAAGCCGAAAGAAAGATTTTTCTTTCAAAACCCCGGCCCGGTCTACAATAGGGAGAAACAATGCGCCGAAACTAAACATCCGAACTAGCGACTGAATCAAATTAGAAGATAAGAAACATCAAGGCTATAAATCCGACAGCTGAAATTCTCCGTAAATAGGAAAATTTGTAATATTATCGCATATCAAGCCTGTTAGAAGTAAGATAATCTGTAAGCTTGTATTTATTGTATGACTGTGTGAATGCATTTATTTGTTATTAATATCCTGTGCCCAGGTTTTGGTCCGCCATCATGACTGCATCCAGGTTTCGAGTACAATCTGGATAAAGTCATGGTGACTAGCCAGAAACAGCTGAGACATCAATTATTCAACATTTTCTGAAACACCGATGGATCAACAGTCCAAAGAAAAATTCTTCTTTCAGAACCCCGGCCTAGTCTAGAGGAGGGCAGAACGATGCACCGAAAGTAAAAGGCCGAACTACCGACTAAATCAAATTAGAAGAAAAGAAACACCAAGGCTATAATGCCGACAGCTGAGATTCTCTGTAAATAAGAAAATTTGTAATAGTATAGCTTTTCACGACTTTTTGAAGTAACAGGCTTTGTAAGCTTGTCTTTAAACCATGAGTTAACCGTGTTGCATGCATTTATGTGTTATTTATATCCTGTGCTCAGGTCCTGGCACATTTCCAGGTTCTGGTCCGCCATCATGACTGCATCCAGGTTTTGAGTACAATCTAGATGAAGTCATGATGACTAACCAGAACCAACTGAGACATCGAAGATTCAACATTCCCTGAGAACCTAATGGATCAAAAGCCCTAGAAAAGTATATCCAAGGCTGCAAAGGTAACAGTTGGGATTTCCTTTAAATAAGATAGTTTTTATAGTAGTCATGATGTTCTTTGCAGGTCTTGTAGATGTAAGAGAATTTCTTAGCTTGTCTTTAACGTGTAATTTTACAGTTCTGCATGAATTTATTCGTGTTTTAGCGGCATATCCCGTGCTTTTTAAGTCTGTTAGAAGTATGAGAATTTGCCTTGGATGCCATTCATTTTTAGAGGTCTTTTTTCGTTTTTAATATTTAGCCTTTTGTAGTTACACGGGTAAATGGATTTCTTCTACTATCTGTGCTTAATTTCACCCTTAGGATAAATAGTTGAGGTGTGAAATATCGTTAAAACTCTCAAACCGGTTAAATAATCAGTTTCGAAGCACTGTGAATGTGATAAAAGTCAATTCATGAAAACGAAATATTTAAAAATGTTTTTCTGAAACACCAAAATTATGAAAATGTTCGTAAATATGTGGTAAATAATGGTAGATATATTTAAACCAAAAAAAATTAATTATTGTAATCCAAAATATTCCAGATGTTTATCTGGACACTCTAGTCTAGACGTCTGACCTTGCAATTTTTTCAAGAGAGTTGTATATCTGCATATTTTTAGACCTCAATCGTTTTTAATTATACAATTATAGATTCTCAATAGCTTTATTCTATTTCCTGTAGCTTGGCTACATTTTATACATGTTATAATAAAAAAATAGCCATAGTAAAGACCTCAATCGTCCCGTATTCATGTACTAGTTGGGACAGGTTGTGTGGTGGTCTTAGTTACGGTCCGCAAATATAGATGCCCAAACGCTTTTACGCCACATTCCCAGTGTAAAGTGTGTCTTCTCTAGTTATAGTATTCATTATCGGAGCGGCGTGTTGTGCAGATAAGTTCGGTTAGTTGAACATAAGAATCCAAATGCATTGCGTATGACTGTGTGACTTACTACTTGCCTATTTACGGTGTGAAAATCGGTTTCCATTCAATGTCGCTACATCTTATCAGGTATGTGAACATATTTATTTGGGTATTTCTAGTCTAGGTTTACAAAGTGAAATTAAATATGTGAGTTTTAACATGGATCATGCTAAAAGGTGTGTGTTGGAAATATGCTTACTCTCCATGTATGGTTGACAATTGCTGTAAATATGCAAATGTAATATATTAGTGATTTTCGCAGATGCATCTCTTCAGTTAACGGTGTGCGGTTATTTTTATTTTAAAAGTATATGAGCGGTTTTTTTTTTTTGTTTGAATATATTAAAATAGTTTACTAATTCATACTAACTTTAAAATTCACGTAGCAATAATTTGTCGACTAAAAAAAAAATTGAGCAAATATTTGCTTATCTGCCTTCGAATCACAAGTATTAATAATTTGTTCGTTATTTACAATTTTAAAACGTGTAGAATGTGGTCCATGGAAGTTTGCAAATGAAATTCATATTATTACTTATTTGTATTCAAGATAATATTTGTCTAAAACTGCTGGAACAAAGAAGGGAATATTTACATTCCAGGAGGGGATCTGTTGTATGATTAGCAGCAAAGCAGGCATTTTTTTAAAATTTCTGATTCCTGCTATGTCAAAATGTAATTAGTTTTCTTTGGTTTCCCTAGATAACCTTCATTTAGGAAACTCTTCAAATGATTGCTCCTAAACGTTGTATCCAATGTCTTGGCTATAGTATAATCCATGTTATTCTTGGCATGGTGGTGAATTTATTTTGGAGACTACCATAGTAGTTTCCTAAGTTGGTTTCTCCGGTGTCTATATTGGTCTGTTCTGTACACGGTTTTTGTCTTGTTGCGAGAAAATTCGATATTCTCTTCCATATGTAAACCGTATTTCTTTTAAGTGTGTTATTATTCGGAAAGGTTTATGTTTGTTATATTTTGTGGGATATATTGATTTAGCCATATGGGCTATCGGTTATTTTTTCTAACATGAGTAACTAGCCTCCTAGTTTTTGTTGGGTTTTCCTGCCTGGCTTGTGTTTTATTGCTTTCTCATAGCGAGATGTTTCCCGAGAATAATGGCCTCAGGTATGTTAGGGATCTTTCACTTATAGCCCGACCGAGGTACAAAGACGACCCCAAACATTTTTCTTATTTTGTACACACCATTGTTACTAGTTGGTTTATAGGAACAGGTGTTCCCAAGATTATTTTTTGCACTAAAATAAATAATTAACTATAAGGAAACTGATACAGTTACTGTAGATTAGCTTTATCGGAGTGAAGGTGTGGGGTCAATTATATTAGGATCTACAAGTATAGATATAGGGATAACCAGAATTTAGCATAAATCGATTTAAATAATACCATTTAGGTTGGCTAACGCCCCTTTATAATAAATATCATAACTCACCAGTTTAATTGTAAATCCAGGATTTTAGTACAATCTTGATGAAGTCATGATGACTAACAAGAACCAGCTGAGAGATGGAAGATTCAAAATTTCCAAGACCTCAATAGATCAACCGCCCAAAGGAATATTCTTCTTTCAGAACTCCGACCCTGTCTAGAGGAGGCAAATCGACGCACTGAAAGAAAACGGCCAAACTAGCGACTAAAGCAAATAAGAAGAAATGCAGCACCAAGACTTTAATGCCGACAGCTGAAATTCTCCGTAAATATGAAAATGTGTAATACTATAGTATATCAAGCCTGTAAGAAGTAAGATACTTTGTTAGCTTGTATCAATCAAATGTCTGTGTTGCATGGATTAATTTGTTATTAATATCCTGTGTCCAGCACCTGGTCCACTATCATGACTATGTCATGGTTTTGAGTATAACCTGGATGAAGTCATGCTGACTAGCCAGAACCAACCGAGACATTGAAAATTCAACATTTCTTTAGACCACAAAGGATCAAAAGCCGAAAGAAAGATTTTTCTTTCAAAACCCCGGCCCGGTCTACAATAGGGAGAAACAATGCGCCGAAACTAAACATCCGAACTAGCGACTGAATCAAATTAGAAGATAAGAAACATCAAGGCTATAAATCCGACAGCTGAAATTCTCCGTAAATAGGAAAATTTGTAATATTATCGCATATCAAGCCTGTTAGAAGTAAGATAATCTGTAAGCTTGTATTTATTGTATGACTGTGTGAATGCATTTATTTGTTATTAATATCCTGTGCCCAGGTTTTGGTCCGCCATCATGACTGCATCCAGGTTTCGAGTACAATCTGGATAAAGTCATGGTGACTAGCCAGAAACAGCTGAGACATCAATTATTCAACATTTTCTGAAACACCGATGGATCAACAGTCCAAAGAAAAATTCTTCTTTCAGAACCCCGGCCTAGTCTAGAGGAGGGCAGAACGATGCACCGAAAGTAAAAGGCCGAACTACCGACTAAATCAAATTAGAAGAAAAGAAACACCAAGGCTATAATGCCGACAGCTGAGATTCTCTGTAAATAAGAAAATTTGTAATAGTATAGCTTTTCACGACTTTTTGAAGTAACAGGCTTTGTAAGCTTGTCTTTAAACCATGAGTTAACCGTGTTGCATGCATTTATGTGTTATTTATATCCTGTGCTCAGGTCCTGGCACATTTCCAGGTTCTGGTCCGCCATCATGACTGCATCCAGGTTTTGAGTACAATCTAGATGAAGTCATGATGACTAACCAGAACCAACTGAGACATCGAAGATTCAACATTCCCTGAGAACCTAATGGATCAAAAGCCCTAGAAAAGTATATCCAAGGCTGCAAAGGTAACAGTTGGGATTTCCTTTAAATAAGATAGTTTTTATAGTAGTCATGATGTTCTTTGCAGGTCTTGTAGATGTAAGAGAATTTCTTAGCTTGTCTTTAACGTGTAATTTTACAGTTCTGCATGAATTTATTCGTGTTTTAGCGGCATATCCCGTGCTTTTTAAGTCTGTTAGAAGTATGAGAATTTGCCTTGGATGCCATTCATTTTTAGAGGTCTTTTTTCGTTTTTAATATTTAGCCTTTTGTAGTTACACGGGTAAATGGATTTCTTCTACTATCTGTGCTTAATTTCACCCTTAGGATAAATAGTTGAGGTGTGAAATATCGTTAAAACTCTCAAACCGGTTAAATAATCAGTTTCGAAGCACTGTGAATGTGATAAAAGTCAATTCATGAAAACGAAATATTTAAAAATGTTTTTCTGAAACACCAAAATTATGAAAATGTTCGTAAATATGTGGTAAATAATGGTAGATATATTTAAACCAAAAAAAATTAATTATTGTAATCCAAAATATTCCAGATGTTTATCTGGACACTCTAGTCTAGACGTCTGACCTTGCAATTTTTTCAAGAGAGTTGTATATCTGCATATTTTTAGACCTCAATCGTTTTTAATTATACAATTATAGATTCTCAATAGCTTTATTCTATTTCCTGTAGCTTGGCTACATTTTATACATGTTATAATAAAAAAATAGCCATAGTAAAGACCTCAATCGTCCCGTATTCATGTACTAGTTGGGACAGGTTGTGTGGTGGTCTTAGTTACGGTCCGCAAATATAGATGCCCAAACGCTTTTACGCCACATTCCCAGTGTAAAGTGTGTCTTCTCTAGTTATAGTATTCATTATCGGAGCGGCGTGTTGTGCAGATAAGTTCGGTTAGTTGAACATAAGAATCCAAATGCATTGCGTATGACTGTGTGACTTACTACTTGCCTATTTACGGTGTGAAAATCGGTTTCCATTCAATGTCGCTACATCTTATCAGGTATGTGAACATATTTATTTGGGTATTTCTAGTCTAGGTTTACAAAGTGAAATTAAATATGTGAGTTTTAACATGGATCATGCTAAAAGGTGTGTGTTGGAAATATGCTTACTCTCCATGTATGGTTGACAATTGCTGTAAATATGCAAATGTAATATATTAGTGATTTTCGCAGATGCATCTCTTCAGTTAACGGTGTGCGGTTATTTTTATTTTAAAAGTATATGAGCGGTTTTTTTTTTTTTTTTGAATATATTAAAATAGTTTACTAATTCATACTAACTTTAAAATTCACGTAGCAATAATTTGTCGACTAAAAAAAAAATTGAGCAAATATTTGCTTATCTGCCTTCGAATCACAAGTATTAATAATTTGTTCGTTATTTACAATTTTAAAACGTGTAGAATGTGGTCCATGGAAGTTTGCAAATGAAATTCATATTATTACTTATTTGTATTCAAGATAATATTTGTCTAAAACTGCTGGAACAAAGAAGGGAATATTTACATTCCAGGAGGGGATCTGTTGTATGATTAGCAGCAAAGCAGGCATTTTTTTAAAATTTCTGATTCCTGCTATGTCAAAATGTAATTAGTTTTCTTTGGTTTCCCTAGATAACCTTCATTTAGGAAACTCTTCAAATGATTGCTCCTAAACGTTGTATCCAATGTCTTGGCTATAGTATAATCCATGTTATTCTTGGCATGGTGGTGAATTTATTTTGGAGACTACCATAGTAGTTTCCTAAGTTGGTTTCTCCGGTGTCTATATTGGTCTGTTCTGTACACGGTTTTTGTCTTGTTGCGAGAAAATTCGATATTCTCTTCCATATGTAAACCGTATTTCTTTTAAGTGTGTTATTATTCGGAAAGGTTTATGTTTGTTATATTTTGTGGGATATATTGATTTAGCCATATGGGCTATCGGTTATTTTTTCTAACATGAGTAACTAGCCTCCTAGTTTTTGTTGGGTTTTCCTGCCTGGCTTGTGTTTTATTGCTTTCTCATAGCGAGATGTTTCCCGAGAATAATGGCCTCAGGTATGTTAGGGATCTTTCACTTATAGCCCGACCGAGGTACAAAGACGACCCCAAACATTTTTCTTATTTTGTACACACCATTGTTACTAGTTGGTTTATAGGAACAGGTGTTCCCAAGATTATTTTTTGCACTAAAATAAATAATTAACTATAAGGAAACTGATACAGTTACTGTAGATTAGCTTTATCGGAGTGAAGGTGTGGGGTCAATTATATTAGGATCTACAAGTATAGATATAGGGATAACCAGAATTTAGCATAAATCGATTTAAATAATACCATTTAGGTTGGCTAACGCCCCTTTATAATAAATATCATAACTCACCAGTTTAATTGTAAATCCAGGATTTTAGTACAATCTTGATGAAGTCATGATGACTAACAAGAACCAGCTGAGAGATGGAAGATTCAAAATTTCCAAGACCTCAATAGATCAACCGCCCAAAGGAATATTCTTCTTTCAGAACTCCGACCCTGTCTAGAGGAGGCAAATCGACGCACTGAAAGAAAACGGCCAAACTAGCGACTAAAGCAAATAAGAAGAAATGCAGCACCAAGACTTTAATGCCGACAGCTGAAATTCTCCGTAAATATGAAAATGTGTAATACTATAGTATATCAAGCCTGTAAGAAGTAAGATACTTTGTTAGCTTGTATCAATCAAATGTCTGTGTTGCATGGATTAATTTTTTATTAATATCCTGTGTCCAGCACCTGGTCCACTATCATGACTATGTCATGGTTTTGAGTATAACCTGGATGAAGTCATGCTGACTAGCCAGAACCAACCGAGACATTGAAAATTCAACATTTCTTTAGACCACAAAGGATCAAAAGCCGAAAGAAAGATTTTTCTTTCAAAACCCCGGCCCGGTCTACAATAGGGAGAAACAATGCGCCGAAACTAAACATCCGAACTAGCGACTGAATCAAATTAGAAGATAAGAAACATCAAGGCTATAAATCCGACAGCTGAAATTCTCCGTAAATAGGAAAATTTGTAATATTATCGCATATCAAGCCTGTTAGAAGTAAGATAATCTGTAAGCTTGTATTTATTGTATGACTGTGTGAATGCATTTATTTGTTATTAATATCCTGTGCCCAGGTTTTGGTCCGCCATCATGACTGCATCCAGGTTTCGAGTACAATCTGGATAAAGTCATGGTGACTAGCCAGAAACAGCTGAGACATCAATTATTCAACATTTTCTGAAACACCGATGGATCAACAGTCCAAAGAAAAATTCTTCTTTCAGAACCCCGGCCTAGTCTAGAGGAGGGCAGAACGATGCACCGAAAGTAAAAGGCCGAACTACCGACTAAATCAAATTAGAAGAAAAGAAACACCAAGGCTATAATGCCGACAGCTGAGATTCTCTGTAAATAAGAAAATTTGTAATAGTATAGCTTTTCACGACTTTTTGAAGTAACAGGCTTTGTAAGCTTGTCTTTAAACCATGAGTTAACCGTGTTGCATGCATTTATGTGTTATTTATATCCTGTGCTCAGGTCCTGGCACATTTCCAGGTTCTGGTCCGCCATCATGACTGCATCCAGGTTTTGAGTACAATCTAGATGAAGTCATGATGACTAACCAGAACCAACTGAGACATCGAAGATTCAACATTCCCTGAGAACCTAATGGATCAAAAGCCCTAGAAAAGTATATCCAAGGCTGCAAAGGTAACAGTTGGGATTTCCTTTAAATAAGATAGTTTTTATAGTAGTCATGATGTTCTTTGCAGGTCTTGTAGATGTAAGAGAATTTCTTAGCTTGTCTTTAACGTGTAATTTTACAGTTCTGCATGAATTTATTCGTGTTTTAGCGGCATATCCCGTGCTTTTTAAGTCTGTTAGAAGTATGAGAATTTGCCTTGGATGCCATTCATTTTTAGAGGTCTTTTTTCGTTTTTAATATTTAGCCTTTTGTAGTTACACGGGTAAATGGATTTCTTCTACTATCTGTGCTTAATTTCACCCTTAGGATAAATAGTTGAGGTGTGAAATATCGTTAAAACTCTCAAACCGGTTAAATAATCAGTTTCGAAGCACTGTGAATGTGATAAAAGTCAATTCATGAAAACGAAATATTTAAAAATGTTTTTCTGAAACACCAAAATTATGAAAATGTTCGTAAATATGTGGTAAATAATGGTAGATATATTTAAACCAAAAAAAATTAATTATTGTAATCCAAAATATTCCAGATGTTTATCTGGACACTCTAGTCTAGACGTCTGACCTTGCAATTTTTTCAAGAGAGTTGTATATCTGCATATTTTTAGACCTCAATCGTTTTTAATTATACAATTATAGATTCTCAATAGCTTTATTCTATTTCCTGTAGCTTGGCTACATTTTATACATGTTATAATAAAAAAATAGCCATAGTAAAGACCTCAATCGTCCCGTATTCATGTACTAGTTGGGACAGGTTGTGTGGTGGTCTTAGTTACGGTCCGCAAATATAGATGCCCAAACGCTTTTACGCCACATTCCCAGTGTAAAGTGTGTCTTCTCTAGTTATAGTATTCATTATCGGAGCGGCGTGTTGTGCAGATAAGTTCGGTTAGTTGAACATAAGAATCCAAATGCATTGCGTATGACTGTGTGACTTACTACTTGCCTATTTACGGTGTGAAAATCGGTTTCCATTCAATGTCGCTACATCTTATCAGGTATGTGAACATATTTATTTGGGTATTTCTAGTCTAGGTTTACAAAGTGAAATTAAATATGTGAGTTTTAACATGGATCATGCTAAAAGGTGTGTGTTGGAAATATGCTTACTCTCCATGTATGGTTGACAATTGCTGTAAATATGCAAATGTAATATATTAGTGATTTTCGCAGATGCATCTCTTCAGTTAACGGTGTGCGGTTATTTTTATTTTAAAAGTATATGAGCGGTTTTTTTTTTTTGTTTGAATATATTAAAATAGTTTACTAATTCATACTAACTTTAAAATTCACGTAGCAATAATTTGTCGACTAAAAAAAAAATTGAGCAAATATTTGCTTATCTGCCTTCGAATCACAAGTATTAATAATTTGTTCGTTATTTACAATTTTAAAACGTGTAGAATGTGGTCCATGGAAGTTTGCAAATGAAATTCATATTATTACTTATTTGTATTCAAGATAATATTTGTCTAAAACTGCTGGAACAAAGAAGGGAATATTTACATTCCAGGAGGGGATCTGTTGTATGATTAGCAGCAAAGCAGGCATTTTTTTAAAATTTCTGATTCCTGCTATGTCAAAATGTAATTAGTTTTCTTTGGTTTCCCTAGATAACCTTCATTTAGGAAACTCTTCAAATGATTGCTCCTAAACGTTGTATCCAATGTCTTGGCTATAGTATAATCCATGTTATTCTTGGCATGGTGGTGAATTTATTTTGGAGACTACCATAGTAGTTTCCTAAGTTGGTTTCTCCGGTGTCTATATTGGTCTGTTCTGTACACGGTTTTTGTCTTGTTGCGAGAAAATTCGATATTCTCTTCCATATGTAAACCGTATTTCTTTTAAGTGTGTTATTATTCGGAAAGGTTTATGTTTGTTATATTTTGTGGGATATATTGATTTAGCCATATGGGCTATCGGTTATTTTTTCTAACATGAGTAACTAGCCTCCTAGTTTTTGTTGGGTTTTCCTGCCTGGCTTGTGTTTTATTGCTTTCTCATAGCGAGATGTTTCCCGAGAATAATGGCCTCAGGTATGTTAGGGATCTTTCACTTATAGCCCGACCGAGGTACAAAGACGACCCCAAACATTTTTCTTATTTTGTACACACCATTGTTACTAGTTGGTTTATAGGAACAGGTGTTCCCAAGATTATTTTTTGCACTAAAATAAATAATTAACTATAAGGAAACTGATACAGTTACTGTAGATTAGCTTTATCGGAGTGAAGGTGTGGGGTCAATTATATTAGGATCTACAAGTATAGATATAGGGATAACCAGAATTTAGCATAAATCGATTTAAATAATACCATTTAGGTTGGCTAACGCCCCTTTATAATAAATATCATAACTCACCAGTTTAATTGTAAATCCAGGATTTTAGTACAATCTTGATGAAGTCATGATGACTAACAAGAACCAGCTGAGAGATGGAAGATTCAAAATTTCCAAGACCTCAATAGATCAACCGCCCAAAGGAATATTCTTCTTTCAGAACTCCGACCCTGTCTAGAGGAGGCAAATCGACGCACTGAAAGAAAACGGCCAAACTAGCGACTAAAGCAAATAAGAAGAAATGCAGCACCAAGACTTTAATGCCGACAGCTGAAATTCTCCGTAAATATGAAAATGTGTAATACTATAGTATATCAAGCCTGTAAGAAGTAAGATACTTTGTTAGCTTGTATCAATCAAATGTCTGTGTTGCATGGATTAATATTTTATTAATATCCTGTGTCCAGCACCTGGTCCACTATCATGACTATGTCATGGTTTTGAGTATAACCTGGATGAAGTCATGCTGACTAGCCAGAACCAACCGAGACATTGAAAATTCAACATTTCTTTAGACCACAAAGGATCAAAAGCCGAAAGAAAGATTTTTCTTTCAAAACCCCGGCCCGGTCTACAATAGGGAGAAACAATGCACCGAAACTAAACATCCGAACTAGCGACTAAATGAAATTAGAAGATAAGAAACATCAAGGCTATAAATCCGACAGCTGAAATTCTCCGTAAATAGGAAAATTTGTAATATTATCGCATATCAAGCCTGTTAGAAGTAAGATAATCTGTAAGCTTGTATTTATTGTATGACTGTGTGAATGCATTTATTTGTTATTAATATCCTGTGCCCAGGTTTTGGTCCGCCATCATGACTGCATCCAGGTTTCGAGTACAATCTGGATAAAGTCATGCTGACTAGCCAGAAACAGCTGAGACATCAATTATTCAACATTTTCTGAAACACCGATGGATCAACAGTCCAAAGAAAAATTCTTCTTTCAGAACCCCGGCCTAGTCTAGAGGAGGGCAGAACGATGCACCGAAAGTAAAAGGCCGAACTACCGACTAAATCAAATTAGAAGAAAAGAAACACCAAGGCTATAATGCCGACAGCTGAGATTCTCTGTAAATAAGAAAATTTGTAATAGTATAGCTTTTCACGACTTTTTGAAGTAACAGGCTTTGTAAGCTTGTCTTTAAACCATGAGTTAACCGTGTTGCATGCATTTATGTGTTATTTATATCCTGTGCTCAGGTCCTGGCACATTTCCAGGTTCTGGTCCGCCATCATGACTGCATCCAGGTTTTGAGTACAATCTAGATGAAGTCATGATGACTAACCAGAACCAACTGAGACATCGAAGATTCAACATTCCCTGAGAACCTAATGGATCAAAAGCCCTAGAAAAGTATATCCAAGGCTGCAAAGGTAACAGTTGGGATTTCCTTTAAATAAGATAGTTTTTATAGTAGTCATGATGTTCTTTGCAGGTCTTGTAGATGTAAGAGAATTTCTTAGCTTGTCTTTAACGTGTAATTTTACAGTTCTGCATGAATTTATTCGTGTTTTAGCGGCATATCCCGTGCTTTTTAAGTCTGTTAGAAGTATGAGAATTTGCCTTGGATGCCATTCATTTTTAGAGGTCTTTTTTCGTTTTTAATATTTAGCCTTTTGTAGTTACACGGGTAAATGGATTTCTTCTACTATCTGTGCTTAATTTCACCCTTAGGATAAATAGTTGAGGTGTGAAATATCGTTAAAACTCTCAAACCGGTTAAATAATCAGTTTCGAAGCACTGTGAATGTGATAAAAGTCAATTCATGAAAACGAAATATTTAAAAATGTTTTTCTGAAACACCAAAATTATGAAAATGTTCGTAAATATGTGGTAAATAATGGTAGATATATTTAAACCAAAAAAAATTAATTATTGTAATCCAAAATATTCCAGATGTTTATCTGGACACTCTAGTCTAGACGTCTGACCTTGCAATTTTTTCAAGAGAGTTGTATATCTGCATATTTTTAGACCTCAATCGTTTTTAATTATACAATTATAGATTCTCAATAGCTTTATTCTATTTCCTGTAGCTTGGCTACATTTTATACATGTTATAATAAAAAAATAGCCATAGTAAAGACCTCAATCGTCCCGTATTCATGTACTAGTTGGGACAGGTTGTGTGGTGGTCTTAGTTACGGTCCGCAAATATAGATGCCCAAACGCTTTTACGCCACATTCCCAGTGTAAAGTGTGTCTTCTCTAGTTATAGTATTCATTATCGGAGCGGCGTGTTGTGCAGATAAGTTCGGTTAGTTGAACATAAGAATCCAAATGCATTGCGTATGACTGTGTGACTTACTACTTGCCTATTTACGGTGTGAAAATCGGTTTCCATTCAATGTCGCTACATCTTATCAGGTATGTGAACATATTTATTTGGGTATTTCTAGTCTAGGTTTACAAAGTGAAATTAAATATGTGAGTTTTAACATGGATCATGCTAAAAGGTGTGTGTTGGAAATATGCTTACTCTCCATGTATGGTTGACAATTGCTGTAAATATGCAAATGTAATATATTAGTGATTTTCGCAGATGCATCTCTTCAGTTAACGGTGTGCGGTTATTTTTATTTTAAAAGTATATGAGCGGTTTTTTTTTTTTTTTTGAATATATTAAAATAGTTTACTAATTCATACTAACTTTAAAATTCACGTAGCAATAATTTGTCGACTAAAAAAAAAATTGAGCAAATATTTGCTTATCTGCCTTCGAATCACAAGTATTAATAATTTGTTCGTTATTTACAATTTTAAAACGTGTAGAATGTGGTCCATGGAAGTTTGCAAATGAAATTCATATTATTACTTATTTGTATTCAAGATAATATTTGTCTAAAACTGCTGGAACAAAGAAGGGAATATTTACATTCCAGGAGGGGATCTGTTGTATGATTAGCAGCAAAGCAGGCATTTTTTTAAAATTTCTGATTCCTGCTATGTCAAAATGTAATTAGTTTTCTTTGGTTTCCCTAGATAACCTTCATTTAGGAAACTCTTCAAATGATTGCTCCTAAACGTTGTATCCAATGTCTTGGCTATAGTATAATCCATGTTATTCTTGGCATGGTGGTGAATTTATTTTGGAGACTACCATAGTAGTTTCCTAAGTTGGTTTCTCCGGTGTCTATATTGGTCTGTTCTGTACACGGTTTTTGTCTTGTTGCGAGAAAATTCGATATTCTCTTCCATATGTAAACCGTATTTCTTTTAAGTGTGTTATTATTCGGAAAGGTTTATGTTTGTTATATTTTGTGGGATATATTGATTTAGCCATATGGGCTATCGGTTATTTTTTCTAACATGAGTAACTAGCCTCCTAGTTTTTGTTGGGTTTTCCTGCCTGGCTTGTGTTTTATTGCTTTCTCATAGCGAGATGTTTCCCGAGAATAATGGCCTCAGGTATGTTAGGGATCTTTCACTTATAGCCCGACCGAGGTACAAAGACGACCCCAAACATTTTTCTTATTTTGTACACACCATTGTTACTAGTTGGTTTATAGGAACAGGTGTTCCCAAGATTATTTTTTGCACTAAAATAAATAATTAACTATAAGGAAACTGATACAGTTACTGTAGATTAGCTTTATCGGAGTGAAGGTGTGGGGTCAATTATATTAGGATCTACAAGTATAGATATAGGGATAACCAGAATTTAGCATAAATCGATTTAAATAATACCATTTAGGTTGGCTAACGCCCCTTT
Source organism: Acanthosoma haemorrhoidale (assembly GCA_930367205.1). NCBI lineage: Eukaryota > Metazoa > Arthropoda > Insecta > Hemiptera > Acanthosomatidae > Acanthosoma > Acanthosoma haemorrhoidale. The sequence continues at coordinate 144,860,598 of OV884011.1, forward strand.
ATAATAAATATCATAACTCACCAGTTTAATTGTAAATCCAGGATTTTAGTACAATCTTGATGAAGTCATGATGACTAACAAGAACCAGCTGAGAGATGGAAGATTCAAAATTTCCAAGACCTCAATAGATCAACCGCCCAAAGGAATATTCTTCTTTCAGAACTCCGACCCTGTCTAGAGGAGGCAAATCGACGCACTGAAAGAAAACGGCCAAACTAGCGACTAAAGCAAATAAGAAGAAATGCAGCACCAAGACTTTAATGCCGACAGCTGAAATTCTCCGTAAATATGAAAATGTGTAATACTATAGTATATCAAGCCTGTAAGAAGTAAGATACTTTGTTAGCTTGTATCAATCAAATGTCTGTGTTGCATGGATTAATATTTTATTAATATCCTGTGTCCAGCACCTGGTCCACTATCATGACTATGTCATGGTTTTGAGTATAACCTGGATGAAGTCATGCTGACTAGCCAGAACCAACCGAGACATTGAAAATTCAACATTTCTTTAGACCACAAAGGATCAAAAGCCGAAAGAAAGATTTTTCTTTCAAAACCCCGGCCCGGTCTACAATAGGGAGAAACAATGCACCGAAACTAAACATCCGAACTAGCGACTAAATGAAATTAGAAGATAAGAAACATCAAGGCTATAAATCCGACAGCTGAAATTCTCCGTAAATAGGAAAATTTGTAATATTATCGCATATCAAGCCTGTTAGAAGTAAGATAATCTGTAAGCTTGTATTTATTGTATGACTGTGTGAATGCATTTATTTGTTATTAATATCCTGTGCCCAGGTTTTGGTCCGCCATCATGACTGCATCCAGGTTTCGAGTACAATCTGGATAAAGTCATGCTGACTAGCCAGAAACAGCTGAGACATCAATTATTCAACATTTTCTGAAACACCGATGGATCAACAGTCCAAAGAAAAATTCTTCTTTCAGAACCCCGGCCTAGTCTAGAGGAGGGCAGAACGATGCACCGAAAGTAAAAGGCCGAACTACCGACTAAATCAAATTAGAAGAAAAGAAACACCAAGGCTATAATGCCGACAGCTGAGATTCTCTGTAAATAAGAAAATTTGTAATAGTATAGCTTTTCACGACTTTTTGAAGTAACAGGCTTTGTAAGCTTGTCTTTAAACCATGAGTTAACCGTGTTGCATGCATTTATGTGTTATTTATATCCTGTGCTCAGGTCCTGGCACATTTCCAGGTTCTGGTCCGCCATCATGACTGCATCCAGGTTTTGAGTACAATCTAGATGAAGTCATGATGACTAACCAGAACCAACTGAGACATCGAAGATTCAACATTCCCTGAGAACCTAATGGATCAAAAGCCCTAGAAAAGTATATCCAAGGCTGCAAAGGTAACAGTTGGGATTTCCTTTAAATAAGATAGTTTTTATAGTAGTCATGATGTTCTTTGCAGGTCTTGTAGATGTAAGAGAATTTCTTAGCTTGTCTTTAACGTGTAATTTTACAGTTCTGCATGAATTTATTCGTGTTTTAGCGGCATATCCCGTGCTTTTTAAGTCTGTTAGAAGTATGAGAATTTGCCTTGGATGCCATTCATTTTTAGAGGTCTTTTTTCGTTGTTTCGGGTATTTCTAGTCTAGGTTTACAAAGTGAAATTAAATATGTGAGTTTTAACATGGATCATGCTAAAAGGTGTGTGTTGGAAATATGCTTACTCTCCATGTATGGTTGACAATTGCTGTAAATATGCAAATGTAATATATTAGTGATTTTCGCAGATGCATCTCTTCAGTTAACGGTGTGCGGTTATTTTTATTTTAAAAGTATATGAGCGGTTTTTTTTTTTTGTTTGAATATATTAAAATAGTTTACTAATTCATACTAACTTTAAAATTCACGTAGCAATAATTTGTCGACTAAAAAAAAAATTGAGCAAATATTTGCTTATCTGCCTTCGAATCACAAGTATTAATAATTTGTTCGTTATTTACAATTTTAAAACGTGTAGAATGTGGTCCATGGAAGTTTGCAAATGAAATTCATATTATTACTTATTTGTATTCAAGATAATATTTGTCTAAAACTGCTGGAACAAAGAAGGGAATATTTACATTCCAGGAGGGGATCTGTTGTATGATTAGCAGCAAAGCAGGCATTTTTTTAAAATTTCTGATTCCTGCTATGTCAAAATGTAATTAGTTTTCTTTGGTTTCCCTAGATAACCTTCATTTAGGAAACTCTTCAAATGATTGCTCCTAAACGTTGTATCCAATGTCTTGGCTATAGTATAATCCATGTTATTCTTGGCATGGTGGTGAATTTATTTTGGAGACTACCATAGTAGTTTCCTAAGTTGGTTTCTCCGGTGTCTATATTGGTCTGTTCTGTACACGGTTTTTGTCTTGTTGCGAGAAAATTCGATATTCTCTTCCATATGTAAACCGTATTTCTTTTAAGTGTGTTATTATTCGGAAAGGTTTATGTTTGTTATATTTTGTGGGATATATTGATTTAGCCATATGGGCTATCGGTTATTTTTTCTAACATGAGTAACTAGCCTCCTAGTTTTTGTTGGGTTTTCCTGCCTGGCTTGTGTTTTATTGCTTTCTCATAGCGAGATGTTTCCCGAGAATAATGGCCTCAGGTATGTTAGGGATCTTTCACTTATAGCCCGACCGAGGTACAAAGACGACCCCAAACATTTTTCTTATTTTGTACACACCATTGTTACTAGTTGGTTTATAGGAACAGGTGTTCCCAAGATTATTTTTTGCACTAAAATAAATAATTAACTATAAGGAAACTGATACAGTTACTGTAGATTAGCTTTATCGGAGTGAAGGTGTGGGGTCAATTATATTAGGATCTACAAGTATAGATATAGGGATAACCAGAATTTAGCATAAATCGATTTAAATAATACCATTTAGGTTGGCTAACGCCCCTTTATAATAAATATCATAACTCACCAGTTTAATTGTAAATCCAGGATTTTAGTACAATCTTGATGAAGTCATGATGACTAACAAGAACCAGCTGAGAGATGGAAGATTCAAAATTTCCAAGACCTCAATAGATCAACCGCCCAAAGGAATATTCTTCTTTCAGAACTCCGACCCTGTCTAGAGGAGGCAAATCGACGCACTGAAAGAAAACGGCCAAACTAGCGACTAAAGCAAATAAGAAGAAATGCAGCACCAAGACTTTAATGCCGACAGCTGAAATTCTCCGTAAATATGAAAATGTGTAATACTATAGTATATCAAGCCTGTAAGAAGTAAGATACTTTGTTAGCTTGTATCAATCAAATGTCTGTGTTGCATGGATTAATTTTTTATTAATATCCTGTGTCCAGCACCTGGTCCACTATCATGACTATGTCATGGTTTTGAGTATAACCTGGATGAAGTCATGCTGACTAGCCAGAACCAACCGAGACATTGAAAATTCAACATTTCTTTAGACCACAAAGGATCAAAAGCCGAAAGAAAGATTTTTCTTTCAAAACCCCGGCCCGGTCTACAATAGGGAGAAACAATGCACCGAAACTAAACATCCGAACTAGCGACTAAATGAAATTAGAAGATAAGAAACATCAAGGCTATAAATCCGACAGCTGAAATTCTCCGTAAATAGGAAAATTTGTAATATTATCGCATATCAAGCCTGTTAGAAGTAAGATAATCTGTAAGCTTGTATTTATTGTATGACTGTGTGAATGCATTTATTTGTTATTAATATCCTGTGCCCAGGTTTTGGTCCGCCATCATGACTGCATCCAGGTTTCGAGTACAATCTGGATAAAGTCATGCTGACTAGCCAGAAACAGCTGAGACATCAATTATTCAACATTTTCTGAAACACCGATGGATCAACAGTCCAAAGAAAAATTCTTCTTTCAGAACCCCGGCCTAGTCTAGAGGAGGGCAGAACGATGCACCGAAAGTAAAAGGCCGAACTACCGACTAAATCAAATTAGAAGAAAAGAAACACCAAGGCTATAATGCCGACAGCTGAGATTCTCTGTAAATAAGAAAATTTGTAATAGTATAGCTTTTCACGACTTTTTGAAGTAACAGGCTTTGTAAGCTTGTCTTTAAACCATGAGTTAACCGTGTTGCATGCATTTATGTGTTATTTATATCCTGTGCTCAGGTCCTGGCACATTTCCAGGTTCTGGTCCGCCATCATGACTGCATCCAGGTTTTGAGTACAATCTAGATGAAGTCATGATGACTAACCAGAACCAACTGAGACATCGAAGATTCAACATTCCCTGAGAACCTAATGGATCAAAAGCCCTAGAAAAGTATATCCAAGGCTGCAAAGGTAACAGTTGGGATTTCCTTTAAATAAGATAGTTTTTATAGTAGTCATGATGTTCTTTGCAGGTCTTGTAGATGTAAGAGAATTTCTTAGCTTGTCTTTAACGTGTAATTTTACAGTTCTGCATGAATTTATTCGTGTTTTAGCGGCATATCCCGTGCTTTTTAAGTCTGTTAGAAGTATGAGAATTTGCCTTGGATGCCATTCATTTTTAGAGGTCTTTTTTCGTTTTTAATATTTAGCCTTTTGTAGTTACACGGGTAAATGGATTTCTTCTACTATCTGTGCTTAATTTCACCCTTAGGATAAATAGTTGAGGTGTGAAATATCGTTAAAACTCTCAAACCGGTTAAATAATCAGTTTCGAAGCACTGTGAATGTGATAAAAGTCAATTCATGAAAACGAAATATTTAAAAATGTTTTTCTGAAACACCAAAATTATGAAAATGTTCGTAAATATGTGGTAAATAATGGTAGATATATTTAAACCAAAAAAAATTAATTATTGTAATCCAAAATATTCCAGATGTTTATCTGGACACTCTAGTCTAGACGTCTGACCTTGCAATTTTTTCAAGAGAGTTGTATATCTGCATATTTTTAGACCTCAATCGTTTTTAATTATACAATTATAGATTCTCAATAGCTTTATTCTATTTCCTGTAGCTTGGCTACATTTTATACATGTTATAATAAAAAAATAGCCATAGTAAAGACCTCAATCGTCCCGTATTCATGTACTAGTTGGGACAGGTTGTGTGGTGGTCTTAGTTACGGTCCGCAAATATAGATGCCCAAACGCTTTTACGCCACATTCCCAGTGTAAAGTGTGTCTTCTCTAGTTATAGTATTCATTATCGGAGCGGCGTGTTGTGCAGATAAGTTCGGTTAGTTGAACATAAGAATCCAAATGCATTGCGTATGACTGTGTGACTTACTACTTGCCTATTTACGGTGTGAAAATCGGTTTCCATTCAATGTCGCTACATCTTATCAGGTATGTGAACATATTTATTTGGGTATTTCTAGTCTAGGTTTACAAAGTGAAATTAAATATGTGAGTTTTAACATGGATCATGCTAAAAGGTGTGTGTTGGAAATATGCTTACTCTCCATGTATGGTTGACAATTGCTGTAAATATGCAAATGTAATATATTAGTGATTTTCGCAGATGCATCTCTTCAGTTAACGGTGTGCGGTTATTTTTATTTTAAAAGTATATGAGCGGTTTTTTTTTTTTGTTTGAATATATTAAAATAGTTTACTAATTCATACTAACTTTAAAATTCACGTAGCAATAATTTGTCGACTAAAAAAAAAATTGAGCAAATATTTGCTTATCTGCCTTCGAATCACAAGTATTAATAATTTGTTCGTTATTTACAATTTTAAAACGTGTAGAATGTGGTCCATGGAAGTTTGCAAATGAAATTCATATTATTACTTATTTGTATTCAAGATAATATTTGTCTAAAACTGCTGGAACAAAGAAGGGAATATTTACATTCCAGGAGGGGATCTGTTGTATGATTAGCAGCAAAGCAGGCATTTTTTTAAAATTTCTGATTCCTGCTATGTCAAAATGTAATTAGTTTTCTTTGGTTTCCCTAGATAACCTTCATTTAGGAAACTCTTCAAATGATTGCTCCTAAACGTTGTATCCAATGTCTTGGCTATAGTATAATCCATGTTATTCTTGGCATGGTGGTGAATTTATTTTGGAGAGTACCATAGTAGTTTCCTAAGTTGGTTTCTCCGGTGTCTATATTGGTCTGTTCTGTACACGGTTTTTGTCTTGTTGCGAGAAAATTCGATATTCTCTTCCATATGTAAACCGTATTTCTTTTAAGTGTGTTATTATTCGGAAAGGTTTATGTTTGTTATATTTTGTGGGATATATTGATTTAGCCATATGGGCTATCGGTTATTTTTTCTAACATGAGTAACTAGCCTCCTAGTTTTTGTTGGGTTTTCCTGCCTGGCTTGTGTTTTATTGCTTTCTCATAGCGAGATGTTTCCCGAGAATAATGGCCTCAGGTATGTTAGGGATCTTTCACTTATAGCCCGACCGAGGTACAAAGACGACCCCAAACATTTTTCTTATTTTGTACACACCATTGTTACTAGTTGGTTTATAGGAACAGGTGTTCCCAAGATTATTTTTTGCACTAAAATAAATAATTAACTATAAGGAAACTGATACAGTTACTGTAGATTAGCTTTATCGGAGTGAAGGTGTGGGGTCAATTATATTAGGATCTACAAGTATAGATATAGGGATAACCAGAATTTAGCATAAATCGATTTAAATAATACCATTTAGGTTGGCTAACGCCCCTTTATAATAAATATCATAACTCACCAGTTTAATTGTAAATCCAGGATTTTAGTACAATCTTGATGAAGTCATGATGACTAACAAGAACCAGCTGAGAGATGGAAGATTCAAAATTTCCAAGACCTCAATAGATCAACCGCCCAAAGGAATATTCTTCTTTCAGAACTCCGACCCTGTCTAGAGGAGGCAAATCGACGCACTGAAAGAAAACGGCCAAACTAGCGACTAAAGCAAATAAGAAGAAATGCAGCACCAAGACATTAATGCCGACAGCTGAAATTCTCCGTAAATATGAAAATGTGTAATACTATAGTATATCAAGCCTGTAAGAAGTAAGATACTTTGTTAGCTTGTATCAATCAAATGTCTGTGTTGCATGGATTAATTTTTTATTAATATCCTGTGTCCAGCACCTGGTCCACTATCATGACTATGTCATGGTTTTGAGTATAACCTGGATGAAGTCATGCTGACTAGCCAGAACCAACCGAGACATTGAAAATTCAACATTTCTTTAGACCACAAAGGATCAAAAGCCGAAAGAAAGATTTTTCTTTCAAAACCCCGGCCCGGTCTCCAATAGGGAGAAACAATGCACCGAAACTAAACATCCGAACTAGCGACTAAATGAAATTAGAAGATAAGAAACATCAAGGCTATAAATCCGACAGCTGAAATTCTCCGTAAATAGGAAAATTTGTAATATTATCGCATATCAAGCCTGTTAGAAGTAAGATAATCTGTAAGCTTGTATTTATTGTATGACTGTGTGAATGCATTTATTTGTTATTAATATCCTGTGCCCAGGTTTTGGTCCGCCATCATGACTGCATCCAGGTTTCGAGTACAATCTGGATAAAGTCATGCTGACTAGCCAGAAACAGCTGAGACATCAATTATTCAACATTTTCTGAAACACCGATGGATCAACAGTCCAAAGAAAAATTCTTCTTTCAGAACCCCGGCCTAGTCTAGAGGAGGGCAGAACGATGCACCGAAAGTAAAAGGCCGAACTACCGACTAAATCAAATTAGAAGAAAAGAAACACCAAGGCTATAATGCCGACAGCTGAGATTCTCTGTAAATAAGAAAATTTGTAATAGTATAGCTTTTCACGACTTTTTGAAGTAACAGGCTTTGTAAGCTTGTCTTTAAACCATGAGTTAACCGTGTTGCATGCATTTATGTGTTATTTATATCCTGTGCTCAGGTCCTGGCACATTTCCAGGTTCTGGTCCGCCATCATGACTGCATCCAGGTTTTGAGTACAATCTAGATGAAGTCATGATGACTAACCAGAACCAACTGAGACATCGAAGATTCAACATTCCCTGAGAACCTAATGGATCAAAAGCCCTAGAAAAGTATATCCAAGGCTGCAAAGGTAACAGTTGGGATTTCCTTTAAATAAGATAGTTTTTATAGTAGTCATGATGTTCTTTGCAGGTCTTGTAGATGTAAGAGAATTTCTTAGCTTGTCTTTAACGTGTAATTTTACAGTTCTGCATGAATTTATTCGTGTTTTAGCGGCATATCCCGTGCTTTTTAAGTCTGTTAGAAGTATGAGAATTTGCCTTGGATGCCATTCATTTTTAGAGGTCTTTTTTCGTTTTTAATATTTAGCCTTTTGTAGTTACACGGGTAAATGGATTTCTTCTACTATCTGTGCTTAATTTCACCCTTAGGATAAATAGTTGAGGTGTGAAATATCGTTAAAACTCTCAAACCGGTTAAATAATCAGTTTCGAAGCACTGTGAATGTGATAAAAGTCAATTCATGAAAACGAAATATTTAAAAATGTTTTTCTGAAACACCAAAATTATGAAAATGTTCGTAAATATGTGGTAAATAATGGTAGATATATTTAAACCAAAAAAAATTAATTATTGTAATCCAAAATATTCCAGATGTTTATCTGGACACTCTAGTCTAGACGTCTGACCTTGCAATTTTTTCAAGAGAGTTGTATATCTGCATATTTTTAGACCTCAATCGTTTTTAATTATACAATTATAGATTCTCAATAGCTTTATTCTATTTCCTGTAGCTTGGCTACATTTTATACATGTTATAATAAAAAAATAGCCATAGTAAAGACCTCAATCGTCCCGTATTCATGTACTAGTTGGGACAGGTTGTGTGGTGGTCTTAGTTACGGTCCGCAAATATAGATGCCCAAACGCTTTTACGCCACATTCCCAGTGTAAAGTGTGTCTTCTCTAGTTATAGTATTCATTATCGGAGCGGCGTGTTGTGCAGATAAGTTCGGTTAGTTGAACATAAGAATCCAAATGCATTGCGTATGACTGTGTGACTTACTACTTGCCTATTTACGGTGTGAAAATCGGTTTCCATTCAATGTCGCTACATCTTATCAGGTATGTGAACATATTTATTTGGGTATTTCTAGTCTAGGTTTACAAAGTGAAATTAAATATGTGAGTTTTAACATGGATCATGCTAAAAGGTGTGTGTTGGAAATATGCTTACTCTCCATGTATGGTTGACAATTGCTGTAAATATGCAAATGTAATATATTAGTGATTTTCGCAGATGCATCTCTTCAGTTAACGGTGTGCGGTTATTTTTATTTTAAAAGTATATGAGCGGTTTTTTTTTTTTGTTTGAATATATTAAAATAGTTTACTAATTCATACTAACTTTAAAATTCACGTAGCAATAATTTGTCGACTAAAAAAAAAATTGAGCAAATATTTGCTTATCTGCCTTCGAATCACAAGTATTAATAATTTGTTCGTTATTTACAATTTTAAAACGTGTAGAATGTGGTCCATGGAAGTTTGCAAATGAAATTCATATTATTACTTATTTGTATTCAAGATAATATTTGTCTAAAACTGCTGGAACAAAGAAGGGAATATTTACATTCCAGGAGGGGATCTGTTGTATGATTAGCAGCAAAGCAGGCATTTTTTTAAAATTTCTGATTCCTGCTATGTCAAAATGTAATTAGTTTTCTTTGGTTTCCCTAGATAACCTTCATTTAGGAAACTCTTCAAATGATTGCTCCTAAACGTTGTATCCAATGTCTTGGCTATAGTATAATCCATGTTATTCTTGGCATGGTGGTGAATTTATTTTGGAGACTACCATAGTAGTTTCCTAAGTTGGTTTCTCCGGTGTCTATATTGGTCTGTTCTGTACACGGTTTTTGTCTTGTTGCGAGAAAATTCGATATTCTCTTCCATATGTAAACCGTATTTCTTTTAAGTGTGTTATTATTCGGAAAGGTTTATGTTTGTTATATTTTGTGGGATATATTGATTTAGCCATATGGGCTATCGGTTATTTTTTCTAACATGAGTAACTAGCCTCCTAGTTTTTGTTGGGTTTTCCTGCCTGGCTTGTGTTTTATTGCTTTCTCATAGCGAGATGTTTCCCGAGAATAATGGCCTCAGGTATGTTAGGGATCTTTCACTTATAGCCCGACCGAGGTACAAAGACGACCCCAAACATTTTTCTTATTTTGTACACACCATTGTTACTAGTTGGTTTATAGGAACAGGTGTTCCCAAGATTATTTTTTGCACTAAAATAAATAATTAACTATAAGGAAACTGATACAGTTACTGTAGATTAGCTTTATCGGAGTGAAGGTGTGGGGTCAATTATATTAGGATCTACAAGTATAGATATAGGGATAACCAGAATTTAGCATAAATCGATTTAAATAATACCATTTAGGTTGGCTAACGCCCCTTTATAATAAATATCATAACTCACCAGTTTAATTGTAAATCCAGGATTTTAGTACAATCTTGATGAAGTCATGATGACTAACAAGAACCAGCTGAGAGATGGAAGATTCAAAATTTCCAAGACCTCAATAGATCAACCGCCCAAAGGAATATTCTTCTTTCAGAACTCCGACCCTGTCTAGAGGAGGCAAATCGACGCACTGAAAGAAAACGGCCAAACTAGCGACTAAAGCAAATAAGAAGAAATGCAGCACCAAGACTTTAATGCCGACAGCTGAAATTCTCCGTAAATATGAAAATGTGTAATACTATAGTATATCAAGCCTGTAAGAAGTAAGATACTTTGTTAGCTTGTATCAATCAAATGTCTGTGTTGCATGGATTAATTTGTTATTAATATCCTGTGTCCAGCACCTGGTCCACTATCATGACTATGTCATGGTTTTGAGTATAACCTGGATGAAGTCATGCTGACTAGCCAGAACCAACCGAGACATTGAAAATTCAACATTTCTTTAGACCACAAAGGATCAAAAGCCGAAAGAAAGATTTTTCTTTCAAAACCCCGGCCCGGTCTCCAATAGGGAGAAACAATGCACCGAAACTAAACATCCGAACTAGCGACTAAATGAAATTAGAAGATAAGAAACATCAAGGCTATAAATCCGACAGCTGAAATTCTCCGTAAATAGGAAAATTTGTAATATTATCGCATATCAAGCCTGTTAGAAGTAAGATAATCTGTAAGCTTGTATTTATTGTATGACTGTGTGAATGCATTTATTTGTTATTAATATCCTGTGCCCAGGTTTTGGTCCGCCATCATGACTGCATCCAGGTTTCGAGTACAATCTGGATAAAGTCATGCTGACTAGCCAGAAACAGCTGAGACATCAATTATTCAACATTTTCTGAAACACCGATGGATCAACAGTCCAAAGAAAAATTCTTCTTTCAGAACCCCGGCCTAGTCTAGAGGAGGGCAGAACGATGCACCGAAAGTAAAAGGCCGAACTACCGACTAAATCAAATTAGAAGAAAAGAAACACCAAGGCTATAATGCCGACAGCTGAGATTCTCTGTAAATAAGAAAATTTGTAATAGTATAGCTTTTCACGACTTTTTGAAGTAACAGGCTTTGTAAGCTTGTCTTTAAACCATGAGTTAACCGTGTTGCATGCATTTATGTGTTATTTATATCCTGTGCTCAGGTCCTGGCACATTTCCAGGTTCTGGTCCGCCATCATGACTGCATCCAGGTTTTGAGTACAATCTAGATGAAGTCATGATGACTAACCAGAACCAACTGAGACATCGAAGATTCAACATTCCCTGAGAACCTAATGGATCAAAAGCCCTAGAAAAGTATATCCAAGGCTGCAAAGGTAACAGTTGGGATTTCCTTTAAATAAGATAGTTTTTATAGTAGTCATGATGTTCTTTGCAGGTCTTGTAGATGTAAGAGAATTTCTTAGCTTGTCTTTAACGTGTAATTTTACAGTTCTGCATGAATTTATTCGTGTTTTAGCGGCATATCCCGTGCTTTTTAAGTCTGTTAGAAGTATGAGAATTTGCCTTGGATGCCATTCATTTTTAGAGGTCTTTTTTCGTTTTTAATATTTAGCCTTTTGTAGTTACACGGGTAAATGGATTTCTTCTACTATCTGTGCTTAATTTCACCCTTAGGATAAATAGTTGAGGTGTGAAATATCGTTAAAACTCTCAAACCGGTTAAATAATCAGTTTCGAAGCACTGTGAATGTGATAAAAGTCAATTCATGAAAACGAAATATTTAAAAATGTTTTTCTGAAACACCAAAATTATGAAAATGTTCGTAAATATGTGGTAAATAATGGTAGATATATTTAAACCAAAAAAAATTAATTATTGTAATCCAAAATATTCCAGATGTTTATCTGGACACTCTAGTCTAGACGTCTGACCTTGCAATTTTTTCAAGAGAGTTGTATATCTGCATATTTTTAGACCTCAATCGTTTTTAATTATACAATTATAGATTCTCAATAGCTTTATTCTATTTCCTGTAGCTTGGCTACATTTTATACATGTTATAATAAAAAAATAGCCATAGTAAAGACCTCAATCGTCCCGTATTCATGTACTAGTTGGGACAGGTTGTGTGGTGGTCTTAGTTACGGTCCGCAAATATAGATGCCCAAACGCTTTTACGCCACATTCCCAGTGTAAAGTGTGTCTTCTCTAGTTATAGTATTCATTATCGGAGCGGCGTGTTGTGCAGATAAGTTCGGTTAGTTGAACATAAGAATCCAAATGCATTGCGTATGACTGTGTGACTTACTACTTGCCTATTTACGGTGTGAAAATCGGTTTCCATTCAATGTCGCTACATCTTATCAGGTATGTGAACATATTTATTTGGGTATTTCTAGTCTAGGTTTACAAAGTGAAATTAAATATGTGAGTTTTAACATGGATCATGCTAAAAGGTGTGTGTTGGAAATATGCTTACTCTCCATGTATGGTTGACAATTGCTGTAAATATGCAAATGTAATATATTAGTGATTTTCGCAGATGCATCTCTTCAGTTAACGGTGTGCGGTTATTTTTATTTTAAAAGTATATGAGCGGTTTTTTTTTTTGTTTGAATATATTAAAATAGTTTACTAATTCATACTAACTTTAAAATTCACGTAGCAATAATTTGTCGACTAAAAAAAAAATTGAGCAAATATTTGCTTATCTGCCTTCGAATCACAAGTATTAATAATTTGTTCGTTATTTACAATTTTAAAACGTGTAGAATGTGGTCCATGGAAGTTTGCAAATGAAATTCATATTATTACTTATTTGTATTCAAGATAATATTTGTCTAAAACTGCTGGAACAAAGAAGGGAATATTTACATTCCAGGAGGGGATCTGTTGTATGATTAGCAGCAAAGCAGGCATTTTTTTAAAATTTCTGATTCCTGCTATGTCAAAATGTAATTAGTTTTCTTTGGTTTCCCTAGATAACCTTCATTTAGGAAACTCTTCAAATGATTGCTCCTAAACGTTGTATCCAATGTCTTGGCTATAGTATAATCCATGTTATTCTTGGCATGGTGGTGAATTTATTTTGGAGACTACCATAGTAGTTTCCTAAGTTGGTTTCTCCGGTGTCTATATTGGTCTGTTCTGTACACGGTTTTTGTCTTGTTGCGAGAAAATTCGATATTCTCTTCCATATGTAAACCGTATTTCTTTTAAGTGTGTTATTATTCGGAAAGGTTTATGTTTGTTATATTTTGTGGGATATATTGATTTAGCCATATGGGCTATCGGTTATTTTTTCTAACATGAGTAACTAGCCTCCTAGTTTTTGTTGGGTTTTCCTGCCTGGCTTGTGTTTTATTGCTTTCTCATAGCGAGATGTTTCCCGAGAATAATGGCCTCAGGTATGTTAGGGATCTTTCACTTATAGCCCGACCGAGGTACAAAGACGACCCCAAACATTTTTCTTATTTTGTACACACCATTGTTACTAGTTGGTTTATAGGAACAGGTGTTCCCAAGATTATTTTTTGCACTAAAATAAATAATTAACTATAAGGAAACTGATACAGTTACTGTAGATTAGCTTTATCGGAGTGAAGGTGTGGGGTCAATTATATTAGGATCTACAAGTATAGATATAGGGATAACCAGAATTTAGCATAAATCGATTTAAATAATACCATTTAGGTTGGCTAACGCCCCTTTATAATAAATATCATAACTCACCAGTTTAATTGTAAATCCAGGATTTTAGTACAATCTTGATGAAGTCATGATGACTAACAAGAACCAGCTGAGAGATGGAAGATTCAAAATTTCCAAGACCTCAATAGATCAACCGCCCAAAGGAATATTCTTCTTTCAGAACTCCGACCCTGTCTAGAGGAGGCAAATCGACGCACTGAAAGAAAACGGCCAAACTAGCGACTAAAGCAAATAAGAAGAAATGCAGCACCAAGACTTTAATGCCGACAGCTGAAATTCTCCGTAAATATGAAAATGTGTAATACTATAGTATATCAAGCCTGTAAGAAGTAAGATACTTTGTTAGCTTGTATCAATCAAATGTCTGTGTTGCATGGATTAATTTGTTATTAATATCCTGTGTCCAGCACCTGGTCCACTATCATGACTATGTCATGGTTTTGAGTATAACCTGGATGAAGTCATGCTGACTAGCCAGAACCAACCGAGACATTGAAAATTCAACATTTCTTTAGACCACAAAGGATCAAAAGCCGAAAGAAAGATTTTTCTTTCAAAACCTCGGCCCGGTCTACAATAGGGAGAAACAATGCGCCGAAACTAAACATCCGAACTAGCGACTAAATCAAATTAGAAGATAAGAAACATCAAGGCTATAAATCCGACAGCTGAAATTCTCCGTAAATAGGAAAATTTGTAATATTATCGCATATCAAGCCTGTTAGAAGTAAGATAATCTGTAAGCTTGTATTTATTGTATGACTGTGTGAATGCATTTATTTGTTATTAATATCCTGTGCCCAGGTTTTGGTCCGCTATCATGACTGCATCCAGGTTTCGAGTACAATCTGGATAAAGTCATGGTGACTAGCCAGAAACAGCTGAGACATCAATTATTCAACATTTTCTGAAACACCGATGGATCAACAGTCCAAAGAAAAATTCTTCTTTCAGAACCCCGGCCTAGTCTAGAGGAGGGCAGAACGATGCACCGAAAGTAAAAGGCCGAACTACCGACTAAATCAAATTAGAAGAAAAGAAACACCAAGGCTACAATGCCGACAGCTGAGATTCTCTGTAAATAAGAAAATTTGTAATAGTATAGCTTTTCACGACTTTTTGAAGTAACAGGCTTTGTAAGCTTGTCTTTAAACCATGAGTTAACCGTGTTGCATGCATTTATGTGTTATTTATATCCTGTGCTCAGGTCCTGGCACATTTCCAGGTTCTGGTCCGCCATCATGACTGCATCCAGGTTTTGAGTACAATCTAGATGAAGTCATGATGACTAACCAGAACCAACTGAGACATCGAAGATTCAACATTCCCTGAGAACCTAATGGATCAAAAGCCCTAGAAAAGTATATCCAAGGCTGCAAAGGTAACAGTTGGGATTTCCTTTAAATAAGATAGTTTTTATAGTAGTCATGATGTTCTTTGCAGGTCTTGTAGATGTAAGAGAATTTCTTAGCTTGTCTTTAACGTGTAATTTTACAGTTCTGCATGAATTTATTCGTGTTTTAGCGGCATATCCCGTGCTTTTTAAGTCTGTTAGAAGTATGAGAATTTGCCTTGGATGCCATTCATTTTTAGAGGTCTTTTTTCGTTTTTAATATTTAGCCTTTTGTAGTTACACGGGTAAATGGATTTCTTCTACTATCTGTGCTTAATTTCACCCTTAGGATAAATAGTTGAGGTGTGAAATATCGTTAAAACTCTCAAACCGGTTAAATAATCAGTTTCGAAGCACTGTGAATGTGATAAAAGTCAATTCATGAAAACGAAATATTTAAAAATGTTTTTCTGAAACACCAAAATTATGAAAATGTTCGTAAATATGTGGTAAATAATGGTAGATATATTTAAACCAAAAAAAATTAATTATTGTAATCCAAAATATTCCAGATGTTTATCTGGACACTCTAGTCTAGACGTCTGACCTTGCAATTTTTTCAAGAGAGTTGTATATCTGCATATTTTTAGACCTCAATCGTTTTTAATTATACAATTATAGATTCTCAATAGCTTTATTCTATTTCCTGTAGCTTGGCTACATTTTATACATGTTATAATAAAAAAATAGCCATAGTAAAGACCTCAATCGTCCCGTATTCATGTACTAGTTGGGACAGGTTGTGTGGTGGTCTTAGTTACGGTCCGCAAATATAGATGCCCAAACGCTTTTACGCCACATTCCCAGTGTAAAGTGTGTCTTCTCTAGTTATAGTATTCATTATCGGAGCGGCGTGTTGTGCAGATAAGTTCGGTTAGTTGAACATAAGAATCCAAATGCATTGCGTATGACTGTGTGACTTACTACTTGCCTATTTACGGTGTGAAAATCGGTTTCCATTCAATGTCGCTACATCTTATCAGGTATGTGAACATATTTATTTGGGTATTTCTAGTCTAGGTTTACAAAGTGAAATTAAATATGTGAGTTTTAACATGGATCATGCTAAAAGGTGTGTGTTGGAAATATGCTTACTCTCCATGTATGGTTGACAATTGCTGTAAATATGCAAATGTAATATATTAGTGATTTTCGCAGATGCATCTCTTCAGTTAACGGTGTGCGGTTATTTTTATTTTAAAAGTATATGAGCGGTTTTTTTTTTTTGTTTGAATATATTAAAATAGTTTACTAATTCATACTAACTTTAAAATTCACGTAGCAATAATTTGTCGACTAAAAAAAAAATTGAGCAAATATTTGCTTATCTGCCTTCGAATCACAAGTATTAATAATTTGTTCGTTATTTACAATTTTAAAACGTGTAGAATGTGGTCCATGGAAGTTTGCAAATGAAATTCATATTATTACTTATTTGTATTCAAGATAATATTTGTCTAAAACTGCTGGAACAAAGAAGGGAATATTTACATTCCAGGAGGGGATCTGTTGTATGATTAGCAGCAAAGCAGGCATTTTTTTAAAATTTCTGATTCCTGCTATGTCAAAATGTAATTAGTTTTCTTTGGTTTCCCTAGATAACCTTCATTTAGGAAACTCTTCAAATGATTGCTCCTAAACGTTGTATCCAATGTCTTGGCTATAGTATAATCCATGTTATTCTTGGCATGGTGGTGAATTTATTTTGGAGACTACCATAGTAGTTTCCTAAGTTGGTTTCTCCGGTGTCTATATTGGTCTGTTCTGTACACGGTTTTTGTCTTGTTGCGAGAAAATTCGATATTCTCTTCCATATGTAAACCGTATTTCTTTTAAGTGTGTTATTATTCGGAAAGGTTTATGTTTGTTATATTTTGTGGGATATATTGATTTAGCCATATGGGCTATCGGTTATTTTTTCTAACATGAGTAACTAGCCTCCTAGTTTTTGTTGGGTTTTCCTGCCTGGCTTGTGTTTTATTGCTTTCTCATAGCGAGATGTTTCCCGAGAATAATGGCCTCAGGTATGTTAGGGATCTTTCACTTATAGCCCGACCGAGGTACAAAGACGACCCCAAACATTTTTCTTATTTTGTACACACCATTGTTACTAGTTGGTTTATAGGAACAGGTGTTCCCAAGATTATTTTTTGCACTAAAATAAATAATTAACTATAAGGAAACTGATACAGTTACTGTAGATTAGCTTTATCGGAGTGAAGGTGTGGGGTCAATTATATTAGGATCTACAAGTATAGATATAGGGATAACCAGAATTTAGCATAAATCGATTTAAATAATACCATTTAGGTTGGCTAACGCCCCTTTATAATAAATATCATAACTCACCAGTTTAATTGTAAATCCAGGATTTTAGTACAATCTTGATGAAGTCATGATGACTAACAAGAACCAGCTGAGAGATGGAAGATTCAAAATTTCCAAGACCTCAATAGATCAACCGCCCAAAGGAATATTCTTCTTTCAGAACTCCGACCCTGTCTAGAGGAGGCAAATCGACGCACTGAAAGAAAACGGCCAAACTAGCGACTAAAGCAAATAAGAAGAAATGCAGCACCAAGACTTTAATGCCGACAGCTGAAATTCTCCGTAAATATGAAAATGTGTAATACTATAGTATATCAAGCCTGTAAGAAGTAAGATACTTTGTTAGCTTGTATCAATCAAATGTCTGTGTTGCATGGATTAATTTTTTATTAATATCCTGTGTCCAGCACCTGGTCCACTATCATGACTATGTCATGGTTTTGAGTATAACCTGGATGAAGTCATGCTGACTAGCCAGAACCAACCGAGACATTGAAAATTCAACATTTCTTTAGACCACAAAGGATCAAAAGCCGAAAGAAAGATTTTTCTTTCAAAACCCCGGCCCGGTCTACAATAGGGAGAAACAATGCGCCGAAACTAAACATCCGAACTAGCGACTGAATCAAATTAGAAGATAAGAAACGTCAAGGCTATAAATCCGACAGCTGAAATTCTCCGTAAATAGGAAAATTTGTAATATTATCGCATATCAAGCCTGTTAGAAGTAAGATAATCTGTAAGCTTGTATTTATTGTATGACTGTGTGAATGCATTTATTTGTTATTAATATCCTGTGCCCAGGTTTTGGTCCGCCATCATGACTGCATCCAGGTTTCGAGTACAATCTGGATAAAGTCATGGTGACTAGCCAGAAACAGCTGAGACATCAATTATTCAACATTTTCTGAAACACCGATGGATCAACAGTCCAAAGAAAAATTCTTCTTTCAGAACCCCGGCCTAGTCTAGAGGAGGGCAGAACGATGCACCGAAAGTAAAAGGCCGAACTACCGACTAAATCAAATTAGAAGAAAAGAAACACCAAGGCTATAATGCCGACAGCTGAGATTCTCTGTAAATAAGAAAATTTGTAATAGTATAGCTTTTCACGACTTTTTGAAGTAACAGGCTTTGTAAGCTTGTCTTTAAACCATGAGTTAACCGTGTTGCATGCATTTATGTGTTATTTATATCCTGTGCTCAGGTCCTGGCACATTTCCAGGTTCTGGTCCGCCATCATGACTGCATCCAGGTTTTGAGTACAATCTAGATGAAGTCATGATGACTAACCAGAACCAACTGAGACATCGAAGATTCAACATTCCCTGAGAACCTAATGGATCAAAAGCCCTAGAAAAGTATATCCAAGGCTGCAAAGGTAACAGTTGGGATTTCCTTTAAATAAGATAGTTTTTATAGTAGTCATGATGTTCTTTGCAGGTCTTGTAGATGTAAGAGAATTTCTTAGCTTGTCTTTAACGTGTAATTTTACAGTTCTGCATGAATTTATTCGTGTTTTAGCGGCATATCCCGTGCTTTTTAAGTCTGTTAGAAGTATGAGAATTTGCCTTGGATGCCATTCATTTTTAGAGGTCTTTTTTCGTTTTTAATATTTAGCCTTTTGTAGTTACACGGGTAAATGGATTTCTTCTACTATCTGTGCTTAATTTCACCCTTAGGATAAATAGTTGAGGTGTGAAATATCGTTAAAACTCTCAAACCGGTTAAATAATCAGTTTCGAAGCACTGTGAATGTGATAAAAGTCAATTCATGAAAACGAAATATTTAAAAATGTTTTTCTGAAACACCAAAATTATGAAAATGTTCGTAAATATGTGGTAAATAATGGTAGATATATTTAAACCAAAAAAAATTAATTATTGTAATCCAAAATATTCCAGATGTTTATCTGGACACTCTAGTCTAGACGTCTGACCTTGCAATTTTTTCAAGAGAGTTGTATATCTGCATATTTTTAGACCTCAATCGTTTTTAATTATACAATTATAGATTCTCAATAGCTTTATTCTATTTCCTGTAGCTTGGCTACATTTTATACATGTTATAATAAAAAAATAGCCATAGTAAAGACCTCAATCGTCCCGTATTCATGTACTAGTTGGGACAGGTTGTGTGGTGGTCTTAGTTACGGTCCGCAAATATAGATGCCCAAACGCTTTTACGCCACATTCCCAGTGTAAAGTGTGTCTTCTCTAGTTATAGTATTCATTATCGGAGCGGCGTGTTGTGCAGATAAGTTCGGTTAGTTGAACATAAGAATCCAAATGCATTGCGTATGACTGTGTGACTTACTACTTGCCTATTTACGGTGTGAAAATCGGTTTCCATTCAATGTCGCTACATCTGTTGTATGATTAGCAGCAAAGCAGGCATTTTTTTAAAATTTCTGATTCCTGCTATGTCAAAATGTAATTAGTTTTCTTTGGTTTCCCTAGATAACCTTCATTTAGGAAACTCTTCAAATGATTGCTCCTAAACGTTGTATCCAATGTCTTGGCTATAGTATAATCCATGTTATTCTTGGCATGGTGGTGAATTTATTTTGGAGACTACCATAGTAGTTTCCTAAGTTGGTTTCTCCGGTGTCTATATTGGTCTGTTCTGTACACGGTTTTTGTCTTGTTGCGAGAAAATTCGATATTCTCTTCCATATGTAAACCGTATTTCTTTTAAGTGTGTTATTATTCGGAAAGGTTTATGTTTGTTATATTTTGTGGGATATATTGATTTAGCCATATGGGCTATCGGTTATTTTTTTCTAACATGAGTAACTAGCCTCCTAGTTTTTGTTGGGTTTTCCTGCCTGGCTTGTGTTTTATTGCTTTCTCATAGCGAGATGTTTCCCGAGAATAATGGCCTCAGGTATGTTAGGGATCTTTCACTTATAGCCCGACCGAGGTACAAAGACGACCCCAAACATTTTTCTTATTTTGTACACACCATTGTTACTAGTTGGTTTATAGGAACAGGTGTTCCCAAGATTATTTTTTGCACTAAAATAAATAATTAACTATAAGGAAACTGATACAGTTACTGTAGATTAGCTTTATCGGAGTGAAGGTGTGGGGTCAATTATATTAGGATCTACAAGTATAGATATAGGGATAACCAGAATTTAGCATAAATCGATTTAAATAATACCATTTAGGTTGGCTAACGCCCCTTTATAATAAATATCATAACTCACCAGTTTAATTGTAAATCCAGGATTTTAGTACAATCTTGATGAAGTCATGATGACTAACAAGAACCAGCTGAGAGATGGAAGATTCAAAATTTCCAAGACCTCAATAGATCAACCGCCCAAAGGAATATTCTTCTTTCAGAACTCCGACCCTGTCTAGAGGAGGCAAATCGACGCACTGAAAGAAAACGGCCAAACTAGCGACTAAAGCAAATAAGAAGAAATGCAGCACCAAGACTTTAATGCCGACAGCTGAAATTCTCCGTAAATATGAAAATGTGTAATACTATAGTATATCAAGCCTGTAAGAAGTAAGATACTTTGTTAGCTTGTATCAATCAAATGTCTGTGTTGCATGGATTAATTTGTTATTAATATCCTGTGTCCAGCACCTGGTCCACTATCATGGCTATGTCATGGTTTTGAGTATAACCTGGATGAAGTCATGCTGACTAGCCAGAACCAACCGAGACATTGAAAATTCAACATTTCTTTAGACCACAAAGGATCAAAAGCCGAAAGAAAGATTTTTCTTTCAAAACCCCGGCCCGGTCTACAATAGGGAGAAACAATGCGCCGAAACTAAACATCCGAACTAGCGACTGAATCAAATTAGAAGATAAGATACATCAAGGCTATAAATCTGACAGCTGAAATTCTCCGTAAATAGGAAAATTTGTAATATTATCGCATATCAAGCCTGTTAGAAGTAAGATAATCTGTAAGCTTGTATTTATTGTATGACTGTGTGAATGCATTTATTTGTTATTAATATCCTGTGCCCAGGTTTTGGTCCGCTATCATGACTGCATCCAGGTTTCGAGTACAATCTGGATAAAGTCATGGTGACTAGCCAGAAACAGCTGAGACATCAATTATTCAACATTTTCTGAAACACCGATGGATCAACAGTCCAAAGAAAAATTCTTCTTTCAGAACCCCGGCCTAGTCTAGAGGAGGGCAGAACGATGCACCGAAAGTAAAAGGCCGAACTACCGACTAAATCAAATTAGAAGAAAAGAAACACCAAGGCTATAATGCCGACAGCTGAGATTCTCTGTAAATAAGAAAATTTGTAATAGTATAGCTTTTCACGACTTTTTGAAGTAACAGGATTTGTAAGCTTGTCTTTAAACCATGAGTTAACCGTGTTGCATGCATTTATGTGTTATTTATATCCTGTGCTCAGGTCCTGGCACATTTCCAGGTTCTGGTCCGCCATCATGACTGCATCCAGGTTTTGAGTACAATCTAGATGAAGTCATGATGACTAACCAGAACCAACTGAGACATCGAAGATTCAACATTCCCTGAGAACCTAATGGATCAAAAGCCCTAGAAAAGTATATCCAAGGCTGCAAAGGTAACAGTTGGGATTTCCTTTAAATAAGATAGTTTTTATAGTAGTCATGATGTTCTTTGCAGGTCTTGTAGATGTAAGAGAATTTCTTAGCTTGTCTTTAACGTGTAATTTTACAGTTCTGCATGAATTTATTCGTGTTTTAGCGGCATATCCCGTGCTTTTTAAGTCTGTTAGAAGTATGAGAATTTGCCTTGGATGCCATTCATTTTTAGAGGTCTTTTTTCGTTTTTAATATTTAGCCTTTTGTAGTTACACGGGTAAATGGATTTCTTCTACTATCTGTGCTTAATTTCACCCTTAGGATAAATAGTTGAGGTGTGAAATATCGTTAAAACTCTCAAACCGGTTAAATAATCAGTTTCGAAGCACTGTGAATGTGATAAAAGTCAATTCATGAAAACGAAATATTTAAAAATGTTTTTCTGAAACACCAAAATTATGAAAATGTTCGTAAATATGTGGTAAATAATGGTAGATATATTTAAACCAAAAAAAATTAATTATTGTAATCCAAAATATTCCAGATGTTTATCTGGACACTCTAGTCTAGACGTCTGACCTTGCAATTTTTTCAAGAGAGTTGTATATCTGCATATTTTTAGACCTCAATCGTTTTTAATTATACAATTATAGATTCTCAATAGCTTTATTCTATTTCCTGTAGCTTGGCTACATTTTATACATGTTATAATAAAAAAATAGCCATAGTAAAGACCTCAATCGTCCCGTATTCATGTACTAGTTGGGACAGGTTGTGTGGTGGTCTTAGTTACGGTCCGCAAATATAGATGCCCAAACGCTTTTACGCCACATTCCCAGTGTAAAGTGTGTCTTCTCTAGTTATAGTATTCATTATCGGAGCGGCGTGTTGTGCAGATAAGTTCGGTTAGTTGAACATAAGAATCCAAATGCATTGCGTATGACTGTGTGACTTACTACTTGCCTATTTACGGTGTGAAAATCGGTTTCCATTCAATGTCGCTACATCTGTTGTATGATTAGCAGCAAAGCAGGCATTTTTTTAAAATTTCTGATTCCTGCTATGTCAAAATGTAATTAGTTTTCTTTGGTTTCCCTAGATAACCTTCATTTAGGAAACTCTTCAAATGATTGCTCCTAAACGTTGTATCCAATGTCTTGGCTATAGTATAATCCATGTTATTCTTGGCATGGTGGTGAATTTATTTTGGAGACTACCATAGTAGTTTCCTAAGTTGGTTTCTCCGGTGTCTATATTGGTCTGTTCTGTACACGGTTTTTGTCTTGTTGCGAGAAAATTCGATATTCTCTTCCATATGTAAACCGTATTTCTTTTAAGTGTGTTATTATTCGGAAAGGTTTATGTTTGTTATATTTTGTGGGATATATTGATTTAGCCATATGGGCTATCGGTTATTTTTTTCTAACATGAGTAACTAGCCTCCTAGTTTTTGTTGGGTTTTCCTGCCTGGCTTGTGTTTTATTGCTTTCTCATAGCGAGATGTTTCCCGAGAATAATGGCCTCAGGTATGTTAGGGATCTTTCACTTATAGCCCGACCGAGGTACAAAGACGACCCCAAACATTTTTCTTATTTTGTACACACCATTGTTACTAGTTGGTTTATAGGAACAGGTGTTCCCAAGATTATTTTTTGCACTAAAATAAATAATTAACTATAAGGAAACTGATACAGTTACTGTAGATTAGCTTTATCGGAGTGAAGGTGTGGGGTCAATTATATTAGGATCTACAAGTATAGATATAGGGATAACCAGAATTTAGCATAAATCGATTTAAATAATACCATTTAGGTTGGCTAACGCCCCTTTATAATAAATATCATAACTCACCAGTTTAATTGTAAATCCAGGATTTTAGTACAATCTTGATGAAGTCATGATGACTAACAAGAACCAGCTGAGAGATGGAAGATTCAAAATTTCCAAGACCTCAATAGATCAACCGCCCAAAGGAATATTCTTCTTTCAGAACTCCGACCCTGTCTAGAGGAGGCAAATCGACGCACCGAAAGTAAACGGCCAAACTAGCGACTAAAGCAAATAAGAAGAAATGCAGCACCAAGAATTTAATGCCGACAGCTGAAATTCTCCGTAAATATGAAAATGTGTAATACTATAGTATATCAAGCCTGTAAGAAGTAAGATACTTTGTTAGCTTGTATCAATCAAATGTCTGTGTTGCATGGATTAATTTGTTATTAATATCCTGTGTCCAGCACCTGGTCCACTATCATGACTATGTCATGGTTTTGAGTATAACCTGGATGAAGTCATGCTGACTAGCCAGAACCAACCGAGACATTGAAAATTCAACATTTCTTTAGACCACAAAGGATCAAAAGCCGAAAGAAAGATTTTTCTTTCAAAACCTCGGCCCGGTCTACAATAGGGAGAAACAATGCGCCGAAACTAAACATCCGAACTAGCGACTGAATCAAATTAGAAGATAAGAAACATCAAGGCTATAAATCCGACAGCTGAAATTCTCCGTAAATAGGAAAATTTGTAATATTATCGCATATCAAGCCTGTTAGAAGTAAGATAATCTGTAAGCTTGTATTTATTGTATGACTGTGTGAATGCATTTATTTGTTATTAATATCCTGTGCCCAGGTTTTGGTCCGCTATCATGACTGCATCCAGGTTTCGAGTACAATCTGGATAAAGTCATGGTGACTAGCCAGAAACAGCTGAGACATCAATTATTCAACATTTTCTGAAACACTGATGGATCAACAGTCCAAAGAAAAATTCTTCTTTCAGAACCCCGGCCTAGTCTAGAGGAGGGCAGAACGATGCACCGAAAGTAAAAGGCCGAACTACCGACTAAATCAAATTAGAAGAAAAGAAACACCAAGGCTACAATGCCGACAGCTGAGATTCTCTGTAAATAAGAAAATTTGTAATAGTATAGCTTTTCACGACTTTTTGAAGTAACAGGCTTTGTAAGCTTGTCTTTAAACCATGAGTTAACCGTGTTGCATGCATTTATGTGTTATTTATATCCTGTGCTCAGGTCCTGGCACATTTCCAGGTTCTGGTCCGCCATCATGACTGCATCCAGGTTTTGAGTACAATCTAGATGAAGTCATGATGACTAACCAGAACCAACTGAGACATCGAAGATTCAACATTCCCTGAGAACCTAATGGATCAAAAGCCCTAGAAAAGTATATCCAAGGCTGCAAAGGTAACAGTTGGGATTTCCTTTAAATAAGATAGTTTTTATAGTAGTCATGATGTTCTTTGCAGGTCTTGTAGATGTAAGAGAATTTCTTAGCTTGTCTTTAACGTGTAATTTTACAGTTCTGCATGAATTTATTCGTGTTTTAGCGGCATATCCCGTGCTTTTTAAGTCTGTTAGAAGTATGAGAATTTGCCTTGGATGCCATTCATTTTTAGAGGTCTTTTTTCGTTTTTAATATTTAGCCTTTTGTAGTTACACGGGTAAATGGATTTCTTCTACTATCTGTGCTTAATTTCACCCTTAGGATAAATAGTTGAGGTGTGAAATATCGTTAAAACTCTCAAACCGGTTAAATAATCAGTTTCGAAGCACTGTGAATGTGATAAAAGTCAATTCATGAAAACGAAATATTTAAAAATGTTTTTCTGAAACACCAAAATTATGAAAATGTTCGTAAATATGTGGTAAATAATGGTAGATATATTTAAACCAAAAAAAATTAATTATTGTAATCCAAAATATTCCAGATGTTTATCTGGACACTCTAGTCTAGACGTCTGACCTTGCAATTTTTTCAAGAGAGTTGTATATCTGCATATTTTTAGACCTCAATCGTTTTTAATTATACAATTATAGATTCTCAATAGCTTTATTCTATTTCCTGTAGCTTGGCTACATTTTATACATGTTATAATAAAAAAATAGCCATAGTAAAGACCTCAATCGTCCCGTATTCATGTACTAGTTGGGACAGGTTGTGTGGTGGTCTTAGTTACGGTCCGCAAATATAGATGCCCAAACGCTTTTACGCCACATTCCCAGTGTAAAGTGTGTCTTCTCTAGTTATAGTATTCATTATCGGAGCGGCGTGTTGTGCAGATAAGTTCGGTTAGTTGAACATAAGAATCCAAATGCATTGCGTATGACTGTGTGACTTACTACTTGCCTATTTACGGTGTGAAAATCGGTTTCCATTCAATGTCGCTACATCTGTTGTATGATTAGCAGCAAAGCAGGCATTTTTTTAAAATTTCTGATTCCTGCTATGTCAAAATGTAATTAGTTTTCTTTGGTTTCCCTAGATAACCTTCATTTAGGAAACTCTTCAAATGATTGCTCCTAAACGTTGTATCCAATGTCTTGGCTATAGTATAATCCATGTTATTCTTGGCATGGTGGTGAATTTATTTTGGAGACTACCATAGTAGTTTCCTAAGTTGGTTTCTCCGGTGTCTATATTGGTCTGTTCTGTACACGGTTTTTGTCTTGTTGCGAGAAAATTCGATATTCTCTTCCATATGTAAACCGTATTTCTTTTAAGTGTGTTATTATTCGGAAAGGTTTATGTTTGTTATATTTTGTGGGATATATTGATTTAGCCATATGGGCTATCGGTTATTTTTTTCTAACATGAGTAACTAGCCTCCTAGTTTTTGTTGGGTTTTCCTGCCTGGCTTGTGTTTTATTGCTTTCTCATAGCGAGATGTTTCCCGAGAATAATGGCCTCAGGTATGTTAGGGATCTTTCACTTATAGCCCGACCGAGGTACAAAGACGACCCCAAACATTTTTCTTATTTTGTACACACCATTGTTACTAGTTGGTTTATAGGAACAGGTGTTCCCAAGATTATTTTTTGCACTAAAATAAATAATTAACTATAAGGAAACTGATACAGTTACTGTAGATTAGCTTTATCGGAGTGAAGGTGTGGGGTCAATTATATTAGGATCTACAAGTATAGATATAGGGATAACCAGAATTTAGCATAAATCGATTTAAATAATACCATTTAGGTTGGCTAACGCCCCTTTATAATAAATATCATAACTCACCAGTTTAATTGTAAATCCAGGATTTTAGTACAATCTTGATGAAGTCATGATGACTAACAAGAACCAGCTGAGAGATGGAAGATTCAAAATTTCCAAGACCTCAATAGATCAACCGCCCAAAGGAATATTCTTCTTTCAGAACTCCGACCCTGTCTAGAGGAGGCAAATCGACGCACTGAAAGAAAACGGCCAAACTAGCGACTAAAGCAAATAAGAAGAAATGCAGCACCAAGACTTTAATGCCGACAGCTGAAATTCTCCGTAAATATGAAAATGTGTAATACTATAGTATATCAAGCCTGTAAGAAGTAAGATACTTTGTTAGCTTGTATCAATCAAATGTCTGTGTTGCATGGATTAATTTGTTATTAATATCCTGTGTCCAGCACCTGGTCCACTATCATGGCTATGTCATGGTTTTGAGTATAACCTGGATGAAGTCATGCTGACTAGCCAGAACCAACCGAGACATTGAAAATTCAACATTTCTTTAGACCACAAAGGATCAAAAGCCGAAAGAAAGATTTTTCTTTCAAAACCCCGGCCCGGTCTACAATAGGGAGAAACAATGCGCCGAAACTAAACATCCGAACTAGCGACTGAATCAAATTAGAAGATAAGAAACATCAAGGCTATAAATCTGACAGCTGAAATTCTCCGTAAATAGGAAAATTTGTAATATTATCGCATATCAAGCCTGTTAGAAGTAAGATAATCTGTAAGCTTGTATTTATTGTATGACTGTGTGAATGCATTTATTTGTTATTAATATCCTGTGCCCAGGTTTTGGTCCGCTATCATGACTGCATCCAGGTTTCGAGTACAATCTGGATAAAGTCATGGTGACTAGCCAGAAACAGCTGAGACATCAATTATTCAACATTTTCTGAAACACCGATGGATCAACAGTCCAAAGAAAAATTCTTCTTTCAGAACCCCGGCCTAGTCTAGAGGAGGGCAGAACGATGCACCGAAAGTAAAAGGCCGAACTACCGACTAAATCAAATTAGAAGAAAAGAAACACCAAGGCTATAATGCCGACAGCTGAGATTCTCTGTAAATAAGAAAATTTGTAATAGTATAGCTTTTCACGACTTTTTGAAGTAACAGGATTTGTAAGCTTGTCTTTAAACCATGAGTTAACCGTGTTGCATGCATTTATGTGTTATTTATATCCTGTGCTCAGGTCCTGGCACATTTCCAGGTTCTGGTCCGCCATCATGACTGCATCCAGGTTTTGAGTACAATCTAGATGAAGTCATGATGACTAACCAGAACCAACTGAGACATCGAAGATTCAACATTCCCTGAGAACCTAATGGATCAAAAGCCCTAGAAAAGTATATCCAAGGCTGCAAAGGTAACAGTTGGGATTTCCTTTAAATAAGATAGTTTTTATAGTAGTCATGATGTTCTTTGCAGGTCTTGTAGATGTAAGAGAATTTCTTAGCTTGTCTTTAACGTGTAATTTTACAGTTCTGCATGAATTTATTCGTGTTTTAGCGGCATATCCCGTGCTTTTTAAGTCTGTTAGAAGTATGAGAATTTGCCTTGGATGCCATTCATTTTTAGAGGTCTTTTTTCGTTTTTAATATTTAGCCTTTTGTAGTTACACGGGTAAATGGATTTCTTCTACTATCTGTGCTTAATTTCACCCTTAGGATAAATAGTTGAGGTGTGAAATATCGTTAAAACTCTCAAACCGGTTAAATAATCAGTTTCGAAGCACTGTGAATGTGATAAAAGTCAATTCATGAAAACGAAATATTTAAAAATGTTTTTCTGAAACACCAAAATTATGAAAATGTTCGTAAATATGTGGTAAATAATGGTAGATATATTTAAACCAAAAAAAATTAATTATTGTAATCCAAAATATTCCAGATGTTTATCTGGACACTCTAGTCTAGACGTCTGACCTTGCAATTTTTTCAAGAGAGTTGTATATCTGCATATTTTTAGACCTCAATCGTTTTTAATTATACAATTATAGATTCTCAATAGCTTTATTCTATTTCCTGTAGCTTGGCTACATTTTATACATGTTATAATAAAAAAATAGCCATAGTAAAGACCTCAATCGTCCCGTATTCATGTACTAGTTGGGACAGGTTGTGTGGTGGTCTTAGTTACGGTCCGCAAATATAGATGCCCAAACGCTTTTACGCCACATTCCCAGTGTAAAGTGTGTCTTCTCTAGTTATAGTATTCATTATCGGAGCGGCGTGTTGTGCAGATAAGTTCGGTTAGTTGAACATAAGAATCCAAATGCATTGCGTATGACTGTGTGACTTACTACTTGCCTATTTACGGTGTGAAAATCGGTTTCCATTCAATGTCGCTACATCTGTTGTATGATTAGCAGCAAAGCAGGCATTTTTTTAAAATTTCTGATTCCTGCTATGTCAAAATGTAATTAGTTTTCTTTGGTTTCCCTAGATAACCTTCATTTAGGAAACTCTTCAAATGATTGCTCCTAAACGTTGTATCCAATGTCTTGGCTATAGTATAATCCATGTTATTCTTGGCATGGTGGTGAATTTATTTTGGAGACTACCATAGTAGTTTCCTAAGTTGGTTTCTCCGGTGTCTATATTGGTCTGTTCTGTACACGGTTTTTGTCTTGTTGCGAGAAAATTCGATATTCTCTTCCATATGTAAACCGTATTTCTTTTAAGTGTGTTATTATTCGGAAAGGTTTATGTTTGTTATATTTTGTGGGATATATTGATTTAGCCATATGGGCTATCGGTTATTTTTTTCTAACATGAGTAACTAGCCTCCTAGTTTTTGTTGGGTTTTCCTGCCTGGCTTGTGTTTTATTGCTTTCTCATAGCGAGATGTTTCCCGAGAATAATGGCCTCAGGTATGTTAGGGATCTTTCACTTATAGCCCGACCGAGGTACAAAGACGACCCCAAACATTTTTCTTATTTTGTACACACCATTGTTACTAGTTGGTTTATAGGAACAGGTGTTCCCAAGATTATTTTTTGCACTAAAATAAATAATTAACTATAAGGAAACTGATACAGTTACTGTAGATTAGCTTTATCGGAGTGAAGGTGTGGGGTCAATTATATTAGGATCTACAAGTATAGATATAGGGATAACCAGAATTTAGCATAAATCGATTTAAATAATACCATTTAGGTTGGCTAACGCCCCTTTATAATAAATATCATAACTCACCAGTTTAATTGTAAATCCAGGATTTTAGTACAATCTTGATGAAGTCATGATGACTAACAAGAACCAGCTGAGAGATGGAAGATTCAAAATTTCCAAGACCTCAATAGATCAACCGCCCAAAGGAATATTCTTCTTTCAGAACTCCGACCCTGTCTAGAGGAGGCAAATCGACGCACCGAAAGTAAACGGCCAAACTAGCGACTAAAGCAAATAAGAAGAAATGCAGCACCAAGAATTTAATGCCGACAGCTGAAATTCTCCGTAAATATGAAAATGTGTAATACTATAGTATATCAAGCCTGTAAGAAGTAAGATACTTTGTTAGCTTGTATCAATCAAATGTCTGTGTTGCATGGATTAATTTGTTATTAATATCCTGTGTCCAGCACCTGGTCCACTATCATGACTATGTCATGGTTTTGAGTATAACCTGGATGAAGTCATGCTGACTAGCCAGAACCAACCGAGACATTGAAAATTCAACATTTCTTTAGACCACAAAGGATCAAAAGCCGAAAGAAAGATTTTTCTTTCAAAACCTCGGCCCGGTCTACAATAGGGAGAAACAATGCGCCGAAACTAAACATCCGAACTAGCGACTGAATCAAATTAGAAGATAAGAAACATCAAGGCTATAAATCCGACAGCTGAAATTCTCCGTAAATAGGAAAATTTGTAATATTATCGCATATCAAGCCTGTTAGAAGTAAGATAATCTGTAAGCTTGTATTTATTGTATGACTGTGTGAATGCATTTATTTGTTATTAATATCCTGTGCCCAGGTTTTGGTCCGCTATCATGACTGCATCCAGGTTTCGAGTACAATCTGGATAAAGTCATGGTGACTAGCCAGAAACAGCTGAGACATCAATTATTCAACATTTTCTGAAACACTGATGGATCAACAGTCCAAAGAAAAATTCTTCTTTCAGAACCCCGGCCTAGTCTAGAGGAGGGCAGAACGATGCACCGAAAGTAAAAGGCCGAACTACCGACTAAATCAAATTAGAAGAAAAGAAACACCAAGGCTACAATGCCGACAGCTGAGATTCTCTGTAAATAAGAAAATTTGTAATAGTATAGCTTTTCACGACTTTTTGAAGTAACAGGCTTTGTAAGCTTGTCTTTAAACCATGAGTTAACCGTGTTGCATGCATTTATGTGTTATTTATATCCTGTGCTCAGGTCCTGGCACATTTCCAGGTTCTGGTCCGCCATCATGACTGCATCCAGGTTTTGAGTACAATCTAGATGAAGTCATGATGACTAACCAGAACCAACTGAGACATCGAAGATTCAACATTCCCTGAGAACCTAATGGATCAAAAGCCCTAGAAAAGTATATCCAAGGCTGCAAAGGTAACAGTTGGGATTTCCTTTAAATAAGATAGTTTTTATAGTAGTCATGATGTTCTTTGCAGGTCTTGTAGATGTAAGAGAATTTCTTAGCTTGTCTTTAACGTGTAATTTTACAGTTCTGCATGAATTTATTCGTGTTTTAGCGGCATATCCCGTGCTTTTTAAGTCTGTTAGAAGTATGAGAATTTGCCTTGGATGCCATTCATTTTTAGAGGTCTTTTTTCGTTTTTAATATTTAGCCTTTTGTAGTTACACGGGTAAATGGATTTCTTCTACTATCTGTGCTTAATTTCACCCTTAGGATAAATAGTTGAGGTGTGAAATATCGTTAAAACTCTCAAACCGGTTAAATAATCAGTTTCGAAGCACTGTGAATGTGATAAAAGTCAATTCATGAAAACGAAATATTTAAAAATGTTTTTCTGAAACACCAAAATTATGAAAATGTTCGTAAATATGTGGTAAATAATGGTAGATATATTTAAACCAAAAAAAATTAATTATTGTAATCCAAAATATTCCAGATGTTTATCTGGACACTCTAGTCTAGACGTCTGACCTTGCAATTTTTTCAAGAGAGTTGTATATCTGCATATTTTTAGACCTCAATCGTTTTTAATTATACAATTATAGATTCTCAATAGCTTTATTCTATTTCCTGTAGCTTGGCTACATTTTATACATGTTATAATAAAAAAATAGCCATAGTAAAGACCTCAATCGTCCCGTATTCATGTACTAGTTGGGACAGGTTGTGTGGTGGTCTTAGTTACGGTCCGCAAATATAGATGCCCAAACGCTTTTACGCCACATTCCCAGTGTAAAGTGTGTCTTCTCTAGTTATAGTATTCATTATCGGAGCGGCGTGTTGTGCAGATAAGTTCGGTTAGTTGAACATAAGAATCCAAATGCATTGCGTATGACTGTGTGACTTACTACTTGCCTATTTACGGTGTGAAAATCGGTTTCCATTCAATGTCGCTACATCTTATCAGGTATGTGAACATATTTATTTGGGTATTTCTAGTCTAGGTTTACAAAGTGAAATTAAATATGTGAGTTTTAACATGGATCATGCTAAAAGGTGTGTGTTGGAAATATGCTTACTCTCCATGTATGGTTGACAATTGCTGTAAATATGCAAATGTAATATATTAGTGATTTTCGCAGATGCATCTCTTCAGTTAACGGTGTGCGGTTATTTTTATTTTAAAAGTATATGAGCGGTTTTTTTTTTTTGTTTGAATATATTAAAATAGTTTACTAATTCATACTAACTTTAAAATTCACGTAGCAATAATTTGTCGACTAAAAAAAAAATTGAGCAAATATTTGCTTATCTGCCTTCGAATCACAAGTATTAATAATTTGTTCGTTATTTACAATTTTAAAACGTGTAGAATGTGGTCCATGGAAGTTTGCAAATGAAATTCATATTATTACTTATTTGTATTCAAGATAATATTTGTCTAAAACTGCTGGAACAAAGAAGGGAATATTTACATTCCAGGAGGGGATCTGTTGTATGATTAGCAGCAAAGCAGGCATTTTTTTAAAATTTCTGATTCCTGCTATGTCAAAATGTAATTAGTTTTCTTTGGTTTCCCTAGATAACCTTCATTTAGGAAACTCTTCAAATGATTGCTCCTAAACGTTGTATCCAATGTCTTGGCTATAGTATAATCCATGTTATTCTTGGCATGGTGGTGAATTTATTTTGGAGACTACCATAGTAGTTTCCTAAGTTGGTTTCTCCGGTGTCTATATTGGTCTGTTCTGTACACGGTTTTTGTCTTGTTGCGAGAAAATTCGATATTCTCTTCCATATGTAAACCGTATTTCTTTTAAGTGTGTTATTATTCGGAAAGGTTTATGTTTGTTATATTTTGTGGGATATATTGATTTAGCCATATGGGCTATCGGTTATTTTTTCTAACATGAGTAACTAGCCTCCTAGTTTTTGTTGGGTTTTCCTGCCTGGCTTGTGTTTTATTGCTTTCTCATAGCGAGATGTTTCCCGAGAATAATGGCCTCAGGTATGTTAGGGATCTTTCACTTATAGCCCGACCGAGGTACAAAGACGACCCCAAACATTTTTCTTATTTTGTACACACCATTGTTACTAGTTGGTTTATAGGAACAGGTGTTCCCAAGATTATTTTTTGCACTAAAATAAATAATTAACTATAAGGAAACTGATACAGTTACTGTAGATTAGCTTTATCGGAGTGAAGGTGTGGGGTCAATTATATTAGGATCTACAAGTATAGATATAGGGATAACCAGAATTTAGCATAAATCGATTTAAATAATACCATTTAGGTTGGCTAACGCCCCTTTATAATAAATATCATAACTCACCAGTTTAATTGTAAATCCAGGATTTTAGTACAATCTTGATGAAGTCATGATGACTAACAAGAACCAGCTGAGAGATGGAAGATTCAAAATTTCCAAGACCTCAATAGATCAACCGCCCAAAGGAATATTCTTCTTTCAGAACTCCGACCCTGTCTAGAGGAGGCAAATCGACGCACTGAAAGAAAACGGCCAAACTAGCGACTAAAGCAAATAAGAAGAAATGCAGCACCAAGACTTTAATGCTGACAGCTGAAATTCTCCGTAAATATGAAAATGTGTAATACTATAGTATATCAAGCCTGTAAGAAGTAAGATACTTTGTTAGCTTGTATCAATCAAATGTCTGTGTTGCATGGATTAATTTTTTATTAATATCCTGTGTCCAGCACCTGGTCCACTATCATGACTATGTCATGGTTTTGAGTATAACCTGGATGAAGTCATGCTGACTAGCCAGAACCAACCGAGACATTGAAAATTCAACATTTCTTTAGACCACAAAGGATCAAAAGCCGAAAGAAAGATTTTTCTTTCAAAACCCCGGCCCGGTCTACAATAGGGAGAAACAATGCGCCGAAACTAAACATCCGAACTAGCGACTGAATCAAATTAGAAGATAAGAAACATCAAGGCTATAAATCCGACAGCTGAAATTCTCCGTAAATAGGAAAATTTGTAATATTATCGCATATCAAGCCTGTTAGAAGTAAGATAATCTGTAAGCTTGTATTTATTGTATGACTGTGTGAATGCATTTATTTGTTATTAATATCCTGTGCCCAGGTTTTGGTCCGCCATCATGACTGCATCCAGGTTTCGAGTACAATCTGGATAAAGTCATGGTGACTAGCCAGAAACAGCTGAGACATCAATTATTCAACATTTTCTGAAACACCGATGGATCAACAGTCCAAAGAAAAATTCTTCTTTCAGAACCCCGGCCTAGTCTAGAGGAGGGCAGAACGATGCACCGAAAGTAAAAGGCCGAACTACCGACTAAATCAAATTAGAAGAAAAGAAACACCAAGGCTATAATGCCGACAGCTGAGATTCTCTGTAAATAAGAAAATTTGTAATAGTATAGCTTTTCACGACTTTTTGAAGTAACAGGCTTTGTAAGCTTGTCTTTAAACCATGAGTTAACCGTGTTGCATGCATTTATGTGTTATTTATATCCTGTGCTCAGGTCCTGGCACATTTCCAGGTTCTGGTCCGCCATCATGACTGCATCCAGGTTTTGAGTACAATCTAGATGAAGTCATGATGACTAACCAGAACCAACTGAGACATCGAAGATTCAACATTCCCTGAGAACCTAATGGATCAAAAGCCCT
This sequence comes from Acanthosoma haemorrhoidale, assembly GCA_930367205.1. Classification (NCBI taxonomy): domain Eukaryota; kingdom Metazoa; phylum Arthropoda; class Insecta; order Hemiptera; family Acanthosomatidae; genus Acanthosoma; species Acanthosoma haemorrhoidale. The sequence continues at coordinate 144,896,259 of OV884011.1, forward strand.
AGAAAAGTATATCCAAGGCTGCAAAGGTAACAGTTGGGATTTCCTTTAAATAAGATAGTTTTTATAGTAGTCATGATGTTCTTTGCAGGTCTTGTAGATGTAAGAGAATTTCTTAGCTTGTCTTTAACGTGTAATTTTACAGTTCTGCATGAATTTATTCGTGTTTTAGCGGCATATCCCGTGCTTTTTAAGTCTGTTAGAAGTATGAGAATTTGCCTTGGATGCCATTCATTTTTAGAGGTCTTTTTTCGTTTTTAATATTTAGCCTTTTGTAGTTACACGGGTAAATGGATTTCTTCTACTATCTGTGCTTAATTTCACCCTTAGGATAAATAGTTGAGGTGTGAAATATCGTTAAAACTCTCAAACCGGTTAAATAATCAGTTTCGAAGCACTGTGAATGTGATAAAAGTCAATTCATGAAAACGAAATATTTAAAAATGTTTTTCTGAAACACCAAAATTATGAAAATGTTCGTAAATATGTGGTAAATAATGGTAGATATATTTAAACCAAAAAAAATTAATTATTGTAATCCAAAATATTCCAGATGTTTATCTGGACACTCTAGTCTAGACGTCTGACCTTGCAATTTTTTCAAGAGAGTTGTATATCTGCATATTTTTAGACCTCAATCGTTTTTAATTATACAATTATAGATTCTCAATAGCTTTATTCTATTTCCTGTAGCTTGGCTACATTTTATACATGTTATAATAAAAAAATAGCCATAGTAAAGACCTCAATCGTCCCGTATTCATGTACTAGTTGGGACAGGTTGTGTGGTGGTCTTAGTTACGGTCCGCAAATATAGATGCCCAAACGCTTTTACGCCACATTCCCAGTGTAAAGTGTGTCTTCTCTAGTTATAGTATTCATTATCGGAGCGGCGTGTTGTGCAGATAAGTTCGGTTAGTTGAACATAAGAATCCAAATGCATTGCGTATGACTGTGTGACTTACTACTTGCCTATTTACGGTGTGAAAATCGGTTTCCATTCAATGTCGCTACATCTTATCAGGTATGTGAACATATTTATTTGGGTATTTCTAGTCTAGGTTTACAAAGTGAAATTAAATATGTGAGTTTTAACATGGATCATGCTAAAAGGTGTGTGTTGGAAATATGCTTACTCTCCATGTATGGTTGACAATTGCTGTAAATATGCAAATGTAATATATTAGTGATTTTCGCAGATGCATCTCTTCAGTTAACGGTGTGCGGTTATTTTTATTTTAAAAGTATATGAGCGGTTTTTTTTTTTTGTTTGAATATATTAAAATAGTTTACTAATTCATACTAACTTTAAAATTCACGTAGCAATAATTTGTCGACTAAAAAAAAAATTGAGCAAATATTTGCTTATCTGCCTTCGAATCACAAGTATTAATAATTTGTTCGTTATTTACAATTTTAAAACGTGTAGAATGTGGTCCATGGAAGTTTGCAAATGAAATTCATATTATTACTTATTTGTATTCAAGATAATATTTGTCTAAAACTGCTGGAACAAAGAAGGGAATATTTACATTCCAGGAGGGGATCTGTTGTATGATTAGCAGCAAAGCAGGCATTTTTTTAAAATTTCTGATTCCTGCTATGTCAAAATGTAATTAGTTTTCTTTGGTTTCCCTAGATAACCTTCATTTAGGAAACTCTTCAAATGATTGCTCCTAAACGTTGTATCCAATGTCTTGGCTATAGTATAATCCATGTTATTCTTGGCATGGTGGTGAATTTATTTTGGAGACTACCATAGTAGTTTCCTAAGTTGGTTTCTCCGGTGTCTATATTGGTCTGTTCTGTACACGGTTTTTGTCTTGTTGCGAGAAAATTCGATATTCTCTTCCATATGTAAACCGTATTTCTTTTAAGTGTGTTATTATTCGGAAAGGTTTATGTTTGTTATATTTTGTGGGATATATTGATTTAGCCATATGGGCTATCGGTTATTTTTTCTAACATGAGTAACTAGCCTCCTAGTTTTTGTTGGGTTTTCCTGCCTGGCTTGTGTTTTATTGCTTTCTCATAGCGAGATGTTTCCCGAGAATAATGGCCTCAGGTATGTTAGGGATCTTTCACTTATAGCCCGACCGAGGTACAAAGACGACCCCAAACATTTTTCTTATTTTGTACACACCATTGTTACTAGTTGGTTTATAGGAACAGGTGTTCCCAAGATTATTTTTTGCACTAAAATAAATAATTAACTATAAGGAAACTGATACAGTTACTGTAGATTAGCTTTATCGGAGTGAAGGTGTGGGGTCAATTATATTAGGATCTACAAGTATAGATATAGGGATAACCAGAATTTAGCATAAATCGATTTAAATAATACCATTTAGGTTGGCTAACGCCCCTTTATAATAAATATCATAACTCACCAGTTTAATTGTAAATCCAGGATTTTAGTACAATCTTGATGAAGTCATGATGACTAACAAGAACCAGCTGAGAGATGGAAGATTCAAAATTTCCAAGACCTCAATAGATCAACCGCCCAAAGGAATATTCTTCTTTCAGAACTCCGACCCTGTCTAGAGGAGGCAAATCGACGCACTGAAAGAAAACGGCCAAACTAGCGACTAAAGCAAATAAGAAGAAATGCAGCACCAAGACTTTAATGCCGACAGCTGAAATTCTCCGTAAATATGAAAATGTGTAATACTATAGTATATCAAGCCTGTAAGAAGTAAGATACTTTGTTAGCTTGTATCAATCAAATGTCTGTGTTGCATGGATTAATTTTTTATTAATATCCTGTGTCCAGCACCTGGTCCACTATCATGACTATGTCATGGTTTTGAGTATAACCTGGATGAAGTCATGCTGACTAGCCAGAACCAACCGAGACATTGAAAATTCAACATTTCTTTAGACCACAAAGGATCAAAAGCCGAAAGAAAGATTTTTCTTTCAAAACCCCGGCCCGGTCTACAATAGGGAGAAACAATGCGCCGAAACTAAACATCCGAACTAGCGACTGAATCAAATTAGAAGATAAGAAACATCAAGGCTATAAATCCGACAGCTGAAATTCTCCGTAAATAGGAAAATTTGTAATATTATCGCATATCAAGCCTGTTAGAAGTAAGATAATCTGTAAGCTTGTATTTATTGTATGACTGTGTGAATGCATTTATTTGTTATTAATATCCTGTGCCCAGGTTTTGGTCCGCTATCATGACTGCATCCAGGTTTCGAGTACAATCTGGATAAAGTCATGGTGACTAGCCAGAAACAGCTGAGACATCAATTATTCAACATTTTCTGAAACACCGATGGATCAACAGTCCAAAGAAAAATTCTTCTTTCAGAACCCCGGCCTAGTCTAGAGGAGGGCAGAACGATGCACCGAAAGTAAAAGGCCGAACTACCGACTAAATCAAATTAGAAGAAAAGAAACACCAAGGCTATAATGCCGACAGCTGAGATTCTCTGTAAATAAGAAAATTTGTAATAGTATAGCTTTTCACGACTTTTTGAAGTAACAGGCTTTGTAAGCTTGTCTTTAAACCATGAGTTAACCGTGTTGCATGCATTTATGTGTTATTTATATCCTGTGCTCAGGTCCTGGCACATTTCCAGGTTCTGGTCCGCCATCATGACTGCATCCAGGTTTTGAGTACAATCTAGATGAAGTCATGATGACTAACCAGAACCAACTGAGACATCGAAGATTCAACATTCCCTGAGAACCTAATGGATCAAAAGCCCTAGAAAAGTATATCCAAGGCTGCAAAGGTAACAGTTGGGATTTCCTTTAAATAAGATAGTTTTTATAGTAGTCATGATGTTCTTTGCAGGTCTTGTAGATGTAAGAGAATTTCTTAGCTTGTCTTTAACGTGTAATTTTACAGTTCTGCATGAATTTATTCGTGTTTTAGCGGCATATCCCGTGCTTTTTAAGTCTGTTAGAAGTATGAGAATTTGCCTTGGATGCCATTCATTTTTAGAGGTCTTTTTTCGTTTTTAATATTTAGCCTTTTGTAGTTACACGGGTAAATGGATTTCTTCTACTATCTGTGCTTAATTTCACCCTTAGGATAAATAGTTGAGGTGTGAAATATCGTTAAAACTCTCAAACCGGTTAAATAATCAGTTTCGAAGCACTGTGAATGTGATAAAAGTCAATTCATGAAAACGAAATATTTAAAAATGTTTTTCTGAAACACCAAAATTATGAAAATGTTCGTAAATATGTGGTAAATAATGGTAGATATATTTAAACCAAAAAAAATTAATTATTGTAATCCAAAATATTCCAGATGTTTATCTGGACACTCTAGTCTAGACGTCTGACCTTGCAATTTTTTCAAGAGAGTTGTATATCTGCATATTTTTAGACCTCAATCGTTTTTAATTATACAATTATAGATTCTCAATAGCTTTATTCTATTTCCTGTAGCTTGGCTACATTTTATACATGTTATAATAAAAAAATAGCCATAGTAAAGACCTCAATCGTCCCGTATTCATGTACTAGTTGGGACAGGTTGTGTGGTGGTCTTAGTTACGGTCCGCAAATATAGATGCCCAAACGCTTTTACGCCACATTCCCAGTGTAAAGTGTGTCTTCTCTAGTTATAGTATTCATTATCGGAGCGGCGTGTTGTGCAGATAAGTTCGGTTAGTTGAACATAAGAATCCAAATGCATTGCGTATGACTGTGTGACTTACTACTTGCCTATTTACGGTGTGAAAATCGGTTTCCATTCAATGTCGCTACATCTTATCAGGTATGTGAACATATTTATTTGGGTATTTCTAGTCTAGGTTTACAAAGTGAAATTAAATATGTGAGTTTTAACATGGATCATGCTAAAAGGTGTGTGTTGGAAATATGCTTACTCTCCATGTATGGTTGACAATTGCTGTAAATATGCAAATGTAATATATTAGTGATTTTCGCAGATGCATCTCTTCAGTTAACGGTGTGCGGTTATTTTTATTTTAAAAGTATATGAGCGGTTTTTTTTTTTTGTTTGAATATATTAAAATAGTTTACTAATTCATACTAACTTTAAAATTCACGTAGCAATAATTTGTCGACTAAAAAAAAAATTGAGCAAATATTTGCTTATCTGCCTTCGAATCACAAGTATTAATAATTTGTTCGTTATTTACAATTTTAAAACGTGTAGAATGTGGTCCATGGAAGTTTGCAAATGAAATTCATATTATTACTTATTTGTATTCAAGATAATATTTGTCTAAAACTGCTGGAACAAAGAAGGGAATATTTACATTCCAGGAGGGGATCTGTTGTATGATTAGCAGCAAAGCAGGCATTTTTTTAAAATTTCTGATTCCTGCTATGTCAAAATGTAATTAGTTTTCTTTGGTTTCCCTAGATAACCTTCATTTAGGAAACTCTTCAAATGATTGCTCCTAAACGTTGTATCCAATGTCTTGGCTATAGTATAATCCATGTTATTCTTGGCATGGTGGTGAATTTATTTTGGAGACTACCATAGTAGTTTCCTAAGTTGGTTTCTCCGGTGTCTATATTGGTCTGTTCTGTACACGGTTTTTGTCTTGTTGCGAGAAAATTCGATATTCTCTTCCATATGTAAACCGTATTTCTTTTAAGTGTGTTATTATTCGGAAAGGTTTATGTTTGTTATATTTTGTGGGATATATTGATTTAGCCATATGGGCTATCGGTTATTTTTTCTAACATGAGTAACTAGCCTCCTAGTTTTTGTTGGGTTTTCCTGCCTGGCTTGTGTTTTATTGCTTTCTCATAGCGAGATGTTTCCCGAGAATAATGGCCTCAGGTATGTTAGGGATCTTTCACTTATAGCCCGACCGAGGTACAAAGACGACCCCAAACATTTTTCTTATTTTGTACACACCATTGTTACTAGTTGGTTTATAGGAACAGGTGTTCCCAAGATTATTTTTTGCACTAAAATAAATAATTAACTATAAGGAAACTGATACAGTTACTGTAGATTAGCTTTATCGGAGTGAAGGTGTGGGGTCAATTATATTAGGATCTACAAGTATAGATATAGGGATAACCAGAATTTAGCATAAATCGATTTAAATAATACCATTTAGGTTGGCTAACGCCCCTTTATAATAAATATCATAACTCACCAGTTTAATTGTAAATCCAGGATTTTAGTACAATCTTGATGAAGTCATGATGACTAACAAGAACCAGCTGAGAGATGGAAGATTCAAAATTTCCAAGACCTCAATAGATCAACCGCCCAAAGGAATATTCTTCTTTCAGAACTCCGACCCTGTCTAGAGGAGGCAAATCGACGCACTGAAAGAAAACGGCCAAACTAGCGACTAAAGCAAATAAGAAGAAATGCAGCACCAAGACTTTAATGCCGACAGCTGAAATTCTCCGTAAATATGAAAATGTGTAATACTATAGTATATCAAGCCTGTAAGAAGTAAGATACTTTGTTAGCTTGTATCAATCAAATGTCTGTGTTGCATGGATTAATTTTTTATTAATATCCTGTGTCCAGCACCTGGTCCACTATCATGACTATGTCATGGTTTTGAGTATAACCTGGATGAAGTCATGCTGACTAGCCAGAACCAACCGAGACATTGAAAATTCAACATTTCTTTAGACCACAAAGGATCAAAAGCCGAAAGAAAGATTTTTCTTTCAAAACCCCGGCCCGGTCTACAATAGGGAGAAACAATGCGCCGAAACTAAACATCCGAACTAGCGACTGAATCAAATTAGAAGATAAGAAACATCAAGGCTATAAATCCGACAGCTGAAATTCTCCGTAAATAGGAAAATTTGTAATATTATCGCATATCAAGCCTGTTAGAAGTAAGATAATCTGTAAGCTTGTATTTATTGTATGACTGTGTGAATGCATTTATTTGTTATTAATATCCTGTGCCCAGGTTTTGGTCCGCTATCATGACTGCATCCAGGTTTCGAGTACAATCTGGATAAAGTCATGGTGACTAGCCAGAAACAGCTGAGACATCAATTATTCAACATTTTCTGAAACACCGATGGATCAACAGTCCAAAGAAAAATTCTTCTTTCAGAACCCCGGCCTAGTCTAGAGGAGGGCAGAACGATGCACCGAAAGTAAAAGGCCGAACTACCGACTAAATCAAATTAGAAGAAAAGAAACACCAAGGCTATAATGCCGACAGCTGAGATTCTCTGTAAATAAGAAAATTTGTAATAGTATAGCTTTTCACGACTTTTTGAAGTAACAGGCTTTGTAAGCTTGTCTTTAAACCATGAGTTAACCGTGTTGCATGCATTTATGTGTTATTTATATCCTGTGCTCAGGTCCTGGCACATTTCCAGGTTCTGGTCCGCCATCATGACTGCATCCAGGTTTTGAGTACAATCTAGATGAAGTCATGATGACTAACCAGAACCAACTGAGACATCGAAGATTCAACATTCCCTGAGAACCTAATGGATCAAAAGCCCTAGAAAAGTATATCCAAGGCTGCAAAGGTAACAGTTGGGATTTCCTTTAAATAAGATAGTTTTTATAGTAGTCATGATGTTCTTTGCAGGTCTTGTAGATGTAAGAGAATTTCTTAGCTTGTCTTTAACGTGTAATTTTACAGTTCTGCATGAATTTATTCGTGTTTTAGCGGCATATCCCGTGCTTTTTAAGTCTGTTAGAAGTATGAGAATTTGCCTTGGATGCCATTCATTTTTAGAGGTCTTTTTTCGTTTTTAATATTTAGCCTTTTGTAGTTACACGGGTAAATGGATTTCTTCTACTATCTGTGCTTAATTTCACCCTTAGGATAAATAGTTGAGGTGTGAAATATCGTTAAAACTCTCAAACCGGTTAAATAATCAGTTTCGAAGCACTGTGAATGTGATAAAAGTCAATTCATGAAAACGAAATATTTAAAAATGTTTTTCTGAAACACCAAAATTATGAAAATGTTCGTAAATATGTGGTAAATAATGGTAGATATATTTAAACCAAAAAAAATTAATTATTGTAATCCAAAATATTCCAGATGTTTATCTGGACACTCTAGTCTAGACGTCTGACCTTGCAATTTTTTCAAGAGAGTTGTATATCTGCATATTTTTAGACCTCAATCGTTTTTAATTATACAATTATAGATTCTCAATAGCTTTATTCTATTTCCTGTAGCTTGGCTACATTTTATACATGTTATAATAAAAAAATAGCCATAGTAAAGACCTCAATCGTCCCGTATTCATGTACTAGTTGGGACAGGTTGTGTGGTGGTCTTAGTTACGGTCCGCAAATATAGATGCCCAAACGCTTTTACGCCACATTCCCAGTGTAAAGTGTGTCTTCTCTAGTTATAGTATTCATTATCGGAGCGGCGTGTTGTGCAGATAAGTTCGGTTAGTTGAACATAAGAATCCAAATGCATTGCGTATGACTGTGTGACTTACTACTTGCCTATTTACGGTGTGAAAATCGGTTTCCATTCAATGTCGCTACATCTTATCAGGTATGTGAACATATTTATTTGGGTATTTCTAGTCTAGGTTTACAAAGTGAAATTAAATATGTGAGTTTTAACATGGATCATGCTAAAAGGTGTGTGTTGGAAATATGCTTACTCTCCATGTATGGTTGACAATTGCTGTAAATATGCAAATGTAATATATTAGTGATTTTCGCAGATGCATCTCTTCAGTTAACGGTGTGCGGTTATTTTTATTTTAAAAGTATATGAGCGGTTTTTTTTTTTTGTTTGAATATATTAAAATAGTTTACTAATTCATACTAACTTTAAAATTCACGTAGCAATAATTTGTCGACTAAAAAAAAAATTGAGCAAATATTTGCTTATCTGCCTTCGAATCACAAGTATTAATAATTTGTTCGTTATTTACAATTTTAAAACGTGTAGAATGTGGTCCATGGAAGTTTGCAAATGAAATTCATATTATTACTTATTTGTATTCAAGATAATATTTGTCTAAAACTGCTGGAACAAAGAAGGGAATATTTACATTCCAGGAGGGGATCTGTTGTATGATTAGAAGCAAAGCAGGCATTTTTTTTAAAATTTCTGATTCCTGCTATGTCAAAATGTAATTAGTTTTCTTTGGTTTCCCTAGATAACCTTCATTTAGGAAACTCTTCAAATGATTGCTCCTAAACGTTGTATCCAATGTCTTGGCTATAGTATAATCCATGTTATTCTTGGCATGGTGGTGAATTTATTTTGGAGACTACCATAGTAGTTTCCTAAGTTGGTTTCTCCGGTGTCTATATTGGTCTGTTCTGTACACGGTTTTTGTCTTGTTGCGAGAAAATTCGATATTCTCTTCCATATGTAAACCGTATTTCTTTTAAGTGTGTTATTATTCGGAAAGGTTTATGTTTGTTATATTTTGTGGGATATATTGATTTAGCCATATGGGCTATCGGTTATTTTTTCTAACATGAGTAACTAGCCTCCTAGTTTTTGTTGGGTTTTCCTGCCTGGCTTGTGTTTTATTGCTTTCTCATAGCGAGATGTTTCCCGAGAATAATGGCCTCAGGTATGTTAGGGATCTTTCACTTATAGCCCGACCGAGGTACAAAGACGACCCCAAACATTTTTCTTATTTTGTACACACCATTGTTACTAGTTGGTTTATAGGAACAGGTGTTCCCAAGATTATTTTTTGCACTAAAATAAATAATTAACTATAAGGAAACTGATACAGTTACTGTAGATTAGCTTTATCGGAGTGAAGGTGTGGGGTCAATTATATTAGGATCTACAAGTATAGATATAGGGATAACCAGAATTTAGCATAAATCGATTTAAATAATACCATTTAGGTTGGCTAACGCCCCTTTATAATAAATATCATAACTCACCAGTTTAATTGTAAATCCAGGATTTTAGTACAATCTTGATGAAGTCATGATGACTAACAAGAACCAGCTGAGAGATGGAAGATTCAAAATTTCCAAGACCTCAATAGATCAACCGCCCAAAGGGATATTCTTCTTTCAGAACTCCGACCCTGTCTAGAGGAGGCAAATCGACGCACTGAAAGAAAACGGCCAAACTAGCGACTAAAGCAAATAAGAAGAAATGCAGCACCAAGACTTTAATGCCGACAGCTGAAATTCTCCGTAAATATGAAAATGTGTAATACTATAGTATATCAAGCCTGTAAGAAGTAAGATACTTTGTTAGCTTGTATCAATCAAATGTCTGTGTTGCATGGATTAATTTTTTATTAATATCCTGTGTCCAGCACCTGGTCCACTATCATGACTATGTCATGGTTTTGAGTATAACCTGGATGAAGTCATGCTGACTAGCCAGAACCAACCGAGACATTGAAAATTCAACATTTCTTTAGACCACAAAGGATCAAAAGCCGAAAGAAAGATTTTTCTTTCAAAACCCCGGCCCGGTCTACAATAGGGAGAAACAATGCGCCGAAACTAAACATCCGAACTAGCGACTGAATCAAATTAGAAGATAAGAAACATCAAGGCTATAAATCCGACAGCTGAAATTCTCCGTAAATAGGAAAATTTGTAATATTATCGCATATCAAGCCTGTTAGAAGTAAGATAATCTGTAAGCTTGTATTTATTGTATGACTGTGTGAATGCATTTACTTGTTATTAATATCCTGTGCCCAGGTTTTGGTCCGCCATCATGACTGCATCCAGGTTTCGAGTACAATCTGGATAAAGTCATGGTGACTAGCCAGAAACAGCTGAGACATCAATTATTCAACATTTTCTGAAACACCGATGGATCAACAGTCCAAAGAAAAATTCTTCTTTCAGAACCCCGGCCTAGTCTAGAGGAGGGCAGAACGATGCACCGAAAGTAAAAGGCCGAACTACCGACTAAATCAAATTAGAAGAAAAGAAACACCAAGGCTATAATGCCGACAGCTGAGATTCTCTGTAAATAAGAAAATTTGTAATAGTATAGCTTTTCACGACTTTTTGAAGTAACAGGCTTTGTAAGCTTGTCTTTAAACCATGAGTTAACCGTGTTGCATGCATTTATGTGTTATTTATATCCTGTGCTCAGGTCCTGGCACATTTCCAGGTTCTGGTCCGCCATCATGACTGCATCCAGGTTTTGAGTACAATCTAGATGAAGTCATGATGACTAACCAGAACCAACTGAGACATCGAAGATTCAACATTCCCTGAGAACCTAATGGATCAAAAGCCCTAGAAAAGTATATCCAAGGCTGCAAAGGTAACAGTTGGGATTTCCTTTAAATAAGATAGTTTTTATAGTAGTCATGATGTTCTTTGCAGGTCTTGTAGATGTAAGAGAATTTCTTAGCTTGTCTTTAACGTGTAATTTTACAGTTCTGCATGAATTTATTCGTGTTTTAGCGGCATATCCCGTGCTTTTTAAGTCTGTTAGAAGTATGAGAATTTGCCTTGGATGCCATTCATTTTTAGAGGTCTTTTTTCGTTTTTAATATTTAGCCTTTTGTAGTTACACGGGTAAATGGATTTCTTCTACTATCTGTGCTTAATTTCACCCTTAGGATAAATAGTTGAGGTGTGAAATATCGTTAAAACTCTCAAACCGGTTAAATAATCAGTTTCGAAGCACTGTGAATGTGATAAAAGTCAATTCATGAAAACGAAATATTTAAAAATGTTTTTCTGAAACACCAAAATTATGAAAATGTTCGTAAATATGTGGTAAATAATGGTAGATATATTTAAACCAAAAAAAATTAATTATTGTAATCCAAAATATTCCAGATGTTTATCTGGACACTCTAGTCTAGACGTCTGACCTTGCAATTTTTTCAAGAGAGTTGTATATCTGCATATTTTTAGACCTCAATCGTTTTTAATTATACAATTATAGATTCTCAATAGCTTTATTCTATTTCCTGTAGCTTGGCTACATTTTATACATGTTATAATAAAAAAATAGCCATAGTAAAGACCTCAATCGTCCCGTATTCATGTACTAGTTGGGACAGGTTGTGTGGTGGTCTTAGTTACGGTCCGCAAATATAGATGCCCAAACGCTTTTACGCCACATTCCCAGTGTAAAGTGTGTCTTCTCTAGTTATAGTATTCATTATCGGAGCGGCGTGTTGTGCAGATAAGTTCGGTTAGTTGAACATAAGAATCCAAATGCATTGCGTATGACTGTGTGACTTACTACTTGCCTATTTACGGTGTGAAAATCGGTTTCCATTCAATGTCGCTACATCTTATCAGGTATGTGAACATATTTATTTGGGTATTTCTAGTCTAGGTTTACAAAGTGAAATTAAATATGTGAGTTTTAACATGGATCATGCTAAAAGGTGTGTGTTGGAAATATGCTTACTCTCCATGTATGGTTGACAATTGCTGTAAATATGCAAATGTAATATATTAGTGATTTTCGCAGATGCATCTCTTCAGTTAACGGTGTGCGGTTATTTTTATTTTAAAAGTATATGAGCGGTTTTTTTTTTTTGTTTGAATATATTAAAATAGTTTACTAATTCATACTAACTTTAAAATTCACGTAGCAATAATTTGTCGACTAAAAAAAAAATTGAGCAAATATTTGCTTATCTGCCTTCGAATCACAAGTATTAATAATTTGTTCGTTATTTACAATTTTAAAACGTGTAGAATGTGGTCCATGGAAGTTTGCAAATGAAATTCATATTATTACTTATTTGTATTCAAGATAATATTTGTCTAAAACTGCTGGAACAAAGAAGGGAATATTTACATTCCAGGAGGGGATCTGTTGTATGATTAGCAGCAAAGCAGGCATTTTTTTAAAATTTCTGATTCCTGCTATGTCAAAATGTAATTAGTTTTCTTTGGTTTCCCTAGATAACCTTCATTTAGGAAACTCTTCAAATGATTGCTCCTAAACGTTGTATCCAATGTCTTGGCTATAGTATAATCCATGTTATTCTTGGCATGGTGGTGAATTTATTTTGGAGACTACCATAGTAGTTTCCTAAGTTGGTTTCTCCGGTGTCTATATTGGTCTGTTCTGTACACGGTTTTTGTCTTGTTGCGAGAAAATTCGATATTCTCTTCCATATGTAAACCGTATTTCTTTTAAGTGTGTTATTATTCGGAAAGGTTTATGTTTGTTATATTTTGTGGGATATATTGATTTAGCCATATGGGCTATCGGTTATTTTTTCTAACATGAGTAACTAGCCTCCTAGTTTTTGTTGGGTTTTCCTGCCTGGCTTGTGTTTTATTGCTTTCTCATAGCGAGATGTTTCCCGAGAATAATGGCCTCAGGTATGTTAGGGATCTTTCACTTATAGCCCGACCGAGGTACAAAGACGACCCCAAACATTTTTCTTATTTTGTACACACCATTGTTACTAGTTGGTTTATAGGAACAGGTGTTCCCAAGATTATTTTTTGCACTAAAATAAATAATTAACTATAAGGAAACTGATACAGTTACTGTAGATTAGCTTTATCGGAGTGAAGGTGTGGGGTCAATTATATTAGGATCTACAAGTATAGATATAGGGATAACCAGAATTTAGCATAAATCGATTTAAATAATACCATTTAGGTTGGCTAACGCCCCTTTATAATAAATATCATAACTCACCAGTTTAATTGTAAATCCAGGATTTTAGTACAATCTTGATGAAGTCATGATGACTAACAAGAACCAGCTGAGAGATGGAAGATTCAAAATTTCCAAGACCTCAATAGATCAACCGCCCAAAGGAATATTCTTCTTTCAGAACTCCGACCCTGTCTAGAGGAGGCAAATCGACGCACTGAAAGAAAACGTCCAAACTAGCGACTAAAGCAAATAAGAAGAAATGCAGCACCAAGACTTTAATGCCGACAGCTGAAATTCTCCGTAAATATGAAAATGTGTAATACTATAGTATATCAAGCCTGTAAGAAGTAAGATACTTTGTTAGCTTGTATCAATCAAATGTCTGTGTTGCATGGATTAATTTTTTATTAATATCCTGTGTCCAGCACCTGGTCCACTATCATGACTATGTCATGGTTTTGAGTATAACCTGGATGAAGTCATGCTGACTAGCCAGAACCAACCGAGACATTGAAAATTCAACATTTCTTTAGACCACAAAGGATCAAAAGCCGAAAGAAAGATTTTTCTTTCAAAACCCCGGCCCGGTCTACAATAGGGAGAAACAATGCACCGAAACTAAACATCCGAACTAGCGACTGAATCAAATTAGAAGATAAGAAACATCAAGGCTATAAATCCGACAGCTGAAATTCTCCGTAAATAGGAAAATTTGTAATATTATCGCATATCAAGCCTGTTAGAAGTAAGATAATCTGTAAGCTTGTATTTATTGTATGACTGTGTGAATGCATTTATTTGTTATTAATATCCTGTGCCCAGGTTTTGGTCCGCCATCATGACTGCATCCAGGTTTCGAGTACAATCTGGATAAAGTCATGGTGACTAGCCAGAAACAGCTGAGACATCAATTATTCAACATTTTCTGAAACACCGATGGATCAACAGTCCAAAGAAAAATTCTTCTTTCAGAACCCCGGCCTAGTCTAGAGGAGGGCAGAACGATGCACCGAAAGTAAAAGGCCGAACTACCGACTAAATCAAATTAGAAGAAAAGAAACACCAAGGCTATAATGCCGACAGCTGAGATTCTCTGTAAATAAGAAAATTTGTAATAGTATAGCTTTTCACGACTTTTTGAAGTAACAGGCTTTGTAAGCTTGTCTTTAAACCATGAGTTAACCGTGTTGCATGCATTTATGTGTTATTTATATCCTGTGCTCAGGTCCTGGCACATTTCCAGGTTCTGGTCCGCCATCATGACTGCATCCAGGTTTTGAGTACAATCTAGATGAAGTCATGATGACTAACCAGAACCAACTGAGACATCGAAGATTCAACATTCCCTGAGAACCTAATGGATCAAAAGCCCTAGAAAAGTATATCCAAGGCTGCAAAGGTAACAGTTGGGATTTCCTTTAAATAAGATAGTTTTTATAGTAGTCATGATGTTCTTTGCAGGTCTTGTAGATGTAAGAGAATTTCTTAGCTTGTCTTTAACGTGTAATTTTACAGTTCTGCATGAATTTATTCGTGTTTTAGCGGCATATCCCGTGCTTTTTAAGTCTGTTAGAAGTATGAGAATTTGCCTTGGATGCCATTCATTTTTAGAGGTCTTTTTTCGTTTTTAATATTTAGCCTTTTGTAGTTACACGGGTAAATGGATTTCTTCTACTATCTGTGCTTAATTTCACCCTTAGGATAAATAGTTGAGGTGTGAAATATCGTTAAAACTCTCAAACCGGTTAAATAATCAGTTTCGAAGCACTGTGAATGTGATAAAAGTCAATTCATGAAAACGAAATATTTAAAAATGTTTTTCTGAAACACCAAAATTATGAAAATGTTCGTAAATATGTGGTAAATAATGGTAGATATATTTAAACCAAAAAAAATTAATTATTGTAATCCAAAATATTCCAGATGTTTATCTGGACACTCTAGTCTAGACGTCTGACCTTGCAATTTTTTCAAGAGAGTTGTATATCTGCATATTTTTAGACCTCAATCGTTTTTAATTATACAATTATAGATTCTCAATAGCTTTATTCTATTTCCTGTAGCTTGGCTACATTTTATACATGTTATAATAAAAAAATAGCCATAGTAAAGACCTCAATCGTCCCGTATTCATGTACTAGTTGGGACAGGTTGTGTGGTGGTCTTAGTTACGGTCCGCAAATATAGATGCCCAAACGCTTTTACGCCACATTCCCAGTGTAAAGTGTGTCTTCTCTAGTTATAGTATTCATTATCGGAGCGGCGTGTTGTGCAGATAAGTTCGGTTAGTTGAACATAAGAATCCAAATGCATTGCGTATGACTGTGTGACTTACTACTTGCCTATTTACGGTGTGAAAATCGGTTTCCATTCAATGTCGCTACATCTTATCAGGTATGTGAACATATTTATTTGGGTATTTCTAGTCTAGGTTTACAAAGTGAAATTAAATATGTGAGTTTTAACATGGATCATGCTAAAAGGTGTGTGTTGGAAATATGCTTACTCTCCATGTATGGTTGACAATTGCTGTAAATATGCAAATGTAATATATTAGTGATTTTCGCAGATGCATCTCTTCAGTTAACGGTGTGCGGTTATTTTTATTTTAAAAGTATATGAGCGGTTTTTTTTTTTTGTTTGAATATATTAAAATAGTTTACTAATTCATACTAACTTTAAAATTCACGTAGCAATAATTTGTCGACTAAAAAAAAAATTGAGCAAATATTTGCTTATCTGCCTTCGAATCACAAGTATTAATAATTTGTTCGTTATTTACAATTTTAAAACGTGTAGAATGTGGTCCATGGAAGTTTGCAAATGAAATTCATATTATTACTTATTTGTATTCAAGATAATATTTGTCTAAAACTGCTGGAACAAAGAAGGGAATATTTACATTCCAGGAGGGGATCTGTTGTATGATTAGCAGCAAAGCAGGCATTTTTTTAAAATTTCTGATTCCTGCTATGTCAAAATGTAATTAGTTTTCTTTGGTTTCCCTAGATAACCTTCATTTAGGAAACTCTTCAAATGATTGCTCCTAAACGTTGTATCCAATGTCTTGGCTATAGTATAATCCATGTTATTCTTGGCATGGTGGTGAATTTATTTTGGAGACTACCATAGTAGTTTCCTAAGTTGGTTTCTCCGGTGTCTATATTGGTCTGTTCTGTACACGGTTTTTGTCTTGTTGCGAGAAAATTCGATATTCTCTTCCATATGTAAACCGTATTTCTTTTAAGTGTGTTATTATTCGGAAAGGTTTATGTTTGTTATATTTTGTGGGATATATTGATTTAGCCATATGGGCTATCGGTTATTTTTTCTAACATGAGTAACTAGCCTCCTAGTTTTTGTTGGGTTTTCCTGCCTGGCTTGTGTTTTATTGCTTTCTCATAGCGAGATGTTTCCCGAGAATAATGGCCTCAGGTATGTTAGGGATCTTTCACTTATAGCCCGACCGAGGTACAAAGACGACCCCAAACATTTTTCTTATTTTGTACACACCATTGTTACTAGTTGGTTTATAGGAACAGGTGTTCCCAAGATTATTTTTTGCACTAAAATAAATAATTAACTATAAGGAAACTGATACAGTTACTGTAGATTAGCTTTATCGGAGTGAAGGTGTGGGGTCAATTATATTAGGATCTACAAGTATAGATATAGGGATAACCAGAATTTAGCATAAATCGATTTAAATAATACCATTTAGGTTGGCTAACGCCCCTTTATAATAAATATCATAACTCACCAGTTTAATTGTAAATCCAGGATTTTAGTACAATCTTGATGAAGTCATGATGACTAACAAGAACCAGCTGAGAGATGGAAGATTCAAAATTTCCAAGACCTCAATAGATCAACCGCCCAAAGGGATATTCTTCTTTCAGAACTCCGACCCTGTCTAGAGGAGGCAAATCGACGCACTGAAAGAAAACGGCCAAACTAGCGACTAAAGCAAATAAGAAGAAATGCAGCACCAAGACTTTAATGCCGACAGCTGAAATTCTCCGTAAATATGAAAATGTGTAATACTATAGTATATCAAGCCTGTAAGAAGTAAGATACTTTGTTAGCTTGTATCAATCAAATGTCTGTGTTGCATGGATTAATTTTTTATTAATATCCTGTGTCCAGCACCTGGTCCACTATCATGACTATGTCATGGTTTTGAGTATAACCTGGATGAAGTCATGCTGACTAGCCAGAACCAACCGAGACATTGAAAATTCAACATTTCTTTAGACCACAAAGGATCAAAAGCCGAAAGAAAGATTTTTCTTTCAAAACCCCGGCCCGGTCTACAATAGGGAGAAACAATGCGCCGAAACTAAACATCCGAACTAGCGACTGAATCAAATTAGAAGATAAGAAACATCAAGGCTATAAATCCGACAGCTGAAATTCTCCGTAAATAGGAAAATTTGTAATATTATCGCATATCAAGCCTGTTAGAAGTAAGATAATCTGTAAGCTTGTATTTATTGTATGACTGTGTGAATGCATTTACTTGTTATTAATATCCTGTGCCCAGGTTTTGGTCCGCCATCATGACTGCATCCAGGTTTCGAGTACAATCTGGATAAAGTCATGGTGACTAGCCAGAAACAGCTGAGACATCAATTATTCAAC
This sequence comes from Acanthosoma haemorrhoidale, assembly GCA_930367205.1. Taxonomy (NCBI): domain Eukaryota; kingdom Metazoa; phylum Arthropoda; class Insecta; order Hemiptera; family Acanthosomatidae; genus Acanthosoma; species Acanthosoma haemorrhoidale. The sequence goes on from OV884011.1 coordinate 144,914,412, forward strand.
ATTTTCTGAAACACCGATGGATCAACAGTCCAAAGAAAAATTCTTCTTTCAGAACCCCGGCCTAGTCTAGAGGAGGGCAGAACGATGCACCGAAAGTAAAAGGCCGAACTACCGACTAAATCAAATTAGAAGAAAAGAAACACCAAGGCTATAATGCCGACAGCTGAGATTCTCTGTAAATAAGAAAATTTGTAATAGTATAGCTTTTCACGACTTTTTGAAGTAACAGGCTTTGTAAGCTTGTCTTTAAACCATGAGTTAACCGTGTTGCATGCATTTATGTGTTATTTATATCCTGTGCTCAGGTCCTGGCACATTTCCAGGTTCTGGTCCGCCATCATGACTGCATCCAGGTTTTGAGTACAATCTAGATGAAGTCATGATGACTAACCAGAACCAACTGAGACATCGAAGATTCAACATTCCCTGAGAACCTAATGGATCAAAAGCCCTAGAAAAGTATATCCAAGGCTGCAAAGGTAACAGTTGGGATTTCCTTTAAATAAGATAGTTTTTATAGTAGTCATGATGTTCTTTGCAGGTCTTGTAGATGTAAGAGAATTTCTTAGCTTGTCTTTAACGTGTAATTTTACAGTTCTGCATGAATTTATTCGTGTTTTAGCGGCATATCCCGTGCTTTTTAAGTCTGTTAGAAGTATGAGAATTTGCCTTGGATGCCATTCATTTTTAGAGGTCTTTTTTCGTTTTTAATATTTAGCCTTTTGTAGTTACACGGGTAAATGGATTTCTTCTACTATCTGTGCTTAATTTCACCCTTAGGATAAATAGTTGAGGTGTGAAATATCGTTAAAACTCTCAAACCGGTTAAATAATCAGTTTCGAAGCACTGTGAATGTGATAAAAGTCAATTCATGAAAACGAAATATTTAAAAATGTTTTTCTGAAACACCAAAATTATGAAAATGTTCGTAAATATGTGGTAAATAATGGTAGATATATTTAAACCAAAAAAAATTAATTATTGTAATCCAAAATATTCCAGATGTTTATCTGGACACTCTAGTCTAGACGTCTGACCTTGCAATTTTTTCAAGAGAGTTGTATATCTGCATATTTTTAGACCTCAATCGTTTTTAATTATACAATTATAGATTCTCAATAGCTTTATTCTATTTCCTGTAGCTTGGCTACATTTTATACATGTTATAATAAAAAAATAGCCATAGTAAAGACCTCAATCGTCCCGTATTCATGTACTAGTTGGGACAGGTTGTGTGGTGGTCTTAGTTACGGTCCGCAAATATAGATGCCCAAACGCTTTTACGCCACATTCCCAGTGTAAAGTGTGTCTTCTCTAGTTATAGTATTCATTATCGGAGCGGCGTGTTGTGCAGATAAGTTCGGTTAGTTGAACATAAGAATCCAAATGCATTGCGTATGACTGTGTGACTTACTACTTGCCTATTTACGGTGTGAAAATCGGTTTCCATTCAATGTCGCTACATCTTATCAGGTATGTGAACATATTTATTTGGGTATTTCTAGTCTAGGTTTACAAAGTGAAATTAAATATGTGAGTTTTAACATGGATCATGCTAAAAGGTGTGTGTTGGAAATATGCTTACTCTCCATGTATGGTTGACAATTGCTGTAAATATGCAAATGTAATATATTAGTGATTTTCGCAGATGCATCTCTTCAGTTAACGGTGTGCGGTTATTTTTATTTTAAAAGTATATGAGCGGTTTTTTTTTTTTTTTTGAATATATTAAAATAGTTTACTAATTCATACTAACTTTAAAATTCACGTAGCAATAATTTGTCGACTAAAAAAAAAATTGAGCAAATATTTGCTTATCTGCCTTCGAATCACAAGTATTAATAATTTGTTCGTTATTTACAATTTTAAAACGTGTAGAATGTGGTCCATGGAAGTTTGCAAATGAAATTCATATTATTACTTATTTGTATTCAAGATAATATTTGTCTAAAACTGCTGGAACAAAGAAGGGAATATTTACATTCCAGGAGGGGATCTGTTGTATGATTAGCAGCAAAGCAGGCATTTTTTTAAAATTTCTGATTCCTGCTATGTCAAAATGTAATTAGTTTTCTTTGGTTTCCCTAGATAACCTTCATTTAGGAAACTCTTCAAATGATTGCTCCTAAACGTTGTATCCAATGTCTTGGCTATAGTATAATCCATGTTATTCTTGGCATGGTGGTGAATTTATTTTGGAGACTACCATAGTAGTTTCCTAAGTTGGTTTCTCCGGTGTCTATATTGGTCTGTTCTGTACACGGTTTTTGTCTTGTTGCGAGAAAATTCGATATTCTCTTCCATATGTAAACCGTATTTCTTTTAAGTGTGTTATTATTCGGAAAGGTTTATGTTTGTTATATTTTGTGGGATATATTGATTTAGCCATATGGGCTATCGGTTATTTTTTCTAACATGAGTAACTAGCCTCCTAGTTTTTGTTGGGTTTTCCTGCCTGGCTTGTGTTTTATTGCTTTCTCATAGCGAGATGTTTCCCGAGAATAATGGCCTCAGGTATGTTAGGGATCTTTCACTTATAGCCCGACCGAGGTACAAAGACGACCCCAAACATTTTTCTTATTTTGTACACACCATTGTTACTAGTTGGTTTATAGGAACAGGTGTTCCCAAGATTATTTTTTGCACTAAAATAAATAATTAACTATAAGGAAACTGATACAGTTACTGTAGATTAGCTTTATCGGAGTGAAGGTGTGGGGTCAATTATATTAGGATCTACAAGTATAGATATAGGGATAACCAGAATTTAGCATAAATCGATTTAAATAATACCATTTAGGTTGGCTAACGCCCCTTTATAATAAATATCATAACTCACCAGTTTAATTGTAAATCCAGGATTTTAGTACAATCTTGATGAAGTCATGATGACTAACAAGAACCAGCTGAGAGATGGAAGATTCAAAATTTCCAAGACCTCAATAGATCAACCGCCCAAAGGGATATTCTTCTTTCAGAACTCCGACCCTGTCTAGAGGAGGCAAATCGACGCACTGAAAGAAAACGGCCAAACTAGCGACTAAAGCAAATAAGAAGAAATGCAGCACCAAGACTTTAATGCCGACAGCTGAAATTCTCCGTAAATATGAAAATGTGTAATACTATAGTATATCAAGCCTGTAAGAAGTAAGATACTTTGTTAGCTTGTATCAATCAAATGTCTGTGTTGCATGGATTAATTTTTTATTAATATCCTGTGTCCAGCACCTGGTCCACTATCATGACTATGTCATGGTTTTGAGTATAACCTGGATGAAGTCATGCTGACTAGCCAGAACCAACCGAGACATTGAAAATTCAACATTTCTTTAGACCACAAAGGATCAAAAGCCGAAAGAAAGATTTTTCTTTCAAAACCCCGGCCCGGTCTACAATAGGGAGAAACAATGCGCCGAAACTAAACATCCGAACTAGCGACTGAATCAAATTAGAAGATAAGAAACATCAAGGCTATAAATCCGACAGCTGAAATTCTCCGTAAATAGGAAAATTTGTAATATTATCGCATATCAAGCCTGTTAGAAGTAAGATAATCTGTAAGCTTGTATTTATTGTATGACTGTGTGAATGCATTTACTTGTTATTAATATCCTGTGCCCAGGTTTTGGTCCGCCATCATGACTGCATCCAGGTTTCGAGTACAATCTGGATAAAGTCATGGTGACTAGCCAGAAACAGCTGAGACATCAATTATTCAACATTTTCTGAAACACCGATGGATCAACAGTCCAAAGAAAAATTCTTCTTTCAGAACCCCGGCCTAGTCTAGAGGAGGGCAGAACGATGCACCGAAAGTAAAAGGCCGAACTACCGACTAAATCAAATTAGAAGAAAAGAAACACCAAGGCTATAATGCCGACAGCTGAGATTCTCTGTAAATAAGAAAATTTGTAATAGTATAGCTTTTCACGACTTTTTGAAGTAACAGGCTTTGTAAGCTTGTCTTTAAACCATGAGTTAACCGTGTTGCATGCATTTATGTGTTATTTATATCCTGTGCTCAGGTCCTGGCACATTTCCAGGTTCTGGTCCGCCATCATGACTGCATCCAGGTTTTGAGTACAATCTAGATGAAGTCATGATGACTAACCAGAACCAACTGAGACATCGAAGATTCAACATTCCCTGAGAACCTAATGGATCAAAAGCCCTAGAAAAGTATATCCAAGGCTGCAAAGGTAACAGTTGGGATTTCCTTTAAATAAGATAGTTTTTATAGTAGTCATGATGTTCTTTGCAGGTCTTGTAGATGTAAGAGAATTTCTTAGCTTGTCTTTAACGTGTAATTTTACAGTTCTGCATGAATTTATTCGTGTTTTAGCGGCATATCCCGTGCTTTTTAAGTCTGTTAGAAGTATGAGAATTTGCCTTGGATGCCATTCATTTTTAGAGGTCTTTTTTCGTTTTTAATATTTAGCCTTTTGTAGTTACACGGGTAAATGGATTTCTTCTACTATCTGTGCTTAATTTCACCCTTAGGATAAATAGTTGAGGTGTGAAATATCGTTAAAACTCTCAAACCGGTTAAATAATCAGTTTCGAAGCACTGTGAATGTGATAAAAGTCAATTCATGAAAACGAAATATTTAAAAATGTTTTTCTGAAACACCAAAATTATGAAAATGTTCGTAAATATGTGGTAAATAATGGTAGATATATTTAAACCAAAAAAAATTAATTATTGTAATCCAAAATATTCCAGATGTTTATCTGGACACTCTAGTCTAGACGTCTGACCTTGCAATTTTTTCAAGAGAGTTGTATATCTGCATATTTTTAGACCTCAATCGTTTTTAATTATACAATTATAGATTCTCAATAGCTTTATTCTATTTCCTGTAGCTTGGCTACATTTTATACATGTTATAATAAAAAAATAGCCATAGTAAAGACCTCAATCTTCCCGTATTCATGTACTAGTTGGGACAGGTTGTGTGGTGGTCTTAGTTACGGTCCGCAAATATAGATGCCCAAACGCTTTTACGCCACATTCCCAGTGTAAAGTGTGTCTTCTCTAGTTATAGTATTCATTATCGGAGCGGCGTGTTGTGCAGATAAGTTCGGTTAGTTGAACATAAGAATCCAAATGCATTGCGTATGACTGTGTGACTTACTACTTGCCTATTTACGGTGTGAAAATCGGTTTCCATTCAATGTCGCTACATCTTATCAGGTATGTGAACATATTTATTTGGGTATTTCTAGTCTAGGTTTACAAAGTGAAATTAAATATGTGAGTTTTAACATGGATCATGCTAAAAGGTGTGTGTTGGAAATATGCTTACTCTCCATGTATGGTTGACAATTGCTGTAAATATGCAAATGTAATATATTAGTGATTTTCGCAGATGCATCTCTTCAGTTAACGGTGTGCGGTTATTTTTATTTTAAAAGTATATGAGCGGTTTTTTTTTTTTTGTTTGAATATATTAAAATAGTTTACTAATTCATACTAACTTTAAAATTCACGTAGCAATAATTTGTCGACTAAAAAAAAAATTGAGCAAATATTTGCTTATCTGCCTTCGAATCACAAGTATTAATAATTTGTTCGTTATTTACAATTTTAAAACGTGTAGAATGTGTTCCATGGAAGTTTGCAAATGAAATTCATATTATTACTTATTTGTATTCAAGATAATATTTGTCTAAAACTGCTGGAACAAAGAAGGGAATATTTACATTCCAGGAGGGGATCTGTTGTATGATTAGCAGCAAAGCAGGCATTTTTTTAAAATTTCTGATTCCTGCTATGTCAAAATGTAATTAGTTTTCTTTGGTTTCCCTAGATAACCTTCATTTAGGAAACTCTTCAAATGATTGCTCCTAAACGTTGTATCCAATGTCTTGGCTATAGTATAATCCATGTTATTCTTGGCATGGTGGTGAATTTATTTTGGAGACTACCATAGTAGTTTCCTAAGTTGGTTTCTCCGGTGTCTATATTGGTCTGTTCTGTACACGGTTTTTGTCTTGTTGCGAGAAAATTCGATATTCTCTTCCATATGTAAACCGTATTTCTTTTAAGTGTGTTATTATTCGGAAAGGTTTATGTTTGTTATATTTTGTGGGATATATTGATTTAGCCATATGGGCTATCGGTTATTTTTTCTAACATGAGTAACTAGCCTCCTAGTTTTTGTTGGGTTTTCCTGCCTGGCTTGTGTTTTATTGCTTTCTCATAGCGAGATGTTTCCCGAGAATAATGGCCTCAGGTATGTTAGGGATCTTTCACTTATAGCCCGACCGAGGTACAAAGACGACCCCAAACATTTTTCTTATTTTGTACACACCATTGTTACTAGTTGGTTTATAGGAACAGGTGTTCCCAAGATTATTTTTTGCACTAAAATAAATAATTAACTATAAGGAAACTGATACAGTTACTGTAGATTAGCTTTATCGGAGTGAAGGTGTGGGGTCAATTATATTAGGATCTACAAGTATAGATATAGGGATAACCAGAATTTAGCATAAATCGATTTAAATAATACCATTTAGGTTGGCTAACGCCCCTTTATAATAAATATCATAACTCACCAGTTTAATTGTAAATCCAGGATTTTAGTACAATCTTGATGAAGTCATGATGACTAACAAGAACCAGCTGAGAGATGGAAGATTCAAAATTTCCAAGACCTCAATAGATCAACCGCCCAAAGGGATATTCTTCTTTCAGAACTCCGACCCTGTCTAGAGGAGGCAAATCGACGCACTGAAAGAAAACGGCCAAACTAGCGACTAAAGCAAATAAGAAGAAATGCAGCACCAAGACTTTAATGCCGACAGCTGAAATTCTCCGTAAATATGAAAATGTGTAATACTATAGTATATCAAGCCTGTAAGAAGTAAGATACTTTGTTAGCTTGTATCAATCAAATGTCTGTGTTGCATGGATTAATTTTTTATTAATATCCTGTGTCCAGCACCTGGTCCACTATCATGACTATGTCATGGTTTGGAGTATAACCTGGATGAAGTCATGCTGACTAGCCAGAACCAACCGAGACATTGAAAATTCAACATTTCTTTAGACCACAAAGGATCAAAAGCCGAAAGAAAGATTTTTCTTTCAAAACCCCGGCCCGGTCTACAATAGGGAGAAACAATGCGCCGAAACTAAACATCCGAACTAGCGACTGAATCAAATTAGAAGATAAGAAACATCAAGGCTATAAATCCGACAGCTGAAATTCTCCGTAAATAGGAAAATTTGTAATATTATCGCATATCAAGCCTGTTAGAAGTAAGATAATCTGTAAGCTTGTATTTATTGTATGACTGTGTGAATGCATTTACTTGTTATTAATATCCTGTGCCCAGGTTTTGGTCCGCCATCATGACTGCATCCAGGTTTCGAGTACAATCTGGATAAAGTCATGGTGACTAGCCAGAAACAGCTGAGACATCAATTATTCAACATTTTCTGAAACACCGATGGATCAACAGTCCAAAGAAAAATTCTTCTTTCAGAACCCCGGCCTAGTCTAGAGGAGGGCAGAACGATGCACCGAAAGTAAAAGGCCGAACTACCGACTAAATCAAATTAGAAGAAAAGAAACACCAAGGCTATAATGCCGACAGCTGAGATTCTCTGTAAATAAGAAAATTTGTAATAGTATAGCTTTTCACGACTTTTTGAAGTAACAGGCTTTGTAAGCTTGTCTTTAAACCATGAGTTAACCGTGTTGCATGCATTTATGTGTTATTTATATCCTGTGCTCAGGTCCTGGCACATTTCCAGGTTCTGGTCCGCCATCATGACTGCATCCAGGTTTTGAGTACAATCTAGATGAAGTCATGATGACTAACCAGAACCAACTGAGACATCGAAGATTCAACATTCCCTGAGAACCTAATGGATCAAAAGCCCTAGAAAAGTATATCCAAGGCTGCAAAGGTAACAGTTGGGATTTCCTTTAAATAAGATAGTTTTTAAAGTAGTCATGATGTTCTTTGCAGGTCTTGTAGATGTAAGAGAATTTCTTAGCTTGTCTTTAACGTGTAATTTTACAGTTCTGCATGAATTTATTCGTGTTTTAGCGGCATATCCCGTGCTTTTTAAGTCTGTTAGAAGTATGAGAATTTGCCTTGGATGCCATTCATTTTTAGAGGTCTTTTTTCGTTTTTAATATTTAGCCTTTTGTAGTTACACGGGTAAATGGATTTCTTCTACTATCTGTGCTTAATTTCACCCTTAGGATAAATAGTTGAGGTGTGAAATATCGTTAAAACTCTCAAACCGGTTAAATAATCAGTTTCGAAGCACTGTGAATGTGATAAAAGTCAATTCATGAAAACGAAATATTTAAAAATGTTTTTCTGAAACACCAAAATTATGAAAATGTTCGTAAATATGTGGTAAATAATGGTAGATATATTTAAACCAAAAAAAATTAATTATTGTAATCCAAAATATTCCAGATGTTTATCTGGACACTCTAGTCTAGACGTCTGACCTTGCAATTTTTTCAAGAGAGTTGTATATCTGCATATTTTTAGACCTCAATCGTTTTTAATTATACAATTATAGATTCTCAATAGCTTTATTCTATTTCCTGTAGCTTGGCTACATTTTATACATGTTATAATAAAAAAATAGCCATAGTAAAGACCTCAATCGTCCCGTATTCATGTACTAGTTGGGACAGGTTGTGTGGTGGTCTTAGTTACGGTCCGCAAATATAGATGCCCAAACGCTTTTACGCCACATTCCCAGTGTAAAGTGTGTCTTCTCTAGTTATAGTATTCATTATCGGAGCGGCGTGTTGTGCAGATAAGTTCGGTTAGTTGAACATAAGAATCCAAATGCATTGCGTATGACTGTGTGACTTACTACTTGCCTATTTACGGTGTGAAAATCGGTTTCCATTCAATGTCGCTACATCTTATCAGGTATGTGAACATATTTATTTGGGTATTTCTAGTCTAGGTTTACAAAGTGAAATTAAATATGTGAGTTTTAACATGGATCATGCTAAAAGGTGTGTGTTGGAAATATGCTTACTCTCCATGTATGGTTGACAATTGCTGTAAATATGCAAATGTAATATATTAGTGATTTTCGCAGATGCATCTCTTCAGTTAACGGTGTGCGGTTATTTTTATTTTAAAAGTATATGAGCGGTTTTTTTTTTTTGTTTGAATATATTAAAATAGTTTACTAATTCATACTAACTTTAAAATTCACGTAGCAATAATTTGTCGACTAAAAAAAAAATTGAGCAAATATTTGCTTATCTGCCTTCGAATCACAAGTATTAATAATTTGTTCGTTATTTACAATTTTAAAACGTGTAGAATGTGTTCCATGGAAGTTTGCAAATGAAATTCATATTATTACTTATTTGTATTCAAGATAATATTTGTCTAAAACTGCTGGAACAAAGAAGGGAATATTTACATTCCAGGAGGGGATCTGTTGTATGATTAGCAGCAAAGCAGGCATTTTTTTAAAATTTCTGATTCCTGCTATGTCAAAATGTAATTAGTTTTCTTTGGTTTCCCTAGATAACCTTCATTTAGGAAACTCTTCAAATGATTGCTCCTAAACGTTGTATCCAATGTCTTGGCTATAGTATAATCCATGTTATTCTTGGCATGGTGGTGAATTTATTTTGGAGACTACCATAGTAGTTTCCTAAGTTGGTTTCTCCGGTGTCTATATTGGTCTGTTCTGTACACGGTTTTTGTCTTGTTGCGAGAAAATTCGATATTCTCTTCCATATGTAAACCGTATTTCTTTTAAGTGTGTTATTATTCGGAAAGGTTTATGTTTGTTATATTTTGTGGGATATATTGATTTAGCCATATGGGCTATCGGTTATTTTTTCTAACATGAGTAACTAGCCTCCTAGTTTTTGTTGGGTTTTCCTGCCTGGCTTGTGTTTTATTGCTTTCTCATAGCGAGATGTTTCCCGAGAATAATGGCCTCAGGTATGTTAGGGATCTTTCACTTATAGCCCGACCGAGGTACAAAGACGACCCCAAACATTTTTCTTATTTTGTACACACCATTGTTACTAGTTGGTTTATAGGAACAGGTGTTCCCAAGATTATTTTTTGCACTAAAATAAATAATTAACTATAAGGAAACTGATACAGTTACTGTAGATTAGCTTTATCGGAGTGAAGGTGTGGGGTCAATTATATTAGGATCTACAAGTATAGATATAGGGATAACCAGAATTTAGCATAAATCGATTTAAATAATACCATTTAGGTTGGCTAACGCCCCTTTATAATAAATATCATAACTCACCAGTTTAATTGTAAATCCAGGATTTTAGTACAATCTTGATGAAGTCATGATGACTAACAAGAACCAGCTGAGAGATGGAAGATTCAAAATTTCCAAGACCTCAATAGATCAACCGCCCAAAGGGATATTCTTCTTTCAGAACTCCGACCCTGTCTAGAGGAGGCAAATCGACGCACTGAAAGAAAACGGCCAAACTAGCGACTAAAGCAAATAAGAAGAAATGCAGCACCAAGACTTTAATGCCGACAGCTGAAATTCTCCGTAAATATGAAAATGTGTAATACTATAGTATATCAAGCCTGTAAGAAGTAAGATACTTTGTTAGCTTGTATCAATCAAATGTCTGTGTTGCATGGATTAATTTTTTATTAATATCCTGTGTCCAGCACCTGGTCCACTATCATGACTATGTCATGGTTTTGAGTATAACCTGGATGAAGTCATGCTGACTAGCCAGAACCAACCGAGACATTGAAAATTCAACATTTCTTTAGACCACAAAGGATCAAAAGCCGAAAGAAAGATTTTTCTTTCAAAACCCCGGCCCGGTCTACAATAGGGAGAAACAATGCGCCGAAACTAAACATCCGAACTAGCGACTGAATCAAATTAGAAGATAAGAAACATCAAGGCTATAAATCCGACAGCTGAAATTCTCCGTAAATAGGAAAATTTGTAATATTATCGCATATCAAGCCTGTTAGAAGTAAGATAATCTGTAAGCTTGTATTTATTGTATGACTGTGTGAATGCATTTACTTGTTATTAATATCCTGTGCCCAGGTTTTGGTCCGCCATCATGACTGCATCCAGGTTTCGAGTACAATCTGGATAAAGTCATGGTGACTAGCCAGAAACAGCTGAGACATCAATTATTCAACATTTTCTGAAACACCGATGGATCAACAGTCCAAAGAAAAATTCTTCTTTCAGAACCCCGGCCTAGTCTAGAGGAGGGCAGAACGATGCACCGAAAGTAAAAGGCCGAACTACCGACTAAATCAAATTAGAAGAAAAGAAACACCAAGGCTATAATGCCGACAGCTGAGATTCTCTGTAAATAAGAAAATTTGTAATAGTATAGCTTTTCACGACTTTTTGAAGTAACAGGCTTTGTAAGCTTGTCTTTAAACCATGAGTTAACCGTGTTGCATGCATTTATGTGTTATTTATATCCTGTGCTCAGGTCCTGGCACATTTCCAGGTTCTGGTCCGCCATCATGACTGCATCCAGGTTTTGAGTACAATCTAGATGAAGTCATGATGACTAACCAGAACCAACTGAGACATCGAAGATTCAACATTCCCTGAGAACCTAATGGATCAAAAGCCCTAGAAAAGTATATCCAAGGCTGCAAAGGTAACAGTTGGGATTTCCTTTAAATAAGATAGTTTTTATAGTAGTCATGATGTTCTTTGCAGGTCTTGTAGATGTAAGAGAATTTCTTAGCTTGTCTTTAACGTGTAATTTTACAGTTCTGCATGAATTTATTCGTGTTTTAGCGGCATATCCCGTGCTTTTTAAGTCTGTTAGAAGTATGAGAATTTGCCTTGGATGCCATTCATTTTTAGAGGTCTTTTTTCGTTTTTAATATTTAGCCTTTTGTAGTTACACGGGTAAATGGATTTCTTCTACTATCTGTGCTTAATTTCACCCTTAGGATAAATAGTTGAGGTGTGAAATATCGTTAAAACTCTCAAACCGGTTAAATAATCAGTTTCGAAGCACTGTGAATGTGATAAAAGTCAATTCATGAAAACGAAATATTTAAAAATGTTTTTCTGAAACACCAAAATTATGAAAATGTTCGTAAATATGTGGTAAATAATGGTAGATATATTTAAACCAAAAAAAATTAATTATTGTAATCCAAAATATTCCAGATGTTTATCTGGACACTCTAGTCTAGACGTCTGACCTTGCAATTTTTTCAAGAGAGTTGTATATCTGCATATTTTTAGACCTCAATCGTTTTTAATTATACAATTATAGATTCTCAATAGCTTTATTCTATTTCCTGTAGCTTGGCTACATTTTATACATGTTATAATAAAAAAATAGCCATAGTAAAGACCTCAATCTTCCCGTATTCATGTACTAGTTGGGACAGGTTGTGTGGTGGTCTTAGTTACGGTCCGCAAATATAGATGCCCAAACGCTTTTACGCCACATTCCCAGTGTAAAGTGTGTCTTCTCTAGTTATAGTATTCATTATCGGAGCGGCGTGTTGTGCAGATAAGTTCGGTTAGTTGAACATAAGAATCCAAATGCATTGCGTATGACTGTGTGACTTACTACTTGCCTATTTACGGTGTGAAAATCGGTTTCCATTCAATGTCGCTACATCTTATCAGGTATGTGAACATATTTATTTGGGTATTTCTAGTCTAGGTTTACAAAGTGAAATTAAATATGTGAGTTTTAACATGGATCATGCTAAAAGGTGTGTGTTGGAAATATGCTTACTCTCCATGTATGGTTGACAATTGCTGTAAATATGCAAATGTAATATATTAGTGATTTTCGCAGATGCATCTCTTCAGTTAACGGTGTGCGGTTATTTTTATTTTAAAAGTATATGAGCGGTTTTTTTTTTTTGTTTGAATATATTAAAATAGTTTACTAATTCATACTAACTTTAAAATTCACGTAGCAATAATTTGTCGACTAAAAAAAAAATTGAGCAAATATTTGCTTATCTGCCTTCGAATCACAAGTATTAATAATTTGTTCGTTATTTACAATTTTAAAACGTGTAGAATGTGTTCCATGGAAGTTTGCAAATGAAATTCATATTATTACTTATTTGTATTCAAGATAATATTTGTCTAAAACTGCTGGAACAAAGAAGGGAATATTTACATTCCAGGAGGGGATCTGTTGTATGATTAGCAGCAAAGCAGGCATTTTTTTAAAATTTCTGATTCCTGCTATGTCAAAATGTAATTAGTTTTCTTTGGTTTCCCTAGATAACCTTCATTTAGGAAACTCTTCAAATGATTGCTCCTAAACGTTGTATCCAATGTCTTGGCTATAGTATAATCCATGTTATTTTTGGCATGGTGGTGAATTTATTTTGGAGACTACCATAGTAGTTTCCTAAGTTGGTTTCTCCGGTGTCTATATTGGTCTGTTCTGTACACGGTTTTTGTCTTGTTGCGAGAAAATTCGATATTCTCTTCCATATGTAAACCGTATTTCTTTTAAGTGTGTTATTATTCGGAAAGGTTTATGTTTGTTATATTTTGTGGGATATATTGATTTAGCCATATGGGCTATCGGTTATTTTTTCTAACATGAGTAACTAGCCTCCTAGTTTTTGTTGGGTTTTCCTGCCTGGCTTGTGTTTTATTGCTTTCTCATAGCGAGATGTTTCCCGAGAATAATGGCCTCAGGTATGTTAGGGATCTTTCACTTATAGCCCGACCGAGGTACAAAGACGACCCCAAACATTTTTCTTATTTTGTACACACCATTGTTACTAGTTGGTTTATAGGAACAGGTGTTCCCAAGATTATTTTTTGCACTAAAATAAATAATTAACTATAAGGAAACTGATACAGTTACTGTAGATTAGCTTTATCGGAGTGAAGGTGTGGGGTCAATTATATTAGGATCTACAAGTATAGATATAGGGATAACCAGAATTTAGCATAAATCGATTTAAATAATACCATTTAGGTTGGCTAACGCCCCTTTATAATAAATATCATAACTCACCAGTTTAATTGTAAATCCAGGATTTTAGTACAATCTTGATGAAGTCATGATGACTAACAAGAACCAGCTGAGAGATGGAAGATTCAAAATTTCCAAGACCTCAATAGATCAACCGCCCAAAGGGATATTCTTCTTTCAGAACTCCGACCCTGTCTAGAGGAGGCAAATCGACGCACTGAAAGAAAACGGCCAAACTAGCGACTAAAGCAAATAAGAAGAAATGCAGCACCAAGACTTTAATGCCGACAGCTGAAATTCTCCGTAAATATGAAAATGTGTAATACTATAGTATATCAAGCCTGTAAGAAGTAAGATACTTTGTTAGCTTGTATCAATCAAATGTCTGTGTTGCATGGATTAATTTTTTATTAATATCCTGTGTCCAGCACCTGGTCCACTATCATGACTATGTCATGGTTTTGAGTATAACCTGGATGAAGTCATGCTGACTAGCCAGAACCAACCGAGACATTGAAAATTCAACATTTCTTTAGACCACAAAGGATCAAAAGCCGAAAGAAAGATTTTTCTTTCAAAACCCCGGCCCGGTCTACAATAGGGAGAAACAATGCGCCGAAACTAAACATCCGAACTAGCGACTGAATCAAATTAGAAGATAAGAAACATCAAGGCTATAAATCCGACAGCTGAAATTCTCCGTAAATAGGAAAATTTGTAATATTATCGCATATCAAGCCTGTTAGAAGTAAGATAATCTGTAAGCTTGTATTTATTGTATGACTGTGTGAATGCATTTACTTGTTATTAATATCCTGTGCCCAGGTTTTGGTCCGCCATCATGACTGCATCCAGGTTTCGAGTACAATCTGGATAAAGTCATGGTGACTAGCCAGAAACAGCTGAGACATCAATTATTCAACATTTTCTGAAACACCGATGGATCAACAGTCCAAAGAAAAATTCTTCTTTCAGAACCCCGGCCTAGTCTAGAGGAGGGCAGAACGATGCACCGAAAGTAAAAGGCCGAACTACCGACTAAATCAAATTAGAAGAAAAGAAACACCAAGGCTATAATGCCGACAGCTGAGATTCTCTGTAAATAAGAAAATTTGTAATAGTATAGCTTTTCACGACTTTTTGAAGTAACAGGCTTTGTAAGCTTGTCTTTAAACCATGAGTTAACCGTGTTGCATGCATTTATGTGTTATTTATATCCTGTGCTCAGGTCCTGGCACATTTCCAGGTTCTGGTCCGCCATCATGACTGCATCCAGGTTTTGAGTACAATCTAGATGAAGTCATGATGACTAACCAGAACCAACTGAGACATCGAAGATTCAACATTCCCTGAGAACCTAATGGATCAAAAGCCCTAGAAAAGTATATCCAAGGCTGCAAAGGTAACAGTTGGGATTTCCTTTAAATAAGATAGTTTTTATAGTAGTCATGATGTTCTTTGCAGGTCTTGTAGATGTAAGAGAATTTCTTAGCTTGTCTTTAACGTGTAATTTTACAGTTCTGCATGAATTTATTCGTGTTTTAGCGGCATATCCCGTGCTTTTTAAGTCTGTTAGAAGTATGAGAATTTGCCTTGGATGCCATTCATTTTTAGAGGTCTTTTTTCGTTTTTAATATTTAGCCTTTTGTAGTTACACGGGTAAATGGATTTCTTCTACTATCTGTGCTTAATTTCACCCTTAGGATAAATAGTTGAGGTGTGAAATATCGTTAAAACTCTCAAACCGGTTAAATAATCAGTTTCGAAGCACTGTGAATGTGATAAAAGTCAATTCATGAAAACGAAATATTTAAAAATGTTTTTCTGAAACACCAAAATTATGAAAATGTTCGTAAATATGTGGTAAATAATGGTAGATATATTTAAACCAAAAAAAATTAATTATTGTAATCCAAAATATTCCAGATGTTTATCTGGACACTCTAGTCTAGACGTCTGACCTTGCAATTTTTTCAAGAGAGTTGTATATCTGCATATTTTTAGACCTCAATCGTTTTTAATTATACAATTATAGATTCTCAATAGCTTTATTCTATTTCCTGTAGCTTGGCTACATTTTATACATGTTATAATAAAAAAATAGCCATAGTAAAGACCTCAATCGTCCCGTATTCATGTACTAGTTGGGACAGGTTGTGTGGTGGTCTTAGTTACGGTCCGCAAATATAGATGCCCAAACGCTTTTACGCCACATTCCCAGTGTAAAGTGTGTCTTCTCTAGTTATAGTATTCATTATCGGAGCGGCGTGTTGTGCAGATAAGTTCGGTTAGTTGAACATAAGAATCCAAATGCATTGCGTATGACTGTGTGACTTACTACTTGCCTATTTACGGTGTGAAAATCGGTTTCCATTCAATGTCGCTACATCTGTTGTATGATTAGCAGCAAAGCAGGCATTTTTTTAAAATTTCTGATTCCTGCTATGTCAAAATGTAATTAGTTTTCTTTGGTTTCCCTAGATAACCTTCATTTAGGAAACTCTTCAAATGATTGCTCCTAAACGTTGTATCCAATGTCTTGGCTATAGTATAATCCATGTTATTCTTGGCATGGTGGTGAATTTATTTTGGAGACTACCATAGTAGTTTCCTAAGTTGGTTTCTCCGGTGTCTATATTGGTCTGTTCTGTACACGGTTTTTGTCTTGTTGCGAGAAAATTCGATATTCTCTTCCATATGTAAACCGTATTTCTTTTAAGTGTGTTATTATTCGGAAAGGTTTATGTTTGTTATATTTTGTGGGATATATTGATTTAGCCATATGGGCTATCGGTTATTTTTTTCTAACATGAGTAACTAGCCTCCTAGTTTTTGTTGGGTTTTCCTGCCTGGCTTGTGTTTTATTGCTTTCTCATAGCGAGATGTTTCCCGAGAATAATGGCCTCAGGTATGTTAGGGATCTTTCACTTATAGCCCGACCGAGGTACAAAGACGACCCCAAACATTTTTCTTATTTTGTACACACCATTGTTACTAGTTGGTTTATAGGAACAGGTGTTCCCAAGATTATTTTTTGCACTAAAATAAATAATTAACTATAAGGAAACTGATACAGTTACTGTAGATTAGCTTTATCGGAGTGAAGGTGTGGGGTCAATTATATTAGGATCTACAAGTATAGATATAGGGATAACCAGAATTTAGCATAAATCGATTTAAATAATACCATTTAGGTTGGCTAACGCCCCTTTATAATAAATATCATAACTCACCAGTTTAATTGTAAATCCAGGATTTTAGTACAATCTTGATGAAGTCATGATGACTAACAAGAACCAGCTGAGAGATGGAAGATTCAAAATTTCCAAGACCTCAATAGATCAACCGCCCAAAGGAATATTCTTCTTTCAGAACTCCGACCCTGTCTAGAGGAGGCAAATCGACGCACTGAAAGAAAACGGCCAAACTAGCGACTAAAGCAAATAAGAAGAAATGCAGCACCAAGACTTTAATGCCGACAGCTGAAATTCTCCGTAAATATGAAAATGTGTAATACTATAGTATATCAAGCCTGTAAGAAGTAAGATACTTTGTTAGCTTGTATCAATCAAATGTCTGTGTTGCATGGATTAATTTGTTATTAATATCCTGTGTCCAGCACCTGGTCCACTATCATGGCTATGTCATGGTTTTGAGTATAACCTGGATGAAGTCATGCTGACTAGCCAGAACCAACCGAGACATTGAAAATTCAACATTTCTTTAGACCACAAAGGATCAAAAGCCGAAAGAAAGATTTTTCTTTCAAAACCCCGGCCCGGTCTACAATAGGGAGAAACAATGCGCCGAAACTAAACATCCGAACTAGCGACTGAATCAAATTAGAAGATAAGAAACATCAAGGCTATAAATCTGACAGCTGAAATTCTCCGTAAATAGGAAAATTTGTAATATTATCGCATATCAAGCCTGTTAGAAGTAAGATAATCTGTAAGCTTGTATTTATTGTATGACTGTGTGAATGCATTTATTTGTTATTAATATCCTGTGCCCAGGTTTTGGTCCGCTATCATGACTGCATCCAGGTTTCGAGTACAATCTGGATAAAGTCATGGTGACTAGCCAGAAACAGCTGAGACATCAATTATTCAACATTTTCTGAAACACCGATGGATCAACAGTCCAAAGAAAAATTCTTCTTTCAGAACCCCGGCCTAGTCTAGAGGAGGGCAGAACGATGCACCGAAAGTAAAAGGCCGAACTACCGACTAAATCAAATTAGAAGAAAAGAAACACCAAGGCTATAATGCCGACAGCTGAGATTCTCTGTAAATAAGAAAATTTGTAATAGTATAGCTTTTCACGACTTTTTGAAGTAACAGGATTTGTAAGCTTGTCTTTAAACCATGAGTTAACCGTGTTGCATGCATTTATGTGTTATTTATATCCTGTGCTCAGGTCCTGGCACATTTCCAGGTTCTGGTCCGCCATCATGACTGCATCCAGGTTTTGAGTACAATCTAGATGAAGTCATGATGACTAACCAGAACCAACTGAGACATCGAAGATTCAACATTCCCTGAGAACCTAATGGATCAAAAGCCCTAGAAAAGTATATCCAAGGCTGCAAAGGTAACAGTTGGGATTTCCTTTAAATAAGATAGTTTTTATAGTAGTCATGATGTTCTTTGCAGGTCTTGTAGATGTAAGAGAATTTCTTAGCTTGTCTTTAACGTGTAATTTTACAGTTCTGCATGAATTTATTCGTGTTTTAGCGGCATATCCCGTGCTTTTTAAGTCTGTTAGAAGTATGAGAATTTGCCTTGGATGCCATTCATTTTTAGAGGTCTTTTTTCGTTTTTAATATTTAGCCTTTTGTAGTTACACGGGTAAATGGATTTCTTCTACTATCTGTGCTTAATTTCACCCTTAGGATAAATAGTTGAGGTGTGAAATATCGTTAAAACTCTCAAACCGGTTAAATAATCAGTTTCGAAGCACTGTGAATGTGATAAAAGTCAATTCATGAAAACGAAATATTTAAAAATGTTTTTCTGAAACACCAAAATTATGAAAATGTTCGTAAATATGTGGTAAATAATGGTAGATATATTTAAACCAAAAAAAATTAATTATTGTAATCCAAAATATTCCAGATGTTTATCTGGACACTCTAGTCTAGACGTCTGACCTTGCAATTTTTTCAAGAGAGTTGTATATCTGCATATTTTTAGACCTCAATCGTTTTTAATTATACAATTATAGATTCTCAATAGCTTTATTCTATTTCCTGTAGCTTGGCTACATTTTATACATGTTATAATAAAAAAATAGCCATAGTAAAGACCTCAATCGTCCCGTATTCATGTACTAGTTGGGACAGGTTGTGTGGTGGTCTTAGTTACGGTCCGCAAATATAGATGCCCAAACGCTTTTACGCCACATTCCCAGTGTAAAGTGTGTCTTCTCTAGTTATAGTATTCATTATCGGAGCGGCGTGTTGTGCAGATAAGTTCGGTTAGTTGAACATAAGAATCCAAATGCATTGCGTATGACTGTGTGACTTACTACTTGCCTATTTACGGTGTGAAAATCGGTTTCCATTCAATGTCGCTACATCTGTTGTATGATTAGCAGCAAAGCAGGCATTTTTTTAAAATTTCTGATTCCTGCTATGTCAAAATGTAATTAGTTTTCTTTGGTTTCCCTAGATAACCTTCATTTAGGAAACTCTTCAAATGATTGCTCCTAAACGTTGTATCCAATGTCTTGGCTATAGTATAATCCATGTTATTCTTGGCATGGTGGTGAATTTATTTTGGAGACTACCATAGTAGTTTCCTAAGTTGGTTTCTCCGGTGTCTATATTGGTCTGTTCTGTACACGGTTTTTGTCTTGTTGCGAGAAAATTCGATATTCTCTTCCATATGTAAACCGTATTTCTTTTAAGTGTGTTATTATTCGGAAAGGTTTATGTTTGTTATATTTTGTGGGATATATTGATTTAGCCATATGGGCTATCGGTTATTTTTTTCTAACATGAGTAACTAGCCTCCTAGTTTTTGTTGGGTTTTCCTGCCTGGCTTGTGTTTTATTGCTTTCTCATAGCGAGATGTTTCCCGAGAATAATGGCCTCAGGTATGTTAGGGATCTTTCACTTATAGCCCGACCGAGGTACAAAGACGACCCCAAACATTTTTCTTATTTTGTACACACCATTGTTACTAGTTGGTTTATAGGAACAGGTGTTCCCAAGATTATTTTTTGCACTAAAATAAATAATTAACTATAAGGAAACTGATACAGTTACTGTAGATTAGCTTTATCGGAGTGAAGGTGTGGGGTCAATTATATTAGGATCTACAAGTATAGATATAGGGATAACCAGAATTTAGCATAAATCGATTTAAATAATACCATTTAGGTTGGCTAACGCCCCTTTATAATAAATATCATAACTCACCAGTTTAATTGTAAATCCAGGATTTTAGTACAATCTTGATGAAGTCATGATGACTAACAAGAACCAGCTGAGAGATGGAAGATTCAAAATTTCCAAGACCTCAATAGATCAACCGCCCAAAGGAATATTCTTCTTTCAGAACTCCGACCCTGTCTAGAGGAGGCAAATCGACGCACTGAAAGAAAACGGCCAAACTAGCGACTAAAGCAAATAAGAAGAAATGCAGCACCAAGACTTTAATGCCGACAGCTGAAATTCTCCGTAAATATGAAAATGTGTAATACTATAGTATATCAAGCCTGTAAGAAGTAAGATACTTTGTTAGCTTGTATCAATCAAATGTCTGTGTTGCATGGATTAATTTGTTATTAATATCCTGTGTCCAGCACCTGGTCCACTATCATGGCTATGTCATGGTTTTGAGTATAACCTGGATGAAGTCATGCTGACTAGCCAGAACCAACCGAGACATTGAAAATTCAACATTTCTTTAGACCACAAAGGATCAAAAGCCGAAAGAAAGATTTTTCTTTCAAAACCCCGGCCCGGTCTACAATAGGGAGAAACAATGCGCCGAAACTAAACATCCGAACTAGCGACTGAATCAAATTAGAAGATAAGAAACATCAAGGCTATAAATCTGACAGCTGAAATTCTCCGTAAATAGGAAAATTTGTAATATTATCGCATATCAAGCCTGTTAGAAGTAAGATAATCTGTAAGCTTGTATTTATTGTATGACTGTGTGAATGCATTTATTTGTTATTAATATCCTGTGCCCAGGTTTTGGTCCGCTATCATGACTGCATCCAGGTTTCGAGTACAATCTGGATAAAGTCATGGTGACTAGCCAGAAACAGCTGAGACATCAATTATTCAACATTTTCTGAAACACCGATGGATCAACAGTCCAAAGAAAAATTCTTCTTTCAGAACCCCGGCCTAGTCTAGAGGAGGGCAGAACGATGCACCGAAAGTAAAAGGCCGAACTACCGACTAAATCAAATTAGAAGAAAAGAAACACCAAGGCTATAATGCCGACAGCTGAGATTCTCTGTAAATAAGAAAATTTGTAATAGTATAGCTTTTCACGACTTTTTGAAGTAACAGGATTTGTAAGCTTGTCTTTAAACCATGAGTTAACCGTGTTGCATGCATTTATGTGTTATTTATATCCTGTGCTCAGGTCCTGGCACATTTCCAGGTTCTGGTCCGCCATCATGACTGCATCCAGGTTTTGAGTACAATCTAGATGAAGTCATGATGACTAACCAGAACCAACTGAGACATCGAAGATTCAACATTCCCTGAGAACCTAATGGATCAAAAGCCCTAGAAAAGTATATCCAAGGCTGCAAAGGTAACAGTTGGGATTTCCTTTAAATAAGATAGTTTTTATAGTAGTCATGATGTTCTTTGCAGGTCTTGTAGATGTAAGAGAATTTCTTAGCTTGTCTTTAACGTGTAATTTTACAGTTCTGCATGAATTTATTCGTGTTTTAGCGGCATATCCCGTGCTTTTTAAGTCTGTTAGAAGTATGAGAATTTGCCTTGGATGCCATTCATTTTTAGAGGTCTTTTTTCGTTTTTAATATTTAGCCTTTTGTAGTTACACGGGTAAATGGATTTCTTCTACTATCTGTGCTTAATTTCACCCTTAGGATAAATAGTTGAGGTGTGAAATATCGTTAAAACTCTCAAACCGGTTAAATAATCAGTTTCGAAGCACTGTGAATGTGATAAAAGTCAATTCATGAAAACGAAATATTTAAAAATGTTTTTCTGAAACACCAAAATTATGAAAATGTTCGTAAATATGTGGTAAATAATGGTAGATATATTTAAACCAAAAAAAATTAATTATTGTAATCCAAAATATTCCAGATGTTTATCTGGACACTCTAGTCTAGACGTCTGACCTTGCAATTTTTTCAAGAGAGTTGTATATCTGCATATTTTTAGACCTCAATCGTTTTTAATTATACAATTATAGATTCTCAATAGCTTTATTCTATTTCCTGTAGCTTGGCTACATTTTATACATGTTATAATAAAAAAATAGCCATAGTAAAGACCTCAATCGTCCCGTATTCATGTACTAGTTGGGACAGGTTGTGTGGTGGTCTTAGTTACGGTCCGCAAATATAGATGCCCAAACGCTTTTACGCCACATTCCCAGTGTAAAGTGTGTCTTCTCTAGTTATAGTATTCATTATCGGAGCGGCGTGTTGTGCAGATAAGTTCGGTTAGTTGAACATAAGAATCCAAATGCATTGCGTATGACTGTGTGACTTACTACTTGCCTATTTACGGTGTGAAAATCGGTTTCCATTCAATGTCGCTACATCTTATCAGGTATGTGAACATATTTATTTGGGTATTTCTAGTCTAGGTTTACAAAGTGAAATTAAATATGTGAGTTTTAACATGGATCATGCTAAAAGGTGTGTGTTGGAAATATGCTTACTCTCCATGTATGGTTGACAATTGCTGTAAATATGCAAATGTAATATATTAGTGATTTTGTCAGATGCATCTCTTCAGTTAACGGTGTGCGGTTATTTTTATTTTAAAAGTATATGAGCGTTTTTTTTTTTTTGTTTGAATATATTAAAATAGTTTACTAATTCATACTAACTTTAAAATTCACGTAGCAATAATTTGTCGACTAAAAAAAAAATTGAGCAAATATTTGCTTATCTGCCTTCGAATCACAAGTATTAATAATTTGTTCGTTATTTACAATTTTAAAACGTGTAGAATGTGGTCCATGGAAGTTTGCAAATGAAATTCATATTATTACTTATTTGTATTCAAGATAATATTTGTCTAAAACTGCTGGAACAAAGAAGGGAATATTTACATTCCAGGAGGGGATCTGTTGTATGATTAGCAGCAAAGCAGGCATTTTTTTAAAATTTCTGATTCCTGCTATGTCAAAATGTAATTAGTTTTCTTTGGTTTTCCTAGATAACCTTCATTTAGGAAACTCTTCAAATGATTGCTCCTAAACGTTGTATCCAATGTCTTGGCTATAGTATAATCCATGTTATTCTTGGCATGGTGGTGAATTTATTTTGGAGACTACCATAGTAGTTTCCTAAGTTGGTTTCTCCGGTGTCTATATTGGTCTGTTCTGTACACGGTTTTTGTCTTGTTGCGAGAAAATTCGATATTCTCTTCCATATGTAAACCGTATTTCTTTTAAGTGTGTTATTATTCGGAAAGGTTTATGTTTGTTATATTTTGTGGGATATATTGATTTAGCCATATGGGCTATCGGTTATTTTTTCTAACATGAGTAACTAGCCTCCTAGTTTTTGTTGGGTTTTCCTGCCTGGCTTGTGTTTTATTGTTTTCTCATAGCGAGATGTTTCCCGAGAATAATGGCCTCAGGTATGTTAGGGATCTTTCACTTATAGCCCGACCGAGGTACAAAGACGACCCCAAACATTTTTCTTATTTTGTACACACCATTGTTACTAGTTGGTTTATAGGAACAGGTGTTCCCAAGATTATTTTTTGCACTAAAATAAATAATTAACTATAAGGAAACTGATACAGTTACTGTAGATTAGCTTTATCGGAGTGAAGGTGTGGGGTCAATTATATTAGGATCTACAAGTATAGATATAGGGATAACCAGAATTTAGCATAAATCGATTTAAATAATACCATTTAGGTTGGCTAACGCCCCTTTATAATAAATATCATAACTCACCAGTTTAATTGTAAATCCAGGATTTTAGTACAATCTTGATGAAGTCATGATGACTAACAAGAACCAGCTGAGAGATGGAAGATTCAAAATTTCCAAGACCTCAATAGATCAACCGCCCAAAGGAATATTCTTCTTTCAGAACTCCGACCCTGTCTAGAGGAGGCAAATCGACGCACTGAAAGAAAACGGCCAAACTAGCGACTAAAGCAAATAAGAAGAAATGCAGCACCAAGACTTTAATGCCGACAGCTGAAATTCTCCGTAAATATGAAAATGTGTAATACTATAGTATATCAAGCCTGTAAGAAGTAAGATACTTTGTTAGCTTGTATCAATCAAATGTCTGTGTTGCATGGATTAATTTGTTATTAATATCCTGTGTCCAGCACCTGGTCCACTATCATGACTATGTCATGGTTTTGAGTATAACCTGGATGAAGTCATGCTGACTAGCCAGAACCAACCGAGACATTGAAAATTCAACATTTCTTTAGACCACAAAGGTTTAAAAGCCGAAAGAAAGATTTTTCTTTCAAAACCCCGGCCCGGTCTACAATAGGGAGCAACAATGCGCCGAAACTAAACATCCGAACTAGCGACTAAATCAAATTAGAAGATAAGAAACATCAAGGCTATAAATCCGACAGCTGAAATTCTCCGTAAATAGGAAAAGTTGTAATATTATCACATATCAAGCCTGTTAGAAGTAAGATAATCTGTAAGCTTGTATTTATTGTATGACTGTGTGAATGCATTTATTTGTTATTAATATCCTGTGCCCAACTTTTGGTCCGCCGTCATGACTGCATCCAGGTTTCGAGTACAATCTGGATAAAGTCATGGTGACTAGCCAGAAACAGCTGAGACATCAATTATTCAACATTTTCTGAAACACCGATGGATCAACAGTCCAAAGAAAAATTCTTCTTTCAGAACCCCGGCCTAGTCTAGAGGAGGGCAGAACGATGCACCGAAAGTAAAAGGCCGAACTACCGACTAAATCAAATTAGAAGAAAAGAAACACCAAGGCTATAATGCCGACAGCTGAGATTCTCTGTAAATAAGAAAATTTGTAATAGTATAGCTTTTCACGACTTTTTGAAGTAACAGGCTTTGTAAGCTTGTCTTTAAACCATGAGTTAACCGTGTTGCATGCATTTATGTGTTATTTATATCCTGTGCTCAGGTCCTGGCACATTTCCAGGTTCTGGTCCGCCATCATGACTGCATCCAGGTTTTGAGTACAATCTAGATGAAGTCATGATGACTAACCAGAACCAACTGAGACATCGAAGATTCAACATTCCCTGAGAACCTAATGGATCAAAAGCCCTAGAAAAGTATATCCAAGGCTGCAAAGGTAACAGTTGGGATTTCCTTTAAATAAGATAGTTTTTATAGTAGTCATGATGTTCTTTGCAGGTCTTGTAGATGTAAGAGAATTTCTTAGCTTGTCTTTAACGTGTAATTTTACAGTTCTGCATGAATTTATTCGTGTTTTAGCGGCATATCCCGTGCTTTTTAAGTCTGTTAGAAGTATGAGAATTTGCCTTGGATGCCATTCATTTTTAGAGGTCTTTTTTCGTTTTTAATATTTAGCCTTTTGTAGTTACACGGGTAAATGGATTTCTTCTACTATCTGTGCTTAATTTCACCCTTAGGATAAATAGTTGAGGTGTGAAATATCGTTAAAACTCTCAAACCGGTTAAATAATCAGTTTCGGAGCACTGTGAATGTGATAAAAGTCAATTCATGAAAACGAAATATTTAAAAATGTTTTTCTGAAACACCAAAATTATGAAAATGTTCGTAAATATGTGGTAAATAATGGTAGATATATTTAAACCAAAAAAAATTAATTATTGTAATCCAAAATATTCCAGATGTTTATCTGGACACTCCTCTAGTCTAGACGTCTGACCTTGCAATTTTTTCAAGAGAGTTGTATATCTGCATATTTTTAGACCTCAATCGTTTTTAATTATACAATTATAGATTCTCAATAGCTTTATTCTATTTCCTGTAGCTTGGCTACATTTTATACATGTTATAATAAAAAAATAGCCATAGTAAAGACCTCAATCGTCCCGTATTCATGTACTAGTTGGGACAGGTTGTGTGGTGGTCTTAGTTACGGTCCGCAAATATAGATGCCCAAACGCTTTTACGCCACATTCCCAGTGTAAAGTGTGTCTTCTCTAGTTATAGTATTCATTATCGGAGCGGCGTGTTGTGCAGATAAGTTCGGTTAGTTGAACATAAGAATCCAAATGCATTGCGTATGACTGTGTGACTTACTACTTGCCTATTTACGGTGTGAAAATCGGTTTCCATTCAATGTCGCTACATCTTATCAGGTATGTGAACATATTTATTTGGGTATTTCTAGTCTAGGTTTACAAAGTGAAATTAAATATGTGAGTTTTAACATGGATCATGCTAAAAGGTGTGTGTTGGAAATATGCTTACTCTCCATGTATGGTTGACAATTGCTGTAAATATGCAAATGTAATATATTAGTGATTTTGTCAGATGCATCTCTTCAGTTAACGGTGTGCGGTTATTTTTATTTTAAAAGTATATGAGCGTTTTTTTTTTTTTGTTTGAATATATTAAAATAGTTTACTAATTCATACTAACTTTAAAATTCACGTAGCAATAATTTGTCGACTAAAAAAAAAATTGAGCAAATATTTGCTTATCTGCCTTCGAATCACAAGTATTAATAATTTGTTCGTTATTTACAATTTTAAAACGTGTAGAATGTGGTCCATGGAAGTTTGCAAATGAAATTCATATTATTACTTATTTGTATTCAAGATAATATTTGTCTAAAACTGCTGGAACAAAGAAGGGAATATTTACATTCCAGGAGGGGATCTGTTGTATGATTAGCAGCAAAGCAGGCATTTTTTTAAAATTTCTGATTCCTGCTATGTCAAAATGTAATTAGTTTTCTTTGGTTTTCCTAGATAACCTTCATTTAGGAAACTCTTCAAATGATTGCTCCTAAACGTTGTATCCAATGTCTTGGCTATAGTATAATCCATGTTATTCTTGGCATGGTGGTGAATTTATTTTGGAGACTACCATAGTAGTTTCCTAAGTTGGTTTCTCCGGTGTCTATATTGGTCTGTTCTGTACACGGTTTTTGTCTTGTTGCGAGAAAATTCGATATTCTCTTCCATATGTAAACCGTATTTCTTTTAAGTGTGTTATTATTCGGAAAGGTTTATGTTTGTTATATTTTGTGGGATATATTGATTTAGCCATATGGGCTATCGGTTATTTTTTCTAACATGAGTAACTAGCCTCCTAGTTTTTGTTGGGTTTTCCTGCCTGGCTTGTGTTTTATTGTTTTCTCATAGCGAGATGTTTCCCGAGAATAATGGCCTCAGGTATGTTAGGGATCTTTCACTTATAGCCCGACCGAGGTACAAAGACGACCCCAAACATTTTTCTTATTTTGTACACACCATTGTTACTAGTTGGTTTATAGGAACAGGTGTTCCCAAGATTATTTTTTGCACTAAAATAAATAATTAACTATAAGGAAACTGATACAGTTACTGTAGATTAGCTTTATCGGAGTGAAGGTGTGGGGTCAATTATATTAGGATCTACAAGTATAGATATAGGGATAACCAGAATTTAGCATAAATCGATTTAAATAATACCATTTAGGTTGGCTAACGCCCCTTTATAATAAATATCATAACTCACCAGTTTAATTGTAAATCCAGGATTTTAGTACAATCTTGATGAAGTCATGATGACTAACAAGAACCAGCTGAGAGATGGAAGATTCAAAATTTCCAAGACCTCAATAGATCAACCGCCCAAAGGAATATTCTTCTTTCAGAACTCCGACCCTGTCTAGAGGAGGCAAATCGACGCACTGAAAGAAAACGGCCAAACTAGCGACTAAAGCAAATAAGAAGAAATGCAGCACCAAGACTTTAATGCCGACAGCTGAAATTCTCCGTAAATATGAAAATGTGTAATACTATAGTATATCAAGCCTGTAAGAAGTAAGATACTTTGTTAGCTTGTATCAATCAAATGTCTGTGTTGCATGGATTAATTTGTTATTAATATCCTGTGTCCAGCACCTGGTCCACTATCATGACTATGTCATGGTTTTGAGTATAACCTGGATGAAGTCATGCTGACTAGCCAGAACCAACCGAGACATTGAAAATTCAACATTTCTTTAGACCACAAAGGTTTAAAAGCCGAAAGAAAGATTTTTCTTTCAAAACCCCGGCCCGGTCTACAATAGGGAGCAACAATGCGCCGAAACTAAACATCCGAACTAGCGACTAAATCAAATTAGAAGATAAGAAACATCAAGGCTATAAATCCGACAGCTGAAATTCTCCGTAAATAGGAAAAGTTGTAATATTATCACATATCAAGCCTGTTAGAAGTAAGATAATCTGTAAGCTTGTATTTATTGTATGACTGTGTGAATGCATTTATTTGTTATTAATATCCTGTGCCCAACTTTTGGTCCGCCGTCATGACTGCATCCAGGTTTCGAGTACAATCTGGATAAAGTCATGGTGACTAGCCAGAAACAGCTGAGACATCAATTATTCAACATTTTCTGAAACACCGATGGATCAACAGTCCAAAGAAAAATTCTTCTTTCAGAACCCCGGCCTAGTCTAGAGGAGGGCAGAACGATGCACCGAAAGTAAAAGGCCGAACTACCGACTAAATCAAATTAGAAGAAAAGAAACACCAAGGCTATAATGCCGACAGCTGAGATTCTCTGTAAATAAGAAAATTTGTAATAGTATAGCTTTTCACGACTTTTTGAAGTAACAGGCTTTGTAAGCTTGTCTTTAAACCATGAGTTAACCGTGTTGCATGCATTTATGTGTTATTTATATCCTGTGCTCAGGTCCTGGCACATTTCCAGGTTCTGGTCCGCCATCATGACTGCATCCAGGTTTTGAGTACAATCTAGATGAAGTCATGATGACTAACCAGAACCAACTGAGACATCGAAGATTCAACATTCCCTGAGAACCTAATGGATCAAAAGCCCTAGAAAAGTATATCCAAGGCTGCAAAGGTAACAGTTGGGATTTCCTTTAAATAAGATAGTTTTTATAGTAGTCATGATGTTCTTTGCAGGTCTTGTAGATGTAAGAGAATTTCTTAGCTTGTCTTTAACGTGTAATTTTACAGTTCTGCATGAATTTATTCGTGTTTTAGCGGCATATCCCGTGCTTTTTAAGTCTGTTAGAAGTATGAGAATTTGCCTTGGATGCCATTCATTTTTAGAGGTCTTTTTTCGTTTTTAATATTTAGCCTTTTGTAGTTACACGGGTAAATGGATTTCTTCTACTATCTGTGCTTAATTTCACCCTTAGGATAAATAGTTGAGGTGTGAAATATCGTTAAAACTCTCAAACCGGTTAAATAATCAGTTTCGGAGCACTGTGAATGTGATAAAAGTCAATTCATGAAAACGAAATATTTAAAAATGTTTTTCTGAAACACCAAAATTATGAAAATGTTCGTAAATATGTGGTAAATAATGGTAGATATATTTAAACCAAAAAAAATTAATTATTGTAATCCAAAATATTCCAGATGTTTATCTGGACACTCCTCTAGTCTAGACGTCTGACCTTGCAATTTTTTCAAGAGAGTTGTATATCTGCATATTTTTAGACCTCAATCGTTTTTAATTATACAATTATAGATTCTCAATAGCTTTATTCTATTTCCTGTAGCTTGGCTACATTTTATACATGTTATAATAAAAAAATAGCCATAGTAAAGACCTCAATCGTCCCGTATTCATGTACTAGTTGGGACAGGTTGTGTGGTGGTCTTAGTTACGGTCCGCAAATATAGATGCCCAAACGCTTTTACGCCACATTCCCAGTGTAAAGTGTGTCTTCTCTAGTTATAGTATTCATTATCGGAGCGGCGTGTTGTGCAGATAAGTTCGGTTAGTTGAACATAAGAATCCAAATGCATTGCGTATGACTGTGTGACTTACTACTTGCCTATTTACGGTGTGAAAATCGGTTTCCATTCAATGTCGCTACATCTTATCAGGTATGTGAACATATTTATTTGGGTATTTCTAGTCTAGGTTTACAAAGTGAAATTAAATATGTGAGTTTTAACATGGATCATGCTAAAAGGTGTGTGTTGGAAATATGCTTACTCTCCATGTATGGTTGACAATTGCTGTAAATATGCAAATGTAATATATTAGTGATTTTGTCAGATGCATCTCTTCAGTAACGGTGTGCGGTTATTTTTATTTTAAAAGTATATGAGCGTTTTTTTTTTTTTGTTTGAATATATTAAAATAGTTTACTAATTCATACTAACTTTAAAATTCACGTAGCAATAATTTGTCGACTAAAAAAAAAATTGAGCAAATATTTGCTTATCTGCCTTCGAATCACAAGTATTAATAATTTGTTCGTTATTTACAATTTTAAAACGTGTAGAATGTGGTCCATGGAAGTTTGCAAATGAAATTCATATTATTACTTATTTGTATTCAAGATAATATTTGTCTAAAACTGCTGGAACAAAGAAGGGAATATTTACATTCCAGGAGGGGATCTGTTGTATGATTAGCAGCAAAGCAGGCATTTTTTTAAAATTTCTGATTCCTGCTATGTCAAAATGTAATTAGTTTTCTTTGGTTTCCCTAGATAACCTTCATTTAGGAAACTCTTCAAATGATTGCTCCTAAACGTTGTATCCAATGTCTTGGCTATAGTATAATCCATGTTATTCTTGGCATGGTGGTGAATTTATTTTGGAGACTACCATAGTAGTTTCCTAAGTTGGTTTCTCCGGTGTCTATATTGGTCTGTTCTGTACACGGTTTTTGTCTTGTTGCGAGAAAATTCGATATTCTCTTCCATATGTAAACCGTATTTCTTTTAAGTGTGTTATTATTCGGAAAGGTTTATGTTTGTTATATTTTGTGGGATATATTGATTTAGCCATATGGGCTATCGGTTATTTTTTCTAACATGAGTAACTAGCCTCCTAGTTTTTGTTGGGTTTTCCTGCCTGGCTTGTGTTTTATTGTTTTCTCATAGCGAGATGTTTCCCGAGAATAATGGCCTCAGGTATGTTAGGGATCTTTCACTTATAGCCCGACCGAGGTACAAAGACGACCCCAAACATTTTTCTTATTTTGTACACACCATTGTTACTAGTTGGTTTATAGGAACAGGTGTTCCCAAGATTATTTTTTGCACTAAAATAAATAATTAACTATAAGGAAACTGATACAGTTACTGTAGATTAGCTTTATCGGAGTGAAGGTGTGGGGTCAATTATATTAGGATCTACAAGTATAGATATAGGGATAACCAGAATTTAGCATAAATCGATTTAAATAATACCATTTAGGTTGGCTAACGCCCCTTTATAATAAATATCATAACTCACCAGTTTAATTGTAAATCCAGGATTTTAGTACAATCTTGATGAAGTCATGATGACTAACAAGAACCAGCTGAGAGATGGAAGATTCAAAATTTCCAAGACCTCAATAGATCAACCGCCCAAAGGAATATTCTTCTTTCAGAACTCCGACCCTGTCTAGAGGAGGCAAATCGACGCACTGAAAGAAAACGGCCAAACTAGCGACTAAAGCAAATAAGAAGAAATGCAGCACCAAGACTTTAATGCCGACAGCTGAAATTCTCCGTAAATATGAAAATGTGTAATACTATAGTATATCAAGCCTGTAAGAAGTAAGATACTTTGTTAGCTTGTATCAATCAAATGTCTGTGTTGCATGGATTAATTTGTTATTAATATCCTGTGTCCAGCACCTGGTCCACTATCATGACTATGTCATGGTTTTGAGTATAACCTGGATGAAGTCATGCTGACTAGCCAGAACCAACCGAGACATTGAAAATTCAACATTTCTTTAGACCACAAAGGTTTAAAAGCCGAAAGAAAGATTTTTCTTTCAAAACCCCGGCCCGGTCTACAATAGGGAGCAACAATGCGCCGAAACTAAACATCCGAACTAGCGACTAAATCAAATTAGAAGATAAGAAACATCAAGGCTATAAATCCGACAGCTGAAATTCTCCGTAAATAGGAAAAGTTGTAATATTATCACATATCAAGCCTGTTAGAAGTAAGATAATCTGTAAGCTTGTATTTATTGTATGACTGTGTGAATGCATTTATTTGTTATTAATATCCTGTGCCCAACTTTTGGTCCGCCGTCATGACTGCATCCAGGTTTCGAGTACAATCTGGATAAAGTCATGGTGACTAGCCAGAAACAGCTGAGACATCAATTATTCAACATTTTCTGAAACACCGATGGATCAACAGTCCAAAGAAAAATTCTTCTTTCAGAACCCCGGCCTAGTCTAGAGGAGGGCAGAACGATGCACCGAAAGTAAAAGGCCGAACTACCGACTAAATCAAATTAGAAGAAAAGAAACACCAAGGCTATAATGCCGACAGCTGAGATTCTCTGTAAATAAGAAAATTTGTAATAGTATAGCTTTTCACGACTTTTTGAAGTAACAGGCTTTGTAAGCTTGTCTTTAAACCATGAGTTAACCGTGTTGCATGCATTTATGTGTTATTTATATCCTGTGCTCAGGTCCTGGCACATTTCCAGGTTCTGGTCCGCCATCATGACTGCATCCAGGTTTTGAGTACAATCTAGATGAAGTCATGATGACTAACCAGAACCAACTGAGACATCGAAGATTCAACATTCCCTGAGAACCTAATGGATCAAAAGCCCTAGAAAAGTATATCCAAGGCTGCAAAGGTAACAGTTGGGATTTCCTTTAAATAAGATAGTTTTTATAGTAGTCATGATGTTCTTTGCAGGTCTTGTAGATGTAAGAGAATTTCTTAGCTTGTCTTTAACGTGTAATTTTACAGTTCTGCATGAATTTATTCGTGTTTTAGCGGCATATCCCGTGCTTTTTAAGTCTGTTAGAAGTATGAGAATTTGCCTTGGATGCCATTCATTTTTAGAGGTCTTTTTTCGTTTTTAATATTTAGCCTTTTGTAGTTACACGGGTAAATGGATTTCTTCTACTATCTGTGCTTAATTTCACCCTTAGGATAAATAGTTGAGGTGTGAAATATCGTTAAAACTCTCAAACCGGTTAAATAATCAGTTTCGGAGCACTGTGAATGTGATAAAAGTCAATTCATGAAAACGAAATATTTAAAAATGTTTTTCTGAAACACCAAAATTATGAAAATGTTCGTAAATATGTGGTAAATAATGGTAGATATATTTAAACCAAAAAAAATTAATTATTGTAATCCAAAATATTCCAGATGTTTATCTGGACACTCCTCTAGTCTAGACGTCTGACCTTGCAATTTTTTCAAGAGAGTTGTATATCTGCATATTTTTAGACCTCAATCGTTTTTAATTATACAATTATAGATTCTCAATAGCTTTATTCTATTTCCTGTAGCTTGGCTACATTTTATACATGTTATAATAAAAAAATAGCCATAGTAAAGACCTCAATCGTCCCGTATTCATGTACTAGTTGGGACAGGTTGTGTGGTGGTCTTAGTTACGGTCCGCAAATATAGATGCCCAAACGCTTTTACGCCACATTCCCAGTGTAAAGTGTGTCTTCTCTAGTTATAGTATTCATTATCGGAGCGGCGTGTTGTGCAGATAAGTTCGGTTAGTTGAACATAAGAATCCAAATGCATTGCGTATGACTGTGTGACTTACTACTTGCCTATTTACGGTGTGAAAATCGGTTTCCATTCAATGTCGCTACATCTTATCAGGTATGTGAACATATTTATTTGGGTATTTCTAGTCTAGGTTTACAAAGTGAAATTAAATATGTGAGTTTTAACATGGATCATGCTAAAAGGTGTGTGTTGGAAATATGCTTACTCTCCATGTATGGTTGACAATTGCTGTAAATATGCAAATGTAATATATTAGTGATTTTGTCAGATGCATCTCTTCAGTAACGGTGTGCGGTTATTTTTATTTTAAAAGTATATGAGCGTTTTTTTTTTTTTGTTTGAATATATTAAAATAGTTTACTAATTCATACTAACTTTAAAATTCACGTAGCAATAATTTGTCGACTAAAAAAAAAATTGAGCAAATATTTGCTTATCTGCCTTCGAATCACAAGTATTAATAATTTGTTCGTTATTTACAATTTTAAAACGTGTAGAATGTGGTCCATGGAAGTTTGCAAATGAAATTCATATTATTACTTATTTGTATTCAAGATAATATTTGTCTAAAACTGCTGGAACAAAGAAGGGAATATTTACATTCCAGGAGGGGATCTGTTGTATGATTAGCAGCAAAGCAGGCATTTTTTTAAAATTTCTGATTCCTGCTATGTCAAAATGTAATTAGTTTTCTTTGGTTTCCCTAGATAACCTTCATTTAGGAAACTCTTCAAATGATTGCTCCTAAACGTTGTATCCAATGTCTTGGCTATAGTATAATCCATGTTATTCTTGGCATGGTGGTGAATTTATTTTGGAGACTACCATAGTAGTTTCCTAAGTTGGTTTCTCCGGTGTCTATATTGGTCTGTTCTGTACACGGTTTTTGTCTTGTTGCGAGAAAATTCGATATTCTCTTCCATATGTAAACCGTATTTCTTTTAAGTGTGTTATTATTCGGAAAGGTTTATGTTTGTTATATTTTGTGGGATATATTGATTTAGCCATATGGGCTATCGGTTATTTTTTCTAACATGAGTAACTAGCCTCCTAGTTTTTGTTGGGTTTTCCTGCCTGGCTTGTGTTTTATTGTTTTCTCATAGCGAGATGTTTCCCGAGAATAATGGCCTCAGGTATGTTAGGGATCTTTCACTTATAGCCCGACCGAGGTACAAAGACGACCCCAAACATTTTTCTTATTTTGTACACACCATTGTTACTAGTTGGTTTATAGGAACAGGTGTTCCCAAGATTATTTTTTGCACTAAAATAAATAATTAACTATAAGGAAACTGATACAGTTACTGTAGATTAGCTTTATCGGAGTGAAGGTGTGGGGTCAATTATATTAGGATCTACAAGTATAGATATAGGGATAACCAGAATTTAGCATAAATCGATTTAAATAATACCATTTAGGTTGGCTAACGCCCCTTTATAATAAATATCATAACTCACCAGTTTAATTGTAAATCCAGGATTTTAGTACAATCTTGATGAAGTCATGATGACTAACAAGAACCAGCTGAGAGATGGAAGATTCAAAATTTCCAAGACCTCAATAGATCAACCGCCCAAAGGAATATTCTTCTTTCAGAACTCCGACCCTGTCTAGAGGAGGCAAATCGACGCACTGAAAGAAAACGGCCAAACTAGCGACTAAAGCAAATAAGAAGAAATGCAGCACCAAGACTTTAATGCCGACAGCTGAAATTCTCCGTAAATATGAAAATGTGTAATACTATAGTATATCAAGCCTGTAAGAAGTAAGATACTTTGTTAGCTTGTATCAATCAAATGTCTGTGTTGCATGGATTAATTTGTTATTAATATCCTGTGTCCAGCACCTGGTCCACTATCATGACTATGTCATGGTTTTGAGTATAACCTGGATGAAGTCATGCTGACTAGCCAGAACCAACCGAGACATTGAAAATTCAACATTTCTTTAGACCACAAAGGTTTAAAAGCCGAAAGAAAGATTTTTCTTTCAAAACCCCGGCCCGGTCTACAATAGGGAGCAACAATGCGCCGAAACTAAACATCCGAACTAGCGACTAAATCAAATTAGAAGATAAGAAACATCAAGGCTATAAATCCGACAGCTGAAATTCTCCGTAAATAGGAAAAGTTGTAATATTATCACATATCAAGCCTGTTAGAAGTAAGATAATCTGTAAGCTTGTATTTATTGTATGACTGTGTGAATGCATTTATTTGTTATTAATATCCTGTGCCCAACTTTTGGTCCGCCGTCATGACTGCATCCAGGTTTCGAGTACAATCTGGATAAAGTCATGGTGACTAGCCAGAAACAGCTGAGACATCAATTATTCAACATTTTCTGAAACACCGATGGATCAACAGTCCAAAGAAAAATTCTTCTTTCAGAACCCCGGCCTAGTCTAGAGGAGGGCAGAACGATGCACCGAAAGTAAAAGGCCGAACTACCGACTAAATCAAATTAGAAGAAAAGAAACACCAAGGCTATAATGCCGACAGCTGAGATTCTCTGTAAATAAGAAAATTTGTAATAGTATAGCTTTTCACGACTTTTTGAAGTAACAGGCTTTGTAAGCTTGTCTTTAAACCATGAGTTAACCGTGTTGCATGCATTTATGTGTTATTTATATCCTGTGCTCAGGTCCTGGCACATTTCCAGGTTCTGGTCCGCCATCATGACTGCATCCAGGTTTTGAGTACAATCTAGATGAAGTCATGATGACTAACCAGAACCAACTGAGACATCGAAGATTCAACATTCCCTGAGAACCTAATGGATCAAAAGCCCTAGAAAAGTATATCCAAGGCTGCAAAGGTAACAGTTGGGATTTCCTTTAAATAAGATAGTTTTTATAGTAGTCATGATGTTCTTTGCAGGTCTTGTAGATGTAAGAGAATTTCTTAGCTTGTCTTTAACGTGTAATTTTACAGTTCTGCATGAATTTATTCGTGTTTTAGCGGCATATCCCGTGCTTTTTAAGTCTGTTAGAAGTATGAGAATTTGCCTTGGATGCCATTCATTTTTAGAGGTCTTTTTTCGTTTTTAATATTTAGCCTTTTGTAGTTACACGGGTAAATGGATTTCTTCTACTATCTGTGCTTAATTTCACCCTTAGGATAAATAGTTGAGGTGTGAAATATCGTTAAAACTCTCAAACCGGTTAAATAATCAGTTTCGGAGCACTGTGAATGTGATAAAAGTCAATTCATGAAAACGAAATATTTAAAAATGTTTTTCTGAAACACCAAAATTATGAAAATGTTCGTAAATATGTGGTAAATAATGGTAGATATATTTAAACCAAAAAAAATTAATTATTGTAATCCAAAATATTCCAGATGTTTATCTGGACACTCCTCTAGTCTAGACGTCTGACCTTGCAATTTTTTCAAGAGAGTTGTATATCTGCATATTTTTAGACCTCAATCGTTTTTAATTATACAATTATAGATTCTCAATAGCTTTATTCTATTTCCTGTAGCTTGGCTACATTTTATACATGTTATAATAAAAAAATAGCCATAGTAAAGACCTCAATCGTCCCGTATTCATGTACTAGTTGGGACAGGTTGTGTGGTGGTCTTAGTTACGGTCCGCAAATATAGATGCCCAAACGCTTTTACGCCACATTCCCAGTGTAAAGTGTGTCTTCTCTAGTTATAGTATTCATTATCGGAGCGGCGTGTTGTGCAGATCAGTTCGGTTAGTTGAACATAAGAATCCAAATGCATTGCGTATGACTGTGTGACTTACTACTTGCCTATTTACGGTGTGAAAATCGGTTTCCATTCAATGTCGCTACATCTTATCAGGTATGTGAACATATTTATTTGGGTATTTCTAGTCTAGGTTTACAAAGTGAAATTAAATATGTGAGTTTTAACATGGATCATGCTAAAAGGTGTTTGTTGGAAATATGCTTACTCTCCATGTATGGTTGACAATTGCTGTAAATATGCAAATGTAATATATTAGTGATTTTCGCAGATGCATCTCTTCAGTTAACGGTGTGCGGTTATTTTTATTTTAAAAGTATATGAGCGGTTTTTTTTTTGTTTGAATATATTAAAATAGTTTACTAATTCATACTAACTTTAAAATTCACGTAGCAATAATTTGTCGACTAAAAAAAAAATTGAGCAAATATTTGCTTATCTGCCTTCGAATCACAAGTATTAATAATTTGTTCGTTATTTACAATTTTAAAACGTGTAGAATGTGGTCCATGGAAGTTTGCAAATGAAATTCATATTATTACTTATTTGTATTCAAGATAATATTTGTCTAAAACTGCTGGAACAAAGAAGGGAATATTTACATTCCAGGAGGGGATCTGTTGTATGATTAGCAGCAAAGGAGGCATTTTTTTAAAATTTCTGATTCCTGCTATGTCAAAATGTAATTAGTTTTCTTTGGTTTTCCTAGATAACCTTCATTTAGGAAACTCTTCAAATGATTGCTCCTAAACGTTGTATCCAATGTCTTGGCTATAGTATAATCCATGTTATTCTTGGCATGGTGGTGAATTTATTTTGGAGACTACCATAGTAGTTTCCTAAGTTGGTTTCTCCGGTGTCTATGTTGGTCTGTTCTGTACACGGTTTTTGTCTTGTTGCGAGAAAATTCGATATTCTCTTCCATATGTAAACCGTATTTCTTTTAAGTGTGTTATTATTCGGAAAGGTTTATGTTTGTTATATTTTGTGGGATATATTGATTTAGCCATATGGGCTATCGGTTATTTTTTCTAACATGAGTAACTAGCCTCCTAGTTTTTGTTGGGTTTTCCTGCCTGGCTTGTGTTTTATTGCTTTCTCATAGCGAGATGTTTCCCGAGAATAATGGTCTCAGGTATGTTAGGGATCTTTCACTTATAGCCCGTCCGAGGTACAAAGACGACCCCAAACATTTTTCTTATTTTGTACACACCATTGTTACTAGTTGGTTTATAGGAACAGGTGTTCCCAAGATTATTTTTTGCACTAAAATAAATAATTAACTATAAGGAAACTGATACAGTTACTGTAGATTAGCTTTATCGGAGTGAAGGTGTGGGGTCAATTATATTAGGATCTACAAGTATAGATATAGGGATAACCAGAATTTAGCATAAATCGATTTAAATAATACCATTTAGGTTGGCTAACGCCCCTTTATAATAAATATCATAACTCACCAGTTTAATTGTAAATCCAGGATTTTAGTACAATCTTGATGAAGTCATGATGACTAACAAGAACCAGCTGAGAGATGGAAGATTCAAAATTTCCAAGACCTCAATAGATCAACCGCCCAAAGGAATATTCTTCTTTCAGAACTCCGACCCTGTCTAGAGGAGGCAAATCGACGCACTGAAAGAAAACGGCCAAACTAGCGACTAAAGCAAATAAGAAGAAATGCAGCACCAAGACTTTAATGCCGACAGCTGAAATTCTCCGTAAATATGAAAATGTGTAATACTATAGTATATCAAGCCTGTAAGAAGTAAGATACTTTGTTAGCTTGTATCAATCAAATGTCTGTGTTGCATGGATTAATTTGTTATTAATATCCTGTGTCCAGCACCTGGTCCACTATCATGACTATGTCATGGTTTTGAGTATAACCTGGATGAAGTCATGCTGACTAGCCAGAACCAACCGAGACATTGAAAATTCAACATTTCTTTAGACCACAAAGGATCAAAAGCCGAAAGAAAGATTTTTCTTTCAAAACCCCGGACCGGTCTACAATAGGGAGAAACAATGCACCGAAACTAAACATCCGAACTAGCGACTAAATCAAATTAGAAGATAAGAAACATCAAGGCTATAAATCCGACAGCTGAAATTCTCCGTAAATAGGAAAATTTGTAATATTATCGCATATCAAGCCTGTTAGAAGTAAGATAATCTGTAAGCTTGTATTTATTGTATGACTGTGTGAATGCATTTATTTGTTATTAATATCCTGTGCCCAGGTTTTGGTCCGCCATCATGACTGCATCCAGGTTTCGAGTACAATCTGGATAAAGTCATGGTGACTAGCCAGAAACAGCTGAGACATCAATTATTCAACATTTTCTGAAACACCGATGGATCAACAGTCCAAAGAAAAATTCTTCTTTCAGAACCCCGGCCTAGTCTAGAGGAGGGCAGAACGATGCACCGAAAGTAAAAGGCCGAACTACCGACTAAATCAAATTAGAAGAAAAGAAACACCAAGGCTATAATGCCGACAGCTGAGATTCTCTGTAAATAAGAAAATTTGTAATAGTATAGCTTTTCACGACTTTTTGAAGTAACAGGCTTTGTAAGCTTGTCTTTAAACCATGAGTTAACCGTGTTGCATGCATTTATGTGTTATTTATATCCTGTGCTCAGGTCCTGGCACATTTCCAGGTTCTGGTCCGCCATCATGACTGCATCCAGGTTTTGAGTACAATCTAGATGAAGTCATGATGACTAACCAGAACCAACTGAGACATCGAAGATTCAACATTCCCTGAGAACCTAATGGATCAAAAGCCCTAGAAAAGTATATCCAAGGCTGCAAAGGTAACAGTTGGGATTTCCTTTAAATAAGATAGTTTTTATAGTAGTCATGATGTTCTTTGCAGGTCTTGTAGATGTAAGAGAATTTCTTAGCTTGTCTTTAACGTGTAATTTTACAGTTCTGCATGAATTTATTCGTGTTTTAGCGGCATATCCCGTGCTTTTTAAGTCTGTTAGAAGTATGAGAATTTGCCTTGGATGCCATTCATTTTTAGAGGTCTTTTTTCGTTTTTAATATTTAGCCTTTTGTAGTTACACGGGTAAATGGATTTCTTCTACTATCTGTGCTTAATTTCACCCTTAGGATAAATAGTTGAGGTGTGAAATATCGTTAAAACTCTCAAACCGGTTAAATAATCAGTTTCGAAGCACTGTGAATGTGATAAAAGTCAATTCATGAAAACGAAATATTTAAAAATGTTTTTCTGAAACACCAAAATTATGAAAATGTTCGTAAATATGTGGTAAATAATGGTAGATATATTTAAACCAAAAAAAATTAATTATTGTAATCCAAAATATTCCAGATGTTTATCTGGACACTCTAGTCTAGACGTCTGACCTTGCAATTTTTTCAAGAGAGTTGTATATCTGCATATTTTTAGACCTCAATCGTTTTTAATTATACAATTATAGATTCTCAATAGCTTTATTCTATTTCCTGTAGCTTGGCTACATTTTATACATGTTATAATAAAAAAATAGCCATAGTAAAGACCTCAATCGTCCCGTATTCATGTACTAGTTGGGACAGGTTGTGTGGTGGTCTTAGTTACGGTCCGCAAATATAGATGCCCAAACGCTTTTACGCCACATTCCCAGTGTAAAGTGTGTCTTCTCTAGTTATAGTATTCATTATCGGAGCGGCGTGTTGTGCAGATAAGTTCGGTTAGTTGAACATAAGAATCCAAATGCATTGCGTATGACTGTGTGACTTACTACTTGCCTATTTACGGTGTGAAAATCGGTTTCCATTCAATGTCGCTACATCTTATCAGGTATGTGAACATATTTATTTGGGTATTTCTAGTCTAGGTTTACAAAGTGAAATTAAATATGTGAGTTTTAACATGGATCATGCTAAAAGGTGTTTGTTGGAAATATGCTTACTCTCCATGTATGGTTGACAATTGCTGTAAATATGCAAATGTAATATATTAGTGATTTTCGCAGATGCATCTCTTCAGTTAACGGTGTGCGGTTATTTTTATTTTAAAAGTATATGAGCGGTTTTTTTTTTGTTTGAATATATTAAAATAGTTTACTAATTCATACTAACTTTAAAATTCACGTAGCAATAATTTGTCGACTAAAAAAAAAATTGAGC
Source organism: Acanthosoma haemorrhoidale (assembly GCA_930367205.1). Taxonomy (NCBI): domain Eukaryota; kingdom Metazoa; phylum Arthropoda; class Insecta; order Hemiptera; family Acanthosomatidae; genus Acanthosoma; species Acanthosoma haemorrhoidale. Next base: position 144,956,095 of record OV884011.1, read on the forward strand.
AAATATTTGCTTATCTGCCTTCGAATCACAAGTATTAATAATTTGTTCGTTATTTACAATTTTAAAACGTGTAGAATGTGGTCCATGGAAGTTTGCAAATGAAATTCATATTATTACTTATTTGTATTCAAGATAATATTTGTCTAAAACTGCTGGAACAAAGAAGGGAATATTTACATTCCAGGAGGGGATCTGTTGTATGATTAGCAGCAAAGGAGGCATTTTTTTAAAATTTCTGATTCCTGCTATGTCAAAATGTAATTAGTTTTCTTTGGTTTTCCTAGATAACCTTCATTTAGGAAACTCTTCAAATGATTGCTCCTAAACGTTGTATCCAATGTCTTGGCTATAGTATAATCCATGTTATTCTTGGCATGGTGGTGAATTTATTTTGGAGACTACCATAGTAGTTTCCTAAGTTGGTTTCTCCGGTGTCTATGTTGGTCTGTTCTGTACACGGTTTTTGTCTTGTTGCGAGAAAATTCGATATTCTCTTCCATATGTAAACCGTATTTCTTTTAAGTGTGTTATTATTCGGAAAGGTTTATGTTTGTTATATTTTGTGGGATATATTGATTTAGCCATATGGGCTATCGGTTATTTTTTCTAACATGAGTAACTAGCCTCCTAGTTTTTGTTGGGTTTTCCTGCCTGGCTTGTGTTTTATTGCTTTCTCATAGCGAGATGTTTCCCGAGAATAATGGTCTCAGGTATGTTAGGGATCTTTCACTTATAGCCCGTCCGAGGTACAAAGACGACCCCAAACATTTTTCTTATTTTGTACACACCATTGTTACTAGTTGGTTTATAGGAACAGGTGTTCCCAAGATTATTTTTTGCACTAAAATAAATAATTAACTATAAGGAAACTGATACAGTTACTGTAGATTAGCTTTATCGGAGTGAAGGTGTGGGGTCAATTATATTAGGATCTACAAGTATAGATATAGGGATAACCAGAATTTAGCATAAATCGATTTAAATAATACCATTTAGGTTGGCTAACGCCCCTTTATAATAAATATCATAACTCACCAGTTTAATTGTAAATCCAGGATTTTAGTACAATCTTGATGAAGTCATGATGACTAACAAGAACCAGCTGAGAGATGGAAGATTCAAAATTTCCAAGACCTCAATAGATCAACCGCCCAAAGGAATATTCTTCTTTCAGAACTCCGACCCTGTCTAGAGGAGGCAAATCGACGCACTGAAAGAAAACGGCCAAACTAGCGACTAAAGCAAATAAGAAGAAATGCAGCACCAAGACTTTAATGCCGACAGCTGAAATTCTCCGTAAATATGAAAATGTGTAATACTATAGTATATCAAGCCTGTAAGAAGTAAGATACTTTGTTAGCTTGTATCAATCAAATGTCTGTGTTGCATGGATTAATTTGTTATTAATATCCTGTGTCCAGCACCTGGTCCACTATCATGACTATGTCATGGTTTTGAGTATAACCTGGATGAAGTCATGCTGACTAGCCAGAACCAACCGAGACATTGAAAATTCAACATTTCTTTAGACCACAAAGGATCAAAAGCCGAAAGAAAGATTTTTCTTTCAAAACCCCGGACCGGTCTACAATAGGGAGAAACAATGCACCGAAACTAAACATCCGAACTAGCGACTAAATCAAATTAGAAGATAAGAAACATCAAGGCTATAAATCCGACAGCTGAAATTCTCCGTAAATAGGAAAATTTGTAATATTATCGCATATCAAGCCTGTTAGAAGTAAGATAATCTGTAAGCTTGTATTTATTGTATGACTGTGTGAATGCATTTATTTGTTATTAATATCCTGTGCCCAGGTTTTGGTCCGCCATCATGACTGCATCCAGGTTTCGAGTACAATCTGGATAAAGTCATGGTGACTAGCCAGAAACAGCTGAGACATCAATTATTCAACATTTTCTGAAACACCGATGGATCAACAGTCCAAAGAAAAATTCTTCTTTCAGAACCCCGGCCTAGTCTAGAGGAGGGCAGAACGATGCACCGAAAGTAAAAGGCCGAACTACCGACTAAATCAAATTAGAAGAAAAGAAACACCAAGGCTATAATGCCGACAGCTGAGATTCTCTGTAAATAAGAAAATTTGTAATAGTATAGCTTTTCACGACTTTTTGAAGTAACAGGCTTTGTAAGCTTGTCTTTAAACCATGAGTTAACCGTGTTGCATGCATTTATGTGTTATTTATATCCTGTGCTCAGGTCCTGGCACATTTCCAGGTTCTGGTCCGCCATCATGACTGCATCCAGGTTTTGAGTACAATCTAGATGAAGTCATGATGACTAACCAGAACCAACTGAGACATCGAAGATTCAACATTCCCTGAGAACCTAATGGATCAAAAGCCCTAGAAAAGTATATCCAAGGCTGCAAAGGTAACAGTTGGGATTTCCTTTAAATAAGATAGTTTTTATAGTAGTCATGATGTTCTTTGCAGGTCTTGTAGATGTAAGAGAATTTCTTAGCTTGTCTTTAACGTGTAATTTTACAGTTCTGCATGAATTTATTCGTGTTTTAGCGGCATATCCCGTGCTTTTTAAGTCTGTTAGAAGTATGAGAATTTGCCTTGGATGCCATTCATTTTTAGAGGTCTTTTTTCGTTTTTAATATTTAGCCTTTTGTAGTTACACGGGTAAATGGATTTCTTCTACTATCTGTGCTTAATTTCACCCTTAGGATAAATAGTTGAGGTGTGAAATATCGTTAAAACTCTCAAACCGGTTAAATAATCAGTTTCGAAGCACTGTGAATGTGATAAAAGTCAATTCATGAAAACGAAATATTTAAAAATGTTTTTCTGAAACACCAAAATTATGAAAATGTTCGTAAATATGTGGTAAATAATGGTAGATATATTTAAACCAAAAAAAATTAATTATTGTAATCCAAAATATTCCAGATGTTTATCTGGACACTCTAGTCTAGACGTCTGACCTTGCAATTTTTTCAAGAGAGTTGTATATCTGCATATTTTTAGACCTCAATCGTTTTTAATTATACAATTATAGATTCTCAATAGCTTTATTCTATTTCCTGTAGCTTGGCTACATTTTATACATGTTATAATAAAAAAATAGCCATAGTAAAGACCTCAATCGTCCCGTATTCATGTACTAGTTGGGACAGGTTGTGTGGTGGTCTTAGTTACGGTCCGCAAATATAGATGCCCAAACGCTTTTACGCCACATTCCCAGTGTAAAGTGTGTCTTCTCTAGTTATAGTATTCATTATCGGAGCGGCGTGTTGTGCAGATAAGTTCGGTTAGTTGAACATAAGAATCCAAATGCATTGCGTATGACTGTGTGACTTACTACTTGCCTATTTACGGTGTGAAAATCGGTTTCCATTCAATGTCGCTACATCTTATCAGGTATGTGAACATATTTATTTGGGTATTTCTAGTCTAGGTTTACAAAGTGAAATTAAATATGTGAGTTTTAACATGGATCATGCTAAAAGGTGTGTGTTGGAAATATGCTTACTCTCCATGTATGGTTGACAATTGCTGTAAATATGCAAATGTAATATATTAGTGATTTTGTCAGATGCATCTCTTCAGTTAACGGTGTGCGGTTATTTTTATTTTAAAAGTATATGAGCGGTTTTTTTTTTTTGTTTGAATATATTAAAATAGTTTACTAATTCATACTAACTTTAAAATTCACGTAGCAATAATTTGTCGACTAAAAAAAAAATTGAGCAAATATTTGCTTATCTGCCTTCGAATCACAAGTATTAATAATTTGTTCGTTATTTACAATTTTAAAACGTGTAGAATGTGGTCCATGGAAGTTTGCAAATGAAATTCATATTATTACTTATTTGTATTCAAGATAATATTTGTCTAAAACTGCTGGAACAAAGAAGGGAATATTTACATTCCAGGAGGGGATCTGTTGTATGATTAGCAGCAAAGCAGGCATTTTTTTAAAATTTCTGATTCCTGCTATGTCAAAATGTAATTAGTTTTCTTTGGTTTCCCTAGATAACCTTCATTTAGGAAACTCTTCAAATGATTGCTCCTAAACGTTGTATCCAATGTCTTGGCTATAGTATAATCCATGTTATTCTTGGCATGGTGGTGAATTTATTTTGGAGACTACCATAGTAGTTTCCTAAGTTGGTTTCTCCGGTGTCTATATTGGTCTGTTCTGTACACGGTTTTTGTCTTGTTGCGAGAAAATTCGATATTCTCTTCCATATGTAAACCGTATTTCTTTTAAGTGTGTTATTATTCGGAAAGGTTTATGTTTGTTATATTTTGTGGGATATATTGATTTAGCCATATGGGCTATCGGTTATTTTTTCTAACATGAGTAACTAGCCTCCTAGTTTTTGTTGGGTTTTCCTGCCTGGCTTGTGTTTTATTGTTTTCTCATAGCGAGATGTTTCCCGAGAATAATGGCCTCAGGTATGTTAGGGATCTTTCACTTATAGCCCGACCGAGGTACAAAGACGACCCCAAACATTTTTCTTATTTTGTACACACCATTGTTACTAGTTGGTTTATAGGAACAGGTGTTCCCAAAATTATTTTTTGCACTAAAATAAATAATTAACTATAAGGAAACTGATACAGTTACTGTAGATTAGCTTTATCGGAGTGAAGGTGTGGGGTCAATTATATTAGGATCTACAAGTATAGATATAGGGATAACCAGAATTTAGCATAAATCGATTTAAATAATACCATTTAGGTTGGCTAACGCCCCTTTATAATAAATATCATAACTCACCAGTTTAATTGTAAATCCAGGATTTTAGTACAATCTTGATGAAGTCATGATGACTAACAAGAACCAGCTGAGAGATGGAAGATTCAAAATTTCCAAGACCTCAATAGATCAACCGCCCAAAGGAATATTCTTCTTTCAGAACTCCGACCCTGTCTAGAGGAGGCAAATCGACGCACTGAAAGAAAACGGCCAAACTAGCGACTAAAGCAAATAAGAAGAAATGCAGCACCAAGACTTTAATGCCGACAGCAGAAATTCTCCGTAAATATGAAAATGTGTAATACTATAGTATATCAAGCCTGTAAGAAGTAAGATACTTTGTTAGCTTGTATCAATCAAATGTCTGTGTTGCATGGATTAATTTGTTATTAATATCCTGTGTCCAGCACCTGGTCCACTATCATGACTATGTCATGGTTTTGAGTATAACCTGGATGAAGTCATGCTGACTAGCCAGAACCAACCGAGACATTGAAAATTCAACATTTCTTTAGACCACAAAGGATCAAAAGCCGAAAGAAAGATTTTTCTTTCAAAACCCCGGCCCGGTCTACAATAGGGAGAAACAATGCGCCGAAACTAAACATCCGAACTAGCGACTAAATCAAATTAGAAGATAAGAAACATCAAGGCTATAAATCCGACAGCTGAAATTCTCCGTAAATAGGAAAATTTGTAATATTATCGCATATCAAGCCTGTTAGAAGTAAGATAATCTGTAAGCTTGTATTTATTGTATGACTGTGTGAATGCATTTATTTGTTATTAATATCCTGTGCCCAGGTTTTGGTCCGCCATCATGACTGCATCCAGGTTTCGAGTACAATCTGGATAAAGTCATGGTGACTAGCCAGAAACAGCTGAGACATCAATTATTCAACATTTTCTGAAACACCGATGGATCAACAGTCCAAAGAAAAATTCTTCTTTCAGAACCCCGGCCTAGTCTAGAGGAGGGCAGAACGATGCACCGAAAGTAAAAGGCCGAACTACCGACTAAATCAAATTAGAAGAAAAGAAACACCAAGGCTATAATGCCGACAGCTGAGATTCTCTGTAAATAAGAAAATTTGTAATAGTATAGCTTTTCACGACTTTTTGAAGTAACAGGCTTTGTAAGCTTGTCTTTAAACCATGAGTTAACCGTGTTGCATGCATTTATGTGTTATTTATATCCTGTGCTCAGGTCCTGGCACATTTCCAGGTTCTGGTCCGCCATCATGACTGCATCCAGGTTTTGAGTACAATCTAGATGAAGTCATGATGACTAACCAGAACCAACTGAGACATCGAAGATTCAACATTCCCTGAGAACCTAATGGATCAAAAGCCCTAGAAAAGTATATCCAAGGCTGCAAAGGTAACAGTTGGGATTTCCTTTAAATAAGATAGTTTTTATAGTAGTCATGATGTTCTTTGCAGGTCTTGTAGATGTAAGAGAATTTCTTAGCTTGTCTTTAACGTGTAATTTTACAGTTCTGCATGAATTTATTCGTGTTTTAGCGGCATATCCCGTGCTTTTTAAGTCTGTTAGAAGTATGAGAATTTGCCTTGGATGCCATTCATTTTTAGAGGTCTTTTTTCGTTTTTAATATTTAGCCTTTTGTAGTTACACGGGTAAATGGATTTCTTCTACTATCTGTGCTTAATTTCACCCTTAGGATAAATAGTTGAGGTGTGAAATATCGTTAAAACTCTCAAACCGGTTAAATAATCAGTTTCGAAGCACTGTGAATGTGATAAAAGTCAATTCATGAAAACGAAATATTTAAAAATGTTTTTCTGAAACACCAAAATTATGAAAATGTTCGTAAATATGTGGTAAATAATGGTAGATATATTTAAACCAAAAAAAATTAATTATTGTAATCCAAAATATTCCAGATGTTTATCTGGACACTCTAGTCTAGACGTCTGACCTTGCAATTTTTTCAAGAGAGTTGTATATCTGCATATTTTTAGACCTCAATCGTTTTTAATTATACAATTATAGATTCTCAATAGCTTTATTCTATTTCCTGTAGCTTGGCTACATTTTATACATGTTATAATAAAAAAATAGCCATAGTAAAGACCTCAATCGTCCCGTATTCATGTACTAGTTGGGACAGGTTGTGTGGTGGTCTTAGTTACGGTCCGCAAATATAGATGCCCAAACGCTTTTACGCCACATTCCCAGTGTAAAGTGTGTCTTCTCTAGTTATAGTATTCATTATCGGAGCGGCGTGTTGTGCAGATAAGTTCGGTTAGTTGAACATAAGAATCCAAATGCATTGCGTATGACTGTGTGACTTACTACTTGCCTATTTACGGTGTGAAAATCGGTTTCCATTCAATGTCGCTACATCTTATCAGGTATGTGAACATATTTATTTGGGTATTTCTAGTCTAGGTTTACAAAGTGAAATTAAATATGTGAGTTTTAACATGGATCATGCTAAAAGGTGTGTGTTGGAAATATGCTTACTCTCCATGTATGGTTGACAATTGCTGTAAATATGCAAATGTAATATATTAGTGATTTTGTCAGATGCATCTCTTCAGTTAACGGTGTGCGGTTATTTTTATTTTAAAAGTATATGAGCGGTTTTTTTTTTTTGTTTGAATATATTAAAATAGTTTACTAATTCATACTAACTTTAAAATTCACGTAGCAATAATTTGTCGACTAAAAAAAAAATTGAGCAAATATTTGCTTATCTGCCTTCGAATCACAAGTATTAATAATTTGTTCGTTATTTACAATTTTAAAACGTGTAGAATGTGGTCCATGGAAGTTTGCAAATGAAATTCATATTATTACTTATTTGTATTCAAGATAATATTTGTCTAAAACTGCTGGAACAAAGAAGGGAATATTTACATTCCAGGAGGGGATCTGTTGTATGATTAGCAGCAAAGCAGGCATTTTTTTAAAATTTCTGATTCCTGCTATGTCAAAATGTAATTAGTTTTCTTTGGTTTCCCTAGATAACCTTCATTTAGGAAACTCTTCAAATGATTGCTCCTAAACGTTGTATCCAATGTCTTGGCTATAGTATAATCCATGTTATTCTTGGCATGGTGGTGAATTTATTTTGGAGACTACCATAGTAGTTTCCTAAGTTGGTTTCTCCGGTGTCTATATTGGTCTGTTCTGTACACGGTTTTTGTCTTGTTGCGAGAAAATTCGATATTCTCTTCCATATGTAAACCGTATTTCTTTTAAGTGTGTTATTATTCGGAAAGGTTTATGTTTGTTATATTTTGTGGGATATATTGATTTAGCCATATGGGCTATCGGTTATTTTTTCTAACATGAGTAACTAGCCTCCTAGTTTTTGTTGGGTTTTCCTGCCTGGCTTGTGTTTTATTGTTTTCTCATAGCGAGATGTTTCCCGAGAATAATGGCCTCAGGTATGTTAGGGATCTTTCACTTATAGCCCGACCGAGGTACAAAGACGACCCCAAACATTTTTCTTATTTTGTACACACCATTGTTACTAGTTGGTTTATAGGAACAGGTGTTCCCAAAATTATTTTTTGCACTAAAATAAATAATTAACTATAAGGAAACTGATACAGTTACTGTAGATTAGCTTTATCGGAGTGAAGGTGTGGGGTCAATTATATTAGGATCTACAAGTATAGATATAGGGATAACCAGAATTTAGCATAAATCGATTTAAATAATACCATTTAGGTTGGCTAACGCCCCTTTATAATAAATATCATAACTCACCAGTTTAATTGTAAATCCAGGATTTTAGTACAATCTTGATGAAGTCATGATGACTAACAAGAACCAGCTGAGAGATGGAAGATTCAAAATTTCCAAGACCTCAATAGATCAACCGCCCAAAGGAATATTCTTCTTTCAGAACTCCGACCCTGTCTAGAGGAGGCAAATCGACGCACTGAAAGAAAACGGCCAAACTAGCGACTAAAGCAAATAAGAAGAAATGCAGCACCAAGACTTTAATGCCGACAGCAGAAATTCTCCGTAAATATGAAAATGTGTAATACTATAGTATATCAAGCCTGTAAGAAGTAAGATACTTTGTTAGCTTGTATCAATCAAATGTCTGTGTTGCATGGATTAATTTGTTATTAATATCCTGTGTCCAGCACCTGGTCCACTATCATGACTATGTCATGGTTTTGAGTATAACCTGGATGAAGTCATGCTGACTAGCCAGAACCAACCGAGACATTGAAAATTCAACATTTCTTTAGACCACAAAGGATCAAAAGCCGAAAGAAAGATTTTTCTTTCAAAACCCCGGCCCGGTCTACAATAGGGAGAAACAATGCGCCGAAACTAAACATCCGAACTAGCGACTAAATCAAATTAGAAGATAAGAAACATCAAGGCTATAAATCCGACAGCTGAAATTCTCCGTAAATAGGAAAATTTGTAATATTATCGCATATCAAGCCTGTTAGAAGTAAGATAATCTGTAAGCTTGTATTTATTGTATGACTGTGTGAATGCATTTATTTGTTATTAATATCCTGTGCCCAGGTTTTGGTCCGCCATCATGACTGCATCCAGGTTTCGAGTACAATCTGGATAAAGTCATGGTGACTAGCCAGAAACAGCTGAGACATCAATTATTCAACATTTTCTGAAACACCGATGGATCAACAGTCCAAAGAAAAATTCTTCTTTCAGAACCCCGGCCTAGTCTAGAGGAGGGCAGAACGATGCACCGAAAGTAAAAGGCCGAACTACCGACTAAATCAAATTAGAAGAAAAGAAACACCAAGGCTATAATGCCGACAGCTGAGATTCTCTGTAAATAAGAAAATTTGTAATAGTATAGCTTTTCACGACTTTTTGAAGTAACAGGCTTTGTAAGCTTGTCTTTAAACCATGAGTTAACCGTGTTGCATGCATTTATGTGTTATTTATATCCTGTGCTCAGGTCCTGGCACATTTCCAGGTTCTGGTCCGCCATCATGACTGCATCCAGGTTTTGAGTACAATCTAGATGAAGTCATGATGACTAACCAGAACCAACTGAGACATCGAAGATTCAACATTCCCTGAGAACCTAATGGATCAAAAGCCCTAGAAAAGTATATCCAAGGCTGCAAAGGTAACAGTTGGGATTTCCTTTAAATAAGATAGTTTTTATAGTAGTCATGATGTTCTTTGCAGGTCTTGTAGATGTAAGAGAATTTCTTAGCTTGTCTTTAACGTGTAATTTTACAGTTCTGCATGAATTTATTCGTGTTTTAGCGGCATATCCCGTGCTTTTTAAGTCTGTTAGAAGTATGAGAATTTGCCTTGGATGCCATTCATTTTTAGAGGTCTTTTTTCGTTTTTAATATTTAGCCTTTTGTAGTTACACGGGTAAATGGATTTCTTCTACTATCTGTGCTTAATTTCACCCTTAGGATAAATAGTTGAGGTGTGAAATATCGTTAAAACTCTCAAACCGGTTAAATAATCAGTTTCGAAGCACTGTGAATGTGATAAAAGTCAATTCATGAAAACGAAATATTTAAAAATGTTTTTCTGAAACACCAAAATTATGAAAATGTTCGTAAATATGTGGTAAATAATGGTAGATATATTTAAACCAAAAAAAATTAATTATTGTAATCCAAAATATTCCAGATGTTTATCTGGACACTCTAGTCTAGACGTCTGACCTTGCAATTTTTTCAAGAGAGTTGTATATCTGCATATTTTTAGACCTCAATCGTTTTTAATTATACAATTATAGATTCTCAATAGCTTTATTCTATTTCCTGTAGCTTGGCTACATTTTATACATGTTATAATAAAAAAATAGCCATAGTAAAGACCTCAATCGTCCCGTATTCATGTACTAGTTGGGACAGGTTGTGTGGTGGTCTTAGTTACGGTCCGCAAATATAGATGCCCAAACGCTTTTACGCCACATTCCCAGTGTAAAGTGTGTCTTCTCTAGTTATAGTATTCATTATCGGAGCGGCGTGTTGTGCAGATAAGTTCGGTTAGTTGAACATAAGAATCCAAATGCATTGCGTATGACTGTGTGACTTACTACTTGCCTATTTACGGTGTGAAAATCGGTTTCCATTCAATGTCGCTACATCTTATCAGGTATGTGAACATATTTATTTGGGTATTTCTAGTCTAGGTTTACAAAGTGAAATTAAATATGTGAGTTTTAACATGGATCATGCTAAAAGGTGTGTGTTGGAAATATGCTTACTCTCCATGTATGGTTGACAATTGCTGTAAATATGCAAATGTAATATATTAGTGATTTTGTCAGATGCATCTCTTCAGTTAACGGTGTGCGGTTATTTTTATTTTAAAAGTATATGAGCGGTTTTTTTTTTTTGTTTGAATATATTAAAATAGTTTACTAATTCATACTAACTTTAAAATTCACGTAGCAATAATTTGTCGACTAAAAAAAAAATTGAGCAAATATTTGCTTATCTGCCTTCGAATCACAATTATTAATAATTTGTTCGTTATTTACAATTTTAAAACGTGTAGAATGTGGTCCATGGAAGTTTGCAAATGAAATTCATATTATTACTTATTTGTATTCAAGATAATATTTGTCTAAAACTGCTGGAACAAAGAAGGGAATATTTACATTCCAGGAGGGGATCTGTTGTATGATTAGCAGCAAAGCAGGCATTTTTTTAAAATTTCTGATTCCTGCTATGTCAAAATGTAATTAGTTTTCTTTGGTTTCCCTAGATAACCTTCATTTAGGAAACTCTTCAAATGATTGCTCCTAAACGTTGTATCCAATGTCTTGGCTATAGTATAATCCATGTTATTCTTGGCATGGTGGTGAATTTATTTTGGAGACTACCATAGTAGTTTCCTAAGTTGGTTTCTCCGGTGTCTATATTGGTCTGTTCTGTACACGGTTTTTGTCTTGTTGCGAGAAAATTCGATATTCTCTTCCATATGTAAACCGTATTTCTTTTAAGTGTGTTATTATTCGGAAAGGTTTATGTTTGTTATATTTTGTGGGATATATTGATTTAGCCATATGGGCTATCGGTTATTTTTTCTAACATGAGTAACTAGCCTCCTAGTTTTTGTTGGGTTTTCCTGCCTGGCTTGTGTTTTATTGTTTTCTCATAGCGAGATGTTTCCCGAGAATAATGGCCTCAGGTATGTTAGGGATCTTTCACTTATAGCCCGACCGAGGTACAAAGACGACCCCAAACATTTTTCTTATTTTGTACACACCATTGTTACTAGTTGGTTTATAGGAACAGGTGTTCCCAAAATTATTTTTTGCACTAAAATAAATAATTAACTATAAGGAAACTGATACAGTTACTGTAGATTAGCTTTATCGGAGTGAAGGTGTGGGGTCAATTATATTAGGATCTACAAGTATAGATATAGGGATAACCAGAATTTAGCATAAATCGATTTAAATAATACCATTTAGGTTGGCTAACGCCCCTTTATAATAAATATCATAACTCACCAGTTTAATTGTAAATCCAGGATTTTAGTACAATCTTGATGAAGTCATGATGACTAACAAGAACCAGCTGAGAGATGGAAGATTCAAAATTTCCAAGACCTCAATAGATCAACCGCCCAAAGGAATATTCTTCTTTCAGAACTCCGACCCTGTCTAGAGGAGGCAAATCGACGCACTGAAAGAAAACGGCCAAACTAGCGACTAAAGCAAATAAGAAGAAATGCAGCACCAAGACTTTAATGCCGACAGCAGAAATTCTCCGTAAATATGAAAATGTGTAATACTATAGTATATCAAGCCTGTAAGAAGTAAGATACTTTGTTAGCTTGTATCAATCAAATGTCTGTGTTGCATGGATTAATTTGTTATTAATATCCTGTGTCCAGCACCTGGTCCACTATCATGACTATGTCATGGTTTTGAGTATAACCTGGATGAAGTCATGCTGACTAGCCAGAACCAACCGAGACATTGAAAATTCAACATTTCTTTAGACCACAAAGGATCAAAAGCCGAAAGAAAGATTTTTCTTTCAAAACCCCGGCCCGGTCTACAATAGGGAGAAACAATGCGCCGAAACTAAACATCCGAACTAGCGACTAAATCAAATTAGAAGATAAGAAACATCAAGGCTATAAATCCGACAGCTGAAATTCTCCGTAAATAGGAAAATTTGTAATATTATCGCATATCAAGCCTGTTAGAAGTAAGATAATCTGTAAGCTTGTATTTATTGTATGACTGTGTGAATGCATTTATTTGTTATTAATATCCTGTGCCCAGGTTTTGGTCCGCCATCATGACTGCATCCAGGTTTCGAGTACAATCTGGATAAAGTCATGGTGACTAGCCAGAAACAGCTGAGACATCAATTATTCAACATTTTCTGAAACACCGATGGATCAACAGTCCAAAGAAAAATTCTTCTTTCAGAACCCCGGCCTAGTCTAGAGGAGGGCAGAACGATGCACCGAAAGTAAAAGGCCGAACTACCGACTAAATCAAATTAGAAGAAAAGAAACACCAAGGCTATAATGCCGACAGCTGAGATTCTCTGTAAATAAGAAAATTTGTAATAGTATAGCTTTTCACGACTTTTTGAAGTAACAGGCTTTGTAAGCTTGTCTTTAAACCATGAGTTAACCGTGTTGCATGCATTTATGTGTTATTTATATCCTGTGCTCAGGTCCTGGCACATTTCCAGGTTCTGGTCCGCCATCATGACTGCATCCAGGTTTTGAGTACAATCTAGATGAAGTCATGATGACTAACCAGAACCAACTGAGACATCGAAGATTCAACATTCCCTGAGAACCTAATGGATCAAAAGCCCTAGAAAAGTATATCCAAGGCTGCAAAGGTAACAGTTGGGATTTCCTTTAAATAAGATAGTTTTTATAGTAGTCATGATGTTCTTTGCAGGTCTTGTAGATGTAAGAGAATTTCTTAGCTTGTCTTTAACGTGTAATTTTACAGTTCTGCATGAATTTATTCGTGTTTTAGCGGCATATCCCGTGCTTTTTAAGTCTGTTAGAAGTATGAGAATTTGCCTTGGATGCCATTCATTTTTAGAGGTCTTTTTTCGTTTTTAATATTTAGCCTTTTGTAGTTACACGGGTAAATGGATTTCTTCTACTATCTGTGCTTAATTTCACCCTTAGGATAAATAGTTGAGGTGTGAAATATCGTTAAAACTCTCAAACCGGTTAAATAATCAGTTTCGAAGCACTGTGAATGTGATAAAAGTCAATTCATGAAAACGAAATATTTAAAAATGTTTTTCTGAAACACCAAAATTATGAAAATGTTCGTAAATATGTGGTAAATAATGGTAGATATATTTAAACCAAAAAAAATTAATTATTGTAATCCAAAATATTCCAGATGTTTATCTGGACACTCTAGTCTAGACGTCTGACCTTGCAATTTTTTCAAGAGAGTTGTATATCTGCATATTTTTAGACCTCAATCGTTTTTAATTATACAATTATAGATTCTCAATAGCTTTATTCTATTTCCTGTAGCTTGGCTACATTTTATACATGTTATAATAAAAAAAATAGCCATAGTAAAGACCTCAATCGTCCCGTATTCATGTACTAGTTGGGACAGGTTGTGTGGTGGTCTTAGTTACGGTCCGCAAATATAGATGCCCAAACGCTTTTACGCCACATTCCCAGTGTAAAGTGTGTCTTCTCTAGTTATAGTATTCATTATCGGAGCGGCGTGTTGTGCAGATAAGTTCGGTTAGTTGAACATAAGAATCCAAATGCATTGCGTATGACTGTGTGACTTACTACTTGCCTATTTACGGTGTGAAAATCGGTTTCCATTCAATGTCGCTACATCTTATCAGGTATGTGAACATATTTATTTGGGTATTTCTAGTCTAGGTTTACAAAGTGAAATTAAATATGTGAGTTTTAACATGGATCATGCTAAAAGGTGTGTGTTGGAAATATGCTTACTCTCCATGTATGGTTGACAATTGCTGTAAATATGCAAATGTAATATATTAGTGATTTTGTCAGATGCATCTCTTCAGTTAACGGTGTGCGGTTATTTTTATTTTAAAAGTATATGAGCGGTTTTTTTTTTTTGTTTGAATATATTAAAATAGTTTACTAATTCATACTAACTTTAAAATTCACGTAGCAATAATTTGTCGACTAAAAAAAAAATTGAGCAAATATTTGCTTATCTGCCTTCGAATCACAATTATTAATAATTTGTTCGTTATTTACAATTTTAAAACGTGTAGAATGTGGTCCATGGAAGTTTGCAAATGAAATTCATATTATTACTTATTTGTATTCAAGATAATATTTGTCTAAAACTGCTGGAACAAAGAAGGGAATATTTACATTCCAGGAGGGGATCTGTTGTATGATTAGCAGCAAAGCAGGCATTTTTTTAAAATTTCTGATTCCTGCTATGTCAAAATGTAATTAGTTTTCTTTGGTTTCCCTAGATAACCTTCATTTAGGAAACTCTTCAAATGATTGCTCCTAAACGTTGTATCCAATGTCTTGGCTATAGTATAATCCATGTTATTCTTGGCATGGTGGTGAATTTATTTTGGAGACTACCATAGTAGTTTCCTAAGTTGGTTTCTCCGGTGTCTATATTGGTCTGTTCTGTACACGGTTTTTGTCTTGTTGCGAGAAAATTCGATATTCTCTTCCATATGTAAACCGTATTTCTTTTAAGTGTGTTATTATTCGGAAAGGTTTATGTTTGTTATATTTTGTGGGATATATTGATTTAGCCATATGGGCTATCGGTTATTTTTTCTAACATGAGTAACTAGCCTCCTAGTTTTTGTTGGGTTTTCCTGCCTGGCTTGTGTTTTATTGTTTTCTCATAGCGAGATGTTTCCCGAGAATAATGGCCTCAGGTATGTTAGGGATCTTTCACTTATAGCCCGACCGAGGTACAAAGACGACCCCAAACATTTTTCTTATTTTGTACACACCATTGTTACTAGTTGGTTTATAGGAACAGGTGTTCCCAAAATTATTTTTTGCACTAAAATAAATAATTAACTATAAGGAAACTGATACAGTTACTGTAGATTAGCTTTATCGGAGTGAAGGTGTGGGGTCAATTATATTAGGATCTACAAGTATAGATATAGGGATAACCAGAATTTAGCATAAATCGATTTAAATAATACCATTTAGGTTGGCTAACGCCCCTTTATAATAAATATCATAACTCACCAGTTTAATTGTAAATCCAGGATTTTAGTACAATCTTGATGAAGTCATGATGACTAACAAGAACCAGCTGAGAGATGGAAGATTCAAAATTTCCAAGACCTCAATAGATCAACCGCCCAAAGGAATATTCTTCTTTCAGAACTCCGACCCTGTCTAGAGGAGGCAAATCGACGCACTGAAAGAAAACGGCCAAACTAGCGACTAAAGCAAATAAGAAGAAATGCAGCACCAAGACTTTAATGCCGACAGCAGAAATTCTCCGTAAATATGAAAATGTGTAATACTATAGTATATCAAGCCTGTAAGAAGTAAGATACTTTGTTAGCTTGTATCAATCAAATGTCTGTGTTGCATGGATTAATTTGTTATTAATATCCTGTGTCCAGCACCTGGTCCACTATCATGACTATGTCATGGTTTTGAGTATAACCTGGATGAAGTCATGCTGACTAGCCAGAACCAACCGAGACATTGAAAATTCAACATTTCTTTAGACCACAAAGGATCAAAAGCCGAAAGAAAGATTTTTCTTTCAAAACCCCGGCCCGGTCTACAATAGGGAGAAACAATGCGCCGAAACTAAACATCCGAACTAGCGACTAAATCAAATTAGAAGATAAGAAACATCAAGGCTATAAATCCGACAGCTGAAATTCTCCGTAAATAGGAAAATTTGTAATATTATCGCATATCAAGCCTGTTAGAAGTAAGATAATCTGTAAGCTTGTATTTATTGTATGACTGTGTGAATGCATTTATTTGTTATTAATATCCTGTGCCCAGGTTTTGGTCCGCCATCATGACTGCATCCAGGTTTCGAGTACAATCTGGATAAAGTCATGGTGACTAGCCAGAAACAGCTGAGACATCAATTATTCAACATTTTCTGAAACACCGATGGATCAACAGTCCAAAGAAAAATTCTTCTTTCAGAACCCCGGCCTAGTCTAGAGGAGGGCAGAACGATGCACCGAAAGTAAAAGGCCGAACTACCGACTAAATCAAATTAGAAGAAAAGAAACACCAAGGCTATAATGCCGACAGCTGAGATTCTCTGTAAATAAGAAAATTTGTAATAGTATAGCTTTTCACGACTTTTTGAAGTAACAGGCTTTGTAAGCTTGTCTTTAAACCATGAGTTAACCGTGTTGCATGCATTTATGTGTTATTTATATCCTGTGCTCAGGTCCTGGCACATTTCCAGGTTCTGGTCCGCCATCATGACTGCATCCAGGTTTTGAGTACAATCTAGATGAAGTCATGATGACTAACCAGAACCAACTGAGACATCGAAGATTCAACATTCCCTGAGAACCTAATGGATCAAAAGCCCTAGAAAAGTATATCCAAGGCTGCAAAGGTAACAGTTGGGATTTCCTTTAAATAAGATAGTTTTTATAGTAGTCATGATGTTCTTTGCAGGTCTTGTAGATGTAAGAGAATTTCTTAGCTTGTCTTTAACGTGTAATTTTACAGTTCTGCATGAATTTATTCGTGTTTTAGCGGCATATCCCGTGCTTTTTAAGTCTGTTAGAAGTATGAGAATTTGCCTTGGATGCCATTCATTTTTAGAGGTCTTTTTTCGTTTTTAATATTTAGCCTTTTGTAGTTACACGGGTAAATGGATTTCTTCTACTATCTGTGCTTAATTTCACCCTTAGGATAAATAGTTGAGGTGTGAAATATCGTTAAAACTCTCAAACCGGTTAAATAATCAGTTTCGAAGCACTGTGAATGTGATAAAAGTCAATTCATGAAAACGAAATATTTAAAAATGTTTTTCTGAAACACCAAAATTATGAAAATGTTCGTAAATATGTGGTAAATAATGGTAGATATATTTAAACCAAAAAAAATTAATTATTGTAATCCAAAATATTCCAGATGTTTATCTGGACACTCTAGTCTAGACGTCTGACCTTGCAATTTTTTCAAGAGAGTTGTATATCTGCATATTTTTAGACCTCAATCGTTTTTAATTATACAATTATAGATTCTCAATAGCTTTATTCTATTTCCTGTAGCTTGGCTACATTTTATACATGTTATAATAAAAAAATAGCCATAGTAAAGACCTCAATCGTCCCGTATTCATGTACTAGTTGGGACAGGTTGTGTGGTGGTCTTAGTTACGGTCCGCAAATATAGATGCCCAAACGCTTTTACGCCACATTCCCAGTGTAAAGTGTGTCTTCTCTAGTTATAGTATTCATTATCGGAGCGGCGTGTTGTGCAGATAAGTTCGGTTAGTTGAACATAAGAATCCAAATGCATTGCGTATGACTGTGTGACTTACTACTTGCCTATTTACGGTGTGAAAATCGGTTTCCATTCAATGTCGCTACATCTTATCAGGTATGTGAACATATTTATTTGGGTATTTCTAGTCTAGGTTTACAAAGTGAAATTAAATATGTGAGTTTTAACATGGATCATGCTAAAAGGTGTGTGTTGGAAATATGCTTACTCTCCATGTATGGTTGACAATTGCTGTAAATATGCAAATGTAATATATTAGTGATTTTGTCAGATGCATCTCTTCAGTTAACGGTGTGCGGTTATTTTTATTTTAAAAGTATATGAGCGGTTTTTTTTTTTGTTTGAATATATTAAAATAGTTTACTAATTCATACTAACTTTAAAATTCACGTAGCAATAATTTGTCGACTAAAAAAAAAATTGAGCAAATATTTGCTTATCTGCCTTCGAATCACAAGTATTAATAATTTGTTCGTTATTTACAATTATAAAACGTGTAGAATGTGGTCCATGGAAGTTTGCAAATGAAATTCATATTATTACTTATTTGTATTCAAGATAATATTTGTCTAAAACTGCTGGAACAAAGAAGGGAATATTTACATTCCAGGAGGGGATCTGTTGTATGATTAGCAGCAAAGCAGGCATTTTTTTAAAATTTCTGATTCCTGCTATGTCAAAATGTAATTAGTTTTCTTTGGTTTCCCTAGATAACCTTCATTTAGGAAACTCTTCAAATGATTGCTCCTAAACGTTGTATCCAATGTCTTGGCTATAGTATAATCCATGTTATTCTTGGCATGGTGGTGAATTTATTTTGGAGACTACAATAGTAGTTTCCTAAGTTGGTTTCTCCGGTGTCTATATTGGTCTGTTCTGTACACGGTTTTTGTCTTGTTGCGAGAAAATTCGATATTCTCTTCCATATGTAAACCGTATTTCTTTTAAGTGTGCTATTATTCGGAAAGGTTTATGTTTGTTATATTTTGTGGGATATATTGATTTAGCCATATGGGCTATCGGTTATTTTTTCTAACATGACTAACTAGCCTCCTAGTTTTTGTTGGGTTTTCCTGCCTGGCTTGTGTTTTATTGCTTTCTCATAGCGAGATGTTTCCCGAGAATAATGGTCTCAGGTATGTTAGGGATCTTTCACTTATAGCCCGTCCGAGGTACAAAGACGACCCCAAACATTTTTCTTATTTTGTACACACCATTGTTACTAGTTGGTTTATAGGAACAGGTGTTCCCAAGATTATTTTTTGCACTAAAATAAATAATTAACTATAAGGAAACTGATACAGTTACTGTAGATTAGCTTTATCGGAGTGAAGGTGTGGGGTCAATTATATTAGGATCTACAAGTATAGATATAGGGATAACCAGAATTTAGCATAAATCGATTTAAATAATACCATTTAGGTTGGCTAACGCCCCTTTATAATAAATATCATAACTCACCAGTTTAATTGTAAATCCAGGATTTTAGTACAATCTTGATGAAGTCATGATGACTAACAAGAACCAGCTGAGAGATGGAAGATTCAAAATTTCCAAGACCTCAATAGATCAACCGCCCAAAGGAATATTCTTCTTTCAGAACTCCGACCCTGTCTAGAGGAGGCAAATCGACGCACTGAAAGAAAACGGCCAAACTAGCGACTAAAGCAAATAAGAAGAAATGCAGCACCAAGACTTTAATGCCGACAGCTGAAATTCTCCGTAAATATGAAAATGTGTAATACTATAGTATATCAAGCCTGTAAGAAGTAAGATACTTTGTTAGCTTGTATCAATCAAATGTCTGTGTTGCATGGATTAATTTGTTATTAATATCCTGTGTCCAGCACCTGGTCCACTATCATGACTATGTCATGGTTTTGAGTATAACCTGGATGAAGTCATGCTGACTAGCCAGAACCAACCGAGACATTGAAAATTCAACATTTCTTTAGACCACAAAGGATCAAAAGCCGAAAGAAAGATTTTTCTTTCAAAACCCCGGACCGGTCTACAATAGGGAGAAACAATGCACCGAAACTAAACATCCGAACTAGCGACTAAATCAAATTAGAAGATAAGAAACATCAAGGCTATAAATCCGACAGCTGAAATTCTCCGTAAATAGGAAAATTTGTAATATTATCGCATATCAAGCCTGTTAGAAGTAAGATAATCTGTAAGCTTGTATTTATTGTATGACTGTGTGAATGCATTTATTTGTTATTAATATCCTGTGCCCAGGTTTTGGTCCGCCATCATGACTGCATCTAGGTTTCGAGTACAATCTGGATAAAGTCATGGTGACTAGCCAGAAACAGCTGAGACATCAATTATTCAACATTTTCTGAAACACCGATGGATCAACAGTCCAAAGAAAAATTCTTCTTTCAGAACCCCGGCCTAGTCTAGAGGAGGGCAGAACGATGCACCGAAAGTAAAAGGCCGAACTACCGACTAAATCAAATTAGAAGAAAAGAAACACCAAGGCTATAATGCCGACAGCTGAGATTCTCTGTAAATAAGAAAATTTGTAATAGTATAGCTTTTCACGACTTTTTGAAGTAACAGGCTTTGTAAGCTTGTCTTTAAACCATGAGTTAACCGTGTTGCATGCATTTATGTGTTATTTATATCCTGTGCTCAGGTCCTGGCACATTTCCAGGTTCTGGTCCGCCATCATGACTGCATCCAGGTTTTGAGTACAATCTAGATGAAGTCATGATGACTAACCAGAACCAACTGAGACATCGAAGATTCAACATTCCCTGAGAACCTAATGGATCAAAAGCCCTAGAAAAGTATATCCAAGGCTGCAAAGGTAACAGTTGGGATTTCCTTTAAATAAGATAGTTTTTATAGTAGTCATGATGTTCTTTGCAGGTCTTGTAGATGTAAGAGAATTTCTTAGCTTGTCTTTAACGTGTAATTTTACAGTTCTGCATGAATTTATTCGTGTTTTAGCGGCATATCCCGTGCTTTTTAAGTCTGTTAGAAGTATGAGAATTTGCCTTGGATGCCATTCATTTTTAGAGGTCTTTTTTCGTTTTTAATATTTAGCCTTTTGTAGTTACACGGGTAAATGGATTTCTTCTACTATCTGTGCTTAATTTCACCCTTAGGATAAATAGTTGAGGTGTGAAATATCGTTAAAACTCTCAAACCGGTTAAATAATCAGTTTCGAAGCACTGTGAATGTGATAAAAGTCAATTCATGAAAACGAAATATTTAAAAATGTTTTTCTGAAACACCAAAATTATGAAAATGTTCGTAAATATGTGGTAAATAATGGTAGATATATTTAAACCAAAAAAAATTAATTATTGTAATCCAAAATATTCCAGATGTTTATCTGGACACTCTAGTCTAGACGTCTGACCTTGCAATTTTTTCAAGAGAGTTGTATATCTGCATATTTTTAGACCTCAATCGTTTTTAATTATACAATTATAGATTCTCAATAGCTTTATTCTATTTCCTGTAGCTTGGCTACATTTTATACATGTTATAATAAAAAAATAGCCATAGTAAAGACCTCAATCGTCCCGTATTCATGTACTAGTTGGGACAGGTTGTGTGGTGGTCTTAGTTACGGTCCGCAAATATAGATGCCCAAACGCTTTTACGCCACATTCCCAGTGTAAAGTGTGTCTTCTCTAGTTATAGTATTCATTATCGGAGCGGCGTGTTGTGCAGATCAGTTCGGTTAGTTGAACATAAGAATCCAAATGCATTGCGTATGACTGTGTGACTTACTACTTGCCTATTTACGGTGTGAAAATCGGTTTCCATTCAATGTCGCTACATCTTATCAGGTATGTGAACATATTTATTTGGGTATTTCTAGTCTAGGTTTACAAAGTGAAATTAAATATGTGAGTTTTAACATGGATCATGCTAAAAGGTGTTTGTTGGAAATATGCTTACTCTCCATGTATGGTTGACAATTGCTGTAAATATGCAAATGTAATATATTAGTGATTTTCGCAGATGCATCTCTTCAGTTAACGGTGTGCGGTTATTTTTATTTTAAAAGTATATGAGCGGTTTTTTTTTTTGTTTGAATATATTAAAATAGTTTACTAATTCATACTAACTTTAAAATTCACGTAGCAATAATTTGTCGACTAAAAAAAAAATTGAGCAAATATTTGCTTATCTGCCTTCGAATCACAAGTATTAATAATTTGTTCGTTATTTACAATTTTAAAACGTGTAGAATGTGGTCCATGGAAGTTTGCAAATGAAATTCATATTATTACTTATTTGTATTCAAGATAATATTTGTCTAAAACTGCTGGAACAAAGAAGGGAATATTTACATTCCAGGAGGGGATCTGTTGTATGATTAGCAGCAAAGCAGGCATTTTTTTAAAATTTCTGATTCCTGCTATGTCAAAATGTAATTAGTTTTCTTTGGTTTCCCTAGATAACCTTCATTTAGGAAACTCTTCAAATGATTGCTCCTAAACGTTGTATCCAATGTCTTGGCTATAGTATAATCCATGTTATTCTTGGCATGGTGGTGAATTTATTTTGGAGACTACAATAGTAGTTTCCTAAGTTGGTTTCTCCGGTGTCTATATTGGTCTGTTCTGTACACGGTTTTTGTCTTGTTGCGAGAAAATTCGATATTCTCTTCCATATGTAAACCGTATTTCTTTTAAGTGTGCTATTATTCGGAAAGGTTTATGTTTGTTATATTTTGTGGGATATATTGATTTAGCCATATGGGCTATCGGTTATTTTTTCTAACATGAGTAACTAGCCTCCTAGTTTTTGTTGGGTTTTCCTGCCTGGCTTGTGTTTTATTGCTTTCTCATAGCGAGATGTTTCCCGAGAATAATGGTCTCAGGTATGTTAGGGATCTTTCACTTATAGCCCGTCCGAGGTACAAAGACGACCCCAAACATTTTTCTTATTTTGTACACACCATTGTTACTAGTTGGTTTATAGGAACAGGTGTTCCCAAGATTATTTTTTGCACTAAAATAAATAATTAACTATAAGGAAACTGATACAGTTACTGTAGATTAGCTTTATCGGAGTGAAGGTGTGGGGTCAATTATATTAGGATCTACAAGTATAGATATAGGGATAACCAGAATTTAGCATAAATCGATTTAAATAATACCATTTAGGTTGGCTAACGCCCCTTTATAATAAATATCATAACTCACCAGTTTAATTGTAAATCCAGGATTTTAGTACAATCTTGATGAAGTCATGATGACTAACAAGAACCAGCTGAGAGATGGAAGATTCAAAATTTCCAAGACCTCAATAGATCAACCGCCCAAAGGAATATTCTTCTTTCAGAACTCCGACCCTGTCTAGAGGAGGCAAATCGACGCACTGAAAGAAAACGGCCAAACTAGCGACTAAAGCAAATAAGAAGAAATGCAGCACCAAGACTTTAATGCCGACAGCTGAAATTCTCCGTAAATATGAAAATGTGTAATACTATAGTATATCAAGCCTGTAAGAAGTAAGATACTTTGTTAGCTTGTATCAATCAAATGTCTGTGTTGCATGGATTAATTTGTTATTAATATCCTGTGTCCAGCACCTGGTCCACTATCATGACTATGTCATGGTTTTGAGTATAACCTGGATGAAGTCATGCTGACTAGCCAGAACCAACCGAGACATTGAAAATTCAACATTTCTTTAGACAACAAAGGTTTAAAAGCCGAAAGAAAGATTTTTCTTTCAAAACCCCGGCCCGGTCTACAATAGGGAGCAACAATGCACCGAAACTAAACATCCGAACTAGCGACTAAATCAAATTAGAAGATAAGAAACATCAAGGCTATAAATCCGACAGCTGAAATTCTCCGTAAATAGGAAAATTTGTAATATTATCGCATATCAAGCCTGTTAGAAGTAAGATAATCTGTAAGCTTGTATTTATTGTATGACTGTGTGAATGCATTTATTTGTTATTAATATCCTGTGCCCAGGTTTTGGTCCGCCATCATGACTGCATCCAGGTTTCGAGTACAATCTGGATAAAGTCATGGTGACTAGCCAGAAACAGCTGAGACATCAATTATTCAACATTTTCTGAAACACCGATGGATCAACAGTCCAAAGAAAAATTCTTCTTTCAGAACCCCGGCCTAGTCTAGAGGAGGGCAGAACGATGCACCGAAAGTAAAAGGCCGAACTACCGACTAAATCAAATTAGAAGAAAAGAAACACCAAGGCTATAATGCCGACAGCTGAGATTCTCTGTAAATAAGAAAATTTGTAATAGTATAGCTTTTCACGACTTTTTGAAGTAACAGGCTTTGTAAGCTTGTCTTTAAACCATGAGTTAACCGTGTTGCATGCATTTATGTGTTATTTATATCCTGTGCTCAGGTCCTGGCACATTTCCAGGTTCTGGTCCGCCATCATGACTGCATCCAGGTTTTGAGTACAATCTAGATGAAGTCATGATGACTAACCAGAACCAACTGAGACATCGAAGATTCAACATTCCCTGAGAACCTAATGGATCAAAAGCCCTAGAAAAGTATATCCAAGGCTGCAAAGGTAACAGTTGGGATTTCCTTTAAATAAGATAGTTTTTATAGTAGTCATGATGTTCTTTGCAGGTCTTGTAGATGTAAGAGAATTTCTTAGCTTGTCTTTAACGTGTAATTTTACAGTTCTGCATGAATTTATTCGTGTTTTAGCGGCATATCCCGTGCTTTTTAAGTCTGTTAGAAGTATGAGAATTTGCCTTGGATGCCATTCATTTTTAGAGGTCTTTTTTCGTTTTTAATATTTAGCCTTTTGTAGTTACACGGGTAAATGGATTTCTTCTACTATCTGTGCTTAATTTCACCCTTAGGATAAATAGTTGAGGTGTGAAATATCGTTAAAACTCTCAAACCGGTTAAATAATCAGTTTCGAAGCACTGTGAATGTGATAAAAGTCAATTCATGAAAACGAAATATTTAAAAATGTTTTTCTGAAACACCAAAATTATGAAAATGTTCGTAAATATGTGGTAAATAATGGTAGATATATTTAAACCAAAAAAAATTAATTATTGTAATCCAAAATATTCCAGATGTTTATCTGGACACTCTAGTCTAGACGTCTGACCTTGCAATTTTTTCAAGAGAGTTGTATATCTGCATATTTTTAGACCTCAATCGTTTTTAATTATACAATTATAGATTCTCAATAGCTTTATTCTATTTCCTGTAGCTTGGCTACATTTTATACATGTTATAATAAAAAAATAGCCATAGTAAAGACCTCAATCGTCCCGTATTCATGTACTAGTTGGGACAGGTTGTGTGGTGGTCTTAGTTACGGTCCGCAAATATAGATGCCCAAACGCTTTTACGCCACATTCCCAGTGTAAAGTGTGTCTTCTCTAGTTATAGTATTCATTATCGGAGCGGCGTGTTGTGCAGATCAGTTCGGTTAGTTGAACATAAGAATCCAAATGCATTGCGTATGACTGTGTGACTTACTACTTGCCTATTTACGGTGTGAAAATCGGTTTCCATTCAATGTCGCTACATCTTATCAGGTATGTGAACATATTTATTTGGGTATTTCTAGTCTAGGTTTACAAAGTGAAATTAAATATGTGAGTTTTAACATGGATCATGCTAAAAGGTGTGTGTTGGAAATATGCTTACTCTCCATGTATGGTTGACAATTGCTGTAAATATGCAAATGTAATATATTAGTGATTTTCGCAGATGCATCTCTTCAGTTAACGGTGTGCGGTTATTTTTATTTTAAAAGTATATGAGCGGTTTTTTTTTTTGTTTGAATATATTAAAATAGTTTACTAATTCATACTAACTTTAAAATTCACGTAGCAATAATTTGTCGACTAAAAAAAAAATTGAGCAAATATTTGCTTATCTGCCTTCGAATCACAAGTATTAATAATTTGTTCGTTATTTACAATTTTAAAACGTGTAGAATGTGGTCCATGGAAGTTTGCAAATGAAATTCATATTATTACTTATTTGTATTCAAGATAATATTTGTCTAAAACTGCTGGAACAAAGAAGGGAATATTTACATTCCAGGAGGGGATCTGTTGTATGATTAGCAGCAAAGCAGGCATTTTTTTTAAATTTCTGATTCCTGCTATGTCAAAATGTAATTAGTTTTCTTTGGTTTCCCTAGATAACCTTCATTTAGGAAACTCTTCAAATGATTGCTCCTAAACGTTGTATCCAATGTCTTGGCTATAGTATAATCCATGTTATTCTTGGCATGGTGGTGAATTTATTTTGGAGACTACCATAGTAGTTTCCTAAGTTGGTTTCTCCGGTGTCTATATTGGTCTGTTCTGTACACGGTTTTTGTCTTGTTGCGAGAAAATTCGATATTCTCTTCCATATGTAAACCGTATTTCTTTTAAGTGTGTTATTATTCGGAAAGGTTTATGTTTGTTATATTTTGTGGGATATATTGATTTAGCCATATGGGCTATCGGTTATTTTTTCTAACATGAGTAACTAGCCTCCTAGTTTTTGTTGGGTTTTCCTGCCTGGCTTGTGTTTTATTGCTTTCTCATAGCGAGATGTTTCCCGAGAATAATGGCCTCAGGTATGTTAGGGATCTTTCACTTATAGCCCGACCGAGGTACAAAGACGACCCCAAACATTTTTCTTATTTTGTACACACCATTGTTACTAGTTGGTTTATAGGAACAGGTGTTCCCAAGATTATTTTTTGCACTAAAATAAATAATTAACTATAAGGAAACTGATACAGTTACTGTAGATTAGCTTTATCGGAGTGAAGGTGTGGGGTCAATTATATTAGGATCTACAAGTATAGATATAGGGATAACCAGAATTTAGCATAAATCGATTTAAATAATACCATTTAGGTTGGCTAACGCCCCTTTATAATAAATATCATAACTCACCAGTTTAATTGTAAATCCAGGATTTTAGTACAATCTTGATGAAGTCATGATGACTAACAAGAACCAGCTGAGAGATGGAAGATTCAAAATTTCCAAGACCTCAATAGATCAACCGCCCAAAGGAATATTCTTCTTTCAGAACTCCGACCCTGTCTAGAGGAGGCAAATCGACGCACTGAAAGAAAACGGCCAAACTAGCGACTAAAGCAAATAAGAAGAAATGCAGCACCAAGACTTTAATGCCGACAGCTGAAATTCTCCGTAAATATGAAAATGTGTAATACTATAGTATATCAAGCCTGTAAGAAGTAAGATACTTTGTTAGCTTGTATCAATCAAATGTCTGTGTTGCATGGATTAATTTGTTATTAATATCCTGTGTCCAGCACCTGGTCCACTATCATGACTATGTCATGGTTTTGAGTATAACCTGGATGAAGTCATGCTGACTAGCCAGAACCAACCGAGACATTGAAAATTCAACATTTCTTCAGACCACAAAGGTTTAAAAGCCGAAAGAAAGATTTTTCTTTCAAAACCCCGGCCCGGTCTACAATAGGGAGCAACAATGCACCGAAACTAAACATCCGAACTAGCGACTAAATCAAATTAGAAGATAAGAAACATCAAGGCTATAAATCCGACAGCTGAAATTCTCCGTAAATAGGAAAATTTGTAATATTATCGCATATCAAGCCTGTTAGAAGTAAGATAATCTGTAAGCTTGTATTTATTGTATGACTGTGTGAATGCATTTATTTGTTATTAATATCCTGTGCCCAGGTTTTGGTCCGCCATCATGACTGCATCCAGGTTTCGAGTACAATCTGGATAAAGTCATGGTGACTAGCCAGAAACAGCTGAGACATCAATTATTCAACATTTTCTGAAACACCGATGGATCAACAGTCCAAAGAAAAATTCTTCTTTCAGAACCCCGGCCTAGTCTAGAGGAGGGCAGAACGATGCACCGAAAGTAAAAGGCCGAACTACCGACTAAATCAAATTAGAAGAAAAGAAACACCAAGGCTATAATGCCGACAGCTGAGATTCTCTGTAAATAAGAAAATTTGTAATAGTATAGCTTTTCACGACTTTTTGAAGTAACAGGCTTTGTAAGCTTGTCTTTAAACCATGAGTTAACCGTGTTGCATGCATTTATGTGTTATTTATATCCTGTGCTCAGGTCCTGGCACATTTCCAGGTTCTGGTCCGCCATCATGACTGCATCCAGGTTTTGAGTACAATCTAGATGAAGTCATGATGACTAACCAGAACCAACTGAGACATCGAAGATTCAACATTCCCTGAGAACCTAATGGATCAAAAGCCCTAGAAAAGTATATCCAAGGCTGCAAAGGTAACAGTTGGGATTTCCTTTAAATAAGATAGTTTTTATAGTAGTCATGATGTTCTTTGCAGGTCTTGTAGATGTAAGAGAATTTCTTAGCTTGTCTTTAACGTGTAATTTTACAGTTCTGCATGAATTTATTCGTGTTTTAGCGGCATATCCCGTGCTTTTTAAGTCTGTTAGAAGTATGAGAATTTGCCTTGGATGCCATTCATTTTTAGAGGTCTTTTTTCGTTTTTAATATTTAGCCTTTTGTAGTTACACGGGTAAATGGATTTCTTCTACTATCTGTGCTTAATTTCACCCTTAGGATAAATAGTTGAGGTGTGAAATATCGTTAAAACTCTCAAACCGGTTAAATAATCAGTTTCGAAGCACTGTGAATGTGATAAAAGTCAATTCATGAAAACGAAATATTTAAAAATGTTTTTCTGAAACACCAAAATTATGAAAATGTTCGTAAATATGTGGTAAATAATGGTAGATATATTTAAACCAAAAAAAATTAATTATTGTAATCCAAAATATTCCAGATGTTTATCTGGACACTCTAGTCTAGACGTCTGACCTTGCAATTTTTTCAAGAGAGTTGTATATCTGCATATTTTTAGACCTCAATCGTTTTTAATTATACAATTATAGATTCTCAATAGCTTTATTCTATTTCCTGTAGCTTGGCTACATTTTATACATGTTATAATAAAAAAATAGCCATAGTAAAGACCTCAATCGTCCCGTATTCATGTACTAGTTGGGACAGGTTGTGTGGTGGTCTTAGTTACGGTCCACAAATATAGATGCCCAAACGCTTTTACGCCACATTCCCAGTGTAAAGTGTGTCTTCTCTAGTTATAGTATTCATTATCGGAGCGGCGTGTTGTGCAGATAAGTTCGGTTAGTTGAACATAAGAATCCAAATGCATTGCGTATGACTGTGTGACTTACTACTTGCCTATTTACGGTGTGAAAATCGGTTTCCATTCAATGTCGCTACATCTTATCAGGTATGTGAACATATTTATTTGGGTATTTCTAGTCTAGGTTTACAAAGTGAAATTAAATATGTGAGTTTTAACATGGATCATGCTAAAAGGTGTTTGTTGGAAATATGCTTACTCTCCATGTATGGTTGACAATTGCTGTAAATATGCAAATGTAATATATTAGTGATTTTCGCAGATGCATCTCTTCAGTTAACGGTGTGCGGTTATTTTTATTTTAAAAGTATATGAGCGGTTTTTTTTTTTGTTTGAATATATTAAAATAGTTTACTAATTCATACTAACTTTAAAATTCACGTAGCAATAATTTGTCGACTAAAAAAAAAATTGAGCAAATATTTGCTTATCTGCCTTCGAATCACAAGTATTAATAATTTGTTCGTTATTTACAATTTTAAAACGTGTAGAATGTGGTCCATGGAAGTTTGCAAATGAAATTCATATTATTACTTATTTGTATTCAAGATAATATTTGTCTAAAACTGCTGGAACAAAGAAGGGAATATTTACATTCCAGGAGGGGATCTGTTGTATGATTAGCAGCAAAGCAGGCATTTTTTTAAAATTTCTGATTCCTGCTATGTCAAAATGTAATTAGTTTTCTTTGGTTTCCCTAGATAACCTTCATTTAGGAAACTCTTCAAATGATTGCTCCTAAACGTTGTATCCAATGTCTTGGCTATAGTATAATCCATGTTATTCTTGGCATGGTGGTGAATTTATTTTGGAGACTACAATAGTAGTTTCCTAAGTTGGTTTCTCCGGTGTCTATATTGGTCTGTTCTGTACACGGTTTTTGTCTTGTTGCGAGAAAATTCGATATTCTCTTCCATATGTAAACCGTATTTCTTTTAAGTGTGCTATTATTCGGAAAGGTTTATGTTTGTTATATTTTGTGGGATATATTGATTTAGCCATATGGGCTATCGGTTATTTTTTCTAACATGAGTAACTAGCCTCCTAGTTTTTGTTGGGTTTTCCTGCCTGGCTTGTGTTTTATTGCTTTCTCATAGCGAGATGTTTCCCGAGAATAATGGTCTCAGGTATGTTAGGGATCTTTCACTTATAGCCCGTCCGAGGTACAAAGACGACCCCAAACATTTTTCTTATTTTGTACACACCATTGTTACTAGTTGGTTTATAGGAACAGGTGTTCCCAAGATTATTTTTTGCACTAAAATAAATAATTAACTATAAGGAAACTGATACAGTTACTGTAGATTAGCTTTATCGGAGTGAAGGTGTGGGGTCAATTATATTAGGATCTACAAGTATAGATATAGGGATAACCAGAATTTAGCATAAATCGATTTAAATAATACCATTTAGGTTGGCTAACGCCCCTTTATAATAAATATCATAACTCACCAGTTTAATTGTAAATCCAGGATTTTAGTACAATCTTGATGAAGTCATGATGACTAACAAGAACCAGCTGAGAGATGGAAGATTCAAAATTTCCAAGACCTCAATAGATCAACCGCCCAAAGGAATATTCTTCTTTCAGAACTCCGACCCTGTCTAGAGGAGGCAAATCGACGCACTGAAAGAAAACGGCCAAACTAGCGACTAAAGCAAATAAGAAGAAATGCAGCACCAAGACTTTAATGCCGACAGCTGAAATTCTCCGTAAATATGAAAATGTGTAATACTATAGTATATCAAGCCTGTAAGAAGTAAGATACTTTGTTAGCTTGTATCAATCAAATGTCTGTGTTGCATGGATTAATTTGTTATTAATATCCTGTGTCCAGCACCTGGTCCACTATCATGACTATGTCATGGTTTTGAGTATAACCTGGATGAAGTCATGCTGACTAGCCAGAACCAACCGAGACATTGAAAATTCAACATTTCTTTAGACAACAAAGGTTTAAAAGCCGAAAGAAAGATTTTTCTTTCAAAACCCCGGCCCGGTCTACAATAGGGAGCAACAATGCACCGAAACTAAACATCCGAACTAGCGACTAAATCAAATTAGAAGATAAGAAACATCAAGGCTATAAATCCGACAGCTGAAATTCTCCGTAAATAGGAAAATTTGTAATATTATCGCATATCAAGCCTGTTAGAAGTAAGATAATCTGTAAGCTTGTATTTATTGTATGACTGTGTGAATGCATTTATTTGTTATTAATATCCTGTGCCCAGGTTTTGGTCCGCCATCATGACTGCATCCAGGTTTCGAGTACAATCTGGATAAAGTCATGGTGACTAGCCAGAAACAGCTGAGACATCAATTATTCAACATTTTCTGAAACACCGATGGATCAACAGTCCAAAGAAAAATTCTTCTTTCAGAACCCCGGCCTAGTCTAGAGGAGGGCAGAACGATGCACCGAAAGTAAAAGGCCGAACTACCGACTAAATCAAATTAGAAGAAAAGAAACACCAAGGCTATAATGCCGACAGCTGAGATTCTCTGTAAATAAGAAAATTTGTAATAGTATAGCTTTTCACGACTTTTTGAAGTAACAGGCTTTGTAAGCTTGTCTTTAAACCATGAGTTAACCGTGTTGCATGCATTTATGTGTTATTTATATCCTGTGCTCAGGTCCTGGCACATTTCCAGGTTCTGGTCCGCCATCATGACTGCATCCAGGTTTTGAGTACAATCTAGATGAAGTCATGATGACTAACCAGAACCAACTGAGACATCGAAGATTCAACATTCCCTGAGAACCTAATGGATCAAAAGCCCTAGAAAAGTATATCCAAGGCTGCAAAGGTAACAGTTGGGATTTCCTTTAAATAAGATAGTTTTTATAGTAGTCATGATGTTCTTTGCAGGTCTTGTAGATGTAAGAGAATTTCTTAGCTTGTCTTTAACGTGTAATTTTACAGTTCTGCATGAATTTATTCGTGTTTTAGCGGCATATCCCGTGCTTTTTAAGTCTGTTAGAAGTATGAGAATTTGCCTTGGATGCCATTCATTTTTAGAGGTCTTTTTTCGTTTTTAATATTTAGCCTTTTGTAGTTACACGGGTAAATGGATTTCTTCTACTATCTGTGCTTAATTTCACCCTTAGGATAAATAGTTGAGGTGTGAAATATCGTTAAAACTCTCAAACCGGTTAAATAATCAGTTTCGAAGCACTGTGAATGTGATAAAAGTCAATTCATGAAAACGAAATATTTAAAAATGTTTTTCTGAAACACCAAAATTATGAAAATGTTCGTAAATATGTGGTAAATAATGGTAGATATATTTAAACCAAAAAAAATTAATTATTGTAATCCAAAATATTCCAGATGTTTATCTGGACACTCTAGTCTAGACGTCTGACCTTGCAATTTTTTCAAGAGAGTTGTATATCTGCATATTTTTAGACCTCAATCGTTTTTAATTATACAATTATAGATTCTCAATAGCTTTATTCTATTTCCTGTAGCTTGGCTACATTTTATACATGTTATAATAAAAAAATAGCCATAGTAAAGACCTCAATCGTCCCGTATTCATGTACTAGTTGGGACAGGTTGTGTGGTGGTCTTAGTTACGGTCCGCAAATATAGATGCCCAAACGCTTTTACGCCACATTCCCAGTGTAAAGTGTGTCTTCTCTAGTTATAGTATTCATTATCGGAGCGGCGTGTTGTGCAGATCAGTTCGGTTAGTTGAACATAAGAATCCAAATGCATTGCGTATGACTGTGTGACTTACTACTTGCCTATTTACGGTGTGAAAATCGGTTTCCATTCAATGTCGCTACATCTTATCAGGTATGTGAACATATTTATTTGGGTATTTCTAGTCTAGGTTTACAAAGTGAAATTAAATATGTGAGTTTTAACATGGATCATGCTAAAAGGTGTGTGTTGGAAATATGCTTACTCTCCATGTATGGTTGACAATTGCTGTAAATATGCAAATGTAATATATTAGTGATTTTCGCAGATGCATCTCTTCAGTTAACGGTGTGCGGTTATTTTTATTTTAAAAGTATATGAGCGGTTTTTTTTTTTGTTTGAATATATTAAAATAGTTTACTAATTCATACTAACTTTAAAATTCACGTAGCAATAATTTGTCGACTAAAAAAAAATTGAGCAAATATTTGCTTATCTGCCTTCGAATCACAAGTATTAATAATTTGTTCGTTATTTACAATTTTAAAACGTGTAGAATGTGGTCCATGGAAGTTTGCAAATGAAATTCATATTATTACTTATTTGTATTCAAGATAATATTTGTCTAAAACTGCTGGAACAAAGAAGGGAATATTTACATTCCAGGAGGGGATCTGTTGTATGATTAGCAGCAAAGCAGGCATTTTTTTAAAATTTCTGATTCCTGCTATGTCAAAATGTAATTAGTTTTCTTTGGTTTCCCTAGATAACCTTCATTTAGGAAACTCTTCAAATGATTGCTCCTAAACGTTGTATCCAATGTCTTGGCTATAGTATAATCCATGTTATTCTTGGCATGGTGGTGAATTTATTTTGGAGACTACCATAGTAGTTTCCTAAGTTGGTTTCTCCGGTGTCTATATTGGTCTGTTCTGTACACGGTTTTTGTCTTGTTGCGAGAAAATTCGATATTCTCTTCCATATGTAAACCGTATTTCTTTTAAGTGTGTTATTATTCGGAAAGGTTTATGTTTGTTATATTTTGTGGGATATATTGATTTAGCCATATGGGCTATCGGTTATTTTTTCTAACATGAGTAACTAGCCTCCTAGTTTTTGTTGGGTTTTCCTGCCTGGCTTGTGTTTTATTGCTTTCTCATAGCGAGATGTTTCCCGAGAATAATGGCCTCAGGTATGTTAGGGATCTTTCACTTATAGCCCGACCGAGGTACAAAGACGACCCCAAACATTTTTCTTATTTTGTACACACCATTGTTACTAGTTGGTTTATAGGAACAGGTGTTCCCAAGATTATTTTTTGCACTAAAATAAATAATTAACTATAAGGAAACTGATACAGTTACTGTAGATTAGCTTTATCGGAGTGAAGGTGTGGGGTCAATTATATTAGGATCTACAAGTATAGATATAGGGATAACCAGAATTTAGCATAAATCGATTTAAATAATACCATTTAGGTTGGCTAACGCCCCTTTATAATAAATATCATAACTCACCAGTTTAATTGTAAATCCAGGATTTTAGTACAATCTTGATGAAGTCATGATGACTAACAAGAACCAGCTGAGAGATGGAAGATTCAAAATTTCCAAGACCTCAATAGATCAACCGCCCAAAGGAATATTCTTCTTTCAGAACTCCGACCCTGTCTAGAGGAGGCAAATCGACGCACTGAAAGAAAACGGCCAAACTAGCGACTAAAGCAAATAAGAAGAAATGCAGCACCAAGACTTTAATGCCGACAGCTGAAATTCTCCGTAAATATGAAAATGTGTAATACTATAGTATATCAAGCCTGTAAGAAGTAAGATACTTTGTTAGCTTGTATCAATCAAATGTCTGTGTTGCATGGATTAATTTGTTATTAATATCCTGTGTCCAGCACCTGGTCCACTATCATGACTATGTCATGGTTTTGAGTATAACCTGGATGAAGTCATGCTGACTAGCCAGAACCAACCGAGACATTGAAAATTCAACATTTCTTCAGACCACAAAGGTTTAAAAGCCGAAAGAAAGATTTTTCTTTCAAAACCCCGGCCCGGTCTACAATAGGGAGCAACAATGCACCGAAACTAAACATCCGAACTAGCGACTAAATCAAATTAGAAGATAAGAAACATCAAGGCTATAAATCCGACAGCTGAAATTCTCCGTAAATAGGAAAATTTGTAATATTATCGCATATCAAGCCTGTTAGAAGTAAGATAATCTGTAAGCTTGTATTTATTGTATGACTGTGTGAATGCATTTATTTGTTATTAATATCCTGTGCCCAGGTTTTGGTCCGCCATCATGACTGCATCCAGGTTTCGAGTACAATCTGGATAAAGTCATGGTGACTAGCCAGAAACAGCTGAGACATCAATTATTCAACATTTTCTGAAACACCGATGGATCAACAGTCCAAAGAAAAATTCTTCTTTCAGAACCCCGGCCTAGTCTAGAGGAGGGCAGAACGATGCACCGAAAGTAAAAGGCCGAACTACCGACTAAATCAAATTAGAAGAAAAGAAACACCAAGGCTATAATGCCGACAGCTGAGATTCTCTGTAAATAAGAAAATTTGTAATAGTATAGCTTTTCACGACTTTTTGAAGTAACAGGCTTTGTAAGCTTGTCTTTAAACCATGAGTTAACCGTGTTGCATGCATTTATGTGTTATTTATATCCTGTGCTCAGGTCCTGGCACATTTCCAGGTTCTGGTCCGCCATCATGACTGCATCCAGGTTTTGAGTACAATCTAGATGAAGTCATGATGACTAACCAGAACCAACTGAGACATCGAAGATTCAACATTCCCTGAGAACCTAATGGATCAAAAGCCCTAGAAAAGTATATCCAAGGCTGCAAAGGTAACAGTTGGGATTTCCTTTAAATAAGATAGTTTTTATAGTAGTCATGATGTTCTTTGCAGGTCTTGTAGATGTAAGAGAATTTCTTAGCTTGTCTTTAACGTGTAATTTTACAGTTCTGCATGAATTTATTCGTGTTTTAGCGGCATATCCCGTGCTTTTTAAGTCTGTTAGAAGTATGAGAATTTGCCTTGGATGCCATTCATTTTTAGAGGTCTTTTTTCGTTTTTAATATTTAGCCTTTTGTAGTTACACGGGTAAATGGATTTCTTCTACTATCTGTGCTTAATTTCACCCTTAGGATAAATAGTTGAGGTGTGAAATATCGTTAAAACTCTCAAACCGGTTAAATAATCAGTTTCGAAGCACTGTGAATGTGATAAAAGTCAATTCATGAAAACGAAATATTTAAAAATGTTTTTCTGAAACACCAAAATTATGAAAATGTTCGTAAATATGTGGTAAATAATGGTAGATATATTTAAACCAAAAAAAATTAATTATTGTAATCCAAAATATTCCAGATGTTTATCTGGACACTCTAGTCTAGACGTCTGACCTTGCAATTTTTTCAAGAGAGTTGTATATCTGCATATTTTTAGACCTCAATCGTTTTTAATTATACAATTATAGATTCTCAATAGCTTTATTCTATTTCCTGTAGCTTGGCTACATTTTATACATGTTATAATAAAAAAATAGCCATAGTAAAGACCTCAATCGTCCCGTATTCATGTACTAGTTGGGACAGGTTGTGTGGTGGTCTTAGTTACGGTCCGCAAATATAGATGCCCAAACGCTTTTACGCCACATTCCCAGTGTAAAGTGTGTCTTCTCTAGTTATAGTATTCATTATCGGAGCGGCGTGTTGTGCAGATCAGTTCGGTTAGTTGAACATAAGAATCCAAATGCATTGCGTATGACTGTGTGACTTACTACTTGCCTATTTACGGTGTGAAAATCGGTTTCCATTCAATGTCGCTACATCTTATCAGGTATGTGAACATATTTATTTGGGTATTTCTAGTCTAGGTTTACAAAGTGAAATTAAATATGTGAGTTTTAACATGGATCATGCTAAAAGGTGTGTGTTGGAAATATGCTTACTCTCCATGTATGGTTGACAATTGCTGTAAATATGCAAATGTAATATATTAGTGATTTTCGCAGATGCATCTCTTCAGTTAACGGTGTGCGGTTATTTTTATTTTAAAAGTATATGAGCGGTTTTTTTTTTTGTTTGAATATATTAAAATAGTTTACTAATTCATACTAACTTTAAAATTCACGTAGCAATAATTTGTCGACTAAAAAAAAAATTGAGCAAATATTTGCTTATCTGCC
The DNA here is from genome assembly GCA_930367205.1 of Acanthosoma haemorrhoidale. Classification (NCBI taxonomy): domain Eukaryota; kingdom Metazoa; phylum Arthropoda; class Insecta; order Hemiptera; family Acanthosomatidae; genus Acanthosoma; species Acanthosoma haemorrhoidale. The sequence continues at coordinate 144,993,318 of OV884011.1, forward strand.
TTCGAATCACAAGTATTAATAATTTGTTCGTTATTTACAATTTTAAAACGTGTAGAATGTGGTCCATGGAAGTTTGCAAATGAAATTCATATTATTACTTATTTGTATTCAAGATAATATTTGTCTAAAACTGCTGGAACAAAGAAGGGAATATTTACATTCCAGGAGGGGATCTGTTGTATGATTAGCAGCAAAGCAGGCATTTTTTTAAAATTTCTGATTCCTGCTATGTCAAAATGTAATTAGTTTTCTTTGGTTTCCCTAGATAACCTTCATTTAGGAAACTCTTCAAATGATTGCTCCTAAACGTTGTATCCAATGTCTTGGCTATAGTATAATCCATGTTATTCTTGGCATGGTGGTGAATTTATTTTGGAGACTACCATAGTAGTTTCCTAAGTTGGTTTCTCCGGTGTCTATATTGGTCTGTTCTGTACACGGTTTTTGTCTTGTTGCGAGAAAATTCGATATTCTCTTCCATATGTAAACCGTATTTCTTTTAAGTGTGTTATTATTCGGAAAGGTTTATGTTTGTTATATTTTGTGGGATATATTGATTTAGCCATATGGGCTATCGGTTATTTTTTCTAACATGAGTAAATAGCCTCCTAGTTTTTGTTGGGTTTTCCTGCCTGGCTTGTGTTTTATTGCTTTCTCATAGCGAGATGTTTCCCGAGAATAATGGCCTCAGGTATGTTAGGGATCTTTCACTTATAGCCCGACCGAGGTACAAAGACGACCCCAAACATTTTTCTTATTTTGTACATACCATTGTTACTAGTTGGTTTATAGGAACAGGTGTTCCCAAGATTATTTTTTGCACTAAAATAAATAATTAACTATAAGGAAACTGATACAGTTACTGTAGATTAGCTTTATCGGAGTGAAGGTGTGGGGTCAATTATATTAGGATCTACAAGTATAGATATAGGGATAACCAGAATTTAGCATAAATCGATTTAAATAATACCATTTAGGTTGGCTAACGCCCCTTTATAATAAATATCATAACTCACCAGTTTAATTGTAAATCCAGGATTTTAGTACAATCTTGATGAAGTCATGATGACTAACAAGAACCAGCTGAGAGATGGAAGATTCAAAATTTCCAAGACCTCAATAGATCAACCGCCCAAAGGAATATTCTTCTTTCAGAACTCCGACCCTGTCTAGAGGAGGCAAATCGACGCACTGAAAGAAAACGGCCAAACTAGCGACTAAAGCAAATAAGAAGAAATGCAGCACCAAGACTTTAATGCCGACAGCTGAAATTCTCCGTAAATATGAAAATGTGTAATACTATAGTATATCAAGCCTGTAAGAAGTAAGATACTTTGTTAGCTTGTATCAATCAAATGTCTGTGTTGCATGGATTAATTTGTTATTAATATCCTGTGTCCAGCACCTGGTCCACTATCATGACTATGTCATGGTTTTGAGTATAACCTGGATGAAGTCATGCTGACTAGCCAGAACCAACCGAGACATTGAAAATTCAACATTTCTTTAGACCACAAAGGTTTAAAAGCCGAAAGAAAGATTTTTCTTTCAAAACCCCGGCCCGGTCTACAATAGGGAGCAACAATGCGCCGAAACTAAACATCCGAACTAGCGACTAAATCAAATTAGAAGATAAGAAACATCAAGGCTATAAATCCGACAGCTGAAATTCTCCGTAAATAGGAAAATTTGTAATATTATCGCATATCAAGCCTGTTAGAAGTAAGATAATCTGTAAGCTTGTATTTATTGTATGACTGTGTGAATGCATTTATTTGTTATTAATATCCTGTGCCCAGGTTTTGGTCCGCCATCATGACTGCATCCAGGTTTTGAGTACAATCTAGATGAAGTCATGATGACTAACCAGAACCAACTGAGACATCGAAGATTCAACATTCCCTGAGAACCTAATGGATCAAAAGCCCTAGAAAAGTATATCCAAGGCTGCAAAGGTAACAGTTGGGATTTCCTTTAAATAAGATAGTTTTTATAGTAGTCATGATGTTCTTTGCAGGTCTTGTAGATGTAAGAGAATTTCTTAGCTTGTCTTTAACGTGTAATTTTACAGTTCTGCATGAATTTATTCGTGTTTTAGCGGCATATCCCGTGCTTTTTAAGTCTGTTAGAAGTATGAGAATTTGCCTTGGATGCCATTCATTTTTAGAGGTCTTTTTTCGTTTTTAATATTTAGCCTTTTGTAGTTACACGGGTAAATGGATTTCTTCTACTATCTGTGCTTAATTTCACCCTTAGGATAAATAGTTGAGGTGTGAAATATCGTTAAAACTCTCAAACCGGTTAAATAATCAGTTTCGAAGCACTGTGAATGTGATAAAAGTCAATTCATGAAAACGAAATATTTAAAAATGTTTTTCTGAAACACCAAAATTATGAAAATGTTCGTAAATATGTGGTAAATAATGGTAGATATATTTAAACCAAAAAAAATTAATTATTGTAATCCAAAATATTCCAGATGTTTATCTGGACACTCTAGTCTAGACGTCTGACCTTGCAATTTTTTCAAGAGAGTTGTATATCTGCATATTTTTAGACCTCAATCGTTTTTAATTATACAATTATAGATTCTCAATAGCTTTATTCTATTTCCTGTAGCTTGGCTACATTTTATACATGTTATAATAAAAAAATAGCCATAGTAAAGACCTCAATCGTCCCGTATTCATGTACTAGTTGGGACAGGTTGTGTGGTGGTCTTAGTTACGGTCCGCAAATATAGATGCCCAAACGCTTTTACGCCACATTCCCAGTGTAAAGTGTGTCTTCTCTAGTTATAGTATTCATTATCGGAGCGGCGTGTTGTGCAGATCAGTTCGGTTAGTTGAACATAAGAATCCAAATGCATTGCGTATGACTGTGTGACTTACTACTTGCCTATTTACGGTGTGAAAATCGGTTTCCATTCAATGTCGCTACATCTTATCAGGTATGTGAACATATTTATTTGGGTATTTCTAGTCTAGGTTTACAAAGTGAAATTAAATATGTGAGTTTTAACATGGATCATGCTAAAAGGTGTGTGTTGGAAATATGCTTACTCTCCATGTATGGTTGACAATTGCTGTAAATATGCAAATGTAATATATTAGTGATTTTCGCAGATGCATCTCTTCAGTTAACGGTGTGCGGTTATTTTTATTTTAAAAGTATATGAGCGGTTTTTTTTTTTGTTTGAATATACTAAAATAGTTTACTAATTCATACTAACTTTAAAATTCACGTAGCAATAATTTGTCGACTAAAAAAAAAATTGAGCAAATATTTGCTTATCTGCCTTCGAATCACAAGTATTAATAATTTGTTCGTTATTTACAATTTTAAAACGTGTAGAATGTGGTCCATGGAAGTTTGCAAATGAAATTCATATTATTACTTATTTGTATTCAAGATAATATTTGTCTAAAACTGCTGGAACAAAGAAGGGAATATTTACATTCCAGGAGGGGATCTGTTGTATGATTAGCAGCAAAGCAGGCATTTTTTTAAAATTTCTGATTCCTGCTATGTCAAAATGTAATTAGTTTTCTTTGGTTTCCCTAGATAACCTTCATTTAGGAAACTCTTCAAATGATTGCTCCTAAACGTTGTATCCAATGTCTTGGCTATAGTATAATCCATGTTATTCTTGGCATGGTGGTGAATTTATTTTGGAGACTACCATAGTAGTTTCCTAAGTTGGTTTCTCCGGTGTCTATATTGGTCTGTTCTGTACACGGTTTTTGTCTTGTTGCGAGAAAATTCGATATTCTCTTCCATATGTAAACCGTATTTCTTTTAAGTGTGTTATTATTCGGAAAGGTTTATGTTTGTTATATTTTGTGGGATATATTGATTTAGCCATATGGGCTATCGGTTATTTTTTCTAACATGAGTAACTAGCCTCCTAGTTTTTGTTGGGTTTTCCTGCCTGGCTTGTGTTTTATTGCTTTCTCATAGCGAGATGTTTCCCGAGAATAATGGCCTCAGGTATGTTAGGGATCTTTCACTTATAGCCCGACCGAGGTACAAAGACGACCCCAAACATTTTTCTTATTTTGTACACACCATTGTTACTAGTTGGTTTATAGGAACAGGTGTTCCCAAGATTATTTTTTGCACTAAAATAAATAATTAACTATAAGGAAACTGATACAGTTACTGTAGATTAGCTTTATCGGAGTGAAGGTGTGGGGTCAATTATATTAGGATCTACAAGTATAGATATAGGGATAACCAGAATTTAGCATAAATCGATTTAAATAATACCATTTAGGTTGGCTAACGCCCCTTTATAATAAATATCATAACTCACCAGTTTAATTGTAAATCCAGGATTTTAGTACAATCTTGATGAAGTCATGATGACTAACAAGAACCAGCTGAGAGATGGAAGATTCAAAATTTCCAAGACCTCAATAGATCAACCGCCCAAAGGAATATTCTTCTTTCAGAACTCCGACCCTGTCTAGAGGAGGCAAATCGACGCACTGAAAGAAAACGGCCAAACTAGCGACTAAAGCAAATAAGAAGAAATGCAGCACCAAGACTTTAATGCCGACAGCTGAAATTCTCCGTAAATATGAAAATGTGTAATACTATAGTATATCAAGCCTGTAAGAAGTAAGATACTTTGTTAGCTTGTATCAATCAAATGTCTGTGTTGCATGGATTAATTTGTTATTAATATCCTGTGTCCAGCACCTGGTCCACTATCATGACTATGTCATGGTTTTGAGTATAACCTGGATGAAGTCATGCTGACTAGCCAGAACCAACCGAGACATTGAAAATTCAACATTTCTTCAGACCACAAAGGTTTAAAAGCCGAAAGAAAGATTTTTCTTTCAAAACCCCGGCCCGGTCTACAATAGGGAGCAACAATGCACCGAAACTAAACATCCGAACTAGCGACTAAATCAAATTAGAAGATAAGAAACATCAAGGCTATAAATCCGACAGCTGAAATTCTCCGTAAATAGGAAAATTTGTAATATTATCGCATATCAAGCCTGTTAGAAGTAAGATAATCTGTAAGCTTGTATTTATTGTATGACTGTGTGAATGCATTTATTTGTTATTAATATCCTGTGCCCAGGTTTTGGTCCGCCATCATGACTGCATCCAGGTTTCGAGTACAATCTGGATAAAGTCATGGTGACTAGCCAGAAACAGCTGAGACATCAATTATTCAACATTTTCTGAAACACCGATGGATCAACAGTCCAAAGAAAAATTCTTCTTTCAGAACCCCGGCCTAGTCTAGAGGAGGGCAGAACGATGCACCGAAAGTAAAAGGCCGAACTACCGACTAAATCAAATTAGAAGAAAAGAAACACCAAGGCTATAATGCCGACAGCTGAGATTCTCTGTAAATAAGAAAATTTGTAATAGTATAGCTTTTCACGACTTTTTGAAGTAACAGGCTTTGTAAGCTTGTCTTTAAACCATGAGTTAACCGTGTTGCATGCATTTATGTGTTATTTATATCCTGTGCTCAGGTCCTGGCACATTTCCAGGTTCTGGTCCGCCATCATGACTGCATCCAGGTTTTGAGTACAATCTAGATGAAGTCATGATGACTAACCAGAACCAACTGAGACATCGAAGATTCAACATTCCCTGAGAACCTAATGGATCAAAAGCCCTAGAAAAGTATATCCAAGGCTGCAAAGGTTACAGTTGGGATTTCCTTTAAATAAGATAGTTTTTATAGTAGTCATGATGTTCTTTGCAGGTCTTGTAGATGTAAGAGAATTTCTTAGCTTGTCTTTAACGTGTAATTTTACAGTTCTGCATGAATTTATTCGTGTTTTAGCGGCATATCCCGTGCTTTTTAAGTCTGTTAGAAGTATGAGAATTTGCCTTGGATGCCATTCATTTTTAGAGGTCTTTTTTCGTTTTTAATATTTAGCCTTTTGTAGTTACACGGGTAAATGGATTTCTTCTACTATCTGTGCCTAATTTCACCCTTAGGATAAATAGTTGAGGTGTGAAATATCGTTAAAACTCTCAAACCGGTTAAATAATCAGTTTCGAAGCACTGTGAATGTGATAAAAGTCAATTCATGAAAACGAAATATTTAAAAATGTTTTTCTGAAACACCAAAATTATGAAAATGTTCGTAAATATGTGGTAAATAATGGTAGATATATTTAAACCAAAAAAAATTAATTATTGTAATCCAAAATATTCCAGATGTTTATCTGGACACTCTAGTCTAGACGTCTGACCTTGCAATTTTTTCAAGAGAGTTGTATATCTGCATATTTTTAGACCTCAATCGTTTTTAATTATACAATTATAGATTCTCAATAGCTTTATTCTATTTCCTGTAGCTTGGCTACATTTTATACATGTTATAATAAAAAAATAGCCATAGTAAAGACCTCAATCGTCCCGTATTCATGTACTAGTTGGGACAGGTTGTGTGGTGGTCTTAGTTACGGTCCGCAAATATAGATGCCCAAACGCTTTTACGCCAAGTGTGTCTTCTCTAGTTATAGTATTCATTATCGGAGCGGCGTGTTGTGCAGATAAGTTCGGTTAGTTGAACATAAGAATCCAAATGCATTGCGTATGACTGTGTGACTTACTACTTGCCTATTTACGGTGTGAAAATCGGTTTCCATTCAATGTCGCTACATCTTATCAGGTATGTGAACATATTTATTTGGGTATTTCTAGTCTAGGTTTACAAAGTGAAATTAAATATGTGAGTTTTAACATGGATCATGCTAAAAGGTGTGTGTTGGAAATATGCTTACTCTCCATGTATGGTTGACAATTGCTGTAAATATGCAAATGTAATATATTAGTGATTTTCGCAGATGCATCTCTTCAGTTAACGGTGTGCGGTTATTTTTATTTTAAAAGTATATGAGCGGTTTTTTTTTTTGTTTGAATATATTAAAATAGTTTACTAATTCATACTAACTTTAAAATTCACGTAGCAATAATTTGTCGACTAAAAAAAAAATTGAGCAAATATTTGCTTATCTGCCTTCGAATCACAAGTATTAATAATTTGTTCGTTATTTACAATTTTAAAACGTGTAGAATGTGGTCCATGGAAGTTTGCAAATGAAATTCATATTATTACTTATTTGTATTCAAGATAATATTTGTCTAAAACTGCTGGAACAAAGAAGGGAATATTTACATTCCAGGAGGGGATCTGTTGTATGATTAGCAGCAAAGCAGGCATTTTTTTTAAATTTCTGATTCCTGCTATGTCAAAATGTAATTAGTTTTCTTTGGTTTCCCTAGATAACCTTCATTTAGGAAACTCTTCAAATGATTGCTCCTAAACGTTGTATCCAATGTCTTGGCTATAGTATAATCCATGTTATTCTTGGCATGGTGGTGAATTTATTTTGGAGACTACCATAGTAGTTTCCTAAGTTGGTTTCTCCGGTGTCTATATTGGTCTGTTCTGTACACGGTTTTTGTCTTGTTGCGAGAAAATTCGATATTCTCTTCCATATGTAAACCGTATTTCTTTTAAGTGTGTTATTATTCGGAAAGGTTTATGTTTGTTATATTTTGTGGGATATATTGATTTAGCCATATGGGCTATCGGTTATTTTTTCTAACATGAGTAACTAGCCTCCTAGTTTTTGTTGGGTTTTCCTGCCTGGCTTGTGTTTTATTGCTTTCTCATAGCGAGATGTTTCCCGAGAATAATGGTCTCAGGTATGTTAGGGATCTTTCACTTATAGCCCGTCCGAGGTACAAAGACGACCCCAAACATTTTTCTTATTTTGTACACACCATTGTTACTAGTTGGTTTATAGGAACAGGTGTTCCCAAGATTATTTTTTCCACTAAAATAAATGATTAACTATAAGGAAACTGATACAGTTACTGTAGATTAGCTTTATCGGAGTGAAGGTGTGGGGTCAATTATATTAGGATCTACAAGTATAGATATAGGGATAACCAGAATTTAGCATAAATCGATTTAAATAATACCATTTAGGTTGGCTAACGCCCCTTTATAATAAATATCATAACTCACCAGTTTAATTGTAAATCCATGATTTTAGTACAATCTTGATGAAGTCATGATGACTAACAAGAACCAGCTGAGAGATGGAAGATTCAAAATTTCCAAGACCTCAATAGATCAACCGCCCAAAGGAATATTCTTCTTTCAGAACTCCGACCCTGTCTAGAGGAGGCAAATCGACGCACTGAAAGAAAACGGCCAAACTAGCGACTAAAGCAAATAAGAAGAAATGCAGCACCAAGACTTTAATGCCGACAGCTGAAATTCTCCGTAAATATGAAAATGTGTAATACTATAGTATATCAAGCCTGTAAGAAGTAAGATACTTTGTTAGCTTGTATCAATCAAATGTCTGTGTTGCATGGATTAATTTGTTATTAATATCCTGTGTCCAGCACCTGGTCCACTATCATGACTATGTCATGGTTTTGAGTATAACCTGGATGAAGTCATGCTGACTAGCCAGAACCAACCGAGACATTGAAAATTCAACATTTCTTTAGACCACAAAGGTTTAAAAGCCGAAAGAAAGATTTTTCTTTCAAAACCCCGGCCCGGTCTACAATAGGGAGCAACAATGCGCCGAAACTAAACATCCGAACTAGCGACTAAATCAAATTAGAAGATAAGAAACATCAAGGCTATAAATCCGACAGCTGAAATTCTCCGTAAATAGGAAAATTTGTAATATTATCGCATATCAAGCCTGTTAGAAGTAAGATAATCTGTAAGCTTGTATTTATTGTATGACTGTGTGAATGCATTTATTTGTTATTAATATCCTGTGCCCAGGTTTTGGTCCGCCATCATGACTGCATCCAGGTTTCGAGTACAATCTGGATAAAGTCATGGTGACTAGCCAGAAACAGCTGAGACATCAATTATTCAACATTTTCTGAAACACCGATGGATCAACAGTCCAAAGAAAAATTCTTCTTTCAGAACCCCGGCCTAGTCTAGAGGAGGGCAGAACGATGCACCGAAAGTAAAAGGCCGAACTACCGACTAAATCAAATTAGAAGAAAAGAAACACCAAGGCTATAATGCCGACAGCTGAGATTCTCTGTAAATAAGAAAATTTGTAATAGTATAGCTTTTCACGACTTTTTGAAGTAACAGGCTTTGTAAGCTTGTCTTTAAACCATGAGTTAACCGTGTTGCATGCATTTATGTGTTATTTATATCCTGTGCTCAGGTCCTGGCACATTTCCAGGTTCTGGTCCGCCATCATGACTGCATCCAGGTTTTGAGTACAATCTAGATGAAGTCATGATGACTAACCAGAACCAACTGAGACATCGAAGATTCAACATTCCCTGAGAACCTAATGGATCAAAAGCCCTAGAAAAGTATATCCAAGGCTGCAAAGGTAACAGTTGGGATTTCCTTTAAATAAGATAGTTTTTATAGTAGTCATGATGTTCTTTGCAGGTCTTGTAGATGTAAGAGAATTTCTTAGCTTGTCTTTAACGTGTAATTTTACAGTTCTGCATGAATTTATTCGTGTTTTAGCGGCATATCCCGTGCTTTTTAAGTCTGTTAGAAGTATGAGAATTTTCCTTGGATGCCATTCATTTTTAGAGGTCTTTTTTCGTTTTTAATATTTAGCCTTTTGTAGTTACACGGGTAAATGGATTTCTTCTACTATCTGTGCTTAATTTCACCCTTAGGATAAATAGTTGAGGTGTGAAATATCGTTAAAACTCTCAAACCGGTTAAATAATCAGTTTCGAAGCACTGTGAATGTGATAAAAGTCAATTCATGAAAACGAAATATTTAAAAATGTTTTTCTGAAACACCAAAATTATGAAAATGTTCGTAAATATGTGGTAAATAATGGTAGATATATTTAAACCAAAAAAAATTAATTATTGTAATCCAAAATATTCCAGATGTTTATCTGGACACTCTAGTCTAGACGTCTGACCTTGCAATTTTTTCAAGAGAGTTGTATATCTGCATATTTTTAGACCTCAATCGTTTTTAATTATACAATTATAGATTCTCAATAGCTTTATTCTATTTCCTGTAGCTTGGCTACATTTTATACATGTTATAATAAAAAAATAGCCATAGTAAAGACCTCAATCGTCCCGTATTCATGTACTAGTTGGGACAGGTTGTGTGGTGGTCTTAGTTACGGTCCACAAATATAGATGCCCAAACGCTTTTACGCCACATTCCCAGTGTAAAGTGTGTCTTCTCTAGTTATAGTATTCATTATCGGAGCGGCGTGTTGTGCAGATAAGTTCGGTTAGTTGAACATAAGAATCCAAATGCATTGCGTATGACTGTGTGACTTACTACTTGCCTATTTACGGTGTGAAAATCGGTTTCCATTCAATGTCGCTACATCTTATCAGGTATGTGAACATATTTATTTGGGTATTTCTAGTCTAGGTTTACAAAGTGAAATTAAATATGTGAGTTTTAACATGGATCATGCTAAAAGGTGTTTGTTGGAAATATGCTTACTCTCCATGTATGGTTGACAATTGCTGTAAATATGCAAATGTAATATATTAGTGATTTTCGCAGATGCATCTCTTCAGTTAACGGTGTGCGGTTATTTTTATTTTAAAAGTATATGAGCGGTTTTTTTTTTTGTTTGAATATATTAAAATAGTTTACTAATTCATACTAACTTTAAAATTCACGTAGCAATAATTTGTCGACTAAAAAAAAAATTGAGCAAATATTTGCTTATCTGCCTTCGAATCACAAGTATTAATAATTTGTTCGTTATTTACAATTTTAAAACGTGTAGAATGTGGTCCATGGAAGTTTGCAAATGAAATTCATATTATTACTTATTTGTATTCAAGATAATATTTGTCTAAAACTGCTGGAACAAAGAAGGGAATATTTACATTCCAGGAGGGGATCTGTTGTATGATTAGCAGCAAAGCAGGCATTTTTTTTAAATTTCTGATTCCTGCTATGTCAAAATGTAATTAGTTTTCTTTGGTTTCCCTAGATAACCTTCATTTAGGAAACTCTTCAAATGATTGCTCCTAAACGTTGTATCCAATGTCTTGGCTATAGTATAATCCATGTTATTCTTGGCATGGTGGTGAATTTATTTTGGAGACTACCATAGTAGTTTCCTAAGTTGGTTTCTCCGGTGTCTATATTGGTCTGTTCTGTACACGGTTTTTGTCTTGTTGCGAGAAAATTCGATATTCTCTTCCATATGTAAACCGTATTTCTTTTAAGTGTGTTATTATTCGGAAAGGTTTATGTTTGTTATATTTTGTGGGATATATTGATTTAGCCATATGGGCTATCGGTTATTTTTTCTAACATGAGTAACTAGCCTCCTAGTTTTTGTTGGGTTTTCCTGCCTGGCTTGTGTTTTATTGCTTTCTCATAGCGAGATGTTTCCCGAGAATAATGGCCTCAGGTATGTTAGGGATCTTTCACTTATAGCCCGACCGAGGTACAAAGACGACCCCAAACATTTTTCTTATTTTGTACATACCATTGTTACTAGTTGGTTTATAGGAACAGGTGTTCCCAAGATTATTTTTTGCACTAAAATAAATAATTAACTATAAGGAAACTGATACAGTTACTGTAGATTAGCTTTATCGGAGTGAAGGTGTGGGGTCAATTATATTAGGATCTACAAGTATAGATATAGGGATAACCAGAATTTAGCATAAATCGATTTAAATAATACCATTTAGGTTGGCTAACGCCCCTTTATAATAAATATCATAACTCACCAGTTTAATTGTAAATCCAGGATTTTAGTACAATCTTGATGAAGTCATGATGACTAACAAGAACCAGCTGAGAGATGGAAGATTCAAAATTTCCAAGACCTCAATAGATCAACCGCCCAAAGGAATATTCTTCTTTCAGAACTCCGACCCTGTCTAGAGGAGGCAAATCGACGCACTGAAAGAAAACGGCCAAACTAGCGACTAAAGCAAATAAGAAGAAATGCAGCACCAAGACTTTAATGCCGACAGCTGAAATTCTCCGTAAATATGAAAATGTGTAATACTATAGTATATCAAGCCTGTAAGAAGTAAGATACTTTGTTAGCTTGTATCAATCAAATGTCTGTGTTGCATGGATTAATTTGTTATTAATATCCTGTGTCCAGCACCTGGTCCACTATCATGACTATGTCATGGTTTTGAGTATAACCTGGATGAAGTCATGCTGACTAGCCAGAACCAACCGAGACATTGAAAATTCAACATTTCTTTAGACCACAAAGGTTTAAAAGCCGAAAGAAAGATTTTTCTTTCAAAACCCCGGCCCGGTCTACAATAGGGAGCAACAATGCGCCGAAACTAAACATCCGAACTAGCGACTAAATCAAATTAGAAGATAAGAAACATCAAGGCTATAAATCCGACAGCTGAAATTCTCCGTAAATAGGAAAATTTGTAATATTATCGCATATCAAGCCTGTTAGAAGTAAGATAATCTGTAAGCTTGTATTTATTGTATGACTGTGTGAATGCATTTATTTGTTATTAATATCCTGTGCCCAGGTTTTGGTCCGCCATCATGACTGCATCCAGGTTTCGAGTACAATCTGGATAAAGTCATGGTGACTAGCCAGAAACAGCTGAGACATCAATTATTCAACATTTTCTGAAACACCGATGGATCAACAGTCCAAAGAAAAATTCTTCTTTCAGAACCCCGGCCTAGTCTAGAGGAGGGCAGAACGATGCACCGAAAGTAAAAGGCCGAACTACCGACTAAATCAAATTAGAAGAAAAGAAACACCAAGGCTATAATGCCGACAGCTGAGATTCTCTGTAAATAAGAAAATTTGTAATAGTATAGCTTTTCACGACTTTTTGAAGTAACAGGCTTTGTAAGCTTGTCTTTAAACCATGAGTTAACCGTGTTGCATGCATTTATGTGTTATTTATATCCTGTGCTCAGGTCCTGGCACATTTCCAGGTTCTGGTCCGCCATCATGACTGCATCCAGGTTTTGAGTACAATCTAGATGAAGTCATGATGACTAACCAGAACCAACTGAGACATCGAAGATTCAACATTCCCTGAGAACCTAATGGATCAAAAGCCCTAGAAAAGTATATCCAAGGCTGCAAAGGTAACAGTTGGGATTTCCTTTAAATAAGATAGTTTTTATAGTAGTCATGATGTTCTTTGCAGGTCTTGTAGATGTAAGAGAATTTCTTAGCTTGTCTTTAACGTGTAATTTTACAGTTCTGCATGAATTTATTCGTGTTTTAGCGGCATATCCCGTGCTTTTTAAGTCTGTTAGAAGTATGAGAATTTGCCTTGGATGCCATTCATTTTTAGAGGTCTTTTTTCGTTTTTAATATTTAGCCTTTTGTAGTTACACGGGTAAATGGATTTCTTCTACTATCTGTGCTTAATTTCACCCTTAGGATAAATAGTTGAGGTGTGAAATATCGTTAAAACTCTCAAACCGGTTAAATAATCAGTTTCGAAGCACTGTGAATGTGATAAAAGTCAATTCATGAAAACGAAATATTTAAAAATGTTTTTCTGAAACACCAAAATTATGAAAATGTTCGTAAATATGTGGTAAATAATGGTAGATATATTTAAACCAAAAAAAATTAATTATTGTAATCCAAAATATTCCAGATGTTTATCTGGACACTCTAGTCTAGACGTCTGACCTTGCAATTTTTTCAAGAGAGTTGTATATCTGCATATTTTTAGACCTCAATCGTTTTTAATTATACAATTATAGATTCTCAATAGCTTTATTCTATTTCCTGTAGCTTGGCTACATTTTATACATGTTATAATAAAAAAATAGCCATAGTAAAGACCTCAATCGTCCCGTATTCATGTACTAGTTGGGACAGGTTGTGTGGTGGTCTTAGTTACGGTCCACAAATATAGATGCCCAAACGCTTTTACGCCACATTCCCAGTGTAAAGTGTGTCTTCTCTAGTTATAGTATTCATTATCGGAGCGGCGTGTTGTGCAGATAAGTTCGGTTAGTTGAACATAAGAATCCAAATGCATTGCGTATGACTGTGTGACTTACTACTTGCCTATTTACGGTGTGAAAATCGGTTTCCATTCAATGTCGCTACATCTTATCAGGTATGTGAACATATTTATTTGGGTATTTCTAGTCTAGGTTTACAAAGTGAAATTAAATATGTGAGTTTTAACATGGATCATGCTAAAAGGTGTTTGTTGGAAATATGCTTACTCTCCATGTATGGTTGACAATTGCTGTAAATATGCAAATGTAATATATTAGTGATTTTCGCAGATGCATCTCTTCAGTTAACGGTGTGCGGTTATTTTTATTTTAAAAGTATATGAGCGGTTTTTTTTTTTGTTTGAATATATTAAAATAGTTTACTAATTCATACTAACTTTAAAATTCACGTAGCAATAATTTGTCGACTAAAAAAAAAATTGAGCAAATATTTGCTTATCTGCCTTCGAATCACAAGTATTAATAATTTGTTCGTTATTTACAATTTTAAAACGTGTAGAATGTGGTCCATGGAAGTTTGCAAATGAAATTCATATTATTACTTATTTGTATTCAAGATAATATTTGTCTAAAACTGCTGGAACAAAGAAGGGAATATTTACATTCCAGGAGGGGATCTGTTGTATGATTAGCAGCAAAGCAGGCATTTTTTTAAAATTTCTGATTCCTGCTATGTCAAAATGTAATTAGTTTTCTTTGGTTTCCCTAGATAACCTTCATTTAGGAAACTCTTCAAATGATTGCTCCTAAACGTTGTATCCAATGTCTTGGCTATAGTATAATCCATGTTATTCTTGGCATGGTGGTGAATTTATTTTGGAGACTACCATAGTAGTTTCCTAAGTTGGTTTCTCCGGTGTCTATATTGGTCTGTTCTGTACACGGTTTTTGTCTTGTTGCGAGAAAATTCGATATTCTCTTCCATATGTAAACCGTATTTCTTTTAAGTGTGTTATTATTCGGAAAGGTTTATGTTTGTTATATTTTGTGGGATATATTGATTTAGCCATATGGGCTATCGGTTATTTTTTCTAACATGAGTAACTAGCCTCCTAGTTTTTGTTGGGTTTTCCTGCCTGGCTTGTGTTTTATTGCTTTCTCATAGCGAGATGTTTCCCGAGAATAATGGCCTCAGGTATGTTAGGGATCTTTCACTTATAGCCCGACCGAGGTACAAAGACGACCCCAAACATTTTTCTTATTTTGTACATACCATTGTTACTAGTTGGTTTATAGGAACAGGTGTTCCCAAGATTATTTTTTGCACTAAAATAAATAATTAACTATAAGGAAACTGATACAGTTACTGTAGATTAGCTTTATCGGAGTGAAGGTGTGGGGTCAATTATATTAGGATCTACAAGTATAGATATAGGGATAACCAGAATTTAGCATAAATCGATTTAAATAATACCATTTAGGTTGGCTAACGCCCCTTTATAATAAATATCATAACTCACCAGTTTAATTGTAAATCCAGGATTTTAGTACAATCTTGATGAAGTCATGATGACTAACAAGAACCAGCTGAGAGATGGAAGATTCAAAATTTCCAATACCTCAATAGATCAACCGCCCAAAGGAATATTCTTCTTTCAGAACTCCGACCCTGTCTAGAGGAGGCAAATCGACGCACTGAAAGAAAACGGCCAAACTAGCGACTAAAGCAAATAAGAAGAAATGCAGCACCAAGACTTTAATGCCGACAGCTGAAATTCTCCGTAAATATGAAAATGTGTAATACTATAGTATATCAAGCCTGTAAGAAGTAAGATACTTTGTTAGCTTGTATCAATCAAATGTCTGTGTTGCATGGATTAATTTGTTATTAATATCCTGTGTCCAGCACCTGGTCCACTATCATGACTATGTCATGGTTTTGAGTATAACCTGGATGAAGTCATGCTGACTAGCCAGAACCAACCGAGACATTGAAAATTCAACATTTCTTTAGACCACAAAGGTTTAAAAGCCGAAAGAAAGATTTTTCTTTCAAAACCCCGGCCCGGTCTACAATAGGGAGCAACAATGCGCCGAAACTAAACATCCGAACTAGCGACTAAATCAAATTAGAAGATAAGAAACATCAAGGCTATAAATCCGACAGCTGAAATTCTCCGTAAATAGGAAAATTTGTAATATTATCGCATATCAAGCCTGTTAGAAGTAAGATAATCTGTAAGCTTGTATTTATTGTATGACTGTGTGAATGCATTTATTTGTTATTAATATCCTGTGCCCAGGTTTTGGTCCGCCATCGTGACTGCATCCAGGTTTCGAGTACAATCTGGATAAAGTCATGGTGACTAGCCAGAAACAGCTGAGACATCAATTATTCAACATTTTCTGAAACACCGATGGATCAACAGTCCAAAGAAAAATTCTTCTTTCAGAACCCCGGCCTAGTCTAGAGGAGGGCAGAACGATGCACCGAAAGTAAAAGGCCGAACTACCGACTAAATCAAATTAGAAGAAAAGAAACACCAAGGCTATAATGCCGACAGCTGAGATTCTCTGTAAATAAGAAAATTTGTAATAGTATAGCTTTTCACGACTTTTTGAAGTAACAGGCTTTGTAAGCTTGTCTTTAAACCATGAGTTAACCGTGTTGCATGCATTTATGTGTTATTTATATCCTGTGCTCAGGTCCTGGCACATTTCCAGGTTCTGGTCCGCCATCATGACTGCATCCAGGTTTTGAGTACAATCTAGATGAAGTCATGATGACTAACCAGAACCAACTGAGACATCGAAGATTCAACATTCCCTGAGAACCTAATGGATCAAAAGCCCTAGAAAAGTATATCCAAGGCTGCAAAGGTTACAGTTGGGATTTCCTTTAAATAAGATAGTTTTTATAGTAGTCATGATGTTCTTTGCAGGTCTTGTAGATGTAAGAGAATTTCTTAGCTTGTCTTTAACGTGTAATTTTACAGTTCTGCATGAATTTATTCGTGTTTTAGCGGCATATCCCGTGCTTTTTAAGTCTGTTAGAAGTATGAGAATTTGCCTTGGATGCCATTCATTTTTAGAGGTCTTTTTTCGTTTTTAATATTTAGCCTTTTGTAGTTACACGGGTAAATGGATTTCTTCTACTATCTGTGCTTAATTTCACCCTTAGGATAAATAGTTGAGGTGTGAAATATCGTTAAAACTCTCAAACCGGTTAAATAATCAGTTTCGAAGCACTGTGAATGTGATAAAAGTCAATTCATGAAAACGAAATATTTAAAAATGTTTTTCTGAAACACCAAAATTATGAAAATGTTCGTAAATATGTGGTAAATAATGGTAGATATATTTAAACCAAAAAAAATTAATTATTGTAATCCAAAATATTCCAGATGTTTATCTGGACACTCTAGTCTAGACGTCTGACCTTGCAATTTTTTCAAGAGAGTTGTATATCTGCATATTTTTAGACCTCAATCGTTTTTAATTATACAATTATAGATTCTCAATAGCTTTATTCTATTTCCTGTAGCTTGGCTACATTTTATACATGTTATAATAAAAAAATAGCCATAGTAAAGACCTCAATCGTCCCGTATTCATGTACTAGTTGGGACAGGTTGTGTGGTGGTCTTAGTTACGGTCCACAAATATAGATGCCCAAACGCTTTTACGCCACATTCCCAGTGTAAAGTGTGTCTTCTCTAGTTATAGTATTCATTATCGGAGCGGCGTGTTGTGCAGATAAGTTCGGTTAGTTGAACATAAGAATCCAAATGCATTGCGTATGACTGTGTGACTTACTACTTGCCTATTTACGGTGTGAAAATCGGTTTCCATTCAATGTCGCTACATCTTATCAGGTATGTGAACATATTTATTTGGGTATTTCTAGTCTAGGTTTACAAAGTGAAATTAAATATGTGAGTTTTAACATGGATCATGCTAAAAGGTGTTTGTTGGAAATATGCTTACTCTCCATGTATGGTTGACAATTGCTGTAAATATGCAAATGTAATATATTAGTGATTTTCGCAGATGCATCTCTTCAGTTAACGGTGTGCGGTTATTTTTATTTTAAAAGTATATGAGCGGTTTTTTTTTTTGTTTGAATATATTAAAATAGTTTACTAATTCATACTAACTTTAAAATTCACGTAGCAATAATTTGTCGACTAAAAAAAAAATTGAGCAAATATTTGCTTATCTGCCTTCGAATCACAAGTATTAATAATTTGTTCGTTATTTACAATTTTAAAACGTGTAGAATGTGGTCCATGGAAGTTTGCAAATGAAATTCATATTATTACTTATTTGTATTCAAGATAATATTTGTCTAAAACTGCTGGAACAAAGAAGGGAATATTTACATTCCAGGAGGGGATCTGTTGTATGATTAGCAGCAAAGCAGGCATTTTTTTAAAATTTCTGATTCCTGCTATGTCAAAATGTAATTAGTTTTCTTTGGTTTCCCTAGATAACCTTCATTTAGGAAACTCTTCAAATGATTGCTCCTAAACGTTGTATCCAATGTCTTGGCTATAGTATAATCCATGTTATTCTTGGCATGGTGGTGAATTTATTTTGGAGACTACCATAGTAGTTTCCTAAGTTGGTTTCTCCGGTGTCTATATTGGTCTGTTCTGTACACGGTTTTTGTCTTGTTGCGAGAAAATTCGATATTCTCTTCCATATGTAAACCGTATTTCTTTTAAGTGTGTTATTATTCGGAAAGGTTTATGTTTGTTATATTTTGTGGGATATATTGATTTAGCCATATGGGCTATCGGTTATTTTTTCTAACATGAGTAAATAGCCTCCTAGTTTTTGTTGGGTTTTCCTGCCTGGCTTGTGTTTTATTGCTTTCTCATAGCGAGATGTTTCCCGAGAATAATGGCCTCAGGTATGTTAGGGATCTTTCACTTATAGCCCGACCGAGGTACAAAGACGACCCCAAACATTTTTCTTATTTTGTACATACCATTGTTACTAGTTGGTTTATAGGAACAGGTGTTCCCAAGATTATTTTTTGCACTAAAATAAATAATTAACTATAAGGAAACTGATACAGTTACTGTAGATTAGCTTTATCGGAGTGAAGGTGTGGGGTCAATTATATTAGGATCTACAAGTATAGATATAGGGATAACCAGAATTTAGCATAAATCGATTTAAATAATACCATTTAGGTTGGCTAACGCCCCTTTATAATAAATATCATAACTCACCAGTTTAATTGTAAATCCAGGATTTTAGTACAATCTTGATGAAGTCATGATGACTAACAAGAACCAGCTGAGAGATGGAAGATTCAAAATTTCCAAGACCTCAATAGATCAACCGCCCAAAGGAATATTCTTCTTTCAGAACTCCGACCCTGTCTAGAGGAGGCAAATCGACGCACTGAAAGAAAACGGCCAAACTAGCGACTAAAGCAAATAAGAAGAAATGCAGCACCAAGACTTTAATGCCGACAGCTGAAATTCTCCGTAAATATGAAAATGTGTAATACTATAGTATATCAAGCCTGTAAGAAGTAAGATACTTTGTTAGCTTGTATCAATCAAATGTCTGTGTTGCATGGATTAATTTGTTATTAATATCCTGTGTCCAGCACCTGGTCCACTATCATTACTATGTCATGGTTTTGAGTATAACCTGGATGAAGTCATGCTGACTAGCCAGAACCAACCGAGACATTGAAAATTCAACATTTCTTTAGACCACAAAGGTTTAAAAGCCGAAAGAAAGATTTTTCTTTCAAAACCCCGGCCCGGTCTACAATAGGGAGCAACAATGCGCCGAAACTAAACATCCGAACTAGCGACTAAATCAAATTAGAAGATAAGAAACATCAAGGCTATAAATCCGACAGCTGAAATTCTCCGTAAATAGGAAAATTTGTAATATTATCGCATATCAAGCCTGTTAGAAGTAAGATAATCTGTAAGCTTGTATTTATTGTATGACTGTGTGAATGCATTTATTTGTTATTAATATCCTGTGCCCAGGTTTTGGTCCGCCATCATGACTGCATCCAGGTTTCGAGTACAATCTGGATAAAGTCATGGTGACTAGCCAGAAACAGCTGAGACATCAATTATTCAACATTTTCTGAAACACCGATGGATCAACAGTCCAAAGAAAAATTCTTCTTTCAGAACCCCGGCCTAGTCTAGAGGAGGGCAGAACGATGCACCGAAAGTAAAAGGCCGAACTACCGACTAAATCAAATTAGAAGAAAAGAAACACCAAGGCTATAATGCCGACAGCTGAGATTCTCTGTAAATAAGAAAATTTGTAATAGTATAGCTTTTCACGACTTTTTGAAGTAACAGGCTTTGTAAGCTTGTCTTTAAACCATGAGTTAACCGTGTTGCATGCATTTATGTGTTATTTATATCCTGTGCTCAGGTCCTGGCACATTTCCAGGTTCTGGTCCGCCATCATGACTGCATCCAGGTTTTGAGTACAATCTAGATGAAGTCATGATGACTAACCAGAACCAACTGAGACATCGAAGATTCAACATTCCCTGAGAACCTAATGGATCAAAAGCCCTAGAAAAGTATATCCAAGGCTGCAAAGGTTACAGTTGGGATTTCCTTTAAATAAGATAGTTTTTATAGTAGTCATGATGTTCTTTGCAGGTCTTGTAGATGTAAGAGAATTTCTTAGCTTGTCTTTAACGTGTAATTTTACAGTTCTGCATGAATTTATTCGTGTTTTAGCGGCATATCCCGTGCTTTTTAAGTCTGTTAGAAGTATGAGAATTTGCCTTGGATGCCATTCATTTTTAGAGGTCTTTTTTCGTTTTTAATATTTAGCCTTTTGTAGTTACACGGGTAAATGGATTTCTTCTACTATCTGTGCTTAATTTCACCCTTAGGATAAATAGTTGAGGTGTGAAATATCGTTAAAACTCTCAAACCGGTTAAATAATCAGTTTCGAAGCACTGTGAATGTGATAAAAGTCAATTCATGAAAACGAAATATTTAAAAATGTTTTTCTGAAACACCAAAATTATGAAAATGTTCGTAAATATGTGGTAAATAATGGTAGATATATTTAAACCAAAAAAAATTAATTATTGTAATCCAAAATATTCCAGATGTTTATCTGGACACTCTAGTCTAGACCTCTGACCTTGCAATTTTTTCAAGAGAGTTGTATATCTGCATATTTTTAGACCTCAATCGTTTTTAATTATACAATTATAGATTCTCAATAGCTTTATTCTATTTCCTGTAGCTTGGCTACATTTTATACATGTTATAATAAAAAAATAGCCATAGTAAAGACCTCAATCGTCCCGTATTCATGTACTAGTTGGGACAGGTTGTGTGGTGGTCTTAGTTACGGTCCGCAAATATAGATGCCCAAACGCTTTTACGCCACATTCCCAGTGTAAAGTGTGTCTTCTCTAGTTATAGTATTCATTATCGGAGCGGCGTGTTGTGCAGATAAGTTCGGTTAGTTGAACATAAGAATCCAAATGCATTGCGTATGACTGTGTGACTTACTACTTGCCTATTTACGGTGTGAAAATCGGTTTCCATTCAATGTCGCTACATCTTATCAGGTATGTGAACATATTTATTTGGGTATTTCTAGTCTAGGTTTACAAAGTGAAATTAAATATGTGAGTTTTAACATGGATCATGCTAAAAGGTGTGTGTTGGAAATATGCTTACTCTCCATGTATGGTTGACAATTGCTGTAAATATGCAAATGTAATATATTAGTGATTTTCGCAGATGCATCTCTTCAGTTAACGGTGTGCGGTTATTTTTATTTTAAAAGTATATGAGCGGTTTTTTTTTTTGTTTGAATATATTAAAATAGTTTACTAATTCATACTAACTTTAAAATTCACGTAGCAATAATTTGTCGACTAAAAAAAAAATTGAGCAAATATTTGCTTATCTGCCTTCGAATCACAAGTATTAATAATTTGTTCGTTATTTACAATTTTAAAACGTGTAGAATGTGGTCCATGGAAGTTTGCAAATGAAATTCATATTATTACTTATTTGTATTCAAGATAATATTTGTCTAAAACTGCTGGAACAAAGAAGGGAATATTTACATTCCAGGAGGGGATCTGTTGTATGATTAGCAGCAAAGCAGGCATTTTTTTAAAATTTCTGATTCCTGCTATGTCAAAATGTAATTAGTTTTCTTTGGTTTCCCTAGATAACCTTCATTTAGGAAACTCTTCAAATGATTGCTCCTAAACGTTGTATCCAATGTCTTGGCTATAGTATAATCCATGTTATTCTTGGCATGGTGGTGAATTTATTTTGGAGACTACCATAGTAGTTTCCTAAGTTGGTTTCTCCGGTGTCTATATTGGTCTGTTCTGTACACGGTTTTTGTCTTGTTGCGAGAAAATTCGATATTCTCTTCCATATGTAAACCGTATTTCTTTTAAGTGTGTTATTATTCGGAAAGGTTTATGTTTGTTATATTTTGTGGGATATATTGATTTAGCCATATGGGCTATCGGTTATTTTTTCTAACATGAGTAACTAGCCTCCTAGTTTTTGTTGGGTTTTCCTGCCTGGCTTGTGTTTTATTGCTTTCTCATAGCGAGATGTTTCCCGAGAATAATGGTCTCAGGTATGTTAGGGATCTTTCACTTATAGCCCGTCCGAGGTACAAAGACGACCCCAAACATTTTTCTTATTTTGTACACACCATTGTTACTAGTTGGTTTATAGGAACAGGTGTTCCCAACATTATTTTTTCCACTAAAATATATGATTAACTATAAGGAAACTGATACAGTTACTGTAGATTAGCTTTATCGGAGTGAAGGTGTCGGGTCAATTATATTAGGATCTACAAGTATAGATATAGGGATAACCAGAATTTAGCATAAATCGATTTAAATAATACCATTTAGGTTGGCTAACGCCCCTTTATAATAAATATCATAACTCACCAGTTTAATTGTAAATCCAGGATTTTAGTACAATCTTGATGAAGTCATGATGACTAACAAGAACCAGCTGAGAGATGGAAGATTCAAAATTTCCAAGACCTCAATAGATCAACCGCCCAAAGGAATATTCTTCTTTCAGAACTCCGACCCTGTCTAGAGGAGGCAAATCGACGCACTGAAAGAAAACGGCCAAACTAGCGACTAAAGCAAATAAGAAGAAATGCAGCACCAAGACTTTAATGCCGACAGCTGAAATTCTCCGTAAATATGAAAATGTGTAATACTATAGTATATCAAGCCTGTAAGAAGTAAGATACTTTGTTAGCTTGTATCAATCAAATGTCTGTGTTGCATGGATTAATTTGTTATTAATATCCTGTGTCCAGCACCTGGTCCACTATCATGACTATGTCATGGTTTTGAGTATAACCTGGATGAAGTCATGCTGACTAGCCAGAACCAACCGAGACATTGAAAATTCAACATTTCTTTAGACCACAAAGGTTTAAAAGCCGAAAGAAAGATTTTTCTTTCAAAACTCCGGCCCGGTCTACAATAGGGAGCAACAATGAACCGAAACTAAACATCCGAACTAGCGACTAAATCAAATTAGAAGATAAGAAACATCAAGGCTATAAATCCGACAGCTGAAATTCTCCGTAAATAGGAAAATTTGTAATATTATCGCATATCAAGCCTGTTAGAAGTAAGATAATCTGTAAGCTTGTATTTATTGTATGACTGTGTGAATGCATTTATTTGTTATTAATATCCTGTGCCCAGGTTTTGGTCCGCCATCATGACTGCATCCAGGTTTCGAGTACAATCTGGATAAAGTCATGGTGACTAGCCAGAAACAGCTGAGACATCAATTATTCAACATTTTCTGAAACACCGATGGATCAACAGTCCAAAGAAAAATTCTTCTTTCAGAACCCCGGCCTAGTCTAGAGGAGGGCAGAACGATGCACCGAAAGTAAAAGGCCGAACTACCGACTAAATCAAATTAGAAGAAAAGAAACACCAAGGCTATAATGCCGACAGCTGAGATTCTCTGTAAATAAGAAAATTTGTAATAGTATAGCTTTTCACGACTTTTTGAAGTAACAGGCTTTGTAAGCCTGTCTTTAAACCATGAGTTAACCGTGTTGCATGCATTTATGTGTTATTTATATCCTGTGCTCAGGTCCTGGCACATTTCCAGGTTCTGGTCCGCCATCATGACTGCATCCAGGTTTTGAGTACAATCTAGATGAAGTCATGATGACTAACCAGAACCAACTGAGACATCGAAGATTCAACATTCCCTGAGAACCTAATGGATCAAAAGCCCTAGAAAAGTATATCCAAGGCTGCAAAGGTAACAGTTGGGATTTCCTTTAAATAAGATAGTTTTTATAGTAGTCATGATGTTCTTTGCAGGTCTTGTAGATGTAAGAGAATTTCTTAGCTTGTCTTTAACGTGTAATTTTACAGTTCTGCATGAATTTATTCGTGTTTTAGCGGCATATCCCGTGCTTTTTAAGTCTGTTAGAAGTATGAGAATTTGCCTTGGATGCCATTCATTTTTAGAGGTCTTTTTTCGTTTTTAATATTTAGCCTTTTGTAGTTACACGGGTAAATGGATTTCTTCTACTATCTGTGCTTAATTTCACCCTTAGGATAAATAGTTGAGGTGTGAAATATCGTTAAAACTCTCAAACCGGTTAAATAATCAGTTTCGAAGCACTGTGAATGTGATAAAAGTCAATTCATGAAAACGAAATATTTAAAAATGTTTTTCTGAAACACCAAAATTATGAAAATGTTCGTAAATATGTGGTAAATAATGGTAGATATATTTAAACCAAAAAAAATTAATTATTGTAATCCAAAATATTCCAGATGTTTATCTGGACACTCTAGTCTAGACCTCTGACCTTGCAATTTTTTCAAGAGAGTTGTATATCTGCATATTTTTAGACCTCAATCGTTTTTAATTATACAATTATAGATTCTCAATAGCTTTATTCTATTTCCTGTAGCTTGGCTACATTTTATACATGTTATAATAAAAAAATAGCCATAGTAAAGACCTCAATCGTCCCGTATTCATGTACTAGTTGGGACAGGTTGTGTGGTGGTCTTAGTTACGGTCCGCAAATATAGATGCCCAAACGCTTTTACGCCACATTCCCAGTGTAAAGTGTGTCTTCTCTAGTTATAGTATTCATTATCGGAGCGGCGTGTTGTGCAGATAAGTTCGGTTAGTTGAACATAAGAATCCAAATGCATTGCGTATGACTGTGTGACTTACTACTTGCCTATTTACGGTGTGAAAATCGGTTTCCATTCAATGTCGCTACATCTTATCAGGTATGTGAACATATTTATTTGGGTATTTCTAGTCTAGGTTTACAAAGTGAAATTAAATATGTGAGTTTTAACATGGATCATGCTAAAAGGTGTGTGTTGGAAATATGCTTACTCTCCATGTATGGTTGACAATTGCTGTAAATATGCAAATGTAATATATTAGTGATTTTCGCAGATGCATCTCTTCAGTTAACGGTGTGCGGTTATTTTTATTTTAAAAGTATATGAGCGGTTTTTTTTTTTGTTTGAATATATTAAAATAGTTTACTAATTCATACTAACTTTAAAATTCACGTAGCAATAATTTGTCGACTAAAAAAAAAATTGAGCAAATATTTGCTTATCTGCCTTCGAATCACAAGTATTAATAATTTGTTCGTTATTTACAATTTTAAAACGTGTAGAATGTGGTCCATGGAAGTTTGCAAATGAAATTCATATTATTACTTATTTGTATTCAAGATAATATTTGTCTAAAACTGCTGGAACAAAGAAGGGAATATTTACATTCCAGGAGGGGATCTGTTGTATGATTAGCAGCAAAGCAGGCATTTTTTTAAAATTTCTGATTCCTGCTATGTCAAAATGTAATTAGTTTTCTTTGGTTTCCCTAGATAACCTTCATTTAGGAAACTCTTCAAATGATTGCTCCTAAACGTTGTATCCAATGTCTTGGCTATAGTATAATCCATGTTATTCTTGGCATGGTGGTGAATTTATTTTGGAGACTACCATAGTAGTTTCCTAAGTTGGTTTCTCCGGTGTCTATATTGGTCTGTTCTGTACACGGTTTTTGTCTTGTTGCGAGAAAATTCGATATTCTCTTCCATATGTAAACCGTATTTCTTTTAAGTGTGTTATTATTCGGAAAGGTTTATGTTTGTTATATTTTGTGGGATATATTGATTTAGCCATATGGGCTATCGGTTATTTTTTCTAACATGAGTAACTAGCCTCCTAGTTTTTGTTGGGTTTTCCTGCCTGGCTTGTGTTTTATTGCTTTCTCATAGCGAGATGTTTCCCGAGAATAATGGCCTCAGGTATGTTAGGGATCTTTCACTTATAGCCCGACCGAGGTACAAAGACGACCCCAAACATTTTTCTTATTTTGTACACACCATTGTTACTAGTTGGTTTATAGGAACAGGTGTTCCCAAGATTATTTTTTCCACTAAAATAAATGATTAACTATAAGGAAACTGATACAGTTACTGTAGATTAGCTTTATCGGAGTGAAGGTGTGGGGTCAATTATATTAGGATCTACAAGTATAGATATAGGGATAACCAGAATTTAGCATAAATCGATTTAAATAATACCATTTAGGTTGGCTAACGCCCCTTTATAATAAATATCATAACTCACCAGTTTAATTGTAAATCCAGGATTTTAGTACAATCTTGATGAAGTCATGATGACTAACAAGAACCAGCTGAGAGATGGAAGATTCAAAATTTCCAAGACCTCAATAGATCAACCGCCCAAAGGAATATTCTTCTTTCAGAACTCCGACCCTGTCTAGAGGAGGCAAATCGACGCACTGAAAGAAAACGGCCAAACTAGCGACTAAAGCAAATAAGAAGAAATGCAGCACCAAGACTTTAATGCCGACAGCTGAAATTCTCCGTAAATATGAAAATGTTTAATACTATAGTATATCAAGCCTGTAAGAAGTAAGATACTTTGTTAGCTTGTATCAATCAAATGTCTGTGTTGCATGGATTAATTTGTTATTAATATCCTGTGTCCAGCACCTGGTCCACTATCATGACTATGTCATGGTTTTGAGTATAACCTGGATGAAGTCATGCTGACTAGCCAGAACCAACCGAGACATTGAAAATTCAACATTTCTTTAGACCACAAAGGTTTAAAAGCCGAAAGAAAGATTTTTCTTTCAAAACCCCGGCCCGGTCTACAATAGGGAGCAACAATGCGCCGAAACTAAACATCCGAACTAGCGACTAAATCAAATTAGAAGATAAGAAACATCAAGGCTATAAATCCGACAGCTGAAATTCTCCGTAAATAGGAAAATTTGTAATATTATCGCATATCAAGCCTGTTAGAAGTAAGATAATCTGTAAGCTTGTATTTATTGTATGACTGTGTGAATGCATTTATTTGTTATTAATATCCTGTGCCCAGGTTTTGGTCCGCCATCATGACTGCATCCAGGTTTTGAGTACAATCTAGATGAAGTCATGATGACTAACCAGAACCAACTGAGACATCGAAGATTCAACATTCCCTGAGAACCTAATGGATCAAAAGCCCTAGAAAAGTATATCCAAGGCTGCAAAGGTAACAGTTGGGATTTCCTTTAAATAAGATAGTTTTTATAGTAGTCATGATGTTCTTTGCAGGTCTTGTAGATGTAAGAGAATTTCTTAGCTTGTCTTTAACGTGTAATTTTACAGTTCTGCATGAATTTATTCGTGTTTTAGCGGCATATCCCGTGCTTTTTAAGTCTGTTAGAAGTATGAGAATTTGCCTTGGATGCCATTCATTTTTAGAGGTCTTTTTTCGTTTTTAATATTTAGCCTTTTGTAGTTACACGGGTAAATGGATTTCTTCTACTATCTGTGCTTAATTTCACCCTTAGGATAAATAGTTGAGGTGTGAAATATCGTTAAAACTCTCAAACCGGTTAAATAATCAGTTTCGAAGCACTGTGAATGTGATAAAAGTCAATTCATGAAAACGAAATATTTAAAAATGTTTTTCTGAAACACCAAAATTATGAAAATGTTCGTAAATATGTGGTAAATAATGGTAGATATATTTAAACCAAAAAAAATTAATTATTGTAATCCAAAATATTCCAGATGTTTATCTGGACACTCTAGTCTAGACGTCTGACCTTGCAATTTTTTCAAGAGAGTTGTATATCTGCATATTTTTAGACCTCAATCGTTTTTAATTATACAATTATAGATTCTCAATAGCTTTATTCTATTTCCTGTAGCTTGGCTACATTTTATACATGTTATAATAAAAAAAATAGCCATAGTAAAGACCTCAATCGTCCCGTATTCATGTACTAGTTGGGACAGGTTGTGTGGTGGTCTTAGTTACGGTCCGCAAATATAGATGCCCAAACGCTTTTACGCCACATTCCCAGTGTAAAGTGTGTCTTCTCTAGTTATAGTATTCATTATCGGAGCGGCGTGTTGTGCAGATCAGTTCGGTTAGTTGAACATAAGAATCCAAATGCATTGCGTATGACTGTGTGACTTACTACTTGCCTATTTACGGTGTGAAAATCGGTTTCCATTCAATGTCGCTACATCTTATCAGGTATGTGAACATATTTATTTGGGTATTTCTAGTCTAGGTTTACAAAGTGAAATTAAATATGTGAGTTTTAACATGGATCATGCTAAAAGGTGTGTGTTGGAAATATGCTTACTCTCCATGTATGGTTGACAATCGCTGTAAATATGCAAATGTAATATATTAGTGATTTTCGCAGATGCATCTCTTCAGTTAACGGTGTGCGGTTATTTTTATTTTAAAAGTATATGAGCGGTTTTTTTTTTTGTTTGAATATATTAAAATAGTTTACTAATTCATACTAACTTTAAAATTCACGTAGCAATAATTTGTCGACTAAAAAAAAAATTGAGCAAATATTTGCTTATCTGCCTTCGAATCACAAGTATTAATAATTTGTTCGTTATTTACAATTTTAAAACGTGTAGAATGTGGTCCATGGAAGTTTGCAAATGAAATTCATATTATTACTTATTTGTATTCAAGATAATATTTGTCTAAAACTGCTGGAACAAAGAAGGGAATATTTACATTCCAGGAGGGGATCTGTTGTATGATTAGCAGCAAAGCAGGCATTTTTTTAAAATTTCTGATTCCTGCTATGTCAAAATGTAATTAGTTTTCTTTGGTTTCCCTAGATAACCTTCATTTAGGAAACTCTTCAAATGATTGCTCCTAAACGTTGTATCCAATGTCTTGGCTATAGTATAATCCATGTTATTCTTGGCATGGTGGTGAATTTATTTTGGAGACTACCATAGTAGTTTCCTAAGTTGGTTTCTCCGGTGTCTATATTGGTCTGTTCTGTACACGGTTTTTGTCTTGTTGCGAGAAAATTCGATATTCTCTTCCATATGTAAACCGTATTTCTTTTAAGTGTGTTATTATTCGGAAAGGTTTATGTTTGTTATATTTTGTGGGATATATTGATTTAGCCATATGGGCTATCGGTTATTTTTTCTAACATGAGTAACTAGCCTCCTAGTTTTTGTTGGGTTTTCCTGCCTGGCTTGTGTTTTATTGCTTTCTCATAGCGAGATGTTTCCCGAGAATAATGGCCTCAGGTATGTTAGGGATCTTTCACTTATAGCCCGACCGAGGTACAAAGACGACCCCAAACATTTTTCTTATTTTGTACACACCATTGTTACTAGTTGGTTTATAGGAACAGGTGTTCCCAAGATTATTTTTTGCACTAAAATAAATGATTAACTATAAGGAAACTGATACAGTTACTGTAGATTAGCTTTATCGGAGTGAAGGTGTGGGGTCAATTATATTAGGATCTACAAGTATAGATATAGGGATAACCAGAATTTAGCATAAATCGATTTAAATAATACCATTTAGGTTGGCTAACGCCCCTTTATAATAAATATCATAACTCACCAGTTTAATTGTAAATCCAGGATTTTAGTACAATCTTGATGAAGTCATGATGACTAACAAGAACCAGCTGAGAGATGGAAGATTCAAAATTTCCAAGACCTCAATAGATCAACCGCCCAAAGGAATATTCTTCTTTCAGAACTCCGACCCTGTCTAGAGGAGGCAAATCGACGCACTGAAAGAAAACGGCCAAACTAGCGACTAAAGCAAATAAGAAGAAATGCAGCACCAAGACTTTAATGCCGACAGCTGAAATTCTCCGTAAATATGAAAATGTGTAATACTATAGTATATCAAGCCTGTAAGAAGTAAGATACTTTGTTAGCTTGTATCAATCAAATGTCTGTGTTGCATGGATTAATTTGTTATTAATATCCTGTGTCCAGCACCTGGTCCACTATCATTACTATGTCATGGTTTTGAGTATAACCTGGATGAAGTCATGCTGACTAGCCAGAACCAACCGAGACATTGAAAATTCAACATTTCTTTAGACCACAAAGGATCAAAAGCCGAAAGAAAGATTTTTCTTTCAAAACCCCGGCCCGGTCTACAATAGGGAGAAACAATGCACCGAAACTAAACATCCGAACTAGCGACTAAATCAAATTAGAAGATAAGAAACATCAAGGCTATAAATCCGACAGCTGAAATTCTCCGTAAATAGGAAAATTTGTAATATTATCGCATATCAAGCCTGTTAGAAGTAAGATAATCTGTAAGCTTGTATTTATTGTATGACTGTGTGAATGCATTTATTTGTTATTAATATCCTGTGCCCAGGTTTTGGTCCGCCATCATGACTGCATCCAGGTTTCGAGTACAATCTGGATAAAGTCATGGTGACTAGCCAGAAACAGCTGAGACATCAATTATTCAACATTTTCTGAAACACCGATGGATCAACAGTCCAAAGAAAAATTCTTCTTTCAGAACCCCGGCCTAGTCTAGAGGAGGGCAGAACGATGCACCGAAAGTAAAAGGCCGAACTACCGACTAAATCAAATTAGAAGAAAAGAAACACCAAGGCTATAATGCCGACAGCTGAGATTCTCTGTAAATAAGAAAATTTGTAATAGTATAGCTTTTCACGACTTTTTGAAGTAACAGGCTTTGTAAGCTTGTCTTTAAACCATGAGTTAACCGTGTTGCATGCATTTATGTGTTATTTATATCCTGTGCTCAGGTCCTGGCACATTTCCAGGTTCTGGTCCGCCATCATGACTGCATCCAGGTTTTGAGTACAATCTAGATGAAGTCATGATGACTAACCAGAACCAACTGAGACATCGAAGATTCAACATTCCCTGAGAACCTAATGGATCAAAAGCCCTAGAAAAGTATATCCAAGGCTGCAAAGGTAACAGTTGGGATTTCCTTTAAATAAGATAGTTTTTATAGTAGTCATGATGTTCTTTGCAGGTCTTGTAGATGTAAGAGAATTTCTTAGCTTGTCTTTAACGTGTAATTTTACAGTTCTGCATGAATTTATTCGTGTTTTAGCGGCATATCCCGTGCTTTTTAAGTCTGTTAGAAGTATGAGAATTTGCCTTGGATGCCATTCATTTTTAGAGGTCTTTTTTCGTTTTTAATATTTAGCCTTTTGTAGTTACACGGGTAAATGGATTTCTTCTACTATCTGTGCTTAATTTCACCCTTAGGATAAATAGTTGAGGTGTGAAATATCGTTAAAACTCTCAAACCGGTTAAATAATCAGTTTCGAAGCACTGTGAATGTGATAAAAGTCAATTCATGAAAACGAAATATTTAAAAATGTTTTTCTGAAACACCAAAATTATGAAAATGTTCGTAAATATGTGGTAAATAATGGTAGATATATTTAAACCAAAAAAAATTAATTATTGTAATCCAAAATATTCCAGATGTTTATCTGGACACTCTAGTCTAGACGTCTGACCTTGCAATTTTTTCAAGAGAGTTGTATATCTGCATATTTTTAGACCTCAATCGTTTTTAATTATACAATTATAGATTCTCAATAGCTTTATTCTATTTCCTGTAGCTTGGCTACATTTTATACATGTTATAATAAAAAAAATAGCCATAGTAAAGACCTCAATCGTCCCGTATTCATGTACTAGTTGGGACAGGTTGTGTGGTGGTCTTAGTTACGGTCCGCAAATATAGATGCCCAAACGCTTTTACGCCACATTCCCAGTGTAAAGTGTGTCTTCTCTAGTTATAGTATTCATTATCGGAGCGGCTTGTTGTGCAGATCAGTTCGGTTAGTTGAACATAAGAATCCAAATGCATTGCGTATGACTGTGTGACTTACTACTTGCCTATTTACGGTGTGAAAATCGGTTTCCATTCAATGTCGCTACATCTTATCAGGTATGTGAACATATTTATTTGGGTATTTCTAGTCTAGGTTTACAAAGTGAAATTAAATATGTGAGTTTTAACATGGATCATGCTAAAAGGTGTGTGTTGGAAATATGCTTACTCTCCATGTATGGTTGACAATTGCTGTAAATATGCAAATGTAATATATTGGTGATTTTCGCAGATGCATCTCTTCAGTTAACGGTGTGCGGTTATTTTTATTTTAAAAGTATATGAGCGGTTTTTTTTTTTGTTTGAATATATTAAAATAGTTTACTAATTCATACTAACTTTAAAATTCACGTAGCAATAATTTGTCGACTAAAAAAAAAATTGAGCAAATATTTGCTTATCTGCCTTCGAATCACAAGTATTAATAATTTGTTCGTTATTTACAATTTTAAAACGTGTAGAATGTGGTCCATGGAAGTTTGCAAATGAAATTCATATTATTACTTATTTGTATTCAAGATAATATTTGTCTAAAACTGCTGGAACAAAGAAGGGAATATTTACATTCCAGGAGGGGATCTGTTGTATGATTAGCAGCAAAGCAGGCATTTTTTTAAAATTTCTGATTCCTGCTATGTCAAAATGTAATTAGTTTTCTTTGGTTTCCCTAGATAACCTTCATTTAGGAAACTCTTCAAATGATTGCTCCTAAACGTTGTATCCAATGTCTTGGCTATAGTATAATCCATGTTATTCTTGGCATGGTGGTGAATTTATTTTGGAGACTACCATAGTAGTTTCCTAAGTTGGTTTCTCCGGTGTCTATATTGGTCTGTTCTGTACACGGTTTTTGTCTTGTTGCGAGAAAATTCGATATTCTCTTCCATATGTAAACCGTATTTCTTTTAAGTGTGCTATTATTCGGAAAGGTTTATGTTTGTTATATTTTGTGGGATATATTGATTTAGCCATATGGGCTATCGGTTATTTTTTCTAACATGAGTAACTAGCCTCCTAGTTTTTGTTGGGTTTTCCTGCCTGGCTTGTGTTTTATTGCTTTCTCATAGCGAGATGTTTCCCGAGAATAATGGTCTCAGGTATGTTAGGGATCTTTCACTTATAGCCCGTCCGAGGTACAAAGACGACCCCAAACATTTTTCTTATTTTGTACACACCATTGTTACTAGTTGGTTTATAGGAACAGGTGTTCCCAAGATTATTTTTTGCACTAAAATAAATAATTAACTATAAGGAAACTGATACAGTTACTGTAGATTAGCTTTATCGGAGTGAAGGTGTGGGGTCAATTATATTAGGATCTACAAGTATAGATATAGGGATAACCAGAATTTAGCATAAATCGATTTAAATAATACTATTTAGGTTGGCTAACGCCCCTTTATAATAAATATCATAACTCACCAGTTTAATTGCAAATCCAGGATTTTAGTACAATCTTGATGAAGTCATGATGACTAACAAGAACCAGCTGAGAGATGGAAGATTCAAAATTTCCAAGACCTCAATAGATCAACCGCCCAAAGGAATATTCTTCTTTCAGAACTCCGACCCTGTCTAGAGGAGGCAAATCGACGCACTGAAAGAAAACGGCCAAACTAGCGACTAAAGCAAATAAGAAGAAATGCAGCACCAAGACTTTAATGCCGACAGCTGAAATTCTCCGTAAATATGAAAATGTGTAATACTATAGTATATCAAGCCTGTAAGAAGTAAGATACTTTGTTAGCTTGTATCAATCAAATGTCTGTGTTGCATGGATTAATTTGTTATTAATATCCTGTGTCCAGCACCTGGTCCACTATCATTACTATGTCATGGTTTTGAGTATAACCTGGATGAAGTCATGCTGACTAGCCAGAACCAACCGAGACATTGAAAATTCAACATTTCTTTAGACCACAAAGGATCAAAAGCCGAAAGAAAGATTTTTCTTTCAAAACCCCGGCCCGGTCTACAATAGGGAGAAACAATGCACCGAAACTAAACATCCGAACTAGCGACTAAATCAAATTAGAAGATAAGAAACATCAAGGCTATAAATCCGACAGCTGAAATTCTCCGTAAATAGGAAAATTTGTAATATTATCGCATATCAAGCCTGTTAGAAGTAAGATAATCTGTAAGCTTGTATTTATTGTATGACTGTGTGAATGCATTTATTTGTTATTAATATCCTGTGCCCAGGTTTTGGTCCGCCATCATGACTGCATCCAGGTTTCGAGTACAATCTGGATAAAGTCATGGTGACTAGCCAGAAACAGCTGAGACATCAATTATTCAACATTTTCTGAAACACCGATGGATCAACAGTCCAAAGAAAAATTCTTCTTTCAGAACCCCGGCCTAGTCTAGAGGAGGGCAGAACGATGCACCGAAAGTAAAAGGCCGAACTACCGACTAAATCAAATTAGAAGAAAAGAAACACCAAGGCTATAATGCCGACAGCTGAGATTCTCTGTAAATAAGAAAATTTGTAATAGTATAGCTTTTCACGACTTTTTGAAGTAACAGGCTTTGTAAGCTTGTCTTTAAACCATGAGTTAACCGTGTTGCATGCATTTATGTGTTATTTATATCCTGTGCTCAGGTCCTGGCACATTTCCAGGTTCTGGTCCGCCATCATGACTGCATCCAGGTTTTGAGTACAATCTAGATGAAGTCATGATGACTAACCAGAACCAACTGAGACATCGAAGATTCAACATTCCCTGAGAACCTAATGGATCAAAAGCCCTAGAAAAGTATATCCAAGGCTGCAAAGGTAACAGTTGGGATTTCCTTTAAATAAGATAGTTTTTATAGTAGTCATGATGTTCTTTGCAGGTCTTGTAGATGTAAGAGAATTTCTTAGCTTGTCTTTAACGTGTAATTTTACAGTTCTGCATGAATTTATTCGTGTTTTAGCGGCATATCCCGTGCTTTTTAAGTCTGTTAGAAGTATGAGAATTTGCCTTGGATGCCATTCATTTTTAGAGGTCTTTTTTCGTTTTTAATATTTAGCCTTTTGTAGTTACACGGGTAAATGGATTTCTTCTACTATCTGTGCTTAATTTCACCCTTAGGATAAATAGTTGAGGTGTGAAATATCGTTAAAACTCTCAAACCGGTTAAATAATCAGTTTCGAAGCACTGTGAATGTGATAAAAGTCAATTCATGAAAACGAAATATTTAAAAATGTTTTTCTGAAACACCAAAATTATGAAAATGTTCGTAAATATGTGGTAAATAATGGTAGATATATTTAAACCAAAAAAAATTAATTATTGTAATCCAAAATATTCCAGATGTTTATCTGGACACTCTAGTCTAGACGTCTGACCTTGCAATTTTTTCAAGAGAGTTGTATATCTGCATATTTTTAGACCTCAATCGTTTTTAATTATACAATTATAGATTCTCAATAGCTTTATTCTATTTCCTGTAGCTTGGCTACATTTTATACATGTTATAATAAAAAAATAGCCATAGTAAAGACCTCAATCGTCCCGTATTCATGTACTAGTTGGGACAGGTTGTGTGGTGGTCTTAGTTACGGTCCGCAAATATAGATGCCCAAACGCTTTTACGCCACATTCCCAGTGTAAAGTGTGTCTTCTCTAGTTATAGTATTCATTATCGGAGCGGCGTGTTGTGCAGATAAGTTCGGTTAGTTGAACATAAGAATCCAAATGCATTGCGTATGACTGTGTGACTTACTACTTGCCTATTTACGGTGTGAAAATCGGTTTCCATTCAATGTCGCTACATCTTATCAGGTATGTGAACATATTTATTTGGGTATTTCTAGTCTAGGTTTACAAAGTGAAATTAAATATGTGAGTTTTAACATGGATCATGCTAAAAGGTGTGTGTTGGAAATATGCTTACTCTCCATGTATGGTTGACAATCGCTGTAAATATGCAAATGTAATATATTAGTGATTTTCGCAGATGCATCTCTTCAGTTAACGGTGTGCGGTTATTTTTATTTTAAAAGTATATGAGCGGTTTTTTTTTTTGTTTGAATATATTAAAATAGTTTACTAATTCATACTAACTTTAAAATTCACGTAGCAATAATTTGTCGACTAAAAAAAAAATTGAGCAAATATTTGCTTATCTGCCTTCGAATCACAAGTATTAATAATTTGTTCGTTATTTACAATTTTAAAACGTGTAGAATGTGGTCCATGGAAGTTTGCAAATGAAATTCATATTATTACTTATTTGTATTCAAGATAATATTTGTCTAAAACTGCTGGAACAAAGAAGGGAATATTTACATTCCAGGAGGGGATCTGTTGTATGATTAGCAGCAAAGCAGGCATTTTTTTAAAATTTCTGATTCCTGCTATGTCAAAATGTAATTAGTTTTCTTTGGTTTCCCTAGATAACCTTCATTTAGGAAACTCTTCAAATGATTGCTCCTAAACGTTGTATCCAATGTCTTGGCTATAGTATAATCCATGTTATTCTTGGCATGGTGGTGAATTTATTTTGGAGACTACCATAGTAGTTTCCTAAGTTGGTTTCTCCGGTGTCTATATTGGTCTGTTCTGTACACGGTTTTTGTCTTGTTGCGAGAAAATTCGATATTCTCTTCCATATGTAAACCGTATTTCTTTTAAGTGTGTTATTATTCGGAAAGGTTTATGTTTGTTATATTTTGTGGGATATATTGATTTAGCCATATGGGCTATCGGTTATTTTTTCTAACATGAGTAACTAGCCTCCTAGTTTTTGTTGGGTTTTCCTGCCTGGCTTGTGTTTTATTGCTTTCTCATAGCGAGATGTTTCCCGAGAATAATGGCCTCAGGTATGTTAGGGATCTTTCACTTATAGCCCGACCGAGGTACAAAGACGACCCCAAACATTTTTCTTATTTTGTACACACCATTGTTACTAGTTGGTTTATAGGAACAGGTGTTCCCAAGATTATTTTTTGCACTAAAATAAATGATTAACTATAAGGAAACTGATACAGTTACTGTAGATTAGCTTTATCGGAGTGAAGGTGTGGGGTCAATTATATTAGGATCTACAAGTATAGATATAGGGATAACCAGAATTTAGCATAAATTGATTTAAATAATACCATTTAGGTTGGCTAACGCCCCTTTATAATAAATATCATAACTCACCAGTTTAATTGTAAATCCAGGATTTTAGTACAATCTTGATGAAGTCATGATGACTAACAAGAACCAGCTGAGAGATGGAAGATTCAAAATTTCCAAGACCTCAATAGATCAACCGCCCAAAGGAATATTCTTCTTTCAGAACTCCGACCCTGTCTAGAGGAGGCAAATCGACGCACTGAAAGAAAACGGCCAAACTAGCGACTAAAGCAAATAAGAAGAAATGCAGCACCAAGACTTTAATGCCGACAGCTGAAATTCTCCGTAAATATGAAAATGTGTAATACTATAGTATATCAAGCCTGTAAGAAGTAAGATACTTTGTTAGCTTGTATCAATCAAATGTCTGTGTTGCATGGATTAATTTGTTATTAATATCCTGTGTCCAGCACCTGGTCCACTATCATGACTATGTCATGGTTTTGAGTATAACCTGGATGAAGTCATGCTGACTAACCAGAACCAACCGAGACATTGAAAATTCAACATTTCTTTAGACCACAAAGGTTTAAAAGCCGAAAGAAAGATTTTTCTTTCAAAACCCCGGCCCGGTCTACAATAGGGAGCAACAATGCACCGAAACTAAACATCCGAACTAGCGACTAAATCAAATTAGAAGATAAGAAACATCAAGGCTATAAATCCGACAGCTGAAATTCTCCGTAAATAGGAAAATTTGTAATATTATCGCATATCAAGCCTGTTAGAAGTAAGATAATCTGTAAGCTTGTATTTATTGTATGACTGTGTGAATGCATTTATTTGTTATTAATATCCTGTGCCCAGGTTTTGGTCCGCCATCATGACTGCATCCAGGTTTCGAGTACAATCTGGATAAAGTCATGGTGACTAGCCAGAAACAGCTGAGACATCAATTATTCAACATTTTCTGAAACACCGATGGATCAACAGTCCAAAGAAAAATTCTTCTTTCAGAACCCCGGCCTAGTCTAGAGGAGGGCAGAACGATGCACCGAAAGTAAAAGGCCGAACTACCGACTAAATCAAATTAGAAGAAAAGAAACACCAAGGCTATAATGCCGACAGCTGAGATTCTCTGTAAATAAGAAAATTTGTAATAGTATAGCTTTTCACGACTTTTTGAAGTAACAGGCTTTGTAAGCTTGTCTTTAAACCATGAGTTAACCGTGTTGCATGCATTTATGTGTTATTTATATCCTGTGCTCAGGTCCTGGCACATTTCCAGGTTCTGGTCCGCCATCATGACTGCATCCAGGTTTTGAGTACAATCTAGATGAAGTCATGATGACTAACCAGAACCAACTGAGACATCGAAGATTCAACATTCCCTGAGAACCTAATGGATCAAAAGCCCTAGAAAAGTATATCCAAGGCTGCAAAGGTAACAGTTGGGATTTCCTTTAAATAAGATAGTTTTTATAGTAGTCATGATGTTCTTTGCAGGTCTTGTAGATGTAAGAGAATTTCTTAGCTTGTCTTTAACGTGTAATTTTACAGTT
Source organism: Acanthosoma haemorrhoidale (assembly GCA_930367205.1). Classification (NCBI taxonomy): domain Eukaryota; kingdom Metazoa; phylum Arthropoda; class Insecta; order Hemiptera; family Acanthosomatidae; genus Acanthosoma; species Acanthosoma haemorrhoidale. The sequence continues at coordinate 145,032,158 of OV884011.1, forward strand.
CTGCATGAATTTATTCGTGTTTTAGCGGCATATCCCGTGCTTTTTAAGTCTGTTAGAAGTATGAGAATTTGCCTTGGATGCCATTCATTTTTAGAGGTCTTTTTTCGTTTTTAATATTTAGCCTTTTGTAGTTACACGGGTAAATGGATTTCTTCTACTATCTGTGCTTAATTTCACCCTTAGGATAAATAGTTGAGGTGTGAAATATCGTTAAAACTCTCAAACCGGTTAAATAATCAGTTTCGAAGCACTGTGAATGTGATAAAAGTCAATTCATGAAAACGAAATATTTAAAAATGTTTTTCTGAAACACCAAAATTATGAAAATGTTCGTAAATATGTGGTAAATAATGGTAGATATATTTAAACCAAAAAAAATTAATTATTGTAATCCAAAATATTCCAGATGTTTATCTGGACACTCTAGTCTAGACGTCTGACCTTGCAATTTTTTCAAGAGAGTTGTATATCTGCATATTTTTAGACCTCAATCGTTTTTAATTATACAATTATAGATTCTCAATAGCTTTATTCTATTTCCTGTAGCTTGGCTACATTTTATACATGTTATAATAAAAAAATAGCCATAGTAAAGACCTCAATCGTCCCGTATTCATGTACTAGTTGGGACAGGTTGTGTGGTGGTCTTAGTTACGGTCCGCAAATATAGATGCCCAAACGCTTTTACGCCACATTCCCAGTGTAAAGTGTGTCTTCTCTAGTTATAGTATTCATTATCGGAGCGGCGTGTTGTGCAGATAAGTTCGGTTAGTTGAACATAAGAATCCAAATGCATTGCGTATGACTGTGTGACTTACTACTTGCCTATTTACGGTGTGAAAATCGGTTTCCATTCAATGTCGCTACATCTTATCAGGTATGTGAACATATTTATTTGGGTATTTCTAGTCTAGGTTTACAAAGTGAAATTAAATATGTGAGTTTTAACATGGATCATGCTAAAAGGTGTGTGTTGGAAATATGCTTACTCTCCATGTATGGTTGACAATCGCTGTAAATATGCAAATGTAATATATTAGTGATTTTCGCAGATGCATCTCTTCAGTTAACGGTGTGCGGTTATTTTTATTTTAAAAGTATATGAGCGGTTTTTTTTTTTGTTTGAATATATTAAAATAGTTTACTAATTCATACTAACTTTAAAATTCACGTAGCAATAATTTGTCGACTAAAAAAAAAATTGAGCAAATATTTGCTTATCTGCCTTCGAATCACAAGTATTAATAATTTGTTCGTTATTTACAATTTTAAAACGTGTAGAATGTGGTCCATGGAAGTTTGCAAATGAAATTCATATTATTACTTATTTGTATTCAAGATAATATTTGTCTAAAACTGCTGGAACAAAGAAGGGAATATTTACATTCCAGGAGGGGATCTGTTGTATGATTAGCAGCAAAGCAGGCATTTTTTTAAAATTTCTGATTCCTGCTATGTCAAAATGTAATTAGTTTTCTTTGGTTTCCCTAGATAACCTTCATTTAGGAAACTCTTCAAATGATTGCTCCTAAACGTTGTATCCAATGTCTTGGCTATAGTATAATCCATGTTATTCTTGGCATGGTGGTGAATTTATTTTGGAGACTACCATAGTAGTTTCCTAAGTTGGTTTCTCCGGTGTCTATATTGGTCTGTTCTGTACACGGTTTTTGTCTTGTTGCGAGAAAATTCGATATTCTCTTCCATATGTAAACCGTATTTCTTTTAAGTGTGTTATTATTCGGAAAGGTTTATGTTTGTTATATTTTGTGGGATATATTGATTTAGCCATATGGGCTATCGGTTATTTTTTCTAACATGAGTAACTAGCCTCCTAGTTTTTGTTGGGTTTTCCTGCCTGGCTTGTGTTTTATTGCTTTCTCATAGCGAGATGTTTCCCGAGAATAATGGCCTCAGGTATGTTAGGGATCTTTCACTTATAGCCCGACCGAGGTACAAAGACGACCCCAAACATTTTTCTTATTTTGTACACACCATTGTTACTAGTTGGTTTATAGGAACAGGTGTTCCCAAGATTATTTTTTGCACTAAAATAAATGATTAACTATAAGGAAACTGATACAGTTACTGTAGATTAGCTTTATCGGAGTGAAGGTGTGGGGTCAATTATATTAGGATCTACAAGTATAGATATAGGGATAACCAGAATTTAGCATAAATTGATTTAAATAATACCATTTAGGTTGGCTAACGCCCCTTTATAATAAATATCATAACTCACCAGTTTAATTGTAAATCCAGGATTTTAGTACAATCTTGATGAAGTCATGATGACTAACAAGAACCAGCTGAGAGATGGAAGATTCAAAATTTCCAAGACCTCAATAGATCAACCGCCCAAAGGAATATTCTTCTTTCAGAACTCCGACCCTGTCTAGAGGAGGCAAATCGACGCACTGAAAGAAAACGGCCAAACTAGCGACTAAAGCAAATAAGAAGAAATGCAGCACCAAGACTTTAATGCCGACAGCTGAAATTCTCCGTAAATATGAAAATGTGTAATACTATAGTATATCAAGCCTGTAAGAAGTAAGATACTTTGTTAGCTTGTATCAATCAAATGTCTGTGTTGCATGGATTAATTTGTTATTAATATCCTGTGTCCAGCACCTGGTCCACTATCATGACTATGTCATGGTTTTGAGTATAACCTGGATGAAGTCATGCTGACTAACCAGAACCAACCGAGACATTGAAAATTCAACATTTCTTTAGACCACAAAGGTTTAAAAGCCGAAAGAAAGATTTTTCTTTCAAAACCCCGGCCCGGTCTACAATAGGGAGCAACAATGCACCGAAACTAAACATCCGAACTAGCGACTAAATCAAATTAGAAGATAAGAAACATCAAGGCTATAAATCCGACAGCTGAAATTCTCCGTAAATAGGAAAATTTGTAATATTATCGCATATCAAGCCTGTTAGAAGTAAGATAATCTGTAAGCTTGTATTTATTGTATGACTGTGTGAATGCATTTATTTGTTATTAATATCCTGTGCCCAGGTTTTGGTCCGCCATCATGACTGCATCCAGGTTTCGAGTACAATCTGGATAAAGTCATGGTGACTAGCCAGAAACAGCTGAGACATCAATTATTCAACATTTTCTGAAACACCGATGGATCAACAGTCCAAAGAAAAATTCTTCTTTCAGAACCCCGGCCTAGTCTAGAGGAGGGCAGAACGATGCACCGAAAGTAAAAGGCCGAACTACCGACTAAATCAAATTAGAAGAAAAGAAACACCAAGGCTATAATGCCGACAGCTGAGATTCTCTGTAAATAAGAAAATTTGTAATAGTATAGCTTTTCACGACTTTTTGAAGTAACAGGCTTTGTAAGCTTGTCTTTAAACCATGAGTTAACCGTGTTGCATGCATTTATGTGTTATTTATATCCTGTGCTCAGGTCCTGGCACATTTCCAGGTTCTGGTCCGCCATCATGACTGCATCCAGGTTTTGAGTACAATCTAGATGAAGTCATGATGACTAACCAGAACCAACTGAGACATCGAAGATTCAACATTCCCTGAGAACCTAATGGATCAAAAGCCCTAGAAAAGTATATCCAAGGCTGCAAAGGTAACAGTTGGGATTTCCTTTAAATAAGATAGTTTTTATAGTAGTCATGATGTTCTTTGCAGGTCTTGTAGATGTAAGAGAATTTCTTAGCTTGTCTTTAACGTGTAATTTTACAGTTCTGCATGAATTTATTCGTGTTTTAGCGGCATATCCCGTGCTTTTTAAGTCTGTTAGAAGTATGAGAATTTGCCTTGGATGCCATTCATTTTTAGAGGTCTTTTTTCGTTTTTAATATTTAGCCTTTTGTAGTTACACGGGTAAATGGATTTCTTCTACTATCTGTGCTTAATTTCACCCTTAGGATAAATAGTTGAGGTGTGAAATATCGTTAAAACTCTCAAACCGGTTAAATAATCAGTTTCGAAGCACTGTGAATGTGATAAAAGTCAATTCATGAAAACGAAATATTTAAAAATGTTTTTCTGAAACACCAAAATTATGAAAATGTTCGTAAATATGTGGTAAATAATGGTAGATATATTTAAACCAAAAAAAATTAATTATTGTAATCCAAAATATTCCAGATGTTTATCTGGACACTCTAGTCTAGACGTCTGACCTTGCAATTTTTTCAAGGGAGTTGTATATCTGCATATTTTTAGACCTCAATCGTTTTTAATTATACAATTATAGATTCTCAATAGCTTTATTCTATTTCCTGTAGCTTGGCTACATTTTATACATGTTATAATAAAAAAATAGCCATAGTAAAGACCTCAATCGTCCCGTATTCATGTACTAGTTGGGACAGGTTGTGTGGTGGTCTTAGTTACGGTCCGCAAATATAGATGCCCAAACGCTTTTACGCCACATGATTATTCTAGTGATCAGTTCAGTGTCAGCAGTCGTAGTGTACACATCTCTGCTGCCAGTGTTTCCCGCCATCATCTTCTGCCACCATCTTACGTGGCCCAAGGTACTTTTTATTATTTTGTGACAGTGTAGTTGTGACAGTGTAGTTGTGTCAGTGTAGTTGTGTCAGTGTTTTTCGTAGGGGGACGGCACCCCAGTAAAATATTTTGCTGTTTTTTTTTGGAGTTGTAATATGTTCGGAAGTATGGAAATGGAGACCGATAGTTCGCGGAAGCGGTCGGCTTCACCGACACAGGAATCGGATAGTGAAGAAGATTTTACCTTTCCAAAAATCACTGTAAAGGTACAAAGGCGAAAAACCCGACGAAGGTCGGAAATAAATTTCAGGCTTTGGCCACTGAGTCACCGGAAAGCCCTAATCCTGTGACTCAGGCACCAAAGAAGCCGCCGCCTGTTGTCGTTTCCGGTGAAACAACAACAATTTTAACTCAGATGCTCAAAGGAGCAAACATAAACAAATTCGCCCTCAGGAAGACGAAGGAGGGCGTAACTATTTACCCCGAGCTCGAGGAGGAAAGAGCGAAAATTTTAAAACTGCTCCAGACAGGTGGAAAGGAATTCCACACTTTCGCCCCGAGAGGCGGCACCAAGAATAAGAAGTATCTTATTCTTGGCTTGGATGTCCAGGAGGACATTGAAGAAATTAAATCCACGATAGTGGATGCCGTACCAGGAGTAGTTGATGTGAGAAGACTCCGAAAAAGTGACCCAGCAGGACGAAAAGAAGATATTTCGCCAGTCCTAGTAACAGCAAATGCGAGCGTCACCCTGAACGCCGTGAAAAAGGTACGTGCCATCAACCACGTCATAGTTCGTGTAGTGACGTTCAAGGAACAGAGAGGCGCCCCTCAATGCTTTAGATGTCAAGAGTTCGGCCACACAAAGAACCACTGTGGCAAGAAACTTAAATGTGTTAGATGTGCAGGACCTCACGAGGTGGCGCTGTGCCCCAGGAATGAGACGGCCCCGCTAAAGTGTTCGAACTGCGGCGAGGCACATCCCGCCTCGTACAGAGGCTGTGAGGAAAGGAAGAAGCTACTAGCCAGAGTGAGACCGGCCCCCGACAGAGTGCAGCCCCAGCAGAAGAGGAGCCGCCCAGACGTGCCACTAATGAGACCTGCTCCACCTCCATCTGTACCTGCCTGGCAGAACCCGCTCTTCAAGCTCTTTCAAGCCAGAGATGAAGAAACGGCTCATCCTTCGAAGACGAGAGCAGCCGCCTCCACGTCGAGAGCTGCCCCCTCCACGTCGAGAACTGCCCCCAGAACTTCGCAGGACACTCCGGAAAATAACAATTGTGAGTACCTAGATCCTAGGCTTAAGTTTCTTACAAACGACCAGCGTAAAGACCTTGAATGCGCACCGAAATGGGTAACTGCACTAGTAGACTTCTGTAGCCAAATGCTCATGGCTATGATATCTGGTAAACATCAACAATGGTAGATTACCAAGTATTAAATTTTAACGTTGATGGTCTCCTGACCAAAATAGATGAGGTAGAAGTGCTGCTAGCTCTCTACCGACCAGATATTGTAGTTTTGACAGACACTAGGGTATCTACACAATCGTTTCACATTAAAGGTTATTCAACTGCCATTGAAAGAGTTAACGGTTACGGAGGCGTTTTAATTGCTATACGCCTTGGCATCAATTGGAAGACAGTGGCTTCACCACTGACTACAACTGATCCCAAGCTTCACCACTTGACAGTTAAGGTAAATTTGGGGAGACCCATTTACCTTACCGCCCTGTACAGAAGACCGTGCGCGTCTCTACAGCAGTACTCAGCCTTGCTACACGCATGTGCGCAAAGATCTAACCACTGGGTGGTGGGAGATCTCAATGCGAGACACACAATGTGGTATAACACCGTAACGAACAAGGCTGGGAGACTCCTGTTGAGAACGCCATTCACGGTCGTTCACCCCCAGACTTTTACTTTTCGACAAAGAGGTAACCCGCAGGCTACATCGACGATTGACTTACTACTGACAAAACAACCCCACCGTATCACTAGTTGCACCGCCCTTGACTTTATTACCTCTGACCACAGGCCAGTACTGTATGCAGTGGATGGTAAAGTGGCGACCCCTCGCCCCACGAGATACGACTATCGTCGTGCCGACTGGGATCTGTATCGGTCGCAGATTTACCATAACCTGCATACGGTACCCATTCTCCGCACGAAAGAAGAAGTAGATCTTCAACTAGCTTTCATAACTGATGTGATCATAGACGCAGCAAACACTGCGATCCCGAAGTACACTCCCATGCCACCGTCTCTGCGACCACCTCCAGACCACATTCTTAAAATTATAGCCTTGCGCAATAATTGGAAGAATAGATGGTACAGGACGAGAGATCAGCAAGCCAAGGTCGTTGTGAATTCTCTCACAACGCAAATCCGGGGCTAGATGAAACTCTGGAAAACAGCGCAGTGGCATGAGAGACTTCGTAGCACTCACGGAGATCACAGAAAGTTTTGGAAGCTGTTGAAGACTACAAAAGGCAAGACAGCCACTGTCCGTCTTCACGAAGGCGACAATGTTCTGACTGCTGAGCAACAGGCAACAAAACTGGCCGACCATTACGCTAGGGATATTACGGCTAGGACGGGATACTACCACATGCCTCCTCCGGTAGATGCTGAACAGAACCACATGTTTGTATCACCGAAGCAGCTCAAGGCGATTCTTCGCCGGTGTCAGGGAAACCGAGCACCAGGGCACGACGGGATACAAACAGTGCTGCTCAAACAAATGCCGAGGAGAGGGATAGTACAACTAGCAAACTTATACAACTCTTGTATAAGATTGCGGTACTTTCCTGACACATGGAAACAAGCCATCTTGTTTCCATTACTAAAGCCAGCCAAAAGTGGAGATCCCCCAGCCGACTACCGCCCGATCAGTCTGCTACCACAGATGGGGAAAATCCTTGAGAAAATTCTTTTGAATTATCTCAAAGATTACTGCTCGGAAAATGATATCATTCCGCCAGAGCAGACTGGATTCCAATCCAGTATGAGCGCAGAGCACCCCCTTCTGAAGGTGCAGTCAGAAGTTAGCCATAACATGAATAGAAACATAGCCATGGCTATGATTTCCATTGATTGCACCCAAGCATTCGACTCGGTGTCTCACGGGACACTGTGTCAAATGCTCTGCGACCGGGAATGCCCGGAACAACTATATTCAATTCTGGCTAGCTTCCTGAAAAACAGATCGCTGCGGGTGCGGGTGGGTGATAGCTTCTCCGAAGCTGTGCCACTGACCTGTGGAGTACCCCAAGGCGCCGTCTTATCCCCTGTACTATTCAACGTATACACGTCCGAGATTGTCGGAGCCCGCTACAAAAATACCACAGTTACTGCTTTCGCAGATGACATAGCGGTGTACAGCAGCAGCATGAGTGCCAAGGTAGCTCTAAGACAGGCTGAAGCAGCCTGTAACCAGATCAGTGAGAGATTGGGGAGACTCAATATCTCTGTAAACACGGGTAAGACTGACTGTGCAATTTTCTCTTTTCAAAAGGGAAAAAGCCCGCTCCCTACTAGTTACATAGTAGGAACGAAGCAAAATTCACCAGCCAATGACCTAGTATATCTGGGAATTAAAATGGACGGACACCTCCATTTTAGTAACCATTTTGCGAAGAAGTTGAAGCATACACGCATGAAGTCTTACCGGCTTACGCACTTATTGACTTCCCCCAATCTATCACTGCGTCTCAAGCTACTGATTTACAAGAGCATACTCAGGCCTACTCTGCTGTATGGTGCACCGCTATTTCGTTATCTGACGTATACGACAGCTAAGAAACTCCAACAATTCCAAAACGGTATACTGATGAAAGTGGTCAGAGGTACTTCATTCGAGCAGCGACGGAACAGTGAGCTGCATGAGATATTTGAGCTGCCTACGGTGGATGAATTCATCCAGCGTAGACATATCAAATTTTTCGACTCATTACAATATTTGACAAACCCGGTGTTTAACACTATAACCCCCGCTCCGTTCCCTCATCGATGGCAGGACGCTGTCGTGGCTGGAACGCTTTAGTTTTAGGTTCTAGGTATAGCTTTTAGTTTGTAAGTTTTTTCTCCCGTTTTTAAACCGAAGGTGAGCCCCATCACCTAGATTTGTATTCATAGTATTTACCTATTAACCACAATCTGTATTGTTGATTAACACGAACTCCTTCAAATGCATCTGTGCATAGCAGGATAAGGAGAAATTTGCAAAGTTTCTTTTAATATTTTCATTATATAACTTCATGGGGTTTAGAAAAAAAAAAAAAAAAAAAAAAAAAAAAAATCCCAGTGTAAAGTGTGTCTTCTCTAGTTATAGTATTCATTATCGGAGCGGCGTTTTGTGCAGATCAGTTTGGTGAGTTGAACATAAGAATCCAAATGCATTGCGTATGACTGTGTGACTTACTACTTGCCTATTTACGGTGTGAAAATCGGTTTCCATTCGATGTCGCTACATCTTATCAGGTATGTGAACATATTTATTTGGGTATTTTTAGTCTAGGTTTACAAAGTGAAATTAAATATGTGAGTTTTAACATGGATCATGCTAAAAGGTGTGTGTTGGAAATATGCTTACTCTCCATGTATGGTTGACAATTGCTGTAAATATGCAAATGTAATATATTAGTGATTTTCGCAGATGCATCTCTTCAGTTAACGGTGTGCGGTTATTTTTATTTTAAAAGTATATGAGCGGTTTTTTTTTTGTTTGAATATATTAAAATAGTTTACTAATTCATACTAACTTTAAAATTCACGTAGCAATAATTTGTGACAAAAAAAAAATTGAGCAAATATTTGCTTATCTGCCTTCGAATCACAAGTATTAATAATTTGTTCGTTATTTACAATTTTAAAACGTGTAGAATGTGGTCCATGGAAGTTTGCAAATGAAATTCATATTATTACTTATTTGTATTCAAGATAATATTTGTCTAAAACTGCTGGAACAAAGAAGGGAATATTTACATTCCAGGAGGGGATCTGTTGTATGATTAGCAGCAAAGCAGGCATTTTTTTAAAATTTCTGATTCCTGCTATGTCAAAATGTAATTAGTTTTGTATTTATTGTATGACTGTGTGAATGCATTTATTTGTTATTAATATCCTGTGCCCAGGTTTTGGTCCGCCATCATGACTGCATCCAGGTTTCGAGTACAATCTGGATAAAGTCATGGTGACTAGCCAGAAACAGCTGAGACATCAATTATTCAACATTTTCTGAAACACCGATGGATCAACAGTCCAAAGAAAAATTCTTCTTTCAGAACCCCGGCCTAGTCTAGAGGAGGGCAGAACGATGCACCGAAAGTAAAAGGCCGAACTACCGACTAAATCAAATTAGAAGAAAAGAAACACCAAGGCTATAATGCCGACAGCTGAGATTCTCTGTAAATAAGAAAATTTGTAATAGTATAGCTTTTCACGACTTTTTGAAGTAACAGGCTTTGTAAGCTTGTCTTTAAACCATGAGTTAACCGTGTTGCATGCATTTATGTGTTATTTATATCCTGTGCTCAGGTCCTGGCACATTTCCAGGTTCTGGTCCGCCATCATGACTGCATCCAGGTTTTGAGTACAATCTAGATGAAGTCATGATGACTAACCAGAACCAACTGAGACATCGAAGATTCAACATTCCCTGAGAACCTAATGGATCAAAAGCCCTAGAAAAGTATATCCAAGGCTGCAAAGGTAACAGTTGAAATTTCCTTTAAATAAGATAGTTTTTATAGTAGTCATGATGTTCTTTGCAGGTCTTGTAGATGTAAGAGAATTTCTTAGCTTGTCTTTAACGTGTAATTTTACAGTTCTGCATGAATTTATTCGTGTTTTAGCGGCATATCCCGTGCTTTTTACTAATTCATACTAACTTTAAAATTCACGTAGCAATAATTTGTCGACTAAAAAAAAAATTGAGCAAATATTTGCTTATCTGCCTTCGAATCACAAGTATTAATAATTTGTTCGTTATTAACAATTTTAAAACGTGTAGAATGTGGTCCATGGAAGTTTGCAAATGAAATTCATATTATTACTTATTTGTATTCAAGATAATATTTGTCTAAAACTGCTGGAACAAAGAAGGGAATATTTACATTCCAGGAGGGGATCTGTTGTATGATTAGCAGCAAAGCAGGCATTTTTTTAAAATTTCTGATTCCTGCTATGTCAAAATGTAATTAGTTTTCTTTGGTTTCCCTAGATAACCTTCATTTAGGAAACTCTTCAAATGATTGCTCCTAAACGTTGTATCCAATGTCTTGGCTATAGTATAATCCATGTTATTCTTGGCATGGTGGTGAATTTATTTTGGAGACTACCATAGTAGTTTCCTAAGTTGGTTTCTCCGGTGTCTATATTGGTCTGTTCTGTACACGGTTTTTGTCTTGTTGCGAGAAAATTCGATATTCTCTTCCATATGTAAACCGTATTTCTTTTAAGTGTGTTATTATTCGGAAAGGTTTATGTTTGTTATATTTTGTGGGATATATTGATTTAGCCATATGGGCTATCGGTTACTTTTTTCTAACATGAGTAACTAGCCTCCTAGGTTTTGTTGGGTTTTCCTGCCTGGCTTGTGTTTTATTGCTTTCTCATAGCGAGATGTTTCCCGAGAATAATGGCCTCCATGGTGGTAGTAATGGTGTCCAGCACCTGGTCCACTATCATGACTATGTCATGGTTTTGAGTATAACCTGGATGAAGTCATGCTGACTAGCCAGAACCAACCGAGACATTGAAAATTCAACATTTCTTTAGACCACAAAGGATCAAAAGCCGAAAGAAAGATTTTTCTTTCAAAACCCCGGCCCGGTCTACAATAGGGAGAAACAATGCACCGAAACTAAACATCCGAACTAGCGACTAAATCAAATTAGAAGATAAGAAACATCAAGGCTATAAATACGACAGCTGAAATTCTCCGTAAATAGGAAAATTTGTAATATTATAGCTTATCAAGCCTGTTAGAAGTAAGATAATCTGTAAGCTTGTATTTATTGTATGACTGTACGAATGCATTTATTTGTTATTAATATCCTGTGCTCAGGTTTTAGTCCGCCATCATGACTGCATCCAGGTTTCGAGTACAATCTGGATGAAGTCATGGTGACTAGCCAGAAACAGCTGAGACATCAATTATTCAACATTTTCTGAAACACCGATGGATCAACAGTCCAAAGAAAAATTCTTCTTTCAGAACCCCGGCCTAGTCTAGAGGAGGGCAGAACGATGCACCGAAAGTAAAAGGCCGAACTACCGACTAAATCAAATTAGAAGAAAAGAAACACCAAGGCTATAATGCCGACAGCTGAGATTCTCCGTAAATATGACAATTTGTAATAGTATAGCTTTTCACGACTTTTTGAAGTAACAGGCTTTGTAAGCTTGTCTTTAAACAATGAGTTAACCGTGTTGCATGCATTTATGTGTTATTTATATCCTGTGCTCAGGTCCTGGCACATTTCCAGGTTCTGGTCCGCCATCATGACTGCATCCAGGTTTTGAGTACAATCTAGATGAAGTCATGATGACTAACCAGAACCAACTGAGACATCGAAGATTCAACATTCCCTGAGAACCTAATGGATCAAAAGCCCTAGAAAAGTATATCCAAGGCTGCAAAGGTAACAGTTGGGATTTCCTTTAAATAAGATAGTTTTTATAGTAGTCATGATGTTCTTTGCAGGTCTTGTAGATGTAAGAGAATTTCTTAGCTTGTCTTTAACGTGTAATTTTACAGTTCTGCATGAATTTATTCGTGTTTTAGCGGCATATCCCGTGCTTTTTAAGTCTGTTAGAAGTATGAGAATTTGCCTTGGATGCCATTCATTTTTAGAGGTCTTTTTTCGTTTTTAATATTTAGCCTTTTGTAGTTCACGGGTAAATGGATTTCTTCTACTATCTGTGCTTAATTTCACCCTTAGGATAAATAGTTGAGGTGTGAAATATCGTTAAAACTCTCAAACCGGTTAAATAATCAGTTTCGAAGCACTGTCAATGTTCCGCCAGAGCAGACTGGATTCCAATCCAGTATGAGCGCAGAGCACCCCCTTCTGAAGGTGCAGTCAGAAGTTAGCCATAACATGAATAGAAACATAGCCACGGCTATAAAAACAGATCGCTGCGGGTGAGAGTGGGTGATAGCTTCTTCGAAGCTGTGCCACTGACTTGTGGGGTACCCCAAGGAGCCGTCTTATCCCCTGTACTATTCAACGTATACACGTCTGAGATTGTCGGAGCCCGGTACAAAAATACCACAGTTGCTGCTTTCGCAGATGACATAGCGGTGTACAGCTGCAGCATGAGTGCCAAGGTAGCTCTAATACAGGCTGAAGCAGCCTGTAACCAGATCAGTGAGAGATTGGGAAGTCTTGCCGGCTTACGCACTTATTGACCTCCCCCAATCTATCACTGCTTGAGACGCAGTGACGCTACTGATTTACAAGAGCATACTCAGGCTTCTCTGCTGTATGGTGCACCGCTATTTCGTTATCTGACGTATACGAAACTCTAACAATTCTCAACGGTATACTGATGAAAGTGGTCAGAGGTACTGTGGTGAAAGAAAAACGAATGTTTAACCCTTAAAAAGGTTTTTATTAGCTTAAAACATCAACAGTAGAATAGAGTGAATTTACAGATGGTAACAATGTTATGAGTCAGGTTAGACAAGGTAAACAATACAAAGTAGGGAAAGTTTCCCCCACAGGAGTGGGATTAAATCACCACATTCACCCTGGGTTTTTGAGGAAACATTTGGCAAAATTTAAAGTACATACAAATACAAAAAACAAAAAAGGATTTGAAACATCATTCATGGTTTACAACATTTAAGAATTTTTAATTTGTTATATAGTCTTTAAGGTAAGATGGAGCCTTGGACACACGTCGAGGTCTTGAAGGACACACAGGTAATCCAACTTCAACAGAGGGAGGGCCGTGAACAGATGGAGCAGCAGATGATTCATCTGGAGGTTCCATGCGAGGGGGCTCCAATATTGCATCGGGTTCATCATCCTTAGGGCAAGGCTGCTCTGACACTTCAGGAGTTCCTCTAGGTGCCAATTGTCTCAGGGACACGGTTGACTCTGATCCATCCTTCCTGCGAATCTGGGCGTACTGTGGATTAGCCTCAAGTAATTCCACTCCTTCGACGGGGTCTTCGTATTTACTGAGTCGCACGTTCCTTTTGGCGAGCACAGGACCAGGGGTTAACCAAGACGGCAAGGTGACTCCATTGGCTGTGCGGCGAGGATGACTGAAAAATCGTTCGTGGGGAGTGGAGTTAGTCGCTGTGCAAAGTAGAGAACGAATGGCGTGGAGGGATTCCTGTAGGACCCTCTCCCAGTCCTCCGTCCGCAGTCCTTGAGTCTTCAAAGAGAGACAAATGGTTTTCCATAGAGTCCCATTGAGGCGTTCAATTTGTCCGTTTCCTGCTGGATTATACGGGGTTGTTCTGCTGGTGGCTACACCGTTTGAATGGAGGAAGTCCTTGACTTCTCTAGACATGAAGGAAGCTCCCCGGTCAGTGTGGACATAGGCTGGCATTCCAAACAAACAGAAGAGGTTTTTGAGACAATCAACCACAGTGGCGGCAGAAACATCATGACAGGCATATGCAAAAGGGAACCTGGAATACTCGTCGATGATGGTGAGGAGGTAGAAGTTCCGTGATTTGGAAGGAAGAGGGCCTTTAAAATCTATGTTGATGCGTTCGAATGAAGAGGTGGCCTTTACTAGGGTTCCAGAAGTTTTCAAGTACCTAGGTTTTACTTCAGCACAGATGGTACAGCTTGAAGTCATCTTCTTGACATCCTCGAGTGAATAGGGAATGTTCTTAAATTTGAGCCAATGGTACATACGTGTAATACCAGGATGGCACAACGATTGGTGAAGCTGGAGCAAGTCGGTAGAAATGGAAGCATTACAGACACGGGAGAGAGTGTCTGCCTTGGTGTTGTCCTCACCGGGACGGTAAGTTATATCATAAACGAACGGAGCTAGCTCTAGCCGCCATCTTGTGATCTTCTCATTTTTCACCTTACTCCCATGCTTTCGGTCGAAAATGAAAGACAGAGCCTCCTGATCAGTTATAAGGCGAAAATGTTTGCCAAGAAGAAATGCTCTCCAATGTTTCAAGGATTCAACAATTGCCGCAGCCTCTTTTTCAATTGATGGATGACCACTGATTTCGGATTTGCTTAGTGATCGTGAAAAAAACGCAACCGGCCGTCCATCTTGACTAAGGGTAGCTGCCAGTGCAAACTTAGAGGCATCGGTTTCCACTATAAGCGGGCGAGATTCATCAATGGTTGTGACGACCGAGTTGGCAATATCCTTTTTTAGCTTTTCGAAAGCAGAGGCAGCCGATGGATTCAGCGGAAATGTTTTGGCATCAATCAAGGCCCGGATTTTATCTGAAAATTTCGGTAACCACTTCGAGTAATGAGCAAAGAAACCAAGAGCTCTCTTCAGTGATTCGGAGTTATGTGGCAGTGGCATATTCAACAACGGGGCAAGCCGTGCAGGGTCTGGCTTGATAGAATGGAATGAAACGAGATGTCCCAGAAGTTTTACGCTTGCAAGATGAAATTTACTCTTCTCCTTGTTGATTTCGATGCCGAGTTTACCGAGTGTCAACATAAGTTTGTTTAGATTCAGGTCATGGTCAGCCTTATCCATTCCACACACAGTGATGTCATCGAGGTATGAATAAACTCCAGTGAGGTTTTCGGCGGTTATTATTTGGTCTATTGCGCGTTGGAAGCAGGCTACTCCATTAGTCACGCCAAAGGGTATGCGTGTGAACTGATAAAGCTTACCCATTGCTTCAAAACCAGTATATTTCTTCTCATCTTCACATATTGGGATCTGATGATACGCCCGCCGTAAGTCCACGACACTGTAATGCTTGTAATTAGCAACTTTTCTGACAAGTTGGTCAACATTTGGCAAGGGGTAGGCATCAAGTAGTGTATACCTATTTATCGTTTGAGAATAGTCCATCACAAGTCTCTTCTTTCTATTGTTATTTACAACCAATACCTGAGCTCTCCATGGTGAATTGCAGGGCTCAATCACTCCTTCGGAAAGCAACCGAGTGATTTCTGTCTTGATAAACTGAGTGTCTTCGTCACAGTATTGGCGGGACCTTGTGGCAATTGGATGACAGTTAGGAGAGAGATGGTCAAAAAGACTTACAGGGCCAATCTTAGCTACAGCATACGAACAGATTGTGAGAGGTGCCTTGTCTCCACCAAATTTTAGCAGAATATTTGAGTGTGCTCTGAGTATATCGTGTCCGATGAGAACATCGGAACAGAGTTCTTTCAAAAAGGTCAACTTACATTTAGTGTAAGTGTGTTCAGCAATTTCTAGCTTTACGAGAATAAAACCCTCAACTTCGGTCCATAACGACGTGGATGCCATCGATACTCGTCCTGCATCAGGCATAACTTGAATGTTGTGTTCACGGACAAAGTCAAGGCTGACGAAGCTACTAGAACTCCCAGTGTCCACGAGGCAGTTACAGGGGATTCCATTCACAAGAGCAGGGGTAACAGCATGGCTTAACTGAGGTAAAAACCTATCATTCAGTGATGCTAAAATAGCTGCAGATACAGGTTTGGTTTTCTGAGCATTTTTCTTAGCTTTCCGACATACACGGGCATAGTGGCCCTTGATTTTGCAATTGGCACACTCTGATTCAAGAGCGGGGCAAGCTGAGCGCAGATGGCGGCTAAATCCACAAAAGAAACAATGGCTGCCCTTCTTCTGACCCGTTCCAGCACAAAGATCGTTCAAATCATCTGATTTGGGTGTCTGAGAGCCAGGGTCAACGGATTGTGCACCAGAGTGGGAGGAGTTCCTCCCAATAGCCGAGCAAGAGAAATCATTAGCGCCATTTGAGTATCCTTTAGCTTGTTTATGGGCCAGCTCGAGAGCTTGTGCGCGTTGGATGACGTCATCAAGGCTCAATGTTTTAGACTCCTCAAGTAATCGTTGACGGATTTGAGAAGAAAACAGTCCATTAATAAGAGAATCACGAATATACTGATTTTTATGATCTTCAGCAGAAACAGCCTTGAAGTTACAATCCTTTGCCAACAGTCTCAGAGCTTGAACGTATTGGTCAACACTCTCGCTTTGTTGTTGTTTACGCATAGCCAAAATGTGACGTGCAAATATTTCCCCTTTCTCCTTAACATAGATCTTAGTCAGAGTTTCTCTCGCTTCAACATATGTAGTAGTTTCTGAGATCAGTTCATAAACATTGAACGAAAGGAAATTTTGGAGTACCTTCAGTTTGTCAGCGTCTTCCAATGCTTCGATAGACAAGGACATGAAGTTTTCGAAGGTTTTCAGCCAATGTGAGAACTCCTTTCCAGCAGATGGCGAATCTGGACTGGCACTGAATTTATCGGGCTTTAGATACCTGTCCATCGCGGATTACAAATGTTTAATGTAAAAAACGAAATCACAAACCAAACGACGGCACTGTAAATATCGCGGAACCCGAAACTTCAAAACACGAATTGAAAGAGAATGATGTTTTAAGCTAATAAAATTGTGGTGAAAGAAAAACGAATGTTTAACCCTTAAAAAGGTTTTTATTAGCTTAAAACATCAACAGTAGAATAGAGTGAATTTACAGATGGTAACAATGTTATGAGTCAGGTTAGACAAGGTAAACAATACAAAGTAGGGAAAGTTTCCCCCACAGGAGTGGGATTAAATCACCACAGGTACTTCATTCGAGTAGCGAAGAATCAGTGAGCTACATGAGATATTTGAGCTGCCTACGGTGGAAGAATTCATCCAGCGTAGACATATCAAATTTTTTGACTCATTACAATATTTGACAAACCCGGTGTTTAACACTATAACCCTGCTCCGTTCCCCCATCGATGGCAGGACGCTATCGTGGCTGGAACGCTTTAGTTTTAGGTGCTAGGTATAGTTTTTAGTTTGTAAGTTTTTTCTCCCATTTTTAAACTTACGGTGAGCCCCATCACCTAGATATGTATTCATGTTATTTTACTATTAACCACAACCTGTATTGTTTAGTAACACGAACTCCTTCAAACGCATCTGCGCATAGCAGAATGAGGAGAAATTTTCAAAGCTTCTTGTAATATTTTCCATTGTATAACTTCAAGGGGTTTAGGAAAAAAAAAAAAAAAAAATCACATTGTCTGCTGCCATTGTTTTCTGTCACCATCTACGCTGCCACCATCTTGCTACTGAGGGGTGGCACCAGGTAACATTTTTCGTTTTCTCGTGCCAGTGTTTTTGTGTCGGTATTTTTATGCATGGGGACGGGACCCCTATTGAAATATTTTGCTGTTTTGAACTCGTATTATTTTTCGGAAGTATGGAGATTGAGATGGATAGTTCTCGGAAGTGGTCGGCTTCACCGACACAGGAATTGGAAAGTGAAGAGGATTTCACTTTTCTGAAAATCACTGTTAAAGTACCAAGGCCCACTAAGGCGAAAAATCCGACAAAGGTCGAAAATAAATTCCAGGCTTGGGCCACGGAATCACCTGAAACCCCTAATCCTTTGGCTCAAACTCCAGAGAAACCACCGCCTGTTATTGTCTCAGGAGAGACAGCAACAAGTCTAACACAATTGCTCAGAGGAGCAAACATCATGAATTTCGCCTTGAGAAAGACGAATAATGGAGTAACTATCTATCCTGAAATAGAAGAGTCACGAGAGAAAATTGTGAAGTTACTACAAACAGGTGGTAAAGAATTTCACACATGTGTCAATCTTATCTTCCACAATCTCGCACCGAGAGGAGGACCACAAAATAAGAAATTTCTTATTCTCGGTCTAGATGTCCAGGAGGACATTGAAGAAATAAAAGTGGCAATAGTAGATGCTGTACCAGGAGTCGTTGATATACGACTCAGGAAGAGTAACCCTTCAGGAAGAAAAACAGAAATTTCACCAGTCCTAGTAACTACTAATAATAGCGTCACCTTGAACGGCATAAAGAAGGTACGTGCCATAAACCACGAACTCATAAGGGTGGTAACCTTCAAAGAACAGAGAGGCGTCCCTCGATGCTACAGATGTCAAGAGTTCGGCCACATACGAAACCACTGCGGCCGGAAAATAAAGTGTGTCAGATGTGCGGGCCCCCACGAGGTGGCGCAATGTCCAAGAAACGAGACAGCCCCACTCAAGCGCTCAAACTGTGGCGAGGCTCATCCGGGGTCGTACAGAGGCTGCGTGAAGAGAAAGGAGCTTCTCGCCAGAGATAGACCGTTAAGCAAACCGCAGCCACAGCAGAAGAGACGAAGACCGGACGAGCCAATGATGCTGCCGGCTCCACCTCCATCTACAAATGCTTGGCAGAACCTGCTCTACAAGCTGTTCCAGTACAGTAACGAAGACTGAGATGCCCCCTCCACGTCGAGAGCTGCCCCCTCCACGTCGATAGCCGCCCCCTCCACGTCGAGAGCTGCCCCCGCCACGTCGAGAGCGGCCCCCAGAACTTCGGAGGACACTTCGGAAAATAGTAATTGTAAGTACCTAGATCCTAGGCTAAAGTTTCTAACAAACGACAAGCGTCAAGACCTTGAATGCGGACCGAAATGGGTAACTGCCCTAGTTGACTTCTGTAGCCAAATGTTCATAGCTATAATATCTGGAAAACATCAACAATGGTAGATTACCAAGTTTTAAATTTTAACGTTGATGGTCTCCTGACCAAAATAGATGAGGTAGAAGTGCAGCTAGCGCTCTACCGACCAGATATTGTAGTTTTGACAGACACTAGGGTATCTACACAATCTTTCCACATTAAAGGTTATTCAACTGCCATTGAAAGGGTAAACGGTTACGGAGGAGTTCTAATTGCTATACGCCTTGGTATCAATTGGAAGAAAGTGGCTTCACCGCTGGTTACAACTGATCTCAAGCTACACCACTTGACAGTTAAGGTAAATTTGGGGAGACCCATTTACCTTACCGCCCAATACAGAAGACCGTACGCGTCTCTGCAGCAGTACTCAGCCTTGCTACACGCATGTGCGCAGAGATCTAACCACTGGGTGGTGAGAGATCTCAACGCAAAACATACCATGTGGCATAACACCGTAACAAACAAGGCTGGGAGACTCCTGTAGAGGACACCGTTTACGGTCGTTCACCCCCAGACTTTTACTTTTCGACATAGAGGTAACCCACAAGCTACCTCAACGCTTGACTTACTACTGACAAAACAACCCCACCGCATCACTAGTTGCACCGCACTTGACTTTATTACCTCTGACCACAGACCAGCACTGTATGCAGTGGATGGTAAAGTGGCGAGCCCTCGCCCCACGAGATACGACTATCGTCGTGCCGACTGGGATCTGTATCGGTAGCAAAGTTATCATAACCTGCATACGGTACCCATTCTCCACACGAAAGAAGAAGTAGATCTTCATCTAACTTTCATAACTGATGTGATCATAGACGCAGCAAACACCGCGATCCCGAAGTTCCCTCCTATGCCACCGTCTCTGCGACCACCTCCAGGCCACATTCTTAAAATTATATCCTTGCGCCATACTTGGAAGAATAGATGGTACAGGACGAGAGATCAGCAAGCCAAGGTTGTTGTGAATTCTCTCACGACGCAAATCCGGGGCTTGATGAAACTCTGGAATACAGCACAGTGGCATAAGAGACTTCGTAGCACTCGCGGAGATCACAGAAAGTTCTGGAAGCTTGAAGATTAAAAAAGGCAAGGCAGCTACTGTCCGTCTTCACGAAGGCCTTCTTACTTAATCTTCTTACTGCTGAGCAACAGGAAACTAAACTAGCCGACCACTACGCTACGGATATTATGGCTAGGATGGGCGACCACCATCCGCCTCCTCCGCTAGATGTGGAACAGAACCACATGTTTGTATCACCGAAGCAGCTCAAGGCGATTCTTCACCGGTGTCAGGGAAACTGAGCACTAGGGCACGACGGGATACAAACAGTGCTGCTCAAAAAAATGCGAGGAGACGGATAGTACAACTCGCAAACTTATACAACTCTTGTATAAGATTGCGGTACTTTCCTGACACATGGAAACAAGCCATCTTTTCCCATTACTAAAGCCAGCCAAGAGTGGAGATCACCCAGCCCACTACCGCCCGATCAGTCTGCTACCACAGATGGGGAAATATATCAAAAGAATTTTCTCAAAGATTACTGCTCGGAAAATGACATCATTCCGCCAGAGCAGACTGGATTCCAATCCAGTATGAGCGCAGAGCACCTCCTTCTGAAGGTGCAGGCAGAAGCTATCTATAATATGAATAGAAACATAGCCACGGCTATGATTTCCATTGATGTTTTCAAACTGTATTCAATTATGGCTAGCTTCCTGAAAAACAGATCGTTGCGGGTGCGGGTGGATGATAGCTTCTCCGAAGCTGTGCCACTGACCTGTGGAGTACCCCAAGGAGCCGTCTTATCCCCTGTACTATTCAACGTATACACGTCTGAGATTGTTGGAGCCCGGTACAAAAATACCACAGCTACTGCTTTCGCAGATGACATAGCGGTGTACAGTAGCAGCATGAGCGCCAAGGGAGCTCTAATACAGGCTGAATTAGCTAATGAAATTAGCTGAATGACCAGATCAGTGAGAGATTGGGGAGACTCACTTGGGTAAGACTGACTGCGTAATTTTATTATAGTAATAGTATGTATTTAACAATATATTTCGTTAAACGCAGACAGGAGAGAGGGAGAGGGGGGAGAGAGAGAGAGAGAGACACTGATAGCAATGTTTGTAAACAGGGTTCAACGGTGCGTATTTATAAGTATTTTGATCCCCGGGAATCAGCAGTCGACTGTGAAACATCGCGCTGTCTACATCGGAGTTGGAGGTCTCCCGATTCTCGACTTGTGTCCCACTGATGTCTGTTGACACTCGAGATGAACTTTCTTCTATTTTTCTCACTTAGCACCCAATGCTCGTTGCGCTCAAGCTGTGCCATAAATGAAGATCAACCCGACGCGTAAGGTACCGATCAACGACTCTCTCTCTCTCTCTCTCTCTCTCTCATTTGTGAATTAACAATCGATAATCATTTGTTTATTTTCTTATTAATGAAGTATTATTAATTTTAGTATTAAGTTTACTGAATAAAGATTTATTTGTTTTGCTTTAATATTTGTTTTTATTCAGTTTCTTCATTTATATTTAAAATTGATTTAGTGTAACAATTTCTTTCTGGCATATAGGCTGTAATATCAATTGGAAGTCTGGCCAATATTTTGATGGTTATTTTCAACTGTGATGGTGAGTTCGCAGTTTCCATGAATGATCGGTTTCTCTTTTTTTATTTCAGCTCGTCTTCAGCGATTACTTCCTTATTCATTACTTTCGTTTGCATCCATTATTTTCCTTGTTCCTTTTCTGTCTTTTATTTCCACAATTCGCATTTTGTCGGAGCTGCTGCTGGACGTCTTCAAACTTACAAAACCATTGAAGCCGGCGAAAACTTTTGAGAATCGAGGATTTCAGGGTCAAATCTAACTCTGCTCCGCGTTTCGACAACCACAAATTCACACTCGGTATCTAAGGGTAGGCGAAAACCGTCCGGATCCCAAAGGCGAGTGTGAACCGGAGAGAGGCAGACTGGATTGCAATGGAAGTCACTGCTGGTCTTATTTGCAGGGCCACGGCAACCGTCGTCCGCGAGGGAGAGGTCTCTACCAAGGAGGTGCTAGTTTTAGCAAGACGAAGGCAGAGAATCTCACTAGGAAGGTGCGCGGTCTGACTAAGCCGGGTTAAAACATAGCTAGGTTACGAAAGAGAGATGTAGAGGTAGTTGAAGTAGAATGAGAAGTCCATGGTTTGAGTAGAGCAGCGGCGCCAGTGCAGAGGGAGAGGAGAGAGTAGTGTTCCAGAGGTCCGATTAGTTATGCTAATTTTTTTTTTTTTTTTTTTCATTTCAAAACCTCTTTATTGATAATATATATACAATGACAAAAATAAATAAATAAATTTGGAATTACAGTTGTCTCCTCGTGCTGCATTCGCAGATGCATATTAAGGAGTGCATAAAAATATAATACTTTCAGATTGTTGTTAATAAGTCCAATACACATACACTCACTAGGTGATGAGGCTCACCTTCAGCTTGCGACCGTGGAAAACACTAACACTAAAACCTAAACCTAGAACCTAAGACTAAAGCGTTCCAGCCGCGACAGCGTCTTGCCATGCTAATTTTCTGGGAGGCCCAAGCTTATATAGGAGGCCAGCCAGTAGGGTGGGGGTATGTCCCCACCAACGGCTGACGCCCCCACTCTCACTGACGTCATAACCTTTATTAAACATATGAAAACAGTGATAGATATGATTTGATCGAGAAGAGGGTGACTTATAATTACTTATAATCAAGAGGTGGCCACAACACACGTGTTCTTGACAGTGTTGCGTTCTCTAATCAGTTTTAGGATGTATTCCGGAGGTTTCCTCAGAGAAGGGGGTTTCGAAGAAAATTTCGGAATCGAAGCATTGGTGGCTCGGTCGATGACATCTTGAAGCTGGTAGACAGCGTAGTCCATATCCCAGGTGTGTCTCAGAAGCGCAATTATGGGCAACTTGGTCTTGATGAGATGCTTGTAGAGGTCCCACCGGGCCTCATCATACCTGTATTTAGAAGCAGGCGGCTCTGGCATGTCGCCTTCTAGTTCATAGAGCACAGGTCGATGGTCGGAAGTGGCGAAGTCCAGGGCGGAGCACCCGGTGACTCGGTTGGGCTGCTGCGTCAGTAGTAGGTCGGGCGTGGAGGTCCTGTTGGGGTTGGCAAAGCTACGGAAGGTCGGCAGGCCTGGGTGGATGACCGTGAACGAAGGGCACTCCGTGCTTCACTAAGACTACTACTCCTCCAGAGATGGTCTCCGTGTCGTGGCGGTAGGCGGTATAACCCGGGAGTCAGCAGAAATGAATCTTCTTCAGCCGGGTTTCTGAGAGGACGGTGACGTCTGGTGAATGGCAACGTAAAAGTTTCTCTACGTCGGCTTGTTTGGGCCGAAGGGCGCAAACGTTGTAATTTAAAATTACATGGCCGATCATTCGGATGCCCTGTAGAGCCGTGCTAATACCCTCTCTACCAGCCCGGTGAGCTGGGAAGTCAGCTGGTTCTTGGCTGTGAGCTTAGCGCTCATCTTATTAAGCATTGCATCGGTGTTAGAGGCGGGTTGAGGCAGGGGTGCTGGGAGTACTTCTTCCGGAGCCCTGGTTAGTCCGGAAGCCACCTCAGAGTGGGAGACAGTCTGTCGTTGTGGAGGGGGGGGCAGGCATGTATGTGGCCTTTTTCGGCCCGGCTGTAATATTCTGAGCCTGCTTGCGAAGCTCCAAGGCCTGCCGAAGTTTTATCCTATATGGGCACTGCTGGTATGAGGCTACATGGCCTTCCCCGCAATCGGCGCACTTAAGGGAAATTTAGGCGTCCCTTGGGTAGTCCTTTGTCTCATGAGGTAGGCTGCACCTCACGCACTTTGCTTGTTTAAAGCAGTACCGCCTAGTATGGCCGTACTCTTGGCAATTTAGGCAAATTGCCTAACTCCCTAACTCCCTTACTCCCTAACTAGAGTGTGTGTGATCCAGGTGTCCATTCGTCTCAAAGCCTCAGACGATTGTATACCGTGGCCGTTATGTCGGCCATACTGTTTTTTTGTTGTTTTTTTTTACTGTGGGTGGGTTTTTTTGTTTTTTTTAATTATTTCAAAACCGCTTTATTTATCAAAATTTTTACAATATACAAATTTTTCATTTACAAATTTCTCCTCTTACTGCATACGCAGATGCATTCGAATGAGGTTAGCATTACAATAATAATATTCTATTTGAAGTTAAAATTACAATGCACTGGGTTCAGGACAGTTAAAGAACTTCACTACTTGATGGATTTTTTAAAAAGTTAGTGGAAAGTACAACAAAGCAAACGGCAAATCTTAGTCTTAGGTCTAAGTGGGAAGAGAATGTGAGCTAATTCATTCTAGAGGAAGTTTATATAGGGGAGGATGAGCGGATGTAAGTCAGTGCTGCTTCAGCTGCTGATGCAGGTTCTTTGCATCCAAAACTCCTCCCTTCTTTAGGATACTTGTTCCATCGATAATTAGGCGCATATGGAGCGTTCAGGTTAAGTTTGAGCCTAGTAAAATCCGCTGGTGGAAGGATTTGTGTTGTAGAAGTTGGTGCAGAAGCTAAGGTAGGGTTATAGGTGATAGTAGGGGGTGGAATACAAGTGGTATTGGGATTACAGAGTTTCATTTTAATGCAATACAATAGAGTTAGTATTCCTAAGGTACCTATAATACTACAAATGATAAAATATATGGAACTATTATTAGTGTTAGTAATAGGGTTTAACATGATTATGGTTATATTGGGATCTATTAATTCAGAATTATTGTACAATGGTATTTTGTAAGATTCTCGATACATAGTTTTACATTCAGAATCTTCAATATGCATGGGCATCTTGGGGGGTTCTGAAAAACATTCATCTTGGGATATATTTACTAGGGATATGAGGGGTAAATAAATGGTGTTATTTTTGTTACTGTCATCTAACTTACGATTATTAACAATAATGTATGAACTTATGTCGTCAATATAATTAATGTTGAGTAGTTTTTATTGAGTATAATTACATTCATTTGTTGAACCTAATAATATAATATTTTTTTATACATTTGTTATCTAGTAAAGTAGAATTAGTACAGTAATACTTATTAATGAGATAATTACACTTAACGTTATAAAGGTTATCGTTTTTTTCTAAATACTATTGTTTTTCTCGTATTAATAGAATAATAAAGTTTATTTTTATTTACAGGAATTGATCTACAAATACATAGAGTATTTCCTCATGTGTAGTACAGTGCATTTTGCTCATAATCCATAATATCTCTGTTTGTCTTGAAGCTAAAGTTACATTTTGGTGTATGTCATGTAAGTAATCGACTCCCAGCTGTAGACGATCGAGAAAAAGGAATGAATAAGGAGGTAGATGATATAATGTGATGGTTTGTTTTATAACTGGCTTTATTCTCCTCCTGGTCCTCTATACACACGTTACGGGTTTGTTTACCTTAGGCTACGTGGTATTAGTCTTAACATTGCCATACCGCTAGCCGTAACTTGTAGTCTTTGAGACATAGACCCGTGAACGCTTGTTGCGTGAAGATCCCTCGTTGAGTAAAACAGTTGCTTTTTGCAAATCTGTGGAGATGGCAGCCGACAACTTACGAGTAATCAAGGAACCAGAAGATCAACAGCAGCTAGAGGTCTTCAAGTTGGTGAGGAGTAACAATCAGCAGTCTGTAAATAATAATTATGTTGATAAGCCAGTACTAAATAAGGATTTGTTGAATAAGTCTGGAAATAGGAGTAAATTTCTTGATTGTACACGTTGTGGGCAGAAACACTCAAAGAATCGTTGCTCTGCGTTTGGCCAAAAGTGTTATAAATGCAATAAAATTGGGCATTGGGCTACAATGTGTGGTAGAGGAGTGAAAAAAGTTGAAAATGTGGGTGTTTCTGATCACAATGAGGCATTTGATGATTCTGGCATTGGTTACATTAAAGTAAATCAAATAAATAAAAACAAAAACTGTGAATGGTTGGAAAATATAGAAATTAATGGAAAATTAATTTTGTTCAAATTAGATACTGGTGCCGAAACCAATGTTATATCATTGCATTTGCTAAAAAATGAGTTAGGAATGAGCAAGTCTGATGTTTCCAATACTAGCACTGTATTGGAGGCATTTGGGGGGTTCAAAATAAAACCTATTGTTGCAATCAAGTTGAAAATTAGTTATCAGAATAAATGTTGTACAACAGAATTTGTAGTTCTTGAGGAAAATGTAGGTTTTCCAATTTTGGGACTCCGAACATGTTTGGATTTAAATTTAATTAAAAAAGTAGAAGATAGCAAAACTACCAATTTCTCAAAATTTCTGGAGCAAAATAATGATGTTTTTAAAGGTTTAGGTTGCTTTCCAGACTTGTGTTCATTAAAATTGAAAGAGGGTGCTATTCCAAAATCAAGCCCTGCTCGCAGGGTTCCATTTAAAATTAAAGATAGATTAAAAGAGACCCTGATAAACTTAGAAAAAAATAAGGTTATTGCAAAGGTTGAGAGCCCAGGAGAATGGGTCAATAATATTGTCATAGTGGAAAAGCAAGACTCATCATTGCGAATTTGTGTACACCCTCAACAATTATATAAATATCTCATTAGAGATTACTATGAAATCCCAACAATCGAGGATATATCTGTCAAGCTAGCCAATAAAAAATTTTTCTGTCTCTTTGATTTGAAACAGGGTTTTCATCAATTGGTTTTGGATGAGGCTTCTAGTGATTTGTGCTCATTCAGTACACCTTTTGGACTTTATAAATATCTCAGAGCACCATTTGGGTTATCAGTGTTACCTGAATGCTTTCAAAAATTGACCCAAAAGTATTTTGGCCATTTGCAAGGTGTCACAGTTTACTTTGATGATATTCTGTGTTCTGCAGAATCAGAGGAGGAATCGCAGGGAATTGTGAATGCTGTTGTGGGTGTGGCTCGAAAAAATAATATTAGATTCAACCCAGAAAAAGTTCAATATTTCGTTAAAGAGGTTAAATTCCTGGGGTTCTTGTTTAGTGGACATGGGCATAAGCCGGATCCAGACCGGATCCGTGTTATTAATGAGCTAAAAGCACCACGTAACGTTAAGGAACTACAAAAAATGTTAGGAATGGTGAATTTTCTACGCAGCCACTTACCGAATTTGTCTCAGGTTTTGTCTCCCTTCCACCTGTTGCTAAAAAAGGGGTCAGAATGGTTATCGACCTCACTTCATGATAAGAAGTTTCTTGAATTGAAGGAACTTCTTGGCAATGCAACATTGTTGAGTTCTTTTGACCCTACTAAAAAAGTATAAATCCAAGCTGATGCTAGTAAGGATGCCCTGGGTTGTGCACTTTTTCAAGAAGGTAGACCTATCCTCTTTGCTGGTAGGTCATTGACAGATTTTGAATGCAATTATGCTCAGATTGAAAAGGAAATGCTTGCTGTTGTTTTTGCGTTTACCAAATTCCACAAATATGTATATGGTCATTCCAGTGTTACAGTTTTTTCTGATCATTCGCCACTGACATCTATTTTTACACATATACTATATATAAGTAAGATAGTTAACAATCGAATAAAACGAATGAGATTGAATTAAAGTATCTGCCCGGAAAATTCACGTATATCGCAGATTTTTTATCTCGTAATTTTGTCAAATCTGACCTTGATGATGATCCATCTATGCTGGAGAGAGTGCATTGTTTGGGAGCCAAAATCAATTTTACGGATGAAAAATACTCTAAGTTTGTAGCTGAAACCCAGCAGGGTCCGTCTCTTTCACAAATAACTGAATTCTATCGTAATGTTTGGCCGTCAAAATTAGAATCCACTGTAGCTCCCGAAGTGGTCCATTTTTATAAATTTCGTAATGATATATGTGAAGAAAATGGTTTATTATATTTAGAGAATAGGTTGATTGTTCCGGTTGCATTGAGGCGGTTTATCCTGGATCTCTTGCATGAGACCCATTTAGGTTTAAAATAAAGAACACAGTTAAGAATTTTTTTTATTGGCCAGGGTTAATGTCTGATATAGTAGGTTTGGTGTCGGATTGTATAGTGTGTTAAACATTTCAAAGGAGTAAGATAAAAGAAGAGCTGCTCCCACATGATATTCCGAATATCCCTTTTTATAAGGTTGGGCTTGGCATAGCTGAATTCGATAGAAAGAATTTTTTAATCCTTGTTGATTACTACTCCAGATGGGTGGAAGTAATTCCTATAAAAGATAAATCCAGTTCAACCATCATAATGTCAATTTTTGCGAGATTTGGGATTCCTAGGATCATCATTGCAGACAACAACCTATTTGGTTCTGCAGAATTTCGAAATTTTGCTCAACAATGGGCGACAGAAATAAAAACAGTAAGCCCTCATTATCCTCAGAGTAATGGTCTCGCAGAAAAATATGTTGGTATTGTCAAATCTATGTTGAAAAAATGCCAGATTAGTGGCCAAGATTTTAATTTGTACCTATTAAATTACAGAAGCTCACCAGTGGCAGGTTTGAATAGTTCTCCTTCTCAATTATTAATGAGTAGGAATCTAAGAACCAAATTACCAATTCGCAATGATGACCTTCTTCCAACAGCTTATGTAAATAATAATTTTAGTGGTGCACAAAAAGATAAGCAGAAACATGTTTATAATAAAGGTTCTAAAACTCCTGATAATTTTGTTGCACCTGTGCTGGTTCAAAATAAATTTACTAAGTTATGGGCTCAAGGGTACATTGTGAAAAAATTAGATTTTCGATCTTATATAGTTGATATTAATGGCAAAAGATACAGGAGAAATTCTAGGTTTATTAGGAGATAAAAGAAACCACTAATATCTGAGGCAGATTTAAATAGATATAATAAAGATTGTAAACCCCCTTTAGCTGAAACAAATTATAATGATGATTTACAATGTCATGAAAATTGTGATGAAAAACTAAATGAAACTCTTGAAGATAATATGTTTGGCCAGGAAGCTGGTAATAATGATAGTGGTAATAATTTTGTTAATAACCCTGAAGGTTGTTACCAAACTAGAGCAGGAAGAGTGGTAAGGCGACCAAAAAGATTTCAAGAGTAAAGATAAGGCCTAATTAGTATCATCCTAAGATTGTAATTGTTTTTTTTATTTTAGATTCCTACAGCTATGGTGCTTAGTGATTAAAATGTTTTTTGTTTTTTTTAAGTATAAATTGAGAGACTTGAAGGGGAGGATGTTTGGATATAGTATGTTGTATATTTGAGAATATGGTGACAACACTGTCGTTACCTTTTTGTATGGTTATATGTTGTTGACATAGAGCTGGTTTAGAGTCTTAGTTACCATGATCTGTTGTGATTTAATTATGATTAATAAATGTGAATACAAATGTAACAGTTTTGTTTATTTAATAATAGCCACACAAAACAATATAAGTGTGTCAAAGTTATGTAAATATCATGAAAAGCTACTTCTTTGCCAATGCTTATTATATTGCCTCTAACCTTATTAAAATTGTCATTTATTTATTTAATGTCCGTCTTAATTTAATATCCTAGCTGCCACGGCATTGTTCCCGCTTAATAAACAAAGAAAATAATCCAAATCAGTAAATTATGTAGGGAAAACTCTTCAATTTAATAAAATTTCTTCTACAAGTACAATTCTATCTAGTCTATTTTTTTATGTTTTACTTGACACATTTTCTTATTTTTTGAGTTTTTTAAAAATGTTGCTGTAATCTTGACAATCTTGCACCAAAAATATAATAAAAAACTCATTTTTATATAATTTCATAGTTTGGGTAGAAAGTTTCAGTAAAATTATATTGTTAATTATCGATTTATCTGTTCAAAATTACGAATAATAACCTTTAATGTCAACCCCATGACTAAAACATCAGCCCCGCAACAAAGTGTTTGGTTACGGTTCCGACAAGATTTTGGTGAAATTTCAAGTCAATACATAATAGTAATTCTTAAATAATCACCCCTAGCCAGAAAGAATCCCTAGTTAATTTTTGTTGTCCCTAAGGACGGTTTTTAAAAAATAAAAAACAGCTGATTCATAGGTTGAAGGAAAATAATAAAAATATAGTGTTAAGGTGTTGGGAAATCAAAATGTACGAACCTGGTTATCAACCTATCAAAGTCAAGTGCAAGCCAAAGACTGAATAAGTGGGGATCACCAGAGTTGTGACTCTTGAAAAATTGAACTGATGCACAATGTTTATTTGTGATTTAGAAAACCCTGGAATATTTATTTTGGCTACAGTATTGACAAACAAATCTTGGGACGCACATTTTTTTTCTGAAATTCTCTTTCAGTCCCTGAATTGTAGGAATGTAGTAAATTCATCATTGAAACCTATTGGAAAAAGTCTTAAGTCGGTGAAGACTTGGGACTGCATATTAGCAATTAATCTAAGGAAAGTTTATCACCCTTTACTTGAATGTGCATTTATCTTTTCATTTTTTATCAGCTTCTTAAGGGACTTCATAAATAGGTGCCCCTCTTCTAGAAAAATGCTTACTTTGCAATCAACTGATGCTATGTATGTAGATATCATATGGCTATACAGACCTCATTTAAATTTCCCATTAAATTGTTTGCTTTTTTCTATCCTTGATAAGGAAGATAGTGTGTTGAGCCCCAATACACAAGTAATCTTTCCATGTTGTTTTGTCCATCATCAATTTTATTATTATTTTGGATATTTGTCAACTCTTTGACTAGTCAACTTTTTTGTCAATCAACTGTTAAACTTGTTAAATAATTAGAACAGATTAATATCTGTAGTTTTTATTAATACTTATCACATTATTGTAAATGTTGCAGCACTGAGGATGACTGTTTGATAGCTGAAAGCGCTTTACCAAACTATAAAAATGTGCTGAGGCTTTTCTTTCTTAAATCTTCCTTCAAATTAGTTAATAAGAATTTTTTTTTTTCCGAGAGGACAGAAACAAAAAAATTCAAAGCCTCATTATTATAGAAGATTCATATTCGCGAGCAAAAAATATGTTTTTTTCCATTAATTTAAGAAAAATGTTGAAAATTCCCTCCATCCATAGACAATATTTTCTTGATTCATATGTTACTCAAATTATTCACTCTTATAACACCACTTATATTTAACATATCCTACAGTTTAAACTCTCACTCTACTCTCAGAACACAGGTCCTGTCTTTCTGACCTTTACACCCTGTCGGGGGCGTCAATAGAGGAGTGCCTAATCACTCTAGCCCTGGTGACAAGTGCGGATTGTTGTAGTTTATAACATGGACCATTGTTCCATGTTGGCATTTAATATCTGACTCCATTTATGATAAGTATGTGTCCCGACAATACACTATGTTCAAATGAAAAAGGTACAGAGGTTTCATAAAGAATAAGACCGGTTCAGAGTTTGAACGGGGCACGGCAGTGCAACAGGCGCGAGGCGTCAGAGGGTCTGCTAGGCTGGGAGAGGTCTCTCCCAAGGAGGTGCTAGTTTTAGCGAGACGAAGGCAGAGAATCTCACTAGGAAGGTGTGAGGTCTGACTAAGCCGGGTTAAAACATAGCGGATCAGGAAAGAGAGATGCAGAGGTAGTTGAATGAGGAGTCCATGGTTTGAGTAGAGCAGCGGCGCCAGTGCAGAGTCCAAGTGGAGGTCCGATTAGTTATGCTAATTTTTTTTTTTTTTTCATTCTAAACATCTTGAAGTTATACAATGAAAATATTATAAGAAACTTTGCAAATTTCTCCTCATTCTGCTATGCGCAGATGCATTTGAAGGAGTTCGTGCTACTCAACAATACAGGTTGTGGTTAATAGGAAAATAACATGAATACAAATCTAGGTGATGGGGCTCACCTTCAGTTTAAAAATGGGAGAAAGCTAATTTTCTGGGAGTCCCAAGCTTATATAGGAGGCCAGCCAGTAGGGTGGGGGTATGTCCCCACCAAGGGCAGACTCCCCCACTACTTCCACCCCCACTCTCACTGACGTCATAACCTTTATTAAACATATGAAAACAGTGAAAGATATGATTTGATCGAGAAGAGGTTGACATAATTATTTATAATCAAGAGGTGGCCACAACACTGGGTCTTACCATAGAAGGGCCGGTTCTGGGCGGCCTAGGGCAACAGAATCACAGGATGACCGGTTTCTTACTTCAAGAATTTTACAAAACTGGCACCTTACCATTGTTCCAGCGATTCATCAGCTCCAAGAAGTTCGAGGTGTCCACATTTCTGAACATACTGCTCGGAGAAGATTAAATGAGTACGGACTAATGACTTTTCGCCCAGTAAGAGGACCAGAATTGACCAGAACTGACAGAGTTACACGGCTGGATTTTGCTCGAGAACACAGTCATTGGACTATGGACGAATGGTGTGCTGTACTTTTTACAGATGAATCTAGATTTGCTCTACGATCTCCAGACGGGCGTGAAAGGGTGTGGAAAAGAAGAAATGAAAGGTATGTAGCCTGTAATTTCACCCATAGCCAACCTTTTCACCGTGGTTCCTTAATGGTGTGGGATTTCAATGGAGTGCCGCACAGAATTGGTTGTTGTTTGTGGTGGGTCTTTGACGGCCACTCGCTATGTAGATGAGATTTTGGAACCTCATGTGTTGCCTATCCTCATCGAAATCAGCGATCATTCATTTCTAATGCATGATAATGCACGTCCACATGTCGCTCGCATAGTACAGACATTCCTTCATCAGCACAACATTGAGGTCTTAGCCTGGCCAGCAGGTTCTCCAGATTTGAACCCTATCGAGCATTTATGGGTTAACCTCAGAAGACGAATAAGAGCGCGTTCAGCACTTCCTGATACACTGCAGGACCTTGAAAGAGCTCTTCGGGAAGAATGGGCTAACCTCCAGCAAAGGGACATTTCCTGTCTGGTGGAAAGTATGCCGAGGCGTCTTCAAGAAGTAATAAAGGCAAGAGGAGGAAAGACGCGCTATTAAATGATCCTGTCATTAATTTCTTTTAGGATAAAAATGGTTATTTTTCAATTTTTTTTTCATGTTTCTAAACAGTTCACATTTTGATTTTAAATTTTTAAACAAAGACTCATTTAATAAACGTTAAAAACCTTATTAAAGGTAAAAAAGATTTTATAAATTCAATAAATAATAAGTATTATATACAATTACCATGTATTATATACAAATACAATTTTTTTACAAGTGGGTGGAATATTTTGCCTGTCAGTGTATAACTACCTGAAAACTCTACTAAACTGTTTACAAATAGGACAAACAATACAGGCACCCTAATCTCAAGTCCTAAAGGATTGTGAAACAGTGTCCCTCGTCCAAGCAGATGGCTCAGTGTTACAGTAGTAGCTTTATAAACCTTGTTGACAGTCCCAAGTTAAGTAGCTTATAAAAAAAATGCACTTCAGTGATAGGGACATAACCGACAAATGAATAAACATACGTTTTGCTAGATTCTTAATATTGATGTGCAAGTACTCATTAGACTTTCTACTCTAATAAGCTGTTATTATTATTATTACTTCCAAGGAAAGAAAAATTTTACTTAAATATATATATAAATTTATAAAATATGAACAGGTATGTTACTTTGCAAGAAAAGAAAATAAGGTTAATTTTTTAGAAGACTCATGTCATCAGTCAATTTTACAAAATTATTTTCTTAGCTAATATATTTTATTTATTCAAGCTGCATTTTTTTATATTTCATTATTTCTTACTGCAATATTTTGAATTTGCTTACCAGTCACTATTTTTATGGCCCATCCCCAATTAATATCTACCATGTTTTTTTTTGGTAATGTTATAGTTATGATCCCATCTTCTGATATTTCCCATGGAAGAATAGTTTGCCTCAATTCTAAGAGATAAACCTCTGTCAAATGATGTGAAGGGCAGGATACTTGCAAGAGACCATTTTTTGGCCAGCGAAGCATGATAGCATATAAATCAGAAGAATCTTTTTTTGTAGTATACCATACTGTTGGTGTTGTGCTGTCATTTTGACATATCATCCATGGCTGAGTGTCATATATTGCTTCACCGTTTACTTTTAACCAGAGGCCCATATTTATTAATCTTTCTTGGAATATAGGTGAAATCTTGCCTTCCTTTGATGGGCCTACATTTATTAAAATATTACCACCAAATGCTACAGTTTGAACAACAGTATCAATCAATTCTTGAGTTGTTAAGTAATCTTCAATATTTGATAATCTGCTATACCCCCAAGTATTTTTATCAATAGTCATAGCATTTTCCCATTTGTGTGGTTGAAGAGTTCCAGGAGTATATCGATCAGCACAGGAATAGAAGCCTCCATGTTTGCAAGCTGTTCCTGTTCCCCAACGGTCATTAACAACTACATCATAGGAAACAGGGCTGTCATTGTACAACCACGCTAAAAATTCTTCAGACTTCCAGTAACTACTAGGTGCTTCTGCTTCACCGTCGGACCACACAATTTCAGGTTTATAAGTTTCAACAAGCTCAACCATTTCAGGATAAAGTTTATTATTGACAAAGTGCTGTGTTGTGAAATTACTTGATCTATCTGCAATGTAAATGGGGTTGTACCACTCATATAGGGAATGATAAAGGCCAAAATGAATCTTCTGTTTGCTGCTCCTGACCGCTTTCTCCAGCTCACCAACTATATCCCTATGTGGTCCTATGTCAACAGAATTCCAACTGTAGCTATATTTTGATGGCCACATAGCGAATCCTTCATGATGTTTAGTTGTCAGCACTACATATTTTGCTCCCGATTTCTCTATCAGTTCCGTCCATTCAGTTGCATTAAAAAACTCTGCAGTAAAATCTTTGGTGAAATCTTGGTATGAAAATCTAGGTTTGTAATTTTCTTTCATGTAGTCAACAATTTTATTATGAAGCTCTAGATTGTGATATGGGTGAAACCAGTCAAACCAAAACCATTCTGAAGTTAGGCTGGGAACTGAGAAAACTCCCCAGTGAATAAATATTCCAATTTTAGATTGATCATACCAATCTGGCAAAGGCCTGCTGTCTAAACTGTCCCAATTAGGTTGATAGTTAGCTTTTGAAATTAAAATTAAGGCACTAATATACAAACAATAATTTAACTTAATCAGTCCCATCATATTCATTGTTTACACTGGCTTTAAGGTTCAACGCAATCTTTCACTAAATATTTAGAGATTGCAAAACCGTCATAATCATATTTATCTTTGCTGATGATAACACTAATATATAATGAAATTTCAATCACTCTTATCAGAGCCACTTTATCACCAATATTATCCGGTCATCTAACATAAATTATGATGTATATACTCACTGGCTCTCTTTCTCTGAAACTTTTCCTAAATGTTTAATTTTTTTTATATATCAAACAAAAATAATTCAAAATATGTTTTAATCCACAAAAATCAAGTTATAAAAAATAACTGCATTTATTCTATTATCTATTCACAAGCAATTTTATAGTGGTTTGATCCTGGTTGTGGAATGTACTAATAAAAACAAATTGCAACTCCACAAGGATTAGTTAATAAGCTAACAGTTGAACTATTACACAGATACACAGTCCTCTTCAGGCTATGAATAAAACCAACATAATTTTCAAAATATCCTGAACAGGTTGTACATTATAAGTAGAGAAATATGTGTAACTCTTTCTTACTAATAAGTACCAATTGCATTGCAATATTTCCATCAATTTAATATAAAAAACATAAAGCATATTAAAATTACATGGTAAACTATATATTTAAAATATATCTGTTTTTAGAAGTGTTTTTGATCCCTCTATCTTTAATAATTATTTAAAATATAATATAAACACCAAATTAGTTATGAACAGACAAATATCAGCACATATCAATCTGTCATTTATTTGCTTACCAGTAAATAAAATATTATAAGTAAACATAATATGGCCATAATTTAATTGTATTACATTTTAATTGGCATTACACATTTCTATGGAAATATATAAAATACAAAATAAAATGCGGACCTTAGAATGGCAAGCCATGGATTCTAGAGGAATTGAAACCTATTTTAATTATTATGCTTCCATGTTAATAAGTTAGTCTAACAGTTATAACATTGTGTAATAATGTTACCTTTTGTGGAGTGTCCCTGTGTCCTTCAGTTATTGGTAGAAATGGCTTGTTTTTTTAGTGAAGATGTTCTTTGCATCTTATGTATGTTTAGTTCTCTATATGTTAGCAGAATTAGCTTGTTTTTAGCAAAAATGTCCTTAGGATCTTGTGTACAGTTTGTAGTGTGTTAGCAGAATTAGCTTGTTTTTAGCAAAAATGTCCTTAGGATCTTGTGTACAGTTTTTAGTGTGTTAGCAGAATTGACTTGTTTTTTTAGAAAGGATGTTGTTAGCATCTTATGTGCAGTTTTTATATGTTCTGCTTATGTCCTGCATCCCCCATATATTATTCTATACATATACCCTGATCTTTCCTTTAGTTGGCACAGATATTAAATGCAGGAAATTTAACTAGATAATGTGAAGTTGTTTTTGAACACTAATCCTATATCGGTTTTCTTAATAATTCTTAATTTATTAGATACAGAGCATGGGACTTGGAAGGTATAATTGTTGAATTTCACGTGGGGCAAATCTTTATTCATTAGACTCTTATATTATATTCATATGCTCTTAATATTTTATTCAAGATTTTTGCAGGGCACCCATTAACTATCAACAAACATACAAACAATATTACATTGATTTCATTATAAAAGTTTTTTAATAGGAAATAGCCTGATTAAAATATATTTTTATTATTTGGAATAAGCGTTTATAAACCAGAATAACACATAAAATCTGCAAATATATAAAGCTATTTACAAAAAAGAACCATTTTGAAAATACAAATTCAAAAATAAGGATTCTGTACGACCAATAAAATAAACTACATGATGTTGTGATTAATATATTTTTATTTATTTATAAGCATTACAGTTAGTTAGATAAACTTTTTTAGTTCACAATACTTTCATAATTATTGTCTTCTCACTAACTAGAGGAAACAATTATCATTTTTTTAATCCTCAAAACAATAATGAACAAAGCAAGTTGGTCCCGCTATCAAAATACTTCTATCTTGGGACTCGTTTGATATAGTTCAGAAACCCCTTCTTAAATAATTTACATGAGTAGACCCACAACAAATTTAGAATATGTTACAAAATGAACTATATAAAAAATATTTTTATTTGAAAAATCATATTTATATATATATTAGTTACAATATCTATTTACCAATGAACAATCTATTGGTACAAGATCACTAGAAGGTATAAGCTCGGAAATTGCTAAGTCTAATACTAATAGTGCACTTTTTAGATCTACATAGATTATAGCCTATAACTTACATAAGTTTGATTTATATTTTTTTAATATACACATTGATTATCAAATTAACAATTATTAAAATGTTTTATAGTCAAAACAAAATTTACAAACAATAAGTCTTGAAAGTTATTCATTTCTTAAGCACATTAACACTTTGGTTTATGACATTACAAGTCAAAAAATAATTTAAAAAACACAACAATTAACAACATAAAATATACACAATTCAATATTAATTCCTGTTAAATAATCACCAATAATATTTTTTATCTTTTCTTTCAAGGAATGTAATGAAAAAAAAAGATGAATAAAGGTAGAAAGGGCTGAAACAATTATTAAATAAAGAGAAAAATCATTGGTAATTATATTTAAATGTAACAGCACATTTGAAACAAACAATAAACTCTCCGATTTAACAGAATTGTAATTGGTAATAGTAACAACTTGGACAGTGATCTTTATATATTGCTATTTTATTTAAATGAACATGAGAGGTCATTGGAATTATGTGTTAAATTAGGTTAGTGCAAAAAGGTTTGTCAAAGAAGTTTAGTATGTTATTCAGCTAAGCCTAAGATTTGTATGTTTTTTTCAAAAGAAATTTGTTCCAGGCCGAACATCTGCCATCAAATGATTACTTTTACGCCAGTTACTTACATACAGAGTTTTTTCACTTTTATTAAACAGTTAAGTTTTATTTTTTGTAAACAATGACTATTTAATTCTGGAGAAGAGTAACCTATATCATCCTTTCTTAAGCCACGCAGATGTTTTGTGTAATAAATATATAATAACTATACCTACTAATAAAGTCCATTTTCAATATAACTTACATTTAAATAAAAAGGTAACAAAAATAAAGTTATCACTTTTAAACAGTTCACAGTAACAAATAAAGCTAAATAATATCTTAAACTAAATAAGTATAAATTGGCACAATTAAGAAAGGTACAATAAAATAAGAATGACAAGAATAAATTCATTAGTCAAGTTTAAAATATCCAATAATTTTTAATAATTAATAATTTTCTATTTAATTATTTTTCAGTTTTATTATTTATAGATTTAGTTAAACATTAATTATGTTATGAGGAACTATTACAGAAGTCATAGAGCTATGTAAATACACTGTATTGAGAGGTACAAACTGAAGAAAGCTTTGGAAGAAGAAAATCGACAATTCCATTGATTCTTTATCACTTTTCTGTTCATTCATGAAAATTTTAACAATTTCTGTCATATCATCAACTAGTGTGGTATTATGGCTTAAGAGTAAAGCCAGGCAGGCAATATCATGGAAGACAGATACAGCATTTAAATTAGTTTGCTATTGCAATAGATTGCAACTGGCAATAGAGAACAGAAAATATTAGAGATACCTCTACAATGATGGCATAAGTACCATGACACTGTAACACAAATTATAATCAAATTTCCATTACAAAGCAATTACACCTCTGCCAATATTAAACTAATGACAATTATTCCACGTATATTGTTTTAAATTTTTATTATACAATTTTGGAAATTTATAATAGATACATTGGCAATACAAAATTTAATATTTCAATGTCTGAGTTGAATAATTTTGCAATGAAAATTTATGAACACTTAAGAGAGTTTAAAAAAACGGGGAATAAATAATAATAAAATAACTAAATACACTTAAATCACTAATAAAAAAACCTAAAATTGTATCTAACAACCCAATCAACACGCCTAAAAACATTTAGTGATTACAACCTTTAATGCTAACTATTCCTAACTCTTAATAATTGACTCTAATCTTCTCAGGAAATGAATCACTTTTCTTTTCTATTCACCTCCTAACGACGGATAAAGTTATCTTATTTATCATATAACATTTGTAATATATAAAATTGTTAAAATTCGTTAATAATATATGTAATATCATAGAAGATATCATCCATTCCTCACATCGAAAATATACAGAAACAAAATACAGATTCTTTAAGGAAGAATTGATTCACAGCTGGTATCACTAACTGTCATATAATGTCAGTTTATTGGTACTGATAATTTTGACAGGACAAAAAAAAAACTGTTAAGTTTGAACATTGTACTAATTGTGGTTTAGTTCCAAAATTTTACTTTCACAGTCTATCCAGCTAATAACTGCACAATGAACACTTACATGTAATTAAGCAGTGTACACTTCCAGCGAATTCCAATGAAATAAACACAGTGCACACCGGATTTTGTTAGGTTTGTTCAACAAAAATACAAAAAGGTACCTTGTGTGACACAAAGGTTAAATCCCTGTCTCTCAGGCTGGCATTAGAGTGCCTCTAGGAAATAATTTTATTTCATATAAAATTACCCCCATGCTATAAACTACTTGCTCAGTGGAGTTAATCAAAAGGTAGTAGCCTGCAGACAACGAACTCCTTAGTGATATGGTTCCCCTAAATAGTGCTAATAATAAACAGGACCCATTTGCCCTCAATTGCAAAATATTGATTAGAAGATGTACAAACATTTGAAAACTTCATCGTTCAACTGAATATGGTATCTTTATGTTTGATGTTTCTTAAGACAAAATATTGCTGCTCTCTTTTGTATAAGCACAAAATTAGGACAAAAAAAAAACACATCAGATAACAGGAAATTCTAAGCAACACTCACTAAGCTAATAGCTGGTCAAATTTGCTCGTTCTGGTTCCAATAGTAAACTAGCCTTGTGTAATTTAAGCTTTGAACTTCCTGTAAACTTACAATTAGGCTAATACAGTTATTAAATAAATTGAGACACTGTTTCAATGCCTTCTAAATTACTCGATAAGTCAACAAATAGCAAACATTTCCTCAGAGTCAAAGTATATGTTTGGAGTATTGTGAGTTAATAATACCACTAACAAGAATTTTGCCAATTAGAAAATGTAGCTGGGTGAATTTCAATTTTAGTTTGAAGTACATCATTTTTAAACTGCGTTAGATAATAGAATATGAACCACAATTAGTGCAATTGGAAACAAATTAAAAATGTTACTATTAATTATCATCTGACAAAAATGATTACAATCAAACCAAACTATGTAGGTAATGATAGGTACTGTATAATCAATATAATATACTCATAACAATCTGCATTTGTTTGGAAGAACTACAAAAAAAGGACGGAAAAGCAACATAATAAATTACAGAATATTAGTTCATTGCTATATATAGAACAGCGGGTAGTTGCACCTTCAGCAGATGCAGGTGAGGAACACATCTCAGATCTACATCAGAGATCCTGCAAAGATGTTAATTTCCCTGCTTCCTAAATCAAGGGGAAATCAGACCCCTGTCCTGATCTCATCTACCCTTATATTGGCCTTTCCTCGCAAGGGTCACAGAGAGCAGGTAATGCATAACAATCAGCGGTCGAGGTAACAGGAGATCTTTTACTGGGCTTATCAGGAGATAAGCAGGAGCAATGGAGTGAAATGATTCAAAGATTCAAAACTAGCCTCGGAACCAATGGACAGTCTTACTGTTTGGTGTTTATTAAGGCTATTCTACACCAAAAGACACAAAAAAGGAAGTGAAAAAAGATGACTATCACTAATCATATCTATAAAATAAATATTTACATAAACAATATTCTTTGTAATTTTATGTAATTAAAAAAACCATCAATGCCATAAAATATTTTAAGGGATCATTAATCCTTTTAATGCCGGACAATGATATAAAATCATTAACAACACTAGCAAACAGTGCAGCCGATATATTATTGGGAATACAATGGTGCCCAACTATCATTATAAATGATTGAATTTCTCTTCAAAAATACCAAGCTGCATATACCATGATTTTGAAAAAAAAAGTCTATGGTTTTAACTTTCTGATATATTCTCCAGTGATTGATAACAAGATTGTTGTACGCCTTAGAGTGACAAGGTAGAAATTCAATGCGTGAACTTTTCTTAAGACTGTAATGTAATGGCATTATTCTTCATTTAGGAATATTTTTTCTGATAGGCACAAAAATGGTTAAATTAATCAACAATATTTATCAAATTTATAATAAGTTTTTTATAAGCCATATTAATTTTCAACATTACTATATTCAACCAATACAGCTTTAGAACAAACATATTCATCAGCTAAAAAACTACTCAATTCACAGTTCAATGTGCAATTGAAAGTAATAAAATTCAAAGAAGTCTTTTTACACCCCTACAGGAAAGCACATACGTAGACCCACATCTCATACATAACATGGGATATTGTGAAATTTTGTGTGTAGGGTACCTAACTTTTAGAAAAGCTAGGCTCAGTCATGCGGAATTCACCATTTGTTTAGTTGAAATGGAAGGATTTCCAAACAATTATAAAAATATCAAGATATGGCGTACATCTTCACACCTGTTATGGAATGTGGAGGATCTGTTCATTCATTTACTGTAGTACAAATGGTAATTGAGTGAGCTGTTATCTTAGCATCACATGGCAAATCACCATCTCTTTCCACAAATTTTATCACTCAATTCCTATTAGCGATTTGCTGTTTTTCTTTTTTTTTTTTTGGCTAATTTTCTGGGACTATATATTGAAGATTATCAACCAACCAAAAAAAAACAACAGCTATACCTTCACAACCTATGGAGGGCCAAAGAATTGGTACTCGATAAATAGGTACTATTTCTTGACCAATGATGTGGTGAGGACCATGCATCAACCATCAGTATTGCACTATAGGAGAAACTCTCCACCTCAGTTGACAAACAAATATAAAGATAGTAAAATATGATTTCCTGCCGTGACCAGTTGCAAATTTGCAAGGCCAGAACTCAGGTACTCAGTAAAAGTAAAAGTGAACTTGAGAATTGTTCTATTTCTGAATCATTTGTGTAATTGAAACACTTGGCGTATTTCTAACTAAGCAGTAGTATGTCCTAGAGTACAATATCCTTTGGGGTAATAATTTTCCTGCTGTTTCCAAGTCTTCTATATAAGACAGATTTAAAATATGATTTCTTATTGTTTTTTCCTTCTACTGTTTGAAGATTAGGATAAGAGCCGCACATTTTATGGTTTAACGCCTTCTGTTTGGAATGATCATAATTCAATCTACAATGACCCTACTCCAGGAAAATGGCATTCCCCAATGTGATTATTTAACTGTCACCAGGTCTTGTATCATCAAGTTGAGCTTTCACGGCTCTTTAAGGGAGTCTTTCTTGTTCCATTGGTTGGAAATCCCCAAACCATGTTAGCTGTCTTTTCTTCATAGTTTTAAGGATTAGTATACAATTAAGAAATAGCTAGATGGTGGTGTTTCTTACGCCCTTCCTGGTTGTTCCAGCTAGAGCTTTGAGATTTTTCATATTTGGGCTTGCAGTCTACTTTGAAAATCTAATTTAAAGAAACATTTTTGACTAGAGAATAACTAGAATATTTTTTGAACTTATAGAGTAGCTCAATTTATGACTGATAAATAGAAAAAAAAAAAGGGGGGTTACTAAAATCCACAAAAATGTCTAGCTACTTCCCAGAGTAATTAAAAATAAAGTAAGTTGAACACTCTTAATATGAAACCCTTCCATTTAAACGGAAATAAAAATAATAATTTAACTCTAAACCAGCCATGTTGATTATCATCTAATACAACTATTTAATTTAAAATATCACATACCTTTAATGATTTTAAAAATAGTTCAAACAACAGATCCCGTTCATAATTAGAACCATACACTACAAGTCTGCCAAGACAAATACACAATACAAAAACTTTCTTTTTTTTTTTTGCCAATGCCTTAAATCATTTGCTCAGCTTTTACAATAAATAAATAAAATAATAAATGAATTGTAAATAATAAAAACATTAGAGGTACTATTAAATAAACAATAATACTCATAAGTTATTTAAAAAAATTGCTAACAGTACAAACTTAGTAAGTGATGGAAGGTACAGCACAAAGAACTTGTGACATTGGTCAGTTTGGACGATCAGTTGTGAGGTGCTTTCTTACCATTCATGTACCTGAAATTAATTTTAAGGTTACTTTGATATTTAATACTGATCAAACCATATTTCAACCAACATAAAAAAACGATTGTTGGTAATTATACAATATAAATACTTAAGCAGGGAAACTCCTACGAAGCATATAGAAGAGGAATGACTTTTATTTATGTTACAAAAAGATTTATAATGAATATAGGATCCATTATCCTTTTCTTTTTTGTTTGTTTTAGGGCATATCTACCACAAGGGTTATTGATGCTCAAATATAAATAATCATTTTATATGGTTTTATAATTTGTTAATCATTTTAACTTTTGTTATTAATTAATTTAAAGAAATCGGTTAACATGTTTTGGGGTTTTAAAACTGCTAAACACATCGACTATATATCTTATAGATCCGAGTGAGCATGATAACAAAGCCTCAGGCACCCATGAGGCCGACCAGGAGGCACCCCAGTCCCACCTATCTGGTAGGCAGGACGTGTATTTTAGTATTGAGGACACAAGGACTGATTCAGGTAGTCCGATTCTCTGCCGAGCAGTTTGGAATTTATGGCACTCGGTGATTAAGGGATGGTGCATTATCACATTTCTCGGAAGCTGGGCTTTCGAAGTTGAGAAGAAGGTACTAAATATGGATTACCCTAATATGTCCTGTTCTCAAACAAGTAATCACTTGTGATTTAAGCAAGATTCCAATTGGTATGACCCAAGCTCTATTTTTATCCTTTATAGCTGTTTATCGACTGTTTCTTGACTAATACTTCATTACATCATCGGACTGACAACCACTCCATTCCTTACTATAGGTATATCGGTGTAGATATGGATAGCGGAGCTGTTCTTTATCATCTAATATTATAAGGGAAAGAGGAAGTTAGTTTTCTATTTCT
This sequence comes from Acanthosoma haemorrhoidale, assembly GCA_930367205.1. Lineage (NCBI taxonomy): Eukaryota > Metazoa > Arthropoda > Insecta > Hemiptera > Acanthosomatidae > Acanthosoma > Acanthosoma haemorrhoidale. The sequence goes on from OV884011.1 coordinate 145,076,525, forward strand.
TAAGTTTTAAATTATTTCCTGAACTTTTTCCTGGATTTAATATTGAAGAAATTGTCACCGTTATCTTTAAGTAAATCAGAGAAAAAACAATAACTATTTTTTATTGGTCATAATTAAAGATATTTATTTCTTCTCTGTTTTAATGCTTGGTTTTCTGGTGAAGTAAGTACCTAGAGTAGCCCTGCCCCCCCCCCTTCTTAAGAACACAGCGGATGTTATTTATGGTAACATAAATTGATTATATTTGAAGAAATGAACTCGTATAAGAATCGTATCGTAAGAAATGAACAGTATAAGAAAAACCAAATGTCTTAATTAAACTGGAGAAGTGAGATGGGTCGATTGATAAGACCCTTCTGTACAGAGCAAGACAAAGAGGAAAATTCGTGAGAGGTTCCACTGCTTAGGGAATTCCTTCTGCAGTAAGACTGAGCCAAAAATAGAATGGATCCTGGAATTGCCAGCCTACTCAGTTGCCTGAGATTGTAGAGAATGTAATAAAAAAAAAACAATAGACTGACCAATAAAAGGATTACCAATTTCAATAATGGAAGTCAGTTTAGTATGCCCAAATGTCAAGTGCTTTTATTGATGACATAATCATCATCAGTGGCGATATTATGATAAACAATAAGTTTTACACAAGTCTGGCATAAGTGTGCCAGATTATAAAGGTGTACAACTGAATAAGTTTATAATAAACCTGTAATAAGTCATTTGCTTAAAATCAAATAAATACATGAAACTATACAAATAAAACCTAAGTTAATACATTAAATTTATTAAAGGATTCCATATTTCACTTATATAATACTTGAAATAAATGAATCTCAACTCTAGATGGGAATTATGTTATAATGCCCTTACAGGAGATTCTGGGATTTAGGGGTAATCAAAGAGACAAATCGTGGTTTGATGAGGAATGCTTAGCTATACTCAGAGAACAAATAAACAGATAAACAAATACAAACAGTATATAGGAGAAGCCGGTTGGCAGCAGTATTGAAGGAAGTAGAAGCCTCTTTCAGTGAGAAAAATGGTAGAAGCTTCTCTTGAATGGCCAATTAAGGCAAAAAACCATTCAAGGGCCTTGCATGAGGGGGCGAGATAGATATAAGATAAAACTACAATATAATATTATCTAAAATTGATGAAAAATGTTTATACATTATTATCTGAAGGCCTTTGCAGGAAATTTTCCAAGCTACCAAATCATAATGTCATAGTTAAATAGAATTTAAGATTAATTCCTGAGAAATAAAAATAAGTTTTATTTAAAATTGAAGTTTATGTTTTAGTGTTCATTATCAGAAACATGTTGTATTTAATAGAAAAATTAACTAAACTTAAAATTAAAAAAAAAAAACTGATAGTTGTGATAAAAATGATTCCATTATTTTCTTGTTACACCTCTAATTTCAGTGCACAAAAATAGGCCATATAAAAAAAGAGATAGGTAACGTTAATTCACCTGATCCAACGAGCAGCAGTACTCGACAGGACGGTGCTGTTGTCTATAGTAGCCAAGAGCAGGAGTTGGTTGACGTGAGTGGCATGATAGTCCCAGCGAGCGACATTAGGTGCAGAGCCTAAAGATAGGTGGCGTAAATCATAGAATGACCCAGAACCACTGTCAAACAGTGGGAGCAGCTTCTTCAGTGACTCTACTCCCTGCTCCAACAGCACAGCCGCCTCTTTCCTGTTTTCCTGTAAAAGATAAAGCTATGTATGTAAAGAGAGAAATTGCGAATGTCTGCTTTCCATATTCATAGCTATTTTTTTTAGCTAATGTTGCAGGTGACCATTCTTGATTAGCCTTTTTGTTATAAACTCATTGTTTCTTTGAAAACAATATACTTTAAATTTATAATAATGAATAGAATTTAAATAATTTCAATGCATGAAATTTTGTAAAAGTCAATTTTAGGACAGTTCATTGAAAATTAGATTTGTTACAAAACTAGATATATAGCAATTGAGTGGTGGTCATAAGTTTTCTGAAAAACTCCCACTTGATTTTTTTTTTGCCCAAAAATTGTTTTTGTTCTACTGCAACCAGAAATCAAGACCATTGCAAAAATATATTTAAAAAAGTAAAAATGTTTTGATCCAAAAGGATTTTTGCAACAAACTAAAATATATATGGTGGTGAATGATCCATGTCAGTTAAATGAGCAGGTTTATGTCAATCAATGAACTAATTTTTCGATATAACTCTTAGCTCCTACAGCGATTCTTCTTTTTTCTCATCAATGGTGTAAAAATGTCGTCCTTTTAAGGTTTTTATGACTTCAGGAACAAAAAGAAGTCGCAGGGAGCCATGTCCGGCGAATACGGTGACTGAGGTAACACAACAATGTTGTTTTTGCTAAAAAATTATGAACAATCAGTGAGGTGTGAGTGGGAGCATTATCGTGATGCAATTTCCACGAATTATTTTGGCACAATTCCGGTTGTTTTCGTCGGATTGCTTCTCATAAATGGCGCATTAATTCCAATTAATATACTTTATAACCGTACGATCTTCTGGCAGGAATTCATGATGCATTACACTATGGAATTAAAAAAAAAAACAGTGAGAAGAACCTTCACTTTAGATCGAACTTGTCGAATTTTTTTCAGTCTTAGCTCTTTAAGACACTAAAAATTATATGTTTGATAAAAATTAACTCATTTTGCATCATTACCGACCAAAGGCACTCAAAATCTCTGTACCCTTTCTTTAAGGGACCAACAAATCCTATCTCGTTTTGTTGTTAATTACGATTAGCCATTTATACCCAGTTATCACATATACAAAGAAAGAATGTAATTTCATCCCATATAATAAATTATTTTGATTTGTGCAAGTTATATTTAATTGAAAACAGTAATTGTTATCACCTTAGTTTTCCTGAAACCTAACCTCTAAGAATATGAAACAATGACTGTAATAGAACATTCACCTACCTTTTTCACAGCTTACTAAGGTTATCATTGAACCAAGCACTAACTAATACAGGTTTAGCAATGATATTGCTAGGAATTTAATTACCTTTGGAGCAAGGGTGAGAAGATCATAGAGCCCTATAAGTGAGTAGATAAAGCCATTGAGAACAAAGGAAGACGGCTGCGTGGGATACTCCTCATACCAGGGGTGGCCACCAAAGAACCTTGCCAGGACACCACCACTCTCGCTTGGTGTATGGAATGGCCTGAGAGCCTGAAGGCCAGTCCTCAAATAGATTGGATCCTTTGAGGTGAAGTATGCCCTAGCTAGGACGGACATCCCATGCCCTTGTCCCATGGCTGACAGCCTGCAAGTGTTACAGCTTCTTTATTATATCCAGCTTTTACCTCAAAATATTAAGAATGAAAACATTAAACATAACTTAAAATTATTAACATAGAATATGTTTCATCGTTGGCTCTTTCCTGAAAAAACTGCTAACAACAGAGACACAAACAGGTGTACGAGACGAATTGGATTAACTGTACTGTGCAAGTGTATTTGCAGAGGTGTTCCCAATGTTCATCCTAACTGTTTGCCTGTTAGAGACCGAATTCAGCACAGCAAATTCTAATTCGTATTTTTAAGCACGAATTCTATGATTTTCCTTTTTTTTTTTTGCTACTAGTAGTTAAGAAGCCACCGAAAGAGCTACAATTTTTTTTTTTGTGTACAGTCATAAAGGTGAAGAAACCTTAGATTATATCTCCTACTTCCAAATTCAGATTAAAATATCTTGACAACTATAACTGTTAGAAATGAAGTGTAAGAAAAATAAATACTCTATTATCCTTTTTAAAATGACACATAAAAGAATATTGTAGCTTTACCTGCAGAAGAACTAATCTCAAAAATTCAAATATGATATCCCAGCTGATTAAGCTTGTTAAATGTAACAGCAATACAAATATTATTATTATGTTAAAATAATGAATAATAATTGATAAGCTTTTTAGGGTAAGTTATCATTAAAATACATACAACATAAAATCTACTCTATTCATTATGTTTTCAAGTAAACTGCCATAATTTTTTTATATTTCTATTTAAAACTCTGCCACTGCACTAATTTTAGGGAATGTAATTTATTTTTTATTTTAGAATATCATTTAACATTTATTTTTGAGTGGATTTACTTATTACTTATTATCAATGACCATTGATTATTTTTCACAGGGTTACTTACATTTTGAGCATTATCGGATATTCAAATGGAACTACCTCTAAAAAAAACTGGTAGAGTTAAGGTTGCAAACACGATGTTAATGACAATTTCAATGAATTTTGTTTGAAAATCAATATTGAGTTTTGTAGTTTGATACCCTGCTCAAAATGAGTGGAAGAGTTTGTTGAGACATCAGCTTAGATTGATTGATGAAAAAGAAATGTTAGATTTTCATCAAATTTATTTAGTTGGAAAAAAAAACATTCAATAAAATCCTAAAAAAGGTGGAATATATATAATTCTGTACCTTATTTTCATCGTACCATCCATAATACATGAATGTGACAATTTCAAATCTAGCAATTACCATTTTTCTTAAAATTACATTAACAATCTGCCATTTCATCAAGTTAGTTTTAATGTTGCGATTTTTGATGGTGTTTTAGAAATAAACTCGGAAAAAGCGAGCGTTGAAGAACGTACGAACGATCCGTGGTTCATGTCTATGAAAGGATGAACATTTTTATTGCTGTTATATTAACTATTAATATGTATAATATAAATAATATCAATAATTTGATATAAATATTTATTTTATAAACTTCAAAACAAGCAAAGTATAAATATCCGAAACAACTGGCATTGAATAAACAGTTGAAAGATCAATAAGGCAGCGGAGAGATGCAAGATATATAGGAATACCGAGAAGCAGATGCTCACTCTTCATCTTGGAACCGGCAGAGGACGAGGAAGCACCAGGAGGGACTCCAGCCCAGGTAGCAAACCCACGCTAAGGCACGGTTACGGCCTCGTATTGCACGAGGAGGTCAGCCCTTTTCACTTTCACCCGGCACGAGAACAAAGGACGCTAAAGGAAGACAATCCGAACCACATGAAGAATATCACAAAGAAACACTGGCCAGTATTATGTTAGAAAAAATTATAAGGTACCATTTTAATGTTAGATTTAATATTATTCTTTTATTACGTACGTAGTTAATTTGTATATTAATTTTAATGAACATATGTGTAATAAACAATTATTCCTTTTGCCTTTTATTAACAGAACCTTGAGATAACATAAAAGTTGAATATAAAGATAAAAAATATAAAGTTATAAATTAGATAAAAAGTATATAATTAAAATATATTGTTGTGATATTAGATATTGTGGAGTTTGCATATAAATATTTAATCTAACCTTGAATCAAGAAGGCAAACAAAAACAATTGAGAGTAGAAAAAACAAAACAAAAGAGAGTATAGCTGTTGTATCATGATGAACACACACAGAATTACTCATCTAGTTATGGCCCGTGATATAGTATAGTTGTTGTTTTATGAGGAGAACACAGAATTATTCTCTCTCTAGTTTGGGATCAGCCTGTGATATATGTGTCTGAGTCAAGTGATGAAATAAAAAGTTCTGTAAGTTATTTGTTGTTGGCCTGGAAGCGGAACGGAAGAGAAGTTGCACTAGGAAGAAGAGTTAATTTGATTAAAAAAGAAGACCATTGAAGAAAAAAAAGGAAAAAAATATAGACAAGTATAATTAATATAAGTTTCTTTTTGTTTATTTGTAATTAAAAATAATCTTTTGCCATAATTATTTTGTTTAAAAGAACCTGACACAGCAGTTAATCACTAATAAAATAAATTTAAAGTTAAAAATAAAATTAAGAACATAAATATTTTAATAATATATTGTTATGATATTTTAATATGATGATTTTTAATGGTGTTCGTTTAAATAAACTCTGAAAAAGCAAGCGTTGAAACCGTAATAACGATCCGTGGTTCATGCCTATGAAAGTATGAACGTTTTATTGTCGTCATATTAATTATTAATATTTATAATATCATAACTAATGTAAACATTTATTTTATAAACTACGTAAATTAAGCAAAGTATAAATATCCAAAACAACTGGCATTAAATAACTAGGTGAAAGATCAGTAAGGCAGCGGATAGATGCAGATATATGATCCGCCAGAGGACGAAAACAACTCACTCTTTCATCAGGACCCGGCAGAGCAGGTAGCAACCCTTGGCGAAGGCACGGCGACTACGGCCTTGTAGGTGCACGAGGTCAGACATTTTCACTTTCACTCGGCACGAGGACAAAGGACGCTCAAGTAAGACAATCCGAATCACGCAATAGAAGACGACCACCGAAGAGAAAAACACAGAGAAGCACTGGCCAGTATAATTACGTAAATTTAGATTTAACATTATACTTTTATACGTATTACGTACGTATTTAATTTGTATATCAATTTTTATATATTCAATGTGTGTAAATAAAACCATTATTCCTTTTGCCAGAAGTTTCCTAAATTTTATTAGCAGAACCTTGAGATAACGTTAAAGTTAAATATAAGTTTTTAAATTATATGAAAAAATATATAATTAAAATATATAGAAATAATAAATATTTGAATAATATATATGATTAATAAATATCGGAATAATATATATCAAAAATAAAAAACTATTGTCTTTCATTGGCATAAATATAAAGAAACTAAAATCTTGTGAAGCAAATTAAAAATAAGTGAAGCGTCACGTCAAGATCAACAACAAGTCAACGGTTGTTTCGAACGGAACAAATATATTACATTGCATTTTTATCCACGAAAAGTTTGGCACAACAATAGTGATTACATAAAACTTACTCTTTAAAAAGCAGATATATTGTACGATTCAGTTTGCAGGAGCAGCGAGCCGATATAGCTTGTTTAGATATTATAGCACCCTTGTTTATCAAAGGTTAATTTTATAATCTATTTTATAAATAACATACCAGCCAGGCTGTAGATCCTTTATTCCAGAGGGGCCCCACTTCCTACGGACAATGTTCATCCAGCCTCCGGTAGCAGGGTCTTGATGTCTCACAAGCCAGTTAGCAGCGGCGAAGAACTGGTCCAAATGGCGACTTGTGGACATTGTCAAGTTATCCAGTTTTCCTCGACCTTCCAGGATAATCTTAATCAACTAATGAATGTAACAGTTATGTATCAGGTCTTTCAATAATTAATGTTAATAATAGGTTACAAAGTAATGCTAACTCAAAAAAGATATAAGTACATTGACAAAAAAGTGGTCTCAACAACATTACTACTAGATAAATACCCATGTTTTGCTACAGAATACTCTTTAAGATCACAAAAGAAAATTGGTTTTTAAAAGTAATAAACATATTTCAAAATATATAAAACAATATAATTAATTTGGCTGTCTTTTTATAAAAATTACTTGTAAACTACATTCTAGGTCCTGCCTTTGACGGAAGAATCACGAGATGTCAGAAGAAACAAACACCTTGCAAAATTCATCACTCCATGTCTTGTTACCGCAGAAATAAACCCATTTACGTTTAGGCCTTATGCCAATTTTTAGCCTACAAGTTGAATTCTCAAAATTCTTAGTGGCTTCTCACGTCTACAGTATCACTATGCAAAATGTAGCTCTTACATTGATAAATCAGTGTGTGGGATTTGGGTTATTTATATATTTAAAAGCTGCATTAAAAATAGAGCCCTTTTTATGGCCCATTATTATTAATTAGTATTATGAAAATAGTAGAAGAAACAACCAACAATGTTAAGCTAATATTTATAAGTAACTAATCCTCACGAAAATAATTTACAGGGTGGACCAAAAGTAAGAAGACAACAACAAGATGGAATATTTTTGTTATATTATACTAAATTTATTTTTATTTTATTTTATTCTTTCCAGATGGTTCAGAAGCCCGTAGTGGCAAATAATTAAAAGACTGAATTAACTTCAAAGCACATAAAATATATATTTGGCAATAATATGAATTTATCAACTAACCTTGTACTTGGGCCTGGACAGTTTCTTTTTTTGTTTATTTTGAAGAGAAAGTCCCTTTTGGAGGTCAACAAGGAGGTCCCGGGTGAGGTGGGTCCATTTGCTATCGTAACAGTCGATCTTATAATAAACATCTGTATCCTGCAATCAAATCAAGCAATGTTCAATAATAATTTTATTAGATGCAGGTGCTTGACAATTGAAATATCAACACGGTGCATGCTCACAATACAAAATAATTAAACCGACATACTTGGATTAGCAAAATATTCATACTGCTGAAGCAACTTATTGAAAATACAAAATTCAGATTAAAAATAATAATTATTGCTTAAATAATAACTAATGTATAGAATTCCTAACATTTTCTTGAAAAGTAATCAGAAGCAGACAATCTTTCAAACCACTCCTGATGATTTTTCAGAACTTATAAAAGAGCAATTTTTGAACCACTTTGATAGGGATGGTTCTGTTAAAAATAGTGCATAGCTAAAATCTGGAGGTCTTGGATTTGAATCCTCCCATTTTCATGATCATTTACATTGGATATTAATTATAATTTATGTATAAAAATTCTGGAGTAATTTTTGTTTTCTTACTCTTGATTATTTGGAAAATTAAATGGCTAGGATTGCACACTGTTGAAGTTTGTACTGTTACTCTAATGAATATATTTTTTTGAATTTATTACTTTTGAAAATATGATGGGGGCTTGGCAAGAGTAGTGGAGGACCCAAGTTTCAATCTTCTCTCTGTTCTGAAGTACCACAACCAAACTAGAATTATCCATAAAACTAAGCTGTAAGTCGACGCTCATTATGAAGTCGAGGACATGATCAAGTGCCAAAGAGACACCACTTCCCCCTATGAAACATTAAAAAAATCAATAAAATTGGGTTTATGTAAAAGCTATCATTTACTGTCTAAAAATTGATTTTTATAAACAGAGATAAAATTTAAGTTATCAAATACTTACCACCATGGCTGTTATACTCTACAACACCGTCTTCTCTGACCACCTTACCGGACCAATTTGAATGGTGCAAAGCTCCGTCTTCAATGATCTTGAACCGAGGCTCTGGTTCTGTCAGGTTTTTAGAATAGTGAGATAGGCCAAACTGAGCGATTTGTGTTGGGTAATAGTAACCTTGCACCTCCCATTGGGTTGAGATCGGTACACCTAAAAATAAACAAACTTTTATTTTATCAATAATTAAAGAGTTTGTTTAATTTTGATTTTGAGCCTGACATAAATTACTCAAATACCATTGAAATGTAAAGAAGTTGACATTTGACAAGGTTGTTGTTAGTTGCTTATCACTGGTTAGGGATGATTTGATATGAGTAAAGTATCGATTATTTAGTTTAATATGAAGTACTTTTTGCCATCAATACTTTTCATTCAATACCAAGTAGGTATCGTAAGAAAATTACTATCAAGACATATCAGAAAAAGTATACAGGTTTAACCTTTTTACAATTTTTAGGCTCAAGATACTTAAGACTATTTGGCACATTTATATGATTGCAAATGTATAGACTGAAACAATGAACGAGAATCATGAAAGTTTTTCGGAGTTACCATCACCTTTTTAGAGGGGACAAAATGTATTATACTAGAAACCTGACAATCGGGGAATTGAAATCTTATCACATGAAAGATTACTTGGTTTCAATTTTAAAAAAAAAACGAGATGATTTTGGTATTGGACTAGAAAAAATAAGATGCAATATCAAGGGTATTGGGGCAAAGATGATCCGCCCCAATTATCTTTAAATTGTTAGTAGGGGGAAAAAACATTAACTTGGTTTGCACATACTATAAATTTTGTTGTAGAATCTGCTCAGTCCTCTGACTGAGTAAAATTAATTATTGGAAAAGTTAGGGATGTAGTAAAAAGAATAAAGTACGTAAAAAAATAGTGTTATTAACTCAGAAAAACTTAGGAAAATTCAGGTTGACAAAGATTTGGTGCATGATATAAAACGGAAAAAATAAAGCAGAGGATGAAGTTCCTGTTTATCTAGGAAACTTTGTTGCAGTCTTGAAATCTGATCCATTAGACCAATAGGAAGACATGAAATATGTTTTCCCATCTATCTACAAACAAGCCAGGAAAATTATATTACAAACAGCCTCTTCCTCAACCTGGGAGAAATTGTTTTCTAAGACAGGGGAGAAAATACAAATATATAATAATTCTTCCCAGGGAAAGAAAAAATTGCTAGGTTCCAACTTGGAAGAACTTCTTTTTTTGGGGTTATTAAAAGAAAATAAGTTTTGTACTTACATTTTGTTTTACATGTTTCAAATACTAATATAATAGGTTGGCCAAAAAGTCCGTTCGGTTTTTTAAGCGAAAATAAGACACAACTTTTAAACACAAAGCGATTTATTCAATCAATGATATAATTGCCGTTTTGTTCCAGTATCTTCTGCTATCTCATGGGCAGATTCATAATTCCATGATCAAAGAATTTCCTGTCTTTACTGGCAAAAAAATTTTCCAAGTGGATTTTTACATCTTCTTCAGAGTTGAAGGTTAGCCCATTCAATGAATTTTGAAGAAACCGAAACAGGTGGAAATCTGAAGGTGCAAGGTCGGGTGAATATGAAGGGTTCGGCAAAACTTCCCAGCCAAGCTCCATTAGCTTCCGCCGCGTCTGCAAAGAAGTCTGCGGTCTGGCATTGTCGTGATGGAATCCCAATCCCCTTATGGTCGGCTAGTTCTGGACACTTCTGGTGGATCGTTGCATTTAATTTGTCCAGCTAGTCACAGTACACATCCAAATTGATGGTCCTGTTCGTGGGAAGAAGTTCGTAAAAGACAACACCCCTCCAATCCCACCAAATCGAGAGCATAACCTTCTTTGGTTGAAGTTCTGCTTAGGGGGTTGTTTGTGGTAATACGCCGCGCTTCCCCCATGAGCGTTTGCGCTCCACATTGTTATAGACGATCCAATTTTTGTCCCCTGTCATCATTCTCTTCAAAAAAAGATTGTTTTCTTCATGTTTCCGCAACGAATCCCAGATGGAAATCCTTTGGGCGAGGTTAGCCTCACTAAGTTGATGGGGAACCCAAACATCGAGCCTGCTCACGTAGCCAAGTTGATGCAGATGGTTTTCAACACTCAATTTGGATATTTTGAGGAACTGCAATCTCCCAAGTTGCATAACGGGGATTGGTGTCGACTAATTCCTTCACTTTGTCTCTGTTAATCTCAGTTGACTGGCCAAAGGGAGGTGCGTCTTGAACCGAAAAATTTCCTGATCGAAATCTTGAAAACCACTTCTGGCACACACGTTCTATAACAGCATCCTCTCCGTATACAGTACATATCTTCCTGCAAGTTTCCACTGCTTTATATGTTCCATTTTTAGGATGATCCTAAACACACAAAATATAATCAGTCTCGTCAAACTACGTTGAAGTGTCTAGTATCTGACGAGAGCACACTCGCAAGGGACGGACTGAAGTTAGCTACATATTAGACTGCTTAAAGTTTCGTGATGACTTAACCGGACGGACTTTTTGGCCAACCTGATAGTTATAAGTTTATTTTTAAGTTTTTGTAGTATTTTAAATAATAGATCTTAAGTATTTTTACTTTTCTTCTTTTTTAATATTTCTTGTTGTTTTAAAAAAATTGTAGTAGGTTTGAACTGTATGAAATCTTTGTACTTTATTAAACCATATGTTATATTTTACTTTATTGTATAACATAACGAGTAAAAAATTAAAACAGACATGTTATGATTCTTGTTTAAAACCATTTATGATACATATTGGTATCTACACATGTGCTACACCCTAATCACTGTTGTTTAAAAATGATTTGCTCATTTTTGGCATAGAAATTAAGAATGATCGTCCACATAAAATATTTTTTATTTTCATTAAAATATTACCTCAAATTGAGGTAGCTCAAAATATAAAGACAATATGATACCTTTCAAAACAAAATTTAAGTTGGTAATTAATGAAGTTGGGAGATGGCTGGTTGTGAAATTGAACTGCTATTAATTCTACAATTGAGCAGTGAAACCTTGTAATGATCAAAAGCTTGTTTATTCATGAGTACATTTCCAAACAGCCACCTGATGGGTATATAAACTAGTACAAGTGGAGTAATGATACTAACTGTAACATCCAAACCAAAAGTTTTCAATTACAAAATGATGCGCTAATTTTGACCAAGGGTACAGAAAATCAATACAGATTTAGACAGAACATCAGCACTTAAAACCTGATCTAATACAGCAAGAAAGCAAATAATAGAAAATATTATAAAGCAAATTTTAGGAAAAAGCAAACAATTAAGTGAACGAATAATCATCACAATCTCTTTACAACTGTGCAATGTGAGAGGCCTTCTTGTAGAACTTGGTTATCGGTCCTGTGCCAATTGACCATCTATCTCCCTCTCCAAGTCCAAAAGCTTCTTTAATTCTGTCCTCCAACGTTTTTCTAGGTCTTCTTCCTTAAGCCCTTCTTCTGCCCTCTCCAGTTCCTAGCTACACTATCTTCCTCAGCCGTTCTCAAGACATGCCCATATCTTTTAAGATTGTTAAACTTCTTAATTACTAACTTTTAAACTTCCTCATATAGTGATCTTCCTCACTCGATCTGTGTTGGTTTCCCTTACCTTTAACTTAAATTATTGAGTGTAACGAGAACGTTACAATTTAGCCCCCGATGTGGGGCTAAAACAATACAAATTGGTGCCAAACGTGGGGCTAAAATACATAACATTATTTTCAAATGATTACACCATGTCTAGTTACAGGGAGAACTTAATGAAAACACAGGACAGTTGTCACAATTCTAAAGCCAACATATACATATCAGTCAACTAAATTATAGCATGCTAACATATACATATCAGTCAACCAAATAATAACATATCACAAAAACGAAATTTCAAAAATTGGTTATCATACCTTCTGTACCACTGATGCATTTCACCCTTTCTCTCAATTCTACATTGTAGTTTTCAAAGTAGAGGAAAACTCCTTTCGGGTCATATTTTCCTTTTGGGTAGTAGACTCTGGAGTAGGAATGAGACCATTCAAATCTTTCCGTGTCATCATATTTGGCCAACTTTCCGTAGACCTGAGAATAATTAGCCTTAGTCATAAAACTATTTTTTTCTTTAATGAGTTAAAATATTAAATACATCAATTTCATTACAGGCTTGTTTGTCATATTCCTTAATTGTTTGTGTTAAACACCCTTTGGTAATCCAGCTTAGGGATAGAGGTCAGATTAACAAATTTTAACTTTACTACTAGCCATTAGTATTAATAAACAGTGGTATCAATTATGATTAATATGTCATTGTATTACCAACAGGCTTCTAAGATTTACTTTGGTGAATAATTGGAAAAAAAACGCCTTGGCATAACCATGACATCTTTAATTGAGAGACCACTACTGATAATTCGAAGAAAGACTAGTTGCTATTAACTACTGCTGGTTTCCTTAAATCATTCAAAAGATGATTGACATTTGCAGGACGTTACTGTGACTAAAACACTTATATCACTAACATGGGCAACATATGAATGATAATATACTAACAAATAATATGTGTATATTACATATTTAAAATATAATCATATAACAAGTACCTCAAAATATTTGCTAATAAAGGAAAATGGTAAGTAAACTTCATCAGCTTCTCTCCTGCATGGAATTGTATATTCTCCATTAATATGGCAGTCAATCTCTTCCAAACCATTATTTTCACCAATAGTCAGACCCTTTTGATAGAATAAAAAACATTTGAAATAGGATAACAATAAAACTGACTCTTCCTTAAAATGTCAAATAATAATTGTTAAAACATTAACCTTACCTGTGATTTGCTTATGATTGTCTCCCTTTTGTAGGCTTTGGGGAAATTTGCCAAATTTGCTCCACATCTAACCCACACAGAAAATGTGATGAAAGCCAAAGTAATGCATAGAAACAGAATCAACAATTTCAAATTCGTTCGCATTATTTTCACCAGTTAAACTCACAATAAGAGTATTAACATGACATATCAGTTGAAGAGGTCAAAAGATTTACTAAAAATAAAACATCAAAACCTTGTATTGATCAATAAGTGAAGATAAATTGTTAAGGAATATAGTCTTCCAATTAAGCTAAAATTTGTAATAACTATCATTTCACGCTCTTATTTATATACTAAAACTAAATAAATACAAAATTGCATTGATCTATCAGTCTCTCCTGCCATGTTTTGACGTTGAGCAGTGTTGCTGATCAATGTTGCTCCCTTGTATGGCAGCATTTAAATTAAACTACATTTTTACTTTATAAATGATTATATTTCTATCTTTGATTATATTTGAAATAATTTAATATCAATTGCAAAAGATACGCCAATATCCGTAATTAAGAACGATTATCGGTCATTTTATAGGTCATAACCAGGATAACTTTTTGACTCATACGCTGTGTTCAGGTTTCTTTATGGGTTTCCAATAAAGTTTGTTCAAAGTTTGTTTTTATTTATGAAGTTTTGTGATTTGACTAATTTAATTTTGCGTAAAGTATCGTAAGTGTCGTTATTATCCAAAGAAAAATGATTTTGACCGAGCAGGACCTCTAGTCCCAATATCAAGGCTTAAAGCTCTACGTCTGAGCTACCCTGCACAAACATTACCCCTGTAAATATCAAATTTATGTTGGTGCTGTGTTCGCCATTAGTTAAATAAAATACTATTCTATTAAAAATTTATTTGTCATCTGATTATTTGGAATCCTGTTCCTGCTATGAGTTATGATTTCATAATTCAGCGTTTATTGATTATAATAAATCAGTTCTAACAGCATGAAATTGTCATTTATTCCCTTGCCCCCCATAATACAAACCAAGTTCAAATCGGGTAGTTCACTACCTAACCATTTAGGGATTTGTACTCGATCATACTACGATCTGGATAGTTGAGTCGGATTACGTCCCAAGCACTTTGGAGTTTACCAGCGTCTGGGTGTACACGTCTGGCTAAGGTTCTACTAATTATGTCTTATTAAACATGAAGATTACTCAAGATCACTCTAACTAAACTTTCTTCTGCTTCAATATGCCTGTTGTGAAAATTCAGGGAAAATAGAACGGATAGCAAGTATTATATAAAACATTGGCTCATTCTCGGAATGAGAGTGGTTCCTTAAATCCTTGCGGGCCCCTTTCAGGCTTTTGTGCCCCTTTTGGCACAGCCCCTCCCCCACGCCGAGGGGTTTTGCAGGGCCCAGATCTGACTACGAGTCTGCCCTGCCCAATCATTTAGTGTCTCATCTATTCAGCATTTGGGTGATCAAGTCACGGGCTCTACCCATACATTTAGCGATGTGATCGGCCACGGTTTTATCGCGTAAAACCTCGGTGTTGCGACTTGCACCTGGCCGTTACGACTCTATACCATTTCTGCCAACGAAAAGTGGAACCACTCCATGCCCACGGTGCTTCGGTGGACTAAATAACGGTGGTATGACCATCTACCAAAGATCCCGGCTTTCTACTAACCGAGCTCGGCGTTGCGGTTGTAACATAGCAAGTGCTTGTTTGAAACAAATAGGTTAAAATCATCTAAAATCCGCTTCCAGTTCGAGGCTGCTATACCTGACTGCAATATCCTTGATCATGCCTCGGACTTGCTACGTCCAAGACGCTAAAAAAGAGGTTCCTAGACGTCTCTTCCAAGACAGTCAGACGTTCTCTGCCTTATGAATTTCTTCAGAACTGTGTAGTGCACAGTCCGAGTAGTACAATTCACGCAGGGAGGAACAAACCGGTAGATTTTGTTCTTAAATTTGTAAACAGCCCACGTGATTTTTGTTTGTGGCAGTGTACACGAGTGAGCAAATTGAGTGAAAATAATATTGCAGATCGTATACCCATTGATATTTCCTTAAATTTCTTAATTGTAAGGCAAGGCTGCTTGCCTTACACATAAATCCATTGTAGCGTTCTACCTCGCGGATTATACAGTTTTGTAGGACAGTGTACAGCGAGTCACTGTGTAAGCAAGGTTGCTTTAATCATTTCGCAGCGATACTGGGCTGGTCCATTTTAAGCTACTGGCTACGCACAGTTCAGAGTAAAAGAGTTAGCTTGGTTAGTAGGATGCCAGTGAAAATATTGGCATATTGAATATTTCTACAATTTGAATTAGTGAAATTATTACAAAATCATTCAAAAATTTTCTGAAACATGAAAGGTTCCCATTCGGCTGTTTCGCGGTGTGCTTGAATTATAGGTTCCATTGCTTAGAGACAAAGCGACCACATCGTCGCAATTGTTTTGTTAACGATTAATTACTCATGTAGTTGACAGAAGTTAGTTTATTTGTGTTTACCCTATCTGTGAGAAATATATACGTCTTAAGCTGCAACAAATATCTCTCTTTAATAATTTTAGTTTGTAGTTATCTTATTGTGTCTTTTGTTTGATCTTTTGATGACTGTAATTATGGTCATTAGTATGAACTGAAAGATATAACATTATCTGAAGGTAACTTAGTAGAATGCGGGTGAGAATGTGAAGGAATAAAAGTAGAAAAATGAATAATTCAGATTAACTTAAAAATGATAAATGAAAAATATACTTTGCTGTGGGAAGAACCTATAGTTGCCGTCACAAAATAAGAAGCATGAGACCCACAATACATATGAAGCTCTGTTGCCACTCTGTGCACTACTTCTCTTCTATCCACGTGACCGACCCCTTTACTTCGATAATGTCAATCATAAAGCAATCAGCAAATTATTGATAGGTTATTTTTTAATATTACACTGTAATATAATATTACAGTTAAACCTATGTTAAAGAAAGAGGTTGAAAGAAATTGTTAAGTAAATTCTAGATTACTCCATTAGAATACCACTTATAGGAGGAAACAATAATGAATTGCAGTAGACTCTTTCTTTCTCCTATATTAATTTGATAATTAGAATCCGTATTTATTATTCATTATCAATGAATTGTAGATTTTAATTAACTGACAATTAATTTATACATTCAACACCTTGGATTGAATCACAAAATTAATTTATTTAAACCTTCGAGACAGTGCACCACTATAGTAGCAAAGGGGCACTGGCTCTGGAGACAGAATAGCACTAAGCCAAGGCTTGCTCAAATGCATGAAAACAGATTGGCTTCTAGGGTATGTTGATAAGCTTTAGTATCAATACAGTTCTTCACTATGTAATTTGGAAGATCACTTTTACAAGGAGTGCTAACGCTCTGCCCTAACTCAGTCCCTCGGCTAGTTTTGTTCTTCATGCCATGAAGAACAAGTTTTCAAGAGGCCCCTCCTGCCTTACACTGATTCAATTTCACAGTAATCTTTTGTTGAAAAAAGAATTAAAATATTCTGTGAAATTTCTTTAGTTAGACCTTAATTTTTTTCTAGCTAGTACAAATATGAAACTATTCTCCCTTTAAAGCAATTTTTTTTTTACCAATAAAACATTTAATGTTGATGAGTTCTTACTAAACTTGACAAAAGAGAACAAAGTTAACTTTTAAATTAGCGAGAAAAATGTATCCAACTCCCTTTCTTAAGAAAACAATGAATGCTGTTTTAATTCTTATAGATTCCCTTATACATATAAACTAAAGATAGCAAATACCTGTATTTAGTGGGTTATCATTGAGAATTGTGGTTCTTAGAAAAACAGAAAGGAAGCTTGCCTATAATTTTCAATAATAAATATGCTTTTTCCTCTTTATATCACCATCTATCTATCTTATGGCTATACTTAAGTATCACATTATTATACACATATGTACATACTACAAAGAATTTAAAATTAAGGTTTCCTGATTTACTAAATGTGGAACAGGGAGTGGCAATGTGTTGTTGCAGTTAATGTTTTTAAAATGGCTGGTTAATCGATTGTATGGTTAGTTAAATAATCTTTGAAGAGAAGAGTCTTTTAAAAGAAAAGCTTTATTATGAAGTACAAGTAAAACACTGGTATAAACAAAGAATTGCCTTACAACATACTGGGTGGAATGTCTAGGAAAACAAATGGGGAAAGCAAGACATATATCTATAAAAAAATGATAAAATTCTGGGAAGCAGGGATGTCTTGGAAGGATGTGGTTGCTTTCTTAAAAATAACAGGGAACTTCAGTGACTTCCATGAAGTTACAAGGAAACAGTTCTGCTGAAGACCCTTCCAATTGTTCACAGCATTACAAATCTGTTGATAGAATCAGGACAATTAGTCATCCCTACTTCACACCAGCCAGCTTTCATGAAAGGATCAATAATTTTAAAATTGTGCTTTAATCAATGATGTTGTTTTATTTTTAATCTATTTATTCAGGTTGTCTTTAATTAAACCTATTATAAATCAAATAATATTCAACAATTTTATGCAATATTGATAAGTTGCTACAGCTTTAAAATAATTGTAAGGCCTTATATTGAAATTCAAATTCAGATACTTGGCAAAACAGGTCATCAAGAAGAGGTAGTTGCTAGGGAAGGTTGTCACCATGGTTAGCACAAGGCATGTAACATCTCGAACCTTAGCAAGTAAATAACTCCAGAGGTAAGAACACTTCTGTTCAATCCTAGTTAAATTAACCCCTTCCCTTAAAAACTAACATAATAAATCAATGATGCTTCATTTTCAAACTCACTCTTTGGTGTAATGAACTTCTATTTTCTCACTATAATAGCTTATTAGATCGGACATAAATTAATAATAACCAGTAATAGTGGAGTTAACTGGACTAGTGGTATGATTTTAATTGTATCATCAGATAGATACAGTCCATTATTGATTGAACATATATATCAGAAAACACTAAAAAACTTAATTCAATTATATATTTTCCTCCCCAGTATAAAATAATAAAATGGTTCAATTTATTATTGATGAAAAAAATTGTGTATTTTTTATTTTAACTCCCTACCCTGTTTATTTAAAAATGAAATGTTCGAATAGGAATTTAAAAAAAAAAAAGAAGAGGATTCTGTGAATTTTTTTACATTCTTATGGTATAAACAAAGTACATACATTAACTCAAAGGACAATTTAATATCATTACTTAAAACCACCTTTTCCTTAATGTTTTTGTTGAAACATCGGATCTCTAATAAAGGTTCATGAACACTTCATTCATCACTAATAATCTCGAAGGCAGTGAGCGATTGATCTATTTCAACAAGTCACATAAAGATTTAAGACAAGACACCTACAGACTAATGAATACATTACATGACCATTAGTAACTTTTATATAAACGAGAAATTCTTAAATTCAAAAAGACATATATACATGCACTTTAGTTGCATATAGTAAGTACATTTTGAAGCATCTTTAGGAATGTATCACAAGTAAAAGACATTTCTAAAAATCAAAATTCTTATATTAAAATTAAACTTACAAGGTCTGTACAGGTTTTCTGAAAAATAATCTCTAAGAAATTAAGAACAGGTTTGTCTATTTTATTTACATTATATATATATATATATTTATAATCCTAAATACAACTACATACTTGCATACACATAATAACATTGAAGCATTGGGACCATAAATATTTTTTTTAAAACATTTTCTTTTTTTTTATCTGTGAAGATACAAAATATTTGTTATCATTAACTAATTAAACAATTTATAGACGGATCAAATTCACTAAAAGTCATTGTGGCGGCTCATCGTTTTTGGTTTTATTATTTTTCAGAGCCCAGCGAAAACTTTTAAGTATAAAAATATATTTACAAGCATAATAATAATAATAGTAGTAATGATGTTCTTCAGATACAACTTGAACCGGATCCCAGGATTTGTTTAACTCAGTGCTGAAGAACTGTTTATTAGAAAAAATTCTTTATGTATTCAGCAATTTAAATTTGAATATTTAAGGCCGAAGTTGTATCTAAAAGATATACTTCCTACAGAAGGTAAACTCAGTCCTGAAGTAGACCCGTTCGAATTAAATATATATAAAGAAAATTAAGCCAATGTAAAAAAAATTTAAAACTTTAAAAAATGGAATTCCATCTTTTCGTCATCAAATGGGAAAATAACTGTCAGGTGAGTTTTCAATGAGAAAAACCTGTTGCTTCTTTGTTTCCCTCCCCCCTTCCTCCCATTGTCTTAAGTCAGTCAAGCAGTGGCAAAAGAAGTGATTCGGAACCATTTAAGCTAAAATATCTAAGATGAAACCATAGATAATTCTACTCAGTAAAGAGACTCTGAATTGGTGGACCTTGGCTTCTTGATCTTTTCAAGGTTCTTGGTGACAATGTCATGAAGGGTGCAGTACCTGTTTCGAATCTCACACATTACGAGCCACATACTCAAATACTCTTTCTCATCCAGTTCCCTTACAGCCTGGCGGTAGTCTTCAACATGAGGATACTTTGCAACCTAGAACCAAATTACAGGCATTTGAAAAATTGTTAACTAAACACTTCATATAATATTAAAACCAAACAACATAATTTATTATAATAAATCATATAAACCTTAGAAATAATTTTGGCTCTCGAGCAGAAGTACCGAGAGATTTGATCGAAGAAGGCCGCAGCTTCCGATTCAACAGATTGAATCTCTGCCAATGTTTCCTCTTGGACTGAGACACCAAAATTGTTACCATCTTCAATCTTTGGGATCATAAAAGATATCCACATCTTCAACTGCAAATACGAATAACATGAATGAATAACTTTTACAGAACACCTATATATATATTTTTGTTATATTAGTAATAAAGGAAGCCCTAACAAGGCGTTGTTGTTTTTATAGGCAAATTCACACCGAGACTAACCCCAGCCTTACTTACAACCAGGATATTGGTAAAGTACCCACCCCTAATCCTTGTGATACCATTCATTAGGGGCAGTTTTGCTTCTGTTGTATAATTTTATTTAATAGACAAATATATGAAAACTCAAGGTGTAATTTGCCAAGTACTACTCACAAGTTAAGTTTAAATTATTGCTATCAAAATTACTTGTTTCAAGTACGTCATATTGAACGATTTGATTAATATTAGGAGCTATTATCAAAAAAGTAATTCAGTCTAACTTAGGAAGTCATAAGAGTTAGAGTAACATGCAATAAAAATTGGATATTGCTGAAAATAATTACTGGCAGTGTTGCTCAACAACCATTGCAGCAGTAATCATTGTGGCCACAAGTTCAGGATCATTTTCTGATCTATTCCTCATCAATATTGTATAAAATATTTAATTTTAAGATATTCATTTGTTTAGTATTTTTTAAATAATGCAAGGTAGCGAGCTGGACAAGGTGAGCACAGCAGTAATTCTTCATGAAAAAACAATGAAAAAAATTAACATTGTGGTCAGAATGTAATATCACAAAACTTCATTTTTGATATTTTTTTAAATTTAATTTCACAAGGATTTCATAAAATTTTTAAATGATGAATGACATGAGACCTTCATACTAATATCTAGAAGTCCAGCAATCAGACTCTGAATCTTAGGACCTCAGACTCATAACATTGTGTACACATCTTATAGTCATTTGATAGTATGGTTATTATCAGCAACAACTTGTAAACTGTATTTATTTTTTTTATCGTGATCTTTGTACAAATTATAGATTCCATATCGCATAACTCAGGTCATAAATAGAATTAATGAAATTTAATGTTATTTTATTACTTCATTTATCCATCACTCTAACTCTAATCCTGGGGTTGGCACAACAGCCCACCTCCTCTTTTTGTATGACCTAAGAATGGATTTTACAGTTTCACATTAACAACTTCAACCACTATTGTCTAGCACTGAATGACTTGAAATTTGTTTTTGCTGGAGATATCATAGGATATTATGTTTTGACAGATTCCACTTAAAATAAATGGCAAATCAGTGCTTAAATGTGAGAATTGTACTGTGATAAAAGTCCTTTTGAAGACAACCGGTATTGATTGACATTTCATATCTAACTGCTGTGCGCCTTTCATTCTGTCAAAAATGAAGAAAAAGTGGAATCTCCATTCCCTAATTTGTGGCAGATATATTTTCTAAACTCGAACTATATTTTCAGCATAGTTTTTCAGATCCTGTTGGTGCTGAGCACATTTCGGTATTTCAAAATATATTCAACAGTAAAATAGAGGAGCTGTGCCTACCTTCAATTGGAAGTAATTAATCTGCAGTATGATGTAAGCATATAAAGCTAAAATGCAAATTTTATGAACAAACTGATAATTCTATAAACTTTTCCAAATGATGAATATGCTCAATTAAGATCATTAGCCAAGGGATTCATTTTCAATTTTGAAGCGTGTAAAATCTCAATACAGGTCAGCAGCATTAGCAGATAAAGATTTGCAATCAATTCTGGTGGTTGGAAGTACTAACTTTGAACTCAAACAAATTTTTCGCAAAAAACATATTCATCCTATTAGTACAGCTGCATTTTAAACAATTGTTATCTATTATTTTTTATTGTTTACAATTTTGTATTATTATTTTGAATTTGCTACATTCTGTTCAATCAATTTTTAAAACTTCAAATATTGAGTTAGTTCCTTGGCCTCTGGAAACTAAAAGATTTACTAACTACTTGGCCCTTTGTAAAAATTGCTTGTTACATCACTTTACGAGCTTGCAGTAAAAATTGCAGACAAAATTAAGTCTCATGATACTTGAATGAATCCCTTCATACTGCCTCCGTTGCCTACTTAACAGCTAACAATGGACTGAAAGATCGCATGTCATGTGCGGAATCATGGATGGGGGGATGCTAGAAAAAAACCAAGGAACACAAGATGGATGTTCGGGCTGGAGCTATGTGTGTGCTTCTCCATAGGATCTTATGTACTTCAAGTTATATGTACAGCACCGCAGCGGCTAAAGTTGCCTGTTTCCACCGGGCTTAAGAGGTGGGAAGGGAGAGAAACAGTGACAGAAATAGCTCTGCAACAAAAAATCTCCAACGAAGGAGTATAACACCTTAAACCATTCTTTCTGTAACTACCTGCTACAATCAGTAACTCTCAGCAATATGGGCAGGATGTTTATAAATATTCCAAATAAGAAATCTTCTGTCTCTCCACAATATATCTTATTCAACAAAAACGTTTTCTAAGCTTTCATCTTCAGTTGCTAAAATGAACATATAATTGGTGAAATTGGTATAATTGTTTTGGTAAATTCATTTTATTGCTGATATGTTGTCTATAGCAACACTATTGTATGAGTGACAAATTTTTGTTGTAAAATATACCCTACATAAACGTACTGTTCAAAGTATTTGTAACATTATTACTGTAAGTAACTAACTGATATTTTACTGGATTCCATGACTGAGGAAATGAGATCAATATAAGAGTGGGAGAAAAAAAAGTTGTCTGATGATACAAAATAGAGTTCTCAAGCCTGAAAGGGGAGGATGAAGAAGAAGTAATCAATAATATTAGAAAATTATAATTAAAGTTGTAGGGTGAAATATGACAGATTGGAGAGTTTTGGTGCTTTACTGATGAGAATTTTCAGAGCGGTCAGATTCTAAGGAATGGACATTTCAGGTTGAGCATTTCAGATTTTGGAATGAGTAAGGTTACATACATATTTAAATAGTTAATTTATAGCTGGTAACTTTAGTAATGAATGTTTTCAAAACAATTATAATGCATTTGAATCTTTAATTTTTACAAGAATCCAAACCTAATTGATATATTCATAACGGCGGATCACGATTCATGAATGTTTAAACACTATTCGTTGAATTGTCTCTACCATTAATATTTATAATAAAAATAATATCAATAATTTAATATAAATATATTATTTTATAAACTTCAAAACAAGCAAAGTATAAATATCCAAAACATCTGGATGGCCAAAGCCAGTTAAAAAAGGATGAAGAAGGCAGCGGAAAGGACAAGGAGATATAGGATACCGAGAAGCTGAAGCACTTTTTCACTGACGGCCCGACAGAGAACACCTGGGAGACCAGACCAGGATCACCATGAGGTAGCAACCTTTTTCACTTTCACCCGGCACCAACAAAGAACCAGACAGATAGAAGAACATTAACAAAGGACGCTCAAGACATAGAAGCTGCTATCCGAATCACGCTACGAGATAAAAGACGCAACGAGGCAAGACGCTCAAGTCAAAGGAAGCAACAGCCGCGATAGTAATTAAGGTACAAATTTAACTTAAGATTTTAATAATGTTATTTCATTTTGTATGTACTTATTTGAATATTAATTTTAATGAATTTGTGTAAATAAACAATTATCCCTTTTGCCAGAAGTTTCCTATTTTTATTAACAGAACCTTAAGATAAAGTAAAAGTTAAATATAAAGATTTAAAATAAAATATAAATTACATAAAAAAATATATGAATAATAAATATCGTAATAATAGTTATGACTGAAAATATTTATTAATAAGCAATTTAAATTGATTAAAGAAAAGAAATTGTAACGATATATAAGGAGACTTACAAGGTTAGTATCTTCAACAAGCTGCTTGATGTGAGGTTTAACTGTCCTGATAACTTGAGAGAGAGTCTGGTTGCAAGAAACAGGACCGCTTTCAAGAGTAAGTACTTTAGTTCCTTCGGTACAGTTGGTACTACTTTCTGAAGTCGTCCTTGGTCTTTTTGCAGCTGGAGCAGCCTCGTCAGGACAGCTGTCAGATACACCACTGAAGTACAACTTATATAAATATATGCCTGATAACTAGCACAACATAACTGATATATTCTAAGGAGGTTAAATAAATATTTTGTGAAATAAGTATAAATTAAATATTTAAAATTCTCTTACTTAAAATGATATAAAATTCTAAGTGCAACATTCAGGTGAAACAGAATATTAAAAGTAGATTTTTTTTAGCATAGTAATTCTTTTAAAGTAAAAACCATGTAAACACAATTTCACAAAAATCAATGCAGGAGAAACCTCAGTAAGGAATAATTGATGACATATTTTCCAGGCCATTGAACTTCCTTGGGTGTAAGAAGACCTTTATGGCAGAAAATATTAAATATAAGAGGATTAACCTACTCTATATATCTATGACTCCAGGGGATATGTGTAAGTCTGCTTTTGAAATGAGATAGTGACCATTCAACATTTGGTAGGCTCTGTCAGAGTATTAAGAGATAGGTAATATTGATTATGAGTGCTTTATGGCCCAAAAAGAGTAAATTTTTTACCAAGCATACTTTAGTTATTCAACAGATCTGACTGCATAATAGTAGTAGAGTTTTTTTCACATTCATTTTTATTTTTTAAACTTTTATATCCTATTTTATCATTTTACTACAAGATACTTGAAAATGGTGGAATAACCACCAAAAGTTCTTGTATCAGTATACAGTAAATTGCACCACAAATACTTTTTAACAATACCTTTTGTACAAATAATAATATAAATATACCACAACTAACCACCCCCTTTAACATTAACACATACATTGTAGGAATGTTAAAACATAAAAATATATGTTTTAGAGTTTTCTACTTATCCCCCATAACCACAGGTACATACAAAGATAAGCTGTAATATGACACATTTGTTTGTCACATTGTTCAAGGAATCTACCTGTTTAACCGCTTGATTTAATAATTGATTTTTTATTGATAATAACGAATATTTCTTGATATGGAACTTATTATGTTGGTATAGCAATATTACATAATACTTTAAAAAAAAACTGAAGACAATTTTCTAGATAACTAACACTTCATTTAATTATTTTTAATCAGCATGCATTCAATATGTAGTGACATTTTTCTTTTGAAGTTCAAAGTTTTTCATAAAATCGCCCATAATAAGTAGATGATAGCTCACATCTACTTTCTTCATTTATTTAATTAAGATCTTAAATATTTAAGATCACACAAGATAACAATAAAGTAATTCCAAAATTCTTAACTAACTAGTACTCTATAAGAAACGTCTTATTAATTCAGTGCTGCTTTTTGTAACAAAGTTTGAACAATCTAGAAAACCAGGAAGTGGTGCTAATCATTTTAATAATGTTAAAATTAATTTCCAAAAAGTAAAGTTATATAAACTTAATAAAATAAATTCATACACACTTGTTAAATTGTATTGGCTCCGGAATAGGTATGTTCACTTTCTGATGGACCTTTGTAGGGTCTTTTACATTTAAAATTGGAGATTCCAAAATTTCATTTAATAAAACTATTTTTTCAGGGAATCCTGTCAGTATTAGTTGTTCAGCCTGCAAAATACAAAAATAATATAATAATTTACATTTTTTAGGCCAGGCATTTAATTCATTTATTGGTAGCACTACACAACTAGGAGTCCTGGTGGAAGCTAAGAAGCCCTGTGAAGTTATCTAAGGTTTATTATGTATCACTGGTATTGTTTTGTTGATATTAATAAGTATTTGATTCAAAAACAAATTAAATCTGCATAAAAGCTGAATGCATCGTTTGTATTGATGTTAGGAACTGAACGATAAAATTACCCACTTTTGGAATAAAGTCTTTGCCAAACATTTATAAACATTAATCATCACTGTTGTCTTCTGAATTATTCAGCAAGCAAAGCTGTTAACAATTACATAATTATCAGGGCCATAACATTGCTGGTTGCTTGTCTTTATAGTCAGTATAGCCATAATAATTATTAATATAGCTTGATAAATCTTAGCGACAAGAATACTTTTTTGTAAATGTTTTCTAGGTTATTTAATAAATAGCCATATAAGTAGAGATCAATTGTAGGAAATTACCTTTAGTTTAGGCAGAAAAACAATATTTATTTATTATTAAATCCTTTCATTAACATGAATTAATAAGACAGGACAACAGGGATATTTTTCAACTACGGTAGAACAACTAGAATAAGGGTTTTTAGGTCAGTTTTGAGGAAAGAAAACTTGACACTTAGTAATAACTAAATTTAAAAATTTTTGGAATAAGGAAACACACGAACATTTACTCTAGAATAGAATTCACTCAGGGGAGTCTTAGGGAAAACTACAATTTATTTAAAGATGAAATTTGCCACCTGATTATCAGTCTTAAAGTATGAATGTGAGCAACCAAGGGAAGTGAACAGCTATAATTTGTTTGGGTTAAATGCTTTTTCAAATAATAAAAAAAAAATGCAAATAGCTAAAATACTTAGAAAAAAATCTAATTGTTAATTACTGGTGCCCCAAGGTACCCACCCATATAAGTGAAGTGACACGAATGTATGAAATAAAAGAACATTCATCAGAAACATTTGTTTATTGAAATTTAATATACATCAGTGCTTTTCAAACTTAAACTGAAAGAATCCTATTGAAAACTACTTAAAATACATGATTTCTATTGTTGGGTCCCTTTAATTTTAGAAATTTATTTGAATTTATTTTTGGGTTACTGGTTTTTTTTTGTGTTTTCAACCTTGGAGAAACGATCAGAACATTAAATCTTAAATAGCTTCTAAGCTGAGACTTGAGAAAGCTTAAAAGAAAGTTAAAAACTAACCAATTTTTTTGTTATCCAATAGGTTCTACTGTCGGTGAAATTTAAGGATTGTCTGTAATTGACAGACCAATTGGGTTCTGACATTAACCTGTAATGTACTCCTAATTGAGTGCAGATAAAATGGATCGTCTTTAATAAATCTTATGTCTTATCTTCTTGGGAATACTGAGGTTGTTCCGAGTAGTAGGAATATATAAGTAAAAATTCAACATAAACTGTTTGGTCCATGAGACTAAGCTTTTTAACAACAAAAATTTTTATTGTGCAATAATTACAATCTGCCTTTTATAAGGCAATAATAATACAGATTGAGACTAAGCTAACACTCCAGCTCGCTCAACCTCTGGTAAAGTATAATATAGACTAACAGACCCCTGTCTTAAATAACATGAGAAATAAGAAACAATATAAATAAGAAACTAATATATATATATATATATAAAAACATAAAAATAAGTCAATATGAAAACTAACCAAAGAGAACAAATAAACTTAAATTGAATGATTTTATCAAAGAATATACTTTTAGGATATAATCTTTTGACAAGTTTCTGAATTTCAAAGGCATCACACCTTCCCTCAAATATCAATATTCATACATACCTTTTTTTTTAAACTATCCTTGTACTGCTGCACCTGAAAGGATGAAAATAATGCAAAAATTAGCAATGATAAAATTAAATTAAAAAAATACCACACTACACATTTGAGGAATTTAATCAAAAGTGGAGGGACCATACAGTATGAAAACTAATGCTTTGTTAGTACTGAAATCATTCCAAACAAATGGCAATAAAAACTTACTAAGTAAAAATGAATAGTTTAGGAAGAATCCCCTATGAGTATCCATACACCACGCCTTAATTTATAATAGTTATCAAAAGAATCTAAAACTGATTCAAAACTATTTTATCCTAGATTTCGCATTTTTTAAGTCCAGTTGTTGACCCTCCCTCAATATAATAACAGACCTGATCATGTAGACATTAAAAACTTGTGCAATTAGGAAGTCATTAATAATTTTAATTCAGGAATCTAGGCTCACCAAGAGTGAAACGACTAGCTTGTTTCAAAATTTAAAATGATAGCAATTCACAATGGCAGTCTTTGAGTATGATTTGTTATAAAAATTGAAAATGTATGCTTATGAATGTTTAAAGATTGTAGTCTTTTGCTCAAAATTAGAGCCCGTAGAGTCATGAAGATTGATCTATATAAAACTAACTTGAATATCAGATACTAAACTGAACTTGACCTGAACATTTGGACGGAATACATTTCATTCTGCAATAAAACAACAAAAATAACAACTTAATACAGACTAAAGACAGGGTAATACGGTTAGTAATACTAATTAAAAAAACTTGTGCAGATAAGGTTTTTTTTGTTGAAAATATAAATATATATAGTTCCATATATAGAAAGAAAAATATAATGAGAAAACCTAGCTTATAAATAAAAATTGAGAATTAGACTAAAAATTGGAAGTGAACCTCAAAAATAAGAAGAAATATATTATATTTTATAAGACTAAAGACTGTATTTTACAAGACAATTTTCTAAATGAGTGTTTTGAGGCAATAGGAAAAGAGCAAGCAAGAGCATTAACATATTTCTCACAGGCTGGAACACCCTGAGCTCAAATCTTGTACACTCAACTTGAAATTTTTTTTTTTGATAGCCAACTTATTTTTCATAACCTCAGCATTCCCACAATGGCTAGAAAGTGTTGGTTTACTTGTGTCTTTTAGACGCTACTTTATAAAATCACTTGTTTCTATTACTACCCAGTTCAGCCATATATTTTGTGAAGAATTCTCATGCTTATGGTTGCTCCAGTCGAGAAGATTCTTTATCTGTTAACGAAGTAAAAGTATTACTTCAATTTATTTAATAGATTTGAATTAAATATAATTTTGTTGTAGTTGAGTGACATCAACATGCCAGGTTATATGTTATTATATCTGTTTCTTCCTTATACTATTTTTTCACCTTTTTTTACTTGATGGGAATACATAAAGATAGGTGCTATATAAAAATTAAAAAATTATATTTATTATTGGTCCACTGCATCCACTGAAAATTAAGTCTACATATTTTGGCATTTTATTAAAAAATTGTCCATGTTCATGCATGTGCATTACCTTCATGTTAACCCTCCTGGTTTATGTCCAGGCACTTTACCTAGTTAATATTATTAATAAAGGTGAATTATTACTTGATTCCCCCCCCCCCTAAGCTTATTTGATGAAAATACTAGATTGTGACAAAGTATTTGTTGCTTAACTGTCAACTATTATAATACATAAAATAATTTTGGTGTTGCTTTAAAATATTTTTTAGTATAGGAGACAAGTTTGAATCTGGGATCTTCCGGTTCAAGTCCAGGTAACCTTTTCTACTAACCTAGAAACCGCACACACCTACAAGCAGAGATGATAAGAATAATGTTTCGCAAAGTTTTCGAGTTTCATACCTCGTACTTAAATATATATAGATTTCTGTGAATTTTATGACTAATTTTAATAACTTTCTGTTGGTTAAACACATGCAGATTATAAAAAATAAATGTTGAATCTCATGAAAAAGTTGATTTTGAAAGTTTAATTTGGCAACTCCTCACATAGATCTTTAGATAAAGCACATTGAAAGATACCATCACTGCTTGGAAGTGAGCATAGGAACTTTGGTAGAATTAACTACAACATAGATGTACACTAGGAGGTCCAAGGTTCAAAACCTTAACCTGGCACAAATTTCCTGTTCAAGCCTAAGCTAAAAATTATTTAAAAGCATCAGTGTGATCATGACAAAAATCAAATAACAAACATTATTTAAATTGAAGAAAAATAAATAAGATATTTATTTAACAATGTAGAGATCAATCATAAAACACTAAGCACACATAATCATGCAACAATTAACCTCTGTAAACTGTGCAGTACTTATTAACAGTCCATTAATTTAATAGTTCAGCAATTGATAGGTTCATCTAGTATATTAGACGTATTAGCATCATCATTTTATAAATGTAGTATCTATTACATTAATTAAATAAAATATAAATGATATATTTCATATTATATGAAATAAAAAAACTGAGCACATTTATTGAATTGTACTATAATGGTACAAACAAATATGCATTTATTAATACCATTGATCATATCATTTCCCTAAGCAGATTTACTTTCCTTTCTAATGTTTTAAAGCGTAATATGGAACTGCACTTTTGAATGGTATCAGCTTTAACCTATAGTGTTCTTAGCACAACTTAACCAAACAAGAACCAACACGCTGTTAGACAGTAAGCAGTAAGATGTTTATAGGAAACTAAGCGTAACAATTAGATATAATACTTGGAAAACATTCTTTAGCAGTTAAAACTAGTTAGGTTTAACTGCAACAAGGAATATAAACTTTTTAAATTTGGTCGAGAAACTGTCAATACTCAACATTAAACAACTTTATTAAGATAATACTGTTTTTTTAAAAAGAAAACCTCATCAATATGATATGAGACTTGCTTCCTTTGATTCAAAACAACTTCTTAATCAGCCATGAGAGAAATACATTAGATAATGGTAATTAATATTTTACTAATACATAAAAATGAGCTTGGAACTTAGGAAGAGAACACCAATGAAACAGTTTGGATCAATTCCAAAAGACAGATTTACTTGCTCGAATGCCACATTGCAGCTAAAGGAACAACTTCTAAAGGACAATAGGTATAATTCTTTTTTTGATTTACTTTCAGTTTAAGTAACTTCGAGTAAGCTACCAATAACTTCGAAGAAATTGTTTAAAAATGCATTTATTAAAGAAAGAGTTCAAACCAAACAAACAAAATAATTATTAATTTAACAAGTACAAACATCAGTCAGGGACGAAAAGATTGCCATGGAACCCATAACTAAAGTATAAATATGAGATGATAGCCTCTGAAAGCTGTTCATTATCCCCCCTTGGCATTTAAATAGTTTCGTTGATAAAAAAGACCCAGTGAATAAAACAAGAAACTCACTTTGTCTGAGGCTGCGTTGGCCATGCTAGAGGAGTTGGGGGGAAAATTACACTACAGATTTTGAAGAAACGTGCTAAAACCTCATGGAACACTGCTCCGTCACGGCTGACTTGATCTAACGACACATCTGCTGCGTTTCTGTTCTTTCTTTTTTATTTTTAACGAATTAATAACTCTTATTTAATTTTAACTAACTCACTTTTATTTTTAACTGAGAATTCAATTCAAAGCATAGGGACGTTTAAGAATAGTATATATCGACTGTAAAATACGGGATCTATCAATGGAATTACAGACCATAATTATGAAAAAAATACTAATTATTAATGTGGGATCTTTAAATTATACAGGTGCTGTGGTATATTTATTAGGCTACACGTCGATTTCGAACGAAGAAATTATCGAGTCGGTTTTTAATTTAACTAGCAGGCTAGTTCGTTTAACTTGGCGTTGTTCAACGCTTTGTTAAAACAAAAGTCATTTTTGCCCGTGACTTCGCCCGCGGGGAAATATTAACGCATCAAAAAATTTGGATTGTGCCCATCTTAAAGTTTAAGTTCACAAGCCAACCCCTAAAAGAAGTAGTGTGAAGATACATTATCCCTTAATAGTCTAAGGAACTATAATGTGTAGCTCGTGAACGAATCAGTTCGCATAACCTATTTCGTGGAACAAACTGAATAACCGGATTTTGTTTTAATTAACTAACAACAGTTCTTTCTCCAACCTCCTCTGCCACAGTGGACATCGAACGAGGGGCAAAACTCCAAAAATCAACTGTTTGTTTATTCTATTTGGATGATTCAGACTTGTTTGATATTAGTCACAGGTTATGTTAACAAGTGTTGACATTAGATTTTACATTAGATTTAAGTATAGTTTTTCAGACTCGTAAAACGGGCCATTTTAATTGTGCATTATTCTTTATTCACATTGGACCCTTCAATCAGTGATAATTTTACAATTATTTTTTGAGAGAGAGAGAGAGAGAGAGAGAGAGAGAGAGAGAGAGAGAGAGAGAGAGAGAGAGAGAGAGAGAGAGAGAGAGAGAGAGAGAGAGAGAGAGAGAGAGAGAGAGAGAGAGAGATTTAAACAAGCAAATCAAGTCACAATGATTTCAGAACAGTTTGAGAAGTTGATGTTAGTTTTAACATCAGCTCTGGGAAGTCAACAACCTACACCAGCATTACCACTAATACCATGTGAAAACTATGACCCATAACTGAACAGTTTTCGTCATACATGGAGCGTTTTGACAACTATTGTGATCTCAAAAACGTCACTGATGATACAAAAAAGGTTCAACTTTCGCGTTCATCAATTGGAAAAGAACATTATAACAACTTAGCCGCTTTTCTGGGACCAGATGATCCTATCAAGGAAATCTACTTCAGAACCTTGAAGTGCCATTTCGAAAAAATGCTGTCTCCATCAGTCCCAACCGTCGTCTCACAGCACTACTTCCTCAGCATCACTCAGCAGCCACATCAATCAATTTCGGATTTCGTCGCATCCCTGAAGGGAAAGTTGAAGGACTGTGATTTTTACACAACCTGTCCCAGTGCCACCTGTAAAAAGAGGTTCTCAATAGCTCAAATATTTCTCCGTGCTCAGTTCATCAGAGGCCTGAAGGACAATTGGATGGCGAACAGATCCTTCAAGACACAACCCTCAAGGATTTCGATGGATTCGTAACGAAGGCCACAGCACTGGAAGCATCTCGATTTGAGTCGGGTCAATTGAATAAGCTACCTGAGAAGCCGCCGGATCAAGTTATCGACGCTAACAAGATTGATCGTCGTCAAGAAAGAAATCGTCGCAGCCACCAGCGTTCTGGGTCTCAAGACAATCGTCGTCAGTCCAGCATCATCGTTCTCAGTCCCGCAGCACCAGAAGTCGTGTGGATCATCGATCATTAGGTCTCGATGGCCTTTGTCTCAACTGTGGTCGCTCAAACCATAAATCGCGTGATTGCAGAACAGAGCGTAAATCCATGAATTGCAACTCTTGTGGAAAAATCGGTCATGTCACGAAAGTCTGTATCACCACCCTGCTCCGGAAATCGAAAACTAAGAAGCTGTCAACTGAATACCTTCAAGAGGAAGAGGATCATCACCCCAACAACGAATATGGTATCGTTCAGATTGAAACTGTCGAGGAACTGTATGAGGTTGGACCAGACACCGATAAATACATCGTCACAGTCACTCTCAACAACAAGCCGCAATCGTTTGAAGTGGATTCAGGCGCACGTTTCTCCTTGATCTCAGAAACTGCTTTCAAGAAACTTGAACTCAACGTACCGCTGCAACCGACTCCAGTCTCTTTCCGCTCTTACTCAGATCACCTCATCAAGCCTAAAGGAGGCTTACTCGGATTTTTGAAAATACTGGTCGGCTATTTAATTTAACAGTAACTTACGGGGCAAATAAACCGTGACGTTGATTTTAATTTCGTTCTGTGTGCTAGAATGGGGTCTTCTTCGTGACTCTGGTGGTATGCACGTCCGAGAGTTGGCGTGTACGGTTGTACAGCATGCTTCGTCGGACGGAGCTGGTGGGTCGGTCTAGAGAGAGAGAGTAGACTAGTAGAAGATTCCAGGGCCCTGGAGTATCGCGACTGTCTAGATGCAGAGACTGGAGAAGAGTAGAGTGAGCCTACCAGGGCCAAGCTGCCCTGGCGTAAAGCGACCAAGTAGTGTGGCTGAGGAGACTAGGAAAAAGAGTGTCTTTACAGGGCGAAATTCCTTGATTTAAATACTATCTCCCCTTCCCTCCCGGAAGGCGGAGTGGGCTGTAGGGGGTATGTTTTATGATGCCCAGGTAGCTAATCCCCCTTAAGTTTATGACTGTTGGCCTAAAAGGGTGTGTTTTATGATGTCACACCTACCGAGATACGTGATCGCTCGTCCCCTAAGGACTGTTTATTGGCATGGCTTTTAGATTTTATGACCCGGAGAGTGACTGAAGGTCTGCACGGGTCTATTTATGGCAGTCAGGTGGCTTATCCTCTCAGGTTTATTGCTGTACCTTCGACCCTCTGTTACTTGTTTACATCTGCCGATCCCTCTATGTTTTATTACTAGAAAAGGCTTTTACCATGTTTTACATCTAATTACAATACATTATATGCACCAGAGTATAGGGCAATTTACATAAATGGGTAGCGCTTCGCTACAGCTCAGATCTCGAAGAATGCTCCAGAACTCTCATCGCATGTTTGGAAAGACTCAAAGAACATGATCTCTATCTCAATCGTGCTAAATGCTCATTCTTCAAGGAAAGCATAAATTACTTCGGTCATGTAGTGTCACTTATTCAAATTCAGAAGTGCCCAGCTAAGGGTCAAGCAGTTTCTCGGATGCCGTGACCAAAGATTGTGGATGAATTGAGGAGATTCCTTGGCTTAATCACGTATTATTCCAAATTCATCCCAGATTTCTCTTCGAAGTCCTACCCGCTACGCTGCTTACTCAGGAAGGGTGAACGATTCTTTTGGTCTGCAACTGCTGAGGCCTCCTTCCGGAATCTCAAGACAGAGTTGTGCTCAGACAAAGAGCTCATCCCGTTTGACCCTTCAAAACAGGTTATTCTCACAACTGATGCCTCGCCAACCGGGATAGCCGCAGTACTTAGTCATGAAATTGATGGTCACGAGCGTCCAATCACCTACGCCTCACGAGTTTTGACGCAGGCTGAGTCAAACTACATCCAGCTCGACAGACGTCCTCGTTTTCAACAACAACTCTGCTTGGAGGCATATTTTCGGTAGATGGTTACCCCTCGATGATGGTTTCAGACAACGCTGCCATCTTCAAAAGTGAAGAGTTCCAGTGGTATTGCAAAGAGCGTGGGATATTTCAAAAGTTTAGCGCGCCAAATCATCCAGCCACGAATGGTCTAGCAGAACGCAGCTCAAGGCTGCTGCTGATGATTCTGCTCCGCTGTGTTCTCAGCTGCGGAACATAATGTTCCGCTACAGGGCAACACCCTTAGCCTCAGGGTCTCCTTCGGTACTGTACCTAAAGAGAAGGATCCGTACTCGTCTCGATGCTCTGATACCCAACAGCAAACCTCTTGCTCCAACTGTGCCTACTGCATAGCGGGTTCGTAGTCTGCAGTAGTGGGGGAGTGGGGGAGAGAGTGCAGGCGAAGATTTGCTTAGGAAACCAAGACGTTTGGCACCATCAGGAGGAAACTCGACCAGTACCATTATATTGTCGAGTTGGACACAGGTCGCACCCTGAAACGCCATATTAATCAACTGGTCGCCACCTTGGTTCCGAAGAAAGAAGTCTCCTTCACTCCTTTGGTTCCACAGCACAGAATGGGGGTGCCATCCAAAACTGAAACTACAAGCTTGCCACTAGACCACCAATCGCCAACAACACCTCCTTCACCACATGTGAGTAGTCCAGGTACACAGCGCGACTTGCCTAATCCATGCCATCCAAGGCCACCACCTGTTCAGCCTGGTCCGTCTGTGCCTCAATCGCCTAGGCCTACCAGGAGCCGGAAAAAGCTTAAGTATCTCGAGGACTATGTCTCCAACGTGTGTTTGTGGTCCTGTCCATAAATAAGTGGGGGAGATTGTAGTGAAACCGCTATAAATAACTATATGTTTGGTTAACTGTTATAAATAACAGAGTGTTGCGACACACCTGGCATGTGTTCAAGAGTTCAGTTTGAGCGTATGCGTACTGTTTTCAATACTTATGTCTCATGTATTGTGTAAATAAATTATATTGCGTTATTCAATTAAATATGAAAATGTGTCTCATTATTCGGCCCCTTGTCACAAGAACACACTAAAACTAATGGGGATGTTTTCGAAGTCTGGTGAGTCAGTCACTCAAACCAGTGAAAGAAGTGAGAAATTTGTGCACTTAATTGTGGACTATTTTAAATTAGCTGGGTGCTCTGATGAGGTTTGAACCCTCAGTAAATAATAATATAAGATAATAATAATAATTAAAAGAATAATTTTATTTATTTTTAAAATATAATTTTTTTAAATATATTTAATATTATAATTTATAGTCATTCGGTCTCCATCCCGAGCTCACAAGAGCAAAGTTTTGATTGATTGAAAAGTTTTGTGAGCTTTGGTGTGTCGATGTAAGAAAAATATTGGAGAACTGTTGTAGGATGTTATTCAAATTTATGATTTAACATAAAAATTGGCTTGATGTGCCTTTCGTCGCCAGATTACATAGCTAAAAAGATGAAAAGCCGAATCAGTTGTACCCTCCAAATAAACTAGTGGACGGCCAAAAAAAGATTTCGAAGAATGTACCACAAAGAAAGGCGGGTAGTACACCTGATCGACAACTACACGCCATGTGAACCAGTCTCGTTGAGACTTGAGTAATTTATTTTTAAGTTTTATTCCTACATAAGTTATAATTAAATAAAAATTAATCAATAAATAATAATTAAAAAATAATTTTAGTTATTTTTTTAAATATATATAATATTATAATTTATATAATAATTATATATAATTTACAGTCAATCAGTCTCCATCACGAGCTCACAAGAGCAAAGCTTTGTTTATGTTGTAATCACTTCGAGCTTTTCTTGTTTCCAATTAAATTTGGTTTTCCTCCATATTATTTTAGTTAAAGTTATTTCGAGTTTTTCTCGCTACCAAATAAATTTTGTTTATATTTTCAAATCTTATGTAC
Source organism: Acanthosoma haemorrhoidale (assembly GCA_930367205.1). Taxonomy (NCBI): domain Eukaryota; kingdom Metazoa; phylum Arthropoda; class Insecta; order Hemiptera; family Acanthosomatidae; genus Acanthosoma; species Acanthosoma haemorrhoidale. The sequence continues at coordinate 145,113,721 of OV884011.1, forward strand.
GCATTCTTAATTTTATCGTATGTAGTCTGAAAGTAATTATGTTTTCCTGTTTTTATTACAATTTTTTTATTATTAAATATTTAACTACTAATTTTAGGTTTGGGTAAAGTTATTAATTAAAACTACGGTTTCAGATGATGTCTTCGTGGCAGACTAGTAGTATTTGGTACCATTTCAATAAAAAAAGAAACTAGCGGGTAAGAATGCAAGTGCTGAATTATCGCTGGAGTGTTGTTTCGAAATTTAAGGAGGCATTTGAGAAACAAACATTCTACATTGCCAATGGAAAGAACAAGAACTATCCCATTAGAGGGCACTCTTCCAACAGGTGAGCTTTAACGTCATCACAGTCTCGTTCACCTTTGGTGTCAACCTCAACATCCTTCAGCATTTTATCGCCTACATATCGGCCTCTCTCAATAAAAAGCGTTCATAAAGGTTGATGTAAAATTTGAGATTAAAACCCCATCTTGATGTATTAGTTTATGCCGTAGTCCAAATCCTGGAAGTCTCAACTACTAAAATAGGCAGACGCCCTCATTTTCTGCCCACTTCAGGACAAAAAAAAAGACTTTTAACTACAAGTGTTACCGACTTTGGCTATTATTTACTTCATAAAATCTCTCAATTCACCTCAAACTGATAATATATAAAAGTTTAGGTGCTCTGTGTAGGCGTCCCACTACTTAATCACCTGACTGCACTCTCCAAAATTTCAGAACGGTATACTGAGGAAAGTGATCCGGCATACGAGTACTTACTTATCTCAGGAGGACAAATAGCAAGTGTTTCAGACCAGATGATTCTCCAATACGGTTAAAAAAATTGGCAAAATGGTACGATTTGCTTATAGATAAAGCTTCTAGACTAATCTGCCAGATTTGAAATAAGTCAGAGATAATCAGTTAGAGATAACGGGATACAACTTGAATGCTGATGTGGTACTGTCATAACTCCCGCCAATCTTATCAATCATATGTGATTTATCTTGTTAGCAATGGTACTGTGTTGTTACTCCTTTATTAGAGTCAGTTCAGTCCAGTCACGTATAATTTGTATCATTATACTTGTTTATTCCATTATATAGTTTTTATAAAATAACAAAACTTGTATATAATGTAGTGACGCTACAGGAAATACAAAATAATTTATGAGGTTCTATAATTGTATATAAATATCTGTAAATTTAAAGGGGCTATGAAGAAAAAAAGTAACTAAACCACACGGATAACTTACCTAAACTCAAAGACAAAACGGGAAGACTATGGCTATTTGACACCGGATCAACAAAAAATTATATTACCCCAACTTCTTTACCCGAAGGAAGTCAAATTATTTCGGAAGGTTTTGTTACGAAAACTCCCACAGGGAAAGCCGAGGGCACACAAAGTGCAATAATAGATCTCGAGCCTTTACTAGGAGTCCATACAAAAATAAAATTTTTAATATTCCCCTTTAGCGAAAAAATATAATATCCTACTCGGATATGAACTACGGATAACAACTAAACATGGAAATAAAGTGCAATACCAACGAATATTACATAGATGGTATTGAAATAAAAAAAAAAAAGAGACCAAACATACTCGGAAAATAAATTAGAAAATAAAATAAACAAAAAAAAGAGTCCAAATATACTCGGAAAATAAATCAGAAAATAATTCGGAAAATGAAACTGAAAATAAAAAAAAAATTAAAACCGAAAATAAATCAAAAATGAAACAGAATATAAATAAAAAAATGAAACAGAAATTAAATCAGAAAACGAAACGGAAAAACGATCGGAAAACAAATCAACCGAATACAATAAAAATAAAGAAGACGAAACTAACTATATTGATGACAGACAAACTATAAAAACATTAATCAGAACTGAACACATTGACAACGAAACAACGGATAAACTAGTAAATTTAATTATCCAATATGGCAAAATAATAAAGACAGACCAAGAAAAACTAAGATCAATAAAGTTTATAAAACACAAAATTAATACGACTAACAACAATCCTTGCTACACCAGAAACTACAGATACCCAGTACAATTCCAAAAACAAATACACGACGAAGTCGAGACATTATTAAAGAACAACATTATACGGAAGAGTAACTCTCCATACAATTCACCACCTGTATGGATTGTTCCTAAGAAACCGGACGTGTCAGGTATAAAAAAGGTACGAATGCTAATTGACTATAGGAAACTAAACGAAAAGACTATAAAAGACAAATACCCCCTACCAAACATAGAAGACTTACTGAACAAACTACAAAAAGCAAAAATATTTTCGACTATTGACTTATCTTCAGGATTCCACCAAATCGAAATGGATCCAGACTCAATAGGAAAAACGGCTTTCAGTACAGAAAACGGACATTCCGAATACCTCAGAATGCCTTACGGGCCATGCAACGCACACCCAACTTTCCAACGTGCAATGAATATGATGATTGCAAATATACCCAACACTATGGTATATGTAGTATGGTATATACTCGGACAAAATAGACAACTATCTTGAACATTTAGAAAATGTATTCAGGAAACTGAAAGAACACGACTTATCAATTCAACTAGACAAAATAGAATTACATTTTTTAGGACATATTGTGACACCTCAAGGACTAGAAACTAATGAGAAAAAAATAGAAGCCATTACAAACTTACCTTATCCAAAAAATGAGAAAACTGTTAGACAATTTTTAGGAATGACCGGATATTACAGGAAATTCATAAAAAATTACGCTACTATTTCTAGGCCCATATCTCAAGCAATAAAGACCAAAATTTATGATACCCCACAAATAAAACAGGCATGTGCCGAATTTCAAACATTAATGACAAACGCCCGAATACTCTTATACCCAGACTGGAACAAATCTTTTACCTTAACAACAGACGCTAGTGACAAAGCTATAGGATCTGTACTGTCGCAAAATGACAAAGGCGGAATAAACCATCCCGTAGCTTTTGCGTCAAGAGTATTACAACCTCCTGAACTATTTTTTCAAAACCTCAACAAAATAATACAATGTACAAAAAATAAATAATAAAATAATTGGATTACATATTTCTCCTCTTTCTGCATTTACATGCATTTGGCGGAGTGCATAATATAATAAAATTTTTATTGTTGTTAAAAGTTCATCGTTCTTATACAACACTAGGTGATGAGGCTCACCTTCTATTTGTCACCGATGGTCAACTCAACACTTCAAACCATACTTATGCGGTTCACGATTCTTACTACAGACAGACCACAGACCACTAAAATGGTTTTACAATGAAAAACACCCGTATCATGAAATGGATATGGAAACTTAACGAATTTGAATTTGACGTAGAACACATATCAGGAAAGACAAACTTTGTAGCGGACTTACTATCAAGACAACACGAACACTTAAATCAAATAAATCATGTTCACGTAGAAGTTTTCGAAGAAGCAGAACCTACACAAACCGAAAACAATCCGGACTACGACGCATTAATAACTGACTTAGAAGCAACGTCATCACAAATAACACAAACACAAAATACTGACAAACAAATAGAATTCACACCAACAGAAAATGACTAGATAATTACTTGCGGAGCCACGATACATTCTCAAAAATCTTCGAATGAGCAAATTTGGATTGTAAATGACGAAAAAATAGTAAATATAGAGAAGCACCAAATAGTCATCAAAAAAGGAAAAAAGACTATCAACTTCTCAAAACCATTTGGGAAACAAAGACACGAACTGACTATACAAAGCCAACGGGACATACGAAACATGCTTGAACAAATCCTACAACCAAAAACAACTTATGGAATCTACTGTGACTCACACTTACCCATACTGAATTATTGGTACAACAAGACATTCGAGACAATATCACAAACAATACAAGACAATTACCCAACCGTAAAGTTAAAAAGATACAAAAACATAGCAAAGGACATAGAAAACAAAGAGGAGCAATTAGAACTAATAACCAATTATCACACTGAAAACCGCACACCGAGGAACTCTCGAAACTTACAACAAACTGAGAAAGACACACTACTTCCCCCGTATGAAAGAAAGTATCAATGGCTATATAAACCAATGCGTAATATGCCGAAAAACCAAGTACGAACGCAGACCGATTAAAACAAAATTCATGATTACACCAACACCTAACAGACCATTCGAAGAATTAATGGCAGACACATTTCATTATGAATCAAAATGCATCGTAACCTTAGTAGACACGTTTTCCAAAAGAACCTTTGCTAAACTTATAACACACATGACAAGTAAAAAGCGAAGTATTCAAGCAATACATTGAACATTATCCAACACCAACAATAATAAAAATGGATAATGGCAGAGAATATAAGAACGCATTAGTACAACAATTCCTACAAACCAACGACACAACCCCTTAATATATCACCCCACAAAACTCTAACTCATTGGGATTATTAAACAGACAACACTAGACATGATTCACTCGAGAACAGGTTAAGACTGGCTATAATAGCTTACAACAATACACTAAAGAGTACACTGAAACTGACTCCAGACAAAATAACATTCGAGATAATTAAACAAGACTCCCGAATAAACGAGAATATCACCAAACAATTCGCACAACAGTATCATGAAGAAAAACAAAAATTCTACGAAACCATAAAGCAAACCATAGAACAAGAGAAAGAAGAACGAACACAAAAATTAAATAAAAATAGAGAAGACCCCCCAGAAATAGACATTGACGAACCACAATACATGCGCACTATCCCAAGAACCGCAAAACAGAACGAAAAATACAAACAAATCAATTACATACAAGACCAAAGAACAAACTAGTAAGCGACTACATGTAAACAAATTAAAACGACCTAGTAAGAAACATTTGACTCACCGAAAAAATGTTCCAGTATGTAACAATGTTCAAAAATGTAACAATTAGGGCACTAGCACTGCTTATACAGTCAATTCAATGGACTGCAATTACTTCACTAAAAATAACTGACCCGACTCACAGTAATGGACAGTAAGACCGACATTAAATTAATAAATTTCCATAAGGGTAGAAGCAATATAAGTAGCTTTTCACAATATTTATATAACTTTGACACACTTGTATAACAAAATAAATTACCTGACACTAACATTGGAACTGAGTAAACTAGGAATCACACATTCTTCCCCTATGTCTCAAATACTACATGACGTACACGAAAATGTAACCTTAGCTTCTAGACAAACAGAACTTTATGGCTTATGAGCAAAATTCATTGCACCACGCATGAGGAAATACTTCATGTATTTGTAGACCTGCCACTGGCAGAACCAAATGCAAGAACCTCATTGCTCATACCCGTTCCTGTAATTAAAAATATATTTTATGGTACTATTAATATAAGAAAAACTATAGTAATTAGGAAAAATGATAATATTTATAATGTTAATTGTAATTATCTTATTAATAAATATTACTGTACTAACCCAAATTATGTTAAACCCTATTACTTACACTAATAATAGTTTCATATATTTTATAGTTTGTAGTATTATAGGTACTTTAGGAATACTTAAAATGAAACTGTAATCCCAAAACCTCTTGTATTCCACACCCTATTATCACCTATTTATCACTGTGACCCAGGCCTTGGTATGGCAACACTAATTCTTCCTTCCCTAAGCAATGGCCCAGATGACATCCCACCGGCTGAAGCAACATCCACCTATATTCCTACGCCCCGCTGAGGAAGCACGATCCATTTCCCTCTATATAAACCTTCCCAATATTTTACCCATCCTCACTCAGTCACACTCTCTCTTCCCAACTAGACGTAAGACAGTATTTTTACTAACCGTTACCTCGTTGTACTTTTTGAATAAATTCTTGTAAAAAGTCTATCAGTGTAAACTTCTTTAACTACCTAACAAACCCAGTGTTTAACACTATGACCCCACCACTCTTCCAGCATCGATGGCAACAGACCTTCGAGGAAAATTTGGTTAAGATTTGGTTTGTTGGATGTAAGTTAGTTTTAAGTTTTATGATTCATAAGGTGAGCCCCATCACTTTTTAAACATGTATAGACAATGAAAGTACAATGTACATTATACGAGGTTTGATCAAAAAATAACGAGAATTTTTGTTTATCTTAAATTTTTTATAAATTCACTGGTAGCAATTGTATACTCTTCAAAGTAATTCCCCTTAGAGCCAGCGTGCTTTTTCCAATCTTCGAAGCACTCACTTTTCAAAATAGCTCTTAGCTCCTTCAGCGATTCTTCTTTAATCGCATCAAAGGTGTCAAAACGTCTTTCTTTCAAGGTTTATTTCAACTTCGGAAACAAAAAGAAGTCGCAGGGAGACATGTCCGGCAAGGTGGCTGAGGTAACACAACAGTGTTGTTTTTTGTTAAAAAATTACGAACAATCAGTGAGATGTGAGTGGGAGCGTTGTCGTGATGCAATTTCCACGAATTGTTTTGCCACAATTCCGGTCGTTTTTGTTGGATCGCTTCACATAAACGGCGCAATAGTTCCTAGTTATATACTTTATTGACCGTGCGACCTTCTGGCAGGAACTCATGATGCACTACGCCATTGAAATCGAAAAAAAACAGTGATTATAAAATTCTCGTTACTTTTTCATCAAACCTCCTACCGTTGTAACAATCGCAAATCACAGGGTAAAATTATTAAAAATTGTAAAAATATAGCCAAGCTGCAGGACATATAATGACCTACTGTAAATAGACTCATTCATAAAAAACAAAAAAATAGCATACCAGCTCTGTTATTTATTGGCTGTCTTTTAATCTGGTGGTTTTCTGTTGGCCACCACTCACCCTAGGACTCATTACTTGATGAGCATGTTACTACCCTACCTCAGAGACCACCTATGCAGTTGACCAAAAGAGAAAGGCTATTGGCAATAAGAAGAGTGCCATAATCCTTTCCTTCTAGAATTTTGTAATTAGTTTCTAAGATATTAGTAAAATGAACATTTAATCAAAAATTATAAAATAAGTAAATTAAAAGGGTGACAAACTTAATATTCAGTTGCAATTTTAATTTTATTAGGTAATTAAAATGTGTCAGAATTTTCTGTATCATTTTATGATAATTTCTAAGAAAGGGTAGATTTTTGACATACATTCAAATGAATTATGTACCTATTTAAATTCAAATTAAGATTTTATTAAAATTTTTGTTGAAAAATTCAGTTTAGTTATCTATACATTTTTAAGCAAACTAATACATTTTTGTTTTTATCAAAATTTATTCGTATTTTTTATTTATTTTATAACCCTCCTTTGTACTATTTTTCTTATCTGTTAAAAAAATTAATTATAGTTCTGAAATATTATTGTGTTTTTAAGATATAGTGATAAATTGAAGAATTGACTAGAAGAGTCTGAAGTGGTTGAATCTTTGAGGGTTAATCTTGATCCAGGTGTATCTGCTCATTTTGTACAATGGCAGCTGGAGTTAATTCATGGAGCAGCTCCCACCCTGCTGGATCTTGAGTGTTGGAGATTTAATTAATTTCTTGTATCAACTACTTTTTGTATCAATAGCAGCTAGCGTTGATTCAGGGAGCATCCCCTCCCCTGATGGTGATTCAGCGTTGGAGAGTTGATCCAATCCTCATATCTACTAATTATTTGTTTTGTATCAGCTCTCAGCTGGAGAAGATATCAACAAGTATCAGCCCCCACCCTACAGTCGCACCCACAATCATTAGTATTCATGTCATTTAATTTGGTTATCTGTATCTGCTTAATTTAGACTGCATCAACTACTTTTCAGTATCTGATTGAAACAACTTTACCCATACCTAGTCAAAACCTGATTTTGATAATACTACATCTCTGTAAAAACCCAAATCATTGACGGATAAACCTATCTTGAGGAATCACCTGACTTACATTTTGACAAACACCATTTTCCAAGTGCTGTTATGGTAGATCCATTTTAAATAGCCTAAAACTAAAATTGTCAACATCATTAAGGAATGATGAACTGACCATTAATAACATATCATAAATTTTCTCTCTGAACTAATTCACTCCAAAATATTTGACAATGCACCCAACATATTATTCAAATATTTATTATTTATATATATTTTAATTATATATATTTTTTTTTATATAATTTATAACTTTATATTTAACTTTTACGTTATCTCAAGGTTCTGTTAATAAAAATTAGGAAACTTCTGGCAAAAGGAATAATGGTTTATTTACACACATTGATTTTACAATTGATATACAAATAAAATACGTACGTAATAAATAAAACTAAATTTACGTATTTATACTGGCCAGTGTTTCTTTGTTGATATTCTTCGATGGTCGTCTTCTATTGCGTGATTTGGATTAGCGTCTTCTAAGCTGCAGCGCGTGGTTCCATACGTCTCGTGGCCGGATGCAAGTCTGGCCAGCTGTTCTTCACTAATGCACCACGAGGCCTTAGCGTGGGTTGCTACCTGGGCTTGCGTGCCTCCTGGTCCTGCCTCGACCTCTGCCGGTTCCAAGATGAATAAAGAGTGAGTTTTTTTGTTTTTTTCCCCCTAAACCCCTTGAAGTTATACAATGAAAATATTAATAAGATACTTTGCAAATTTCTCCTCATTCTGCTATGCGCAGATGCATTTGAAGGAGTTCGTGTTACTCAACAATACAGATTGTGGTTAAAATATAATAACTTGAAAACAAATCTAGGTGATGGGGCTCACCTTCGAGTGACCTCTAGCTTCTCGGTATTCCTATATATCTCGCATCTCTCCACTGCCTTATTGATCTTTCAACTGTTTATTCAATGCCAGTTGTGTCGGATATTTATACTTTGCTTGTTTTGAAGTTTATAAAATGAAATATTTATATTAAATTATTGATATTATTTTTATTAAAAATATTAATAGTTAATATAACGACAATAAAAACGTTCATCCTTTCATAGGCATGAACCACGGATCTTTCGTACGTTCTTCAACGCTTGCTTTTTCCGGGTTTATATTAAAAACACAATAAAAAATCATAACATTAAAATATCACAACAATATATTATACTTAATTTAGTTTATTGTTTGCTACCCCCAGTCAGTGAGGATGAGGATTTATACTTTGCCATGTGTATGAAAATATAAACATTGGTCGACTGTAATGATGCATCTAAGTATTAGGTGGTACATGTAGTTTTGATCTACTTTCTTCAATGTGACCTCAAGTACTATAAAAACTATCTATAACCACCACCTGATATGTCGAACTAGGGTGCTTCCTTGGCTCCGGGTTCTACTTGCATTGTTGTGTTACAATATTGTTTCGTCTGTCCAACGTAAAGTTTTTTCTTGATCCTTCTCAGTTTTTGAAGAAACTTTTCATGGGTTGACTGAAAAATGAACTGTTTACATTTGTTGAATGCCAACACCAAATAATCCACTTTCAAGCAATTCCTCTTTGTTTTTCTTATGATAGCTTTTTGCTACTTGCTAATAATTCATTTATCATGTCAAAGCATTATTTTTGTTTGATTTCCTTTTACAATCAAACTCGGTTGGAATGGGGCCTAGATGGCTACAAACATTAACGATGTCTAGTGTAATGGCCAGGTACACCGTCCACTAATTTTTATGAGGAAGTTGAGCCCATCTGAACAAGCTCATGACTTCCATTTCAATAGTTAACATTTTCATAAGTATTAGATTAATTTTAATGTCCATAACCAGCCGTTCAGTCTATATCTTCATAATTTTACTGCCACATTTTTACACACCTGTAACTACTTCACAAGTCAAAAAGTTGGGTCACCAAAAAGCTTTGGAAATGAAAAAAATGTCATTTTAGAATTCATAAACTCCAAGGATATTAATTTCTAGTCTGAGGGTATGAAAAAACATTTAACACTTTGGCAAAAGTGCATTGGTTGTAGTGGAGCCTATTTTAAATGATCAAATCTTGTTTAAAATAGGGTTTTGTTTATTTTATTTTAAGACTCTAAACCAGCAATTATTTATGGACAACCAAATAGAAGTTTTCAAAGGCCTCCAACATCAATTAATGGGCTTTATTGTTAACAAGGCCTAATAAAAATATATGTTCACTGGAAAGGGAGTGTAACTGGAAAGTTTCACCATCACCATTGGCTTCGGTACCTTTGAAAGATTTGAACTACCTTGGATCTCAAATTATCTTATTGATTGCCACATACAATAGACTGGGCAAACTGACTTAATTAAGTATTCAAATTTTCAACTTTATCTCTACAGAAAGGGGGAGGGAAATGAGTAATTAACATAAATAAATAGGATATTTTCTAACTAGTGAAATAAAGAAATACATAATATAATTTTAAGCCATAAATATTTATTTAAAATTTATTTTCAGCACTTTCTTCAGAATACAACATTTTTATATGTAACAATATGTATATAATATATATAAGTATATTTCTTGCTTATTTCTACATACATCAACTCTACTTACAAATAAAAATGCACTTAATTTAGCATTTTAACTATGTTTAACAAAAGCATTGGAGATGATAAACAGCTACATAGTTAATTATAATTTATAATAACCCAAATCTTCCAACCCTAAGCCCTCAAGACCCTCGCCCTAGAAGAAGTCTCAAATCTTACACATCTAAACTGTGGAGTGTAGCTTTGAACCATAGTGACTACTATGGACCAAATAGATAAAATATAAACAAAAGAGAAATGTTACTGAGCACTGTGTCCTCTATAATTGCAAATTTAAGCACACGTCTGAGTTACTCAATGCAATTGAGCCAACCCAGAGATGAAATAATACATAAAAATACACAAAACATAATAAATATTTCTTTGCTGAGTGATCAATAAATATTTTTTTTCATTTCATTTAACATCTCCATATACACAAGCTACTAATAGTAGTTTAATGGAAACTAATTTCTAATCTTATCATCCAGGTCTGGTCAGATCATCATAACTTAAGAAAATAATATTTTTTACAATAGAATTTTCATAAATAGAAACAAATTATTTACAATACAACACTTAACAGTTACTAAGCAAACAAAAACATTTAAGTACTCGTGAAAATCACAACCTGATATTAACTTACATTTATATATAAATACTTAATATTTTTTACATATATATTACACAAAACAATCCGTAATATTAATAATACTGCAACAAATATAAATTAGATACAAAACAGATATTTTGATTTCTAGCTTAGTTAATGGCAACTAAGTTTTCATGCAGAAATCTTAATGACCATCTTATATCTTTCTGTAAATTTACAAAATAATTTATTTACTAATAATAATAAAGAATAACTTCATTTATATAAAATCTTTATTTGTTTATCTATCTCCTATTTACCCCACAAAACTTCATTCAAAATTTGATATTCTCAGCTTTTCAGTCTTGAAATTTTTCATAGAACATTGTAAAATAATAACAAATTAAAATTTCAAAAGTGAGTCAAGAGCATGCATGACTGTCTGCATTTCATATAGCTATCCTTTTGCAAGCTTATCTCCTTGTAGCCTGAGGTGGTTTGTATATCGGTATTTAGAGTTTAAGATTTCATTATCACCTTCGACAATAACTTCACATAAAATATACACAGAGTTTAATTTTATTTTGTGATCTTATTATACATTATTTAGTTTCAAAGATAGAATCTTACACAACAGCATGTTCTGTAACTCCTATCTACATGTTCAACAGGAATAAAGTATTATTTTAAAATCAACATTTCTATACGCTTCTACTGCTGAAATATTTGTAGTATCAACTAATCTACTTAAATATGGAATTTTATAATGTTTCCCCCCCCCCCATAATACTGCTTCTATGATTATACATCTATATGGCTTAGTCTCAAAGATCTATGAAAATTTTTATTTTTGATATGTTTTTCTATTATGTAAATAATGGATTATTAATTAAGAATTAAAAGTTTTGGCATCATCAGATTACAAATAATTTAGATACATCGAAGAAGCATTTTTGTATGTAATTATTAATTAAATTAAGAAAAAATATTACTTAACGTTTACACGGTCCCATTTGCTGCAGTTTGCAAGTTATCACAAAATCACATTATGAACCATGGTTTATAGTCACGACATCATTATGCAGTCTATATTTTATCCTAAGCTACCAAAAATGCAGACAATGTCTGGCGGTAAAATGAGCCAGTTTACTTACGAGATTATTCATGAACTAATCCACAATAAGTATTTCAATGATAATTGAATTAATTAATTAAATGCTATTATTTGAGAGAAAAAAATATCTAACTAAGATTGACATATAATATTCACTATTATATTAAAATTTGAAAGAACATTTTTTAGGATTTTATTTTCGTGAACTTTAGTCATTTTCTATTAATTCTACAGAATTCATTCTTTAATTAAACGTGTCATTAAGTATATCCTGGTCACAATGAAGTGAAAATATTATTTCGTGGCAGAAATTGTTTTCATTAACTTTGTTCAGTAATATATTTATGCTGGCACATCCATTATCACCCAGATCCTGCTGCAGAGAAGTATTAAATATACAGCAGGCTGTACTTCTCCCAATTACTTCAATTATATCAGTTCTTAATCTTTTGTTATAAGTAATTTATATGGAATTGTGCAATTTATTAACAAGTCATATACAATAAATCAGTTCGGACGGACTTGGGCTAGTTCAAATTTTTAAGAAAATGTTTGTAATCGATTTTTTGTTAGTTTAATCAATTAAATTGAATAAAAAATGTCAATGTTTGTATTAACTTTTTAAATCATAATTGCCTGTTGAGAACACCAGTCTACTGGAACTATTTGACCATAGAAATGTAACATTCAGAATTAGATGAAATTTGAATAGTCCCATAAAGGAGAAAGAAAGAGGTCATCCAAATTCTAAGAAAAAAATGTTTTTAAGATTATTTCTCTGAGATTACAAATGGAATATAATTACTAACTAAACTTTATTGCAAAGTATAATCATTGAGTAATGGATTAAGAACATTATTTGCTCAAGAGGCGATTCCATTACGAGTATTACATTAAAATTTGTCACAGGAAAGACCATAATCAATTTATGTCACAACACAGTGGAAGATAAGAACAGAGAAAGAAAATACAAACATTTATTACATAAATAGTTTATTATAACAGGTGTAAACATTGCTAAAATTTAAAAGTTGTAAAGGTATCAGATAATTCATAAATCTTTACAGTGATGGGATTTCATTGAATATTTTAAGTGATATTCGTCCAAAGAAACTACCATCAAAACCAAATATATGTATTTCAACATATACATATCCACAACCAATACATATATACACACACCGACGATAATGAGAGGGACTATATACAATGTGAAAATGGAGTGAAGTTGTGAGTTTATGATGTGCTGGAAGACGAGGATGGGTGCTTCTTTGAGACACGCCTGATGAGCTTCCTAAACGAGGAGGTCCAACGAGTAGCCCTAGCAAATGATTTGGCTGGACTAGGCTCACACAATTCTGAGCTGAACCCTGAATCTGAGCTAAAAGCGTGCTGAGCTACGGAGGTATCGGAGGCCACGGTTGGTGCGTAATGGCCATCCTCATCGCCTGATGAACTGTCCTCATCGATGTAGGAGATGTTACTATGTGGGGTCAAGCGTGCCGACAGCTCCGGTGTCCAGGTGTCTAGTATGTGAGGAGATCCCCTGGGGTTTCTTTTTTCCAGTGTGCCAACTAATCTTCCTTCTGCCCTTTCTGTTGTGCTCCCGCTGTGGAAGCAAGACAGCAAGTTGCCTGCTCCTCTTCTGCAACAATTATATTTTTATACTTATATTAATGTCTTACAAATTCAAAAGTGAAAAAGATGAATGAATAGAAGAAGTTAACTGAAAACGTTTTTAATCCCGGTTTAAATTTTTTACATTTCATACTTGCCCGGGTCCACTCACTTTTAAAATTAGAGCTGCAAATGGGATCAGAAGGGAGGTCAGGAAGATAACCAATAGTATACTTGAACTATTCAACAACTCTTTAAAATCTTATATTGTTACTTATTTTTGGATAGTTTGTGGCTGGGGATACATGGTGACTAGTAGTACTTACCAGCATTTGAACATACCATATACATTTTGTGCATTTTTATAAACCTAAGTAGAAAGTTATTAGAATATGAACTCTGGATTATTCATTTTCTCGATATTACTATTGAGTGTGGAGGATCAGCCTCAACCCATGGGTTAGGATGACTAATTTCCTCTGACTGTTATACTCCAGACAGGAGATATTATAATAGGAAGAAACTAATGATATTTAGTGAATGAAACATACGCTGAGGGGTAGTCACCGAACGTGGCTCTCGTGTAAGCGCACACAGAGCACTTCCTCCTTCGACAGCTTGCCAGGTGTTTCATACCCTTCTTCAGCTGACTGTTGAGTGTTGCACTCTGCTTGGCAACTAGCTTCAAATCACTCACCTGCAATAAATTATTTGGTATTGATTTAATTTATTATATGAAACTGTAAGTTAACAATCTTTCCAATCATGAGAGGGGAGTTGTTTTGCATTATTGATTAGTATTAGATGACTGAAAATTTAAAAATTTCTTATTAGAAGCATTTATATATTGCTTAGATTTCTGAATATATATTTTTTGGACAAACCGAATCCATTAAAATCAATCAAATCAACTAATCTAATTCATGCTGTTATCATCCAAATAATAATATAATAAATGCAAGATATCTAACTGCAGACAAAGATAATGTAGCTAACCTCTTTCTCAAGTCCAGCTATGTTGTGGTTAGATCTTCTTCCGTATGACTTTCTCTCTATGTCACGAAGTGCATCCTTAAGGCGTGCATTCTAAAACAAAATGATTCACTTTTTTTGTATTTAAAATTATACTAATCAACAACTAAGCCTGCCCACCAATTACTATATATACATGACTATTTCAACTGACCATTATCCCATTCGCAAGTGCTAATAATATTGCCAACAAGGACAGTCTGAATCCCTGCATTTCCTAAGAGTATTATCACTAGAGAATTGCAGTTCAAGCTGTTGAAAGCACTTGTGAATATGCGTAAATATGCACTGATTGGTGGATATAGTTGTGATGAGTAAAATAGTTTGACGCATGTCCTAAAATGCATGTTCTAAAATTGCACTAGTTTAGGAGCTATTTATTAATACATTACTTTCTTCATTCTTCTAACTTAGAATATATTTTAAATTGCATCGTACAGATGCAACTAATTAATTAAGCAATTAATTAACTAATTAATCATATTATATATTAATTGTGAGAAACGACTACTTGAGTTAGAAAATGAATTTCGACACAGGTTTCTCAATGAAACTATAATAAAATAGCTTATATAATACAAAGCATAATTATTTGGAGTAAATGTTAAAAGAAGGAATTTTCGTAGGCTCTAAAAAATATTAGAAATGTGCAGTAAGAAAATGATTGGACCTTTTTTTTTTATTGGACCAGTATATAACTGGTATTGTTTAATGTTACCAATGTAAGCATTACTTTGAAATAAATTTTAAGCATAAATTTGAATAAATTTCCTAAATTGAATTCATGGAACATTACGGTAACACTTCCTCACCTCCCTTTCCAATGAGTCCTTTTCTGCTACAATGGCTGTCACTTGACGTACAACATCATTCCGAGCGCTCTCTAAACGTCTGCGGGTCGCCTCTGATTCATCTGCTTGCATCTTCAACTATTATAAGGTAAATATTATTTTTAGTAACGCATTATATTATATTTAGATAAAACGTATCAACAGAACAGTCAAACCGACAGTAAAAACATACTTTATGGCCATCAACTTAGAGCCTATAACATTTAATAAAATATGATCCACCATCTACTAAAATAATTAAAATTTTAAAATTGATAAAATTGGCTGTCTACGGATTTAAAGCTATGGCATTCATTTCATGTAGCAATTACACTAACCAATACACCAAAGTGAGACTTCGGTCTCTTTCTTCATTAAACCAATGTAAAGTTAGCTAATTATAAAATATGATGCAAGTGAAAATTATTTATGAATTTGTAAGTTATAAAATAAAAATGAATGTTGATGAGATCTTTCTCATCTTCGGTAATTAAATTATTAAACCATAAGGTAAAAGATGAACATTTTTTTTTTAACCAACTAAAAACCATAGGTTTAGTCAGGGTGGAAATGTAAATATTATGTTGGTCCGCAACCTTTTCTAAAATAAAATAGGATTTTGGATTTTATTATAAGCCAAGATGACTATTATTAAAAATCTATTACTTAGTGATGGTATAATTATCAAGAAATTTCACAAATGAATCTGTAATGACTACTTACCTGCCTATAGGCCTCATTTTTTTCTTTCTCTAGCTTATCTTTGAGCTCAGCTATCTTTTCTTTTTCTGCTTTCAACTGGAACAAAAGATAATTGGTATTACATCATAATAACTAAAAATGGAATAAAATATTACATATTAGCTGCTCAAAAATAATAAAAAAAAGTGCAACAGTTTGTCATTTTAAACATTAAAAAAAACAAAAATAGGTGTTTTAATCTTAATGGTTTTAAATTGTGTAAAATTCAAAATTAAAGGAAAGTCAATTAATGTTGCTTCTTATACTTCCTGCTATTATAGTTCCTATGCAATTTTAAGTGGAGCATCGCCTTGATGGTAAAACAAAACGGATCCACATTATCATAATTCCAACATTTGAGAGGCTACACTCTCCTGTTGGAAACAAACCGCGCCAAAACTGAAGCTACTGCATTAAGACTGTGGCCTCACGACAGCTCTTTGAGAGGCCCACGGACAACTCGCCCAGGATTTTTTTTTATAAGTTTATTTACTCAACATTTGATCTTGTTTCGGAAAAGTTATAGGAAAATTGGCAAGTTCTAAAGGAGTGGAGAGGGTTGATAAGAAAGGGAATCGTGCGGCGCCGCTGTTCTTAATCTCTCGGTGCATATGATCCAGGCGGCTAAAAACAAAGGCTTCCTTTATTATCTTCCTATATTTTCTGAAAATCAACTAGCA
Organism: Acanthosoma haemorrhoidale; assembly: GCA_930367205.1. Lineage (NCBI taxonomy): Eukaryota > Metazoa > Arthropoda > Insecta > Hemiptera > Acanthosomatidae > Acanthosoma > Acanthosoma haemorrhoidale. Next base: position 145,130,788 of record OV884011.1, read on the forward strand.
GTTTTTTGTGAACTGTTATAAGTGTTTTGTAATTATTTACTATCAATGGAATCCGAGCTGTTACGGGTTATATTCTTATATGAATTTAAACTTGAACATAATGCTTCCGACGCTTTTCGAAACATCAGTACGGATTTTGGTGTTGATACAGTGTTTGGAAAAACTGTATATCGGCGATTTTCTAGGCTTCACTCCGGCAATACAAGTCTCGAGAATGAATCTCGTGGAGGCCAGAAACAATGTTCAATGATGATGAATGAAAGGCTTTAGTACAGGCCAATCCACATCAGACAAGTAAAGAACTTTCAAAACACTTAAACGTCAACCATACTTCTATTATAAGAAACTTTTATGCTATTGGGGGGGGGGGGGGGGGGGAGATGGACTATGGTGTGTCACATGAGCTGACTGATCGCCTGAAACTTTGTTGAAGTTTTTGTCAGTTAACTTAAAAAAAACTACGTGATCTGAAAATAGAATTTTGCCACATCCATCATATTCATCTGACTTGAAGCTAACTGGCCATCATTTTTTTCAGAGCGTTTCACGCATTTAAAAAAAACAAAAATAAAAACAAGGTCAAATTTTCTTTCTCGAATTTATTGATTCATAGCTAAAAAGTTTCTTTGAAAAAAGGCTAAAAAAAGCCTTGTTAGACATTGGGAGAGATATGTTGGAACTAACAGAAGTTGCTTCCAGTAAAAATAATATCGCTTAAGTTTCTTTTTTTTTTATCTGCCACCATAAGAATTGACATTTCATATGTTCCAATCCGATACAATGATCACTGGTGGATTACGAAGACGACTCAAGAGAAAGCGGCTTGGTACTTGGATATATAGTACCATAACAGCGGTGTCGGTAAATGGTTCAATGGGAATCTAGCGATAGCTACTCGGCTCTGACAATATAACATAGCAGAGAGAACAATGGAGAAAATGACTTCCTGGGTCTCAGAACCACACCCTGGATATTGATAAATTCTGATCTCATCGAAAGGTTATAGTATAATTATGCAAACCACTGTCACAAATTAGTGTTGAAAATTGCGGACCTTGCCATGTGATTTGTGAGATGACGCAAAAATCACATTTGACATATCACATCGAGTTAATAAGTATCCGTTCTACTATAAAAAACTGAACTTGTTAGGAATCAAATTATGTTGATTACCACAAAGATGTCAAGTTTTAATCAAATTTAATTATACGCGTAGACGAAGTTTCGAAATACTATCTATGCATGCTTCTATCAGGTTCTCGTGTGAGATGGTCTGAGGGGGAAAATTAAACAACAGTTTAACACATCTTGGTGGACCTGTTTAAACTGTTAACATGTCGCTTCCACCCTTAGACCATCTCAGACATTCATGACATTTATAGCCAAAACGTCACCCATAAGAGCTTGTTTCTATATACCATGTATGTTTGCATCAGGTCCTTATGGACGACGTTTTGACGTACTCTTTATGTCTGCTTCAGATCGTTGATGCGTGGTCTATGTATTTTTTTAATCAACCTATGCCGATTTCCAACGAAAAATAAGCGAGGTCTCTCATTTCTATTTTCATAGTTAACTATGATCTTAATATTGTCTTTTTTTGTTGCTGACTCATTTTACGATGAAAGTAAGTCATATAACAAATTCAACTGGATGATCTCCTAATATTTATGTTCCAATGTTGCTTTCTGTAGCTAAAAGGTACTACTAGTAAACAGCCATCCTTTATGCCTTTTATCCATCGTTTCGATTTATTGGTCCATTTTAAATGTTGTTTTTACATATTTTTAGCGAGCAGTTTTCGATATGTGGTAAAAAAGAAATGCCAAAATAGGGTTTTGGTTTAGATGTTAGTCCGTAACTATCAGAACTTAATATAGAACTACCAAGAGAAATCTTTTTAATTACTTAGTTTTTGTCAGGACGACACATTTCATTTACCATTCATCTTTCTATATCATGTATTATTGTATAGCATGTATTATTATATTATAATATATCATGTATTATTCCTTATTATTGCATATCATGTGTCGGGTTGTCACTAGGGAGGTGCCTGATCACCCTAACCCTGGTGACAAGTGCGAATTGTTCGAGTTAATAACTTGGACAATCGTTCCAGGACGGCGTTACTATCTGACTCCATTTTATGATAGGTATGTGCCCCGACAATGCACTATGTTCAAGAGAAGAGGTACAGAGGTTTCATAAAGAATAAGGCAAGTTTTCAGAGTTCGAGCGGAAACTAAACAAGCATCACGGGTACAGGTCGCCAGAGAGTCTGCAAGGAGACTGGCGAGGAGACTAAGAGACTCACGAGGAGACTCCACGAGGGAGCCAAAGAGACGGATGAAGGACTCAGAGGCGGATGCGGAGAGACTAGGAGACTAACTTCCAGGGCCAGGGGCCCTGGCGTACGGCGTCACCGAGTAAAGGCGGATGAGGAGACTAGTCTTACAGGGCCAAACGCCCTGGTTTAAATATCGTTCCTGCTTGGGGGGGGGGGGGGGGGAGAGCCGGCGTGAGAAAATGCAACCTGCTGACCGATTACGTGACCCCTCGACCCCTAAAGGACTGTTTTATGGCTGCCAGATGGCACCCCTGCACACCTGCGCCGAGGCACGTGACCGATAGAGATGCACTAAAAGGGTTGCTGAGTTTACGACTGTTTATGACATGCCAGGTGGTACCCCTGGCCCCCTGGCTCTTAGGCCTGTGTGTACCTGGCTGTTTATGACTTGTTTTGCTTCCGAGTTTTATTGCTCAGCACTTTACAATGATTTACATACACTTAGTTCCTGTTATTTTACTTTTGCTTACAATATATATATGCACCAGAGTATAGGGTGATTTAACTTATGTAGTTAGCGGTCGCTACATCATGTATTATTCTTTAATATTGAATGAATATTCGTTACCTTTTCACAGTCTTCTTCCAGTCTGATTGCTTTCTCTAGCTGGAGAAACAGTTCATCTTCCTTCTCGTGCATCTCCGAGTCCTTCCTCTCCAGTCTCCTCTCCAGCTCCTCGTTCAGCCGGCCAAGGGAGTCCCTCTCCGCCTGTGTACATACATATATATAATATCTATTTTACTGATATATACTGAAAAATACGCTTTTGTAATTTCCAAAAACAAATTTGGTGCACAAACAAAACGTAAATGTAAGAGGTAAATTAAATCAATTATAAAATACGTATTTTTAAATTAAAAAAAAAACCAAACGATATTTTGGTGTTATTCATTTTTTACTGTTTTGTTCACACCACTGTTTACAAGATAATTTCTTTTAATATATCACCATTTGCGTTATGGCTACAACTATGTACCATATTTTTATACATCTCTATGATAGGTAATGCAATACATGGAAAAAAGACAAAGTTTTATGTTCTATGTGAATGTGAAGGGCGAGATATTAGTTAACACCGAATAAAACGAAACCGAAAAAATCGCAAGTGAGTACCCGTTTGAGAATAGGATCCCCCCTTTCTTAACAACTAGTTTAAATTTGTTAAAATTAAATTAAACGGGATGGAAAAAGAACTGATATTGGCTGATTTCACTTCAATGCAATGTATTTTAAGCAGTCTGTGTTACACTAACAACTCTAATTATCGTTAAAAATATAATACAAAAGGATTAGGTGATGGGGCTAACCTTCGGATATATATATGCGACCTAAAACTAACTTATTCCTAAAGCCTTTCCGCCTTGACTCCCTGATGCCATTGAGGGGGAAACGGACAGGGGAAACTCGTGTTGAACACGGGATTTAATGGGCGAATGAACTCATCCACTGTAGGCAGTATCCCATTTTGACCCTAGAGAATAAGACTGACTAGACTTTCTTGTAAAGAGTGCGATAGTTCACAGTTTATCACTGAGTCCCGTAAATTCCAAACTGTTCTACAAAGAACCGAATTAGCGAAACGAATAAAGCAAGAGAGATTCCACAAAACACCCTGAGCATCCTTGGACGAATTGGCTCAACCAACAGATTTAAATAGGTAACGTCACCCTTAATCTTAATTGTTACTGATGCGACGTTAAATAAAGATTTAAAAAAAAAAGCATTATTGTACCCGATGCGACATTAAAATAGTTATTGTACGTATGTAAGGAGCTATACTACAATATAACCTCATATTGTAAGACACAATTGTCAACCGAAGCATATAGGGTATAACTGCTTTTCTACACACTATATACTGATACGCCAGGTAATTAATAAACCCACCTGCCCTAATAACACTATCCACTCCTTGGCAACACTCATAAGAATGAATTGTTTTCTGTGTTATACCGGAACGCTCTACAGCTCACAACTGTTATAACGGGTTATACAAACGGAAAAATATTGCATCGTTCCGATTATCCTTCTTCTATTTGATTTTTTTTAATGGTTCCAGGCTTATACCTTTCACCACGCTGCCGGTCATACTTAAGTTTCTTTTCTCCTTTTTTTTTTATAGTATAATGGTTATTTTTTTTTATTTATAGTACAATGGTTATTATTTTTTTTTTTTTACGGTAACGCTTCCTGATTGTAAGAATCTGATAGTGAGCTTAGTCTTATAGACTTCCTCGCAGCCACCCATTTTCTGTTTGGCACGCATATTCAAAATCTGCGCATGATAATAAATATATAACGAAACGGTAGATGCACTTACTTAAACTAGCGAGTCGTCGCAAAAACTAAACAAGACAAAGGAGAATCGTAAAGGAGGCACTGCCATCTACCGAGTAAGAGGGAGAAGTATTGTATGCATACTAGAGCCAATAAATCATCCCCATTCATGTTCATGTTTGATTACAATATATCAATAAAAGGATGGAAGGTCGCAGACTCGACACATATAGCTCACGGCCTGTGTGACTAGATACGACACAATGGACAGTGCAATGAGAGGTCCCTGAATGTAAAGTGTGCCAGTGATGTTTGATATTCGGGCCAAGTTGCGAGCATTGTCACAACTCTCGACGATTGGATGGCGGTCTATCTCCAGGTCGAGGGCAGGTCACTGGATCGTTCCAGATATATCCTGGGTTCATATTTGAGAGTTCTACCACTGGAGGAACGTAGGTAGAACGAAGTAGTAAAGATTTTTGCAAGGAATCGAAATTGAAACTAAGTTTGCTAAAGGACTCAATCTGATTACATAGCTTGAATGTAGCGGACTTGCTTTCTAAGAACAGCGACATCGGACGTAAAAATGATCCAATCGATCTGACGTTCTTAAGCAATGTTCAAAAACTGCCCAAATAGCGCTGTATATTAAATTAGCTAAGAATTAAAATATGAGCGGCTTATTTGTTGTAGACGATGTAGACCAATTGACATACTAAACTGTTTGCATCAGGTCTTAGGTCTTAGTGTGAGATCTTCGGAGTATTTCCCGGTGTGAGTTTGACATTGATAATAAGAGAGAGAATGAATGAATTACGCTTTATTTTCCAAACATCGCAAATTTAGGTCGTGAACGAACTTTCTTACAAATAACAAGAGAGAGAGGGGGAGAGAGAGAGAGAGAGAGAGAGAGAGAGAGAGAGAGAGAGAGAGAGAGAGAGAGAGAGAGAGAGAGAGAGAGAGAGAGAGAGAGAGAGAGAGAGAGAGAGAGAAAGAGAAAGAGAGAGAGAGAGAGAGAGAGAGAGAGAGAGAGAGAGAGAGAGAGAGAGAGTGTGTGTTTTCGTATTTGGAATAATGTTGCCACTAAATCTAGTTTGTATTTTGTGAATGGGTATGTCGGGATATTGGTTGAACAATTGTCGGAGGTCAACAATTGTCGGATTGCTGTAGTTAATAACATGGACCATGTTCCATGTAGGCGTTAATATCTGACTCCATTTATTGATAGGGATGTGTCCCGACAAGACACTGTGTTCAGGATGAGGTTCAGAGGTTCATAAAGAATAAGACCAGTTTTCAGAGTTCGGGAGAGATCGGCAGCGTAATAAGTACAAGTCGTCAGGGGTCTGCTATAGGCTGTGAGGCAAAGTGCCGTCGTATAGGTGTAGCATAGCAAGAGTCGATTAGCGGAAGGCTGAGGGGGGCTTACTCCCAGGGCCCCGAGGCCCTGGCATATCGCGAGGTAATCGGATGTGGAGACTAGGAAAACAGAGTGAGCCCACCAGGGCCAGGTGGCCCTGGGGTTAGTGATAAGTCGGCGGCTATGAAGACTGAGAGACAGAGTGGGCCCACCAGGGCCAGGTGGCCCTGGAGTAAGTGATAAGTTGTGCGGCTATGAAGCTTGAGAGACCGAGTGGGCTGAAGAGTGAAATTTTACTGATATAAATATGATAACCCCCTCCCTCGTGGAAGGCCGTTGGGATACAAGGGTGTGTTTAATATAGCTGCTAGGGCTTCACCCCCTTGGGTTATTTGACCACCTATAGCAAGGTTATTATCCCATGGGTCCCAAAAGGGTTCCTAGCATGATTTATTGACCGTGGGAACGTGACTGAAGGTCTATTTTAATAGGGGTAAGTGTCCTTTGCCCAGGTTTTATGGTACCAGGTGGCTAATTCTCTTGGTTTATTGCCGCACCCTTTTAGCACTTGTCTACGACTTCCGACCTCTCTATGATTTATTACCAGAAGTTACATAATGAAGTTACATGACATTTTCTATTATAATACATTAATTATGAACCAGAGTGTAGGGTAATTTACATATATAGTTAGCGGTCGCTATAGGGTATAAAGTGATCAATAGACTGTATATACATGAAAACTGAATAAATGGGAAAAATACAAAACTGGCCTAGGGTAATTGAAAAGAACTGTATATTAATGGTTAAATGGGCCACAAACAGTAACGTTAGTAGTTAATGTGTCAGTGAAATGTAACATAACAAGTCGACAGGAGCCTCAGTGATAATTGTGAAGACTAGTTTGGGCCCATAAATGTAGGCGGTTTCATCCCCCTTGATGAATAGTTTTGATGTCGTCACTTACTTAGCTGATGGGGTTGCTTAAGTCATGTCTCGTTGTCCGTCATCATTCGGGATACTCAAGCTAGTATAGTAAGCAAGCATAGTGAGCGAGTTCATAGCCAGAGAAGAAACAAATTAGGATGTCCAGTCACTCAACGTGAAACAAATCTTGCCCAGTTTTTACCGGTTTCGGCTGGACGCTCTCTGGTTGGTTGAAGATTGCCAACTTACGGTGACCTTGCAATGTTGCTTCTGACCTGGATCGTACAGTTATTTGAATGAAAATCCCCCCTTTTCCCGGAATCTGATTGTTTCAGCAGCCATGTCTTAGTGCTCGACAGCACCACTAAACTAACCACCTATTGTCTACTTAGAATATTATAGCCAATGAATTAGTCATAATGTAAATTAAAAAAATCTTCGATAAACTAGATTACCAACATTCTATTACTTATAAACATTTTATTTCAATAATGGTAAATATCAGAATTAATTAAGGGAACATATGACTGATGGCGCGTGATGCTGACCATATCACCTTCCTAAAATAATCTTCGGTGAAGAAGTGTGCTTACCTAATTAAAAATAAATGTTCGTTCACTTAAATCAATATACCACTGGCATAGTTACATGGTGTTAAAAGCAATCTGTGTGGTATGCAAGCCCGCATAACTGAGAAGTAGGGAAGGCTTCAGCAGATTGTCATGTTCAGGCGAGAATATGATAATATCCATTTCCATTTGAGATCAAATCCAGAACATCCATTTTGGTGCAATGAGAACGAACATTTTTTTCATGAAATGAATAGTGGTGCTATTAACTAACAGCATCTAGATTTTTAAAAATTATTTCATGACATTAATAATTCTACTAGCATGCACTGATAGTATCAGGATCACACGTGCCTTGCAATACTGCAACATGTACATTTACCATGTAATTATAAAAGATACATTTGATCATTAAGGTTTACTGGGTAATAAAATATTACAAATCAATCTGGCACATGTTGAAGATGGTTGATTTACATTTTTTTAAATGTTCGGTTTTTGCAGATTTATTTAAATTAAAAACCACCGTATTTATTATTTTGTTGTACTAAAGTCAAATTTACATTATTTCACTCTCCTAGAATAAAGGAGATTTTCTGCATTAAAGTTTAATGGTTCCGTGAATAAAATTTACATGCCATCTATATATTAACTTTAATTGATGTCCAAGTTATTTATTTTTAGTCTTCAATATGTTCAATCGCTAATATAATTAGTGGTAATACTTCAAGCATTATCATGTAATAAACATAGGTATCAAGCAGCTTCTGGATTGTTCAAAATTTTTATATTGATATCGTATTTACCGGATGAATTGTGAAGAACATTGTTGGCATGAACAGGCTGGATCTTCTGCTATAAAGTGTTGCTGACAATATTAGTTGACATACTATTATTATTAATACTTATATATTATTAACACTTGTGTATCTTGAAGTTTAACTGAAAATATGTTTGTATTCAAACATACTCCTTCAAATAAATATATTGAATATAATTGAAATAAATAGTCTGTAACTTTTCATTCCACTTTTGAGTACTCTTTCTCTAGCTTGGAGGTCATCGAGAATAAGCAACTTGCAGGCTATCTTGAGAAATAACCTTACACAAAGCATTTTTCTTTTCTGAATTGCAAACCATCCCATATATTACAATGGAATGAATGAAACCTCCACAAATATAATAAAGCAATTACAAAATAATTGATGTTGCCATGACTGTTATTAAGCATGGTCAGCCTAGTAGTAATAATATCTAAATGATGATCAGAAGGTCCCAGGTTTAATTTATTATTCACCTTTATTATTATTCTTTTTTATTTATTACCTATTTTAATACATCCCTGTGATACCTTTCACGCTATTTTCCTTCTTGTGATAATTCATATATTTTCTCAGTTGTAATTGTCATTTCGTTTTATTCATTTAAGTTTTGTTTTTCAATCTCATGCTGTTTGACGGTTCATATGCACATAAGTCCTTTACTATTTATAAGACTCTACTACATCATTGTAATGTTAAATGGTTTTTTTTTTTTTTTTTTTTTTTTTTTTTTTTTTTTTTTTTTTTTTTTTTTTGCAGCATGACTTTATTACTCGTTCCTGTCTGTGATTCTTAGGTCCCCAGGAAAAAGGTTTTTTTTACATTTCGTTTCATGTCATTATTTTTTCTCTTTAACTAATAATTATGAAGAGGTTAATTGAAGTAAGCATTAATTGAACCAAAATTTCCCCCTTTATGATGACACATTTTTAGAAGGTAGGTCGCCTAAGCCTCATCTCTCTGTAAATAGTGAATGACCTAGTTGTTCATTCACACAAGGCACTCCTCCAGACACACCCCAACATCGTCCTCGCCTAAGGTCATTCGGATTGCGGATTTAAAGAACCTGATGCAGCCGACCGAGGCCGAAAGGTCGCACTGACAACACTTCTATACTTGTGAGGCTGACGCAAGCCAACCATGATATAGTATCTTCATTGATATGCGGGTCTTTATATAGAATATTAACATTTAATATTATTAAATGGCTGATTGTTTGTATTGCGTCGGTTCGATATCTATTAATGACGCCCTGAGGAAAAAAACAAACTTCGAGGATAATTATCTACGTGTTGCCAATTATTCCGGCTAATGTTTCTAACAAAAATTTTTTTTTACCCATATTTACAGTAATTGCTTCATAGGCAGGCAGATTATTCCTTCAGAAACTGCACATCTTAGTTCTTAGATTATATATGCAATTATAAGGATTTCAGGATTCCAAAATTACAGCTAATTATATTTAAAAACAAATTTTAACAAACGACTTAAAAATTTGAATTCTATGGGCTATGAAACCCTTTTTTTTTTTTTTTTGAGAAATTGAGGACTTTATTGTTGGTTGTGGTTTACGATTGAGTAAATCTATCTGTCTTCCACACAAACCAATACTTAATAATAAGTCATAGAAGGTATTTATAGACTAACAAGGGATCCTTATACCTGAATGAGCTGGAGTATCACTCTTTGGGCCCACTTAATAAATAAATAATTATGAAACTTGAAATTCTAATTGCTTTTCCGTCTCTAAATGTCAATTTAGTATTTCAAAGATTGTCTCACCTAAAGACATGGTTTACTATAAATTACTTTATATACATTAGCTTATATTATGAACTCCCTTATGAAATCCAGAGAAGGCTTCATACGTAATATACATAATACTGCATTTCCTCTAAACACAATACGAATTTTAGTTGGTAATTGTCTATAATACTATAACAAACTTTTCAATCCGTTGATGAAATAATAAGCCATAAGGGCAGTTTTACAGAAAATGGACAGCCTCCTGCCCCAGGTAGCTATGCAAAGGTATTCCTCAAACATCTCTCGATCTTGTTTATGGAAAATAATGGGAGAGATTCATGCATTAATATTTTTAGATTTCTACACAATAAGACTGTGCAGATTGCGTCCAGTTTTGGTGTTGGCAAAAATAGTTAACTGATTACAAATTAAGTTCCTTAAGTAAAATAAGAAGTTACAGTTTGCAAAGACACGAAAGCGAGGTTATACAACCAGAGCAGATCGGCGTCCGTTAGGCTGAGCTGGCGTGACACACGAACTTAAGTACCTTGTGTACATTACTGTATTTTACGGACAGTTATCTTTTAAATAGAAAACCAGCAGTAGAGTAGTTCAACGGGACTCCTCACTGGTAATGACAAGTACGAATTGAAAATTTTAATAGAGAAAAAAACCCAAAACGAATCAAGTTTAATGTTATTTATTTCTTAAACAATTATTTTATTGTGTGGGAAGCCCAATCTCAGGCTGTCGGGCTCAGATATGTGAGTCCCCAAGGTGGGGAGGAGACGCCCGCCGCGGGCTAGGGTCACTACAACCTCTTAGCCACCGTCCGGCGAGCGCCAAGAAAGAGATAAGGCGGGCGGAGCTGTGGTCTTTCACCCTGGCTGCCGGCCTAGTCAGCGGGCAGCCTAATTCGTTTTGATCTGACTCCATAAGATCTTAGAAGGTGTGTGCCCCGACAATGCACTATGTTCAGGAGAAGAGGAACAGGGTAGGTTTATATGTAGTTTATGTGGTCTTGGAATATCAACGAATTCACACTCGGTGTCTAAGGGTAGGCGAAAACCGTCCGGATCCCAAAGGCGAGTGTTAACTGGAGAGAAGCAGACTGGATTGCCGTAGGAGACGCTACTGGTAAGTCTGTAGGGCCACGACAACAGTCGTCCGCGAGGGAGAGGTCTCTCCCAAGGAGGTGCTAGTTTTAGCGAGACGAAGGCAGAGATTCCCATTAGGAGAGTGTGGGGTCTGTTTATTTTGTAATTTAATTTGTTGACCTAAAAGAGCGTTTAAGAATTTTGATAATTTTTGCACATCAGAATGCGAAACACATTCGCCACTTTTTCAAATTTAACAAATCCTTATTAACCTCTGAGTTTAAAATTAGTCCTGAAAAGGACAGGAATATCATTAACTATTTTTGTATGGACGAATCATTTGAAATCTACATTGTTCGTAAAACTTCAAGACCGAGACCTTGGTATGCAAATTCTTTTCTTCTGAAACCATTAAAATAGATGTTTTTCTAAAAGGAAACGTTCCTAACACCGCATATGGCGGAGCGTTTAAGCTGATAAACGTTTACAAAAATAAAAAAACAAGCAACAATACCTATTCAGAGAGTTGTCATTTAAATTTTTGAAAAGAAAAGTTGTAAGAGGTACGAAACGAAAATCAACTAATTGTTAAAATTTTCTTTTTTTCTGAAACCAAACGAAGAGAGTAGTTTTAATTAGGCAGGAAAGAATCGACTTTCACATGTAGGTAAGCGAACGTGATAGAGCGATCATGCCAACGATATAATCAATCATAAATATTAATCCTTATCCCAGATTAAGAATCAATGAGGGTATGCATAGACAAACATCGCGTTTCTCAAAATTTTACGATTTATGAATGTTTAATTCATCATCTTATCATTCAACATCAGGAATATAAGTTACACTCAGTCACAGAGAACACTGAACTAGAGGAAACCAAAAAGCAGACGAAGCTAGCTGAAGTGTCAACAGATATCCCATATCCGACATCACTGAGACGACAGCGGCAGCTACGTCCAAAATATTTCAAGAACATACTTTAGGTATTTTAAACTGGCATTGAACAACAAACACCCAAAATATCAAATACACGGTAGAGCGTTAGATCTGATCGCTTAGGGGCAACAGACGTGAAGAAATTGTAGTGATTAGGTTAAGAATATGACCTATTTACAAAACAAGAACATGCCCAATACAAAAACTCTGATTGTTAAACAATTACTTACTGAGTAGCATCAATACTAGCTCTCAAACGATTTAACAGAAATACAGTGACAAAAGCCTACTTATTGTGAAAATATACATGACAAATTTTAAACAAACGCATAATATTGAACTCAAAAGTACTACTTAAATGATTGTTGGCAAATATATCCTATATTGGGGCTTACTATGTTATTGATAAACAAACTCAAAGTTCGGAATCAAATTAAGGCGGGAATTTCAGATTTTTTTCTCATAGTTGAGAACACATTAAAGGCTGTGAGGTAAAGAATTTTTTCCATTAGCATTTTTTTTAATTATATGTCCTCTAAAAATACCGATTAGTTTTATATTATTACAGTTATTTAATTAATAATTTAGGTATCCGACCAGCACTGGCAGGAACAGGGTTGTCTATATTTCTAAGATAGAGCATTGTTGTGGATGACAAGGATGTGCCATTTTAAGCGTCTGTGTTGGATTTCGATTACTTTGAGGTAACAGTGTTTAAATCCACTTTTATATCGGGTCGATCGATTTTATTGTTTGGTCCTATCAGCGATAAAAAAAAAAACTTTGTCTGGAAGGTATATCTATCAACAGTGGCTGCATCGTGCTGACTCACTTTAAATAGTACTTTCATTACATCCATAATTTTTCGTTATTAAAGTTAAACTCAGCGTACTCAATTCTGAAATTTAGGTTACGATTTTATTTATTAAAGTCCATTCGCCTCCCTGTCCCTAAACAAAATCGTACATTTTTTTTTTAGAATTAAATGTATAAATCAATTTGTTAATTTGTAGGCAAACATTGTAGGTCACCGATATTGGGAACTATTTTTACTTGATACAATATTTATATATTTATTTGAGATATAGAGAAATCAAATTTGTGTGAGCGATTCGAAGTGCTGCTGTGGCTGCCAGGCTGAGATAAAAGAATGTAAAGTGACGATATAACGTTTGGACGACTCACTATACAGTAGGCTGTGAATTAGCTAACTGGACCCTGGTTCCGTTGGGCAAGGTAGGCAGTAGTGGAATGTGCGCTCAGTCCCTCCTAAATATTGATAGAGATGACTGTGTAAATAAGGCAAGAGTTTTGTAAGTTGTTTCTCCTTAAACAGTAGATGTGAGACCTTTGAGATAGAATATAGAAAAGAAGTCGATCTGGAAGACGTCGACTTCTATAAATTCCATTAGACATATTCTATGTAGCTTGCAGTTCCATAATATGCATTGACAAAACTAACAAATCGAAGACACTTTTGCTAAGAGCCAACAATCTTACCTCCTATTTTAGCTTGGATCTAAAAAAAAAACGACCGATTACATGATGCACGAGTAGAGTGTTTTGCAATACTTCTGGCTTCGATTCTTTTACAATGAGATCATTTATAATCTTAGAATGCAGTGTTTAGGAAAACAACGAAAATCTATTAGTTCTATCAATATTATATATCTACAGTAAGGCTTATCGTATATTTTAAGAATTTATTAGAAGATGCAATCAGTAGAGTAGGCGATGTAATTTTACCAGCATTTTTTAACCGTGAGTTCATAGTTTTTCATCAAGCTAAGACAATATCACACCGTAGTAACAAACAACAAAGTATTCCATAACGATTTTTATTTTGCTCGGGTAAATCAATTATTATGTAACACCTTGTGTGGAGTATTATCAAATGATGTTACATACTGTAAAAAATGTATGTGGTCTATAACCACTCAAAAGCATACTTCGACAAAAATCAATTTTCTTATAGACTAGATCAAATCCTTTTTTATCCAAATTCTCAAAGTTTACGTTTACTTCAAGCATCTAGTTGGATAGTATTTGGGGGCAGTAGTAAGACCAGGTAGTTTCCACATTGGATTGGACCTTCTGGCAAAAGAGTCTGCGAATCACGATCATTAATTTCCTTGCAATCGTATTTTTTGGCTAAAGTAACCAATTTGAAGTCTTAAACAAAGTTTTTGAAGTTTTAATTTACGGTCACGTAAAGGATTGCTGAATGATTGCTAACTTCTTGAATACTTCTTCGAGTTTTGATTACCAGGTTTGGGATATTCTGGTAGTGCAGAAACTGGGATGGGTTTTGTTGCGTTACAGGTATACTATTACAGACCTATTACTAGTCTACTATGTGAGGAGGTATCAATGACTGCACAGTAGTGATTTTAGTAAACATTTTCCATAGCCTTAAGGTGAAACGCCGAACATGGCTGCAGTTAGACAAAAAATAGCCTTTCAGTAGTAAAATGAAATACTTTATCATACTTAAGTATAAAATCAACGTAACTAATCAAGGCAATAAGTGATACCATAAATGAATTATGGGAGCAATAAAATATTATAGTTGCAATTTTAACTACTCTCTACACGCTTGTAAGACAGTTCACTATTCAGAAAAAAGTGAAATAAATATTCATAATCCGGAAACGGACTTCCATCCACATACTTAAAACTTGACCTTACATTCAAATATCATATAGGAAAGTCTATTATTGTTGTGACATAAATAATCAACAAACGTACAAATCTTGTCAGATTACTCCAGTCTTTCTAGACCTTATTTCAATAGTTATAAAAAAAATGTGGATTATTAAACATATATTTATAGTCATTTGTAATTATTTTTTTTATAATGTACTAAATTGTTATGCGAGTCTAATCGATTCATCGAATTGATATTAAAAATCGATGATTTCAGCAATGAGGAAGTAATTGGAACCGATTCGAATCTTAGTACAAATTGTACGTATTTATTAACGGCTTCAAATGTTACTTTTACTGTATGTATTGTAAATTAATTAATGTAATTAATTTAATTATCCAAATAAGGTAATTGACAAGATGTACATGCAATAATATATATAATTCACATAATGTATTTTAATCCATAGTAAATAAGGAGTTTAACGGACACCTCAATATTACTTTGTTTAAATGTTTGCTAAATATAGAAATGTTAAAATAGTGTCCGGTTGTATAACCCTCAGAAACTAGTTTGGCAACACCATTTGCCCGAGCATCCAAAGAATGGCATGCCAAAGAGTTATCTAACCACAAATTACTGTAATCTTGAATCAGTGGCTTTGGGTTGTCCAATGAATTATGACATAAATATACAATATTTCTTTGATTTTTTTTCCACAGTAGATTTGAATAGGAAATACAAACTGAACCTACAAAAGGACATAAAAGGGAAAAAAAACGAAGTGAATTCCAAACATGTTCTTGATATTACAAGAATAAGATATTACAAAATATTAATAAAATAACATACAAATAAGCACATTGATTTTTTTTTTTATTCTAAAACTTACGCATTGTCTGATACGTTCACTTGTCCTTATTTATCAGAATCACTTACCTGAAAAATAAAATAATGAATTAATATACATTTTATCGAGAAAATCATTACAATGATATAAAAATAAATTAGAATTCAAATAGTATTGTCTTTTTTTTTCTTTTTTTTTTTTCTAATCAATGAATGAACTTTTATTTTCTGCAATGGTCAATGTGAATATCCGTTTTATTTTCCCTGAATTTTTACGACAGGAGTAGTGATCTTGAGTATTGTTCAAGTCAAATATGGCGTAACGGAACAAACGAAAAAAAACATGTTTTTAATAAGAAAACTTGTCAACACATTCCTCTAGATTTTAAGTGCCAGAATAGCTTGAAATGTGATTTGTAAGCTTAGTATAAAAATTTTCCTCCAAGAACCCCGAGTGGGTTTTTGTGAAGATTTGCAGGAGAGTCCAAATTATCCACCCTTGCACGACAGCATAAGCTGTTATCGTCGTTTCAAATATATACTGCGGGAGGTTTCAACATGATTCTAAACATTTGAGTTTCGGAGGATCTTTGATAAGATTGAAGAACGTGATTGACGACTTTACCATTGAAGAAAATGTAAAAACAATGAGAAGTCGATTGAATCGTAAATACAATGCCAACTCAACAGAGAAGATAACAAATTATTGAAGATCTATAATTAAGTGACGTAGATGCTACACATGCTATACGTCTCGCTAGCGAATTCTGGTCTGACCTAGGCGTATTAACGATGACGTAGACAACGCTTAACAAGTAAATTTGTCGATTAAACATTATTAATTCGCGAATGCATCACTTAATAACGAATGGCCTACTTGTAACTTCGGGCTTAATTGATGCGGCCAAAGCTGTCTTCAGGGCTTTCCTATCCATCAAAACTTAAGCACGGATTCCCCGAAATTCAACCCGAAGAGCTAAAGGTATTCCAAAGCACCTCAATAGATACGGGGGAGGTCCTTTGAATATTTCGTCAATAATACTCAACAATGAAATTGATTGAATACTTTTGTTAAATGTCTTAGGTTGATGAAGAAAAGAGGCAAGATTTTCATCGACTCCAATTTTGAACGACATTTCAAATTACTATGGCATGGTTGTCTGCAACAGACCCTTACATAAGCTGGGTATAAGATGCTGCTAACACATATTGGAAAAATGTGACCTTTCTCTATCGCCATCTTATACAAGGACCTGATGCGGGCATACACGGAATGGCCAAACCTCGTCCAAAAATGTATTCGATGAAGATCTAACATATTTCATTAAAATCTGTCATTAACCAAAGCTGATATCTCAACAGATGCATATATTCAAATCTGTATTCTAGCCAACTATGAACGCTTGGTTTAATAATGCTCATTAAACACCAAACAACTGATATGACTGAAATGAATGAAAATGAAAGATACTTACTTAACAACAATTTAAAACAAAATTGAAAAAAGGTTAATTCCTTATGAAAATTCGGATCCTCTCTACATCTTCTATCCTCTGAAATTGCCTTCATCACAGCAAAACTTTACTAAGCGGTATCAGGATTATCAGTCATAACTTGACAAATTAAGTATATACAAACCTTAATACAAAATTTCATTAAAAAGTATAGTTAAAATAATAAGTTTTTGTTTATTTGTATATACCGATCTGAGCCATCTTCCAATTAACACTAATAAACCAATGTTTGGTAAGAACAGAGACTTTCAGATGTGACTGTGCTCACTTGCAAATAGTGACACTAATTTCTTGGTAATCCTTGGTCACCTCAGCTTATTACAACCAAGAACAGAATTATGTAAATTTCATAAGAGATGGATCGTTAATATCATACATAGTTTAGTTTCAGTAAATAAATACGGGTCACTGATGCCACAATGCCTGCGACAAAGCGATAGTGTGTAATTTGGGTTGGTGCACAAAATCTACAATTCAAAATTGTACACTAGTGGATATGATTCACCAAATTATGGGCAAGAATTGTCATAGCGTTTGCGTGTGTTGCCGGAAGTGTAGATTTTGTAAAGTAGAGGGGATAAAATAAATTCTAGAATAATATTAAACAACAGCGAATTACACACAAAATTCGTCTTATTTATAACTTGATGAAAAAATCACTTGCAATGTTATATCGCAGTAAGAACATTCATATATCGGGCAGGCAGAAGTAATGTGATTTCCTTCGGGTTTTTTTTAAAGTAGAGCCTCTCACACCGGGCTCCGCACATAGCAGCACTAAAAACTCGTCATTTTCAAAATCAGGCTAAGGCCAACCTACATTCTACGTGTTGCAATAGATCAAAAATAATTTACTGTTCCGATTGATACTGATGATAAACGGGCAGTCAATTATTCGCTACGCTACAATTCCCTAGTCGAACTACATCGCACTCTGAATAAGTAACGATATCAGGTCTGTTTCTTTTTTCTTAGCATAAAATCACTTTGAGGTTAAACAAGAAATAGCATAATAATCAATTGTGATTTAAATTGCTTTAAAACTAAATTTTTTGAAATTCATGTAAATCGAGTGCATATAGGATTAAAGAGATAGTTAAGGAACCCCGCTTACATTTTTAAATGCTTATTAAATGATTGTGTAACAACTATTCGGTATTTAAGATAAGAAAATCATCATTTAATTTTTAAAATCATGGAATTTTGAAGTGTTGTGAAACATCCCTTTAAAATTTCGTTGCGATCATTTTTTACTGCTATCGTAGAGTATACAAACGATCCTGAATGAAAGTAAATCCTCTCCCTACGAGCTGAGCAAACATTTTACGCTAATATCACAATCACGAAGCGTTCATTACTAATTCCGTAATTGCAGTCAATTTAAAAGTCAAAGAGTCAAATCAGATAGCTCAATTATACTGAGTCTGCAATTAACCCTTTAGTTAACTATATGTTGCCAGCTGTGAGACTATGCTTGTATATCACTGGTGCCGGTCAAAAAGGCTTTTGTCATCATATTACGAAAAAAAGGTTGTTATGTCTTTTCTAAACAAAAAATGTTGGTTAAGTTCGTATGTTACTATAATGAATAATCTGTAATAAAATAAAGATAACACAGTGGTCCAGGAAGAAAGAAGTACTTAGTCAGCATTTATAACGATTTTTCAAAAGATAAGTAAATCGTCATGTAGTAAACTTCACATTTTATGACTTAAGCCTTTTTGATAAAACACCAGTGATATATTATGCTAATGACAGTTGTGTGTAGGGGATTAATTATTCATCACTTCTGCTTCTATGTCAGATGACTGCTTAAATTAAGGTCATTGTAACAAAAGGCCATTTTGTATGTGGGAATAAAGCTTAATGTACTGGGAAAAAGCTAATACAGAGAAAAAAATAAGACAAATGATTGTGCCGCTTAGTGAGCGCGTTTCCTTAATTGTAAAACTGAGTAAAATATGCTGTTTTTTAAATATGTAAAAAAATAAGTTTTCATTCAAAAATAAAAATATTAACTCTGGTGCTCACTGCTACTTGAGAAATAAAACATCTTTAATAATAAAACAATAAAAAATATATTTTAAGAAATACTTTAAATATTTCTCACTAAGCATAAAAGTTTTAATATATTTGATTTTTTTCTAACCAATTTTACCTCCCTCTAGTCAAAATACTCAAATTCCCTTAAAATCACTTCCTGGCTAGTTATCAAAGTTCAACCCAGTCCGGTCATTACTTCAAATAAAATCATAGTATGCCATAATAGAATAGAATATTTTATGTCTAATGCTCCGTAGACCATCAGTTCAAAAGAACATCTTAAGAAAAGACACACTCAGCTTCTACTATGTGGGCACCTAATATTTTAATGAATATGGTTGGATCACGCTAATAAGAACCCTACGAGATTTACCAGGCTTGAAATATTCAAACCGGTTTGTCCTCTTCGAATACTGGATGTCTGATGTGGTATGCTTTTCTTTTTTTGTATCCAACAAATCACAGTCATAACTGTAGCAGTTATTTTCGAGAACCGTTACAAGAAAAGCCGCAAAAAGGACAAGGTGGAAGAGAAAATGTCAAAACCGCTCCTCCTTAAAGTAGTTGTGTCGACGTTGTTGTGGTCACAAGCGTTAATCTACTTTTGAAGGAGGTCCAATCGATACTGCTAATAATAATCGTTTAGTAATAAAACAGTTTTTGTGCTTTTATATTCATTTCATCAAAATACGCTTAGAATCTTTCTTAAACGAAGAGTGAGCAAAATAACCAATCCTTCAATCAATGAAGAATAATGATATATCTACATATTATGCATGCGGGCTTTTAAATAGTTATTTTTTCAAGCAGTAATAGGGTTATTTTAAGTACGATTTCACAGGTGCCGTGTTTAACTGCCCACACCGGAGCCAAAGAAAACATCCAACCGTTTGCTACAAAATTGAGTTTTTCTCAGATATGGAGTCAAGTTAAAATGAGATTTGGGACGAAGAGACCAATAATGTTTTCATCCTTGGGTTTGTTGTGGGTAATCTCCAATTCGACCACGAGAAAATAAATTTTACAATCTTTGCTGTAACCTACGAAAGATGCTGTCAATTCCATAAAATATGATAGTATCATTAATTAATTATCTGGCGATGAAAAAAATAATATTCCTATTACACTGAGTAGTGTATTAAATTGAAGTCCTAGACGACCTAATAAAAAACTTTTAAATTGAAGTTTGTCTTTTATAACTATAATTGCAATTTAACATTAAAGCTATCATTAATATTGTGATATTAATTATATATATAATATATATGGTAACTCCAACCGTGTTTGACGTACGCTAATCTATGATATTTTGTGATAATGCTCTATCCAATGCCCGAGAATGCTAAAAATAAAAGAAACAGCTTGAAAAATAACGAAGGGTCATTAATTAATGAATCATTACGATGTTCGATGGTTAATTAAATATAATATTCAATATCTTAATGATTAATTTAATACGTATTTGGACACCGGGGTTTTAGTAGACAATAAATAACAAACATTTGGTAAACCATTAATTAAAATTGTGTTACAAAATTTTGTAAAACCTCACTTTAAAAAGAGGGGTGCTATTTGCATGGAATTTTTATTTGACAAAAAATAAAATGACCCCCTGAAAAATGATGAAGAGTTTTAAAAACAGTTTTTTACAACATTAAGAACGATGTTAAATTAAAAATCGCCACATCTTGTGTGCATTGTATTTTGTGTACAATGTACAATGTATTGATTGTGCTTTGAAGTTTTAACAGACCATAGGTAACTAAGTCTCTAAAATGTCCGCAATATTTTCACAGCCATTATGAATCGTTTTTTACGTTATACATCTTGCTTGGCTTAATTTTTTAATTTTTACATCTTGTTTTTTTATAAATTTAACTTGATTACCCAGCGATACTAGAACTAAAAAAACCTTATGAAAATTACTAAGCAAAGACAATCATTAAACAAATACGGGCCTATTAAAAGTCAATAGAACTTTCTCCCCTGTGTTTGCTATTTACATATGAATGATAGACATCTAATCTTCACAGTAAAGTAGTGTGGCATTCATAGCAATACAAGTGGTACAGCCTCTTTTCATTGACATACAGACTGGACACAGTATGGCCATTGTGTGGGACAAAGGAAAATTCCCCGATCAGCGACCATAATCCGCCTTTCCCCGGACTCCAATCGACCGAAGTCGCGGTTACGTGTTCGCCGAAGCTGCGACTGACCTGGAACTAACTCTAGGAAGGAAAAACTTCTTCGATCACGAACCAACATTTCTTCTTTGCCCACCCATTGTGGGGTCCTGCCGACCCCATTGTGAGGGGGAATGCCCAGGAGGACTGTTACTTCGGGAAGGGATAATGGCCAGGAAAGGAGAAGAATGGTCCAGACGTTTCCATCTTCCAGGGGGAGGGAAAGCCTTCCCAACTGGGTTCGAAAAGTGGACCATTGTTTTCACACCAGAAATAAAATCTTAAGAGATAGAGAAATCTGAAAATTGTGTAACACCAAATTCAGAACTTTTAAAAGCGACAAAAAAACCTTGCAATATTTTTCTCCATAATATAATGTTTAGAATATTTTTAAACCACTAAACACGAAGAAATCATTGGAAAGTTCGAATGCGTGGTTTCAGTTTACTAAAAATGTATTAAATGGTCGTGGAAAAACATTAATTCCCTTGTCAAATGTCATCATACATGCTGTAAAAAGCAGATATTTAAGCTACCTTCTACATCTGTAATCATTCGATTTGGCTTCAACCCATTCCCCCCCCCCTTAGCTCTCTAATTATAAGATTAAGGATGAGGGGAAAATAAAGGAATATTTGGGTTGACCGGATCCTTGTACTAGGAGTACCTGCTTGAAGGTGGTGTGAGGGAATTAAGGAGTGTGGGAAGCCTCGGTAGAGGTTGATTGTTGCGGTACAGTGGTGAGAGTCCACTGGTGGCTGGGCCTAGAGTCTCTCTAGGCGTGTAGTGCAGTCTTATTCAGTTGGAATGCAGTGATGGGTGCCCGTTAGAGGCTTGTTGTTGGTGGGCCAAGCGCCGTGATGTCCACCATTTGGTCCGCTTCACTAGATCTTGAGAGTTGCCATCTTGCCGGTAGCGGTTGGGGTGTCATGTCTCGGAATAGAGGGTTTAGACTATGCTTCATCGAGTCGAAGAACCTGATGTGTCTTCTTTGGATGGCTTCGGTGATGGTAGGGACCTTGAACTTTTCGTGAAATTCGGGAGCCTTCATATCACGAAAAGGGGTATGCCATAGTGTATAAACTTTTCAACCCATGTAAGGTAATTACTGTCTTATTGTCTGGCATACAATTACTGACAACGAGCATTAATGATTTTGAATAAAAAAAAAATCATCAACACAAATAATGACATGAACACATGTAACTTTCATATCATTTGTTGCACAATTTCATGTAGTTTTATTCTATATCGAAGTCAAATGATTCTCTTATCTGTATCTTTACTATTTCAGAATATTTCAACGTAAGATTACAGTTAAAAGTAGCAGTGAAGAGTGAGACTATACATATATATTTTTTATTAAACAGCTTTATTATGATAGAATTACAATCTGCCTTAATGAGCAATAAGTAATTGTGATAAATGATCTCATTCGTACCATATTGATAATTTTTGCCCTCCCGCATGCGAGAGAGGAAGCGGAATCTTGGGAAGTCCCCCACGCAACTCCGTCAGCCACGTCACCGGATACGAGCCAGCAGAGGCTGACCAAGAGCGCGAGAGCCACATACGCTTAGAACATGATTCCAGTGTTACGCATTTATTGATGAGTGGTGCAGTGCTAGGGGATTAGGGCGGTTGGATAGGTTACTATGGAATTTTATGAACTTGGAAAGAAGAGTTCGAGAATGTAAGGTATATTAAGATCGTTATGAAGGGTTTTGTTGCTGACATAATAAAGGGCATTTACTATTTGTAGCGACCGCTAACTACATAAGATAAATCACCCTATACTCTATTGTATATATGTTGTAAATTGGTTATAATATGTTGTAAATTAATTTAAACAAATGTAAATAACATTACCAAACCATAAATCATACCAGTGTCAATATTGTAGACAATAAAAGACGCAGCTGCAAAAAACTAGTCAGAGTCTGGAAGGAAAAATCAGGTAGCAAGCCACCCAGACTGAGGCCTGGGTCACTGCCGAGAACAAAGCGTCACCAAAATCTGCGGTATGGTTGGTCAGAATAACGCCTCAGATCATTGAGTATACATACGGCCGGGTTTTGGCCTGAAAATCATGTAAATCAACAACGGTTCTCTGACTGATGGACCTGCAGCTGCACTGATGTTTCAAGACTTGGCCTTCTTATTTATGAAAACCTCTGGATCTCTCTTTCTAACCTCGCTATGTTTTTGACAGGCCTTGTCAGACCTTACACTCTCCTAGTGGGATTCTCTGCCTTCGCCTCGCTAAAACTAGCAGCTCCTTGGGAGAGACCTCTCCCTCGTGGACAACGGTTGTCGTGGCCCTTCAAAAAGTACCTAGTAGTTTCTCCCACGGCAATACAGTCTGCCTCTCTCCAGTTCACACTCGCCTTTGGGATCCGGACGGATTTCGCCTACCCTCAGATACCGAGTGTGAATTCGTGGTCATTCCAAGACCACACAAACAACCTACCCTATACCTCTTCTCCTGAACATAGCGCTTTGTCGGGGCACATACTTATCAAATATGGAGTCAGATAGTAAGACCCGTCATGAAACAATTGTCCAGGTCATAGCCTAATCAACCCTCGCTTCGTCACTAGGGCTAGGGTAACTTGGCACCCCCCTCGTGACGACCCGACACTATTGTTCTCAGGACTTTAGATTGAAAGGATTAGATACGCTTGATGTTCAACTTTTTTACTGTCCACCATAGTTCTATTCCGTACGTTCAGATTGGCTTAAGTATAACTTTATAAATTGGTAATTTGTTTCCTATTGAGAAATGGGATGTCCTTTGAAGTAGTCTGTACAGTTGTCCAAAGCCTCTGTTTAGTTCTCGTTTTTTAGCCTTGTGTGTGGGTTCCAGGTCAGTCGTTTGTCGAGATGGAAGCTTAAGTACCGTACTAAATCTATTACAGGGAGAGGAATGGAATTAAAAGAAAATAGTGGACAAGACTTGCGGCAGAGGGTGAAGGTAATCTGTGAGACTATAAAAAAAAAACCACCATTGGCTCGAAACTGGGTTTTTAAAGTATGCTAAGAACTGAAAAGACTATTACGATGTATAATGAAGAATACTATTTACGAGACAGTAATGACTATACGGACACTGATAGTGTAGAACTTTTTCACAATAGTTGTATATTTTTTGATTAATTACATTTGGAGTCGGGAATAGTCTGATGGCCTGCCTCTTATGACAAGTCAGTCTGACGACACTTGTCGCTAATGATGCATTTGTGGGAGGAAGTCGAACATCTTGCAAATTATGATTTCGTGACAAATGATGAAACCTTACATTTACCCAATAGTAAAAAAAATTGAATTTATGCTGTACGGATATGTAATATGTACACCTGCTGCATGAATGGGATGAATACTGAAAATGTACATGACGAAATGTAGTTTGCTGATAAACGCTATCAGGATCTATTGAGCATGCTCAGGCCCTAAACATTGTCAAAGAAGGTAATTCAACCACTGTGTTCTTTTCAGGGCAGTTTTTTCTTCTCACAAATCGTAACAGTACTTTATAAACTAGAATACGTCCTGTTACAAAAATTACGAAACGAAGTTAAAAAATAAAAAACGAGAAAAAACAAACAGAAAATAACACCAATATGTATGAAAGCTGGGTTCCTACGGGGAGTCAATTACGAAAGTGAGTATTATTTATTCACTTAATGCGGATTAAGGAAATTAATTTTATCATTACAATTCGTGTGACATGGTAAATCGTGTGAACGGTTCACGACTGTTTCTTTTCGTGAGTGGCTACGAACGCAATCTAGCCGACGTTCCTCACTTTAGTGATTCACGCCCCGTTGGGATCTGAAATTATGGACAGCGGTAATACAAAGTGAGCGAGTTTCCACGACAGTAAGATGGTGGAAAACGTATCAAAAAAAGCTAGACAGATTCCTGATTGTACACAAGGTTTTTAGAATATAAGTTACCATAACATCATATTTTTTTAAAAATGTAATCCTGAGTCTTCTCACGTATTAATACATTTTGTAGCTTAACATCAATGTAATCAATCGGTTTAATATAAAATCCACATTTCAGATACCATATCATATTGCGTACAGAGATTTTCATAGGAAAACAATGTGGTATTAGATATAATTTATAAACAGTAATGTCAGGTATTTAGCATATTGCAGGTATTACTACAAGCTGTATAATGATATGGTTTCAAAGTACCAATAGCTTACCTAGGATGAAATTTCTTCTTAAGTCTAAATGAAACACTAAAAAAACACGATATCAGGGATCTTAAGTTTTATGATGGATGTGATGGAATAAATGATAAATCAATAAGTCTTCCCATAAATTAACTCTATTTATTATCACAAGCCTTTTGACATCTCACGCTCCCAAATCTCTCGGCGGTCAATAGGTAGGTATTTATTTCACTTACCAATAAGCTATTTCATCACTCCCGATTTCTTTTACCCAGGCATTAACGTAGACTTCTGGTATACGAGTACAGCCACATCTCCCAGTTTGACTATGGCCCTACGGTACACGAATGTTTAATGGCAGGACTTGGGGAGACATTCAAGCAAGTCATAAACCACAACGTCGATTTTGTCTTCGAGCTTTCGCGGCTGTCCCATGTCTCCCAGCTCAACGTCGAGTTTAAACTCGACCAGCCTTCTGCCGGAGTAAATATTTACTTGGTTCACATACCTTTTTTAAATAATTAATGCTCACCCTACCACTATATTCACAATCACACAGTTCAGCTCCTAAGCTACTACTAGAACATATATTCCCCTTCTTTCCAATCATTGTACCCCTTTCTACAGAATTGCAGTGTTCGACCGTTGCTTTCTTGATCACCCCTGCACTTTTTAGGTAGAGTATTCTACCTCCTAATATCAGGCAAGCCTCACGTAAGGCTTAAAAACCACCCTATTCCATTAACTGCTTAATCATCGGATGGATAGTACATATATACATATATGTGGTTATATAACATACATAAACATATATTTTTTAACTGAAGTAAACACTTTTAAGTAAACACTCTCTAGAGCCGTTTCTTAGTGACCTTTTCAAATCACTGCCCTTCTCTCTCGATATTGTTTCTTTACGTTCTACGACCTTTATAACGTTAATACATGTTTTAAGTACAATTTAGTTCATAATCGATGTAAATAAAAAAGTTAGTAGAAATAAAAAAATCCTTATAAAAAATAAAAAAGGTTGGTGAACCATGTAATAGCCAGTTCATTCCTTTCAAATTCATGCAATCAGACGAAAGAATCACGCCACCATCACAATGCAGGCATATTGCATATGCGTGAAAGCTATTGCTTATTACTTATTTATTTAGCGGTTAATATGTCCCAATAGGAAGGCCAATCGTATTCCAGTACACTTAAAAGGTATTCGTTCCATTCATTGAATGGTAAGGAATAGATTTTTTCAAGGTTGTGGCTACACCAAGAATAGGCAGATTGTTGACTGAATATAAATACTCTTTTTTTCTGGCCTGCGATTGCCCAGTGCCTACTACAACATACGCTGAGCACGGCCAACTAGTCCGCTTTACCAGTGCAGCATAAGCACATTTAAAGTATTGTGAACACCTGAATATGACGCAGTTTCTGTACGGGTCAGAGGCAGATACATGGCTGGTATTCGAGATACAAATAATACTTTGAATATTTATGGCATGAATAAAAGAACAGGCTTCAAGTAGACCTTTTATTATAGGTATTCAAACTTCAAACGAAACAGATACATGATAAGGAAAGAAAAACTATCAATGCCACAAAAAAAAAAGTTTTTGATAGGTTTTACCGGATTTTTGGGGCTCTCCCTTCGATCGTGTGTGAGATATCTTTCCTCTGTCAGTTTATCAGTTCAATGTATGTTCGTTATGTGATAGCGGACGTAAATATTCTTCTGATATATAGACCACAACACCTTAAAATGTGACGATTAGCTTTTGGTTAAAATAAAATAGCGGGAAGTATAGAGAAAAAAATTAACCGGAAAACAGTTGGTTCGTTCTTACAATGTTTTCTAATTCCCAGTTCATAAGTTATTTAAGATTTAAAGTTAAAGTATTTTTTCTTTTACGCGTAAAAAGTATAGTAAAATATTTAAAAATAATGTTTTGTGGACCAACAAGAGAAATCACGAGTTCGGTACTGTTTTTTAGCTATTTACAATATTTTCGATTTGTTAAAAATACGATTTTCACTAGCTGAGATGGTTTAACAAATAAAATAGCATTTTTGATCAATAATAACAAACGACGTTTTTCACCGTTCAACGATAATGTCTTA
The DNA here is from genome assembly GCA_930367205.1 of Acanthosoma haemorrhoidale. Classification (NCBI taxonomy): domain Eukaryota; kingdom Metazoa; phylum Arthropoda; class Insecta; order Hemiptera; family Acanthosomatidae; genus Acanthosoma; species Acanthosoma haemorrhoidale. Next base: position 145,158,419 of record OV884011.1, read on the forward strand.
ATATGGGGTTTTCACTTTCTACACCATTTATTTCCTTTGTATGTATTAAAAAATATTTAGTTCATAATGGGTGTAACCAACTAAATGTAAAAAACTTTAATTGTTAAAAAAACAAACTAAAGGCATGTCGTAATTTATTTACCAACTCCCTGTAACCACAAGTTGACATCTAATTTTTTTTTCTTGTACTAATTCGAAAATTTCGAACTTGTAAAACAATGGAACATAAAGCAAAAAAGCATTGCCTTCCCTATCCCACTGGTGATTCTTGAGAGTTAGACGTTGGTAACAACACTGACTAGGACGTGAGGATTTTCCCATAGTCATCCCGCGCAATTACACAATACCTCTTCCTGACATTAACCGAAATGTCACGTCATATTACATCATTGTGCCAACTATATGTGAATATTTTGACAGTATCAAGCACCTGATAGTGATCATAGTTGTTTTTGCAATTACTGTGGAACTTTTCTCACGGGTGGAAAATTTTGTGACATGGTGAGAATAATAGATAATAAACCTCAGGTTATTAAAATTTATCCTGAATTGGCATCCATTGTTTTTATTATTATTAAAGTTACCAATTATACTCCGGATATATTTCATATAACAACAGCATAAGGTGTTCGTACTAATAAGTAAGTGAACGCGCACACTATTCAGTGGCATCTTTTGTGAAAAACGAGATACACAAAATTACAGATCAATCACAGCATTTAATGGCATCCTAAATGGACAATGTGTTATGCAAAATAAAACAGACGATGGCGCGCAGCAGTACAAAAATCATTTTCATCGCCAAAAATAAATTACAACCAAAGCTTAATTTTTTTGAATATTTTAAAATTATGTTTTTTACCGTTTCTTCCTATTTTCCATTGGAAAATAAATCAGAATTTTAAATCTTATATCGTTTATAGTCTGAGACTTGCGAAAGCGTTTAGTAACGAGGCAACATTTTTCTTTTCATATTTCCTCTATACAGTTCCAGATGTTGTGGAATTTTCCATTTCCAGATATGGCGAATCATTTCAGTATTTAGAAAGTAGTTCCCTTCTCTGAAAACTCGAAAATACAAGAGAGAGAGAGAAAAAACCTCCCGACTGAGTGAACAATTGGGTCAATCGTCAAGACAAAAACCTGCCCGTCACCTAGATCAATTTGATCAATTGACCTTAGTCTAGGTTTGACTAATTCAACCAGAGAAACCGGAGTATTTGATGGGTTGACAACGGAAAGATAACATATCATAAAATAAACAACTCAATAATTTAATATTTTTTTCAAATATAATGTTAGTCCGTGATCGACTAATGAAAAGAAAAATATTTGGCATGTTCAAAAAGCTAGACTTTCTGCGATGTAAGACTTGAATGGTCCATACTGTTTTCAAAGAATTCAAACATTCGTTACCACCAGTTTTTGAAAATATATAAAAGATGAGGACGTACAAAGTGAAAGGGTAAAACCAAGAGATGTCAAGAATTCGGGTTAGAGTCTCCTGTTTTTAAAAACTAATTAAATGATTAGATGACTTTGGCCACGAATACTTCACGTGATTTCCTAGATCATCTATGTAACTGAAATCGCCATGTAAACAAATTAATAAAATTTTTAATAGCACGACAATCGCCATAAAAACCAGCTAGAAGTGTATATAATACGCGATATCTATAGTATGTATGCTTAAAAAGAAAAACGTCCACATCATTATAACAAATGCAGTCATCAAGATAAAATAGAAGCAGACTATTTTAAGTCAATCACCGAATAGATGTAACAGTTGGATGTGAGCCAAGCCAGTTCAATTGCATGGCCTAAAAAGGCCACAAGTGAATGCTCTGTGTATAATACAGATCCGTTTTTGTTCATTCTTCTAAAATACAAATCTTTTCAAATATCAGTAGTCCATTTTGGTATTTCTCCAATTGCGAAAGAAGCCACCCCCCACCCAACGAGAGTCCATCCCCTCTCCAAAATTCATATTACCACGATTTGCATCTAAACAAGGAGTGGTACAAACAAGAGGCATTTGTTTACTATGCATGAGAACTTTCTAAAGCACGTATTGAATAAATGGAGTAAGAAAAAATAAAACATCTTTTAGTTTCTTTTGTTTTGTTTATTATTCTGTACAAAAATCGTAAGTTAATAGTCTCCTCTCAAAGCAAATTTTAGCAATAATAGCTAAAGAAAAAAATATTAATATTAAGTAAATTTTTAGTTTTTTTTTAGGTATAACAGTTATACTGCTGTATGAGAGGAAGTTAATCTTAAATTAATATAAAATCTCAAAGCAATGTCATAATTAATAAAAAACCAGTGATATATCAATCAATGGGAGAGGCTCGGGTTCTTGCACAGGCAGTGCGATTAAACCTGTTGCTATTATTTCTATTTTCTAAATCAAATTCATTACATATAATTAATTTAATTGGTCATTTTTCACCCAAGGCTGAGTGCTCCTTGATCAGAACCACGGTCATTGAGGCAGGACGTATTGAACTTGTTAGGAACAATAACAACTTACCACACAATGCTAATGCACAGTTTATTTTATAGTTTTATTCATGTATATTGTAAATACTGAGATACAAATAACGTTTTTCAAATTCTAAAAAAAATTTAAAACTACCTTCACATTAAAGACTGAACGTTTGAAAAGGATATTTCCAAATTGTTGTTCTCAGTTGAAGTCAGTAGAATTTCATTTCATTTTGGATTCCCCAAGAAAATAATATGAAATCTTTTTCTATTATTTTAAAATTTATGTCCAATAATATTCGAAAGAATCACCTCTTTCCTAAAATATTCAAATCCTTGAAGCAACAAAATTTCTTGTATTATTCATTTCGCCTCATAAAGTTTGTCTCAAGGAGAACATTTTTTTTCCCGCTTCTGCCACTGTAAGTTACAGCACACTTATGCCACATGATATATAATATCCGATGTTATATACATAATGATAATGTTATATACATTCGATACATTATATATATGTGAGTTATTCCACTAGAAATCTGCAAATAGATTTATTGAAAATTTTCCAATCGTAAAAAAATATAAGAAAGGAAAAATACCAGATATTTAGGTCCTTATATACGGGGCGGCCGTGAAAAAACAGATAAGTCGAAATCATTGACTTAACAACCGTACAAATCAAATTACTGAAATTAAACGAACAAAATTAAGCTACCTAAAACTTCACATTGAAAATTCTTCCTCAAGCAACGGAATCAGACTCAAACCACGGAATTTCACACGACATAAACCACAACAAAAGAGACATGTAGGCACTTCATCTAAATGTTAAAATTGGCTGACTGTTTTATGATAACAAAAACAATTAATATACCTGTTATGGTATGGAATTATAAATAAAATAAATATTTAAGCCAATTATTTGTACTATTCATTTACAATTATATTAGGCAACTTTTGAAACAAAATATTTTGTAGGTGTTTGAGTAGTTTACAAAAAGTTAATATTTTGTTTGCTAGAATTAAGGATGGTTCCTTAACAGTGACAGTAAAATTACATAATGTACTACAAATATTGCTATGGTAGATCAGTATTATATTTTGTGTATCGTTTCGGAGAGTCACGCCTAAAAAATGTTTTACAAAAATGTATTTTATATTTATTAAATACTCTTAATTCTCACCGATCGATCGGAGAAGGCTCTTATATGGCCGACGACTCCAGAGACTACATAGTGACAGAAGTACACGGAGTGCAGTAGCATGTGCGGGAGCTTGGATACAGCAACTGTGAAACGTGGTAACTAGTACGGACTGCAGCGATCGGAGCGAGCCATGGCGTGCGACTGGCCCCGCTCTCTTCGAGCCTGTGGTAGGGCGGTCACGTGACAATGGAACTGCTACCTGTCACTTCTATCGCTGCTAACTCTGATCTACTTGCTCCTAACCAGCTACGATAAATACCTGCCAGTATTTTACTGGGAACGGGTGTGACGGGTTTCGGTAGGTAGACAGGGGGAAAGGTGCGAGCGGTTAAGATTGCACATGTGTGGCAAGAGTCGATATAGTGACAATCGTTCGTAATTGCATTTATATGCAGTAGAGCGGTGCATTATCATTTCTTACTTGAAGCTTTCAAATTAGAAAATTAGGTTAACCGCAATAATTAGGTAATAGAAAAATAGTGTCACGGCCGAAACTCAAAACCACTCTTATGTACAGGCCAACCAGTCATTCTCCCAAACAGTGTCCATAACTAATTTTATGTCTATTTTATTATTATTATTATTTGAGTCTATAATCAGTTAATAACGAATGACATATATATACATTCGACAGATCAGAGGGATTGAGGACCGATAAATTCCTTAAATCAGGTAAAGGTAAAGGTCTTGGCACTATTTTCTACTTACCTAACCACTATATATACATATATATGTTGCTAACTATTTATATGTATTGTATATATATATATGTAGTTTTAAGGAGGATTTAAGAGAAATATGCCTAAATGAATTATGTTATCTATCTTACATACAGAGTTATGTAAGTCTGTCTACTGCCGAGTTCGTGAAGATATATGGTGCGAGGATGTCCTGATGCTACAATCGTATATTTGAATATTAAGCGAAAATCATTGATGGGCCTTTGGTTAGTTGACTTCGGTAACCCGCAGTATAGCGACGAAAAATATTATTTGTCTGTTATCGAGCAAGTCAACTCGATGGTCTATTGGTGCTCTTCAAGTTAATTACATCGCGGCATTCATCATCAAATGGAACAACTATGCAAAACATTATGACTCGAAAAACAAAAATCGTAAAATTAAAGTTTCTAAAAGTCACTACAAGAAATTATGGAGTTTATTTTTAAAGATCGAGTAATTAATTAATGATACATAATGTTTCTTTAAAGGTATATTTTTCACGTATTCCCAATATTTAATAGGACCTCCATACCAAATTTCATGTCTCGAGCTTATCACTCACTATGATTTGGGATGAAAACACAAGGGTTTCTGGTTTAGAAAGACCCAATAGCTCTAAAAATGAACTCGTTCCATTTAAAACAAGTCAAATCAACGAGTGATCTTCGACACGTATCTTGTTAATAATAAGAGATGATACGCTTAATCCAAAATATGCGACTAAAATAGTTAAGAGGATGGAATCACAAGAGGTAGGGGGATATAAAGAAGAACAAGGCTCTTCATAGATGATGAGAATGAAGTCAATGGAGGAACATAGCTGGAGAGAAGTCCCAGAGACGAAATGCTTTCCATCATCATGAGTTGTAAAAATATACACTCGTTGTTCGTCTAAGGAATCGAAGACACATTATCAGAGCTGCAGTACACCACATGTTAAACATTCACTTTAGGATGCATAGGTCACAGTTTGCGTAGACTCGAACGGCGCTAGTTCGATTCGTACCTGGGAGAGCGGAATTTATTTGTGGCAGCTCCACGCAGTAAACTAAAGAATTTAAAATTTAAATATTTGCACAATATAATAAATACCATCTCTGAAAATACGCTATAACCTAACCAGTATAACCAAAAAAATAACGATTCATGAACGTGGATTGGACAGAAAGTTGCTTAAATGATGAACAAAAACTATAAGAGTTCTAACAAAAACCAAAATGCAGTGAATACTGATCTGTAGATAAGAATGTGCCACCCAATGGGATAGCCCCCCAAATATTTAGCCTTTAAAAACACTACATACGCTAAGTCTACATACATATTGTGAAGTGGAGATCGAAGATTGCTCACAGTTCCCTAGATGTCCCTTAGATGCGTATATAACATGATAGATCACACCCACTGCACCACAAGGCGCATCTCAAGAGAGTAAAACACTAAATAAAAATAAAGAACGATATAAATATTTTCTATGCCCCACCATAGCATCTCCGCCCTACCGCAATAGTTCACATATGATAAATCCACTGATGGTGATCTACAGATGTGAAACAAACAGAAAGTGATTCCCACAGGACTGTGATCAATTCGCCCGTGTGAGAGTTATTGCGCTGAAATGGGAACGATAACGTTTCATTGAAGTAACCGCGGGCGACATCTGAGACTGAAGTGCCCGAATTCGTTTTTTTTTTTTTTAACTTTCGTTTAATACTTTCACAAGGTGTAAAGAAATATGTTTGCTACCGCCGAGCCCGAAAGGAGAAAGTTTACTTGAAATCGATACGATGGCATCGTATCTCGTCTTTTTTTATGTTTGTGTTTATGTATCCTTGCATATATGTACTCGATATCGATTATAGAAATGATCAAAGCTATCTGCAGTTAACACGGTGATAAAAAGTGAAGTTTACAGAACTAACAAGAGAAATCCCTAGTTCAAACCGAATGAGTTTCAATCAACTAGGGTATTTCAAGCTTCCTTTCCCCCGGAACTTTTCGGTCTTGTGACTCCCAGGGATGCTAACGCTCATTAAATATAAATAAAATGTTTCGTAATTTAATATAAATATGTGTAGTAGTTTTATCTTTCAGACTTTAATAGTTCGTTAATTCACACCAGAGCCACTTAACAGTAGTCATTTTGACGCAGCTACGAACTTAGTGGCTACTATTGAGCAAGAGTTCTTAACCATTTTGATTCGTTTTCATGGATCTAAAAAATCGTCAGGAGATCGTCATCTACACTCAGAAACATATTTTTAAATGGATAAAATACAATGTTCATCAAGCTAGAAGCAGCTTTTAAAAGAGTTTTGTAGGTTATATAATGCTTTTGTCGTGTTTCCAAGAGCTCATAGGTACGCCTTAGAAAAATAGACAGAGAGTTTCGTACTTCAACTGAACTTTGGCCAATCACTTTCTCCAGTATTTATATTCATAGTATATTATAATTCATATTGCTAAAAGAGTATCAGCCAGGAATCTATTAGTAAAAATATAGTATTTACAAATATTTATATTATCATTTTACATTATATTAAACGTGTGTTCGATGTTCTAATTAGGCCAAATTATAAAGTACTAATGAGCGTTAACGATGTTTGCTATTTCTGAGTTAGAGCCCAGAAAAAAGCAGATTAAAGGATCCGTTCCAGGTAGAGTACATTCTTGGTAACCTCTTCTATGTGTATACTGTACCCAATGTTGGTGTAATGCCTTCTAGGGTTGCGAGAGTAAGGCTTAAGATGTTTGACACTATCTAGACTAGAGTACGTGCAGGAATAGTTCGGATATGGGACGGGACACCCCAACCAGAGATTGTAGAGATCCCGGGTTCAAGCCTTAACTCAGTACATATATCTTTTCTTTGGTTAATATTTCTTTTATCGTTTCTTAAAACAATTGAGACTGCTCCCTGCACTTTCATGTTCATGGAAATGTTTTCCTTGGAGGTGTATTTTTTAATTGTCTCTGTTGCAAACAAATTTTTGAACTAATATTTGTAGAATTGAAAACAAAATATTTGAACGTCAGCCTGAATGGGATCCTCATTGTGTGGTTAAGTCTAAAAAACGTCTACTGACCTATCAGCAGTGTTTGACACCTCATAATTTTCATATTATTTTAGTAGTTTAGAATAACACGTTTAAATTTATTGATCATTATTGATTCCTCTACACTTCGTGGGCTGAGAAAATATTTTTAATTATCAGATAGTTTTTAAGTTCACTGCGACAACGAGCAAATATTCTACTAACGCTTTTCCCCAATGGTTTTAACAGGGACAGAACAAATTGCGAACACAGTGTTACCGACAGTTAGTGATTTTAATCCCTTAGAAGTTTATTCATGTGTACATATATTTTATTAAGTATGATAACAAAACGTCAAACATTGAATTTTAAACACTAATCAGTGTAATAGGACAATTTTTTTTTTAATGCGTGTTAACTAATAATTGCTATCGCTAAAGTAGACAAACACACAGAAGGGTTCCTGGCGAAGAAAATACTAGCAAAACCCTAAAATAACATGCACTGCTACCCTAACGGCAGTATGTAAAGTGGTTATTACAGTTGATATTCCCCTACAAAACAAACGGCTAGTGCGTGTTAGGTGCCTCATTAACTGCCTGAAAGAGAGTGTTTACCCTGATGGAACACGAAAATAATTAATTAAGACGAATTAATTTTAATTAAAAAATAATTAATTAAGATGAATTAATTTTAATTAAAAAATAATTAATTAGTTTTAACCTATAACGAACCTGTATTTGTTTTAATACCGACTCAATCCTTATTATTTGTAACATTTTCATTTTGTATTGAAAATAATGACCGTTTTGTAGGAGTGGTGATATAATAATTACTTTATTATATGGAATAAACGTCACGATAATGATATAAAACGTAGGTCATTTACAGGACAAATAGCTATGATTTTCGAATCCAGCAAACACCTTATTTTTACCAGATATGTTTGAAGTCAAGAGCGTAGCTAAGAAAGTTTTTCTTGGTAAAGATACTGTAAAAAACTTATTATTAACTAATATTTCTCAGTAACGTCATATAACTTAAGATATGGTACTAAGCATTTTAAACAAACTAGGTCGAAATATATTATAGAGTATTCTTTGATAAAAGAATTTCGATGTGTTTATCTATCCTGTTGCACCACCCACCACCACGACCACCACGTAAGCCCAGAAAAATATTTTATTCAAAGTATAAAACTGTAACTGTACATATGAATAACCATCACACCCAACCCATGGGAAAAAATTATTTTTCTCATCGCTTTTCACACATTGAATGCATTGAGGATACTCAACAATGATGTCAAGAATGCCCCTTATCAATACTTAAATTACAAATATATCAAACCATACCGTGGAAACCACTTTAGGTTCACGGAATATATAATTTTAAATCTGATAACACAAAAAAGTAGCGAAGGCGTTAGCAGTTTCCCTCGATGCGATGTAAATAATATTAATTTGCTTTTAAGAGAATACTTTAACTATCTGTTGTGGATTACAATCCATTATTTTTTTGCAGTAACTAAAATAATCTCTTTAATGATGGACTGTTTAGAGTGAGCCCTATGGTGATTAGTTAAGTGGCAAGAGAAATGGTTTTGGCTAATGACAAGCCACTGAAGTTCTAAGCAAAGCGTAAAATACTGGTATACTGATTACATTTAAACATTTTAATAAAGAAATATTAAAATAATGGACTAAATATAGTTTGATAAAAATATATTGGCATAAGATTCGACCTGCTTAAAAATGTTAGCAGGGACATTACTCATAAAAGAACACAAATCAATAGTGTAGCTTTTAGAGTCTTACTGGGAATTTTCGAAAAGTCTCAAACTACTATTCCCATCAGCAAATACGTAGTCTCTGATTTAATATAAATCTTTTAAGTACTTGCGAATATTAACATTAATGAATCACAAACTGATAATATTCTAAACAAAATCGTTGGAAATGATAGTTTCATTGGCTTCTATATGTTAAGTACAAGTATCAATGGTTCTCGTCAGGGTACCCCACCTTTGGGGATGCCTTGAATGCGCAGCTCTACAAATATTCCAAAGTAACGGTCTTAACAAATGATGGAAGCTTACCCGAAAGTAGAATACGGCATCCTGTCATACCGTTACCAGTGATAGTGAGTGCGAACAAATTTAAGAAAAAAGTCCTCGTCCAACCGGTAACAGAGGAATCCGGAACGGCCTGCATAAGAACTGTTAAGGAGCGAACTTTCACAGTTTAGCTATAACATAGCAGACATAACGGAATGCATCGAAGAGGGTTGCTTTGTCCTCGATAATTGTATACCATTTGTAGAATACACTGCCCTCGAAGTAGAGGTATTGTAGAGAATAGATACACAAGGAGATCAGTATCTGTCATTTGACGCAGTGAAAAGGATGGTCTGTATGACTCACAGTATTTAATGTGGTTCTACATAGGGCGAAGGTGTCATTATATGTTTAAGTATGGTAATTTTCAACATAAAACGATATCATTACTTTAATTATTGTAACTATAAATAATTATAATAATAATTATTATATAATAATAGCCTCCCTGGGCAACCCAGAGCTACGCCTAAGGCGTAAGAGGTGGCCTCCAAACCAACAAGCATTTTGTTTGTAATGAGCTCAGAGTAATAATGAGACAAGTAAAGTAGTTTTGCCTGATGAGCCTTTCTCCTCAAAAGTAACCAGACGTTAAAATCTAAAGTCCTAAGCACTGCTTAAAATATTTTGTGTTCATTGCATATAGTGAAATAAAGATATTTCTAAAAATACTATGTTTACTTAAATATATTGTAAATTAAATGATTGTGAAAAACTAAAGTGTAATATGACTCTTTCAAGCTCTATTATTACTAGTGTCTATAATTATTAAACTATAGATGGCTATTATTATTGCCTACCTTCTGTAATTATAAGTTTATTTAAGGGGTAACAGCAAAAGTGTATTTTGAGAAATTTCACTTCGACATACTTCGGTTTAAATATTTATTTTTATTTATCCAGTGTTAAATCACCCAAAAACTGGCGAAGGTTTAAAGTTAAAGGTGAGACATTAGAGGAACCAATTATTAAATTATATCTCACCACGACTTAATTATGCATTCAATTGAAAATTATGCACATTAACAAAATGATAACTGAAATTTAAAAAAAGAAAAATATTGTTGAATAAAAAACTAGTTAAATTAACTTTACGGCACCGCACAGGCGAAGGCGGTAGGGTCAATGTTATGATTTACGTCTCAACATCATACAGTGTAAAATAATGCCTTTTGCACAGAACAATAGTTTGATACATAGAAAAAGTGTTTAAAATCTATTCTTGATTAGAAGTGTTTAAAAGTGGAATATAATTTTTAACAAAACGCGAAGCCAACAATCCCCCCCCCCCCTATAGCTTTCAAAATAATAAAAATATGATAAGGGAAAAATAAAAAGGATAATTTATTTGGATTGATAGGAGCCTTTCACTAGGGGGTGTCCCATTTGAAGGATGTGTGTAGGAGATGAGGAGTGTGGAGGGCCTCGGGAAAGGTGCGGGTGATATCGGTGGTGAGAGTCCACCGAGGGTTGAGCCTAGGGGTGCAGGCCGTAGGTCTGAAGTCAACCAGGTCGAACAGCGGCCCGTCTTTGAATAAAGCATTGAATATTTATTGCGAGCTGTTTTCATAAAATTGATGAAATTTTGTCATCTTCAGTTAGATAGCACTGGCTCAAAAAAATAAAAAATAGCGAATTATTTATATAACTGTATACAAACGAGTTTATTCGATAAAATATACTAAAATTGTTGATATTTTATTTATACTATTATTCTATATTTAAGTACATTTTTATAGTTTAAGGGAAAAAAATAAAAAGTACAAAGATTATTCCAGGTTCACGTAAACCGGCTTTTTAAACGGTCTGTAACTTCCTCTGTGTGACATAATCTGTGACATGAGATTTGCTATGTCACTAACGCGTCACAGACGACAGGTACTTTCACATACTTCAACTGCTGATTTTTTTAATGCGAATTAAAAAAAATATTGTATTCATTTCTAACGGCAATGGCATGAAACACGATATATTTAGAAGTTAGGTAAGGACCGCTACTTGACGGACATTAAGTAATTAAAAGAATAAAACTATTATTTTTTTCTGGCTTTCTATGTTAATTCTCTTTTTTTGTCTAGGTCAAAAAACAACAACACTAGGGTAGATTTCAAATCTTTAATATTCAGTCTTATCTCCAGTACCAACACCCACAGGAAGCGCGAACAGAGAGTAGAAAATACTAGATACTACTAGATCGTTACAAATGTCCTTGTCCATGATAACATTGGCTTTAAAATAAAATATTATACCGTTATTTTGACTCGTTTGTTTACATAATTTATTTCATTTTTTACATGGGGTTGTCCTTTAGTAGCCACGATTCCTTTGTGATCTCACAAGATTTTGTGGGTACAATAGGGGTTTCACATCCAACCGTATATAGATTAACAAATAATCTAAACAATTTAATTAATTGATTTATTATTTGATGCAAAAGCTAACAGGTTCAGTTTTTTAGTCATTTTGCCATTATAAAATAACATATCATAAACCTCATTGATTGCGTCAGCGTCAGATCCATCTAAGTCGTTAATTATATGTAAGATTTTGCAAACTGTAAAAGAGTGCTTATAAATATAAAATAAAAAACGAATTACCTACAATTTGATAAATCTATTAATTGTGGCGAAAGCCACTGCTGACACCGTCCTACCCCGTTCCCCTTTCTCGTACAAATTGATCACCAGGAAGTGGAAACCAGCATCACCCCTCTCACCGGTACATTATTCTAATTAAGTTCTATTTTTTTTTTTTTTTTTTTTGTCCCCTTTATATAGAGATTGTCAAGCTTTCATGAGCAGGCGGCCATACGGGCGGATAACCGGACAGCAACTCCAGTTCAAGTTTCTCCTCCAGAATTACCGACGTGACGTAGATATATTTTTCGCCCGTGATCCTTAGAAAGTGCAAGTGACTGCGGTAACAAGAGCGATCGAGATAACAGCCGATAAAGTGTAAGGGAAAGTGTTCCAAAGAGGATTGTGTTAGCACGTAATCGTGTAAACACAAGGCTTTAACTTGGGAGTGCAATAAGGGTCGTGTCCAAACACAGATTGCTTTGGATAGAGTTCTAGGACCTTTACACTGAATGTCTAAGTAGGAGGCAAAAAAGGGAGGCAAAGCAGAAATTGTTTTGTCGTATAAATTGTGATTTGACTCCCTATACAAGACTTAGAGTCCCCAACCATTTTGTAAGTAAGCGCACATAGTAGAGTATTAGTCGAGTGGCGGACACCATTTATATGTTAAAGGTACAGTGATAGTTGGTCTTTGTTAATTAAATCAAATAATTATTTAATAATGCATAAACAACTTCACATGACATAAAAATTCTTTATAAAAAATACTAATCCTTAAATCGATATCAACTTTGGTACTACATTTCATTGGTTATTGTTTTGTTACTAGGAGTGCATGATGATGTTTTTTCTCGAAAGCAATTATATGGATGTTCATAAGTAATTTTTTTTTTAAATTATATTTTTTTTCATAGCCCCTTTAAATTTACAGATAATTATAGATCCTCAGGTGAATCTAATAAGTAATTCAAGAACTGAAATTTAATTTTATGATAATTTTTTTTTTTTTTTTTTCTTCATAGCCCCTTTAAATTTACAGATAATTATATATAATTATAGATCCTCAGGCGAATCTATTTACAAATTATTTTGTATTTCCTGTGGCATCACTACATTATATACAGGTTTTGTTATTTTATAGAAATTATATAATGAATAAACAAGTATAATGATATACATTATACGTGACTTGACTAAACTGACTAATAAGGTGATGGGGCTCACCTTTTTGATCAACCTTAAAACTAACTTACATACTAATTCTTATCCTAAGTTTTCCCCGACAGTCTGTTGCCATCGATGCGGGAGGGGTGGCGGGGTCATAGTGTTAAACACCGGATTTGTCAGGTGCTGCAACGAGTCAAAAAACTTAATGTGTCTCCGGCGGATGAACTCACCCACCGACGGCACACCAAGCAACGGGTGCAGGTCAGCGTTCTACAACCTCTCGAAAGAGGTATGTCGGACCACTTTTCGCATGATTCCATTCTGGAAGTGTTGGAGACATTTGGCTGTATTGTCAGTCAAGTGGGTAAATAGCGGGGCACCGTACAGTAATAAGTAGATATTATGATAATTGATGAGTATGTGGAACTTTGTATTTTAACTTGTATATGTTTTTTCGAGAATGGGAATGCTGATGATACGAAGTTTCTAGCTCCAGTGTCCCTTTCCTTGCTTGTACAAAGTCTCCAATGTATGCAGAATGCTATTTTGGTTAGATTAATTAAAAACATATTTTTTTATTTTTTTGGTGGGCGTTCAGCAGTGTCCACAGGGTTGGAGAGACTTATATGATGATTAGTAATTTAGTAATTTTAGTCAACTGGAGTGGAAGGTTAACGTACTTTCTAAGGTAGGTGAGTTTTGAAAATACCGATATAAATTATAATAATGAATAGGCTTATCTTGTATATTAAGACAAAAAGCTTTGATTAGTTGCGTTCGTTTCTGAAAAGTACCGGGCTAAAACTATGTACTTCACAAATAAAACTTTGCTGTACTTTACAGATAAAGTTTATGTGATACATTAATTACATTTAACGCTGAGGAATACAGGGAGTTGGCCGTGTTCAGTCGCTCAAGGGTCGCCTTAGGAGTCGGCGTAAACCATTGGCATTAATGTTCCAACACGATCCATTGCTATTTACACTATCAGGCACGTTAGTAGAGCCTTTAGCCGATAAATTCTACTCAGGCCTCGATTAGTGTCATTTAGCTAAGTAATTGTCAGTAATGGGCCGACACAATCGATATTAACAGCCCAGGAGGTCATTAGTAGCGATAAACAGGTCTACTCTCAGTTGGTAATAGTTGGTTTGAGCTGCTGCGGACATGAAAATCTTTTATACAATAAACAAAAACAGACTCGATTTAATAAAAACAGAAAACTACGACGACGCTTATAACAAAGTGGATTAATTTTTAGATCTCATTTACTATTTTGTTGCCAATAAATCCGTTATTTGATGCTTTGTAAATAATAAAAATCATGTGCTCAGTTCACCGTACATGTGCTTGTACAGAGTGCGCCTCATAAAACTTCATGAAGATATTTTTTAAGAATTATCAACAAATTATCACATAATCCGGTGTTTTGATATTAATTTCGTATGATAATTAAACAATCATTTTATCTATAATAATTAAACATGAAGTATAGAAAGGAAATAGCACTTACTACCAGAATCATCGAATATTAACTACAAGCATGAATTCCCTTGAGTTATAGGACCATTCTGGGAAACCAGCATGTACACACGTGCATGTACAGTGCTAACATTTTCAAACAATAGATAAATCAATCACGGTTTTTATTAAAGTGGAACATGTAATATTTCTCTTAGTAGAACAATGGCAGACAAAAAACTGTTAGCTCGTTCAAAAGTGGAAGTATTTGTGATAATATAACTAGTTCATTATTATCCAGGTCCAAGCCTTCAGCAACGAGGCCATAATTCAATTGAAACATCCTACAAATTTTCTTGTTTCTATGACGAAGATATTCTTGAAACTGAAAGATGTGCCAAACTAAGAGATGTAGAGCAAATAAATAACAAATGATTTAGTTGTGTAATGTCACTAATAATATATGATTAAATAATTATTAGTTACACTTAAGTTTATAAGATTCCATTAATTATATTTTAGGAGGTAGGTATGTATTTGTCACACCGTGTGAGGGGAATCTTCTTGAGAAATTCAATGGCTCTAGGTCAGAGGGATAAAAACCACTAAAACAGAAATACATTTACTCGAAATTAACAAATAAGTTTTTAGTTTTTAATAGCCGGAACATACCCGGGTTGGGCTATAAAGCTTCTCTTATTAGAAATAATAATTTAATTCAGCTCTTGATAAGGGCAGAATTTAGAAAATAACGTCAGTCAAAAAGAAATAAAGGTGAAACTTGTGAAAAATAAAAAAACTATTGTGTTTCTCAGTTCCACCGCTAGATGGCTCGCAGTGCTAAAGCTACACCTTAGACGAACAGCTGACTCCTGGCATTCGGTAACGTTTTTGTCAAATCAGTTACAGACACAGCAATCATGAACGGAATGGTTACAAGGGAACATATCCCGAGCTCAGATATATTTCGCTGTTGCTAAATGCTGTTCGTCGACTTTTTCGTAAATTTACAGCGATTAGCAATAAATGGTATACTTGCAAAATTCGAATACACATTAGATTAATTATTTCCTTGGTGGCAATAGACTCGTGTGGGATGTAAATCTTGTAAGAATAATTTTCCAGTAGTCATAGGGGTCACCGAAAATAATTTTGATATAGTTAATATCGCGGATCTAGAGCAAAAAACATGTATTATTATATAATTAATATATAAAATATGTATTTATCATAAGATACAAAGTAACAGCTTTATAATATGAAGGCGAATCGCTAGAAAAACGAAGAAGGGAGCGATGGTTCTTTCAAGTGAAGCTTGAGTTATTTCATTATATTATTTGTTGAGCGAGTGAAGTGGGTTATTTCGCACACATTGTATTCAAAATTCAATAAACCATGTCAAGGAACTGTTCGATTAGCATAATCTAATGCAATTAGAACAATCTCTTAAGTACGTTTAACCACATAAAATGATAAACTTTCGGTAAAAACTCAACCCTGAAAAACCTAGAAGTACTGAGGAAAAAAAAAGGTTCCAGAAACACTATAATGAAATAATACTTATGACGATTAACATCTTATAATTGTTGTGCCTTTTTTGTGAGGTAAAATCTTTCACGAACAAGAAAAACGGGTTTCTCACCTGAATTCAGCGTTAAATATTCTGTATGATTCACACATCGGCGTTTCAGTACCAAAAAGAACGTTGGCTAGTGCTATTATAAGTGTTTAACTAGAGTAAATGATGATGGGAGTCAAACTTTCCAAGACCAAACTGACAAGGGAACGTACTAATTAGATAAATGTGAGGACAACACAGCATAGACTGCCCTTTTAAAGAGTAAGTCTCATACAACGTTCAGCAGGAACTGGATCTGAGGCAAGGTCGTTAGGTGCCATCTGCTGGTTGGAGGCCGCGCCAATGAGGTATTCCATTGTTGGATGTGAATCTTGTCTAGGATAGCCTTGAAGTTGATATTTTTTTTCGAATGAATCATGAAGATCTTGGAAAACAGCAATGATATACCTTAAAACAAGCTCATGAACCATATAATTCAGAACTTCAAATACCCTACAACTGCGTTGTGGTGATATAAGATACCCTAAGGCCAGAGAGAACTCTCGCTATCATTATATAAAACAACATCCTGTTGAGATAGGGAATCGTAAATTACATCTAAGGTCGACAAGTTAGCTTAGCCAGGAAAGGATGACCGAAGCAAATAATAGGTGTTTACAAAGTTTACAACACATCGTTTCATCATATATTCTATACCTAAAGTAATTTTGCTAAATTCTTTTGGAAAACCCTGCTTAACAATATACTATGGCGACATAAAAAAAATGGAAACTGGTGGAAAACTTGTTCTGGCTCAAATGATGCTGCCTATTACACAATTGAGTCTGCATGTTCTTCTTGAACATCTCTTGACTCTTCAAGAAGATACGTAGAGTATACAGCATTTCTTCTATTATGGCTCTATATTTATCTTATTGTGAAGAATAAGAACGAAAAAAAATGGCATTGAAGGGCCATAAAACATTTTTTATTCATGTAACATATCAAATTAAAATGCTCGATATTTTATATTCGCAACATACATATGTAGAAGATTAATGGAAACCCAGAGTTTTAAAATAAAGTGAAAGTAGCAATGAAAATTATTTTATAATACACGGTCCTGAAAATAGATGCCTAAATAAGGCGAAACTTAAGCATACTGTAAAAATAAACCAATTCTGGAGAGATTTCAAAGCCATCTAGAAAAATAATTGTTTGTTTTTTTTCATACAGTTGTTATATAGATGTACAAGTGGGACCTCTAAATGGAACAGGAGTTAGAAAAAAATTACAAATACACCTTTGATGACAGTTTTAGTGACTATAGTTAATTATGGTCAAGCTTAAACCAAACAAAAATTGTAAATTATTACTCAAAACAATCAGGGATATTTTTAATTTGATACCCTACTCCAAAGGATCGACTAATATTTACTTTTATATATTATAAATAATTTTTTTTTTTCACGGGACTGGACTGGTTCATGCAAAGTATAATTTTTATAAAAAAATATAAATTAGCCACGAAATACAATCTTCTCACACAGCAATGACGTACCTGCGGCCGTCTCTGGGGCGAGGGTTGTGAGTGTGCTCAGCGACAGTAGCAACCACATCGTAGGCCAGGATCCGCTATTCCACTCTTAAGTATATATGTAGCAATCTTTACACTCGAATAATCCGTATTACTATTCACGGTCAAAAATTTCGCACCAACCTAAAGTATTACAAATCTGTGGGTATCTTTCAATGGTCTATGGTAGTCGAAATAGCTTATTTCAAGGCCCAACTGAATCCAATCCATATGGTGAGGATCATGTATTTTTTTAAAAAAAGTCCTTCCATTCACCAAATCAATTTATTTAAAATAGATTACCTTGCATTAGAGGCGATTAGGACCATATCACTTTATTTGACACAATTATGTATTGGTATTTGTGTAAGCATCAAGAATACAATAAACCCGTCAAGTAAGACGGATGCAGCCCTTTAGTATCCTTAGGTAAGGAATCTAATGTAGCATTCTGGCAACCCTTGAGTAAAAAAAGTACTTAGTATTTAAGAGCCCTAGTACAGGAATCTTAGCATAACAGCCGATTTATGAGGAACAGTCATAAACATTAAAACGCTCCTCCTGCCTGTCCATGTATGTTCTCAAAATCAAAAATCAATATAGTGCTAAAAATATACTCCATATATTTAAAAAAATTACAAATGAATAAAACTTTCTAATAAACAATATTATAAGTGGTACTGTTGTACACCTAATGTACATAGGGTAGTTGAAACGACGCATAAGAGAATGAATGAATTGATAACATACCTAAAAAAAAAAAAAGAAAATAACTGTTACTACTATTTTTTTTTTTTTTACAGGTGAAAGATTGTATAAATATTTCTTATATTTATAGAATTAAAGTAACTTACGTCTCGGTATAAATATTGTTTGAGCGCAATCATTGTTTTTACTAGGTTACTGAAGTATAGGTTTTATTTTTAACTTTTAATAAAAAACGCTTAATTTTGTTTGGCCGTACTAACCGCAACAAATAAAAAACACATCGACTATAAAGAGGCACCTCTCCATTAAACCGTTTAACTAAACTTTTCTCCGGAGATGATTCAAAAGATCTACATACTCGTACATAATTTAAATAGTAATTTACATAATTCAAACAAGAGCAAGCAAACTGAATTTGCAGACTGGATCGATAAAGGACATTTGGGGATGGCTCGTCCTACACGGGAGAAAGCGTCATTGGAACATCGTTTAGGGACATGTTATGCCAATATTAGGCACCAGACCACTTAAGAAAATAAGTCGAGAGGAAGATTGACGCGAATGTCAATACATACTCCCACGCAGCGTGGCCACATGCCCACCTCTAATACACGAAGAGCTCTCTCCTGCTAACACGATTACAGCGGTGAGGGGTTTTATGTGGAGGCACATAAAACTACATCATGCATGCATAAACATTTCGTAAAACGTAACTCCGTATCTCCAACGTGTCCGTTTTCATCTAGCATGTCTAGAAGTAAGAGCAAGGAATGATTAAGAATCATCAATGTAAGATACAATTGGAAATTCACCTTTAACTTTTGAAGCAAGTAGATTTCGTCAAGTACTACATCGGGTTCCGGATATACGGCAACACCAGCCTAGAGTCCAGATAGAAAGTAGGAAGTGAGTAGAGGAAATGAGCCAAAGCGATTAGATCTAGGGTGAGGATGTAAAGAGATCAGTTGTCCAGATAATGGTTAGCGATAATTCAGCAGGCCATGGTCTATCTATTGTCAGTGCCTGCTCAATCCGTATCTTATAAAACGTACATTTAATCGAATCAATATATTAAATATATTAGAATACGGTATAATTCACTAACTAAAAAGTACTTTTACAAAAGTGTGGAGTAAAAACATTTATCTTCTCTTATACTAAATGTATTCTGGCATACAATGTTTGACTCATTTAAAAGCCATAATGGGAATTGTTACAGATTTGAATACCAATCATAAAATTCAAGAAAATGACCGAAAGTTAATTATAGTAAATATATGTGAAGAATATGTCATCAATCGAAACATACAAAATTAGACTGTAGGAGAAGCCGAACAACATTCTACAGTCTTGGGAATAATAGCCACTGGTCTATTCCATGTTTCCAATAACCCTTAGTTATGGCCTTATAAATTGAATATATTAGTGTATGTAAGTAATTATAGAATGAGTGTGACCACTATACACACTACCCATTTCCGAAATTAGGCAGGTTGCAGTTTGTTTAATAATTTCACTACTGCGTACGTTTTATCCCCCCCCCCTTCCAAAAGATATTTTATGATAAAGAAGCTAGAACGTATTATGAATGTATATATAATAATACCACGGTGAGAATGTATGATACTGATCCGCTGGACTGAATGTTACTGTTACCTGCATTTTATCGCCTCAATACCTCATACTTGAAGTTACTTTAGTGTCAGAAGTCGAAAGCGGATTACAAGAAGGGTATTGCATAGAGGATGGAACAAGATACAGATAAGTTCAAAGCGTGGTGGTGGTGGCTGTGGTGTTACACGATCATTCAGATAGCAAGTGATACCTCCTCTGGGATTAACGTGGTAACAATGCCTTGATCCTAGGTTTAGATCTCATCTCTGCTGTAAAAAGCTCTAGCATGAGTTATTGGTTGCTCATTTATTACAGTCATTCCATTCTTTACAAATTTATATAATCATAGCACCATTCTGTATCTTATTTCCCTTTTCTGTAAAAGTTAGGTAAAAAGAGTTGTAGCAGTTCTTACAAAGAGGCTCGCCTTTAGTCATTCAACGTTCTCCACATACAATCAGATGTATTATCAAGGAAGTTTTACATCCATTTTCTTGAGAGTTTGTGATTTGCTAATTCGATTAAAATAATAGTTGCTGACAGTGTAATAGCTCTATAAACAGTCATTGACAGAGAAAAAGATGAATTTGTTTTTAGAGATGTGGAGTGTCCGGCACTGATTGCAGTTTTAAGTTTCAGCCTCCACTAATCCTGAATAACTTCAAAGACATGAGTTAAATAATTATAGGCATTCGTTGAAGTATCAAAGTGTTCAATTTCTATGCGTTTAAAGAAAATGAAAATAAAAAGTAGTAAAATCTAGAGAGAGTAACTAGGCTCCAAACCCCTACTATAAAATAGTTGTCACCCCAACCCCAGCAGTCAGGTAGGCTGTTCCACAAGAGATTTCTTTGGCGTCATTATTACCCAAACTCTGCTGTCGGAACTGTTAAGTGACTGTTTCTCCAACATCCTTCCATTGTCGCCCCACTAACGTCTTTATAACAGTGTAGGTATGGATATTCACTTGTGCGGTTTGGGAGTCATAAGCAGCTTTTTTTCTTTTTTTTTAAGCAGCTTCCCGAGCACCTTGATTAACTAGCACGTTGCAATGTATTCTTGTACGGGATGGAAACCAAAACTATAAAACTTCACTTCATGTAGTTAAGATGGTTTTGTAGATGAGAAACAATTCACATTTTCAAGGATATCCCACAAAAAATAAATAAAAAAAACACATTTCTAAAATAGCCAAAATAAAACTCATTATATGGCAATGTTTTGTCATGAAATTCATCTTTGTTTTATTAGGATGCTTGGATGTCGGTACTTAAGAAACATCTTACGGAATGAGTAAAATTAATTTCAAACAATTAATGAACGTTCTTGAATGAGTTATTTATATAAATAAACAACTCATTAAAGAATTGCGTTATCAAACTCAAACAACCTCTTCAGTTATCGTTTATCAATCGAAATTTCTGTCTTGAATGGAATACTACAAGGAAACATAAAAATACATAACGAGTGCCATTTACTGTAATCTCAAGGCAAACACTTGACTTTAGTGACCTTGTTGGTTAAGACAAACAAAAAATAATTGAAAAAAATAAACGTTTCGGCATTTTGAAACTGACAAAAAATACACTACATGTTTAGGTCAAATATCTTCCCAAGGCACACATACGACCTTGTTATTCCCTTCCCCACTCTGAAAAAAAAATTAATACAGCATTCAACGTTCTGAATTAAATAATAGCCGATGATAATCGCTCGTTTTCACTACTGACAAAAAGTACAGGAGTAAACAGAACCTGTCTTATTACGATATGAGAAACCTGTTATACCGGCGATTAAAAAATCACTGGGATAATTCCTGACCGGGAATGTGAATAATGATGATAATTACAACTCAGGCGAACGATTTTTAATTTTTGATGTGAACCAGTTCCCGGTGCGCAATATTTAATTAGTGTTTGTGAAAGGGAACACATAAGTCTTAGCAGACAATTGATGATAATTTAAAATAGAAGTGACAGCAGGAAATTGCCTGATTCCCGAGTCAGAAGGGATGGAATTTCGAACCACTTTGGAGTAGTGAATGAATAACACAACTAATATTTTTTATGATAAAGTTGGTAGAAGATAAAAGATAGATACATATTGCGTCAAAAATAATGTAGGTAATTTGAACTAAAGGACTAGAAAAGACTGGTATTCCCCTCAGCCGTTCTGTAACAACCGCGCTGTTGTGAAGATTAGGTAAGGTGGCGGGACTATAAAAAAACAGATTTGATTGACAGCACTAGCGTTCGTAGCTTAGAGGTCAGCCCTTACATCTTTTTACACTCCATCGGACATCGTTACCTTGTGGGTGGGGACTTTAATGCGAATCACCAACACTGGGGTTCAAGATACAAGAATACACACGGACGTGTTTTGCTGTTTGCACTTACTTGGAAACATTGCTCCACGATCTCTCCTGACACAACCACCTTGGCCATCAGATCCCAACCGAAATCCAGATCTCTTTGACTTCTTCTGCTACAATAGTTTAGGAACACTAAACTATTCACTCACGCACCTCGATGACCTCTCCTCCGATCATAGCCCTTTATTATTAACCATTTCCCTAAGACCAATTCATAAACTGCCTTCTCCTTATTAGGGGCCCAGTCGGTTGGGAACACTTCCGCCAGCTACCTACAGATTCCGTACACCTCAAAGTGTCCCAGAAAATGTGTCCCTTCTCTGGTCCAGAGGTCGGCTTGGGAGACATCGTCACCCCACGTCATCCAAAAATTCACAATCAAAATCGTTTACCTCAGCATCTCAAAGACCTAATCCAATCCGAACGCCACTCCAGAACAGTGTGACAAGGATCCCAACATCCTGCTGATCGCCGCTCGAACAATCAGTACTGCATATTGGTAAAGCGGCGATTGGCATCCTTCCATTCCGATTCATTCAATTCCCACCTCTCCTCTCTGTCTACCAGGGATAACTCCCTGTGGAATGTAACTAAAAAATCCTAAAGTATCATTCTGTTTCACACCCACTCCGTCGTGATGATGTGTCCTGGGCGGCTTCAGATAGGGATAGGTCGGAGGAATTCGCTCTGCATCTTTCCCATACTTTCACACCTCAACTTTGTCATCAAAACCATACTCATAGCACAACTGTTGAAGATGTCCTCACTCCACCTATACCTCTCTTACTTCCACCAAAAGCCGTTAACCCCTCTGAGGTCAAATACCTTCTGAAAAAATTACCTTAAATCTCCTAGATATGATCTCCTTACTCCTCGGTTCCTCCAACAACTTCCTCCTAAAGCCTTAATCTTCCTAACATACATCCGTAATTGCATTATCCGAACTACGCACTTTCCTCTCCTCTGGAATTATTCCATTATTGTCCTATTTGCCAAACCCAGTAAACCACCCATTGACGCCTCATCTTACCGTCCAATTAACCTACTCCCTATCCTCTCAAAAATATTTGAAAAAATCCTATTAAAACGTCTACTTCCAATTGCTGAATCCAAAAACCTTTTTCCTACACACCAGTTTGGTCTCCCTCAACGACATTCCACTGATTAACAAGGTCTTCGCGATGTTGATCACATTCTTCAGCCATTGAATCCAAACAGTATTGCACTGCTGCATTTTTGGACATAGCTCAAGTTTTTGGCAGGGTTTGGCACGCAGGTTTGCTTTGCAAGCTCAAAAGATATTAACCACAGACCCTTTTCCTAATCCTAAAGTCCTACCTTTCAAACCGTTTCTTCCAAGTCAGCTGTGGTTTAGAATATTCTAACTACTATCCCATAAAAGCAGGAGTTCCACCTATACACCGCTGGTGTCCCCTCTACCCCCAATACCTTCTTGGCAACATTTGCAGATGACACTGCAGTCTTGTCATGCCACTCAGACCCCAATAGAGCACCCCATAACCTTAAAAAACATTTTGATTAGATCGAGTATTGGTGCAACCAATGGCGGATCAAAGTTAATGAAACAAAATGTTCCCACACCTTAGTTATTACCTTCACCCTCTGTCGCAAGTCTTGTCCGCTAGTTTATTTTAATTCCATTCCTCCCCTGTTTCCGAAACAGTACGGTACTTAGCCTTCCATCTGGACAAACGACTGACCTGGAACCCACATACGAGGCTAAAAAGACAAGGACTAAACAGACGCTTTGCACAACTGTACAAAGTTTTACTGAAGCCAATCTGGACATACGGTATAGAGCGATGGGGGGCAGCAAAAATGCCGAACATCAAGCACATCCAATCGTTTTCATCAACAGTCCTGAGAACAATAGTAAATGCCCTTTGAATGAACTCATCCCTTTCAAGTTCATGAAATTCCATAGTAGCCTATCCATATACCCTAATCCTGTAGCATAGTCATTGTTGCACTGCACCACTCATCCCTATAATTCTCCTCGGAGACTGAAACGGCAGTGGCCTCGTGACCTGCTATAAATCGTGACAGTGGGAGTCCTGGCAATGGCCAGTTTCTCCAATCATGTTCTGAGCGTATGTGGCTCTCGCGCTCTTGGTCAGCCTCCACTGGCTCGTATCCGGTGACGTGGCTGACGGAGGAGCGTGGGGGACTTCCTAAGACTCTGCTTCCTCTTTCGCATGGGAAGGAGGTGAGAACCATGCGAACTGGGCAACCCACAGCGAAGCACAAGGGAGAGTTGCAGCCGAGACTTGGAAGAGTGAACAACCCTTGAATAATGGAGGGTACCCCACGACCTACTCTAAACAAACTATAAAAAAAAACCTCATTAGGGAAACCTAGAGCAGGTCGTAATGCCAAGGCAGTCTGCTTCTGAGAGGGTGTCAAGTCCTATAACCTTCGGAATTTAGTTTAGGAGAAGAAAAATAAGGTAAAAGCATTCAATTGTACTCAAGCAAAATTTATGGATGACTGCATTATTTTATTTAATACAATTTATTACAAGTAAGGTAATCTACTGCTTTCCTTCATTGAATCTAGGAAGTTATTAAAGACAGTGGTCTTTACGGCTTTTTCCGCGAGGTTGTGGATAACACAGTTTTCTTCTTTAGCTCTTAATTTCGTTTTTCATCCTCCACTTTCTTCTATAGTTAAATCGTAGATTTTATTATCAGATTGTACTTTCTTGACAATCGTCGTGTTTTTAATGAAATCATCCTATTCTATATGGAGTACGCTAAATTTTCATTAATCTTATTTATTCCAGTGGGAATGAGACAACAATAGTCCTTTCCTTTTTTTAAGCTACACCGAATATCTTCAGGGCTTAAGATTTCCATCGACTCGGTTTAATTTAGTTTGATTATGAGGGTGGAATTATACTAGGACACAGTAAAAAGTATTTTAGGATGCAATGCTGGTTTCGGAAGCTTCCCAAAGCACTTTTACGTTAAATAAACGTAATTAGTGGGTAGACTCCTGTAGGGAACTTTTTCCTTTCAACCTTTTTTATCAAAGTGTACAAGTAATTTCACTTTTTTTTTTTAGTGGGCCTGTACCTAGTATAAAATATCGATCCCTCACTAATATGCTTCGCTATCGGGCGCGACTCGACTCCTAGCACGTAGTCTTCGCAATTTCACGAAAGTATCGGAAGATTGTTCCACCCGAAGATAATTCCTTTATGGTCGATCTATACAGAAGTTGTAATATCTGGCCCTGGGACTTTCTCTTTCTAAGTGCGCACTCACGATAGTATGGCTCTAGCTCCCGCGGGAGGTGCTAATACTTAAATAGAACTTGGGTTGTAGGGCGAGCTTAAGGAAAAGTTAGGTGGAGTTCATTGTACCTTGGTAAAGTTCGTAGAAGCCTTTCTTTGAAAGACGCATATGGCTCTACGTTTTATTATATATTTGTTAGCTGTAAGTATTAATGACCCGGTAACGTGATTCGGACCTAATATATTGTGCCTAACTTTAAAATAGAACATTCCATCTGCCATTGTATAACCAAAGTGAGAAAATGTCCAATAGTGTGACCACGATTTTTAGTGTTAAATAATTGGAAATTCCCTCCATTCCATGAACTATGTTCATTCAATTATTATTAATAACTATTATTTGTGGCACATGATCCCACTATTTCCCCACAATTACAATATCTCTGTAACCCGTCCAAATAGTACTCGGCGTTTTTTTCTGCAAAATAATCGTTCACGAAGGTGATTGCCTCTTCATTTGACGAAAATCTCTGTCATCCGAGCGCAATTTTTAGATGAGGGAACAAAAAGAAGTCACTTGGGGCTAGATCTGGTGAGTAGTTAAAGTGGTGAGTAGTGACCTAGATGGTCAAGCAGTTCAAGCCGTAATTCATGGATTTTCGCCATGGCAACCGCTGAGGTGTGAGACGGTGCGTTTTCTTGGTAGAACAGGATTTTATTTTTTTGCAAATGTGGCCGTTTTTCCGCAAGTTCTGCCTACAGCTTGTCAAGTAATTATGCGTAGTATGCTCCTGTAATGGTTTTTCCTTTTTGAAGATAATCGATTAAAAAAACTCCATGACTATCCAAAAAAACAGTCGCCATCACTTTCCCAGCCGAAAAAACAGTTTTTGCTTTTTTTGGAGCCAGTTCCCCCTTTGCAGTCCACTGTTTGGACTGTAGTTTTGTTTCGGGCGTATAATGGTGTATTCCAAGTTTCATTCACAGTAATTAATCGGCGCCAAAACTCGGATTTATTGCGCCTAAACTGCGCCAACAGAGCGTTGGAAATGTTCATTCGAACACGTTTTTGGTCTAACGTGAGCAAACGCGGCACCCAACGCGCGGACAGCTTTCTCATCTCTAAATGTTGATTTAATACGCGACAAACACGTTCTTTTGACATGTTCATAACCTCTGCTATCTCTCTCACTTTAATTCGGCGGTCGTCTAGTAGTGAACTTTGGCGATGTTTTCGTCGGTAGTTGCAGTTTTTGGACGTCCCGAACGTTCATCGTCTCCCAAGCTCTTACGACCACGTTTAAATTCAGCTGCCCAAAATTGTGGTAAATGATGGTGCAGAATCCAACTCATCTTTGATTTGCGTAGGCGTATTGCCTTTCAAAAAAAAGATCGGTGGCGTCGGTAGATCAGTACCGATCTTTCGACACGTCAATTTTTTTCTTCCATATTCTTAACGACATTCTGTTAGGGAACGAACTGTAGACCTACCTGGCAATACTGCATGTCGGCTTGAGAAGCAGAAATAGGGTGCTGTTTAGGTGGTCGGCCAATCTTCATTAATATGAAAAATGATTGGCCTATCAGTGTTATGTGTCTTTGAATTTCAACCCCTGATATTCCTTCGTGTAAATTTTGACCTTGTTCTCTCTAGATAGGAAATGTAAAAGTTGATAAACTTGGGTAAAAATAGACACTGAGTTGTGAGAGAGGGATGAATAGGAACGGGGCATAAACTTTACTGACCTATCTCACTCTGTTCTATAGTAGCCTCCCAGCGGAGTATAGGTCCCTCCTCCCACTGACTCTCTCAAGTGACACTTTTTAACCGTTTCTCGTTGTTTCCGGTTTTTACAATATTATTTGTGTCGTAACCAGACTATTTTTTTTAATACCCACCCTTAATTGGTATCTATATTTTGAGAACCCATTAGATATCACGTTGTCTAATGGGCCCATTATACCCAAAAGGGTCACACATCAAAGTACTGAACTCGCTCAACTTAGCATGTTCAATGTCCAACTCTCAATGAAAATGAAAGCTTTAAAATAATTCACTATTGAGTAACATTAAGAGTTGTAAAATTAATTCATAATATTTCATAGCATTTCTGATTTTCAGAAAAATAATTGGCAGGTAATGACAATGAGATTCTTCTGTCCGGTCACAAAAATAAAATTTGCTTATGTGAAAATCAAACTCACAGTTTTGCTCTAAGCGAACCTTAACGCCAGAGTCTGGTTTTAATATTTTAGGTTTTTTTTTATTTACTGTTAAAATTTTAATTATTAGTGAGAGAAAAATTTCAATTACAAACCAACGAGAGACTCCCGGATTTTAATTGGGCTGCTAACGCACAGGTAATCGATCAATCTATAGTCAATGATATTAAGAAGAAAAATCAAATAATTAATAAACAAAAATATGGGCAAATTTTGGAAAGGAACTTTTGACAAAACAAATTTTAAAAAAAGATATACACTCAATGTTTGGTACTTGTTGAGCACATCGTTAGCCAGTATATTTGCAACGGTTGAAAATATCGATAGAATCAAATTACAGAAGGCCTGCTGTCAAAAGACAGCCGTGAATTCCAATTTCATCAAAGGATTCGCATTTTCTTATCGGTGTTATGCCTCCAGCGTAGATCCATAAAACACACGCCTCCTAATGTTTGATTAGGATTTTTTAATGATTCATTAGATATCTCTATTAATATAATAATTTTGTCTGAAACATTATTGTGACTCGGAAGGAACCCTACTACATATACAGTAGCAAGACTAGCCGCTTCCAAGGTAATAAGAAGCTTACTAGAGGCAGTCAATATCCCCGCTTAAGTAGTGACGCACGGTGGGTGGTAAGCAACCAACCCATTAATCCTCGGAAGATAAAAGTTACCCATCATCGAGTGATTCAGCGGACAAAAATCTGTACTGGGAGCTGAAATAATGATTTAATTGATTTGAAATGTTAAAGAATATTCCACAATTCGCTAGCTTTTAAGATTTAAAATTCTTAATTTTCTATTAGTGTAATGTGTTGTTGAGATATCGGCTTAGGTTTACGAAAGAATGGTGCTTACTAATAAATTCAATAATGTTTGTCTCCAACTCGTTGTGTCTTTCAGTCCTTTACTCTTATCCATTGGGATTGTAATTGACTATTTAAAACAATAGTAGGAGTCTCATCCAAAAAGTATTTTTTTCTCTGAAGATTTCTATTATCGGATAGGTAGAAAATTGACAAGGCTATTTTTTAAATATGATGCGATTGTTAAAAATCAAGATTCTATCTTAAATAACCAACAAATAGAAAATAAACTTAATTCGTTTTAATGTGAACCCGCTTTTAATTGAAGGTCACCAAAGTGAGTAACAGAAAACCCTCGTGTTACTTATAGAAACTCCTCACGGAGTGACGTAGATTTCATTTCGGGATGAGCTCTAACTTCAAAGGTGGTGCTTAGTAATCTCAGCTTACGGTCTAAGTAGGTTAAGTTCCCATTGTCCCCTTATCACATTAAAGATGGAAATTGTCGAAAGTTTGATTGCTCAAGTCTATGGGAAGATTCTACAGCGCGATATCGTAATGGATTGGGTGCATTAAACATGAATCATTAGTGACAAAACATTATTTTTAAACTTTTAAACTTGATTCTGTTTTCAACCCTGCAACACGTGCTGCAATCACATACAAATGTGCAGTACCGAATGACTTGATACCCCTATGTGAGAGAAGAACACCCTTCCTTGACTAGTAACTAACAGTACAGCTTTCAACCGACTCTTTCTGTCGTGCAAGGTGCGCGCTGAATGTAAAAGCCCGTGTTCTCTGGATTGCAGTGAATGGGAAAAATTAAACCAAAGGACTACATTGTAGAGCCCTCCGCTAGAGTTCTGGCTCGCGAGAGCACAACTACGGAATTTTTTTTCCACCAAAAACCTTCTATTTGAAGAAGTCCTGCAAGAAATTACTGCATATTATATTATTATAATAAAACAATTATGGGTCTGACCTGAGAACTTTAAAGGAGGGAGTCTAAGTAAATTGATAACCCAAAGTAACAATTTCCTTTTTTATTTATTAGACAGGCCTACAAGAAATTTTTTTTTTGTCTAGGATTTAGGCTTGTGTCCGGATAGGGTTAACTCAGACGATTGACCGGAATGGACACTGGGATAAGCTGGGTTTTAGCCCCGTCTAAGCCATTTTATTTATTATTTAGCTAATAATTATTAAAATATTGAGGTCACTTACCACGAGAAATGATTATTAATGGTTTGGAAGGTTACTCTAGATTGTGATATTTTCTTTATTTTAAATAATATGATTAGATTAATTTAAAAAAAAACCCAACATCAACTGTTCTCACAGCAGAAAGTGAAACACAGATATGATTTTTTGAATTTAAAATTCTGAAGACGTTTCATTTCCTATTCGATCTGTATGGACTGTATGTCGGTAGGCGAAACGTCAATGGTATAACTATGTGTGTCAATGGACTGCTAAACTGATAAAATCTTCAACTTGAAATTAAACGTAATTTTTAATAATTATCAGCCAAATAAAAAATATGCTGGCATGATCGGTACTGGAACCCGGGACCTCTCCATTATCCAGTCGTCCAGTCGAGGTCTCTATGTAAATAAACAATTCTGAGTTTATAAATTTGAATATTTCGATTATAGTTATTAATTAAAGAAACAAAACCATCAAAATCATAGCAAGCATTTATTTATGCTCAACAGATGCAATGAGCCAAGCAATCACTCGCAGAAACATTCAAGCTATTATTTCTCCTCAGGCGGGAAAGGACTATTTCTCTCCCTTGAAGAAGGATGCCTGGAAACTCCCAAGGCACGTGACAGGGGTAGGAGACAATTAACCTAGAAACCGAGGAGTGATTTTCTAGATTTAAAACGGCTAGAAGAAAAAAGAAAAAAGAAGAAAACAACGGGAGGGAGGGAGCAAGTTGAAGCATCGAGAGCTTGAAATACCGCATAACTAAAATAATCCTATGAACTATATCATTATAAACCTGCATAAAGAAAAAAGAATAATCCTGTAAATTCATCATAAATCAATAATTTATAAGTATATATATATATTTATCATATAACATAAAATCACCTTCATAAATTTTCTTCAGCCATGAAATTTAATTTTAATAGTAAAAACGGGCACTAGGTTGTGCAAAACATTATGTGGGCGTACATAATAAGTACTTAATAGGTTACCTAATGTCATGAACAAACCTCTGATACGTGAAACAGATATCAGAAAATTGGATTATTTTACGTTACAAAATAAACCATCAATTTATTTTATTCTTGGGGCAATTTCTATACACGTTACTATCATATATTTATTCTTAAAATATGAGATTGTAAATTGACCTTCTATTGTCATTTTCAATTTCGAAAAAATTATAGTATTATTGTTCCAATGACTGACAGTCTGTAGTTACTGGTTCTTTGATGTCCCAAATCAGTGAAGAACTTGTAGTCCTATTCGTATTCGGGCAACGGATCTATAATTCAGTAGCTCTAACAAATAAGTAGACAACGGTAAATACTGCGCTATTGTTGCCATAACCGGATTACACAAGGGTGTAAAACCACAACATATAGCCTGTTCAAAATTGAAACCAATGCTCTCTACTTCATTACATAAACTAAGTTCATTATCATCGCTTTTATTAGCTATACTAAAATTAATATCAACAGATCAATCCGAGAATGAACAAAATACGAATGTTCACGTAAGAATCACAAAGATAAGGACACCGATTTTTACATCAACTAGATTTGGGAGCTTGTTGAGAATGTTTTATGTACGTTCGTTGTCTGAATCGCTGAAACATTAAACGTTCTACGAGCCTTCGGAATCAGAAAAAAAGATAACTTCCTAGAAGGTAAGGTTATAATCGGAGTGGTCCATTATACAAAGGATGGCCGGACCGAGAAGTTGTTTTTCAGAAAGTTTTTTCTGGTACCTGTTTCTGAGATTTTAGTTAGTACTATTATTTTTATTATGATGGAATCTCACAGCTACCAAAATCATAATGTATATAATAATAGTATTTATTTATTTATCCTAGGAGAACTACCCATATATGCCATTTCTGAGTCAAGTGTAACGTTTTACAAATCAAATGTAACCCTTTCCAGGTTACAAACAACCCTTTCCAAAGCTTATGTTACTCCTTCCAACTCCATTGTAACCCATTTTCTTTCAACTGTACCAGTTTCTGTCTACAGTTGGGAAGAGCACAAAAATTCACCAGGAGAAATGATCGCGAACATTTTTTTTTTCCAAGACATTTTAGCACTTTAACACATTTATTAATAATATTATTTCGTATACGCCAAAACACCCAACACCAGGGTATTTAGAATGTACAGATGGACTGTATCGATTGCCATAGCGGGGAGAAAGAAATTTGCTTACCTCGGTCTATCACCTCTGCCAACAATATTCCTCTTACTTCTCGTTGATGCGGCTCAGCACATGACACCACCTTCAAGTTCTATAATAACGTTAATACAACGGGAAAAGCAATACTTCACGACTATAGCTCCCGGTATGTTTCACTTTATTTTAATTACACCGACAAGATGGCTACAAAACAGAAAAATTACCATTTTACAAAAATGAAGGAAAAACTTCAAGGAAAAAATGTTTTCTCAGAAAATAAATAAGTAAAATAAAATGTGAATTGAACAGTTCTTAACAAGAATTATACTCACAGGAAAATTATTATCGCGTAAAAAAACGCTTTTATTACTAAGGAGAAAGGAGCATAATGGTTGAACTAGGAAAATGTTCAAGTGGAAATGATCCCAAACATTTCTAGGGTTACAAATGGAATGGAAACTGTTACAATAGAAATAAAATTGGTTACAACGTGGAAAGAGTTGCATATCATTTGGATAGCGTTCCAGCTCTTATGGAAAGGGTTGCTTGGAAAATGTTTAAATAGGCTAGGAAATGATCAAATAGAACAAGTAGCGTACCTGGGAGGGGAGGGGTGCGGTCTACCCCGGCCGGCATACATTTGGGGGGCGGGGTGGTATTTTTTATATTTACACCTTATTTATATGAAAATAAAAATAAATAATACAATAATATTGAAAGCAACGGGATCAATGATAAAAATAAGTATGCAATTTACCAAAAAAACGTGCAGAGTCCCGCGGCCCGACTTATACCATCAATTTGGAATTGGCATGACCACAATGAATATACGTCACCTGAAGGTAGGTAAACAAAGTATTTTTTAAAGGGTCCTTATATACGCTTCGATTTTACCATTATGTGTACAATCTGTCTCAACAAAAGAACTATTTTGTGTTATGTGCAGTATTCTTAATAACCAGCCTTAATTTTTATAAAAATACAAATGATGGCAGTTTGGGGATCGCCCTAGACGGCAAAACCTCTTTGCTTGTCCCTGAATTGACCTGATATCAATGACAACAAAATTTGTTTAATTTTAACAATTAATAATTAACATTTAATGTTTTTACCTTATTGATGTAATACATATGTATATATACTATAATAGAGCTAACATATGAAAAACAACCGTAGATAATGTCATAAATAATTTTTACTTACTAACCAAAATAGATAAGAATCGACCTATTGGGTTCTTAGTGATGCCACGAAATAATCCTAATTTTCGTAGTTTGGCTAGAAAAGGTTGTTAACCTGCAGGAGAGCCCACATTCCGCCCGTAATGAGAGAACATAACAGCGTTACACCCCAACGAACAAACAAGCTTAATGACATTATTATATCACAAACTTCATAATTTGCAAAGCAATGCCCCTTTTAAGAAGTGCCTCCTGCATTCTACCAAGTTAACGAGACGCACACAGTACAAAATAACGTCTTGTATGTCGGGGTAATACACTTGATCTAGAACGTGCTAACCACACGGCTGATGAGGAAATTCGTCTACTAATAGGGTCGCACATTACCGATTACGGAGAGCTGCATAGGTAGTCGGCATCGGTTACGTAGAGCACTGAGGCAACACTGCAATCAACCGGGAGCGTTCCCAGCTTTGTGTAGTGAGGCCACCGTTTGCAGGAAACCATTGGGGTGAGAGAACTGATCATTTGGTTATCTTCTCACTTCGTAACTCCTAACGTAGACAACATACGTAGATGTTGACTCAGGATCTGATGCTATGCTAATGAGTTATTGTTTTCGCATCAAAACATTTTGTTCATAAGGCACTAGGCCATTCTTGACAGTGGAAACTATCAGGCTAACGGATGACCTTATGGGGTGTTTCATTCGAGATAGTTGAATAAAGTATACAATTGTAGTCTGGTCGCGATAAAGGTTTATTTGAAAATCACAATGAACAGTACGTCCATCATGCTCGAATGTTGTGTGCACCAAATCGCTAGCATGAAACATAATGAGAACATACGTATATATAATTTGAAGAAATCAGAATGTTGCAACTTATTTCAAATCAGCAGGAAGAAAGGGAGTAATAACTGCTGGCATAGACATATAAATAGAACAAGCAGCGTACCTGGGAGGGGAGGGGTGCGATCTACCCGGGCGGCACACATTTGGGGGCGGTGGTAGTATTTTAATCTCAACCCCATAAAGATAATTCCGGTATCATATTGAATATTGAGATATAGTATGTGATACCAGCTGTAATAGTCCAGGCAACAAAGGCCAAAATATGACGATTAGAAAAAAAATTATGTAGTTCTAATTTTTGGTAGAGTTGATGGGGGGATAGTGTTCTGTACGACATACTAAGGAGTGGATGGCGGAAAGCTAGGATTCCATGCTCATCTTTTTGTGGCAACTGC
The DNA here is from genome assembly GCA_930367205.1 of Acanthosoma haemorrhoidale. Taxonomy (NCBI): domain Eukaryota; kingdom Metazoa; phylum Arthropoda; class Insecta; order Hemiptera; family Acanthosomatidae; genus Acanthosoma; species Acanthosoma haemorrhoidale. The sequence goes on from OV884011.1 coordinate 145,193,118, forward strand.
TATAGAGCATGTACCAACGGTCTACCTAACGAAAATGAAGACTTGAATATTGATTTCGATAAGGAAGAAGAAGATTCGTGTTTTCCCACCCTCATATATCTTCTAAACCATTGGCGCAACTGTAAAAATGAATAAGAACATTTTTATAGCCGATTTTGTGTACTTTAATTTTCCATATAAAGTACTTTTTTTAAGTTGGCAATATATTAATAACAGCCGAAAAAAAATGAGCTTAAACCCCCCCTCCCTCAGGGACTTTTAAAACAGCTGTACTAAAAATAGGAACTAAATCACTTTTATTTCCCTATTTTTCCTCAATAGATTCGGCAGTTATTCAACCTCGGGTGGATCATTTCTGGTTATTTGTTAACTGGGAAAGTTAACTTGTCCAGGGTTCATGAACCGAATTATGTTTTTTTATTAGAGCTCAGGGTCCATTTCTGTTTAAAATAATAAAAAATTACCGAATAAAGAAAGGGTAATATTCTAGAACACCTCTCCTCTCTATTATTATACTTTAATTATTTACAGCGATTCATCTGCAAACTGAAGCTACAATCAGCCACATACATTATATCTGACTCCGCATATTATGTAGGTTAATGAAAAGGGTATTAATAAACTCTGGGAATTGTTAATTATTATTGGGAATTGCTAAGGTATTAAAGGTTCAGTGTCAGGCGAAGAAATGCTATTTTGTACAGTAAAATACTTTGTTTTGGCAATTTTATATATTCCTCACTTGCTGGTTACCAGTTTATATTTACATGTAAAACTAAAATTTATATTCATGTATCAGACGGAAAAATGTCTAAGCAAACAAATAAAATTGTTTTTTTTTTTTTGGAAATTACAAAAAAAAAAGAAAAGCTTTTAACAAACCTTTGAGGTCATTTCTTTAGTAATAATGTTTTCAATTTTTGTAGTGAAAACAGGATACCATTATATTATGTAGGTTAATAAAAAGGGAATTAATAAACTCTGCCACCCGAGGGAAAACAGTTTAGCCAACTTTGAGCACATCTGTTTCCGGCGGTATATCGTCCTGATTAAAAGTTGCTCCCTAGGGACCGCTGACAGATTATCGCCTCGGGGAGAACTTCTAGATTAGTCTCAGCTTAATATTCCTAGGTCTGGACAGTTGGATATTTCAGAAAGAGAAGATTTGAAAAAGAAATCCTTTGGTCCAAGGAAAAATTAAGGCTAATAATTTTAGAATATTAAAACTGATGGAGGGGATATTTTCAAGAAGAAAGTCGATACAACCGATATACAATAGATCTATCTGCTAAGGATTGGAAAAAAAAACTTTTTTTGTTAGCGCAGCATTTAGGCAAACCACTATAAAAAGGAATATGATATCTAAAAGTTGCTACCCTTTCCTAACAGTTATATTACAAGAAGGTAATTCTGTAGTAAAATTACCAAGGGGTGGAAATCGAACCCACAGGCCACCACGCCAAAACCCAGTATTATTATATTATATACACCCCCCCCCCCACCCAGTAGTAAGGTATTACAGAGTCTCGTATATCAGGGGACGAAATGTTATTTTGTACAATAAAATACATTATTTTTTATATATTGCTCACTTGCTGGTTACCAGTTTATATTTACATGTAAAAATAAAGTTTATATTCTTGTATCAGACCGAAAAATGTCTAAGTAAACAAATAAAATTCTTCTATAAAATTTTTTTCAATTTTAAACGTAGTAAAAACAGGATACCAATAATCCATTATTTTTTTATTCACGTATTAAGAATTTTGTCGTTATTGAAGTATGGTGGTGAAGTTGTTTAGGGTGTGAATGGGAAACTCGTTAGATTGAAGAATCCTTCGTCAATTACATTATTAATTACATACGACATAAATTGCAACGCTTAGGCTTAGTAGATGTGAAAGATCAATTCAGGCTATGAAATGGGACGAATACATAACACAGATATATAGAGCGTAAATCTTATAAAACGGTTAAGGTGATTGAAGAAGCTAGTAGCTATGATACTGGATCTGAATAATCTAACGATGGCATGGTCACATAACCACTCATTGGTTTTGATTCCTCTGAAGAAAGTTTGTCAGGACTTCAGAACTAACCGTCGCTTTTGTTTGCACCTGTAACCCCTACATTTGCTAATATGCCTTAACATACCTGGAGCAGCATGCTGGAAATGTGGATCACAGATAACATCGGGGTACATTCAAGGCTTAAACAATGTGAAGAAAGTGTTCCCGCCTGAGTTTCACTTAGCACTCACTGACGGGCTACTGCCAGATGTTTGTTTATACGTCATATCTTATCTAGAGTCTGTCTCTAATTAGTGCTTAAGATCTTGTAGACGGGTGGAATGTGGTAGGGACCCGGCTTACAGTAAAACGCATATGTATAATCGGAAAAAGTTCAATTTGCTACGGTTCGTTGAGTTATTGGCGGGTTATAGACGTAAAACCACAAGATCATCAACGCGGTTGTTCAGTGTATTTAAACTTGTTTGGATAGATCACCAGCACGAGAGAGTAATAGGATGACAGTAGAACCCCAGGTACTTGGAGGACTTACACTTTTAGCCCAGTAGAATTTCCTCAAAGAAGACAACCACCTGGCAAAAGGTGGAGTAATTAAGTTTTATTGTTGAGGTATGAATTTTCCAGCCTCAGCTCTTGTCCAGTTACTTCCAGTGCAGTTTAGGTAAAAATATATTTTAGCTAATTTCAAAGGACATTAAATTTCTTGCAATGGTATGTAAATGTCATGAAGCAAACCATCAAGAAAACAATGACGAGCTCAGACCGGTTAACTCGTGGACGAGGTATAACCGAAAGCGTTCCCACTCGTTTCGGATTGTGCATGACAGGATGTGTGTTGATGAAATTAAGAACTACTGCAGTTGTGTATCGGCTGCTTCAGAACAAAAAACTGACATGGGACGTTCCCGGATCGGGAGGGATTACGATGAAATTAATATCCTAATGAAGTCACAATCCTTTTCCAACTGTCAGCTACTTAATATCAATAAGTGAGGGCGTAAGAGAAGGTAAATGTCAAAATATTAGTATTTGAGAAAGCGTTGGGGGATTTTTGATAATTGCAGTTTCTAAGCCACTTATCAAAAGCAGGTACTAGGGCCCCGATGTTAGACTCCGAAGCCACCATAGTCCCAGAAAACGGCCCAAGACTTCCAGGCTATGGACTATCCCGACCATTCCGCACCCACAAAAGCAGGCACTATTCTCACTTTTTACTCACATATGGCTGCTAGTGGATTTCTCTGAACTAGCGAGATTTGAATGAAAACATGAATTTGAAGTGAGGTGTAATTTCTGTATTTTTATTGTATATATCTAACTTAGGTAATCATATACGTTGCTTATGGGGTCAAATATTGCTAAGTAAATAGGTTTTAGAGAGAAAGATGATTTTGGTATTAATAATAAGTTCATTATTTTCTAATGCCGCTCATGATATTGGTGGAAGTTTTTAAGACTACTTAAAATGGTTCTGTAATAATAGCACCCCTGGAATAAATTAAGGAAAGTTAAATAACTGTTACATTTTTGACATTTTGAAGAATTCTGGTTACGTATTGCCTCAAAACCGGATTTTTGGAAGGATTGCAGGGTGGAGGATGGGATGTTCCGATGGCGACATCGGTAGCGTTCGCCCACGAGGACAGGTACGTGGGAGACGCTATGACCTCCTGACCCTAGAAAGTGGCTTCATCCCCCCCCCCCGGCTGGAAAGCAACCAAGGTCCCCTGTGATGTGGGTCAGAGCCCTTTGTATTCGCTGGGCGTTTCGCTTTTCTGGCAAAGCTCTTGGTTTTGTTTGTTGGAATACATTGTTTACATTGAACTTTATTCTGAGGATATTGTTCCTTAGTAATAATAAAATGAAAGTGTAAGAAACCCCGAAAGGATGTAAATAAAAACAAAAATAAACAAATACTGGTTGATTATAAAATCTTAAAGGCGCTTAACGGAATAAGAAAATGGAATAAATAATAGAAAAAGTAAATTAATAAAAATCTATAATAATAAATAATAAAAGAAAATAATAAATAAATAAAATCTAACCATCATTCGGAGAAGTAGTACTCGGACAAAGGCGCTTGTACATACATACTTCAGAAAAAAGCTTGACGTCGAAAATATATCATTATCATTGATATGCCAAAGCCGTTTTGCCTATTCCGGCCATCATCAAGACTACAATTTATGGAATATTGATTTTCTATCTTAAAATTTATTTTTGAAGGCAGGTTACCAATGCGGTACATACAGCACTGGATTAATAAAAATTGAAAATATCACATCACTTATAGGTCTGTTGTTATACTTTTTTTAGCTGTAGATATGTGCAATAGTTTCCAATGCATTATTTATTCAATTAATTATCCTTGTATTGTGTTATTGTATTTCATAATTAAAAAATGTTATGTTCTTAATTGAAGTCCTGCTAGGCGAAACGACTACTAAGTATGGTATTTAAAAAAAAAATATTACGAGATACTCCAAGCTTTTTTTTTAACATATGTACATAAATGTTTATCACTACTTTTCTTTCTATAAATAGATCTGGGTGCGGAATTCCCAAAATATTATTTAAGTAAAGAACTTGACTAGCGTACTTTTAATTAAACAGTATTCCATTTGATTATTGCATGTATTTTTAAATATTAGCTCATAAATGACTGTTTTTAGTTAATATATTATTTTTCATTAGTATGAAAGATGTACTTTTTCACTAGCGATAAATAGTATGCTTATTTATTACAACACAAAGTAAAAAGCTATTTTGTTGTATTTTATTTCCAATTATTATTGTTAACTATTAGGCAAATAAATAGATAGCATAGCAACAGGGCGTGTGCCGTTTCGAAAAAACATTTTTTTATTTCATCAATACATACCGATTTCCAACGAAAGATTCATTCTTATCCTTTCAACAACTAATAAACTCCCACTGTCTATAATCCTACTTAAACGCAAAGAAATTATACATTCCGACATATTATTAAGGAAGCCTATCAAAGCAAATCATTTTAAAAGTTAATTGGCTTTTAACATTTAATTACTTTTCATTTAAAACCTAAACAATTAAATTCTTGTTAATTTATGTTAGTCCTAATGCTTTAATAACAAATTTTGATTCCTTATGTAAAAGGTTTTGTACATGCACAGACTTGTTGAACGCTGGATCTGGATACCTCTGTAGATATGTGCAGTCAATAAGGAACGACTAATTTCAGAGTCGGTCTCTGCGGTTGCAACAGATGCCTCGATCTATAATTCGATATCTCGCAATCGATCTGTGCCATTGTGAAACAGGTATTCCACCTGCAGGCGATTGTAGGGCAACGGCTGTGACCTGTTATTTCCACCATTTGTTCTCTAGTCGTCATCTTCCTTGCCTGTCTTGACTCTAACATAATCTGACTAGCCTGTAATCATCGGCGAATGAAAATAATGATATTTATTAATAACATTCAATAAATATTATTGGAAACCGCATATATAACCTGAAAATGTCATCTAATTCGATAGAAAAAGAGAAAGGGAGACACATTTTCTGTCTACAATAGTAAAAAGAAACATGCATATATATAATAACAAAGTGACCGTATGTCTGAGTTGTAATAGCGCTCTAAAGAAGGTATGTCCGAAGCTGATGTGGAAAATTCGACAACCTATCTTGAATGATTAAGTCTGGTAAGGCATTAGCAAAATTAATAATATAGTACAACTGTAATCGTACGCCCAGTCAGATAGGTTGCTTAGCAATGAAGATTTGAATTCCCTAGCTCAAACCCATGCAATTTTGATCGTATTGTACAATAAATGGTAACGCGTGGACCGGGCTTCAGGCGTCCCGGGCCTACCTTATTTGCATCCCATCTGCGGCTTGGGCGACTAGCTTATTGGTTGCCCGAATTTTATTTGGGTCACACTTTTACCATTTGTGGAGAAGCTAAACGTGGAAAGTCATAAAGCATGGCATGGAATAAATAATCGAAAGTATGAACACCGATGACTTTCCTGGTTAAACCTTAAAAATAAATAAATAAAGATTGATCGAAACAAAAGTGAGTATGGGTCTAGACACCTTTCAGTTCAATGTCGCATACTGTTGAAAGGTGTACTCCGCGTGGTTGTCAAGATGGTGACATGACTATAACTGTCACCTAAAACAATATCAATATTACAGCTGGGTGTTAGGATGAAGGGAATACCCTTAACATGATAATATGAGGTAAAAGAAGCAACCATCTTAAGAAGCAAGTACATAAGGTTAAACCCATTTATTATGATATTCTGATTTCTAACCGGAGGAATAAGGTCGCTTTCCAAAACCGGCGGATAAACTCACGCCTCTGTATAAGAACTGTTTCGATTTCTGAAAATAATCGATTGCAGATGGATCCGAACGGCTGTAATTCCCGTAATGGACTGGCAAACCGTTCGGATTAAAACCAGGTCACCCGGTGTGGAATAGAAAGGAATCGGCCCAGGAATCTGGGAATAGATTTCGGGTAACTGAATATATGCATAAAGGAATTTCATTATGTACCTTGCATTCAATTAAAATTATAAAATTGCAAAGTAAATCACAGTTCTTCGGTGATTGTGGTTAGAAAACAATTAACACATCGCCATTTATATACATGTAGTAAGTACGTACTTCACAATCGTGGGCAGGAGAAACCAGTACATGTTTTGTAACGAAATAAATCAATTACGAAGCATCAATCTGCTTATGCCATCACCAGACCACCGGGAAATAAATTATTAGTTAATAATGCTCTAAATAATCTGATCTTTTGAACTCAAAGCAACAAGTTCAGCAGGACTACAGAGCTGATAATAATTTCGGCAGGCATGAACGTTGAAAACACAGAATGCTTTCTACCGCTTCAAGGTGAAAGAAAACTGCTTGAATATTAATGTCCTCCCATTTTCCCTTCGTTATCAGCTTATTAACAATCCAACGGCGGAGGTGTGCCAACTTAATCCGTGGCAGATGTGAGCAGGGTCGGGAAATGGAGCCAATGCTGGTCAATGGCGAATGGGAAATGGTCATGACATTTGAGATGTGCACCCTTCAGTTTTAATCTGACCAATGTAGACAGATAGCAGCTGTTGTCGCTGGCAATGTACGAATCAGACCTCCTAACCAGGGGAAGTGTAAGACAGCCTCAAATAGATGTTTGCCCTTCCTCACAGTTATTTATGTAATGTATAAAATTAATGTATATGCTATGCTGATATTTTACTATGATACTTAGATGTATAGATACGTTTAAAATGAATAGTAACCAGTAATGATACCCAGGGTGTAAACAAAAATACAAGGCCGATGCATTCAAGTCTATTTAAAGGAATTACTCGGTTGAAAAAAGATTTTCTAAAAGCAGAACGAAGCATATACACAGTGTCTTAGAAGTAAACCACCCCTTGAAGACATGTTTTCCTCATCATGTCACAATTCACATGTTCACCTCCAATTTAAATGTCCTTTGGAGATATATTTCTAAGTGTTATATCAAATTATATAACACTGAGTATAATACATTCTACTCCAGATTGCCAAAGAATAAACTCCTAGCGAAGAAATTAACTATTGTAATAATGTTTGATACTACTAAACTAGTTATATTCTCTAACCAAGACTATTTTGTTGTCGGATTAATGGCAGTACTCCCATTCCTTTGTTCCTGTTATAGTAGGGCCTCAGACATTTTCAGGTGTATACATATTCATATATTATTCCATCTTATATCTATCGTTCGCTTGGAAGAATAGTGTCACATTAAAAAAAATTGGAATTTCACAACGAAGGGTTTGAAAATGCCTATTTAGGTTTATCGCTACACTCCATTGCTCTCCAGTGGTAAATATTGAAACTAAAAATCTCACATTTTTTCTCAAAATTAAAGAATCCCAAGAAAAAAAAAGGAAAAACAATTGTTGTATTGTGGCACTCATCCTCCAAATGAACATGCTTATTTATTAGCTCCCCTTTTATGAGGAAGGAATGAAGACCCATTTTTAATTGTGTCACCCATTAAAAAGATCACTGCCATGACAAGTTGCTTCTCGGAGTCCCATCTTACCCGATGGAGTACCGGACCAGCCAGTATAAAGAGGGTGGTCACTATCGAATACGCTCTTCGTTGATCCACTGGACCACTCTCTAACACACCATGTTCACGTGCTCCATTTTAAAAATCTTCTATCAAAATGGTAATAAAAAAATTATAAAAACATTTATGGAGCTTGTTTTATACCAAGGTAGTAATTTTAAATCTACCATACCAAGAAGCTTCCAAGTTCTATCTACAAATTTAAAGGGTGTAAACCTATCTTAGTACACATTCCCTCCAAGCATGTAATGTTAGTAACATTGAAGCGACAGGAAATGGTTTTAGATCGAAAGTTGCTGGTGGTATCGCTCTTCCTTCTCGGGGGAATGTATCGATTTAAACTATTTTAACACTAAACTGTTATCGCCAATCAGCAACAAAAAGTATCTATACTTCGTACATCGAATTGATTCAATACCAGTAAATCAACGATACTGTTGTTATTGGAAAGAAGAACGAATATGACTTAATGTAAATTACTAACCCATTACAGTGGTCTGTGATAATGGGAAAGTTTAATAATAAATTTACTGATTTCAGGAATTGCAGCATACTTCAGACTCACACTTCTCGAACTAAAACTAAAACTAAATGATCTAAGATCCTCTAGGACGTATGTGCTGGTTGTGGGTTGAGTTTATATTCATCAATAACCAATTCATCATTCATAGCTTCATATTGAAGCTACCTATCCGAAAGGTGTCTGATCTCTACTCCTCTAGCGTGGTATCAATCAATTGCTATTGATGAATATAAGGTCTTGGTTAGACATATTCTGTCATGGAGTTGGATACACGAAAAAGACAACCAGCCATCACTGGGAGTGTGAAAGAAAATTCCCAAAGCAACTCTACGGTCCCGTTTTCGTTGGAGGGTTGTAGAATCTAAAAATTAGGAACATAAACCAACGAATGACTCACGAAAAGTAGTATAGCTAAGACATGAGAAATGACTGGATGAGGTAAGGACCCAAGGGAGAAAGACGAATAGGAGACACAAGGTAGAAATGAAGTTCCCTAACTGATGGAGAATTCCTTGATCGCTCAGTTCAGGAGAGCTTTCTTAACTTTAAGTAAATTCTTAACTCTGTGAACTATTATTTAAAATAAGTATTTATGACAAGTATAGTTTTTTCTCATCACACAATATTTTTACTGTACAATTTTATAATAAAACATCACATACTGTTCAAGAAAATGTTTCTTAACTTCGAGATATTCTTGGATTAGTTTGTAGAGCCAAACAAATGGTGTTTTAAGTTCCATGAAATGACACAGCACAACTGTTATTATGACACGAATTGGAATCAAAAGTTAGAAAACCCTTAAATAACCCTCTTTAACAGGATTTCCAGCGTATTTTTGTGATGCTATTGTTTCTTAAGATTTTGAAATTGATTTCATTATGTAAATAAAAGAGCATTACAATTTGATTTTATCAAATCCTTTATAGCTAATGAGTGTATTAATAATACTGTAATATGGATAGCAGATTTATTTTACACGCTGTGCTCCTAAAATGTGCTTTAACATTTATACTGATATGCTGTGACATTTATTTTCCACTTTAGAGCATTATATCCCCTTAAAGGACTAAGACTTTGAGAAGAATCTCAGAAGGAAACTGATCTTAAAGCTTGGTACAGTACATTAAACAATTAGAAAGTTAACGCCTGAGTTAATAAAACGATTAAGGAGGCAAAGGACTCAACGGTTACATCAGTTCTCTCTCAGAAATAATTGCTTTCTTTCGACTTAATCTCTTGATATGGCGTTTTTTTTTTAATTCCAAATAGTGACTATATTTATTTCGATGAGATACTTATTTGTGGTATAGGACGACATTTTATGATTTTATAATAGTTGGTGCCATACCACAACTAAAATACCTTATTTAAACTTATAAAGTTATATTACAATTTTTTTTCATAATATGCCTGGAATATATATACATATATATATATATATATATATATATGGAAAATATATTTAAGTGTCTCATAGAGCCCCAGCTGCCTCTGAGTCCACCAGGTATATTGCGTATAATCTTTACAACAGTTATGCATAAGATAAATCATGTTGGGAGGTACGTCACTCGAGGCAGTGTACCTCATTCAGTAGAGCCTCTAGACTATTGGGGAGCACCTGCATATTTTTTCATTTCCGACTGTTAATAATTCATATATTTACTTCCTTTCAATACATTATTTAATGAACACTGGTAATTATTTTTCTTTTAATGCATACGTAATATAAATAGTTTAAAGGCAATTCATTTAGTGGAGACTTGCTACCAGTTTAGAATATTTTACAGAAACTATTAGAGATAAATATGTCAATAATAAGTGGCTGTAAGAACACATTTTAATGCTAAAAATAAAAGAATAACACAGCTGCAAATTAATAAAACAAACAAGAATTAACTTATTAAGATACTTTAACAAAAACATTTGTCATTAATTTAAGTTGCTATAAAACTATTGTAAAATAATAATATTTAAGAAGAATGTATATATAAATAATATACATAAGAATAATAAGAATTAAATAGTTATATAAATAAGAATAATGTTTTGTTATTTTATATATATTTTATTTAGATGTACATCTAGAATAATTTTTAATTCTTTAATAAAGAGTTTTATAGAATATGGGTAGCTGCAAATAATAATTCAGTTTTGAAACAATTACTAATCCTATTAATTGGATTTAATTTGTTCAATATTGATTTTACTGATGCTATGTGCTGTGGCATCCATACTTAATTAAAGTATCGTATTTGAGATTTTCTTGTTGGTACCAGCAATGAGGCATTCTGTGGTGACAATATTATTGCATTTATTTCCATGTTTATTTATAAATTCCAAGATTTAAAGAATAGTAAATATTGCCAAAATGCGTTATGCAGGTTTTTTATTACACTATCTATTCAAAATGAAGTACTAATGAAGGTACAGGTATTTTGGTAAGATATGATATTATAAAAAGCCACCATTTTTGGTGTTGTTATATTGTGTTCATTCAACATTGCTACATGTTGAAGAGATAAAAAAAAAGAAAGAAAAACAAATCGGTACCAATTCTGGCCGATTGTTGTTACTCTAGAGAGGTGCCAACAAAGAAAAGCGGTCTGCATGTTAAAATGTCCACCGAAAACGGATTCTATGTTTCGAAAATGACAATAGAACACCAATAATATGTTTGCACGAAAGATTTTTTCATGAACCATGTAAACTGATTCAAGCTTGTAAAAATAAATGTCCTGCAATGTACTCATACTTAAATACTTCCGGTTCCTGCGGCCTCCTTCATACGATTAAGCACCACTCACCTGGAACAAACAACACTAGTTAGTGAATACGATTTAATAAGATTTATTTTTATGTAGCTTATAGCATAACTCTTCATTTATCAATACATGTGATGCAATGTTACAGGTAACAGTATTTTATGAAAATATTAAAATAACACATTTGTGAAAGTGTAAAATGTATAGGTTATATGAAAGAAAAAGTATCAATAGGAACAGCTTGCGACTTTTAAGTGATGGATATTTCTAAACAAAAGAAGCCATAACTGCATTCAAAAAATTAGTTCAATCATGCTATTAAACTGACTCCTACTCGGTGAATCTAAAATGATACTTAAAAATATGGCAGTTCAAATAAATAAAACTTCAGAAAACATCTTATATGCCCAGCAGAAGATGTACCTCTTCTCAGACATTCAAGTAGACAGGGTGGTAGGGAGTGTAGAGGAAAGTGGAATTTTTAAGTACCTAGTGCTTTTAAGTGTCAGGAATGTCACCGGAAAGTGGATGCAATCTTGGAGAATAGAACCATCCCAAGCAAAAATAAAAGATATACGTTTTAAGTGACTTTGTAATGTTTGTTTGAAGATGCTTGAAGCTGACAGGACTAGGATGACCAATTGTCGACAGTAGATTGTCCCGAGTCTATCTATAACGACTTCTTACGATCGACGAATCGAATAACAACGTCTTGGGGATATCTAAATTCCATTTCAAAAACAATAATTGCTATCTCCACTTCAAGATATAACAGAAAACCTTAATTATCCATATATTGCAGAACCTATTATAGTGTTATTTATTACTCGTACATATAGGTGTAATAATGAGGTATCCATATAGAAAAAGGAAGAAGAATATTTATTAGTAATAATAAAGTAATTGTTTTAAAGAAAGAATGGTTTTATATCTGAGTTAGCTACAAATAAATAAGACCAAAGTGAAGAAAGTTCGCGAAATATTTTAAGTTTTTTCTAACGAAAGATTACTGTGAATCTGAATCGGTGAGAGGGGGGTCGAACCGTCGTGAGCCGAGCGTGAGGGTGTTCATAAACCATCGATTGTTCGAAAAAAAAACAATTGATAAACCCAGGAATCGATCAATGGATTGTGACAATAAATGGTCTATAGTCTGGAAATGAGGTTATCAGATTATAAGTATTAATATCAACTTTCTGTATTTTTTTTGATAGTACATAATTTTATTTTGTTGCTTATTTCCACAAAACTTAACCTAACCTCAACACTACAATAGAGTCTCCATAAGTATTCAAAAAATATAATAAATTTTCGTTTATTTCAGCACTATGACACACAATCCATTGTAAATAATATCCCCAATCATAAACAGTTCCATAAACTTAAACCTCATTGCATATTCTTAATAGTTAATTTTGCTCGTTATAAGTATTTCTTAAAATCGATAAATATTCAGACTGTGACTTATATATTTTAGTTTTTGAGTAATTTCTATGAGGTTTGTTAAACAAATTCAAATTCAGGAGTGCTGAGCAAATTTATGTACTCTTGTGCCTTCCAGTTGAAAATCTATTGAATTGTCCATTTTTTATTGTGCTATAGACCCCACAGCTGACTATAAACCGAAAAACAAAAGTAGAGCGCCCTAATTTAGAGCAAACCCAGAATGTATTTTCTACGACTAATAATTAAAATATATGAAAATATCTCATTGTAAAAAAATACCACAGTTTATTGAGGTAATTTGAAAGTAATTACCACATACACCCTAGCCTATTGATATTATAACAAACAGATATTTTATGTAGACTAATAGTATAACAATGTAGCAAAAGCGATTGAAATAATTTTCTTTTTTGATATATTAAGCAGACAAAAAAGGCCGCCATTTTGTCCACCATGTTATTACGACTGTATTCAGCCCATGACAAATCGATTCTTTGATAATGGAGCTACAATCGAACAGTACAATAGCATGAATGATGGCTTCAACGATTTGAGCCATACCGCGGATAAATAAATGAAAAAACATGACTTCTGATGAATCACCAAGGTTATGGATGTTTAAAATGCGAGCATAATTTATAACGCGTAAAAGTGACGTTTTCTTAGATTATTTACGTTTTTCCCGACCTTAACGGCCTTTCCAAGTTTTTGAGTGGCTTCTACTTATCTTAAGGGTCACTACATAATTGTATGTCACATAGATCTTGGTTATGAGAATTCAAGTGGTTCCTCAAGCATTTACCTAATAATTTTATTTTTCGCCTGATTTATTTAAAATAAACTGAAATGCGAATTTTACCTAAGCAGTGGTTAGTTGCAGGTACAAGATACATTTAAATTACACTTCATCGCCCGGTGTGAGGCTTATTCCGGAAAGATTTCAACCTAAATTTCCAACCGTCCAAGGCCCTCCCACTGTATTTAGTCTGTCTATATTCTGCATTAATAATTTGGCAAATTAAATTTATTTAACAATTTTTTTATCGATTCCAGAAGACTTCTGAACAAGCGAAACGTTGTAGTTTGGAATGATGTTTAATAATTTATAACTATATAATTGGAGAGATATAACGCATGTTGTGATCAAACGTTGTCACTTTTGGGAGGTTTGCTCCAACAGTAAGTAAATTATACGTTTTCAGTTATCTACAAATATAGTTAAACATGTAAATTAATTGTATAGGACTTAATTGTCGTGGTTTAAATATTTCATCTGAAGGGTCCTACAGGAAGGAACTTAATTTTTTAAAGGCCTTATTAACTTAATAAAATATTATGATTTATTTTCATTCAAAAATAATGCATTTTATTTGCAGAGCAGCAAACACAAAGTCACTACAAATCAAGTACAACATTTTACACTCAACACATTGTTTGCGAGTTCATTTCGCGTTACCTTCTTCAATTTCTACTTTTATCTGGGGCAGTTTTTATGCTAATAGTTTAACAATTCAATAGAGAAACGAGTTTTGCGTTTTTAACATAACAATTCATCAAAAGTACATCCTCATTCTACGTGCACAACCCCCCCCCCCAAGATATAATCTGCTCAGGTTCACCATGACGGATGAATTGCTCTTCTGTTCACTGCGGATCATCATAATTTTGTGTGGTTATACTCCCAACACTCACAGAGGACCCTGGGATTTCCCAGGAGAAAAAAGTCTGCAACGTGGAAACCAATTTAAAATCCATAGATCATTGGGGTTCCCAAGCTGAGAGAAGATTTGCAATGATTAATTTTCATAATACGTAAGGATCAAGGCTCTTGAGTCGTAGTAGTAGGTTCTTAAATAATAGGTACCATAAAACAAAATATAGCAATGCATGTAGATAGATTTATCTCATTCATATCCTATCATCCTGATTTCTTGCTTTTAATTCTCTGCAATCTCAACAAAAAATCTTCAAATTTTGAAGAGCGAACCCTTAAGCTCAAGTACAGGAGAAGCGGTCATATTTGGGGACACAAAATAACTCATTTTTTATCTTTTTCAGCACTGTAAATCTCTAAGCTCGTGTAGGTCACACAATTCATCGTTTAGGGCTCTATGTGGTAATATCACAATTTGGATTCCAGAGGGTGTGCCCTGCCCATCGGCAATTTCTCTTCTCCTTATGTCAACCCACATTCCACCAGGAGTAGTTCTGCAAGTGTAATTTTTGACCCTCTTGTTTCCAGGAAGGCACGTCACACTGCCACACAGCAAAGTATGTCTAGGGTTGGTGTTAAAAATGAGCAATACTCTTTGTAAGCAGATGATTTGTGTGCGCCAAAGTTGCTTTAGCTGGGCTAAAAAGGCTAAAGAAGCACTGTACTGCGTCGACATTTCATCTGATCCACCTCTTAGTGATCACGCAGTAGACGATGGATTCCAATACCTCCTCCTGTTTTCCTTAGATCTTTCTTTATTCGTGTTAATGCACTTCCCGCTGTCCCATCACCCCCTGGTAATGCCACTGACTGTAATCGAAGACTCATCTATGTACTCTTGCAAAACATTGCAAGATATATTAATATGCGAGACGACGCCAAGAGACGTGTTTTGATTCCACATATGATCTAGAAATCACTCGCTAGATCTGACCTGGCAGCCACTATGGAGCC
Source organism: Acanthosoma haemorrhoidale (assembly GCA_930367205.1). Taxonomy (NCBI): domain Eukaryota; kingdom Metazoa; phylum Arthropoda; class Insecta; order Hemiptera; family Acanthosomatidae; genus Acanthosoma; species Acanthosoma haemorrhoidale. The sequence continues at coordinate 145,208,662 of OV884011.1, forward strand.
GTTGTGGAGTGACTAACTATTAAATGAATCGTATCACGTGCAAGTGATTCATGTCAGACATGTAGGGAGCGTTCTAACGCGACAACTTTCTCTTGGTTCGGGCTATGTCTCATGGTTGGTTGATTTCTAGTGTTTCGTTTTATTAATGAGACCACACAATTAAGAACAGTTTAAAAGGCATCAAAATTGAGAATGTATTGTGACAAAAATAATTGAAATAAGCAGGTGATTATGTTTTGTTTACAAAACAATAAATCTTTATTTTAAGATAATTTCAATATGTCCAACACGGTTGTGGCAACAGCTAATTGTGATAAAAAATCATTCTATACGATATTTACAAATTTACGTTCAAATTTTCAATCAAACCGTATTTACAAAATGAATTCGTACAATATAGGCATATATACATAGCCCAGGAATCCCCCAATTTGGACGTAGTATTGTCACCTTCCCGGCTACGGAGGAGGTTGCGAAGATAATTATTAATTGCTAAAAATTGTTTTGTTATAGAATGGTTATTCATCATTTTGTATCATATTGAAATGTAAAATTACATTTCTCTAGGTCAAACCAGAAGCGAAGGTTCCGTTTAAAGGAAGTGATTGTGCTTTATGAACTTGAAATACGTCACACACGGACTCACAATGCGTTGTTCTTGGTACCCACACACGACGTTTAAGATGACAGTACATTCTGCTAAGCGAAAAATCTCACTTTTCCAGTGAAAACAAAATACTGGTGTATAAAAACATTGTAAAACCTATCAGGTCTTAAGACTCGACTTTGGGGGTCAGCAAAGAACTCTAACACCAAGCGCAACCTATCCCTCCCTCAAAATCCCTTAAAATCATAAACACTTCTACCATCTATTTCACCAATAAAATTGTCCATTCTGGTTTGAAAAAACTACTGCCCTGGAGGAGTTGGAACTGGTCAGTATTCTCTCGATGTCCGGCTTTCGCACCCTCTTAATTCTTTACTGTTAACAATCGAGGAGTGAAATATCTTAGCTGGAGTGAATCCGTTATGAATCCGCTGAAATCGTTCCTGGGCCACGCATGAATATGAATGCCTATGTATGTTTATTGCCAATAATTTATGAATGAGAGATTCACTGTCATCTTTCATTTACTGCAACATTGTGAATTAGGTTACAACCGAATCATTTACCACAAATATTATTTATTGATGCATTAGGGCGGATTATATCTTTCTAAAAATAAACCAAACCGGTCCAGATAGAGTGTGTATATGCATAAATATAAAACATGTTCGTCAACGTGACCTAAGATACATACCGTGTATGCAATAACGTTTTTTATATAATCTGTTAACTTTATATGTACAATATGTTACTAGATCTCTAAATGCAAATGGAAAGTGTATTGGTACAAAAAGTTAATTTTAATATAAAAAAAAATCTTCCTCACTCTTTTGGCCTCTGTTGTTGGACTGAACTAGCCAATAGCTAATAGACAAGTATTTTAGTCGCACTTTTCAGTATACCATTCAGCAGTTAATTATCTGAGTCATATACCAAGCACTAGAATAAAGAATTATTAATTTCCGATGATTATTATTTTTATTTCGCCACTTTAATTAGACTATGTTAATAATATAGAGTAAGATAAGTTTTTCCGATAAGAAAATAGTAGATACAAATATCTGAGATGATAACATAGCCGAATAAAAATGATAATAAAGCGAATCAAATTCAACCTTTGAAAACCGGTAATTATCCGTTTTGGACCACTTTTGCTTCCCGAAGGACGAAACCATTTACCACTCCTCTATGACGTGAATAACGTAATAATTACAATACGGGGAGCGGGGGGGGGGGGCGGAGAGGGGGGTTGTGCCAGTTTTGGCGGGAGGCGCAAGGTCAGACGGGGCTGGAATTATTGACTGGAATTCTACTTCTGGTTAGCACAGCCGGAGGTTTGAAATGGACTGCATTTCGGTATGGGTAAGTATGTACACTATAGCTCATACTTCTTCAAAAGTGTGAGGTAGAAAGAGTTAATAATAATTAATTATTATTATTAAGCGTCCTGCCCCATCAATTGTGAGTTGGTCATCATACGTTATGCTCATTATACCTGTAATGAATGTTAATATATGGTTGAATACTAAGAAACTATTTATTGCTGTACTACTGCTATAATGTATATTGTTATAGGGATTCGTATTCGAAAAAATATTCCTGACGAAACGAATACACTTTAAACGATTAATAAGGACCGTTTTAGCGGGAAATGTGTGGTATTTCTTTTCCCCCATAGGGAAAAGTAATTAGGACCAGGTTCACCAGAAAAATCTGAAATCTGGGAAAATTTTCACAAGAGAATTCGTATTTTTCCTTAGCATTTAGTACCTACCTTAATAACACAATAAGTACTACTAACGTTAAAAGATATTCATCTGCAGACCAAAAATATTTGTTAATTACTACTAGCCAAAATAAAAATATAATGGCAGGATCGGAACTCGAACCTGGGGCGTAAGCTACTAAGCAAGAGTTTATGTCCTTCCCAATTTAAATTCTGTTTTGCCAAAATCTCGCAAAGGCTGTATGCAATGTTGTGGGCGACCCTTAATTTTACATAGTAAGAGTTAGTTCGCATATTGTAATGTACGAAATCTATTTAGTACTTATTTAATACATCTCTTTGATAATACCAATAATTATTAATAATAGTTAGATCCTTTTCACAACTGAATTTACGAATAAGTTCCATAGTAGAACAAAAGTAAAAACATTTAAAACTTGACAACAATAGATTATCTAATATATATATATTTTTTTGATTTACTTCAACTTCAGGCAGGATGGGTACCCTACAAATAAAATCTCTGTTGAAAATCGAAATTTAAGTTTGCGCCTTCGTCATAATAAAAAAAAAAAAAGATAGGGACGACAATGCTCCATTAACCCATTGAGAGCTTATAGTCTTGCGAGAAACTGAATTGAAGGTTCAGTTCCCATTGGAAAGGACGAAACTTCTCTATAAAGATTATAAAAACGTGAATAACTAATTCTTAAATTTGTAGAGAAAATGTTAAATACTACAACATGTCAAACACGAACGTAAATCCCAGAAATCGAAAAACAATTTTTTTAACAACCTCACTATTCATCGGAGAAAAACAATAAATTCGCTAATTGACGAAAATAGTGACCGTGTCATTAAAGTAAATTGGCTATTAGGCAGATAACTCTTAAGAGCGTTCACGGGGTTAATAGCTGATCTGCAAAATAGAAATGATAAACAGTAAAAATCCAGGTAGAACGTGCCTTCTTATTAAGAAACTTTCACTTATATCACGGTTACTACGAGATGTGACTTATATAACAACTGGAACTGTTCCACATTGAAGAACGTAATATTGAACCATGACTGTCTGTACCGTCTGTAAATTAAATTAATGATCTTTACACAGTGCTATACCTAGGAATCCTACCTCACAAATGACCAATCTCATACGAGACCTAACAGATAAGGGCTAACTCACCTATCTCAACATCGCAACCCATCTCAAGTAACTCGCCCATCTCACATTAGAAAACATAATTTCTCATATACCATACGATACTAACATCAATAAAAAGTAACGGACTTGAACTATGGGGGATAGAAACCCCTCGAACCAATTTAAAGCCCTAAGAATATTAAAAAATACACTTTTGTTATAATACGAAGTTAACCGCCAATAATTGCTCCATATCCAAGGTCCCATTTCCTGAATTCCATAAAGAATTACCCGACCATCTAAATCCTAAAGAAATGCGAAAACATTTAAATTAAAATTGTTTAAAACTTGACAACACTGGATTATCTCTAAAAAATGTATATTTGTATGATTTATTTCAACTTGAGGCAGGATGGTAAGGTTCCACCCTCCACCCTTTTCTAGACATAGTGGGAAAATAAAATCTCTGTCAAAAGCGAATTCAGAGCAAGATCACTTTCAAATTTCGCCCATTTCTATAATCCTCCTCGGAGATTAAAGCGGGAATGGGCCCCGTCATCTTCGGTAAATATTTACTCTCTAAAGGGCATTAGTCGGTATTCTCTCCTCATATCTTTAATGTCTGCGGCTTCCGCCCCAAACCAGTTTAGGTACTTTTTTGTCCATATTTTCTGTTTCTTGAAAAGGCGATTTCCACCGCCCATAAATAAAATTAAACATTGCAACAAATAAAATGAAGTATTTTCGGACAAAAATACCAAGTGGCTTGTAAACAATCTTTTAGTTTTTACTTTATTTTTAAGAATCTGACGCAAAAACCAAATTCCGACATATCATTGTTTCTTAGCTTTCAAAGTCTATAATTTCGCAATTATGTTTTCAAAATAATAAAATTTAGTTCATAAATGTTGTAAGCAAAATGTAGTTGCTATGAAAAAATTTAAATAGTCTATGATCAAATTAGTCAAAAATGACAAGGTGACATGACTTTTGGATCGACTAGAAAATGTTCTGGTCCGAACAACTTTGAACCACTTAACGCGATGTAACAATTGAGCTACTAAGGCGGCTTCTGTCCTTAGACGTAGAACGTTAGCAAGACAATAACAACAAAGAGAAGAGAAAAGATGAAGAAATCGTTAGTGTGACAGCACATGATTATCTTTGAGGCATTGTACGAGGCATTAGCTGAATCACCTGCGGGATATAATCATCAAGGCTATGGTGGAGTTAACATTGTCATATCGACAACAAGTACTTGGAAGAAACCATTTAACTCGGACAACATGTAATATACATATATATATATATATATATATATATATATATATATATATATATATATATATATATATATATATATAAAAGAAGAATTATTTATAAAAAAAAAAAAAAAAGAAAAGGAAGAGGAAGCTCTCATATATCCTGGTCTAGGCCGAATATGACAAGATCTAAAGAAAATGTTATCGACCAAATACATAAATATATTGGAGCACGCTATTGCTATGATAATAGTATCTTGAAGTTAAATCTTCGAAAATGATTTCGTTAATTAATAATTATCACAAAATATAACTTGGCATAAAATGAAATAACAAAAAATAGGTCGAGTCCTAGTGAAGAATGTGTCATAAAACCACAACCGATAACCCCCCCCCCCCCATTCATGCCTAGAATCATAGGAAGGTACCCGACCTCTTAAGTAAAAGTGCGTAGCCTTCAGCCAGGAGAAGTATGGATTCGGCCCTATCCCCGAGTCGAGGGTTCTAATGCTAAAGCCCGACAACAGCAATGAAACCACAGGGGGTTCAGGCTGAAAGGAGAACCTGCATAATGCTGAAAATGTCAGGCATGCTGAAAAAAAAAGAGTTGTTAATCAACTCATCCCGCATCAGGACGGGTGTAATTAAGTAAAATCTTCCAGCCTTCTGAAAATCCTCTGAATGGTCAAAAGAACCAGCATAAGCATAAGCATACTTATTCAAATTTCACTCTCGATATTTCTGTCTTAGTGGGAATGGAGGGTATTATCCTCTCTCATATTCCCAGGATATGCAAGTCCCAAACCCCCTCAGTTGACAGTTAACCCGAAAGTTATCTAGAGAAATAAACATCAGAACCTGGTCTGTAGGAGACATTGCCAGTTAGAGATAATAAAGCAGACCATATCTTGAAGTCAAATAATACCATCACAGCAGTTTATTATTATATATAATCCAGTGCCAATCATTAATTATCTTCCATTTTATTTTCACATAAAACTAATTATGATGCAAATAAATTCACTGGATCTTAATAGCCAATTGTTTCCTCTATGCATAATAACGTATTATAATTATGATTGATATTTATAATATTTGATAGCGAGTGTTCAAGCAACAACAAATCGTCTTCCCGAACAGTTACCTCTGTATGAACTGGAGCAATTTACACCAAACATGGAACACATTTACACAAACACTTACTAGTGTAGGGTATGACATGCTAGGGTTATGACATCCCTCTAGCACCATTAGGAGAGGAGTATGATGTGTAAAAATGACAGAAAACGGCCAACACTAGTGTCGAATCCATAGTTTTCGGGACCGCTAAGCCGATTGGTGGCAGTCCCGATGACATTTAACCCTGTAGTGGAGTATAGTCAAACAAAACTATGTGGCTGATTTGATACGGAATCTCGGCCCGCCCAAAATTTTGCAAGAGCCCAAGAAAGGCTGTTTGGAAGGAAGATGGTGGGCAGTATAATTAAAGTGACTATCTTAACAGGGAAAGGAAAGGATGTAGCAGTTTGTAAGCCATGTCATGACGTGAACGTAGAGACATACATATGCGTATGTATCTTCATCCTAATTAATTTATTGGTTGGTTTTAACTTGAATATGGGCTCAACGAAAATAGTATTGCGTTAACATTACCACCTCTATCTTTGTTTAAAAAAAGTTCACCGGGTTTAGCGAACAATTAGTGACACAGCAACAAATATTAACCTTGAACATAATTAAAACTTTCACCACCCTTACCGAGTAAAGTTGATACAATAGAGGAATAGAGCTATGGGGGACAGCAAAAAAGTCGAACATCAAGTGTATCCTATCCGTCCAATCAAAATTCCTGAGAACTATAGTAAATGTCCTTTATTAAGTCAGCAACAAAACCCTTCATAATGATTTGAATATAACCTACATTTTTGAACTCATCCCTTCCAATTTCATAAAATTCCATAGTAACCTATCCAACCACCCTAATTCCCTAGCACAGGCATTGCACTGCACCACTCATCCCTATAATCTCCTCGGAGACTAAAACGGCAGTGGCCTCGTGACCTGCTATAAATAACTGACAGTGGGAGACCTGGCAATGGCCAGTTTCTCCAATCATGTCCTGAGCGTATGAGGCTCTCGCTCTCTTCGTCAGCCTCCTGTGGCTAATATCCGGTGACACAGCGACGTAGGAGCGTGAGGGACTTCTCAAGACTCCAATTTCTCTTTCGCTTGCGAGGGAGGTGACAACCATGTGGAGTTAGGAGGCCTCTGGACTGTTTGTAAATACTGTATGAATGAGCGAGTGAATGCAGATTGTAAATATGGTATGAATGAGAACATTTATCTCAATTACTTATTGCCTAATAAGGCAGGTTGTAATTGTAGCACAGTAAAGAATTATTTCATTTCAATTGTATCCACGTATTTCCACGCCCCCGGAGAATGTAGAATTTTTCGTTTATATAGAGAGAAATTATCCGTATTTGTATTTAACATTGCATTTATTTTATTCGTTTTTGAGAGTTGAATAAGAAGAATTTGAAAACTTCAAAATGATGTATACTAATCAAAACCATTAAAATAAACTAAAAAAATTTTGCATCTATCTTGAACAGATTGTTAGATAGATGGCTTGCTTCACAGACACACTCAAGTTACTGTTAAGTTAAGTTGGGAATAGTTAATGAATAAATGAATTTCTATTAGATAAGGTATATCTTTGGCTTAAATGTTTTGTAGATTTGAAGACGAGATGATCATGTTGCTAAGAAAGACAAAATGTGAATGGAACATGGAGGCAGATGTTCTACCTCTCTCCAAAGACATCTGTCTCTTCTGTAGAAGGGGAAATCATGCACCTGCCCTTTTTCAAACGCTCAGCACCGAAGCATGTGATTTCGCTACCGATAGGGTGTAAGTATACTACTTCTCTTAATACTCTTAGAATAACCTAGTGATGTCAGTTGTGAACTTACATTCTGTTAATAATAATAGTAAGTTTAATTAAGAACAATTATCCTGGAATACAAATTTTGAACAAGAGAAGTGCTGTTTACCTGCGCGACATAATCTATTTGGAGAACCCATATTAAGAAGTGTCGTTTCCTGACATATTTTTATCGTTATACCAAAGTTAATGTGTTAATTTTTATGGACTAAAGTTTTTTTTTATGTATATTTTTTTAATTTTATAATATAAATAAATAAAATAAACCACCGAGTTTTTTAAATACGTTTCAACTAACTGTGTAACTAAATCTAACATAAAAATCATTAGTCATAGTATCTCTGTTTACACTTAAGAATAAGGTTATAGCTAGAAAGTCGTTATTAGTTGTCTACTCCGGTTTAAGTAGGTAAACTACAGCTGAGATCTAGCTAGCTGTGTTTGTAGTGAGAAGGTTACTTAGCTGTGTTTGGTGTGTGAAGGTTACTAGAAAGTATAAGTATATTGCTAGTGTTGTGACTATCCACTAGAATACCTGGTAAAAAACGTGTAATTTAATTAATCTCTACAGATATGTTTATTTCGTTTATTTTATATTGTTCAATCGCTTGGTGCTTATAATTCTAATGCCATTGTAAATCTTTACAGGTTAATAAAATCAGTTATTGAATTATTAAAACCAACACACAAGTATTTATTCTACTTTGCAACAAATATGTACTCTTTGAAAAGTATTTTTATTGAATTCTTCTAATAATCATTAGTTTACAAGCAAACAGTGGAAAATAGGTAGGTAGTAATTTTTAATAGGATTTGTTCACCACGTTATGGCGGAAAAGTACCAAAGGAAATGAAAAATGTAAATAAATGATAAACAAAAGTATTAATCATTATTTCTTAAATTTATTTCACAGAAACATTAGGTAGAGTGAAATCAAGAGAAGCTGAAATAAAGTTAATAAGAGAAGAATGGGTTACTTCCCGAGCATATAAATGTTCTATACCAGATGAACAACATATTAAAACGCAAGTTAAAAAATTACTAGAAGCTAATCTTATAGAGGAGTCGGATTCGCTATTTGCATCACCGGTGACCCTTACATTTAAGAAAGAATACGGTCGCAGAACCAGACTCTGTATTGATTTTCGAAAATTGAACAACTTGATAGTACCAGAATGTTATCCATTTCCAACTATATACGATGTCATAGATGAAGTGTCCAACTGCAAGTACTTCAGTGTTGTTGATATAAATTCAGCCTTCTGGAGCATGCTTTTAAAAGCAGAAGACCGAGAGAAAACATCATTTATAACTAAGTTCGGTAAATTTATGTTCAAAGTTCTTCCTTTTGGACTTAAGGATGCCCCAGCAATATTTCAACGGATTCTATCAAACATTATAAGGAGAAGGAATTTAGATGAGTTTTGTGTAAATTACATTGATGACATATTGCTATTTTCTAAATCATGGGAAGAACATGTTAAACATGCTGGGAGACTTTTACAGGTGCTCAAAGAAGAAGGTTTCAAACTGAAGTTGGAAAAGTGCAAATTTGGGGCTAATTCAGTAAAATATCTGGGTCATATAATTCAGGAAAATAGAATATCGCCAACACAAGAGAATTTGACAGCTATAAAAAAAACCTTAAGAGCCCAACAGATAAATCGGGAGTTTGAAGTATATTAGGTTCCATTAATTTTTATTTGAAATACATCGAAAATAGTGCGGAGAAGTTTGAACCTTTGCATAGATTGCTAAGGAAGAATATCCAATTCAAGTGGACTGATGAATGTGAAAATAGTTTTAATTTAATCAAAGCCTATTTGTGTTCTTCCCCAATTTTAGCAATTTAATGATAACGATCAAGATGTATATATAGACACAGACGCTAGTTACTTAGGTATTGGAGCAACTTTAAACCCACCTCAAACTAATGGAAAATTGCATCCAGTAGCATACTTTTCAAGAAAACTTTCTGAAAAAGAGAAAAAAATAAGAGCTTATTTATCTTGAATGTAAAGCTATAAAGGATGCTATAAAGTATTGGAAATATTATTTAATTGGGCGAGAATTGATTGTATGCAGTGACCATAAGCCATTAGAAAGGGGGGGTGAACTCCAGCTGAGATCTAGCTAGCTGTGTTTGGTGTGTGAAGGTTACTTTCTATATAAGACATATGTTCATTGTTTGTGTTGTGACTATCCACTAGAATACCTGGTAAAAAACGTGTAATTTAATTAATCTCTACAGATATGTTTATTTCGTTTATTTTATATTGTTCAATCGCTTGATGCTTATAATTCTAATGCCATTGTAAATCTTTACAGGTTAATAAAATCAGTTATTGAATTATTAAAACCAACACACAAGTATTTATTCTACTTTGCAACAAATATGTACTCTTTGAAAAGTATTTTTATTGAATTCTTCTAATAATCATTAGTTTACAAGCAAACAGTGGAAAATAGGTAGGTAGTAATTTTTAATAGGATTTGTTCACCACGTTATGGCGGAAAAGTACCAAAGGAAATGAAAAATGTAAATAAATGATAAACAAAAGTATTAATCATTATTTCTTAAATTTATTTCACAGAAACATTAATTCGAGAATTATCAATAAGCCAGTCTGACATCTCTTAGTTGTAAAGATATAATTTTATAGATAGATTCGTCCTGTCAAGAAAAAAAAAAATACGCATTAAATCTTCTTATCTGTTAATACCTGTCAACTATATTTACATCGGATAATACTTAGGCCAATCCCAACCGATGATGTCATTGAAATACCTTTTGTTATTATAAAACTGAATTTATTTCGAATGTAATTCTAAAAGTTATTATTTCAACCTAACGTTTTTCTTCCTGTATCAATAAAGTTTGCTCATCCAAAAATTTTCAATATTTCCTAGTTTAACGAGGTTCACTAGAAGTTATAGAATAGGAATATCAGACACTCTAACAATCTGTTATAGTTAACGATATTGAATTGTTTTGTCCGAAGTTTTTTACGTTTAGTCTGGATTTTATTTTGTACCTACCAATCGATACTACGATGCTTAGTTAACCATGGTTTAGTCCTGAACATGCCCGAATGGACAAATTTTGATCATTTAAAGTATTGACATTGCTAAAAGCAATACAATTCTATAAAAAATGATTAACAATTAAGAAATCATGCTGTAAATATCCACAATAGGAAATCATCAATCGAACTTAATGTGTACTGAATATTTTTTGACTGACTGTTTAAAGTGAAAAGCTACAAAAAATGAGAGAACAGACAATCTTCAGTGTGTTCTACAAATGTATGTATTTTCTTTAAGTATGCATCGATCCTAATGTATGGAATACCATATATTTAAAATATAAAATGATAAATTTTCCGATTCATCATCTGTACCTTCTGCAATAGCAATGGTCACGATTATTCAATCGAGCTGAAATTTTAAAGGTACAGGTACGTTCCAATACACCATGGAGCATTGTAATCAGTTTTTAGTTATAATAAAATAACGGGAAGATTGAAAAAAAATATCAAACGAAACTGGCCCGTTCAAATAGATTTAAGATTTTTTTATTTATTAATGTTCTGATTTGTTTGTTTGTTGCTTGCTGCATTTTTTTTATTTGGATAGATTTCAAACAATTATGTAGATGTTAATCGATATAAAAAAAATTGAGACGGTAAACATTTTAAAAAGCTTTTAAATAACTTTAAAAAAATCGATGGCTAATGATCACTGCATCAAATGGTTTTCTTATTTCTTTCATGGGCAAAACATTCTGACACATCACAAATAATAATACCAAGAGACAAGAAGTATCTGAACATTAGGTCTCAAAACGTACAATCAAGATATTTCCTATTGTGTACAGATGGGAGGGTATTAGGCAAGACCTTGATGTATGTAAGTATTTGAGGAGTATTGCTATCGCTGAGACCGCAATGGACGTAGACAATTGGTTAGGGAACCAGCAGACCTTGAAGGTCACAAATCACTGGAGTGTACAGGTTGTTTGTTATCGACAGCTAGGCACAACTAGCAAAATAGTGGGATACGATTTTGTGAAAACATTTTTGATATTCCAAAACTAGTATTAATTCTACTATAATTTTATTGTACAGCCCCGCCACGAAAACTCCTCCAATATAGAAGATTTTCACGAAATATTTAGTGAATTATTACAGAACATTCATCTTTAGACAATGAATGGATATTTAATTCACCTATGTAAGTTAGTTTTAAGTTTGATCAAAAAGGTGAGTCCCATCACCTTTATTAGTCAGTTTAGTCCAGTCACGTATAATGTGTATCCTTGTATTTGTTTATTCAATATATAATTTTTAAAAATAACAAAACCTGTATATAAAGTAGCGATGCTACAGGAAATACAAGAATGATTTGTAAATGGATTCGCCTGAGGATCTATAATTATATATAATTATCTGTAAATTTAAAGGGGCTATGAAAGAAAAAAAAGTCACATAATCACACCCTGTCACATAGTCTCAAACTGATGATCTATAAATGTGTCCTCCGGCCAGCTCTGCTGTACGGTGCCCCGTTATTTACCCACTTGACTGACAATACAACCAAATGTCTCCAACATTTCCAGAATGCGATCATGCGAAAAGTGGTCCGATATACCTCTCTCAAGAGGTTAAAGAACGCTGACCTGCACCCACCCGTTGCTTGATGTGCCTTCGTTGGGCAAGTTCATCCGCCGGAGAAACATCAAGTTTTTTTACTCGTTTCAGCACCTAACCTACCCAGTGTTTAACACTATGACCCCAACACCCTTCCCGCATCGGTCGCAATAGACTGTCGGGAAAAATTAGGTTAAGAATTAGTATGTAAGTTGTAAACCACTAGTAGTCCTTAGGAGGGTTCTGAGCACAGAGGTAAAACACGAAGAGGAACTAAGCAAGAACAGACACCTACTACCTGACTAGGTACAATTACCTAGGTATTCAGCCAGTCCGAAATTAAAGTAAAAAAATAATAAGAGATGTCGGGTCGTCACTATAGGGAGCCTGATCACCCTAGCCCTGGTGACAAGTGCGGATTGTTCGAGTTTATAACCTGGACAATCGTTCCATGACGGCGTTACTATCTGACTCCATTTATGATAGGTATGTGCCCCGACAATGCACTATGTTCAAGAGAAGAGGTATAGAGGTTGCATAAAGAATTAGTCAAGTTTTCAGAGTTCGAGCGGAAACCAAGCAAGCGTCACGAGTAAAGGCCACGAGAGACTAAGAGACTCGCGAGAGACTGATTAACAGGGCCAGGAGCTCTGCCTTAAGTACCCTCTCCCCTTGCCTGCTGGGAGGCTCCAAGGGACTAAGCTGGCGGTGAGTCCCACGCACACCTGTGGCGAGGAACATGACTGGTGATGCGGCACGTGACCACCGCCTGCTTACCCGACCCGGGGACAAGCCCTGGAGGTAGAGAGGGCCCAAAAGGGTTATGTTTATGCCTGTTTATGACCTGTCTCGTGTGACTTAGTTGGCTTCCCCCTTTTATTGCTTAACACATTCACAATGATTTATATTTGTTTATAATACCTTTAGTTCATGTTATTTTACTTTTGCTTACAATATATATGCAATAGAGTATATGGTGATTTATCTTATGTAGTTAGCGGTCGCTACAAGATAAAACAAGCTGTAACGACTAGCACATTAAGTACACAGCTTCACGTGAGCTCCGTTTCGGTCTATGACCGTAGGAGAGGGTTGAAAAATGTAGTTTTGATAAGATCGTTAAGTTCGAGATCTTTCAGCATCCCAAAGTCTCGAACATTAAAATAATGCTCCAGGTTATAATCGGATTTTTGCCGTGTATTCTATACTCCACACCATAGTAAAGTAGCACTTATACCGGCTATCTAGCCCTAGTCGAGTTTGTCCATTACACCAATTAAGCAATTTCAGACAACAATAAAAAAAAAAAACAGATTTCAATCTCTTCAAAGTTCTTTGACGCAGAGGTATGGTAAGAAAGCAGTGTGCCTTTTGTACCTCGTTTAACCATAGCTGGAAACCGAAGGCCAAAGAACGAATTTGGTCTCTTATACCATAAATATGGATATAGTTTATTATATAATAACGTTTTCAAAATAACTGATAGTTGCTGAAATAAAAATATACGTGATAAAAATATTGATCCGACGCATAGAGGCAAACAAAATTAATCATGAACAGCAATAATAAATAACAATAAATGAATAAAAACTGTCCATAACAAATTTAAAAGTAGGCAGCGTGCCATCTTTCTTACGTATAAATCGATAAATAAATAATAACAAAAAAACATATTAATCCTATGGCTACTCACCCAATAAATGGCCAAAACTTTAAAACATGTAAATTTATGTATTTAACAGAACGGTCATAAAAACCGTTACACTAGTACTAGTCAGTGTAGTCAGTACTAACTGACTACATACTCGACTGGCTTTATTTAGGAGGTATGGATGAAGTAGGGTTTCTTTGCATTCGTTATTTTACTATTTCCTTTTTTCTATTGATACTCTCCGATGTGAGGGAAGCTAATTTTATTTCTATCCTTTCCAAGCTGTCGATTCGTATGGTGTAGTATCAACTTAGCCTCAGCTATGGGCACACAAAAACACAAACGGACGTAAGACTTTCCCCCTCCCCCTTAACCCCTATTCAATATGTTTTTTAAAATACTGAACTTATAAACATCAATAAAAATTATCTGTGGTATTCATCAGTCAATGCCGATTTTCAACAAATACTAACTTTCTTGTTCAGTAAACTTTCACTGGAGTGTCATTCATTCTCAACTTGAAGATTGCGTCAATACCTAGCACCCTCAGAGAGTGCGACGTACTCGCTATATTTATCCCCGGGCCCGAGAAAAGTGGGCTCTACTCCATTAGATGCGTGCATTTCTACTATACTATATCTGTATCTGATGCCACTTTTCACGGGCTATCTCTCATAAAGCTCATTTACATAGAAAGCATTGCGAACAGCTAGTGCTTGTCTGACATTAAATACATTAGTTGATCATGACGGTGCATTTAAATGTTTTTTTGAAACCCAATTAAGAAGTAAATTTTATGCATAAAAATATAAATAAAGAAAATAACACCATCTAAATTTGGTTTCGGGGCGTGTAGAATACTTTTGTAAGAAATTTGACATGGGATAGATAGCTCAGTTAGAAGAATCTTTTTCCACTAGTGCTATGAACCAGATGTCATGGAAGTCGAATTTTCTAAATTATTTAATAACGTGTATTTTTTGGAATATTACAAAATTTCCTATGCCCATCCGTCTTTATAGCGTTCTCAACTATGGAGAAAAATTATTTAAATGTCTTCAGAGTTGCCATTTGAAAAATCATAAAAACTATTGTGAAGCGGGTTTGTTAATAGTCGGCACCGAATGACTATTCTCAGCCATAAAATATAAATACGTACAACGTAGACGAAAGGAGAGGTGGGTGTTGTTGAAAATGCCTTAAAATATTCATCCCTTCGCATTAAATCTTGTTTTATAGCTTCTTCTCCTTTTGAGAAATATCGCCATGAATTCTGCTTAAACTGCATTGTTTTTGTTTTTTTAAGGGAGCCCTTTCTTTCCACAGTAATTAAACTAACTTTAGGAAGTTTCTAAAGAATTTCATTAGACGTGAATCTTCTTAAGTGTGCCGGCAGACTTTGAAGAACCACAAAAATATACAGGTAGGTAGCGGTACTAAAGTGGGAATTATAGGGGACCAGAGTCGGCAAGTGGAAAATTGGACTAGGCTGCTATAGGAGCTTGGATACGTGTGCTATTTTCATGACTACAAATCACGACTTGACAGCGAAACACGTGCAGAATAATACAAGAAAAATTTTTAAAAAGTGACAACAGACTCCGAAAAATAAAAAGTATAGCAATAACCTAGTCATTTGGGAATAACAGACTTGAAAAATTGTGCAAACTAGGCTCAATTAGGGCATGCGACTGACGCATACATTAGTCTTTATAAAACAAAAACCTGCACAATACAAATAGCGAATCCACGTCACTGACAATTAAGCATTTACTTAACACTAATTATTAGAATTTCTAACAGTTTCAGGATGATACCGACGGACAGATACAACTCCAATATTTATTTTTAATCATTTCTATATTTCAAAATTTGAACGAACTAACCACCAACTGATAGTGCAGCCTATTGTGTTTGTGGCTTATTACTATATTACTTATATTTTTCTAAAAACACAATATCGGGAAGATTCACAATCAATAATTAATTAATGACGCCAAATCAAACAGAAAAATATTGCAGCAAATAATGTTTTCATATAAATCGGTTATTTAATACCTTCCGAGCTTTATAAGTTTTTGAAATGATCACAGAAGCCGATCAGTTAATAAATGCAGGGCCTTTATTTTTTTTTCTCATAAACTTCCTGTTATTGTGAAAATTGTACACTGCCTGTACTCATAAGTAGGTAGAGCTGCAGACTATTGGGGTAGTCCCGGGGTCGAGTCCCAATCCTGCCAATAATTATTTCTTTGGCGGTTTATTACCACAACACAAATTCTCTTGATGTTTTGGAGAATGGTTTCATGAGAGATTGAACGAGGCCGACTGAAGATATGACGGCACAGCTGTCGCTCAAAGTAGGTTAGCTTAGTTACAACGGAACTTGAACGGTAATAAATTGACTGTTTCAAATCCCTCCCGTGTCACTATATTTTTTTCTTCGGATAATATTATAAGACTACATAATAGATAGCGTAAAAATATAGTGATTCGTGATGATTGAGGAGCGGCCCCTGACGGCAGTCGGATATGGGATATGGGCAGCCTAGTTAATT
The DNA here is from genome assembly GCA_930367205.1 of Acanthosoma haemorrhoidale. NCBI lineage: Eukaryota > Metazoa > Arthropoda > Insecta > Hemiptera > Acanthosomatidae > Acanthosoma > Acanthosoma haemorrhoidale. The sequence goes on from OV884011.1 coordinate 145,225,204, forward strand.
GAACTATTGACAGAAATCAGAAGGTCCTCGGTACAAATACGAGCTCTCTTTTTCTCCAATAGATGTTAGTTAATTCTTGCTTAGAGATGACTAATAAAAATGAAATGTTATTTCCCCTAAATCACTTAGCCATTATTTCACGTTTAGGTCGACAGAATACATTTGACAAACTTACATAAGAGCTGTCTTTCCTACATTTACACGGCGTTGTTGCCTAAGTGTTTGATGTTCCCATAATCGGAAAGGCAACCTTATATAACTTGACGTTAGTTACGTTCAAATAAATACTAAATCTTCAAATTAATTTATCACTGTTTCAAATCCCCCAGGTAAACTCAAGAATTATCCCAGCTTTCAAGCTCAGGCAAGACTTCGTTGCAAACATACTTCATGTCAAGTAAAGCGTTAAACCCAAATAATCATTATGACAACAAAATATATCATGGCAAATGTACGGAAGATGAACGGTGCAGAGGAAGTTAGGCTCTAAACTACCAATCACGAATGCCGGATATGGGTCGATAGAACTTTCCAATCTACTGCCGGCTGGCTGAGAGGGGATTATTCGGATTGATTTATCCGACCTGACGGGCAATCAGTTCGCGATAAACGCACCGAGTAATCTTCGATAATTGCAAGATGGAATCTAGTCTAACAAATGCTCTTTGTTCAAATCTAGAAGAAAGAGCAAAATTTGAAATTTGATATGTTGTGATCCCGACTGTATAAATTAAACTGTCATATGTAGAACCTTCAGTGTTCTTTTACAATGCCGAAACCGGGGAGGGGAAATCTCCCAAAAACCCACTTTCAAATGAGAACAGAATTAATGTCTTTTGTTTGTTTTGTTAAACAAGCAGTGGGGTATCTAGTAGCTTTTGCCATCTTGGACGGTCCCCACTTCGCAATCCTTTCTATGTCAATCAAAATCTAAAGTGGTTTTTAGCAATTACTGAACATAAATGAATTAAAAAAATATTTCTTTTAATAAAACAGACGTCACACATAACGATCAACACGAAAGTGTGTTTATACATATGCTTTTAGTATACTGTTTATTTTTATTTTATTTACACAATTAAAAAAAAAGATCACCCTGACATATGTGCCACCCAGGGCAGAAAGATTTGTTCTTCACACTAAATATAATGAATACGTATTGTTTAAAATGAATATCAGGAAATATGAAAAAAACAAATTAAAAGTGACATAAGGCCAGTTTAACTTAATTAAAAGAAGTTAAGGCCTATTAAAGAAGGTAAATTTTAGGTTTGTGTTAATTTCGAAAATATAGTTTTGAGAGTGAGCGATGGAAATTGCTCATTTAATGCGCCCCCTACCGGGTTTCAATAAGGATTTATATTTTAGGTTTAGGCGGTTGAAGAGGCGATTTTCGAATTAACACTGTATTTAGTAAGTGTTATTTCATCACTTTAACCGATTTAGTGAATATATAACCATAATTTAGTTCAAAATTGATGTGAAAAAATGTTAACAATCATTCTACTTGAAAAGGAGATGGATAAATTAATTAATAATCGCATAAAAATGGTTCAGCGTAAATCTTTAAAACTTGGTCGAGTTTATTGAGCAATAGATAAGTGCAATAATAAAATTTAACAATAATAATATTACACTGGGAAACACTCAACAACATAAAATAAATGCCCACTGTAATGCCTAGTAAAACAATGAAAATATAATTAGGAATATACTAAATGAGGCTATACAATAGAGTTGACTTCTACAGCTCACGCCCGCAAAAGTACAAAATTACGTAGCCCTTCCCCCATAAAAGGCCCTCAAAGCGTCTAAAATTTTATTTTGAGCACGCTTTTAATGAACCTATGTAAAGTGAATTGCGTTCGGAAATGCAATACAAAAGCCTGACCTGTTCGTAATTCTATTAATATCGCCCAACATTGCTTCAAAGGATTGCTTGCATACGCTACCGCAAAGTAAAATGGATTTCAATTTGTATTAATGGGTATAACGAAAGAGCTTTTTCAACAAAAGATTCAATCAAACCACAAAATCATACCCTCGTAAATTATTATTTATTGCAGTAGTTATCAGAGTTTATTACTCATTTTCGGAGACACTTTATGTCCATTCAAATAAAGTAACAGTTTACTAATGGCTGTCGGGAAAATTCTAACCACAAAATAGTTCGAACGAGATTCAGAAAGGATTTTTGTTGGTATCTATCCAATATAATATGATACATCATTAAACCCGAGTAAAATGAAATAACGGCGCAGTTAATATAAAAGTAACTTCAGGTTAAGTTGAATGAATGGGGTAGATGACAGTAAAAATTTTTTGCGTTTTAAGCAAGTCATTTTAAGGGGGACTTGGCTTTTCACCCTTGTGTCCTCTGCTCTAGCTTGAGTTTTAATTAATGTCTCATAGATGACATCGATTATTACCAATCAATCGTAATTAAAAACTAAATATTAGTTATAATATCATATTTAGTAGGGCATCAAATGTATGATCTCGACTTACTCATTTAAGAGTAGACTATGCGTTGTGGTTTCAGTTGATGATTATAACCAAAAGTCGTTACAACTGTCAATGAAAACGTTTTCACCGTCGTAAAGAAACCCTTAAGTGTGCGGTCATTTGTCTTGGATTTGAACGATCGATGTCGTAAAATGCCCACGATATACGGAACAGACAGACGAATGACGATCTTGTTTTCTCGTATTTGAAAAAAATTACAATTTGTTAACTTAGTGCATTCAATTTATCATTTATGCAATATTTAAAATATACATTCATACAATATATAGACATAAATACATAGCCTAGGGATAGCTCGAATTAACCTGCATATCATCACCTTACACCCATAGAGAAGGCGTTTTCCATTTTCTCATGGTTCTCTCTAATAACAGGCAGCAACGAGTATATAAAAGACCTCGAGGTCCTGACACACGTGTATATAACATTCTGGATTTAAATGACTTTTATAAAATTCGTTAAAACTGTTAATAAAATCTTTTAAATCGTAACGAAACCCTTTCACTTGACTTATAATTTATAAATCTACATTCCGGGATGGATCAAATTGTATGAAAGTTTGAACAAATGAGAGCATACGGACATTATGAATTCAACCACCAGGTACTTTAAGTGAGGGATTAATTGAAGAGATTTAAATAAAATCATAAAATAAAGATTTGTATGATAGTCTTCTTATTTGTAATTAATCTTGTTCAGACCAATCCTTCTTGCTTTGTCTTGGCTCCTCACTTTATTCCCAAGGAGGAGGCTTTTCTCCTCTCTGAGGTTTAAACGTGTTAAAGGGATAATTTTTTCTTTCTTATAAAAAAATTATAATTAGTAGTTTAATTAAAAATTTAATAATGCTTTGGATAAGAGAAAGCTTGGTATTATAACGGCTTGATCGTTAGAAAAAATAGCAATGAGTACGCTAATTTAATTACATGATATTCTGTTTTGTTTAGTCAGGAAATATATGCAGTAAAAAAAACATATTTTCACATGGTTCTCTCCAAAAAGTTTCATAATTTAACAATGTGGCAGTTTTATGGTGAATCTAGTGGAAAAGAGAAAAATAATTTTTCAACTTAAATAATATTAGTAACTTACAAACTCGTTACATGGCTAAATTACCGCGGGTTCTTTTATTTCCATTCACACTCACTTGGAAAAAAAAATTATAAATTTTAAAAGGAACTGTCATTTAAATAATAATGAAACTTTAAATTTATAAATCGCAGTTCATTAGCACTAGATTATTGTTGTATGTAGTTAAATAAGACATTGCTACACAATTTGAAAAAATATACAAAAACCAATAACAAAAATAGGTGCATCTGAACAAGTAGCTATTTTTATCCGAACTTAAAATTGATATTGTTACTCCCGATCTAAATGTTAGTCCGCTAGATCCAACAATGACCCGTTTCCTAATTGCAAATCCTTAGTCCTGTATAAGGGCACGTGCGCTCCCCCCAGTTGCATTAATTAATTAAAAAACATTGAACAATTTATCTTAATTGCTAAATAGCAAGTGCTAACGAAGCAGGTACAGTTAGTGCGGTGAGCTGAGGCTGGTACACTGCACCCGTGACCTCAACTTGCCATCTACGGCCCATCCCTAGTCTTCCCGGATCGTCCTGATTCTACTACTGCCATCCGGGACCTGTTCTATAATCCTAGATCCAATGTCACACCACTTATAGGGACAGTTTTCTTGATGGCTATCAGAACTAACCACACTTCCTCAAGGCTACTGCAATCAGGATAAAAATAAAGTGGACAATATATATATTTGTATATAGGCAGAAACCCCTAACAGCAAATTAAAAATAAATGACATAAAACGTCCGATGACGCTGATACATGGATAGCGCGCTAAAAGGCATTCTTGATTAAGATGGAAACGAATTCAAATTCCTAGGAAGCGGCTAGAATTACGAGTATAATAAGTTTTAGAATCCAAAGTAACAAAATTATGACGTCCTGAATGACAATTGAAATTTGTGATGGTTTTGTTCTATAATTACACCAAATCATTAACATTGTCAATAACATCGCGTTCGTAAATTAACTAGTGTTTTTTTTAAAGGGATGAACATTTTCATATCAATTTCATTCAATACTACAATGATGCGGTGCATGGCTGGTCAACCAATTAAAAGTAATTAATTAATTAGTAATACATATATTTTTTCATAGTGTGTAGGTTTTAAAACTAAATATCTTGACATGATACTGAATCAAGAAAATGGTATTTTAATGACTTAGATAGTACCAATAATCAACTATAACGTTAAGATAAGGACCCAGAAGGATATGAAGTGACTTAAACATCCGTAAACGTTAAAAAAAATAATTTATATTTGAGACAAAATATTTGAAAACTTGTAATTTTTATAACTAAATACTAGACGGATCGATACGACTACAGAAATGAAACAATAAGATCAGCATGAAACCAGATTTGGTAGGCATGAATTACAAAGAGTTTAATGCGTTTTTTATTACATATAGCGATTGGTTTTACATTTATTAAATCATATCACTATTTTATTTTTTGTTACCATTCCTTTAACTATTAATCGGTCCTTTATTCTGTTTGATTTTTTCAATGTTTTTTACTGGTGCCACGCTAATATATAATATTTACTAAAATATATTTGCTTACGAGAAAACAAATTATTAACGGACGTACATCTGCATGTGGTAAATGGAATGAATACGCAGGAAATAAAATACCACTTTTAATGGGAATTCAATGTTAGCCGTGAATTTATAAAAGCTGAAATCCGAACATATCCATACAATGTTCGGATTTGAGGTAATGCCGGGTTCCCTCGGAGCGTGAATCACGAAAGTGAGGTACACTAGGCTATTTTGCATTCGTAACCGCTCACGAAAAGAAAAAGACGTGGACCGTTCACACGATTTGGCACTTCACAGAAATCGTAAAGACAAAGTTAAATTTAATTAATTTCCTTAATTCATATTAAGCCTATCAATAATACTCACTTTCGTCATCACACCCGGTGGGAACCCACTATCCATTTCCTCATTTAAAATACAACTTAATAGTGGATTTACAGTATTACTCAATAGTTTTAAGGGCAGTTCAATCAATTGGTTCATTGATGTCTTGATCACAAATTATATAAAGAATGATAACTGAATAAAGTATCTTCGTAAGAGTACTGCCCCCGTTTAGCACTTCATCACCGATGTCGGTCTGAAGTCTTTGATGCTCCCTGTGTCGGTGTCAACACCATTCGGTGCGAGTGTGAACAACTAATAACCACCCACTCCCCAGTAACGGCAGGCAAGTGGATTTATTAAGTTAGAAACAAATCTGATCTTGTTAAAAATACTTTTCAGTTTGCATTTCGTCAGGATTTCATCTTCACACACAGTTTAATTTACACATTAAAGGTACACACAAAATCCACACTCCCCTAGGATGATGGACTTCAATCGATCGAAACAAAATACAAACTTGCAGTTGAGGCTATAATGCTACGGAAACCCACGGATCATAAAATTCATATCTTTCTGACGATTCTTTCTGCGAGGGTTTGTGTATTATATATAAACTCCACAACACTAATGTGCAACTGGGGTACTGAATGAGCAGGGTACTTGCCACAACATTGGCTGGATCGAAGCCAGTTTCATTTAAACTGTTGTTCTATAGACTTGGATTTGGCTTTAGATCAAGACAACACTCGGGCTTTGCTTTGTTCTCCTGATTATAAGCAAGCTACGTGGCGAATACTATCATCTATGCCATAGATTTCACGGCTAGTATGTATTCTCCCGTACGTGATTCACAATCGTTTTGGACGAGTTATGCGAAGACGATTTCGACTCGGTGAAAGCCACTCACTTTTTTTTTTTTAACGTGACCTGTGGCAGCGTGAATAAACAATAACTACTTTCAGCTTTGAAGAAGTGAAATTGGAACAATAAGGTATACAAATAAACATAACATGACAAATTGATGTCTTGTGGATGATTTGATAGTTTTCTGTCAGCTCGTTGGTTAGCAGTAATGCATCATAAAAAAACTTTGCTTTAAAGATCTTTCTACCATAACTTTCATAGATTAACCAATATCTATTCCTCAATAACTTTCTTAGATCCACCAATTGTCTTTGCCACTATTACTTCTAGCACATTCCAAGGCTTTCAGTGTAAAATCAAATACAACGCCAGGAGTAATTGATTTAACCTCTAAATAGTTAAAGGGCCTCTTGCAGCCCCGACTGAAGTAAATTAACAAATGCTAAACTGTAGATTAGTAAATTTATTCTCGAATCACTTGCCGGAATATTTTGAGGCTATTCCGGGCGATGATGGAGTGATGTCATCATCCAGAATGCACATTGATTTACCATAATTTTGCATGATCACATCTTCGTGAACACATGCCCATCGCACCTATATTTTCTTGGTTATTGGAACATCGGGAATTTAATTATGGAGTAATGGACCGAGCGAGAAATAGACATGGATAAATTTATAATTCTCATATACTTTTAAATACTTATCTAAACGGTAGCATCATAACAATTTTCTTTTAAGCTTCTTAATTATAAAGATGATCTACATGTTGAAGCATGGTCGTTTCAAAATCTTCAGTCGACCTTTCTATGGAGTGAATACTCTTTTTTCTAAAGGTACGTTTTCGCTGGAACTATCCGCGGAATTATACCAGGGAAATATGGCCTTTTGGTTTCACTTAAAACTGTAGTTAATTGCTAGCAGTCACTAGTACCACCCACTATCACGGGCAGTTCCAACGAAAACGTACCTTTAGTGAAATCCACCGATAGAAAATGTGCTCTACTATAAACGCGTGACAGTGGGAGTCCTGGCAATGGCCAGTTTCTCCAATCATGTCCTATTGTATAAATGAGCGAGTGAATGATGCTGTAAATATGGTATGAATGAGATCATTTATCTGTATTATTATTGCCTTATAAAAGGCAGATTGTAATTATTGCACAATAAAGATTGTTAACTGTCAAGAAAATGTGTGAGGTTTGAATTTGTAATATTGCTTCATTCCAGTATCTAAAGTAAGCAAGCCGTAGTACGTAGTCATCCTTTAAAAAAATCAGCATCCTCAACTATTCCCAATGAAGTTCTTTTAGTACACCCCTTCAAGAATATAGGATAGCCAGACAATATGTTACTAAAAGCTGAATTATTACGTTTTTTAAGAGTACATAAATCATAAATCTTATGAATAACTCATATTTTAATCTGAAACCATGTTGTCGTGAAACGCGTAGTTCTACATCTAATTTTCTCACATATAATACAAAATATAAATTTTATTCAAAAATTTTAGACTGAGTTAATTCTGGTTACTTGCGTAAGATTAAGTAGAATTATCATAAAGACGTAATGCATTGTTTTCTCTCCATATAAAAATAATAACCAAATTTTTGCAGTGCTACTATTCCAATTAAAATATAATAGTGACATTATGTGACTCATTTATTTACATATTGATATACCTAATTAATGTTATAATATTTTTGTGTGTGGCTGCACCTTACTTAGAAGCAGAATAGCATAAAATAATTTAAATCATAATCTGACAAGCCATAATAGCACTACAGATTCAATATCTACAAATTATTCAAAACTTGGAAGCAAAAAAGAGAACATTCAAAGACTCCAAGTCGTTAAGCGTCTTGCCTGGAACTTTTTCAACATCGTTTATCAAAATAAAAAAAACTCATCACAAGCTACAATGTTATGCTAAAGTTTATTTTCTGGATTGAGATTGTATTTAGGAAGATTAAGCTTCGGGTGCTGCCAACTGACAACTCCAAGGCTCATCAACTATTCTACAGTGAGTACCACCAATTAAATTATTCCAACTAGCTTCATGAACAATGCACCAACTTCCATCAAAGTCCATAATTACTCCAAAGTGACACTTTAATATTCCTCGTTCAATTCTATTTGAATAATAAAAATACCATTCAAACCCGAACTTGCTGTATACAAAGTTTTTGCTAATGAGTATTATAATTTAGAAAACCACTAGTCAGTATGCAAGAGTTGAATTTAGATATCTCCATTTCCAGAGTGATTCACAATATTCGGTTAAATAACATCTGGTATTCAAATAAACAGTGAGCATTGCCAATCCAATAGTGTCACCATAAAATATACACCTCCTGTCCAATGTAATAAAACGCAAAGAATGTTGGGGGGATATAATTAAATAAAGGACAGTAAATGTAAACAATGATATAAATTATAGGAACTAAAGAGTCAAGTAATATATTATTTTAAAATCAACAATGTCAACAATAGTAGGGATGTGATTAACTGACCAAAGAAATCCAAAATATTCTAGAACAACTTTGAAACAAAGTCCACTCTACTTCCTGGGAAGTTTATATGTACCCTGAATAATTTTCTGTGAAATTTCCATTCCAGGGATTTGTCGAATCTACTTTCAAACAGGTCTTGTCAATTCTATGGTTTGCCTGAATGTATGTTATGTATATTTTCTCTTTGACTGTTAATTATTAATAATAGTGGAACTTATTCAAAAGAAACATTCAGTCCACAATACCACAAGAAGTAACTAAAATTATTGTACGTGTTAAGCGGCGGACAGTATCACAGTTTTTAACTTCCACAGACATTTGAACTAGTGGATGTAGCTTTAGATGTAAAGTTCTGATTTTTTTCCTCGTTGTTCAAGCCAAGTTACAGATGGTAGGATAAATAATATTCAAAGATACATAATTACAAAATTATAATTATTTATGACAAGAATATTGCTTATTTAATCTCTTCAAAGCCGATTTCAGTAGTTTTTATTTTTTTATATGTAAAAAGGCGACTTTAAATTACCATGTAAAACATGATTTACCAAGTAAAATGAAGTATTATTTTCACAATAGGAATTTATAATAAATAAATCCATTTCGTACGAGTACCTCTATATACTTTCATTCAATTCGGGCTATCTTTAATTCGGTTCTACGTAATTCAAAAAATACAATCTCGTATGTGTCATAGATCATCACAGACTATTTCCATGATTTCATAGACAATCCACATCCCGAAGCCCAAGCGTCATTGACGAATCCAAAATTCATGAAGACAGCGTGTATCATAAGCGTGGAATCATACATGGAACGAATTGCACAAACGCCACGGATCAGACAAACAGTGATTCACCCACGAAGCTCCAATTAAAACAACCACCGACTGAAACTAATTATCAGCCCAATTTACTTAAGCATTTGTTAGTAGAGTTTCGGTAATTAAAAAAATATATAAACTGTATCTAGCTAATAAAAAATTCTATATCAATCCTTTGTCTATGTCGATTTCAGAGTTGTCTACAATTTTTTGTTGGCAAGAGTGAGCATGCCGAAGTTATTACATTGGAACTCCATGAAATCGCATGCTTGCTCAAATTCGCACTGCAATAAAAATCTCACAGAAAATCATGCAGGTAACATTTAAAACTTCCCAGGTTCGTTCATTTTAACTTTGAAGTTGTTCTCGTATATTTTGGGCTTCTTTGGTCAGTTAATCATACCCCTAATAGGTTGTTACTAAATTCCTTTAGTGCGTGAAAACATCGTTGACTTTAAGTTATCTTTTTATAGCAAGAGTATTTCGTGTAAAACCATGAAAAAATTACCATTTCTTTTTTTTTTTAATTGTAATAAATTGTTTTGTGGTTAAAACGGTCTTTTTACAATTGCAGGGCCAACTTATAGAAAGTGTTATGTAACGCTTGAAAAAAAAAAGATTTTTCTGAAGGAAGGAGATACAGAACCAAATAGTATTTCAATAATGGATGTAGCATTTTATAAACTTGTGTAAAATCGTTTAGTATAAAAAATTATTAAAAATACTATTCATAAAATTATCTTTTTATTATAGACCCTAAAACATTATTTTTCTGAATTAGTTTTGCATTTATCGGCTTAATCGTAAAAAATCAGAACTTCTGAGCTGTCACACTTGCTAGATTTTATTTTGTATAAACTACGATTTTCACGTTTGATTATTTTCTCAAATTTTCCATTATTTCTTCCTAAACAATATGCGATCAGCATATACGGGATTTCCTCAATTTAACATCGACTCAATCATTTGGCCATTATCGTTGAATGCACATGGAAACACACTAACACACACAATTTCGAGGTCATTACCAATACAACAACTTTATTACGATACAATTACAATCTGTCTAATTGGACTATAAGTATTTGTGATAAATGCTCTCATTAATACCAATTTACAATTTTCATTCACTCGCTGATTCATACTATATATACAAACAGCCCAGAGGCCCCCAAAGTCCACATGGTTGTCACCTCCTTCACGTGCGAAGGAGGAACCTGAAGTCCCCCACGCTCCTACGTCAGCCCCGTCACTGGATAAGAGCCAGTGGAGGCTGACCAAGAATCGCGAGACCCACAGACGCTCAGGACTTGATTGGAGAAACTGCCGATTGCCAGGACTCCCACTGTCAGTTATTTATAGCAGATCACGAGGCCACTGCCGTTTTAGTCTCCGAGGAGGATTATAGGGATGAGTGGTGCAGTGCAATGACTGTGCTAGGGAATTAGGGTGGTTGGATAGGTTACTAAGGAATTTTATGAACTTGGAAGGGATGAGTTTAAAAATGTAGGTTATATTCAGATCATTATGAAGGGTTTTGTTCCTGACTTAATAAAAGGCATTTACTATTGTTCTCAGGACTTTTGATTGAAAGGATTTGATGCGCTTGATGTTCGACTTTTTTGCTGTCCCCCATAGCTCTATTCAGTATGTCCAGATTGACTTAAGTATAACTTTGTAAATAAGTAGTTCATTTTCTATTGAGAGATTCTTGTCTTTTTAGCCTCGTGTGTGGGTTCCATGTCAGTCTTTTGTCAAGAAGGAAGCCTAAATACAGTACTGTCCAGACACAGGGAGAGGAATCAAATTTTAAAAAGACTAGCGGACAGGACTTGCGGCAGAGGGTAAAGGTTATGTGGGAACATTTTGCTTCATTGACTTTGATTCGCCATTGGTTGGACCAATACTCTATCTTATCAAGGTGTTTTTTTTTAAGGTTATGGAATGCTATATTGGGGTCTGGGTGGGATGACAGGACTGCAGTGTCAAATGCAAATGTGGCAAAGAAGGTATTGGTGGTAGATTATAGATTATACATCAGCAGTGTATAGATTATAGAGGATGGGACCAAGGAAGCTGCCCTGTGGAACTCCTGCTTTTATGGGATAGTAGTTCTATAGAATATTTTTTTATTTTTTTTTTTTCTACATATATAATCCTTTATTGTGCTAAAATTACAATCTGCCTTTTATAAGGCAATAAGTAATTAAGATAAATGCTCTCATTCATACCATATTTACAGTTCATCATTCACTCGCTCATTCATACAATATTTACAGACAGCCCAGAGACCCCCCAAATCCACCGCGAAGAGAAAGCGGAGTCCTGGGAAGTCCCCCACGCTCCTTCGTCAGCCGCGTCACCGGATACTAGCCAGTGGAGGCTGACCAAGAGCGCGAGAGCCACAGACGCTCAGGACATGATTGGAGAAACTGGCCATTGCCAGGACTCCCACTGTCACGCGTTTATAGCAGGTCACGAGGCCACTGCCGTTTCAGTCTCCGAGGAGGATTATAGGGATGAGTGGCGCAGTGCAATGACTGTGCTACAGGATTAGGGTGGTTGGAAAGGCTACTGTGGAATTTCATAAACTTGGAAGGGATGAGTTCTAGAATGTAGGGTATGTTAAGGTCGTTATGAAGGGTTTTGTTGCTGACATAATAAGGGGCATTTACTATTGTTCTCAGGACTTTTGATTGAAAGGATTGGATACGCTTGATGTTCGACTTTTTTGCTGTCCCCCATAGCTCTATTCCGTATGTCCAGATTGGTTCAAGTATAACTTTGTAGATTAGTAGTTTATTTTCTATTGAGAGATGGGATGTCCTTTGAAGTAGTCTGTACAGTTGTCCAAAGCGTCTGTTTAGTTCTTGTCTTTTTAGTCTCGTATGTGGGTTCCAGGTCAGTCGTTTGTCAAGATGGAAGCCTAAGTACCGTACTGTCTCGGATACAGGGAGAGGAATAGAATTAAAATAAACTAGTGGACAAGACTTGCGACAAAGGGTGAAGGTAATGTGGGAGCATTTTGCTTCATTAACTTTGATCCGCCATTGATTGCACCAATACTCGATCTCGTCAAGGTGTTTTTGAAGGTTATCGGATGCTATGTCGGGGTCTGGGTGGGATGACAAGACTGCAGTGTCATCTGCAAATGTGGCCAAGAAGGTATTGGGAGTAGAGGGGACATCAGCGGTGTATAGGTTATAGAGGATGGGGCCCAGGACACTGCCCTGTGGAACTCCTGCACTTATGGGATAGTAGTTAGAGTATTCTAAACCACAGCGGACTTGGAAGAAGCGGTTTGAAAGGTAGGACTGTAGGATTAGAAAAAGGGTCTGTGGTAAATATCTTTTGAGCTTGTAGAGCAAACCTGCGTGCCAAACCCTGTCAAAAGCTTGAGCTATATCGAGAAAGGCAGCAGTGCAATACTGTTTGGTTTCAAGGGCTGAGGAGATGTGATCAACAACGCGAAGGCCTTGTTGAGCAGTGGAATGTCGTTGGCGGAAACCAAACTGGTGTGTGGGAAAAAGGTTTTTGGATTCAACAATCTATAGAATATTCTAAACTACAGCGGACTTGGAAGAAGCTGTTTAAAGGTAAGTAGGTGAAAGGTTGAAAGGCTTATAAAGCAAACCTGCGTGCTAGACCCTGTCAAAAGCTTGAGCTATTTCCAGAAAGGCAGCAGCATTGTTTGGTTTCAAGGGCTAAGGATATGTGATCAACAACGCGAAGGCCTTGTTGAGCAGTGGAATGCCGTTGGCGGAAACCAAACTGGTGAGTAGGATAAAGGTTTTTAAATTAAACAATTGGAAGTAGGCTTTTTAATAGGAGTTTTTCAAATATTTTTGAGAGGATAGGGAGTAGGCTGATTGGACGGTAGGATGAGGCGTCATTGGATGGTTTACCGGGTTTGGCGAATAGGACCCTAGTGGTGTGTTTCCAGAGGAGAGGAAAGTGCGTCGTTCGGATAATGCAATTATAAACGTAGGTTAGGAAGATTATGGCTTTAGGAGGAAGTCGTTGGAGGATTCGAGGAGTAAGGAGATCATATCCTGGAGATTTTCGGTAAGGTAATTTTTTCAGAAGATATTTGACCTCAGAGGGATTAACGGCTTTTGGTGGAAGTGAGAGAGGGATAGGTGAAGTGAGGAAATCTTCAACAGTGGGGCTATGAGTATTGTGTTGAGGAGTAAGGGGAGGAGTAAAAGTACGGGAAAGATGCAGTGCGAATTCCTCCACCCTCTCGTCATCCGAAGCCGCCCAGGACCCATCATCACGACGGAGTAGGTGTGAAACAGGATGATATTTTAGGATTTTCTTAGTTGAATTCCACAAGGAGTTATCCATGGTAGACAGAGAGGAGAGATAGGAATTAAATGAATCGGAACGGAAGGATGCCAATTGCCGCTTTACCAATCTGCAGTACTGATTGTATGAGCGACGATCAGCAGGATGTCGGAATCTTTGCCACATTGTTCTCGAGTGGCGTTTGGATTGGATTTGGTCTTTGAGATAATGAGGTAATGGAGAGGTCATTACCAAGGGTTTTATTTGTGAAATAAAAATGTACATTAACTGACGTTCATATAACTTTAAATTACAAGGATTGGATATGTTTGATGTACAAACACACTAAAGGTAATATTATTTTTCTTGACTAATAGACTTTATTAGCATTTTTGCAATATAAAAAAAATAATGTAGTAAGAATAATGTCCTAGATAGCGTACCAAAAAAATCTGCACTACTAATGATGTAGCAACTGGACCGTAACAGTAAAACGGGTCCACTAACTGCAATCACTGTTCACTGAAGGGGTGTTACTCAGCAATTGAAGAGGGCAGCAGGGAGGATTATATTAAAAAATATAACTGTTAGTCAGTTTATCCCCATATTATAATAAGTGTTCCCTTCGTTGCCTTACTAATGTAATATTACAACTAGATGATCCGAGAATCATTTGCCTAGTCATTTCCACAATATTTATTTTTTGTAGCTAATTTGTAGTTTCTTCACGCTAATTAAACACTAAATTTTTTTTTCTGAAACGTATGAAACATAATCAAGGACGCCAAAAGGCAATGGAACAAAATACTGTTTACTGTTGGAGGCAAGAGAACACTAGCCACGAAAAGGGAATTTTGCCAGTACCTTTCTTATTGGAGATATTTCCTAAACCAAGATAGCGAGAATTCCCTTTTTCCGACCGGATCAATATCCCTCAAACATGAGCCACTGAAAAAACGTTTACATTTCCCTGATAGAATAGCCTCATACCTATCAAAAATAAACGAACCATATTATCTCCTAAAGAACGTTGGTTATTAAATATAACTAAAATAAATTTAAAACTAAAAAAATTAACTAGCCTAATAGTTATTCACGAAGAGTTACCTATCAAAATTATAACCTGCCCAAATTATACACAGATGATCGAAATAGGCTGCAGGGGTTGGTGCATCTGAATGTCATAAAGATCAGCAGCACATGTAATGAGTTGATTGCCATAAACAAAGCCTTTAGTGTTCCAAAGGCATTAGCGTAGTGTAATATAATAATTTTTACTGAATCTTTATCTGCACTCTAGGAATTTGAAAAAACGAATATATACGATCCAATAGTTTCTTCAATGCTTAAAAGCACACATCTCAAAGATTTTGATTTATCGTGAAATTTTGATGGTTACCGGGACACATAACAATGAAGAAGTTGATGTTATTGCCAAAATGACCGTTTACGAAAGGGAACCTATTGAGATGATCCTTAGGGGCATTTTTATCCAGAATTTCAAATTGGCAGTAGGGAATTTCAGTCACAATGAGTTGAGCTTAGTAACCATCAATAAGTCGTGTTGGTTCGTCTAAGGTCCGACTATACTAGATTGACCCAAGACTACTTAATGGTAATAAAGCCCGCCTTAGCTGTGTGTGGATGCTGTAAATCTGATCTTGCAGTCAAGCATATTTTGGTCGAATGTGCTGAGAGTGAGGAGGAGCGGAGAACATGTGGTATCTCCTAATTTCTTATTGAATCCCTTGCCAATTAATAAGAAGCAATATCTGCATGCAGTACTCGACTTCCTGGAGTCACGAAGTATACTTCAACATATTTGATCAATCCTCATACAAGCCATTTATCACATTATTTATTGTTATTTTTAACACGCTCTTTCACTTTTTCTTTTATCTTTTTACAAATATATACTAACTTTTATTTTTGTCATTATTCCTATTTTTAACGTATAACGTAGGGTTTCATTCTAATTCTTCCACTTTTTATTTTAAATAAATTTTCTCCTTTTCTAGAAAAGGAGTTATAAAAGTACAGTAAATTACACCGATGTGAAGCCGGGAGAGGGCTTGTGGGTCGGTGTCCTTGGCTCCTCAGGGGGCGTTACACGGGGCACGTATTGTATCCGAGGACTTGGGCGATTCGGGCTTTTCCATAAACATCAGTGGACTGAGCTAATGTATGAAATGTTGGTAGGATTCATGGTTTTTACCCATATCCTCTGATCAGTTATCGTGTCCTTAAAATGCGAATACATGTCTTGGCTATCAGACAGGAGGGGCTGGGGTGCCACCTGTGCTCATGGTCGACCTAAGTAGTGCTTGGGGCTAAGTTCTCGCTATTGTGCTCAATAGGGTCCATAATATATATAGTTGATGTGGGTCATGATGTTCATTGATAATCACTTCTTTCTAGGTATGGTAAAGTAATGATGAAACTTAAAACAATTGACAAATCGATTAATTTATATCGTGAGTATTATATCAAAATGCCGTATGTCAAATTCGGGAAAAAATTCTTATTGAAGAAATTGTATCAGCTCTCAAAACGTCGAATGTGATCAGGTGATAGAACTCAACTTACAGATCAGAATCAAAATTCCAAAGGTCACTAGTGGTTCCAGCTTTTACATTAAAATGTCTTTATGTCTTATTTTTACATTTTGATATAACAGCGGCGATCTATAGTAATTATGAAACGAAGTAACATGCAGGCGTCAATGACCCTTGCTGTTGGCGGGCCCTACAAAAAAATAATAAAATAAATAAATATATATTTATATTTAGCCTATACTTAGCTGCTGATTCATGTACTATAATAATGATTTATGATTCAGATATACGCTGTAAAAATCACTAAACAAACAGATGACACTAAAACATAAACAAAATAAATATGCGCAAGACCTTCATATAAATCCTTACACACTTGCGTAACAAAGTTACGATAACTGAGTCTAACAATGATTTCTAGATCACTCGGAAAGTTTAATAATATAAATTGTGTCATTTTTTATTTGAATTGAGTTATTTTAAATTACTTCAAGAACATTTTATTTTAAATCCATATACAAGTGGAGATGCTCCTAAGACCAAAATAGATTTCGTCTTAGGAGAACAAAGAGTTTGGAAAACATCGCTGAATAAGGGCAAAGTTCGCCGACCTCGCGTGTCAAGTCGCGTGTACTTTGCTGCACCAAGGAGGGCGTACATATCTATTAAATCTTCAGGGATAAATTTAATGTGCTTCCCTGTTTGATAACATCCGGAAACACTAAAGCCATCTATCTACACCTTGAAGTCCTACTTCCTTGTCACCGAAACATCACTCATCCAATCTATCGTAATAGAACGAGGCAATTTTATTGTATTAACTCACTATTGACACTAGAGAGAGAGTAAAGTCTGTGGGGTTTTAATTAAAAAAAAAAAAATATATTCAGTTCAAGAGTGATGCACAACGCAATTAAGGGTTTTGGTTGACGATTTTATTTTATTACGACTCTCAGAATTTTTTATTACAAGTAAGTAATTAGTAATCGACCCTTAGTTATGTACATAAGTTTATTTCATGTTTACCATTTATGAGAAATGATGTAAAATTTACAGGGAAAACATCATTCTTCTCATCATGAAACTAGGATTCCAAACAAATTTCTATTATTGTTTTAATGGAAGTTTTCTCGCTTTTAGCCCTAAAATATTTTTCATACTATTAATCAGGACGCTAGAATCATTGATTTGACACCTTTCAATAAGATCATATTTTTTGACTTAATTTTTTCGTCGGTGTATCACATGGAAGGAACACTCTAAATAATATGCATTACTCAAAAAAAAAAAAAAACACTGGTTGCGTAAAAAGTAACAACACGATTTTAATGACAATTTTAATGTCTTTTTGCAATCATAGCTTAGCATAACTTAAACTTAACTTAACAAAACTTAGAAACCTATTACAAATGACAAGTTATTAATCATGAGGTTGATACCTTAAATTTGATGCAAACTTAAAATAGTAGACAAATGTATATTTTTGTAATAAGACCATCTTATTCAAATAATAATATTTATGCAAGTCTTTTAGAAACTGTTATTTATGTTTTTTCCAGTATCATACGGGACCTTCACCCTGAAAAATTTTATTCTTTGGCTTAAACCAAGAAATCGCAAAGAACAAACCAGACACGCGGGTAAAAACAAGGATTTCTGAGTTAACAAAAAGAAAATCTACGAAACTGCTAAAATAGCAACATCTCTCGCTGGCCCTAAAAACATATTTGGTTTCGAAGAATTGTTCCTAAACAATAATATCCTAGAAAGTGCTAGGAACCTAGTTCCCTCGGTCCGTATGAAAATTGAATAGGTAGGAGGACTGAAGCTGGTGGGCATTCATTATAAACAAAAAATTGTGTTTTTAGAATAAATATTGCATTTATTAATATCAGTTCAAATTTCTGAACTCACTCTCCTGTACCCTAGCAATAAGAGTAGTTTTTTATGTTTCAAAACAGTTGGATTAATTATAAAAAAAATGAAAAGAACATGGATTATTTTATGGGCTAGATGAACCGCTCTCCAAAGTAAGGGCTATTTCACGGAAAGGCTACTAAAATTCAACTAGTAGCACTAAAAACAATTGTTTATATGTAAAACAGCAACACAAGCCACAGGTTTCCTCCCATTCATAATACGCTTAGGAAATAAATGTCCCTTCAAACCGCACGGCTAAATATTGGTAAAAACAAAGTTTTTCAAGCAGGAAAAACCTAATCAAGAGCCGATTTGAGGATAATTACTTCAAGGGTTAGTAAGCGTTTTTTTTGTGGGTTTGTTTTCAGCTGGCCAAAATTACCTAAATATTGAAACATAATGTTTAGAAAGTAAATAATCTAAAATTGCACCTGATGCTTCTTTATTTTTCGTAGCTATGCTGAAATATATATGATATATAAAACCATGATATTTTATACAGAACATAATAAATTGACTAACTTGTTTAATACATTTATGTATTGGCAGTAGTTTGAAATTTGAAGGTAATGAGACTCAAGCCCTCAAGCAGGCTCTAGTGGAGTATAATTAGAAAACAGTTTTTAAAATCGTTTTCTCGGCCGTAACAAAATCAGTAATTGCCCATTTTATAGTCTATCATCACATTAATTCTCACATTCATTACTATTTTTATACAAGTGATATAATATCGAAACATCCAAGTTTCTAGATGATTTACTAAACGTTCTACGTTCTAATGCAAACCATCCGACTCGAGGCCACGAGTAACTACCCCCAACCCACGAATTTCTCTCCCTGTAAATGCGTTCAATGGATTATCTTCTTCCTTTCTCCAAAATGTCGATACACATCCACACATAGGCACAAAGAGGCGAAATCGACCTTGCGGTCTAAAACTGAAATGGCAACAGTCGCGAAATCGGAGGGCTGCGGTCGCACTGACGGCTTCGTATGCAACGGGTGATAACGGTAAAGCAGCTGGTGGAACTTGTTTAAAGAATGCGCCGATCAGGCTATTTATTTATTAGCGTTGACTTTCAACAAATATACATTATACTACTTATATATACACTGGCTAATTGTTCTGTTTATTCGTAAACACGCAACTAGCCACTCGTTAATTGGATAAATGGGTAACTACAACAAACGATCGATGAACTGAGCTCGAAGGATGAGAACTTGACCCCTAGGCGACAACGGAATGAACGGGGAAGGTAAGTGCATACTTCCTGAAATAGATACACCCTCCAAGAGTCAACATGGTGAACATCTCCAACGTTCTTCAGCTATCACGTTCTAGTTTTTTTTATTCATCTTCATCTTAACCAGCCATATCGTTACTGAAGTTGCACTGCACGGTCTAGTGAATAAAGAACTAATATAATGGGTTAGGATTCATTCCCACCTTTGGTCAAAATAGTTGAAGCTGGGTACTAACCTATTCCTTATATTAAAAAAATTACACTAAAAAAAATTTGAGGACAAAAAGTCTATCGTAAAATTACATGCACTGTATATAATATTGTCTGGAAAAAAATCAAAGCTAACTGTCTGACTCTCACCTGAGAGATAGAAACCATGCCCTTTCCAAAAATCTCTTTTTTAAACCCTATACTTCCTTCCTCTCAATTCTTAACAAACGAGCAATAGGAAACTATGTTCTCTATATGCGGTGAAGAACCCACTTCCTGACAGATGTGCAGGAGAACAGACAATACATCTGGTTTTTTATGTAAGTAAACAATAGTCACTCCATGACGAATTTTCGTGTGTTTCGTAGTAAAAACACCGCATGACGCACACGCAAGACATATTTGTAATTGGAAGCATGCCATTTTTTTATGAATACTCACCATTTACTAATGAAGGGGAAAACTGCCGTTTTGATTTAACTTTCTATAACGTAAACATAATATTCACTGTTGCAATATAAATGTATATATATAAGTTAAAGCCAGAGGCATGACTATGTCGAATATTAATACGATCATAGGATGTAAACAACACATGATCCTATGTATGTCGGATTATCATCAGCAATAAAGCAGTCTTTTACTGGAGTCAGAGTGTGTCGGTGCATTTCCCTCGTTCCTTATTCTTTTTTTTATATCTATGTAGATATATTAATGTAATATTAAAATATATTATCTT
Organism: Acanthosoma haemorrhoidale; assembly: GCA_930367205.1. Lineage (NCBI taxonomy): Eukaryota > Metazoa > Arthropoda > Insecta > Hemiptera > Acanthosomatidae > Acanthosoma > Acanthosoma haemorrhoidale. Next base: position 145,245,843 of record OV884011.1, read on the forward strand.
TCGCTAACTGTCCACAGCGACAGTTCAGAAACTTTTAAAGAAATAAAGTTATGATTTTCGCCATGGATAATGGATAATGGCTAATATATTGAGACAAATGGTAAATGAATTCCAACTTATTCCAGTTTTTGAGGCAAACAATGGCGTAGTTGATCTCATTTGAGCCTTATTTCAATAGTTTCGGTATTTATAATTTGTTTAAAAGAATATCTTTAGTGGCTAAGATGTATTAAAAACAAAATAAAATGTCAAAATCATTTATTAAGTATTTCAGAAACTAGGCAGAATTCCACACGTATCACTTGATGTCGTTTCTAAACTTATTAAGTATCATACTTTATTTCATCTATGTATATTGAATTAAATTTCAGATTTCAAATACATTAACTTATTGACGGTTGCTGATGACATATGATTGTAGTCTTATCTTCTTCCTGTATTAAATGAGTGTATTTTAAGGCTTGTGATCAATGGCGTAAGAAAAAAAAAGAAATGTCACAGAAGAATACACAGACAACTTCCTGACAGATGCCGGGTGAAGCAGCACAGCACAATAGGCTGTAGTATAAACGCATATGGACCATTATCTCTAGGGGACACTTCACTGATGTCGTAGAGACTAGATAAGACATCACAGACCATTAGCGAGCCTACACAAACGATGCCTGTAGTCTGTATCGGATCTATCCATCTAATTATGTCTAGGATAGTTTCAAGACGCTATTGTAGGCCAAGATCTATTAGTTTTCTAATGGAGTTCTGTTAGGGCATATACGATAGTTCTAAGCTAGTACTAATGACAACGCTATGTAACTAATGTACATTATTACTGTGCGTTTCAGTTTGAATCAGAACCATGGGATATTTTGGCTAACCAAATCGATAATATGTTATTTTTTCAAATAGGAGAATAAGATTATTATTTAAATATAATTAGCGGATGTTTAACAGCAGCAGAAATGCTGCCAAATAAGATTGGAAGAATCTCATTCTCAGTTTCCCTCCAACCTGACTTCTTCACTGGGTTATGTCTCGTACGTATGGAGCTTAAATGCCTATGGCAAATGACGAAACAACTAGTTTTATATTCTTGAGTATTTGTGGAGAACCCTATTGCGAATTGAGGTGAGCACGGCGTTATAATTTTGATTGATATCTTTGTACCGTCCCTATGATTAATTTTTTAGTGAGCTGTCGTGCTTAAGGTCAAAATTCACACAAGATTAGTATCCCTAATTGTGTTGCGGAGTGTACGACTTCGATAGAAGAATGTCAATGGCAGGAGGGGGATCGGGTAGATGGATCCACCAAAAACAAAACTAATAATAATACGAAAAACAACAGTTCTATCGATAATATTATTACGCTTTGTTGCGTAAAATATCTATTATCACAAAAGATAATAATTAGTAAATAGCCACACCGAGTATTATCTTCACAATAATTTATTAAGTTTTTAAAGAGCCACACTAAAGAGTTTCGGCAAAAAATGCCTTCGAAAAAAAATTTAAACAGCAAATTTTTAGTGGTTTTTTTCCCTTGACCAATAATTTACCTTATAAATTTTCTGGTAAATTTAAGTTCTAAAAATAGGGCACCACCGAAATACCACGGGGGTCCTGGTAGGATCCCAGTCACGTTTTTGAGCAACAAAAATTCTATATAAATTCGAGAATGCACCCTAGTCCCATTTTCGATTCTAAACGTTCCAGATAGTTTGGGGATAAAAGTCACGGTACGAAACAAGAGATAGTGCTCTTCTTGTAAAATTATCATAAATACAAGATTTGTGGGGTCCTTTTAGGTACACGGAGGGTTAAAGAAATTTTCTTTGGTAAACGAATCATGCCGATATTGTGACATACAAGGGAACACATTATACAATGCCACAATTTCCAGATAAAAAAAAACGGGGTAGTCCGTGTCTTGGCTGGGCCTGAAATCCCAACCACTAACCTTTCGTGGAGGAATGTGGGCTCATTTATGCAGAATCATTTACCGGAGCATGAAATGGTGGCGGTGGGCGTAGGGAAACCATTAGTAATTAATCCGTTAAATAGTCATAATGATAATAATTAGCTGTGGTGGTATGTATTTCCGCTGGTGACATTTAAATAACTTTTGTTGAAGTATTGGAGGCTTGAGCCGCGATTCAAACGTGGACCTACGAATTTTTGATTACCATTCTGACACACTTTCTGTCTGGGCGAAGTCAAATTTTCAAATTAAAAAAATAATCGAAATATACGGTTCACAGAAGATTGAATCTTCTTAGTATTATTCATCTTAAATAATAACCATTATAGAATAAATAATAAAGTATCAAAATAAAAAAAAGGTATAAAAAATAATGAGAAACGAATTTCCGTATTTATTTACATAAAAAAAAACAATCGTACAAAAAATTTAGTACTTACTCTAAAAATTTCACCAGAATTCATAGAATTGAGTCACTCACCTGAAGGAAAAAAAAAAATTAGTTGAAATTATAATTTTAAAATAAAATACAATAATAGTTAATAGCATTAGATGCCCAATAATGCGTTTAAGTATATTTGGCAAAGCCAGGCAGCCTCAGAAGGGGTCACTTCCAAGGATATGCTCGTAGCGGTCAGAGGCCAGGAAACTTCACTTGAAAGGATGTGGAGGGTGACAGGTTGGAGTTGTAATTAAATAAGAAAGCCATGGTTCGAGTAAAGCAGCAGGCGCCAGTGCAGGGAGAAAGAGAGTGAGAGGGGGGGGGAAGTCAGCAAGTGAGTGAGCCGTGCGAGTTTGTTGTAAGTTCATTTTGTTTTAACATTCCCGTTCGCAAAGCATTCGAGACACCACGTCGAAGGCCTGCGGGCAGCCTAGCAAAAAAACATAGCCTTGGAGGCTATGTTTCTGTTCAGGTTTTGGCTAGCTTTTCAGCTTGAAGTTAATCAGAAATCGGCTTATTCCAACTAATCAGGAAGGCCGTTATTCTAACCAATCATTCGCTACTACGCTATTGCCTATAGTGAGCGCTCGCGGTGTCGGGATCAAAAACTAATCATATCTGTCTATACCTACACTGAAAGTGTATTGATATAAAAATATAGTTTTCTGTTCCGTTACTTGTATTTGTCCCTGGTGAAGGAGTTGGCTAAACAAACTTATAGTTTCATTTACTCGTGCAATACAAAATATTTTACGCCCACTAAGTTTACACTAGACTTATTGCGTATTATTTTTGTTTTGTTATTCAATTTTTTTCCCCATGGAGTTTCGGAGAATCGGCTTAGCTATGCTTTATCCCCAACTCCTTACCACCTTGGTCACTGACTCAAATTTTATAAACTGATGAATTAAGTCAGAATTAGGTATAATTAATACCACAAAGAGCAGGGGAGAGAAGAGCCTATTTGACCTGAGATGACTAACGGTCCCGTGCTCGGCGGATTTTCACGGTGCATTCCAGTGGTCGCACACCGAGATGCACATTTGCCTCGAAGGCGAGTCCTCAACTACTCAAGGAAAAACAACGTCATAAAACATCTCGTCGCTATTGAAAGCTGGTCTGATGACTCATTTAAACAATGTGCGGGGGCCGAAACACAACACCCCTTAGTTTCCTTTTACATTTTCCGGGGTAAAGAGCCCTCAAGGTTTATTTCCATTGTCGACCGCGGCGAAACAACAGGCATTTCCCACAAACATGGGCAGAAATGGCCAGTAGAGGACAAATTAGGCAACGAACACTCCTAATCTAGTTAGTGTTTTGCAACATCTATCCTTCGGAAATGAAAACAATCACGGCAGGTTGTCCCTCGAATAAATTTAAGGATAAACTACACAACTTCAATTTCAACATAAATTATAGGAAATATAATAAGCTTAAGAAAGAATTGAGGGCAATGAAAATGCCCAACCGTTGGCTAAGCATGCGAGAGTGAAAGAAGGTAAATAAATAGCTTAAAGCAAGTACCCACTTTCACATCACAAGAAATTTACAAGAAGTACATCGTCATTTTCATTTGTAAGTGGTTATCATGCGACATCAAATGAATTACAAAACCAAGTGCTCAATAGATCCTTATAGTGAACTCAAGATTGACATGAGTTGTTGGAATACACAACCAACTGAACCGGCTATAGACCAATTATCAACTCATCTTCAATTCTTAAATATTCTTAAGACTAGCTGTTTATCGACAAGCGAATTATGAACAGTGATTGCGCACCTCTTATATTTGTAAATATGCTCTACTGTACTAATTCTCTGTACTGTACTAATAAATCCCTTCAAACTAAACAAAAAACTTCAAATTTTGAAAAGCGGACCCTTAGATTCAAATAAGCTCTTACTTCAACCAGATCAAGTCTGGAAATCTGTTATAAAAATTTATTTCTTGCCACTTTCAAAAACAACGTATTATTGGTTTAAATATGTCTTAAGTAGTCCAACGATGACTACTGAATTATATTTTGGAAGAGGTTTATCTACAGAAAACGAGCAAGAATAGTAAAATATCAATATTCTTAAAAATCTCAACAAGAAGATTACAACGCTGAAAAAAATAATGATCCCTTAGAGGACTAATAAAAACACAACCGATACTAGAAAGGCAAGTTAAATTATGCGATAAATCAATATCTGCTTGTAAAACTAAGATAGGGAAATTAAATTAATAGAATACCATCTTATTTAAGATATTAACATCGTATCTTATCTTAACAATATCCCCCCCCCCTTAGCTCTCTAGTTAGAAATTTAGGATGAGGGAAAAACAAGGAATATTTTGGTTGAGCGGATCCTTGTACTAGGAGTACCTGCTTGAAGGTGGTGAGGGAGGATATCTTAACAATAATAAAATCTTCTTCTATTTATGTTATGACTTAGAATAATGTATGTATGTATACTTAATTAATAACTAATGCATGATTCAGCGATGTCAGGATCGAAATGTTTTCCCCAAATAATGACAATAATAAAACATATTATGATAACCTTAGAATTCACCATGGGAGATATGCAACAGACTTGATCCCAGAACTTTTACAACTTGGTTCGTTGCACTTGACCACTAAACGATCCGGAATGACTTTAAAAAAGGGATGCATAACAGGTATTAAATTTTATTTTAAAAATTTAGTAGGAAAAATCGTTAAACCAAAAGGAATAAACCTCTTTTAAAAGCCTTTTTATAAATTTATATAAATTCGTATAATAGAAATATTGACAAATAATTAAAATGTACAATTTCAATTCATCAACTCGAGCTGATTAAGCCGGATGTCATAGAAATTAATTTAAAGATCATTAAGACGTAAAAATTATTTTATTTTATTAATAGTATTTCTTGTATAATATCAAATCCCGACTTGGACTAATCGCTTACTTTTTTTTTTATGATGTCCAAATAAATTTCAGTAGAACCTTTGTCGACAAATTTATACAATACTCTCATAAAATAAAAATATTAAATAAAAAATTAATTTTAACAGTTATTTTGATTTTAAAAATATATAAAACCGATAAATATTACGTATAGCGTACTCGATATTTGTAGGTCCAATATTTTTAATTTTAAAGGAAATTATTGAAAGTAAAATTGCATACTTGACAGTAAGTTTTAAATAAATCTATTTAATCCTCCAAAATTAATGCAAGACAGCCTAAAATTTTCTAAGGCTAAAATGTAATTTAGGAAGCCATAAATTGTAATAAGCCAACCAAAGAGAAAGCAATTAAGACGGACGACATCATTAGGGAGGATTTTGCTACTTTCGAATCCTTTAGACTCTAATAAGATCAACGTGTTTTCCAATCGGTTACGGGAGGAGGGAGTTCACTTCAGATTCGTCATAACGCTGGTGCGCCATGTTGGCTATTTCTTTGTGGCTTATTATTATGGTACTTCTCTAAGATTCGTCATTTCAATCGCCAATGTTAAGTCGGTAAAGTCAGTGTAAAATGTATAAAAGCCTAAGCGATAAGGGATAGACTTAAGGGTTCGCAGGGATGGCGCAGTTGGCAGATAGCATGACCGGATCATGCAAATCCCGGCTTAATATATTTTTTCTTTGGCTAATTATTTCTTAATGATAATACATAGGAAAGGTTGTCTATTTATAAAAATGGTGAAAATACAACGTATATATTTTACTCCAAGATAAGTGTTTCCGAGTAGAAGAGCCCCCCCCCCTTACTAATTTTACGGGTATCCTTGAACTCAATGTTTGCTAAAATTGCGCTAGAAAATTTGATATACTTAGGTGTTATCCCTGGTTTTAGCAAGCCGTTTTCACTAGACCTGAATCAAAATTAAAAGGTGCACTTTAACTACCGGCCTTATCATGCAATGTAAGCCAAATAGGCGCAGGCACACTTTCACAGTTGAGTTGTACTTGCTATGATTTAACTGTCCGTATCTAAAGCAGAGAATATGTCCTCGGAAGCTTTTGTGCTATATGTGGGTCGGCATTTCTTTCTCCATTGCATATAGGTCGCTCTGCACAGCGGAGGACCATTGTCCTCACTAATCGTGGGGAGGGGGGTCCGGGTACCAGGGGAAACAAGAGGTCACAATCCGACAATAGGAGCTCTCATATGCGTGAGAGAACGGTAGGAAGATGTCAGGTGTCATTCGTGTAGCATGTAATATATAAAGCAGAAACCTATGCGTGTAGATGCGCCAAAAAATCTTCTAAAACTGATTTATTCACACTAAATCTGGTACAGATGTAGTTCAGCACGTTAAAGGACTGAGTTTTAACTTCCAGATTCCTACTCTTCATCAACAAGTTTAACCGCATATACTTCAGTCAGATCGATGGTAACCATGACAAATCCTCTAGGAAAGAGGACTATCCTCGGATCTGTCAACATCCAGGCCACGATTCTCAGGTTTATTCTATTCTAGCATCTGTCGCTTTGGTCTATAATCTCATCCTGAAGTGAAGTTTCTCCGCTATCTTTTTCAATAGCTCGTTCTCAATTGGTCATGAGACTGTCCCACTTAAGCGCGCTTATCTTAGTCACTCGGGCCACATGACGATACCAAAAGTTTATTTTCATTAATTCTTCACCAGATATTTATTTTATTAATTAAAGGTTTCGCATAATGAAAAAGCAACCTAATTATTATTAATAAAACTTTTTAATAACATTTTGAATAATGCAGATGTTAATAAACGGCGAGGACAGCCGAGAAATTAAATGTATAATTATTACACTCCATTTGCTACGTCCTAATAGGTCTTTACACGCCTTAAGATTACACTCAATATATAAAAAAATCTAAGGATTGAAACCACACGTCACAAACAAAATGTGATTTAATGATGATATATTCAAATATAATTACAGCCAAAAAAAAAAAATATTCAGATAGGATCGGGATTCGAATTCAAGATCTATAAAATATTTTTCTATTGGCTAATAATTATTAAAGCAGTGGGAATGGTAAGTTGAACTGTCATTTTTAATCCAATTTCAAGCAAATAGGTCGATCGGAAATGGACTTTCTCTTTAAGGTCTGGGAAGCGAGACTCGCAAAGTAACCGAGTACAGGTTTTTATCGGGCATATGTTATTTATATGTTGAGCACAATTACTAGTAGTAGATCTTTCTTGATATAAAATAAATGACGATAACTGTTGTCTTCAGATTTTTGCTTTAGGGTTTTTAGCATAATAAAACATAAGATTTTAAACATAGTTTTAGGGTAACACCTTTTAACTTTCTAACATTCCTGCAAATTATAAATTAATTTTAAAAAAACATATCATTTTTACGCCATTAAGATCTAAATGCACAGAAAATGAATGGTAAATATTAGATAAATATGGATTAGATAAATATGGTAAATAACGAAGACTCCAAACCAAGTACGCTTATCTCGTTTTGTCGTTAATTCGAATTTTCTTCTATATAATTCCCCTGAGCTACATATATATGCTTGTTTATATCAATATGATAAAAATCACTACTTCTGAAAGAAAAAAATATAATTTAAAAACTTTAACTTACATAGAGACGATTGGGTTTTTTAGAGGTTGTAAAACTTGTTTTATCCGTCACATTAATGAATATTAGATTAAAGATCATACTAAATGCTGAAATTTTCCACATTTATTAACTATTTGATTCGTTTGTGCTAAAATTAGCAATACTGTAAAGGGTTCAACAAATAACGCTCTAAGACGCATAAACGGTAAATTAAGCCTCATAATCTACCAATTAATCTAAACTCTAAACTTTCCAGGTAGGCAACATACTATGGAAAATTTTTCAGTCCATTGTTGCCTATTGAATAAGCTATGGAGGGCCTCATCCAAGTGTATCTTGAGACGTTTTACTGGAAGCTCGTAAAAATATCTACCCATCTGAAAGAAATTGAAAAACTTATCTCGTAAATCTGCCACTTGAAATTCTTAAATCAGTGCATGGATGTACCCAATAATGTCTATTTCGGTTACCGTTGTATACCAAATGTAGGCAAAAATGGCACAGTTTCTCTGGTATACATCCATCGATATCCCAACGTCACTGCTCGTGTAACGGACATATGTGCAGTGAAATGTTACGGCAACTCAGCGGCAAACGCTGCAAATGTGCAACAGGCCTAATCCTCAATAAATAAGAAAACAGATTTCTTTACGAGCACGTCTGTACGTGATGTGATGCTACCACGTCGTATACAAAATAGCTTACGTTAACTCTACAGAGCTTTCTAATGTCGTAAATATTAGACATGAATGTCAGCTGTTTTGAAATATCAATAGCATCGGGATGCTATGGTCGACCGTAAAACAAAACTAGTATCCATGGGATTTATTGTTCTATTAATGCATGATATGATAATAATAAGTAACAGAGAAATGAGACCGACAGCCCATCTCATTACATTTCCATATGATCCATCATTAGATCATTTCACGTAATGACCAGATGCACAGACACGCAACATGTCGGAATATGGTACACACAAAATCGATACTAACAACTACAACTTCATTTCACCTTCTTCTACCAAATTATTGTTCCTGATACTGTTATAAATTAGATCTAGAACTGACTAAACAAATCTGATGAACCAAACCTCACGTAGGCAAATATAATGGGATATTTTGCATAATATAACAATAATATTATATTATTATTTTTATATTACAATATAATACTTATTATTTTTGTTAATGGCCTATACTTAAGAAATTCTAGGTACTATTTATTGTGCATTTATTATCTGCAGTTTATTTTAATGTGTATTTTGCCTAAGTCATCATCACTGCATTTAATTTACTTGATAAGTAAAAATACAAAGGTACATAAAAGACGATTCCTGCCACTTCTTACCTACTTGGAGTACAAGTTCTTGATTAATTGAAGATTGATTGATTGCTCGTTAGGAATCTTTACCGTCTGCTCAATTTCAGAGAATTGACGAGAACATCTATAACTTTCATCCTGTAAAAAATCTGAAAAAACATACATTTCATATTTCTTGGTGTACATGAAACATGAAGGTAGAACAGTCCGTTACAGTAATAGTAAGTAGACTGGTTGATTTGTCATGGAAAGACCTATTTATAAAATGCAGGTTGTTTTATTTTGTTTTCACAAAAGATCTATACTAACTTAAAAAAGGAAAAAGCAGAAAAATCCCGACAATGCAGCAAGATAGTTGATCGGGTGGGACACCAGTTACACACGACAGTTGCTGACTGAACAGAAGTAGGACGTGGTCCAACGGTGGCACGTCGTCCATCAACCTCTAGGTCTAGGAACCAACTGGGAAATTCGAACCGAAATAAATAATTATTTCAATATTTTGGTTATTCTTCAACAATGATCATTTGAGTCCTCGGTTCGACCTAGAGACATGAGAGTTAACTTGGAAGTTCCATTTGACTTTGGCGAACATAAAATCAAACATATATCAGTAAATAGCAATGTTATTCAATCACTTAATAATTAAAATAATAATATTTCCTCTGATTTTGTAAAGGGTAATATTTAATCGTGTAGTTCCGTGCAGAAGATAAGAACTTTCTAGTCGTCCGGGCTGCTAGAATGTCCCCTCGGACTCGCCCGGTCTTTATATCTTCCATTGCTTCCTTCTCCACCGCTCTCCTCCCTGCATGTGCCTCTACGCCAACCTCTTTTTCTTGCACCTTCCAGGTTCCAGCTGAAAGTCTCCAACAGAATGGGATCATAAAAAAAGTGGTCCGACTTACCTCTCTAGAGAGGTTAAAGAACGCCGACCTGCACCCGTTTGCTTAGTGTGCCATACCGATATACCCACCGGGGTGAGTTCATCCAACGGAGACACGTCAGGTTTTTTGACTCGTAGCAGTCTCACAAAGCCAGTGTTTAACACTATGACCCCACCACCCTTCTCACATCGATGGCAACAGATTGTCGGGGAAAATTAGTTAAGATTTAGTCTTTATTGTTATATGTAAGTTAGTTTTAAGTCTATGATAAATAAGGTGAGCCCCATCACGTTTAATAAATTCCAAGGAGCCAAATTTGGTATTGTATTAATACGTACACCTTGTACCATTTGTAGGAATATTATCTATTTTTTTTTTTTGAGTTCCTTTTGTTGTTTTTTTATAATGTACACAGGCTGTGTAGAATTATTGATTTAGCGTAGCGTGTAAGATGCCATTGTTTTCTTTGAGTAATAAGCCATGTAATTTTGTTTTGCTGTTTTGATTTTGTCACTAGTGGCTGTAGTTTTGGAGGCAGCGTTCTATTTGGACTATAAGTGTCATAGTAATACGACTGAATGTAAGGGATTACAGGTTGTGCACTCTTTGGGCTGTCCTTCGCTCCCTAGTACGATTAGGAGAGTGATCGTAATATTGCCTAAGTCGTCCTCAATTTAGACTTCATAGTTTACGAGGAGGTGTGCGTAAACTGGCAGGGGGGAGTTAAGCTCTAGGCAGCATCAGTATTCAACCTTAATCCCCGAAAGTAGGATATACAGGGTTATAGACTTGAAATAAACACTCTAGTTCCAACTTTCATACGTGTTGTACTCTGTACCTTTTTTAATTTTTTTTTAATTCGAAAGCCGATAAACATTAACTAATATATATATACATATATACCTAAATTAAGTTGTAATTAAAAGTGATCAGAGAAAGCAAAAAAAATTGTATTCGATTTGCGAGTGAAGCCACATCTCTTTGAAATGCTACATGTTTTTGCCACATTGGCAAATTTAATGTGTACACCCAAGAGATTAAGTTCACAAGGAAGGCCGAGGTTTCTCTTCCTAAAGAAACTGCCGCAGATCAGGAACAGTGTGGCCTACGGTGACTAAACCGGAAGTTACGAATCTCGTAGTATCGAGGAAACTATAATGCCGTCGAAGGAAATATAAGACGTCATCACATGCCTCTTATGTAACTAAAACCAATTAAAACAGCTCCATCTAAAGCACGCGGATGGGTCGCTATTGCAGTATTTAGTAACTTTTAAAACAAAAAGCGAAATTGAAAGTTTAAAAGCGCGAAGTGCTCCTCTTTGGGACTCAGCTCTAATTAAAAACACTGCTTCGTACATATCGGTATATTCCGTAAAGATTAGCTACTATCCGTCATAAATGTGTTTCAATATACGTATTTGAAAGATAAAAACAACAACATTTTGATCACCTCTAGGTTAAGATACAATCAGAGGAAATAAGAATAGAAAAGTAAAAAAATTCGAGCCAGTTCCACTAACTAAGTAGCAGCTGTAAGCTATTTATAATTTAAAATTGTGATATAAACCTATAAAGAATTTCCTAGAGATTCCTGAAAATAAAATTTTGGAATCCAGCAACAGAAAATAGCTACATCGAGAAATGTCGCCACATCCCAGTTCAATAGGATTTTTAAAATTAAATATTTTAGTAATTTACATTCCTTTTTAAATGGAAAACTTGTGGGTCATTGGATTTGGTAAGATGGTTCAAGAAATAAAACGAATTATTTTTAGACAAAAATACCCAATGTTGAAGATAATTGACGCATGAGACGATTATAAGTTTCCAGCAAACATTGACGCATCGGAACCATGGTACTTTTCACACGAACAAGTATTCTAGGCACTTTATTGTACGCACGTCCATTTAAGTAGACTGGTAGAAGGATCACTGCTTATCATCATTGGTCGCTTCACGGGATCAATACAATCTGAAACGGAAGTTTCTCTTCTCACAAACTACAAGCTCGTCAAAGAATCCACAACACCGAGTTCTAAACGACAAAGAAATACTTTGTTAAAGGCTCGCACTTTCTCGTGCATTTATATAACGATTCTGGTGGGTTCTGGGGGGTTCCTGCCGACCTTTGGAATCCCTTTGGGAGACCACGACAATATGTAGAAAGTGGAGGATCACATGGTGACGTGACCCGACGAAAAGGTATTGATGTTCACTTTTCTAAACCATTCTGCTAATGAATCAGTATTAGAGACTCTGGAAGTAAGACGCAGTATATATATTTTTTTCATTTTTCTGCCTGTCAAATGTATTGTTTAGTTGGTCCATTTTTAAAGGATTTATGCCCAAAACGACGATGGTGGGATCCATTTAAAAGGAATATTTTGCTTAAATACATACTGACGTATTTATGCATTCGCGTTTTATTACTTTTCCTACTAGTTGAAGTGATCATAAGGGAAGAGCGTGGCCGCCGATCGACCTACTTAACTTAGTCCCAATGCCATGGCGATAGTGGAACCGTGGATGATTTTACAAAGAATTACTTTCGGGCAGAAAATGGCTGAAAAGAACGGTTGAAATAAACTAGTTAGTTTCTTAGAACTGATTTAAATGTTAGCAGGTGCCAACGAGAGAAAATGGAGCCGAAAAGGAAAATGGAGAACTGTATACAAATCATTCTAAACAGAGGATGAGAAACGGGCTCTTTAATTAGCAGTGGTCCCAACTTCGGAACCCCTAAACATATTTTCTGTATATTGTGGGTAAATTAGTGGAAATTTAATTTTGTAAATGTTTTAGATATTACTTTATTGAACATTGATTGATACGGAATGAAATGAAATAATACAGAAAAAAGACATTTTTCGAAACATTATACTAATACGAAATAATTCACATGGTCCAGAGTTTGTGTCTCCATAAAGCAATAATGTATTATATAAAATGCCATGTCTCACTTATTGTGAATCATATTCGTAGCAAATATTCCATTTATTCATCGTTTACTTACAATATTGTGTCAATTGCAAAAATGGCTGATATTATTTTTAATCACGATGGATCTTAGCTACTGTATACTATAATTAGGTATATGAGTGTCCGACTGCTTCCGACAATACCAATTCTACCCGAGCAGAGCATAACATCCAATTATCGATAATTTCAAAGACATTGACTCACCAAAATAAGGCTAACAATTTAAAAAAAAGAAAAACTACAATTAATTTGCTAATAGAGTATTATTAAATTATTAGACTCGTTAGTAAAGTCGTTGAACCAAGAACAATGGATGTGGTCCAATGGACAGCTAAATTGAAACTTGTTACATGCAGAGTAGATGAGTACTAGCATGTTTGGACCCGGATATCCACGTCATTCGTTAATCAAATTAATGCACTTAATCACTTGAGTGTATCAATCGAGTTCATGGCTAAAAATCACAATCCATAAGATTTTAGCAAGAATTTTAATACACGACCTCACTCGAACAAAAAGGCTCAATAAAAAAGCTCATAAATCCATTTTACTTTCAACTAAAATATAAATTATATTTATATAATATATATAATTATATATAGCGCCGTCCGGCGTGCGCCCAGAAAGATATAAGGCGGGCGGACCTGTGGTATTTTGCCCTGGCTGCCAACCTAGTCGGCGGGCAGCTTTAATTCGCTTTGATCTGACTCCATAAGTTCTTTAGAAGGTGTGTGTGCCCCGACAAAGCTCTATGTTCAGGAGAAGGGGTACAGGGTAGGTTTATAGGTAGTTTGTTTGGTCTTGGAATGACCACGAATTCACTCTCGGTATCTAAGGGTTGACGAAAACCGTCCGGATCCCAAAGGCGAGTGTGAACCGCAGAGAGGCAGGCTGGATTGTCATGGGAGACACTGCTAGGAAAATTTGCAGGGCCACGGCAACCGTCATCCGCGAGGGAGAGGTCTCTCCCAAGGAGGTGCTAGTTTTAGCGAGACTAAGGCAGAGATTCCCACTAGGAAGGTGAGGGGTCTGACAACGCCGGGCTAAAACATAGCGAGGTAAGGAGAGAGATATGCAGAGGTAGTTGAATGAGAAGTCCATGGTTTTGAATAGAGAAGCAGGCGCCAGTGCAGAGAGAGAGGAGAGAGTAGTGTTACGTGACGGTCCGGTTCGTTATGGCAATTTTTTTTTTTTTTTTTTATTAATTTCAAAACCTCAAAAAAAAATAATACAATGAACAAACAATTTTTATAGAGTTACAAGTTGCTCCTCGTTCTGCGATGCACTGATTCATTCGAAGGAGGGCATAATATAAATACATTCAATCTGTAGTATAAAATGTCATAACAATATCCACAACACTAGGTGATGAGGCTCACCTTCAGCTTGTGACCGGCACTAAACACTAAAAACAAACAAAACAAAGCAAACTAAAACCTATACCTAGAACCTAAGACTAAAGTGTTTCAGCCACGACAGCGTCCTGCCACCGATGGGGGAACGGAGCGGGGGTTATCGTGTTAAACACCGGGTTTCTCAAGTATTGCAGGGAGTCAAAAAATTTGATATGTCTACGTTGGATGAATTCATCCACCGTAGGCAGCTCAAACATCTCGTGAAGCTCACTGTTGCTCCGCTGCTCGAATGAAGTATTTCTGGCCACTTTCATCAGTATACCGTTTTGAAATTTTTGGAGTCGTAGAGCTCTGATATACGTCAGATGACGAAAAAGCGGTGCACCATACAGCAGTGTAGGCCTGAGTATACTGTTGTAGATCACTAGCTTCAAACGCAGTGATAGATTGGGGGAAGTTAATAAATGCGTAAGCCGGTAAGACTTCGTGTGTGTTTGCTTCAACTTCTTCGTAAATTGGTTACTAAAATGGAGGTGTCTGTCCATTTTAATTCCCAGATATACTAGGTTGTTGACTGGTGGATTTTCCTCCGTCCTACTATGTAACTAGTAGGTAGTGGGCTTTTTTCCTTTTGAAAAGAGAAAATTACGCAGTCAGTCTTACCCACGTTTACAGAGATATTGAGTCTCCCCAATCTCTCACTGATCTGGTTATAAGCTACTTCAGCCTGTTTTAGAGCTACCTTGGCGCTCATGCTGCTGCTGTACACCGCTATGTCATCTGCAAAGGCAGTAACTGTGGTGTTTTTATATCGGGCTCCGACAATCTCAGACGTGTATACGTTGAATAGTACAGGGGATAATACGGCTCCTTGGGGTACTCCACAGGTCAGTGGGACAGCTTCGGAGAAGCTATCACCCACCCGCACCCGCATCGATCTGTTTTTCAGGAAGCTAACCAGAATTTAATAGAGTTGTTCCGGGCATTCCCAGTCGCAGAGCATTTGACACCGTGTCGAATGCTTGAGTGCAGTCAATCGAAATCATAGCCGTGGCTATGTTTCTATTCATGCTATGGCTAGCCTCTGACTGTACCTTCAGAAGGGGGTGTTCTGCGCTCATACTGGATTGAAATCCAGTCTGTTCTGGCGGAATGATGTCGTTTTCCGAGCAGTAATCTTTGAGATAATTCAACAGAATTTTCTCAAAGATTTTCCCCATCTGTGATAGCAGACTGATCGGGCGGTAATGGGTTAGGTGATCTCCGCTCTTTGCTGGCTTTAATAATGGGAACAAGATGGCTTGTTTCCATGTGTCAGGAAAGTACCGCAATCTTATACAAGAGTTGTATAAGTTTGCTAGTTGTACTATCCCTCTCCTCGGCATTTGTTTGAGCAGCACTGTTTGTATCCCGTCGTGCCCTGGTGCTCGGTTTCCTTGACACCGGCGAAGAATCGTAGAAGTATAGCCGAGGCTTACATAGCCGGCTAGTGGTGGTGGGGGGTCATCCCCACCAGCGGCTGTTCTCCCCACCAACTTCTCCCCCCACTCTCCAACTGTCGTCATAAGCTTTATTTATTAAACATATGGAAACAGTGATAGATATGATCTGATCCAGAAGAGTGCGACTTAAAATTATTTGTAATTAAGAGGTGGCCACAACAGCTTGCTAAGCCAACAGTAAAGAATCTGTTAAGTATTCAAAACTATGATTAGTACCTTATGGTTAGTGGAATGAATATACAACGTGTAAATGAAGTCATTAGAATGACATTCAATAGATTTATTCTAGGATGTGTATTTTTTGAATACTTACGCTATTTAGAATATGTTTTTCTATTTGAAAAGCCAATCCATGACCAAGATAGTTAAAAAAATAAATATAAGTATTTTTTAGTAACAGAATGGAATTTAGTCCAAAAAAGATTTTATTATTAATTTCAGTCGGTAAAAATGAACGATTTAAACGATGAAAGCAAATATCAAAAAATACATAAAGAAAAACACGAAACCATACAGATCCGTTGATGAATATTTACAAGCTAGCTTGATAATTTTAAATTGTCCATTCATGTTCTTTTTATCAATTAAAACAGTGTCAAATTAAATATTTCGTTACCAAAATTAATAATATATAATTTTTGTTTTGTAATGGCATTAAATCGTGATCGTAACTTCATTTTGAAATCCTGAGCTCAACTGCTGACTGATTTTTTTAATGGCATGATATTTTGCATGATTATTTAATTGAGCCCTCGATGACGATAAACATTTAAGTAAGTCTGTAAACAAATAATAAGTGTCATAGGATAAGTTAATTTCTGTGAGGCGAAAAATGTTTTTCTTGCTATATTCAGTAGGGTATCTATAATTTGTGGAGGGTTTGTTGGACTATAATCACAAAAAAATAAAAAAACCAAATCAGACTAAGGACAATAAATTTCAAAATATTACAATAAAACAGATGTGGTCTTGGTGACAAATTTCCATGTACAGTGCCATGTAATGGTTCATGTTCAACTGCTCTTAAATGTGTAAGGAAGTAAAAATAATTCAATAAGACTAAGGAAATTAATCACAAACAAATCACAATGTTTGGAAATACACCTGCAGTTTCCCCTTTTGATCGGTTTCATTAATTACGGACTATTTCAGAGAAGTTGGAGGATAAATTGATATTCAGAAAGCTTAGGCAGATATAAATAGAAGGAGGCGCAACGGTTTGCAATTCCGGCCGACAATTCGGGCAGGAAGACAGACTTGGACTTCCTAAGTACCCTTTCTTTGGCTAAATTATACAGCCAATTAATTAATCTTGAAAATTGATTTCATCGAGTTTGTGCAAATGGTAATCTGGGACAACACTGATAAATAAAAAAATTGAAAAAATTCAAATGTTGGCACCATATTCTAGCCAGGGTGAGAGTTCTAATTAATTTTGTAATGGTATGGTGATCCATAAGTTATATAATGCTAAGAATATTGTAATGCTCATATTATGTATAATTCTAAAAGTAGAAGGGGGTTAAGCAGAACTGTGTACCTGCCCTGTGATTTCATGGAAGTCACTGATACTTTTAAGTAAGCAACCGCATTCCTTCCAAGACCTCCATCCCAATTCCCGCAACTACCCTTTCCGGGTACACACTAAAATGTAGTAACATAACTCTTAATATTTGTATATACCAGTGTTTTCGTTTGTACTTCATAATAAAGCTTTTCTTTCGTTTTCTTTTAAAAGACTCTCCTCTACAAAGATTATTTCCCTCATAGACAAAATAGCACATATTCCTATTGGCGTAAGCTGCTACGTTCGGCGGATGGGGAATGAACAAAGCGTTTTTATTTATATTATTCTTAATGTGGTGATCTCAATGGAAAGGGATATTTAATAGTTAAATATAATTTACTACATAAAATGTTTTATTCACCAAAAACAACAAAAGGTTTTATCGAGGAATTTTTACTAGTAACTCAAAATGATGAACAGATAACATATATTGTACTTGCTACAAATAAAGTTTAAATCTTTCTAGTGTACATCGATGTATTCAATCTAATGTAGGAGCTACCTCCAAGCCTAGAGCTGCCGAGACTCCTCCAGCCCTACTACCAAACGAGTGCCCGCAACTGAGCTCGTGTATGCGATTGCCACTCGACTGTCCAGAAAATTCTCCTCCCGACGTCTATATCTTCTCGTCTCGGGCCGTATTTCTGACTTTCAACAGATGCATTTTTTTTCTTGGCCCTTTGTGACCGTGGATGCCTTTTTCGCCCCATCTTGCACTTCGGACCACCCTTATCAAAACAGATGGGGTTTGGTACATCGGTCGCCTTATATCAAAAGACATCTGGCCTCTGTTCCTTAACGTTATTCAACAATTGTAGACTACCTTCCCCATATCGAAGTTGGAACATATTATAACAAATCAATCGCTAAAGATTATTAGATTAGATCAAGAGTGCTGTTTAGCAGAGAGCTGCATTTCACGCCGATACACAAGGGATATCGAAAATTAGGGAAGGAGCAATATCTAAATTAATAATTATATTATGAGTTCATTGTGAGGATATAAATTAGTGAAAGAGTTTGTTGGGAAAGAGAGTTTTATAATATAAAACCGTACTATAAAATTTATTTATGGAGAACAAAGTTTCAACAAAACGTTATTGCCGCAAAATTGTGCTAACAGTTAACATCTCACACTAGCGCCTAGTCCACCCATACATAATATGCCAAAACTTTCTCCATTAATAAATTTGATGAAAGCCTAACAACTTTCCTCCATTAGCCTAAACCGATTTTCAAATAAACTCTTAAACTCAACTAAATTGATAACAAACAAGAAGAAGATGATAAACAACAGATGGTGCTTTTATTACCATCTATTGAAAAAAGTCTACAAAACATTCAACAATGCCGGTATAATCGTTAAATGTTCATCCCGTCAAGATCAAATTCAATACTAGACTCAATAAAGGAGGGGTAAAAAGGAAGCCCGTGAATTGATACTACTCAATGATGAAAATAGACAACAGGTGATAAAAATGCCAGAAAATATTTAAATATCAAAATATAAAAATAATTTGTAAATAGATTCACCTGAGGATCTATAATTGTATATAATTATCTGTAAATTTAAAGGGGCTATGAAAAAAAAAAAAAATCAAAATGGACCTAATAATAAATACGAATCTGCTTTACCCACACATCAGCAGTAGCCTAGGACCAGTGTAGAGCTCGATTTAGTTTAATTTAGTTTAAAAACGCATTTAGTTTAATTGTAAAAAAGAAACATTTGATAGTCGGGTGTTGGACCAGTAGATCAAGGTGGCTCCTTGACTTTGTTAGAGCTCTCTTTCCATTCAAAATATTTTCTTTGGATGTCAATTATTATAAAAGAGGGGTTTAATACCACAACAAATATTTATTAACATTACTCCGCTAAAAATGAACATTGTAATACAAAACTAAGTATTGCATAAACAAAAATCATTTCCAGAGCGTTTCTTTTTTAAAATAATGAATAACAAGATCTTATTTACACAATTGGCATTCCGGTAGGTGAATCATAAATATTTCTAAAATATTATCATGTGTACTTGACAGATAATAATATGATGCCTACAAAAATGTAATAATACCATTACATACAACCAATGATTTATTATAAATAAAGATGGCAATTTCATTGTCGAAAGCGCTTTGGTGATGTATGAGAGACTATGTTCAAATTAATGTTACGGATTTTGAAATAGAAGTTTAAATAGCTATTCCAGAATCAAACATATTCCAGCAGTATTAAGGTCTGTTGTAGGAATACCTGCGATGGAGCATACCCGCGGCCATGTTGAACGAGCTGATATGGTGATTTGAACCGGAACGGTGTTGTTGGTTCGGTCGCCATTGTTGCCTTCTGACGGCCCTCAGCTTCACAGTTGGCAACACTGCCGAGCCAACTTTTAATTACAAGTCTCAGTAGTATGTGCAGGTTATAAAGAGTTGCTAAGAAATGACATGATCCTATTGAATTGTGTGAAATTTTCTTCAGAACGCGTGGTTTTTGAAAAATACAAGTATATCTTACGATCAGTTTACTCACCATTTCGCCTCACCTAGATAAAACTTATAGGACTGACTGACGTAAAACAATCTACAAAAAAAATACTATACTTTAGTGTCTTCGTACAGCTAAGGGACAGAAGGGATGAGAGGGACAGTCAACACAGTAAATTGGGGAGTTCCCTGGTTCGATCCCCGGCTGAGTAAATATTTTTTTCTTTGGCTCATAATCATTAATAGTAGTAGTCATAGCAGGACCAATACCACAACTGATAATCAAAAATACTTCATAAATTAATTAAGTAAAATTAATTAAATCATCTCGGTCGCTAAAATATTTTCGTAAATAAAAAGCAATTGAAAACAGCTGAAAATGTTTACGTAGAAGAAAAAAAGCTATGAATGTTATAAAAGCGAAATTGCTATTTTTTTGTGGAATTTTAACATGGATAGGAAAAACATGAACTAAAAACATTTACTATTTTTTAACCATCGCATAACAGATATATTTAGATGGGTTTTAAAATATACGTTTAGATCGATTGAATCATATTTATTTATAGCGAACGTAAAACAAACATATAGGCAGACAGACAGACAAAATACGAACGTTACGTAATCATTCGAGTACAAGGACGACAAATATAGTGAATTCGCAAAAATATTATTGGTCAAATATCGAGGTAGCTTTCTTCTTTAGCAAAGCCTTTCGAATGCTCGAACGTCGTCCCTGATTAATATACCACTTGTGGGAAAAAAAATTTAATTTTCCTTTATTTCATCAATTATTCGTAATTGATACGCTTAACCTATACTATCGACAGGTATGTTTTATGAGTAAATTTTAGCGAAAATAATGCCTGTATCTAATTGTTAACAGAGGTAAAAAGGAAAAGCCAATTTTTTTTTTTTCGGAAGATATTATACGATACTTATAATAATAATAATTATTCCTACTGAAGAAAACAAAAAAGTTTTTTCGTATCCTATTGAATTTTTAATAAAAATTATACGTATACAGGTTGTTAATCAATTATATGGAGTGACAGACTCGGGACAATCGATTGACGAGCTATCGCCAATCGGTCGTCCCTAATACATGGGGTTTTTTATTTTCACACCACAGCAATATCATAGGGTAAAAATGATTACCACTAATAGAACAAGTTGTCGTAACGTTGATAATTCGATTAGGTCATGGATTGCTCTGGATGATGAATAGCTATGACCGTGTCAACTATCGCATTGTTAACTGTCAATCGGGGAACGCCCTGCTATCGATGCTGCGATAGCAGTATATCACAGCTATTAATAACAACCAAGCTGTTATTTATTGGAGCAGGTTCGGATCCTTCGGAGACCTTTCGAGGAGCTCAATCAGCTTCAAGTTCAACGACTCCGTTTTTAATAAACTATCTAACTAAAAATATGTATAAACCGATTTTAAGTTGAATAAAATCGGTAAGGCATTAAATTAAAATAAATTACTAATTTATACTTTTAAGTTCTCCTAGCTGTATCAATTTAATGAGTATTAGTTAAAGGCAAAAACTAAACAGTCACAGTCTTAATTAAAAATGGATAGATTCGATGGGATCCCTCAGATGGAATGGAGGAGACCTTCCAGACTGAAGTATTTTGTTCCGTGCTAGAAGTCGTGTTAACGGGTTTTTTCTCTTTAACAAATAATTGAGCATTTTTTTCGAAGTGGCCTTAGTCATAAGTATTACATTTTACCAAAAATATTTTAACTTTCAATTTTGATGATTGTCATCAACACTAAAAAAAAAAAAAAACCATGTTCTTCACCACTTACAAATATGCGGCTCAATTATTTAAATGAATACAAGTCATTAAGAAATTTTCTGAAATTCTTTATCTACAGCTACAGAACGAAAAATAATACAAAATCTATTGGATTGGTTATAATAATTGTTCGTAGATTTTCAATTACAATCCAAAGGTTCTAATTAATTAAACATCCACACATACTATAAAGGACTACGGATAGTAACTCAGGATTTACAAGTTAATGCCATAGTACCTATCACCTATCACCTGAGATATACATGATCATATCATGTAATCCCATTCTTTAATGTAAATAAAAAAAATGGTTAAAACGTAGAGCATCCCATAAGAGATAATATAGGGATTAGAGTGAGAGAGAGCTTCTATATTTCTAAAAACAATCATTTGTTAAATATATATGTAAAGAAAGTATTCTATCTTTAATTTGAATATTTGAATTTGCTGCGCTGCTTCCACTGTCCCCCACCATTTGGAGCAGCTATCTGATAGAGAAGGTTATGTTAGGTAACAAAACTTGTAAATAGAGTGTGAATATAGAAGTAATAGTTATAAACTGTAATTGTCGTTTCTTTGTTTACAGGTAAGATTGTGTAAATCAATATGAATAATTGGTATAATACAATACATACTGAATAAAATTGCTAACTTTGTTTACAGAGAAACTGATTTCAGTTTATTCACCCCACCTTCAATAATTGTCTGATTGTGTCAATAATTGTCATATATATGTGTATGTATTATGGTGATTATAATAGTTTTTTCGATCAGTGTTGTTTTTGCAATAATCTAACTCTTCTCAAAGTAGGCTCAAACATCCATGATCTATACATGTTGAAATTAGCAGTCGAAATGGTGAAGGTATTCTAATAGATAACTCACTATTTCTATTGCTGGAGCCTAAAAAAATCAATTAGCACGCACGCATATTGATAGATATATATGCAGATATACAACTAACTGAAATGTACTATCTTATAGGAAGGAAGCAAATAAATGGAATGATCCAAATACTGTAATAAGTATTTTCTGAGAAATATTCTGCGCAAAAAATATGTAAACGAAGGTCAAATATCCACGACGGAGTGATTATAAGTCAAATCACCCAGTCTAAAGGATATCTGCAAGGTACCAACATTGATAGCAACGAATTTATCGATTTTACAACGTCTATAGTAGAACACGACCACATACGCGAAATAATAACGTCCCTAACCTTAAATTTAATGGTGCTCCACACGGCTTTAACACCTAGATTATTCCATACAAGGGAAGTGCCTGCTCCACCTTTCCTACATTCAAGTGAAATTGCCATCAACAAAGAAACTTTGTTTTGTTTCCTAGCCCCTAGGAGTTGATATGGTTTCGACATTCCATCAAGCCAACACGTTGAGAAGATGAAAACGTTTCCAACCTAAACACACGGAGGTCAAATACCCACGACAGAGTGATTATTAGTCAAATTACCCAGACTAAAGGATATCTGCAAGGTAACGACATTGATTGCAAGGAACATGCAAATTACATTTATCGTGGGATTTGATTTATAGGCTGATGAATTGGCCGTTAGTATTCAGATCATTGCCATAGAGTCATTTCAGACGGGAACTAAAATTCCCTTGGTTGGAGTGTACTATGCCAGCCAAGGTAACATATGAAACATCTAAAGAATGTGAGAGGAAATACATTGTCATAGATGAAATTACTGAAAGAATTAATACCTTTTTGTCATCTACAATATTTACAGAAATATTTGAACGAGTCAACTCCCTAAAAAGAGACACCTGTATTTCGAAATAATAATGTACGAAAAACACATATTTTTCACAAGAAGGTTTTACAGTCTCTCTAAATTTTTATTTTTGTTTTTACAATTTGTCTGAGTTTCACTTAACCAGGCATCCTCAGGACTAAAAATCAAAACACATTGCATAAATATTATATTTATTTATTATACATAACAATATTAAAATATTTTCAATGCATAAAATTATTTAATAAATAATAAAATTTGTACCATTGAAATTACAGTTATCACTTAAAATGTTAATTAGGTATAGCAGGTGTGAACCAATTCGGTATATGACAGTAGAATAATGAGAAATATTAGGGCTGAAAATTTTTATATTAGACAAAAGTCTGCTTGTCTTTTTCGTTAGAGTTTACCAAGTTTTTGTTTTATATAGTAAAAAAAAGTGTAATTATTTGTTGTTTTACATATATGTTTTGATTTTTAGTCCTGAGGATGAATAAATAGGAAAAACGTAGACAAAAAATAAAAATTTGGAGATACCATTGAGCATTCCAGTAAAAAAATTGATATTTTGAAGTTGTAATTTTTAAATATTTATAGATATATATAATAGCCTATGGCTATCCTCCGAAGCGCATTTCATAAGACAGACCTGTCTGGAATGGAAATCACTGACACCTCCCTCAGATAGGTAGTCTCGTGCTGTCGGGGAGGTTGAAGTCACACTTGGCGACAACACCGGGGAGACAAAGAAAGATAGAAGGTTGTCCGCAAGGAAACGGCCTCTCATCACCAACCAGATGTCCTGTCATGCAGATGGGCTCCTTAACAGAC
Source organism: Acanthosoma haemorrhoidale (assembly GCA_930367205.1). Taxonomy (NCBI): domain Eukaryota; kingdom Metazoa; phylum Arthropoda; class Insecta; order Hemiptera; family Acanthosomatidae; genus Acanthosoma; species Acanthosoma haemorrhoidale. The sequence continues at coordinate 145,270,319 of OV884011.1, forward strand.
CCAATAATACATTCCTGTTCGCACATACATACATGCATGCATAACAGGGCATATAGGGCACACTATTCGGATGACGGATATCAGTCACCGGCCCGTTTCTCCATTCAACGGGAGAGAAAAAACTTCCATCAAATGTAAATCAATCTTCTTCTAGAGGTCATGGAGATTCCAGCAGAAACAGTGACATGCAGGAAGGGGATAGAGAAAAATAGCCTCTAGACCTATAGTTGTGGGACCAACTTTCTTAGGATCCCCTCAATCCTGTGTATGTATTTATAATATTTCTATGTGCATTTGTAATTTATTGAAGCTATAGTATACATATTTGCTATAGTATAGATATAGTATACCCACAAGCATACATGGCTCAAGTTCAGCATTTGTCTTTAATGCGGTTGTGGTTGGAATATGGCATAACAAAACGCAGTTGCATCTGCGTGTAGTTTAGTATTATTGAAACGAAACCTGAAGGCGAAAACAAATGACAATAGGATCTTAAATAAAACGAATCTACAATTTTTTTACTAAAATTTTCCGGTTTTGTCCGGGATACGGGATAGTTCATTTCTTATAGTAACTCAAGTCGTGGAGTTCGTTTTGTTATGGATAAAACGTCGAGTATTTCGAACGGTATCAGTTGTCGGAATATTTTAATCAGAAGTTTTAAAGACATGACCGTTTTCAAATTAAATATCTCATTAACAGGAACCACTGATTGAAGCAGAATAAATGTCAGGTGTTTCTAAAATGTATGCGATCGAAATTCTAGCTCTAGTCAAGAAGTCAAAAGTGTAGTTTAGTTAAAATACAATTAGAGGGGAAATTATACGCGATTAAGTCGGAAAAATGTATCACGTTTAATTTTCTGTCCATACTTCCTCCGATTGTATTTTAATTAAAAACTAATCAACACATTCCAAAGTGTAGAGAACTTTCAAAATATCAGATAAATCGAATCATTTTTACAACCGCTATTATAGAACTTATAGACTTATAGAAACACGATCGCTCCACATGTAACATTATTAATAAAAATGTTTGATATAGGGATAGGCAACTGATCCTCCTTTGTCAACTAGTAGTGTTTTTAATCTGAGAAATCACAATATATGTCAGAGCTACTTCAGATTCTGGTCCGATCTCCAGCTTCCTAGATCAGCGAGCTTATGTCAGAGCTACTTCAGATTCTGGTCCGATCTCCAGCTTCCTAGATCAGCGAGCTAACTCAAATGACCTTCATAGGTAGGTCGCGCTACGTCGGATGAAAGTGCATTCCTTTCTTTGTTCCAGGTTTGCTGTATACTGTAGCCAGGGCAGCACTACCTATGAAGGGCACTACCCATACAAGGGAAGTACCTGCACCACCTTTCCTACATTCAAGTGAAACTGCCAACAACAGAAAAACCTTTTTTTTTGTTTCCCAGCCCCCAGGAGTTGACATGGTTTCGACATTCCATCGAGCCAACACATGAAACACAAAACTTGAAAACTTCTCCAGCCTAAACACAGACATAACATGAACCAACAAATACCTATAAAGATTTAGGCAGGATGAAAATAATAGTGGCAGATATGACTCATAAAACCAATAGAATAATAAAATATAAAAATGTTTAAGTGACTTGAATTAACTTACTTTACAACATGACTCTTACATAGAATATTGGGGTCTGAATTAATAATAAGTGTCTGAAAAAGAACAATGAAGCTTTCATGAAACATCGAGTTAATTTGTAGATAGGTTTATTTTAGTATTGTGTTAACTTTTTGTTTTTAGTTAATTTTATATAAATGCAAAACTTATATAAAACCTTGTCGATGTTATTAATAGTTAATCGATACCATAAACGTAGTACAGGAGTGAACCATTCGTAAATAACTGCTCGTTAGAAAAAAAGAAAAAAACTTTTTTTTTTTTTTGGAACTTTCATACAAAAATGGAAAAGAAATACATGCTCCATCTATTAGGTACTCCATGTATCATAATTCGAACACATTTTTATTGATGTTTTAACTACGAATAATGTATTTTAATTATTATTGTGGTTTTAACTACTTATTGTAATTATATTTTGATTATCGTTTAATTCAATTTTTATTGATTTCAAATTTATTGTGATTTAAGCTATTTACAAAAATCACTTGGCCTGTTTGAATTGTGATTGAGTGTCTTAATTTGTATAATGTCTAGTTTTTCTCATTGTGTAGCACCTACAGATGACAGTTTAAGCAACCGAAAGCGCGAAGAAAAAACTTTGGGCAGACAAAAGTTTTAATAAATTATCAAAGTTCAGCCCACACCGGCAAACACTCAAAAGATGACTATAAAATCGTTTTCGCTACAGCAACGAAATCCTTCATTGCATTATGGATCACTCTTGATTTGGATTTTCCCCACGTGAGTGAAAGTACTTTCCCAAAGTACTATTCTTACTGCAATAATTGAAGATAAAGTAAGGAGTAAATCGTCTAAATGACCAGTTAGCGAACTATTAACTTTCTTTATTTGTTGCACTGTCAATTGTCTTCCCAATCGATTTCACCATTCGATAGCAACTGATTACTTTCAGGCCACTGATTGCCCTGCGATCAGTCAATTATTTCTGGTCCAGAAGAAAGTTTGACAATGTGCTTTTATCGATTGATCTAGCATGTGTTGGCTGTGTAACTCCTAGTAATGGAATGGAAAATCGCTCGGAACGGAGATCATGAAATTTTCACTTAACTGATCTGAGTTCTAGTTATTGTGTAACTAACCTTTAATGTGTAGTCTATAAAACAAATGTTCCCATGAGAAACGTTGGATGTGTAATTCAAAAAAAAAAATATAAGAAGAAATCATCAGGGATTTTTTAGGCATTCTTCATAAATGTCAGATTACAAAAACTCGTTTATATAGGCACTGTAGTATTACTGTTAATACAATTCTTTTCTACCTCTCATTTCATCAGGCTTAAAACAACCAATGATACATCAAACCTTTACAGTTACCAGCTGTTTCTCGGATATACGTATATTCGCCATATTATTTTTTTTTTTAATGTTATCGACTTGTTTAACTTTTAATTATGAATAGCGTATATTTTGAAATACATATATAAACCGTGTAATGTGTATAATGTGCAAAAATAATTAAATAAAAACAAATTAATATTTCTTGGTTCAGAACAATCGCCTTCTGCATCAACGCCATCCACAGAAAGAATAAAAATAAAACCAAGAAGCACACAAGCCAGAGAAGTCCGACCTAATGTTTCCTTCACCAACTTCAGGTCGGGTGGTCGCAAGACAAAATCCGAGGCCCCACCTCCATCTCTTCCAAATGTCCAACAACCACAGCATGTGCCTCAGTCTCAAATATCCCAAATTTCTTCACCTGTTAATTACCCTTTATTGGAATGCTTGAAATCAAACAAACGAACTGTCAACGTTGTTACTACATGAAAAAAACATTAGAGTTGCATTAATTAATGAAACGCGAATGAATGACCACCATGATGGAACACGCTCACATGCTTATCCATTACAATCCATCATTCCCTTTCCCATCGCGGCGTATGAGTACACAGGATTTTCTACAACCACAGCTATGTCAATCCTCACGTTTCCAGCAGTGTATTGCCCACCTAACAAATCCACACTCACAATTTACCTCCTTTCTCAAGTCGAACGGGCATTATTTCCTTGTGGTTAAAACATCAACAATGTGGCTCAAAAACGATTAACTACAAGAGCGTGCACATTCCTTTACTACCTCGATCCAAAAATTTGCATTGAATGGTTCAAAACTTTAACCCAGTCCAAATGTCCTGAACAAAAATTGTTTACCTCAAAGCCTTCTCGAACTTGTACATCAAACGCCCACCCAGCCTCATGACGAAAACCCGACACACTGTTACAATCGAAACTTCTAATTACTATCGCGGCACCTGGCAACCTTCCGGTTCCAAACCTGTAATTCATACTTCTCCTCTTTAACCACTCATGACAATTTTCTATAGAGAGCTCCAAAAAATATCCTGAAACCCCATTACGTACCGCAGCCACTCCGTCGCACAGTGGAACGGTGCACAAAATCAGATTTTTAATTCGGCCTAAACATTATTTATATTTTCTTATTGAGAGAGAGTTGTATATAGTCTTCATTCAACGGCTCGTATTTACCTAAGGCGGTCTAATGAGCTGCCGTTTGTTCTTTGAACAAGCAGAGAGATAAAGATGTTTTTGTTTAGCATTCGTCATTTGAGCCGTCAGTTGAATGCGCAACAGTCCCCGTACCTCCTACTATTATGGATCATAATCAAGTTTAGGTAAGTGTGTATTTATTCATGAAGTTCCCTAGATATATTACGCTATATACACCGACAGGCAAAAAATTCCACCCACTTGTAAAAAAAATTGTATTTGTATATAATACATGGTAATTGTATACAGAGGGGTCCAAAAAAATGTATCCACTGTTTTAAAGTCCATAACTTGCAAACTAATTGACGGAGTTGTCTCATTTTTGGTAGTGTAATAGTTTGTAGTTCCGGCAATCGCCATACAAGCGTTGTATTGCGTTGTTTTGTTTTGTCAGATGACAGTCGCCAGATAGTTAGTGTTTTATTGTTAGTTGTACCTTGTTACTCGAGTAAACATGGCTGGCGTAAGGCTTACATTTGATGAAAGGAAGTCTGTTTTAAAGTGGTATTTTAAGTACGAAAATATTAATGAGGTTCAACGGCAATGGCGAAATGTGTATCAAACAGAGCCACCGACACGTTTAACGATTCGTCGCATTCGAGACAAATTTGAAGCCAAAGGCTGTGTTAAAGATGTACACAAACAACGATCTGGACGACCTGTTACAGTAACAAGTCCATTTAACTCCCATCTTGTGTTACAACAATTCACTCGCTCACCACAGAAGTCTGTGAGACAGTGTGCCCGTGAAACTGGAGTGAGCCGCTCAAGTGTTCGGCGAATTTTGAAGACAGCAAAGTGGAAGTGCTACATCCCAAGATTGCTACACGCAATGAACGAGGACGACCCAGATCGTAGAATGGAGTACAGCGAAGCCACGCACATTGGATGAACTTCGAGAATCCATCGTACATTCATGTGCCAAGATCCAACTGAACACGTTGCAGTCAGTAGTTCGTGCTGCAGTTCGGCGGAATCGTTTGTGTGTGGATGTTAATGGTGACCATTTCGAACACCTACAGTGATATCTTAAAGTTGGACTTTAAGCTACACTTTCACAAAAAATGAGACAACTCCGTCAATTAGTTTGCAAGTTATGGACTGTTAAGCAGTGGATACATTTTTTTGGACCCCTCTGTATAATAATAATTATTTATCGAATTTATAAAATCTTTTTTACCTTTAATAAGGTTTTTAACGTTTATTAAATGAGTCCTTGTTTAAAAATTTAAAATCAAAATGTGAACTGCTATGAAACATGAAAAAAAAACATTTTTATCCTAAAAGAAATTAATGACAGGATCATTTAATAACGCGCATTTCCTCCTCTTGCCTTTATTACTTCTTGAAGACGCCTCGGCATACTTTCCACCAGTTCGGAAATGTCCCTTTGCTGGAGGTTAGCCCATTCTTCCCGAAGAGCCCTTTCAAGGTCCGGCAGTGTATCAGGAAGTGCTGAACGCGCTCTTATTCGTCTTCCAAGATTGTTCCACAAATGCTCGACAGGGTTCAAATCTGGAGAACGTGCTGGCCAGGCGAAGACCTCGTGCGAAGATTTTGTGCGGATGAAGGAACGTCTGTACTATGCGAGCGACATGTGGACGTACTTATCTAAACTTAAATGATCCATAATATATAGTTAAGGGTCCACGAAGCCTGCTATCTCAATGCTGACTCACATCCTTTCCTTCCCCTATATATGTGTGAGCCTGCAGCAGGACGGGTTATAACAGTTATAATCAAATAATAGACCAGTAACTATGTCGTAATTAGTATTCATCTCTTGTACATTGTTATCATTCAATAAAGTGCTTTTTTAAAAGATCATTTGAAGTAGAGATTATTTAAATGGCACCCGAACAGGGACCTGAGGGCTTTTCAAGAACACCATTCAGTACTTAAAAGGAATCATTCAGTGAAGAATCATCCATCTAGACGAGTAGCCAAGAAGTAATTATACAATTATCAAGAATTCTATAGACTTCTATTCTTTACTCTTACGAGAAGTATCGTCACTATGGAGCAATCTCATCATACATCACTTCAAGGAGGAATTGCTGATATTCTTAAAGATCCAACGCTTAGGTTAACAAACATTATAATTCTCAACTCATCTGAAGCCCTAAGAAGATACCTCTTAGTTGAAGACAACTTTGTCAGGAATCAGGGTATGAAAACAACTTCGAAACTTACTTTATATTTTATTTAGACTTATGAGTTTAACAGACAGACTTCATAACTTAAGATTAATTAACGAAACAGGCATGGATCAAGAAAAAGTTAAGAATAGTGATTGTTCATCTATTCCACAATATGACGGAAATGCGGAAAATCTTATTCTCGCAATGTGGCATGAGCGACTTCGTAGCACTCACGGCGATCACAGAACGTTTTGGAAGCTGTTGAAGACTACAAAAAGCAAGGCAGCCACTGTCCGTCTTCATGAAGGCGACAATGTTCTTACTGCTGAGCAACAGGCAACAAAACTGGCCGACCACTACGGACATTACGACTAGGACGGGCTACTACCACATGCCTCCTCCGGTAAATGCTGAACAGATCCAAATGTTTGTTTCACCGAAGCAGCTCAAGGCAATTCTTCGCCGGTGTCAAGGAAACCGAGCACCAGGGCATGACGGGATACAAACAATGCGCTCAAACAAATGCCGAGAAGAGGGATAGTACAACTTGCAAACTTATACAACTCTTGTATAAGATTGCGGTACTTTCCTGACACGTGGAAACAAGCCATCTTGTTCCCATGTCGCGCCAGGAACGCTTTAGTCTTAGGTTTTAGTTTGTAAGTCTTTCTCCCAAATTGTAAACAGAAGCGTGAGCTCCATCACCTAGTATTGCATGTCAATCTGTTATTGTTATGTTACCCAACCTCCTTTGAATGCATCTGCGCATTAATAATGGAATACTACAATATACCATTAATAATATTAGAGTAATTGATAAATATTATGAAGCTTATCACTATTATAAAACAAATACTTCACTAATCGAAATAAATAATATACATGACGCAATTTATAAATATAGCAAATCAAGTATTTACGACATAATTAAAGAATACGATAAAATATTACATAACCAACAGAACATATTAAAATTTCATGCCAGAAGAGAAAAACGTGGCATTATAAACGGACTAGGAAAAGTTATCTCCTGGATCACAGGAAATATGGACTGAACTGACAAAGAACACTATGATGACGTAATAAACAAATTAGCACTAGCAAACAAAGAAGAAGGGACTAATGAAATTAACATTATTAATACAAACAAAAAGATAATCGAGAAGTTTAACAAAGATCTCGAAAAAATAAATGTAAATTTTAAAAATACTCAAACAGAACTAGCCACAGCTAGTGAGCCACAGCTTCTTAAAAGAAAAAGCTTATTCATTCTTTACTCACATGCAAATTAATCCTAACTATGGAATTTTGTAAAGTATGAATAATACATTCCAACCTATTCCATGATATAATTACTAATATACCAACCAATGTAACATTAATATCTAAAGATAATACTATAGCATGGGAAAATACTAAAATCTATTGTTCATTCAATGACAACATATTCCACATCATTCTAAAACTTCCTATGTATTCACGAAAAACCTTATATAGGCGTGCATTGTTATCTTATTATCCCAATTATCCTAATCATAACTATAAAGAATTAAATATTATTAACAAATTAATTATTAAGAAAGATAATCATTATTATACAGGGAATTGTAACCTAGACTATTATTACTATTGTAAACAATTAGAGATATTAAAAGATAAATGTATGGAAAATATTATTGATAACGCTAGCAGTACGGAATGTACTTATAAAAACGTTAATACTAACATTAGATAGAATGATTATTTAAGAGTTTATATTATTTTCAATCAAACTAAACTTACCAATTGCAATAACGAAACTATATTTCTACCTAACATAACATTAGTTAATACTACTAAGAATGATTGTATTTTACCTAAATCTTATGTTCAAATTTATAATCAAAAATTTAAATCCACGTATAAAACTTTTAATTTCTCAGATATTAAATTAGAAGAAGTAAAAGACATAAATATAACTATACCTGAATTTGTAAAAATTGAAGACATTTCCTATCTTCACTTTACTTATAGTGGTATTATAGGAAGTATAACTATTATATTATGTATTATAGGAATTATTTATAAATGTAAACATAAAACGAGTACACGTGTACCCATTCCAACAGCACCTATTCCTATGATCAATTTTTATGACAGTAAAACTCCTAACTATACCATTCCAGGAGTAATGTCCAATCTTCCCCAGGGAGGAGTTAAGGGTCCACGAAGCCTCCATGCTTACTCAAATTCCCCCCCTTAACCCCTGAATTTATTAACATTTTTAAAAATTCCTTTTGCTATTTACAATTTTCTCCTCTTTCTGCGATGCGCTGATGCATTCGAAGGAGGGTAGGATTACAATTTGCAATATCAGTTTGGCGTTAAAATTAACAATGCAATGTATAAATACTAGGTGATGGGGCTCACCTTCTGTTTAAATTTGCTGTCTCACATCCTTTCCTTCCCTTATATATGAGTGAGCCTCCAGCAGGACGGGAACAGTTATAGTCAGATAATAGACCAGTAACTATGTTGTAATTAGAACTCATCTTTTGTACATTGTTATCATTCAATAAAGTGCTTTTAAAAAGATCATTTGAATTAAAGATTATTTAAATATATATTTGCCGAAATATTTAATGTTTTCTTTAATTATCAATATTCAAATTCATTAGTCTCAAAAGTATCGAATACCATGATGATTATTTTTTTCTCTGGAACGTTGAGTTATGTAGTTTCATGGAATACCATGCTTCTTTTGCGCTTAGGCCTTAAGTTTTTGTAGTCAGAAAACAAAATCATGATCAGTAAACTGAGTTTTTCGAGGTTTGCGCTATCTGCGCTACGAAAACAGGTAGGAGCACAGCAATTTACAATTTACAATAGTTGATAGATTTAATGTGAGTCCGAATCTTACTTGAAATTTAAGCGTACTATTAATTATTGGAACCAAAAAATCAAAGAAAAATATGAAAAATCACATTTAAAAAAAAGACCCATTTCTTTGCAATTATAAAGACTGGCTTGGAAAACATTGTTTTCAACTTTAAGTCGTTGCCAGAACCCGAACCGACAACTTCGAGCAGCCGAAGAAGAGCGTAAAAATCTTTTGCGGAGTACAGCGACAAGACCAAGAAAGGGAAAGTTTTTTTAAGAGCTAGCAGGGATGAGTTGTTTTACGCTACAGGACTTAATAGGCACGCATATCCCTGAAAAATTTGTTACAAAAAGTGGATTTACCATTTAGACATGATTTACCAACACCTTTATTGATACCGAAGCCCAAAACAACGCTTACACCAAAGAATTTATTTATTATATCTCCAATAATGTAATAATTTTAGGAATAATATCGGATGTTACTTGTAAGAACGTATTATCCTATAATAATTCCAATTTGATTAGTATTATTTTCCCTCTTACCGTTCTCCCAGTACAGTTTGAAGCCGTTCAAAGTTTGATTGTGATACATTTTGAAAACAAATCCTATTATGTTCACGAGTATGTTGGGAGAAAAAAAAGAAGCTGAAATTCGTGTTTTTTCATCATTTTTTTAAATCTAGCTCCTAAGAATTTCCTTTGCGGCACACATATGGGTTATATTAGTGATCAGCAAGTAATTAACTACAAGATACCCCACTTTCAGAATTTTCTCCACACTGTGCATCGATACGATGTTTTCTCGCGGCAGTCCGAGAAAGATCTGAAGTAATATCTTAAGACTCACAGGACCTCTCCCGTACCTTTACACCTCGACCTAACCAGCGAAAACCCTGCCATGAAACTAATGTTGAAGACTTCTCCGACCTTACTTCTCCAATTCCTCTCTCATTTCCTCCAAAGGAACTTAATTCTTTTGAGGTAATATATGTTTTAAACAATCTGCCTCTCCGTAAATTACCTGGGTACAATCTTCTCACTGGTCAGATCCTTCAACAACTCCCAACCTAAAGATACAGTTTTCCTCACCTATACATACAATTGCATATTCCGTACAACCCGCTACCCATTTCAAATAAAGATCTTTATCCGGTAAAAATAGTATTTCTTATAAAAAATAACTCATTTTTCAAAATAAATCAAATACTTATGTACATCTGAAAATCGAAAGTCAAATAGAAGTAAGTTGGTTAATATATAATCGGCGAACAATTTTTCGACTAATGTTTTCTCACACTTCTCGTTATCAAATCTTAGTCAAAGGACTTGGCCTTGAGTGTATTTAAATAAATGTTGTTTTATAATTTTTGGAACATTTTTATAGCAAAGGCATGTACGTACATAAAATATAATGAAATCCCATTGCATTTATCGCCTTGTATAAATCATATTAGCCTACGGTAAGGTAAACAAATAATGAGACAAAGTCTTAATAACTTATACACTTTACACCTTTAAAATTCATATTCTAAACTAAATTGGCCTTCGCGATAGATATCATAAACATCCCCTCAATTAGGTGTATCTGGTTCAATTTCGTGAAATATTTATCAGGATCGTCGAACGGGAACCAAGGGGTCGAATCTGTACGAATCTTTGAACTTTCTCATCATCGACTTCTTCTTGAAACCGTGACTGATACCTTAACAGCGGGAGAGAAATTCTTCCGGGGAATGAGAACCTAACGTTTGTTCAGAGAAATCGTATTTTGAGTACACCGCATCAAGTATAAAAATAAACTGCTGTTGTATCACGAACTATGCAATTAATTGTTAATGAATTAACAACATGGCCAATATAATTCGAACAAGGACTAAGCACTCAACCCATCGTTCCAAGATTAAATTTATTTAAGTCACAAGCAGAGCTAATTGTGTGTATTCTCACACATTAAATTAAAATGGAAACTATAAGAATAATACTTGTTTTGTTTTTTAATTACTAATAAATAAAGGGGTTAAGGAAAAAAAAATTAATTACGCTGTCATATAAATTTTATGAATAAAAAAATTACTTAAACAGTAAAATACTAATCTACTACGATCTTTCAAAATGCGTACTACCGATCGCGGCCAATCGATTTATTAGTTTTACTGTTTTAAAAATTTATTGATCCATGAAATTTGATCCAAGGAGAGATACCTTAAAAGAGCTAGGGAAGTGCCATTCTGAGAACTGATAAGTGAAGTTGAATTCAATTTCAACTAGGGATGGAAAAAGTTACATAATTCATATGAAATTTTTCATTTCACAAAACTTTTTTTAAGATGGAAAAAACTATCGGGTGTTTTTTTCCCCGAAACCCTTTATTTAATATATACACATTGATTTCCAGATTCCACAATTAAGAAGATTTACATAAATACACACATCGTGCTTATTATATTTACAGTAGAGTAGCTACACTTTATATAGTTTGTGAGATTTACAAGAATACATAAAAATACACATTATTTATTATAATTACAATATTTATAAAACAATCGCACAATGAGACTTATGGTATATCCGGGAGTTGAATAAATTAACACCTTTAGAGTTAAACGTATTTTCTCATCTCACAGACTACGGTGATTTAAATTGGCACATATCCAGTTAAGATATGTATTTATTATTTATTATCCTTTATTTTCCCCTTATGCATAATCTTAAAAATTTGAGAGCTAAGAAAAAAAAATTATTATTGCGAACTATTTATTATTTATGTTTTACCTATTTTTTTTTTATATTCACCGCTATTTCTATTGTTTCTCAAAGAAGCACTTACTAAAATTTAATTGACATAACCGCCTTGTCATTTTCATAATTAATCTAGTAATACCAACAAAATACTTACCTTTATTGGGCCACACCCTTAAACGTAGACTAGCCCTATTAAAAGAAATAATGTAGTCTAATTACTGATAAATATGGTACGTTTGTAGAAACTTAATTAAATCAAGCAAAGCTAAGAGATAAACACGATGAAAAACGATGAACAAAAACAGCTCCATGGAAAGAGAGTTAGAGCAGCGATATAAATAATGGCCACAATTAGGAATGATCTCAGGTGGAAACCACGACCTTGGCCATCCAAGCGCAATAGATAAACAAAACAACTTTTATTTAAATTTATCTGGGAAATACATACAAACATAAATAGGAAAATATTTATTAGACAGGCGATCTAAGACGGGCTTGAATAGTTACATGACATGAGGTCAGATCCTGGCCGTTCCAAGAAATATTTATTTCCTCTAGACCGACAAGTATTGATTTTATATTTATGTGTTATATTTAATATGAGGTTTGTTCCAACGCCGAATCACACCGCACTAGTTTCAAACTGGTTCGCTACTGACCATGCGCAAACGTTACCTGATCATGGGTTTAGAACATGTTGGAGCCCTTTTTCCTTTATCAGGCTGCTGTTTCTTTCAAAAGGTTTCTTTACTAAACAACTTACTTGCTAATTACCCAGGTAGTTGGGCTGCAAAGACACGAATTCTCTTTTATTTTTATCATAGGAGCTTTTGGTTTTAATTTTTAATCTAATGTGTAAAATATATCAAATAAATGTAAAATACTGCCAAATTAAATTAGTATTCAGGCCGTTTTATAATCATTAATAATTTATAATTAAAAAAAAAACATTTATAAATTAAAAATATTAAAATTAACTTCTACTAACGAAGGTTTTCAACGATTTAATTAATGTGTATTGCTCAATTTAAAGTATTTCAATTTAAAGTAAAAAGTATTTCAAAGTAAACACTCAATTATTAATAGACAAAATAAAAGTTAACCTATACTAATTTTACGATTAATAATTTGTAATTGAAGTAGTGAAGAGTTACATTATATAAATTAGGTGATTCTAACGCTATTTAAAACCTTCATTAATTCGGCGAGCAGGAAAAGAGGGAATAAAATGACTGCGCGTGTCCCTGATTCTTAGTTCTTACTGCAATCCTCGGATCGATTTGACAATCACAGAGAGCTTCAAAGTAGGTTTTGAGCGGATTGGAACAGTTTTGGTTTCGGGCTAGTTGGAACGGCACAACTACGCATGCTCCCGCAAGTTTGATGATAGTATAACCAACAGACTGCCTTAGCAGACCAGAAATGTCCAACAGGTTCATTTCAAGAATTAATATACTTACGGTGGAATTTGAAGCACCACCTATACAATAGGGTTATATAGGCACAACCCCCCACATTGTTCTGGCTAACTCTCCAGTTATTCATTGTTGTCAACTTTGAGGTGCACATTGAACACTGGTATGTCTGGCGTTGAAACGTTTGAACCAAAGCGCTGTCGTATTAAGGATTTAACTTGTTTTAAAGTCAACAATGTTATCTATCTGTTAATCGTATTTTTTCCATTCTATCAATGATATATTGTTATTATACCTTGTCTATGCGTTTAAGTATTCATAAGCATAACATGTTGGTTACGTAGGGTGAAAGACACATTAGATTTTAATCAATTTGTAAACGGACAACATTTCCATGTATTGTATGTCTGCTCCAGATCCTGATAACGATATCCTAACAAACTCTACCACTTATTTATATTTTCACGACTAATCATGATATAAACTGAAAAAATAAATAATGGGTTGTTATGTTGTTTTAAAGTCAACAATAATTCCATGCACAAGAACGTTCATGACATCTAATATTATCTACCTAGCAACTGAGGATAAAATTGAAGGAAAATTATGGTAAGTGTACCCATTCTTTCGGTTTCTTTGGATTTTTTTTCAAACCACAAACTCTGATGTTTGCACCTATGGGTATGAATTTTCTTTTGGGTTCTATTTAGACACAAATGAACATTTTTTGTTTCAATTTTACCGACTGACTTTCTTTGGCGAGAAAGAGAGTGAGATATTACTGCAATAAATACGCAGGAGCTAATATTGGAATTCCATGGCCAACTATGAGCTTTCATAGTCCAAACTGAGATAATACTTCCTTCGGCAGGTTTTCCCTTATCCGGCTGTTCGGTTTTCGGAACCGATCTCGATTTTTAATATCGCCCACTAATTCACTGACTAGCGAAAGGTCAACAAATGGAGTGGCAATATCCCTGCTATTGACCCCCTACCCTCAAGAGTATTTATGACGTATTGACTCTATAAACCATCAGCATATGTTCGCAAATCTAACCATCGGTATCTGTGATGATTCCATAGTCTCTGAATGAGCTAACCGTATGAGAAAATTACCTTCAAATTTCAGTAGATAATTCTGGCCGAAATTTTGGGAAGTGTAACCGGGTTTAAATGTATTACGTCTTGCATCTTTTATTTCAGTATTGTGTTAAAATACAGTACATCACGGTCCGGAGAAAAAGGACCTTCTCGTTGCGACATCTAACAGTAAATGATACATAAAGATTAATCAAATAAGGGTTTAAGTAGTAATTTAAAGTTAACATTTTAAGTTTGTACAGGAAATTAGCTCAAATGCTTGCTTTATATTTTATTATAGATAGCTAAACCTTTGAGTCGGCAAAACAATGTCAGTTAACAAGTAATGCTTGGATATTGATATTATTAATAGAATATTGTTAAAACATCTTTCGACTAGGGTACTATACACGTATAAGCAAAGCCATTAACAGCAACAAACATTGAAACCATCATTCTTTTCCTGATCCATTTAAAACATATGAAGTCAGTTTATTGACTCTATATTGTTACTATATTGACTCTATATGTTGTACTATTGATATATGATCAAGACAAGACTGATTCTAGGCCGAACAGACAAAATAACAAGTACCGCATTCCATTATAAAACCAAAACAACGCTTTTCACACGAAGAGCTTTATCACTTTTGAAAGCACTTTGCACTCTCCGGTGAAAGTGCTATTCACTGCTAGTTACCATTTTTATTCATGGCCAATAAAGGTCTCGTTTAACGCTGCTATTCAGTTGCAAAGTGTACCGCAGTTTTTTTTTCCCTTTCATAGCCCCTTTAAATTTACAGATAATTATATATAATTATAGTAACCGCAGTTGAACAATAAGGCTCATTAATATAAGAGGATTAACATTTATATTCAGTTTTATTGAACGAGAGGGGACGTCATAGAACTTTCTAGGTCGCGGAGGAAACTGTTTCGTGGTTTCTCTCTTCTTTCTTCGGAACCCCAGCATTTCACAGAGAGTGGTGGTAGCAATTATGCAAGCTGTGTCTATCCTAACTATGTGTATGCACGCACAACAAAAACAATATTTTTATAAGTAAACTATACCAAAATGGAACATTTCTTTTTTCAGTTTCGTTTAATAAAAGTTTGAAATTTGATGAAATAATCGGCTACCCTTTAGTGTTCTATATTCAAATAGTGGCACTTTTCTAAAAGAACCTGTTTGAAGCAAGCCAATTCTTAATTTTTACTTATATACTTTCTTAACATCAACCCCAGAAACCCAGTGAGCTAATGTGTAATCGAATTATTAACACTACATCGGAGATCTGAGGGTAGGGATATGATCGATATATAACCTATTTCAAGCTTTGTATTATATTATTTATAACAGAGACAAAATTCTCTCTCTAGTAAAGAAGAATTTGAAATATAAGATAATAAAACACTTGATAGCTGGCTAAAAATGAATAAATACCATTGATCCTAAAATGAAAAATGCAATACAATAATGCATGAAGTAATGTTTAAGTACACGTGTAATGCATGTTTTAGCACATGGGTCTGTTCCGGCGACTTTGTCTGGATGTTCATCCAGATACATTAAACATGCTGGAAATCCTCTAGGAAAATAGTTATGGATCAATTAACCAATTATGTAATTGGCAATTGAAAATAAAATCTCATAGTACTATGAGTTGAAAGGTACCCTTTAACTACAAATTTTAAATTATTAATAATTATTGATGGACTGAGCTAGTCCTGCACAAATTATGATCACCTGATATTGGTAAAACTTGTTAATGATTGTGAGATCTATACCAGAATAAAATTAAAAGTTTTAAAAGTATTTGACCTAGAGATATGAAATATTGCTAAGATGTTCCACTCTATGTCCTAAGGAAGTAGAAAATAACGACCCTAAAAGGGTATAAGAAAAGGATGGCAACATGAAGATAACATGGTTCTCCAGTATAGTAATAAACTTACAAATCTATTCCATAATTCCCTTATATTTCCAAAATAACTTTTTAATAAGAGTGTGTTATTTTTAATAATAACGAAAAAAAAAATCAGTTATAAACACCATCTACAAGAACGTTCATTTACAAATTACATGAGCCTAAAGTGATCAATGAAGCAACCACCTTTGGCCCCACTAAACAGCCCCAACACAAAGTCTCTTCCAAAGACCAGAGCCCCAACCATTCTCAGCCTGTCCCTTAGCATAACAGCAATGAGAGGACACTCTGTTTTCAAGAGCCAGGAAGGGAAACTGAGGTTTGGGAGCGGAAGGTCTTTGATCATCGATCAAAGGACATAAGCAAGTTGCGGCACTTAATGATAAGAGGCTATGAAGGCACGTTAGGGCAAACACTACAAAATCTACGTAGATGTCTCATTGGCTAAGTAATTGGTTAACCATTTAGAGAATCTCTGAAAACGTATTAATTAGAAGAGTAATATGAGCTGTGAAAATAAATACCCCATAGTTCAATTCCATAATTCGAATTTATTTGGGCAGCATGGAATTAAGCGGCGTTAGTTCTTCGCTGGAGGATCTTTAATCATGCTAGAAACGATTAGCAGTCTATTGGCAGCTCTTTCTTCCTTTAAGGAGGAGCTTGAAATGGTTAAGTCTAGTGGTATAGCTGCCTCATACTTTTAGTTTCACTGCGCACATGTGACGTAAGCTCAGTTAAGGCAGGTAAATATGAGATCCCGTACTAATACCCCCCTTTAGTAACCACGAGCTGCGAAGTTCACTCATTTAAAATACAGTTCGGTAAGTTGAGAAAGATGGCGGGGCTTGTGGCTAGCAAACATTCAAATCAAGTGTGATAATATAAGGGGGGGGGGGCGAAAACAATTTTATCCACTCTTATAGTGACTTTTGTAATAATAGCACACTAAAGTTCCAACACATAATTCATATTATTAATCAAGGCGGCGAGTCCTATTTTTAGGATCTCTGGGGCATCAAGTATAGCTTTCATGCACCTATTAACATATAAAATAAGTATAACATTATACCTCTATTTGAAACTTGGATTGGAAAAAAAATTGCTAGTACACAAATTGCTAGTATTTGTTAAAACAAATACTTCACGTGGCTAATCAAGCGTCATAATTAGTTAGATGTCATACTGAAAATAGTTTTTAATGTCAATTTAAGATAAAATATTATCATTTATTAACACCGTAGAATTAATTAACAAAAAATATGGAACTTGGAACATAGTGGAGCATCGAACATTAATGTTTGGCCGTGTATGTTCTCCTGGTGTTTACTCATGTTGAGAAGTTTGAAAACGAGAAAGGGATTCCACAACATTTTTTTTTTTTTAAACATGAATAAAAATAGATGGATGGTTAACAAAAGAAACATATCCGTTAGTTCCTGTTCCAATCAAAGTTTCCAATCAAATTGTAAGTTTAGTTTTGGTTAACCACCGCTAACTGTAAGTGGGCTAATAATGGTTGGTTGTTTATAGATTGCCAACCTTTTCTAGCCAGAGCCTTGTGCCTTATGCATTTATTTTTTGAGGCCACCACGAAATTAAATGTCATACTACGTATGAATTGAATCGACATGACCCTACTTCTGACCACGTGAAGTACACTTTTCTAGAGCTAATACTAAAAGAGTATTCTTCCGATCGCAATCGTATCTAGACCCAGAAGGATTAGCTATCTAGGAAGGTAATTTTATTTCAAAAATAATTAAATACTTGCGATAACAATCACATGAACTTAAACGAAACAGCAGTTATTTACAATCTTTGTTAAAATTATACATACCTATTTATTCTAAAATAGATAAATTTCAAATGAATCGGCACTAAATTTGGTACTATAGTTTCAAGAATAAGCTAAATCCAGAAAAAGTGAAAAGTAATTCTATAAACGATTTTGAGATAGTAAAAGAAAATCAAAAATGGTATGTAACTATGCTTTTCTATAAATATATTTATCGATAAGAGGTTAACTCGATTCAAAATGTAGATTGCCAACGCTTAAGTTAATAGAGAAACTGTTAGTTATAAAACGATAAAACTAGGTTTGTGAAACATAAGGCCTTTCAATTAAGCGATGTAAATGTAATATGATCCCTCGTACTTTGTCTTAATTTAAAGTCTTCTGTTAAGTCCCAGCTCTAAAGGCAGAACATAAAAGAGGTCCAAGAGCCTTAACAGATAGCAAAATAATAAAGTTATATGAAGAGATATGTACTCTGTATGTAGTTGTATTTGTTATTTCATCATATTTGGTTTGTTATAACTAGGACAAGCTCTGGATAACAAGGTTGTATTACATGTTAGATAAACTAATACAAATCAGCGGTTTTGGTGTGAAAACTGATTATAAATGACAAATTATTTTTGTATTTATAACTTGTACCGACCACAATAGATTATGTTATGTAGATTATGAATACTAAACCAAAAGTTAAATAATTGTAGAATAACTAACTATTCGGTATTTTTTTTTAGTAATATTTTTAAAACAAGCCTACCTAATTGAAGTCGCTATCTTAAGTTAAAAAAATTAAGTTTATTAAAAGTATGCATTTTATACATCAAGTTTGAGGTTAAGAAAAAACTATTCAAATCTCCTAAAATTTTATTTTATAGAATATCATTACCCTCCTAAATGAGTTTTTATTAACCTTGAGGGGAAAATCAGAATTTCAATTAATAATTAACCCCTGAAAAAATATACAGGCAAAAACGGGGCCTAGCTTTTTTTTATAGCTATTATGATTATAAATAGTACTGGCAGCAACACAACGAAAATTGACAATATAAATTTTAAATAGAATCTGAACAGAGATCTAGGGGTGAGAGAAGTGGGTTATTTAATAGGGCGGATTTTTTCAGTGTGCGGTTAGAAACACAAAAAAAACAGATCGATCGTATCGCATTTAAACCCTCTTAGCATAAAGGCAAACAAATGTTGATTGTCCCGTGCCTGTTTGAAATTAAAGCCTTTCCTGTCGCCCTCGGCAAATGTGTAAGAAAGGTATGACAGGATGGTATGTGTTCCAGAGGGAAGTAATCTCGGTACACATAGGGCAAGCAGGAGTGCAGCTTGGGGACTGCTGCTGGGACCTTTACTGCAGCGAGCACAAGCTGGACCAGAAGGGGGCTGCTACAGTCAGGGGCCCTAGCTCCGACCCTCCATGCGACGCCTACGACGGCTTTAACTCCTTCTTCATGGAAATGCAGAACGGCAACTTTTCGCCCAGGGCGGTCCTCGTCGATCTGGAGTCTACGCCGATAGGTAAGTCTAAGCAAGTACATCTATACAGGTAATTCTGCTCAGTCCAACTGAGTAACGAAGCTGAATATATCGTTGAAGAATGAATTAGAACTACAAACCAGTAGAAACTTGGTGTGTCTGTAAAATTTGAAATATCGCCTAGTAACAATAAAGTAATAATACTCTTCAGAAATTTATTACAAATGCTGTTCTGACAACCTCACACTTAAAAGCAGGAATCAAATCTGACAAACTTTGAAAATTAATTCAAGAAACAAAATTTAGCGCTCTCCCCAACTTACAAAACAACCTAACAATGTATAAAATTTTACTCGCACGCATGTACTCTCTCAGTATCCCATCGGTGGGCTCCCTCCCTCAGTGTTTTTAAATACACACACTACGGCTTCAATAATCGAAAGGTTTTACGCCAAAATAAAACAATCAATCCAAACCTAACATCGTAGAAATTTTGCTATTCAACATAGTATACCATAGGGTCTGTATGTCTTAATTGTATATCTGGCCTCAACTTAGACTTCGGGAGGAGGGGGGGTGAAACAGGTCATTTACGTTTAATCATTTTTTACACACTTCCTGTTATAGCGAGACAAAATGGAATCGACCAATACCTTTAAAAGTGGTGAACTTCCTTTAGGCTTGGCAAAAAGTTTGATTCTTATCAATCTTCATTACGGGATCAAATCGGACCTATGCAATATGTTATTATGTGTGGTCAGATAATGTCCAGTAAAGACCTAATGGGTGCAACCTAACAATAATTATACCTCAACATTTCAAGGTCGCAACTTTACACAATATTCTCTTCTCAATAATGACTTAATCTCAGAACAAACAAGAGCTGACCTTGGTAGGCTATAATTTCCATTATTCGAAAATGGCTCTGGATCCAAAAGTACATAGATTTTCTATTAGTACATCACCCTGTCATATGTTCTGGTACTATCAGGCACGTTCACCGGGGAAGTCTCATTGACCTAGCCACAACGAGGTGACCATCAGAAAGAGATAATAAACCTCTGGTATTTGAGATTTGCTGGCGGTTAGTTTAATTCGTATTTGTTTATTGATCTGAATAGATAAGATCTTAGAAGGTGTGCCCCGACAGACCAGTTCAGGAGAAGAGGTACAGGCTAGGTATAAATGTAGCTTACATGCTCTCTGAATGACCACGAGAACACACTCGGTGTCTGAGGGTAGACGGAATACGTCAGAATCTCATCGTGCGAGTGTGAACCTGAAAGAGGCAGACTGGACCGCTGGGGGAGACACTATTAGGGTAAATTTCGTTGGGTCCAAAATGGCGTCACCAAAAAGCGCTCGCAGTGTCGGGATCTTCACTAGTCCCGTATACACTGACATCGTAAGGTTATTGGTATATAAAAATATAAAAAAGTAGGGAGGTGTTTTCTGGTCAATGAAGAGGGTAACTTCTACTGGTTCGTGGTGAAGTTGAACACAACAGGCACTAAGAAACGTTATTAGGGACGCCCTTTAAGTGTTTCTCCTTCAGGGTTCTAGATAATTTGGGTATCGTTTTTAGATGACCATACCGTTCCCCCGATTGTCGGTCTTAGCCCCTCATCAGGTAATATGTCTTACCGGCATATCCAGGCAAGCCTTCTCTAATGTTTCATTCACCAATTCTTTACTTGGAAAGAATAATACATAGAAGACAGGTGTCAGTAGGTTTACCATTTGACAAGCAGGTGACAATGTATAACACTTTTTCCACTACTACCTGAATACACCTAAGGGCCTCCTAGTTCGTGCTATTTTTTCTTGGTAAAAACACTACATCAACCACAGAGTTGCACCCATTTGCTTTTTTGTTAAAAATATAGAAAAAAACTGTTGAAGTAAGTATGTCCTTTAAAAAAATATCCCACTAGCATGTAAAGATGTGTTATTAGAAACACTACAACTATACATAAACCATGGTCCAAATGAATTTTTTTCAAATATTCAAAAATACACACTTTATTCATTTATAACAAATTGCAAAAAAATAAGTGGTACAATTGAGTTACACCAAGTTGCAATAAAAGCTCCCCTGATAACAGTAAACATCAATATTCTGTTTGTTGGGAAGGCGTTAGGTATGACTAAGAAACCTTTGTTGCCTTTCTCACATATTCTTCCTCTTTTTTGGTTATTACGTTACATTCTTATATTGCCAAAATATGGGAAATAGTTTTCATAACGCATTTATAAAAGAAATCCGTATAGCTGAATTTACCAAAATTGGAGAAAAGAGGTTTAAAATTCAGGATGTCAAATTTAGATACAAATTTACAATAGGAGTTGCAATACGTATTTTAATAGATGGAAGAAACACATTTGAAATGTTGACCTATCATCACTAAAAATAGTTTCATTGAAACATATGACTTACAGAATGGGATAAATATATAATATATCTACGTTTAGTTAATTATTTCCAGGAGCTATTTAATATAATAAAATAAAATGTACTCACAAAAGTTGAAAATTCATAATATAATACAGTATTAATTCAGGTTTAAAAATCTTCACTTACCTGAAAACAAAAATTATTATGAGATTATTTATTAATAATAATAATAAAATATTAAGGATAATGGGGTCTGTATCACAACAAAACTTGACAATATTAGATAAACCGTTGTTAAAATGACATTTTATTGAATAAACAAATAGTACACAATCGACTTTACTTCCACAAATATTAGAGCAGCAGGTTTTTAACAAAAATACTTAGGTTTACGGCTGAAGTTTTGATTAATTTTAAATGTAAAACAACATGTTAAGTGTACCGTTAATTATAAAATTAACCATTCTCATCTTGTGCACTTACTTGGCTTCTCAAGATTGCCATAACTACTACAGTGGATATTACTCAAGAACTTAGATCGAAAAATATACATCATCGGTTAGATAATATTTACACATGTTGAAATGACAAAACTATCTTAATCCACTTAAAAAACTTTTTGCATGCTTGAACTTAAAAATTAGGTATTGTTGCTGTATGTGGGTTTTAAACGATTAAATAAAACACTATAGTGCTAGAAACGAGCGAGTTATAACATAAAACAAGAACTCCTAGAATTGTGCATATATGTGGTATTAATACTGAGTATTATTTTAAAGTAAACCCCCTGAAATAAGTATTTTAAAAATGAATATAAAAATTCTTCTGAATATATCCACAAAATCCTACAACACCACATACAGTAAACCCATTAATAAAACTACATATTAAATTCAAATAGATCAGTCCTAATTTAAAATCTACTAAAACATTAAAAATTATATTAAGAGTAAAAAGTTTAATAAATATAGTTTAAAACATGTCTAAATGGTCAAATTAAGACAATAAATAAATATTTCGTAATTAAAATCTATATAATCCGTGAAAATATAAAAGTTATGTAAATAGTGAACACTTTAAAAAATATAGTCACAATATAAAATGTATATGAGGATGCTTGAGCGCAGTAAAGATGAGTCATCAACGTGTTTATACTCTGTAAGATTTGTTTCAGTGTCTATTTTATATGTGCGTATTCATGAGAAAACCTTTTTATTTCTGATATATTCTTATTAGCTGGGACATAACAATCTTTTACGTTTTGGACATTATTATTTAATGCCGTTATCAAACCAAGGTATTGTTAAGAAAGTTTTAGATTTTTGTTGCGCTGGAAAATGGGAGTGTGATCTTCCGAAAGCGCTCCTTTATATTAATATAGATATTATAGGAAGACAAAGAAGTTGTGTTATATTTAAACTTAATTATTCACTTGAACACTAATATGCATTAATGCTTGGTAAATGGGTACCATATTTATTTTATATTATATATATTGTAGTGTGATGTTTTCTTTGTTGCGTATAGGTAAAATTTTCCTTAATTAAACTATGCAAAAGAATTACATTACTTCTTGCTTTTCCCAATACTAATTTATTTTCTATTCTGGCCACTGGGCAATATTCAACAGGTGCCCAGTTGTTATCTTAACGGTATAGAAGACTAGATTAAAAAATACATTTTAATATATCAGATTGAGTGCCATATAATAATATTAACTTAAAAGTGCCGAAACTGTAGTTATATGACATGTACACTAAACCTGCTCCCTGGTGTCGCTAGATGTGGTCCGGAGAGGTAAACGCAAGCAGCTGTACATGCCCAACATGTTACTGTCCGGTACAGAAGACGCAGCCAACAACTTCGCCAGAGGATACCTAACCACTGGGAAAAAGATGCAACCACGGCTGATGGATGCCATCAGGAGGCAGTCGGAGGCCTGCGACAACCTACAGGGTTTTTTCCTATTCCACTCCTTCGGCGGAGGCTCCGGATCAGGGTTCAATTCCCTCACAGTCGAGAGTCTCGAGCACGACTTCGTAAAAAAGAGCAAGATAGAGATAGCAATATTTCCCTCACCAACGGTAAGATTGGTTAAGGATGTTAAAACATAAACTTTTGCTAGGTGAACTCATAAGATTTAACATCAGTCAAAATATATATATATATTTCATGAGATAAATTCAAGGTTAAAAGAAATATAATTATTTAGTGTATGTGTAATATGAGGAGAAGTCCAAAACTCGTTCACTCCATTTTTTAATACATCGAGGTAGAGATGTATTCTAAAAATTTGTTCTCGCGTTTCGAAAATATAACGTCAGAATGACGTAAATTATTTACATTCGTTAGTTGTACAAATAATTACATAATAACAAATAGTTACACGATTGCAACAAACTGTTTCGTTCAGTGGGCCAAGATTTATAATAAAGTGTTATTCATTCCTTTGATTTACAAGGCTTAGTCTGTAGTCTCAATATTTTATGTCAAATGTAGTGACATAGCCAGGATTCAAACCCGGGGCATACTTATATCCCATAGCGAACCGACAGCCATGTCAATTACAATTCAATCTCTTTGCTGGTTCTTGTATCCCCACAGGGATCAATAAAGGAAGACTACAAAGTACCCTAGCGAAGTCTTCAGAGTTTAGAAAAGACCTAACCACTGAATAGTTTAATACGGTGTGAAACCCTTTGGACATCAACGCCGCTGCATGTACATTTAACCTTTTTTGCGGAGCAAACCGTTGTGAGCACGAGAGATTACAAGGACGAGAGCAGAGCCCACAACCCCCGGAGCCTAGGAGGATCCCTAGTCCCATAATTCGGGCGGTGGTTATAGATAGATTATACTGTTTTATAGGTTGCGAGGAGTGGTTAGAGGAATGATATGGAGCGTTTACGGCTGTAGTTTGATGTGGGGTGAAAAACCGTCGCAGTTGAAAAGAGCTTCTGAGCGGGAATGTAATAGACTATATTGTACTAGCTAGAAATTTTTGGATTGCCGGCAAATAATTGCAGGTTTAGTATCTTAAACTAAGAAATCAAGAACTACTATTTTAAACAAGATTTAATTTTTTTTTTTTTTTTTTTTTTTCCCTTTAAATTTACAGCTTATAGCCCCTTTAAATTTACAGATAATTATATATAATTATAGATCCTCAGGCGAATTTATTTACAAATTATTTTGTATTTCCTGGAGTTTCCTCAAACAAGATTTAATCATTTGGGGTTTTGTATTAAATAACGCAAAACGTTTTCTTTAATCGGCAAGTGCCTTTAATAAAGCAGGTCTGCTATTCTCCGGTAACACGATCAGCAACGGTCTGTCTACTGTTTCTAACGTATTAAAAGCATTTCTATACCCTCTGAATAGATATTAATATCCTTAGAATCCTTATGAGACATCATGCAGAGGTTTTTAGTCACATTTTTTTTTTTTATCGTGTGAAGTTGTCCAAGAGTCTAAAAGTGACTGTCGGTACGCCAGAGGTCTGGAGAGTAGGATGGTTGAAGCCGAGTCCTATTGGCCAAGATTTTGTAAGTTAGCGAGCGCGCCATAAGGCGTTCGAAGGTAAATCCCGATTTTTCCGATCGCCACAAAGTGGTCAACAATGGTTTATTTTACGGCTGAAAGTTTCTCAGACAATGGTTTGTTGATTTTCTACAACCAACGTTCGCCTATGGTCGTCATTAGAGTAATTCTTTTAATTCTTCTTTGCCTTCAAGGCTGAAATAACCTCACAAAATTTTTTCAACAACCACTAAACCCTGCATTTGGACTGTCATCGTCCATCATACTTAATTAATGTTTTTCACCTTTTGGGCCCCACGCAGTTACTTACGACCGATTTTGAATTCTAAAAGGAAACAAAACGATAATCAACTTAGAAAGCTTTTAAAAAAATATATAATTGGCATTAGTAAAAAGCTACCATTATTAACATTATTTTTTGAATAATCAGCAAACTCGTAAATCGGCTTAAACCAAAGAATATCGAAAACCCTGCATTATCTCCGGACAACCAAATAGTATAAATTAGGGTACAGTACACGTATGCGCAGATGGCAACGGCGGTGGTTGAGCCGTACAACGCTGTCCTCTCGACTCACGCAACCCTTGGTCTGACGGACTGCGTGCTGCTGGCCGACAACGAGGCCTTGTACATGATCTGTCACAGCCAACTGGACATCGACAACCCCAATTATGGCAACTTGAACCGTCTGCTTGCCCAGGCAGTGTCGTCGATGACCTCCAGCCTCAGATTTATGGGCTCCCTAAACGCAGACTTCACGGACTTCCAGACCAACTTGGTCCCCTTCCCGAGGATACACTTCCCGGTCATCAGCTACGCTCCGATATTGGCCGAGAAGTACGCTAACCACGGCAGTCTGTCCGTGTCGGAGATAACCAACAGGTACTTTATCTATATCTAGTAGTGTATCTAGATCTACTTTATCATACCAGTTATGAGTAATTGTAATCAAATAAGTCATAAATGATCAAAGCTCTAAAGTAATAAAACAAAAATCTTAATAAGTCAAAATTTTAGGGAATACTAGTTTATCAGAGAATTTTTTTTGTATAAGGACCAAATTTTGTTAGCATTGATTAGGAACTAAGCTGTTTCTTAAAAATTAATAGCGAAAAAAACAATGACTGAGTTCAGACTGGACTCTCCTCCTCTTCAATTTGTTAGGATTTCATCGATTTAAAAAAAATACAAACAACCTTGTTTACACCACTATTTTTGCCGCTGTCTGTCCTGTATCTCGGTTGAATCTAGAGGCATGAAATAATATATTGAAGTCCAATTTGATATTATCAAGACATGAAAAATATAAGCATATCCAAATAACATTAGGGTCAATTTAATTAATTGGAATTAAAAAAAAATTATATAATTTTAAGTATGGTATCTGTAATAAAATAAACCCAACCCCATGAAAAATAATGAAGGGTCATTTCTAAATGATGGCAAAAATGAGTGTTATTCATAAGTCATACATAAGTTGTATGTATTTCACAGTATCACGAGAGGTATCTATTTACATCAATATTTATTCCTAGTTATAGATATGCCCTATATTTTTAATGACGATGTCGTCTATTTCAATATTTGTAAATACTTGGGATTTATAATCCCAAAATGAATGAATCAAGTAAACGAAAGCGGACCTATAATTTTAATCCAAACAGGGAGGATAATGGTTTCATAAATTTAAAGATATGTTTGTTTGTTGTTGTTGTGTGGAAGTAGCGTTCAAGTGCCGAAATAATAGAATGTTTTAACTAATAATGTCACTTACAAACAATTCATGACATTTTTAATACAAGCTATTCACTTAAATCCAAATGAAAAACGAACAACATAAAACAACTAAAATCAATGCTGTCTGCCCAAAAGTCGGTTTTCACTAGAGCTGTCATAAATTCTGAAAATTCCACTCTTGCTCCTGTCAAAAATACTTACATCGTGATATGATTGCTTATGAATGCCGTTATTCTCTTAATTATAAACCAATGACCATAAATATTAATATACTAATATATATATAAATATTAAATAAAATTCAGTGCCAAAAATATACATTGACTTTGAAATTTACATTTTTATAAAGAATCTTTATGGAATGTAAACTTTTGTATGTAATATTAAAAATTAGTCATAAAATATAAATAAGAATATAAACAATAATTATAATTTTTATATATTTCAATTATATTTCTGGAATTAAATATTTGTGTACATATTATTTGTATTATTGTATATGTCCAGCTATAAATTTGAAAAATAGATAAAACTGATATTCCGCAATGTGCTATTAGATTCAAAGAGGATGGGCTTACTACGGACAATGTAAACAGTTTTTTCAACACCAGATTGAAACCGGCTTGAAGCGTGTAAATGTATGACTTCTATTTTCTATTCTAAAAACGTCGTTTTTTGGAATACCTTTGAAATTATTTTTCCATTGTGGTCTTTAATGAGTCCTCATCCAAGGGAAAAATCAGTACTTGAAGTCTGAATTGAGGAATCTGAAATCTTAACGAACCGTGTCCGACTGGTTTCACCTTTAATTATTTTTCCTTATTTACCTTGTCCGTGTGGCGAGAAAAAACAAACAAACTAATGTCTAATGTAAGCTAGAAGAATGCATAAACAAGGCAGTTTATGAAGTCGTAGCCCCTTTTCATAATTTTTTTTTCAACAAATAATTCCTTATTAAATAATGAGTGGAAGAAAATAGCTGAAAGCCAATCAAAGATTTGTTGAACATCGAGAAATCCTTCTGAGCAACATAAATCATTCAATGAAAGGCCGTTGCGTTGTAAACATATTAAAAGCAAAAAAATAAAACACCTCAGCCAAAGCCAGGAAAAGTAACAAGAGGGCAATCTACCAGTTTAGAATTGTTGAAACTTTTTTTGTTCAAACCTTTCTTAAAGGTTCAGTTCATCCTTTAGTTAAGTCATTTCCCCTACAATATCTATAAATTAGTAATTGATAATTGATTCAAGAAAACTCACGTTTTACCATAACAATGCAATGGGCAATAGTCACAAGTAATATCTTCCATAATATATTTACAATATTACACAATTACATGCATACAGTTTTTACAAACAGACATGTATTAAACATAAAAAAAACACATGGCTCAGGAGTCTTCCGAATTCACCTGGAAAATTGTCAAATTCAGGGCTATGGAGAAGAAGCTTAACAGGAAATATTTTAAAGAGGCCTGGTCAGAGCGGACAGAAATGACAACTACTGCTGGGAAATATTGGTTTTTGAGAGACCATGACATTTTTATTTTTTCAAGTTTAAAGCCCTCTAGCATAGAAGCTCTACTACACATGGACTATTTATCTAATCAGCATAGAGATGCAAAATTTAATCCGTTATGGTGCAGCAACAAATTATGACCTGCACTCCCAGATGATAATTTGAGCAGTCAAAGAAAATCACGTAACGGGACCCGTTCATTAATGATTAATGCTAATATATTATATTATTAGTATAAGGTTTTACTTTTGGCTAATAATAACTAAAAACCGTCCAATAAATGCAGCAATTAATGATATAATGTCAGTGTACGTCAACTACTTAAAATCATTCATATAATAACGTAAAGCAGGGAAAAAAATTCTCTTGATATTTAAACGAATAGACTTCATGGTAGGTCCTCTTTATTGGACTCCATCCAATGCAATGCAAATTTCCACAAGTTTGCGATGGTTTAAATAATTTTATAATGACGAGGCTAGACATTTGTGCAGCTATCAGCTATGAGGTGGAACACACAACCAGTGACTGGGGAGGTCCTGGGTTCATGGTCCAGCTCTGTCAAAAAAAAATGTTCATGCTTCCTGTAACTTTGTTATAATCAAAACATCTATCAGAATATGTACAGGGGTTGTGAGAAATACCTCTTATGTTCAGATATGTTGAAACATTTTTACGACCGCTGTCTTAGAACATAGAGATAAACGAGTTACGGCCGTACCTGTTTGATAATAGAGCCTCTCCCTTCGCACTGAAAATAAATGTACCGGCTTCGACATTCTTGCAGGTACATTGAAGTCCAAAGCGGCCCCTTTATAGACGTCAGCCTTAATTATACAGCGTTCACCTCGGCCATTAGAGCAATGGATAGTCAACACTTTCACTACGCCTGACCATTGAAGAGATCCGAGCGGCAGGAATGCAAGCTACACCACATTCTTCAGCTCGTTTGACGTGCAGGATGATTTCAAGCAGTTATCAACATTTTTTGACCGGCGACGTAGTAGCCAGCTTACGTAAGACAAGAAGGCGCGGAAGGAAGAAAAAGGCGGGGAAACCGTTACCCTCTAGAGTAACTAGGCCTCCATGGGCCCACAAACTTATTGCATCGAAGGGCTCATTGCAGAATATCGGTCAATATTTGTTTTATTAATTAATTAAATGTATAGTTGGACATAGTTTATAATACACATAATGTATACAACAAATATAGTATTCCAAAAATATAATTTAACATAAAAAATATTGTTTATAGCCTAAAATATAATGAATAATTATTTAATAGTATATACAAAAGTTTACATGCTATAAAAATTGAAAGTGACATGAATTGTTTGGAGGTGAAGTTCAACATGTTTTTTCGGCACTGCATCGCTACTGCCACACAACAAACGAACACATTCACTTTCAAATAAGTTTCCTACAAGTTGGAGACCCCCCTGTGGTAATCTGTTTGTTGTCGGTGCGTAACGTGGGATAACGTGGGTAACTCATAACATCAATATGAAAATATATAAAAAAAAAAAACTAGTTGATTCATGGATTAGCAGTACTCCCCCCCCCCCAACCCCCGAATATGAAATTTTTTTTAACAAGATTACTAACTACGTCGTATTTTTTGAAATAAGAAACAAATGGCATAAAAAGGGGAAAAACAGCCCCGTAACTGAAATCCCCTCTTCAACAAATAAATTCAAATATAAATAAATAAAACATTTCTCTGACAGATAAAAAAGTTTATGTGACGCAACGCTAAATTTTTCTGAGCATGTGTTTTTAATAATGGTCAGTCAATTTCAACGAAATATAATTGTTTATAAGAGGTCCTAAATACAATACAAAAAATCAACTCCATAATACCCCTTTGCGAATAGAGGAACCGCGAGTCGCGAGGTTTGGTGTCGTATATGAACATGGCTACCCAGCCCCACACACCCCCAATTCCAAGCACGATTTCCCGAGGAACTTACCCCAGGGTAGGCATAAGCCTGGTTAATATAAAAAAAGAACGTATTAAATACATAATTTTTCATTATCGGATCCCAAAATCTATCAATTCAAAGTATATTAGAGATTATTTTTGCGTTCGTCGATATATCGTCTTTCATGTGCCCTTAACAATAGAGAAATTATCATACTTTTAAATCTCAAAGGTTAGCTTCTGAGCTGAGATTTCAGAAAGCTCAAAAATTGGCGAAAAGTAGGTCATTAGGGCACACGTTTTTTGTCGTTTAATATATGCTCACCTGCCAATGCTTATCAAACCATTCACAAAGTCACTTATTTTAATTAAAATATACACAGCGTAGAACATTATAGGCTGTTGATAATCCGTTTTTAAAAGACGAAAATGTGTCAATTTACTGGCAAGGCCATTCCGATCAACTAGTATATTCTTTCCAACTGATGGATGACCAATAGTCCAACCACTAGTAGAGAACGAGGTAAACATCCATGAGCGCAAAAACTGGGTGAGTAGGCAGTACAAAGATGCCCGCTCACTCACACACTCCCTATTTCGGACACATAAGGGCCAAAGCCAACAGCACTCCTTATTCAGTCAGATGTTCGATGAAAAAGTAGTAAAAGGCCATTAACACTAAAATTTTATCAGTTAATACCTTAACTCAGGGAACAGGAAATTATGACAAACCTCTGAAGAGATATACCCACTAATGAACTAAACATAAGCTACTTCACTGAGCTTACTATGTTTGAGATTTCTAGATGCATTATTTGTGACAAAGTTTGAATCTTGGTTTTAAAGCATAGTTAAATTTTAATATTGTAAATATGTTAATTTAATTTATAAACAAGGTTTATTTTATTATTATTGTTATTTTTTTTCTTTTACTTTTGTTTTATCTTGTGCAGATTGTTATTTATTAGTCCTGCTAGTAGGGCATGTTTATAAATATACAATAACAATGCTATAAAAAATATAACATCAGAAGGAATGTCAAAAAATATATATATATAAATGTTTAATCATCAAAGAATATGTATGACAATGTAATATACATCATTTTTATCTAAATGAACGGCCAGACCTGCGGCAAATGCCAGTTTCGAGTAGTTGAACAGTAGTTGTTGTGTTACAGGTGTTTTGATCCGTCGAACCGTATGGTGAAGTGCGCGACGGAGCGCGGGCAGTACATGGCCTGCGTACTCCTCTATCGCGGGGACGTGGCACCCAAGGACGTCAATGCCGCAATACATACTGTCAAGGCGAAGAAATCGGTCACCTTCGTCGGCTGGTCTCCGTCAGGCTTTAAAGTGGGCATCAACAGTTCCTTCCCTGCACACGTGGCGGATGGCGACCTCGCCATGACTACAAGGGCCGTCTGCATGATCTCCAATACGACCGCTATCAAGGACGCCTGGGCAGGCATCAACATCAAGTACCATCTCATGAGAGAGAAGCACGCCTTCATGCACCACTATACAGGAGAAGGGCTAGAAGAAAAGGAGTTCGACATAGCCCAAGACAACTTGCTCGCCCTCGAGCAGGACTACGAGATGCTTACGGAGGAGTAAAAATAAAGTATTCTGCTCTTAACTCTCTGTTTATATATTTATTTGCAGCTTATCTACAAACTACAAATTTAGCTGGAGTAATATTACAGACGATATACCAAATATAATACAATACTTTTTAATAAAATACGTAGCATTCAACTAATATAATATTATATATTCAGCAGCAATACAAAAAAATTTAGTTACATAATCACAACTCATTGATAGGTACTGTACATGGGAATTTGTAACTGGCATATTTTATATAAATATTTTTAGAAAAAGTTATTAAATTTATTATTATTTTTTGTAATTATAATTCAAAAAAACCCTAACTTATTGTATTCCTAATATCTATTAGGGAGGTCTTTAATTTAATACCCTATGAAAAAAATGTCGTAATACAGTAATTAATTAATCAATCAATGACACTCATTATTTTTCATAGGATTATTTTTATTTTTTAGCATCATCGGAACAACCTTGCTAATCACATTGCCTATCATCAAATCAAGGTTGAGTTTTTTTTTGGCTTTAAATGACAATTTTAATGACTGTGTGTAATTACAGTTCAGTAACAAAAAAAAATATCAATCAGAGCGAGATCTTCACCTTCCATCGAACAACTTCTTTGGCTGCCACCTTTATCGCATTCAATCCATTTTTGCGGTAGTGTCTTAAAAGAACCACAATTTTTTCTGCGGAAATTCTTGTTGCAAGATATAGTAAATAATGAGTTGGAATATAAGAAATGTCAGTTCCTAGGCTATGAGATAAATGAAGGGAAACGTTTATAGATATTATTTGCATTCTCCCAACGCCAAACAAGAGTTGTTTATCCCTTGTTCAGAGAAACCTTTTGGCTTAGAATCAATAAATTCAAGAAATTAAACTTTTACCTCGTTTTCATTTTTGAATATTTTGTTTTTTCCAAATACGTCAACACTCTAAAAAATGATAGTCAGTTGGAGACAAGTGAATATGACGGATGTGGTAAAACTTCTTGTCGGGTCAAAGTTTGTCGAATATCCTCAAATTGGGGAGGAGACGCCCGCCACGGGCTAGGGTTGCTACAACCTCTAGCCGCGGTCCGGCGAGCGCCTAGAAAGAGATAGAGCGGGTGGACCTGTGGTCTTTCACCCTGGCTGCCGGCCTACTCGGCGGGCAGCCTAATTCGTTTTGATCTGACTCCATAAGATCTTAGAAGGTATGAGCCCCGACAAAGCACTATGGTCAGGAGAAGAGGAACAGGGTAGGTTTATAGGTAGTTTATGTGGTCTGGGAATGACCACGAATTCACACTCGGTATCTAAGGGTAGGCGAAGCCCATCCGGATTCCAAAGGCGAGTGTGAACCGGAGAGAAGCAGGCTGGATTGCCGTGGGAGACGCTACTAGGTAAAGTTTGTAGGGCCACGGCAACCGTCGTCCGCGAAGGAGAGGTCTCTCCCAAGGAAGTGCTAGTTTTAGCGAGACGAAAGGAGAGATTCCCACTAGGAAGGTGAGGGTCTTACAACGCCGGACTAAAACATAGCGAGGTTAGGAGAGATGCAGAGGTAGTTTAATGAGAATACCCTGGTTTAAGTAGAGCAGCAAGCGCCAGTGCAGAGAGAGAGAGAGAGAGAGAGAGAGAGAGAGATAGAGAGAGAGAGAGAGAGAGAGAGAGAGAGAGAGAGAGAGAAGTGTTCATGGTGCCGGTTTGGTAAGTTCTTTTTTCCGCTCTTAAACGCGGGGTTTATACAGGCAGGCCAGCCGTGGTGGGGATGGCTTCCCACCTGCGGCTGTTTCTCTTACTAGCTTCTCTCCCCTCTCCGCCTGACGTCATAAGCTTTATTTACAAAACATATGGAAACATAGATAGATTTTTCTGGGCCGAGAAGAGGGGAACTTAATTATTCTTAATTGAGAGGTGGCCACACAACTTCTATTTTCAGATCAAGTAATTTTTTTTAAGTTAACTAACAAATATGGAGTCGGGCATCGTCAGGAAGAAGTATGGTACTCGTATAGATTATCTTATCTTGAAAAGGACTGAAACTATTTCTATCAATTTTTCATAAAATTTCTGAACAGTAAGAGGCCCCAGTAATAGTCTCGCCAGTTTTTCATTTTGAATACAATAAATAAAACTGAAATTTCATCCGTTCCAACCCGATAAACGCCAAGATAGCTGGGCTGATATAGGTACAAAGCGAATAAAGGGTTCGTCAATGTAAACTATGGTATATTTTATATAAACAAAAGAGCTAAATAAGGATTTTATAAGTTTTTGAAGACAATATTTGCACCGTAAGGTCTTTTCAAACAATCTAGTATTTTACCTTACAGGTAAATACATATTGTATTTACATCTTTCGTAATTACATATTGTATTACTTATACATGTAAATAAATATTAAATCAATCGTATAATACTCGGGATAAATTAATAAAAATTATGATAGCAACATTACGGGTTTGGGATATACGTGTACCGCTTTGCGATACGGGTATAAATATATAATATACGGTTATAAGCCAAGGACTTTATTGTCTCTATCTCTACATATAATGAGTGCTGGAACATATATAATGCTCGATTTCGATCGTTGGATTTAATAGCTGTATTTTTGGAACACCTTTCAAATTCATTTTACATTACCGCCTCATAGCAGGAACATGTTCAGAATTCAAAATTTAAAAAGTTGAAAAAGGCGTGACCGGTCTAATTGGCGTATTTGGTATCGTCAGATTTTTCGTTGAGAAATATACTTTTCAAATTTCAGAATGATTAAACCGTTCTT
Source organism: Acanthosoma haemorrhoidale (assembly GCA_930367205.1). Lineage (NCBI taxonomy): Eukaryota > Metazoa > Arthropoda > Insecta > Hemiptera > Acanthosomatidae > Acanthosoma > Acanthosoma haemorrhoidale. The sequence continues at coordinate 145,305,443 of OV884011.1, forward strand.
AAGACTCCTGTCGCAGAACATGCTGACAGGCCTATCAGGGCATAGCAGTTAACTACCTCTGGCTGAAAACAATTAATTATATGAACTGACAATTATCAGTAGGCTGGAAACTCAACATTTTGGCCCAAATGATTCAGTTATGTTAGGAGAGTAAAAATAGAGGCACGTTCACAACGTTAGCTTGGATTATTTTCCGTTTTAGTTGGGTTAATAGTCATGCAAGGACGGCTCGTTCAAATGGCCCCGTTTACTATCCACTCTCCTTGTCAGTGTATATTCAGTTAGCTGTTAGATGAATCCATTTATTTTTTCAAGATACCAGAAACCCTGTGTATCTGTCTGTCTAGGTTCGTCTCCTGAATCCCTTATTCCAGCTAGAGACATGACATTTTTCGCAGAGGTCCCACTAAACATAAGGAAGAAATAAAAATAATCCATAAAATATGTGCCATAAATTAATTAATAAGGTAATATTTTTGCGTATCCTATATGACTAAGGTCCTATTTAACAATATGTAATTTTTGTCTGGTTTTGGAGTGATCCACGTTAACTTAGGGATTTTTTAAAGGCGTTATTACAATTTTACAAGGAAATTCCATTTAATGCCCCGATGATGCTAAGAATAAAACCTACCCTCCGAAAAATATTTAAAGGGTAATAAACTAACTATTAATAAAAAAATAAATAAATTTCCGTCGTCTTGAGTAGAGTACCAAATTATAGATATTGACATCCTGATTAATAATATGTAACATATGTTGGGGTTTAAATGGACTATAATTACGTAAAGTCGTCGAAACTTCAGAAAGGATTATATTTTGAGTGAAAGTATTACTTGATGCTCCAAATAAAAATAAAAGCTACTTTATAAAAAAAATGAAGCCAATAATTAATCAATTACATATAATTATAAAAACATGTTTTCTTTACATATCAAGTTGTGTATGAAATTAAATGTCTCAAAATCCCGTTAAATGAAATGTAGTATATGTTGGGCCTTTAGTATACTAATATCACAAAAATTCTTTAAAACTTAAATAATAAATAAACCACAGTAAATTATAGTGAATTATCGTTGTATAACTCCCGGTATAAAATAGTTTTTTCAGTCATAACGAAACCCCTAATTTTGTAATACATCACGTTTGACTTGATTATAATCCCCTATTCAAGGTAGAGACAGGAATTTTACAAAGCGATACAATCCATTAAAAATAACATTTAAACAGCTATAAATATATTTTTCTTTATTACATTCTAAATGTAGAGTTAATCATAATCCATAACAAATACCTAATTATCTAATTGAAGCATAAAGCTAATGTTGTCATTGCTACTCACGAACAGTTAAATAGGCGTTCTTTTTTAGGCTAGATCGAAAATAACAGGTAAGCGGGGGGTTACCTTTTATTAGGTTTTCATATTTATATTTTGTTTATTTAATAATAATGTTGCTAGTTGAAAGGCGATTTTTAGTTACCGAGATTATCATCACTATTTCGGAAGTTTTTAAAGAATTTTTAAATCTTCTAATTATCAAATGAATAGCTGACTTTCTTTTATAGAGGCCATTCTTTTAGATTTCGGAAGCGCTGGAGACTTACTTTCAATTTAAGGACGAGGACACCAAAGTGAGGATATCTCTCTTAAAGAATACCAAGCTAATTTTTTTTATAATTTCATGCCAATTTAATAGTAAAAAAAGTACATCTTCGCCAGCGAGTTAAAGAATTATTTGTGTAACGTCAACATTGACTGATGATAGAGCCCAGTCCAGACACCACCTTATAACGGTAATAAACTTGGATTAGCACAAATTCGATGAGGAAAGTTCGTATCACGTATTATTCCTTATCGATTGAGTATAATGATGAAGTTACCTCCGTTGATGATACTGCCCATCGTAATACCAAATTTAGTTTTGGTATATCCTGTTCATGCTAGGCTTGTGGCATACGCTCCAGCTTGGATCGACTCCACTAATAATAATAATAATAATAATAATAATAATAATAGTTCAGTCCATCATTTAATCATCAATTTGAGCTAATGGATGGTCTTAGATCGGTTTAAAACCAATTACTAAGAATCTAGCCATAGGGATAAAAGGATAACTACTCAACAACTTTTTTACGAAAAAATGTATATGGGATATGACGCAACAGTGCTCGACGTCCTTGGACTGACAGCGCAGTGCTAACTATGAACTGGCCGTTCTTGAATGTGCCTGGTAAGTTTGCAATTTTAATAAGCACCCACCTCGACAAATCGCTTCGAATTATAGATTATGTTTAAATTCGATCTAAGTATTGAGGTTAATTATAAAAGGAGACAGAAGATCTCATGGCAAAGAAATTTTTATATGGCGGATAGTGTCAAGTGAAGACATGTAAGATAGGTATGGCATACAGCCTCGATCAAGGGACTCGCATAGCCGTACTTTGAAAGTGAACATTGTTCAATCTGTTTTTTATCGGGGAAGTGTGAAATGGGGCGAGTCAGTCATAATAAAGAGTGTAATTGGAAATTAAAAGACCAATTTTGAAATACTAGATGGTACGGTTGTTTTCCTAGTAATCTCACTACTCTTGTGTGTAACGGTAATTTCCTGTCCAGCATAGTTCTATTTTTGGTGAAATTAATATAATATTATTGATGTATAAATAGTTCCATAAAGAATTCCGATATAATACGAGTGCAAGCGCTAATGTGGCCATGCTCAAGCCAGAGTTGAAAATAGATCGATCCCTTCAATTGCAACAAACTTACATACAAAAACGGAATTCTTTATACACATAAGTAAATTATGTATGTAGTAAGTTTTTAGAAAACTTTGAATTAACAGCGTGTATGGGTTTGAACGGAAAATGTTTATCTATCGACATTCTACATTGGAACTAATGAGCGTTTCCCCCAAGTTACCATTGCCGATGATAGTGTATATCGAATTTAGTTAGCTTACTTTTACTACGCTAGCTTCTTCTCTATAACCACTGTAGCTATAAATCTATTAATTTTTCGGATTTCAGCATATTGTGGCCCTTGAAATATCAGGGGCAGGTAGACGGGCAAGACTATCAGCAGATGACTGACCACTGACATCTAGCAGACAGTAACAAAGCAGGGTTAGCGACCTCTCTGCAAGCATATTGGAAACTGCGGATGTAATTTACACAAGACGTAGTCTTACAAACTGAAAGAGGATTTTAACATTGGACTTAACGTTAAGTTGAATAAAGTAGAAAATTGCCGACCTATACATCAGCTCTCAGCTCATTTATATGCGTGTATACGCCTTGACAGTTTCACGGAACGGAAGAAAATTTGGTACATTGATTATAGCTACCGCCGTGAAAAAAACAAAAGAAATACAGATTAGTTTTTGTTAAGAGCGAGAATATAGTATCTTTATATAGTCTTAACGGCAGTATATACAACTTTTGTTTGAATTATTGTTCTGAAGGACAATTTCTACTAGAGATCAAGATATATCAGGTCAGATCAGCTCGCAGGTACCTATGTGCGCATAAGTATTTGTAGAGTGGACTGCAGTAATATTTAAGAATAATAATGTGCTCAAAAATTAAACTGAAACTAGAAATCTATTTACTTTTGCATATCACTCATTACCATACTACTCATTAGGATGTAAGTAATATGATTGCATACACACTATTGACGGCGAGGATACGGAATAGAACATAAACATTATGAAAAATAAAAACACTTATAAAACATAAGAAACTAGGCTATGATATTTTTTACCTTTATTTCATGATATTTTTCCTCCAGGTAATATGCGATGTTCCTAGCTTCCTCGTACTTCTTTGATATATGTAGATACTTCTCGTAATGTCTTTTAAACAACACAAACCTGTAAAGTTCCAAAAGAAATATCACATTATCTATTTTATTTTGTTATATGTATCATACAATAAGTAATATACTAACGTATTTTAAGTTTCACCCCTATTACAATATATTCATGATTATTATATGAAAATGCAACAAATGCTGAAGGCTGGCTGGTACGTCAATTCCATGCAAGGGTAAATAAATGCGACAGAAACATTGGTGATAAATTGTATACAACAATAATATCACACGGTGTAAATGATGTGAAAAATGTTGAGTAAATGCATTAAGACTTTTAAATCTATATAAAAAAACATTTTTAATGAATTCTGTATCCTTTTCGCTGTGCTTTTCCCGTATAATAATACACAGGTAAACGTGCGGTATGATCAACAGTTAAGTTAATGCAGAGATGAATGAATGGATACTACTTCTACAGTCCTGTGAAAATTTTAATATTTTTAAAATCTGTAAAAAGAAAATACGCAGCCAACATCACAGATTATTTTAAACTATATTTCATATAACTACACTGGCAGAAAACATTTAAAGGTCATTGCTTTACTTGACAATCTAACAACAAATATGTAAACAAACTTTATGTACGTTGTGAACGGGACTCAACTAAGTGAAACTGAGCAAGAACAAATAATCGACTTATAAAGAGCTGATATGGAACAAAGGCAAATCGCTTAAACGTTTCAACAAACCTCAACGAGGGTGTTGTTAAAAACATCTGGAGTACAGATCCAGACAGTTACGGAAAAATTAAAAGAACTGGAAAGCCTCCAAGATTTTCCGGTTATGTGAAACGCGCCGTTTTAAGGGAGATCTCAAAAACCGGTGCTTCTTCTGTGGAGATTATGTGTCAATTCAACCTACTACTACCTAATACTAGGGTGTGATGCCAGCTAAGTAGGGAGGGGGATAGCTGAAACCAGGTATTTAAAATATCGTAAAATTATAAAAAAAAAAAAAAAAAAAAAAAAAACTCAGCTAAACAAACATTACTTACAACTGCACTTGCAGTTTGCTGAAAAGCATATCCAGGAGAGCCAAATTTGGTCCAGGGATATAGTCACTTAGTTCGGACCTTAACCCCGTTGAAAATTTGGGGGGGGGCATGCCTAGGAACCTCTATGACCTTCAAAAGCCAAATCCAAAATATCAAAGAATTTAAAGTAAGGATCACTTGGCAACATGCCAAAGAGTAATTTATGATAAAATTGGTAAAATGTGTCCCCAGAAGACTGTTGGGCGTTGTTAAAAACCACAGTTGAAGTTCTCATTATTAAAATGAATGAATTCCCACATTCTGAGTTTATACTTTTTCACATCTGTTTTTACTATTCTGTTCATTTTCTATCAAATCCAGACAATGTAATTTGACTAATAATAAAATTGTCACAAATCTTGCATACCATTTTATAAAAGCTAATAACCCACTATAGGGAAAAAAATTGTTATTATTAGGAAATAAATTCCGAATTAAAGGCTAGTAAAAAAAAGAGAAGGTTTTTTATCTTGACTTAATATTTTTTACAGGACTCAAAGAATGTTAGTTATTTTATTTGGGAGGCGTGGTACGGTTATATGTACTCTATGCTAGGAAAAACTGCTAGCATCTAGTTTACAGAACTTATAAATCACACTGGGAATAACGAGTGGATCAAAATCAAAACTAAATTGTATTTCATAAAGAACAAAGTTCATCAACGTCACTTCATATTTGAAAAAAAAATTAAACGCTTTCTTTGACAATTGTTTTTTTTTTTTTGTATTTTTTAAAATTTGACACTTCAGTAACTTTTGTTTCCGCTTCATATCCCTTTATTATTATAAATTATGGAAATCAGTATAGACTACATAAATGAATCTATTTACAATAGGTCCTTATTACATAATAAGTGGTCTGAAAAGTTTCCAACCTAACAAAGCTTTTATTTTAGCTTTTATTTATTTTATTAACCTCTTCATGTTGAGGTCGGAAACTTTTCAGACCGCCTGTGTATGTATAGGTTATTTATGTCCTGTAGCTTGGCTACATTTTTAATAATTATGCATTGCGAATTGTGATTGTCACAAAAGTATAATGCACATTATACATTGATTGTCTAAACATGTTTCTGTTTCACTTCAGTAATTGCTAACAATATGTTTTTTTTATGGAGCCACATAAGACCAAAAACCAACGAGAACGAGCATGGAGCTAAGCTCTCTGGTAAACAAACAAAACAAATCAGGTAAGATCAGCAGAAATTAAAATATGTTAAGTTCATCTTCAAAAACAAAGTTTTGGCATGTTTTTAAGAACATGGTTTCCTCTCAGATACCTGTTAACTGAATAAAAAAAAAAATGAAGCACAAGAAACGGGTACTTACCGATAGAAGTCGTTCTCGGATATAATGTCCTTGATAGAGTCCTCCGGATCGACCCTGTCGTAGATGGACATGACCTGTGAGGCCCTTTTCGACCCACCATCGAAGTCTCCTGTTATTTTCAACGGCGGACGCTCCGGCGGTCGCAGGGTCTCCGAGTCGGAGTAGTACTGCGGGACCGATGAGAGGTCATCTTCGAAGACAACGCAGGCCTCTCTTTGTATCTGCAAGGACGCCTCGGAGATGCCGTGTTGCATCTCCGGTAGACAGTTGGGTGCCGACTGGAGGACGAGGTCGTCGCTCTTGGAGTGCTTCAACTCTGGGAGACCAATACTCGAGTAGCGGCCCACTGGGGACCTGCAACCCTCCCGGAACCCTACCGACCCTCGCGGCAGCACTACGTCAGTCATCACTGAAACATATAAAATAGCTGTTAGGAACCCATTAATATTCAATTATATGATTAAAATAATAAAATACAATAATACAGTTATTCACTAAATAGATAAAATCATTATCTATTAAAATATTATCACATCAAAAGACATAATCGAGGTTCAAATCCGAGTGCTTCTGATGTATACTGAGAGAGCAAGAAACAATGTAATACGATATTTTTTCAAAGCACAACTAAGTAATTGTTGATCGTCATTAATTTATTTGTAACAACTAAGTCTATATTTACACCTATAGAATTGTCGATAGTGTCGCGGGAGACATCCGGCAGACGTACTAATATACTAATTTTGGTTCGAAGGAGGTGTTAAAGTATACTTTTTTTAACAAACTCAATATGGAATAAAATCGATGGAATAAAACAAAATCAAAGAAAAGGCGCACGCCTTTGTAATACAGAGAGTGGGTAAAGAAGGGCTACTTATATAGGATGCATCTCCTCACTCTTTTTGGGTGATGGCCCCGTGAACAGCTCACTATCCTGTTCGAAGAAAAGGCCATCTTCTCTTAAGACGAAGGCTTAGAACATCTCGTCTTGGGGGCCTTGCGTTTATGAAGACATCGCTGCATTGTAAGAATATATTTTTATAGTTAGTGTATAAATAGTATGATCATTGTAGCGACCCTAACTACATAAGTGTTAAATCACCCTATACTCTGGTGCATATATAATGTATTGTAATTAAATGTAAAACATGGTAAAAGCTTTTTCTAGCAAATAAACGCATGGACCGGCAGTCGTAACAAGTCAGGTAACAGCAGGTGCACTGGCTTAAAAGCTACCTGGCCGTCATAAAACAGACCGGTAGACCTAGGGTCCCTTCCGGCGGTCATAAAATCTAAAAGCCATGCCATAAAACAGTCCTTTAGGGGACGAGGGGTCACGTACCTCGGTGCAGGTGTGACATCATAAACATGCCCCTTTCAAGCCAGGCTCCACCTTCCTGTACGAAAGGGAAATAATATTTAAACCAGGGGGTTTCGCCCTGTAGGCCTACTATTTCTCAGTCTCCTCATCTCCTCAGCCACTTTACGCCAGGGCCGCTTGGCCCTGGAAGGCAGTCACTTAGACTCTCAGCATACTCTCTCTTCAGCACCTCTGAGCCCGTCACCCTATTTGTCAGCCGCCTTGCAGACCCTCTCTCTGGCGCCTTGTACCTGTTACGCTGCCGGGCCCCCGCCCGAACTATGAAAACTTGTCTTATTCTTCATGAAACCTCTGTACCTCTTCTTTTGAACACAGTGCATTGTCGGGACACATCCCTATCATAAAATGGAGTCAGATATTAACGCCGACATGGAACATGGTCCATGTTATAAACTACAACAAACCGCACTTGTCACCAGGGCTAGAGTGATTAGGCACTCCCCTAGTGGCAACCCGACAATCATTAATCGTTTCATTCAACGATTTTTAATAAAACATATCGTAGTGTATATTATATGTTTATAAAAGAATTTTTTTTCCTTTGATCACCACGTCCATTTATTAAGATAATTTACGCTCAGAATAGAGTAATCAAATATAAAAGTAAGTTTGAGTAATTAAATAGCATCCTTTTTAAATAATATATTTGAATTATTCAGCTTGAGCTAAGCAAGGCGTGGGTCAGAGGGCAAGTAAGGTCAATAGAAAAAAGATCTATGTATCCGTAGAAATACACACTCTTTATATATCTCCCACCATTCAATGTATTTGGATACAGTTGAATATATTAGATACATATATATATATATTGGTATGCACGAAATATCCAAAATACACGAAGCCCTCAATTAGCCAAACATAGCATCAGACTGTAAATAATTGAAAATAAACTATAAACAACTCTAGATCCAACCTCAAGATTCAAAATTTACGACCCTAAAATATAGAATCTATTAGTTCCAAATCTCTTGCCAATAAAGGTATTATGATAGGATGAATACTTTTATTTATTTAGAAAAAATGGTAAAAATAATGTCTTTATTTTATCCTAGCGCTACGATGATTTAATTTGCTTGCCATCAAATTTTTTATCAGATCCCGAAAGTTAGGTAGTGACTCAGGGCGAGCCCTGTGAAACAGTTGGGACTTAGCTACCGCTCAGTCATTTTAAATAAAAAAAAAAAAAAAAAATTCATAATCTAACTTATCCTTGCACTGAATCGAACAATGCCTAAGTCAAGTCGATAGGAACAGCAGTTCAGAGATATGGAATGTTTTCCACTTTTCGGGCATTTGGCACCTCTATGTGCAGTAATGAACCACTGGTATTATCTAGCTCATTTTAATAAATGGGGCGGGGTTAAAGTCAGTCCGAAGTCACAAATTTGCGCCGAGAACCAATGGAGTATTGAAATGTTTGATTTAAGGTAACTGTGAAGTAAAATTTGTCTAAATTCTATTTTTGCTTTATTTTAAACACCTGTAAATGACTTACACCATTGTGCGAGTAAATAAATACAATTTTTGAAGTTGATAAAAAATTGAAAAACAGGTTGTAACATAGACAAAAAAACTACTAATGGTTTAAAAAAAAACCAACTATTGATGTTGTGACTTAGTTCTCGTTTTCTTTCAACAGTTTATTTCTTCTAGTTGTACTTCTGCACTTAAGTCTGAATTGTTCAAAATGATACTTACATCACTCTGACTTTAATCCCCTCATACGAGTATAATGAAATGTTTCCAATCAGCGGGGTTGCAATTATTTTCAAGGGATAAAATACACACACGGTAAAACGGCAATAATGTACCCACTCAGAGCTGTTTTGTGGGATCTACCTTGAGAGTCAAGGCAGCTGAGATTTCAATACTTTTATCAGTGCTTAGGGTCGTTTATCCTCTAATAAACGGGTCGTAAAAGTAAGTGTTCATAGGTAAGTACCTTAACCCATGGGTCCTTGTAACATTGTGGATTCCAGGTATACACGGAGTAGCTCTGTTTCGACCTTACAAAACTGAATTTATCACATATTGTACCTTTATTCAGGAATCAGCTAGAACGTCAACGATCTGTGTCGGCCTATAGTATCAGTATCATCCCCTAACTTTGGCTATAGTATCGATATCATCCCCTAACTTTGGCTATAGTATCGATATCATCCCCTAACTTTGGCTATAGTATTAATATCATCCCCTAACTTTGGCTATAGTATCGGCTTCCTGTTAGAGTAGACCTTTATCCATCCTCCTGGCCTCGGCATTCATTGTTACGTCTTCTGACCAGCCAACCTTTTGTCATATTAGTTTTTATCTTTTAATATTAAGGTGTCGGATGTCAACCCCTTTAACCTTATAGTTCAAATAAATATATATATTTCAAGATTGAGGTGCAAAACCATAGTTGGGCTAATTTAACAACAGGTGACGTTTATTAAAGATTACCTACCTGAATGGCCATTTCCAGCCCTGTCACCAAACTGGGATGATACGGATCCAGCTGTAACCGGGAAGCATCACGCCTCTGTATTCGTGGCTTATATCATTCCTATGAACCGACAACGGGTAGAACTCATGTTTGATACAAATCGCTTCCCTACAGCTGCATCTTATTGATAAACATAAAAGAGTCAATGTTCTATAAGTGCGGACTTTAGATCGACGCATGTTTCAAGTGACCCAGTTCGACGTTAGCAGAGGGGTAAAATCTGTCCAGCCTGCACAAAAGGACCCTTGCATAACCAAGCTGTTCCGTGTCGTAATTCTCCTTGGAATTCACTATCCAAGCAGGTGTTTAGGTGTCCTACGCCCTTTTCATTTTTGCCTTTATGGATCATTGTTATTTTCATATTCTTGAAATAAACGAAGTAGGGTGCTCGCCGGCTAGACAACGTGTTTTTTAGAGTGGTACAAAGTTGATATCAAGCAGACATTAAATGTCAAGCGTCATATGTTGGAAGAAAGTAAAGAAAATTAAAAACAAGAATTAACGAACACTATCACAGAAAATACAGTACATTTTGCCAACAAATTCACATTCAAGCTGAATATGGTGTCCAACTTCTTCACAGACAAATCAACCTATACATAATAAATATATATTACAGAATATTGAAATAAAAATTGATGCAAACAAAAATACATTGATGAACCAGGAATACAAGACATAAGTGGAATGAAAGACACTGCTAAAACTACAATAAATAACAGGCCAACAGGTGTTTTGGTGTCGGAGTATTTGGAGCTGGTTTCATATGAGTTTGATGGTCTCATTTAAATTTATTTTGGCAAAATAAAGAATATAATCGGCAGACACCACATTATGTATATCTGGTAATAATAAATATTTTAGCTACAGACTATTAATTTACTCATCATAGGATGTTTATTCTTGTTGGCTATATAGGAACTAGCTCATAACTTCTATCTAAGCTATTGCAAAATCGATCCATAAACAATGCAGGGAATAAATTCATTGTATTAACACCCTTAGCACTAGTTTTTGTCAAGGAGTTCGAATTTCTAAGATATAACATTTTAGTGAAATATACGTTACACTATTTCAAGTTAAATCCATAATAAATAAAAAAACAAAACACAAAATTTTTATTATTATATTATAGAAATATTATTATATACAAAGATAGAGGAAAAAAGTCATCGATGAAACGAACTAGTCACTAGTTCAGTAATTCAGCTTAGCCTTTGCACAGAAAATTTCCGACAACTGAAACAAATGAAGCAACCAAAACAGCCTCATTCTTCGAATTTACGAAGGCAGGCTCGATAAATGAGTAGTCTTATTTGTGTGCCATCCAATAAACCTGCTTTAATTTTTTACGTACTCAACTCCGGCATTTCTTCTCCCCTAAATACATGCAAAGCATGGTCCGTTCTTATCAATAGCCTCTACAAACTGCTTTCTATGAAGTGATGAGGAAAGATGATTTTCTCTCGTTTATATAAGGGGTCGTTGAAGACATTATTTTCCTCAATGTCCATGTTTTGTCTCTAAGGCCACTCATTTCTAACCCAGTGGTGTGTTTTGCCTCTGCTATCCCAGAGGCAAAAGAAACAAGGATATTTGATGTGGCCACTTGACAGTCCAAGGAGAATGTTAACGATTTTTAAGTTCACACAAATCACTTATTGCTGTTCATGATACTTTGTCTTCTCCAAGTTATAATCTTCTTTCATTTATGCTGATTGAGCCATTGGTATTGAATCGTATTGCTTCCCATTGTGCAATGAACAACTACATGTTTAAAAAAAACAAAAATCTAAAAAAGTAGAGCAGATAGAGAAAAACAAAAAAAACGATGGGCGATTTCATGTTTAGATTCAGCGCCCGGAATCTAGCTAAAATAAGTTTTAAAATCCTAGCTACAATTTTTTTTTTATTTCTTGTAGGCCTGTGTAATAGGTACACGATAATTTTATATGGAAATTAATTATTCAACACATTACGCTTTAATAACAATTTACATGTTTTATTATATTATATTATTTGTTATAGTAACAGTATGCGAGTCAAGTATTTAATGATGTTACCATCCTATTTATGTTCTTCGTCAAATTTTGTTAGCCGTATTTATTTATGTTTTAATTACATTTATTGATTTCAGAATTATAGTTTAATTATTCAACTTTTCATCACTCATCTTTTAACTTCACTAATTATTTTTTTGACAAATTGTTTTATTTAATGTTTGTTGCTAATGAGAGTCAATATAATCGTGAAAATTGTTAGTGGCAAAATAAAGAATATAATGGGCAGACACCACATTATGTACATTTGGTAATAATAAATATTTTAGCTACAGACTATTAATTTACTCATCATAGGATGTTTATTCTTGTTGGCTATATAGGAACTAGATCATAAGTTCAATCTAAGCTATTGCAAAATCCATCCATAAACAATACAGGGAATAAATTCATTGTATTAACACCCTTAAAGCTAGTTTTATCATCGGGACATCAAATGAAACTGCCATTGTAAATGGCATACATGTTGACAAGTTGCGAACACAACTTTAATGACGTTATCTAATTATAATATAAATAAAAAACACCTATTACATTAGTAATCAGGACCTCAATACAATAATTCAGAACCGAGAACTTTACCAGGACAATAAAATCTAGACTACCATCAACTTTTGCAGAGAATTTCCGAAGTTTTCAATATTGATTGAGTATAATAAATACGACAGATAACAAATAGAAAAGATTTAATTTATTGACAAACATTGTCAGGGACCCCCAATAAACAGGATGAAAACAATCCCGTGTAAGTTGTCAACACCAACATTATAATAACTGCACTATTTCGGTTATATTTTAGATGACAACTTAACTAAGACATATAGCCATATGTGAAGGAAAGAAAAATTTATGCAGAAATAATATAATAACAGAAAGTTTGTTTGCTACATAGTGCAATTAACCAGAAAGTAAACTTTGTTTATTGTTGGGATCACATACCTTCCAATGATAATTAAATTATTATAATATATAATATTAAGCAATTTTTGATGTAGTTAGTTGTTGAATTGTTATATAATATATTCTACTTTCTTTTCTACTATAACGGTCTTAAAACTGCAGCAGTCGAACTAAATATTTAATCGAGTCAACAATATAACTTATAAGAGTACACAACTTGCAAACTCTTGCAAATAAGTTGATCAGTTTTAGGTTAAAATGAATAAATAAACGAGAAATTTAAGGGGGGGGGATGAAAAAAGTAGAAACTATTAGACTAACTACAAAGTTTTCACAAGTAACGACACAGAAGATATTTCAGATCTACTCATTTTTCCGACCTGGATAAAGGCACAGTAACGAAGATAAATACTAGTATTAATTGTATCTAACCGGTGCATAATTTGTTAAAAAGCCAATTTTCCATGACAGACGTATTTATGTTGATGTAGTATGCAAAAATGAATTTTACATTGCAATGGATAGCATATTCTTGGCACATTATTTACGAATTCGCCGATAAAAACAAGTGATGTTGGCAGAATACATTCATGTAAACACCGCATATAGACTTTATGTTAAAAAAAAAAAAAAAAACTATGAACTAGTAATAACAATTATATGGTATGGTTAACACTGGCACTTACCTCAGTTGCACTTGGCGGAATAAAAGAAGACACGACAAAACAATAACAGGTCCTAATAATAATCAACAAACACGTCGAAACACACCGAACTACAAGGGGGTTCCAGCACTACTGGCCTGTGGGGGCTTCAGTGCTGCCACCTGCTGGCCCCCCACCACCACCACCTCTATCGATCCATGGCAACACTGTCATTACAGAATGTCTTCAACCTCACCAGCAGTACTTTTTTAAACAACGATGATGACCTAAATTTTATTTTATGAATTATATATCAACGAAATAATGGGCGTTAGGTGCGAATCCAGAATCGAAATTTAAAGGTACACATAGTCAGGACTATGCAGGAGTTTTTCAACAAGTTGATTAGCTAATTGGCTTTTTATCATTTTCAAAATTTTAAGTGCCTCTGGGGCATCAAGAAAAATTCTCATGCAAAATATCATCCCCCTATGTAATTGGGGTTGAAATAAAATTGCAAATACACTTTTAATGACTTAATAATAGTTGTCTTAACTTACAACATAGATTAGACTATAATATAATTAGCTAATATTAAAAGTTTTCATTAAACATTTAAATAGATATTTACTTAAATCGAGTTCAAATAATCAAAAGATAACAATAAATAAGCATGTCAAACTTAAAATAAAATGGGCATACAAAGTAGATATCAGAACACATCAGAGTAATAAAGATGTGAACTCACCTAATTGAGATTATTTTTTGCTAATTAATTATTCTCCTAATTTCATGGGTTTAAGTATATTTATTTTACAACTTTTATGGTTTATTGTTTAAATTTTTTGACGGGTTTTTCAGTTTTATGGCACCCTGTTTATATCATTACAACTTTTTAGAGTTTTTTGCTTTATGTTTTAATGTATGTGATAATGGGCTGCGGAAAGTACATAGAAATATATAGATCTATTGTGGGAAGTCAACAAGGTATATTTTATTGCAATTAATTTATTAAAGACCTGGTTTTATTTTTAGTACCATTCAGAAGGAGGTTACCAGGGGTAACCAGCACAGCATCATGCTTCTAAAACAAAACAACAATGGTTTTGTCAAGTTGGGAACATGAGGCTAATCACCATTTAAATGATTTTTTAAATTATAGTTTGAAAAAATTACATATTGTTAATTAGAACACTAGTATCTTTAATTGTATACCTTCCTCGGAATCACAGAAACATATTTGTCCTTAAATACTAACTAATCAGTAACAATCACTTATGTTTTATGGAGATGTTATATTTTTTCAGGTCTTGTCATTAGCAAATGCAATGTACGTGTAATATTTCATGTCTTTACATTGTACAGGGAACTAATGAAATTTCTGAAATGATAAACCTCTCCATACATGGGGAGTCCAAGTTAAGGTTTGCTTTCCGTTTGTACAGGGCAACGCTTAATCCATTATGAAACTTTTGATGCAATTCCCAAGCATTAACTGGTGTGCATACTCAGCCTTGCTATTGTAAGTTGGCAAGGTGTTGGAACTCACACTTATAAATTTAAAAAACTGAAAGACTTAAATGGACTGGTGAGTGGACCGTTTATTAAGGAAAACTGGTAAGAGGATAGCTGTATTTGAATGTTGACCGGGTCACAAAAATTGTTAGTTATATGGAATGCTTTGGATTAATGATAATAATTCATAGGGTTCCTATTAAATTAGATTTACAGAACAAAACAGACAACATAAAAGAGTAAATGAATCATATAATAATTAAACTGAAATGAAGGAAAGTCGTGTTCATACTAAAATTGTGCTGAACAAAAAAAAGAGTGGGAGAGAAATAAATCGAATGGGGGGGGGGGGGGGGGTTATATCTTGTCGGTTCCAAATACCAACAATTGGCTTAAATCGCTGTTTCATTTGATGAAGTTCCAAGCTTTCACAAATGTCATTCACAAGTTCAGTGGTCATCAAATCAATTTTAGAGTTCAATTCATTAACTATTATTTTTTTAGTGTTTCCTTGGTTTAAAAAAAAACATAGATTTTTTTATTTTAATTCAATTATGTTAGTTATAATTTAGAATCAATTTAAAATTAATTATATATAAAAATAATTATGAAATTACTAAGTAATATATTACAATCAAAATTAATTATGCCCAACTCTAATGGTGGGGTCCTAGATTCCTATGAAACTTTTTTGCAAGATGCTGCATCAAAAAATATGTCAGACCATTTTTGCCCAATTTAAAGCCATTATTTTACACAAGTTAATGTAGGAAATATTTTCAGATAGGGATCAAACCCAAATAGGCTTTGATAATCTCATTGTGTAAATTTAACTTCAACAAGTTTCTTGTCTTTAGTAAGGAATCTGAAACATAACACAATTACCATTAAAACCTTCCCTTTAAAAAGAGATTCCATCATATGAACCTCTATTTTAAAATAATTGACAAGATAAAAAGTTATGAGTGTAACTCAAGAAAATTTCTGCTTTCTTTTAGGCATTATTTTTGATTATTTTTTTTGCATAATTATGCAACGTATATCATTAAGAATGCCAATTTTTATCTAATATATAAAAAAAAATAAGCAAGTGTTCCTCATTCTCCAAATCAGTTAAAAAATTTAAAGTTGAAGAAATTCAAAACTGCTGTTGTACCAACTACTTCACTATGAATAAATAGGAGTTACCCTCTTCTTGGACCAGAAAACACCTGCCTACCTTTCATATTTTATAAATAAATCTTTGGCATCTGTATAGACAGAGGGGACTAGTTCAAGACTATTCAACACAGCCGGAGCTCCCTAGATTGGCCTGATTGGCCAAAATAAACTTTCACAGGATTGGCTAAACTAAAAAGCCCCTCTCTCTCTCCGACCACCAAAGGTGATTCATCTGTTACAGTAGTGACGAGGGATTTATCTATATCCTTCTTCAGCCTGATGGATTGGTGGAAAGGTGTCAGTAAAATGTGTTACTTTGTACGAGAAGTAGGGAATCCATCTTACAAAGAGCCTGAGCGCCCGCTTTAAACAGTAAGTATCTTGAAGTAGAGGCAAAGCCAACAATGGCTATAGAAGATCAGGGTTAGGGCGAATTTTCTGATGAGAAACCAGATAACCCAGGAGAGTATCTGTAGACTTTGAAAGCTGACTTTTATTTCCATTTATGACAAACCCATATTTAACCATAGCTGAAAGAAAACGTTTAAGATTTAAATTATGCTCTGCTTCATTTCTACCACAGAGAGTGATATTCTCCAAAAACGCTAAAACTCCTGACAGACCATCTACAGATATAACTCTATCAATTATCCGGTGGAAACATGCAACTCCAAACGGAATCCTATTAAACTGGTACAATTTTCCCATAGCTTCAAAAGCTGTAAAATGTTTTTTCTTTTTTGCTATTTTTATTTGATGGTATGCACTCTGAAGATTGACAGTAGTAACAATACTATACTTAGCGGCTTTTCGTACTATATCATCAATTTTAGGGAGGGGGGGTAAGCATCTGGAAGAGTATATCTATTTGTTGCCTGTGAATAGTCAATGAATAGTCTTTTCTTTTTACAATTTTCACCCTATAAGTGTACGACTACGACTTGGTATCTCCCAGGAGAGTTACTTTCCTCAATAATCTCGTCTAGTCTATAAACATCGGCCTAGATGTCAAATTAAATTCCCATTTTTTTCCGTATATTTTCCTTATGGGAAAGATTTGCTGTCTGTTGAACCTGTTTGCTCTAAATCCCATTAATATTCAACAGCTCTCTCGGCCAAAACGATATACATTAATAAATGTGATGAACGTATAAGATATTTTTTTTATCAACCAATGCCAAATCCCAATAAAATACCTCATATCCAATTTTGACGGCTAACTATGAACTCACGGATAAAAATAATAATCCTGAATAACTAGGATGTCTTATTGTTGGTTAGAACATACTTTCAAATCGAGTGCAGTTGATTGGTTAATAGCACTACACCACATTTTCTACCTCTTTGTTAATAATGGCATTTTTAGTACTGTGCGACGGGAGGTTATTGTAAGAGTTATTGCTGTTAGTTTACTTAGGTATTTCTGTTGGTGTCAATTTGTTGACAGTTGAAGATGGGCTGTAGCCTGAGTAGTTGTTGTGCTGACAGCGAGTCAGATTCGGACGTAGCAGATGAGAGAACCCGTCTCCTTACAGATCCTGTTAGTTCCATCGTAATCCCCAGTGGTCAAAGTGATAGCATTTTTGTTCAGTGTTGCGATTCTTCGCCAAAAGGAACTGACGAGCAGTCGGTTCTCAACAAGATTCTCCAAGAAACTGCTACTAACGTCATAGACATAGCTGCCTTAGCCCCCAGTAACATTGAACAGAATGAATACCTGGAAAGGAGGAGTCACTACAACTCAAAACTCATGCCCATCTCCTCCTGGCAGACTGGCATCAAATTGCAGTGTTACCTGACGGACATATCTATACCAGAGAAAGTTTTCACTCCAAATCCAATCTCTGTTGAAAATGCACTGTTGATAAAGAGAGCAGCATCAAAAATAAAAACTGCTCTTAAGGAACTTAATGTTTACCATACTGAAGATTTAATAGTTCCGTTTGCCATACCCTAGTCCAGTTTGTTATACTGACTTTTTACTGTTTGTGTTGCAAGGTATTTTAAGTTATTTAATTATATCATGTTTAGTATTATGTATTTAATTTCATTTAATCAGCATTGTTTGAAAATTTCTGATAACAAATTATTTTATTGAGAATTTATCCAACTAAATACTTAAGGTAATTTTTTGTTTATTATGTATTTAAAGCTATTAGACTAAATCAATGTTACCTAATAAAAAATTAACAAGTTAATAAAATTCATGTTTAGTTACACTTCATGAAATCTATGTAAATGTTACTACCCTCAGCCTGAAGCTGTAATTAATAAAACATGAAAAGTTTATTCCTAATATTGTAGGATTTTATATTTTTCCCTAGTTTATAAATATTTATGTATAGATTATTTTAAACCAATCTATTGATTTTATATCTATCTATTCAATTTAATATTTTATAACTATTATCTGCAGTCAGCTAACGTTTTATAAAAGCCCAGAGCAGTGCTAGGGCAGTATTGCGGTTCTTGTTGAATCAGCACACCTTCCCTGCGCAGTGGAAAGCACAACTAATCTCCTGTGAGGAATATATTTTATTTTTATGGCAAAGATATGCTCTACCTAATATTGTACTTATCTTCGGCCTTAAACAGCTTCTTTAACTTCATATAATTCGGGCTAGCAAATTTTCTTTATCTCTTCAGTTCATACTAATGGCATATTTCTTCTGATATATTATTTATTATATTTTGGCCATACTTAAAAAGTCTTTTTGACTTCATGATGTGCTTTCTTTCTTAATTTACCTGAAATGGTTAAATTAACTAACAAGATGTAAATTCCATGTAAAATTATTATCTAAATAATTTTTTGTTTTTACAATGCTATAATCACACATACTCTCTAAACTTATTATTCATTGTTGTTGTACTATCAATGACTAACTTATTTGGAATGAGGTTTATGACAAATATAAATATATATTTATTAAATGTTGACTAGCAATACACCAATATTTCTTTAATGATTTATATTACTTAAAGAAATTTATTTTTCATGTTCTGAGAATATTTACCTTATCTAAGCACTTTCCTTGATTTATGTTTGTTCATATAACCTGCTGTGTTTCATTATTCTTATTTAATGTTTAAAATAATTTATAATGTTTTGGCTGTGATTACTTTTGCTGCTTTCTCATTTAATTTTTTTTTTTAAGGGAAATTGAGATTCATCTGATAGCAATTTGTATGCATACCTACTTCTGTGTACATATAGCCCTACAATTGCAATTATAGTTAAGTCAAATTTCATTGAATGATGGTTTACTTCAATTAATTTTTTCTTGGAAATTACAGACCTCATTAAGAAAAATGTGGTGGATAACGTAACCTTTTCTGTGGCTATTATCACAAATAAGTATCCTTGTTAATATTTTGAATTCATTTATCATGGCATTATTTTAATATCAAACATATGAGCTATTAAGTATTATGTTATTTATACTTAAACCATCATTAACACAATTCAGCTTGCAACTATATATTAATCAATTTTCTAACATCAGTGTGCCAATGATAAAAACCATTTCTCATCGCTCTATATTTCTGTTCCTATGCAAACCTTTTGATAGATTTATGACTTTGGGTTAGCTGAGGGGGAAAAGTTCATTTGTACCAGAACATTGCTTTTCTATTAGATGGGCAAATCTACATCGATAGGTTACTTCCAGTGGTAGGCTGGCTGATTAAGGATGACCTTGAAGGGTTGCGGAATGGTCTACAGGCCTGCTGCAGAAGTGCAGTTACCTATCCAAGTACTGAAAATACTTTTGGTAGCTTAACTAAGCTTATCTACTAGCCAGTTGGGCTACCTGCTCCCCTTGAGGCTCTTATCTGGTGGTCTAGTCAATAAAATTTTATTTTATTTCTATTAATAAAAATAACTCCTAGTACCCCTCCTTTTCCATATTGAATGAAATAAGTGTAAACTAAAAAACACCCAAGTTAAGTGTGATACTTAGCACCATTAAAGATGCAAAAACAATTTCATAAATAGGATATTGAGATCGCAAGTTTGATACCCTAATTGATACGATAGGAAAATAAATATTCTATAATTATCAAGTGATTAATTTATTAATGAACCTTCATTAATTTTTCACGGGCTTCCTTTTATGTTTAGCATCCTTGAAGCATTAAGTAAAACTTCCATAGAAAATATGTATTCCTCATTGTGAAATGGATAGTGAACAGAATTTTGATGATAGTCTTATTGAAATTTTAGTCCCTTGAAGTTGCAACAGAACTGGAGGACTATAATTTAATGTCCTACTTAATATGATAGGACTTTTTTGTATATTATCAATGGCACTTCATTATTTACATGCTTTAGTTTGGATAGGGCTGCTTTTATTTCCAGCAGAATTGATTTGGGTATCAATGGAATCGACAGGCAAAATTTGCTTCTATGTTGAACTTGAGGTTTTCAGTTTTAAGCAACCGGTTGAGTCAATGACTTTTAGGCAAAATATATTTTAAAAAGACAAGTTATACATTGTTAATCACGAAGTAAAGTTCTTTAAAACGATACTCTACTCGAAATTATGTAAAAAATATTGTTTTTTAGCAGCAAGTGATTAATTGCTCAGTGACATTATTGTGTATGGGTATGCCAGGATTTTTTATGTTGTTGTGACATAAAATTAATTGATTTGTAAAATATGTTTCTTGATCGAACGAGTGACTCACCAAGGCCTGAAGAGGCAGACAGATAGTGAAAACATAAGTGTTTCTTATATTTTGCTGGTTGTGTGTTGTTACTCTTGATTACAAAAAATTGTTGAAAGCAGTGTTAATAATTTTTTGTAATACAAGTCTGAACTCAAAATATTTATTTAGAATGCCAATAGATTTAATTTGATACCCTATATAATATAACAGGGAAATATTATATTATTATTTTCTTAACTGCTAAGTAATTGATTAATAACTATTAATTTTTATAAATGTGCTAGTAGTTTTAAATCATCAGGGCATCAAATTAAAATACATCAAAAAATATTGTTTTTAAAAAAAAAAAAAAGTCGAATTATTGTGAATATAATATAAACTTTATACTTTTAATAGAATCTAATAACTACCTATTGTATGAAAATACAAAATAGAATTAATACTTTTTACCAGAGCAATTAATGATCCTTTATTACATTAATGGCAACTGTTTTACTCTTAGTCTCCTTAGGGCAATAATTGAATCTACCATGGGAAAAAATATTTATCATAAAACTGATGCGAACTTGATTTTAATAACATTTTAAATGATATTTTGTCCTTTTTAAGTCCCAACACATAGCATATACTATTGATAAGGACTTCAATTTGACACCCTACCCAGTAAGAAATGAAAACTAGAATCTAAAATAATAAAATGTTTGGATATCCAAGCGAGATGGGTAGCAAAAGGAAAAGAGAAATATGGATGTCAGCCAAAGAAGTCAAGGTGCATTTTGACTATTTTCAAGCCCTTTACTTTTTGCTCCCTGCTTTGCTTTATATTTTCATCCTTTCTCTTTCTCATGAGTAGTGGCCTAATAGCATGCCATGTTGGGATGCCCAGAGACTGATGTATTTCACAACATTACTTCAAGTTAGGATGGCTGCACCCTTCTGCCAGTCGCCAATATATTCTGAGATCCCTGAGCCTTATTTTAAAGTTTATTGGAAGGCCGTTGTCACCAGAAATCCAGACGAAATTGACCTTATCGTGAATTAGAGTTAAGTATTCTTCTAATGAATGAATAAACTATTTTTTTCTTTGACTAATTTGTGTTCTCCTTTATATTATAAAAAAATTTGGTCACCATAATTAGCAGAAACAAAAATCACCTATATTATGATCAAGTGTGCTGATTTTTAACTGTGAATAGGTACTGAAAAAAGCAAAATGTTGTTTTTTCTTACTTAACATTTGGAAGAGTGTGAAAAATCTCAGATGTGAACTGAGACACCAATCACGAGAAATCCACCCCCTCCCTTATTTTACCTCTGAAGAAATTTGTATTACAAATAATAGTTTTATTCATTAAATTTTAATTTATTATTTTAATTTTAATTATTATTATTGAGCTACACCCAACTTTTACGCCAGAAATTAACCTTAATTGTATGACCATACCATACCAAACAAATTAGAACTATCTTTATTAAAACTAGTTATTGATAGCACATAAAACATACCAATGTTTAGTACAATGTAGGTTTTTGAACCACGGGTACCACAACTAAAAGATTAATTTCGAACCTTACATAAACCAACATATCTTTTCAAGTACTATTTATTCTCCAAACATTCTCTTTTAAAGTGATACATAGATATAGTTGTACTCATTGAGGTAGTAGTCAATGTGGGGTTAAATTTAATAATCGTTAAACTTTTTAAAAGCAAAGATATTGAGATGACATTGCTTGCTTAATTAACTCCTTATTTTTATTGTTGTTATAAAGAAAAAAATTGTTAGGGATCTTGTTTGGCAAGAAAAAAAAAATTGATGAACTCAAAAATGTTTACTCGGCACATTTCACTTAATTGTAATAATACTTAAAGTTAACTTTTGTGAGGAATTCTTGGCCATGGCATGGTTTACAATAGTGGATATGATGGCAATAAATTAATAAAGATGAGTTCATTATTGAAAGAATGTTGGTTACTATTACTGTCAAATTGGGGATAACTTTTTAGTGTTACATATTTCCTGACTTTTTCATATTACCTGGTTGTATTGTGAAATAACAATGTTACTGATACCATTAAGACAAATAATTTGTCTAATAAGTTAGGCTGTACAGTAGAGTAGTGACTCCTAATGGGCTACATTTATTTCTTCCTCGAATGGGTACCAATCACTCATTTATGTACTGAGAAAGCTCATCAGGACTCAGCTTAAGGAATCAAAAAATCTTTTATTTTGAGATAGGTTCAAGCATTAAATTGGTACTAAGAAAAAATGGTAATATATACAATGTTTTGAGAAAGAATAGCTTTAGAGCAAGGAAATTGTGAAGAATTAAAATTTGTATTGGTTACAATAAAAGGTACCATGAATCTACATTGGCTTATACCCTTCTGTTACAGATAATTGGCCAAATAGAAATCAAAGTGTTCCCTTTTTCTTCTCGGAAATTTAGACTTCAAAACCCTATCCAAGCTGCCTGGATGTGGTGAGCATTAATTTGGTGCCCTATTCAAAATTATAGAAAATATTACTTTTGATAATCGTAATCTTCTTTAATAGCTAGCATTGAAGGACGTTGGATGGGCAACCAAAACAGCTGTTGTCTGAGATTTCTTCCATCTCTTTATTGCATGTCCTTAGATCAACTTCGTCTATGTGTATACTTAGTGTTTGGTTTATGGTCCTCCCTATATCTCTTGCCAACATTTCCAGATAGTCTCTCTCTCTCTACCAACTGGCCTGCCTTCTGTTCTGGGTTGCGTGTGCCACCTTACTTTTCTGTCTTCAGGAAATCTACACACATGTAGACCATCTCAGTTGTCTCCCTTCAACTTTTGCTTTCATGGACACCACTACCTTTAACACTTTTCTTATTATCTGGGGGAGAACTTTCATCTCTGTTACAATGCCCATCTAAGGCACCCTACTGCCTTTAAATACACAAATCATAACTGGGAAGAATATATTTGTAAATTTCTTAGCTTGGTGTCCCTTGTTTTCTTCTTTTTACCAAGAGTGTTATAATTTGGCAACAGAATCCAATTGCTATCCAAACCTGAGCTAACAATGTGCCTAGGCATTTATATTTATATGCACATTCTAGCTATTACATTCATCCATGTCAGCTCTATCAGCTTTCGAACTCTCAAAAACTTAGTACTATGTTCATCCGGTACCCGAAAAATATTATATTACCACACAAAAAATGTAGCTATACTGCAATAAATATAATAAACACAAAGTGCAATTTTCATGTGGTCCTCAATTCTTCGACTTATTTTTCCAAACATTTTTAGTTTCACCTACAGATGCAAGAATAAATAAATTCTAGGTCGAACCCACACTTGAGCAAACATAAAATTGTCAGTGGGAGAAACATGTTAATCTCATAACCACTTTACAGTACTAAATAGATTGGTTGATTCTGATCGAGTAGGCAAGTCTCACTATGGATTTCAATCTCTAAAAAGTCCATGGAATAAAACATGTTTCATCCTCTCTTTTTCTTGATAAGATAGGCACTTCAACATTACCCACCATCCTCCTTACAAAAAGCTTTGTGCAGTTGCAAAGTTATGGTGGGTCGAGGTTCTGTAAAATATATGGAGACCCCCACTTTAAATAAAAGACAATGTGGGGGCAATCCAAAAAATTTCCAGGAGGTTCTATTCATTTCTGAAAATTTCTAATGAGTTCTAATTGACTAGACTTTGGCTGAAATGTCATCATAACCTGTCAAGCTTAGTGACCCTGAAAACTATTAAGGATTTGATATTGTCAGTCATTTTGGAGATTCTATTTTTTACACATTACCGTCCTCTGATACTGAACTTGGTTCTATTGGAATATAACACATTCTAACAAATACAAATAAAAAGTCCATGCATTCCATTTCAAATAAGAGAACAGAATAAAAAGTTACAGATATATTTCTTTCACTCTGGATTCTTTTTTTTTTTGCAATACTTATGCTATACTTTCAACCAGCACACATTCAATGAAATTAATCACCGATAGGAAAATAATATATACAATTGTGCAGTTTTTAAAATACTCTCCACTTGTAAGAAAATTGTCATTTTCTCATTTATTTGGTCAAATAACTATTTATATAGAGAAAAAACCTCAATAAATAACAAAAATTTCTCAATCTATAGAAAATATGTTTATTGAAATCATATACAATATACGTGTAAGGACAGTTAAAGCTTGCCTGAGTCAATCAAAGCACAAAAAAACAAAACTTTTTCATTGTCATCATGTGTATGTAAGGGATAATTATTATATCCCTATATAATGGCATATTTCTTCCGATATATTATACTTTGGCCATACTAATAGCTTCAATTGTAAGTTAGAATGCACACCTGCCCAAAGTTTTAAACAGCCATCACATTCAAGAACAATAAAGCTTTTAATTGTATATATATGTATACAACATTTAGATATCCTCCTTTACTTTTCATTACAGTTTTAACCAACACATGAGACATTCTTCAGAACAAATTTTTCATTCGATCCCAATTTTGATGAGGTGGTGGAAAAATAATTGTTTGCATGTTCTTACTAATACTAATATTTTAATTAAAAAAAAAACTTGTCAATCATATATAAATGGCAACTTAATTATAAAAAAAATCTTATATTTAAAAAAGTATAGTATCTTTAGCGAGAACTTCACTAATTACTTTGTATAGGGTTTTCGGCAAAGTTTTTGAGAAACATTCTTAACAACATATTCAGTTCTTGAATCAAGACAGTTAAGAAGTTTCTTATACAAATATGGAAGTGAAGCAACATCTTGAGCAGCATAAGCAACCATCTTCTTTGTCATTGGTCTTGTAAGCCAATAATAAGGATTTGATTTATAAATATTCTTTAGCCCATCTTTACAATTGTTTACCGGCACTCCATATTTCTTGCAAATGTCATTTAATCCAACAGGTTTGAAATATGATAATGTACTGGCATTATTTTCTATTACATGGTATGCCACTGATACATCAAACACATTGTTCAATAAAACTGCAAACTGTTTCAGTAAGTTCATACTATCATTGACACAATAATTTACAATTTTTAGGATTTTTTCTGATTCTAATATTTTAATTAATCCTCCATTAGTCATCAACTCTTTACATGCATCAAATAAATATATCTCTCCACTAAACAGGCCAATTTGAATAATGGAAATAGTTCCATATCCAAGGTTAACTCCTTCACAGTCCAAGGCTATAACTTTTTCTTTTAGAATCATTCTGCATATATTCTGGCAGTCTGCAAGACCATCGATGATAGTAGTACTTTTTAGAACTCTATCCATCCAATCATTTGGTGATAAAGCAGCCAAACTACACGCAGTAACTCTATCCATCCTATCATTTGGCGATTTAGCAGCCAAACTACACGCAGTAACTTTATCCACCCTATCATTTGGTGATTTAGCAGCCAAACTACACGCAGTAACTTTATCCACCCTATCATTTGGTGATTTAGCAGCCAAACTACACGCAGTAACTTTATCCATCCTATTATTTGGCGATTTAGCAGCCAAACTACACGCAGTAACTTTGTCCATCCTATTATTTGGCAATTTAGCAGCCAAACTACACGCAGTAACTTTATCCATTCTATCATTTGGCGATTTAGCAGTCAAAGTACATGCAGTAACTCTATCCATCCTATCATTTGGCGTTTTAGCAGCCAAAGCACATGCAGTAACTTTATCCATCCTATCATTTGGCGATTTAGCAGTCAAAGTACATGCAGTAACTCTATCCATCCTATCATTTGGCGTTTTAGCAGCCAAAGCACATGCAGTAACTTTATCCATCCTATCATTTGGCGATACAGCAGCCAAAGTACAACCAGTGTTAACTGATTTGGCAAGTCGGACATATTCATTATTTTGACAGAGGGTAAAGGTATTAGGGTATTTACGTAAGAATATAGCTAATTCTTTTTCGTTTTTGGCTACTAGTTGAGCATTACAAGGTGCCTGACCTCTATGACCAATTAGGCGAGTAATTGGACAATCATTATTTGGACTAATACGTGACAAAATATTAAGATAATATTCTACAGCTATTTTCTCATGGCTTTCTTGAAAAAAAGTTTGTCTATTAATGGTATTGTTGTTTGAGGGAGCTTTGTTGAGTTTAACATACATACTTTTGATCACAGTAAATACATTGGGGTGACATGAGAAAAACCTGATGAACTCTTTTTTATTCTTAGCAACAAGCTTTATGGAGAGTGGGGCTTGTCTTTTATAACCAATAAGACGTTCTATTGGAGTTTCTTTATTTGGACTGATTTTTGTTAAAAGGTTTGAATAATAATGTACAGCCTTTTCAATCCACTCATCAGAATCAGTCAGAAAAACAGTATCATTATTTATAATAAATGTCTCAGGATGATCAAGAAGCAATTCACGCAGCTCTAATGGATTATTAGCTACTACTGAAACATCAGATGGAGCTTGACCCCGATGGCCAAACAAGTTGTTAATAGATAATCCTAAACAAGGAGAGCAATGTGCTACAAAGTTTGAATAATAATAAACGGCAGATTTTCTATCAAGCTCGTAACGGTAATTAGGATGTAGCATAACAGTGTTGTTCTCAATCTTAAATATACCAGGATAACTTTTTAAAAAAACAGCCAGTTCTTCTTCATTTTTTGCCACATTTTGAACTACTGCTGACGCCTGACCTCTGTAACCTACTAGACGTTGAATAGGAAATGAAAATCTATTTCTTTCCAAAATTGATAAGTAATAATTAATAGCTTCCCTGCTCATAGTCACTCAGATTTTCTATTTATCTAAATTGGATCACCAAATCATCAATAACGTCTTCAGTTAAAATCACAATATTTACAATATTATAACACTGCAAATCTAAAACATCCAATTCATAAAATGAACATAAAGCTTAAAATTTTCAAACCACAGAATAAACCCCTTTTGGCGGCCCATGAACGTGTTATCATCAGATAACGCTTCATGCTATAGATCGATGGATCGTTAGGTATTGATTTTGTAAGATGTCAAGATAATAATAGTGTTAGTTTATATAATTCGCTACTGACTCCCTATACGATGGTATAGATTTACTTGGTTCTGGATAATTCATATTTATTAAAAAAGAAATACGGTGCTCGAATATTTCGAAGGTGAGGTGCAGCAGTTTACAATCCATTGAGTTAATAAATATATCTAAAAATAGTAAATAAAAGGTTTTAGATACCTTTTGTAAAATATTTATAAAGGTTAGAGTGGATTATTAAAAAAAAAAAATGTTTATTACAAAGGACGTCCAATTAAAGTAACAATAAATCTAAATGGGATCCAAGCCCTTAAAATTTTGCTTGTTTTTTCTTAATTTAAATATCTTAACTAATTTAATATCAATTATAGCAATCAATACCAATAATTATAGGATTAAATAAGAATGGTCGTGGATGGAGTAAATCAGTCTCAGTACTTTTGGGACAACTAAATATTTAAATAATACAAATGTCGTCTTCCCACAATACTACATTGTGAGATTTAATTATACCCTTCCAAAACCGTCACTAATCATTTAACTATATATTTGGCTCGTCGAACCATTTGAGTTAGCCAGGCCTGATTTAAACTAGGTGACTGTACTGCTAGAGTAGTAATTTTAGTTCCGATAGAAAGTTGGAGTGATCAAGGTAGTCAAATGCTATGGTAATAAAGCCTAAGAGAATAAGGAAGATATGTGTCGTTGGTTAATGACGGATTTGAGGTCTTCCCTGATTGTGGTAAGAGCAGATTGGGAGGAAAACCAAGAACGGAAACGAGCTATTTCCATAACGCAAATATCTGTTTAAATTTGTACATAACGCGTATATGTAAATATGTAAACAGATATTTGTTTCTTTCTGAAATATATGTAAAATTGTTTTGTGTTTTAACACCCAATAATCCCACAGTTTTTTGGTCCTGGGAGTCGTATTGCCGAGATCGTAGTGAACATCAGTATTGAGTCACTAGCAAGGGGAGGGTGAACCGTCAGACATCTGCTTTATATTAGAAAGATGTACTGTGTTGATTTGATGTTGGGTGAACAGCCAGATGAATGAATTGGTATCTTGCGAGATCATTGACTTTTATTAAATTGAAAAAAAAAAAAAAATGTATCTTCATCAAATGCTCCTGTCTTACTGACCTGGTGTGTCACTACTCCATCTTTCAATTACATCTTTAAACAGCGCTGTTACCTTCCAATTTTCCACGTTATAGACGTGAATTTGTTGCAACAAACAGAAGCTTGCCTGGGGAATTAAATTTTTACGGATTTCTCTGGATGGGATATTTCTATTTCTAGACGGCGTTCAGTTACAAATAATAGATAACGAAAAATTCCGTAAAATGGATACAAAAACTTGTTTGATATGCAGCACTAAAGAATTTTCTAGTTATTTGGAAGGAATACAAGTGTCCCCTTTGATGAAGTACAAGCCTGCATCAGAGCCAGTTCAAATTCCTGGTTTGTTCTCTACCTGTCATCATTACAGTAATACATTTGTTTATATTCTCATAGATTTTTATTTAGTTCCAGCTGCACATTTCCTGGAAGATTTGTATATCTCTGATACACTATACTGCTCATATTGCTCTGCAGGCTTCTTGGACAAGCATCAACAAAGAGCCCACTATAAACTAGATTGGCATCGTTATAATCTCAAACAACACCTCACTCAGCGAAAAACAATATCTGAAGACAAATTTTTTCAACTAGCAGGTTTCCATTTATTGAGAAATTAAAAACATATAATCACCTATGAAACAATGTGTTCATTTACTCAAATATATTGTGATATTATATATATTTCCAGATGATGTGTCAAGCATTTCTGGCTCAGAAAGTGAAAGCGACACTGAAACTGAACTTAATTCAACTGATGTGGAATCCTCAAAAGAAGATGCAAGACTAACTCATCTTATTGCTCGGAGATCTAGAGTGTTGTATAATAATTCATCTGGACAAGTTATTTCAGTTCCTAGATGTCTTTTACTAAATAAGAAGGTAGGAGTGGCTGTTTACTAGTTTTATTGTTTTGCCTAACATTTTTTCATTAGTTAACTTATAGTAACTAGAAGTTTCAATCAGGAAGAAGCAGTCTCGGATGATTATCTAGTGGATCTTATAAAAAAACTCCCACATCGAACTTCATGGTTTATTGTTATGTTAGGAGGAGGACATTTCGCTGCAGCACTCTTTAAAGGTATGTGGGCATAGCTTAGCTTGTTATTTAAAAAAAATCTATTCAGAGCTATCTTTAATTATTTACAGTATTTCTAGTTACAAATTTGGCTTTGTCTGGTGTTCAGCTATTTAGCAGGACTTGCCTAGTTCTATTTTTTTAAAAATTCTATTGCAGACTTTATTATCTTATTATTTATCTATTAATCTTATCCCTGAAATTAAGGTATAAATTTATTGCAACCTGCTTATTGAGCACTTTAAACTGATAGTGGGATAACTATAAGTTTGGATTTTTGGTAGTGTGCTAATGTATATCTTATAGGTAAGGGCAAGTGTTCATGACCCTACTCTTTAAAAATTAAAAACATGGTATGAATGGGACTGTACACTTCATTCACAGCATTACTTGTTGGCCAGTGTGGTTGGTTATTAGTAAAGTTTGATACCAGATAAAATGGTTGGATGGCAACAGGTCAACATGGCTTTTATCTGTTTGTATGTATTATAATTGCCAATGGGCCACTCAACAAGTTCAATTGTTTCTTGAACTAATGTTTTCAATGGCTCTAGGTATTCATCTTTAAGTTAAATATTTATACTATCATGATAGACAAAGTTATACTGTATACAACAATTTGTTTTTAAGTTTAAGTTAATTTTTTAAAAATTATTCTTAATTTAAAAGGAAGCGATGCAGTCCTCCATAAGACATTCCACAGTTACACCGTGCGGTCAAAGCAAGGAGGGAACCAAAGCGCAAAAGATGGGAAGGGCTCACACTCAAAATCTGCAGGGGCTAGTCTTCGGCGGTATAATGAACAGTCCCATTCACAAGTAAGAGGACTAATATATTCATATTAATAGATTAAAGATAAAATTCAGCTCTGGCGATCAGTAGGGTTTATAGGTGAGATACACTTACAATTTTTGTAAAATGAAATAGTCATTGGAGCCCCTTCCTTCATCAAGTTTCTTTTTTAACTTATGATAACTAATTTGTAATCAAATTAACAAATAAAAGTATCAATTAAAATGTTATAGTTGATTCTAGAAACTTTTTGGGATAACAAACTAGCATTGACCTCTTATTAGCTTAGCACAAGCCCTAAATTAAAAACATGGTATGAATGGGACTGTACACTTAATTTGCAGCATTATTTGTTGGCCAGTGCGGTTGGTTATTAGTAAAGCTTGATAAGAGTAAAATTATTGGATGGCAGCAGGTCAAGGCCAAGGTCCCCCCCCCCAAAAAAAAAATCTGGACAGAAGGAAACATTGATATCTTGGTCTTGGTGGCAAAGTCTGAAACACTCCCTCTACACAAATATTTCAAACAAAAACTCACTTCCTCACAACCTAATTCTAGAAAATAAATTTAATTCTATCTTTTTATCTACACTATATTAATAATCCTACTCGTACATGGGAAAATCCTTGGTAAATTAATACATTTTATTTAATTAATTTTGTATTTCAGCATATTTGCGACCTAATGAAGGCATGGGCTCCGGATATTGTGAAATGTGACTTGATATTCTACCGAGCTGTTGGGAAAAGCAACACTGGTATCTTGTTTGGTGGAGCAAACCCTCCCTTACTTAGAAATGATCCAAGAGTTAAAAACATTCCTTTCCCAACGAGAAGAGCAACGTTTAATGAAGTTAAACGGATTCATACCCTTTTATCAACTGCCTTTATTTATGGTAATGTTTTTTATAATTTCTGTTTTTTGTTTCTGTAGCTCTTGTTTTTGTGTAAGTTTGATATCAGTTAGATGCTAAAATAAATCGAAACAAATTAAAAAATATATAACAGAGAAAAGAACATTATTTAAAAAAAAATTTAACCGAGTATGGTTGCTCAACCAAGTTGTTGACAATACACAGTATATTTATCTGTTCAATAAACAATAGTAATTTTGAAAGTACTGTGATACACCATTAATCTAAGTTACTAAATTAATAAATAATTGAAAAAGGAAAATAGGTTAAGAAATACAAAATTAGAACAGAATCCAAATAGACTGGTCTATTATGGCAGGCGGGGCCATAATAATGGTCTCATCACTTCTCATCACTCATTAGCTGTCAGTCATCAAAACCAGTCTGCTCTCAGTCTTCAGAGCCCTCTGGCAATCTGTCACAAAGGTGGGTGTCCTCATTGCCCTCTGGCAATCTGTCACAAAGGTGGGTGTCCTCATTGCCCTCTGGCAATCTGTCACAAAGGTGGGTGTCCTCATTGCCCTCTGGCTCTCTTCAACAAATATGACTATTAGTTTTTATAGCTGCTCCCCCCCCTTTATCTCTTGGTGCTCATAGCCTACTCTTTATTTGTCACAAATGTGTCTGTCTAGTATTAGAATATCTGCTTCTTGCAGCTTATTAAACACAATTGTTGGGGGGAAATGCTTGGCGAACCCCTACTAGGAGGCTGTTTACAGATCTATACAGCAATTAATGTTAAACCATTGTACACCTGTACTAGAACACAGATATTATTGTTCTATTGTGGCTCCTTCACAACCAGCTAATTTATAATTTTTTTCTTGGCCATCTATACCTCTACGGCTAGGAACCCAATATCCTTGGGGTATGAATGGCCATCCTTTCTAGTCTAGCTGTGGTTTTGGGCGAGAACTCTCTTGACTTCTCTTACTAAAGGTGATATTGCTTTAATTGAAATAAGTGCCATTATCGCTGGTCTAATAATATCTGAGAGTGTGTTTATGCTAGATCATGTTGACTGTCTTACGTTTTGCTAGAAAATACTTACACTGACTATAATTATTCATACTAACAGGGAATATCCTATTATATTATAAACTTTTTTATAGCTATCATGTTGCAGATTCAAATGAAATGTTTCGCACCACCTTCTCCCCACCAACAAAAGAAGTACCAGAAATAGAGAAGAAGTGGACAAAGTGTACAGAGAGCAGTCCAAAAGGTAGTCCTAGGAAAAATAACATAGACCGTGCCAAGGAGAGACCGTCACCAGTCCGGGAGCTACCAGATATTGTTCAACAGCTTGCGGCCATCTCTACTTCTGCTAGTGAGGACGGTATGCTTCTGAATACATTTATTTATTTCTAAATATGCGTATATATATTAGCAGGGACATTATCTGATACATGCACTATTATAGGTGAAAAAATATGCCTATACACACCTCAAAATCAAATGTATTGCAACACATGTATTTTTTTCTGTTTGAAACCCTTGCTTGCCATCCTAATTTTATGCAATGGTTATGTATTTTTATTCTTATTGAAGTGAAATCAATCAAAAGATTCCGAGTGTTAATAGAGCATTTTCCTCTCTCAGGGTAAAAGGCACATAAAATATATTAAAAAATGGATATAAACTTTTAAATGATGACTTTATGAAGGACTGGCCACTTATGGTCGGTTCTTTGAACTACCATTCAGACTTTCAGACAATCTCAAGCAGATACCAAATTTTCTAGATTAAAAGTTTTACTTTGATGACCTATTTAATTAATGCTAGGGGTTTTGAGTCATTTTAAAATTTTCCATGTTCACATCAAGATTGATTTGTTGGAATTTCCTGCTTAGGAGCTTTCTTTTAAGGTCTGCATTCAAGTGAGGTGCTGGTAGCCTTATGAATTCTTGGGTTTTTAGAGGAGCATGATCCTTGCAATCACAATGTTTATTCTGAATTTCAAGAGGGCTTGGAAGGCATTATTATTATAATATGATACCTAAAATATTGAGTTTGGGAGATACTTAAGAAGGTATTCCATTACAAGGGTGACAAATACAAGAAATACAGAGGTTCCCAAGTCTTCAATTACTCCAAATGAAATATTCAGCTGCTTCGGGCTTCCACTGTTTAATAGCTGAAGTATGGGACATCATCAACAATTGGAAGAGAGCTAGCTGAAGGAGAGCAGCCTGACATCAAGAAGAAGAGTAACAGAGGAATTTATTATTAAAGAACATTATTATTATTAAAGGCACTGGTCTTCTGTTGACACTATTATGAAGTAAAACAATTGTATGTTTCTCCACAACTTTTGTAACTTGTCCACAAACGAACTACATAACATATCTCTAAGCAGATAATTAGTCATGAGTCCAGAGAATAAGAAAAAAAGTAAGTTTTAACCAACAGAAGTCAGGGATTCTGATTAGAAATGAATATTTACAAAAATATCTAGGTTTGGATATCTGAGGAATTTTTTTGTGGTATAGGCCCGCTATTATTTATAATTATTATTAATTAACTGCAAAAGAAAAAATATACTGGCAGTTTGGAACTTGAATTCAGGACCACGCCAATTTCTAGTGAGGAGGTCTCCCAACTGAGAAGTGTGCCAAGTATAGGCCAGACAATTTATTTTAAAACTATATTGAAATATTTGTCATGTCTTAGTAGTATTCTTTAACATTGGCAAACTAGCTCTTTCATAATTGATTTGGGGGTCACACTTCATCCATGAGACTTAGTCACTGAGAGCACTTAGCCAAAGAGGATTTATATTGGGAAGATTGTTCACTCGTGTAGGCTTGATTAGTTGATCCCAATTCAATCCCTGGTTTGAGTCCGGATCCTACTAGTTTATTGTTTGTTTGGTTATTAATTAGTGATGAGGTATTGCTATACTTTTGAATTAACTAATGTGATAATAAAATACTGTGCGCCTGCTGCACTTATTTTCAATGAACTCATTAATGTTGTTTTCTCAAGATATTAATTGGACCATTATGTGTTGTTAA
This sequence comes from Acanthosoma haemorrhoidale, assembly GCA_930367205.1. Lineage (NCBI taxonomy): Eukaryota > Metazoa > Arthropoda > Insecta > Hemiptera > Acanthosomatidae > Acanthosoma > Acanthosoma haemorrhoidale. Next base: position 145,340,477 of record OV884011.1, read on the forward strand.
CTTGTGCATGGGTAATTTGAGTTTATTTATTAGTTATTTTTCATACAGTTGAAGATATTGTTGTGATATTTAGATGTTGTGAGTTTTGATGTTGCCTTTGATATAAACTCGAAATTAGCATGCATAACAGAGCAGTAAAACGACCCGTGGATCACGGCTATGAAGGGATGAACATTATTAGTTGCCGTTATGCGTAATATTAATAGTTATCAAATAAATAATATCAAAAATTAAATATTTAATATTGGATTGGTTAACTTTAAAATAAGAAAGTTAAAAAAATCAAGAAGGCAGCGGAAATGTACGAGAACCAGGAGAACGTGGTAAGCAAGGCGCTCATTCATTTTGACCCGGCTACGAGAGAGGAAGGACCAGGAGTTACGATCGTCCCAGGAGACACGAGGCACGCATCGAGGGACCACACTCGGCTATCAAGAACAAAGAAACAAGAAGAATTCACCGAGGACGCAATTTTAGTAAATCTGGCAAGACGCGATTATATTAATGTTAAGCTTAGTTTCTAACATTGTAAAATTTATCACGTACGTGCTTATTTGTATAGTAACCACATGAATCAATTTGTAATTAAACAATTTTCCTTTTGCCAGAATTCTTTTTTATATTAACAGAACCTCTATAAAACCTCAGATTAAATTTAGAATATAAACAATAAAGATAAAAAAGGTAATAATATATTTGATTCTAGGTTTGCAGTTTTTCTTGTATTAAAACAATATAATCAACAATTTAATCAGACTCTGGATATCAATTTCAGTATCAGTTTTAGAAATTTATTTTACATTTTAATTAAGAATGAAAGGCTATTTTAATATTTTTTTTATATATAGACCTAGTATTTGTCAATGAAGAGCTATCATTTATCGATTCGTTGAAGGAGTTCGATGATACTGTGCCTCGGCATGTTAAAAACAGTGTTAATGGAAGACAAAAGCAGAAAAGAAAAAAGAAAGAAATCCCAAAGGATGAAAAAGGTAAATTCATGAATTTTTATATTATTTTATTCTCATGATTTCACAATTACATTTATTTACAGTGTAATTCACTTATAACCGTCTTCAAGCTAGGGATTCAGATCGTTATACCTGAACTTTGTTGTATCTAGATTTAAAAAAAAAAAGTTTTGATGTGATACGTAAATTTTGCTTAAAATCGATTTATTATTATGAATTATTAGATAAAGATTAATGTAACTAATATATAATATAAGTTTTATTACATTCAATATTATGATTAACTATAACAATCAATTAATAATAATTATAATAATCAGTTATATAGGTTTGCTTTAACTTGGAAGAATAAGATTTTTTAATTAAGTTCTCAATAGTTTTTAAAGCCATCAATACTTCTGTTTTATTAATTTCATTGCTTACCACAACAAAAGTATGCGCTTGATCAATAGAAGAAAACACTTCTGAAATTGACGCCACAATTTTGTCAGCTTTCACACTCTTGTCTTCATTTATATTTAAAATAGACTAGACAATAACTTCATCACTTGGCTCTTCAGAGATCCAAAGAGCAGCATCATATTAAAGCACATTGTGTCCATATTATCGTCCTCCACCGAGGCTTCCCACACCCCTTAATCCTCTCACATCACCTTCAAGCAGGTACTCCTAGTACAAAGATCCGATTAACCTAAATATTCTATATTTTTCCCTCATCCTGAATTTCTAACTAGAGAGCTTAGGGGAAAAAAAAAAAAAAAAAATTATTGTCACTACCTTCTTTTTTGCCTTCCAGATAACATGTTAGAAACCTGTATAACAAATATTACAGAAGCTTTTGAAACAAGATTTCAAAGACGCTTTCCTGTTTATTATAGAACCTGAATAAATAGAACCAGAAAAATGTTCCTGTTTCAAAAGAGTTGAATTGCCTTACTGTACAAGTTTTTGCATAATTTCAACACAACATTCCTTGCATCTTTTTTAGCTCATATACAGAAAACACATCCAAACTGAACGGTGACTCTCAAATAACTGAACATAAAGAGTTTTGCTGCTTGTCATGCAGTTTAAACATGTTCAAGGTGTGCAGTTATAACCGGTTGTGACTGATTTGTTTGCTAAATGGAATCACAGTCTCATTATTTTATTGACATACCCCCTATACTAACTTAATAACTCTTTTCCATCTTCCAGGAAACTGCTGTCAGAAAAACTGGCATTCCGTTTTTATGCATTGAAAACCACATTATAGTGGTATTTTGTCTCCAAAGCCCACTCAGCCTCTGCTAATACCCGTGCTACTATAGTTGCACTTCAATATCTTCTTGAAATAAATTTATGTCTTTACTATCCATTAATGGTTATTTGTAAATTATTTTTTTCCTAACTTTAGAATAAATAAATCCAATTCAGCAATATTTTTTTTTTATAGAAATAATAGTAGGAGAAGAAGTCAAAGAACTATGGAAGGCTGTTCACTCTTCTTGCCAGGAAGGAGATTTTGAAAAACTTAAGGATTCTTTAGAAAACAAAAAGGAAACGATTACATCCGAAGATTTATCATTAATACTTAATGAGAAAAATATTTTAGGTGAAACAATTTTGCATAACATGTCTGCTGCAAGTAAAGATGGTGCAGTAAGGTGATTTTTTTTTTTCGTTCATTAAATTATTGCACTTATAATATAAATTAAAGCTAACTAGATTATTTTATAAAAGGTTTTTGAAATCGCTCAAGTATTAATAGAAACTGATTTTAAGCCCTATGTCGGTTTATCAGATGTGAGGATCCCCAAGGTGGAGAGGAGACGCCCACGAGAGGGAGGGAGGGGGGAGAGAGAGAGAGAGAGAGAGGGAGAGAGAGAGAGAGACAGAGAGAGAGAGAGAGAGAGAGAGACAGAGAGAGAGAGAGAGAGAGAGAGAGAGAGAGGGGGGGGGGAGAGAGAGGGAGGGGGGAGAGAGAGAGGGAGGGGGGGAGAGAGAGAAAGAGATAAAGAGATAGGGAGAGAGAGATAAAGAGATAGGGAGAGAGAGATAAAGAGATAGGGAGAGAGAGATAAAGAGATAGGGAGAGAGAGATAAAGAGATAGGGAGAGAGAGATAAAGAGATAGGGAGAGAGAGATAAAGAGATAGGGGGAGAGAGAGAGAGAGAGAGAGAGAGAGAGAGAGAGAGAGAGAGAGAGAGAGAGAGAGAGAGAGAGAGATAAAGAGATAGGGAGGGAGAGAGAGAGAGATAAAGAGATAGGGAGGGAGAGAGAGAGAGATAAAGAGATAGGGAGGGAGAGAGAGAGAGATAAAGAGATAGGGAGGGAGAGAGAGAGAGATAAAGAGATAGGGAGGGAGAGAGAGAGAGAGATAAAGAGATAGGGAGGGAGAGAGAGAGATAAAGAGATAGGGAGGGAGAGAGAGAGAGATAAAGAGATAGGGAGGGAGAGAGAGAGATAAAGAGATAGGGAGGGAGGGAGAGAGAGAGAGATAAAGAGATAGGGAGGGAGAGAGAGAGAGAGATAAAGAGATAGGGAGGGAGAGAGAGAGAGAG